>OV743719.1:77778934-80273753 GCA_928272305.1 Volucella inflata
CCAGATTGTGCAGAATGACGACATAGAACGCTCGCTGCTCCATCAAAAAAGGATTTAGGCATGGTGATGCGATGTCATGCAGCCTTTGCAACATCGTACTTTAAGAAAATTGTGCGAAAATAAGTTAAGTTAACACCAGAGAAACATTAAAGGTTTATTGGCCTGCTCAGAAAATGGCATATGTAAAGGGAATGAAAATTAATGCTCTGACCTGAAGAATCTTTGAGTGGAATAGAGTCTCAGTGGAGGAAACCCTCGCCTTAGGATGCACGCTCAAGTGCAAGTGTACCTCAATCAACTTGGATATGTGTAGGTGGGGGTAATTAGCATTTTCACTTTTTAAACAGACGTACACAGACGTAAGTGGGATCATTATTTCAAAGCAAACTTAACACTTGCCAATTTCAGGAACAGAGATTTCTTAGGCTTAAAAAAGAAACCGAGTAACGATGGCTTCTCTCTATCTCCATCGCCTTTCTTGGCCCATATGTTGTTTAGCTCTGAGTCTCGAATGTCACGAAGCACTCTTTCATATACCTTAAGCTCAGACTTCTTGTCTAAGTCTGCCTCTTAAATCCGCATCCAAAATCAGCCGCCACTTATCTTTTCGGTAGCAATCATAGTGTAAAATATGTCGCATTTGTTCATACGTATCACTTAATTCGATCGCACTTTTTGCGAATTTCTTGGCAGCACGTGCCCTGTTAAGGTACTTCACATTCCACGTGCATTGGCACCGGTGTCTGTATGTATCTATGAGATTATTTGCCCTACCTTTAACCCAATTTAAATTTTTCTGCCACCTTCACTTTGGAAATCCTGGAAGCTGATCATTGAATTTGTTAAATCAGCTTTAAAATTTGTGACCAGAACAAGAGGCTGGCTGAAAGCTAAACCATTGATTTCATCTAGAATCTGCGTTGTTTGTTTATCCTCACTTTGTGAACAGAAGAATCAATAACTTTTTACTGGATGTTATCTACTTGCTTGATTGGCGGCAAATCCTCAGTACCTTATTATCTACAATATTTGTTCGCTTTGTCAACTGTATCGGTGAATTGGATAAAGTATTGAGTTCATGATTCTTTTGAGTTTCCTGAGTCCAATTTCTAAAGCGTACTCGCAATTATCAATTTAAATAGTAGCTTGCTGCCAGTGGCAAGTGATCAGATCAGTTAGTAAGGCTCTAGATGCATACTGACAACGTTTCAGCATTCTTTAAAAACTTATCTAAAACCGCACTTCTCCCTGTGGTTTTATAACTTCAGAAACGTACACTTCAAAGGCTTTTGTTTAATTTAACAAAAAACTGAACTAATAAGCGACAGTCCACGAAATATATTCAAGGTATTCAAAGTAAACTAATAGAAATGTCACCAGCAGCCAACAAATCGTAAGCATTGTTATAACACATTTGTAATACGTCTCCGTGTCTGTATGGAAATCCTGTGAAAAAGGACAACAACGTCCATTGTTTTGTCTAAAGCCAAACTACATATGTTAATATCCGTATGAGTATAGCAAAAAGTCCGAAGTACTATCTGGTTTCTGATAAAGCAATATTGCCCTGGAACTATTGCGCGTCTGCACTTGGACGCATGCAACGAATCTGTTTTGAATACAAACAAAGCATTCTTGCATAGCTCATAGACTTCTGTTACGAGCATTGTGATATCGGGTAGCTATTCTTAATTGTTGTTACTGTTGGGGCAGGCGGAGAGAAATTCATGAATAGTTTGCCATTTTTGAAAGCTAACGGACGACGCGCATATGTACGAGTAACTAACCGAGTAGATGGAGTTTGAAGTTGGGGATAGTGTTCGTATTGCATGGAAGCATTGTTGATGCATACAATTTCCATATCTTACTGGAGCAGTGCACGCGGAACATTACTAATAACAATGTGCACAGGATAAGCACATACACGTACACAAATGTGTGTTCATACAAACATGAAAAAGGAACAGTCCGCAGTGGTTTGCATTGGTCTTTTATTGTTTTATGGACTCGGGTTGTCCTTGTGCTTCTTGGAACTTGCCGTGATGCACGATAATTCTACCCTTGATTATTCAAATGATATAAACTCACTTGTGGTCCTCTCGAATTAGGGCCAGTATCGTATTTTACTTTAAGAGGATTTGGTTTAAGCAGCATTATACAATATTTAGTGGTACCTATGAGCATTATCCCGCGAACCAAGTAAAAAGGACACTTTACTAGGGACGTTTTCTTGTTCCATGGACAGTCCTCATAAATAAAAAATGCCAAAAATATTACGATTGTGTTTCATTTTTCGGCGTTATGTCTCGTATTGCAGAAATCCCAGTAGTGGGCAGGATAAAACTCTCAATGAAGGCTAGGAAAGTGCATTGTGCATTCGAGGATGAGTAGGAAGGAGTGTTTCGCTTCTAAGTGTTTTGCAAAAGGATGAACAAACGCTCCTGTGATAAAGTCCTTACAGTATGAGCAACCACGCCATTATTGCTGAGTACCGTCAGCCTGCTGCGAGCATAGGTTTTACACTCACAAAGAAAGTATTCCGCATCACTCTTACAGAGAGCGTCGCAGAATGTATATTATAAACCGGACAAAAATTAAAACGAGCCAAGAATGACTGCAACGCCTTTCTTAAGTGTGTGAATTTTATATACGACCAAAAACT
This sequence comes from Volucella inflata, assembly GCA_928272305.1. Classification (NCBI taxonomy): domain Eukaryota; kingdom Metazoa; phylum Arthropoda; class Insecta; order Diptera; family Syrphidae; genus Volucella; species Volucella inflata. Next base: position 77,781,597 of record OV743719.1, read on the forward strand.
GAGGCCAAAAATACTACAATGTCCCAGAGGTAGTACAAATGTTTGGTCGTTCGTCAAAAACATTAGAAATTCTGCCTCATCCTCAATCCCGCCTACACTTGAGTGCGTCAAATTTTCAATGGGACGAATCCACTTTTGCACTCGTGTAGTAGCAAGAGTACTTAAAGATCTTAACGCTCACAAGTCCACTGGTTCAGATGGTTGTATATCCCCTACTTCTGAAGAGGTATTCTTCTACGCTGGCAAAACCCCTGCGTAAGCTTTTCCATCAATCCTACTCTTTAGGACTCCTTCCGAGCAGATGGAAAACAGCATTTGTCCATCCCGTCCCTAAAAAGGCGAATCTTCTTCTCTCTCCTCTTACAGACCTATTGCACTTACGTCCCTTCTTTCCAAGGTCATGGAAACCCTGATAAATCGTCAGCTCATGAAATATCTCGAAACACGAAAACTTCTTAATGACCGGCAGTACGGTTTTCGTAGCAACAGGTCCACTGGTGATTTGATGGCATGTCTCACCGAAAAGTGGAACCAAAGCTTACATCAATCTGGCGAGAGCAAGATAGTTGCACTTGATATTTCTAAGTCACTTGACAGAGTATGACATCAGGCTCTTTTGTTGAAAATGGGTACTTTTGGGATAGACTACTCTTTTCTTCAAGGAATTAGAAATTACCTTTCGGAACGTTCAATTCAATTTGTCTTGTATGGTTTCAAGTCTGATATTCACAAAATAAATGCTGGTGTGCCCCAGCGCTCCGTTCTGTCTCCGACATTCTTTTTAATTTTCATCAATGATCTCTTGTCTGCTACTTCTAATCCAATTTACTCCTTTGCTGACGACAGTACTCTCTGCTTTTCATATTCGTTCCGGGACTCACATCCCTGCTCTTCGACTGTAGAACGAGAACCGCAGCGTATGTTAAGCTCATTAAATTCCGATATGAACAGCATAACCAATTGGGGAACTACCTACAGAGTGGAATTTAATGCTTCCAAAACACAATGCTGTCTGCTGTCGCTTAAGCGAAATTCAAATGCCCAGCCATTATCCATGAATGGCACTTGCATCGTTGAAACCGAACAACTTTCCATTTTCGGTATGTGTGTTATTGATAACTTACATTGAAATGACCACATGTTCGAAGTCGCCAAAAATGCAGCGAAATGTCTAGGTCTCCTTAAGCAATGTAAGAAATATTTCATCCCCTCTGATCTGGGCTCTCATCGCGTAAGACGACGATCGTATGACGACGTCGTTTCGACGATTGTATTGCTTCGTGTAACACTAAATAGTTCAATCGTCCGGACGACGTCGTTTTTGACGATTCACTTATGCTTCGTAAAACTCATTGAACTGTCAAATAACGACGATTGAACGATTGCTATTTTACAATCGTTTCATACTTAATGGTTAATTGTTGTTTAGTTTTGTTTGTTAAATTTTTAATGCAAATGCGTCGGCATTACTATGTGTTGTTTCTCGATGACGAAGAAAGTGAAAATTCTGTCGGACTATTGCGGTAAACCTAAGGAGCGGCTCGCGGTTAACATATATTTCCCCAATTTTAAGACTTGGTGCTATCTTGGAGGTCCTAGCTGGTGGTGGCTACCAATGGTTGACTGGTAACGACTTTGGAATTCTGTTGGCCAAAGTACTCTTTTAGAGATAGTTTGCGAGACCATAAAAGCGTTAGAACTAAAGCTGTGTCCAATCAATTGCTTTATTTAAGATTTGCGATCATAAAATGCGTAAAACTGCAATAAATGCTAGATACGCTGGATCCGCACATGACTCATTGGTTTGGAAGAATTCCAACGAAAGAGCGTTTTTCGTTCGAAACTGCACCTAACGCAACCATAATTATTGGCTTTTGGGTAGGTACGCAATTATTTGTATCCTTGTGTAATCCTGAAAATGTTTTTCAGGCAGGCTTGCTTTTTTATAAGTACTCGTACGATGCCTATCCTAACTCAGATTATGCAATATTTCCTAATACCATTCAGACACTAAAAGCCCATTCATGGATGACGTGCAATACAATCGACCGACGGCAATAAACTCATCTGTCAGTTTAAACCTTTTTTCCAAGGTTTGTCATAGCAACCCCACATTGTTCCTTAAACTTTATAATCGTATGCCATAACAGCTGTTTTCGCTTGTTGAACATAGTATAACCAGTGTATCCGAAAAACCAAAACCAAAACATTTCTGAAACCCACAATCCTCAAAGTAAGGCTCCTTACTCGTATTCTGGAAGTTTTGATAATAAAGCTTCAAAACTTGTATTTCCTAATCTTAGCAACGCACTAACATAATCTTTTGGGCAATCAAATCCAGGAAGAACCACTTCTACAGTCCTAGCAATGCTTTCTCGAACTACGAGTATTTAAACACAAGCAACTCATGATGTGAAAGGGTTCGTGTGGAAATTTCACCCTTCTTATCACCCAACTATCCACACAGTATGTATATGCAAAATCATGACCTTAATCCATAACCTCTGGGATTAGACGAGGCAACTTATAACCGCAACAGGAGCAGTAGCAATACCCCATCCAACAGTACTTCGTACTCCGTATCCCTATCCATAATCGCAAAGCGATGAGAGAAAAGAGGCGACAATGCAAAGGTATTCGTAGAAAGGTTGTGGTTTCTAATTATACCAATGCAAATGCCACTGCTATTTGCTGGGGGCAGGTAAGGAAAACTAAACCCACAAACATTCACACCTCAGTCAAAAGTAATTTCCGTAACAAACAATAATGAAACTTAGGAGACAGTTTTCTGTGAGGAACTTTCAGAAATGGTCTTCCTCTTAGGGACGTGTTTCCGGGGTGACAATAATAACCAGTAACCATCAGCCAACTCAACTACGCGTGTTTCATTTATGAATTCTAATTAAAATTTCTTTAAGAAAAAACTAAAAAAAGACAAAACAAAACTCCATCACACCATAGCATAGTCCAAATGAGGCCGACACGCGGGGGATGTTGTGGTCATACGTATTTTAGTCAGGTCTTTTCCGAGGACTTGCTGCCATTCTCAGCAATTATCCTGCGAGAATTAATGGAAAACATGATGAAAAATGGCTCTTGAACGTGTGACGTTAAAAGAGAAGTTTTAACCCCGACATTACGAGCAACGGACGACCCTAGAGCCATAGTGGCCTTGGGTGAATAGCTATGCAAATGAGATGGGTGTGTTTAGTGAAAAGGAATAATTGCACTAGATATTAGCACTAGTGAATTCTTTAATTATTAATTTATTGCATTCGTGCAGTAAATTTTGCATTGTGCGTGGCTTATAGAAATAGCCATCCAGTGATCCGCACTCGTATGGGCTTTGTTTCACAAGCGTCCATTACAAGGAGAAACCTTATGTCTAAAATGCAAATTATTCATTCTTAGCCGTAGATATACCTACAAAGTACCATTAGATACAAACCAATGATAGCCCTTGACATAATAAAAACATGCTTGATATACATATTTCTTGACTGATTAGAATAGACTGAAGGAAAGAAATCCCTACGTAACCTTCCATGTTAAAAGAGGATTAAGATAAGCGATGCGCAGTCATGAACCTTTCTCGACATTATAACTGAGAAAATTGAGGTAAACTCGCAAGTCAGCACAAGAAATACAATTTTCAAAACGCCGTACAATTACCTGAGTACGCTAATTACTTAACCAAAACCAAATAATGGACCGGAGCGACTTCTTCTTCTTATCCTTTTATTAACCCTTTCCTCTTTTTACAAACTTATGCATAACGAGTTTCCCATTTTTACTGCATCGCTGCTGCCCCTCTTATGGGGTTGGGTAATGTCGCAGACTGCAGAACGCGTCTACATACTGTTCGGTCCTGGATCGCTTCAGTGGTTAGGCCCAGGCGTTGTTGCCCATTTGCCATCTGAGAAATCCAGCAATTCTTTTTCCGATCTCGTTTCTTACATTTGGACTGCCCGTAGTTGATAGTGCCTTTTTAACCGGATTTGCCGCAGATCTTCTTTGAACGTGGCAATAGCAGCTTATTCTATACGCCTCAAGCTGTTCGGTTACTTAATTTTTTATTTGTAGACTTCCTCTTACACGCATAGATCTAATGCAATCGCATTTAGTGACTGCACTAGACATCCTTAACATTTTCATTTCCGCTGCCGTCATTTTGTTTTTAAACGCTTCGTACATTGTCCAGCACTGTGAACCGTATATAAGAGCTGGTCTAACAACCGTGGTGTAGAGTGGAAATTTTCGGTCGCAAAAGATTCCCGAATTTTCCCGCCATTTCATCCATCCCACACTCACTCTGTGGTTTACGTCATCGTCACATGTCACGTCGCTTCCATGTTAACGATTGATCCTAAGTACTTAAAAATAGTGCTTTTCGGAAAAACTATTCCGTCTAACATTATATCCGGAACAGGTCTCAGCGGATGCGCAGATGCTCGGTTTTGAACGACTTATTTTAAACCCGTTTCTCTCTAGCGCATTTTTCCATGAATCTAAGGCGTTCTGCATATCTTCGACGTTATCGCTTAGTATAACTGCGTCCTCAGCAAAGAGAATTGGCGTTACATTTGCCTCGCGCATGCTGTCTTTTAAAAGATAGTCGAATGCTACGTTAAAGAGGAAAGGGCTAAGGACGCTTCCTTGGTGCACTCCGACATTAACTGGAAATTCTCTCGTTAGTCCAACAAAGCTTTTAACCGCAGTTTTAACGTTTCCATACATGTCTTGTATTATTCTAATAAACGTTTCCAGTACCTTTTGAGACCTCAGCGCGGCCCATATAAGATCCCTAGGCACTCGATCGAATGCTTTCTCAAGGTCGATAAATACGAGTACCATATGTAAATCCTTAGACAAATCTCGGTGCTTTTCCATTATTATTCGTAGGCTTTGGATAGCTTCCACCGTCGATCTTCCTTTAACAAATCCACACTGGCTACGAGTATTATTGAGCTTTATTATTTGGCGATGGCGATGGCGTGATATTTAGCTCATTGGACTTTCACGCAGAAAGTCTGGGTTCGATACCTGGCTGGGTCACCAACAATTTTTCAAATCGCCATCACCCTTCGGCGGGCAATGAAAAACTCCCGAAAGTAAAAATTGCCTACGAAAAAGCTTCTAAGGAGTGCCGTTCGGACTCGGTGATAAACCGTAGGCCCCGCTCAGATGTGACAAAAATGATAACATGAGCAACACAAATGAGTGTCAAGAAACTAGACTATGGCCCATACCAGGCTGTCAGCGCCACAGTGTGTGTATTATTTGCCGAAGACGTTCGTTAAAGACTCTTTCGACGATTTTCATCGTGTGTGACATTAGCTTGATTGAACGGTTGTTGTTGCATTCCCGAATGTCGCCGTTTCCTTTGTATAATGGAACCAAGAAGCTACTTCTCTATTGATTCGGCATAGTTTGTCCATATTTTAATTTAAAAATTTAAGTTTCGATAGCCATTCGCTGCAAAAAAGTGTTAAGTCGTAAATGAGGCAATTCTATGTATGTGAATGGGCATAGGTTATATGTCAGAATTGACCAAAACGTCACAATAGACAGCTATAAATTTACAATTTTTTACCCCTCGGCTCTACTTTTAAATCGGATCTCGTCAAAAATCAAACAAAAAGTTACTCTTGCCGACCGATTCTCTTTCGAACTAAGAAGGCAAACAAGCAATAAGTCCTTGTTTATAAAAACATCATCATCCTAGTCCTTCTCTGTGGTACAGAACCGTAGGCGTTAAACAAGAGTGAAGCAAGAGTGAAGCAGATGTAATAACAACGACTTCTACGAACTGTACAGTGACATTGGCTTGGTCAGAAAAAGACACATTAGTCGCCTAAGATAGCTAGGACGTGCAGAGCGAATGAACATATTCGCTCCAGCCCAGGGAGTATTTTAAACCCAAAAGAACAACGCAGTACAGAGTCCTGACTTTTGGTCGCAAGCGGAAGAGGACCATTATCGACCTGGAGTGGACAGCTGGAGGCAGTTAGCTAGAGGCCGCGCTAACTGGAGAGGTCTAGTTCCACTTCAGACTTAACTTCAACGCCATCTAAGTGAAGAAGTAAGTTGTTGTGACGCTAGTCTTTTCATGATGATTTGTCGAAACTGAACACAAATGTCATAAATTTAAAAAAAAATTAGTTTGTTTTGCAGTGTTTATTGATGATTGGTGGTCGCAGCTTTGCTTGGTGGCACGTATTCGGTAGTCCAATATTCGATGATCTTGTCGCATAAATTTGACCGAATTTGCTGAATAGCTTTCGTTATACTGACTTTGGGTACATTAGTTGTTCGCAGTTTTTTCGCTTAGACCTGCAATTTATGATAGCCCCAAAGGAAGAAGACTAAAAACTTTAAATAGTGCAATCTCGTTGGACAGTTCACGCAGCCGCCGAACGATATAACCATGCTCTCAAAACGCCCGTGCAGAATGTCCATCGTGGCATTCGCTATGTGGAAGGTAGCGCGGTCCTTCTGGAAGCTCATATCGTCAGTATCCATATCACCGAGTTTAGGCTACAAAAAGTTGGTAATCATCGATCTCTCCGTTTACGGTTATGGCAATGCCAGTTTCGCCTTAAAAGAATTGCAGATCGAGGATTCCGTACCAAGCAGTGACTTTTTTGGAATGCATTTCTTGCTGGTATACCTGGCGTGGATTGATATCGTGCGAAATGTGACAATTTTGCTTGTTCACACAACCATTCATCTGAAAGGGTGAAAAGATGATTTTTTTTGTCAAAATTCCGAGCAACTTCATATTGCTCCACATACCAAACAGTAAACACAGGGCATTGTCTATGTTCCTTTACTTTTCTAGATCAGACTCAAGTCTCGCCAAGTTTAAGTCGCATAAAAGCCAAGTTTTTGTAAGCGACGAGACACTGCCTCTGGTTTTCTCGTACACTATCAAGCACAACAGCGATACTTTAAGAAAACCTTGCGTTTCAGTGACTTAAGGGCGTTAACTGCTTTTTTATCAAACTGGTTGACTGAAATTTGAGCCCAAAACGTTCGGCAGGGCAGTTTTGGCGAGGATAAAAATCACATTATGGGGAAATGTTTCCCGCACGTAGCATTGTTTTAAAAAACAAATCATGATTTCCACACATTTTACAACACTATAACCTTCTATGGTTAGTTGCCATACACTACAGAATAATTCGCAACAAATTTGATAAATGTTACTTTAATAACATGTCCGCTATAACCTAACAAGTTTCGAACGTCGCCATTGAACGGTCCTTTAGTATAGGTAGTGCGAAATCCATACAGATGCTCTGGCATCTGGCCGGCATTGATATAATCGTTCTCTTTCACTATGCCATCACAAACGTCTATGACATGGAATTATTGCTTCTTAAGTTGTTCGCTTTATACTTCCTTCTACATACTTTCCATTCAGTGAAAGGTCAACGCAGATGTACAAAATCCCCCAAAATACGACTTGTCCCTTATGAATAGTATCTTATCAGCCCACTCAGCTACTTTCCATGTTTCTTGTTCCTCAATGAACACTTCACTTCCATTTTATATTAATCAACTGAGCTGCTGCCATTAATCAAATTTATTGGCCATACTTACTGACTGGCTAGTATCCGTAGGTTATCTCGTTCTACTAAGGCAAGGGCACTTTGGGGTGCTTCGAATCTGTGCTCGAATACTTTCATTCCCTACCCCATATCCACGTTGGGGACTTTTTTTTTCTGTTCTCATCAAAGGATTAATGGTCTGTGTTAGCCCATAATAGCATCACCGGTTTTTATAGTCTTCATTCGACGACCTCTCTAAGCAGCAATCACCGATTAAGATCAAAAATCGATTGTGTCCTGGTTTCTTTAAAAATAAAAAATAAAAAAAAACACAACAACAACATTCATCTATATTTTGCTACAGAATTATTTATGGTGCAATTACCAGCACTAACATTTGATGGAGATTGTAAAAAAAAATTGGAAATCATCGGTAAAACGTGGAAAAACCAAGTCAAGACCGGAGACTGTTTATCGTAACGTTTTGTTGGCCGTTCGGTGTAATAGCCTGTTACGATTCGCATTAAATTAGGATAATGGAAGGACAAATGATTAAGCTGTAGCACGCGACAACAAAATAAGGGCTCATGTGGATCTATTGGGTAATCCATCATGAGCACATCACTTTTTTGCCGTCGACACTAATACTTTTTTACATGCGAATTTGTGTTTTTTTTTTTTTTTTTTTTTTTAAACAAAGCAACAAGAGAAATGCTTTCAAAAAAGGCGAAATAAAAGATAACTTTGGACTTCTATTGATCGTTCTATTACTAACGAGCATTTTGGTTACAAGGTTTGATTAAATCTACCCTTTGGGAGTCACAGTTTTTTTTTGCATATGAATCCTCGGAGCAAATTAAATGGCATTCATATTTGCAAGGAAGACTTTGTACAAATGTAGGGAAACTCGAATAATAGTTCAAAAATGAAACTGATATGTCAAACCCAACAATTAACAAACAATAGTTGAAATAGTAATTTTTTGTTCGTGACTTACAAACATTAAGCATAAACTGAAAGACCTTCTTATAAATAAGCACTTTGCAATTGCTTACGCAAGGCTTCACATGCAATATGTGATAGGGTTAGTTGGCTTGAAATGTCAACCACTTTTCTCGTTTACACTCCATAACTAAAGTGTTTTTAAACGTCAGTACTTACATTTATCTTTTTTCAATCGAGAGAATAGATATATGATCTACAATTAATTTTTAAACAAAACTTCGGGTATATGCACACCACGGCTTTATCTGATGAATGTCATCCGAGGGATGAAATTATTGACCATTTTTTCAAGCATTTGTGACCGTATATAACACGAATAATACTGACTTTCAATGCGCTGACTGTTGTTGGTTTGTCAGCGTAAACTAATGACTTTACGTATCCTCAGAGAAAATAATCAAGAGGCGTCAAACCGCAAGATCTTGGACGCGAATTTATAGGTCTGTTACGCGAAATCATGTTTCCATCGAATGTTTTCTTCAATAAGTTGATCATTTTGTGATGATTGACTTCCCGGCAACTGTCTGGAATCCGCACTAGTTACTGATGAGGGTTCGTTACAAACTCCAGGTAGCGCTTTAATGACAGCTAGACCGGGGTATAAAAGAATGTTAGGCGCAACGAAAAATAAAGAAAACAAATGGGGTTTCCAACACTCGTCGACAGAGTGACCCACTACTTTACAAGTCCCGAAAACAAACAAAAGAGTCACTAACGGGTCGCGTGTCTCGTCTTTTCTCGAGAATGTTTCGCACGCGCGGCCCACCGGAATCTCACTTTTAATTTAAAAAAAAATAAAGATGATTTTCTACACTGCACTGCATCTGCCCCTTTCTGTCACAGTTTTCCTCTTCCAAACCTTCCGTCCGACTACTCCTTAAAATTCTTGTCTTTTCTTTCTTCTTTTTCCTTCGGACCGCAAACCAAAACTCGCGATTTTAATTTTAAAAAAACGGTAGAAAACTTGCCTTTCGCAATTCCAAAAACAACTTTCGCCAATAAAAAAAAAAAACTACCTCTAGTACTCTCTAATTGCTGGTTGTCACAAAAGTGACTTCAAGATCTTTTCATTTCCACGAACTCTCGCCAGACTCGACACAGACAGTCACTCACATATTTACCAGGAGCTAGCAGACTCAACATACGGAGTTCTTAGCTACACAACTAGCAAACTTTGCAAGTGTATGCACTGTACACCCTTGTTCAAATAGTCCTTTCAATCATTCCAGTTGTACACATTGGGCCAGCGCACACTGGACTAATTACCCCAGGGTTACTACGGGGTAAAATTGGTTTTATAGAAGAGGGAGATGAAGTGCGAAGAGAAAACGGGGTAAAATTTTGAACCAGAGATGAAGCGGTTGAACATCGGAGTAAAACATATACACGCATAAATCGTCAATTTTAAGGGTGAGAAAATCATCAGAAATACCACCACAAACAAGATCGGTTAATATGTACACACAATTTTACCCCGAAATATTCATCCCGTGTGCGATTGAAGTAAAAGTTACCCCGGTTTAACCCTGGAGTAAAAGTAGTCCAGTGTGCGCTGGCCCATTCATACTAAACTCCTCAGTATAGGAGTTCGCTCCCACTCCACTGAGAGAGTTTATGGAAGTTTGTGGTTATTACCTATTTCCCCAGGCATTGGATTGTAAATAAGTCCGTGACAGCGAATCCCCGGAAGCGCCTCGAAAAAAATTGTTATGCGATGAACACCATAACTCGTTACCGGATCATCTTAAACAAAAAAATCGAAATGCGATTAAAAGGTGATATGTTTCCCTAGGTAGTGAAGGAGAATTTTTTTTTTAGATCTTTTTATTTTTGGAAGTGAAAAACGCTATTTTTGTAAAAAAAAATTTGTTATTATAAAATGGAAAAAATGGTAAAGAAAAAACTCTCCATCACTACCTGTTGATTTATGTGTAGAAATGGTGTTTAAATTTCAAAAGGATCGGTCAAGTAGATTTTGAGTTATAATGTTCACGATCTTCTAAAAAGACATTTGCGTTGGATGACCAGTCCATAATATATGGTGAGTTTACCTTTTCCAGAGAGACGTTTCCTTTTTATCTTTTTTTTTCTGTTTTAGTTTCTCTATCGACCAAAGTTGTTTTTTCTAGTTCACGTAAATGAGTACCCAGTCCTTTCGAGTGCCATCGAAAAAATATGTACCCACCGAAAATGAATAAAAAATACAGTAAAAATAGAACTTAAAAAATTAAAAAAAAATTCAAAGTATTTATTTCATGTCTCCAAATCTGTCAAAATAAACAAAAAAAAATTAATCTTTATTTTTAACAATTTTTCCAGGAACACCTTCCATCATTGTTCTTATGGTCCCACTGTCGCCTTTTAAGAGCTATTTTTCCAACATTTTTTTGAATTATTCCAGGGTGTTGACAGCTTTTTTGGTGGCCCTTAACTCTTTTTTGACCAGGGTCCAATATTTTCCAATTGGCCTAGGTTCTGGCGAATTCGGAAGATTGGCCTTTTTGGGCACCACCGAAACGTTGTTTAGCTCATACCAATTTATCGCTCTCTTTCCATAGTAACATGACGCAACATCAGGCCAAAATAAGGGGAGTTCTCGATGTTTATTGTAAAAAGGCCTTAAGCGCTTCTGCAGCCACTCATTTACGTAAATTTCGCCATTTATTGAGCCAATCGTGATGAAAGTTTGGCTTCTGAGCCCGCAAGAACAATTTGCTTTCCAAGCAAGGATTTTTTTTGGAAATTTCGCTTTAGGGTTGAGTTGAAGCTTTGCTTCAACATTACCTCTACCTTCGGCGGAATAGAATGCCTGCCCCGAAAGCTGGTTGAAATCAGCACAAATCATACGATTCATCATCCATTACAATGCATGAAAATTTGGTCAAAAAATTGGATTGCAAAAGTTTTGCCCTTTGTTTCGCATCCAAATTTTTTTTGAAGTTCCGCTATGGAACTTTTTGGACTTTGTATGTTTTCAAGCCCGTATTTCTCTTTACTTTATAAAATAAAAAATTTATACATTCTGCTTTTCTTTCCAAATTACGTTCAGAAATGTTCGGATTTCTTTCAAGAAGTCTCAAAACCTTAGTGGCCTTTTTTTGGGTTCATAAAACCGGCTTTTCGACCAGACCCCCCTTTTCTTTCAACTGACAGGTTCTCTCTTAATAGCAGTAGCAACTGTTTTCCTATAAACTTTTAGTTCCTTTGCGATTTTTAGATACGTCCATCCTGGGTGTACTAAGTGACACTTAATAACATTTTTTCTGACATCCAATTTAGATTCCATGTTGATTATCTTAACAACCAAACAGGAATGACAAAAAATTTAAAAATAATAGAAGCATTCCCAGCATTACAAAAAAGAAGAATTTGAGTGATTTTTCTGTAATTTTCGGAAGTAAATTCGAAATGAGAGTGGGTAAATTTTTTCTATGGCACTCCTTACAAGTAATAATAGTTACAATATCCACAATTGAAATAATAATTAATAAATTAACTGCAATCTACTAGGTGGGGTAAAAAGTAGCCTCCTTAACAGCCAGAAAGCGCTGCTACTGCAAAAAAAGGTTATGTTGCCTTGAAGTACGTTCATATTTAGGCAGACATGCCAAATTTCAGTGCGATACCGTCTTTAGTTTTGTTCTAACAGCTGATGTTGTTGACGTGTTTGGCATCATGTTGAGTATGGACAAAAACGATTTTCGTTCTCTCATAAAACATTATTTTTTGAGAGGCAAAACGGCGAAGGAAACAAAAGAAAAGTTGGATAAATATCATGGGGCTAATGCTCCGTCAGATTACACAGTTAAATATTGGTTTCGACAATTTCATGGTGGCCGCAACTCCACTACCGATCAAGTCCGCAGCGGCAGGCCCTGCGATGCGGTTACAGAGGACAATGTCAAAAAAATACATGAAATGGTGTTGGCTGACCAAAAAAAGAAGGTGCGCGAGCTAGCAGATACCACAAAGATAAATACTGAGCGCACACGCCATATTTGCGTGCATGCTCACTCCTGACCAAAAACACAAACGCGAGAGCACTTCGAAAAAGTGTTTGGACTTGCTGGTGCGGAATCGGGCGGACTTTTGGCGTCGATTGGTAACTATTGATGAAACTTGGATCCACTATTACGCACGAGAGAACAGAATGATACAGAGGACAATGTCAAAAAAATACATGAAAGCGAAGCGAGAAAGCGAGCTAGCAGATACTACAAAGATTAGTACTGAGCGCCCACGCCATATTTTGGGCAATATTCTGCATATGAAAAAGTTATCCTGCCGCTGGGTGCCGCGCATACTCACTCCTGACCAAATACAGGAACGCGAGAGCACTTCGAAAGAGTGTTTGGACTTGCTGGTGCGGAATCGGGCGGACTTTTGGCGTCAATTGGTAACTGTTGATGAAACCTCGATCCACTAATACACACCAGAGAACAGAATGAGTACCCGGCTGGACTGAATGGACTGAAGCCGGCACGAGTGCTCCGAAGCGGCCGAGGGAGGTTCAATGGGTCGGAAAGGTTATGGCGTCAGTTTTCTGGGATTGTCATGGCATACTCTTCGTGGACTTCCTCGACAAAGAAAAAATCATCAACAGCGAGTATTGCTGTGCATTATTGGAGCGATTGAAGGCTGAAATCGCTGCAAAACGGCCTCACATGAAGTGAAAAAAAATTCTGTTTTTGCAAGACAATGCGCCGGCGCATAAGAGCATCGCAACCACGGCTATAATCAATGACTTACGGCTCCAATCGCTGTCGCATCCACCGTATTCGCCCGATTTGGCTCCCTCGGACTATTTTCTCTTCCCAAACCTCAAAAGATGGCTCATCAATAAAAAATTCAGGAGGAGTATTTTGCAGACCTTCCGGAAAATTACTTTTCGGACGGGATCAAGAAGTTGGAAAACCGCTGGAATAAGTGTATCAAGCTAAAAGAAGCTAATTGGATAAAATAAAAAAACATTAAAAAGATAAAAAAAATGTCACAATGACGGGTCAATTGGCGGGTCTGTAAAAAAAATTAACTCTGCAGCCTATACTACTGTGAGCTGTAATCTTTTATCAAATCACAATAAAGAAAATACTTTCTCTTTCAGGAAAAATTCAATAATTTATTTTTACTTTTAATATAACGTATTTTTTTTATTATATTTTAACATAAAGCTATTTTATTACAATATAAATATTTTTTTTTTTAATTTTTTTTCTTCAATAATGTATATATATTTTTTATATGTATAATGTATATGAATGTATAGATTTCTTTAATATCAGTTACAGTCCCCCATCATAAGGAAAACAGGACACGCAAAAAACAATAGACAGTACTTTTAAAATTCATTTGTTATTTCTTTCAATAGTCTGCTTTTGTTTTTGTTTAAACAAAAAAAATTACAATTGTTATCAATCCATTTGCTCACTGTGACTATAGATGCTTATTAGATTTGTTGTAAAATATTTAATTTAAAATACTAATTTTATTTGGTTTTTTAGTATTCTGACAAAAAAAGGTTGATGATCTGGTTGAAATTGTTGAAGTGGGCAAGGAAATAAAAGATAGTTTTGAACGTTTAAGTTTGAAGTATAAATTGTAATGTGTATACTCGAATAAATTTCTTTTTATCTCAAGATATTTACAGAATAATTTGTCTGTTCTTTGTTTTTTTTTTTTTTTTTCTCTAGTAAATAATTGGTACCAGTTTTCTTATAGTAGGATTTTAGTGTTTTCTTTGTTTGTATGTAACTTTTCAATTCAACAATGTTCTACAATAAATTCTATTATAATTTTTATTAATTTTTTTTTTTAATTGAAAAATGTAATTTTTTATTTTATTCTTTTAATTTTATATAGAATTTTTGTTTAATTGTTTTTATTTGTTTAATATATCATTGCTACATCTTAACACAATAAACATCAACAATAACTTGGTTAAGTGCTACAAATATAATTGCTGCAAAATTTGCGCATTGTTAGTTGCAAAAGTATTTTGTTCATTGCATAAAAATCGTTGAGTATAAAATAAATAAATAAAATACAATTTGTGTGCAGTAAAATCACAGGCGAATAAAAAAAAATATATATGTTTAGGTATTTTAAAAAAATTATCAAATGGTAAAACTATCCTAAAAGAAAGGTGGGTGAAAAATTGTAAACGACAAGAATGTTTTTCTTAATTCAGAGAAATTTTTATTGTATATCAAGTGTTAACGTATAAAGTTCTTTAGTTCTACTACCTACACAATCATATGTTAGTAAAAGGAAACGGAAAGATATTTAATTATTGAATCGTTTCTAAAAAAAATTATCATTTTGCTTCTTTTCAAGGTATTGTTCATAAAAGAGAAGCTTCTGGATATTAAACCATTAAAGTTGTGAATAAAATCTAAATGTCGAAATGCAAATCGAGTACAATTCCAAAAGTGGTGCACAGACCGCTCGCCGAAAGCATTGCTGTTATACATGAAAGTGCGCTCGTAAACAAATTTAACGTTGGTAAGTCGACCATCATAAACATAGTTATTGTAGTTGAATACATAATGCAAAACTTTACGGCAGGGAGAGTGGCCGTGAATTGAGTCGGATTATAAAATGAAATACAACCGATGGATCAAATTATTTTCGAGGTTATTATTAAAGAGAACAACTTTGAGGAAAGCTGGAGAGAAAATTACAACGAATACAGTTCGCATATGGTGACAGACCATATTTGAGAGCGATAATTTTACAGAAGATGATATGTCCAGATATGTTCAAGAACTTCGAACAAAATAGGCAGATGCAGCGTACACACCTAATATAGTTAGCGAATCGAACGAAAAAATAGGCGAGTACGATTTTTTCGTATTACGGCGAATCACAAAAATTTCATTCGCCTCAAACATTAAAATGAACGAATTTTAACTTCACTCTATTACAGTTAGCGAACGTTCGACAAGAACTTAATTTTTTCTGGTCAAATTCACTCGAATGAAATTTCTGTGTGACAACGGTGGCATGAGTGGAATAAGAAAAAAGTAAAAAATCTACAAATATACAAAATATAAAGCAGTAATTATTTCCCAAGCTATAAGAAAACCAACCCTCGCCAATTTGAAAAGCTGGTCGAGTTAATGGAAGCGAATCCAGACATGACAAAGGGCTTGGGACAATTTGGCTCATCTAAAAAATGCAAAGAGTACTGGCAGTTATTTGCAATGAATAGCACAAGGTAATAAATATGTCCACGTTTTTAAAAGTTTTTCAAAAATTTGAAAATGCTTAAGGTTTGGATGTACTACAAGCTAAAAATAAAGAAAAATGTTGCTTCCAACAAAAAAGAAGTGATTGCTACCGGAGGTGGGCCTTCTTCAATTATCCCTTTGTCTCCTTTAGAAAAAGTTGTAGACGGGCTACTCAGTCTTCAACACGCCATCGATCCACCTGGCAGATCTTTCGAAGTAATCGAAGACATATCGATGCCGCTAACAACAGAGCATATTGAAGTTGATGAAGAGCAACAAAATACGCCCGTTTATGTCACTCCTTTACCTGGTACTAGTCGACGAGGGAAAGGTACTGCAAAGTCGATCGAAACGGCTTTGTTTGACACAGCAAAGTACACAAGAAAGTCCATGAAGTGGAAAAGGAAAAACTTTTGCTTTTGAAAGCCAAAGAGGAGAGGAAAGGCAAAGAAAACGCAGATAAAAACCGCCGACACAAAGAAAACATAGAGATACAACTGCGTAAGCTGGAGGTAAAATTCCTAAAGCACAAAAGTTCGGACTAAAGTTGAGCAATTAAAGTTTTTAAGTTTTTTTTTTAGTTGTAGTCCTTTTAATTAGTTAAACAAATAATGAATTGTGATTTCTGTTGTTTCTTTAATTTTACATACTAGACTGAAATGAAAGATAGTACAAACACACATTTGTTTTTAAATTATTCCAATTGAGTTGAACGTTCGATGTGCTAACCGTAATGGGGGTCATAAACTACGTTTTCTTTGATAAATAATGATTTCTTAACGGCACTGCCTCGAAAAGAACTTGGCAAGAACAAGAACTTTGTTCGTAGGAGATACTGGTGACGATATATCTGACATTGGAAATGAAAGTCAATCACTGTTCATTCAGTCGCAAAAGGTAATGTCGGTAATAAATACACTTTTAGATTAAGCCACAAAGAACAAAATAAAATGTGAAGAACTATGAAAACCCTTTTTATTTTGTTCAAAATTGAGGACTTTTCAATTTGTGTTTTTATTATAAAAATTTGCATATTTTCTCTATAAGTATAACATTTAAAGCGTTCTTCCAGTTATATAAGGATTCACACTTGTCTATCAGATGTTTCCATATGTGAATTCTCATAAGTCTGACTTGCTGAAAGGATTCGACAAAATTCAAATCTAGCACAATGGAAGGGGCTGTACTACTAATAAAAGCACCATCGGCACAAATCTGTGGAACTACATATCCTTAATTGCACAATGAATAGATGAAATATCAACCTGTCATTTATTTCATGTTTAAAACAGAAGTAAGGATACAAAACTCTGATCTTTATTTTACACCTGAATTAGTAAACTTTCACAAGTTTTCACCCCCTAAAGTAAGTATATATATTATTTTAATAAAATCACACACAATAAAATACAAATAATTGGACAAAATACTAAAACTAATTCTCTTGAAGGTTTTCATATCAAATAAAATTATAGAAAAAGCATAAAAAGTATAAAAATAAAAATATCGGTTACATCTTTGGCACCTGTATACTGTTTATAATTTTCTTGGTTCTACTTCTAATATTCAATCAAATTCGAGTGATGGTTTGTTTTTTTTTTGTCTTTTAACTTGGAATAGATTCTAGCCGATATGTTTTTCTTTTTTTTATTATTTAACGTTGCTAAGCTTATAAAAAGCATACATAAGATGTTTTTATTTTTTATCTTTTTTTTTAAATTGAATAAATTTTTTTACTTCTTTGCAAATTGACAATAATTAGAGTTGAATTCGATTTCATTGTGATAGGAAATGTTCGTGTAGATTTTTTTTCATTATTTTTTGTTAATTTATTAAAGGATTAATTTTATTTCAAATTTTTATAGCAAAGAAGAAAATCTTTAGTTAAAATATTGGAAGCCCCTTGTTAAGGTTATAAAAAAAAAATTACTACAAAAATATTGGAGATCCTAATATTGGTTTAAGAAGGCTTCCTTTGTATCAACATATTTTTCTTTGTACAACCATAAGTTAATGTGTTTTCTTCTTTTTTATTGTAATTGGATAAACAGTTGAATTTATTCTTAATTTTGGTTTCTTAGAAATGGAATAGAAACTATTTTTAGTCTTTGTCGAGTAGACGGTATTAGATTGCCATTGCGAAAAATTAAGACAAAGGGGAGGCTTGTTAGAAGGCGAAAACCAACCACATAACCAGAGAGCAATCGTCCAATTTTTTATACCATCACTCACTGGGGAAACTTGAAATGGAATTATTGGGAAGTACAGATTGGGTTTAGAAACCTGCGTGTGCAATTAACAAAAATAAAATGAAGGAAAAATATTGTAGAAAGATTATTTAAAACCATCCGATTAGCGAGAAGACCCCTGTAAGAGAAAATAAAACACAGACTGATACTTTTAAATTGACTTTCTAAAAAAGGTAGAGAAAAAAAAAAGTTAAAGCAGTTAACAATTTGACAGTTGACAACGTTTGACACTTAGGAGTTAGCAAATTTCTTAGGGCTTGTGTATTGTGCATTTGTTTGTTGTTTACACTAGTTAATTTTATTTATTTTTTTAACAGTCCCTAGCGACCTTATGATTTTTTGAATGCTTACAAATATTTTTATACAAGTGCTAGTAGCTTGATGGTTACTCTATTCTATAAAAAAACCAATGCTAAGGCGATTAAATCTTTTTGAAGACATTTAGTACGATAATTATCGACAAGGTCTGTAGAGACCTGCGTGTATTATAGAGAAGAGATTATGGAAAATAAGGGAGAAGGGTTAACAAATATATATATACATAGGAATTGGGCAATTCCAATGTACCAATTTTCGTATGGCCCTTCTTCATATACCATCCTTGTAGGAGGAAAAACGTTGCAATAACGATTCCCAGTTGTTTACTAACCATGTGCAGTCGAATCGCAGGCAGCATTAGTGAAAATTATTTATGGTTTTCATTTTTTGCATTTTGTCT
The DNA here is from genome assembly GCA_928272305.1 of Volucella inflata. Taxonomy (NCBI): domain Eukaryota; kingdom Metazoa; phylum Arthropoda; class Insecta; order Diptera; family Syrphidae; genus Volucella; species Volucella inflata. The sequence continues at coordinate 77,800,351 of OV743719.1, forward strand.
AAAAAAAAAAAGGGTGAGCTTACGGGGCTTGTTTTGGCCTGGTCATGCATCTCGAACTTTCCCCTACCCATTTTGGATGCCATATGACTAATTATCCAGAAGGTACTATTGATGTGTCCGATGTCGAAAGCCGAGTGAATGTGGAAATGGATGATGACGAGTTGGATGAAAACCATGATGATGAGGTAGAAAAGTTTCGTGAAGATGCGGCTAATGCCACTGCTGCCCGTCATCAGGGCTGAGACTGATGCTGAACATTTTATTTCGAAAAATGGCACAAAATAGTACAAAGATCCACCAACGATTAGTCGCATTCGTCCTCATAATATTGTCGATTACACTAGAAGCGATCTCTAATCACCGAAGATATGGCTCACATCATCATTCGAGAAACGAAGCCAAGCAGATAACAGCTACGAGTATATGGAATAAAGCAAATCTAGCTAAACAGAAACAAAATAAAGTTTTGACTCTAAAAGCGTTTAATACTTTTTTGGATATCATTTTGTATGCTGGAATGTGTTAATCAAACAGCGAGCCTGCTAAGCAACTATGGGGCCCAACAAATGTTCTTATATATGAAGCCGCTTTATCATATAATCATTTCATATCTATAACAAAGTTTAGAAGAAACTCTTTAATAATGCGATAGATAACAAGGCCGGAGAGAAAAGCATTAGCAAAACTGCTGCTATTGATGATTTGTGGCTTTTGTTACAAGCTAATTTGGCAGCAGCTTACAATCCCCACGATTCGATGACCGTGGACGAACAATTTTTTCCTTATCGAGGACGGGGACGGGCACGTTTCACACAATACATTCCATCTAAGCCAGCCAAGTACGGAATAAAAGTATGGTGATTGTGTGAAAGATGCCGGAACAAGAGCGCGAGATCAATCAAGGCCAAAATATCGTATTTCGCTTGATATGTTCTACAATATGATCGATATTGCTCCATTGGCCTCAATCATAATATACGATGAAATTAATCCAATCCAAAAATCGGTAAAGCAACTATTATTTTTGAAATTGTTGACGAGACAATTGACAATTTCAAACATTGAAGAACGGGCCACCAATCTACGAATAACATGCTATTCCAAAATTCGAAATGCTATGGAAGCACATTTGATGCTGTGGTAAGTTGAACTGAAAGGCATGTAAAAAAAAAATTAAGTAACAACACCAACACCAGGACCTGTTGTATCGCGTTCAAATCGGCCATCATAAATTTCTTGAAAAATTGTAGACAAATCCTTGTAGATCTCTATGGACCTTGTTGCTAATATAACGCTATAGAGGCTGTCGCTGATCGGAGGGTTAAGATAGAATTTCGCTTAGAGAAACTCCGGTGCCATATGAGGTTGACAGGCTTATTTTATGAGCTACTACACTTACAGAATTTCAACCTTAGTTTTCAAGTTTATACGAAAATTTGGTAAGGTGACGGATGAATCCTTTAAACATATATTCTCTCGATTCTCTGTAGTTCAGATATTACGAGTAGTTTTCGCTAAAATTCGCTGGCTAAATTTCGGTAATGAATTCACTGCGCTGCCTCTCAAGAAACTGAAGCGATCTCCGCGTATGACTGAGGTCGACAGATTTTAAACTGGAACAGTGGAAGCTAAAGTAAAAGGGAGGCGCATTCACACTGAAACCTGAAGTCATGGATAAGATTGTAAGCAATAAAAATAGAAATTCAACGTGAAACGTGTTAGCGCCTATGCACACTTGTAGGACAGTGAGCAATAAGAAGAGAAATATGCACACATTGGCATATATGGAGGAAGAAAATGCTTTTTGTCGGTGGAGATTTGAATGGACACACCGGGAAACCTAAAGGCTAACTAGAAGACTGGTATAGATGAATCGATTCCAAAATTAGAAACTCAAAGGGAGAAATTACATATATTCAACTGGCGCGAATTACACGGCATAGCTAGGAAAGAATACGCTCTGTATTAAGCAAGAGCGCCACTTTATCCATTAATTGATACCTTACCAATAATGCGACAAGGCAAGTAAAAAATTCTAAAATGAGCTTGGGCTGGCAAGTCAACACCAACTTTTGCTGACAGAATTGTTTGTGCAGAAACCAGAGACAAACCGACGACAGCCGGCCTCAGTTGGTATTTCAAAATAACGGCTCCAAACTATGTGGTGGTGCAACAATTTGCCGAAAATCGCGAAAAGAAACAAAAGGTGAGTCTTGCTCGCATGAACTAAGTACAGTGAGAATAACAACCGAGGCCAAAGTTTGCGAAACGGTTAGAAGAATGAACCGAAAATGTAGTATATACCCTTCAAAGTGTGGGCGACATTCAAAAAATTTATATTTAAATCGCTCACTATAAAAAGACTTGTTTATATGCCAAGCTTTCTTGTTCCACTAAAAAGTAGTAAAGCGCCATGAAAAATTACAACTACCGATCGGTGAAACAAATATTTTATACTTTAATGTCGGGGAAAGAGGTCTTAAAAGTCGAAAACGCAATATTATTGAATTCTTCGGCAGTCAATGAGACTCCTTGGAAGACGGGTCAATACTTCGGCAGTCAATGAGACTCCTTGGAAGACGGGTCAATACATGATCCATGGAGACAATGATGGGGAAAAGTAGCGAAGCTTCGAAAGAACTGTTACCAGAGATTTTATTTTTATCAAAATGTCCCCAAAATGTATATACGATTGATATGCGATATGTACGACTACGTTAAAGCAAAAATTAAATGAACATCTGAAACAATCGAAAAATTCAGAGCTTAACTTGGAGTAAATTTGTGTTGTCCAAAATTTTTTAATTAAAGCCCTAGATTGACGACGCTGCCATAATCAATAACGTAACACCCAGGCAATTCTCAACAATTTTCCTTCTCCATACCCGTAAACTCAAGTCCTGGCATCCAGTTAGAAGTTATTGTGCCGAAGTGAGAGAAAAAAAACTTAGGATCTGTGGTTAACCACATGAGTATATTTCACACAGAGTTAGCAGTACTTTGTGACAAAAATGGCACTAAAATTTAAAAGTTTTTTTTATACATAATCGGTTTTGGCGTACGTATAGCATTGTTGAAGGATGACGGAGAAATACAAAAAATATGTGCAACGGGAAGGAAAATGTTGATTAACTCAGCAATTGTGAGGAATCATGATTTCAACACTCGGGTGGCTGTGAGTACACTTTAAATATTTAAATACCTGAGAACGTATTAAGTTTGTAGGACAACAGGACAGAGAGAAAAAAAAATGTTTGAGCTCAGTGGCTATTTCGCTCCATGGGTGTGTCATCCACCATTTGATGGGGAAACTAAAGTATGAGTGTATCTGAACTTGTTATATTCTAAGCAAATACTCATTTTATAGGATTTTTTGAGCACGGTAGGGATTGAACGCCGAACCCTCCGATTTGAAATCCACTACGAAATCCTCAATACCGCATTCAAACATGTAGCATCCTCAGTCTCTTTAAAGCTAAGATCGATTGAAATAAACTTGATAAACCATAATATTGAACAAAACTTAGACAACACAAACAATTACACGCAAAACAGTGGAATACATTTTTTTTTACTTCAGAGAATTTTTAAATTCTCCACACAGCATCACAAAAAGGGCATAGTCCGATTCCTAACGTAAAAAAGGTACACAGAAGCATGGAAGTAATATGTAGAGTTGAAGGATTTTTTCATTTCTGCAATGGAAACTGTGTGCATCCTACAAATTCCCACGCCCTAAATGGGAATCCCTACTGATACTCTTATAATTGTAACCTTTTATACTGTGAGAAGTATCAACTCTGAAATCTTCTTTACACTTTCTGAAACGGGTACTTCTCATAAAGACGTTAACTTTAACTTTTAATGCATAATAGCTTTGACGTTATCACTATTCACACGAATTCATGGATAAATAATTACACAAATGGCGCAATAGAGCTCTCATCGAAAATTACTAACTATTTCGACTTACTGTTTAGACTACAAAAGTTTCTATTCCATTTATAACATGCAACTACTTAACTGTTCAACACTGTATGTTCTATTAATTTAACTTTAACTGTAGTGTAGTATTTATTTCCTTATTATTATTATTATTATGATTTTTGTTTTTGTTTTCGTTTCGAAGTAACTTTTATCAAAAAGGTTGAGTTAAAAACACTCTCAGACTAGATGTGTAAATATGATAGCTTCAAATGTCGCACTCTCAGTACAAAAGATCTAAGCTCTTGTTTAAAAACACAAAAATCACATAATAACATACATAATTGCGTGCAAAATAGAGTAGAAAATTGAAACAAAGACCCATCATACTGAAAATGCGATATTTACAAATGTGAATTGGTGTTTCGGTATATAAATGTTATTCTCTCTTCGTTCTTCTTTTCTTCTTTTTTTTTGTAATATTTGTTAGATGTATAGAAAAAATATTGTTTAGTAAAATAAGTAAGTGCTATTTAGTTGTTTGGTTCCTCGGAGTGCAAAATAATAGAAAATATAAGGGAATGTTGCATACCAGGGGAATATTGATGAAATAAACGCCTCTGCCCTATTTGAGGTCTTGCCCATTGATCCATTACCAAGTTACAACAATAAAGTAAGTTGTATTAGCTTACATTTGTACGTTGTTATTGGGAGTCGCTGACAAAGCCATTTTAGAGAGAGTGGCCAGAGAACGTTTGGGGAATGTGTTGCCATCAGGTTCGTAGAATAACTTTCTGAAACTATTACAAAAAACAAAAAAAACAAAAAAAAACGAAAAACGTTCGTTACATTCAACTTTCCATCAATCCTATGAATTATTTACAATTTTCTAATTCCAGATTCTGATGATTTTTTCCAAGGTGCATCGTCTGGTTCATATGGAAGTGGTCCTTGTACTGGGGCGTCATGTTCAGGTGGTCTACAAAAAAAAAACAAAAAAAAACAGAAGGTTAGTTCTTTGTTGAACAATTTTTATAGTTTTTCTTACGATTCAGAATTATCCTCCTCGGATTGGTTGTCGTCATTTATTTTTACACTTTCAATTGGTTTGAGGGCCTTTAACTCCTCGTTGAGATTATCAATCGTTGTGAGTAGCTCATCGCGTTCATTTATGATTTCTTTCAATTCCAGCGTAGTGTAGCGAGGTCGATTTGGATCGTTATCATCCTGAGATTTAACAAGATCTTCATTTTCTTTTTCAGCAATACCCAAACGTTTACACAATTGTGTAATTTCTCGATGTTGGTCTTGTAATTGCGCCAGAAAATCAGCACGTTCCTCACAAAGAGTCTTCACTTGAACTTGAAGCAATTTCTGACGACGACGCGTCTCACGACCGGAATGCTTTAAACGATCCATTTGAATATTGAGCTGTAAGTGATAATCAAAATATTTATTTAAAATTGGAAAAATAATATTTCGATTGAAAAATAATTTTCAGCTTAAAAACATAAGACTGAACTCTACAGGGTTCTTTATAAGATGTTCCCCAAATTGTTCAAATTTCTCCTGAAACTCTTCTACGAGTATATTTTCGAAGTTGTTAACAAAGAACAGGAATTTAATTTTAAGATTATACCTAGTCAAGTCATAAATACTGGTACACAACTGAACTCATCCGCATCCATTTCGTATTGATTGCGATTTGACAGTTGATTTATTGTGACGTAAAAAGTTGTTGACCTTAATTGCTTACAATCATGGAATGGGGCGACATCGAAAATCGTATTGTTGTAGTTAGCCTACTTAAAAGCAACATAGAAAAAGGCGATATCTTTAGGACGTTGCGACCGAAAACCGCTGCGAAAACAGAAAATCTTGTCGCGGGAAATGCAAATTTCGCAAAAATCCATGTCTCGCATTATCAAAGAAGATTTAGGACTCAGTGCGTACAAGCGACACACTGGACACCTGCTCACGGCCGCATTGAAGGAAAAACACAAGCGAAGATCGAAAGGGTTACTCAGCCGGTACGCGAAGAACGCTCACAGACAAATTCTGTTTACTGACGAGAAAATCTTCACCGTAGAAGAATCGTTCAATAAGCAGAACGATCGTGTGTATGCTCGGTCATCCAGAGAAGCATCGCAACTCATCCCGAGGGTTCATAGAGGCCACTGTAATGGTATGGTGGGGAGTGTGCTATGATGGCGTTACCAAGCTCCATTTTTGCGAGAAAGGAGTGAAAACATCGGCCAAAGTATATCAATCGACCGTCTTGGAACCCATTGCGAAGTCTCTCAACCAATCAATATTCAACAAGCCATGGACTTTCCAGCAAGACTCTGCTCCAGCCCACAAAGCAAAAACGACTCAACTGTGGCTCAAAAAGAACGTTCCGGATTTCATATCAACGGATGATTGGCCAACTGATAGTCCAGACCTCAACCCGTTTTGGTCCGTATTAGAGGGCATGGTTTGCTCTACTCGACACTCAAGTATTGAGTCGTTGAAGCGAGCCCTTATCCGTGCAGTGGACAATTTCCCCATGCATGAAGTGCGTCTCGCAATCGATGAGTGGCCACATCGTCTTAAGTCGTGCTGGAAGGCAAATGGAAGTCATTTCGAATAAGTTGTTATAAGATTTGTAGCCATTGAATAACCCAATAAAAACAAAAAAACAAATTTTAAGTATTAATTCGTTTTCATTTTGTGCTGATTTTTCAGTGTACCAGTATTTGTGACTCGACTAGGTATGTAAAAAAATAAATTGATCTACGAGAAGAGAAAGCGGTTTTCATTGACTGTTAACGACTCATCGGCATCATATCGAAAAAGTAAGGCCCCATGTTTAATCCGTCGTAGAAACAACACAAAGCACTTCATTTTTTCGCATACTATCACTGATGTTGTAACACCTCCGGCTGTTCGCTTGCAAAAGAATCAATTTTGCTTATTTAAAGCTAATGGACAACCGAAGAGGGTGTAGTTGGCTTGGATCCGAAGGACCCTTCTGGGTGATAGTCTCAATGTCCGTGTAGAGGTTTTCTACGCAACATTTTCATTCCAAATTTGAAAAACGGGATCAGATGAACAGCCCCAGATTTGAGAAAATGTGTCTCGTCAATGACTATGATTTCTCTGTATTCCGGATCGTCTTTTATCTTCGATGGTACCCAACCAGTGAAGTTTTGACGTGGGTATGGTCCTTTGATTTTAGCTATTTTCTCAAATATGATTTAACATTCCAATTTGAAGCTCATCATCATTAATTGATCAAATTATCCCTCCTAAATGGTCATTCCTTTTGGAGAAAAAAACTAGAAGCAGGACCAGAAACCCTGGTTTAAAGCAACGTATAACCCTACAATAGCTGCAAACATACAGCCTGGATGTACATCACTGAGTTTACGGCAATCTTCGTCTCGCCGTATGTAGGAAACGTGTATTAAAAATATTGTTCACCGATAAAGTCCATCATCGGCACAGGTCATAGAAATACTCGTATGTATAAGACTTATTGTAACCTTGAAAATGTTTATTATGATGATATTAACCAAGGCTCTCATCACGTATGACGACTATTGTCTGAACATATCGTTTTGATCCTAAATTACAATCACAGAACTTTCAAAAACTACAATCGTTTGAGCGATATCGTAACTCGAAAACTATCAAATACAATCGTCCAAGCAAAAGCGATTGAACGATATACATTTTTATATTGTTTCATATCTTGTGTTTTTTTGAAAATTGCTAAAGGTGAATTCATCATTCTACCTTGATCAGAAAGTTCCCGGAATAACCACCGTGTGGCGCTCCCATTGTTCCGATTTGAGTTCTGTTGTTAATATTCCCTCTAAATCTTAGCATCATAGCTAGGTGAGGTGAAAAGTAACCTCCTTGACCGCCAGAATGCGCTGCTACTGCAAAAAAGGTTATGGTGCCTTGAAGTTCGTTCATATTTAGGCAAACATGCCAAATTTCAGTGCGATACCGTCTTTAGTTTTGTTCTAACAGCTGATGTTGTTGACGTGTTTGGCATCATGTTGAATATGAAACAAAAACAAACAAAAACGAAAACAAAAATTATTTTTTGAGAGGCAAAACGGCGAAGGAAACAAAAGAAAAGTTGGATAAATATTATGGGGCTAATGCTCCGTCAGATAACACCGTCAAATATTGGTCTCGAGAGTTTCGTGGTGGCCGCAACTCCACTACCGATCAAGTCCGCAGCGGCAGGCCCTCCGATGCAGTTAAAGAGGACAATGTCAAAAAAATACATGAAATGGTGTTGGCTGACCAGAAAGTGAAGGTGCGCGAGCTAACAGATACCACAAAGATTAGTACTGAGCGCACACGCCATATTTTGGGGAATATCCTGCATATGAAAAAGTTATCCTGCCGCTGGGTGCCGCGCATGCTCACTCCTAATCAAAAACGCGAACGCGAGAGCACTTCGAAAGAGTGTTTGGACTTGCTGATGCGTAATCGGGCGGACTTTTGGCGTCGATTGGTAACTGTTGATGAAACCTGGATCCACTATTACACACCAGAGAACAGAATGAGTGCCCGGCAATGGACTGAAGCCGGCACGAGTGCTCCGAAGCAGCCGAGGGAGGCTCAATGGGTGGGTCGGAAAGGTTATGGCGTCGGTTTTCTGGGATTATCATGGCATACTCTTCGTGGACTACCTCGAAAAAGGAGAACCATCAACATTACTGTGCATTATTGGAGCGATAGAAGGCCGAAATCGCTGCAAAACGGCCTCCAATTGATGTCGCATCCACCGTATTCACCCGATTTGGCTCCCTCGGACTATTATCTCTTCCCAAACCCCAAAAGATGGCTCATCAATAAAAAATTCAGCTCACGCGAGGAAATCATCGACGCCACGGAGGAGTATTTTGCAGACTTTTCGGACGGGATCAAGAAGTTGGAAAATCGCTAGAATAAGTGTATCAAGCTAAAAGGGGACTATATTGAATAAAATAAAAAAATATTTAAAAAAAAATTTTTTCATTCCCAAGGAGGTTACTTTTCACCCCACCTAGTACATCTTTCTCTGTTTGTGTTGGCGATTTTTCCATTACTTCCTCTCGGCTGCTGAAACGCATTCCCCGTAGTGGTTTTTTAACTCGATTGAACAGAAAGAAGTACAGGGAGCCAAATCAGGTGAATTCGGTGGCTGTTGGATGGTATTTGTTGCATTTTTCGTCAAAAACTTACGAATACTGATGGCACTGTGGGAAGGTGCGTTATCATGGTTGCAAAATCCACGAGTTTTCTGCCCACAATTCTGATCTCTTTCGGCGAATTGCTTCACGAAAACGTCTGATAACACCCAACTAATACTCTTTGTTTACTGTCTGTTGGTTTTCTTCTTTTACTTCATCAATGTTTTCGTCGGTTTTTGATATCGATGGTCTGCCACTGCGTTCATCATCTTCGATTGACTCACGACCACTTTGGAACAGCTCGTGCCACCGGTAAACGACCCTTTTCTTTAGAGAATCGTTGCCGAAACACTTTTCCATAATTTCCAACGTTCGCGCACCATTAAATCCGTTTTTAACCCAAAATTTAATACAAGTATTCATTTCTAAAATTGTAAAAAATCGCCAACACACACAGATATAGATGTACTCTTGGTTACGTAATTTTTGCAAATGTCAAGCTATGACGCTAAGATTAAGATCAACAACAGATGTACCAATTTAACAAAACAGAACTCAAATCGGAACAACGGGAGCGCCACACGGTGGCCTGATCAAGGTAGTATATATAAAAATCTCGTGTCACGGTGTTTGTGGTCGCACTCCTCCGAAACGGCTCAATCTATTTTTATGAAATTTTGTGGGTATATTTGGTAGGTATGAGAATGGGTCGCAAAGTATATTTTATTCCGCAAGGTGATCGAAAAAAAAAATTTCTTCAATAAAATAATAATAAAGGCAACAATATGGCTGTGTTTCAAATTCAGAATACAGATGTGAATGGTCCTCGATTGAATGACAAAGACAAAATAATGCGCTCCCATATTGGCCGGTACATCAGCTCCAATGAAGCTTCCTGGCGTATCTTTGGTTTCCCAATTCATGAACGGGACCCAACAGTTATACATTTTCATCCGTCCATCCTGGAAACAGGCACCGCGTATTTTTCACAAATGAGACAGAAATTCAGCGTGCCATGAATCTACCAAAAATTACACTCACTGAATTGTTCGAATTGTGTAATCGAGCGAATACTTTCGGTGCCTTTGCACAAACCCTACTCTATTCCGAAGTACCACGAAAATGGATGCCCCGCAACCAAGGCACACCACTATTCAAATCAAACACTTTGGGCCGAGCAGTCAATCCAAGGCAGACTCTATCTGCGATTGTTGTTGGCTATAATCACCGGCCCATTGTCATTTTAAGATACACGCAAACGTATAAAGATGCATGCGTTGCACTCGGCTTGCTCGAAGACGACAATCACTGGGTTGATATGCTTGCTGAAGCAGCATTTGGCTGTACAGCAACACAAATTCGTCTACTATTCTCTATAGTGTTGACTACATGTTTCCTGGGACGAGCAGACATGTTGTGAGTAAACACAAAAATTCAATGACCTACGACACCTATACATATATTACATCGAATTCCTACATGGTGTAATGATCTAACGATTACAGCGATACAGCGACGCTATGTGCAATGAAGCAGTGATTGCTATCGAGGATCTTGGCACAACAACGTTTGCCGGGCCAGCTAAGTTTATTATAAAGATGGTCTACCACCTGACTTCTTAATATTTTGTTGCACAATAAATTCATTCATTTCAAATTTCTTGGAAGTAATGTTTATCGTTTCAGAGAATCTCTGTGTATACCGTTATGAAATTTTTGTTGTTGTTGATGTTGATGAATAGAGAAGGTTGTCCTTTAAATTTCCTTTGATCGAACGTGTTTCAGGTGCTCAATATTGTTTTTAAAATGGAGGATAAGAAAGTGCATTTTTGGCATATTTTGGTTTTTTCTTTAAAAAAGATGTCAAAACGACGGATGCGTAACGGAAGATTGCAGTGTGTATGGAGATTCTTCTATAGGCGCTGACACTTAGCAGCGTTGGTTTGCACGTTTTCGTTCAGGATATACTGACCTTGGACGTCCACTCACCACAGACGGCGATCAAATCTTAACCGTTTCGCAGAGACTGAAAGGGCTCGGAATGTCGAAAAAAGTGGAAGAAACATTTTGGATCGAACAAAGGTGGAAGAAAAACGGCCAGAGTTGACGAACAGCTAAAGTGACAAAACGAAAGTTAAATAAATTTAGCTCGGAAGTTATGCAGCACCCACCGTCTCCACACCTTGCGTCTTCTGACTACTATCTGATCCGATCTTTTCAAAACAATTTGCACGGAAGACTACTACTCCGCAAACGACAAAATTATTCTCCCGCATGATAATGCTCATCCACATGTTAAGGCGCCAGTCACACTCAACTGGCAAGTCCTACCCCAAACATCGTATATAAATATCAGCGAGATATTATAATACTTTTGCATGTGTTTCCATCCAAACAGAAGCACCAATAGAGAGATAAGTGGCAAACGAGAAAAAGGCAAGAAATTCCTAATGAAGCAATAGATCGCTTGACAAAGACTTTGCCTCAGGTTGCGTTTCAAGTGGAATAGATCCTCAAACAACTGATGTATTTGCATACTGAAAAGAATTGGTGCTCATACAGGATGCTGTCTTTCATAAACAATAATTCTAAAACATTTTGAACTAAATACACACGTGTGCTTGCACCCGCATCGGTATCGACTCACAATAAAGATAAAAGTCAATCTAAAATACAACGCCAACACAGTAAAGAAACTACGTCATTCACCCGGGTATTCCGGTTACACGAACGCCATAAGCGCCGATTTAAACCGAAAAGAAACACTTAAGCGATGAGAAAAAGCAATAAAAACACAATCAAACTTACATTCTCAATATCAGAATACTTTTCCTGTAATTCGCGATCCTTTTTCTTAAGCTCATCACGTTGCTTGTAAATTTGTTCCTTCAAACGCTGCAACACTTGCGTATCGGACAGGGCAGTTGAAATTTCATTGTTTGTGACCGAAATGAAACTTTCTGTAAGACTCGCACCCAAACCAGACGACTGCGCTGAGGCCGATTGTAGATCCTGTGTTTGCTTAACCAAGCGCTTGTTTTCATCTTGCAAACTGCTTACAAGTTCGCACAATTCACCTGTTTCTGCACGCCACTGTTCCTCTATAACTTCTATCTCCTAAAATACAAAAATAAATAAGCATACTCTCCAAAGTAGAACCAACTATTTCGTCCATAAGCACACTTACCTTCTCAAATCGCTTCCTAAATTCAGCCTTTTCCAGCTTTTCACTTTCCAATTGTGCAATTTTGTCGGTCAACTCTTGTATGGTGGCATTCTCGCGCTCATTCTTCGTCGCTAATGCCTCCAAAAGCTCCAAAGTATTGATGATTTTCGGCATCAGCCCGGTAACAGCTTCTGGACCAAAATGATCGATAATTTTCTCATATTCCTTTCCAATGTCAGAGGCCAAATCGTATACATCAACGACGCCGATATCGTCGACCGCATCCAAAACCATTTCGCCCATTTCATTGAGATGAAATCCTGGCATTAGAGTTGGTTTTCTCCGATGCAGAAAAATTTTGCTGGACTTTTAATTACTCGTTTGGTCGGTTAAGGGGGTTTTTCCTTTTCTTTTCTTTCTTTTTTTTTGTGTACAATAGTTTTTTTTTCCTGGTTAAGTGGTCCCTTCCCACGGGATGTGCTATTGTTGAGATCGTTAATGCAGCCCAAATGTTACATGTACGGGTGGAATTGAACGGAATTAGTTAGTTGATAGTTAAGTGATTTGTAATGGATAAAACTCGCGCTTTAAAAGAAGTAGTTGCGCGATAAAAGCGTTTAAAAGTAAAATTTTAACGCCAATCAGACCGCAGGAAGGAGTCGTTGAGAAAATTTTTTGACAGACTACAATAGACAGATGACTAATAAATGCAATGGTGCTGCCGTTGTTCTAAAATCATTGGTGAAAAATGGTTGTTGTAGTTGTTCAATCAATATTCGTTTGAAATTTGTTGAGTGGACTGAAATCATGTGGTGATACTCCAATTCTTTAACATTGTAAGCAGAAGTATCCAATTAAATTTAATATTTACATATCTTTACTTATGCAATAGACATTGTGTTACAAATATAAAGCTGCGCAAGATGACAGTGACCTCAATTTAGCTGTCATCAGCGACGTGTTCCGCACTGAGTGGCCAAAACAAAATGCTAAGTTTTTCTAACTCTATATATAAAATTAATATTATCAAATCTATCGACTTTCAGTATGCTGACGAGGTGAATAGAAATAGATTTAGAATTTGTTAGTGTCTGTGGCTTGGCTTGCGTTCACTGATTTCGCTTTGAGTTGAAGAGTGAAATCAAAATAGTCGGAGAAGTAAGTATTATCCGCATAACATAATTGGGAGATGTGGAGCGAATTGATATCAACAACTCGCCGGTTACTTCGATTACTACCCGAAGGGCCAATACATAACAACCTGTGGCAAAGTTGCGGGCACATCTTGGAGTGTGTTACATGTGGCAATTGGCCAACCACACTAAATGCAGATGTTTATTGGTTGAGTTTCAGCTCCAATGTGTGAGGGACCATATTTTTTAAGTACATAGCGAGGTACATTGGGGAATTATTTCACAATACTCATAATATAAATTTAGTCGAAAATTGTCCAAGAGCAAACGGCACTCTGTCATTCTGTATGTCCGAATTTATTACAGAATGGATTTTAAGGTGCGCTAAACTACAATTGGTAGCAAACTCTACGTCTGTTCACTTGTTGTTGATTGTTTTTTGTTCTTCGTACGCAAAATTTTTAATTCTTTGAAAATGAAATGATCTGCCTAACCTAGATTAATCTCTCAACGTTTTTTTTTTCTTCTGATGTTCACCGCTATGGTTTTCATATTTGTTAATAATTATATTAATGTGAACAATATCTTTGATAGAAAGTCGACAATTTCTAAAAACATTTCCATGCAGAATTCCGTATGTCTCATTGTATTATTATTCGCCGCTACTGTTGACATCAAATTTGACAACCAAGCGTTTATCTCCTTTGACCGCTGTCATTTGTCAACAAACGAAAAAATATCTTCGTCGACGAAAAATCAAAAGCGATGGTATCACGTTTTTCTGGTTTTTAATCATCAATACAACAGTTTCTGAATTTAAATTGTTTATTCGTCACATATTTTCGCCCTGTGTAATCGTCCAAATAGCATTTCCACAACAACAAAGTTGATGTTTTGATTGTAAATCCAGTGCTTGTTTACACCAGCGGGGTGTGCCAGTAGTATTTTTATCTTCTACGTGCGTTCTCTCATGCAACTGTCGGCATTTTCACGCTTTTCCAATAAATTCGGACACCACATCAACTATTACACTTCCGCAAATCATCAGTGCAGTATAATTTACGAAAATTCAAAACATAAAATCCATTTGGGATGCTGAAAATTGATAACAAGAGTCCGTCGATAATGGAGCCAATGGAGTCGCTTACTTTTCACAAGGTAAGTTTAAGTAGATATTACTTTTTCGTTATCCCCCCCTGGAGTGTGCTTGGTCACTGCTGTTGTGATTTAATTCTTTGCATTATGAGTATTTCCATGTTGATTCAGACCAGCGAAATCCCAAACGAGAAAGGTAGGGAAATTGTACTTTGAAACAAGTGAAGAGAATGTACTCCAAGGGGCAAACGAACTTTTATTTTATTTACAAAAAATAACCTTTGGGGTGAAACGTAATTTGTTGTCTTTTCTTTGACTGACAAGACAAAGAAACACAATTGCAAGGTGAAAATGAGTCGTGTGCTCTTAATGAAATCACAACACGAACATGGATCTCTGTGTACAAATATGTATATGTAGGTGACCAGGAGGAGAAAAATGCTAAAAGGCTATTAATTATCAATTTGGTCAGAGCTTGTTTATGCGCAATTGATTGTTTTGTAAGCCACGCAGGGCTATTAGTGACGCGCATTGTTTTTTGCATGTGTTGTGTTGTGAGACGAGTAGCTCGTACATGGCTACTGCCTGCTGCCTGAGCTTATTGTTTATTCGACCACAACTTCTAGAACTTGGCGAGTGCTTTTGTATTTGTTTTTGTTTCTGTTCTTTCGAATATTCCTCAGGCAATCGCTGTTTTCTGTATAATTGTCTGGTGGTAAATGTTATCGGATATTGCGAGCCTTATCAAGTGCGCGGTACGAAGCTTGGAGTGAGTACACTGTTTTTAATCGATTCGCAAAAGGCCGTTCTGTACATTTTGAACAACTGTTGGGCTTGTTGTTATTTTTCTTTTTGTTAAGTGTACATGTTGTGACGTCTGTGCCCATTTTCGTCTTATGGCGCATTGACGAGCTTGAGGGTTGATAATTTCCCATTTTTGAGTTTGCTCTCTTAATCTTCTTCTTCTTCGACCTTGACAAAACAACGAGCTTTCCCAATCTTCATGTTGCATAGACGGACGAGTTAAGCATAGATCTACAATTTCTAGCTCGACTCTATAAATGCTATCATATGCATCCTTGAAACCGATGAAAGATGGTGGGTATCGATTGGACTTCTTGAGTTTTTTTTCCAGAAGCTGCCGGAGAGTAAAGATTCTTTCGATTGTGGACTTTCCTGGTCTGAAACCGCATTGATAGGGGTCAGTCAGGTTCTTGATAAGAACTTGTTTCCAATGTTGAAGAGACTCATACCTCTAGAGTTAAAACTGTGTTTTCTCTTGCAAATTAGGCAAACAATGCTAAAATTACATTTATTCGGCACACACTCTTCTGACCAGATCTGAGAAATAAGAATACCTCGGCCGGTAAGCCGACGGCTCGAGCTGCTTTGTTGGATTTCGGCTTAGATATTGCTAACTTTGCTTCGTTTTGGGCAGGCGGTCAGGTCTTTTCTGACTGACGATGGGATGTTGGGCCTATTTGCAGAAAAAGTTGTTTCCATATTCTTAGCATCGACTGTGATTCTACTACAAGGTTTCCTTCTTTACCTCTACAGGCTTCTGTACGGGTCTTCTTGCCTTGACATGGTATTTTAATCTATTGGTAAAAATTCCTTTATAATTGGAGTACAATCTTTGAGTATCTTTCTCGTGCTCACCTCCTTCGCCTAGGGGAGCCAATATTCTTCTCGTATAGTAGACCTCAAAAGCCCCTTTCGGCATTCGTTGCGTGACCACTTAATTCACTTTTTGTTCTATTACATGTGCTTGCTGACGTTTTCGTTTAGCTCAAGAAACACAACACAAGCCTTCAAGGCTTTCATTTAGTTTATTATCTCGTTTTTGTTCTGCTCTTACATTTTCTTAAATGTTGTGTCACATACATTGTATCCATAGTAAATTTGGTAGAAGAAAAAATGCTGACTCACTAGAGCTTCGACCAAGATCACTTCTAAATTGTTTACTCATCGTTTCACGCTAATTTTTGAAATGCCTACAATGGTATCAGGAGGTAGGTTAGGTTGAAGTGGCTGTTGGGAGAAAGGACTAAGCCACTTGGGCTTGTTGGCCCGTTGTGTTACAACTTGGTTCTGTGATCCTTCTACCCACGAAACCATTTTGAGCTTTTGATAAAGCGTAGGAGACTTCCAATGATCGCTTAAGTCACTGTAAAAGAAGGCTCCTAAGTGGAGTTTTATTTTTTGGAAGAGATCTGGGCATGTACAAAGACATGTCTCCTCCTCCTCCTCTTCGTCCATGCAACTTCTACAGAAATCGTTTGTAAACATGTCAAGTCTTCTTGAATGACAGAAGACAGTGATCAGTGATGACATCTGTGACGGCGCTGAGATGTTTCCTGCTTAGAAGGATCAAACTCTTAGAGCGATTCAGATCCAGCTTCGTCCAGATTTGTTTGGTTGCTAGACATGTGAATCCGACATCCGCTTTATTTCTTGTTTGTGCGTAGCGTTAGGTAGACCGATGTTACCTTTTTCAGGTTGAATCGGTATAGTGGTTCCAATTTTGGCAAGTTCGTCGGCCCTACAATTCCGTGGAATGTCTCTATGTCTCAGCACCCAGCAACCGTGAATATTGAACTGCACTGCCTTTTCCATGAGAGATGATCGGGAGTCTATAACGGTCTTTGCGTTAAACGAACAAGAGTCCAGGGATTTGAATATCCATTACAGATATCACGTTTTTCTTCAGCCAGGACAGGGCTTCCTTAATTGCCAAAATTTTTGCCAGGAGGTAAGCTTTTGAGATGTTTTGTATCGTTCTGGAATAATTCCTTTCTACGCTTTAAATTTGCAATGAGGGACGCACATTTTGCCGTAATAAGTTTTTTATTTTGAAATTGTTGACGGTAACTGTGCCAACAATCCATCTTGCGATACGTAATTCATCAAGCTCTGATACAAGTATTCATGTTAACATGAGGATCAATCCTTCGCTGTGTATATGTATACACCTTCACTTCCATGATGCCGACTTCCCTACTATTCCCCTTCAATCCCAAATCTTTACTACGTAGTATTTTGGTGGCGCAAAATTAATCATCCTAGCTACTCGACTCGAACATACTGGAACCACAGGAGACCATGCAGGTCGTGGCTGCCACCGGACTTGTTGCTCGGCCAAGAATATCACGGCTGTGGCTGCCGATGTCGCTGCGAACGAAGAAACAGACGACGAGCCAGGCAATAGGGCATCATCAGGCGGACCCTACAGCGAATTTTAGTGAAAGACTTACACATGTTTCCGTAAAAAGTGCATCAGTTAATGCCTCCCGACCGTCAGTCGCCTGTGAATTACTGTCAAGCCATCCTCAATCTCAACAACGAAGAGGACGATTTTGTGTCAAAAATCATCATGAGCGACGAGGCGCATTTTCATTTAAGCGGTTACGTCAATAAGCAAAATCTTCGTTTCTGGGGCATTGAAAATCCGCATGTAATGCATGAAGAGCCATTACATCCACTCAAAGCCACTGTGTGGTGCGGCGTTCACGCGGGAGGAGTGATTGGGCCGAATTTTTTTGAGGACACCAGCACGTCACTTACTGACGAACGCTACATGGCCATGATAAACGACTTCTTACTGCCGGAATTGGTTGAGCGGCGCTTGGTAAAACCGTAGTTTCAACAGGACGGTGCAACCGCACACACAGCACGAGCTACAATGGATAAGCGTTTCCTCGTTGCGTAATCCCCCGTTTTGGCGATTTGGCAACGCCAGCAAGATCGCCCGGTTTAACCATCCCACAGCCCTTAAGGAGAATGTTCGACATGAATGCGAACATTTATCACCGGAAATCTTGCGGAAAGTCATGGAAAATGTGAAAAAAGGGCACAAATGCGTATCAACACTGGCGGCAGACACTTAACGAATATAATCTTTTCCACTTAACAGAAAAATTTGTAGATTTGCATCACTCAAAATTTTTTTTTTTACTTAGTAAAAAGTAATTCCAAAACAAAATTGGATGATTAATTTTGCGCCACCTTGTATCACTTAGGACGAAAAATGCTAGTTAAATGCTGCTTTAATATTGAATAGATGCTTTAATCCAAAGCATAGCAGCCTGAAGAATGGTGCTAAAGTCAGCAAATTTTTCCAACCTTCAAAATGGTGCTGTAGCAATGCTGAAAGTGGGAATGAATCCGATAACGATGAATCAATAGCGTGCTTGTGATCATTAATGGGCGCTTTAAAAATATTATTTGTATACAGCGCCGGACAAAACTAACAACACGGAATGTTGCGTATAGACATTTTGCTCAATAACTTACTTTGTACTCCAGGTATTTCG
Organism: Volucella inflata; assembly: GCA_928272305.1. Taxonomy (NCBI): domain Eukaryota; kingdom Metazoa; phylum Arthropoda; class Insecta; order Diptera; family Syrphidae; genus Volucella; species Volucella inflata. The sequence continues at coordinate 77,819,158 of OV743719.1, forward strand.
ATAAACAAAACCTTAATCTTAGTGAATTTTTGCAAACATAAATATTAAGAAAAAAAAAATGGAAATTTGTAAAAATTGTGGCGACATCTTCGAGACATAAAATAAATTAAAGGAAATCCATATTTCGGCAGTTATCTCGCTCAATTCTGCGATCATTTTTAGGAGTCTTTCCGAGCAGATGGAATACAGCATTTGTCCACCCCGTCCCTTAAAAGGGCGAATCTTCTCTCTCCTCTTACAGACCTATTGCACTTATGTCCCTTCTTTCCTAAGTCATGGAAACGCTGATAAACTGTCTGCTCATTGAAATATCTCGAAATCCGAAAACTTCTTAATGAGCCGCAGTATGGTTTTCGTAGCAACGGGTCCACTAGTGATTTGATTGCATCTCTTACAGAATAGTGGAATCAATGTGTGGCACCAGGCTCTTTTGTCGAAAATGCGTGCATTTGGGATCGACGAATCTCTTCTTCAATGGATTAGATATAACCTTTCGGATCGTTTAATTCAAGTTGTCTTTGATGGCTTCAAGTCTGATATTCACAAAATAAATGCTGGTGTGCCCTAGAGCTCTGTTCTGTCTACGACACTTTTTCTAATTTTCATCAATGATCTTCTGTCTGCTCCTTCTAATCCAATATATTCCTTTGCTGACGACAGTTCTCTCTGCTTTTTATATTCCCGGATTCACGTCTCTTTTCTTGCAGAACGGGAACAGAAGTGAATGTTAAGCTCATTAAATTCCGATATAAACAGCACAACCAATTGGGAAACTATCAACAGAGTGGAATTTAATGCTTCAAAAACAAAATGCTGTCTGCTGTCGCTAAAGCGAAATTCAAATGCCCAGCCATTATTTATGAATAGCACGTTCATTGTTTATACAGAAAACTTTTGTGTGTCAATAACAACTTGCTTTGGAATGACCACACATTCGAAATCGGCTACAATCTTGTGAAATGCCTACGTTTCCTCAAGCAATGTAAAAAAACATTTCACCCATCAGATCTTTCTTCCATATATAGGGCTTTCATCCACCTAAAATTTGAGTAAAATGCTCACATCTGGTCAATATCCCTAAGACTTACTTGCACTTGATAGATAGTATTCAAAACCGTACGAAAAAACTTTCAGGGAATGTCAATATTAAACCGTCTATTGACATTCTGGACCTTCACCCTGTTCTATTGCTATTTTCAACCCCAGTGCTCCACAAAAATTGCCCATAGCATTCCGCCCCTTCAAACCTCAAACCGTGACAGCCGTCTCGCTATGAATGCTCATCAGTACGCCCTCAAGCCCACTTTCGGACGCACCCTGAAATATCGTGATTCTTTCCTTAGCCGAACAACTAGCTCATGGAATGCCCTGCTGAGCTCTTTATTTCCCAGTCATTATAACTTCCAAACACTCAAAGCCAACGTACTTCGGTACCTCTCTTTCTATCCCCCTTATTTTTCTATCGCCCGCACTGTGTGCAAACATTTTAAGGGTGCTAATAACCTCTTAAGTGCGTGCTAATTATAAAAAAAAACACTATAGGATTGTAATCAGGAGGCTGTGAAGGCCAACTAAATACTAACACTTTAATGAGAGACAGCCATTGTTTTAGAATCTAAAAAGTGTGCTTCGGATTTGTCTTGTTGATCTTTCAATGGCATTTCTTCTTACGCATGCCACAGCACCACCACGTCATGGTGTATATCCTTGTATCCTTGTCCCCACGTCCAGGAAAGCAACCGCAGACAATCACACTTCCTTCTCTCGCTTTGTATAGGGTGGATACAGTATCGCACCCTATGGCCTTCGTACACTACTTCGGCCATCTAAGCCTGTCATTTTGAACTTTAAAACATCTGAGAAAAGCACTGTTCTCCCTTTCGCAACATACCGGCCCCCTGTCGATTTTTGTCTGAAATAAATGAAGAAAATCCAAAATCAGTTGCTTATCTTTGGATCGACCTGTTTGATATCTCAAGTCTTACTAGGTGGGGTGAAAAGTAACTTCCTTGACCGCCAGAATGCGCTGCTACTGCAAAAAAGGTTATGGTGCCTTGAAGTCCGTTCATATTGAGGCAGACATGCCAAATTTCAGTGCGATACTGTCTTTAGACAAAAATGATTTTCATTCTCTCATAAAACATTATTTTTTGAGAGGAAAACGGCGAAGGAAACAAAAGAAAAGTTGGATCAATATTATGGGGCTAATGCTCCGTCAGATTATACCGTCAAATATTGGTTTCGAGAGTTTCGTGGTGGCCGCAACTCCACTACCGATTAAGTCCGCAGCTGCAGCCCCTTCGATGCGGTTACAGAGGACAATGTCAAAAAAAATACATGAAATGGTGTTGCCTGACCGGTAAGTGAAGGTGCGTGAGCTAGCAGATACCACAAAGATTAGTACTGAGCGCACACGCCATACGAGGGCGGGTCAATAAGTCCGTGACTTTTTGAATTTCTGACCTCTTTACTGAAACAGCAACACTGCTCCTGTCAACAGGCATCTGTCAGTTGACTCCTGTCAAAATTTAAACTTGCTGCGTCAGTTAGCTTGTGTTTGACAGCTATTTTTATCAGACTACTCACTAATTTGAGGAGAAAATGGAAAAAAGTGAATTTCGTGTGCTTATTAAGCATTATTTCTTGCGAAAAAAAACCATTACCGAGACCAAGGCTAAGCTTGATAAATACTATGGGGACTCTGCACCATCGATTTCAATGGTAAAAAAGTGGTTTATTGAATTTCGTTGTGGCCGTACAAGCACTGAAGATGCCGACGTCCTGGACGCCCAGTTGAGTTCTCTACACCCGAAACAATCGAAAAAATTCACGATATGGTGTTGGCCGACCGAAGATTGAAAGTGCGAGAGATTGTGGAAGCCGTAGGGATCTCGCATGGCTCAGTGGTTTCAATTTTGAATGATCACTTGGGCATGAGAAAGCTTTCCGCAGATGGGTGCCGCGTTTGCTCACAGTCGACCACAAACGCAATCGTGTAACAACTTCACAGGAAGGTTTGGCGTTGTTTAATCGCAATATGGAGGAGTTTTTGCGCCGTTTTGTAACCGTGGACGAAACATGGATCCATCACAACACACCAGAGAACAAACAACAGTCAAAACAGTGGGTTTCTAAGGGTGAATCGGCGCCAAAGAAGGCCAAGGTGGGTTTGTCAGCCAATAAAGTTATGGCGACTGTTTTTTGGGATGCACGCGCGATAATCCACATTGACTACCTTCAAAAGGGAAGAACAATCAATGGGGAATATTATGCCAACTTATTGGACCAAATCAATGACGATTTGAAAAAAAAACGACCTCATTTGGCCAAGAAAAAAGTTCTTTTCCACCAAGACAATGCAAGGGTGCACACATGTGCAGTTGCCATGGCAAAAATCCATGAATTGGGCTATGAATTGCTCCCTCATCCACCCTATTCTCCAGATTTGGCTCCGAGCGACTACTTCTTGTTCCCAAACCTGAAGAAATGGCTTGGTGGAAAAAGATTTGACTCCAATGATGAAGTCATCTCGCAAACAAAGGCCTATTTTGAGGACCTCGACAAATCATTTTTTTTGGAAGGGATAAAAAAAATTGGAGAAGCGTTAGACAAAGTGTATAGAGCTCAAGGGAGACTACGTTGAAAAATAAAATTATTTTTTTATCAAAAAATCTGTGTTTTAATCCAAAAGTCACGGACTTATTGACCCGCCCTCGTGTTTTGGGCAATATTCTGCACATGAAAAAGTTATCCTGTCGCTGGGTGCCGCGCATGATCACTCCTGACCAAAAACACGAACGCGAGAGCACTTCGAAAGAGTGTTTGGACTTGCTGATGCGGAATCGGGCGGACTTTTGGCGTCGATTGGTAACTGTTGATGACAACTGGATCCACTATTACCGTGCTCCGAAGCGGCCGAGGGAGGCTCAATGGGTGGGTCGGAAAGGTTATGGCGTCGGTTTTCTGGGATTGTCATGGCATACTCTTCGTGGACTACCTCGAAAAAGAAAAACCATCAACAGCGAGTATTACTGTGCATTATTGGAGCGATTGAAGGCCGAAATTGCTGCAAAACGGCCTCACGGTGCATAAGAGCATCGCAACCACGGCTAAAATCAATGACTTACGGCTCCAATTGCTGTCGCATCAACCGTATTCGCCCGATTTCGCTCATTCAGACTATTACCTCTTCCCAAACCTCAAAAGATTGCTCATCAATAAAAAATTCAGCTCACGCAAGGAAATCGTCGACGCCACGGAGGAGTATTTTGCAGACCTTCCGGAAAATTATTTTTCGGACGGGATCAAGAAGTTGGAAAATCGCTGGAATAAGTGTATCAAGCTGAAAGGAGAATATATTGAATAAAATAAAAAAACATTAAAAAAAAAATTGTTTCTATTAATTTAATGATGGCCCTGTCATCACGCTGAGTAGTTTTACGAGGTCTGCCACCTTGGTGAATGGTGTCTTAGCAACTAGAAGAATGGAAGGGGCTTCTCATACTTGATATAATGGGGTGATGAATATTGAATTTGTTGGCAATTGTAGTCATTGTTTCAATTTTGTTTAAATCGCTTATTATTTGCTTTTAAGATCAAAGTATAAGTGAGTGGAATATTTGCTTCGTGCCATCCTTAAACACTGTCAATATTGCTTTTGGGGGGAAGAACCGTTCTATAGCGAATTGTTGTCAAAAGTAAAATGATAAACTACAATGCTATACGCGCTAACCCAAGCAATAACCGGGGCAGTGCATGAGCTTTAGTTTTATCGCGCCAATTTTGAATAATTTTTCACTTTTGTTTTAATAATTTTATTTGTAAAAATCCAGTAAAATGAAGTTATTATCTATAAATGAGTATAACTGTTTCTGTTTGAATAAATTAAAAACCATTGAAATAGCTGCAGTACTAAGTGAGCTATAGAGCAAAATATCTGTATGCAATATTCCGTGCTTTAGTTTTATTCGACACCGTATATCAAAATAATAACCGTAAACCAATTATTATCATAATATGCATTTCGCCAGCTTTAGGGATTAATTGCGATCAAGATCCTACCAAATTTATGACTCAGTTTATTCGTGTAGAAATTGTTACGTAATGTCGTAGCCATCTCGTCATGTACGAGTTCGTACTTATTTCTCACTACTTACTACTATTTTTGAGTCCTCCCTCACTGTTATTTTGTTTAGTTTTGTTAAGAATTCAATCTCATCTCCGTTGTAAATGTAGCAATGTTTATTTGTTTGAAATTATTCTACAATATCTATATCAATAATTACTGCACTTTGTAAATTGCTTTACCTATAAGATTCAACAACTTGAATGCTGGCCTTGAGTTTATTTTTATTTCATTTTTTAATCCGAGAGCCCAGCCTCCACAGAAGATAACAGCTTGTAATTGACAGACTTTATGGCAGCTGCCAGCAGTCTGATAAGCACTGCAATTGAAACTTATTGGGTTCAAAAAATGTTACAATGTTTTTTTTGCGAAGCATGATTGGCTCCTCTGTAGAATATTGGATATTATGTAGCATTATGGCGGTTATTCAATTTTTTGTCGGAACAGAAATCTGCGGACCAATCTTCGCAGGATGCTGTATCACTTAAGCTTCAAACGTTGCTCGTTTATCCACTCAGACAATCGATTTCACGTATCTCCATAACAAAATTAATCGAGAGACGTTTAATCGCAAGATGTTGGAAGCCAATTTACAGATCCATTATTTGTTTACCGAATGCTTCCTTTGATAAGTTGATTGTTTTGTTTACTATATGGCACGTAGCGTCATACTGCTGGGACCACATCGGGAAACGAAAAAGTCAATAGTCATGACTCTATAGCGAATACCCCTGACTGTAACTCGCTTATGGGTTTCATTTTGAAAAAAATATGGTCCGATGACTCCACCAGCCCGCAAACCGAACCAAACTGTGCATTTTTCGGGATGTTACGGCGTTTCGAAAATCTCATGTGAATCATCTTCGCTCCAGATGTGACAATTTTGCTTGCCAAAAACGTTAAACACAAGTTTTGTTTTCAATGTAACAGCGGATTCAATGCCAGTCCCATTCACCGAAATTTCTACGTAATCGATCGTCATTCGACTTAAATTCTTGCATGAGCTGGATCTTGTAAACATTTAAACCAAGATCTTTGCGTACAATTTTCCATAAAGTGGACGGAGAACGATCAAGCTGTTGCGAACGCTTTGAATCGATCAATTTGGATCTTCTTTAACACTGTCTTGAACAGATGCAATACTTCCTTGAGTACGCGCTCTTTTTATACATCTTGGTGTCACTGCAACTTCCAAAGATAATCTTGTGCAAAAATGACCAACAAGATTGCGAAAAGCGGTCTCAGTTTAGCACACAGAACTATCTTTTTAGAACAATATTTCTGAATAAAAATGACACTGACACTCTGCAGTCTGACAGATATAAGTGTCTGAAGTTAGTACTGGGTCAAAAACAAAGCACCCTTTAAATGTAGTTTTTGTTGTTTTTCTTTGGTAGAAAGAGGTATAATCTCTCATAAAATCATTCTGCTCAAGACTATAGACTTTTGTTGAACAGATTAAATTCTATTGTAGGAATCAACAAAACAAAAATCCCTCTGGAGACCCTGAAGTTAGCCATCTCCGCTATTTATACTTCATTCTTATGATGAATGATGTCGAAGCTATTCTAAAAAGTTCATATACCCAATATATCGGAATCCGCTAACATACCTCCAAAAAAAAAAGCCAACTCCGCTCTTGGCATAGAATTCTCCAATCCTTATATCACTAAATCCCTTCACATAAAACATTTGTCAGCCTTGTTCTTGACCAAGCTTGCCAAGTTTGATTACCTTATTTCACCATATTTTCCGAAACTACAAATTATGTTGCTCAGATTCTCTTAACAGGGAATTCCCCGGTCTGATGGCGCGAAATTACCATTTACATTAGGTGTGTTTTTTTGGCATCTGTATTAGTGCTTACTTCAACTCTACGTATAAATTACACTAACAACTTAAACAATACGCTCTAACTTAATGCAAGATATTTATCGGCGTTAACGCAGATAACAACACCTATTTTTGCATGATAGCAGAAACTTCTATGGGAATGCTAAACATGTGTCACGTTCTAAGAAAATTAAATACCAGCGCTGCCAAATTTTCCGAATGTTAGTAGTTAATAGCTGTGTTTTTTTGCACGCATATTAGCTATCGTTAGCTCTCAGATCGAGGAAGCTTATTAAGCTGAATAGGGATAAGCTGAGGACGCTAATAGGAATACTGACAGGGGGGGATCTACAAGCGGTTGAGGACATAACACACACTGTGTGAATGTGAGGTAGCCGAAGGAAATTCTTAGGAAAATATTTCTTTGAAAACTTTAAGGAAATAAGCGCCACGGATTCCAAAGGCCTTTTTGGCTTTTGTGGAGAAATTAGGTGTTTTAATAGGGAGACGGATTAGGTTTTTGCAAATTGGAGTTGGTTTTAACTGGACCCACAGGGGATCGCGATAGGCCCGTTTTGGTGCCTAGTGTTGTGTCTTATGGCACACCCTGTTTTACCTAACCTAGCTATCGTTGCGTAATAGATAGCGGATATAAATTGACTTAGCGTTGATCGTTATGTTACTTACTTACTTTAGGTGATGCTACAGTCCGGGGTGGACCAGGGCTCGATCCCTGGCTAGCTGCCTTCAGTTTCGCACGCTAAGTTAGCTGAGGTCCTCTTCCACTTGCGTGCGCTACCTGAGTCTTGGCCTTCCTCTACTGCGCTGTCCCTCGGGAGCGGATTCGACGACTTTTCGGACCGGAGCATTGGTGTCCATGCCCTCTACATGACCCAGCCATCTCAGTCTTTGGATCTTCACTCTTCTGGCTAGGTGCATGTCGCTGTACAGTCCATACAGTTCGTCGTTGTATCTTCTCCTCCACTCACCGTCAATGCAGACGGGACAGAAGATCGCCCGAAGAATTTTTCTCTCGAAGCAACCAAGAACACCCTCATCTATTTTTGATAATGTCCATGCCTCTGCGCCATAGAGCAGGACCGGGATTATAAAGGTCTTATAAAGGGTGACTTTTGTTGTCCGAGGGAGGGCTTTGCTACTCGATTGCCTTCTTAGCCGAAAGAAACAGCGGTTGGCAAGAGTTGTTCTAGGTAGACAAAGTCCTTAACTACTTCAAAGTTATATCTGTCGAGGGTGAAGTTCTGCCCGAGACGCCGGTGTTGGTTGTCCTTTTTGCTTGACAGCATATACTTGGTCTTGCCCTCATTGACCGCTAAACCCATTTTTGCCGCTTCCGTCTCAATACTCGCGAAAGCGCCACTGACATGCAAATTTCTTTTTAAGTAGATAGCGGATTTGCAAAAAAAAAAACACGACTAATGTCGATACCCGTTTTTTTGGCTGTGAAAATTAAGTGCAGATACTTTACTTCAATTTGTCAACTGTCTCGAATTGATGTCCTTTACTTTCCATTTTTGTTTAGTTCGTTGGCTGTTTACAAATTCACACATTCACTGCTGGAAGCAGTGGCCTTTCGACGCATGAGCAATTTGACACGCGAGTGATATAGTCCTAATTCGATTCGTTATCATACTCGTATGTACAAACATGGTTATTCAAAACAGAAAGTTTTGAAAACAAAGTTCATCCCAATAAACATTTCAATTTTTTCGATTATCTATAGGTATTATACCTATGTGCACATTTTGAATTTACTTTTATACTATATACAGTCTGTTTGATAACATCGTACACGACAAAAATTAAAGAAGAACTTATAATAATAAAAAAAAAAAGCATTTCAATTTATATGTTGTCCACTCTCCTCCATTATCAATAATTGCTTGGAGTTTTCGAGGCATGCTTTCTACTAATCTTATAGCATAATCTTGAGACAAAGATCTCCATAAAACTCGTATTTTTCATGATAATTGTTTGACCGTCGAGATCTTCTTTCCTTGGAGCTCTAGCTTCATGAATGCCCAAACATTTTCAATGAGATTTGCATCCGGCGACTGTGATGGCCAATCTAAAACATCGACGTCATTTTCTTGTTTCCACGCACTGCACAAACGACTGCGATGTTTAGGGTCATTATCTTCTTGCAGTAAACAATTTCCATTCCTTCTTTTAAACCACCTTTGGGCAGATGGTAATAAAGCCTTCTTATAAATTTTGACCATGTTGGGTGCGTTTAAGTTATTTGTAAACATGAACAAATTGCCAAATCCTTGTTTTGAGAAGCATCCCCAAACGTGCACCTTTGCCGGGTGTTTGACGGTCCGCTGGATTAATTTATTGGATTGTGTACACCAGGTATGAGTGATAGGAGACCATGTCCAAAAATAAGCTTCATCCGAAAAAATAACTTTGTTCCAATCTCTGTCCAAATTCTCTTTGGCCCAACTGAGTCGTTTTTCTACGTGTTTTTTTGACAGTAGTGGTTTCTTTATTGTGCTTTGTGCTTTATTGGCTAATAAACGTCTTTGTATCGTATCACAACACACATTTAGACTTCTTTTACGTAAAATCCCTTGTCCTCCACGTAACGATAGAAGAGGATTTTTTTCAAACACGTGTAGATTTATTTTGTCCTGCTTTTTCGTTGTTTTTGGCGGCAAATCATCCACATTTTTTATTTGGGAATAACAGTGCACCCTCTTGCTAACAAATGCTTTTGACTTTTTCATGCACTTAACAGCTGATCCGTATGACATTTTTGGTCCTTTTGGATGCGTGCACAAGAATACTGCTTCATAACGTGATGCAAACGCGACACTCATTTTAAAATACTTCCGTCTCTGACAAAAATTGAATACTCTTTAAATTTTTTATTCAAAGCATCTTAGCAGAAGTAATTTTTTAACTGCTAATGCAAGTGCCACTTCCAAACCGGTTTTCATAAACGAGTTTTGCCGTATACGATCTTATCAAACGGACTGTATCTTAGAACAATATTTAGCAAACAAGAACATAATACATTTAACGGCGATACACAGCTCCACAGCGCCAATATGCGCACACCCTAACACTCCAAAATGTTTTCAATCGTTTTGTTGATAAATTCACATGCACCAGTGTATCCATGAATAGAAGTTCTTCAAACGTCAAAATGACAAGCCATTGAAATAAATTTTCTTCGTTTTCATCAGTTAAGTTAAAAACTGTGGCTAGCTCAGATAGATATAAATACCTTCGTCTTCCAGTTGCATTTTTGCTTTTGTCATGGAAAGCTCTATCGCGATCGCTAAATATTGTTTTTTTTTTGTGTGTTTTTCTAACAGCTGTTCCGGATATAAGCTGATTCACGCCAATAAAAGTTAATGTAACGAAGAATGTGTTCTAAAACGCGTCAACAAATGTATCTTCATATGTTTTTTAAAGACTTAATATAGCCGGCAAATGACGCATCGTCTGGGTGACCTTTTATATTTTATCCCGTGTTCATATTTCGCGTCGGCCACTTAATAATTTTTTTTTTTTTAATCAAATATTTTGTACGAATCTTGGGATTCATGCAGCGACAAAGATTAAAAATTAAAAAGAAAACATATCAAGTTCGTTACAGAATTATTATTATAAGGAAATTGACCCGCCTCCGCAATGGCATTCCTCATTCCTATATCGAAGGTAGGAGCTGTAAATTGTGTGATATACTCGTATTACTATTTTTAATTTCAAAGATTTTTTTAAAAAAAAACTGCTCGTCTATTGACCTAGAGTCGTTCTGATACCTTTGTGTAAAAGTAACGCGTAAAAGAAGCTTTTCTCTTTAATTTCTGACTGTTTTCGACGAATACGTTTGTATGGTTGTTTATTTAACTTGGCTCTCTGTGCAATTGCAAACGATTTTTTAATTTCTATTTTTGTTTATTCAACAAAGTGATAGTGGATGCGATAGTGGCAATGTGTGCGATGTTATCAATTTAAAGTGACAAGATAGAATCAGCTGATTTATAACTCTCTCTCTTAGTTTAATCTCTATTCAGATATGATAACGCGAACAGAGATCGTGTGAATAATTTCAAAAATCTTCTTTTGCTTTTGGCTACATGTATTCGTATTTGTTGTCGTTTCATTTAACGGCGAGTGCGATGAATTCGTTTATTCAGTTTGTGCAAAAAATTTCGAGAATTTTCTTAGTTTAAACTGTGTGCAAACATCTATATCATGGTACAGTGCATAGAGGTTCGTGTTTTTGCTTCTTATTCTTTGGAGCCCCTTTGTATTGTTGGTTGTTCAGTGGGTAAAGTGGAAGTGAAACCTGATGAAGGGAATATTTCACTTAAGACTGCAAAACTAAAATAGAACCGTTCTAATTATCTGAATAGATCTTTCGTTTTTTATCTGTGCTTTCAAATCATTTTATTCATCAAAGAGTATTTTGTGTGTCGAATATATAAAAATATCTATTACAAGCGAAATGAATCCAACAGGTTCTGTGGAGAGTAGATCAACACCTAAACAGTTTATCATTTAAAATAAACTATATCGACGAAATGACGCTAAAGGTGTTCTTTGATATACATTTGCGTATAGCGATATTCTTATCAATGAAAATTTGTATTTACGTATGATGCATGTTAGTGAGGTCATGTCATTTTGTATTTGGCTGATGCAATTGTTTTTCTTTTCATCTACTCTTTGAACGTCTGCTGGAATTTGGGACCGGTTTTTATGATGAAATTGAACACCCACAGCTGATTAACTATGCCTGCCATGTTCCTACTATCAGTTTCGCGACGTCGTTGGCTTTGATAGCGCTGACATGGGGTAATACCCTCGATTACCTCTTATCATTTAAATCAAAGCTTCCGATCCTCGCCCACGCTTCGGAGATCGAATGATGCTGCTTCGTGAACTCGTCTTAATAATATCTAAGTTATTTCCTTCGTCTTCGACATCAGAAGGAATGTTACTTCGCGATATTTTTGGATTTTATTTTTCTACTGGAATTACCCAGTTTGTGATAATGAACGAGCCTGTTGTACTCCTGGTATTTTCATTATACTACACTTACTCCTTTGTAGAAAGATAAGGAAGCGCTTGTCTTAAAATACCTATCAGAACCCATCACGTCAGTGCCGAGTACCTGCAACCAGGCCAGATATGCACAGCAATACTGCTCCGCGTTTTCATCACCACTCTCACAGCAAGAGTAGCAGAATGTTGCCATTTGAGCTTAGTACATTTATGTGCTTAGTAGGAGCTTCTTCTTCTTCTTCGGTATGGGAGACGAATGCCATGGAAAAATCATTTAATAAGATAATGGATCTTTTGTTGATCCCTTTTGGATTGAATTGGACTGCTGGCTAGCAGAAATCCAGTCAGTGAATGAAGCCTACAATTGTTTGAGCAGATTAAGAGGCAACATCAGAATTGTACCTAGTCAAGTCATAAATACTGGTGCGCAGAAAAATCAGCGCCAAATGAAAACGAATTAATATTTGAACAATTTTTTTTTTTTTTTGTTTTTATTGGATTTTTCAATGGCTACAAATCTTAGAACAACTTATTCGAAATGACTTCCATTTGCCTTCCAGCATGACTTAAGACGATGTGGCCACTCATCGATTGCGAGACGCACTTCTTGCATGGGGAAATTGTCCACTGCACGGAAAAGGGCTCGCTTCAACGACTCAAAATTTAAGTGTCGAGTGGAGCAAGCCATGCCCTCTAATACGGACCAAAACTTGTAATCCAACGGGTTGAGGTCTGGACTGCCAGCTGGCCAATCATCCGTTGACATGAAGTCCGGAACGTTGTTTTTGCGCCACAGTTGAGTCGTTTTTGCTTTGTGAGCTGGAGCAGAGTCTTGCTGGCTTGTTGTTGAATATTGATTGGTTGAGAGACTTCACGATGTGTTCCAAGACGGTTGATTGATATACTTTGGCCGATGTTTTCACTCCTTTCTCGCAAATATGGAGCTTGGTAACGTCATCGTAGCACACTCCCCACCATACCATTACAGACGCGGGATGGTAGCCTCTTTGAATCCTCGGGATGAGTTGGGATGCTTCTCTGGATGACCGAGCATACACACGATCGTTCTGCATATTGAACAATCCTTCTACGGTGAAGACTTTCTCGTCAGTAAATGTGAGTTGTCTGTGAGCGTTCTTCGCGTATCGGCTGAGTAGCGCTTTTGATTTTCGCTTGCGTTTGCGTTCAATGCGGCCGTGAGCAGGTGTCCAGTGTGTCGCTTGTACGCGCTGAGTCTTAAATCTTCTCCGATAATGCGAGACATGGATTTTTGCGAAATTTTCATTTCCCGCGACAAGATTTTCTGTTTTCTCAGCGGTTTTCGGTCGTTTCTTGGAGGCTATGATCGCTTTCGGAGTTCTCACAGTGCACGGACGGCCGGATCTTTGACGGTCTCGTACTCCACCAGTATCCTCAAACAACTTCACAGCACGATACACAAAATTGCGAGTGATTCCAAGCGATCGCAACATCCTAAAGATATCCATGTTGCATTTAAGTAGGCCAACTACAACAATACGATTTTCGATGTCGCCCCATTCCATGATTGTAAGCAATTAATGTCAATAACTTTCTACGTCACAATGAAGCATAAATAACAACTGTCAAATCGCAATCAATACGAAATGGATGCGCCCAGTGTTGCATTCGTAATCAGTGAGGACAGTTGTTCACCCGTATTTATGACTTGACTAGGTATATGACACATTTATGAATGGGCTTCAGCTTGTGTCACGAAGTGGCAGGGCTTTGCACAGCACACTTAAGATTGTAATTGAGTGATTATAGCCAGTTGGGAGTAAATTAAAATCTTGGCCCTATTTTGGTCCATTGTGAGAGTATTTTTTATCTATTTTGTCTTTTTTTTTTATAAAGGGTGTTTTTTTAAGAGCTTGAGAACTTTAAATAATAATACAAGACGGAAATATTGTTGGAATGAATTTTTTATTATTATAACCTAGTAGATAGTTTTATTTATTTATTTTTTAAATATTTTTTCCGGCATATGCCCGCCATCTCGCCGTATGGCATCAATGGTAGCTTGAATATTCCCTTCCAATGCTTCAAGAGTTGCTGGTTTGTCGGCATAAACCAATGCCCTAACATAGCCCCATAAAAAGTAATCGAGAGGCGTTAAGTCGCATGAACGAGGGTGCCAGTTAACAGGACAACTTCTGGAAATAAAGTTGACACCAAATTGATTTTGCAATAAATTGATGATTAAGCGCGCTATATGGCAAGTTGCGCCGCCTTGTTGAAACCAAATGTCGTCGATGTTTAGCTGATTAATTTTTGAAAACAAAAAATCAGTCAGCATGGCTCAATAACGCTCGCCCATTCACTGTAACAGCTGCTACTTCCTCATTTCGAAAGAAATATAGTAAGGACCACAGATGCCGCCAGCGTGTAAATCGAACCAAACAATCAATTTTAATGGATGTAATGGTGATTCGTTAGCAGCAGATTGTCTTCGCGAAAACGATTAATAACTGCACGAATTGCTTGCATACTAGGCCGATTATGTCGACCGTAAAATTGACGAAGTGCTCTATGAACATCACGAACAGATTTATTTTTTTCAAAGTAAATTTCCACAATTGTGAAGGGTTGTTCTGGCGTTAAGCGATTCATGATGAATTGTCAAATCTTACTGAACAGAAATGCCAACACAGTTTGACATTGACAGCTGTCAAACCATAGACAATAACCATCGAAAATTCTCATGCAGCTAAAAAAAACACCTAGAATGTCTAAGGCTTGTTTGTGCGAGGTTTTTCACCGATCGAATTGTTTTTGCTCAATTTTTATCTGGTGGACTGGTAAGCCATAAAAAGTTAAGAGCCAATTACGACTAAGCATCAGCTCTGTTTGCCAGTAATTTCTTTTTCACGAATCCCTGTGAGACCTGTGATGTGTTAAGGAGGTGATCGATGCTGATCCCATATGAACAGGTCTGATAAGGTAAAATTGGTATTTTTTTTGAAGATCTTTATGTTTCCAATATTTGATGTTTTGGCTATTTTATTGAAAATTCAGTATCTGTGCAATCGAAGCTGTATTACGCATCTGTCGGTAAGGTACGGATTGCCGGCTGGTTTCTGAACCTATACCCAGGTTTTATTGAGATATCATTGGTAAGGTGAATTAAGAGAGTTATTTTGGTATTAATTCCAAAACTTTTCGAATTTTTTTGTAGCCTTTTCAATGTATCTGCCCAGATATCGTTCAGAGTTACCATGATGACGGTTTTGACTAAAGAGGGTAACCTCTTGTTCATTGTTTCTGTAAGAGTTTTTCATATTGTTCAGCCTTAAGTTTGAAATCTGGAATTATTAAGATTAGCTGAAACTTTCGAACCGCTTACCTCATCCACGGTTTGAAGCCTTGCCTTTTGTTATTTAACCCCATTTCTAGCTAATCGGTCCACCTCTTCCACCTAGTTGGCCTTTCTTATGACATGGCACAGTGTGATATTTAAACTAACCCAGCACAGCACTGTTCAATAGCTATCAGAAATACCAATACTGTTTGTTCAGTGTTTATATAATGCCTTTCTGATGTCTTTCCCAGCATATTGTGCTTGGTCATGAAGCTGATTTAGAACGGCAACTTATGATATGATTTTAAATTTGCCCGACAGGTGATAGCTAGCTGAGTTGATACCAAACCTTGTGCTCAAACATGGTGCTCCCTACGAACCTGTTATTAGTAGGTTGTAAAAATGGCAAGTCAGGTCACGATTGGACTACTATGGTTTTGAATCCAACTAGCAAACATATGTACTCGTATCTCGTCCCTAGATGAGATGATGATGACTTGTTTGGTTTGTCATAGTTGCAACCATCTCCTGTCTGAAAGTAAGTATTTTACGAAAAAGTTCAGGGGTTGTTTTTTGTTAATAATGTTATAATAATTTTTGTTTTTTTTTTAATTGACAAGGTCGGCCTGAACAAGGCCGATTTTGAGAAAAGATTACATTCGGCTTCAACCTGAAATTTTAAAATAATAATAATATGTAGGTTCTTCGAAGTTCGATATTCAAACGAACGTAAGCATTTCGAGCGGTTCCTGATAGATGGAATGAGGTGCTCAAATTGAACATCTCAAAGACAATGCGCTACCTGCAACAACAGAAGGTTTGAAATCGCCGTACAGTCACGCACTTGATTAAAAATTTAGATTTTGAGACGTTGTGAAATCAGAAAAGAGTTCATTATTTGCTTTTGCAAAACTCTTAATAACAGATCTTCAACTCTGATCATTTAGGAGACTGCAGCGTTTACTGCACTTGATCCCGATTTAACTGAGTGTAAATCCAATCACTTCCCGTCTGGCGTTTTTTTTTTTTACCCAAAAACAGTAACAATAGTATCTTTGTTAAAGCTATGTGATTTTTTTACTGCAGTATGAAAGGGAGAATAGAGTTAAAAATCATAACAATACACATATTGAGAAACTGACATCATATTTCTTTGTATTTTCAGGATGAAGCCATGCGGCCGGATTTAATAAGCGACTCGGATTTCCGATCAATACCTTTTATGCAAACAGAAGATCCTTACGATTTATCGAATAATAATCCTCGTCGTTCGTTTCTTCTGATGGATGGCAATGAAAATCTTCACGTTGCTACGCCGGAAATTTTTTGCCAAAAACTACGTTGCACAGATAATGATAAAATTAAAGTTGTCTCAATTTTTGGCAATACCGGCGATGGTAAATCTCATACAATGAATAATACTTTCTTTCATGGCGAGGAAATCTTTAAGACATCATCTGAACAGAATTCTTGTACCATTGGTGTGTATGCTGCCATGCAACACCAGCATGGGGTTCTTTGTTTAGATACAGAGGGATTACTGGGTACTTCAGCAAAGAGCAATAGACGTATGAGGATGTTATTAAAGGTACAGACTAAATAGAATCATATTTGTATCATCTATTAACTTTTGTTTATTATGCTAGATCTTGGCCATATCAGATATTGTGATATATCGAACACGTTCGGAGCGTTTACATAGTGACATGTTTGATTTCCTGGGAACAGCATCGAAGGCGTTTTGTTCGCATTTTGCACAGGCTCTACAATCACTAGCCATTCCTGGAACAGCCCAAGCACTCGGACCAGCTGTTATAGTTTTCCACGAAACACGACACACAAAACCATTAGATAGTTGTGAGTGCAGCAATTGTTTATGTTGATTGATGACGAATATATAATTTTTTAATGTTTATTTCCTGTTTTTAGCTGTGGAAGAGAGCGCTGAGGATAAACTCCGTCAAGGGTTTGCTAGTCAAAGCATTGAAACAAACGCTTTTAGCTCATTACGTTATGTGGGCATTAAAACTGCTGACGATAGACCAACAGACTTTTCGAAAATTATCGCTGCTATACAAATGGAAATTGAAAATACTGCCGTTCGATCTCCTAGACAGCCAGGTGTAGTATTTAAAGCTATGAAGGCTCTTAATTTAAAGTTCTCTGGTGAGATTGTCGAAAAGGCAATTAATCCATTTCCTGAACAGTATTTTACTTGCACTGTTCACTGTGAATCGTGTAACAGGCGTTGTCAACGTTCAATGGGACACGTGATCGATGGCGACAATCATCAGAATAAACATCCGTGTAACTATCAACATCAATTTGAAAATAAAGTTTTGTTGTGCCAGCAATGTTACACAAATGGTAGAGAGGTGGGTTTAAGATATATTCTTTAATTTTAACACCAACACGTTTGATGATTTGAAATTTATAATTGTGTAGGTTGTTGTTTCAATGAATACTCAAACTCACAATGAGAACTCTCTGTTAGGATATGCTAAATACGCGTGGAAAGGCTCAGTAATTGAGTGTCCAAACTGTGGAGAAATCTATCGGGAACGAAAGTATTGGTATGGAAATAAACCACCAGAAGCTGCTGCCGTGCGGTATGGTTAAAATAGTGTATTTATTTATTAATTATTTTTTTAATAAAAAGAAAAACTATTTTTATTGTCTTTTGCAAGGTCGGAGATTGTACATGTTTGGAAAGGAGGGAATGTGTCACCAAAAGGACCAGTACATTCAGCACAAATGGTGCTTGATGGAGTATCATATATCACAGAGGCAATTAGTAGCATAGGATCACAACCGACAAAGGTCTTAAGTGATTGGCTTGCCGACTCAGTAGCACCTAGCTATTGGAAACCAAACACAGAAATTGTAGTAAGTTAAAGAAATATCATCGACTGGATTAGGCTTTGTTCTTTTCATAAATTTCGCAGTAATGTCATTAGTTCTCATAGCTGTCTTAACTGTCTCCCCTCTATAATTATGATTAATTCGAAAACTCCCGCGTTACTTTTTCAACGCCCATTGCATGAAATAGATAATGCTCGTGCGAAAGATAAAGCAGTTTCATAGAAATGTAGATCAAACGTTCAAACAGTTATACATTGAAGACCTTCAAACGTAAACTTTCGATTCCGTATAAGTATTGACGTTGCAGGTGGAAGGATATTTTGTTTAATGTGGTTTAGGCAATATAGCCCCAATCTAAAAGTCATACGAAGCTCCAATACGTAGAAAAATCCTTATCAAATTGACTGGTATAGGGTATCAAATATGATAGCACGGTATCTAATTGCAGGCTATGACAATCACAAATCAGTTACTACGAACAAATAGGAATACAATATTCTTAGCACCCTACGATTGGAAACATTTTTGATTAAGAATCTTTTCGCAATTGACTTAAAACGTACCTTATCTGAGTGTTAACAAAACACTCTTACTGCTACTTGTCTTGAGCATGTTTTTGGTTGTCTTTCGAATATTGACGTGAATCCTAATGCTGGTATTATCTTTGCCATTAAAAGCTTCCTCAATACATGTTTTCTAAAACTAACTTTATTGTACTCAGTAATAGTACACGAAAAAAATCCGATTGCCGTCTGAATTTTGGACGAGTCACAAACATCCATTTAATAACAATTTAAGAAAGCGTTATAATTCGCTCTGTAAAAATATAAAGAGGAACATCCATAATGCTGGGAAAGCTATTGTATATTCTTTCAAAATTGCAGATGGCTCGGGGTAATCTTAAATATATTGTAAATATTGTGAATGGTATTACTGGCAACATACTGACATGGGCTTCTCCCAATTTTTTTGCTTTTAAAACCGGTAATATACACATTTCAAATCCTGTAGCAGTTGCCAACGAAACCACCAGAAGCTGCTTTGCTTCGGTCATGCCTTTTTTCCTGCTAATCTCCAAGTCTATTTTAGGTGCTGCCCTAAACCTGATACTCAAAACAATACTCATAGTAACAGCTTTGTTTTTAATACCATTACGGGACTTGGAATATTAAAAACTATTAACTTTTTGAGAAAATAGACATTTTGTCCTCTCTCTTTAATTTAAGCACTACGCCTGGAACCTTCCCCGATGAACTTAAATGTGCTATTGTCATTCCCTTGTTTAAGAAGGGTGAAGGGAAAAATGTTTTAAACTATCCGATTCTTTGTTGTCCTCTATATCCAAAGTTTTTGAAAAAATAGTTATGGCACGAATTTTAGCCTTTCTTAATCATAATCACTTTTTCATTCCGATGCAGTTTGGTTTTAGGACTGGTTATTCTAATGCAGACGCTCTACTTGATCTTTGTTTTGTTTTATGTTAATGTTTAGATTACAAAACACATTGTGCTGGAAGCAATAAAAGCTGTCCTAGTACTTATACTTTGGCGTACCTCAAAGATCTGTTCTTGTGCCAATTTTATTTCTAATGATGATCTTGGGATCCCATACAATTCAGCTAATGCGCTAGATTTAATTGACGGAGCAGGGGCCCCCTAACCTAGACATTGTATTTCACCGGCATGACTACGTAAGACACAACCTGTCCAACAGTCTGTGCAGCTTGCAACGCAACCAAATTTTTGACAGACATGCCAGGTGTAGTGCTAGTGCTGCGAATTCTTGGATAGTTTCAAATACCTTGGTGTAACAATTGAACAAAACTTAAATTGGTACAAATACGTATCGAACTTGAAGAAATATTTACTTTTGGTCAATCGCTACCTCTACCGCCTCAATTGAGTACTGCTCCTTAAAGATTATGAAAATGGTTTACTTTGGTTCATATCAATCGAAATTGCAATATGGTATATGCAGTTGGGGTGGGGCCTATAACAGCAATCTGCAACCACTTAAAATACTCCAACAATTTGCTACCAGAAGAGTTTGCTACATTCATCATCTTGCACACACCTTTGATATTTTTAAGCTTATGCTAATTCTTCCCTTGCGACGTTTGTTTCATTTTAAAGCCTTAAAAGTATTTTTTTTATGAGAAGTGGCTATCTGCCAAGTCCCATTTCTGACACACCCTATACAGTTACGCAAACTGTGTTGTCAATGTTCCTACCTTTCGCACTACCTTTTACAGAAACTCCTACTCAATTGTCTCATGAAAACTTTTCAAGGTTCTTCCCTTCGAATTTCGTTCGCTCAATAAGAAACTTGCATCGTTTAAAAAAAATCCAAATTTTTAATGAAACGCCTATCACAACTCTACCCAACCTCTAATCTTTAGAGTAAAGTATTTATTTTATATTTTAACAGCATTGCCACGATTGCAAGAAAAATTTTGAAAAGACTGGACTTCGGAAACACCACTGCCGCGGTTGTGGCGAAGGCTTTTGCAATGCATGTAGTAAACACAAAATGCCAGTGCCAGCACGCGGTTGGACACAACCAGTACGAGTGTGCAATGATTGTCGAGAAGAACTTAACAAAAATCAAGATTCCGCACCAGGTAAGTGTCTTTTTATTATTCTGTGTTTGTATTGGGGTCTCATCGCATCTAATTTAAAACATTCAGAAAATCCAACCGATCACTTATGTTATACTACTCATAATACAGGGCCGCCTAATGAGGAGGGAGACATATTAGTGAGAATGTATAGCGAGACTATTTACAATACAATAAGCAGTGTAACGTCAGTTTTGGAATATCCTAAAGGTAAGCATTTCATGTTGTTGACATCATGTATTTGGACATTACTACAAAAAAGAAAAATATATAATATTTTACAGATTTAATAAAAGATAGTGCACGCCCTTCTTATTGGGTACCTGATTCAGAATCACCAAATTGTTCTATATGTAAAATTCCATTTGGCACCGCAGAAGAGTTAGAAAACGCCAAAACTCAGGGTGCCATTGATGCAATTCGTAATCCTAAGCATATTGGAGACTGTCGCCGTCACCATTGCAGAGCTTGCGGCCAAGCAATCTGTGCAAATTGTTCAACAACACGCCGACCGGTACCCGAACGAGGATGGACTTCTGATGTGCGTGTCTGTGATGCATGTTCATGCGTGGCAAAGTCAAAATTCGATTAGAAATTAAATCAGCATTTATCCTGTTATTCGTTATAAGATTTTGTTTATTTTCGTTTATCCAAGTTGAATTGATATTGTGAATATTTTTTTATTGATATGTTTACGTTTCACTTTGTTCGAAAGCAGACAATGATTTCTAAACGAAAATACATAATATGCTGAAATGTGATATTGAAAACTAAAAAAAACAAAACAAAACAAAAAGGCTCAAATCCAATTGCACTTGATGGAGAAAATCAAATATAAGAACATTCAAATTTAATATTTAGGCAAATACAAAAACAAAATTGAGTTAGTAGATTAAATCATCTATGATTCTTATGCCATGTATGCAAAACCTTTTTTTTAATAAACCTTTAGAACTTGGCAATAAAGTCCTTTTTAATTAATAAGTTGTTTTATTTTCAACAAAGTCCATCAGATGTCCAATGTCGTTGACAATTGAGCCGGCACAGGGCCCACTGTTTTATTAGGGGCATGTCCATTCAAATTGAATGTTGTGCATGGATGTAGTTTCTCCACTGTGTAAATCCGAGTTCTGAGACATCCAACAGCCAACAGCCTGACAAAACGATTCAAAGATAACGAATTTCGATTATTAAGTAATTTGCGTGTATAAAGGATACGGATGGCAACATAAAATTTTTGGGAGGAGATTATTGAAAAAGAGGGTGTAACTTCTTACTAGCCATTACGCTGTCGCCAGATTTCAGCATCTACGAGTATAAAGGTACTTGGTCATTCCCTGATTCATCATACGTCAATTAGATCGATCATATTGCGATCAATGCAATAGGCTCCTCCGACATTCAATGACTCGGATTATGTTGGCTCCTCGGAAAGATCTGAAGTCGACTTCATTCATCACACACAGCGAAGTTAAGTAGGACCATCAAAGTTCGACTTTGAAAGGCTGTCATCGCAGAGACCGCAAAGCCACGCCCATACACAAAACATGTGAGCTATCGGAAAAACCACTTCTGATGTGATTGGTTTCAAAAGCCGCCATAAAGAGATCTTTGGTTTGACAACTTATGTAGGCAGGTAAAAAAAGCATGTAGGACGAGAGCTGATTATGAGCTTAGCACATTAAACGACGACGCGTTCGATATGACTTTTTTTTAACTACTCCTAGAAAAAATCAAGGAAACTCAGTTGCCAAGAAAAGAGACACTATCTTCTTAAAGTCCACAAGCAGCAGGGGCATCAGCGCAGAAATCAGACGCAAAATTACTCTTCAAATCGATTGTTCTTTCAATAACAGATTAACCTTCCTTTGGATCAAACTAGCTATATACAAAACTCAAGTTGTCCCAGTAATACTTTTTGGAGTAGGCCTTGTAGAAAAAGCACTTAACCGTTTCAAGTGGCAAGATACTGCGCGTAAAACAACAGTTCTGTGTGACGGGGAATAGAGGAAGAACTTAAAGCACGAACTGTACAGCGACTACGGATCCAACGTCTGAGATGGCTGGACCATTTTGAAAAAATATATGTATGCACGTACACGCATGTTGAATGAAACCTTAACTAACTTGGAATCTACTCTAAGGTGTTATATGCGGAGTTGATGTTTGCTCGAAGATGGTTGAACTCCTCTTCCATTTTGGGTTTACTATTGTCAACAGTGACGTTTTTTCCTTGACGGTAGATGCTTCTTTGTTTTTTGTCAACATATACTTGGCTTGATTTAAAGCCAACTTGTTTCGCTTGTTTTTTAATTGGCATAAAATCCACTATGACGGCGCGCTGGAAGCGATCGATGATGTCGACGTTGCCTGTGTTTCCATCCCGCTGACAGGCGGATTTGTTGAAGATAGTGGCTTCCGCATTTAATCACTGTCCTGGTATCTGTTCCAACACTAGATTAGGGAAATCACATGGCAGTGCATCCGAGATCCTTTATCTCTCACCGGATGAAGAGTATCAGACCAAAGGAAAAGGCGTAGTATGACTCGAACTGTAAAAAGGCTGTCAGGGTGAAAGAAATGTCTTTTCGGTCCTATAAGACACACCCGACAGAGGAAAATCGAAAAAAAATCAAACTTTGCAGCCAGCTCAACGCTTCCAGATTATGCTTTGTCTCCGCCTACATTTGAGTACGCCGAATCTACTTTTGCACTCATGTAGTTCCATGGTCCGCTAGTCCAGATGGTATATCCCCCCTTCATCTGAGGAGGTGTTCTTCTACCCTCGCAAAACCACTGCGTAAGCTTTTCCATCAAACCTACTCTTTAGGACCCTTTCCGAGTAGATGAAAAACAGCATTTTTCCAGCCTGTCCCTAAAAAAACCATCTTTGCGGTTTCTGCTTCTGTACCGGTAGAAACTTCTTAGCTTCACGAAGTTAATATTTCACAACGTTCTCGTATACAAATACTTGTAGGGACTTTTAAATGATTACAATTTGTGTAATAACTCCTTTGTCACTTCTATTGAATCGTACTTACTTTGTTCCTGAAGTGCCTAGAATCTTTGAGCTTTTTATGACATTCCTTCTTTTGAAGAATCTTTTGATTTCCCCGTCCTTTATTCTGGTTATGATCGATTTTATTTACTTTTTGCAGATCTAGAGACAGTCATACTCTTTTGTTAATATTTAAATAAGAAAATCGTCTTTTTACTATGATTGCCTTTAGTATCCCGCAAAGCAAATGAGCCTAAATCCATTACCAAAAGTTGTAAGTTAAGCTAAGCTATCAAGATCCTCTTTTGACAATCTTAGTAAAATAACGCGTCAGCCCGTGAGTTATCGTTGCTTCTGCACTATGTTTGCAGGTATGGGCAAAAGGTTTCTTATTTTTTCTAGTCTTAATAGATATTTGTATAAGATAGTCTGTCAAACCCATTAGGTAGGTCGCTCCCACTGAAACTATGAGATATATTCTATGCGTATGGTGAATTTTAATGCCGCTGGCGAATTTTATTTCGTTGTAAGGCTATTGGTTTAAATTTTAGACCAGAAGGCAACACAGCTAAAGGCTCCCAACCAAAATAATATACTCTCGCCTGGTTCAATGAAAACAGATATGAAAAAAAAGAAAAACAAATGTCCACTCAACAAAATAGGTTTATTTTTCTTAAAAATAAATTCGAAATGATGAGTACGTTTGTTTTACAATTTACCGGTATTGTGACTTGATGTTGTATTATCGTTTTATTTGTTTTTTTTTTTTTATATCAATTACAATAGTTACCTAAGCAAATCTACGTCAATAGCTTTTTTCAAATAATTTACTTCTTTCTAAGAAAATTCCTGTGTTGTTTTAGTGTTTTTTTTTTATTCAAACACATACTAACAGTTTAAAAGACACAATTAAAAAAATATATACGAGTTTACTGTCCGCCGGAAGTTGCACGCAATTATAAATAAAGCAAAAGTTCTTCTAACTTATGATACATTTTAATAGACTTTATACGTATTAACTACGTTCATCACCTTGTGTCGACTACTAAACGTACTCTTATATATCACAATGTTATCTGAAATGGCTTTTAAAGGTTCGGCAAAAACGTTTGCCTCGTTTTTATCGAATATTTCCAAGTCCCCACCGTTACCATTGCTACTGATGCTTGCATTTCCATCAGTTGGATCAATGTTTGCTGAGGCTGATTGAGTTTCTGCAATAGCTTTAAAAATAGCTATTATATAGTCATCGTCGGCTTTCATTACATTAAGAAGGTCAGCGGTATACTGTAGAAATAGTCTTTGGGCCATTGTCGATAGTACGTTTTCTAAAACAAAAAAATATAGAACTTTTTATAAAATAACATGTAAGTTTGTGTATTTATAAAGTAATTTTAAAAGAAAAATAACTATAAAGCATAAACTTTTAGATAGTGCATATTCATAATACTTAGAACCGCTTTTATATAAATAAATTAAATTATTGACGCGATAGTTCAGGGTTGATCGGTTTCGGCTGTACAGTTTCCACTGCTACAGGTTAATTTTCCATATGTATCCTATCCGTTAACAGTCTTTTCGTTTTATGTTCGCGAAGAAGATTCAAACTTTCTATGCACAGATTAAAATATTTATCTGGCCTTGTGGTTGAAAATATTGATAATGTCCGTCCGCCAAACAAATGGCAGTAACTCTAAACTGTTTAACACGACATTTTGTCATGTTCAAGAAAATGGAATGTTCGAAGCAGAGGTAAATTCATTGCAAAAAGTCAAAGTGGACAAGATAACAGTATCAAAGAGTTTTTTTTTACAAATTGCTGAACAAAAATTAAGGGAATGTCCTTAGCAAAGCATTTAAGACTGTAAAAGAAAAACATTTCACTGAATCCAGCAAAGCGATTTTGGATAATGGCCTTCGCAGCATATTGAAATGTTGCAAAGGCAGAGGCTATTACAAATGCCCTCTATACATGTACTACGCTCATTCGCAACTCACAGTGACCCTTGAGCGTCAACAGTTGCAGCATACCAACAACTGATTGTGAGACGGAAAAACAAGGAGGACTTGGCCAAAAAAAGGAAACAACTAGTGCGTCATAGAAGTATATTAATTCTTAACCGAGCTAGAGCGAAAATATCATGATATAGATCATATATTGTAAGATATATGCTAATCTAATAGGTAGAGCAATAGAGAGCAATAGAACAATAGAGCCACAAATAATGCTGCTAAGATAGAAGAATATCTTTTATTATTTGTTAAGAAAAGACCAACCAGCAATATTCTGTAGTAGCTGAGCCCGACATAGGTCCCAGACAAAGCAGAAAAAGCGCATAAAATCAGTGCATTTCCCAAGATGAGACAGAGCGAAATGCAAGGATGACTTAATAAAATTACTTCCAAGCTCAGACTATGTTAGGATTTTTCAGCTCCTGGTTAGCAGCATTTAAGCTATCATAGTAGGTTTCTGGCGGTATCCTCTAAAGAATATGGCTCTCCAAACAACTCTGACATTTACTAAGGTGATTGTTATAGAGAGCAGAGCAGTCACTATTTCGATGTGGATCAGAGGAAGAACTTGCCAAGGAATTAGGCAAGTCGTATATCCAATACGACAGAACACCACAGGAGTATTATGAGCAAATTTGAAGAGGTGGTGATCGGGGCTCAGATCTTTACCGGCCTAGAGTAAGCACAAAATTTGTCAATCCGTGATGAGCTTGAACTTTTAACTTGTTAACTGATCAGTTGAACTGGTTTTGGTAGTAGTTAAGGTACATTTCTTTCAATTTTTTTTTATTTCTATTTAACATACCTATGCCAAGATCTTCCTTGGGCAAACTCAATACGATTTTTGCTGTGTTATCCCTTACACTAAAGTCATCATCCATTAGCAGTGATAGCATTAAACTGATAAATTCTCTAACAAACTTTAGCTTTTTCTTTTCAAGTGCTGTTGGAAAATGCACTGCAATGTGTGATAAAATGTTTGATGCTTTCAGTCTGTCAAAAAATTAAATATTTATTAAGATGTCTTAATCTAAAACAAACAAACAACAATAACTTACCTTAAGCAGTCCGGGTTCCATGGCTGTGCTATTTCAATAAGATATTCCAAACACAACTGCGATGTTTTAAATTCAATACCCTTTTTAAGCACCAGTCTCTCAACACACAGTGTTAAAGGACTTTTTACATCGCCGGGATGTTTTTTCGATTCTTTTATCAGTTGGGTTAAAGTAAAATCGAAAATCTCTAGCTGACTTAAAGCCGCATATGCTTTCATTGCACACTCGGGATAGAACTTCGGTCTTTGTGTAACTTCTTTCAATATGGAATGTAGAAGTTTACTACTTCGTAGCTCAGCATGCAACTGTTCAAGCATATCATCGGGTAGAACTTTCATAAATGCAATTTCGCCATCTGTTAATTCGTATTCTTCGAGCTCTTCAGTTACGGAACGTTTCTTTTTTAATACTAAAATAATGATATTAAGGCAAGTTTCTGCCTGTTCGAGGTAGACGCTTTCGTGTGTGATAGGGGGGGACAGTAAAAAGTCAGATAAGGCTCCAAATGGTAGAGTCAGTCGTAGCATATGTAAATTGTAAATGTAAAGTGATTTACGAAAGACTGGATAATAAAAGGAAAGTTCACGCGCATATAAATATTTTTGCTGTGAGAAATGAAGTAGATTTCGAATTGTCTCTTGTGGAAGTAAAAGATTTTTAGTGCTGTGAAGAAGTAAAAAATTAAATAAATTAAATATTTAAGAATTATAGTAGACTAAGGCTAAAGTATTATTACAAAAAAATAATAATTATATTATAATTATAATAATACAAGTGAAATGACAAAACCAACAGCAAGTGGTCACGTTGAAACACTGCAATGTAAGCTGCTTATTAAACCAGAAAATAATCGTAGCCATTTGAAGTGTGCAGGACTACGCGGCGATTGATCGGGAAACTGTTGAATGTTCGTACCTTTAACTGACCACTTGCAACCAAGCAAGTCTTGAGGTTCCGACACGTGAGTGAGATTCTTATGGCCATCTAAATTTGCTAAGAGCAATGTCCTTAGTATAGAAACGACATCTTTGGTGCAACAGTTGGTGAGCATAGCCTATACCACACCATGAATTTAGGTTTACTGATTTTGCGACGAAATAACATGGTAGTCTCCGGATTATAATGAACTACATCAAATTATTCAAATTGCGATCGTCATAGGACATGCAGTTCACTTTGATTCGGGTTGTTGCAGTGAAGGTACGAATACAAGGTACGAAGGACGAGAACTGCTCGTGAGCTTTACGAGCAAAAGATACGAGAAGAAAATTTTTTCAGAAGAAGAAAAATCAGCACCAGAACCGCTCTATCGAAGATATTGAGAGTTTGTACCCCAGGTATAACATATGGAATTTCTACCAACGAGGTAAAACATAAATGGGTTACATAGATAGTAGCGTAACAGTAAAAAAAAAACAAAAACTGTAGCGCTGGCAGCCCGGTATAGGCCATGGCCTAGCTTCTTGACACTTATTTGTGTTGCTCATATTGTAATTTTTTAACGGGGCCTATGGTTTATTGTCGAATACGAACAACACTCCTTAAAAGCTTTTTCTTTAGCAATTCTACTTTCGGGAGTTTGCCATTGCCCGCCGAAAGGGTGATGACGATTTGAAAAATTGTTGGCGATGCCGGGGATCGAACCACGGACCCTCTGCGTGATAGTCTAATGAGCTAACCATCGCGCCATCGCCATCAACGTAACAGTCGGTCTTGAAAATATTGATTAAATACTTTCAAAGGCTTACATATTTCTCGATGCGATCACTTACCCACTTAAAATCACGATGAAAATATCCAACATCACTTTGAGAATTACTGCGTTATTAATTTTGGTCTTCAAATGGAAAGTAACTAACGTCGAACAAATGTCTCCAATAAGCTCAGAGTCCTGTGATTTATGTGCTTGGATTAAGAAAAGAATCTAAAAAAAGAGAATTTTGCTACATATCAAGTGAAAAAAATATATATGTTTCGAATTACTTGAAGTAAATGACCATGCAGCACGTTTAAATTGATAGTTGTTGGGTCATCCGCTGAAACCTATATAAAAGATCATTTGAAATTGCATAAAAAAATGTATGTTCGTACATATTGTATAATGAGAACTCACCAGCACCTCAGCACATTTTCTCAAAATAGCCACTGGCAGAGAATCGACAGATATCAAAGCAACTATTGCTTTTGCTGCTAAATATCTTGTCTGCATTTCAGGACATCCTGAACAGTTGGAAATATATGGAACAAACTCAGAGAGCTATAAACAATAATTAATTAAAAAAAAATTCACAAATAACATTACTACAACCGTTTACCTTTAAATTTGATTCAGTACCTTCTAATGCAGAAGGGTACAGTCGACTTAGCATCAACAAAAGTGGATGTAACTTGTTTGCTTTCTCATGACGCAAAATTAACGCACTTGATTTTTTTAATTCGTCCAAGAAAAAATCGTACAACTTAGGATAACGCAAAAAGAATATTCTTCCAGTCATTTTGTTCCTTATGCTTAAATTGTCTGAATCTTTTGTTCTCTGCACGCCAAAAATCCGCGTAATCAACGCCGAGAATAATAAAGTTGCTGAATTCTTTTCAGACCAAGTAGATGCTTCATAACCACGAATAGCACACATTACGCCATCGCTTACGAATTCTCCAACGGCCTCATTTAGATCCGTACACCGAAATAACGCTCGCAGAATATTTAAAGCATGACTTCTTGCCTCCGTACTCTTGTCTGGATTATCACATAGTTGCATTAACTGCTGCATACAAAAATAAAGGGATTTTGTTGTCCCAACTTGTAGTTCTGCAGTAATTAACGCTTGCACCATAAATGGAACGCCCGCACTTCGTCGTGTAGCACATATTTTTTCATTAATTTGTTCATCTTTGGATATAATAGAGAGAAGTTCTCGCAACCATGTCATTGGTAAAACATTCAAATCATGGCTTTCCACACGCCACAACCTTGCACAGAGTTTCGAAAAGCCAACATAAGCTTGTTCGAAAGCGCCGCGATGCTTGGTCTCCGATAGGAGCAATTTAAAGTGTTCACCGATTTCCAGAATTTGCTCCTTTGTAACGAGAAAATTTTCTGTGACTTTACTATATTGTATTGGCGATCGAAGAACGATTTCTCCCAATATCAGTGATACTTCCTTTACTGTCCGCCAAGCACATAATAGTAACATTTGTGGTGTTGTCTTGAGTGTTTCTCGGTTAAGTTTGGTTTTAGATGAAAGCACCTTACATGGTGTATGACCCTGATCACCGTTTCCTTTTAAATGTTGTGGCAATTCACTGAAATCATTTGGTAGATGCCCTTCTGGGGAGGAACTGTTTACGATTGGACCCACAACAGTAGTTAATTCTTTGCATATAACAATAACTTCTGCCACAAGGATCCTCCATGCGATGTCCTTTGAAAATCCTTGAAAATCTAAACGTTTTAGAAGATGCTTGATTGCAAAAAGTACGCCATATAGAGGATTTGATTTCGCTGCTAGCAAAACAGATTCTTTTCCTAATCGTAGTCCATCCTTTAAGATATTCAATGACCATCGTAAAGCTGCATAATATACTGGACAATAGTTTGTTAGTTCGAATGGACCAAACGCATCGGGAATGCCTTTATTGCAATAGAATTCCAAACGATATGCTCCTGTTACCGAATCTGTAGGTCGTACACTCACCAATAAGTCTTTAATTTCATCAATAGACTCCCCTTCACTAACTCTGTAGCCTTTTTTGTCTTCGATTAGCTTTAAAATTGAAACTGCCAGCTCTTTATTAGCTTCGTACGAGTCACTTATCGCATCTGTCAGCGATTGAACGGTATTCTTAGGCAAAAAGTTATCTAAATTTAGGTCGCAATTTACCAAAATTCGTACACAGATCTCAAGCAACTGCAATGATATCGATCGACGGCTGAAATTAGCTCCTTGAAAAAGATTATCCACAAGAATCTTTATAAAATCCATAAGAAATTTAATGTAGAGCGGCTTCTCTGGACTTAAATTGTCTTTAAGGACTTTTACTAAATTTAATTCGCACCGAATAAGTGCTTTACCCAGTAGAGAAAGCGTCTTCTGTCTAGTGGCTGGACTCTGGCAATTTGAATTGTACTCGAGAAAAAGTAAGATATGTTCACATTCAAGCTCTGTTAGCAATTCTGTAGTTTTATGCGTTTCGACAAGTAATCTTAATGCCATTATTCGTGTTTCATCACAATTTGATAGAATCGACAGTAGGAGATTTTTGGAGAAATTCTTAAGAATATCATTAAAGTTCTCCATTTTAATGCCACTTTTTCGAACGGCCCATAATGCTGACAGCTTTGTGCTAATTGGAATTTCATTTGTATGCTCAATGATATGCTGGACAATTCGTGGTTCACACTTTACGGCTTTTACTATAAGAATTTCCACATCAGGCAGCCTAGAATCATGTTTTTCTGCTATTTCCAATAAATAAGAGATCCAAAGATCACGCCATGCTTCGAATTCGATTTCCTTATGGCTCGAGGCCATCAAACCTTCGAAAAGATTGTTAACAATAAAATCTCGTCCAAGATTTTCCGCAAACAACGTATCAAACAAGCCTTTACAGTTTTTTATTATATCTTGACTGCCAAGTATTGGTACTGCTTGCAGGAGAACAACACATTTCATTGATAACGAAAGTCTTTCCGAGTTGCATGCATCGAAAATTTTCTGTAGCAGATAAGCAAACGAAATCTTCTTACTTAGGGCGATAACATTTCGCAGGAGATCTTTACACAAATGTCTTACACTATCCATATGATGTTCTAAATAACAAAATGCAAATATTAAAAGTTTTCTCAGTATTAATTTAGAGTCTTCACTCATTTCATTGTTTCTTAAATCGAAATTTAGCAAAATTTTTGATATTTGATACAGTGAACGTGCAGCACAAAGCAAAATATTTGGTACAGTTGAATTCCCATTGGCAATGTCATCTATCTTTGTACAGATATCTCGAATATCTTTTGAAAGTTGAGTAAAATCATGATAATCGAAAGTGTTCACAATTCCAACACAAAGTGCAATTTCATTGGGATGCTTAGCTAATTTAACTTCGTGAATAAAACTCTCATATGTGGAAGATATTTTTGCAATATATGCCATTAGAATGCCGGAATTCGTACGCGGATCCATTGGAATTTCATCGTCGTTTATAATTTGTTTGCATACAATGTTTAGATTTTTTAATTGCTCTGAGTTGTGACGTTTTAAATGTTCGGGAAACTCTTGCGTACAAGATAAAATCAGTCTGATTGAATTGTGAACGTAGAGATAATATTCATTCCGTACCGAAGGAGAACTTAAAACACTTAAAAATAAAAAATAAAAACATGATTACAAAATTGGAAATAGACAATTTGGATTTTAAAATAAAACAAATTAAGATGAGTGGACCTGTTATGGTTTGTCTTTTCAAAAGAAAACAGCGATGCTTTACCACAACTGCAAGAGAATGTAAGTTTAACTTTTTAACATGATAGAATGCGGATTTGACATACGTCGAAGACTCACTATTCAAGGCTTTAAAATGTGAAAATTTTGTTACATTCTCTTTATTTTCGAAAAAGTATAAATGATGAATCAATGGCCTATGCCTTTCCATATGCCATATTGTTTTCGAATACTATCGACATACTTATATGACTGATAACTGACTGTATATTTGAAAATAGAGTAAGCAAACATATGTATACGAGTATAGGGTTTTCTAAAAAAAAAGATTTCATTCTGAATAGCCTGATTTTTTTGCCAGTAATGAGAAATATATACTAATCCATTGATATAACACTTCAAATTGCCTTGAAATTGTTAAAATTCGCTACGAAAATGGTGAAAAATTTATGGAAGCAATTGGAAAAATTGAGTTTTCCGTTTAGCGTGAAGCATCTTCTCGCCAAGCAGTTATAAAATTGGTTCAAAAATTCAAAAATTTGAGGTATAGGGACAAATAAGTGAAAAACCGAAATCGTGTCCGTCGTGCAATAACAATTGGAAATATTTTCTATAGCCCGAAATGTTTCCGAAAAAAACAGGTTTGTCGATTCCATGCCCATTTCAGAAATCGGGCATAGCACCAACAATACTTCACCTCGTTTTTCAAGTTTGCCAATTAAATGTTCGAAATGTATGAAACAGATAAAGAATTTAACTGGTGCGCATTTTCGTTTTCAAATATTTTTACTAATTGCTGCATTTAGAGCTTAGAAAATCCAAGATCCTAAAATCCCGTTTATAGACACAGCAACGAACTGTATGGACTGTACAGCGACATCGACCTAGCCAGAGTGTAAATCAACGACTGAGGTGGCTGGGTCATGTAGAGCGAATGGAAACCAACGCTCCGGTCTGAAAAGTGCTCGAATCCACCTCCGAGGGACAGCGCAGTAGAGGAATACCGAGACTCAGGTGGTGCACGCAAGTGAAAGGGGACCTCAGTCAGCATAGCGTGATTTAAAAAAACAGGGTTATTAATTTAATATTTATCTGCTTCCTCAACTTATCATTGTATTCGGTTTTAATAAATCTGGTTGAACTAGACCTCAATCAATCAATCATTATATATAACATCGTGTACAGACATAATGTATCGAATTTTGTCAGTACGCTAAATCCACTTGCCTATTCAAAGAAACGGATATGGGCTCCTTCATCAAGCCACGAACTTGATTTATGCCGTTTGGCCTTCGGAAATCATATGCTAAAGATGGTTCCGAGTTTTATTCGCGGATTTACAAAAGTGCCAGTCGTCAAAAGGTTATAAGTATTGTTTTAAAAAATGTATATAATCCTATACGATTTGTAGAATATATGTAGCCGGTACCGCTTACTCTAAGTGAAAACAATTGGAAATCGTATTGATTTAAAAGCAACAGATGTTGTGAAAGTTACACTATTTCACCAAGCCAAATCACTTCAAAAAATTACCAAGGATATTAAATATAGATTTGACTCGAAGTTTTCACCTCATCCATCCTAAAGCTTCAAACGTAATAAACCTTGTACCAACGAATACTGCTAATTTACTCAAAACTCCTTCTGCCTTATAAAAGGTCAACAAAATCTATAATAATAATGGACCATATTTCGATCGAACTTTAGTTTTGTACATTAAATTGGCAAAGATGTTACTTTGTGGCAATTAATCAGTCTACCAACAAAGCACTCAAGCATTGCTGGTAAGCAGGAGACAAACAGTCGAATGTCATTGGCAATGACCTAGGAGAGGACACTAAACAGCTTGAAGAAAAATGTTTAGCCGGAGAAATGCATAAACAAGATGCTGCGGGGTGTAGTATAGTACTACATTTCTTTTTTAAGCCTCTATTCAGTGGCGTAGCTCGTATGGGTGGCACCCGGGGCAAATATCATGGGCCGCCCCTTACACACCTCTACACCTCTGCCTTTTTTCCAGCATTTTTTTGTTTCGTTTCATAAAGGATATAGTTACAAATTGAAAAATATTACACTCACCTTAATTCGGTTAAATATCGCTGAACAGAATTGCATAAAAATGGAAAGACCAATTGTATCCGTGATTCCAGTGCCTTGAGGCCACAACCGAAATTCTCAAAGCATCCTGCCACTGATGTAATAGTTAAATTCCATTTTGAACTTTCAGTTGATGCTTTTGCATCATCCAATAAACGACACAGGGTATCTGCTAATGATTCAACTATTGTAGACTCCTCGATGCCGCCAGTCTCCAGGCGCGCCGCTGTTATTAGCAACCTGGTAAAATTCAAGGTAAAAACCAATTAATTTTATTCCATGACAACGCAAAAAGAGGGAAGCAACGAGCAAAAAAAAAAATCAATACCAGGTGCTATGTACTCGCAATTAAAAATGTACTCACTTGGAAATTTGATTTCTTACAGGATGCTTTAGCGGAGTATAGAAATAAAGGTCTGTTAGGAATTGTAACACACCAGCATTGCTTCCTATGTTCTTAAAAATCTAAATAAAAAAATACATTTTTGTTTAATTAGACATGTATAAAACACTAAATTATTGTTTGTATTCGAACGTACATTTTTTACCACTGCCACTTGATCCGGAATACTGGCTGAATTCCTCAACTGCAAGCAGTAAGTCTCCTCGCCTACGACAAAAAATTTTCTTTAATATCTATGAAAAACGAAAACAAATCGATTGTACTTGTCTCATAGTGTTTTGGCAAAGCTACAAGCGACGTCCGCATTTCAGCGTTTTTCTTTGTATTTTCACCGGTTTTCACTGATGATACTCGCAGATTTAGAGAATTCATTGTTGTTTCAATTGGATTGCGCAATTTACATATAATTTTTAAACTATTTGATATATTTTATTTAATTGAGTAAAACAAGCAACGTATAGTTTAGCACCTATTCTTTGTGCAGACGAACAATTAAAGAAATTAAAGCAAAGGAGGGGGCACCATTACCATCACCGCCGCGTAGAGGAATTTTTTGACGTTTGAAACCAGAACTGTCATTGGAGGCGCACGTTGTTTATGTTGACAAGTCTCTCGTGCGCTCCAGCTGATAAGGTGGAGAGAAAAAAACAAAAAAGAGAGAGTGTGCTAAAGTAAACAAGCACGTTGTAAACAACAGGATACCGGTACCGGTGCGAGTTGTGTTGCTTTGATTTACACAATGAAAACTGGGCTTATGAGGCAATAAAAGAGCTTTGATTAACTTTCTGAGCTTAAAGCTGTACTGATACTCAGAGCTGCACGTAAAGGCTGAGTTAACTAAAAATCCTATTTTTCAATTGTACATGGTTAGGTATCCATATGATTTTAATCATCAAGCCTGCAGTCATTTCTTCATGCTATTTGGGGACTATTCTAGAACACCCATACTGTCCTTATTTTTACGAGCATACCGACTAGTCCCTCACTTTTTCAAATTCTAAGGATGGAATCAGAAGTACAATACATTGTTTTATAATCGAAGAGAATTTTGAGGCCAAGCAAGGAAATAATATACCGAAAATTATGGGGAACCTACTTCTCTGTTGTTACACAAGGTTATGTGCCGAAGTGACGGGTAGTCTGCCGTCCGCAAAAACGGCTGCGAACCAACATACTATTGATTTGGCATGAAGGTAATCTCAGTTTTTTAATGTGGAATAAAACTATTCTTTATATACAAACAAAAAAACTCTTCATTCATTTGTTTGAATGCCGTCCGCCGTCTTTTAGGTAAAATTATGATTTCTTGTAGATTGGGCTGTATGATGGATATGACATTGAGCGCGTTCCACATCCTAGACAAGAGTAAGTCTGATTGGTCGAGAGCCCACAAATTTATTGGAAATCTAGGTGACATTTCGTGAGGTAGTGGACTACATTTTTAGGCAAAAAATGTCTCCCTTAATTTTCAGTCAGATAAAGAAACATCAAAAATCAGCTGATTTGACAGTAATGATTTACATAAGTGGAAGTTGCGCTACATAAATAATTCGTTGTTTCTTTCATGAAAACAAAGATGTTGTTTAACGTATATTTTAAGGGAGTGAATTATTGGATGAACCGGAGATAATCATGCAACATGTATTTCGGTTTATTTCTTTACTTATTATATTTTAAAAGTTAATAAAAAATGAAATACAAATGCAATTTCTTTTCAAATTAAAGTAACAGAAGGAAAAAGTTTTTATGATACCGCGTTGTCCATCTTGCATTGCACTTACCTTTTCAGGATGATTTTCAGTGTTATTTTAATCCCCTGGATTGGACCCCTAACGCAAATTTGTAAAATAGAATTGTTTGCAATAAAAAGGATAATTTGACCTTTTATGTCAATAAATTTACTTTTGTAACACAAGTGTTCACATAGTATGGTATTTCACAATATTCTATGGTATTTCATCCATTTTATCCTTTGTTATTTTTTTTAATACTATGATGTAGGTATCCTTGCTTGAGTAATTCATTAACAAGAATCATAAGTAAGAATTGAAAGTAAATATCCAATTATGACGTACGTGACTTATAGAAATGTCACCAGCATTTGCCGTTTCATATATTTGGTTTGACAAACATTTCAGTGCCGGAAAATGGAATGCCCTCATCCCTAACCTTGCTTTTATTAAGTCATTGTCTACTCTTTTAATCCTCAACATAAATGAACTCACATATGAGTGCAGTTAAAAAACTACCCAGATTTCGGCTTCTTTACAAACGCGTTTCCACATGTTGCCTTAAATCTTATCATTTTGTGAATACATAGTGAATACGTGGGATTGGCAACAACACAAAATGTATTCTGGATGTCACCAAGGGAACACGTTTGAAATAGTCATCTGGATTTCGTTTGCATTGTATTTGTGAGCGAAACAAATGATTGTTAAAGAATAAGTAGCTTGCCGCACCATCTACATACAATTGTTTGGCTCATTGAAAGTAAGTAAACAGATAAATAACGAGCATCTACGTTGTTAATTTTATATGAATTAACCATTCATATAAATACTTGTTACCTAAGTAGGTACTTTAAATAATAATTTCAGCATCACGCCATCACACACTCAATTTGACTTTGAACGCATCCATTTTAATTTGTCGTTGGCTTGAATATAAAAATTTCCATCTCTTTCTACACAACTTTTTATTCGTTTTTTTTTTTTATTAATAAAATGTCATTATCGGCATCTACAAAAGTTGAGTTTCTGGAGTGAATTTTTTAACTTTCTTTCAAATATTATTGCATTAGCAAATCTTTTTTCAACAGTTCTAAATGAAAAATAACAAATATTTACATCCTCTACAAGTGAAGTACCCTTTTCCCATTTGTATTTATAATACCAATATCGTTTTGCATATTAATTTGCGTACAAAGGTAAAGCAGTCCTATGGCATTTGTTGAAGTTTTTCGTGGAATCCCAAGTTTTATCCATAATTACTCTTTATGAACTTGGAAACGTTTGTGTAAACTAAGTGAATAGTATTAATTGTTTTGTGACAAAAGTTACGCGTGAACGCCAAGAAACTTCCCTCCATTTCTCCGCGTACTACATTGATTTTCAAACTGTTTTGAATTTAACTTTGTAAGATGACCCTTCCGACAACCAGCGCTATGGTTGTGGATCTATCTGGCGACGATGATCCTGGAGGTGCCGTAGCCGCTGTATCAAATATTACACCTGAAAATAGCGATTTAGGCTTCGAGAAATCGTGCGACAATCCGGAATGTTCAGCTCCGAAATTGATATCTTTAGTTCCAAAAAAAAATACACCAGAATTCATTACGGAACCGGTTATAATAAATCAGCCAACATTGATCAATGGCTTTACAACAGTGTTTCAAATAGACGGCGTCTCTGCGAGGATGAACGACATCATTAACGGGGATGCTTCGAGGCCATGTACGTCGAAGAGGTTGGAGAGTCAAAGACCGAAGTCCGTCTTTCGTATTGTCCCAAATACACATGCACACATTGTTAACTATGTTGTGGTGGATGGTAGAGGCGAGACGATGCGCAAAATTAAAGCAAACGATCCAGAAACTATGAGAAAGTTGTTGGATTCGCAAAGGCTGAGTGCCGAGCAAATGTTAAAAAAATTAATGGGGAAAGCTTTAAAAGCCTCAGCAGCTCAATCAGAACCAAAAGTTCCTCCACCAATTTCCAGTAAAATTGAAATTATGGATACTTATACGCAGGATGAACCAGAAGAAATACTACCAGAGCCGTTACCTGCAGTGCCCAATATGCTTCCCTCAGTCCCACCAGGAATAACTATTACACCGATTCCAATACAAACGGTTGGACAAGCTGAAAAATCGAATTTCACCATTGCTTCTGTTTCATCTTCACCGAAAACTCCTAGCTCAGTCGTGAGCAACTCATCTACTTTGTCCATGAACTCAACAACAAAAGGAAAAGAAACACCCATTAAGAAAATGACACCACCCACGAAACCAGCTGTAGTTACCGCTAAATCACCTGTTTCTACTTCACCATCTACCGGAAATGCACCGGTTTTCCAACGTCAAATGGTTGGTACTTCATCGTCAGCCTCAGTTCTAGCTACTCGCCCAGCAGTATTTATAACAAAAGCGCCACAAATATTGACACAACAGCAAGCGTCAAGTAGCACACCTTCGAATGTGCAAAGAAGACCGGAAAGGATATCGTTGAAGAGAAAACTTGCTCCATCACCGACACTAGATGCGATTAAAAAACTTCGGCCCAGATCACCGAAAACTAGTTCACCTTGCGAACTTAAAACCAAATATCGGCCTATATTGGCGAAACCTTCTTCACCGATGCCTCAATTGGAAAAACTCCCTGTCTTACAGAAGGTAACGACAAAACCTGCTATAGCTGTTACAAGCCCAGTGCTTCATTCAACTCCAAAAGCAACCCCGCCACCGAAAACAAACACGCCGCAGGTAGGAAAGATATCAGCGTTTCTGAAGGATACTGATGTAGAATTGATAGAAGAACAGCGATCACCTACTGCAGAGACCAATAAATTAGTAACGGCTAAAAAGACATCAACTTTAATGCCAAAGAACTTCGAACCCTTAACAAAGCCGAATGTTTCGCCTTCTCAAAAACCAATAATAGTACCCTCAAGTGTTGAAGAAAATTTGCCATCAGCAAAACCAAAAGGAGTTTCTACTTCTCCAAACGAAACTAAAAAAACTCTACCAACTAGGCCTAAGGTAAAACCATTAATGGGACCAGCTTCCAAAATGCAAGCACTTCGAGCAAAAGCAAACGAAGCTACAAAAGCATCCACAACAGCCTCATCCGTACAGTCAAAGCCAACGTCGACAGCAACAATTTCCACTAAAACGGTTCAAAACTCTCCATCAAAGCTCAAAACAATGTTAGAAACATATCCTCTAACCAAGCCGTGCTCAGTTTCAATTCCCAAAGTTGACATTACAATAGGTAGTATTTTTAAAACAAAAGATTCTCGTAAAGAGCAGAAAACACCAATTTCGAAATCCGATACCGTGGAACCTAAATCAAATCAAATACCAGACGAAGTCTTAGATTTGATGCGTAAGGCCGATGCGGAGTCGGTTTTAAAAGCAAACATTATACCAACAACAAAGACCAACTTTACTGTTGCGAAGAAAACTAAACCGTCATCTGAACAAAAACAAGATCAAGATCAAGACCCTTTAACAATCCGTAAACTTCCGACGTTAGCAAATAAAGATGTCAAACCTATAAATACAAGAACAAGATTGCTTATACCATCCAAGTCGGTTAGAACAGATGAATCAACTCATGCCACAGTTGGAGTGTCAACTCCGAAATCAAATGAATCATCCAATGTTAAACGAAAACTGGAAACATCTTCTTCAAATTTAACCACCAGATCTACACCACGGACAACAACTACAGTCATAACACCAATAACTAAAACAGCAGCATCTACACAAAAAGCAAATTACTCTCCATCTTCATCGTCACCATCATCAAGAATGCTACGCGTTAAATTGGCCACAATCAAAAGCGGAGTTATGACAATACCTGTCCGATCACCGCATCCGAATTTGAAAATTGCTTCAGTTATAAGTGGTGGCAGTGCAGTTGCAGCAGCAACACGGGGCTACGAAACTAGGGTGATCGAATCTAAGTCCTTAGGTGAAGAGTCGTAAGAAAAGTTCTTGTAAATTTGTTAATTTCTAATTGATTTTTTCTAATTTTATTTTTTATTTTATATAGAGCAAACATAGAACAACTGCAGCAAGAGTTGGCAGATTTGAAACGTACAGTGGACCGTCTTAACAAAAGAAAGACATAGAGCACAACAAACTATCTTTACTTGTAAATAATTTTTCACAGAGTGAAATATCATGAAACAAGCCAATGGCAGGGCTATCTTTATGCTGAATATTGGCACATATGTTTGAAATGTTAAACAGCACAAGGTAGCCATCTTCTATGTATTTGACAATTTAAACTTTTCAAGAATAAAAATTGTTAAAAACAATCAGCGCTATGTTTTTGTTTGTTTATTATACGAATGATGATTATGATATGCAAATGCGACAAAAGAAACCAAACTTGCCTTTTATGAATGGTGGGATAAGTAATATTCAAAGATCGCAAGACCTTACATGAGGTGCCTTACCGCATTTAGATCATTGTGACGTCCGGGCGGGGTAATAGCATTAAGGTTGCTAATTTTGATTTTCATTTTCCCGTTGGTTGACAATTGGTCCTTGAGTTGAGCTAAGCCATCTTGTTGGATCTGCGTAGAGATGTATATGAAACTGCTTGTCAGCTCAAAGAGGTCATGGAATACTAACTTTCATTGGTAAGGCGCAGCTTTATATAATACTCACAGTTGGTTCTGAAAATATGGAAGTAATTCATTGGAAGGGCGATGGCGATGGCGCGATAGTTAGCTCATTGGACTATCACGCAGAGTCTGGGTTCGATTCCTGTCTGGGTCACCAACAATTTTTCAAATCGCTAACACCTTTTCGGCGGGCAATGGCAGACTCCCTAAAGTAAAAAATTGCCTACGAAAAAGCTTCTAAGGAGTGCCGTTCGGACTCAACGATAAACCGTAGGCCCCGCTCAGATGTGACAAAAATGACAACATGAGCAACACAAATGAGTGTCAAGAAGCTAGGCATGGCCTATACCGGGCTGCCAGCTCGTGTTTTTTTTTTTTTTTTTTTTTTAATTCTTTGGAAAGGAAAAAACAATACTTGCTGCTTCATTAAAGAAGGCGATGACATCCCTAAGGTATTCGATGCTAAAAGGGTTTCGACAATGTTATGCGATGCTATGTGATTTCTTCAATACTAAGCTTGAAAGAATTATGCGAGAAGTACAGACCTATCTTAGAGACACAATACTTTCAAGGTCTAAGGTCTGAATACTTCCAGTTTAATCTGACGACGTTGATGTCAGAGGAAGAATTAGGCGAGCTGTCACTAACCCGTGTCTACCGTTAACACAGAAGCGGTGAAAATAAAGTAAGTGGTAAATCAGGGTAAAACAAAGCTATAAAGCGGAAAATAATTAGCTCCCAACATCAACGATTTAAACAGCACACCACAAACGGAAACTACGACTTTGCACTAACGTTGCACTGATTTATTAAAGGTATTTTATTTGACCGCCTCGATGAACAGACAGTACGTCACCTTCGACAGATTTAAATTTCAGGTAGTTAAGAATTTTGTCTACCAATGCGCCACTATCAATTCAGGCAATGCTGAGGTTAAATAGAAAATAACTCTTGCCAACGACTGAGATGGCTTGGTCATGTAATCCGTTCCAAAAAGAATTACAATCCGCCTCCGAGGAAGATTGGGAGTTAGGTGGCGCACGCAAGTGGAAGGCGGCCTCAGCTTACTAAGCGTGCAAAACTGGAAGCATCAAAATAACGTGCTGCCGCTTGAAGACCCTTGTTGAATGAGGCTTAAGTTCACCCCGGACTGTAGCGCCACCTAAAGTAAGTCCCTAGATCCATGTCCCCGTTCTGCGGTTATAGAATAGC
This sequence comes from Volucella inflata, assembly GCA_928272305.1. Taxonomy (NCBI): domain Eukaryota; kingdom Metazoa; phylum Arthropoda; class Insecta; order Diptera; family Syrphidae; genus Volucella; species Volucella inflata. The sequence goes on from OV743719.1 coordinate 77,861,533, forward strand.
AATGACATAATAAAATCGTTAGATTCCGTCAAATTTTGCAGCAATGCTGTCTTCTTTAGTTAAATCGAAAATAAAGCATCGAGTTATAATCCATAAATGGAGCTGAATTGTAAAAACCGAAAAGTATGTTAAGGGCGACCTATGCTACCCTATTTTCTAAGTCAGCAAACCTAGGCATTTGGTTTCTTCAGTATGCAAATTGCTTACTACAGTTTAATTGCGTTTCGCGAAAAGTAATTTTAGTGATTTTAAAAGCAAACTTGCTAAAGCTAGATTTAACAGTTCGTAATTGGAAGCTATGCTATGCGCAACTGGCGGCGATCAGTAGAGTTCTCAAAGACAAAAGACTTTAATTGGTTGTAACGCAAACTAAATAATAATTGAAAATAATGTTGAAAAAAGACAGTTGTCTTAATATACATAGATGTTTAATTAACTTCTTTTTAAAGTTTTATAAATTGCAAACTCAATATATTATATTTACATGACATTGGTTGTTACAAAATAAAAAAAACTATTTGTAAATCAAAATACCGACTTTGGATAGATTTGGATACGAACTCTTTAAACTATCTTTTTGACTATTGAGCTCCCTTTAAATATTTTTTTTCCTAGCAAACGACTAAAAAAAAAAAAATTACTGAAATACATCATAATAACTCTATGTATACAATTTTCTCCTCTAATTTCCGCCTCTCGAATTCGATTTTCTTTTGGGTCAGTCTATTTGCTTCTTTTAATTCTTCTGCAATTCCTTCCAATGCTTTTGTACGGCGTTCTTCGAAAACTAGAAGCTCATTACGCATACATTCTAATGATTTATTTTGTACACTATTAACGCCTACTTCTTCCGTGTTATTCACTTGCGGCCCTTTCGCTTTCCTTAAGTTTTGTGTTTGTGAACAATTTGAATTTAATAACCGTTTGATTCGAGTATCTCGCATTGTCTCTTCTGGGAATATTTCATTCATTCGTTTATAGTATGGCCATATTATTCTCTTTCGGTTTTTTAACTTGTTTTTAGCCTTAAGAAAAAAGAAATGTGTTTTCAAGTTACGGAACTTTCTATCATAAAATTTTGCACTAAAGTTGTATCCCTTGGCTTTCATTTTAAATTGAATATCATGAAAAATATGAAGACGTCTGATCGAAGGATTTTGCAAATCTAATTTTTTCTTAACACATTCATTTACGAATGCATCTGTGGCAGCACCATCCCAAATAGATTTTTGTCCACTTTGAGTTGCCTCATGATCTAAAGATAGAATAAAAGAAAAATGAAAGGAAAAATTAGAGTGAGCATTTTGATCTTGAAAACGCATATTTAATTGATCACTGTCAAAATTTTTAACGGGTTAAAAAACGAGCAAAATGCAGCAGATATAATAAAGCTGATATAATCAAGAACGGGCCCAATAGGCCTCCCGCAACAAAAAACAAGGCAGTTGTAAGAGAGGAATGATTGTAAAATTGCCAAAAAAATTTAACTAAACCAAATGTGATAAGTGGAAAGGAACATGTGTTCTTCTAGGTGCGGCTAAACTTATAGCTAGAATATTTCTGGATCAAGTGAAAGATTCATTACTTATTTCTCGACACCGAAGAGGAAGCTGGACCTTCCTGCATCGTTAACATCAACTATAGATTTTCGCTACATTTGCTTGTTCAGCGCTTGAATCGAGATCCTATATTGTGTTTCTTGGGCAGAAGTATACCATTGTGAAAGAATTTTAAAGTTGACTGCTCTCTCATATTGGAACTGGAGCAGTCAAAATTTTACGTCAAAGACAAAGGGCTGAGAAAAAACACGGTTACCACAAATGTTATACGAATTACCATTTCTCACACATCGGCAATTAAAAATTGCCGAACGTCAAGTCGAAAAACTAACAGCTTTCTATATCTAGGCTGTATTATTTTCGAAGACGGTTATAGTGAACTAGATGTGGAGGGCTTAATTCGAAAGAAATGACTGTGTTCGCCATGCTATCTAAAACCTGGAGAAGCAATATCTTCAGCACAAAAACCAATCTAGGGTTGCTCCGAAAGGAGTGCTATGGATGTAATACCTGAAAAAGGACCCATACAGTCACATGGAAGCTGCAAATCTTCATGAGTAGATGTGAGAATCTTAAGGAACTTTTGTATATCGAGCGACTAGGCTACGGAAAAATAAGTGGCAAAGCATTGAATGATGAATGATACAGTCGGTATAACGACTTTAACAGAAAACCACACACGTGAAAAAATGTGAAACTTGCCTCGCGTCTTATTTCAAATAAACTATAAGAGCTTGTCCATAGTAATAGACCCCAAAACAGAAATCAACAGAAACCCGAAGAAGACGGTAAGCGTATGCATACATAAATATATCATCATCAGAAAAGACTACCATGAGTTGCAAGGTCGTCTTTTTTCAACGGACTAGAAGAAATGCTATTTACGGAGATAGAAATTATGTTCTTTAATGTACATTATTCGGTTTCGAAAAAAATAAAAATTCACTCACCAGAACCAGTTTCGCTTATGGTTCGTATTTTATAAAGAATTCCATTGCGAACGACTGATGTTTCCATTTTGATTACTTATTAATGTTCCTTGTCTTTTAATTTATTTTCTATTGAATACAATAAAAAAAAACTTAATTCTATTGTTTTGATTTACAATTAAATGTTTTCGATTTTGAGTTGTTATGGCTTTCGATGTAAAAAAAAATGTAAATTTCGGTTGACATTTATTTTTGACAGCTGCGTTCAGTGATGACATTTTGTGATACGAATACAATACTTTCCTAAGCTACGAAAACTGCAAACACACTTACCTACTTCGTATATTTATATTTTTCGTAGTACGAGGGCGGGTCAATAAGTCCGTGACTTTTTGAATTTCTGACCTCTTTACTGAAACAGCAACACTGCTCCTGTCAACAGGCATCTGTCAGTTGACTCCTGTCAAAATTTAAACTTGCTGCGTCAGTTAGTTTGTGTTTGACAGCTATTTTTATCAGACTACTCACTAATTTGAGGAGAAAATGGAAAAAAGTGAATTTCGTGTGCTTATTAAGCATTATTTCTTGCGAAAAAAAACCATTACCGAGACCAAGGCTAAGCTTGATAAATACTATGGGGACTCTGCACCATCGATTTTAATGGTAAAAAAGTGGTTTACTTAATTTCGTTGTGGCCGTACAAGCACTGAAGATGCCGAACGTCCTGGACGCCCAGTTGAGGTCTCTACACCCGAAACAATCGAAAAAATTCACGATATGGTGTTGGCCAACCGAAGATTGAAAGTGCGAGAGATTGTTAAAGCCGTAGGGATCTCGCATGGCTCAGTGGTTTCAATTTTGAATGATCACTTGGGCATGAGAAAGCTTTCCGCAAGATGGGTGCCGCGTTTGCTCACAGTCGACCACAAACACATGTGCAGTTGCCATGGCAAAAATCCATTATTGGGCTATGAATTGCTCCCTCATCCACCCTATTCTCCAGATTTGGCTCCGAGCGACTACTTCTTGTTCCCAAACCTGAAGAAATGGCTTGGTGGAAAAATATTTGACTCCAATGATGAAGTCATCTCGCAAACAAAGGCCTATTTTGAGGACCTCGACAAATCATTTTTTTTTTGGAAGGGATAAAAAAATTAGAGAAGCATTGGACAAAGTGTATAGAGCTCAAGGGAGACTACGTTGAAAAATAAAATTATTTTTTTATCAAAAAATCTGTGTTTTAATCCAAAAGTCACGGACTTATTGACCCGCCCTCGTACCTATTTCGCCGAAGAGGTTGATTTTACAGGAATCCACAAGTGGTATTTTAATGGACAATACAAAGAGAAACTATCTAAAGAACTCGTTTTAACTCATTCTTTTTAAAATTCTCAAATTAATTCTCTAGCAAATATAAAAAGTAAAAGCTCATGACAGAATGCATTGTTTCATGGACTATTATGTAGGATTCAAACTGTCATTTATTTTAATTTTGAATATGGCAACGCCCATGGAAATCGGCTACTTTTGCCTATTTTGACGTTTAAATTTTGTTGTAAAAACAAGTCAAATTGCAAACAATTTAAAATTTGTTTTAGTAACTTAGTCCCAAATTTAATAACAAACATAATGAATAGTTATTGTCATGAAACAAATACTGAAATTGAGTATCTGCATACATCAGACACGGAGCTAGATGAGGACAAAGCTAAATGTGGAGAAATATTTGTTTCTTTCTCATCGTATGATTGTGTTTTGTTTTGCATTTTATGTTGTAGTCCCACGAAATATTTCGAGTTTAAGGATTTCGTTGATCATGTTAGGGCAGAACACCTAAACCATGAACAAGGGATTCAGTTCAATACAGATCCTTCCACCGGATCCCTGATAGAAATACTTGAAGAGAATGAAGTGACTTATTTAACTTATTTAATAACAGAAGATGAAAATTGTTTTACTTTAGGAACCTTGTCCCAATGCCCCACTCGAAGAAGAGATGGATTTCTGTCATTTGGATAGTTCTAAAGGAATGCTCAAACACTTAGAGGTAAATGAAACAATGTTATATGTATATTCAGTTAAACTCAAAAGAACTGCCGGCTTAAGTTACAGAAAATATGGTATCATGTAATTTATTTTAAGACTTTTTAACCAGGACAAACACACTTCTACGTCATCTAGTTTTAAATTCTCGGACGATCAATATTTGCCTCCATTACCTTAAGAAAGAAGAAATTCTGATAATTCTGTCGTTGAACTCTCACAACCACCAACCGAGTGAAATGTTTAAATAACACAATCCGCCATTGCTGTCGTTAAAGTTAAATTGAAGCACCCAGCCGTAATATTATCTTTGAATAAAAATGCGAAGTTGAAACTGAAAAACATTTCACTCTCGGCTAGTGTTTAATGGTGTGAAATATCATTACCAACTATCATTATAGGTACGAAACTTTTCGCTCATTTATGTGTTCAAAATTGCAGTACAATACCTACATCAAAGACCTCCAAAGTGGTTATTGCACTCATAAGTTATGCCGATAACACCGACGTGAAATCTTTTGTCTTACTTTGTGCTAGAGCCATTTATATTCTGAACCTTCAAACGTACAACCGCACACCCATTTTTTTCATCGGTTTACCCTCAAGCCTACCTTCAGAGGTAGGGTGTTTTCCTTAATGCAGTACTGCATTCCTAATTGCAAACCCATATTTGTGACCGAACGCATTGTGAACGATTATACTGCGCAAATAACAGCAAACAGCGCATCGTGAAATAGCACGATGCAAATGACATTTCGTTATAAATACTTTTTTGGGAATCGTGAGAGATTTAGAACGCCGAGAACTGAGTTTATTTAAAAGTATTAATTATGTATGTAATAACTTTGTAAATCTTTTAACAGAAAACAATGGACGAAAAACCAAATTTCACTTTTAATTACCACAAGGCAGGAGTTCAGCTTGCAGAAAAAAAGGACTTTTTGGGAAATTTTGAGAGTTGATCCAGAACTTCCATACTCATGGTAACATACCGAAGAATCAAGGTAAAAAACAGATCGTCGGGGTAATCAACAACTTGTTGGAAAATCTTTGATGTCCTTGATAAGCAGTATGGCACAAAAAATTCTATTTCAGTGCCTGAATGACATCTTGATTCTTCGTTGGAGCATAACATTTCAAAACGTCATTCTTCAATACGCGACGGTATGCGCAACGTATCATGAAAGCATCGTGTATCTGCATAACCGATGCAAGGTGCAGTCACAATGCGCATTTTGTTTGAATTTAGGAAAGCACCCGTAACCTGCATTATTGTGCCTTCTTTCTAATTCACTTTTCTAATGTAAATGTTTTCCCCTTATGATAAAAACATGCGTACTTTCGCGACTAACGTACACCGGATATCCCTGTTTATATATTTCTATTTTATTTCTCTCCCTAATTCCTTTCGTCCGGATTGTATGCAAACATTCTTAGGGTCTTCATCATGTCTAAAGCGTGCGTTTCGATATAATATTATAATTTACTTACTTTTCTTTACTTTTTCTATCAAATTATAATATGTACATGCATGATGTGCAACATGCATCTTAACTCTTTTTTAAAATTTTGTTAAAAATTAGTTTATATACGTGTGTCTACTCATTTTCAAGACATACACTTACATTTTTGGTGCTTACTTTACATAAAGTATATCATTGTCTTAAGAATATTAAGACATCTATCCTACTTCAATTTATTTAAACAATCGAATATGAATATAACTATACATTTTGATTTTTCATAGATTTCCAACTGTCTCGCCGAACCATCAACAAATTCACATCTTGATGATTGCCCAACAGTACAAGTTTTCAGTGCGGAAGATCCAAACGATGAAAAAAGAAAATGCATGGAACAGGTATGTTGATCCTTGAAAAGGGTATTTTATCAAATTGTATTTCAATTTATAATAATAATAAAAAAAAATCAATTGTACTGGTTTATTTTGTTTGTTTACTTGAATGCTTTTCAATTAAAATGTTGTCCACTCTCCTCCATTATCAATAATTGCTTGGAGTCTTCGAGGCATGCTTTCTACTAATCTTATAGCATAATCTTGAGACAAAGATCTCCATAAAACTCGTATTTTTCGTGATAATAGTTTGACCGTCGAGATCTTCTTTCATTGGAGCTTTAGCTTCATGAATGCCCAAACATTTTCAATGAGATTTTCATCCGGCGACTGTGATGGCCAATCTAAAACATCGACGTCATTTTCTTGTTTCCACGCACTGCACAAACGTCTGCGATGTTTCGGGTCATTATCTTCTTGCAGTAACCAATTCCCATTCCTTTTAAACCACCTTTGGGCAGATGGTAATAAAGCCTTCTTATAAATTTTGACCATGTTGGGTGCGTTTAAGTTATTTGTAAACATGAACAAATTGCCAAATCCTTGTTTTGAGAAGCATCCCCAAACGTGCACCTTTCCTGGGTGTTTGACGGTCCGCTGGATTAATTTATTGGATTGTGTACACCAGGTATGAGTGATAGGAGGCCATGCCCAAAAAGAAGCTTCATCCGAAAAAGTAACGTTGTTCCAATCTCTGTACAAATTCTCCTTGGCCCAACTGAGTCGTTTTTCTACGTTTTTTTTTTTGACAGTAGTGGTTTCTTTATTGTGCTTCGAAATTTTACACTATTGGCTAGTAAACGTCTTCGTATCGTATCACAATACACATTTTGACCCCTTTTACGTAAAATCCCTTGTCCTCCACGTAATGATAGAAGAGGATTTTTTTCAAACACGCGTAGATTCATTTTGTCCTGCTTTTTTGTTGTTTTTGGCGTAGACTCACGATCCGGCAAATCATCCACATTTTTAACTTGGGAATAACAGTGCACCCACTTGTTAACAAATGCTTTTGACTTTTTCATGTATTTAGCAGCTGCTCCGTATGACATTTTCGGTCCTTTTGGATGCGTGCATAAGAATACTGCTTCATAACATGATGCAAACACGACACTCATTTTAAAATACTTCCGTCTCTGACAAAAATTGAACACTCTTTAAATTTTTTTATTCAAAGCATCTTAGCAGAAGTATTTTCTTATCTGCTAATGCAAATGCCACTTCCAAACCGGTTTTCATAAACGAGTTTTGCCGTATACGATCTTATCAAACGGAGTGTACTTTCCTCGAGTTGTTAAGGATAATTTGGGTCCTTTTTATAAGCAATAAAAAACACAGCTTCAAGTTGAAGCATATACTATAAATCTTTAAACAAATGTATAGCCACAACGACATTGCATCTACTTTTCAGTATACGAAATCAAATTAAAAGCAAAGCGTAATATTTAAAAAATATGTTAGCATCTAAAAGAAGGAATATTTCAAACTCTTGTAAACTCTTTTTACCAATATGTGCTTTCAAAGGTCAAGCAGCACAGATAGGTCAAAATCTCACTTTAGACGTTTAACTTAGTTTTAAAATGATTCCTAAATAACTTGACTTTTTTAAATTTTTTTTCCAGCAAAACGTCTTCAGTTTGACGACCTGGCCCGATGACATGATTCTGCAGTTTATTGAGCTTTACCACAAACAGGAATGTCTATGGAATGTCAAATGTAGAGAATACCACAATCGTATTATTAAAGCAAACGCTTATAAGGAAATCGTAGACAAATTCGACAAGAAAATTAATATAAAGTCAGCAAAGAATGTAATCAAACTATTACGCCAGTACTTCTTTAGCGTGAATAACAAATTTAAAAGCTTTCATCCTCTTGGAATAAGCATCAAAAATCTTACACCAAATGAGCTTAAAATCTATGAAAGACTTTCGTTTCTTTCGAAAACACATGCAACAGCACCACGGGCCTTAAAAGAAGATATCAACATTTGTAAGCGGTGCGGTCATACAATCCCAAAGATTGATAAACTAAATTTGGAAACACACTTACAAGATGCTGATATAATTACATCGTGTACAAACTGTCTCACATTGAATTTTCAGCTTGAAAATAAAACACAAAACAACACGAATACTAGAACCGATAAAAGAACGTACATTTGTCCAATTTGCAAGTTGAATTTCGAAGATTCAGACGAACTTGCAACGCATTTGAATGATCACATACCGACAAATTTGCAGAAACATATTTGTGAGTTTTGTGGTTCGAAATTCGATGATCGTAGTAATTTACTTATTCACATTCGACGTCACACGGACACAAAAAAGCATGTGTGTCCTGTTTGTCATAAAAGATTTGTAACTTCAACTGAACTAAAGTCACACATTGTTGTACATAGCAATGAGAAACCATTTGTCTGTGAAACATGTGGACTAAGATTTAAATATTCGAATCGTTTGAATACTCATCGTTTATTCCATAGAGAACCGAAATTCGAGTGTACGGATTGCAAAATAAAATTTGTAACAAAGCGGCGCTTAATCGACCATCAGCGAATACATGCGCCCAAAGATGCACCAGTGGAAAAGTTACGCTGTGATATTTGTGGAAACTTGTTTAGGAATAGAGATTCGCTTTCGAGGCATGTAAGAAAAATACATAACATAAAAAAGCGACAGAATATTGGTAATATAAACAATATTTTACTGTAGTTTATGAAATAAAGTTTAAGTTAAAGCCTTTCAAAGTTGTATTTTGTTTTTAATTTACTCTGCTGTCCTAGCCATTTAGCCATCTGAATGTATCGTAAACGCGACTGCTAAAACGACGACCGAGTGTTTTCTTTTGCTAAAATTGGTAAAATTAAAAAGCTCATGATTCTAGCACTGCAAAGCCAAAGCGGTTGAAAATTTGAGATTCCTTACCCACGATAGCAAAGTGGGTTTTTAACCTGTTTGCTCTTTTTGAACTTCGACTCGATAGCAAACATATATTTACATTGCTCTCGTTGGCTTTGATATATGGTATCTCTTTACCGTTTTTTGGCGTAACCCTTCTGCGTTGCATACCCTTCTTCAGCAAATCATACACGACTTTCCAATGAATAGGACAGCAATGCTAAACACCTATGTATCATATTAGATAGTAAACTGAGCTGGGAGTTCATTGTTAAGAACATATAAAGAACACAATGATGGCTTTCTACTGGATATACACTGTTATCGTCAACCAATCATAATGTATGGTGGCAATCCAGAATTAATACTAGCCCCCTGTTAAAACAATTTGCTACTTTTCGTACGGTTTTTAGTTTTTAGACAGGTGACATCGTTGGAACTTGGATTAGATGGATTCCGCTGGCGAACTGATGTTTATTTCCGTTTTGCAGCAAGTACTACCTAGTCGAGTTATTTCTTGAATTTGGCCAACACCATGTGAATTAACACTTTGGTACCCCTTTCTTTTAGGGAAGAAGAAGTTACAATTACAACCAGGTCCGTCTCTAAAAAAGCAGGTTATTTTCGTTGATCAACAACTTCTTGAGTATCTTTAGAAAACGACTTTTCTAAATTATACAAAAAAAAAAACACCTTTAAAAACTTCAATTGAATATTGTTTAAAATACTTTTCGGCTACATTGATAGACAATCATTCAGGCAACAACTCAAACTGACTTCCTTTGAAAAGAAACATCACAGTATGTAACGAGCTATAACATTTTAAAATTGATTGGTATAGAGCTGCCTTTATTATATAAGTTTGCAATTAGAACAAATAAATGGCCACTAAGAATGTTTGACCATTTTATAGACTTAAGCTGGGTAGTTTTTGGTTGGCGTACTGGATTGACTATGATAATAGTAATTTAAAACCAAAGGACCGAATGCGTATTTTTGAATTCGGGAACGACATAGCGGATGGACTTTTATCTACCGCCCAAAAGTATGAGGGAATCTTGATGAAACGGGTGTCCACTAACTTCACAAGTTAGCCCGAAATATGAAACAGAACCAACAGTTTTCTTTCTCTATCACGGACTTGAGCATTGGCCAGAGCATACAATAGATAAAAAACGGTGCATAACTACTAGAGGCTCAGGATATTCCAGTTCAAGTGACTAGTCAGTACAGTCACGACGAAAAAAATGGTCTCCTGTTTTCAATTCTTACAGAAATTAAACCTTGTAGGCTACAAGGCGTGAGCCCTTGTCCCTTGAGCAAAATCTTTCACAAAGTCAATGGAAACAGGACAAGTTTTTGTTAAGGACGATTACGAAGGACTTTCCTTGACAAGGCCGTTGTCATCGGCGTGTATATTGGGCTTGAATTTTAAAAGAATAAATTTAATGTGAAAATTTTGATTCGCTATGCGTATAGCCGACTCACTTGGTTAATTACACTATACACAATTTTTGCTGACCACTGATTGAAGAAATTAATTTGCAAGCGTTGTTCGGTTGAAGACATTGAATATGGGCTGATTTCAAGGTAGGATTTTATTGACCCACATACTATGAATGAAAAATGTGCCAGTTTCGATGATGCAAGAGTCAGATAATAGCTAGATATTTACATTTAGCTGTGTTACTACAAAAATCGCATTGCCGACTTTTAAAAAGTTATCGTATCTTCAGATATTTCATGAGCTGAATATTTATCAGTTTCCATAACAATGAAAATAAATCAGTTTACTGGAACAGGGAAACAAAGTCATATTTTTTTTAAAGGCACGCCATTGCTTTTTTCCATCTTTTCAAAAGTCTAAGCTAATGAAATTGTTTGTTATCGTAGAGGAACGCCCTTCAGATGGAAGTGAGATACTCTTATATTGAGATATTTGACATGCTCTAGTGTAGGTGGGGTCATGATGCAAACTGAAGGGTTAATCTGGAATTATATTCTGAACCTTCAAACGTACAACCGCACACCCATTTTTTTCATCGGTTTACCCTCAAGCCTACCTTCAGAGGTAGGGTGTTTTCCTTAATGCAGTACTGCATTCCTAATTGCAAACCCATATTTGTGACCGAACGCATTGTGAACGATTATACTGCGCAAATAACAGCAAACAGCGCATCGTGAAATAGCACGATGCAAATGACATTTCGTTATAAATACTTTTTTGGGAATCGTGAGAGATTTAGAACGCCGAGAACTGAGTTTATTTAAAAGTATTAATTATGTATGTAATAACTTTGTAAATCTTTTAACAGAAAACAATGGACGAAAAACCAAATTTCACTTTTAATTACCACAAGGCAGGAGTTCAGCTTGCAGAAAAAAAGGACTTTTTGGGAAATTTTGAGAGTTGATCCAGAACTTCCATACTCATGGTAACATACCGAAGAATCAAGGTAAAAAACAGATCGTCGGGGTAATCAACAACTTGTTGGAAAATCTTTGATGTCCTTGATAAGCAGTATGGCACAAAAAATTCTATTTCAGTGCCTGAATGACATCTTGATTCTTCGTTGGAGCATAACATTTCAAAACGTCATTCTTCAATACGCGACGGTATGCGCAACGTATCATGAAAGCATCGTGTATCTGCATAACCGATGCAAGGTGCAGTCACAATGCGCATTTTGTTTGAATTTAGGAAAGCACCCGTAACCTGCATTATTGTGCCTTCTTTCTAATTCACTTTTCTAATGTAAATGTTTTCCCCTTATGATAAAAACATGCGTACTTTCGCGACTAACGTACACCGGATATCCCTGTTTATATATTTCTATTTTATTTCTCTCCCTAATTCCTTTCGTCCGGATTGTATGCAAACATTCTTAGGGTCTTCATCATGTCTAAAGCGTGCGTTTCGATATAATATTATAATTTACTTACTTTTCTTTACTTTTTCTATCAAATTATAATATGTACATGCATGATGTGCAACATGCATCTTAACTCTTTTTTAAAATTTTGTTAAAAATTAGTTTATATACGTGTGTCTACTCATTTTCAAGACATACACTTACATTTTTGGTGCTTACTTTACATAAAGTATATCATTGTCTTAAGAATATTAAGACATCTATCCTACTTCAATTTATTTAAACAATCGAATATGAATATAACTATACATTTTGATTTTTCATAGATTTCCAACTGTCTCGCCGAACCATCAACAAATTCACATCTTGATGATTGCCCAACAGTACAAGTTTTCAGTGCGGAAGATCCAAACGATGAAAAAAGAAAATGCATGGAACAGGTATGTTGATCCTTGAAAAGGGTATTTTATCAAATTGTATTTCAATTTATAATAATAATAAAAAAAAATCAATTGTACTGGTTTATTTTGTTTGTTTACTTGAATGCTTTTCAATTAAAATGTTGTCCACTCTCCTCCATTATCAATAATTGCTTGGAGTCTTCGAGGCATGCTTTCTACTAATCTTATAGCATAATCTTGAGACAAAGATCTCCATAAAACTCGTATTTTTCGTGATAATAGTTTGACCGTCGAGATCTTCTTTCATTGGAGCTTTAGCTTCATGAATGCCCAAACATTTTCAATGAGATTTTCATCCGGCGACTGTGATGGCCAATCTAAAACATCGACGTCATTTTCTTGTTTCCACGCACTGCACAAACGTCTGCGATGTTTCGGGTCATTATCTTCTTGCAGTAACCAATTCCCATTCCTTTTAAACCACCTTTGGGCAGATGGTAATAAAGCCTTCTTATAAATTTTGACCATGTTGGGTGCGTTTAAGTTATTTGTAAACATGAACAAATTGCCAAATCCTTGTTTTGAGAAGCATCCCCAAACGTGCACCTTTCCTGGGTGTTTGACGGTCCGCTGGATTAATTTATTGGATTGTGTACACCAGGTATGAGTGATAGGAGGCCATGCCCAAAAAGAAGCTTCATCCGAAAAAGTAACGTTGTTCCAATCTCTGTACAAATTCTCCTTGGCCCAACTGAGTCGTTTTTCTACGTTTTTTTTTTTGACAGTAGTGGTTTCTTTATTGTGCTTCGAAATTTTACACTATTGGCTAGTAAACGTCTTCGTATCGTATCACAATACACATTTTGACCCCTTTTACGTAAAATCCCTTGTCCTCCACGTAATGATAGAAGAGGATTTTTTTCAAACACGCGTAGATTCATTTTGTCCTGCTTTTTTGTTGTTTTTGGCGTAGACTCACGATCCGGCAAATCATCCACATTTTTAACTTGGGAATAACAGTGCACCCACTTGTTAACAAATGCTTTTGACTTTTTCATGTATTTAGCAGCTGCTCCGTATGACATTTTCGGTCCTTTTGGATGCGTGCATAAGAATACTGCTTCATAACATGATGCAAACACGACACTCATTTTAAAATACTTCCGTCTCTGACAAAAATTGAACACTCTTTAAATTTTTTTATTCAAAGCATCTTAGCAGAAGTATTTTCTTATCTGCTAATGCAAATGCCACTTCCAAACCGGTTTTCATAAACGAGTTTTGCCGTATACGATCTTATCAAACGGAGTGTACTTTCCTCGAGTTGTTAAGGATAATTTGGGTCCTTTTTATAAGCAATAAAAAACACAGCTTCAAGTTGAAGCATATACTATAAATCTTTAAACAAATGTATAGCCACAACGACATTGCATCTACTTTTCAGTATACGAAATCAAATTAAAAGCAAAGCGTAATATTTAAAAAATATGTTAGCATCTAAAAGAAGGAATATTTCAAACTCTTGTAAACTCTTTTTACCAATATGTGCTTTCAAAGGTCAAGCAGCACAGATAGGTCAAAATCTCACTTTAGACGTTTAACTTAGTTTTAAAATGATTCCTAAATAACTTGACTTTTTTAAATTTTTTTTCCAGCAAAACGTCTTCAGTTTGACGACCTGGCCCGATGACATGATTCTGCAGTTTATTGAGCTTTACCACAAACAGGAATGTCTATGGAATGTCAAATGTAGAGAATACCACAATCGTATTATTAAAGCAAACGCTTATAAGGAAATCGTAGACAAATTCGACAAGAAAATTAATATAAAGTCAGCAAAGAATGTAATCAAACTATTACGCCAGTACTTCTTTAGCGTGAATAACAAATTTAAAAGCTTTCATCCTCTTGGAATAAGCATCAAAAATCTTACACCAAATGAGCTTAAAATCTATGAAAGACTTTCGTTTCTTTCGAAAACACATGCAACAGCACCACGGGCCTTAAAAGAAGATATCAACATTTGTAAGCGGTGCGGTCATACAATCCCAAAGATTGATAAACTAAATTTGGAAACACACTTACAAGATGCTGATATAATTACATCGTGTACAAACTGTCTCACATTGAATTTTCAGCTTGAAAATAAAACACAAAACAACACGAATACTAGAACCGATAAAAGAACGTACATTTGTCCAATTTGCAAGTTGAATTTCGAAGATTCAGACGAACTTGCAACGCATTTGAATGATCACATACCGACAAATTTGCAGAAACATATTTGTGAGTTTTGTGGTTCGAAATTCGATGATCGTAGTAATTTACTTATTCACATTCGACGTCACACGGACACAAAAAAGCATGTGTGTCCTGTTTGTCATAAAAGATTTGTAACTTCAACTGAACTAAAGTCACACATTGTTGTACATAGCAATGAGAAACCATTTGTCTGTGAAACATGTGGACTAAGATTTAAATATTCGAATCGTTTGAATACTCATCGTTTATTCCATAGAGAACCGAAATTCGAGTGTACGGATTGCAAAATAAAATTTGTAACAAAGCGGCGCTTAATCGACCATCAGCGAATACATGCGCCCAAAGATGCACCAGTGGAAAAGTTACGCTGTGATATTTGTGGAAACTTGTTTAGGAATAGAGATTCGCTTTCGAGGCATGTAAGAAAAATACATAACATAAAAAAGCGACAGAATATTGGTAATATAAACAATATTTTACTGTAGTTTATGAAATAAAGTTTAAGTTAAAGCCTTTCAAAGTTGTATTTTGTTTTTAATTTACTCTGCTGTCCTAGCCATTTAGCCATCTGAATGTATCGTAAACGCGACTGCTAAAACGACGACCGAGTGTTTTCTTTTGCTAAAATTGGTAAAATTAAAAAGCTCATGATTCTAGCACTGCAAAGCCAAAGCGGTTGAAAATTTGAGATTCCTTACCCACGATAGCAAAGTGGGTTTTTAACCTGTTTGCTCTTTTTGAACTTCGACTCGATAGCAAACATATATTTACATTGCTCTCGTTGGCTTTGATATATGGTATCTCTTTACCGTTTTTTGGCGTAACCCTTCTGCGTTGCATACCCTTCTTCAGCAAATCATACACGACTTTCCAATGAATAGGACAGCAATGCTAAACACCTATGTATCATATTAGATAGTAAACTGAGCTGGGAGTTCATTGTTAAGAACATATAAAGAACACAATGATGGCTTTCTACTGGATATACACTGTTATCGTCAACCAATCATAATGTATGGTGGCAATCCAGAATTAATACTAGCCCCCTGTTAAAACAATTTGCTACTTTTCGTACGGTTTTTAGTTTTTAGACAGGTGACATCGTTGGAACTTGGATTAGATGGATTCCGCTGGCGAACTGATGTTTATTTCCGTTTTGCAGCAAGTACTACCTAGTCGAGTTATTTCTTGAATTTGGCCAACACCATGTGAATTAACACTTTGGTACCCCTTTCTTTTAGGGAAGAAGAAGTTACAATTACAACCAGGTCCGTCTCTAAAAAAGCAGGTTATTTTCGTTGATCAACAACTTCTTGAGTATCTTTAGAAAACGACTTTTCTAAATTATACAAAAAAAAAAACACCTTTAAAAACTTCAATTGAATATTGTTTAAAATACTTTTCGGCTACATTGATAGACAATCATTCAGGCAACAACTCAAACTGACTTCCTTTGAAAAGAAACATCACAGTATGTAACGAGCTATAACATTTTAAAATTGATTGGTATAGAGCTGCCTTTATTATATAAGTTTGCAATTAGAACAAATAAATGGCCACTAAGAATGTTTGACCATTTTATAGACTTAAGCTGGGTAGTTTTTGGTTGGCGTACTGGATTGACTATGATAATAGTAATTTAAAACCAAAGGACCGAATGCGTATTTTTGAATTCGGGAACGACATAGCGGATGGACTTTTATCTACCGCCCAAAAGTATGAGGGAATCTTGATGAAACGGGTGTCCACTAACTTCACAAGTTAGCCCGAAATATGAAACAGAACCAACAGTTTTCTTTCTCTATCACGGACTTGAGCATTGGCCAGAGCATACAATAGATAAAAAACGGTGCATAACTACTAGAGGCTCAGGATATTCCAGTTCAAGTGACTAGTCAGTACAGTCACGACGAAAAAAATGGTCTCCTGTTTTCAATTCTTACAGAAATTAAACCTTGTAGGCTACAAGGCGTGAGCCCTTGTCCCTTGAGCAAAATCTTTCACAAAGTCAATGGAAACAGGACAAGTTTTTGTTAAGGACGATTACGAAGGACTTTCCTTGACAAGGCCGTTGTCATCGGCGTGTATATTGGGCTTGAATTTTAAAAGAATAAATTTAATGTGAAAATTTTGATTCGCTATGCGTATAGCCGACTCACTTGGTTAATTACACTATACACAATTTTTGCTGACCACTGATTGAAGAAATTAATTTGCAAGCGTTGTTCGGTTGAAGACATTGAATATGGGCTGATTTCAAGGTAGGATTTTATTGACCCACATACTATGAATGAAAAATGTGCCAGTTTCGATGATGCAAGAGTCAGATAATAGCTAGATATTTACATTTAGCTGTGTTACTACAAAAATCGCATTGCCGACTTTTAAAAAGTTATCGTATCTTCAGATATTTCATGAGCTGAATATTTATCAGTTTCCATAACAATGAAAATAAATCAGTTTACTGGAACAGGGAAACAAAGTCATATTTTTTTTAAAGGCACGCCATTGCTTTTTTCCATCTTTTCAAAAGTCTAAGCTAATGAAATTGTTTGTTATCGTAGAGGAACGCCCTTCAGATGGAAGTGAGATACTCTTATATTGAGATATTTGACATGCTCTAGTGTAGGTGGGGTCATGATGCAAACTGAAGGGTTAATCTGGTTGCGAAAAGCACAGCGTATTGATTGCTCTTGTACGAAGAGTTGACACTAGATTGCTATTATGAATGAGGGTTCGTTTTTAATGAACAGCTAAAAAGCACTGTAGTGGCCTTTATTTACAGGAGTGGACGTTTAATGATTACATTACATTAACCCGCGTATATGTGCAATATCTACTCTAAATTTCCGAGGCCTTATATTAAACGTCGACGATCCTAACAACAGTAACTATTGTAAAGTAGAAATCCTTACCAAATATACAGAACCACGTCACGAACTTTCAAATATGTAGATGCTTTTCACAAATTCAAACTCTAATAGAAAATGAGATAGATGCAGTGTGAACGATATACAAGAAACAGACAGCAACAAAGACGTTGATAGAGGCTATTTCAGGATCAGTAATCGCGTAAGCAGTAAATTTTCAAGAATATAACGTAAAAGTTTCACAAAAACATATATTTAAATATTGCTTAAAATATGTGATAAAATAAAATTCATACAAAATTAAGAATTTTATTGAAAATTAAGGAAACCAATTTAAGAAAGAGGAAACAAAAATAAAAAATTAGCCGAAGAGTATAAAACGCAAACGATATCTTGGCTATAATAATAATTTATAAGTTTGAGGAAGAGCTTTGCCAATAAAAAAAGAAACACTTAAAGATTTTACAAATTCTCAAGTGGATACATTCATCCATGCAAGTTCGCTGCAAGTACTGTTCTCATTTGCATCCGATAATGAGTAGCTGTTTTCTTTACGATTCTCTCGATACAGTATTAGGTTTTCCATTGTTTTATTCTTGATCGATGGACGAGATGGTGAATTGAAAAGACTTCGAGGTGTAGGCAGCCTGTCGGTTATTGAGAATGACAAGGATTTCTTAACTATAACTGATGGGAATCTAAAAGGAATAAAGTATTTTAGAATTTTAAGAAGAGAACGAATAAATTTAAAATAAACGCACTCATCCATTTCTTCATTTGAATATCGTAAGACTGCTGCTTTCCAAGCGTAGATATATGGATAAGTATCGTGGCTTATTTCAACATGAAATATTGCATTTAATACGTCCAGGTCACGTTTTGTAGGTTCATTTCTAGAAAAAACAAATCGAAAAATAATAGAAAACAAAACAAAAATTTCTGTTACGTACCCTAAAAGGAACAAATGATAATCTTCAGTTTCAACGCTGCTGAAGGATAGCGCAGAGGGACTTTCAGGTGGTGTAACATAACAATCATCGGCATCATCATCTGAACCTACATCTGACTTTTAGGCAATACAAATTAGAAACAATAAACATATTTGTTATTTACTCGTACATACCCAGAAAACATCTTCACTTTCAACTGCTTCTGTTGTTGTATTTTCAACTGTTTCTGTGGGCTGATCAACATCAGGTTTTACTTCATCTACATGATCTTGCCCCGACGAGCGCCCTTTTCGCATTTCAAAACGAGACCGACGACTTTCCTTCCGACTTAAAACACTGTCCCACTTACAATCACACTGTGATTCTTTAAGCCATATTCGCATGCAATTTTCTTCGGTATTTACATTTTCCGGTTGGAAAGTTGCAATATTGTTCTCCATATATAACAACATCTTATTACAAACACATTGTAAGTGCTCTTTTTTATCACCAGGAGCTGATATGATTTGCTGCAAACACTTTTGGATCTACAAAAAGTATTTAAAAAAAAAGTAATTAATAATAAGAAAGAAAAGATTTTTATTGCTTACCTTGGATTTGCTAGTTTTATCTATATGCTGAGCATCATCTAAATAACTAACGATGAGGTAAGCGAATCTTGAGTGCACTTTTGTAAAATTTACGTTTAAAAAACGATTATCATCCATAAAACTAACTATTAGCGATTTCAGTCTTTTTAATTCTGAAAGGAAAGCATCATTTATCGATACGATGCTTTCGATGTTGTGTAACAAATTCTTTGTCATACGTTTGGCAAATACTTGCAGAGATTTCTCAACACAAGTGTAAGGCATTGTCAACTGAGGAGCATTATTCGAAATTGATTTATTATAAATCTGTCGATCATTATCATAATCCAGAGTACTTGGAGAACTATTGCGTAAGTTGAGTTTATCCAGTGCATTACACAAGTCATCCATAAGTTCCTTGTTTTTACTGATCACTGGCGGTGTTGGTTTCTTTTCTACTTTATCTTTTTGCGCTAAGAAATTTTCCAATTTCTTTAAGCCCTGCTCTGACGCAATATCAACAAAAGTGCCAAGGAAATCCCAATATTCCTTCCATTCAACGTTTTGCTCTTTGGCCAATTCTCTCCCGATAACTTCAAAGCCTTTCTCCGCATCAATTAGCTTTAGATGGCGTTCCTTAAAACCTGGACTGTCGTAGTGATCAAGCCCCGCATGCAGGGTATTCGTTGTGTTTATAGTATTTGAATCATTTAAATCCAATGTAATTGGTGACGCAACATTGGTTTCCCGGTAATTGCTAAACATGTCTTTTCTTTTCCGAAATGGTGTTATGCAATTTATGTTAATTTTATTCTCTTCATTTCCATTATTATTATCTTCGATGAAATCGTTGTTTTTACTTAGATCTATGTTCATATTATTTAAAAGGCTTACAGATTCTTCAACTTCCGATTGCTTATTACTAAATAAATATCTCTTTTTAGGAGTAAACGATAAAGAATTGTTAATTTTTGGCGATGATTTTGTTGGAGTACTTGTTGATCGTATTTGAATTGGACTTGCAAAAGGACTGTTCCCAAGAGGTAACGAAATACTACCTAACCGAGGAGGTGTCTTCCATCGACGACAAAAGCTCTAAAAATAAATAAAAAAGTTTTCCCATCATAAAATTCATAACAACATTTGTATTTATATTCATTTTATTGTATTTTATTTTGTATTACCTTTGCTTGATCCTTACTCATGGGCCCCGCTATAGCTTGTATCTCCACCTCTGGACTAAGAGGATCTGAATTGAGATTCTTTGAAAATAGATTAAACAAAAGAAACATTAGATAAACAAAAGCTGGTATAGAATTGATATTGAAATGACATTTAAAATTAAATACTTAATTTTTTGCTAGGGTGACTTAGTAGGAAAAATAATTGTTTACACGATTAAGGGAACAGTTCTTGCATGCGCTTAAGTGTCTTCTATTATTTTAAATAAAATTTGTGAGTAGACAAAGCAGCACAACGATGGGTGGGTGTTATACGACTAGGGCATGTCGTAAGCCACGTCAACTTATTATCACCATACATCAGTTGTGATTATTTTACTTTCTCATGATAGACCACGGGTATAAAACTTTATAAGAGCGGGTGTTGAACAGAAGGTAATGGAAAATAATATGTTATAAGAATTAAGTAAACCTCAGAAGACCCTTTACGAGTATGTAAGCAACTTCAACGCTGTAATCAGGATCACAGAGATGGTGGGGATGTTTCAAGGGAAGGTTAGAGAATATGGTGAGATTTTTCCTACCCCGGCGCCTAAACACCCTACTGCTGCGAGGCAATAAATAGCCTCGGATAAGAAGATTCCGAAAAAAAAAGACTATGTCCGGATCTGGACATGGAATGTCTGGACCTTAAACAAAGAACGTGCGAGAATTAGAGGAGACCATAGGCTTCATAGACAAGCAGATATAACCGGATATAACAGGAATACATGCGTGCGCGAATGTATTGTACCGCTATTTTAAGAGATACTCGACAAAAACTATGAGAAATTTCCTGAATATTACGATCAAATCGTTTAGGAAAAGCGGGCATCTTTGGGGGCATAACCGATAACATAGCCTACACGACTAATGAACTAAGGCTACTTGACTTGTCTGAGATACGGAATATCACTATGGCTAACACACGATGAACTCATTTCAACATTTCTATAGAAACATGGCAGTCATCAACATCCGTCCGATGGAAAGAAAGAAGAAAAATCACCAACATGAGAAGCAGCAAACGACAAACAATCTGAGATGTATTAGTCCAAAATCAAGTACTTATACATCTCCGATGGTAGAAACGACATAATAAGGGATTATTAGGACGATTAAGCTGCGTTGACTCTCAGTCCCTACATTAAAATGCTGCAAAAGAGGATTTAAAAAATAAAAGGTAAACAAATGGTAAGAATGGACAGCAACGTCAACGACTGAACCCTTAAACGACAGAAACGACAAAATCTGGAAAAAAACAGGGATCCACTCTAATAAAGGGGTCGTTAACTGATCCTGAGGTATTCTGTGAAGTTGGAAAAGGAGTTCGAAGAGCTCACGTGTGTAGAGCTATCCCCCACAGCTAGGACTAAAAGAAGAAGCGGAAGCCACCGTATTTTTGATTCAATAACCAAATGCTATCCGTCGAAGTGGAAATTTTTGCTACGAATTTCGAAATTCGTAGAAAGTGGTATCACCGAATCCGAATGAATCGGAATTTTGACATTTAAATCTACGAACTATTTGAGCTGCTTTTGTAGAATCCTGGAATTGCTCAAGGATTTACAAAGAGCTCAAAAGAAGAAGTAAACAAGAAGGGAACAACTCAAGACTGATCTTAACAGCCTCGGACCTAATTCAACGAACACCAGGAAAAAAGTAAGTTAGAGAATGAGAGTGTTCTGTATTGAGGTTTCACGATCTCAAGTATCGTTGAAAAGCAGACATTTCACCAAAACGATATGGATTTTTAATAATTACATTCCATTATACACTTAGGTTTGGTTGGATTGGAAGGCCTACATAAAAAGAAAACTGTCGGAAAACAAAAAAAAAAATGCAAAGGTACCGGAGGCGGCCCTTTCCGAATGCATTCTTTTTTCAGCCTTGAGGAAGCCGTCATAAAATTCACAGGCTTAGAAACCTCTACAGTCGGAATAGAAGGAACTTCCCCATTCGGACTTCAAAATTCATCAACAATTACAGACCATATGGAAGACACTTAGCTAGGTGAAAACTCAGTGGAAGCTGATCAACCAGATGCTTCCATGAATTTCAATTCAGGGCGCAGTATTCGGCGGAGTTTTCCTTCAACCACACAGCGAATAGATACTGCCCTTGCGTCTAACATTCCCCTCCTCACTAGCAACAATTGCAAATGCAACAGAATCCATTTCTAACCAATTTATTTTTGTTCAAAATACACAAAACAACGATTGTAATTTATTTATTTCTCCAATTTTACTCTACTTGAACGTTAAGCTGCTGATTTCGAAATTTCGAATATGATTGTTAAGTGCGGGAATGCTTTTTGCGGTTACATTCGGATTCTATGATACACATATCGTAGATCGAAATTCGTAACTTTGTTACGAGGAATTCTGTGATAGGGCTGAATATATGGTTTGGAAATATTCGATTTCCAAACTATCAAATCATTACAATGGAAAAAATATGAAAAGGAATAAAAAAATTTTACAAAGCGTTCTTTGCCCAAGGTTCGGGCATGCCAGGTCAAACTGCGAGATGCAATCTCTAGGCACAAAGTGTGTAGAGGACCCCAATCAGAAGGGGGAGCGTCTGACAAAAGTTATTTTACTCATGCAATTTACAAACTATCGAATTGCATTAGGTCCCACTAAATAAGAAAAGTAAATCTGGCTTGCTAGCCGACATTCAAAATAAAAAATCAGTTTTGAGATGAAAATTCTTTGAGTGAGATGCCTCGACAAACTGTACAGTGACATCGACTTAGCCAGTTTGGGACATGAAGAGCGGATGGACACCAAAATTCCGGTCCGAAAAGTCTTATTATTTGACTTCTTCTACTCTGGATGGACCAAGATTTTACTAGAGTATGGAGCCATCCTTTGTCAATCGCGTAACGTGCAGGAGAAATAAAAATCTATTAACAATCTAAATCGTAAGTGCAAGGCTAAAAATAATCTAATATATAAGACAAGTACAATACATACCGGTGGATTATTTGTTGAGAATGGTTGTCCTATTGTCGGCGGAACAATGTTATTTGCAGAACGAATAACAGGAACGTAAAATCGCTCTTCCAGTAGTGATGCTATTTTATCTTTAAGTTCAGCGCTTGCATTATATTCTCGTGCGCAAATAATCTAAAAAAAAAAATTAATCGTTTCGAAACAGGTATATCACAATCATTTTTAGCAAACCTACATCTTTTGGTAACAAGCCCTCATTGTTCGGGGTCATTTTGCATTGAGGATATAGTGTAAGAACTTCAACTACTTCCGCTGCTCCTATTTTAGAAGCTAAATGCAAAGGGGTTTCACATCTGCCCTTCTCGGGCATATTTAAAAAATAATCCAACATAATAGAACATGCTTCAGCGCAAATTTTCTGATTTTTCTTGCCATAGAGTAATTCCATAAATGCAATATTACTAACTGTTTCAAGTATTAACGCAGCAATCTGAGCCTTTCTACTTAAGGCGCAAACATGCATGGCATTGTAGCGGTAGCCCTCTTTAAGTGATGTTGGTGTATCACCAGAGCTGATTAAAAAACGTGGATTTTCCCAAATTTTCGCATAAACTTTATCACTATCACCCATTTCGATAAGTTTACGGAATTCTGTTAGTTCTTGTCTGGTTGGCGCTCTAAATGCTGCCTTCTCTAAATTTGCTGGTGAACTTACTGATGAGAAATAAAAGAATATTTTTATTTATTAAATCGTGAAATATTGAATGAAATTTACATTTTGGGTCTGAATATTTTGAATGGCATTCTTCGTATCCGGTGATTGCATAGTTTTCAGCGTCATCTGTATTTGAAAAGACTTTTAAGCGGGCATCTTTGTGTAGTTTTAATACTTTAAGAGCTTCATTCTTTTCCGAAAAAACGCAATTTCCTGAAAAAAAAAGAAAGAACATATATAAGTGAATTTAGGAAGTAAATTTGTGGGCTAGAGGAACTTCTATGGTAATAGTCAAACCAAACAATTGATCTAGGTGACAAGAACGACTGGAACTGGAACGCTCAGACTACCTCTTTTAGAACTTTCACAACTAGTAAAATGAGTTACCTGAAGGTGATGTGCAAACATATAGTCGGATATTTAGTGATAACCTTACCATGATTTATCAACGTGAGTTATTTTGAGTTTCCTGAATATAATTAATTATTATTAGGATATTAATAAATCCTAAATATGTTTTTAGAAAACATGGATTCGAGAAAAGATCAATAGAAAAGTTTAAACTTTTGAATAAATTCGACGTGTAAACAATTTAGGAGAATGATGAAATACAATCATGCTTCGAAAAAGAAAATAACTGCGAAGAAATCAATCATACCTTAACTGATGATAGTAAGAAGGTATATTGTGATTCAAAACAGTTGGCCAACGGCAACGTGCACAGGGCGAGTAAGAGAGGTGAGCACGTCCTCGGTTTTGGACAGAAATTTTTCTCATTGAACGCAAAAACTTGTACTTTTCTGTTGTGAACTTCTTGGAACAACCTCATTGAAAAAAAGCTTTTTTAACTTTTATAACTCAACCTGCCAATGAAGTAAGAGACTAGAAATGTGCATGAATGCACTGACGCACTGACTTCACACACAATGATTTTCTCAGCTTTCGTACAACCCACGTACCAGACTTGAAATAACTCACCACCAATTGTACTCTTTTTTAATGGTAAGAACGAATAATGTACTAGAAAACGGTGGTGTGAATGCGACATGCAATAAGGGTGGGAAGGTTAGTCCTTTTATATGTTACTCGAGTTTATCGAATAAATTTTATCAAGCGAAAAACATAAGAGGGCGGGTCAATAAGTCCGTGACTTTTGGATTAAAACACAGATTTTTTGATAAAAAAATAATTTTATTTTTCAACGTAGTCTCCCTTGAGCTCTATACACTTTGTCCAACGCTTTTCCAATTTTTTTATCCCTTCCAAAAAAAATGATTTGTCGAGGTCCTCAAAATAGGCCTTTGTTTGCGAGATGACTTCATCATTGGAGTCAAATCTTTTTCCACCAAGCCATTTCTTCAGGTTTGGGAACAAGAAGTAGTCGCTCGGAGCCAAATCTGGAGAATAGGGTGGATGAGGGAGCAATTCATAGCCCAATTCATGGATTTTTGCCATGGCAACTGCACATGTGTGCACCCTTGCATTGTCTTGGTGGAAAAGAACTTTTTTCTTGGCCAAATGAGGTCGTTTTTTTTTCAAATCGTCATTGAATCGGTCCAATAAGTTGGCATAATATTCCCCATTGATTGTTCTTCCCTTTTGAAGGTAGTCAATGTGGATTATCCCGCGTGCATCCCAAAAAACAGTCGCCATAATTTTATTGGCTGACAAACCCACCTTGGCCTTCTTTGGCGCCGATTCACCCTTACAAACCCACTATTTTGACTGTTGTTTGTTTTCTGGTGTGTTGTGATGGATCCATGTTTCGTCCACGGTTACAAAACGGCGCAAAAACTCCTCCATATTGCGATTAAACAACGCCAAACCTTCCTGTGAAGTTGTTACACGATTGCGTTTGTAGTCGACTGTGAGCAAACGCGGCACCCATCTTGCGGAAAGCTTTCTCATGCCCAAGTGATCATTCAAAATTGAAACCACTGAGCCATGCGAGATCCCTACGGCTTCCACAATCTCTCGCACTTTCAATCTTCGGTCGGCCAACACCATATCGTGAATTTTTTCGATTGTTTCGGGTGTAGAGACCTCAACTGGGCGTCCAGGACGTTCGGCATCTTCAGTGCTTGTACGGCCACAACGAAATTCAGTAAACCACTTTTTTACCATTGAAATCGATGGTGCAGAGTCCCCATTGTATTTATCAAGCTTAGCCTTGGTCTCGGTAATAGTTTTTTTTCGCAAGAAATGATGCTTAATAAGCACACGAAATTCACTTTTTTCCATTTTCTCCTCAAATTAGTGAGTAGTCTGATAAAAATAGCTGTCAAACACAAACTAACTGACGCAGCAAGTTTAAATTTTGACAGGAGTCAACTGACAGATGCCTGTTGACAGGAGCAGTGTTGCTGTTTCAGTAAAGAGGTCAGAAATTCAAAAAGTCACGGACTTATTGACCCGCCCTCGTAGCTCAGCTTTTCATTTGGGTCTGCTTAGTTTACAACTATAATTGGGAGGTAAGCCAATGTTAGAAAAATAATATTGTAGTTGCAGAAAATGAGATCATGGTCGTAGATGCCATCTAAGGCGAGTTGGTTAATAGTAACTCCGATAGGGGTTAGAAATAAAAATAAGCAGCCTGATTTTCTATCAGAAAATTGTGTTGGATTACGTTGAGGAAAACTATTTCTATACGGATTATAGGTTTGGGATATAAAACATTTAGTGAAGTCATCATGAACATTAATAATCAATTACTCAATGACTGTCGCTTTAAATACTTCTAAAAACTTCAATTTAATACTTCCCTCGGCAGCCTCTGTTCATCACCCACGAAAAATCAAGGTGAGTACCGCTTATTGCAGTGGTTCGCTCTTTAGCAGCCAATAGCATCATGAATAATTGAGATCGTCCAATGAACAAATAGTCCCCAGAGAGTGGAGCGATGTGCAAACAGGTTGGAGGTGTGTATGTTCAAAGTTGTCAATCGAGTGATCTGGATCGTTGGAATTGTTTCACGGTGCGATGTGGGTTGTCGTTGTTGCTGCATTACATATTGGCTGACTGCTACCTGCTGACAGTGTCACGTAATGAGCTTTTAGTATGAAATAGAAAATATCGGGAACATCAGGTTTAAACCATGTTTCACTAACACAAAAACCGTTAAATAGAAATCGTAAATAGTCTGGTTTATGTATTTTAAAGCTTTTTGCGTTAAGATGACAAACTTTAAATCATTTTCGATATCTGAACAAGACTTTTTTCAACGCGTTCTTTGAGTTATAACTCACAATTTTATAAATTTCCATATTCTAAAGAGAAAAACAATGCAATGTCAAATGCAGATCCCTGGGATATTTCAAGGACGTGAAATATGATCTACAAAACAAGAAAAACTCATGCTCAATGTTTCAAAATGTTTGAAGGTATTAAAATTCAATTGTGGGGACAGATTCTAAATATGCTTACTTACTTCAATCGATTAAAACCGTCTCACATCATGCTTTCATACGACTTTGAGAAGCTAATACAATTATACCATCAACGCCCAGATTCACTTGTAATTGATCTTCCAAGAAATCGTTCGAACAGAACAAGTTATTCGTTCACATCTATGCTAAGCATTGGCTCACGTACCAATTCAGTATGCTTACTTGAGAGCTTCTAATTATTCATATTCAACATACTCATCAATGCTCATGTTGAGTATGAATATTGAATCATTAATTATGTGATATTTGTTAATACAAAAGTGCACATTAGTGCATAAGCAAGATAGATAGTATGTGGGGGGGAATGAGTGAAATGACGAAATACCTTACCTCGAAGTGGTCTGCTTACAATTTCGTTTATCTCTCTTCTAAAATCCTAGACAAAACAATGCGAAACATACACCTGGCCTTGGCTCTATGCCATGTAATATATGTTTGACTATTCCCCAGCTATGTAAAAGGTTTTCTATTTTTTAAGCATATTGACTTTTACCTTCAGAGCAAGGGACAAGCACACGAAGGGAGAGTGAAACCTGCCAATTCTAGTGCCACTTTTAACGCGTAATACATCGACAAGCTGTGACGATAGTATAATACGTTTTCTTTGTTTGAAAACAAACAATCGAAGCAGCTTAATTAATTCCAATCGGAAGCACGCATGAATCTGATCCCAATGCTGCTGCCGGTACTGTACAGCTCACAAGTGTCATCCTACCTATTGGTCGAAGCAGCATTTAGTCCGACTTTTTAGGGCAATTCTTTGAATTAACTGAATAATAATAATTATATAGCATAAGGGATGTTATTTAATAAGATTTACGATTACAAAAAGTTGCAAACCCCACTCGCCATTACACGCAGACATTGTTTAAAAAGGGCCATACGAAAAAAAAGTTTTTATACAAGTCTTAGTAATAAATGAATTGGAGGACATACCAGTTAGATCTTGACTGAATTTTTGCGGAATGTGGACACTATAAAACGACATATTCACAGTCCTGGTTGTTTAATAAATCGCAGATTAAATTTAATAACGTTTCAACTGCGTTTAAAAGGAACTCAATCTGTTTATCTGCTGTTTTTTTATTGAATATATTTGACAATTCAAAACAAAGGTACATGAAGTTAGTGTCAGTTGAAAAACGTAGAATTTCATTTGAATTTATCGTTCAATTACATATCTTATAGATGAGCTCTTTGGGGTTTTGATGAAGTGATGAAGTTTAATTTGACAATCTATGTAATGAGTTAGTTTACAATAAAAATATAAAAGAAATCGTTGTCTCCTAAGGTGCCACGAATTCGTAGAAGTATTACTTCATTACTATTCAGTTACTCAACATTTTAACCGATAGCGTGTAGGTTAGCAAACATAGGGATCAGCATGCGCTCAACATTCTTTCTTTTGCATATTCTTCCATCGACTGGCGACCGCTTTTTAACTGTTAATACCATTTAAATACCTTGTTTCAACTGAAATATTCATCATTATAATCTCCCGATCGCCTTGAAATTATAACTGTGGCTAAGGAAAGACCAAAGCAATATCGGCGAAAGATACTAACGCTGCATTTAGCTTTCGTTTTGTAACTTTCTTAATAAAATAATCTATATAGACTGCTAAACAGTAATAACGAACAACATCCCACCGTCAGGTAGAATGAACCATTTAAGGTGACAGAAAACGGAGAACATTTTGTCCACTCGTCTGAGATAAGACCAGGAAAACCTCCTTCAAGCTTAAATCTTATAAAGCTGCTTGATTTGGTGGCTCGATTCTGACCCATTTAAAGCAGCATGTGATGAAGAATTTTTCTCTCAAAACGCCCTAATATTTCTTGTAATATTCGCATTGGTATGAACAAAGTCTTACATTTTATAACAACTAAACATAGATCAGGATACAGCCTCACTACTAAATTGACTTCTAAGCCCAAAGAAACAGTGATTGGGAAGAGCGATTCATCATGACGTACTTTTCTATTCGTTGGTGTTGTGTGCCCCTTTCTGTTGACAGGACATACTCAAACCCACGTTGCCAGCAAATGCACCGACGACAGCCCGCTGATTTCTGTTAATCATGTCTATATTATCGGCATACAGTTTTAGCACCAACAGGACAATAAAGCTTTGAAATATTCAAGACAACATTCGCGCATGCAACGAGCACGAAGAAACAGCTGAGTATATTATTCGCCACTATAATCGCTTTAGCAGAACACGTCTATGTTTTCTAGGCAAGCCATGTCTTGAGGCAAAAGATATTACTGCCAGTTCACTTTAGTATATAACCGAATTTATTAAGAATTCATGCATCACTTGTGAGATTAAAATTGAGGAAAGAAAAAGCCGAAAAAGGAAAGCCCAGAATTTGCTTTGCAATAAATAAAACTTGAAATTGAATTCGTAATAAAATGTGCATAATTAATCAAATATTTTTTTAATGAAACACTGTGCTTTATTTTAAATTCAAACTTCCTGTTTTATGATAGTAATGACACACCCTTTACATTAAAGCATGTATTTTCTAAAAAACATAGAAAAAAGTTTTAAAATAAGAGAAAAAAAAACAGATACCCAACTAACGAACTAGCCCGCTGTCTATTTTCTATAATCGATGCGACCCTGAATGAAGCTATTTTCCCCCCATAACAAAAATGGTCGTTGATTTTAGATCTACTCATCAATCAGAACAGAATTGGAAAGCAAGTAGTCAAATCTTCTTCGCAGCATTTTAGTTTTCTGTTTTTTATTTATCTACTCGTATCTCTGACCGTTTCTCAAAAATCCAAGGAATCCACGAATAAAGTGAAAAATTGCCATTTGCCTCGCAAGTGCACTTAATTCGATTGCCAAAATCAACCTGAGAACTGGCTTCACCCAAACGCAAACGACGGAGCAAAGCAACGAAGGAACGACTTTCATCTCGTTCAAGTGCAGTTAGTGTCATCATCGTCAGTGCTCACACTTTTTGGCTATCGAATTCGAATACGAAGCTGTGATTAGTTTTTTTTTTCTGCTGGTATTTTTGGTTGATTTTTATTGAGACGGTGAGAGGAGTGTAAATAAGTAAACAGAAAGGCCTGGACAG
Source organism: Volucella inflata (assembly GCA_928272305.1). Taxonomy (NCBI): domain Eukaryota; kingdom Metazoa; phylum Arthropoda; class Insecta; order Diptera; family Syrphidae; genus Volucella; species Volucella inflata. Next base: position 77,892,173 of record OV743719.1, read on the forward strand.
ATCTCTTGATGGAATAGTAAAAGTGTCATTGCGTAAATATTTATTTGGGAATAATTTTACAAAGCTGAAACGGGACAGAGTACAGACAGCAGCACAGTGGTAAGAAAAAAAAACAAGAAAATTCCATACATTTCGCATATATCGCACAAAGAAAACCCTAAAGTACGTTTTTTTCTTTTTACGTTTTTTCTTTTTTTTTTCCTCCCCCTACTTTTGCTTACCTCGTTTTCTGTTCCACTGTCTCTTGTCTCTTTTGTTTGTTCGTTTTTGTGTGTGTTTTCTTTGTTTACTTGTCACATTTCGCATGTGCTATGTTGACTCCTAATAAATGGACAAAGATGAGGCTGATAAAGACAAAAAAAAAAAAAAAAAAAAAATGCAAAATAAAAGTAATGTCAGACCTTCGATGTCAGGTTTGCATTTGGCGCGATTACTTTATTTTATGAACCAACATGGATGAAACAAATACAACAAAGTAGTTCACGAATAGACAGCAGAAATGTGGACCTTTAAATGGGTGAGGGTCACACGGAAGAGAACAAAGCAGTCGCACCTACCCACTCGTACTCGTACTACAATTGAGAATGAACGAACGAACGAACGTGTTTCAGTGTCATTAGGCAACGATTATTAATAATATGTAACAATACGAATTTAAATATCTATTCCGTACAACATTAAGATTTCTATGCTAAAGCCAAACCATGGGAAAACTAATTATAAACATTTGATTAAGACGTCATTTTGTCCATACATATGTACATGCAAAAGTGGCAAATAAAACAGTGTTGCCTCAGGGCTCTTCGAACTCGTCGTCGCTGTCGTCGTCGCTCATTGAATCATCTTGAGTATTTTAGTCCCATCCAGATTTGGTCGTTCCAGTTGTGTCTATTTTTTTTTTTTTTTTTCGTTTTCGTTGTTGTTTCTGTTTGGTTTCATAGATAAAAAAGATGAAATCGCATAAAATAATAATTAAAAAGCAATTAGTTTTGGCAATTTAATGTTTGAACAGTTTTTCATTTTCACTTAGCCTTTTTTTGGGGGGGAGGAGTGAGAGAAGTGTGGCATTCGTATGTTGTGCTTAGCTATGACTATGACGTTATCGAAAATTCCTTAATATTAACATAATCGAGCGCAGTAGGTGAGAAGAGATGTGCATTGATAAATGTTTGAACACCTCCCTAAGACGAGCCTTTTTAGGCAATTGTCTCTTATTTTAAACACAGAGTTGGACACTATTGAAGGAAAAAGCTTAAAAAAATCCCTTTTGTCGTTGTTATAGTTTTGTTAAGAAGATTTATTTTTATTAAAATAGCAAGCGTTAGAGCTTATATACTTTTGCCAACGTGCTGCGAGTGTGTATTACATATAAACGGTACTCATTTTTAAGAAATTTTTTTATTTATTTAACTAGACATGAAAATCTATATTTTTTTCTATTCCATCATTGTAAATACTCTTCGGACGTTCTTGTTGTCATTGGAGTAGAAGCGTTGTCCCAGCCTGTAAGGGGAGTCCAAAAAGAAAGAAGTCATACGGTGATAGGCCTGGATGTTTCAGCGGCTCCCGTTTTAAGGCATGATGCCTGGTGTTGTCAACAAAAAATAAAATTACACTTCTGGACGAGTGCAGTATTTCTTAATAATATTTTTTCTTTTTTTTTACTTTTCTGGCTGACGACCGTGTGTATACCTTCACCAGTACCCGCTCATCGCTCTTTCTCGACTCCATTCTCCCTTGCTTCGGGCTTGTAATGGTGTACTGAAGTTTCATCACAGGTGAAGATACCATTTAAAATCGATGTCAATTGTGATTCAACGTTATTGGACGTAAAACCCATTTGTCTCGATCCTTTGGATATTCCTTTGGATATTCCTGTAACTGGTGTTCACTTTATGGACGATTTCAAAAAGAGTTAGGTTCCGATTTCCTTCTATAAGGTTTCGTACCGCCTCAATTTTGTCCTTGGCTGCACTCGTCCTCCGACAGTGTTCGTGCATCTCGTTCTCGACCTTTTAAGGCCATCCAGAAAATTGTTTGTGTCAAGTAAATATATGAGTTCTTATCCGGGTGTTGTTCCACAAGTGAGGGATGCCTCTCAATTATCAAAGCTTCGCGCATCAATGTCGTAGTCTAAAAATGAACGGAGACAGCAAATAGTGGTTTTAACGTAAACATCTTCAGAATGACATAGAAAACCGAAGGTCATAATTGGCAGGACCACCGGTAATCTAATCCAGACCTTAAAATACGGCACCATGGGAGTCAGGCTCTCGCGGACTTCGGTTCGGGTCTAACTTGATAGAGTTAGTCTACTAGTCACAATGTTCAAACCATAAATCGCAGAAAGTTGGTTTCAATCCGATGAAGAGTTGCAATAAGTACCGGGTGCCGAGACCCTAATATCGGCAAGTGATTTAAGTTCGACATCAACTCAAACCAAGGGTGGGGCTTGTATCCTTAACACAGTTTCTCTTTGGTTTTCATTAATGTATGCTAGCGATGACAAGGCGTATCTTCGCTCAGTGAAATTAAGTCGTCAAGACAGAAGTTCACTTCAAATACGAGAAACTGTGGTAGTACCCGCTGCCACTCTACTCTTTACCAAAAACTTTATGATAATCCATACTACACAGAGACATGCACTGACTACACTCTCGTACAAGTATTTTTTATTTTCGTTTAGATAGAACACGGTATTTTTGCTAGCAATAAACCAATAAACTCTTCAAAAACCAGTTCTGGTACCTTCCTTAGAATTAAACACTTCTCCAGCCAGAAAGTAATTCTAATTTGTACGAGAGTGATAATCTAGTGGAAAAATGTGTATGAGTCAAAACTTTATACTTCAATTTGTGTAATTTTTTCTTCATATAACACCTTTTCTGTTGACTAAAGCTGACTATTTACTTTTTTGTTGCAGCTTACTGTTCATTAGTTCATTAGAGTATAATTCTATACCATTTTCTGTCCTTAAGAAAGAATAATGAATTAACCCTTTGAAGATCACAAAAGAGGAGGCAACAAAATTTGTGTGGTTTTGACATAGATTTTAACACCTCATTGGCGTTTATCCACTGCGCCGATTATAGTATAGTAACCATTATTTATCACACGTTGCAACTCTGTTCCAAAAGGGCTTGTTTTTATGTTTGCGAACCATAAGTGAGTAGAGTTTAGCGCGCGCTGTGTATTTCCGTTCTTTCATTGCCAGTACCTTGAAAGTTTCGTGACACTGTCTTACAGTGGATCCCAAGCAAATGTGCAATGTTAATAGTATTTAAGTAAAATACGATCTTATTGTACAATGAAAATATTTTCTTACAAAATACAGCATTGGCATTTGTCGTCAATAGGATGGGGAGATCTACAATTTGTATCAAAGTATTATTAAAAGAAAGTTTAATAATTCATTTTATTTTTTGTAATACATTAAAATGTCTCATCTACTTTTTGCTGTCGATATTTTGGTGATGACTTTATGTGTACAACAGTTTTGGTGAATTCAAATTGAAATTACATTCGTTTGTTGATAATGTGTGTTCTTCGAATCACCTTTAAAATTAGGTATATTCTGATGTACGTCTTTAATAGCTCGTAGATTGCACAAGGAACATTTTGCTTCCTCGTTTCGGCTGGTTTTATGAGACATGTAGTTTCACTGCAAAAGCTTCTCTCTGGTTTTGAATAACATCGCGATTTTACTTTCGTTATTTTGTTCGAGGAAGTCCCTACTACGTATCGTAGTGCAGTCACAGTTGATGCTGAGGATTTGGAAAGATCATTTCTGTAGACTGTATAACGACGATGACGAACCAAATACCGCTGTCAGGCAGAATGAGTCTCAAGTTGGACGATGTAGACCAACAATTCCGTCCACCCGACCAGGATGCAGTGAAGATAACAGTATCTAGGCTGATCTCCAACAAAGCTGCTGAAGCGGACGACCTGACTGCCAAACTCTTGAAAGCGGCAGGGGATGACTTGATAAGGCGCATACATCAACTCATCTCTAAAATATGGTCAGACGTAAGCCCAGACAACAGATGTATCAGTCTTCTTAACAATGTCTAGTTTTGGCCTCCCTGCCAATCAAAATTGGTAAAGGTCTCATCGAGCTCTCATGGAGAGCTTTTAATCAGGCGATGCGTTGTCATGCGATTTCAACATTGATTGAGGAGGATATACAACGCCGAATTGTATGGGCTGTACAGGAACATCGAATTAGCTGGAAGAGTGAAGATTCAGCGACTGAAATGGTTAGGTCATGTAGAGCGGATGGACATCAACGCTCCGGTCCGAAAAGTCTTCCAAATCGCCTTGAGGAACAGCGGAGTAAAGGAAAGCCGAGACTCAGTGGTGCACGCAAGTGGAAAGGGGACCTCAGCCGACTTAGCGTGCGAAACTGGAGGCAGCCAGCAAAGAATCGTGCTGGCTAGAGACGCTTGTTGATTGAGGCCTAGGTCCAATCCGGGTTGAAGCGACACCTAACGTAAAGTACGTAAGGCAGTCTCGTTTCAAAGTTTTCCAGCAATCTGACGATTTTTCTAACAATTAAATTTCTTCTTACTGATAGATACTACACACTGGAACCACATAACACTTGATCGATCTAGTCAATAAATATTTATATTTTATGCTTGAAGCAATGTTTTCTTTTTTACCAAGTTTGTCCCTCCAACTTAAAGTTATTGCTCTTTTTGTTTCTTAATTTTTCCTTGCAGGTGCTTTTTAAAAGTGAATCGTGGTGATATAATGACACAGAGATATTTGTATTCCTTAACTTTCTTTAAGTCCTCTTTTTGCCTCTTCTCTTCTCTGCCTCTTTCAATTCTGGCATATTGTCGAAATCCGTTTCGGAAAACCATCATTTCGTTGTGCTACTTGTATTTTCTTGATCTGCATCATTGTTTTAGTTTGTTGATCAAGTTTTGCATCATGTTTGGCGTTTCCCTTAAAAAAAAACTATGCCGCCACCGTCAATTCCTTAAATCATCCAAGAATAACGTAAATAGGTTGGGACTCATAAAGCAAAGTACCTTGTTTTTACCATGGCGAATGGAACTGAAATTATTCATTATTATTATTATTATTATTGTTCAAATAATGTTGAACGTTACACCAGATGTTAATTTTGAAATACTAAAATCTGATAATGTCACCGGGTTGAGCATCACAACAAGCATTGTGAAACCGCAGTTTTGTTTGTTCAAATACCTATTCAGCCAGAAGTGAAATGTTAACACGATTTTTTGATGCAAATAAGGATCGACATTAAGTTGCTCTATGTCTCCTTATCAAAGCAAAAATTGCAGCGTTTGCCTGTTGTAGCTCCAGTCATTACCTAGACGACTGATTTGATTTCTACGTATCAAAGACTAAGGTGATATTTGTAATATTGGCTTTTCCCGTTCAATTTTTCTAGTTCCTCTAAATAAGTATAAAAGAGTATTGGATGAATCTTTTTAACCATGTGGCTTCACATCTAATATTACAGTTTGATGATGTTTGTATGCAGACATTTTAAAATAAGAATACCTTACCTCGGATCTTGGATCTACTCATATAATCTACTTACCATAGTTTAATCACCCGAAAATTTTGTAATCTTTTACGATCAAAGCTCCAGACTGATGAAATGTGATATTGAAAAAAATTGGGGTTAGGATCAGTCAAGATCATGGAATTGTTTGCCGTTTTTCCTTCTCCCTTTTTTTTGTAGTATTGACTTATCATTTATGAAGACCTATGGCCATTCTTGACCATTTTTGAATGCACTTTAGAATAAAATGAATATTTTTCTTTGATACAATCTTATAGACCATTTACTTCTTGTATTTCAGAGAAGCAAACATGTCATCGCCTAGTGCTGGTAAACGCCGTATGGACAACGATGTCATTAAACTAATTGAAAGTAAACATGAGGTAACAATTCTCGGTGGTCTAAATGAGTTTCATGTGAAATTCTTTGGTCCACAAGGTACACCATATGAGGGTGGCGTCTGGAAAGTACGTGTATATTTACCGGATAATTATCCATTCAAATCACCTAGTATAGGCTTTGTTAATAAAATTTACCATCCAAATATCGATGAATCATCGGGCACTGTGTGCTTAGACGTCATTAATCAAGCTTGGACAGCGTTATATGATCTATCTAATATATTCGAGTCATTTTTACCGCAACTATTAACATATCCAAATCCAGTTGATCCACTTAATCGTGACGCAGCTGCGCTGTATTTGCATGAACCCGAAGAATATCGGCGGAAAGTTGCCGACTATGTTCAACGTTATGCCACTGAAGAAGCTTTACGGGCACATCAAGAACGTGAGAGTTCCGACAGTGAGTCCAGTATGTCCGACTATAGTGAAGATGAAGCTAGGGATATGGAATTATAATATTGTTTTTGGTTTAATTTAAAATATAAATTTTACAAATTTATTATTGTAACTATACAACAAACACATACATATATATTAATTATAAATTATGAGTAATAGATGACTTTTTTTTAATTAAGTTTCAATTAAATGAGTTTTATTTAAGAATGATAAGAACCAGTTTTGTTTTTTTTGTTTTCTTCTTTTGTTACATTTCTCTCGGCGATGGCGATGGCGCGATAGTTAGCTCATTGGAATGTCACGCAGAGAGTCTGGATTCGATTCCTGGCTGGGTCACCAACAATTTTTCAAATCGCCATCACCCTTTCGGCGGGCAACGGCAAACTCCCGAAAGTTAAATTGCCTACCGGAAAGCTTCTAAGGAGTGCCGTTCGGACTAGGCGATAAACCGCCCTGCTCAGATGTGACAAAAATGACAACCTGAGCAACACAAATGAGGCCATGGCCCATACCGGGCTGCCAGCGCCATATTATACATAGGTCCCCGCCGTTTCTCTATGTGAAAATCTTAGATTTCCATTCGTGTAAACGATTTTTTAAAATATGAATTATGTGCAGTAGATGTTCGACCGAATTTTGTTAGCTCGACAAAATTTACGTGCAATTCATTGAAATAACGTTTAAATTAGAGATGCCACGAATAGTGATTCAGCCGAATACCGAATACCGAATAATCGGTCTAGAGCGTCGCCGAATATTCGGCGCCCGACTGTTGGGAAATTTTTTTTTTTAAGTCATATGATTATCTATTTTATGTACGTGCTACGTCACAAGTTGCTATCTGTCTCATACGTGCCGACAATTCAACAGGGTTTTGTTTCATTTGCGAGTGGATCCCCTTGCGAGAAGCATTATTTGCTCATTATTTATTGATTGCATTACATTGTATTACCAAAGTGGTAAGTTAGCACTTCCAAGCAAGGAGTTTTAGTTTAGTTATACATATATCAGTATTTATACAGTGAAAGACTGTTTTCGGAAGCTTGCATTATTTATGAGGAGAAGCGCAATCTTTTGCCACCAAGAAATGCTGAAAAAGTTGTTTTCATTCACAATAATTTACCGTTGATAGAGTTTAAGTATTTTATGAATATAATGGATATGTATGTATATTTTTGATTTACACATGCGTCTCTTTGTTCATGAGTAGACATTGAAAAAAGTGGCCGAATATTCGTGGCATCTCTAGTTTAAATCGTTATATGCCAAGCTAGGCAAGAAGGCCATCCTTGGTAATATCGTGGAGAAGTACAGCTTCTTCGCTATCACGAAATGTAATTACAACCTACATACGATCTCAACACGTTAACAAACCTGGGACCTATAAACACAACCCGACAAGTCGACAGATCTAAATTCACTTGTCGAACTATGTTTGTCCGATAAGTACAAATTAATTCTGTAACACAACGCAAACCGTTATACTTCTACGAAAAAATAATTTCTCTCGACTTGTCCACATTATTCAGCAAGTGTCCGATAAGTAAGAATAGCAGAAATCGAAGCAGAAAAAGATTGCTAGTTAAAAAAATCTGAGAAAATAAAGATACTATTTTTGGTGCGTTTAGTGATGTTCTGACAAAAACAAAATGTGTAAAATGAAAGGCAAAAAGCCTAAATATTGTTCCCCAAAATAAGACGTATTTTGATGGAATTCTAGGAAGCTAACTAAATAAATTACAAACAAAATAATAGTAATGTCAAAGTTAAACGCTAAATACACAAAACCAATTATAGGAAAATGTGGATGACTGATGAAGAACCAGTACTGCCGGTGGAAGAGGCTGCTTATTGATCATTTGTGATAACATTGTGCTCGACATCGTTGGGCGACAATCCGAATCAGTTTCAAAGTCTAAGTCCCACTAAGGGTTTGCGTAAGTATATTATTGGTTATTTGTAAATCCAATTCTGCTGTCGGACTGAATGGACCTTTCAACTTGGCAAGACGAGGGCAAGACCAAGTAAAAAAACACTGCACACCAACGTCTCCGATAGAACGTCACCGTCGACAGGTATAACTTTGAGGTAGGTAAGGACTTTGTCTACCTAGGCTCCGCTAGAACAACAAAAGTCACTCTTTATAAGACCTTAATAATCCCGGTGCTGCTCTATGACGCAGAGGCATGCACATTATTAAAAATAAATGAGGGCGCTCTTGGTTGCTTTGAGAGAAAAATTCTTTGAGTGATCTTCGGTCCCGTGTGCATTGACGGTGAGTGGAGTAAGAGATACAACGACGAACTGTATAGACGGTACAGCGACATCGACTAATCCAGAAAAGTAAAGATTAAACGACTAAGATGGCTGTGTCATGTAGAGCGGATAGACACCAACGCTCCGGTCTGAAAAGTCTTCGAATCCGCCCTCGAGGGATAACCCAGTCGAGAAAGACCGAGAGTTAGGTGATGCACGCAAGTGGAAGGGGACCTAAGTCAGCTCAGCGAATGAAACTGGATGCAGCTAGGAAAGGATCATACTGGTCTGAGATGCTTGTTGGCTGAGGCTGAGGTTCACCCCGGACTGAAGCGCCACCTAAATTAAATAAGTCAGTAGAACACACACAAATTAAGCGAGATTTATTTATTTGATAGGCAATTTTATAGCATGATGAAAAACGATTTGAGATACCACGTCTAAGGAACTGCATCTTAAAGCTTCAAAATTTTTCTACTTTTCGAGCAATTGAGGACACATATCACGAATGATGTGCTCGATATTGGCTTCCAATGCTGGCTTATACCGATGATTTCAAATATCCGCTTAGCCACGCAGCGTCATATAACTAGACCTTGAAGTTCTAGGCCACATGCTAATTTCTGAATATAATGTTGCCATCGAACATTTTCTTTAATAATGTTGAGATCGACGGCATGGCATGTGGAGAACCCAGTTACATTCACATCCATATGTTCAAATGCCCAATCAGCTAAGACACGACGCAAATGATGATCGCCTTCCTTCAATTCATGAAACAATATAATTATGTAAAAAATCTGCAAAATCTTCGGCAAAGTCGATGGACACATCTTGGGTATGATGACAAATCAGTGAATTAGGATCTTCCTGAACATTGGCCTCAATGGTGCCGGTATTTTCATTTGTGCGCTCTCTGTGTATTTTTGTCAGTGGCTTAGAGTAAAAAAGAGTAAATTTAGTGAACAATGTTTTAATTGTTTATCGGATAGTCAGTCGACTCACTCGGACGATTCTGTTAACCATAAAGTTGCCGTAGCGCTCTATAAACATTGGGCGTTGATATGTTGAAAAAAAATCCCAAGTTAACACCGTTTGTTTACAAGTTGACTCGCGATCATGGGCTCTTGTGCCATGACCTTTTCTGCATTATTTACATTAAAAGCAGTTTTCGTGACCCAATTAAATACATACGAAACGCCACTGATCTACTTTAATACTAAAATACAAACAAATCTAGAGTTACGACGTCTTAAAAATTTAGTAAATGTGTAAGTAGAACGCTATTGGAACCTTGCGGAACGCCAGAGTTCTTTATCGTTTTGGTTGTTTTCTGGTGTTAACTTTAAATGTTTTAACTTTCAAAAGCTGTCAATTTATAATATCGTAGTAGACCTCTTCGTATTCTTATTTTTTTTCTTGTTTTTTGCAACTGCTAGATTTAGAAAAAAACACTTCTAAATCTAACAAAACCGCAACTGTGTGCTGATTTTTATCTTGGTTTTTAATAATTTTATTTGTAAAGTCTTTAATTAGCCGATTCATATATATATTTGGTCGAAAACCAAATTGATTGCTTGCCAGCATTTTGTATTTTGCAAGGTATCTTATAATCCTCTCCGCTACTCAAAGTATAGAAATCGCCTGCCAGTTTCCGATATCGTCTTTTTTCCCGTCTTTATGTATAAGATGGGCAATATTTATGTTTTAAGAGTTTCACGGACGGTTGATTACTCAAAATTTATAGAAGCTAACTTAATCAGTTGATTAGTTCTCTTTTGATTCGATAATAGTCTTTACTCCTCACTAAATTCACGATTAAAAACTTTGTGCTGATATCATTGGCACACTCTGACCCTTCAAACACAGGCATAACACAACACGTTGATCACCCAATTGTGCTCGTTTGACTTCCTGTTTTTTTTTCTTTTTTGTTGTTGCCCAAGATAACCATTTTCTTGAGCAAACGAGTTGAAATTTTCGTAAAACTGACTTTCTACAGCAAACTTATTAAAGATTTCCCACTTGCAATGGTTGACTTTTTGTCAACTTCCGTTGCATTCACAATTTTGAAATTCGATATGTGAATGTGCCTGTACGACAAATGATGAGGATCTTTCCACCCATTGCATGGCAAGTACTGTCCTTGGAGAAACGTGTCGCACTCATAGTGGGGTTACGAGGGCGTGTCAATAAGTCCGTGACTTTTTGAATTTCTGACCTCTTTACTGAAACAGCAACACTGCTCCTGTCAACAGGCATCTGTCAGTTGACTCCTGTCAAAATTTAAACTTGCTGCGTCAGTTAGTTTGTGTGTTTGACTATTTTTATCAGACTACTCACTAATTTGAGGAGAAAATGGAAAAAAGTGAATTTCGTGTGCTTATTAGGCATTATTTCTTGCGAAAAAAAACCATTACCGAGACCAAGGCTAAGCTTGATAAATACTATGGTGACTCTGCACCATCGATTTCAATGGTAAACAAGTGGTTTACTGAATTTCGTTGTGGCCGTACAAGCACTGAAGATGCCGAACGTCCTGGACGCCCAGTTGAGGTCTCTACACCCGAAACAATCGAAAAAATTCACGATATGGTGTTGGCCGACCGAAGATTGAAAGTGCGAGAGATTGTGGAAGCCGTAGGGATCTCGCATGGCTCAGTGGTTTCAATTTTGAATGATCACTTGGGCATGAGAAAGCTTTCCGCAAGATGGGTGCCGCGTTTGCTCACAGTCGACCACAAACACATGTGCAGTTGCCATGGCAAAAATCCATGAATTGGGCTATGAATTGCTCCCTCATCCACCCTATTCTCCAGATTTGGCTCCGAGCGACTACTTCTTGTTCCCAAACCTGAAGAAATGGCTTGGTGGAAAAAGATTTGACTCCAATGATGAAGTCATCTCGCAAACAAAGGCCTATTTTGAGGACCTCGACAAATCATTTTTTTTGGAAGAGATAAAAAAATTGGAGAAGCATTGGACAAAGTGTATAGAGCTCAAGGGAGACTACGTTGAAAAATAAAATTATTTTTTTATCAAAAAATCTGTGTTTTTATCCAAAAGTCACGGACTTATTGACCCCCCCTCGTACTATTTTTCTTAACAAGACGTTTTAAGGGATCCCATATTATCGATTCAAATAATTACTTACTACTTTTTTACATCTTACATAAGCGTTTGAGTACACACCACATAAGATGATGCATAGACCTATAAAAGAAATAAGATGAAAAAAAAAACAGGTTTTCCCTTTTTAAAATACTTTGTTTTTTTTTTCGATTTTATTACATAAATTGGAACTATATCGAGCGTTTCTCTTTCCTTCTTTTACAATAAAAGATTTGTCACATATAATTTGGTATCAGTTACAAAATAAAATTCATTGTAATAACTTAATAAAGAAAAACAAAAAGAAAAAAACACAAAAAAAAAAAACAATGGGGCAACCTATTAAGTACATGTCTAAAGCACTAGTTGTTTCTAATGAAAGGCGATTGCGGAAATATGACGGAAACCCTAAGGACAAGACACGCTTATGGTGATTTGAATACTTTTTAATTGCTTTGCAACTGAAGTTATTATCACGAGCGCGCACATCTGTCGCAGCAATTGTTATAATAGTACTCATTTTAAAATGGCATTTAGTTCAAGTGCACTTTTAAGTTCTTATACTATTTGTTTGATTTTTATTTTTATTTTACCTTTATATATATATTTTATTACATACATACATACTTTAGAAAAATATACTTTGGAGAGAGATTCTACGATGAGATTCCAAATACATTTTTCTCTTTAGATTTTTACTTGTTACATGTTTATAAATTTTTTTTTTTTTTTTTTTTTTTTTTTTTTAATTCAATTTGGTCACATTTCCCTCATTTAAGTAAATTGTACATTAAGTGTAGAGTTTCTGAAATAATATTTAGTAGGTAACTCAGGTAAATCAGTAAGTACATTTAAGTACAACTCACTCTTCCCCAGTAATACTAATATATTGTTTTTTATGTTTAAAGCAAAACAATAATAATAAAAAAAAAAAAATAATAAATGAATAATACGAGTAAACGTAAAAAATTATAAATAAACAAAAAAATATTTTCTTATACATAATATAATCACATCCGCCGGTTGTAAATTCAAAATGATGCAAAGTATTGCAAATTAATAACAAACTTAGAAGCTAGCTTGATGAATAAAAAATAGTTTTTTTGTTTGTTTTTGATTTTAGTTTTGTTGTTTGATTTTTTTGTGAATTGGTGCAAAGTGGAACAACAAAGAACGTTCTTGTCTTTAAAATTAAGTTTGAAGTTTTTGCTGTTTTATAGGTTAATTGTATCTAAATCCTGGCAGGGTGCTCGTGGACTCACATCGTCCGGGTTATAAGGTGTTGCCGAGTTGATAGGAGAAGTAGTTATGTTTTGTTTCATGTCATCATGATCGATGGTAGCTTGCTTCTTGCTACCCAATCCTAGAGGGAATGCGAATTCTTGAGGCAGTTTTCGCATGATTTTACCCGAGGTGATAAGCCGGCCAAAACCTTCCTATTAAAAATAAAAGAAAAAAAAAACAAAATATATTAATTTCAATTTAAAATTAAACATAAGTGTATTGAATTTTAAAATAAATTTGGATTTATTTTCCTGGATGATTTCGCTTTTATTCAACAACAAGAGCTCTCTATTATCGACCAAGGCTTAAAAGGGGAAAGCTTAACTCTAATGAAGTCGATCTGGATTTTTTTTTATTAATTTTCTCGCATCTGTTACATATCGGGTTGGCGAGCAAAAGTTGAATCTTTTGAAGTAAAAATGCAGGTCATTGTTTTTAAATTACTGTATTAGAATTTCTGGAATGGAGTTTTGTTCTTTGAAAGCGTTGCAAAGATAAGATTGGATGCAAGAGTTCCCAGATGAGGTCTTTCAATTTAAGCCGAGTCATCAATGATGTACTCGTATGTGGTTTGGTGTTGTAATGTTGATACACAATAGCATTCCTGTTAATTTTGTTTTTCAATTGCGTTCTTCAACTGAATTAATAGCTGGCAGTAGTCATTCTATCGTTAAACCAGACAAAAGTAGCTTCATCATTTTGTTTTGACCAAATACCGGAACTTTGTGCTTTTTTTTTTGTAACCAGTTCGTTCCAAATACCTTAAAACTGCCGATCCGAAGTTCCTTAGCTTATATAATATGTTACGTTTATGCCTAACTTTTTCCCCAAGCATCACCAGATAACCACGCAAAATGGTTTCGTCGTCGACACTGTGCGTTAAAATGAAAGACTCTCTCAGCCGGAGCATTATATTTATTCGCTCTACATTTCCTAGATATTTCAGGCTTACATACTTGGATTGCCATTCGGAATAAGGCTAAGCCTCATCCAAAAGACGCCTACAGTTAGTCCAATCCATGGCTTACAACCTCCAGTTTTGCACACAAAGTCTACCTGGTCCCTTCCCCTAAAGCGAAATTTCCCACTCCTGTTTTGTTGATCCAGTTTGGAATCAAAGAGTATTCGGGTTGACAAATCGATTTGGTTTATTCACTTTACATGTCCTAGACATCTCAGGCTAATAGGAGGCATTTTTCTGACCCAGTTGACGTCGCTGTATTGCTCACAGGGTTTTCAGTTATATCTCTTCTACCAAAATCCCTTAACCGAGCAAAATCGTTCGAACAATTTTGTGTTCAAAACGGTCAATCATAACTTTACCCGTATTTTTGAGCATCTATGTCTGTACGCCATAAAGACACACTGATGGCTCTTTAGTTGGCGCAGTTTAGAGGTTTTATTTTTGTGAATTGGATAAACGATGTAGAAGTTCCATTCGTGTGGCAAATACTACTGGAGTTCTCGGAATAACCACCTTGTGGTGCTCCCCATGTTGTCATAGCTTAACATTTGCAAAAGTTACGTAGCCAAGAGTACATATATCTCTGTGTGTGTTGGCGATTTTTTAAAATTTTAGAAATGAATTTGAATTTGCAGCAACGAACTTGTATTAAAGTTTGCGTAAAAAACGGATTTAATGGTGCGCGAACATTGGAAAAGTGTTTCGGCAACGATTCTCTAAAGAAAACAGTCGTTTACACGTGCCACTTCACGTGCGGTTCAAACGTGGTCGTGAGTCAATTGAAGATGATGAACGCAGTGGCAGACCATCGACATCGAAAACCGACGAAAACATTGATGAAGTAAAAGAAATGTTGCTCAATAACCAACAGACAGTAAACAAAGAGTATTATTTGGGCGTTATGAGACGTTTGCGTGAAGCAATTCGCCGAAAGAGACCAGAATTGTGAGCAGAAAACTCGTGGATTTTGCATCATGATAACGCACAGTGCGTCGGTCGCACAGTGCCATCGTTATTCGTAATTTTTTGATGAAAAATGCAACAAATACCATCAAACAGTCACCGAATTCACCTGATTTGGGTCCCTGTGACTTCTTTCAGTTCAATCGAGTTAAAAAACCAAAACGGAGAACGCGTTTCAGCAGCCGAGAGGAAGTAATGGAAAAATCGCAGGTAGCACTGATGGACATACCGAAAACCGAATATAAAAAATGTTTCGAGGATTGGTTCAAGCGCTGGCATAAGTGTGTTGCAGTCGATGGGGATTTCTTTGAAGGGGACAATATCGATTCAGATGAATAAACTTGTATTTTTAATTTTCTCACTAAATTCCGGAAATGTGGTATATCTATTTATCTTTAGTTTATTTTCTTCGGCTGGTTAGAAATCTTAGATTTTCTACCACGCAAGTAAAAATGAGCTATGCCGTCATATTCAAAGAGAAGAATTTCTGGATCTGCTGCAGGATTCTCTACAAAAGATGCTGCCGGATGAGCTGTATATAATCCATATTTTCAGTGCACCTGCGTGATACATATGTAAGTCTCCCTCCGAATATCAGTAAGATATTTGAAGCAGATCTCTAAAATCATGACAGAGTGGGTTTAGGGTAAAAATATAGTTTTAGATAACCAATTTAGTTTGAAGGGAACTCATTCTATCTCACATGCTGCATCTAAAATGGTATCTGATACCCGATACACAGGGGAATGAAATTAAGAAACAACTCAAGGGCGTCAAACTTAAGGAAAGGCTTCGACCTAAGTATTACACATAGGGAAGAAGGTTTTATAGATAACAGAAGAAACTGATGAAAGTTTACAATCGTAGGACAACAAAGGCATATAATTAATAGCTCTATTTCAACAAAGATACACCTCTGGGTGGATCCAGCGGGAAAAGAACAAAGATATTGTTTTATAGTAGCCAACTTGACGCAATGATAGTCATCTGACCCTTACCCGGTCTATGTTTGTTTTTGGATTCCGGGATTCAACATGAGAGCATTTATAGATAATCATACGGGTGTTTGAGAACGTTTAAAGTTGGTCTTCGCTTGTACAGAACATTAGGTTCGGAGAACAAATAATTCTATTCTAATGATATTTTACGGAAAAGGGAAACCTTGTATGAGTGGAAAAGTTCGTTATTAAGTTGACTTGGGGATTGTCAGTGGACAGTGGTTCCTCCCTCGGTTTTGTTCTCCCAAAAGCGTTTACCTATCCGCATAAAAAGAGCCTGTATTAGACATGAGGCACTTCTCACCTTCCACGTCGGTTGAACAACAGCGGATAGAGTGCATCTGAAGTGCGGCAGAGAGTTTCAATAAGTGGAATGTTGCCCGCTGATATAAGCGACTTTGATGGTTTGCTAAAGAAATTAAAACTTCTTCTTCGCCTCCTTCCAGCCGGCCTCCAATAAAAAAAAAAAAACTTAGTCTTCTTCTTCTACTAACTTCTCAACAACTCATAACTGCATTATAAGACAATATGAACCTTGTAAAAATACTATGAAGCAGTCATAAGAGAACAGACTAGAACGACGTATAGACGTGATTATACAAAAGTTAAAGGGGGAGTGGATTTGGTCCAAGTCATGGCAGGGAATTCTTGTACTTTTCTAGTAGTCTTATTGATATCCAGAAAAATATATTAAACACAATTTTTAAAATCATACCTGATGAGCAAATGCATATCCAGACCGAAGAGAACGTCGACCTCTTCTAGTTGATGAAACACGACGCACATCAGAACTTTGTTTTTGTCTTAATTTTAATTGTGCAGCATGCTGTTTATATCGAATCTATATTCATTAAAAAAACAAAAAAACACAAAAACAAATGTAAAGTAGTTCAAATTGAATATGTTAAGCAATTACGAGTAAGAGTACCTTATCAGACAAACTGGGGAATACATCCACGGAGTAAAATTTATACGCTAATACGGGCATTGTAATTAGTATAACTGTTATCACTGTGGTAAACCAAAATGTAGCTTCTTTCATTGCTTGTGTCAACGAACCAACGTAAGGTCCACCGATCACATAGTTGTAAAAATAGTCCAAAATAAAGTACCATATCAGACTGCCCCAAATCATTACATGATTAACTACCGTCCAATAGGATGTATAAAGGGCAATCTAAAAGATTTTCTAATTTTAACACACATGTTCTTATCGATTAAATTTACTGTTTACCTGTGCAGTATTGTCAATTATTAATATAGTGGCAACCACAGCGCCCAGAGTCATGTGATCACTTAAAATGTAACCATTTGGTGAGACTCCATCTTTATAAGTTCCTACAATAAACAAAAAACTTTGTTATTCTCCAATTTCATAAGAAAGTAGTAACACACTTACCGTAAGGTATTAAGAATAAGACTAGAGAACTAAAGACTCCGTGGAGCACGCTACGAACAAATTCTTGTGTATTGAAGAGTGAGCTCTTCAATCCGGGTGTGTAAAGCTTTGGAAATTCTACACTATGTTTGTCAGATACGTCTTGCTCGAATACGCCAAGTGCTAAAACTGGCAGTGATGTGTAGAATAAGTTGTATACGGATATAAACATCGGATCGAATACAGTCTAGGGGACAAAAAAAAAACGGTTATAACTTGAATTAATTTCGTAATATATGTTTAGAATTTACCTGCGCACTAAAGCCACAGAAAAATGAGTACCAGCAATGGCATAAGGTGAATGCAAAATTTTTATAAAAAAAGTATCGCAAAAATTTGCACATTCTATAGTATGACCACCGACCATGAACTAAAAGTAGTCGTTCGAGGTATTTAAACTGCGCTATTGAGTAGTCACTGGAGAGTACCGCCTGCAGCCCTTCTTGACCAGATATTCCAACACCAATATGCGCCGCTAAAAAAGCAAAAAAAAAACACAAATTGGACATCAAAAGAATTAGTAACATTTTTTGTTTTGTAATATACCTTTAATCATTGACACGTCGTTGGCTCCGTCACCTATTGCCAATGTCACAGCATTTCTTGAGCGTTTAATTAACTCTACAACCAAGGCTTTCTGTAAAGGAGTTACCCGACAACAAATAACTGATTTGCATTGTGCGGCTATATCTAAGAATCTAAAAAACAAAACAGAAAAAAATTAATACTCCAGTGGAGGAGGCCAATAGAATGGCATATCAAGGGTGAAGATGGAGAAGAGGAACGAACGTTAAGGAACATTGTGAAAAATAAGAGAAAAAAGCAATGTATCAGGAATTAGAAGAGATATCCCTACGACTGTTAAGCAGGAAATCGAAGAAGTAGAATTCCAAAGCAAGAGCAAACGAGCTAAAAGATTAAGATTATGCCACAATGAAGAAGACGGGACACCTACGAGCGCCAAGCAATGAAATTTACAATATATAAAAAATAAATTTAAAATCAAACTTAACATACAATATCTACAGCTTTTGCGCACAAACAGGAAACTGCTGATTAATTGAAGTCATAGTATACAAAGAAATTTAAGGGATAAACTGGTGGCAAGCACATCCGCAAAAGTTGCAAGATTACAACAGAGATTGAAAAACTTAAGAACGGACATATCAGCATTTTCAATAAAGATTGTCGGAAATCAGAATCGATTAGTACCAATGGATCAAGTTTCAGCCGAGCTTTGAAGAAAGTGAAGATTTACTGCAAAATCTTAGTCTTATTGGCGATGTGATCAAATTAATTAAAGCGGTCATTAGAATGGTTTTAAGGTCTGCAAACTATATCAACCCCACACGGGCCTTGTTTTTAAATAAAACGCAAATAAAAAAAACTTTAATATCGACTTGAAGTACAATCAAAACATTAATGAATGGAACTCGACTTCGCCCATATGGCCACCGCGGGCACGTTTGAAGTGGTCGTTTCGTTGGACCCAATTTTCAACGACTCAGCCACACATTTCGGCCGAAACGGCCGCTATTTCGCGATCAATGTTGGCTCTGACGTCGTCGGCTTCTTGGCATAAACCAATGACTTAACGTAACCCCACAGAAAATAGTCAAGCGGCGTTAAATCGCACGAACGACGCGGCCAATCGACTGAGCCAAAAATAAGCTTCGTCACTGAAGATGATTTTGCGATGAAGTTCAAAATCTTGGCGCATCTTCTCCAGAATTCAATCGGATAACGTACGTCGCTTCAAATGGTCCATCGGCTTCGATTCTTGAGTCAGCTTGATCTTGTATGGGTGTAAACGAGAACGCCGTGGAATTGACTGATTTGGATCGTTTGCTACGGCAAACGCCTACGCCTGAACGGCAGCGATATTTTCGCACTTCGACCAACCCGTTGTCTCACTGACACGGCAACATCACACAACGAATATGTAGACTCAAATTTTTGCACTAACCTTGTAGTTGCCTGTCTACTAGGGCGAGAATAACGACCGAAAATTGGAATTAACGGCTTCGAATTTCGGTAGAAAATTTTTATAATTTGCAGACGTTGCTCGTTCGTGTACTTTACCATGATGAAGATGTTGAGTTTACTGAATAAATTGACAGTGATAGTTTGATGATTAGTGAAAGAGTGCGTTCACAAATTAAATTCAAAGTTGTCAAGTCCCTATTGGAAAACCCGATAGAACAGAACTCAAAATTTAAACCATATATGACCAACCTACAGGATTTTTCAATCGAAGAAATAAGTGTAGCAATTGGAAAAATGAAGCGGGGGAAAGCGGCGGGACCAGACAGCATTCCATCAGAGTTTTGGTCGAAGATGGAGGGGATCGGCAGCGTTTGGCTTTCGAAACTTTTAAATAAATTAAAATGTGGACAACCTATGCCGAATCAATGGAGAAGTAGCTTCTTGGTTCCATTATACAAAGGAAAAGGCGACACTCGAGAATGCAACAACTACCGTTCAATCAAGCTTATGTCACACACAATGAAAATCGTCGAAAGAGTCTTAAACGAACGTCTTCGGCAAATAATAAAGCTCGATAATAGCCAGTGTGGATTTGTTGAAGGAAGATCGACGGTGGACGCTATCCAAAGCCTACGAATAATAATGGAAAAGCACCGAGATTCGTCTAAGGATTTACACATGGTATTTATCGACCTCGAGAAAGCATTCGATCGAGTGCCTAGGGATCTCATATGGGCCGCGCTGAGGTCTCAAAACGTACCGGAAACGTATGTTAGAATAATACAAGACATGTACGGAAACGTGAAAACTGCAGTTAAAAGCTCTGCTGGACTAACGAGAGAATTTCCAGTTAATGTCGGAGTGCATCAAGGAAGCGTACTTAGCCCTTTCCTCTTTAACGTAGTATTCGACTATCTTTTAAAAGACTGCATGCGCGAAGCAAATGTAACGCCAATTCTCTTCGCAGTTATACTTAGCGATAACGTCGAAAATTTACAGAACGCCCTAGATTCATGGAGAAATGCGCTAGAGAGAAACGGCTTAAAATAAGTCGTTCAAAGACGGAGCATTTGACGTGCCCATTTGCGCATCTGTTGCGACCTGTTCCGGATATAATGTTAGACGGAATAGTTCTTCCGAAAAGCACTATCTTTAAGTACTTAGGATCAATCGTTAACATGGAAGCGAAATGTGACGACGACGTAAACCACAGAGTGAGTGTGGGATGGATGAGATGGCGGGAAAATTCGGGAATCTTTTGCGACCGAAAATTTCCACTTAAATTAAAGGGGAAACTCTACACCACGGTTGTAAGACCAGCTCTTATATACGGTTCACAGTGCTGGACAATGTACGAAGCGTTTAAAAACAAAATGACGGCAACGGAAATGAAAATGTTAAGGATGTCTAGTGGAGTCACTAAACGCGATTGCATTAGATCTACGCGTATAAGAGGAAGTCTACATATAAAGAATTCGGTAACCGAACAGCTTGAGGCGAATAGAATAAGTTGGTATTGCCACGTTCAAAGAAGATCTGCGGAAAATCCGGTTAAAAAGGCACTATCAACTACGGTCACTCCAACTGTAAGAAAACGAGGTCGGAAAAAGAATTCCTGGATTTCTCAGATGGCAAATGCGCAACAACGTCTGGGGTTAACCACTGAAACGATCCAGGACCGAGCATTATGTAGACGCGTTCTGCGGTCTGCGACATTAGCCAACCCCATAAGCGGAGCAGCAGCGATGCAGTAAAAATGGGAAACTCGTTACGCATAAGTTCGTATAACGAGGAAAGGGTTAATAAAAGGATAAGAAGAAGAAGACCAACCTACAGTCCCTACTAGCATCCACCACATCGGTGGTGTCATTTATATCTAACAAACGTAGGTGTGTTACAAAAATGTTATGAGCTGTAAAAATACCAGTAAGCAGTATTTACTCTTTTTTAGAAGACAAAGCAATAATATCTTTGCCTTTGTAGAGGTATGTAGTTAACAAATGATCTCATGTGTCAATTGCTAGAGAAGATACTTTCTCTCCATAGTTCATCGTATAATAATTAGCTTCTGTTTTCGGAAAATGTATGCATTCTTATTTCTCGAGTAGTTTACCCTTAAACATGTCACCATCTATGAAGTTTTTCACTGTGTACTTGGAACTGAGTCAGAAAAATCTGCGTGTGAAGGCATAACACTGACATGTAGATTTGGCTGTTGTAGAGTTTTAAGCACAAAAACAACCGTTAAAATTCACAACCTCAATCATTCCGAGTGAAGAAAACCTCTCCGTCCTATTCGGACTCCCACCCCTGGAGAGTTAATATCGAAACCAAACACAGCTGAATTTCAAACCCACTACACCACAACAACTTTCCTTTCTTCTCCTTCTATCTTTCCGCCCGCGCCCTAGCGACAGTAAAAGGGTATCATAAAAACCCCTTGAGGAGCGCGTAAATTATAAAAAAAAAAAATGGCTCGTATTCTAGCCAAAGCCAGTCCCCTTAGTGAGACGTAAGCTGGAGTAGTAATAAGAAATTATGCACTTAAGTTTTCAAACGTAGTTGCACTTTTTTTCCACAGATGTCTGTGGTAAGGATGCATCTCTTTTTGTACTGAGTTTTGCATTTTGACCACTCTATTTCGATATTCATCGTTTAAGCTCAATCTACCGAAACAGCAGCAAATATAATTTGAATCAAAAGATTTGACTGTTAAGTTTCTCAAATAAACGTGTTGGTAATGGCCTACAGAATTGTTGCTCAACCACGTTCAAGAATATCTCTATATTGAAGCTGTACTGGGTATCACCTATATTGATATCACTCATCATATAGATAAAGATGCTGTAGTCGCTTAGTTGATCAGTAAAATTAAAAGGGAAGTAGCGAATACAAGCGTACTAAACATGAATTCATACATAAGTAAGGAATTGAGAAGGGGTGGAGAACATTGCACTTGCAAAGCTCATATATAACTTCCATTTTTAAAAGACACTTAGGCTAAGAACTAAATTTTTAAATCAAGTTATCTTCTTCGAAAATTGGATTAGCATGGGTAAAAAGACAACGATTAAATGATTTGAAATGGCATTGGCATTCAGCATATTTTAAGGTTTCTCCATTTGTAATATAGTCAAAATCAAAAAAACCTAACCATACCTCGCGATGTAATTACACATACTCGTATATATGTAAGTGATTCTTTCACTGCTGAATATAAACTTACCTAGCTTCAAGTTCCGGTGCAAGGCAATAAACAAGTGAGTGTCCATTTACTACTATTGCAAAGCCAGCATTTTCATCTGTATCTAGGTTTCGTCTCGCAGAATTTCTTTCCATGTCATCAAACATGTCATTGCATTCCGCACTATTAAACATCAATAAACACAAAATTTTACACTGATAAGTTTCTGATCATAAGCTGAATCAATTTACCTGAATGTTACCACAGATATCGCTGGAGGTGATGGTACTGTAGTTTTAGATTCATTCATCATTGGTGATCCATTGTAATTTGTTTTATTAAAAGCTGAAGTTAAATTTTGCACATGTGCTAAAGTAAATGCATTAAATCGTAGAAAGCAATTTTCAGTTGCTAATACTTACGAGGATTGGGATGAAATTTATTTACAATTTTTATAGATTCTTTGAATAGTTTCAATTGCTTTTCTACCTCTTCCATAGAGCAGCCATCCACAATAAATACATCCGCAAAATCATCCGTAAGCAATTGACAAGAATAACCAATGTTTATGGCCGTTTCTGGAAGAAGTAGAAGTAGAATAATTTTTATTTAGCAACCTGAATAAGTAATAAATCCTTAATGTAAAATTGTAAACACTTTTAAGAAGTCCTTGTTTATAACTTCGTATGGGAAGCGGTAGGCAAATGTTTGCCTTCACATGATCAGTGGCATAAAGAATTGTCGTCGATTTCTGAGATGGGAAGATCGTTTGGATTCGGTTATTCAAGAACTCTTCAATTCATGTCCAACGAGTAGTTGCTTAAATTCTTGTTTAAATGTTTTTGATTTTCGTTTTTGAATTCAGCTATCTTATATAGCCTTCTGTCTTTACTGGTTTGTCCAAATCATTATTGAAATCAAGAGTCAAGATGGTGGCATTATCAAAACGAACCAGCAAATGTACAAAAGTAAGGGTGGAGAGTCAGTACGTAAGACAAAAGGATGCTCGATAACTGTATAAACGGCATGGGAATATTCAGGGACACAGGTGAAACATATGCCAAACAACATACGCTGTGCCTATTGGCATGCATCTCTTGTCCGAAAAAGGAAGTGAAATCGGAAGAGCAACTATGTAATGATGGAATGATTTATGATAAGCTGAGATCGAAAAAATACTTCGAGAAAATAAGGGAAGAATTTAAAAAAGAAAAGAAAAGAGAATGGACCTTTAGAAGCTTATAAAGAAAAGTTAAACCGCCTTTGGATTGAAAGAGGGTACAGAACTTCTCTCTCTTACTAAAAACTCATTCATCCCCCCATTTTTTAAAACAATAAAATGTCATATAAAAGGTTTTTACCTTGTTTGTCTCCGGTGAGAACCCAAATTTTGATTCCAGCTGTTTGCAGATTAGCAATTGTCTGAGGCACACCATCCTGGAGTTTATCTTCAATTGCAGTTACACCCACCAACTGCATTTCACTTTCGATTTCTTCATATATCGCATCAAGTTTATCCTCACGGTCACTTAGAGAAACTGCAGCTTCTTGTTGTCGACGACGCCATGAATTGAAGAAATCTTCATCCAAATGACGCTCAGCTAAAACTAGAGTACGAAGACCTTCACCAGCAAATTTCTACATTTAAAAGAAATCAAAACAATAAATGTGTTTTGTTAAGGAAAGAATAGTGAGGGAACCAACGTTTAAGTGTTCTTGTGTTCGAGCTTTAATATCAAATTGACTCGAGCCTAATCTATCGTATATAACATTATCTGCTCCTTTGCAATATAAAACTAGCTTATTATTCCTTCGTAATATCACGGACATTCTTTTGCGAACATTGTTGAAATCCAATATTCCCAACAGTTCATATTCCTATAAGAAAAATCAAAATACAAATGTGATGTTTCATTTAGAGATTTTTTATGAACCTCTGTACGCCCCATGACTTCTATCGTAATACTGTTTGGTGTTCTAGATCTAAAGACAAATCCAAAATTTCTCGCCGCCGATACAAGGGCCGACTCGTCTGGACTCTGCGCCTGGTACTCCAACCTAGATTGGGCATTTTATTTGTATTGACGTTATTATTTTTTTAATTAATAGAAACAAAAAATAATCAACTTGCCTTCCCTCTACATATTCTGGCATAACTGTATGGCAAAGAGCTAGCAAACGAAAAAACGTATGCGCATGCTCCTGATCCGATTTCACAGCATCTAACAGTGTTTGATCATACCATCGAAAGTCGGTTTCATATTCTGGGTTATTAGAGAAGTCCACAGGGGTCATGGCCTAGAAATTTGAACATAATTTAATTATTATAAACATAGTCTCATTAAAAATTATAATACTTACATCAGTAATTTCGATGGGTTCACCTGTTCTAAGATCAATAACATCGCCAAAAGCTCGGCCATTTATGCTGCACTTGTTGAAAGTCATTATGTTTTGGGTAAGAGTTCCCGTCTTATCAGAGAAGATATACTGTATTTGGCCTAATTCTTCATTAAGCGTTGTTGTCCTTGCTTTCGCATGGGTTTTGGTCTTTTCATAGTACATTTCCTCATCCCAGTTTATTAAAAACGATTGGGCAAATCTTATAACCTAAAGAAGTTTATTAATTTTTTGAAATACGGACAAGATTACTGCATTTATGAATGAACATACAGATTGGACCAATAAACTTTGACTGACTGGTTTTGGAAATGTGTAACTTATAATGTAAGGTTTAATTATTATTATTATATCTTACGCAAAACTTTAAACTAATTGAACGCATTTTTAAAATTGTTCTCGCTCTTCTCCGATTACTTAACAAAATTTCCCTGTTAGCCTTCACACGAGCAGATAATTGTTTTAGTTTCATTTTCGCTGACTACCAATTTCCGTATTTTGCTAAGTCAACGCCGGCCTTTTTATCTTCCCGCTTACATAAGCGTTACCTTGGTAATGCCGAAATATTGTAGGAACCTCACTGTAAGTGAACCGAATGAGATCTTGTTTATTTGTGATGAATAGTTAAACATCTCTTCTTCCCACATTATGATCCCTTTTAAATGCGTACTACTACTTATGGAATAACAGTTCACTGGAGTCAGCAATACTTTTTTTAAGTTTACGAACAGGAAAGAGCCGCAGGGGGCCAAATCTGGGGAATACGATGAATGTAAAAGTAATTCCAAGTGGAAATAATACAGTTTTGCCATCGGTGCAACCGACTTGTGACACGGTGCATTGTCTTCGTGAAAGAGCACTTTTTTCTTCTTCATTTGGAGCTGTTCTTTTTTTGCGATTTCTTCCCACAATGGATATTATTCCGTGTAGAATCTAAACTATGAATCGTAACCTCGCCAGCCGAATTTTGGTAAATTTTCTACTTTCCCGTCCACCGAGGAAAACAAACAGCGCTCTGAATCATCAAAACGTCAAACGCGATACTCACTTCGAACAGAGCTTTCGCATACGCAAATACTCGTGTTAAATATTATTTACAGGGTCTATTGACATCTTTATGATTAAATATATCTCATGCATATGCACTTTTCGACCTTGTGGATTTTTTTATGTTTTCCGGCGTAACAGTCTCAATTGAGCGCCTAGAACGTTCAGCATCATTTGTGTCTGCAGTACCGCGTTTGATTTCAGCAAGCAAACCAGTGGTTACTTTCAACACCTTCCAGACAATTCTGGGTTTTAACGGTATTTTTTGCCATCAAATAACATTGTTTTGCCAACATACGAAACTACTTATTTCTGTTTTTTTTTTATAGATATCAAAAGTTGCGTCCCTAAAACTTCAATATCTCGATGACTAACGGTTAAATTGTGACAAGTATCGTTTGAAGATTTGTGCTAACTAAAACTCGTATAGATATATTATTACAGTCGCCATCTATGCTTTAGTCTCCGAACTTCTAGAGCCCCCTGTTGCGTCCCCTCAACATCGCATAAAAATTCCTGTCTGCCGTATTATATGAACCCTTAAGACTTTTGTCATAGTCCGCCAATTACCTATCGGTGTGATTTTTGGTCAGAAGAGTCTTCCTAAGATCAAAGTTTTCACCTATTAGCTTTTATAGAGATGAGCTGAGAGTGCTGTGTGCAGTTTAGGCATCCCAATCAAGCGATAGTTTAGTATGATAATGGAGAACGCGAGTTGTTTAGTTAAGGTCAACAATGGTAAAACCGAGATCCTCAATTTCAGAAAAGAACATAAACAAGGCGATGCGTTGTCAAGTAAATATTTTCAAACATTTGTCTTTCAAGAATTGTGGTGCAAAAATCTTGTACTTCTATAATGACACCAGGGCGGAAGTCATGAAAAAAATCCGTTTTTCTAACTACACTTTCTCTTAGCGTCGCTAAGCCATTTGTTCAATTTTTAAGCCAGCCGTTCGTTAACCACTCCGGCAACTACAACCACAACTTGAGCAGTCGTCTGCAAACATCATTGACCTCGGCAACATTACCCCAGAACTGCTAAAAGAAAGATTGAAAAACTTAAGGACAATTCCTCTAGTGGTCCAGGTTATCTGCACGCCGTTATTTAAAAAGACAATGAATTATTTAGCTCAATAGCATAGCTCTTTTTCAGCTCGCCATTTCAAAAGTTACTTTTCTAATCCCTGAAAACACATTGCTTATCGTATTAAAGCACACACATTTGCATATTGCGGGTAGAATTTGTTTAGCAAAGGTTTCCCCGTTTCGGCTTACAGAGTCTTGCCAGAACTAAAGGTGCGATCAGACGGTCATCCAAACTCGTCATCCGGCTGACATCCTGACGTCACAGTGACGTAGAATCCTAAAGTGGTCATCCCGTGTGATCGCCTGTCATCCGGCATGTCATTGAACGTGTCAACCGGTTGACACGATTTCTTTGTCATCCAGATGACAGATTTGGTTGACCGTGTGATCGCTTGTCATCGCTATTGGGACTGGATGACCAAATTTTTTTGATAGCGTGTCATTTGAATGAAAAGGTCCCATGGATGACATTACTTGATTTTCCTCATTGTCATCTAACATCGGATGACACGTTTGCATAATTGAAAAAGTTAAGTTAATTTGGTTTCCGTGTTATAAAAAAAATGAGTGACAACGACGGTGAAGCCGATATTGAGGCTAGAAATAAAACACCCACGGTTTCAGGAAAAAGAAAGGTGCAGAAAAATATTACTTTCCTGGGACCGTGAAACAGAGTCTGCTTTAATTGCAGCCGTTCAAAGAAATCCTGCCCTTTGGGATAGTGGGCGGAAGGATTATAAAAATCCGAACTCCAAAATTGATTCCTGGAAACAGGTGGCGGTTAATTTGAATATTGAGGGTGTTGACGATGTCGAGGTGCGTCTTAAATGGCAATCACTTCGCAGCCTTTTTAAAGCTCATTTGGGCAAATTTCGAGCCAGAAAATCGGGCCAAGGAACAGTACTTTTTAATCATACAAATTTTTGTTTTCCCTCCGCATTTTTCTCTGTTGGTTTATTTTTATTTTACTGCCGTTTTCGTTTTTCGCAAACAACTAATTACAAATTGTCATCAGTGTCATTAGTGTCATCCGCGCCATTAGTGTCATCTCGTGCGATCGCCTGTCATCCGGCTATATCATCCAGGCATGTCAACCGGATGACAAAGCAAGCGTGTCATCCATTTTGGGACAAACTGGCACTCGGATGACCGAACGGATGACACTTTGTGATCGGGTGTAATCTAGCGGATGAGATGCTCGCAGATGACAACCGAATTACACAAGTTCTCTGACGTCAGCATGCCATCCAGATGACAAGTTTGGATGACCGTCTGATCGTACCTTAAGAGCTTCAACATACCATTATACCACTGATAAACTAACAACCTCTCACAACACCACGTACATTTGGTGAAATACTCTTTGTTCATCAATTTTTAAATTGTAATGTTAGTCATCCCGCTTTATTGCAACCCATCTCATCGAACGTTAACAAATATTTTATATCTCTTTCTTTCTTCCGCAATAATCCTCATCAATTTAATTTTGGAAACCATGAACCCATATCGCAATGCTACGATATGTGAATTCAGTACCATTTAACCTATCTTTGACTGCTACTTTATCGAATTCGTTCTCAAGACTTCCCTTTTGCTCTTCCTGCCACAACCAAGTGTCAACAGCCCTTTTCGTTTAAAACAGGATCTCAAGTTTTTTGCAAGATATTTACAAGATTTAATTCGAGATAGATTCTAGCTAGCTAGCTTTAATTTTTAAATGACCGGACCATAATAGGGAAATTTGTGTACAACCGTCAGATAGGAATACCCTAACATGATTGCAGCAGGACAAGGACACAGCACAGCTGGGTAGGCACTGAAGACTTCCAAAAATACAGATTTTACTTAGCCTTCTCATCTCCCCGACTTCTTTTTCAACAGAAATAGCAAGTTTAGGGTCAGGAACGTTGCGTACCATAATTCAAGAGCAAGAAAACGGAGGTAATATAAATTACACATTCATGTAAAATTAAAAATTGTAATAACAAAAAAAAAAAAACAGTTATATGCATTTTACATTAGTCAGTCCAAGTTTGTCCAGCCTATTTAAGTCAATGAGTTGATTTGCATTTAAAAGACCATCAAAAGATGTGTTTATTCTTACCTCCACTGAAACGTAGAGAGATATTGGCACAACAGTATTAAGAACAATTGCGTACGAAAAAAATACTAATAAGCCAATGATAGTGGCACCTTGAGCAATGTCCTTAGGTATAATATGTTCCCATGGTAAGAAAACCTACAACACAAAATGAAAATCATAAGAATTATCTCACAAAATAAAACTGAATTACCTGAAAATGTTGCCCTATAAGACCTTCCCAAATTGCGCACGCAATTGTAAAAAATGCGCATATCGATAGAAGAAAAAGCACAATCTGCAAAGGACATTAATTAAGGTCTTTGTAACATAGATATTTGTAGTGGACTTACTCCAATAATGATAAAATTTAAAAGTCTATCTACTCCTGTGCTTTTAAATTGCGTTTTCCCAGAGTTTTGCATGAGTTTTGTGTCTTTACCCGCAAAAACAACGACTCCATAGCACCATTGGGTGTTTCTTAGAACACATCCACGTAGGAGGACCTTTTCATTGTCTAGAGCAAATCTCTGATTGTTCCACATCAGTGTGCCTGCGATAAGTACTATTAATTTTAGTATTTTGAATGATAGATTTTAAAAAAAAACAAAAAGACCTTCAAATTTATTTAGATGGTTGTTTGGCCGCTCACAGATTATGTCACCGTTGAAACCCCAGAGTAGATTATCTTTCTGACCCAAGTGTATTGTCTCGGTTAGGCATTGCTTACACTTAAGATTTGTTTCACCATCCAGCTCTGCCGTTTCGATAAAACAAAGGCCATTTGGTTCACTGGTCGATAATAACAATATATCGGCTGCTACAAATTGATTGTTCTCCATACGGATCACATCTCCAACCTAAAATTAAATCAAACATTAAGACTTTGTATCGATTATGTATTCTGATGTAAAAATCATATCAGTTGAAGAGAAAACGAATATTCAAATAAAGAGGTAATAATAAATGAGTACTTTACCTGAACACCTGACCATTTTTCATCGATTAATTTGCCGTTTCGCAAGGTTTTTGACTTTCTATTATTTACATGGGAGTCCGACAAATGTCGTTGCTAAAATATACAATACCAAGGTTAAAACGTTTACATTTTAATAATTTAAATGATATTCATTAAAGAAAGACCCCTCCTAGGTCAAGTAAAAGTTTAAAGGCCACCCTTAATTGCAATATTTTCGAAGGTTAAATTCTACAAATACCTTCCACTGCCGAAGAGAATGAGAATGATGATTTAGAAGGAAATTTTAGTCAGCACTTTACATTTTTAAACCAAGAAAATCAGTTTTTTGTCGGTTGGTTTACGGGTAAGCAGGTCGTAATCGAATCAAAACTCACTACTCCGAAACTGACGAATAATTTGAGGACTTTTGGCTATCAATGAAAGCTAGGCTCAAACAGTCTCATTGAGCAAAGGCCCGAGATGATCTCTTTGCGTAGCCATCAAAAGAAGGCCCACTACCTCCGCGTGTAGACACCAGTAAGGGATGATTGTTTTAATTTCCGTTTCTACCTAGCATAAGAAAGCACTTTTCCTTGGTATGGTAAGGTGTATGCGTTAAATGTCAAAGACTTCAAAAATGTACTAGTGACAATGACAATTCAAGAGAAGTTTCTTTATTGTGTGAGGCTCGGATTTGGATGCTCCAGCCATTATTCTTAAAAAAAAACCAACTTATTATGGCATTAACAAATCAGTTATACATACAATCTTTTGATTCTGATGACACCTGCGGCTTCGGCCCAATTCAAAAATGCAGTACTGCTGCAGCGCTTCGGTAGTAGTTCAAAAATGCAACACTTTGACATTACTGCTCAAGTCAAAAGTTCATTTTTGCAGTTGTAAAGCAACTACTATATAAGTCAAAACTAAGCAGCTGTGCAGTAATAATTTGTCTGTTGCAAAGAAATATTTAGCGGTTGCAGCGTAAAAGCAGCGCATACTCTGCAGTGTTGCGCAAAATATGCGTATTTTTTTGACATTCTTGAATTCACCCTTCTTCTACAACAGTCCATCGTAGAATAAAAAAAGTAGTTGTGTAGTATTAGTAGTCAGTGGGTTCCTACCGAGCTCTTGAACGTTTTTAAGAAAAGGAACGTTTTAAAATCCATCTTCTCAGATTCAATTCAAAACTATGCCGCACAAGACACAGTTTCTAAAAAAAAACCTTCGATATTGACTGTGAAGAAAATTAGACTGACAGAAATCAATTTCAACTGAATCTGATCAATCTGTCGCTGCCTATTTTCTACTGCTGATGGACTTGATGGCGCTCGATATTCGGGTGAAATCTGTGCAGAAACACAGCAAAGGGTTTGGTGCTGTTGGTTTGCGGGGAAATCCAAGAAAACTTAAGAACCAAACACGCGAGGAAATCCTTCGATTTTTCAAATTGGAAAGCTGCGAATGAAAAAAGGCCTGAATGGTTCAGACCCCAAACATTGTGAAGATCAAACGACGAAAATACGAACCAACGTGTGATTTTGAATGTCTTTGGATATTTTAACTGCTGACGCCGAAAGATTGAACATTTTTTTTATAATGCAGAAATCAATATTAGGCCCTTAACTTAGACATTGCTACCAGAAAAAAAAAACGGTCCCGCTAACTATAAGATTGGAAATGAGCGGTGACTAGAAAGTAGCAGCCAACAATCATCGAATATATATTGTGACTTAAGAAAGAAAATAACAGAACCAAATGTAATGTGGAAGGGTTAGCCAACTCGTGAACTACATAACATCTACTGATTTAATTAATTACACCAGTTTTTTTTTGGAGAGCTAGAACTTAGACCTTCCTTAATAAAAAGGTAAGACGGCTGTAAGGTATAAGGGTCAAGATATGGGTCAACAACTCGAAGCCATGCGTTGGGTGAATATAATGGTCATGATATCAAATCTCCCTATGGCATTACCTTTTGGTGATCTGCGGACAATCTAGTAGAAAAAAAGTAAGCGTGCACATGGATCACTGGCGCGTAAAACATACGAACTTCTGCAGATCGATAGTTTAATTTGCTTTTAGGTTGAAAGACAACCAGTTATGGAAGAAACTTAATGTAGGTCTACTCAAGCCGCTTCGCGGTCTGCCCCAGTCAACCGACCTTCAATTAACTGAAACTGGCTGCAAGATTGTCTTTCTCAACAAGTCAATTTCTATTTTCACAGGTGGCTCTAGGTCACGCGGACTTTGGCGCATGTGTTTTCTCTGAAAATTCCTGCATACAAATCTTTGGTGTATCCACAAATCCCAGCCTTGTTACGAGCCGAAGTTTTAGTTATTCGTCAACTGACAGCTTGGCCTAGCCTGAATGCAATACCCATGACGAACATACCATTAAGCAAGCAAAGATAGTAAAAAGCAATCAGATCACTGCACTACTTATAATTTGAAAATGATTAGAGACTGCCGCACATTACCCAGGGACAGGGATCAGACTTGGATCTCGAGGAACAAATAGTAGGCAGTTTAACAAGGTAATAATAAAACAATCTCCATCGATCGCTAAGGTAAATTATATGTAGGTGTATTTAAAGAGACAACATTGGGACAAATATAATTCGTATTCCACTGTTACCGATCTCAGGACAAGTGCCTTCTATAGTCTTATAAATATAATCACTGACCCACTTTTCTTGCAAATACCCTATTTGGGCATGCATAAGAATGCAATCGCTTGCAGTTACCACTTTCGAGATCTGAATGATCTTTGCTCTAGGATACTTACAATCTGGTCTGAGCGCAGTTCATTAAGGACCTCTCTAAGTTAACCTAAGTATCTGGGAGTGTTTCAGCTAGCATAAATAAAGGAGACTCACGTAGAAGGCGATATTTTAATAATATTAAAAAAACAATATCTCAAAATCTTATCATCTTAAAAGGATGTATTGAAAGAAATAATTCAGCTATTAAACAACTATGACAACTAACTAAACTATTATTCAGGAAATCATAATTAATATTCACGGATTTAGAGGTTTTTAATTCGATGGATAAATAATATCGTACGCTTATTTCCTTGTCATCTGAGTTTTGCATCTTATGGTTTGCGGACATTTACTTGCACTTGTGACTTGAGACTTAGACATATGTATAGTATTAACTCTCGACCTTTACAATAACAGAACTCAGTTTCAGTGTGATATTTTTGTTTTGTCACATGTTTCATACTTACAATATCATCGTAGGCATCCTTTACGGCTGTCAACGTCAGTACTCCTATTAATGGTATAGCCGTTGTAATTGGTGTTAGCGATGAAATGGCTGGAATAAGCTGAAGAACCAAAAGACATAGGAAATAGAAATTGGCAAGACGTTGAAACTGTTCTAATAGATTGAGTGGTAGAAAAGTAATTAAGCTATATTTGGACGTTTTTATGTAGTTGTTCTGAAAATATTCAAAAAGATTTTTATTAATTTCAATCGCTATATGAAAGTGGAATAATAAAAATTAGATTGCATTATTTTTTTTAAGCAAAAACTAAATATTTTAAAGTTGTAGCGAGCTAGGTTTATAAAAAATATTTTTTAATCAATTTAGTTTCTTGGTAAAATATGTCCTAAGTTATTCGTCGCAGTTTAATCTGCGTACTCCTTAAGTAAAAACCCAAAGTTTTCAATACTGCTACGAGTATAAATAGCGGGAATTTTTGGCAGTGTTATCTGCTAAATAATTCTGAAAAATCAAAGTTTCAAGCGAAATTAAGTCAAATTGTTTAAGGGTAAACGTGTTATCAAAACTATTTCTTTCTCACGATATTACTTAGACTAAAGATACTTGCAGAGTTTTCTGGGGGAGTTTTAAAACGAGAAAAGATGTAGCCGGACAAGTCAACCCACTGCTATAGTCACAACTACCGAACAAACCTAGAATTTCTGAATAATACATGCGCCTCGATCTAGGAGAAGTAAAAGACTAATATCAGAACGTTAATTAACGATCATGTTGAATTTTTAAAATAGTTCTGTTATTGGCTCTTAATCTAAGAAAATTGGCGGTACCCTTACTTGGTAATTAAGATTTAAGATTTTCTAACCTCGTTTTAGAATAATCAAGGTTTAGACCATGCCTGCTAGGAGAAAATATCCACAATCCTGAAGAGATTTTGTAATGTTTCATAATTGGAGCAAAGATCCATCACAATACCTAATCGAAGAGGCAGGCAGACCCGATGTAGGTTCATGCCCTGAAAAACTTTGTCTAAACCTTGCCTAGCAAGCTCAATTTCATTTTCCGTGATTCCCTTGTGACTTGGGAAATAAATAAGATTCACTGAACTTAGCCCTCGCCTACGGTCACTCTCGAAGTAGTTTGGAAATCGTAAGGGGGTTCTGCAAGGCTTTAAACTAACCTTAGCTGCCGCTCCATAGATTCTTCACAATATAGACCTGATCATCAGGATTGGGTACGAAAGCAAACCGCTTCGAAAGCAAGTGCAACATAATAAGGAGTAAAATCTTACGTCGGTAACATGTTAAGGTCCCAAAACAGGGTAAATTTGTAAGGATTTTTTAGTCAGAGAAAAATTAGTATTTTATTAAAAAATCGTTTATTGTCAGATAGAAACATCTTTTAACTATAATTTTTTTTCCCGAGAAAGCGGCGCTGCGGGTCATCAAAATCGAGCGTTTTTCAAAATGGTATGCAAGCTGGAGACTATTTTTCATCTGTAACAAACAATCAAAATAGGTTTTGATAAAGACATTGTTTCTCCTACTCCCTATGCCTTTAAAACCCAAAAACAATTTAATTTTGCAAAAATTATTGAGATCAGAAAACAATTTTTAACAATTTATTTAATTTGCATTGCATTTGCATGTTTCAAAGGATTAGAGTACAGCTAAAAGTGTCAAAAAGATCTCCTCAACATTTTGGAATGATCAGACAGTTATTTTTTGAGTTATGTTGCCAGTGATGCCAACCCTACAGAATTATCTGTAGATATGCAGAATTTTTAGCATACCTGCAGAAATGCAGAAATCAAACGAAAATCTACAGAAATTTCAAAGTTTAAAATTCAAAGGGGGGAAAAAAAATGCAAATAAAACAATCAGCAATATTTGTCTCCCCTCTGACAAATCTATTACTTTCGATGCAGAACAAATGATATTGACGGTAACTACGAGTATAAACCCCCTATAGGAAACGTTACATTCTTCTTTCTGTGCCAATTGGCCTGTGAACGACAGCAACAACCATTTTTTGCATTCAAATTGGGTATGCAACTAGTTGTCTCTGTCATTTTACAGTAATTTCATACGGATGACATCTAGTTGAACTGTTATTTGCATTTGGGTGGCATTATTTCTAATTTTGTTTCTTGAAGTTGCATTGACAAATAAAGATATCTGTTTCAGAGTACCTAAATTTACATTTTACGCACTTTTTTATATGTTAAAAAAATGTCTTTATTACTACAGATTTTTGTTAATAACGACCACAGAATTCTGCTTTATAATAAAACTTTTTTCTACAGACTTTTAGAAATTCGAGTTGGCATCGCTGTATGCCGTTATGAAAAATGCAGTTTTAAGAAAAAGCGATTTAAAGTTTACCGAGCAAAAAAACGACAATTTTTCGACTTACTTATTAACGGTTTCTTCGCGCTTTGACACGTTTGGAAGCATCTAACATTGCCCTTCTTCTTTTTGAACAAAACTATACCTACACAAAAAAAAAAGATTATGATTATGAGCATGTGTCCCTGTTCATGTGGTGCGCTCTAAAATCGAGCGTGCACCTGCGGACGAAAATACGGTGCCATTTCGAAGCGAATAAAGATTTTGCTTTGAAATTTTAAGAAGATATTCTTGAGATATTTTAGAATAAGTAGAAAAATTTTCAAAAAATAAAAATGAAATAAAAATTTCTGGACCTTCCCCCCTTAAGTTCAGAGAATTTTATTATCCAGCATAGGTTTCATACTAAGCTTCTTAGAATCGGATGGTGATGTTTTTAAACACAAGACTAGAGCAGTAAGTGCCTGATCTTGTGATCTAGAACTGCGAATATTAAAATCTTCCGATAAAATTTTCTATTTTTAAAAGTTCTTTTTGCCATCTATCATGGTAAAATCTCCACCATTACTTTTTTCTATTATTATGAACGATACATTCTCAAACAAAGTATTCAAAGTCAAAGAATGTCTGTAGTGGAAGTTCGAAAAGTTTTATTATCGGCGTGATAATATGATAATGATCTCAGGATCAGGCATATCACAAAAAAAACATAAAGAATTGGGTCTTAAGCCAATAAGGCTCAATGAAAGCAAGAATTTAGGTCTTCCGACCATCAGCAGCATCGTAACTTCGCAACAATTGAGTGTTGACAAAGCATAATATTGATCAAGAAAATAATCCGAATAATCATTTTGAGCGATGATAACACTTCAAGGCTTTGTTAATATATCAAGATGCCCCTTATGGATGGAACTGCGAATCGATTGCGCTATCGAATCATGGTCAATACATTTTTATAGCCGGAATCTGGAGACATAGATGTTGGCCCTACAATATGCTACGTAAGTGATGAAATTATAGCTCTTTTGAAAG
The DNA here is from genome assembly GCA_928272305.1 of Volucella inflata. Taxonomy (NCBI): domain Eukaryota; kingdom Metazoa; phylum Arthropoda; class Insecta; order Diptera; family Syrphidae; genus Volucella; species Volucella inflata. The sequence continues at coordinate 77,928,885 of OV743719.1, forward strand.
AAAAGTCGCCTGGTTGATTTATTTCTCAAAAAAAGTGATTCAAATAGGCTGCCGAGGATTTATTTTAAATTTGTGACATCATTCTGCTTGGACATTGAAGTACTCAAAGCTAAAATCCGTGCTTTCAATGAATTAGAACCGCAAATGTGTGCAAAGGTGGTGATATATATTTTTTTAAAAATGGTCTGCATGTGCAAAAGGAATTGTTGGGGTCATTCGAACAAAAAAAAAATCAAATAGTTTCTCATAAAAAATAGTGTATTCTCGATATCACAAATCAAATTTTACACTGCCCCCCGAAAAATGTTAAAAATACTCTTTCGAAACAGTATATATACGAGTAGTTGCGACTTAACTACTTCTAACTACTACTGCTCCGGTCTTCTTCAGCCAGTTGATAAGAAAGCAAGTTCAAGTCTACTAAACCTCATAAGCCTGCATCTTAAGTAACTGGAGCAGAAGTCCGCATGGAAACAAATACAAAAACTATTTCTTAACTTTAACTTTAATTTTGAGCTTACAGTGTATTTAAATTGCGCATTAAACTCTCTATCATTGGCCCGGATTCTACGTTCGTTTTCTGTAATTGTAAAAAAGAGAAGAGAAAGTTATAATTGAGATAGTTATAAAATTAGGAAAAAAGTGTTTAAATGTTTTATATGAAAAATAGAACAAAAATTACCAGAGAAATAGTAAGAATTTCTTCGCAATCTGATTTGTGACAATCGACGTATGTTTTTATCGGACATGAGATTGTCTTCGCCTTCGAAAGCTAATGAATTTTGTGAAGATTTACAATTAGAACTTTTCCAGAGACCAATTCTTCCCAGCATAGACTTAAACGATAAGTTACTACAACATCTAGCCGTTGGTGGACTGTCTTCTAAAGCCGATTCATCTTCAAAAACTGTACACCGTTGAACATCGTATAGATTAGCGCCGCTGTTCAGCGGATATTTAGTATCATCGATTGTTTCGCGAGATACCGTTGCTTTATTACTAAGGATTGACGTCCTATCGGAAACTGCTTGAATATTCGATTCGGATCGTTGCTGCAATTGAATTTCCTCTATTTCTTGTGTGGTGCCCAAGCTATAGAGGCTTCTAGTTCTCAATTTTCGATGTTTGAGTTTTGTTATAGAAGAGTATTTGGTAGTATCCGTTGGCTGATTTAAGAAATTGGCTGCGCTATCAATTGGTCTAAGTGAGTCTTCATTCAAAGACGCATTATTACATTTGACATGCATTTTGGTATAAAACATATATGACGGTCTATGCTATTAGACATTTCATTACATACTTCCATGCAAAAGGAATCACAGGATTTTGCTTTTTTTTTTGTATTTTTGTTTTTTTCTTAAATTTTTTTACTATCACTGCATTAAAATCAATTCCATAACAGTTTCAAAAAATAAGGAACTAAAGCTCGGACGGAAATATTAATGCCTTAAGTGTATAATGCACACAAAATATTTAACATTTCTAGCATTTTGTTTGGTTGCATTTTGCTTTTTTTTTTTTTTTGTTGTCTGTGAATAATCATAAATGTGGCTTCAGTAAAATATTATTGCTGTGAAGGCTATCACAAAAATAATATTTCATTACCAATCGAATGAGTATGGGAATAATAAAAAAAAAAATAACTTTAACTAAACGTTACAAAAAATGCGCACTTTTCCTAGAAATTTGATAAAGAAAACTAACAAAGTGCAACAAATGGAAAGCTATTAAATTCATTCTAAGTTCAAATAATGTGATTCATCACATGATTCACTTTAAATTGCCTCTGATGCTTTGTACGATGAATGCAAATTTTGAATTGACCTCGCCCAGAAATACCTTTTTTTTTTCTGTTTAACTAAAATTAGCACTTCAAAAAACAAATCTACAATGCAAAGTACGTACATAAATATGCATGTATGCGCATTATTTGTTTCATCTAAAACTGCCTATCTGATAGAAGCTGAACCGAAAATGTGATGCTCTAATGGAAATAAGCAGTGAGTACTCGTATTAGTTCCACCAATAATTGAACTTGGGTTCAATGCGGAACTTGGGTGCTTAAAAAGTTTATATGAAAAATGCGAAACATATCAAATGGTGCACTGCATCAATCAAATTCACGGGGAACAATTAGGTCCTTATGATGCCATAATTACATACATCACTACGCCCCGGATAGAGAAGTGTAAAATGTTGGCTTATACACCCGATACAGACGCAGATACATTTCTTGCTATTACAAAATTGTAACCAGCTGCATGGAACTCTGAAGAAAATCTATACTGCTGGCCTGGAAGCCGAAATTTGGATATTGGCTTTCACCGGTGCGTTCGTTGAAATGGAAGCTGCTAAGATGGTTTTTGCCGTAAATGTAGGTAAAATAAAGAATATGCTGCTCAAGACGAGACACGCAACATCGATGAATGGGACAGAACATCACAGAAGACAATTATAGTTTCGAGGTAGTAAAGGACTTTGACTGCCTTAACCAACAATAATGTCTATATAAATAAAACGTAGTATCACGCTTGCCAATAGCTATTTCTTTGGTCTAAGAAGGCAATTTAGTAGTCCATCATCCCAGTTTGCGCCGAGGTATGGACACTATCGAAAGCGATTGGATTTCTTCTTCTTCTTATCCTTTTATTAACCCTTTCCTCGTTATACGAACTTATGCGTAACGAGTTTCCCATTTTTACTGCATCGCTGCTGCTCCGCTTATGGGGTTGGCTAATGTCGCAGACCGCAGAACGCGTCTACATAATGCTCGGTCCTGGATCGCTTAAGTGATAAGCCCCAGGCGTTGTTGCGCATTTGCCATTTGAGAAATCCAGGAATTCTTTTACCGACCTCGTTTTCTTACAGTTGGAGTGACCGTAGTTGATAGTGCCTTTTTAACCGGATTTTCCGCAGATCTTCTTTGAACGTGGCAATACCAACTTATTCTATTCGCCTCAAGCTGTTCGGTTACCGAATTCTTTATATGTAGACTTCCTCTTATACGCGTAGATCTAATGCGATCGCGTTTAGTGACTCCACTAGACATCCTTAACATTTTCATTTCCGCTGCCGTCATTTTGTTTTTAAACGCTTCGTACATTGTCCAGCACTGTGAACCGTATATAAGAGCTGGTCTAACAACCGTGGTGTAGAGTTTCTCCTTTTATTTAAGTCGAAATTTTCGGTCGCAAAAGATTCCCGAATTTTCCCACCATTTCATCCATCCCACACTCACTCTGTGGTTTACGTCGTCGTCACATTTCGCTTCGGATTGGATTTATTCTTAAAATATTCGATCCCGTTTGCGTTGACGGGCTTTGGAGGAGAATATTTAACAACAGAATACAAGCTGTACAGCGATACAATTTTTGTCAAAAAACCGCGTATTAATCGCGTGAGACGAAAAGCAGATGCATAGCGAATGGATCACAGATTCTTCTAAGGAATAACACAGTAGAAGAACCCTCCCAGTTAGTCCGGTTCACCCCGAATTGTACCAACACGTAAATAAGTGGGTAAGACCAAACGACGACGGATTATCAACGCAGAAGATCCTGCGAGACTCCGCTTAAAGATCTTGTAGGCAGAATTGAAGGCGCTTTCGGCAAGAAGAAATATGTGTTGGATATTTTAATCGACATTGACCGTACTTTTGAATATGTAACTTGCTACACGTGTAACACGGTGTAGATAAATTCGTAATTAAGTGGATAAGATCAATGCTGGTTGCAGGCAATATGTAATCAATCGGATAAATGGAGGTTGCCCTGATCTACGAGTAACTTGTGTCTCCACTGCTAAAATGCATGTTGACCGACTTACTGCTAAACGTTCTCAACAGTTTTAACGTGTAAGCTGGGGAATATGCGGGTGATAGAGCTGTACTATATGTTGGATTATGTTTAGCGACTGTCTAAACAAACGCGCAGGCAGCTCTAGACATGATAGACGATTGGTTCACTAAAATGAGTTTTCAACCTCCTTTGCGAGCACCATCCATTTCTCGTGCGCAATTAAGTACAATATATGAATGTCGTCTAGAGTAACAAATTTTTTTTACGTTAAAGGCCTGTCCTCTGGCAGTGTAAATGAGCATTTAGCAAAACATGTGATCTACAATGATACAACCAATTATATGCGCAGTAAGCTTAGACAAAAATATGTAACTGCTGCCCCAGATTCCAAACAACGGACTGTCTTGGATGAGTGTGGAATTTCTCAAGCAGTCGTTACTCTGTTCAAGAGACTTTACTTTCAAAGCCATCTTCCGTTTAAAAGGAAGTGCTTTGCGGTAGAAAACGGACATGCTTGTCTGATGCGATGGCACCAGAACCCCTATTGCCGAAAAAATACGAAGTTGAAGGAATGGTTTCGGCTAGAATTTGAGTTAGGAAAGGACTGTAATGCAGTAGTGTTTTTCTAGAGAACGGCGATGTTGGATTTGACTCCTCGTTAGAAAAATTTACGTCCGCCATTCAAACGGATATACGAAAACTCGAATATATAATCCTGAAGGCATCGAACTTTATTACGAAGAATCTGTGGAGGAGGTGAATTATCTTCACTGTCGCTATAGATGCGGCGATTTAAAGCTTACTGAACCCTCTTACAACTCTTAGGCTACAATCATAGTGCACGCTGTAACGAAGCTGAGGGCGAATTGCTTGCGTTGCGATGGATTCGTCATCAGATAATGAGCTAATGTTAGAAGAAAATTTATGACATTGAGGTAATTCCAATTTTGATCCTATTGTGGTAATGTTTGTTTTGCTGATCCCATAAGCAGCGTTTTGCCAGAACCGCTGCAATTAATTCCTCATTATAAACAGGCAATTTCAATGCACGTGTTTGTCCGCCAGAAAACAAATCAAGACTTAAAAATTACGAAGGTCGAAGGCAGACAAAACAAAAGGAAAACATAAACAACAGCCCTAAACAGCAAGCGATTCAGCTTCAAAATCAGTACCGCACAGTTCGAAGCTGACAGCGTCTTTTTCGTCTTCCTCTTCGTTTTCGGTCTCGCCGCTACAATGAACAGTTCCGTGCGAATTCATATGTTTGCTTCTGCACCGGTTTTCGTCTTCAGCTTCGTCTCAGCGCGCACTGTGATTGTTCCTACTGGGCCATCGTTGAACTTCAGCAGTTGTTACTGGAAATTGTCACTTTCCCCATTAGATACAGAACCAGGAGACGGGTTGACATGGTTTAACTGATGTTGTTAGGATGCACTCCTCGTCGTAATAAGTACGAACATGGTGAAGCAAACTCTAAAAGTTTCTACTGAATGTAAACTTATTGATATTGATCGAACCAAGGAAAAGCCATACTGACTACAGTGCAGGAAATAATTACATGGAACAAGCATTAACAATTATTTATTTTCAAGAAAAATTACAATTTCTTGAGTAACATGTTGTTTGTTTTAGTGTATTTGAGTGTGGAGTGTGTAAAGGAAAACTAAGCGAGACTTTTAGCCCTATAATCTGCGTTTAATTATTGTTCTGGAGTATTCCTTGGTGAGTTGTTAGTTTTGTCGTGAGAAATAAGTTATGATTGCTTTTGCTGTTTGATTTTCAGTGTTCTATTTTTGGAAGCTCACGCGTCATTCGTGACACGTGTCAAATTCCAATATGCTCAGTTAGCATTGCCATTTTATTATAGAAAGCTTACACTCGAAGGACGCTTACAAATTATTGAATTTTGTTATCAAAATTCGCGCTTTGTGAAAAAAGTTTTTCGCGCACTTCGACCATTTTACGCTTGTCATAATCGACCTACTAAGCAAGCAATAGTGACCAAATTTCACGCAAGCCACCTTGCGTAGAATGCGTACAAAGAAAAACAATGCTGCTATATCCGCATGTGTTTATGTAGACCGTGATTTGTTCATTCGTCGCCACTCGCAGCAATTGGAACTGTATTACTCGACTACGTGGAAGGTTTTACGAAGGGATCTTGGTGTAAAACCTTACAAAATACAGCTCGTGCAAGAAGTAAGGCCGAACGGCCTACAACAGCATTGAATTTTCGGTGAGTGGGCGTTAGAAAAGCTGTAGGAAGATCCGACTTTTTATAGAAAAATTGTCTTTTACGACGAAGCTCATTTCTGGTTGAATAGGTATGTCAATCAACAAAACTGCCGTATTTGGTCCGATGAGCAACCTCGGGCAATACGAAAGCTGCCAATGCACCCGGAAAATGCATTGTTCAATGGGGGGGAATGATTGGCCCGTGTTTTTTTAAAGATCACCTTGATAATAACGTCACCGTCAATGGTGACTTGATGACAATGACTTTGATGAATAATTCACTCGTTCGTTTTGGACCGATGAATTGGCCGGTTAGATCGTGCGATTTGACGCCTTTAGACTATTTTTTATCAGGATAGGTCAAATCACCCGTCTACGCCGATGAGACAGCGTCAATCGCAGCCTTGGAAGGCAACAATACACGTGTGCTCGAAAAAGTGATTCCAAATTAGGCTGTCCGTATGGACCAATTAAAACTTAATCGTGGTCAACATATACATGAAATAATCTTTAAAAAGTAAATGAATGTAAATAAACATCGATTTTTTAAATTAAATAAAAATTCTATAAATTGCAATTTTCCTGTTATTTTTGAGAGATAAAAACCAAACGCTTAAAAGATCAAAAGCGTTTCAGTTATATAGGGTGGCGCAAAAGAAACGTTAAGATTTATTTGATGAATAACATTTTTCTTTCTGATTTTATTTAAACGTGGCATTTATTAAAATTTAGACAATAGTTTGGAAATATTTTCACATTATGTTGTAAAGATAATATCTCTCAAATGGTGTCCATTGTTGGCTTCGGCCTAATGTGCTCTTTCCAGAGCATTTTTCATTACTTTTCTTAGAATTTCAAATCCCAGTGCGCTCACTTCTTCTCGAATATTGACCTTAAGCTGTTGTATGGTTCTTGACTTATTTGAAGCCGTTAAATCGGGCGAACGCTGTGGCCAGTTTTATTAAAATTTAGCTTTTTAAGGAGTTCCTTTTTCAAAGTTTAACACTTTATTAACCTTCCAATTTCGAACGTCTAGAAATAACAAGATAAGTAATACAAATTTCTAAAAGCTCATGGATGGTCGAAAATGTGTGTGCGTACACCTTAAATGGATAGGTCATGTACATTTTTAGCCATAAATCCAACACACTTCACATGACTGGGGCTATTTTAGTTTTCTGTCGTGCAAAGTGGCTACAATAAATTTCTATAAAGACATTGACAGTTGCTTTACATTTTTGAATTTGTTTTGGTGTAAAGAACAGGTCGATGTTGTCGTTAAAATGACTCTTAAGTTGAAAACTGATTCAGCAAACTTAAACAGTGGTGCAAAAAAAACCTAATGCGAGTAAATTTTTGTAACTTCAGCATTATTTGAAACGATCGTATCGCCAGGATATCAGAAAAATAAGAGAAGAGTTGGCTTCGCTTAATAGATGAAGGTTGCGCGTTGGAATCTTTCAGCATAGCACAACATGTAAGTGCACTAGCGCCTATACGGATGACCAAAGCAAAGGAAAAAATTGAAAACTCAAATCAATTTTTTTTTGTTATTCGTTGCCGACTTACGCATATTAAAGAATTTAAAATCGGAAACCCCAGAATACAGCGGTTGTTTTTTTGTCGTGGACCCAGTTCATCGGATCGTTGACCCCTTGTATTAAGAACCCAACGACATAACTATTTTTCAGAATCGCTGAATAAAAAGAAATGCGTGTACGAACATCATTATGCTTCCTTCTATACTTCCCAATGGGTCTGTAAAAATCAATTCATTCTGATAAGAAAATGGAACAGCACAGGTACTCGCACAAGGATATCATCTCGACCTATATGATACCGATTGCAGGCAAAATTTTCCAAGTTTACGACATCAAATGCCTGACCTCAAAACTAGTGAGAAGTTTTTAGAAATCGATCAAATTAATGTTATGAACTGGACTTCCCAATTACTCTTAACTCAATTTGACATTTATAAAATTATGATAAATCAACAATGCGAAGAATCACTGCCGTTATAAAAAATACATTGTAGTGACGGAATTGAAGGTAAACGGTTCTTGAAACATTTAAATCTCACACTGTTTTGGATTTTGTGTTTTAGAAGTCAAATCAATACATCTGTTCGCGCAGAATGTAGAAAAAGGACAATCTGTAGTGTTTCAGTGCTCCCCCAATACCCGCCAAATTTTATTTTAATTTTTCATCAGCTAACATATGGCTGTACTTTTCTGTTCTAACTTGACAAAATAATCTTTAGCGATCAGGCCATTTTTATATTGATGTCTATGTAAACAAGAAAAAATGCTGCAAATGGATCTGAAACTATGAGGATTTTGGGCAAAGCATCATTAGACATCTCCGAATAGTCAGTGGGGATTGCACAATTGCCACCCAGTTTTTGGCCCCTTAAAAACATGATATGAGTCTCGAATATAATGGGTGGGCCATCTGTTGCGTTGTTTTTAAATCATATGTTTTTGACATTGACTGCTGTTATGACCTCAAAAAATTGACAGAAACTCAGTATTATATTTACGCTTGAACAACTTTAAAAAATGCTGTGTTGCCGAGACAGTGCAAATTTTGAAAAGAATCTGATGTACGCAAGTTTGCGAAGAAAGTTCGTGAGACTGGTTTGCCAATTGATATCTATGTTCAGTTGGTCCTGTGCGCTGAAAGAAAAATATTGCAACTGTTGATGAAAGCGTGTGCCTAAATCTGGGAACCGTCAACGATTTTAGCAACTTAACACCAGTCGCACTAGACAGAGATCAATTTGGCATAAAGATATAGGATTATTTGCTTACACGATCCAATTGACTCAGGAATTGAAATAAATTGAATTGAACCACTCGCTTCGTTATCAACTCTTCGTTTGAGCTTAGGAGCTGCTCGAAATTGACAATTTTTTTCAAAAAGTCATTCTTATAGATGAGGTGCATTTCCATCTCGACAGCTACGTAAACAAGCAAAATTGGTAATAATGATGAATATCTGATTTAATAAATTGATTTGTACACTCTTAGTCAACCCATTGGGTTCTACTCTGATTATGAAACGAACGTTTTCTAGACCCAATATTTGAAAAGAATAAAGCTTGCGACGAGAATTCAAAAATTAAGAAACTTATTTTTATCGAGACACACTTTGGGCTCAATGGTTTCTAAGCAAACAACATTTTTGTTTCTGAAGTCAAGTAAATTCAAAGGAGACTTATGAGACTCAATTGCAATCACAAAAATGCAGTGGCTGGGATTGTCTTTCTGCTGGTGCCATCATCAGGTTTTTTTTCCCAGAAATTTAGCCAGAGCTCGCATTATAATCAATGAGCAACGCTATTGGACAATGTAATTATCCATTTATTGTTCTTCAATCATGCAGATATGTGGTAGCAGCACTTTTCATGAAGCCATTGACTTAGTGAGAATGCTTATAACGGCATTACATCGAAAAATGGCAGAATGACGTCTCTCGGTTGCTTCTTGTGGGCCTGCTTTGTTGTAAGCTGATAAACGTCGAAAAACACATAAATCGTATTCAAAACATAATGCCATGAATCATTCCTTTTAAAGGATAAAGAATTTTGATACAAACTCAGTTTACCCTTCACTTAAAAAGACAAAGGTTTCATTTTTGCAAAAATCTCCTCAATCTGTTAGGAATGGAGGGACTCACAATAACACACTATACATGCGAGCAGAACACACCTTATCAGCCATTCCGATTGAAGTCACTCTTGTTCTCCACTTTTATTATTTAAAAAATGATAATTTGATTAAGTCCTTTGAAAATCCAACTAAAAGCTTTAATGATTTTGCGGAAATTTAATATTCCCACGAATGAAGCAGGAACTCCTTATCAAACAAAAACCTGTCGGATAACTTATTGTACCAACACAAAAAGTGGATTTCACTTATCATTCGAGCTCCTCTCATTTTCCTTATGTACTCTTGTATTTAACCATCTGAATGACGGATTCCAATTAGAAATTTAATTTCGCAACTACACTCACAAGGGTGCCCGTAAAACAACAAAGCAAACACTAGCATATTATGAGGTTTATCTATGACAAAACATTTGCTAAACGACAAATGACCATTTCTCTATTAAATTTTATTGAGCAGTGTCTTTAGGTTTCTATGTATAGGCTAGACCATTTAAATGATGTCACAAGTTTTTGTTGACATTGGAAATCCATAACCCATTAGACAGTGTTGGCATACCCCCTTGCTAGTCATTGCGACATTGCATGCAAAACAGATTGATGTGGAAAATCGCACGCAATGAACTGAAGGGACATGAATGGAAACTATAGCAATAGACTTCCGTCCGTCTGTTTGTCCGAACGACACCACTGGGTAGGTTTTGTTATTCTTCTTTTGGTTTCAATTTCGGTTTCGGTTTCGGTTTCTATTCCTTATTTTTTTTTATTATTGATTTATTCATTTTCTCTTTTTGCTGAGTCGGTCAATGAATTTTCTGGGAATTAGCCTGTTTCAGTGACAGTGACAAAGTTCAAACTTCTTTCTTCAGAGTCCATTCAAACACATTGAAATCGGTTACTTCCTGTTACATTTCTAGGTTTGTAAATAAGCGACATGCAATGATTCACACAGTATGTTGAAACAATAATACACGATAATACTCCACTTTACGCAGAAATGATTGATCGATCACTAGTCCATTGTTAAAGAATAAATTAAAAACTTTTTTTTGTTTGTAACAAACTGCAACGAACTACAACCACATATGCAATTACATAAGAAAATTCAAAAAGAAAACTCAACTTCATTGACAAACAACTCAAATGCTAGCACTGATTAATGTTAATTTTATAAAAAAAACCAAAAACGAAAACAAACAAATTCGCCACCAAATTATGTTTGTTTACAAAATTATTTTGTTTCTAACGCAATTACTGTGTACTTGACAGACAAAACCGCAACAGTAGTACTAAAAGCGTCCAATTAGTTTCCCGACGACTATTTACTACATTCACTGTGCTAAATGAATCAGCTTCATTCGGTTTCAGTTCTTTTTTCGTTTTTCGTTTGTCCTTTTTCTTCTTGTCTTGTAACCTTCTTAAGCTGCTTCGTTCGCTTCAATTTGGTGCACCAGTATGTTTATGCTGCCGTTTTTTGCTTATTATTTAAAAATACAAAATAAATAAACAATTCAATGGTGAAACAGAAGTAAATTATGAAAGAAAATTCAAAAACGCAAACACCGAAAACCGAAGAGGCACGAATGAACTGAGCGAAAGGAAAATATTGGAACACTTTGATTGGTGGAGGGGATACATGCACTTGTCATTGCACATTTGGTTGGTGTTCACTGTGAAACATGAGTGAATTAAGGTGTACAGCGGCTGTGAAACAGCTGTTTGAGGGTGTAGTACAAACATTTGTGTGAGAAATGTCATTTGTGCCGTGACGTCATTTCTGATTTTAGTACATTTACCAACATAACATGCTGATGGGGCGAATTCAATCGCCATGGCGAACGATGGATAAAGTGCTAAAGTGGCAATAATACACGCGATTTTGTTTTGGTCGTCATTTGCAAAATGACGTATGATGTCATGCAGAAAGCAGAATTGAATGAATTCAGAGTGTATGCTCTGAAATTGAGAGTTATTGTGAAGTACTAAAAGTTATTATTTGTACTAAAAGGATTTCGTACGTTTGTCATCGTTCTGAGGCAAGATTTTATTCAAATAAAAAAATTCAATGTAGAAACCGTTTAAAAGTTTACAAGAAAGTTCCCCTGTTCCAAAAAAGAACATACGTTCCATTTGTACACGTGCAAACGCGTGTCTATCCTTAATTGGCATGGATAAGGCTAGTACCACAGCGTCTTGAGTTTGCATCATCTTCGTGTTTTCGTCCTCATTATTGCTCTGCGAGCTGCATGCTAAAACCTTAACATAATATGTACATATATGCATGCCAAAATTTCAAGCGCACGCCAGCGGAAGAACCCGCCAGATAAAATCTTCGGCCTTGCTCTTTTAGGGCAACTTTGTTGTACTCAAAGCCCAGGTCAAAAAGAGCTTCAGAACTAGCCGAGCCGAGATTTAAAAAAAAGAGATTAACCCTCTTGGTTTGAATATAACATGCTTGTTTAACTTCTTGGCGTTGTAAAATACGTGGTTACAAAACAAAAAATCACATGCCATGTCACGGCGATTAAGAATTCGAACAGAAATGGCAGTGCGCACGCAAGGGACAATAAAAGCCGCGACACTGGCAAAAAAAATCGCTAGTGCGTGCACTATTAATAATAATCGCTGTGATTATTACTTGTTCTGTGCGCGCGTTCTTTTGAAAGCCGAGTACTTCATTTGTTGCGAATAAAAAGTCGCGCGACTGAGGCATGTGCGCGCTTAGCCTAACATTACACCTAAAAATTATTGTTTTTAAAACTAAAATCTTAAAAACCACGCTGCACAGATTCTTACTCCAATAATATTATACATTGCAGCTATTGATAATGCTGCAAGGGAGTACTGTGCGTGTAACTAAATTTCAAACAGAACTTACCACCTTGATCAAAAAGTTACCGGAATTTATTCAGAAAATTAAAAATACAAGTTTATTCATCTAAATCGATATTGTCCCCTTCAAAGAAATCCCCATCGACTGCAACACACTTATGCCAGTGCTTGATCCAATCCTCGAAACATTTTTTATATTCGGTTTTCGGTATGTCCATCAGTACTACCTGCGATTTTTCCATTACTTCCTCTCGGCTGCTGAAACGCGTACTCCGTAGTGGTTTTTTAACTCGATTGAACAGAAAGAAGTCACAGGGAACCAAATCATGTGAATTCGGTGGCTGTTGGATGTTATTTGTTGCACTTTTCGTCAAAGAATTACGAATAATGATGGCACTGTGCGACGGTGCGTTATCATGGTGCAAAATCCACGAGTTTTCTGCCCACAATTCTGGTCTCTTTCGGCGCATTGCTTCACGCAAACGTCTCATAACGCCCAAATAATACTTTTTGTTTACTGTCTGACCTTCTGGCGAAAATTCATGAACTACACCGTTGAAATCCATGAAAACCGTACGCATTGGCTTTTTTTTGATTGAAAACGACGTGGTTTTTTTGGTCTCGGCTCATTTGGTGAACGCCATTCACTTGCAGGATGTTTGCATTGCGTGTCGTACCCATAAACCCACGTCTCGTCTCCAGTAATGATCCTGTTGATGAATGTGGGATCGGTTTCAGCCTTGCAAATCATCTCTTTTGCGATGTCAACACGGTCTCTGATGCAAAAATGAAATTGAGGTCTTTTGGCACCAACTTTACTGCTACACGACGGAAACCCAAATCATTTACCAAAATGTCTTCGACGGATCCATAGGCAATGTTCAAGTCCTCCGCTATCTCTCTGATGATTAATTTGCGGTTATTGACCAACATTTCCTTTACTTCATCAATGTTTTCGTCGGTTTTCGATGTCGATGGTCAGACACTGCGTTCATCATCTTCGATTGACTCACGACCACTTTTGAACCGCTCGTGCCACTGGTAAACGACCGTTTTCTTTAGAGAATCGTTGCCGAAACACTTGTCCAATATTTCCAACGTTCGCGCACCATTAAATCCATTAAATAAATGCAAAATTTAATACAAGTTCGTTGTTACAAATTTAAATTCATTTCTAAAATTGTAAAAAACCGCCAACACACACAGAGATAGATATACTCTTGGCTACGTAACTTTTGCATATGTCAAGCTATGACGCTAAGATTTAGAGGGAATATCAACAACAGATGTACCAGCTTAACAGAAAAAAAACAGAACTCAAATCTGAACAATGGGAGCGCCACACGGTGGTTATTCCGGGAACTTTTGGTATATTAGGATTATAACACTGTTAATGACAATAGTTTAACGTGGTGCCTGCTTAATAACTTGCCAATAGTTAACCAACTATGAGCATATACTTGGTCTGACTTTGCGTTGGGGAGGGGGTCTATGGAGCAGCACTCAGTGAAAGCCTGTTGATGAAACTATTTGACACATGACTGAAGATACTAGGAAAGACAATTTTTGCTTATCACGATCATGATGATCACGTTTTTTTTCCAGCAAACGAACCAGTTTTTTCTTTGTTCTTTTCGGTTTGAGCTTTTGCCATAATTAGACGAAGGCTTATTTGAGTTACTTCAACATGTCCGGAGCTCAGTTCAATAAGGAACTTAAAACACTGAGACAGGGTCTTGAACAAAGACATAGTGGCGAAAGAGCTTTTGTTGAGCTCGAATCCCCAAAGCGAGTTGCTGGAATCGGAACCAATATTAAAAAAGGCACCACAAGAATCTTTTCCTTGCCAAATCCGTTGGCCGAAAACTAGTGGCAACGCTTCCAACGTGTCATCAGAGACGCCCCAACCCCTGAGTTTTACCCAACCACCACCATGCAATCCCTGGTTTGATGGAGAATGTCGGCAAGAACATGGAACCAAAATAGAACTGTACGAAGCGGCACTTAAACGAAGGATAAGAGCACCTTATGAGCTTAAGGAACAAAAGTGTCGGAAGGACATTCGCTTCACTAAAAGAAGAAACTAGTGGATGAGAGGGATGCGATAGTAGAGTAACTACTCCAGGAATAACATACGACAGCTTTACCAAAGTTTTAGCAAGACCACTATAAAAACGCAAAAAGATGTAGACGGAGTAAGTCAAAGTTGGTACTGAGAATATGAAAAAGGTTCTACAAATTGTATAACGACGACAAAGACCAACAGGCGGAATAGACCATTTACATTAGACGATCAAATCAATTTTTTACATTCCGACAGATCGTGAGATTCAACTCGATTTTTAGGCCGGATATAGAGGTGAGCTGTCAAGCCTAGTTTTAGCATCCTCGTTAAAATCGTTCGTATGTGAAGATTGACGATGGAGAACGCTCTCCGGTCCGTCAGGGTCGCTAACTACTAGTCTTTTTATGTCAAAAAACGTTTTAGACAAAGTTGCTCGCTATCATGAGATTTCTATTACATCATAAGTAAAAAAATTGTGCAAAATCTACAAGTGAACAACGGATGCACACATTTCGAATGTGTGTCCAACTACTAGCGTACACTGATGATGTTGACATGATAAGAAAAACTCGCCGGATGACACCGGTATTTTCGCTACGAGTAGTATTCAAAAACGAAAGCTGAATAAATGTGTTAAATGGTAAATGAGTGCTAAACCGTGTATATTTTGTCATTGAAAAGGGACACACAACATTGAGGAACATACAGAACGTCCAATCGATAGCTATAATTAAAGTTAGTTGTCTAACTTTATCTGTTATTCCACCAGCAACACCTTAGTAGAAATAAAACGACGAACCACTCTTGCCAATAGACATTTCTTAGGCCTAAGAAGAAATTTAGGAGTAGTAATTATGGAGACTCTATACATATAGTATAAGTCCTTAATCACCTGAGTCCTTTCTTATGGTGCTGAAGCGGAAGCGTAAGAAATCACCTGAATCATGCCACATATCTAATTCTGCATATAAATAGCCGGAGGGAAAGGAGGATTTATATAATCACTTAAATAAGTGTATGCTGACTTAGCATGTGACATGCAGAAAAGTAGGGAATTTTTTTTTTATAGAAAAAAAGGAGCATTCATAAGCTTCTCGTTTTAATCAATCGAATAATCCTTTGCCCAAAACATATATTTATACTTGAAGGGAAAGTTTCGCAAATAGTGAAAGACAACTAATCTCTTAAGGCCCAAGTGGCTGGTATCTCTACGTTTTCATGATAAAGTCATAAGTACCGGCCGAGTCATTACTGCTCTTTAGATAATCTCAGCTGTGGCTGGTGTAGTTTGTGAAGTTACCTCAAAATATGGGTGAATCTAATAATTAATTACTTTTAACATCTAAATTTTAAGATGCGTCTGAAAACAATGCGTGTTTTGTATCTATTAGCACGTGCTTTGTTTAGTTGATGAATTGGTTACCTAAAGTGAAGTAACTTCTTATATGAGCAAATCATAATCTATCGTGACTGCTTTAGCTATAAATTATGTCCAAAAGTAATTAATTGAGTTCACTGCATATGCATGTCCTAGGTAAAACAGAAAACGGATGGCGAAGGCTGCAGAGGAATTTCAAAGATGAGGTCAATGGCGACAATGGAGGCAGACGCAGTGAACATTTTATTTATGTTCCTCCGACATTTTAGTAGCTCACGCCATATAAGAATTTTTCGGAATTTAGTCAGAATGTCGGAATACAGATAATAATGGCAATCTAAACTGATATAGCAATGGCGAACCAATGACAGTACTTACACCCATTTCGGAATACTCCGGTTGTTAACAAAGGTCCTAAACCACTGCGAAGAGGATATCAGTCCCTTCCAACTTACAGTGCACAAGGGGAAGGCTTAGACATCCGAGCGACGGCTTGATTACAAGCCTAAGTTCGCCAACTTAAAGCTGATATGAGCTTACAGGCTACAGAGCAAAAGCACGACTTAGCCAAACTAGAGTTAACGTAGTTTTAACTGATGATTTGTAAACGTTGTTGAAGCCCGTACCTTTTCATGGTATATGGTAGAAAATCTGGAACATAAATAGGACTTCTGCCAAGAGAAAGTATTAGTGAGTTCAGAGAATCCCACGTGATGAAATGAAAAATCTTTTCGAGTTCCTCGGCCA
This sequence comes from Volucella inflata, assembly GCA_928272305.1. Taxonomy (NCBI): domain Eukaryota; kingdom Metazoa; phylum Arthropoda; class Insecta; order Diptera; family Syrphidae; genus Volucella; species Volucella inflata. The sequence continues at coordinate 77,945,606 of OV743719.1, forward strand.
AGATGTTGAAAGGCAATAACCTACATGAAACCAGCCCCGAAAATAGATTCGTTATTATCACATCTACTACAATTTTCCAAACCTCAACAATCACAAAAGTACAGGTAGTCACTTGATTAGAAAACCCGTCCATCAGATTGATAACTAATTACGATCGAAAAAAGACGTAGATTTATCATTTGGAACGGAACAGTACAGTAGCAACTTTTGTCAACTGTTAAACAGCGAAAAGGAACAAAACTTTACTATTAGACAGAATGGATAGTTCAGTTGAACACAAATAATGATGATCGACAACAACATTGGAATCTGGTGGGCAGAATGAAGGCGCACTTTACAAAAAGGTTATTGCGCTGGTAGTTTTTGTAGACATAAGGGTGGTGATTTCAGCAAGAAAATTTTGCGTAGGTAAATCACTATTTTTGCGGATAAAAGCAATGGACCTGGATTACGGGCGGGGGTAAACAGGTATTGCTCGCAAGGCGGGGCTCAATAATACGCAGATGATGTAGCTATACTGTCTGTTGGATAATGCATAGGGACTGTCTGCTTTAAGGCGTAGTCTGCGGATGGGTGCGATACCTTTAAATCAATCGTTTCAAAACTGAATTTGTTTTCTTTATGAGAAGGAAAAAGTTGGCTTAGACCAACTTGATTCACTTAGGCCAATATCCGTTTCTCCAAAGAAGCTCAGTATTTAGTTATCATGCTGGACAGCAAACTTTTTTGAGCTAAACATGCAACGTTTCAAATATTTTAACCTACTGTCGGATTTGTGCTAATATCTTTCGAATAGACATGGGGCTTGCTACCGATAAGCTTCCTCTGAACCTCTATATCCCTTCCTTGATATTCATAACCCTCAAAACTATTTCTAGTTTGAAAGGAATTGGTCTGAACCCCGACTGTGTTCTGACTCTGATCTTATGATAATGCCGTCTAATGCAATGACAGTAGAACAATTTTTGGGCTTTCACGAATAACTCTCAAACCGATTTAGGATGTGGGACTGGTGTCTTTCTGACATCTTTCAACCGAAATTAACAAAAATCTGATAGCATTGAACTTTGTATATTATAAGGAATTGGTGGTCGGGTCAAGCATCTGCATACGTAGCAGCCAAGTTTCGCTTAAAGCGATGGTAATCCCTCACAACCTCAAACCCGGTTTAATAGTGCAAAATTTCAAATGGCTGAATAAATTGAGTTTTGTTTGGATCCCCGGTCACAATAAGATTCCACGAAATTTCTTATAAACTTGCTGGGCACTGCTTAGAGGTGAGTTTTTCCGAATCCAAACCTGCAAAAGAATTGCCGGCGTCCGTAATTAAATCTACTCGACGTTTCATTCAATAGGGAAGAGTGCAGACTGCTTACTAGCATCGTGCCCAGGTATTACAGCTTTCTGGCATACGTTTCCATTAGGCTGCAGATATCGCCGTTGATGTGATGGGTGTTAGTTTAGTAGGCCCCTTATCACAGAAGCTCTTATTCATCCTCCTAAGATTACTTGATAAGCCTCAGAAAAAGAAACGTACAAGGAGTACAATAGTTTATTTCGTCGTCCGAGGGCTCCGTTCCAACCATCAGCCAGATATTCACCTTATGCAGATTTTTGTAAGAAACAAGGAACTCCTTATTGATTTTAAGGCTGCATTTGTAGAGACTATGAATAAATGTATCGGTAATGTCACTACTGGCCCTTTTATGTTTTATGTTAAGAAAGGATTTCTTTAATAAGTATCATTGCTTGTGCAAAACTCTCAGACCAATATTTAAAGCACACTGTACAACTTTGGCATACGCTGATTACATTGCCATTATAGGTAGGAATAAATCAGCGAGCTACAGCCATTGAAGCAAAAGTGGTAAGGTATGAGAAATAAAGAAAAAGAAACACTATCGGCTTGGACTAAGCGCCATAATGGCAAATTATTACTTTAAAGTTATCAGAGCCTTCGTACAATTAGACTCCCCTGTAAATATAAGTTACGAGATCACCGTAGCCTCAAGGAAAGGTCCAATCTAGTCAACCGACTTTTCTTTGAACTTACTATATAGTCCTTTATGTTGGACCCTTATCGTCTTTCACTATACAAGGACATTTACCTTATCTGGGGACTCTAATTTGTCAGTTCAGATGAATAAAAAATACTAAGCAGATGAACGGCACCTATCCTGAAACAAAATGTCTTTCATTCAATTCCAGAGAACAATGCGGCAAAGGTGACTTGCTCAAGGGGAAGGCACTCCCCTGTTCCAGTGTCCAGGTCCTCCAGCACTAAAGTGTCATCTTAGCAATAAAGGACTTTAAAATTCTTCAATTTTAAAATGACACCCAAACCAAAGAAGTCTTTACTTACAACCATCTATCTTAAAGTTATTTTAGAAACCATTTGATTATATTTATTTTTTATTCTTAAATTTTTTTAAATTAAACTTACCGATTTGTGTCCCTGATCTTGCTGGCATTGTGCTAATTTAACACATTAACAAATTAATTTTTCTTAAATATTATTTAAAAATATATAAATATTTTATTATTATTATTATTATTATATATTATATATTTATTCTATATTATATGTATAGAAGTTAGGCACTTATTTTAAGGCACATATGCGAAAGGTAGTGATTTAAAATATTAAAAAAAAAAAAACACTTTCACAAGCATTATCCACCACTTGTTGTCTTTCTTAACATTTGGTTGGAGTTTTTGAGTTTCATTTCAATTCAGATTCATTTTGGGACTGTATGTTGTTCGAAAATTCCCGGAGGTCTGGGTTTTAACGGTGGAGGCATTCGCTTTAGGCTAATTGATGACATCCGATGTGTTAGCACTAGGTTTTCCATGAAAATTTCTTAAAACGTTACTTCTTGTGTCTGAAATAAATAAAAAAAAAAGACGAAAAGAAAACAACACATGAATATGAATTTATAATTGTATTTTTAAATAATTAATAGTAATTATAGCTGAGAAGAAAAATTATTCTTTCTGGTTGAATTTCGTGGGCATTGGTATGTGCTCATGTTTCCACTAATAATGTCGAATAAATATTTTATTTGAAAACGCAACGTAAATCACAGTCTTATATAGATTTAAAAAAAAAGAAGCAGTCTACGTAGTTTTAAATGTTAAGGATATGTATTTTGTCCATTTCGGTGAAGTGATACTAAAATATATTTGAATACGAGTATGCGTAAGGAATAAACTCATTTTTATCACTTTTTTTTCGAATTGTTTCTAATGGGGAACAGCGCTTTCACACAGTGAATTGACACACTAATTAACTTATTAATTATTTCTTCAAAATAATTTATTAGTCTTATGCTTCAGTGGTAAAGTAATTACACTTCTAGCAACAAGCAACCCAACCCAACACCTGAGCGCGTAGGAGTTGTGTTCTGATGTTAGCATGAGCTGCTCATTTACACAGCACATGCAGGTCACACTGTTGTCCTAAGCAAATAGAGCGTAGGTGCTAAAAATCATAATTTAAGGTAGAGGCGTAGCTCTAATTATAAGAGTTGCCGTATCTGTCACCTGGAGATGACTCAAATCAACTGAAAATGTTAACATCGAAATGAATATACTAACTTCTTTTTTGACGAGGTTTTATAGAAATGGCTACGTCTTCGAAAAGGACATTGACTATTCAACAGCAGATTTGAAGATAAAAAATAGAGCCTCATTGAATGTGGATTTTCTATTAAAAATAAACCTACTCGTAAGTAGGAAGTGTTTTACCGCCAAGGTCAAGATATGAAGTCGCATCGGCACTGTTAGGTAACTTAAGCAATAGTCGATCGGTATAGAAAGTTGAACATATAATTAGTGTTTTTCAAAGTAATGGAGAAAGCAGGTCGGTGAAATCAAATCTGGCTACACCCTTTCCAGTTGTGGGTTCAGATTTTGACGATGGAAAAATAACATCTGAAATCGGATTTGCTAAAGTTCATTAGTTTTCTGGCTTGAAACTTACTTGCTTCGATACGCTTCAGTCCCGGGCTCAATTAATTAATTTCTCTAGTAAGAGATCAATCTGTGTCTAGTTACGGACTCAAAGATGATATCGGTCTACTTCCACATGTGCGTGCCGCCTAAGACGAGGTCTTACAGTATCGTTCCACTAGGAATCGGAGGAATCGACAATGTCACTGTAGAACCCGTTGTTATTTGATCATTTCAAAACTCGGCCAAATCGTTAAAGGAATTCTGTTTTCAAAATGACTAGTGATATCTTAGAGGCTTTTTTAGTTCCCACTCTTATGCCATATAGAGCAGTACTGGGATGATTAAGGTTTTATACAGAGACTTTTTAGTGTTTATTAACAATGATTTATTACTACGTTATACTGATAAACTCGTCAATAACAAGTAGAAGTGTGTTTTAGTAGCTGAGAAGACTTTTAACAAAACCACCTCTGGTGTTGATTTGCGAATTCCGCACAATATTAAAGAAGAAACATGGGTGCGCCCTCCTCTTATATTTTCGGAACCTTCTCAACAGTCTGACCGGAATGCCAAGGCTGAACTTTAATCTATATAGCTCGTCCCTATAAATAGAGTTTAATGCGCCTTAAAACCGATAAAGCGACGATAAATATCGACCTTGAATTCATTGGTTTTCTATAGGATCTGCGGTATTGTATATATTAGGTAAACCGCGGATTGCAATTAAAAAAATAAGGCGTTGATATAATTCGGAATTCGAAATCCTGCAGGCGATGTTTAGCCCTTTAGACGCGCGGTAAAAAACTTTTTTTTTTGCTCATTCGGAAAGGAAGTAGAGGCATCAGGCATAGTTCTACTTACAATAAATTACTGAAATGAGTCGCGGTATACTTCCATCCTCTTCCCGTCATCTCTGTTCGGTGGATATACCAGAAGCTTTTCCGTCGGGATAGGTGAAATTGTTGATTGAAACTGTTCAGGTTCGTCTTTGGGTTGTTTAAGATAGTGTCGTCAATCTGATTGACGGTTAATTAATAAGACGTTTTTTGTATATTGTAAAAAGCTCATATTAATCACGATAATAAATCACGATAAAATAAGCAAACCGCGAAATGAAACAATTTACTGAAAACCACGTATACGTAAACCATAATTCAACAATTTTGTTTTTATGAACGCATTGAAAAAAATCTTTAATGACCCCTTAAGGTGATGGAATCCACACTGGCCTGGTTGCAGTCAGTGTTAAAGTCGATACTCAGCACTTGTTTAAATGAAAAAGGCTAGAAGTGGATAAATTCAGAAAGCTAGATGAAAACTATAAAGAACTTATTGTCGAAATATTGGGTCTATAACTTAATTCGTGCGGTTTGCTAAGAGATGGCGTAACTTGTATTACTCCATTGTTATTATTCCATTGGAACATACGTTTGAAAGCTACTGTCATTGTACGTCATTTTAGTATGTGTCATTCATTTGAAGCGTAAACAACAATAATTTTTTTTTCACACAAATATGTCGAACTTTGTGCCTGAAAAAGTGTTTTTGCGGGGAGTTCTTCTTCATTACCTTAATATGAAGAAAACTGCTGCCGAAGTCATCGTATTTTGGTGGAAGTTTATGGTGAACATGCGCTAGCTGAACGAATGTGCCAAAAGTGGTTTGTACGATTTAAAAGTGGTGATTTTGGCTTGGAGGACGATGAGCGTCCTGGGCAGCCAAAAAAGTTTGAAAATGAAGAACTGGAAGCATGACTCTATGAAGATTGTTGCCAAACGCAAGAAGAGCTCGCAGAATCGTTGGGTGTCACTCAAGCAGCCATTTCAAAACGTTTAAAAGCAGCTGGATATATTCAAAAGCAAGGAAATTGGGTTCCACATGAACTCAGGCCGAGAGACGTCGTGCATGTCCGAAATGCTGCTGGAACGCCACAAAAGGAAGTCATTTTTGCATCGGATTGTTACTGGTGATGAAAAATGGATCCATTACGACAACCCCAAGCGCAAAAAATCATATGTGAAACCCGGCCAACCAGCCAAATCAACGACAAAGCCGAATATTCATGGCGCGAAGGTAATGCTTTGTATTTGGTGGGATCAGATGGGTGTGCTGTATTATGAGCTGCTAAAACCGGGTGAAACCATCAATGGACAATGCTACCGAGCACAATTAATCCGTTTTCCATTTCCATTTTCCATCATGACAACGCTCGGTCCCACGTTGCTATTCCGGTTAAGAACTATTTGGAAAACAGCGGATGGGAAGTCTTACCCCACTTGCCTTATAGCCCAGACCTTGCCCCTTCTGACTACCATTTGTTCCGGTAAAGGCAGAACGCCCTCACTGAAATACAGTTCACATCAGAGCAGAATATCAAAAATTGGCTTGATTCGTTCTTGGCTGCCAAGCCGGCGCAGTTCTTTTGGGATGGGATCCACAAATTGCCAGAAAGATGGGAAAAAGTTATAGCTTCAGATGGGCAATACTTTGAATAATACTATTGTACATGTTTTTCTTAAATAAACGTTCAAATTTTGAAAAAAACCAGCACGAATTAAGTTATATACCCAATAAAAGGAATGCTTAACAAATATATTGAAAAAACTGTTGACCGGCAACTACACTACAACTTTCGAGTAGCTAGAAATATATTCTTGTGTAAGCTGTTACCAACAGCTATATATTTTGGAGTTTTTTAATTTACTTTAGACGTTATATCCGACTTTAAAATTTGTGATATGATGACCTTCGTAATCCACGTCCCTTTGATATGTCTCGAGTTCTATTTTTCAATTAGTTCCGCTGTTTGTTTTTAAGCTTAAAGTTAAACAAACATATTTGGTATATACTTATATACTTATACTTAATCCATCAGATATTGTCTATCATGGTCTATTACTTTTTTTCTTTCTGGAAGAGACATTAGGCCTCTTTTGTAAAAGTCAGCAGACTTATGGGTGAAAAAGTTTTTCACGTACGTTTTGATCTCATCTTCGGTCGGAATTGAGTTGCCTTCCGTTTAAATTGTTTTGGAGAGAGTGGAACAGATGGTAGCATAACTTCTCAGCCAAATGAATTCAAGTTTTGTTTTGTCACTAAGGCTTTGTGTGGTCCGGCGTTGTCGTGATAAAAAACAACGTCCTTCCTGTTCGCCAAGTCTGGCCGTTTCTCTTCCACTGCCTGCTTTTAAAGAATCGAGCTGAGAGCAATATTTAATGGCATTTATTGTCTGTTTGCGTGGAAGCAACCCCTTGCCAATCCCATCAAATTCTCAACATGACATTTTTAGGATGCAAATTTTATTTGCCGACCGATTGCGGTCTTTCACCAGGACCCCATCATGACCTTTTACGCCAAATGTTGTTGTAAACCACCCATTTTTCGTCTTTTGTAACCCGTTTTTTTTGGAAAGCATCAAAAATTTAATTTCAAAAATGACCCACAGACCATTATGCAATCCACAATGTTTTTCCACAGAGTTCCTTACGAACTTCAGTCTCTGCGAAACGGTTATATGGGCGATGTTTAACCGCTGAGCGATCTCCCGTGCCGTCAAATGCCTGTCAACGCTAACTGTAGCCAAGATTCGAACGTCATCTGTGTTAGATGAATGTACAGAGCGAACAGTATCAGCAAGGTCTGTATTTTCTGACATAACTCGTGTATTGCAAATCTTTCGTTGCGCGTCTGTTGCTATGCACTTTCATATCCTCAATTTTAAAAACAATAGTGAGCACTTGAAACACGTCTGATGAAAACAAATCTAAGTTAAGGATAACCCTCTCCATTGAAAGCAATAACAAAAATTTCATAAGAGTATACACAGAGATTCTCTGAAACGATAAATACTACTTCCAATACAAAAACCGCAGAAGTTATTGTAGTTGGCGACCTTTAAGTAAAGAAGTACAGTGACTTTGACCTATTCAATAAGCTTCGTACTGGTTGTTTTGATTGGATTTATTGGAAGAGACGCAAACAGCACAGCTCACAAAATCTTCAACTCTTAACCGGAGGAGAATTAATTCAGACAAAATTGATGAAAAGGGAAAACTAAATGCAAAAGTACTACACTCGCAATTATTCGATGGAATTCTCAAATTGTTTGTTTACATTCTTGACTGTCCGATTAACCGACTATTCAACCCAGAAACATACGCATAGCAGAAAAATGTCATTTCCCAGCAGAACTTGATAATTAAATCAAGATAATAAGTGTACGAGTATGTACTCGTACATAAGAGTACACATACATATGTAAGAATCGTAATATGAGAAAATGTCTCGTTACTTTTATTTATGATGCGTCAGCAAGATGAATAATTGATTGCTCAGAATTAACTTTAGAAATCCGAATATATGCTTTCAATATTCAGTGAATAGCTAGAGCTACAATATTTGTTTACTTACATATACTAACCAAATACCTTCGAATAGTGTATCCGGAACAGCATTCCACATATGTACATATGATTACGTTTGTGCATTTGCTCGTTAATACATATACCAACGAGTATTCCTCAGTACGAATAGATGAATTGTAGCCCTGTTCTTAATCGAGTTTGTTAGTAATCTACTCTGAATATTGAAACTGATTTTTCGGGACTAACTAGTCTTTAGAATTGACTTAAGTATCAGCAACCATCGTAACATCTATTAGATTGTTTGTCATTTTAGTTACAAACATTTTAATACGAATATGAAACATCATTCAATACCATTCGATCGTCTCGGATGTCCGAGGAATTTCCTTTTGGTCTAGTTGGCTAAAATGTATAATAAAGAAATACCAAGATGTTGAAAAATAGATGGTCTAAGCCTAAGCCTTAAGTGATTCAAAAACGGATCCCATCACTATGAGACTAACTTCTGGCTCTACAATATCCGGCCTCGTATGGTCTCTAGGTTGGGGTTTTTACTGGGTCAAAATACCAGTCACTTTAAAACCTTCCTACTGTGAAGCAACCAATGTCTTTAACTTATTCTTTAAATATCACATTAGGTATAAAAAAAAGTTACATTTATATATAAATACAACATACTCGTATATCTAGTAGTAGTTAATGTTTTGGTACATGAAATGAACAAATTCCCTCTCGAGTACCAATGAACGCATCCACTCCCACTTGAGTTACAAGTGACGTTTCTGGAAAAATCCCGCGTAAAAAATGTTGACGTCAGTTGTTTGCAATCATGGAATGAGATCGTTCGAAATTTGTTTTGTTTCATTTGGCATGAGAAAATGCGGCAACGTAAAAGGCGAAATCTTCCGGTTGTTGCGACCACTAAAAATCACAACGAAACTATGTGTATCCTACCTTGAAGTTATTTGCGGATACTGGTAAATAGCCGACTGTGCAAAATCCGAACGTCCGTACACTATGCAAACTCCACAAGTCATCAAAGCTGATGATAATCGAATTGACCGAAATCCGAAGCGCAAGCAGAATTTCATGTCTCAGGAAATGGATATCACCAAGAATCTGAGACAAAGAACAGTAATATCGGCCGCTTGTTCGCAGAACCATTGAAACAGAAATGTAACTCAAAATCGAGACCTTGCTTCGCTAGTACGCACAGAACGGTCACAGGCAATTTCTTTTTACTGACAAGAAACCAGAATTATAGGCTCGTTTCGAGAGATTCATAAAGCCTTTTGTGATGGTTTGATGAAGTGCCGGCAACTATGAGGTAACCGAACCTCATTTCTGCAAGAAAAGTTTTGAAATCCCGTCAAAAGTGTATCAAACGGAGATTTTGGGAACGAAAATATCTGCTTAGTCACACTGGAGCTTAATATTCAGCTGTGCAATATACGAGTCTAAATGCGGCAGTACAAAGCTTGAATCCCAGGTTGATCCAGTGAGTTTTTGGATTTTGCTGCTGCGGCCAGCTACATTTGCTATGTATCCTTTGTATATAAGGAATCTGTTTAATGTTCGTCTTAAGTATTTTGAGTTTTGGGTGTGATGGTGATTGCCAAGGCATCTGCATATGCAAATTTCCATGATGTGGTTTCAAGTATATCACTGATATTAAGACAAAAGAGCAAAGGAGCAAAGACGAAGCCCTGAGGCAAACCATTTTTAGGTTGGAATTTTAGTTTAAAGTAAGTTGTTGATAAGACGTGATGTTCTCAGGCATGGAATTACTTTCAGTAGTTTAAAGATATAGCCATCCTTCTAGACGGTGTTGTACGCTGCAGTTAAGTTCACAAAAGCAACGGATGTTTTGTTGGTAATAGTTTTGTGACGGAAGTGATAGAACCTGGTGTAGGTTTTTACCCGCATGAAATTCGGTTTGTTCTGTATATAGCTCATTGATGATAGGGTTTATTCGATTATAAGTAAGGCGCTATAGTAGTTTTCATCAAGTATGTAGCTAGGTTAACTGGACTCGAAAATTGCAATATTTTTCAGTTTTATGAACCGCCTTGGGATATTGCCTGATTTTCGCGTTACCGAGACATCATAGATCGTTTTTGGAGCCATTAGTGAAAATCCGTTTAAATTCTGTAACCAGCTCGGAATCCTTTATAATTTCGAAATAATCCGAGCTCTCTTGTGGGTGGCAGTGGCTCAAGTGGTAGTGTATTGACTTCCCAATCAGAAGGTTCGACGTTCAATCCCAACCGCGCCCGAAAGACATTGTTTTTTCAGGCAACTAAAATCAAGTGAGATGAATGGTTCCCTATAATACAACAAGTTAAATTACACTAAAAATAAGTTTCCCCATTAAATGTTCGATGCCACCCATTGAGCGAAATAACCACTGAGCCCAAACATCTTTATCCATCTCTCCGGCATTTTAAGAGTAGTCGTATCCTCTTGAGTGTAAAGTTGTTTTAAAAAAAATGTCGGCAATGTCAAGAAACTTCAATGTGAATTTTAATAAAATCCACTCCTTTGTAATGGAAGACGGCCTGAGAGTACAGTCCTTAATTTGTTGGAGGAAATTTCTTGTGAAAATAACTACTAAGATGGATATCTTAACAGGATTTATTAAACCGATTCATTTTAGTGTTGCATGCACTTAAGCGAAGACAGTCGCTATTCATGTTCCAACATTTTATCAGAAAGGTAGTGCAGCTATGTAATCTACATAGTTTCATTTGAACAATAAAGAGCGTAAACCATAGAGTCGATAAACATGCACTACCAAGCAGCTTATATATATCAGTGCTCTGTATTCACAATCATGCCTTAATCAAAACTAGTGACTTGCCCGCACTGTGTTAAATGGCCAAGTTATACATGCCGTCAAATAGTGCGAAACAATGAAAAAGAAATAATTTTTAAAAATATTAGGGATAGACTCCAATGAAACTGGTTGATGATGGGAATTTCTATGTGATCACAATCCGCCTTTCCTAAAAGTGTAAAAGCGAATAATACATTTGGTCCGAGTCCCGACACGGAGAATCAATCCCAAGATCGACCAAGATATGCTTAGTATTAAGATAGATACAGCTTTTCCTGATAAAAGTTTAAAATCGGCTATTTTAGCATCTTCTATAAATGTGTTGTGATTTTAGAGAGATTACAGACATTACGAAAATTGAACAATACATGCTTCAACAGTACAATGAAACTGCTAAAATTTAATACCAAAGCGGTAGACATTTGCTAAAACAGTTTAGGAAATAAAAGTTCTCGATCGCTCAGCAATTTTTAAATTGGTTCAGTCACTATTGAGGCAAGGTCGTACTGACTTGAACTTCTTGTCGTCTCCATGGGAAATAGATTCTGTACCTCAAAGTGTGCTTTAGACTTGTTGACTCATAAAGAGCGCATCTCATAAGTAACATTCACCGAATTTTACATAAAGACTTGTCTAATAAAACCTAAAACATTCATTTGACACTTGACACGAGCATCAGTAGCAACATATTTTTGGCCGCCGAAGTCATTCCATTTAATACCATGTACACCATGTACATCCTTTCTTCAGGGCCGTGCTAAAGAAAACGCTTATGCCAACTATTCCTAGTCAATTAAACGATGAAATCCATCCGCAAATCTGTGCAAATGTGATGAACAATTTGGTTGACCGGTATTGTTTTAACGAATTAAAATTAAAATTAAATACTATTTGAAAACATAAATTAAAACCTTTTATAACTTTGCAGCCTACTTATTAATGCTTAACCTTAAGATACTCCTTAGAAATACATAATGATAAACACTACGAATATCTCATTCTATTAATATTGTTAAAAAAGCTTTTTACCAGAAACGCGCATACAAATATGAATACTTTTCTTCGATATTTAAGAATTGGGAAACCACGGAATCGAGCTTTCAGTAAAAATAATAAAAATTGACATTACTCTCATGCAAATGTAAGCGAGTATCGGCGAATGTACTTGTGTACGTACAATAACGCCGAACCAGGATACACGACTTCATATTTATGAACACATTCTGCATGTGAATTAAATCACTACAAAAAAGCTTTATTCACAAAATGTATGCAATTAGGTCCCACCTTCACATCGTCCTTTTGTTTCCCTTTATTGATACGTTAAGGCCAACACACCATGCAGACTTGTAAAAGGAGGTCAGCAGTAAAGACGTCAATTCAAATTTTTGCCAAAAATCGGCCCTATTCGCAGTAATTGCTGTATTCCGATTTCAACAAGTCCCACCTTACTTACCACTCTCCACACACTTCGTAGTGTATGGACTACGGTTTATTGCCATCAAAATATGGAGTAAACGGTTACCTATGGCAACATGAGACTGTCAAACATTTTTGAATGAAACTATTTCTTTTTGAACTCGAGGCTGAATTAAACATCTAAGTGGGTCATTACCTTAAATAAACTGAAACAAATGGCAATCTTATTAGTCGGAAATGCTCATTGCCCATAAGTATGCATATTTGCCCAAAAAACGTGAAGCCAAAAAATTACAACAGTTGATTTGATACGCAAAAATACGAGAACTGCCGGACTTCATAGTTCATTTATTAAAACAGACTTCCGATTGGTTTGCATGTCCTTAAAATAAAGAAAGGTCCTTTTCAGCGCCATTCCTAGGAACTAATTGTGTTAACGCATCGGTAAATAGTATTTAAGTTGCACTTATTCAAAAACATACAGAAAAATGACTATACCGAGTATATGAATGCATAATTTAGAGTTTCATTGAAGTTCAACTGCAATTGAATTGCAAATACTTTCGAGTACAAACAAGAAAATTGAGTTACGCTAAATTACCACCAACAACCAACAACGATACCATGGTATTGTGAAGAAAATATGCTACTTTGAGCTTTGTAGCATATGATGGGCATTTAACATAACATTCTGAAATGGAACTTGTTATAAGAAAAGGTTTTAAAGGTTAAAATCATAAGAAACAGGTAAGCAAAGTGAATATATTTTCGTCGTAATGGATATTATTGTTTCGTACAAACCAGAATCGCTGTTTTGAAAAGGAAAAGTATTTGGTCTACATACTTACTCGTGTGACATTCTGCGAATCGTTGTTGGAATAAGCTTCCGAAGGCTTTCAAGACTCATGGATAGAGGACAACACATTAATCTGCCAATAGATACAATTATTCGCGAGCATCGAGCATCGAGTCTGGGCTCGATTATCTTCTAGGGCGAACAATATGATACCTTTATGAAACCCATAAAAGTATGAACTCGTTTCGCAAGCTAGACTGCTGGCTCAATGTCAGAAAAAAAATGTAAACTAGAAAACCTACAATATTACGAAAATGTTAAATAGATTTGGCTAATGAATGAAAACTTTCATAACTTTTCATTTCTATTTATTAGCTCAATCAATGTCTAAGAAATTGTAGAACTCCTTGTTTGAAATGTCCTCTATCTGCCATCCAACAATGGCGAAGTTGGTCTGGCCACTTATCGATTGCAGTAGGCATCTCATGCATTGCATGCATGCACGCTTCAGAAACTCAATACTTGGATGGATGTTGAGTATCAGGAATGGACCACAGCCTTCAGTCTAATGCATTAATGTGTCGGTCAATTATCCGCAAAAATAAAGTTCGAAAGATGTTTGAGTTGATGTTCCTTATGTGGTGGACCGGGGTTTCGTTGAAGGTTCACCATTTATTTGTAAATAGCTATTTATTGAGGAGCTCCAACAAGTTCTTCCCAACGTTTTGACATGTTCCTCGAAGAAATAGAGTTCAGTGACCCATTGTACTCGTATGCGACTCCCAGCAAACCATCACGAAAGCTGGGTGGCTGGCCACGTTAAACTTTCGAAATCGAAATTATTATGTCATGATAAATGAGCATACACTCTATTGTCCTGTTACATGTTACAATGCTGTTTTTCCTGATATCCATCTCCCGGTACATGATTTATTTCTTGTAATTTTCTTTTAATAACTTCTTGGTACGATACACAAAGTTTCGTGTGATTTTCAAAGGCCGCAACACACGAAGGATTTCGTTGCCGAAACAACATCATTTTTGAGCGAGCCTTAATCCATGATTGCAAACAGCTGATCCCAAATAGCCCTCGATTTAGAGTAGATGCCTTGCCTATTGAGAACGAATGTGTTCTTTTCGTGCAGTAAAACATTTGCTGAAACTAAGTACTGGTATATGTGTCCCAGAGACAAAGTGGCAAAATGTCGAGAGTAGGGCCTGGTTAAAAATAAAAGCGTACAAAATATTTCACTACCGAACGGAACCTTGTTCATCTTGACATTAAAACCACCTGAACAAGCTACAGACTAATGGCAAACAACTTAGAAAATGTCACAATATTCCAAATAGGCACTACGCAATCGGAAAGGAAATATTTTGGCCTAACTTTGATCGGCTTTTAAACAGAGCATCAAAAGGGGGAATGGTGCCTTGGAAGAAATGGGTCTGGAACGAAAAACTCTTCAGTATTTAACTCATGGACTTTTTATACTTTATACACTGCTTGTTTAGGAATATGGTACTTGATTATATTCTTTAGCGGTAGGTAACCATTTATGCAGGAATAACGCGAAACGCGGATCGTCAGGAACGTCAAAAATTAAATAAGCACAACATAAAAAATACCATAAATTAAGAGGAAGTACTATGAACGCAAGTTGAAAAGAACTTTGCTTGTTGGAACCACATTGATAACAAACCAAAGTAAGCTTTTCAGGGCTGGTCTAAGTTCAATGGAAATAACAAGGTCCTAGAAAAGGGTTCCTTAGCTAGAGCACTTTGGATGGCAGTAATTGTATAGGAAATAAGGAGAGGTATTATCACATCCCATACGCCGGTGACTGTTAAAAAAGTCTTACGTCGAAGTACGGGTAAGCGAGGTAATATTTTGAATATTCTACTCGTAGCATAGCGAAAAAAAAATAGGAAGAGATTCAATCGCATAAATACTCGTACACATACATATGTATATCCGACAAAGAGGGCTTACATACGAGCTTACGTAGAACAACGAAATTTGTAATATATCGAAAAATTACTTTAACCAGCCATTTAAAATATTTGTAATTACTGCGTACTGTCATTTCCTCGGTTGTGGCGAACAAAGAGGATACGGGAGTCTTGATGGAAGCCGAACTAAGCGAAGTAATAAAGCTAATTTATCTGCACCTTATCCTGCAAAATATGATCGAAATTTGGAAATCTTGAACTTGAATGGCTCTCAATTGAATTTAATAATACTTTGAGAAGCGATCATATGCCTAACCAGTAGAAAATGAGAGTTTTTGTTCCACCCCGTGAAGGCAAAGATTGCAACAACTACCAGTTAATGAAACTAATGTCGCATGTTTCAAAATAAGACGATGTGATTCAATGTTTATAGATAATGATCAACAAAACTCTAAAAAACCTTAAAAGATTGGCATCCAGCAGAGTTTGCAAAGACTTGGACAGAATGATCCCTTTAACGAATGCAGAACGCTTTGCTCGAAAATCACGACGTAACAGCCTTCAGGAAACTCAAAATAAATGTGAGAAGGCGCTAAAAGAGTACCTGTTACAAATCAGTTGTACTAAGACCGAATTTTCGTATTGCCATTTTTCCGAAATCACAGTACGAACGTGCATTTACGGACATCTTCACATTTAAAAACCAATTGAGCAAATTACCTGATTTTGACACGTCTAACAAAGGTCGTCAGAAAGCTTGGTTCACATAGCACCGGAGGATCCAGTTCAAAGAAGAGGCCAAAAGAAAAAGAAGACATCCACCAAAAAGTTGAGTCCAACTATAGAGGTATAGCCCTTCTCAATACGGTTATATAATATAAACTTCGGAAACTCCTTCATCAAAAATCTGATTGAGCCTTTCAGTGTAGTTTCTAGATTGGAAAATCCACAAACGGCAACATCTTAAAACTCCGACAGATCCTGAAAAAACTCAACTATTTCTATCGATTTTTGGCCGCATATGACAATATTTTAGAGATGAGTTTTTTTTAGAGGCATTTCTACGAGTAGTTTTGGCAATCCTTGTAAAACTCGTTTGTCTGTGCAGAAAAACGGTAGAGAACGCTCGCTGCTCTGTCAAGATTGTGAATGACGGAGAAGGAGACCATTTTAAGACCTCAATCATCCCAATCCGACATTATGATGATAAGCATGAAATCTATCGAAAGCGGATAAATATATGTACATATCCTTGATAATTTTGAGAGAAAAATTCTGAGTAAGATATTCAGTCCCGCTTACGTTGGCAGCTTCTGAAAAGAGGATTCAACAACAAACGATACAAGCAGTACGGCGACTTTAATCTACTCAGAAAACTGCATGTCAGTCGCCTGAGAATGAACCCGAATGCATTGGCTTCCGATGTCTATGAATCTAACCCGGAGGGACAACAGATGTTTGAGCTCAATGGCTATTTCGCTACATGTTGCAGTGGTTTCTCCCATATGCCAACAATTAAGGCGTTACAGTGTTTTGTTTTGAATTTCTTAACTTTCTAAAGCACGTAATGATTCAGTATTATAATTTTTGATTAATTTAAAGTGCAATCTATTAGTTGATCAATAAAATGTACTCAAATTATTTGTAATGTCGATATTTTCGTTTTGTATTTTAAATTCTATAATGTTAAAACTCAGCTGAGTTTTAAGTTGCTCTTTCTTCTTTTCTTGTAACTTTACGTAAAATCTAAATATATAGCTTTTCTTTACCTAATGATAAAATGGTGTCTTAAATATCACCGTTACATACAATTTTTCGGAGAAACCAAACTTATCACCCACTTAAGGTACAATTTAAGTAGTTGTGCGTAGGCGTATACGTAATATTATTTTCTTACAAGTTCTTTGTCTACAAGGCATATTTACGACATTTGGATGACGAAAAACGTTGATACACGTCAATGATTTCAATGATTTCAATGATTTACCTAGTCTTATTATGAGTTCGGTTAAAACGTCCGGATTTAAAATTTGTTTACAGAATACTCTTGCATCGTGGACACTACCTGGCCAGCTTATGTCAATGTCAACAGCATGGAAAGATCTGTCCAGGCCAACAAACCATCACTGCATTCAATGTCTATTGACAAACTGCTCTTCATTTTCCCTTTGTACGTCGATGTTGTTCATCCTACCGTCAACTCTTTATACACTGTTAATGTCCTCTTCGTTTCGAAAACATACTTCAAAAGTGTTAACTTTAAAATTTTCGTTGTTTCAACCAACTTTTCACAACAAATGCTCACCTAATGGGTAATGCCTGTGGAGGTACTTCTGCAGTGAAGATTTCATGAGAGATCACGCCTGCGTCATGTCACACTGATTTGGTCTTTTTTTTGTTCCGTAATGTTGGCATTACATCATGGAAAGATTTAGCCAAACACAGATTCTACAAATTATTCAGCTGTATTACGAAAATCATCATTTTACGAGGAACGCGCATAGATTAACTTATGGTCCACATAATCGGCCTACCGAATGCACAATTCGCTATACCATCGGAAAATTTAAAACTCAATTTTAATTGAGATAATACAGGACTAAATAGACCGCATCTAGCACGTTGTGAAGAAAATATAGTGGGGATAGCGGAAAGTGAGAGTGATGACGGTGATGAGTCGATTCGGTGCCGTTTTCAACAGCTTAGATTGTCGTATGCAATAAGTTGATGTATTACACAGGAGCGTCTTAGTTTAAAGCATACAGAATTCAATTCGTTCAAGAACTGAATCGTCACCGTTTCAGACGTGGGGCTCTTGAAAAACTTCAAGAAGTTTTGTTTTTGCTTTCGATCAAAATTTTGTTTAGCGATAATGATCATTTCTGACGTCATGCCAGCTCCAGACCTAGCATTACATCTAAGCAAAGCAAGGGTTTGGTGTTGTTTATGAACTTGTTGCACCATGGGTCCATATTTTTCTAAAACTGAGGCCAATATTTCTAG
Organism: Volucella inflata; assembly: GCA_928272305.1. NCBI lineage: Eukaryota > Metazoa > Arthropoda > Insecta > Diptera > Syrphidae > Volucella > Volucella inflata. Next base: position 77,963,928 of record OV743719.1, read on the forward strand.
ATACGGGCCGTAACTGTGAATGGCGCCCATTATGGTGCCATGATAATATACTATTACATAATGTCTCGACGACATTTGGTCCCAACAAGACAGCACCACTCACCAGTCACCACACAGCCCATGAAATTATGGTTTTCTTGCTGGAAAATTTCGGTAAACAGTTAATTTCAAGCTTTGGAACAGTGAAATGGCCGCCTAGAACATGTGATATCACATCTCTAGAATACATTATTTGGGGCTACTTAAAATCCAAAGTCAATTTGGATATGCCGGTTACGATTGAGAAATTGGAGACCAACATTACCCGAGTCATTGGTCAAACACCACTCGTAATTCTCGAAAATAAGAACTTCAGAATGAACCATGTTAGTTGCAGTAACGGCCAACATTTGAAGAAAGCAATCTTCAAAATGTACCTCTAAAGGAGTCACCCTTTACAAATGAAGCGTTTTCTTTGCATATTATTGACAGTCTTTGCACAATTTTCAATCCAAAGTGGAAAGCTTATTTATTTGGTGAAACGAAATGTTTTGCAAACTGTCAAAACTTTGCACTTTTCAAAAACCATTCTTCTCACTTTGACAATTTGTATTCAGTGAAACGAATTTTGCAAAAAGGTGACATTTCTTTGATTGTGTAAAAAATACTTTCCTCTTTGTAAATTTGAATTTGGTGAAATGAAATTTGCAAAAATAAATTAAGAAATTGTAAAGTGAAAAGTGGTTGGTGCGAGGCTCTGAACTCAATTTTTAAAGTGTTAATTAATTGTTTTTTCCTCAATTTCCTCAAAATACATTTTCATTACTTTATTTCAATTTTCTTTCTCACAGTGATTATGTTATTTACTTATTTTGGCTATTTTTCTAGAAATGTATATCGTCTTGCTTACGAAAGAGTTGATTTTATTTATGATGAAGTGATTATTTCGAAAGTTATGGATTTTTGACGCATCTCCCATTGAACGAAAACCACTGTGCATGGATGACATTCGACATTTATTAGGGTGACTAAATTATTAGCGTAATTGGGTTTGTTGTTTTATTCTAGGCAATCACTCATCTAACGTGATACTAGTCGGCTAAAAAAAAGAATGTCAGTCGGGGAGGGGTTTGAACTGAAAGTCGAACCGGAAGCTAATACACAACTAATTGAGCCACGGCCACCCTCAAAGTAAGTAGGTATTCTGTCATTTATATTGAGATTGTTACTTTAAGTGCTGAGTGGTGGTTCGAATCAATGTTTGGTGTAAAAAACAAAATAAATAAAATCAACAATAGCATATGAGTGACCCGAAAAGAAGCCGAAGATCAGCACTGCCGACTCTCCGAAAATTCAAATCAACTTGCGAGTCCCAGTCCTCAGTCTGCAAATGACACGAAAAATCAAATCTTTTTCCAAAGTGAAAGAAGAAGAAGTAATGCTTCAGGTTAAAGTTATTTTTTGGGTTAGAAACTCTTAGTCTAATTTTAATTGTTTCTTACTCCAAAAATAGTATCAAACCTAACTAATGAAAAATAAAAATAAAAATAAAAATAATAATAATGGTGCTTAAAATTTTATTTTCTTTGGCATACTTAGCTATAAAGTTTCTTTCGTGCTGTTGGTGTTTATTGAACAGCAAACCCTTTATAGTGTTTCCTCTCTCTATTAAGGTCTAATTAATTCACATAAAATGACCAGGATATACGGTTCAACTAGCTTTGAAGAGTTATCGCCGATTTCTATCAACGTTTAACATGACAGCTGTGTTACATAACACTTCCGCATCCACATACATACTTTATTTCACATTAACCTTTAATTGCCAGAAGCCAGATACTGAAACTTGTGAATTCGTTTCAATAGAATTTTAATAAAGCACCTGTTTGAGAATATTTTTACCATACCACTCTCATATCACTCATCGATATTGGATTTTATTTTTTATTTTTATTTTTTTTTGTTTTAAATTTTAAAAGTATCATAAATGTACATATGAAAGCCACAAGTAGCTGAGCTCATTAAAAAGGCATAAGAGCTGTGAGAAAAATACGGCACATAAACCTGCCTTTAGTATGCACGCATGTTATTGAAACTTTGAAAGCACCACACGCCTACATGTTGCATTGAAGGATAGGGTAGTCACCAGGTCAACTTTTAACTGAAATCGATGCCTTCATTATTGAGAAATCATGAATACGAATAGATATCCACGTATGCATGAGTGTAAGTATGTTTTTTAAAAGGGTGTCTCAGAACTAGATGGTTTGATATATTTAATCAACTTTAAAGGAGGGACTATCTCCACAACCCTAAAGGACTGTCTTCTTCTGTAAAGTTGTCAAAAAGGAACAAGGCCAACCAAGGATAATGTATTCAAGTTTTCTCGAGCAGTGCGCAGTGAGGTGCGGTTAGTCTATGTAGTTAAACAAACTTACTTAAGACAAGTTTCTTGCTTTTCAAAGTGAGTGTCCAAAAATGTCCTCTTCATAGCCGATCTGCAGAGTCTCGTAATGTAGAAGGCTAAATGATGGAACGTCTAACAAAAAAAAAAAACACTCTTGCGCTGGCAGCCCGGTATGGGCCATTGCCCAACTTCTTGACACTCATTTGTGTTGCTCATGTTGTAATTTTTGTCACATCTGAGCGGGGTCTACGGTTTATCGCCAAGTCCGAACGGCACTCCTTAGAAGCTATTTCATAGGCCATCTTACTTTCGGGAGCTTGCCATTGCCCGCCGAAAGGGTGATGGCGATTTGAAAAATTGTTAATGACCCAGCCAGGAATCGAACCCAGACTCTCTGCGTGATAGTCCAATGAACTAACTATCGCGCCATCGCCATCGCCTGATGGAACGTCTGCCAATGAAAAATTTGCTATTTTTTTGGCCTGCCAATTTCGGTGGGCACTGCTATCGTAGAAATCAATTGCTCGTACAACAAAATCAGTTTAAGAGCATTTACTTCCTTAATAAACTTGAATATTATAGTACTCTAGTGAAGGTGCTTTACAGTTTCTTAGTTGCTTAGTTTTCTTGAATAAAGTAATGTCTCCTAAATAGATAAAGAATCGCATATTCGGTTGCTTCATCTTTTACAAAAAGGCGACATTTATTTTCCTGTCTAATACTGAGTTTGTGTAAGTAATATCATGCCTGCCAGTGCCTGGTCAGAAAGCTGACAAGTCCTTTGGTATAATCTCATTTTCAGCTAAAAGATTATTTAGATTTTTCTTGGAAGAGTTTTATAGCTCTCTTATGGCTCTTGGCCATTTATTAGATCAGCGAGCCTTTTCTAGCTATCACCTGCATCCTGATACCTGCCAAAGTTTTATTTTGTTTCTTGTTGGTATGTTCTACATTGAAGGAACGTAGCACATGATTGAGCTGCTGGATGACTGTCAGTTAGTATATGGACGCATGCGTCTTGCATTCCTGTGTCCAGGATGGAAAAGCTTTTTGATTATTAACAATGGAGAGAGCCTTAGAAAAATATTGAATGGCTTATGTTTACCATCAAAGCTGGTATAGTTTATCAACAAATCTGCTTTAACGATGTCCTTTGGACCACTAGCTCACGATTTGTATTTTTTGACTAATTCCATACACGGGACAAAAAATCACCCGAAAAACTTTTCTCTCGAGCAGAAAAGGTTCGTCATACAGTAGAACTACAATAGAACAATAAGAGTCTTATACAGTGATGTTTTTGTTGTTCATTAGCATCGTCTTTTTCTTTGGAGACCGAAATAATGACAAGAGTAATTATTCACTTGATGACAACCTGTAGGCCTGCATATCAGCCATCGCAGTACTTTTCAAATGTCTAGAAAATACAAAAAAACAAGAAGGGGCCGTTAATCATTTATACAAACGTGATGATACTAACAAAATATTCTCACAAAAGCGCACAACGTTTGATTGTGCTGACAAGTGTCTAAAACATCCAAATCGGCTTTTGATCCTTATGTGGTTCTGTCTCTTCCCTTCTAGCTAAGGCATTCCGCTGCAGCTATGCTTCCACAGAATAATACTGCCACATATGAAATTTCGCGTCCGTTGTCTCTTTCGAGGTTCTTATAAGCAAGAGGTATTCGTAGATTTTTTTTCAATCCGATACGTTTTCTTAACGCTATTCGGAGGTGGCAGCCAGGAGTTGTCGTTATTAACTTTTTTTTGGAGTAGCGAGCCTTGTCCATCGTCATCCTACACAGATGGAGCTTGACAAGTTTTCCAACACTTTACGTTAGCTATACGTATAGTACATTTCTATAAATGAGTTCATACACATTCCTCAGTTTTTTCCAAGATCTACCGGAAGATAAATATCTGGTCGATGATAGACTAACGGTTTAAAAAAATAAACCATACATGTACACGAGAATCAAAGGCGATATAATGTATGATAAAGTTTACGAAAATCAAAATTAAAGTTGTGTACAAGTACAAGTCAGTGCAATATCTAAGATCTTCTGTTGAAAAAGCTATAATAATGATAATGAAGATAAAACTATCATAAGCAACGACATTGCGAACACGTGAGAAGATAATGGGTTACAAATCAGTCGTAAACCATGTAACCACATTGCCGTCTTTGTGAGCCTGAAACCATAACTTTTGCCCTCTACAATGATTACAATGGGTCATCGTTCAGAAATCCAAAAAAATGTTGATACTCTGTCGTTAGAAACCAAGGAAATTGCTTTAATGATGAAGCACATAAAATTAACGCGACATGGCTTAAAAAAAAAGTTGAACGTTGAACAACCTTGCTTTTTCAGGGCTTCTAAGGCGATCTAAATAAAAATGCTATCAAAGGCAATACGCCTAAGCAAATTAAAGATAAACTGGATGCTACTCGTATGTACAGGGACTCTGCAACAACATTTACCACCGTAAAAATTTTGCCAAGTGAATTCAAAAGTGATCGTACCAACTTGGATGACAATGACTGTTTGTGATGACTAAAAACTAAAATTGGCAGCACAATCAACAATATCAACAAATGATAAAAGAACATGTCCAAAGGACATGCTTGTCACATATTGTCTTAGGATTAAGGCATGATAAAGCAACCCGCGTATTGCGTGCCGCGTTTGCACACTTCAGAGCAAAAACCTTCTTTTTCGAAGAATATTTCACAGCTCTGTTTGATAGTTTCAATCCAATAAAGCAGAGTTTTGGCGATGAATTGCTGTAGATGAAATTACGATACACTACTCGTATTATAATCCAGAAACTAAAACACAGTCATAAGGGGGGACATCCTCCTCCTGGTGACGACTGTTGTCTGGGATAATCATGGCGTTGTCTTAATACATTATTTTTGAAAAAATTAAAGATCATTAAAACAGTATACTACTCATCATAACTTGATAAGCCGAATGGAGAAAAAGCAGAAAAAGGTCAGGTTCCCAGAAAAAAAGTTTGTTTCACCAAGACAATGCGCTGTCACAAACCTCGGCGGTTGCCATGACGAAAATCTAAGTAGTTTTAACTACTTAATCACACTCATAACTAATCAAATCTTGCCCCATATGACTTTTATTTGTTCTCTAGGTGAAAAGTTGAGCTCGGAGGACAGAGATTTTCATCAATTGAGGAGCCTTTCAGCTTCGTAAACAACTATTTTGCACATAAAGACCGTAGAGACGGAAGCATTGCTATAAAAAGTGTATGGACCTACAAGGAGACTTTGTAAAAAAATAAATTTGAAATAGAAATTGCCTTGTTTATTTGTTAGTTAGTTAGTTCTGAGATGGTGCAGCAAATATTAAAACATCATCGTTTGATGGGAACAAACATATAACATAACATATGTGTACATGGTATGCTACTATCGAAAAAGTACAACCATCAAGTACATAAGAGTGTTACGCTTGCAATTTAAGAAGAGCTAGTTAGTTGAAATGACATAATTGAAGGTCTGCCGTGTTGGCCTTAGTAGCCAACATTTATTATCTATGAAGCTCTTGCCAGGTTTTTTAGGGCGTTTTTAAGGATTCAAGTCAACATGGCATGGCTTTCCATAAGCAAAGTAGGTTTTCACAGTCAACCTAGTGAACTTCGAGTTATGTACCTATCCTCTTTCTACGTGACAATGTAAGCGTTAGAACCGCTACAGTATAATCAACAGTGGTTTATGATCACACCAACATTTTTCCTTCTCCGTGAACTACTCTTTCTAGATATTACATATTTAAACTGTTTTTTTTTTTCAGCTAAAATTTGTTTTAAAAAAACTCTAAGCCATACAAAAATTATGAAAACTCTCGAATTCAAAGGACTGGGGATGGATTTCTCTTTCGGAATGAAAATGGAAATAAAAATTTACAAAAAAGTATGTTCAGTCCAATGTCAAGTAACACCTGTCTTAATTTGGATTTGATTGTGTTTTCTTTTTTGTTTTGGTATAGTAAAAGAATTCAAAAATAAGTTTTAACGAAGTAATATGTTTCTTATTTAAAATGAAGGGACACTTCAAGTAACACCTGTCTTAATTTGGATTTGATTGTGTTTTCTTTTTTGTTTTGGTATAGTAAAAGAATTCAAAAATAAATTTTAACGAAGTAATATGTTTCTTATTTAAAATGAAGGGACACTTGTTGTCGTACATTTACTAACAATGCGCGAACTATAGTATCCATTTAATCCATAAAAGCAATCATTTTTCATGTGTGAAAAATTGTCATTCGTTTCGTTGTAATCGAGCACATCTTGAATTAAACAACTCGTTTACTCTATCTTAACCTTGAAAGGTAAACGAAATTGAAAAAAATATTAAAAAACACTTTCGTAATTAAATTTTACCACCCTGTATAGGGAGCACGTGGGAAAATTTTTACTAATGAATAATTAACATGTGAAAGTTTAAAAAGGCAAAAATCAATAGAACAGCTCATGTGTCGTGTATACCCTTAATTACATGTATTTATTAAATGTGGATTGAAGGTGTACTCGTATCAACAATTCTAGGTCAATATAGCTGTAGGCAAATTCAAACCCACAATAGAGCATATGAATTGATTTTTTATTGATATACATACCTATACAATAAATGCAATAGATATGTACTTGTTTGTACGTACAGATAATCGACATCGTACAACGATAAAAGTGATATCAAAATCAGATTTGTTTTAACGAGCAAGATGAGTCAGATTTGAATGAGGTCAAAGTCAAGGAAACTCGAATGGTTCGTACGAGTATGTTTGTTTGAGATTTTACTTGGAAAATGAAGCAGCGTTATCGTTTTCGATGGATATTTTATAGCAATCGATTTAATGAGCTAAATTAGAAACATTGAGCGTGCATTAATTCACAGCTACGGCTAAGTGTTGTAGCAAAACCTTTCGCCAATGTAAATATTATCACCAAAAGAAACAGATGGCAACACTACGAGTAACTTTAGATTGCACCACAGGTTTTGTATAGCGATGCTAATTGCATCCGATTTATTCATTTGTAAAGTGAAGCAAATGTGTTAAAAAACCAACAATTATAATAATAATAATTTAATTTCATTTAAAATTTATGAGGGAAATAGATTTGTTGATTGTGATAGTGATGGTGATTAATTTTGTTTTTTTATTATGCAAATTGTTTTTTGGAAAACTATGTTATTTAAAGTTTCTAATAAAAATGTCAGTTCGTCCTGAGTGAATTAGGGTACCATCCTCCGTTAAGTGCCCTCGTAAAGTTGAAGACAAAATGTCACTACTCGCACTAGTAGACCACTATTACCAACACGAAAATCAGTATTCTAATAGTGTTATCTCATTTCGAACGCGTTTTTCTCGAAACGACTATATTTTTTGTATTTGTAAACAATGAAGACAAGAAATGGCTTTAAACTTAATTTGAAATCTTACTAATTTCGTATGAAAACTGTGCCCACCAGAATGCTTACAAACAACCACATCTGATAGTGAATTTCGATGGGCAACAGCTAATATCTTGTACATTTTCCGAGAAAATGAGTCATAAAAATTACAATATTCATTTAAATGCATTTTATAGTCCTCATGGGTTTTACTATAGTAAATAATAAACATTTCCTTATTGTCAAAAAAAAAATCATGAAAATCACTAAAAAAATCGTAGTCCTAAACCTATTCTCCTTACAACAAAGTGTTTGTAACAATCTGAGCTCATTTCGCTTCCAACACTCCTTTGGTCCCTTCAGGCCAGATGTCATATTTGTATTCTAGATTGCCTGGGGTCTGACATTCGCCCAAACAAGCTGGTCCGTAAAGGACAAATGAATGATACTTATGGTATCTACAATATTATAAAAGATGGACTATAATGTATGACGCCATCGGAAAGTGCCAAAGATTTTATAAAATGGCATCTAATGTCAATTCGGTTTCAACATTTGTGAAACAAGCAGAATTAGAATTTGCGTGAATTAGCAATGTAACGCTTGGTTTTGTTCTTTTGTCCAAACGTGCATTTCGTGCCCGTTTTTTTATCAAAGATCGTTCAACGCGACGTGACCGCTTCTGAAAATTTCTTAGCGGCTACGCCGACATCGACCAAAAGACGTGTCACGCAATTGGATATTCAACACATGTCTCTACTGTGCATTTTGGTAAAATACTTGAAGATGTTTCCTTATAAAGTTCAGACAGTCTATCAGCTGATGGATGTTGACGTGAATCGCGTCTTTCAAAATAAAAATTTGTTGATAACTTAAGCCACAAGTGTTTTTAATTAAAAAAGAAGCAATTGGGACGCATCTAATAGAATCTTGTATTTAAGTTTATTTGTTTTCTTCTTAGCATAAGGTCTGTTTTCAATCCGCCCGAAATATTTCCTGATTTGCCGTAATTATATCTGAGAAGTTTTTATAAACACTATTTTCGTAAATTGTTCCTGCTGTTTTCACTGAAATATTTTTTTTTTTTTTTTTGGTGGGTAGGTGTGAAAATCTTCATAGACACTATGAACCCGTTGCTCATAGTAGTGTGAGATTCTTACTCACTAAAAACACGCCTCCCTTCTTATCGACTACTACTAAGTAACCTTATCAAGTAGTTTCCGTTTCAAATAACGTTCGCGTGGGGCAGGTAGCTTTCCAGCAAAAGCACCTGTTAGTACCGCTATTATATGCGGATAGTTCTTATCGCGCCAGATCGAATGGTCTCATTCTTTGTAATTGACGCACTAAGTTTGTCTCGTCCAGAATTTGGAGTATTTTATTATTACAATGACCATGAAGACGAATATGGAGTTTGCGAGCAAAGTTCATTATTTCGTCCTCGACGGTAACTATTCCTAAGTCTCTGTGGATATCACTGTTTCTGATATACCATGGAGCGTTCACGATTTGTCTTAGAACTTTGTTTTGATAGCCTTGGAGAATATTTCGGTTGCTTGGTTTAGTACAACCCCAAAGTTGTATACCGTACGTCCAAACAGGTTTAAGCACTTGCTTATAGATGAGCAGTTTGTTATGTATGCTTAACTTGGAATGTCTTCCTAGTAGCCAGTACATTTGTATGAATTTATTTTCAAGTTCATCACGTTTCTTCTTAACATGCGGCTTCCATTTCAGTTTTACATCTAGTGTCATTCCTAGATACTTTGTTTCATTTGCATATGGTATTTGTACCGAGTTAATGAAAATGGGAAGGTTGTTTATTTTTCGGTAAGTAAAATTAGCATGAGTAGATTTGGTCTCATTGAGAACAATTCGCCATATCTTTGTCCATTCGTAGATTTTATCCAAAGCCGTTTGTATCTTTCCAGTAGCTAACTCGACTGAAGTATCTGTAGCTAGTATCGCCGTGTCGTCCGCGAACGTGGCTACTATGGTACCTGATTCTTCCGGTATGTCTCGAGTATAGAGTAAAAACAATACCGGACCAAGTACACTTCCTTGCGGAACTCCAGCAGCGATCTCTTTAAATTCCGAGTATTCGGTGCCATGTTTAACACGAAAAATTCTGTTTTCCAGGTACGAGTTCAGAATCGTATGCAGCTCTCTCGGAAGAACCTGACTTAGCTTAAAATTTAAGCCTTCATGCCATACCTTATCGAAGGCTTGAGACACGTCAAGAAACACGCTAGAACATATCTTTGTCCCCTCTAGGGCTTTCTCAATTTCATTCGTAATTCTAAAGACCTGGTCAATTGTGGAGTGCTTAGTTCTAAAACCGAATTGATGATCAGGAATTAGACGCCTCTCTTCAATGATCGGTTGCAAGCGCTTCAATAGGAGTTTTTCAAATATTTTAGATATTATCGGCAGAAGCGATATCGGTCTGTAGGACTTTTTTTCATTTAGAGATTTGCCTGGTTTCGGGACCATTATAACTTCGGCAACTTTCCATTGGCTTGGAACGTTTAATAATCTTAGCGCGGCATTTATAAGTTGGAGCAGTTTGATAAGGGCTTTCTTTGGCAACTCCTTGAGAATTTGACCTGTTATCAAATAATAACCAGGGGCTTTGTTATATTCTTCTGAAATATGTAGTTCGAAATATGTTGAGAAGCTTCAGTTAGACCTAATGATGGCAAATTACTGTTTCCAACTGAATCAAAAAAAATTAGTACAGTTGTAGATAGTTTATGTGTACATCTTCAATGATGTGCTAAGGAAGTTAACTTCAGTTGTAGCATGTGCTTCCAAGACTTTTCAATAAAACTGGTCACCTTTCTTGAAACTGGTACTTACTTTATAGAAGTTTTCACACGGTATGTTGTAACTTAATACTTGATTAATGATTTAAGCGACCCGTGCCTCGAAAAAACCAGATTTGAATTCCCCCTTTTGGGGCAACGGATTTGCAGACTCAGTTATCCAAGGAAGTTGGACTCCGCTGTGATGTCCGTAATAAGTATTATTTGACCTCCCGTGAAACGATTGATTATCCTTAATAGATATTTTTGTTCATTTGTCGATATGGCATGGATTGTTGATTGTACACGTTTGAGTTGTTATAAAAGTCCTTATTCCTCTCTCTGCATTTTAGCAAAATCTATAGAGCTAACCATGACAGGTATATTGTTGCTGTCAATGCAATAAGCACAATCTACAATATTCCTTTAGTCCTAACATAAACTCGATCTGTTATGAAAATTCTCAGTTTCCCTAAGCTTGCGTACCTCATAATCACGGGTATGATTGAACCGAACCAACCCTAGTTTTATTATCAGAATTTGTAGCTGTACCTTAATAGAGTAAGTCCTTAACCATTCAAAGTCAGATTTATCCGATCATCTTGCTGAATCGTATTTCTTATGCACAACACCAATGCATTTCATTTGTCCATTTCACTCATATTCGACGATTTCGAAGCTACATTCACGAATCGTCGCTTCCATTACGCTACATTCTTTATATCAAAGGCCTCGGCGAGTACAAGATTTTAGTTATCTTGATGGATATTGGTGCATTTTGGATCGCCTTTGCATTTTATAGCTCGTCTTTATGAATTAAATCATCCAAATCTTAGAAATGAGTTGATTAGAGTCCTGAAGTAGAAGCTTGGGAGAGAGGCTGTAGGCTGCGGAAGATTTATTGACTTTAAGTTAAGATATTTCTATTCTTGTTTGCTTTGTCCCAATCGAGTGCAAGAAATTGTTCTTTATCATCGCCCTAATTGAATGGGTTATTCTACCTATTGGCGAAATTTAGACTATCGTCGTCGTCGCTCTGCAGAAATATGATACGAGTAGTTATAAATATTTCGGTATATTATGTTTCTTTGTTTTTTCTCTGCATAATTCGCTCGGACTTTGTTGATTTGAAATGTTCTTTCGTTTCTCATGCTCCTTTTATTTCTTCTTTTTTATCGAGTAGCTCTGATCCTTCCCATATTCAGTACATTTCAGTCCCTGGCAAGTTTTTTTTTGCGTTCTGTTTGAATTTTCGAACATAATTTCTGCAGAAGCACCTCTCCATGAGTACAATCGAGCCCTTCTCTGAATCTTTTTTTCAAACGGCGCATAGACACCGTTTGCACCTTGTAAGCATCTTTTTTTTTCTAAAAACCAGCACTTCGTTGCGATGGTCGTGTGAAACTCGGTATATCAAATGCGAGATGGCTTGCGGAAAATGTCGCCACTTGTAGATACAACGTAAGATTTCCAAAAGACTCAGAAAAGGCGCTAGCAGCTTTTTGCGATGGTAATTGTTCGAAGAAAAATTTATTTATAGTACATTCTTAGTGTTTTATAATCTGGAATATTTGCATTTGTGTTTTGACTGCAGCGAGATGGTCAAATTCGATGTCGGATCCTCGAAACATTCGGAAATCTAGAATCCTAGGGCTGTGTTTTTTGTGAATTGCAATGTGATTATATAAACGGCTTTTATACCAGGTGACTATCAAGTACTTTTATGGATGTTGAGGTGTGGGAAATGTGTACTAGCTATGATGATACTATGCCCCAACGCAAAGTGGATAAGCGATTCGAAACCGATGTCGTAATTGTTATATTTTTCAACTACGCTGAAATTGAATGGCAAGGATACTCGTATTCCCTTTATACAGGCTTATGGCAGATTTAAAAGTCGTTGTTCGTTTTTCTTTTGCTGTCATGCACTTTATCCTGAACACCTTTTCAAAATCTAAGCAAATCAATAGATTTTACACAATTTTTTTTATGAATTCCTTACAAGCAAGGAAAAAATTAATTCTGAAAGTTTATGAATTATTAGTTTAAGGTTTAAGTAGATTAACCTTTTCTTACAAACAATTGTTGTTTAATTAGCATTTAAGGAATATTTTAACTGATTTCAACAACGATTGGCGCAATTGTACTTGTACACTTGTACATAGGTAAACTTGTCGTGATCCGGAATAGGGCGATTGCACTAGTATCTATTTACTAATTGGTTCTTACGAGTAATAACTTGAAGATGTAAAAATACACAGAACTTAATTAAAGAATGCTGCACGTGGCTTAACAGCATCATTAGTTAACTCATTGCTTTTCTAATTAATGAATAAATTATTTCAAAGAACAGAGATGTACCTACAAATGTATTAAATAAATGAAAATAATATAAACAAAAGTTGCTTTGTTATTTGATTTGTACTCGTATAATAGTACTTTAGCAGTAAACGCATTGATTTTTGATCCGGTAGTGCAGAAGACTTTCGGATAAAGTCAGTCTTCACCCGATCCGAGGTGTGCCCGTTTTCGCTATCGAAGACGGGTTAGGATCCCCTGCGCTTACCAAATGGGTCCCGTGGCTGCCGCTAGGTTAATTGCGCAGAGCGCAGAGAAAAATGTCTGTTTCTGAACAAGATAGGAGGGGTGCACTGTTAACGTGCTGGCAACAGGATGAGATATCGAGATTCATACCCGTGTAGAGCAGTATCTCTCCGAACATGAACACTTTAACGAACCGTAAGCACCTACGCCCGGTAAATAAAGGTAATAAAATAAAAGGGGCCTACATGACTCGTCTCCTCATGGTTGGATACATGTTGATATGGAGTCACATTGCGCTATCGGTGCTTATCACTGCTGCAGAACCAAAACGAAGAGTTGCTGTTGAAGGTCTGAATAGAAGCTCACCGAAAAAAGACTACTAGGTTTCTCGTTATTGTCGCTGGGTTCAAGAAACCCGTACAGAGGCTCCTGAAGGAATGCCAGAGCGGTTCCAACATGGATTAAAGCCACGCGGCGGCGGAGTGTTTTATTGAGTATCAGGTTGCAAGTCTCGCACTACCTTAAGTCTCGCATCACCCTAAGTCTCTGTAAGTTTTCGTCAATAATCCCTTGTTCCAATAGAAAATAGTCCAAGGAGATATTAAAGAACAAAAATGCCACCGGCTTGCATGATTCACCAGGGTGTACGAAATTATTCTCAATTACCGAATAATTGTATACCTCTTTATTGATAGTATGCCCAATAAAAAAAGTCAATTTTAATGCTTTAAGAACTTTAGAGACACATCCCTAAAAAATGTCGCATTTAAGTATGAACTTTTAAAGCCTTTCTGCAACACACTAATCGGAAAATAGAAATGTGGCTTCATACTGAAAGAAATCCTGGCTGATAGAACAAAGGAATTTCAGGTCGAAAACCACCACATAATTATAATCTTTAAAGCCCCATATGTGCATATAATGAAATTCCTGATCTCTGCAGACTGATATCCGAATTTTGATGTTCGCTACGGCAAGGTCTGGTAAAGAACCTATGCATTGTGCTTGGAAGTACCTTACTCCTTCTAACTACTCCAAACGTGTATATAAGGCAGGTGTTAGTGCGAGAATCCCTTTTTTCGACAAATATCTGTTGCTGCTGGTATAAGCAGACGTCAATAATATCATCGGTCCCCCATAGTTTTCCCTCATAAAAGTTTTTACGCCGGTCAAAGAATGGATGAAATTAGTTCACTGCTGTACGTAGCACTTTTATAAAGGTATTCGTAGTTCAAGAGTTTAGCTCTCCCAAGTAAACATAGATCCCACGAATAGCACTCTTGTAGGCGTCCGACCAATATTCTTTGGTTAAGAAAAGGAAGGACACCGAGGGTTGTCTGAAAAGTTTCCGACCGAACAATGATACAAGACATTTTTTCTCAAATTTTTTTTTCAATTTTTCTACATAGTCTCCTTGTAACTCTTCACACTTCTCCCAGCGATGCTCCCATCTCTCTAACCCATCCAAATAGTACTTGGCGTTTTTCTCTGCAAAATAATTGTTCATAAAGGTGGTTGCCTCCTTATTTGACGAAAATTTCTGTCCTCCGAGCGCAGTTTTTAGATGAGGGAACAAAAAGAAGTCACTTGGGGCTAGATCTGGTGAATAAGGCGGATGGTCAAGCAGTTCAAACCATAATTCATGGATTTTCGCCATGGCAACCGCTGAGGTGTGAGACGGCGCGTTGTCTTGGTGAAACAGGATTTTATTTTTCTGCAAACGTGGCTGTTTTTCCGCAATTTCTGCCTTCGACTTGGCAAGTAATGATGCGTAGTATGCTCCTGTAGTGGTTTTTCCTTTTTAAATATAATCGATTAAGATAACTCCTTTACTATCCCAAAAAACAGTCGCCATCCCTTTCCCAACCGAAAAAACATTTTTTGCCTTTTTTTGGAGCCGGCTCGCATTTGCAGTCCACTGTTTTGATTTAATTTTTGTTTCGGGCGTATAATGGTGTATCCAAGTTTCATCTACAGTAATTAATTGGCGCCAAAACTCTGATTTATTGCGCCTAAACTGCGCCAACAGAGCGTTGGAAATGCTTATTCGAACACGTTTTTGGTCTAACGTAAGCAAACGCGGTACCCAAGGCGCGAACAGCTTTCTCATGCCTACTCGTAAATCTTGATTTAATATGTAACAAACACGTTCTTTGAACATTTTGATAACCTTTCATAACAAGAACAAGAAGTTTCAAGAAATATAAACACACTGCGGGAATGACTAGAGAATTCGAAGTGAAAGTGAAACTGTGCAAAATCTTGCAAACACCTAAAAAGACTCTATATAAGACTTTAATCATCCCAGCCCTGTTTAATTGCAAAGATGCATGGACTCTATCGAAGTATAAACGCTCGGTTGTTTCAAAAAAAAAAAAAAAAACGTAAAATATTTGGTCCCGGTTGCGTTGTTAAGCTTTGGATGGGAAGATTCAAAAACGAACTAAACGAATTGTACGGCGAAATACATCAAGTCTAATAGTTATGCATCAGAAAATGGTCCGGCTTGGAGAGTTTAAGAAGATTGCGTCTTACTTAGCACGCATAAGCCGCCTTACAGTCTAAAATTGGAAGGAAGAAGCTAAGCATCGAACTATTTGGAAAGGCTTGTTAGTTAAGGCCCAGGCTCACCTCCAAGGTGGAGCGTCAAATGAGTGAAGAAAGTAAGTGCACGTTTTCTATTAAAGCAACACATAAAAGAACCCGTTACGTATTTTCTTCTTTTCAAAGATAAAAGCGTTATCATAAGCAACGATGTGTCAGCTCGTCAGGCAGCCCAGAATGCAGCAAAGGCGTAAATTTCAGCCTTCGTTCAAAAAAGGGGGCAGAAAGAAAAATATTTAAGCCACTCAAACTCAAAAACATCAGTAAACTCTTGACCTCTCGAACGATGTATTACACAATAATGTGACCAGCATGACAAGCGTGCCAGTACAAATTCCAAATAACCGTCCACGTTTTGGGGTATTATTCAGAATAATACTATCTGGCTGGTAGAGTAGAGAGTATTTGTTGAACTTTTTACGTTGAAAAAACCTCAAGTTTTCCGGAAATTCATCGAATGTACAATTTATGGAGAGTAGATCTAAAGGTACTAATTTATAATTTCTTCTTTGCAAGATCACTAATGAATGTTTAGCTCATAAAATATCTCGAGACATAAATAATTCTGAATGAACGGCGGTACTCTTTCGTAGTAACAGATCCTTCAATTTAAGTTGCTTGAAAAACTTTTCAAGTCTGACATCTACATAGTACCTATAGATTCTTGTATGCCCCATCGCTTCTATCGTTCCCGTTTGATAAAACTTAAAGTCGACGCTAATGTTGCCAAGTCAATTGACACTCACCAACACGAATGTAATGTTGGGCAAGTCTTATTTTCTTCTGCCTATATTCTTATTTCTACAAACAGTGCTCCATGAAAATTGTCGGTACCATTCCGCCCTTTTAAACATAAAATCCACTTTCGGACTCTGAAATATCGTGATTCCGTTACACTCGCTTATAAAATGCCCTGTCGAGCTCATTATTCCCTAGTCTTCACAGCATTTCAACATCTCATACCATTATATTTCCCTCGCGCTATTTACTATCCATGTATTCATACTTGCAGGGATCGTCTTCAGATTTCGTCTAGTAGGAGTTGGATTCCGGATTGCATATACTCGTAGACGATATTTGCAGCCAAGATAAGGCCTACCCGGTCGCTTAACGTAATATTCTTGAGAGATTTAAATCATTTGTAGGAATGTATTTAAGAACCAACTAATCCCTCAAGAGGAACACTGAGTCAGCTGCAACTAGTACTCGCAAAACATGAATGAATAATCTACGAGTATTAAATTGTTTTCAATTTAGGACAAATTTCATTGAAGAAAAAACAACACAATCTGAGGTAAATCTAGTTCTAAAAAAAATTAAAGTATCTGCCCAGATTAAACAAAAAATCAATTATAGTGCTTAGACATGAGTCTAAGTTAAGAAAGCAATATTAACAAAATCCAATTAAGTAGCTCTAGATAAAGCTTACTTGGAAGTTTGCCTGATTTCTTTTTATTACCTCTGCACCTATTGAGTTAATTACCTCAAGGTAATGTCTCCTTTTTTTCCACTTTCGATAAACTTAATTGATTAAAAGAACTTAAGCTAAATAGAATGGGTACGCCTATATCGATAGGACAAGCCCTTGGGTTTTTTGCTAATGGGGAAAAACAAAACTATTTAACGAATATAGATATGCTTTTTTTTGTACATAGTTCTGTGTTCTCAGCAAAAAAAAAAAATGGTGTAGCAACAAGAAAGTGCAATTACTGTAGAGCTCCTATCACTTTTATCATCACAATTATGGAGGTCGTGATTCTTCGGGCAAAACATAGTTAAACAAGTGTTGTCTTGTGTGTTTTGCGGGAGCAGTTATCTATTATCTATTAAAGTTTCAGTAGAAATACTATGGATTAAGGGGGGCCTAAGAATGAAGTAAGATGTTCAGATTCCCGTCCCCTCCGCCAAATGAGGTAACTATCTAATTCAACTCAGCTAGTTGGAGGCAAGGGCGTTTTTAAGAGCCTCACTTCGTGAAAAACGTTCAGTTGACGAATATGAATAACAATATGCAAAAGTATAGAAAAATATGTGATAATAATGTGACATTGGTCAACAATGTGCAAATCCTGATACTATGAGACAATATCGCTCTAAAATCGTCATTGTTGCCACGGAGGTAAAAATAACAATGGTGAAAGGTGTGCCCATTTTCGCCATGACAATCGACCTATTCATAATTGCTTGAACATCGAACATAGGTATGTATAAGCGCACCCAAGATTTCGTTAAAATGTCTCAATGCAGATCGGGTGAAAAAGAGAAAGAAACGACGAAAGAAAGAAAGATACCGATTTTAGCTTGGTTTTGAATGTTTGCGCGTTATAACGATTAGAAAATAAAAGAGCGAAGGGCGTTTCTTACGGAAGTTGTACCGCTTAGGAAAAAACCACAATAATTCAGAGTACTTTCGATGGTAGGATTAATGATAAAATGAGCAAGCAAGTCGTAGTCGTAGTCATAGCAAGTCGAGCATTTCGGTTGGAAGCTAAAAGGCTTGGTACTGGTGGTAGGAATGGCGATTGATGTAAACCAACAAACATTACGTGGGTATTGAAAAGTTTCAGAGGGCAGTATTGATGTCACCTGTTAATTTTATTGCACAGTTTATAATCCCATGGAGAAATTGGTTATACGAGTATGTTTAAGGAGTGCCTGATCAGAACGTTGGTTGGCATTGACGCTCTTATCGAGAATGGAAAGTTTTTCGGTTTTGACAATACAACTGACATCAGTGGTGTTTAAATTGCTATTTAACGACAGCAAATAGCATTTCATTTTGTAAGCATTAAATTCAACATACGCTGCGGCTCGTTTTATTTAAAAAAGGAAGATGTCACCCGGAGTGTACTATACTTATCTGTACTAATCGGTTATTTTCTGCAGCGAAAGTACAATACATAGTTCTTTGATTTGTCTGTCCAGAATATCGAAGCAACACTGAATAGACACAATACTTAATTCAAACGCATTTATGACTTCAGTATGGGGATAGAATAAGAATCCAGTTTTTTGAGATGAGAATAAAATAAATCCATTAGTTCGTATCCGAAAGTAGTGACCTGTGATCTACGTTTTATTTACTCGTAGTTCTGAAGCACCTGACCTATATTACCAGACGTGGACGATCACAAAAAAGTGATTACTCATATCCACTGTGAATTCTCGGGTCATTGTAATTAACAGATGTATCTACTCTAAATAGCAACAAACATATCATAACCACATACACGTATGATAAGTCGACGATTTTAAAGTTACTTTTTGGAGAAATATAAACAACGACGCAGGTGGAGAGGCTATTCCCGTTTCTAAGTTTAAATTGCAGCAGCCTCAGCACAACTTGATCTTGAATTCTAAAAAAGTGTACAAGACAAGGAAGTAGGTAGTAGTGAAAAATCTGATGTGTTTGGAGCCCTCATGCTTTTAATTGTGAGATTACGATTTAAGTCTTAAAAAAACACAAAACACAGCAGCGAGCAATAGTGGACATGTCGGAGAAATATTCCAAACGACGCGACGGTTAGCCTCTGAGTATACATAGATGTCCGTTTGAATTGTTTTCGTTTTTTTTGACTTCGAAATGCCTTTCAATAGTGTGAATTAGGGATTCATATGAAGAACCTTACACCAGACAAAATCTTTATTTGTAAAAAAAATATAAACCTTCTTCAAAAAAGGCGGAGGATGATACTCGTATCTGTGACGGTGATTGTTGGTTCAATGTTGAGGAGATCTATATGAACATAGATCCTATAAGCAAGGAACTGACTTCAAAAATTGAGCAGTAAAGAGAGAGAAGTATAAAGGGTTAGATGGGAAAATTAAGTGGAGGCAATTGGCCTCTCAACCTCTCAACTAGAGTATTGAGAATAAAAAAATATTCAAATGAGCCAATTTATAAAAAAAAATAATGCAATAGATCCAAAAATTGAAGGCCTCAAAATTTACAAATTTATTTTGAATTGTATGATTGATTTTTTCAAAGTGCTACGAAATTGTTTAGGAAGATTAAATAAAACAATTAATAAAATACTAAGCTTGTCTGCTAGGAATTACGCGTGATTAAAACTCATTACATACTCGTACTTGCTCGTCATTAACATAATTTAAATAAATCCATGTTTTCGTGTCACATATGAGATTAAAAGAAATGATTAGATTCTCATTCATAGATTAACAACATAAAAAGGTTTACGGGCTACCTATGCGTGGGTGCACATAGTTTTGTGAACATTGGTCACACTCTGTTATTGTATTGGGTAAGAAAAGAACAAAATGGGAGTATACAAAGTACGAGTATCTATTCGAAAATATAAATTGAGAAAACTAACGAAATAATAAAACAAAGCATATAAAACCCTTCCTTTCCTTGGCTGTCTGTCTTGAGAGGAAGAATGAGCAATCAAATAACTTAAGGCTTTGAAAAGAACCCAGTAACAGAGTTGGAACTAAGCGCTAAACATGTACGTCCGGAGTAGACGTTGAAGTTTTGTACTCCACCTGCTACTCTTAGGAGTAATCCATTATACTCGTATTAGCCCATTCATATTAAAAAAAAAAACCCTAGGTTGCTTGATCTGTCGAATAAGATGACTCCTGGTGCAATTTTTTCTACGACACGTTCGGCAAGTTGAGCTGAAACGATTGATGGAATATCGGTATGGTTTGGGCGAAATGTCGAAAGGGCCATCGCAGAGACAAATTCTAAAGAGCTACCATCGTAGGAAAAGAGGAAAATGAAACCTAACGGTCTAAGGAGAAGACAAGTCCCAAATCTAATCAGGTTCTCGGAACTAAAAGTGTATAATTTTCTTTCATCTTCAACAGAGCAGCCAAGAGGAAAATATTTTATGAAACTGCTTTAATTGACGGCTTTTTTTGTATTTGGTGAGCTAAGCGGTGCTGTAAATATTTAATACTGCAATTTATTATCCTCACACGATCTGTGTGCTTAACACTGAGTGTAAATACAGGGGGCTCTTCTCTCATTGTTGGCTCATATCCTTACCATCATCCTCTACTTTATTTCTACGAGTAAATGAGAGAAGATAGCAGATTATGTCGGAAGGCTGCTATTGAAGGATATCTCAAGAACATTTGTCGATCAAATATTGTATTGAATAAAAACAAAACCTTGCTCAATGCCCTCTTCCGCGACCATTTTGTCCCGAAATTTATTGAAAAGGCAGCATCTGATGTGCTAGCTAGCTTTCGCCCGAATACCAACTCATAGTTTGACGATGAATACAAGTTTGCATGTTCAGAGGAATAGTAATCATATAGAGGAGTAAAAAGGACTAAATTGATTCTTGAGCTCTTTAACTTATAAGGGAAAAACGAAACTTAGGCTACACAAGGCTGCTAGTGCTGAAAGTTTAGATTTCGAGTAATTCAAGGCGATGGGAGATGACTTTGTGAAGAGTATTTATTAAATCATCTCTTACATTTGTCAGACAAATATAAGCCGGACAAAAGGAACCTCAGCGTTGTATGTCCAATACTGAAGAAGGAAGACTCTCTAGTATGACCAAAACCATTAGATTATAGTATTTCTTGGAAAAGACCCTTAAATTCTAAATTCGGGAAAAAATATACCATGTTGTGTGAGATCTTGATGCATATAGACGTTTTGGTATGCTTAAAAATAATTTGTCTAGTTGATCTTGAGTTCAGATATCGTTTACTTTCACTTTGGTCTCATACGTTTTCATCCTTATCTTTTCATGCTTTAATCTAGTATTTGTGCCTCCGGATGTATATTTTGCATTTTGGTAGAATGGAGCGTCTATGTCTCTATCTTTCTGAGAAAAATATGTTATTTCCGTCTATTTTACTCATTGTCTACCTCTTACTTGCCACTATTCCTCATTATATCAAGCCTTTCGCTGTGATGGTTGGGTGTAACTCACAAAACATCAGATGTGACACCTCTGATGGCTGGCTGACATAGCTGCTCTGATATCTTCTGCGCTTGACGTTCACATCCGCTTCACATCATATATTTTGTAGTACTTTACGTCATCGGGGAGTTAACTCAAAGTCACAGGTGCTAACATGGAGCACCAATTTCCTCAGATTATAGTGCCAGTAGCCGACTATGGTACTCGTATTCTTGCTTTAATTTTTAATGCATGTGCAGGAAAATAAAGAGAATTCCTAGCATTTTCTAAAAACAGCAGCCTTATTGCGTCAGCAAAATGTATTTCGTTCCTCAGATAAGTATGTTGAAATTCTAACATTTTAATCGGCCTTATTTACTAGGGACTTAAGGAATATAAAAGAAACAGCAAATTTTTAACATTTCTCAAAGTAACTCTAAATTTGAGTTCGTAGTTCTTATATCCTAAACAGATGTTGTTGTCTACAAGTGCCTTCGGGTTGCACTTAAATCTCTCTGCTAAAATATGTATAAATGTAAATTAAAAAATGTTTAGAGAAAAAAAATAAAAATACAAAAATGAGCACTGACTAACTGTCTTAATAACCATGAAAGGTCACTAGTAGAGCTCGCATCCTACTTATGACACGTAGGAGAACGGAAAGTTAGTTTTAAAGTATTGTGTATGCTCTCATTAATTTTCATTTTGATCATACATCATTCTTTAGAAATAGCATATAGTAATTTTGTAATGACAAATGCAACTCTTGCTGAAATCAAAACTGTAATAAGGAAATTAAAACCAAAGAAGGCTCCGGGGTATGACCTTATTACCGGAGAAGTTCTGAAAATGCTACCCCAAAAAGCACTTATAAAGCTCTTACACATTATTAACGCGGCTCTGAGGCTTGAATACGTGCCAAGCCAGTGGAAAGTTGCAGAAGTCATTATGGTACTAAAACCAGGAAAACCTCCAAACGATAAAAAATCATACAGACCCATTTCTCTTCTACCGATCCTGTCGAAAATCTTTGAGAGGATTTTGCTTTAACGTCTTCTCCCAATTATCGAAAACCAAAATCTTATTCCCAGCCATCAATTTGGATTTCGGACTAAGCATTCAACAATTGATCAGGTGCATAGAATTACTGATGTAATTGAAAGATCCCTGGAAGAAAAAAAGATTTGTTCGAGCGTATTTCTTGACGTCTCACAAGCTTTTGACAAAGTATGGCATGAAGGTTTGAAGTTCAAACTGCGACGAATTTTGCCATTAAAGCTTTATAATATATTGACAAGCTATTTTGAAAATAGAATTTTTCGCGTTCGATACGGAAATGATGTTTCGAAATTTAAAGATATCCTAGCCGGAGTACCGCAGGGAAGCGTACTGGGCCCACTTTTGTACCTTTTATATACAAGAGATATACCACACGTCGAGGATACTGTTCTCGCTACTTTTGCTGACGACACCGCTATCTTAGCGGTTGGAGAATCAATAGAAGACTCAACGGCGAAACTCCAGACTGCTTTAAATAAAGTCTACGAGTGGACAAAGATCTGGCGAATTACCCTTAATGAGACAAAATCTGTACATGTTGACTTCACCTACAGAAAGATAAATCACTTGCCCATTTCTATAAACTCGGTGTGTATCCCCTTTGCAAACGAGGCTAAGTATTTGGGAATGACACTTGACGCGAAGCTTGAATGGAAAACGCATGTTAGAAAGAAACGAAAAGAACTAGAGGCCAAATACAGAGAAATGTACTGGCTACTTGGTAAACATTCCAAGCTAAGCTTAGAAAACAAGCTGCTTCTTTATAAGCAAGTGCTAAAGCCGGTGTGGACCTATGGTATACAACTCTGGGGTTGTACTAAGAAATCAAATGTAAATATAATACAAACTTTTGAAAATAAAGTGCTACGACAATCTGTGCGTGCCCCATGGTTTATAAGAAATAATGACCTGCATCGAGACCTCGGAGTTCCTTTCGTGGAAGATGAAGTCAGGAACTGCGCACGAAAACATAAAGTCCGGTTAAGCGGCCATATCAACAATACAGTCCTAGAAGTCTTGGACGAACGAAACATACTACGCCGTCTTCAACGAACTAAACCGTTGGACCTTGCGCGATAAATTGAAACCGCATTAAGAAAGCGGAATATGTAGGGTCTTCCATTGGAAAGTGTCCTACCAATCGTGACTAACTTATGAAATAAAAACTGCTTGATAAGTTCTACCTAGTTGCGGTATTAAAATCAACAATGAAGGGAGGTGTTTTTAGTGAGTAAGAATCTCACACTACTATGAGCACGCGCTTCTGATCCTCATAGTGTCTGATGGAAGATTTTCACCTGCTCTCGCCGGGGGAAAAAAAAAAAAAAAAAAAAAAAAAAATACATCAAACTTACATTAACGTAGGTACTTTTAAAATTGAAGCCAAGTTGAAACACAAACAAGTCATATTTCCGGAGCACAGTCTCCAAGTTGCAAAAATCAACGTTATCTCTAAAAAACGTTCGCTTTTAAGTGGGATTCCTTGCCATCTATCTTATTTTATTTATTTATTTTTAACTCCGACATCATCATAAATGTGTATGCATATATATAGGTCTTTTATACGAGTATATATCTCGAGAACAGAGACGCTGTATGATAGTTGTTATCTTTGATTTTCTTTACTTAATCATTGTTTACTCAAACGCAAGCTGTATAAAACCTTTATTTACATATGAATCTACAATATATTATGTACCTACGTACGACTTTAGTACAAAATATACGAGTACATAAGTAGATATTTCTTAGCAGCGGCTACATCGTAGATATGCGTATGCGTTTTTGGCACAAATTCTCGATCTGATAACAGAAAATGCCCCCCATTAGGTGAATACCTATAGAAACACCAATGAGCCATTTGCTGAGTCTTCAAATCACGTCAAGTCGTCTACGAATATACTCGTAAGTATGTGCTCAGAAAGCTAAGGACGAGTAGGTATTTATTATAGGTATTTAGGGTAATCAAAAATACTAGGTACTTGTATCCTACATATAGTACTCGTAGTATACCGAAATAAACCTGTGGAAGGACTCAAACTTCAAAAGTCACATTTGCAGTGACATCATATTTTGAGGGCACAACACAATACTTTTTCTGCTTCTTTAAGAGAAAAATACGACTAGGTACCTACATTAGTGAAATGTTGATGGCGCGTAAGCATTGTCATGATTGATGAAAACCATTACCTGGAAATTAATTCCTCTAATAAAAGAATGTAAATCCATTTTTGCTGCTTTCGGTTTAACTAACTTCTCAGTTGGCCTCGCACTTAGTAAAGCTAGTAATATCGTAGATACGATATCACTAATCACACACATAAAATAGTAAACAATGCAATTGACTCACTCTTGCTTACACGCGTAGGAGGTATTTTTTTTTTTTATCTTTAATAAACAATCTTTTTTTCACAGTTTTTCACTATAAGGAAAATCCATTTTTTTTTATCTTTTTTTTAAGTTAATAATTTTTATAAAATCAAAAATGAGTACAAAGTGATGGAAAATGTAATAATTAAAAAAAAAACAAATTAATATGCGACACGAAGGAGGCAAGTACGAATACAAGTAGCGAGTACTTGCAATAAGGCCGTTCCGAACTAGATGGTATTCCGGCGGTAACTAATGTTGACCTGGTGTGATGGTTATTACTTTCAAAGCCAGTCTGGGTCGTTGCGTAAATAATGTCGTTGTCGTGTTGCTACAATTTTTTTTTTTTTTGTAAAAAAAATAAAACACCAGTCATGCGACGACAACGAAGGTGGTTGTAGACTTGACCGTGGACATTTCTGAATGAAAGACAGTGTAACTCTTGTTCGAGTAGGTTATGAGTTATACGAGTACCGTAGATTTGTTGTTGCAAAGCGTTTAATTAAGTTCAGTTTAGTTCTCTATAGTTTGTGAAAAAGCTTTGTTGTTCTACACGTACTGGGTCTCAATTTATGGTGTGAGAACTACAAGGTGGTATTGAAGTGCAGCTACCTCACTCTGGAAGTACAGGTAGACTTTCAAAATTGGAACTGCTTAGGTCGTTTTATCATTGTCAAGGAACTAGTCAGATACCAAGTTAAATTATAATATTTGAATTTGGATTTCGGTACTGTTTTGGAAGTTTTTTTTAATTACATATTTTTGGTTAATATTATTTCAAAGAATGTTTATACATATAATTGGAAAGCTTTTTCTTTTGAACAGTCTCGACGAAAAATAAACATACTTTTATGGGAAGATGTTTTTATTTTGAGTGAAACATACATTTGCGGATATGTATTCATATATATCTATTTTTTTTAAAAATATGTTAGACTAGTTCGTGCACCGTTGATGTAATTAATGAATCTATTGTACTTTATTCTAATTCAATTAAGGCGTTACTAGGAAAAACACCTAGTGAGTAGTGCAGCCAATACTTAATTAAATAAATTCGCATTATAGTTTATGAGCAATGAAGGGAAAAACTTTCTAACTAAGAGACATACTACAGGAACCATAAATATATATAATATGCGGTAAAGTGTCTGAAGCAAGGTTACTACTTAACTTTTGAAGAGAAGAAAGGCTGAATGTATTTTTTACAACACGGCTCAAAATACGAATAGAGTTTTATCATATTGGGAGTTTAATTTCTGGAAAAGATCAAAACGGAAACTTATCAACGATAAAACGATAAAACTGATTGAGTAAGTAAGTTGGAACATTGTCAGCGCTTATACTCCGTAAATTAGGCAGTCTGCAATCGGAAAAAGAAGTTTTTTTTGAAAAAAATATGTTTTATTTATAAATACGAGGGTTGTCTGAAAAGTTTCCGACCGCAACGTAAAGATAGCGGTACTCGTCAATAAAAAGCTAGTGAATGCTAGTTGTGCATCTTTTGACAGTTACTTACCGAAGTTTCAGTCATTTTGGACACACAGTTTTTAGTTGACAGTCGTTTGAGTGAGTCGATGTGAGTGTTTTTTTTTTGTGAAAATGGAAAAAATTGAGTATCGAGCTGTTATTAAATTATTGTTTTTGAAAGGCAATACGCCTACGCAAATCAAAAATGAGTTGGACTCTGTGTATGGCGACTCTGCACCATCATTTACCACAGTGAAATTTTGGGCAGCTGAATTTAAACGTGGCCGTAAGAGCTTGGGGGATGATGAACGTTCGGGAGGTCCAAAAACTGCAACCACTAACGATAACATTGCTGAAGTTCACCAAATGGTGTTAGACGACCACCGAATTAAAGTGAGAGAGATAGTAGAGGTTATGAAAATGTCCCAAGAACGTGTTTGTCACATATTAAATCAAAATTTAGGCATGAGAAAGCTGTCCGCGCGTTGGGTGCCGCGTTTGCTTACGTTAGACCAAAAACGTGTTCGAATGAACATTTCCAAGAAATTGCGGAAAAACTGCCACATTTGCAGAAAAAGAAAATTCTGTTTCATCAATACAAAGCGCCGTCTCACACCTCAGCTGTTGCCATGGCGAAAATCCATGAATAACGGTTTGAACTGCTTGACCATCCGAATTATTCACCTGATCTGGCCCCAAACGACGTCTTTTTGTTCCCTCATCTAAAAACTGCACCCGGAGGAGAGAGATTTACTGAATTTCGTTGTGGCCGTACAAGCACTGAAGATGCCGAACGTCCTGGACGCCCAGTTGAGGTCTCTACACCCGAAACAATCGAAAAAATTCACGATATGGTGTTGGCCGACCGAAGATTGAAAGTGCGAGAGATTGTGGAAGCCGTAGGGATCTCGCATGGCTCAATGGTTTCAATTTTGAATGATCACTTGGGCATGAGAAAGCTTTCCGCAAGATGGGTGCCGCGTTTGCTCACAGTCGACCACAAACACATGTGCAGTTGCCATGGCAAAAATCCATGAATTGGGCTATGAATTGCTCCCTCATCCACCCTATTATCCAGATTTGGCTCCGAGCGACTACTTCTTGTTCCCAAACCTGAAGAAATGGCTTGGTGGAAAAAGATTTGACTCCAATGATGAAGTCATCTCGCAAACAAAGGCCTATTTTGAGGACCTCGACAAATCATTTTTTTTGGAAGGGATAAAAAAATTGGAGAAGCGTTTGACAAAGTGTATAGAGCTCAAGGGAGACTACGTTGAAAAATAAAATTATTTTTTTATCAAAAAATCTGTGTTTTAATCCAAAAGTCACGGACTTATTGACCCGCCCTCGTATATTGAACTGGAGAAGACCAATCACACTGTCTCACTATAGCAATATCAGCACTTAATTACCTACTCCAGCTGCGAGCAGAGAACTTTCTTATTACCAAAGATGCTGAAACGACTTGAAACAACAAGTACAAGATTCAACACGGATCTATAAACTATATAAAAATCAACGAAAAACGTAACAATTGAAAGAAAAAAACGACACTTAAACAACTTACTAGAAGTGCAGTATGTGACAAACACATTGATTTCGAAAGAAGGTTTTATAAGTGAATAAGTAACTCACATTTCTATATACGAGTACATATATATGAAAAATTATCACATTCCCTCTGATAAAAAAGCCCTGGATGCGGAGATCACGCCGACGGCTCCACAATGCCATACAGCAAGAGGAAGAACTAAGCGCACAAGGTAGAGTATTCGTGTGTTTTTTTTAGCATCGGTATCAGCCCTTAATTTTAGATTCCAAAAAAGGGTTATCGGACTTAACTATTAACATTTAGATAATTTGGCAATACTAACATACGAGTACAAATCATGGCTATAATGAAAATAGATCTGGCAGCGTTATTAGCGCGTATAAGTTAAGTTGTAAGTGTCGTTTACACGCATATTGAAAATAAGCGCTGATGGGGTAAAGGATAAGGTTCTCAAGTGTGTACTAGAGCATCGTAGACTGATAGAGTGCGTCTTAAGTGAGACTTTAAATATTTTAAAAAGAGCCAAAGAAAGCGGTAAATAGAGCACGTTCTAGCGCGGGGAGACTGCAGGCTATCGGCGTTAACTTTTGACATCCAGCCAATTTGGCAGTACTTAAATTTAATTTCCCCAAAAAGTGACATAATATGTTTTAACGTTTCCATACAAGTCTCCGCTTTCATCCAATAATTGGTCTGGCAGTAGTTTTGCTACCTGCGTTGACATCGATTTAATATCTTGCATTAAGTTAGCGCACATACATAGGTTAAGTTGTTAGTCTAATTGATATGTAGAGTTGAAATAAGCGCTGAAACTGATGTAAGAAAACACACCTATTGATGGTGAGCAATAGAAAAGGTGCAACTTCAACACAGGATCAAACACCATTAAAGACAAACAGGGATTCTTGCTAATGGAGAACACCAAACTTTCAATAGATGACACATTTATTTATACTAATTATTGTTCTTAACGGCGAATTTCGGCTCATGGTGATTTTCTTAGACTGTGTGCACGAACTGGAGACAGCAGATACCTATTACGGAAACCGAAGTTATTGAAGCAATAAAAGAAATGGAACTGACTCGGAAAAAATATTATAAAAGGATTATAGTAATCAATTATATCAAAGACACGTGCTTATGAGTGCTACAAAGCATTCAAGGAGTGCCGAAAGATTGTAGGAAATATGTTGTTTTATTGAGGACTTTTGCCGCCCTCAACCGATTTTTTTAAATCGACTTTTTCGAAAATATCGGAAAAACGAAAAAATAAAAGAAACTGTGTCACATAAATCAGAAAGGTAACACAACTCGTGAGCAGATCTCTTTAGACATGCTGGATCATACCAACTCTGGTGCCCCTACTTTGAGGGTTACAAAATAAATATTGATTAAGTAACGAAAATTGTATAGTAAAACATAACAATTCCCGTTACTAATATGTATATGTAACATTTATCCAACAACCTTACTTAACATAACGTACATATGAAATAAGACTGATTAACTATATTGATGTTGGAAAAAGGCGTTATACACAGTCAATTAATTACCAATAAATCGATGACAACTGTGAATATAACGTTGAAGTACACAATTACTAATATCAATCAATATATTGTGTAATTAGGTTGTAACACTAAGTTTTAAGCATTTTTTTAGAATATTTTCCAAATGTCACAAAAGCAAGATTATGCTGAAGCGGTTATTGAAATTAGTATTTAAGATACATATGTTCCTCATTCAGTCTGCAAATTCCGTTGTGTTAGGATCATTTTAACTGAATATATTAGATAACCAAACTATCAACGCAGAAGTCTACTGTCAACAGCTGTGTACTTTAATTCAGCTTAAAAGCTGAAACAATCAGGTCTAGTTAATCGAAAGGGTGGTCTGTCCAATCAGGGAAATGCTTGCCTCACACAGATACGAGCACATGTATACAGTTACATGATTTCAGAGAAAAACGGTATTCAGATTTTTCCACTTGTTTCGAAGTCTGTAAAACTTCATTGATGGGAAAATTTGTACAAGGTATGACCTAATTTTTCTAGACTTAGTTTTTGGAATAGTATAAAAAAAAATTATTGCGTTTTTTAAATGTTTATTTGGGCAGTTAAGTTTTTTTGTTCATAGTGTTTTGAAAATGATGCCACGCATGTGATTGCCGCCATGTTTGATAACCATTTAGGCTATTTCAGCATTTTCCGTTTGTCTTCAAAATTTCGGGTGATAGGTTCTCCACTTCTTGGTGGATGTCCTTATTGAGGGTCACCAGAGCTTATCACTTATTCACATAAAATAGTGACTTTAAATAACCCCCTCACAAGAAGTCTAGAACAGTCTATTTGGGTCATGAGTCAGTGCAAATCGCCAAAACACGATTTCGGTCGACCGAGGTTGCTCTGCCTTGCTGAAGCCACACGTCCTCCAGTCGGAAATTTTTCAATTGAGAAATAAAAAATTTATTGATCATGGCTCTGTAGCGCTCACCATCCACAGTGACGCCCTTCTAAAACCAAAAATTAGTATGGTCCAATGACTCCTTCTCGTAGGCACACCATGCAGTGACTTTGAATAGATGTAATGGCTCTTCGTACATTACTCGTGGAATTTCTGCGCCATAGGACAGTAAATTTTATTTGTTCACGTATCCACATACAGTGACTCAACTTTTTGATCACATGATCAGAAGAAAATGTAACTTTTTGCTGTAACTTTTCCAATTTTACTGTCAGAAAGCCCACATTTTCACTCAAAACAAGTGTAGGGATTGGGATGGGGATGCATAGCAAAAGTGATCTGAAATGCGCCGTTATTTCGTGAGTTTTTTTATACGTTATCAGACAAGGCATTTGATCAATTTGTTGACGCTGACGCAGTATATTGCGTTGGGTTGTAGTGTGAGCACAAAGGGTTGCAAAGCTTGAATTTTTAGAGTGTTTTCTTTCGAAATGAAACATTAAAAAAAAAATCAATATTGGAATCCCACATAAGGCAAGTGCATAGTTTAAATTTCAGTTTTAGAAGGCATTTTTAATAGAAGATGAGAAAACTTAGTAGTTCTCAAGTAAAGTGGAAAGGTTACTTGTTTCTAAAATAAGTCACAGAGAAATTTCTGGAAAACTTGGATTTTAATTGGGATCCATATCTAAAATACGCATGAATTTGGACCCTGAAATCGAAAAAAATTGAGCTGGAAGGAAGTCAATTTTAAATTCTACCTTACAAAGGCGTATTTTGCGACAAATAAAGTATGGCGCACATGACAATGCGGCCCAGATCAATAAACATATGTTACAAAATGCCCAAATTACTGTAACAACTGAGGCTGTTCGAAAAATTTTGCGGTCTAACTGACCGCCACAAGAAATTAAGGCTGGAATTCCCTCGAAAGTACAAAAACTATAGTGTTAATGACTGGGCAAAGCTGCTTTGGTCGGACGAAACAAAAATTAACCCTTATGGGTCCGATGGTCGTCAATGCCCTTCAATACATCACCATTTTAGAAGGCGGACTCTTAACAAGTGTTGAAAGCTGGAACAAAAACGTGCCGGACATTATCACCCAGCAAGATCATGATCCGAAACACACAGCCAGAATTACCAAAGCGTGGCTGCAACTAGTTACCAGTTTGAAGTACTTGATTGGCCACCACAATCTCCAGACCTTAATACGATTAAGCTCCTTTGGGTTGAAGTCGAACGTGTCATTACAAATTTGCCAGGATATTGTCCAAATTTAGAAGTATTATGGCACCGCACTCAAACTGCCCGGCAGAACATTAATAGAATCCATGCCTAGAAGAATTCAAGCAGTTCTCAAGTTGAGTCACTGTATGTGGCCCGACATTAATGAATATTTTTGATGCAAACTCGTCCACTTCATTAATTTGATACTGGAGGCCGTGGGCTCGACCTATCTGGCGGGCTGTTTAATGCAACGGGAGATGGTTTGCCAACGAACATGCACTAATACATATGCAAATATAGGCATAAATAGTATTGTCTCACTCTCAAAAGAGTATATTCACCACATCGGTCTATTACGGAGCTCAAAAGACAAATGACCAAAAGATTATTTCACTATTTTCATATGCTAATGGCGTTTATATCATTAGAAAACATATTTAGCTTTGTCTGGTGCATTTGCTAGTTAAAACATAAAGTGCGCATCCCCTTTGGACTGTTATTAATTTATATAAGTAATGAGATCTCATCAGAATTGTTCCGATTGTTGTTTTTATGTCTCAAATGGCTGTAATAACGCTTTATCACGAAAGGTACAGGATTAAGGTGTCCTTAACCGTTTTGAACGATTTTTGATTCGCTTAAAGCGGCATCGACCTGGACCTAAAAGTGCGCATCGGTCTGAGATGAATAGCTATAGAAAGTAAGTTATTAAACAAAAATGTGGTCCAAATATTCAGAATTCGAATTCAGAAAAACTTTCAAGTAAAACGATGACGTTATCTCTATAAGAAGGTTCACAAAATTTTCAATTTAAACGTCGTATTTGTAGCACCTCGGAACGAATTTTGATGAAGTTTCACTATGATAATTGAAGGTCTACGAGTAGTCTTTCTGTTTAGATCTTCCTATAATGGCAAATGTACATTTTAATAGGTGATGGTGTTTCCAAATCCTTCAGAGGATACCGCAGTTGTTCCAATTAAACCGGGACTCTGTCATCTAATATCAAAAGTTGACACAATGGCTCGTGAAAAATGCGTAACATTGCTTCTTATCGAATAAAATGTTAAAGGTAATTCAGTAATGCACCAAGGTCAGCTTGAGACTCTCTATAAGAAATTAATCATTTTAAAACCATCTTTTTTTTAAATGAAAGGAATTTCTCTTATTGAAAATTTATAGTTCATTTGGCAGGCACCAAAGCCATGCCAACAGATCTTCTGTTTTTTGTTTACAAATTATTGGAATGAATATATATATTTTTGAATAAAATAAAAATCACTTAATCTAAAATTTCTACAAAAATATAAAGTCGACTTCCAACTTTTTCCTAAATTTTATTGGATAAGTTCAAAACCAAATCAGGATTTGGATTTGACGTCTTCGTTAAGAACAACAATATATTCCTCGAATGGTAAACATGATCCTCCTACTCGCATTTCGATCCTTAGATGTATAAAGAGTATACACATGTAATTTGTTTGGCTGAGGACATGGACATGGACATGGTAGCTTCAACGTTATTTAACTGCGTCTTTTTCTTTCTGCAGCGGGTTGTCACCAGGGTGTTTGCAAGTAGTAGTGAGCAGAAACACTTAGGAGGATCTGTACAAGACCACAATCATCCAAGTCCTGCTCTATGAAACAGAAGCATGAACTGTTAGCTGTGTTGAATGCATTATTGTTCGAGTAATCGCGTTGGAGAAGGAAATATAGCACCCAACTCTAAGAGAAATGTGCATCAGCCATCTACATTGGTAAGACGTTAGGAATCGTTTGGCCTGAACAATTTTCGATACAGATAATACAGAAAAGGCAGATGCGATATAAGAAGTTGGCATCCGCAAGTGGAAGAACAACTAAACCCATTTGGTTCGTGCACAACTAGGTAGACTTACTATATTCCTTGAGATCTAGATTCGCCCTGAATTGTGGCACCGTCTGAGTGAATAAAAAATATACGAGTATAAATAAAAATCCAACATCAATAAAATCTATTTTTTATTTAAAATTGTGCATTTGAGCATTAAATTAATTTAAGTGTCTTTTTGTAATTGTGGAATTTTGGAAGATGTTCTTCTCGTTATTTTGTATGTATGTATATATGTAGAGTACGTTTGAAGTGCAAGAAGCTTTTATGTTTTTCAATACTTACTTATTACCTTAGGCATTATATTATTTTACTAAATATCTGTAAAATGTACTATTTTGCAATACTGAGGAACAACAGATATTTCCATACACAGTATTTTAAAACTTAAGTGTTCAACAAAAAAACAAAACAAAACCATTTTCAAATCCTTTCACTCTAAAATTAATTAACATTTTGAGCATTAATTTAAGAACGTAAATCATTACAAATATATTTGTTTGAGCAAATGATTTTAAGTCATTTAAAGGTGCTTTTATACTCCACTAATGTAAAGGAATTTGATTTTACAATTTCAAAGAAGAATTTGATTTAGGATTGAAAGAATCCCAATTGCACGCATTGATGAAAATAAAGCATAGCTAACAAAAAGTATACATTTACAAATATATCTCTTAGTCTTTTAAAACTTTAATTAAACAAGTATGGAATTTTTGAAAATACACAGTAATAATACTTGTAAACCTTTACCTAAAATAAGAAACAATTCATAACAAAGCTTGTATAAAACATTTTCAGACAAGCCTCCAATCTGGTGAAACTACATTTTTACAAAATTCATAGAAATTAATTATTAAAAAGAAAAAAAAAATACTTCTATGGCCATCCAAAATTAATGTTTGTCATTTGGTAGAACTTATTATTAAATGGTCTGTAGAATTCTCTTAGTCTTTCGATTGCAGCTGGATCTATATATGGATGATTTCGTCCTTTTGTCTTTCCCAAACAATGCGGTGTTGATTTGGCCTCTGATTTAAAAAGACAAGGAAAACCTTTTGTTGAATTAAAATAGAAATGCTTCTCGGTTACTACTCTTTTCAGTCCAAGGAAATCCTGTCAAATAAATAATAAAAATTATATACAAAATTAAATTTAAACTAAAATCAAATAATTTACTTGGACACGACCGATTTCAAAGGCTGGATCAACAATAAGTCTTTCTCCGCTTATAAAAAGTAATTGCGACAGCGGAAAATATTGTAACCACTTTTCTAAATGCTTGGCATATACTCCGATTTTTACAGGACTCCATGATGTATCGACCACCTCAAACGACCCATTTATAAATGCTAAATGCTCGAATTTTTTCATATCGGTTTTCTTGCTGGCAGCCTGAGTATAATCTGATATGGCACGTGTAACAGGATCTCGAACAACGACCAGAAGTCTAAAAAACAAACAAAATAAAAATAGAAAAAATCGTCAAAAAATCGTACCCTCAACATTTCGACCTTTCGTCTTATGCAACTAAAGTGTTAAATAACAGAATCATCAAAGCAAAGAAACTATCAAAAACGCTACAACTGATTTGTAGAACTTTACTCGACTTCCACGAGACTAATGGTTTCGAAAGAACATCGGCTTTTTCGTCAATGTTGCGAAGGCAACAAGAATCGATCACAGGCCTGCAGAGATGAACAAAGAAACCAATAACAAAAGTAGAGTTGCATTCGGTGCTAAGGAGAACATTCCTGCCGTTTATCGGCGAGAACAACCCAAATCCCGCTTTTTGAAAGAATTGAAGTGGGGAATTCGGTAGGAGCCGCCAATTTTAGATCTTTCAGTCTCTTTAAGATTGCATATAAGATTTTATCTACTGTTATTATCCTATAAAAATGACTTACCAAGGATCACAAGTAATCACTTCATCGAAATATGGCCAACATTGACTTCGAC
This sequence comes from Volucella inflata, assembly GCA_928272305.1. Lineage (NCBI taxonomy): Eukaryota > Metazoa > Arthropoda > Insecta > Diptera > Syrphidae > Volucella > Volucella inflata. The sequence goes on from OV743719.1 coordinate 77,999,528, forward strand.
ATGTGGTTCCAGCATGATGGCGCTGCGTATCATTCTGGCCATAATAGCGCTGACTTACTGAGGGCTCAATACAACAACATTATACGAGTATCTCAAAAGAGACCAGTGTAGCAACCATTGAGATCGTGGGATTCGACGCAACCTGATTATTGTAGAGTATCATAAATTCGCTAATGTATGCTGATAAACCGCACACTGCCCAGACGTAATAGTGAGATAAAACCTTAAAAACCAATTGCCAAATAGAGCACAATTGTAACCGAAAGTCGAGTACGTTTCATGCTCCGATCGTTGCGATCAGATGTATCATATTTTTGCTAAAAATAACGGTATACCAACCACATTTATAATAATTCATACAAAATTAGGTATGTTTGCTTCAAACAAAAAAATAAAAATGTTACTTACTTTGTGCTTGGATTCATATGATGAACTCTCTGAGGAACTTCTTTTGTTACAAAGTAACTGGGTGATTTTTCCATCGTTATCTGTCCCTCTATAGTATACGGCATATGGTGTCGATACCAGTGAAGTCCTCGATTATAATGTCTATCGAAAAAATGCACCTCACATCCAGCTGCCCGTACATCTGGATGCAAACGAATAAATTCCAAAAGTGCACGAGTTCCGCTTTTTTTTACTCCAATTATTAAAGTATCCGGCAAATGACGTGACGGTCTAAGTCCTTGTTGTCGTAGAAATCTGTACTTTGGTGAACCATCTATCTCAGTGTAGTTGTACATCAAGGGCACTATTCGAACGATGGATCCGAGAATTTTTATTTCTGGCGGCTCGGTCATAACGATGGGTGACATTACATTCTCCACAGAGTTCTGAAAAGATTGCTACGAAATTACATATGTATATACGTTTGTTCGAGTAAATGAAAAAGTTCCTTTTTTTGTTTTGTTTTACCTTTTTAAAGGATCGGTTTATACGCGACATTAAACACGAATTGAATGTATAGGAAACGTATAAAACGGATATGCATACTAAAAAGATAACCGCAATGGTGCGATTACTAAGATTGGAGTACCAATTTGTTAACATTTCTTTTTCTTAAATCCAACAGCAAATGGTTTCACATAAAACGCCTTGCGTCGAAGGGAATACATTTACAAGCGGATTTTAAAATTTTCTTATCATCCGGCAATAAGTAACATCTTCAAAAAAACACAATAATTTCTTTTCGATTGGTTATGTAAAAATATTGTAAAAAAATCGACTTTTCAAAGACAACACAAAAAATCCTTAGAAGTACTCTCGACATAAAAAAAACTGAAGCTAGATGCAAATCCATCAGATTCATTCATAAAATCGTGAAGCAAGAGTTTGTTTGTATCTGCGCACAGCTCAATCCCTTAGAATAGGGAGAATTTTGTGACAGTTTGACTTCGAATAGAGACGTTTTGTTTATTGTTGTAAAACTGTTATATAAGTTTGTGGATTGAATTGGGGGAGGCCACTTTTACAGGGTGCTTACTTCCAAATTAAAACGGATTAGCAATGACGAAAAAGGAGGGCAACTTCTTTCAACTTTTAAATATCATTCATTCTTTTTAATATTTTTTTAATTAACTCGTAATTCAAATAACTACTCGTAGTTGTCAATTATGCCACAATAAGTGGGGAGTAAGCCTCCTTGATCCTGATGGCCCTCTTTCAGGGTTACTTTAAAATACTCAAAGCCCGGATCTGATCCAGAGCACACCCTCATAGAATAACACGAAAGCTCATGAACAGAGTTTTTCATATCGCCAAAAAGATATATCCTTAGATATTTCAAAGAGGATAAAAACATGTATCGGAACCCCTAAGCTCGAACGAGGAAGGAAGATGTGGGACAAACGGCGGAGTATAGAACAAGGAAAGTTATCACCCTGAAGAAATGCAAAAGCGGTCACAGGCTGAATAGGCTGCTTCATAACGGCCACTTGATGCACAGCGCGCTGTCCCAACGTCTTAATAAAAAAAAAACAAAACAAAAAGGCTGGATCTGAATGTGGTTTCAGGAATAGTCGTTATAAGATGACGCCAAAAAGATGCCAAAGTGAATCATTCAAGCTGCACAATGAGAATCAAGATAAGGTAAGATAGGAATGATTAAGCTTTAGCATGAAACTGCCGCATCTAAGAGATAACCTCCGGACTTATTCAAAACAACAAAAAATGACTTTGAAGAGAGGAAAGTGATCCTGACAAAAAAAAGACCCATAAAGAACTTTATTTGTAGAGAAATCAATAACCTTAATATCACTTGTAAGACCTTGTCCGCCGTATTGTGAACGCCTATGATCTGATCTGATTGAGCCCTATTAGTCGGGTTTTGGGCCCGGTAAGTCCACGGTAAACCAATTAATCTTACTAAGGCAGATCCTGGATTAAACCCCAGAAGTGGTAAGAGATAACGTAATGGAACGTTCGCTTCTTCGTAATGGTCAGAAGCGACTTCATCGCGATATTTGATATAGAAAAAGATATGTGACTTTGTGCGCAACTCGAAGGTCTATGTCTGTCTGTGCAATCACATGCAAATTCTTATGACATTGCAGAGCAAAGTGGGCTGTCAGTAGTACATTTGCAAGTGTTGAAACTGAAGCAGCAAAGATGGGTCAAAGAAAAAGAAAACGATATGGACAGAACGCCATAAAGCGCAGTTATAACTTTGAGCGAGCATAGAATTCCTGATAATAACATATACCTTCTCGGAAAAATCGCCATCAGTCACCTGACATGGTGAGGAATGTACAGTGAATGGATATTTACGCTTCGGCTCGATGCGTCTGCGATATGAACAACGACTTCGCTTCGACATAATTGGAATGGAAAGAAAGTTAAACCATTTTTGGGTGTGCGACTTTGGGCAGTTGATGAAAGACTGCGCTAACCGGAGAGATATATTTTTAATGCCTGGGTTTACTCTAGATATATTCACTTGAGTAGATAAGTTTTGTAGAAGCGGAATGGTTCCCTTAAATAGTAGGGAACCATTTTTGAGTACGATTTGTAAAATCTCGGCAAAAGCGTTCAAATATAAATGAATTTCAGATCAACACTCACCAGCCATTTGTCAACTTTAAAGCTACAAATGACGGCGATCTACAGTGGTCGATGAATAAAGACGATGTTAGTAACGTCTCTGCGTTTTAAATATGATTCATGTTAATAACTTTAAGGCGGTCAGGATAGGATAATATAATAAAAAAATGATTCCCGGTAAATTCGATCTAAAGATTAATTGGACTTACATGACAAAGTCATAGATTGATATTTTGAGGTATATATTTTTAGGCACCAGGTGGAAAACCTATTGAGGTATCCTTGTTGGAAAATATGTATACCCTTAAAAAAAAAAAGAAATAGTTTTAGAGCAGTTAGTGCCGTTGGCGTTAATAGATAGGTTAAGATGAATGGAAGGGGACTTAAATAGTTTCCTTGTAGGACACCAGAAGTGGCCAAAAATGTGGTTGAAAGGGGTTTACCTAAAACAAACACTTACTTAAGTACTAAAGTACTTTCATATTATAAGAAATCCATTTTACAATAATAAAATGGGGTCAATGCCAAGGGTAGCCAATTTTAAGAGAATACATCGATTTCGTTGGCATTTTTTGGAACAGAATGTTTGTAGTAGTTGATATACTTTTTTTGAAAGCTTCGATAAGCAAGAGTATCCAAACCTTAGCATGATTTTTGAGGAGATGTCATTATCAGATTTAGAAGCAAACTTTGATACACAAAGTGTTTGTGTTATGAAGTGTTTGTAGAAGTCTATTTACCGGAGTTTAGCACTCGCATCCAATCTGAAGTATTAAAGACAAGAACAAATCTTGGATCTAAATTTGTATTTGTGAATATACGAGTATAAACCTCATATAGACCCTATGAGAATTGCAGCTGCATACTTTGTTTGGCTGGTGTCGTTCGAAAAAAAAGTTCCTTCATGTTTCTCTTCTAAATGATGTTAAATTGTAGCCTGCTAGGACGAAATGTTGTTTTTTTTTTTTAAGAACAAAAGTTGACCAAGAACAATTCCTTGGGGTACCCTGGCTAAAATTTTTCTGAATTGTGGGATCTCGTTCCTGCGTCTGACACAGGAACTGGATCAAGCAAGGTCTGAACTAATCGGAACTGAAATAACTTTTCCTGACATAAGGTTGTAGCTAGGAACTTTTTCTGGTTTTATTCATTCCTTTTTTATATCTGTCAATCTGGCATTTGTTATTTTGAATGAGATGAGTGCTTGACCTAAAGTTTTCTTCTAGATGGGCAACGAAGATCTCCGCTTTCTCTTCGCCCATTCGTTATTAGCGTTTTTAATTGGCGGCGCAATGCCTTTTACTGCTTACCAAAGCGGATAACCTAAAAATTTTCCTGCTGTCAAGCTTCTAATAATCTCTTTAGGCAAGCAAAACAGGTTAATTCAATATGTCCTCTGTTGTGGGGTATGAGTTTGTTGACATTTCTTACTGATTTTTCTTTACCATTTGCCAAGAAATTTGGAAAGCAATTAAAATGTCAGGGGTTTATACGAAATTGTGTGCAAATGATTGTTTAATAAAAGTTGTTTAGTAGTTGGAACCTCTCTTTAACATCGCATATAAGATCTTATCCGCCGTATTGTGTGAACGCCTGAAGCCATTCGTCAACAACCTAATAGATCCATATCAATGTGGCTTCAGGCCCGGAAAGTCCACCATCGACCAAATATTCACACTACGGCAGATCTTGGAGAAGACCCATGAGCTTCAGATCGGTTTACGCCAGCTATTCATCGATTTTAAGGCCGCGTATGACAGTATCTATGGAGACGAGCTATACAGAGCAATGTCTAGTTTTGGCATCCCTGCCAAACTCGTCCGTCTGTGCAGGATGACGATGGAGAATGCACGCTGCTCCATCAAGGTCGGTAAAGATTTCACCGAGACCTTTGATGTCCTGAAAGGATTTAGACAAGGCGATGCGCTGTCATGCGATTTTTTCAACATCGTACTTGAAAGAATAGTGCAAAACTCACGAGCAAACACAAGAGGCACTGTCTTTCAAAAGTCCGTCCAACTACTTGCAAACGCCGACGATATTGACATAATCGGGAGAAAGCAGCGTGATGTCAGTGGCGCTTTCGCGAGTATTAAGACGGAAGCGGCGAAAATGGGTTAAGCGGTCAATGAGGGCAAGACCAAGTATATGCTGTCAAGCAAAAAGGACAACCAACACCGACGTCTCGGGCAGACCGTCACCCTCGACAGATATAACTTTGAGGTAGTATAGGACTTTGTCTGCCTAGGCTCTGCTATAAATACAGACAACGACACCAGCGCTGAGATCAAGCGAAGAATAACTCTTGCCAACCGCTGTTTCTTTGGGTTAAGAAGGCAATTGAGTAGCAAAGCCCTCTCTCGGACAATAAAAGTCACCCTTTATAAGACCTTAATAATCCCGGTCCTGCTCTATGGCGCAGAGGCATGGACATTATCAAAAATGGATGAGGGTGTTCTTGGTTGCTTCGAGAGAAAATTCTTCGCGCGATCTTCGGTCCCGCGTGCATTGACGGTGAGTGGAGGAGGAGATACAACGACGAACTGTATGGGCTGTACAGCGACATGAAGCTAGCCAGAAGAGTGGAGATCCAAAGACTGAGATGGCTGGGTCATATAGAGCGGAGAACCTTGTTGACTGAGGCCCAGGTCCACCCCGGACTGTAGCGCCAACTAAAAGAAAGAAAAGAAAGTAGTTGGAACCATATAGTACGTGGGTTAGTTGATGATATATTTTCCATCGAAAGAGAGAGTGTAGCGAATGGATGCCACTATTCCGGCCCAAGGAATATTAGAATCCCCAAGGTACGGAGTAGCAGAGTACGACCGTGACACACGAGAGTGGAAAGTTATCTAATCTAAACCAATAATCTAAAGGGTCGGCACTGGAGGCAACGTAGAGGTCTGGGGCCGAGGTCTAGGTTCCCCCCAGACTGTAGTGCCACCTAACTAAGTGAGTAATTTAAATGTTTGTCCATTCCATTCTCTTTTATCAAAAATACACATTTTTTTACAGTTTCGTTTATGATTCCTTTTTATTATCTAACAAACGAGTTACTATACAAATTTTAAACAGTTAAATAATAAGAAAAAAAAAAAAAAGAAAAAACACGGTAACTACAGAACAAGTCGTTGAAAAATGAAAATTAAAGTAAATTATAAATAGCATTTGGTCGCTTATGATATCGAAAAATATGTTATGTGATAGGATAAAACTATTCCTGTTTGTATGGAAAAAAAAAAACAATGGACTGATTTACTGCTACTGACAATTGTAACATTTGTTCTAACGTCTGAAGACGAAGAAGAAAAAAAAAACAAGAAAAACGAAAACAATATGCGTTTATAAATATAAAATTTAGTGTAGCTACAATTAATGGAATTATTTATTTTAATAAGTTTTTGTTTTTGTTTTTGTTTTTGTTTATTTTTAACTTTCTCTTAATCGTTTACTTAGTAACATTTTTATTTTTATTTTTTCTTAAATTAATTATTACTTTTGCTGTTTGTATTGTTTTATTTTTATATATTTTTTTATTTATTAAATATTCATTTGTTGTGTTGTTGGTTTATTTGATTCTCAAACGACGTTTGCTTATGAAATGGAATTGTTCATGTGAATTTAAACTGCAATAAACTTTTGCGGTGGTATAGTTAAATATACAGAAAATGGGAAAATAATTTATATATATCTATATATTCATACATATCTATGTACATATGCATTAAGGGTAGCGTTTATTGTTTTTTTTTTTTTTGTGTTTGAGATAAGTTAATCTTTTTGAAGAAAACCACGCTCGCGCATACACTCATACAGCATACAGCTTATTCGATAGACTTTATGTTTTTTTGTTTTTGTTTAAGTTTGCTTAGCCTTTGAAAGGACAGCCTCTGATTTAGACGATTGTATTCGCTTCTCACAATACAAACTGCCGATTGGCTTTGACAGTGATGCGGATAGACTTTTGGTGACTGTTAGTTGACTGGTGTAGCTCACATCTGAACCAGTGGTGGGGGTATTTGTTGTTGTTGTAGGTGTTGTTGGTGTTGTTATATTCGATGACGGCTGGCTTGTTACTGCAGCATTTCGTGATTCGAGCGACGAATTGGAAGTTGAAGGAAAACGATATTCTTTTTTCCGTCGATCGGTTATAGGAAACTTATTCTTTGTACAACTTAAATCCAACTCGAGTGTGTAGAAGCGACCTCGAGAGTATTTCTTATTCTCATTTTCGATTAACATTGCAGGTTTGGTTAGGATACAGCTGCAATTAGTATCACTATTACTATTTCTATTACTATTGCTATTGCTATTGCGGTTAGCTTCGGTGCTCTTGGAGAAATCATTTTCTATTGATTTTGTTGATTGCATTTGTTGTGCACTTACACTAGTTTCATAAATATTATTTGTTTTAATGCAACTGTTGCTGATGTTTACCGAGTTATCATTATTCAAAGGTAATATGTCAGTTGTTTTACTATTGGAGATATTGGATGTGATGGGAGTAGATGGTTTCATTCTATTTTCTGGTGATAATTTCGAATTAAGTGATTCAATTAGATTCTCACAGCTTGTCTCGTAGACACTTTCTAGTGGTGGTGATTTAATATTCGACTTAAAAGCTGGAAACCATCCTGTAGTTGGAACAACAGATGGTGATTGCGTTGTTACTGCTGTCACATTTATTGTTGTCGGTTGTTGATTAGAGACAACTGGAGCGTCTACATCTGTCACTGTTTCTACCTCAATCGAATTCATATTGTTTTCTGAATTTTTGATTGGGGATTCCTTCGATTTGCGAGCAATTATTTCACTTGGCTCAACGTTAAAACTATCAAAATTCAAATCCAAAAAAAGCTCCTGAAGAAAACGTCTAGCATTCATGCGATAAGTACTGCGCCCTAGAAATTTACACACCTCTGAATAAAGACATATGTCTTGAAACGAATCCGGTTGTTTTTGTTTCAATTCCAGCAGGGCAAACTTTGATTGTTTACTGCTGACTGGATTCGCCAGACGGAGGACATTGTAAAGAATTGCTGTTGTTAAATTATCGTGCATACTATCTTCGCTTAGGATACTCTCAGGTGAGTTATAGGAAATTTCCGAGAGTTGAATCGATGAACTAGGATAGGATTTTAACTTTTTATTAAATATACTTGTATCACTAGATTTATGTGGTCGATGGCTAGCCAATCGGCAGCAGCGTAAGCAATTATTTCGATTGTGCTTACCCATCCATTTGGAACGTTTACTAACGGAAGAAATATCTGAAAAATTACTTATGACGGAACTTTCGTCACATTCGTTTATTGAATCGTTTATAAACGATCCTTTTACACTTAAAAGATTTGCATCAGATAAATCTTGATCTTGTATATCTCGGGAAACATATGTTGTGGTCATGTTTCGAGTTGGAAAAAGATCTAATATGTGCTTCGGAAGGCAAATTCCTACAATAGAAGGTCAAATTAAAATATTTTCTTAATTCAAATTGGACAAAGTGATAAGTTATATTACGTACCCGAATAGCATGGACCTTTTGATTCATTTTGATGGAGGAACTTTGGTGGTGCCAATGTTGGTAGAGAAATTAAATCATCTGCAACTGAAAGTTGCCTAAAAATACATACATACGTTCCAATAAAATGGTATTTAAATGGATTTATTAAAACAGTTTCTACTTACGAACAAACATCTAGGGATATTTGACGATCTAGGCTTCGAACTTTCATCTTACGATGTTGATCACTAATTGTTGATTTTTTTGGTCGCAGTGTTTTATATACCTCATTTCGATATATTATTTCAGCGATATCGTCTGCAGCAGATTCAGACAACACGGGTCTACAGTGCCGTCGAAGGCTTCTCAACTTGGCGTACCCTTCAAAGTCCCAAGGACTAATCGATGGTTGAAAGTGTGGAGTACCAACGAAAGACGTTCGCCGAAGAGGATAAACTCGTCTGGACGGTATATCACCCAAGTTAGTAATAGATGGAATTGGGCTCAATTGAATTTGTGTAAAATCTCTGCAAAAGAGATTATCAGAAAATTAATTTCAATAAATTAATGAAGTCTCCTGCTGACTGACTTACCCTACAGTTGTGCGAGCCGGCACCGACTCACAACTACTTACACCTGATGTATTGGAGTCAGTACATGAATTACGCCGAATACGATGGTGATGTGGTTGAGTTATACCAATCAGACTAATAACATCAGTAGTCTTGGATTCAGACAAGGATCTCGTATGTTTTCCAGGTCGTGGAAATACTGGTTCAGTCAATATTTTTGATTGCGTTGCACTTCCTACAATCTATACAAAAACAAAAAAGCAGAAGCACAAAGACCCATTATAGAAACTAGTATGTATTGTATAAATTGATGTGACCAGCCTCGTCTTTGCTATCGCCTTTGCTTTCGCCTGTTGTATCATCCGCCAGCAATAAATTCCAGTCGCTCGTATAGTAGAATCCGTCGTTCTGGTCGTCTAAGCTTGGATAGTTGTATGATGGGACGTCTTCACATGGATGTCGTACCGGGGTGAAGTTATTTGCTATCCAGTCTTCGGGCTGATAAACTGGCCAAATAGTATTTCTATCATGACGTACACACAGCCAATCTAAAATTCAAATTTACAAAATATATTCAAGTAAGTCTGTGAAATCTATTTATAAATTCGATGATAGTAAAATTATTTTGTAGTTCTATATTTTTACCTTGTTGAATGTAACAAATGCATACTACAATTGTTCACAAACTTTGGGGTACACCGTTGTAGTTGGAGTAATAATTTAAATCTATTCTTTTGCCAAGTATTCCTAACCCGACCACTCTAGTCTTGGTGTAAAGAGGCTGAAGTAGTAACAAAACCGTGGTCACCGAAAACTAAGAGTTAATCAGTATACCTTTTTCCTCTTTCCTGGGCTGGGAAGAGCAAAAAATCAGCTTAACAGAGGGGACAGTTTGAAATCCAACTCAGTAGAGTACTATCAGCCGACTACCCTTTCATTTCACCGCGTGAACAAAATTTTCCGCAATCCCTTTATGTCACTGATGAGACCAGTTGCGTTCCATATGAGCATAGCTGCAGTAGGCATGATTCTGCATCTTTTCGACAGACCAACCGAATGTTTCGCAACGAGTTTTTCAGGCTCTCCTACTGTCCCTCATATAAATAACATAAGTCATGCAACATCCTGTGACACTTGCTCTTAAGGTGATGACAACACCCTAGAGCACTACCTCTATGAATGTCCGGGTTACGCTCTCATCAGGTTGCAGGAACTCGGCATTGACGTTAATCACTGAAACGCTTAACATCTTTCTTCGAAAGACAGAAATTTCATTAAGAGAAACAAGTAATACAATGACTAGTTCTTTGTTTAAAGAACAGCCTCTGTTCAGTGGCTGTAGCTGGCTAAGACCATAGTTGGCTCAGATCCATCAACGAGCTGTCCAACGTCTCAACCTTGACGCTGATCATTAAATTCCCCCACAATAATGTCATAACAATCATATACCTATACAATCTCCCATTTTCAAGGATCCTGATTGGCGCAACAGGGTTGCGAAGGCTTTGGTATGCAAACACCACAAAGAATGCGTTGTTTATCGAGACTGCTACTGGGGATCTTGGTGAGGTTTGGGCAGCAGCTTAGCTATAGGTCAATAACAAGGATAAGGTAATGTTCAACCTCTGGTTCCGAGATAATCCTAAAGGCCTGAACTGCCAGTTAACGACTGAAAGCTTCTTCCAGATATACTAGGTGGTGTGTATCCACCATAAAGGTTATGGTGCATTGAAGTCCGTTCATATTCAGGCAGACATGCCAAATTTCAGTGCGATACTGTCTTTAGTTTTGTTTTGATAGCTGATTGTTGTTGACGTGTTTGGCATCATGTTGAGTATGGACAAAAACAATTTTCGTTCTCTCATAAAACATTGTTTTTTGAGAGGCAAAACGGAGAAGGAAACAAAAGAAAAGTTGGATAAATATTATGGGGCTAATGCTCCGTCAGATTACACCGTCAAATATTGGTTTCGAGAGTTTCGTGGTGGCCGCAACTCTACTACCGATCAAGTGATTACAGAGGACAATGTCAAAAAATACATGGATTGGTGTTGGCTGACCGAAAAGTGAAGGTGCGCGAGCTAGCAGATACCACAAAGATTAGTACTGAGCGCACACGCCATATTTTGGCGATATTCTGCATATGAAAAAGTTATCCTGCCGCGCACGCTGACTCCTGACCAAAAACACGAACGCGAGAGCACTTCGAAAGAGTGTTTGGACTTGCTGATGGGGAATCGGGCGGACTTTTTGCGTCGATTGGTAACTGTTGATGAAACCTGGATCCACTATTTCACACCAGAGAACAGAATGACTGCCCGGCAATGGACTGAAGCCGGCACGAGTGCTCCGAAGCGGCCGAGGGAGGCTCAATGGGTCGGAAAGGTTATGGCGTCGGTTTTCTGTCATTGTCATGGCATACTCTTCGTGGACTACCTCGAAAAAGGAAAAACCATCAACAGCGAGTATTGCTGGGCATTATTGGAGCGATTGAAGGCCGAAATCGCTGCAAAACGGCCTCACATGAAGCGAAAATAAATTTTGTTTTTGCAAGACGATGCGCCGATGTATAAGAGCATCGCAGCCACGGCTAAAATCAATGACTTACGGCTCCAATTGCTATCGCATCCACCGTATTCGCCCGATTTGTCTCCGTCGGACTATTATCTCTTCCCAAACCTCAAAAGATGGCTCATCAATAAAAAATTCAGCTCACGCGAGGAAATCATCGATGCCACGGAGGAGTATTTTGCAGACCTTCCGGAAAATTACTGTTCGGACGGGATCAAGAAGTTGGAAAATCGCTGGAATAAGTGTATCAAGCTAAAAGGGGACTTTATTGTATTAAATAAAAAAACATTTAAAAAAAAAAAATTGTTTATTCCCAAGGAGGTTACTTTTCACCCCACCTAGTATAGTTCAAGAAAGGAGGATTCCCTAGATGTCTCATAGGAGACACTCTCTCAAGCTACGCCTTCGGAGCATGCCAAATCAATCGAGATTACACCATCTCTACGACTCTGTTATGAAGCTAAGGGTGGTAGAGATTGACATTCTTAGAACTACACTCGCTGGCTCAAAACTCACCATCCGTTTCACAGAGAAGGGCGAGTACATAATCTTCCAAAAACAAGTAAGAAAGTACAGCCGGAAATTCATTCACCAACAAATTGAGGAAAATTTGGTACTGTTCTGCAATTGATTTGCTTAACCACCTTTTTTTTGTTATCGTGGTATTCCCATTCATTAAATTAAACTTCTAACGCCCCATGTACAAATTATAAAGTAGTCACCAGCGAAGTGATTCTGTTCAAGGTTGAATAAATGATTTCCATTCATTTCATCTTACCCGAAATCGTGAGCCGATCATAGACAAGTATGATACTCGTAACAGTCCACATACAACAAGATATTAATTACCCGAATATCAAAATAAAATCTAAACATTTTACTTTTGCAAAGATCGTACTTACTCAGTTTAAACAAACAGTTTGCTCCAGCAGTTGTACTTCCGATCAAACCAAGTACATTAAATGCCGTTGCACGCACAGAATAAACTTCCGCTCTCGTTGCTAAGAATATTATTTTCTCATAAATTCTACAAATAAAAAAAATAACAAAGAACCCAAATTTAACTTTCCTGCAAATGTAAAAAATGAAATAATTTGTATGTACCTAGGGAAAGACTCTAAAAACATTTCTATGCCATTTGAATGCGTAGATGCATGACCCAGGGCCCATAGTGCAGCTTTTAGTTCAATACAGTCGTTCTCATCGTTAACTCTTCCTTTATTTACACAGTCTATTAAAGTTGGCAAATCAGCAAAGTTTTCCAAAAAGCTTGCTCCCTGACTAGTTTGCACTAGCTGGCCATATAAATGCGGTTGAATATACGGTGGAATCACAATGGGTCTCGTCGAACAATTTCGTCGGCTATAGAAGCCATCCTCGTTTTTAATGTGCAATGTCAAACTGGAATGCGTATCAGCTTCAACCAGAAGTACATATCTATTATTAAAGTAAAAAAGAATTAATAAAACACCATTATATTCTGAATTTATTGTTCTGATTTAACCTTTTGTTGTAGCCGTTTTTCCAAAATTCAATCTCTTCCTTGATTTTCGCCTTTCGATGATTGAGGCCACGATAAATTGAATAGTAACGTGACATTAGTAAACGGCCCACATCACCCAGTGGCTTAAAATTCGGCCAAATGCTTACGAGCTCCTCTAAATAATTCTTTAAATACAAAAAATAAATGATCGATTTAGAAAATTTCAAATATAATAAAAATAAAACACCCACCTTGTCATAGCAAGCTTCGTCTAAAACGTCGATAGCAGCTAATACAATACTTCGTTCTGAGTCTTTAGTTTGACTTATCAAGAGTGGAATGCCCCACACTTCGAAATTTGGAATCCTAGCTCTTAATAAGACTAGTAAAAATTGTGTTGAGTACAGACGGCCTGTTCTTGTTCTTGCCGATGTCAGTGCTTTTTCAAGAATTTTTCTTGTATACGAATCGAGACCATAGTCTAAGCCCGATACAATTAATTTAACATAACACACATGATCCGTACTCGAAACCAAGGTCGTCAATCTAGTATAAAACCAACAAAATTCTCTTAATCATTCGTTTTAAATAGACATACAAGTTGAACTTACTGTTCAAAAACTGCTGTGTTAGTTAGAATTCGGATTCCCTTTTCTTGGCGGCACATTCGCCCGATAAACAAGAAATACTGTTGGCACATTGTGTTGTTCATATGTTGAGGACTAAAGAGACAATCATGCGCTCTATTGGATGTTGTGATGGCTAGTAAATGTTGACTTATATCCGAAAATAAATCCGTAAGCATGCGCATGCTCTCTAACTACAATTGAAAAGTTTTCAATTTTATCATTGAGTAATTCATTTTATATACATAGGTATAATTACGAGTACTATACCTCGTTACTGGCTAACAGCCAATCAATTAAGTCGAGCCCTGCTGTAACATATGCTGGAACTGTTCTACCGTGTGCAAGGTCTTGGTGAGAAAATCGATTACTACTTGGCTTAAAATAAACAACGATATTCTTTAGGAACTTAGTTTTTGTGTCGTCTAACTTCCCAATGGTATCCGTCTAAAATAGCAAATAAATTATAACGACATCTATCAAATGAAAATACTACATTTTTTTAACATACTCTTAAAATGGTGGTTACTATTTCCCAATCCCAAGAATTGCCATCGGCCAATAAAAGTACATTGGAATCCTTGACCAGACGATTAAATTCACGCTTCTCCAAATATAATGTAAGTTTCCTCCTTTTAAAACGAAAACTGGATCTTCTCATAATGGAAGTTGACGGAAGTGAATGAGATTCATCAGCTCCTCCACCACTAATACTAGACGATACGGAATCTAATCGACGCCTTTCTGCGCTCTCATGAGCTGCAGTCGAGTTTTCCGAACTTTTTACCTCATAATTATTGATATCTCTTTTAAATAGTCTCGTATTGATTAGGGCTACAAATTTTATTCATATAGCAAAGTATTAATTATTTGCTAGTATGTAATTTGGTCTAGTAAATTTTACCTCCTCCCTGAATAATATTATCCAAAAACAAACTACAAGACACCGGTCGATTTCGTAGCATCTGGTGATAGTTTTGAAGAGCTGATATTGAGGCAGTTGCTTGATGATTTCCCTGTGTTGCATGTGAAACTAATGTAGGTAGGGCTGGATATGTACTACATATATCAGCAGGTAAATGAGTATGCATAAGATGTAAAATTTTTCCTACAAGATTATTTCAAAAAAAAATTTAAAAAATCCAAACAGTGTTTTTTCTAAAATTAAAATGACAAATTCTGCTAACTAACCAATCAAAACAGTTGCACGAACCGAAATGAAAGTATCACTTGATACTATGACTTCGACGAGAGCATTCAGTAAGCCTGTCTCTAGGAAGCAATAAAGTAGTAAAGCTAAATGCTGTTCACACGCATTTGCTGCACGGTTAGCAAGACTAGGTAAAATGCAACGGCCCTCCATTGCCACGAATCCGTTGCTTAACAACCACGTATCCTAGATTAAAGATATAATGATAAAGTACTTTTTTTTTAGAAACAAAAAATCTACAAAGTCTTACCTGAAAATCAGAAGGATCAACAGTCGACAGAGCAACAGAATATTCGTCCGTCCAAATAGGCTGGGGAAGACCTAGTAGTTCATATAATAAATCCAATATTGCTTTCTGTAAATAAAAGAAAGGTTTAATGTTATTTTGATAGATTTCAAAACATTTGTACTGAAAGACTATAGCTTTAAACTAGACTTACGCCTGCATTATCATAAACAACGTCCTAAAGATTTTAATGATATAAGTTTAATCGTAACCCGATTTAATCGATCGTATAGTTTAAATCTACAACAATATCACATTTTTAAGTGTTTCAAAAGAACCAAGTCTGTTTTCTAAATACATAGCAAAAAATAAAGAATAGCCTTAACAATGGTTCTGGTGAGAAATAAGTGATAATATCGAAATTGGAGATTATTTTCCCCCTCCTTCCTGAGAGCTGAATTCCGAAAAATTTATACTGTCAATCCATAGCCAGCTGTTTCGCCGTGATCCAATTAGTATCCGCGATTTTTAGTTGTCGTCACGATTGGCTTGGTCCTCATCAATTTGTTGACTGAGTCATTTTTGTTGGAATTGTCTTCATGGTTCGTTGTTCGATATATTTTAGGATTAGTATTTCCTGATTTTAAGCAGAAACTTGTAATTGGCTTCCTCGAATGTTCCTAGGCATTTCATATTGATAACAATAAGGAAGGTTGTTTTTTGTTTTGCACCTGTTCCAACTTTATAATTGACAAGATCCCCGTCTCGATTGCCAGAAATCAACTATTTGGATTGGCTATTGGTTTTCATAAACCCAGTTTCAGTTTCAGTTCTAAGACTTCCCAGGTTTTCTTTGTTTTACGAATACACGACCGACGAATATCGTTGAGGTATTTCTTCTAATAATGACTCTGTGAACTTGGACAATCTCTGCGAGTTCAAAATCAGAGAAAAGGTAATCTTGATTTACGAGCACTTGAATCGAAAACGTTGTAGATAGGCTTCGACCGGGTTTCACAGACTTCCCATGCTTAATAGTTAGTCTACGATGGCAACTTGCAAATTGTCCAATTTCCTTTCCCTACGTTCCCTCGGTTTTACTGAAATGCAAACGGACCTTTTTTTGTTGGCTGTTTACTTGTAGTGACTACAAGCTTTTGCTTTTATGAATGAAATTTCTTGGAACCTCTTTCTTTTCGGACTCTTTCGCATTGTAGCTTTTGCTAGAATTTGGGTGGGTATTCGTCTATAACAGCCAGTGTTTGCTACTCTTCTAATCCCCCCTAATGCAATTTTGTCAAGTCGGTGAGTGGGAAAATAATTTCCTTTTTTTAACGTTGCTGCTTAGCGGAATTTTGCTCTATGCCTGGTGTATCAGCATCTTGGCGTTTAAAGTACGAGGGCGGGTCAATAAGTCCGTGACTTTTTGAATTTTTGACCTCTTTACTGAAACAGCAACACTGCTCCTGTCAACAGGCATCTGTCAGTTGACTCCTGTCAAAATTTAAACTTGCTGCGTCAGTTAGTTTGTGTTTGACAGCTATTTTTATCAGACTACTCACTAATTTGAGGAGAAAATGGAAAAAAGTGAATTTCGTGTGCTTTTTAAGCATTATTTCTTGCGAAAAAAAACCATTACCGAGACCAAGGCTAAGCTTGATAAATGCTATGGGGACATCGATTTCAATGGTAAAAAAGTGGTTTACTGAATTTCGTTATGGCCGTACAAGCACTGAAAATGCCGAACGTCCTGGACGCCCAGTTGAGGTCTCTACACCCGAAACAATCGAAAAAATTCACGATATGGTGTTGGCCGACCGAAGATTGAAAGTGCGAGAGATTGTGGAAGCCGTAGGGATCTCGCATGGCTCAGTGGTTTCAATTTTGAATGATCACTTGGGCATGAGAAAGCTTTCCGCAAGATGGGTGCCGCGTTTGCTCACAGTCGACCACAAACGCATGTGCAGTTGCCATGACAAAAATCCATGAATTGGGCTATGAATTGCTCCCTCATCCACCCTATTCTCCAGATTTGGCTCCGAGCGACTACTTCTTGTTCCCAAACCTGAAGAAATGGCTTGGTGGAAAAAGATTTGACTCCAATGATGAAGTCATCTCGCAAACAAAGGCCTATTTTGAGGACCTCGACAAATCATTTTTTTTGGAAGGGATAAAAAAATTGGAGAAGCGTTTGACAAAGTGTATAGAGCTCAAGGGAGACTACGTTGAAAAATAAAATTATTTTTTTATCAAAAAAACTGTGTCTTAATCCAAAAGTCACGGACTTATTGACCCGCCCTCGTAGTGTCGCCAAATTCGACAGGCTTTATATGATGCCATTGTAGACCGCAAGAACAATCAACAATTCCGGTGTAGTACCATACCATACTTCTGAATGTCATGAGGGACGTTGCCCGGTGGTCTTCGCTAGAAGGCAGTGAATTTTCTTTTCCAATTTCCGACAAGTCTTGTTTTTAACCTTTTATTAACAGCCAGTTAATATTTACGTGGGTAGAGAACATCCAAATTATTTTGATGTTTCGCCTCAACTGAAGAGCAACTCTTATATGTCGTCTTGAATTCGATTAAAACTATCATAGTATACCATTATTAAAATACGAACTCCCTAAATATTGACTCAAATGAAAAGAAACTACAGAGAGCAATATTTAATATTTCGTAAATACCATAAGGAGACTGCATTCTTGGCTTAAAGTCAGATGCTAGCTTAGTTATCTAATACAAACTTTGGATGTTGTTCCTATCGCGAGGCTTTACCTAAATGCATTTACAAAATTTGTTTTTTTCATTTCCTTAACCCATTCCAAACATCAAAGCGGTGTGTGATGCTGTTATCGCAACTGCCCTGATCGCTTGCAGCGAATTTTTGTACGGCTTACGAGATCAAAAATATTATTTATCACCATTTCTTTCCGATACTTAAGACATTCCTGGCCCCTTATGACCCTGAACCTTAATTGGTTTTCCAGGTCATCCACAATGACTACACAACCAGTACATTCCTATCCATTAGGACATTTTTCCAATATTTATTTTTCTTTAGAGAAAGCCTATTATTTCCTATTTAAATCCATTCAGGTAGCATTTATTATGACCTTATCATGATGGCTCACTTTTAAAACGAATCTACAAAAGTAGATAAGACATGTATGCTGGTTTTATTCAGAACGCTCGTTCTATAAACTTCTTTCTAATATTTGCAATAACAGTGCTTGATCGATGCTATAACAACAACAACACTGTGGCGCTGGCAGCCCAGTATGGGCCATGGCCTAGCTTCTTGACACTCATTTGTGTTGCTTATGTTGTCATTTTTGTCACATCTGGACGGGGCCTACGGTTTATCGCCGAATCCGAACGGCACTCCTTAAAAGCTTTTTCATAGGCAATTTTAGTTTCGGGAGTTTGCCATTGCCCGACGATTCGAAAAATTGTTGGCGATGTCGGGGGATCGAACCACTGACCCTCTGCGTGATAGTCCAATGAGCTAACCATCGCGCCATCGCCACCACCTGATCGATGCTATACAAAAACAAAAAACAAAACCGTCACCGATGAGCTCAGTTCTTTTGGAAATTCCTGAGGTAAAGTAACAAGTGAGAAATGGCGTACTGATTGAAGTGTCGAAAGAATAATAGTCGACTTTTTACTTTAGGAATGATTTGGCAGCATGATTTTTGAAAGTTACTATAATGACTACATCAAAAGGTACCACATAACTACAAATTAGGAGGAACCCTGGAAAGAAACAGAAAAAATGTGCAACATTTACAAGTCGCCATTAACAAAACCTCAATTCAATTATAGGACAATTAAGTAATTTTGGGAAGCCAGCTCAGATCTAAGGCCCTTATGGACATGAAATAAATAAATGATAACTACAAACGCTCAAACCGACGAAGCTGAAATGTCAATTAAGAAGGATTTTAAGGCTTCTGGTAAGCGCTACAGGTGCACATCACACGCTGATAAGTAAATCCCCCACAAAAACACCAACTAAGCAGCCGACTTTCTGGTTCCCGATCAATTATACAATACATGGTCGTTCATTCGACAAAGCTCCGAGAAGAAATAAAACAAAAAGTGGGAGTTAGTATGTGATGCAGTGCAATATTTTCTATTAAAGAAGATAAACAGCGCGTCCGGAACGACTTCTCTTCTTTAAATCGATGATATAGATACCGCAAGCAACGACACGACAACTGTTCAGGATACCCCTAAAACCCTACATAAAATGTGCTAGGAACAGTCGCCTTGCCAATGCGATTCTTAATCTTTTATTGGTAGTCAACTCTTTCGTTCACTATCAATAAAAATGCGATAACGATGTGCCACCGTTAAAGTTGGGTGGCTTTAATGGCCTCAAAAACACCTGAGTATTCTGATAGTGACACTTTTTAAGAAACAAAATCTCTTAATTAAAAGGTGACAAGTACTTACTCTAACGTCCAACTGATTCAAGTACAAAACGTCTACTATCGCCTTGAGTCCCGACGGTTTGCTTGGATTACAAAATTCAATTGTTCCAGGCCAACTTCGAAGCACTGAAAGTAGTGCTAGCCGACTACTTGTATATCTTAATTCACGAGCATCTCTACAAAGAAAAAGTACAAACTAATAATTTAAGTAAACAGAAGGTAATTAAGCAATTGAACTTACTTATTTTTATCCATTATACCCAGGCGATAGGTAAAATCGCAATATGGGGCAGCTAAACAATCCAATCGTATACCGGAGATATTTCTAGTATAAGGCCATTCTAGCAAATGCAATAAAACACCACACAAGCTTTCGGCTATTCGCGGATTATGACATTCTAAAACGTTTCTGGTAATCGCACCAACACCCCCACAAACAATCATCAAAGTTGGATTTAGAACACCAAATTCACAAAGAGTTGCGAGACAGGCCCGCAACATATTATCACCATCTTCCATTCCACTATTTGCAAGGGACACCAAGCAGCGCACAAGTACTGGATTGACATCCTCTGGGGAAACTGCGAGAATTTTTCGAATCTACAATTGAATGAAAATTTTTTAAAAAATTTAACAAATTCTCTTCCATTCATTGTTTATAAATGGCTTACTAGCTTTAGAGCTTGAACTCTTTCATCATCATTCTTCAAAAGTACATCAATACTCCGGCAAACTAAAAACGGTAGCTGCAGCGAATTAAATATTTGAATGTCCTTTGGCGTTAATAATACATATCGGATTGCGCGCAGTCCAGCTGCTCTCACTTGTGTAAATGAGTGAATTAGTGAGACACTTAAACTAAACAATTTTATTTTCATTAGAAAAAATGTACACACTGTTTAATAAACAATAATATCTTACCAGTATAAAAATTCTTCAATGGTAAAACCCAAATGCGAAATTTTGTTCTCCTGAAATAGAGTAGCGAAACCGTTGAGAAGGAACAAACGCTTTGCATCCCTTGTTTCTTTGTTACATAGCAACTCGAAAATTTCAAATGCATTTTCAGCTGGTGATTTTAGGGGATCCAATCGAAAATAATCTTCTGGTTCCGTCGATACTAAAAGTTAGAGATGAGTTGCGTTATTCCCACTCAGCAAGAATATACGAGCACATATTTTATATATTGGAATTTTATAATTTGGAATGACCACAAGGCAAGGTGGTTACCATGAAAAAGTGAGATTTGTACTAATCCGACAAAGCTCGTGGTTGTGTATGCGCGTGTGTATGTTACTATTTGTCTCCTTATCGCGGATAACAGGAACCCCCACGAAAAACAAATGTTGTTTCTTATATACTCCAGGGAGAGTGTTATAAAAACAAGAGGTAAATGATGTCAAAGCTACATTTGCTTTATACTAAAATCTAATTTTCCAAGGTTTATTCAGGAACAACCACAAACTACATGGATCTGCAGATATCTTTATTTCAATTAGAATGTTCTGTTTACATAAATGAAAATAAAATGGACTATGGACAGCTTCAATATATTCTAGAGAGCATCTGCCGAAAACCTAGATATGGACTTTGCATAGCTAAAATCATATAAAAGGGCTGTTTAGACTTGGTGAACATATCAAGATTAATAAAGAAGTTCATTGTGGTTTTCATACCAAAACAGGAAGATGCTCCCTTGCTTAACCTATTTAATCCATTTTATCAACCTGCCATCATTCCTTCTCGATCGTTTCTCGAGTATAAACCAATTCAACTGCAAGAGCAAATTAGAAAAGATCACCCTGGATAGGAAATATATTGTGGTCGCTTTTTGCTTTGAGGGTTCGTCAAACAATATATGTATAAGCAGGCGAACACTGTCAAATTCGAAAGTCAAGGCCCCTCAAAACGTATTGATAAATCAACTTTTTATAACAAGAATTACCAGCATAAAGATATGAAGGAGGATCATTGGAAAACTCGCAGTTGGTTCTCTGTCTTCTGTCCAATAAAACAGGGTACTCATGCACGATCACCTATGTTACTTTTATTTCTGAAATGGGAAGCAAATAAATTTACTGAACATACTAGTAGCAAACAAACGGGTACTATTAGAGTTCTAAAGAGACCCTTCAACTGATTCGAGTAGTAAAGGAAACAACAAATGGATGTCACGCCACAAGCGAACCTTTGTCTCCCTACACGCTCGAAATAAATTCGATTTATTCCTTACATGTACTGAATATACACATAAAGTAAAGGAGGAAGCACTGTCGTACAATATTTTGAATCTACCCCGGGTAGGTGTCAACATATGCTCCACAAACGAAAAACCTTACGCGAAGTTACTGGTCCTGCCTACAGTTTGGTAAACTCTGCAAGGACGTTGACATATTTGTCTCTGCATTTCATTGGCTACATCAAAAACGAACACAGCTTAATGATTGTGAAAATGTTTAAAATTCTGATGCACAAGGAGAATACATCAGTCCTCACATTCAGATTTAAAGATCGTAAATAAAGAGTGCGGAAATTCTAAACAAGTATCAAGCAATTATGCTGTCAACCCCGAATGTGAACAACAACCTGGTCTCCTGTGTGTGTATTAGATATCATTTTGTACAAGGATGAGAGATAACCTACGGTTTCAGCCGCCGAAAAAACTATGTTTCATGTTTATTGGTATGAACATGTGCATAGAAGTCAATCGTGTTACTAATCCACCACCCCAATCACCGCTTTCAACATTTCACTACAAATTTAGATTGTTCCTTACTAAAAGGGTAATTGACACAAAAAGATCTCGCAAGAGTTGTTCGAATTTAAATAACAATTAGTCTGCCATTGTCGGTCGAGGAGCAGTGATAGAATTTCCCATATAAAAGCGTATTCCGTCTGGTTAGTTTGTCGATCTTGATATATCCCTCTAAGCATAGCCGGAAACCCGGTTTGTCTTATCTAAAATAAAGGCTGTCAGATTGGATAGAAGTATGCCTGTCTTATAGAGCATTAACATCGCTTATCCCATTTATAAAAAGGGCTTTTTATGCAGCGCTAACTACAGGCATCTTTTGTGTAAGTGCCTGAAATCCCCATTCTCAAATATACGACTGAGCGGAATAATAATTTAATTAAGGTAGATTTGAAGACTGTATATGATAGCATCTATGGAGGACAACGTCCAGTTTTGACATTCCTGTTTAACTCTTGAAGAGAGGAAAAACTAAATTATGTCCTGCCAAAAGGAACAATGCACAATATCAAAGAGTCGTATTTCTTCTTTCTTCTTTAAGTGGCGCTACAATCCGGGGTGGACCTGGGCCGTCGTACAGAGAGTGAAAATGGACAACTAAAACTCTAAGATAGTTAGGGATTTTGCCTACCTCATGTATGAGAAGCAAGATCATTAACAAGGCCGGATAAAGATATTTTTTTCTGTTTGGAAGGCAAGATGCATTGAATTGATGGGCTTAGGAGGTCGATATACATGTAAAGGTTGTTTTTTTTTTTTTTTGAGGAATAGGTAACTCGTTCCCGAAGTATTATTCCCAAAATCATGGTACAAGTTCACAATTCAACACTGCCAATTTTACGGATCGAATAATCGCTTATTACAACGTGATTTTGTTGATGCATTTCGCATTAATACAGCGCTACATAACATTGGGCAAATAATAAATCAAGTCCAATGAAATTATCCTTTGAATTTAATGAAGACCCGAATATGTTACTTTCCAGGCGTGTACAGAAGCTTGGACTTTCTCCTTTCACAACTTAGAACATCTTGCGAAAGTATCTTGACCTGATTTTCTTACACCTAATTGGTTCATGAATTGAAGTCATTGGACCATGACATGCGACGAACTTTTGCTGATTGGACTCTCAACCAATTGCAGAATGATCGGGGATTTTATTTTTTGTGCTCAACGACGAGGCTGACTTTAGGTGGCTTTTTCCAACCAGTAATATACTGAATGGAGGGGTGTGTGTGCTGTTAGCATCATCATTCAATATTTCTTTTAAAATTAAGAAATCGCGTTACAGTCTATCGTGAACAATACATAAAGATGATTAACGAATATTTGTTTCCAGCTTTGCCCAACATCGATGAACGGTGCGACCAGAACCATCGATATATTGAAATGAAATTTTGGTGCAAGAGAGATTTCAAGGTTAGCAACTGTAAATTGAATCTTGCTACCCCGTTCCGTTGGATTACTTTCATTACGATTATATGAAATCGCTTGTTTATGTGGATAAACTAGAAGCACTTAAGGAAAGACAACGCAAGAACTTACGACATGATGCTCTTCATAGTTCCAAGTTGCAGTACTCATATACCTCAAAATCATATTTGAATGTTAAATAGTAAAGAATTATCGTTGAAACGAAAGCAAATTTTAGACCATAGACAAATGTCCCTAGACAGAAAAGAGTTCACCAGAATGGCAAAAATGAGTAGATCGAATGAATAGTAGTCACCTTAGATGGCATGCTTTAACCTCAGGTCTACCCCGGACTGCGCTGTTATCGAAACGTTGCCTTCTTTTCCCAAGCAATTGATTCATTCAAACACAGGTGCTTGATTCTTTGGCACATTTATCTGTAAACAAGTCATATACTGCTGCAACTAAATTGAATGAAAGTACCAACTACAACTTTTACCATAAAACTACCACAATCGCGTGTCAGTGTTTTTAATTTATCCTATACTCTTCAATCGATTTTCGTTTTTCCTAAGCTATTGCGTTGTAAAACGATTACAAACACAATACAAACAGAAAAACGAGCAAAATAGAAGAAAACAAAGATAAATACGGAATAGAAAACCTCTTGCAATCTAAACACTATTCCCCATTTTCGCTTCCCACAAGCAGCACTATTTACGGAACATACTTACACCTCAAATGCGTGGTGCCTCTGTGAAAGAAGCGTCATCACATCCCACCCGAGCGCTACGACGAATGTGTTATTGTCCTAATTTGCTTAGGCCAAATCATTCATGTTGCACCTTTACTTGTTTTGAAATTCGAATCTTAAAGGGAACTCAACATGACTCACAACTTTCCATGACTAAATACCTTGTAATTGATGAATTCTCCGAAAAGTAATAAAAAGAAAAACAAATCCAAGTTAGACAAATACATAACTATATGGTGCGTACCAACATTATTTCTTTTTGTTTTTTTTTCATGTATGTGACCAAATGAATTACCAAAAACGTAAGAGAACGCTCCGCACTGTCTCACTCGCTTGTTGTATTTACGCAGATTTCACCAAGCGGCGGCGGTGGAAGCGGCGGCGACGACGAAAGCGGTGGCTATTTTCCGACGAAACTATAATTTTCTATTTTCGTTTAATAATCTATAAATACATCATTTAATACAAATCACGGGTTGTATTGTAAAGATTGGAAACACCACGAAAAGAAATGAAAAATCACAAAAAAAAAAAATTATGTTTACACCCTGCGCGTTCGTGTCATCATCACTTTTTCAATCATCCTACGCACTTTGCCATTTAAAAGAATTTAACTAAATTATTATTATTTATTTGATTGCGTCGATGATATTTCGTGGTGGTGGGTCATTCCCAAGTAGGGGAACACATTTGCAATTTGTGTGTTTACCTTTGGCACGAAACTTCCTTTTTCCTATGCGCCAGCTAGAAGCCATTTTCAATGTGATTTATTTTGGTTTGGGAAAATCAAATTGCGAAGATTGTTTTGCATTGCGGTCGAGCACGATTTGTGTTTGCGTTTACGCCCCGTTTAATGGAAACGATCTTTTAATTTTAAAGTTTTTTTTTTAGTGCGTTTCACCGAAAATTGTCATTTTTATTACGAAAAAGATTTTTCGACTTCTTATCATTATACTTTAAATTGACATTTACTCGCCATTTGCTTTTGATTGGAAGTAGTGAAAGAGAAGGCCGGCTTTGGCATTGCCATCATTATCAAAAGATGAATATATGAGAGATGATTTTAAGTAATCTAGTACTGGTTGTTGTGATGATTTTATTCACCACAATGAATTTTTTTGATCAGGTTTGTTTGTCGTTTATTAAGCAAAAGCAGCACCCTATTATGTTATCGTATGTACTTTCTGCAGCGACGAATATTAAACCCAAATGATGCCTGATAGAACGTGAAACGTCGAATAAAAGTCCAGAAACCAGAGGAAATAAACTGGAACATGCATCTGCAGAAATGATAAACTGGCATTATTCTTTTTCTTATTATTCTTATTCTTTCATTAACCCTTTCCTCATTATACGAATTTATGCGTAACGAGTTTCCCATTTTTAGTGCATCGCTGCTGCTCCGCTTATGGGGCTGGCTAATGTCACAGACCGCAGAACGCGCCTACATACTGATCGGTCCTGGATCACTTTAGTGGTAAGCCCCAGGCGTTGTTGCGCATTTTCTATCTGAGAAATCCAGGAATTCTTTTTCTGACCTCGTTTTCTTACAGTTGGAGTGACCGTAGTTGTCTAAAAACGTTTTGTTCATTGTCTACCACTGTGAACCGTACATAAGAGCTGGTCTAACAACCCTGGTGTAGAGTTTCCCCTTCAATTTAAGTGGAAATTT
Organism: Volucella inflata; assembly: GCA_928272305.1. Lineage (NCBI taxonomy): Eukaryota > Metazoa > Arthropoda > Insecta > Diptera > Syrphidae > Volucella > Volucella inflata. Next base: position 78,025,789 of record OV743719.1, read on the forward strand.
TCGGTCGCAAAAGATTCCCGAATTTTCCCGCCATTTTATCCACCCCACACTCACTCTGTGGTTTACGTCGTCGTCACATTTCGCTTCCATGTTAACGATTGATCCTAAGTACTCAAAGATAGTGCTTTTCGAAAGAACTATTCCGTCTAACATTATATCCGGAACAGGTCGTAATGGATGCAAAATGGGCACGTCAAATGCTCCGTCTTTGAACGATTTATTTTAAACCCGTTTCTCTCTAGCGCATTTTTCCATGAATCTAAGGCGTTTTGCAAATCTTCGATGTTATCGCTTAGTATAACTGCGTCGTCAGCGAAGAGAATTGGCGTTACATTTGCTTCGCGCATGCAGCCTTTTAAAAGATAGTCGAATACTACGTTAAAGAGGAAAGGGCTAAGTACGCTTCCTTGGTGCACTCCGACATTAACTGGAAATTTTCTCGTTAGTCCAGCAGAGCTTTTAACCGCAGTTTTCAAGTTTCCGTACATGTCTTGTATTATTCTAACATACGTTTCCGGTATCTTTTCAGACCTTAGCGCGGCCCATATGAGATCCCTAGGCACTCGATCGAATGCTTTCTCGAGGTCGATAAATACCATGTGTGATGTGATGTGATAAACTGGCACATCTACGTCAAATTTAGGAGAATAGTTACTCAATACTTTACAGAAAGAAAAAGAATCAAATGGTCAAGATATGTCGAGCGATTTTGAGAGAAAGTAAAACAATATTGTTTACGGATTCGAAGAGATGGCTCTACATAAATTAATTTTTATAATAACGCGAAAAAAAACGCTAAAACATAAAACGCAAGTCATTCAAACGTAGCGTATATATGAACAGTATGAAAAAAATAAAGCGGCAGGTTCGGCCATAAGCACTTCGTATCGAAACTTACAACATTTCCCCGTGCAATCGATAAACAATTGACAAGTTTCAGGAGGTGGCGAAGTACAAGTAAATGAACTAAAATTTGTTAAATTGTGATGCAATAAAGAATAAATAGATTCAATCTTCACTAACCGAAAAGGCAAAATTTGGCAATAAAATAAATTAGCAAGTTACTTAACGAAGAGATCCCTCGCATTAAAGGCCCAGGCCTATAAAATCCGTTGCGTCCGTTGCGTCTATGACAGCTTCATAGAATATACACTTTGTCATAGGAACAGGCCTATAAACAACAGATATGACGGAAAGGACGGATAAAGTAAGTTTATTTTTTACTTTTTCAATCCGTTTTATACGTTAGCAGTTCACATATTCACATATTGAAGACCATACATTAACATATTCAGGTTCACGCATTCACAAATTGAGAGTGAGCACTTTTATTGGTGGAGACATTGAGAGAATGAATAGAAATTGTCATAGCTTGAAATGAAAACACTCTCAGCAATAGCAATAATCTGTCAACGTACGCATGCGACAGTTTCTGTGGCACCGCCATTTCCGTCAAATACGTCAACGTCAACCTATCCGGCATCGCAATGGACGCAACGGATTCTATGGGCCGGGGCCTTATCGTTTCCTCTGTTCTCAAGTATAAGGCGAAAATATCACATTTTGTCGATCAGCAAAGCTATATGTAGGATGACCCGAGAACGCGCATACTGTCTAGATTTATACTATTATTTCAAAGTAAAGCTTGGATTTCTATGATTTAATGTTTTATTCAATAAACCGATAAGCGAGAAATTAGAAATTATATCCCCTGTAACGAACGGGTAGATTTTCTTCTCCACACGTTAAATAAAAACACGACTCTGAATTTGAGACAATCATTCAACTATTTAGCTTTCATAGCATAATTTACAAAAAAAATCAAATTGCAATGAAGGCAATGCTATTTACGTGGGAGACAGGTTCACAGAAAAAAAGTGCCTAAAATTGCATTGCTGTCGTCAATTAGATTAGATTGATGATGAACGCTTAAGAGTTCACACAATATGGCAGATTCCAATCATCAGACATACAGTCGTCTAAATAGATCTAAGATACTGGTGTATGCTCTCTACAAAGTCGCTTCCAACAGCTTTGAGCACTGACTGGCAATCCGTCAAGTCAATCAGTGAACAGGAGGTTTACCCATCATTGTCTAAGCTAAATGATCTATTCTGTTATACAATCTAGGGAAGTTGTGACATATTCTCACCAAAGTCGCTAAGTATTCTGTATGGGTTATGCGGCCTTTCTTTGCAGCTTTTGGTAAAACTTCCGTTCGTTGTTCCTGGATTACAAACTCTTAATTTTATTGATCGCGCACTTCCGGTGCTATGTTTTCTTCTATTTAGCCTTTGAGCTAAAAAGCGGCTCTCGTCCTTTCTTAGGGCGCCCCTTTTTATCCGATTCGTTAAACTCTATGACATTGACGGCATTATTTTTCAAACGAAAAACTTTTTTGGGGTAGTTGCGTGAAATCCAGAAAATCAATTGCGGCGTCTATGATGGCCGTTTTTAGCATTGCCACTTGTCTTGAAGCTGATGGAATAGGAATTGTTGATAAATATCGGTATTTGCATTCGTCAACGCTTTCTGCGGACTCGTGCAATTGCATCTTTTCATCGTTATATTTCACAGCAGTTTTTTTTTTGTTTTGACGCTTAGAAGATCTGCATTCGTGCTTTGGCTGCAGCGAGGTACTGGCTGAATTCCAAAATGCAACACTGCCGCATCACTGCGATGTAACGCGTTCCATGCACTGCATTACGTTCCAAAACGCATTGTTAATGAATCAGATGCGCAAACAGCGCATCGTGAATAACCATGATGCAAATGACATACCTAACTCGTTTTTCTTTACCGCAATAACACAAATAATAATAAATATGTATTAATCATATAATCTGTATGCACATAAATAAAAAATCATTTCAGTTACCAGAAAGGTTCTTCTTTTCATGCGAAAATGACTATAAAAAACACTTACGAGTTTTTCTGTTTGCGTTGACAAACGAAGAAATTACAGAAATTTTCCGAATGAACTGTTTTCTTTTTTGAGTAAAAATATTTTTAAATATATTTTCATTGTATGATGTGATCAATCACAATCTGCATCATGTCATTCCAGAGCGTCAAAGATTGTAAAGCATCACAAAATTGCATCATGAAAGCATCGTTCAGTCACAATGCGCATTTTTGTGACGTTTTGGAATTCAGCCAACGTCTCTGTTATAAACGTAGACACCTGTCTTAGGTCTCAGTGGATTTAATTTCACGGAATGTCCATACATATATTTGAGCAAGGATACGCCTTTCCATCGCTTTCCGTCAATCAATTCCTATGATACCAATTCGGAACCCGTGCTGAGGGCACAGGTTCCACTCTTGGTATGAGTTGAGGCCCATCTAAAACCTCTTACTAATCTTAGGATCTCAGCATCCAGTACTATTGCAACTGTATTTTTTGTTTAAACCACAGTCAAAGTGACGTTTTCACAAGGGTGCCTACCAATTCAAATCACGCTCGGACCGTAATCTGGGGGCTCCTGACTCCCCCGGCACCGTGTTTTAAGTCCTGCCATGGACTACTGCCGGTCTTGCCCGAACAAGATCTATGACTGACAGCTTGTGACTGGATAAGCATTAAGTTCTGAAGATGTTATAGATAATTCCAATTTTGCTTTGCCACCGCTTTCAATTACACAACGTCATTAATGGGCGAAGCCTTAATGATTAAGCGGATTAAGCGATGGTCCAGCTGTCGGGACGGTTCGGGCGTGTAGAACACAAGACGCATGCATTGTTTCAATCGAAAAACTATCAATTTGGTGTAGAGTTTCAGGATCCGGTGTACATTAAGATAAATATATTTGGTCCTGCTGCAAGAAAGAAAAGTAATTGGATCACTGAAATGCAAAAACACCACCAAACGGAATGAAGAAATATAGAGCGACCTGAAAAAAGGTGGCAACTTTAGCCACCGTCACATTCAGTGCAGTATTTTTTTTTATAGTTCACAGCTTAATGTGGTTACTGGAAGAGGAAGAAAACACTTTTGAGCATGTAGAATATGTCCTATATAAAAATAAAATTTTTAAATCAATAGTTAAATACAAATTTGTGTTATATTTGCAATTTTTCGTTTAATAAAATAAATTTAATTTGCTGTAACTAAAATACAAGTCACATTAACTGATGCAAATACTGGCGAGCAAACATTATTTACACATGACGTCACCTCTTGTGTATTTGTGTATACATACAAGTAAATATGACTCAGACCTACTGTGAACAATAATATCAACAACTGCATTACATCACACTCGTACTACCAAATAAAATAGCCACTTATTGTGTTTTTGATTTATAAATTGAAACACTAGTACTTGCTTTATTTGGCATTTTGCTAGAAATATTAGTTTGTTTAAAGAAATAATGCATTCAACTATTTAAGTAGATAGAAAGTAATCAAAATTAATATGCCAATCGTTTATGAAAAGGTGAATGTGTGGTTTTATTAGTTATTTTTGTTTTTTTTTTTCGTTTTTTTCTTTCTTTCTTTTCTTTCTAATTATTTGTTTTAGTTCCTATTTGAATTTTTTTGTTTGTTTGTTTGTATATTTTTATATATTAATTTAATGATGGTACTTTTAAAGCACCCCAATTCACATCAATGTTTGGCCACTTTGTCTGAAGACACGTTAACATTGGATTCGACACGCAAACCGCTTTTAAATCACTCTCCAGCATGACAGCAGATCCTCGATTATAACGAACCTACAACAAATACTCGTTTTCATTTAAACAAATTTAAATAGAGTTGTTTTTTTTGTAAAATTACTTTGTTGCCCTCATTTGATCCGGGTATGCCATTGTAATGCAATAAATCGAATGTATCTGGTGTAGAACGCTTTTCGAGAGAGAAAAATTCATCCATAAATGCATTTAGTAGTATAATGCCAAGGTTCTCGGGGTCCAGTTTCTTTTGCATTATTTCCACACTAAGATTTAAAGTATTTTTTTTGATTTTTGATGTTAATTTTGTGTCAGTTAAGAATGGAATAGATAGGTAACTTACTATTCGGTTTCACTGACTAGATCCAAAGACGCCAAGACATCTTGCAGAACTGGCGTCGGTATAAAATTATTCCCTTCGGGATCGTATGACTTAAAGACTCTTCGAGCTATTTCTGAAGGCGTTTCCGGTGAAACTAATCGCTTTTCATGGCTAAACAAAACTAAGTGACAACAATTGTTAAATTCTTGATTAAAATTATTATTATTAATATTTTTTTTGTTTTCACACGGAAAAAAAAGAATAGAGATTTAAGCTATTTTATTACTTACCAGTTAGATGCGTCTCTGAGCCCATAACCCAGACAGGATTTTTTGGATTTTTATAAAAGGAGCCAACGGTGCAATAACGCATCTGCTCCATCAGTGTGATGAAACCAATTTCACTTTGTTCACTGATACCTCGAAGTTCTAATTAAATTAACAGAACAGATACACACGCAAACACAGGCAAAAATAAATTGTTAAAAAATCTTATTCAGCAAAAATGTTGTTACATACTGAGTCCGCCTACATCTTGTTCATTATCCCAGACATGAGCAACTGCTTGTCCAGTTAACATGAGATTAATTAAACCCTGTGATCCATACCCATATGTGTTATGTATGAGCGGTTCAGATGTGTCCGAAAGCTCTGAATTAACATGTTCGAAGCCCTATTAATAATACTGTGGATTTTTTGAACACAGTTTAATCGAAAAAAAATTACCTTTGTCAAGAGAACGCTATACATAAAAAGCAACACGCCGTAATTGTCCGTCAAAAGTCGAAAATTATCGGACATATACGTCGATACAGCATCTACATTATCTAATCTGATTATTGACAGGCGTTTATGGAAGTCTTCTGGTAATCCTTCAGCTGCCTACAAAAAGAAAAACAATCAACAAGAAAAAATTAAGAAATATTCAAGAACATTCAAGTGAATGTGTATCGCCAACAAAAATCTATCAAATAACTTTATGTCGTAACACTTTGAGAATAAAAAAAAATCTATTGATTTCGTTTATACTTCAGACAAAAAAAGGTTTTACATGATTCCTTTCCATGTAATAGCTTTAAAAACCTTGCATAAACCAACAAATCACGTTTTTAGCCGCTGAGACTTATGTATCTTTTTGTTGCAAGAGAGAGGCATATTCACAGCACTCCCTGCTTTTAATGCAACAAAGTTATCAAATTTATTTAAGAAATTGAGTGCATGCTTAATAGGAAAACAGTTGGATTTACACTAATGTTAAGGGTGCTTATGACAACCACACGGACAGACAGCATGGTATTCTGTTAAAAAAAATCAGAATAAACATAAGTTTCATGCGATTGCCCATGGATTGTTGTTAAAAATGGTTTATCTCTGTGGGATATTGGCTTTTCATAACTTGAAGAGTCAAATTACCGGGACATATTAGACTGGAAAAAAATTGCTGGGCGTTTTTTTATGAATTCAAATCGTACCACCGAAATACTTGACAAAAACAAACAATTCGTAACATATTGACTAGATTCGAAGAGACTAGAAAAAGGCCTGCGCATCACCTTAAAGCTCATTCTTAGATGAACTCGTAGCTCAAGAGTAAGGATTTAAGGGGTTAGACCCAAGACCTCCAAAATGATGTCCCGAAAGATTATGGTCGGGAAAAATCTTTAAGTACTCGGTTTTCGAATTCTAGAACAAGGATGCCTGGTCTTGTTTTCTAAGTGCTCGGGGGAAGGTACCTTAGGGAATAAGAGCAGGTACTTTGGCTGAGTACAAACATAAGACAGCTCTTCCAATTGAAGTCTATGAAGCTATCAAACCAGTCTATGACTAGTGAAAATCTTCTAAGTTGATTCATCGGCGGTTACACACAAAAGAGGAACAAAAGCTTCAACTCGACTATTTCATTTTGAGTGGTAAAACAGTCAACAGTCTTGAATGTGGCTACGGATATTGCAGTTTGTACGATGACGGGTTTTCTTCAATTTTGCATATTATCGAATCGATAGACTTGGAAATCGGCCGAAAGAGTTGCGAAATATGCCTGGAGATCAACAAACAGCGCATAAAGCATGTAGAGAGATCGCTTTGTGAATGGGTAAGAGGAATGGATTGCTTCAAAATCAAGCAGAAAAGAAAACCAAGAGCAGGACAATAATCTAGAAGGCAAATTGCATGGTGCAGACATCTCAGATTAAGGGTATTGCAAATTTATTCATGATTTTCTAGCACACAAAACTGCAAACTGCATTTTTTAAACTGCCCGGAAACATAACTTAGACAATTTTTGAACAATTTACTTGAAATATTGAATATATCTTAAAAAATACATTGTCTCTGGAAGTAGGTAGGATTTTGTTTTTATATTGCATAGTTCTTTTGTTATTATGCCATTTGGCCATATCGAAAAAAAAAGCCGTGGACTGAGACGCCATCGCAAAAAAGCTGCACATCCACCACTTTGAAATTAATCCCTTAATTTTTTTTTTATATTATATGTAGTATAAAAAATATTTTTTTTTTGTAATCTCGATTAATTTTGTAGTATTTCTGAAAAAAAAACCTAATGAAGCATATTTTTTCGATCTCTAGAGTGCTCTAACCCCTTATTCAATTCAACGACTTTCCCAATGATGATGCAGTTTATTCGGACTTATATGCCGAACAGCCAAAAGGATGAAGATGAGCAGGGCATAAACAACTACAGAGTCAACATTTTTCGGGCTATAAGTGAAATATTCGTACGAACAAAAAAATTCAGACATTTGACTTATATTGTGTTTTAAGCATAATGATATAGTCGCAATCCAAATATTTTTTTTAAGATTAAACAAAATTGTGTACCTACGAGTAGAACCCTGTGCTAGCCATGGTTTACATGAAATAAAAAAAAGTTGCTTTATTTACTCAACAAAAAGTGCCAATTCGAAGAAAATCGGCAATTATCAACTACCCTTTGTTGTCTTTACCATATTTGTTGTTTTGTTTTTTTAATGATAAACTAATAGGAAGCATTGAAGAAGCTGTTTTACTGAGAAACGACAAAAAATTAAAAGAAAAAAGAATGGGATATAGATGCTAAATTGTATACAAATCGGTCGGTTATATGGAATGAGTATTTTTTCTCAACGCAAAAGTGACAAAATTCTGAGAAGTTCTCAACAAATGTGACATTTTTCTATCCACACAATTTGTATGTACGAGGGCGGGTCAATAAGTCCGTGACTTTTGGATTAAAACACAGATTTTTTGATAAAAAAATAATTTTATTTTTCAACGTAGTCTCCCTTGAGCTCTATACACTTTGTCCAACGCTTCTCCATTTTTATCCGTTCCAAAAAAAAATGATTTGTCGAGGTCCTCAAAATAGGCCTTTGTTTGCGAGATGACTTCATCATTGGAGTCAAATCTTTTTCCACCAAGCCATTTCTTCAGGTTTGGGAACAAGAAGTAGTCGCTCGGAGCCAAATCTGGAGAATAGGGTGGATGAGGGAGCAATTCATAGCCCAATTCATGGATTTTTGCCATGGCAACTGCACATGCGTTTGTGGTCGACTGTGAGCAAACGCGGCACCCATCTTGCGGAAAGCTTTCTCATGCCCAAGTGATCATTCAAAATTGAAACCACTGAGCCATGCGAGATCCCTACGGCTTCCACAATCTCTCGCACTTTCAATCTTCGGTCGGCCAACACCATATCGTGAATTTTTTCGATTGTTTCGGGTGTAGAGACCTCAACTGGGCGTCCAGGACGTTCGGCATCTTCAGTGCTTGTACGGCCACAACGAAATTCAGTAAACCACTTTTTTACCATTAAAATCGATGGTGCAGAGTCCCCATAGTATTTATCAAGCTTAGCTTTGGTGTCGGTAATGGTTTTTTTTCGCAAAAAATAATGCTTAATAAGCACACGAAATTCACTTTTTTTCATTTTCTCCTCAAATTAGTGAGTAGTCTGATAAAAATAGCTGTCAAACACAAACTAACTGACGCAGTAAGTTTAAATTTTGACAGGAGTCAACTGACAGATGCCTGTTGACAGGAGCAGTGTTGCTGTTTCAGTAAAGAGGTCAGAAATTCAAAAAGTCACGGACTTATTGACCCGCCCTCGTACGTCCGAGACGGATTTGTTTGATTGACATGGGCATTAATAGCGGGACAGTTGTTACAGATGAATGTTTAAAGGAGTAGATTACTACAGGGATTTTGGTCAAATTACAGATATAAAAAATCGAAAGACATTACGTTGGTGTTCGAAAGTGTTTATTAACTATGCGGTATTAAACTTGAGTTTTATGGCACGGTTTTGAATTCTATTCGTACCCCAACTTAGGGCGAATAAATGTTTTTTTATATTATGTTTGAATATATTTTTGGACGGACAATCCATCTGAGACTATTATTGGCACAAATATAGAAAGAATAAAGCTTATAAATTTCGAAGATGCAAGTGCTATGTTTGGAAGCTATAGGCCTCACAGAATTGTTTCCCGTATCTATAAGTGAGGTTGTTCCAAGTAGTTCAGAAAATAAAAGTTCAAGTTCTTGCGTTCGATTAAAAAAAAATGCTGTCCAAAAATGATTTGGTTTGTGTTCAATGGAACAGGATTTTCTATACCTACCCTTGAGTTAGAACAAATTTATGAGAGGTGTTATAACGTTAGAAAAAGGCAATTTGCAATAGTTCAGTGCTCCGTCAATACACGCAGAATTAAGAAAATAGTTAGTACAAAGTTGAATGGAATTATACATGCTTTCTATTACTGTTCTATTCTGTTCTAACTTGATCTGACATTTTTCACAAATTTGTGCTAATTTGTTCAAGTTTTTCCTCATTAAACAAAACTAGTTATGATTTCAATATATGAATTAAAACTCTTGGGGTCTCGTTCTAAAACCGAAAGGCAGGACATGACGTGAATAAGAAAAAGATTACTTTCGTCAGCTCAGGTATACAGATTAGATTAGAATGAGCAGAACAGGATTAGAATGTGTTAGAACGAAACCCTTAGGCATACCTGCATTAATTTTAGGGATTTCGAAGCTTGATTAAACGTTTCGAAAGGCAATTTCTAATTCATTTAAGAATGAAATACTTTGATGGCGAATTTTGTCAACAGCGGCAACCACGTCGTAATTGAGAAAACATAAGCACCTAAAGAAGCTGGTCAATTAACTGTGTGGTGCCCGAGATATAAACTGATATGACACAGTATTCCAACGACCATATAGGGAAAGCACATAATCTGTGTGTTTTAAACACGATGAGAAGTTAAAAACAAGCCAAGGGTGTTACCAGCACGAATATAAATGTCTGGTACTCGCGTGCATTTATTTAAAAATTCGGTTAAGTTATTTTTTCAAGAAAAGTTTTCAACATACGGTTCTTCGTGTGTTTTCTGTGCAGAAAGTCGAAGCCACCAAAAATTGTGTATATTCAAATCACCCGCAACGATTTCAGTATGAGGAAAAAGGGATATGATTTTTATTACAGACAGACAGCACATCAAACTCGTTAAAGGACGAAGTTTTGTCTTGTTTGAGGCTTCTGCAATCAGAGCAGTGGATAATTTGACTATTTAGATGGAACTTTAACAAATGGAGTTTTGACCAGGACCTCATTGTGGTTCGATTTGGTAAGTTACATTACTACGCACGGCGTGTCCACATCAAGAATACAATGATGGCACTAATTCAATTCAAGCAGTTCTAGCTCTGAGTAAGCAAGTTGTGTAGTCAGAATGTTTCCCGATATAAAATTTTCTATCAAAAATATTTCAGGCCATGACTTAATCTAAAATAGGAATATATTTAAGCTTTTGAACAACTTACAGTTTCAGGTGCATCATCTGTGTCTCCAGATGTGTTAACATTACCCTCAGCATCTGCAGCTGATGCTTCCATTGCCTCGACGCCCTCCTCATGCAGGGTAACAATTCTAAATCGCACATCTTTGCACTTAACCAAAATGTTGCAAAGAGCCTGGATTAACAGTTTTTTACACTTATCTTGCGTCAACTATCCGACAGAGAGAGAAAAAGAAAAGAAACAAACAAACAAAAACACACAATTACTTGTCAGAATAACAGACATCGCACGTGTATATATTTACTCGTACATCTTTTAGACAGTGATTGGGAGTATCCATGAGAATTTTTAATAGATATGCCTGCACTGGGGCTATGACAGCGCAGGGCCCTCCCTGCCGCTGCACAAGAGCAGATGGTTCCACATCACTAAACTCGAAGCCTGTAAAGAAAGAACATTTTTTTTCCTCTTACATTTAATTATGTCACTTATATAGCGACTAGAAAAAGTAATGATTTTTTCCCTGGTACTGCTGCATATCTGAGTCACTTAAAAAAATTTTCACCAACTGTGAATGCAATTGGACACCTAATCCACTGGGCAGGTGCCATTTGCATCCATGTATGTATCCGAATGCAATTGTGGTTTCAATTTAGTCGGTAAATTATAGTTTTCAAATGCATTACACGGTGAGGCCAAACAAAAAAAAGTGAAAAGAAAACACTTAAACAAATTCCAAAGCATTTTGCGGATAGAACACCAACCTTGTGACCACCGTCGAAATACATCCGCCCGAATATTTTTACCCCACAAGAGAGTTCGAAATTCCACTAATTCTAGGTCATCTTCTTTTGTTGAGGCACTTGAACTTTCACCCATAATTAAAGCGTTTTTATTTGTTGTTTGATTACCAAAATTAATTGGAGACTATTTGTACAAACAAACCAAAAAGACACTTCTTGACAACTGGAGCTTCTAATTTGACGGACTTGCCAAAACGTTGGTTTTTTTGTCTCACTCTTAACGGATTAGGTGACCGAGTTAGCTGTCAGCGAAGGTTTATGTTATTCGAGCGCTCATGATTGTCAGACAGAGTAATTGGGTATTGCTTTGTTCGTAATAGATTTGTTTGCGATTTATATTAGTGGGTTGTATGAAATCAGCAATATGACTGTTGATAAATCGTTATAATTCAACTGAATTGTTTGTTTACTTTTCCCGTTACTTTTTTTTGTTTGCTTCAACTCACACAAGATTTTGAACGCAACCACTATTTGTCAGCTTAACATGTGAACCAGGCGAAATCCATTTGACAACTGTATTGTAATAGATTTCCTATTAAATACTAGGCATACGTTCAAAGCGTTTGTTATAAAATGCTTTGAAAAATTAAAAAGGAAAACTTAAAAAGAGCCTACGGCCTTTTAAAGACTCGACAGCCAAGGTACAAATGGGGAACTCCCAAGAGCCTCTACATAGAAGAACTACTGTTGGGGACTGTGGCAGTGCAACTGATGTTTGATTTCTATCTGATCACTAACAAGAAATCATTAGTTTGGTCAAGAATATCGTCAAGCGCAGCATCTTAACAAAAAACGTACAAAACGGCGCTGGTATGAAAGATGTGATCCGCTCTTGAGTTTAAAGAACAAAATAAGTAGAAAGGAAGTCAACTCATTTATAAGATCCCGTCGAAACGTAGTTCAGATGAATGGAATCTCAACTTCCTTTGCTGATCAACAAAAATGGGGATCCCTCAAAGGTGTCAACAATATCTTATCTGTCATATTGTCTGAAAGAAATAGCTATTTAGAGTCATGTTTAGTTTGGCAATCCAGTCAAACTCCTCCATTTCCTTTTTGCTTCAGAATCGGTAATGACTTCACCGATCGCTTTGGTGTTAGAGGAGGTTTTAAATAAGGTGACGAGTTGTTATGTGACTTCTTTCACTTCATACTTCAAAAGACTATGCAGAATTTACCAGCAAACAGGAAGCACAATCTTTTACGCACCTGTGTAACTCTGATGCTATTGATATAACCCTTTAAACTCAAAACCAGCTAAAATAGGTTTAGCGGTGAATGAAGACAAAACCAAGTACAGGCTGTCAAGAAGAGGAATCACTCTTGCCAATCGCTTTAACTTCGGGCTTGAAAGGCAATTGAGTAGTAAAGCCCTATCCAAAACCACTAAGGAGACTCTGTACATGTAAAGCATTGATATTCGAATCTTCGGGGACCAAATTAAGTTATTTGGAGCAGCAACTGCCCGCGTTCGCACTATAATTCCCAGCAATGAAGAGATCGTCCATTTGATAGATGTATTTTCAGATACACTGCATTTCTTTTGGAAGGCGCCTGAAAAGCTGAGCATTTTTCCCAAGAGTGTTTTCGTTACCAGTAAAATGTAAGACATTTCTATATAGTGCGCATAATATACAGGAGCTTCTTCAGGCTACCTGCCGAACTTTTCAAGCAGCAGATTGCTGGGGCCTATATTTATAGTCCAACACTATACCCATTATCTAGTTCAATACTTGTATCGAATTACCACCCCAGGAGCATATATGGCTAAACAGCTTGTTATCGCTAACTCAAACAAACACAGGAATAATACAATATAATGATGCCCGCCGCGAGTGCTGACAAATTTGAAGAGTATCAGATCCCATTCCTCTGATTTGCTTTCTTGTCATGTGGCTTTGATCATTGTTGTGTTAATTTATGGGAAAACAGTGACAATTAATCATCAAAACTCATTTGGTCTCCTTCAAAATAGGTTCCATTTTCCATCGAACAATCCAGTCATTCATATTTTAAATTTTTATTGGCATATTTCGGGCTCGTCTACAGTTTTCTCGTCATTTTTCTTTTGTCTTGAATCGACTCCAAACGGGTCCACAAAGTATTAATTTGACTTTCGGAAATGGGAAAAAGTCACAAGGTGCCATATCTGGAGAATAGGTTATATGCTCGATCAGTTGATAACGCAAATTGTCTCGGCTTCGATACCATTCGCTGTTCAATGTACTTGTGAAACCTCAAATTTTTAGCGTTTTATTTTATCAAAGTCGTAGTGACTTTACGCTAAATTGGTTGCCAAATACAAGAGTAGACCGCTTGGGCTGAGTTAATCGGTCCGTTAAGTAAATTAATTTAATAGAGATCGTGGTGCTTATTATCATTTTGATTTGTGCTACAGCAAAAGCTGGTCGGTAGGCTCTTCATCATAAAGATGGGTTTAGTTATTGCAATATTATTTTCTATTTATGCTTGTTCTTGTCTGAGTCTATGTACTTGAAGGGATGCTCTCTGGTCTTTGAACTTCACTTGAGGGTGAGAATACTTACAATCTAAGAGTGTGTTGTAAAATTGTTGTTCCAGGTTTTCAAAGCTTTTCCTTTATTCAGAAGGAGGTTTCTTAGAGTTTGCCGATATTCTTAGGCGACGCACAAATCATCACCCGAAGGACATGGATATCTTACCATTTAAAAAATTTTTTAAAATTTGAAATACTTTCTTGATTTTGTCTCTGTCTTTATTGTGTTCCTCCCTTTAGCAAGTAAATAAAAACTTTCAGTTGTTACTTCGCTTTATATCAACGTTCGATTCTTAAAACTGTCATTGTTGTGACGTTTGTTCTTACGCTGGTAGATGGTTCAATATTTTCATCTGTACATGTAGCTTGAGTTCGAGGAATTAATTTAAAAAGAAAACCATTCAGATGCAATCGTCATGTGCATATTAGTTAAGAAATGAAATTCAAAACTATTGCGGACCATTAAAAATCACCAATGGCGGAGTATCAATTATTTGACGAGACAAACGGATATCGGTGAGTTCTCCAATGATATTTGATACAACAAAGAAATAGTACATTACGCATTTCCTTTCAGTTATACTTATTGCAGATTACGTTTGTTTATATTGGTGGCACTCTATATTCTAACGACGATAGCAGTGTTCACATATTGGAATGCAATCTATGCACATCCACTTGTTTACCCACCAAACTTATCAGGTACTTTCTAAACACAAAGTAAAGAGATTAAACTGATTCAGTTGCAATTTTCATTTCATCACAGATGTCCCTGAATGGTGGTATAAGCGAGCATTCTATTATTCCAATAACATTCATGATTCGGGCAAGATATCTCATGATTTTCGCATTTTGCAACTTAACAATTTCAAAAATCAATCAAAGCTTTTCGAAGCCAATTCTGTGCATTACGATGTAAAGGACGCTGACGATGGAGAAAGTGTTTATCATGTGAAGGACAACTTTACGGGGAAGCGAATTGTGTGTTATTACACTGTTCCATCGCCATTGAACCAATTCAATGCACTCCGATTGACTAGCGTCGATGGGAAACTTTGCACGCACATCAACATCGGTATAGCAAATGTTTACAACAATTCTATAGTAATCACTGATGATCTGCGCTCAGCCTTAAATGATAGCAAAACGCTTCGGGCCCAGAATCCGAATATAAAAATTCTACTTTGGGTGGGTGGAGCTGATTCAAATGGATTTGTGGATATGGTTCAGAATCATGCGAACCGCAAGCAGTTTATACAGTCTCTGAAAGCTGTCTTAATGCAGCATATCCTGGATGGTGTTGATTTAGATTGGGAGTTTCCGACTGCTTATAATAGAGAACGTGAGCATTTCTCGCAACTGCTTTACGAGATTCGACAAGAGTATATACGCGAGAAAAAAGATTATCTCCTGACAGTAGCTGTGGCAGCATCAGAGGGAATTGCTTTGTTTGCTTATGATGCTCGGGAAATCAATTTGTATGCGGATTTTGCAAATATTATGACTTATGACTACCATTTCTATGCAAGGAGTTCCCCATTTACTGGTGAGTAATAGTGAGAGTATAGATTTATTAATTAAGCCTAAACACTTGGAAGGCGAAGGCTGCGCGGTGGCAGTTCCATTCTCAGTTTTTTAAAGGCGAATAAGTGGGGAACAAATCATATTCAGACACTTTAATACCAACGATGAGCTTAATGCTCATTATCATCTAATGTGGCCACTCATATTTAATATGCCTGCTCGGGTTCCCACAGCAAATGAAAAGACGGATATATTCATACTTTCACGCTACCATCGCCACACAGATGAAAGTAACTAAGTGAATGGAATGAACATCGGAGAACTGTTCCCGAGGGGAAATTACATATCAGACATTAGAACTTCAGTACAATGACTGACAAAAGTTTCGAAACAAAAAATATAAAGATAACTTAGATATGTACTGTCGCGCATGAAGGAGTTATTGAAGCATTAAGAGTAAGAGGTTGTGTTTCACATCATTCGAGAACATTTCCTATAGAATGATCTTCTACACATTCAATCGCAAGATCCGCCTGTGGGTAAAAATGTTTGATAATCTTATTTACTTCACCTTGCTTTGAGTCTGGTGCGAAGTCGTTCAAGGATATAGGAGAACTTCAGAATCAGGATATGTCAGGGCGACCATTTTAGGACGGTTTATATTTGTGCAATCAGACTAAAACCGATGCAGGAATTGAAAATCCTGTTTTAAACAACGCCTTCGCATTATTTAACAGATTAAGTACAACGCATATGTAAAGGAGACTTTGCACTTGCCTACAATTGCAATAGCAAAGCTGTAAGTACAAAAAGCATGATCTGCACAGCCGGTACGCTAATAATGTGCAAACGGTGAATATTCTAGCAATGCATAATTGACCAGCTGGGCGTCCAAACTTTACTCGCTAAATTCAATGTTTTGGTCTGTTATACCCACTTGAAAATACTGATTTCTAAACGAGCTCTTATGCGAGTAGTGGATGCTTGTGGTGCGCGCTGCGACCGATGTAGGGCTAGAGCGCTGCATCTCTATCATTTCAAATAATGAGTAGCTTTTAAATAGCTTTAAACTCATTCGATTATTAGTAGAGTATGTATTAGAGTGATAGCCCTTCTTCTTTGGGGGTGTGCTCTGGCTTTTTCCCCTCTTCTTGGTCTTCAGCAAGGATTCGATAGAAGAACACGAAAACTCATGAGCAGAGTTTTTCATATTGCCAAAAGATATATCTTAAAGGATAACAAAGAGGACAAAAACATGTATCGGAACCCCTAAGCTTAAACGAGGAAGGTGGATGAACGACAGATGGCAGAGTATAGAACAAAGAAAGCTATCACCCTGAAGTAATGCAAAAGCGGTCCCGGGGTGAATAGGCTGATTCATAAGTGCCACTTGATGGACAGCGCGCTGTCCCAACGTCCTAAAACAAAAAGACAATAAAATTAGAGTGATAGCCCTTATACAACATTTATTTATTGCACTGGAGTGAAGTGCTTAATATACCGTGAAAGCTTATTAAAAAAGATGATTTTCTCTTGCACTAGGAAATCATCTTGGTAGACAGAGTGTCATATAAAACAGCTCTGATGTCTGTGTATTAAAGGATCTTTTTGTCGAAATTCTAAAGTGCAATGCAAAAAAAAAACGATCTGAGGTGATCAATGAAACCACTGATTTTGCATGTTTAACATTGTCTGTGATTTACTGACCCAGTACGAGTAAGACTCCCTTACTTCACGTACCATAAGGCCTAGACATGTGCCGACCAGACTATATTCATGTGTTGTTTTCCTCCTAAGAAAGTTAACAAGATAACAGCATGTCATAAGGACTGTTTTAATTTTAGCAGGTTTAAACTAACTTATTTGGTGGGATACACCGAATCAGGATGTCAACATGCCAAACAAATTCTCCACCACGCAAGACAATAAATTCATTTTGCCAGTTATTGCACGTTCGCACTCTGAGGATAAATTACCGCACACGTTGTCGTGGATGGTTAGCTCATTGGACTATCACGCAAAGGGTCAGTGGTTCGATCCCCGGCATCGTCAACAATTTTTCGAATCGTCATCACCCTTTCGGCGGACAATGGCAAACTCCCGAAAGTAAAATTGCCTATGAAAAAGCTTTTAAGGAGTGCTGTTCGGATTCGGCTATAAACCGTAGGCCCCGTCCAGATGTGACAAAAATGACAACATAAGCAACACAAATGAGTGTCAAGAAGCTAGGCCATGGCCCATACCGGGCTGCCAGCGCCACATTGTTTTTTGTTTTTTTTTTTTTAGGTGAAAAATCTTCATAGACACTGTGCCCGTAGCTCATAGTAGTGTGAGATTCTTACTCACTAAACAACACCTCCCTTCTACTGGTTAACTACGACTAAGTTTCCTTATCAAGTAATTTTAGTTTCAAAAATATTCACGTTTGGCAGGTAGGTTTCCAGCAAAAGCACCTGCTATAGCCCGCAACTAAATGCGGCTGATCTTATTTCTCTAGATTGAATGGTTTAATTTTTTGTCATCGGCGCACAAGGTCACAGGAGTATAGCGCTGTTGCAATGTCCTTCTTCTTCTTATCCTTTTATTAACCCTTTCCTCGTTATGCGAACTTATGCGTAACGAGTTTCCCATTTTTACTGCATCGCTGCTGTTCCGCTTATGGGGTTGGCTCATGTCGCAGACCGCAGAACGCGTCTACATAATGCTCGGTCCTGGATCGCTTCAGTGGTTAGCCCCAGGCGTTGTTGCACATTTGCCATCTGAGAAATCCAGGAATTCTTTTTCCGACCTCGTTTTCTTACAGTTGGAGTGACCGTAGTTGATAGTGCCTTTTTAACCGGATTTTCCGCAGATCTTCTTTGAACGTGGCAATACCAGCTTATTCTATTCGCCTCAAGCTGTTCGGTTACCGAATTCTTTTATGTAGACTTCCTCTTATACGCGTAGATCTAATGCAATCGCCTTTAGTGACTCCACTAGACATCCTTAACATTTTCATTTCCGCTGCCGTCATTTTGTTTTTAAACGCTTCGTACATTGTCCAGCACTGTGAACCGTATATAAGAGCTGGTCTAACAACCGTGGTGTAGAGTTTCCCCTTTAATTTAAGTGGAAATTTTCGGTCGCAAAAGATTCCCGAATATTCCCGCCATTTCATCCATCCCACACTTACTCTGTGGTTTACGTCGTCGTCACATTTCGCTTCCATGTTAACGATTGATCCTAAGTACTTAAAGATAGTGCTTTTCGGAAGAACTATTCCGTCTAACATTATATCCGGAACAGGTCGCAACGGATGCGCAAATGGGCACGTCAAATGCTCCGTCTTTGAACGACTTATTTTAAACCCGTTTCTCTCTAGCGCATTTCTCCATGAATCTAAAGCGTCCTGTAAATCTTCGACGTTATCGCTAAGTATAACTGCGTCGTCAACGAAGAGAATTGGCGTTACATTTGCTTCGCGCATGCAGTCTTTTAAAAGAAAGTCGAATACTACGTTAAAGAGGAAAGGGCTAAGTACGCTTCCTTGATGCACTCCGATATTAACTGGAAATTCTGTTGTTAGTCCAGCAGAGCGTTTCTGGTACGTTTTGAGACCTCAGCGCGGCCCATATGAGATCACTAGGCACTCGATCGAATGCTTTCTCGAGGTCGATAAATACCATCCTTAGACGAATCTCGGTGCTTTGGATAGCGTCCGACGTCGATCTTCCTTGTTGTCCATGTTGCAATGTCCATGAAGACAAATACGGGGTTTTAAAGCAAAGTTCGTTATTTCGTCATTGATGGTAGTTACTCCAATGCCTCTGTGGATATCACTGTTTCTAATACACTTCGGGGCATTTATTATGATTCGCAGTACCTTGTTTTGAAAGATTGTAGGATATCTCCATTGCTTTGTTTAGTACAACCTCAAAGTTGTTTAAATACTTGCTTGTATAAAAGAAGTTTGTTATACATGCTTCATTTGGAATGTCTTCCAAATACCTGATACATTGTTCTGAATTTATTTTCAAGCTCGTTGCTTGTTTTCAACGTGTGACTTCCATTGGAGTTTCGCATCTGATGTCATTCTTAGATACTTTGCTTCGTTTGCATACGGTATTTGTACCGAGACAATGATAGGTAGGTTGTTGATTTTTTTTGAAAGTAAGGTTAACATGGGTTGATTTGTTTTATTGAGAACTATTCGCTAAATCTTTGCCCACTCGCAAATTTTGTCCAAAGCTCATTGGAGCTTTACAGTTCTAACTTGACTGATTTATCCGTTGTTAATACAGCCATATCATTCGCGTCTTAGCTACAAAAGCATCTTCTTGCTGTATATTTCGAGTGAAAAGTAAGAACAAGACCGCACCAAGAACACTTCCTTGTGGTACTCCGGCAGCGATTTCCTTAAATTCAGAGTATTCCAATCCGTGTTTAACACGGAAAAGTCTACGCAATGTAAGGTTCACAAATCTCATTATCGGTCTGTACAATTTTTTGTCATTTGGAGGGTTTCCTGGTTTAAACCTTCCGGTTCTATTACCTTGGAACGTATAATATAAGCGCGGCATTTATAATATGTATAAGCTTGATCAGCGCCTTCTTTTGCAATTCCTTGAGGAACTGACTGGTGGCGTAATCGTGCTACCAGTATCTTCTGTGAGCTTTTGCCTGTCAAATGGTTTGAACGTTTCTTATACCAGGTGCATCGGTATGAAGTGAGTGTCAAGATACAAATGTCTCGATAGGGAACATTTATTGTGTTAAGTATACATCAAGTCATTGAGCAAACAACATCATATTTTTTCATTGTATTAAAAATGTCGAATTTTGTACCAGAAAATGATGACTTGCGGAAAGCATCGATCTGGTTTTGCAGTCAAAGTTGATGGTTGTCCCGGATTAACCCATGATTCTTTCGTTTACGATAAATCCATTTTTCAACGCCAGTAACAATTCGATGCAAAACTGATTTTTTATCGTGTCTTTGAAGCAAGTGGTTTTTCGATTTTCCATCTGCCTTTCATTCAATTCATGTGGCACCCATTTTCCAGACTTTTGGATCCTTCCCATAGCTTTTAAACGGTCAGAAATTGTTTGTTGTGCAACATTTAACATTTCTGCCATTTGTTTCTGACTCAAAGTGTCATCTTCATCCAATATTGTTTGCAATTCGGCGTCTTCAAACTTTTTTGTTGGTCTTCCACATTCTTCATTTCTCACATTAAAATCGTTATCTCTGAACCGTTGAAATCATCTTTTGTATGTTGCTTCTGATAGAGCATGAGCATGATCACCACATACCTCGACTCTGCAGCACTTTTCTTCAAATGAAA
Organism: Volucella inflata; assembly: GCA_928272305.1. Lineage (NCBI taxonomy): Eukaryota > Metazoa > Arthropoda > Insecta > Diptera > Syrphidae > Volucella > Volucella inflata. The sequence continues at coordinate 78,046,752 of OV743719.1, forward strand.
ATAAAAAATGAAATGTGTTTGGCAGGTGTCTTAGCAACCAAACAAATAAAAAATGAAGGCCCGTTCACAATAAATGCTACCTATCGAGACACTTATATCTTGACGCTCACTTCATACCGGTGTACCGTAGGTGCATGGTAGGTGCTTGGCAAGTAAGTCCGACTTCTTCTTGTCATCTTTTGTCCACTCGCCATTGTTTATTTTATCGGTAGCGATTGCATTTGGGGTGTTTTAATACCTCTAGCTTCCTAGTTTTCCATAGGGAATAATTATTACTTTTTTAGGCAGTCAAGCCTTCAAGGTACGTAGAGATCTTTCGATTTTTGAAATCTTTGATTGATTTCTTGAGCTCATTACACAAGTGGTTTAATAAAGTCTTGTACTGGGGAGCTCAGGATTGTTGCCATCTTTTGCGTGCTCTGCTAGCTTCGCTATATACAACATCATTCGTCCTAACGGAAGGGTTGTTCCACGCGGCTTTCTGTATGATTTCGATAAATCTGCCGACTTAATCTTCTATTTCATACGGTGTTTTAAGCGAAACAATCAGAACAATATTTTCTATACAATTTTTTTTAAGCCGTCCTAGTTTGTTTGATTGGTAGTAAATCCAGGGGTTCCTTCTTTTTTCATTAGACCCTTGCGTTCCTCGACGTTCGTAAAGTCTTTAACTACGCCTGCTGCAATGAAGAAATCTACGAGGTCTGGAGTTTTTGCTCTGTCGGTTTTAACGTCGAAAAGAAGTCAATATTAAATTAGATGCCGGCTTTGTAATGTAGTCTGCTTTTGGTTGAATCGCATCTTGAATCTCAAAGGTGTGTTTCGAGTTGAAATCACCACCAACAATAAAATTGGTTCCAAGTGAGTCCAAAAGATTTATGATATCGGCCTTTTTTAGTTTGTATCGCGGAGGGCAATAAATGGACGCGATATTGTAGTACTAGTGCTTATTTCTTACGCGAACTGTACTTACTTGCATCGCATCGGCTCTATAATTGCATTTTTAGAATGTTTAATACAATCTTTGATGAATATCCACCTCTACCCCTTAACAATAAAATAAAAATTCCTGTGATCAATTCAAAATAAATTGTCAGGCTGCCAATACTTTTAAATCGGTTTATTTAATTGAATTTTATATTAACCAATAGTTAAATGTCAGTAGAAATGCTACGGCAAATACATTAGTACGATACGTGAGCTTTTCAGCTATAATATTTGACTGACATTCAATCGAGGATGGAAAAAGTGCCAAATTACGAAACGGGCGGGAATTTTAGATATGTGTTGCTTAGTGATTAGATGCCCGATCACATATTCAGTAATTTGCCCTCCTGAATAAACTAATATTAAGCATATGATGCATTTGAGGATTTGCGTCAATCTACACGTACGCTATTATGATAACTGATTGATGGTCTAATTGCACTATTAGAAACAAAGTGCGAAGTAATAAAAATAAAACTATTTAACACTTAAATATTTTGCATTTTTTACTTCAATAGGTTTGAATGCACCATTATTTGCACGGCAGAATGAACACTCAATTTTGGGAACCCTGAACATCAATTACTCTGTAAACTTTTGGCTCAAGAGCGGAATGGATAGACATAAATTGGTTGTTGGTCTTCCTACATATGGACATTCCTTTACGTAAGTCACACAGGTTGTGAAGAAAATTAGAAATTATAGTTTTTGTTGTTTTTGCAGCTTAGTTAATCCTTTCAATAATGGTATTGGGAGCCCATCAAGCGGTATTGGTGGAGTTGGCAACATGGGATTCACATCATATTCCGAGTTATGCTGGTTTAAACAGAATAATGTTTTTCTGACCACAGTATTTGATGAAGCCTCTTGTTCTCCATACATTTATGGTGGGACAGAATGGATTTCATTTGATAACGAAAAAAGTATTGCTTGCAAAACAAAGTATATAGCCGATAATGATTTAGGTGGTGCAATGATATTTTCACTCAACACTGATGATTATTCTGGATATTGTGATACAAATACGAAACCAAGTACTAAAGGTGAAACATCAACGAAAAGTTTAAAATTTCCACTTCTTCAAACGGTTAGAGCGAACCTTTTTGATGGAAACTAAAAGCTGTTATTTTTAAGTCAATTTTTATTCTGTAAACTCTCAATTCGAATGGCTGTATATATTTATTTAAAAAAAGACATATCTTTAATAAAGTAGATGGAGGAAATTTTTGGGTGGTAAAGTATTATGAGATCTCTCCAAATACAATCACTGTCTCGTTAATTTTTTTTTTCTGGTTGATATAGCTTGTGTAAATAAGTTTGAACTACGTTTTTGAACATCGGCTAAGGCTGTTTTCGAAAACGTCACTGTTTCTTTGTGGCACTACAACCCTATTTAGAGATGTGGACCATGTAATGTCTGGTATTATCTGGTCTGCATTATTTGGTATTAAAAAAGTTGATAACGATAATACAACTTCTTGATCCCAGTCCGTATCATTTCCTCAATAGCTTGATTAGACTAATGATCAACGTAATGTACTTCACTTTGTGAATCGATTTCTCCAAATGTCTCACTATCAGTTTCAGAGACAAAGGACCCATCCTCTGCTGGATATCTTACAACAATATTTCTAAATCCTCCTGCGACATTCGTTCCAGTTCATAAAATTTTCACACACGTTTGTCTGCAATATGCACATTTTTTTTACGGGTGTGTATAAGTGGTCCTAATCGGAACCAGATAAAAAACTTTAAAAATATATCGAATTGATTCTTCGGTTCCCAATATCTCTACCGATTCCACAAAATCAATACTAATAACACTTAAAATAGGAACCTTATTCCATTTCTAATATTTTAATCACAGAATCTACAAAAACACGCGATCACTACGAAAGCACAACCTACATGAACGACTTGCATGGAATTTGCATGAATTTAAAAAACAACGGTTAAATTTGAATGTGGTGCGATTGCACAATGCATGCTTGTGTCTAAGAGTCAGGTGGTTCAAACTACCGTTTACTAGGGCGGTAGGAAATAACCAGCCCTATCGGCAATAATTATTCCCGGGGAATTTTTCACCCCTATTCGCAAATCCGACGGATCGGAGATTCCCTTCACTCGTTCGATTCACGTGAACGGATTCGTGCTATCATTGAATCCGCCGTATGAACTATTTTATCGACATCACTTCTCTCTTTTTCGAAATCAGCTGTTCCTCGATTTGACGTTTGATTGAAGAAATTTGATTTGAAATACACACACTAAAATGTATGTTTTCGTTCCAAATTCTTCTTTTATAACAATAATGGGTAGTATTACTTACTTTTTTGATGATACTTGTGTCTGGTGTCTCAACCGGAGAGGCAAATATAGCTTAATTTGATAAGGCGTTGTCTATGCCCTCAACCGACTCGTTCGACATTACTAGCTGTATCACATCTTCCTCATCAGGTGTGAAGCAAATACGTTTATTTGGGCCTCCTCCTGTTGCACTCAATTCCCTTTTGTTCTGGCTATGCTTCTTTTTTAGGTGGGATTTATGGTCACTCCAGACCTAATTTGGATGGAAATTTGTAATATACGATAAATAATCGAGCAATATTGGAATAACCTTCTACCATTCCATCACTGCCCTTAGCTCGTTTAAGTTTCGTCGCAAATTTTCTCAAAAATCTCTTACTTGTTCGGGGGGTGTTTTTTTTTGCTATGTCGGGATATTTCTTCATTTCATTGACAAGCACTTTAAATTGTTTCCTGTTTGTAGTTTTCTTCCTACGATTTCATATGTTAAATAATGCTTATCGTAATAAAAATAACTTACATCTTTACTAGCAAACTACTCAACATATACGAATCCGCAACGATTTTTATGCGGATCTGTTTGTATGGAGTGATTCGATTCGATCGGATTTAAGAATGCAGTGAATCTCAATTCACATTATCGACATTCGGACGATTCACTTCGAACGGATTTCGGAATAGCAAATTTTCGATTTCGGTGGACGATTCCCCCGGCGGATTTGAAAATAGTGATGTTTCCATTTTCGAAAACTAGGTATCGGCGACAACTTCGAAAAAGGGAAAAAATTCCCCGGGAAAAAAAATAGCTATCGTGAATAAGAATTCGAGGGAAAAATGACGGTTACGAGGGCGGGTCAATAAGTCCGTGACTTTTGGATTAAAACACAGATTTTTTGATAAAAAAATAATTTTATTTTTCAACGTAGTCTCCCTTGAGCTCTATACACTTTGTCCAACGCTTCTCCAATTTTTTTATCCCTTCCAAAAAAAAATGATTTGTCGAGGTCCTCAAAATAGGCCTTTGTTTGCGAGATGACTTCATCATTGGAGTCAAATCTTTTTCCACCAAGCCATTTCTTCAGGTTTGGGAACAAGAAGTAGTCGCTCGGAGCCAAATCTGGAGAATAGGGTGGATGAGGGAGCAATTCATAGCCCAATTCATGGATTTTTGCCATGGCAACTGCACATGTGTTTGTGGTCGACTGTGAGCAAACGCGGCACCCATCTTGCGGAAAGCTTTCTCATGCCCAAGTGATCATTCAAAATTGAAACCACTGAGCCATGCGAGATCCCTACGGCTTCCACAATCTCTCGCACTTTCAATCTTCGGTCGGCCAACACCATATCGTGATTTTTTTTCGATTGTTTCGGGTGTAGAGACCTCAACTGGGCGTCCAGGACGTTCGGCATCTTCAGTGCTTGTACGGCCACAACGAAATTCAGTAAACCACTTTTTTACCATTGAAATCGATGGTGCAGAGTCCCCATAGTATTTATCAAGCTTAGCCTTGGTCTCGGTAATGGTTTTTTTTCGCAAGAAATAATGCTTAATAAGCACACGAAATTCACTTTTTTCCATTTTCTCCTCAAATTAGTGAGTAGTCTGATAAAAATAGCTGTCAAACACAAACTAACTGACGCAGCAAGTTTAAATTTTGACAGGAGTCAACTGACAGATGCCTGTTGACAAGAGCAGTGTTGCTGTTTCAGTAAAGAGGTCAGAAATTCAAAAAGTCACGGACTTATTGACCCGCCCTCGTATTTCCCAAGAATTATTCCCCCGTATTTTTTCTGGGGAACTTGATTTTTCTGGAGGAATTTTAAATTTTGGTGTAATCATGTAGTTTTATTATTTTTTTGGTTTTTTTTTTGTTTTCAAATGCAGATTGTAACATTTAATTAAGGTCAAACACAACAAATACAAAACAACTAGAAATTATTGTTAGTGAGATGGAAAGTTATCCAGACATTGCAAATTGATTTACTAAGAGAAATAAAGAAGTTAACATATTTTGGAAACGATTAGAGAAAGAATTGGATAGTTTTGGACCACCAGTTAAATATTTATTAGAATGGAAAAAGGCAAGATCATTTTTATGTGCGTGTGTGTATTTTATTTGCACTGTTTATTATTTTTAGGTTTGGATTAACATAAAACAATGTAAGAAAAAAGTTGTCCGAAAATCTCAAGTTAAAAAATGCAACTGGAGGAGGCCCATGCAAGGAGTATAAATTGTCTAGTACTGAAGAAGCAATTATAAATATTTGTGCAATGAGCGAATCGGTGGAAAGTTTTTCCAATGCCAAGCGATTTGACTTGTCTTCTTGTGCAAAAAAGAGAAAAGTGGAACGTTTTGATGAGGGAGAAGATGAAAACGTAGAATCGGTGTCATGGCAGACTTCTCAACGACAGCCACAAGAACATCAAAATATATAGGTAGAACATTATGAAACTAGCGCAATTGCACTATTGTTGGATTTAAATGATGGGCAAGCACAGCCGCATAATTAAAATGTGGATTTAAATGACTCCGCAAATAGTTCGGCAGGTACACCATTATCAAAAGCCCAGCAAAAAACCAAAAGAACGGCAGATCTTTTGGAAAAAGAGCTTGTTCTGCAACGTGAATTATGTGACACACTAAGTGAAGCTATTTTAAATTTTGAAAAAATACCAAACGGAAATAGATGCTAATATCAAAAAAATATATCGAACCACCGGAAACAAGACAACACAACGAGGAAATGGAAAAACTTAAAAGAAATGAAATACAGGAGGCATGCGCTGAGCTACACTATGGGAGCAACAGCAAATTTCTTTTTCGGTTACGGCAGAGTAAGAAAGCACATTCAACAAGTATGTAAACATTGACTTGTTGACTCGGTAATATTGTTAGAACCTTTAACAAAATTTATAAAAAAAAATTAGTATTATTTACCTGATTCTTACAATGATTCAGGTAATTCCAAAGGGTTCGATTTATCTCTCAGATTTCTCCTGATGGATCTTTGCTGAGTTTTCTCATTTTCCTCATTTAGTCCATCCGCTAACACAAAAGATGCACTTCTCATCATATTTAAACTTTTTTAATAAAAACTGATTTCTGCTTTCAAATAAAAATTGTAATTGTTTCTTTTGAATTCTCGTTTGTAATTTATAAATGTGTAGCTGTCAAAAAATTCGAACACAATTTCGAAAATTTCCCGGGAAAAAAATTCCCGGGGAATTCACGATAGGTAGATTTAGTTCCCGGGAACAAAAACAATTCCGATTGCGATCGTCAAACTGCAAACGTTTTTTGCTATCGTTGATCTTTGTCATCTGCATGATTTTTTTCTTGGAAACGCATTTGACGTTTCCAAAAAGAAAAAGAAAAATGAGGCTCTTCACAAAAGTTATTGAGAAAAGTGTGTTGGCAAATACATTCATCGACTCGACCCAGAATTAGTTGGGGGGAAGTTCTATAAAAAAAGATAGATTATCTTATCTACGTATTTACTGTTCATGGGATTCCTCTGAGTAATCCGATTCAGTTATTTTTGAATTCATCAAATTGCTAGCTGCTTTTGGGCAGGGCATAATGACGTTTATGAACATTTGCACTGCAAACACTGCATTATTGAACATCCTGCAAATGCGGTGCGATTTATAATGTCATGTTCGAACAAATAACTTTCAAAGTTTGCGCTTAAGAACATTTTTTAAAAGCAATTTGATTTACGTAGATTACGTTTACGTAAACAGCCTAAATCTCTAACATTTCAAGTTTGCTACTGCATCCTGTGAGCGGGCTTCCGTGTTAATTCCCTTCAAATATACACATAAATGCATATATGTTTTTTTGTTAACCCAGTACTTACTTCAAACATCTGTCAAACTAATTCTCAGTTTACAAACTGTCAGTGTCATTTACGATGACATACACACTTCAATAACGTTACCAAATTTAAGATATTCTGTTCCAAGAATTTGGTTCTATGAGACAAACATATAAACCATTTGCACTTGCATCATCTGAGACCGCTATTCGCTTTATTGTCGACCGTTTTCGCACAACATCCTCTCATCCGTTCAGGAGAGTGTTGAAGAATATGCTAACTTATCGATTCGATGTCGTTGACAACAGCTTGATCTTTGTCCATCCAAGGTTTTGGTTTGAAGGCTTACAAGATCCAGCTGAATCTTGAATTGAAGCTGACTTCCTAAAGCTTGTGGAAATATTGGTAAATGGGTCCATAATTAACTGGCATTGGATTCGCATGGGACTATGGAAACACCGTAAGATCCCAAATAACCATCACTGGTTGAAATTTTCATAAATGTGCCGATAATAAACTCGCTTTGGATCCAAATGAAATTATCAAAACAACGTAACATCCCGAAAAATGCACAGTTTGGTGCAACTGCAGCCAAATTTCGAAATGTCTAACTAATCTTCATAAATATGTGTACATATTGACGTTAATGAACAAAAGGGTTACTTACCTTTAGTAAGTTAGTTTTCCAGAAAAGCTGCATTATTGAACGCAACTAATGCAGTTCCTTGCTAGAGTGATGTTTTTGAAAAGACCTGAACCTCACACCAAATGCTTTGAGTTAACGTCCCCTACCAGGAGAAAATCCCTGTTCAATGAGCTTCAGGCCTTATCAGTGTTATTAAAGAGCATTGAAAAAAAGTATAATTTTTAAGAATTGTTCAAAACTGTCCGCGTGCAATATCGATTGCCCGCAGTTAATCGTTGATTCCTGGCTCTCAACAGTTTTAACTTATACTCGTATGTTCTTCTGAATTTACCGGATATTGTCAAGTTGCGTTCGAAAGTGCAAGCAGACTGTAATTTTGCTTCAAAATTGAACTTCAAATTAATGCTTCAAAAATTAAGTTGCTGTACGTGGCGCCGAAAATCTTCAAAGGGCTGCTAGCTTCGGTAGTTTGGGTCCACATGGGTATGATAGGGCCAATTAAATCCTTTGTGTCGGTTGGGTAATTACTTTTCTTTGCGCACTTGGCTTCTTGCTTTATACGAACTGATGAATCTCCCTTCCATTTGTGAGTGTTGTGGAGTACGCACACGCTGAGAAGATCTAAAAACATCATTAGAATATTTATATTTAAAAGTATTTTGAAATATAAGCTTGTTTTTTTAGGCACCTATAGATTTATTTAATAAAAAGAAAGAGTGTTTATGCCAAGAAAAAAGTAGAAAGAAACGAAAACCGAGTGTATCGACTAAAAGAAAACCCTTCTATGTCGGATGTGTTAATCTATGGCCCCCTGACATGAAAAAAAAACGCATTTTACTCCGTTGACGTTCATTTTCATTTCAAGTGAAAAGTCTATAAACCCTGAAAGTACTCGTATGCCTATCCCTCGTTTCCGTAATTTCTAACGATAAAAGCAAGCTTAAGCGAAAACTCTATCTCAGCCAACATTATACCTTATCCACTTCCCCTTTAGATTCAACTGCAAACAAAATCAAAGGGGACTGAAAAAAATAGGCAATCAAGAAATATATAACGAAATTATTGAAATGAATACCATATATCAAAAATTCATTGCCCGTTCGACTAATTTGCAAACCGAAAACTGTGAGCTTAAAGCAAAAGTGTACAAGCCAAACTCTAATACTTTTAAAATCGTCAATGTGCCAAATGTAAACAATGCAAGTGTAACACTGCAACTTGTACGTGATGGTGTTCATGTGGAAATAAATGATCAGACATAGACAATTGCTGCGTACATAATATGTAAAATAAAAAAAAATTGAAAGTGCTACATCAAATCCTAAAAACGATAATGACATCAGTATTTCGGTTGCAATTTCTACTCATCGACGAGTGACAGAAAATATTATTAAAATGAAAACTTCAAACAAAAACACAATGAACACAACAATTTTTAAATGGTGCAGTAAAATTGTAGGTACAAATGACAGCTTGACCCCTCACACTCGCGAACTCTTCAAAGTAGTCAAGAAGATTAAAGTTGAGAAAAAGTGTAAATACATTTGGGTATAAAATTATTGGATATTTTTGCGAAAGAAGAAAGGAGACGATATACTCATAGTTAGATGTTCTGTAGATCATTCAAAAATTCTAATTTCGCAAAAAAATATCTAAATGCCTTCCAAAATGTATTTATTTTATTGTCTGTCAAGAGGTGAATTTTAGAGCAAATGAGGGGACTTCTAAACGATAATAATACCAAGAACATGTTGATAATAGGTGACTTAAATATTGATACTCGTATATTATAAAGTACTGTTGATTTTGATAATAACTTACTTCTAATCTCATAGTATGTAAAGAACATTCAAACTTGTATCGTAAGATGGCATAGAAGTTTCTTACACATAATGTGTACTAAGATATAAGATGATAATTCTGAACAGGTCTATGAACAAATATCATCCTTCACTAGCTTACGACACCTTTTTAACAGTCTTTCAAAGCTACATCAAAGCCAAACAATATAATAAAACAGAAAAATGTTTTACGAAAGAATTATGTACGCCATCCATATCACATAAGGATAAACAAAAGATATAATAGTCGTAATCTTAGTAAGAAGGTGAAAAAATAAGTAGAAGAAAGTAGGACTAAGTATTATTTTGATTGAATTGTATAATTATTAATACGAGTATATAATTTTATTTTAACTTCTGATTTGTCAATTGCGAGATACGGCACTTCGACCTGAAAGATCATTTGTACAAGTTTGTTCGAACTGTCATTAGGCGAATAGGTTTTTTTCATTCCGAATGAAGTAAGTTCCCTGAAGAAGGTATTCCTTCTGGTTCAATTAAGGGTTGGGCAGTCACACAGAATGTGTTCAACTGTTTCGTCTTCTTCAAGACAAAGTCGGAATTCCGGAGAGTCGACTAGTCTTATTCTGTAGAGGTGATATCTTAAACCATGATGTCCGGTAAGGTACCCTTCTAGGTTTCTCATATCGTGCCGACTTAAATTTATACATCTATTAGCATTTTTATTGAAGGACCGGACAACTCGTTTGGCCTGTCTAGGACCTGGATTATCCTCCCAATATGAGATGCACTCTTTATAGTTAGATTTACTGCACTTTTAGGGATGCAGGTTCAGGTCCGTTAAAGGGAATGTCTAACCTCCTTCTGGCCTCGTCGGCCCTTTCATTACTATCAATTCTTTTATGCCTAGGAACCCATCAAAGTTTGGTCTTGTTCTTTGAGCTGAGTTTTTGGAGAGTTTTGGAGTCAAAGATGTGCGAGCTAAGGGCATTTATAGCTGTCTGACTATCCGTGAATATATGGATGCATACTTAAAAGAAAAAAGAGTAGAGACAGTCTCTTCGAAATTGAAGTTGAAAATAATTTATTCTCGAACATTTAACAACTATTTTGCCTCTGTTGCCCCTAATTTGATACCTTGTGCCCCTGAAAATAATTGCATATGCAATCCATACCCTAACTTAATTGATGACACCTCCCATATAGTTTTGCTTTTGAGCAAAAACGAATTGTTGAAACGAATTGTTGAAACGAATTATTGAAACGAATTGTTGAAACGAATTCTTCCAGCATTTATAATGAACATGATTGTAAATTGTGATATTTTTCCCTCTGCCTTAAAGTTGCTAAAGTCGTATCTGTATTTAAAAATTCAAAATATTCATGTAATTCAAAACTCATGAATCAATACAGAACTATTTCAATACCTTTAACATTCCCAAACAATTTCGAAGGATAGTTTTATATCTTTTCTGAACAAAAATAGCTATTTTACTAATGACCAGTTGGGGTTTCGCGAGGGTAGATCTCTTGAAAAGTAGATGATGGTGGCAATAGCGCTATAACATTATTTATTGATATGACCAATGACTCTGATATGGTTTTTTGGATTAACTATACCAACCTAGTTTTTGGAGTTCGATATATAAACAGCTTGCGTCATACTTGAAAAGAAGATTAAAAAGGAAAGAGTTAAGCATTTATTGAAGTGATGTTAATAAAAAAAGATGTACCACAGGGCACTGTTTTGAGTCCACTTTTATTTTCCATTAGCAGCATTACAGATTTTGCTGATGATAGAGCATTGACATTTATCAATGTGCCTTTATTCAAATCAGTTATAAATCCCCATCATGACTTGCAAATATTAAGACAATGATTCGCAAAACAAGAAGTCTTAATTAGCGAAAAAACTAATGTTATGGTCTCCAGTATAAAAGGCGATGATCTGATTTACTGTGATGTATCTTTTCACTCAACTGCATGTGCCACATATATTTTTTTTTTTATCAACTTGTTGTGAAATTAACTTTTATGAAAAAGCTTCTTGTATTGTTAATTGTTTTCAAATAAAGACTTTTGATATTTTCAAATATCTACCAGTTTTAAAGATAAGAATCTAAATTGGTAGGTACACGGAGCGGAGTTAAAGAAGTACATACATGATGGCCGTTGCTCGCGGTATCTTTATGTAAAAATTGCACTGCTCAGAAAAGGTATTGTAATGATCTACTATGAGCCTACTCGAATTCTTTTCAGCCTTTGGGAGCATGTCAAAATTGCTTTGTTAGATATGTTTGCAAAAAAAAAGTTAGCTTGCATACAGAGAGCAGGTATGTAGAATATTTGTGTGGGCTCCAAAGATAGAACCAACACTCTTCCTCGTAAATACACCTTAAGAACTAAAGTTCACACCTTTAAGCTTGAATTTCACTTCTGTTTGATGCTGGTGATTGTATTTCCCCCCATCTTTTGAGAACTTTCTATACTAGCCAGCTGTCCATAGTTTTTTTCCGTTTTGCCAGAACATTCTCTATATGTTGTCAAACATTTCCATCCATAAGTCTTCTGCTTTTCAGATATAGATGACGTTGTTCACATTTGAACGGTTATCACATGTATATAAACTAACTATAAAAACTAAGTTTAAACAGTCTCGGATGACAGTTCGGTTTGACGTATGCGATTGCAAGAAAAAATTAACACGAATGGATAAAATCAACAATCAGAATTTTTTTAAAGGGAGCCAAGATGATTCTGATAGATTGTGAAGCGTTTGAAAATCCATGGACTACACAGTTTTACGATTAGTAACATTGCGTTGCCTATGTCGTTAGGTATCTCCATTGTAGCAGAGTCCACCAGATCGGGAATCCTCCCTATGTCTGTATCTCCAGCAATAATGGTTTTGAAATCCAGGCGGGTGATGTATTCGCTAAAATTCTTTTGCACATATTCTTGTCATTACTTGCTTTCGGTATATTTTTGGAAGCCAAAGTGTTAACAAGCATATCCGACAAGTCTTTAACTTCACTTTGTTTACACCAAGTTAGGCGTCAGCTGCATGGAACAGGTCCATGGAAATGGAGTTGACTTTTTAATTTGAACCCTGTCACTCAATCCTTATGCCCAAAACACATGTGCAGAAAATTTACTTGCAGTATTCCTGGCAGCTCTGCCCGTGAAACAGATGTGCAGATATTTTTTGAAGTCAATCGCATCGGTTGCTGTCATTTTCAGCTTCTGTCACTTATGTGTGACACTGTCGATTGCAGCGAATTTAGAAATAGAGATGTGTTGCAGAACAGCGTTGCGTGCAGCATTTATATTTAGCTTCGCGAATTGAAACATGTGTACTCTAATTTCACTGCACACAAAATTCTGATCATGTGTTTTTGGCATTATTGAATATTTTTGTACATAAATATGTGTATCATATGTAAATTCATCTATCTGAAACAGGAACAATATTACCAAATACATATACATACATTCAAGATCAAGTTGCTTTTACTGGACTGTCTTACGTCACTCGGATCTTTTGTATACATAAACGTATGTATTTATCATCATGTATGATGATGGTATCATCAGTAAACCAGTAAATCTTTTCAAATCATCAAAGTTGAAAGGTAACAAGTTCCCACAATTAGTTCCTTACGTTTCAGAATACCATGCCCTTAAATAAGAGTAAACAACCAGTAAGTCTAGTTTTTATAATTAGAACATGGCAAATTAAGATTTCATTTGTTATAAAAACCCGTTACCTTATTTCGTGATGAAATGCATCATTTACCACTTCAGTATGTGACTGAGATGAAGATGCTGATTAATAATTTAAAAATACACCCAGATACTACTGTTGGTGTAAAGAATGAATCTTGAGTTCAAGGACCAAATCTTATGACGCATAAAATAAGGCTGGGCCCTGATATTCATATTTGGAGCGAATAGGTAAAGCATAAATAAGTTAAAAAATAATTCCACCTTGGCCAATGACTGTAGTTTTTGTAATGGATCGGAAGGTCAGTAAATACATATGTAGATATGTACATACAAGCTGCGCAGTGATTTGAATCTGTTCAGTCAAAGGTGTTGATTTACATAAGATCATGAATACTCAAAATACTGGTTTTCCAATATTATCCTGTTCAAGTGACGAAGTCAACTTTTTCAAATAAAGAACAGAGAAAAATAATTTGATACAAATAAATTGAAAGAAACAACAATTTTATTCAAATGAATCTGTGTGATTCAGTGTTGCCATAAGTTTACATTTTATCTTACGTACTATCATTTTGTATACAATCATTTTTCTGGACTTTGTGAGTCTCTTTACATTGAGTACCTTTACCGCATGCAATTTAGTTTAGTCTCGAACCCCAAACGCTTCTACCAGTTTGTTAATACCAAAAGAAAGTCAGACGGCTACCCATCTACTCTCAAATTTCTTAGTGAATCTTCTGCCGACCCAAAAGCCACTGCTAATTTCGTTGCCTGTTATTTTAACAAATCCTTTTGTAGGCAAACACCCGAGCCCGATCCTAGTTACTTTAGTTATATGAGAAACTGTCCAGAGACGTCATCCATTTCGCTTAATATAACAACAGCTTTGGTTTCTGAAAACATTACCAAACTTAAAGATGATTTTTGTCCGGCCCTGATGGAATTCCGGCTATTGTAAATAATAAAAAAGTGTTTAAGCCATATCGGTCCTCCCCTCGCTGCCCTTTTTAACTTGTATGTTTCAACAGGTACTTTTCCTTTTCTATGGAAGGAATCTGACATATAATTATAGGCCCATACCAAAACTTATTTCCATACCCAAACTGTTCGAAAGCATAATCTATCAACAATTGCTTTCGTACTGTAGGCCATCTATCTGTACAAACCAGCACGGTTTCATGAAAGGTAAATCCACTACCACTAACCTAACGAAGTTCGTATCTAGGACGCTTTGTGCTTTAGAAGACAATGATGAAGTCGATTCAATTTCCACAGATTTCAGCAAGGCCTTCGATAAAATTTCCCATCAACTTATTATTTTCAAACTAAAAAAACTTGGGTTTTCCCCTCCGTTTGTGGCATGAATCAAATCTTATTTAGAAGACCGAGAATACAGAGTCATCTTCAGATCCTCAAAGCAACATCTGGTGTCCCTCAGGGTAGTCACCTTGGACCGATCATCTTATTCCTAACAATTAACGACATAAATCACGTTTTAACGAATTCTGATCTTTATTTTTTCGCTGACGACATGAGAATTTCCAAAGTCATAACAATGCCTTCTGACTCCCATTGCTTGTAAGATGACTTAAATAAGTTTTCGGTATGGTGCAAGTATAATTTTTTGGAGCTTAATGTCAGCAAATGCCAAGCGATAACGTATTCCCGCAAACGTCTTCCTCCGCCTCCAAGAAACTACTTTATGTGCGATGAGCCTATTCCCTCCACTACCGAAGTAACGGATCTAGGAATATTATGTGACAGGGAATTGAATTTCGACTCACATATTGACAGCATTATAAATAAAGTTAACTCTGCATTTGGGTTTATCAAACGCCGGCCAAAAGAGTTTTCCAACCCCTACGTTACAAGGTCTCTGTACATTACTTTTGTAACGCCTCTTCTAGAATATTGCAGCCAAGTTTGGTCACCCTATAAGCAAATCCACATTCAAAGAATCGAAGCAGTCCAACGCAGGTTAACCCGATTTGCACTTCGTGGTCTACCTTGGGCCGATCCATATGGATTACCTCTCTATGAAAATAGGTTAAAACTAATTGGCATGCATACCCTAAAAAAAACGTCGTGAAGTCGCTGATACACCACTTTTTATACACCACTTATTGACTGGAAACATCAACTGTCCGTGGATAACAAAAAATATTTTATTCACTCCCAATCCCCGTAACCTAAGATCTGTCCCACTTCTCCTTATCCAAACTCACCGCACCAATTACGGTTAAATAGCAGCAAACATGAAATAAAAAAAGCCCTGCTGAATATGTCACGCCCATAACATCTCCCCCGACTAATTTTCTCCCTTGCCCCATTAGGTTAAGAATGTTTTTGTTAGTTTTTAAGCCTAGGTTTAAGGTTTTGCTTGTTAATAAGTTAAATAAAGTTGTCCGGAGTAGACCCGGGTCAATAATAATAATAATAATAGTTGTCTTTTGCTTGCCTACATTCTTCATCAGACTTAAGATTTGAAAGGGTGGTCGTGTGAAAAATTAGTTGCGAAGTTAGTTACTGATTCAGAGCTAAAGTAGGCTATAACAGACATTGTTTGAGGTGTCCGTAGGCGTCGAACATAAAGAAACTTGAGCGGGTCGTATGCTACATAAGCATCGAATAGGGAAAAGCATCGGCTGTCCGAAAATCCGATATTAAAAACGAGTTAAGTCAACAATACCTGAACAGACTGTAGAGATGAGGAGACTTGAAAGTAAAGTCAAAGTTTGTTAGGACTAATATGAAATAAAGATGACAATATCTAAGATTAAGCATAATAGGGCTGCCGGACCTGACGGACTACTACTAAGCTTTTAAGACAGCAAGGGATGATTTGATACACTGCTCCGTAAAGGTCGGAAGCAATATTAGCGAGACGTTTGATATCAATAAAGCTAAAGACTTATGCGTTGTCATGTTAAAAAGTCATTCTTGAGAAAATTGTGTGAAACTCGCAAGTTAAAACCAGCTGCATAACTTTACAAGAATTTCTGCAATTATAATTAATTGCACACGGTGATGGCTTTTATATCATTGGCCGAGGTGTCTCTGGGGCGTTCGCGAGTATAAAAACTGAAGTTGCAAAAATGGGCTTAGGGGTAAATGAAAACAAATCCAAATATATGCTGACAACAAGTAAGTAGGCCCAATATCAAGGACTCGGGCGGAATATAACATTTGGTAGATAAGCTGCGATGACACCGTAGTGCGAGCTCAGGCCAGACCATAAGTAAGATCAGTAAGTAAGAAACCAATTACTTTAGTTGTTTTATTTAGATATTTGTGCTGATCATTTCGGTGGTATTATACATTGTTTCATTCCTTATTTTAATTAAAAATATATTTAATTTTTTTTTTATTAGGTATTAAGAGTGTTTGATTTGAAAGCCTCATATCAAAGATAATTAAGCGGATACGTCTCATTTTTAATAAAATGTTTGTCAAGTTTGAAGCAGTCTTTTACAACGCAGTTTTTAAGAATGGCTACGAAGTAATATTTTACAAGAACGAGTATACTCGTATTTTCTTGGTTTTAAACGTAGAAACGCAGATTGACGAGTCCAGTATGAATTGTTCTTTTTGGGCTTACGGTTTCCTCGACTGTTTTTATTTAGGCGCAATCTGTCAATCCAATTTTAAGCTACTCATTCAAGTTTCAAATACAGTTGACTCTTGATAATTACGGATTACCAAATGTTGCTTTAAAATCACTGTTTGTATGTACAATATGTATAAATTTTGAAAATATAATTTATGATGTTGTAGGCCTACGTACATATCAAGGATTACAAATAATTATATAACTCATTCTTCAATTGTTCGATATTGACAGTTTTATTGCATTTAAAATACATACTCGATCACACACGATAAACTGTACAAATTCAACTAACTTGACACAACTTAAGATTCATCCCTGTCGAGACAGGATTGCTCTATACACAGTGTAAATATAACCTTGATTGGTGATTCAGTCGGCGTCGGACTACCGAGCGTGTCGGACTATCGCGAGTTTACTGTAGTTGAATTTTTATCTCATCAATAACGCTCTGAATATTGTCTTCCAGGGGATGAGTAGTTTGCGGTTTTCAGTATATACAATAAACTATTGTCCGGATCAATGAATAAAGGTCAAGAACCTGAGCCGGGAACAGCTACATATCGCAAGGCATTTATTTCGTGCGCCAACAATGTAAACCGAAATATTTTCGCAAAATTGTACACCAAGTATACGAGTTTTGGCTTTACGTCATGTAAAGTGTATGTGGTTCGAAATTTTGCTACAGCGACAGCGAAGAATATGCTTCGAAATAAATTAATAAATTACATAAATTTAAATAAATTTAAAAAGTGGTATTGATTAGCGGAAGTTGATCTATTTGATAATTTTTTTTTTTTGTTGGCTAAAGGGTCCAAATAGTGCAATGAAATATCAGATGGTAGAACGTTTTAAACACAACCATGCTTTAGATTTTATATATTATAGGTACATGGTTCTGGATGGCAACGATTAGTATAAGGCCTCGTAGAAGTAGCATCTTCCGATAGGTGCTGGTTCCTTAAATGACGAGGATGAGCCTCTGTAGCCGAACATCTTGCAGCTCTGCTAATAAGTCCTACTTCACGCCTCCCCGTGGCGCCATCTGGGAATCTCACTAGAGGTTGCGAAGTGAAGAGGGCAAATGGCGAGTTTCCTGCGCCATTAACCAGGATTAGTGTCGGAAAAAACAAAACAAGACCTTATCCGGGCCACTCCGACATATTTGGAGCTCGATTTAAGGACAATGAGCTTCGGATATGCACGTGGAATGTTAGATCCCTTAATAGACCACGTGCAGCCGAGCAACTAGCGGAGGCCCTAGACTGCTGCAAAGCAGACATAACCGCCATCAAAGAAATGCGATGGGATGGGCCGGACAAAAAGAAGATGAAAAACTGCGACATCTACTACGGCAGTTGCTATCGACGGCAAAAGCAGCGCTTATTTGGATGCGGATTTGTTGTCGGAGGCAGACTAAGACAAGAAGTCCTCAGCTTCCGGCATGTGAGCGAGCGCCTCGTAGCAATCCGCTAAATTCGCCAACATAAGCCTCATATGCGCGCATGCCCCCACAGAGGAGAAAGATGACGACACCAAGGATGCCTTCTACGAGCTCCTCAACAAGACCTACGAGCAATGCCCTAGCTATGACATTAAAATTGTCCTCGGTGATTTTAATGCAAAGCTAGGAAGAGAAGGTACGAGGGCGGGTCAATAAGTCCGTGACTTTTGGATTAAAACACAGATTTTTTGATAAAAAAATAAAAAAATCAACGTAGTCTCCCTTGAGCTCTATACACTTTGTCCAACGCTTCTCCAATTTTTTTATCCCTTCCAAAAAAAATGATTTGTCGAGGTCCTCAAAATAGGCCTTTGTTTGCGAGATGACTTCATCATTGGAGTCAAATCTTTTTCCACCAAGCCATTTCTTCAAGTTTGGGAACAAGAAGTAGTCGCTCGGAGCCAAATCTGGAGAATAGGGTGGATGAGGGAGCACTTCATAGCCCAATTCATGGATTTTTGCCATGGCAACTGCACATGTGTGCACCCTTGCATTGCTTTGGTGGAAAAGAACTTTTTTCTTGGCCAAATGAGGTCGTTTTTTTTTCAAATCGTCATTGAATCGGTCCAATAAGTTGGCATAATATTCCCCATTGATTGTTCTTCCCTTTTGAAGGTAGTCAATGTGGATTATCCCGCGTGCATCCCAAAAAACAGTCGCCATAACTTTATTGGCTGACAAACCCACCTTGGCCTTCTTTGGCGCCGATTCACCCTTAGAAACCCACTGTTTTGACTGTTGTTTGTTCTCTGGTGTGTTGTGATGGATCCATGTTTCGTCCACGGTTACAAAACGGCGCAAAAACTCCTCTTGCTTAATAAGCACACGAAATTCACTTTTTTCCATTTTCTCCTCAAATTAGTGAGTAGTCTGATAAAAATAGCTGTCAAACACAAACTAACTGACGCAGCAAGTTTAAATTTTGACAGGAGTCAACTGACAGATGCCTGTTGACAGGAGCAGTGTTGCTGTTTCAGTAAAGAGGTCAGAAATTCAAAAAGTCACGGACTTATTGACCCGCCCTCGTATCTTTGGCGGAACAATCGGAAAATATAGCCTGTACAACACCACCTCCGATAACGGATTCGGGCTAATCGACTTTGCGGCGGGGCGAAACATTGTCGTGGCTAGCACGCGGTTCCCACATCTCGACATACACAAGGGGACTTGGAGAACTCCTGATCAATCAACAGTCAACCAGATTGATCACATTGCGATCGACGAACCGAAGCCTGTAGAGATGAACAAGGGAACATCGTAGTAGAATCGCAGTCGATGCTGAGGATTTGGAAAGATCATTTCTGCAGACTGTATAACGGCGATGACGGACCAAATACCGCTGTCAGGCAGAATCAACCTTTCAACCTGGACGATGATGACCAACAATTCCGTCCACCCGACCTGGATGAAGTGAAGATAGCCATATCGAAGCTTAAGTCCAACAAAGCTGCTAGACCGGATGGCCTGACTGCCGAGCTCTTCAAAGCGGCAGGCGATGACTTGGTAAGGAGCATACACCAACTTATCTGTAAAATATGGTCGGACGAAAGTATGCCCGATGAATGGAACCTCAGCATTGTTTGTCCAATTCTCAAGAAAGGAGACCCTCTGAACTGCGCCAACTACAGAGGCATCAGTCTCCTTAACATCGCATATAAGATTTTATCTGGCGTATTGTGTGAACGCCTGAAGCCGTTCGTCAACAACCTGATAGGTTCATATCAGTGTGGCTTCAGGCCAGGAAAGTCCACCATCGACCAAATATTCACACTACGGCAGATCTTGGAGAAGACCCATGAGCTTCAGATCGATACCCACCACCTATTCATCGACTTTAAGGCCGCGTATGACAACATCTATAGACGAGCTATACAGAGCAATGTCTAGTTTGGCATCCCTGCCAAACTCGTCCGTCTGTGTAGGATGACGATGGAGAATGCACGCTGCTCCATCAAGGTCGGTAAAGATCTCACCGAGACCTTTGATGTCCAGAAAGGATTTAGACAAGGCGATGCGCTGTCATGCGATTTTTTCAACATCGTACTTGAAAGAATAGTGCAAAACTCACGAGCAAACACAAGAGGCACTATCTTTCAAAAGTCCGTCCAACTACTCACATACGCCGACGATATTGACATAATCGGGAGAAAACAGCGTGATGTCAGTGGTGCTTTCGCGAGTATTGAGACGGAAGCGGCGAAAATGGGTTTAGCGGTCAATGAGGGCAAGACTAAGTATATGCTGTCAAGCAAAAAAGACAACCAACACCGACGTCTCGGACAGAACGTCACCCTCGACAGATATAACTTTGAGGTAGGACTTTGTCTACCTAGGCTCCGCTATAAATACAGACAACGACAACAACGCTGAGATCAAGCGAAGTATAACTCTTGCCAACCGCTGTTTCTTTGGGTTAAGAAGGCAATTGAGTAGCAAAGCCCTCTCTCGGACAACAAAAGTCACCCTTTATAGGACTTTAATAATCCCGGTCCTGCTCTATGGCGCAGAGGCATGGACATTATCAAAAACGGATGAGGGTGTTCTTGGTTGCTTCGAGAGAAAAATTCTTCGGGCGATCTTCGGTACCGTCTGCATTGACGGTGAGTGGAGGAGGAGATACAACGAGGAACTGTATGGACTGTACAGCGACATGGACCTAGCCAGAAGAGTGAAGATCCAAAGAGTGAGATGGCTGGGTCATGTAGAGCGCATGGACACCAATGCTCCGGTCCGAAAAGTCTTCGAATCCGCCCCCGAGGGACAGCGCAGTAGAGGAAGGCCATGACTCAGGTGACGCACGCAAGTGGAAGAGGACCTCAGCCAACTTAGCGTGCGAAACTGGAGGCAGCTAGCCAGGGATCGAGCTGGCTGGAGAAGCTTGTTGACCGAGGCCCAGGTCCACCACGGACTGTAGCGCCACCTAAAGTAAGAAAGTAAGTAAATGATTCTATCTCAAAAAGTAAAGTTTTATACATAATAACTGCAAACTTATTTTCATATCTTTTCATTTAATTTCTTGTCATCAGCACATGTTTCCACTTTTGTAGGGCATTTTGGCTCCTACCATACGAAAGAATTGATATCAGTCAGGCGGATGGTGTACATTGACAATCACTGCATGGTTGCTTTCATACTCCATACGAGTACCAACAACTTATAATCAATAGTTTGAATGCTTGATTCTGTTAGCATGAACATTGGGAACATCTTTGAAATAATTTGAAATAATTCTGACTTCAAAAGTCACAAACTCATTACAGGTTTTCGTTAAGCGCTTAATATGCCCATAAAGGCATGAGCCAATTTTGTTGCCACCATAACGTCTTCCTCAGCCTGTCGTTGCGCCAACAAGGATGGTTTGGCATTTTGTGGGAAGGCACTGCTATATGTCGAAAGTAAATACGTTTTTGTGTTGTTTTTATGACTACGATTTTTTTTTTTTAAGAATACCTTTATCCTTTCCTCAGAAACTTAGAAAAAAAACATTGTAACATGTGTTCTGCGTTGCAAATACGTGGTAATTTTTTTCCGTTAAATAATGAAATATTTTTATCATCCTAGGAGCAAATACTACTTTTATAGTATCGTTGTCTAACTTCCAATAATTTTCAAAACGCATTTCTTTGAACTTCATGTAACACTTTTTTTGCAGTTTAAGCGGTAATTTCCCAATTTCTTAGCCTTCCTCTTTGTTACAAATTTAGCGCTGAGTAATTAACGAGCCCTTGATTAGTGTTCCTTTTAAATTCTTACCCCACGATAGGCTTTTTCACCCATTAGATCTGCTTCCAAAGTTCCACTTTACTTTCTGTTTCTCTATTTAAATCACTTTCACTATTCAAATGAAAGTCATCATCAGCAGAATCATCGTTTCGTTGGTTAGTACACTCGCGATGGAATGCAATTTGCTTTTGAAATTCATTACTTGTCCCCGATAGATCTTCAACCTCGTCAAAATCAACATCCTGGACTTCAACTAAGGTGTTCACATGAACTAAAGTGTTTGGGCCATCATAGAAGACTCACATAGTTCAGCAAAACTCGATTTAGCTTATTTTTGTTTTCCAGGACCTTTGCTTGCCTATCAGAACCTTTTTATATTTTACGTATTTTTAATTTTGTATCGTGAAAACTAGAACTTACATTTGACGTGTTGAATTCCGTTTCAATAATAATTTTTTTAATAATATAACCACTTCACATTAACTTCTCTTTGCTTTCAATTACTTTTTAAATTTTGTTCATAACCAAACTATGCAATTTATTATAAGTATTTTAACACTTATGTTCCAATATGAGCTGCACCCCCACAAGCTATAATACTTTATGTCTACCCAAGACAATTTTCATCCAGATTGGTTGATGGTGGGCGGAGAGCGCGAAATTTGCGATATCCCTCAACGTTTGGAATACTGATAATTGCGAATAATTTCTTCTCCCAGGATGCGGAAATGCGACACCAACGCTCAACAAAAGGATCGTGGACAGATGCTGTACGCGAGAATAACGAAAATATGATGACGAAGCATCTCTTCTCAGAAGCTTTTGGTATTGTTTTATCTTAAGCAAATTGTTTTGACTTAAGAAAAACGAAGAATTGGCATTGATGTGGTTTGGGAATGGCCCCGATTGTCTTTCAATTAAGTTATTTGATTAAATAATAACCATAGATAATGTTAGTTAGTTAGTCATCCTCCCTTAACAATCACAATGTCAATGTGAACTTTAATATCTCATGCCTTGCAGAAAGCTGCGAGCAGCCTTAAATAAGACCTATCGCTATTTGCTATTTGATAAAAAAAAAACAGCTTCATAATTACAACGTCACACATTTAAACAGGTTTAAAAAAGTCTACCATGTTTCTCTTTTGGTTTTTTTCGATTTCATTTTTCCAATTGAGTGTCTCAATTTGCTGCCGTTAATTTATCACGCACTTCAGTTTAAGAGAGGACTAAGAGAAATGTACGCAATCAGTGCTGCCTTCATTTACAAAAAATAAACTACAACATATTTTTATCCTTATCAGTTATGCTAATTATACAATGTTCTAGATACATTTTTCCATTGTAAAATTGTCTTAAAATGATAATTCATGTTTTCGGTGTTGTAGAACCTTTTTACAATAGCGCACTTTATAAGAATTCGAGTTTTTTTGAAAATTAAAATAGTAGTAAAATAAAAATCAACAAGCGGCATCACTGTAAAAACACCTGTAGGTCTGCTGAGAAGTAATAAAATTACCTGAGAAACGTAATCATTTGGTTATATGCAACATACTAAACAATATTTAAAGACAATCAGATACGAGTTTGCAATCTCAGTTTTAAACGAGACCTCACTGCGCGTAGTTGAGAATTGTCCTTTTCGTTGTTCGTGGGTTAAAAAAAAAATTATTAAAACTATTTAATTGTTATTATTTGAATATTTTTTTAAAGTTTTTTTTGTTGGTTTTTTAAAAAAAATTTTCGCACAAGTGAGTTTGATTTTTGGGGCTGGAATTAAAGTTTGCCAGCGCGCTTATAGTTGTGAAATAAGACGCCAATAAATACCAGTTTATTTTGTCTTCATTTAAATAAATATAAATATAATTTAATAAATTAACATGTGTGTACGGGCGTGTAGAGATTTGGCCTTTATAAGAGTTAATTTGCTTGTTTACATGCGTGTGCTTTGAAAATAAAATAAAATATATATTAAATGTGCATCCGGAAACTGGTTCATTCGAAGAAGTGTTACTTTATATAGCATTACTATCGTACAAGTACTTCGAGTAAATGCGTCTGATAATACAGGCGAAGCAGTGAAGCGTTGCAAAGTTGTTTTGTTTCCCATAAACTCGTACATACGAGTACGTACGAGTACACAATTAGTATTTTTACTTCCTGCTCGAATTTGAACTAGATTGGCATTTGTAGGCGTCTAAATGCAACAGTTAAAAAGTGGCCAAATATAACGTGTGGGCTTAAAAAGTATCCGTTGATAGGTTCTCGTATAAAAAGAAAACCTAAGCTCGTGTATGGTGTTCATGGATTAATTAACGTGCAGCAAACATGTGACAACGACTAATTTTTAGACATGTTATTCATACGCTCGTAGCAAAAGATTTCTCGCCAATTTTCCATTTGATGATGTTCTTTTCTCGGCACACTGCAAACAAATTTATTTCTACACCCTCCCCAGCATTTGAAATCGAATTAGATTAGATATGAACTTCATTTTTTAAAATATCTGCCCTTCCAAATGAGATCCAATTCGTTGCTCTCCATTAAGTGATACAGAAAAAAGTTGTTTTCTTAAATTTGGAATGCATAGTAATAGTTATTGTTTATTTTTATTTTTTAGTCCTAATGGACGGTAACAATTCTTATCTGTTTATCAGATTTTATCTTTTCCTATCTGACAGATATACAAGTACGACTACATGTAGATATAAAGTAGTGAAGTGATACGAGTACCACATTAAAAACAAAAAATATACTCATTTATATACTGTGCACTAATAAAGGTAATTAGCACGAATTAAATTGCCCAAACGTACCGGTTTAACTTCTATAAAATGGTAACATTTTAATAAACAAATTTGTAAAACGAGTTATGGATCACAAAATTCATTGTATCGGAACCGCACATATTTTCAAAACCATTATAGCGAATGATTTTACGTGCCTAACCAAATTCAGATTAATGCAGATTTTTGCTTTAAATAATAATAATTATTACATTGGGTATAACTTTTATATTTTTCGTCTTCTTCATTCTGTTTAAAATATGTACCAAACTTATCGTGCAGTTGCGTTGCTAATGCGCTGCATGTAGCTATATGAGCAAACCTTGGGATCATTCCACAGACCGCTCTGTTCCGGGGGAAAGATGACCCTCTGTTGCTTTTCCGAAGACTGAACATAGGGAAGCCGTCAAATTTACTCTAGTTTATCAGTTTTTAATGTGCGACTTACTCATAGATCACGTTTGCAGGTAAACAAAAAATGGCATTCGAATATTTTCATTTTAGTTTTTTTTACCCTTTTCGAACATCGATTAACATTCTGCTGCGTGTGTTGAACCTGGATGTGCGACTGGCTCTGCCGACGTCTTCATGCTCAAGAGACATTTTTTTTAAAATCTAATATTGTGGAATTTTCGCACCATTTAAAGTATTCTTATTTGTAGGTAGCGATAGAGCCTTATCATTCGGTGCAATACAAATTCGTCTATTAAAAATTTGTTATTTTTTTGCATTTTCACCCGATTTTTAAGAGTTGCCTCAGACGCCGTCACGTGAAAACAAGAGAAGCTTTCCCGACTCGTTTATGTTTTGTTTCAATTGAACATTTTGCAAAAATATTAAAAGGCAACTAAATTTGAAAGCTGCTTTGACGTATTTCAATGATCGAGTAATACCGCTGTGCAATAATTCTTAAAAAAATACGTCTTATGTAAATTTTGAGATCAATACATTGTTCAAATAGGAACTGTGGGAAATCTGTCGAACCCTTTTTCTATAATGCAGATCCTCTAAAGCATCGTGATGTTTTCTTATAATTATGCACAAACTTTGGATCGAGTTTTATGTATGTTGACAGCCATGGAATTTAATAATTTTGTATTGCCGACCATCTAACACTTCAAAGAATATAATCGTTGTACCATATATCACATTAGTTTCACCGGTCGGTACTTGTCAAGACTGACATCGTTTTATTTGACATAATCGTATGGTGGTTGCGATGGCGCGATGGTTAGCTCATTGGACTATCACGCAGAGGGTCCGTGGTTCGACCTCCGGCATCGCCAACAATTTTTCGAATCGTCATCGCCATTTTGGCGGGCAACGGCAAACTCCCGAAAGTAAAATTGCCTATGAAAAAGCTTTTAAGGAGTGCCGTTTAGATTCGGCGTTAAACCGTAGGCCCCGCTCAGATGTGACAGTGTTTTTTTTTTTGTTTTTGAATCGCAAGCCGCTTGATCTCAAGATTTAGGATTGTGTGTACCAGTGGTTCTTACGGCTTATAGTTTCTAAGGTGGACAGCTTTTAATTCGCGGTAAACGCAGTCTAGCTGTCACTTTCTTCGCTTGAAGTTTTCGTAGTCTAATTCAAGCCGCAAACTATTGGTTTTGATATTTTCCCTAAACTTACATCACGCTTAGAAGGCTTGCCTTTTGTTTCTTACCACATTTTTCGGCTCATCTTTTTAGCATCACATTCAATTATTTATATAGAGTTAGGTTTTTAAAACACCGAGTAGAGTTGATATTGAACATATCCAAGTTAATTACGTTCCATGAATTTTAGAGTAAACGGTCCAATCTTGCTCTTCTCAAAGTGTTCGGAAGTTTAAGCAGCGCATGCCCAAAATTTTGCTTTAGGATCGTATCACCTATTTTAAAGGATAAGTACTATCAACTCAGATACTCCGTTTTCACTATTCAACCCCTAAACATATTGCTGACCGTATTTCGCAGGTTCGATTACCAAAAATAACAAAGGACAGCAGGAAATGACAAATACCTCATACCCTTGACGTATCTAAGTTCTTCATCAATAAGAGTGATTCCAATCGATCGATATAAATACGACAGAAGTCGTCTAGAGTCTCTTGAAACTTATTTTAAAATTCCACTCATAAATCACGTTCAATACGTTTAAGATTTGCGTGTCTGAATACAAGTGCACCTGACATACATGGCTAAGCTGACATGCAAATTCATTACTAGTACTAAAGTCAGATACACGTCAAGTCTCTCATGATAAACAATTGTACGAGTATGCATTTCATAATTCCATGATCGTACAATTCTGTGATACTCGTAGCAACAGTATCATACTAAATGTTGTACAGAATGTTGTTATGTGCAAATCAAGGAAAAAAAATATTTCCAATACTTTTTAAGAAAGTTTTTAAAGTCTGTTATATTGGAGTTTCTATGATCTTGCGAATTCCACTCTTACAATACGACTCTAATGTCACAATTGTTGAGATGGGTTTTGGTCTTTTTCAGATCATGCTTCTGAAAGAAAGTAGCGAAATATAATGTCGGGCTGCATTAAAGCCTTTTTCACATTTCTTTCATGCGCTCTTGAGCAAAATTGGAGAGCATTAGGACGTAGAGTTAAAGAAAAAGAAGAAGACTTTTGTGAAGACCATAGGACTTCAATGTGATTACGGGAAGTGAACAGAATTTCCGTGCATAAGATACAATAAAAAAAAAACCCCAAAAGTAATTCAAACTTCTGCACAGCACACTGTAAAAGTCGTGGGCTATCCGGTGTGGTGTTCAATTACTCAGCTTTTTAGAAAACCACTCATAAGTTATAAAATAGATTGGTATGTTCTAAATCTGAAATTTTTTTTCCGAAAGCACGAACATAAACTCAAAATTTCAGTTAGCTCTGTGCTTTTTATAAACCTTGGCCTCTTCTGTAGTAGCGTGTAATCGTTTTTTCGTTGCTAACATGTGATGCACAAGAGTCGATAATTACATTCGATTGTCTACTCAACCATTGTTAAGGGATTATTGGCCATCAAATTATAAATTCTTTATTCTTCAGGCCTAACAGCCTAATCGCCGTATATGTTCTAACATAAATAATTGTGAACTTGCGTTGTGTTGTTGAATAACATTCATTGAATAAGATTCGATCACTACTGTTGACGAGTATATCGCGAGCTTTGGTCGCATTTTCAAAGAAATTAAACCTGCGTATTCCTTCAATTTTGCCATATTGAGGTTATATACTCGTAGTGTGGAGTCTGCCCGTCTGCTGTATAGTTTTACTTCATGTGCGGCAATTTCGTTGATTAATAACCCGCTAAGTCGGAAACAACCTCACCACTGAAGGCGACAAAATAAAAGATCATATTTGTAGCTTCCAATGACAAATAGAAATACACAAATGGTGGTCTCGTTGCTTTAATACATCGCCAAGATATTGGTTTAAAATTGTGCACGTAGAGTGCTGACAGTGTTCAGATTGTTGCGACGGGGGGCAACTTCATGGTTTTACAGAACATATGGTCCGATATTGTTTGCAAATATATGCAACCCATACAATTCAAAAAGCTGTAGGTTTTTTCAACAGTGCGACCAAAATGACAACTCGATGCGGCAGTTTGGAATGTGTTACACTATAGGGTCAAGTACCATGTATTATTACGATCTAAGTTTTTGAGCAAAGTTATGATTTGATACTCTAGCTACCAGATTACTAACACACATCGAACTGTTGAGTCAATAGTTAAAGGCGTTAACTTTAGATAACAAGTTATTTTAAAGTTATTCGTCACTTATTTATTTCATAAAATTGTAAGTTCTAACGTAAAAAATATACACATATATACTGATAACTATCTTACCTTATATTCAGTTACCCCGAAATTTTTACGATCTTCTGACAACTTTTCAGTCGTTAGAACTCAAATTACAAAGTAACTGGCGCCAGTTTTAGTTAAAAGAAAGGTTTTGCCATTAATAACCAGTTTTTTGTAATTCAGATAAGCTGCACTTTCATCATCAAAACAAGGTGATTCAGAACGAATTTAACCAAAAAACGATTCTTGCATTAATATTTTGTGTTCTGAGAAATTCTTTATGATAATATTTTAAAATCAATTCGAAGAACGGTCAAATGTTTAAAGGAGTAAATGCATTTTTTTCTTCAGTTCTTGTTAAATTAATCATCTAAAAATATGCTAAAAGACAAGACAAGACAAGTGTCGCTGTAATTGTTCTGAATACTGTGTTTGAGTGACAGGGTTGTTTAACTTTGTAAAGGTTGTTTTCTCGCAATCTGAATTTGAGAATGCAGGTGCAACTCAATGCTGGCCTAGGCACAATTCTTTCTTTATTTGTATAATAATTAAGACCAAGCATTTCGAATAATACCAAACTTTTGTTGGACTTAAACTGTGTACATTTTTTAGGTCTGCTTAGGAGATCAATTTTGCCACACTATGATGACAGCTTGTCACTCAAGGTATTTGGCTTCGATTTTTTGTAGGCCCAGGTCGGTCATATTCCTTAAGTTTCGGATCTTGAAAGGAAAATCGACTGTAGCACTAGAACGAAAGATTAATTTTTATAGGATGGACTGTATCCCTTTCACTGCTGTATGGGCATGAAGTTTCAAGTACGACTTTGAGGCTTGGCAATGAGTTTCAGTCTTCCGAATATTTCAATTTCCTAGTAGTCTTTAGTAGCACTCAATTTCGCCGACCATATTATTGGGGCCCCCTTTTTTTAAGCCTTCTCCTAATCTAAGAATATTTAGTAGGAAGCCAAACTATTTTCAGTTGTATGCGCGAAAAACACAAATAACGAGTGCTTGAAGCTAAAGGTTCCTTACTTTCGTGATTAATCGAGACTATTGGCCGATGCCAAACTTCCTAAGAGAGGGATCTCTAGGCCAGCAATATAAAATTGACTTTAAAAGTCTAAGAGCTCTTGTTTTCGAATTCCAACTTATGATATTTTTGGCGATGATCCATGATTTTGCATGAGAATCGTATATTTATACAATGCTATGTACTGTTAATTGCCTAAATCAAGTTTAGTTTATCCTTGCTGCATAGATAAGATCACTGACGGGCGCAAGAACAGTACAGAGAATAGTCCAGTATTAGTTCAAAGATGTTTGCCATAATTTTATTGTGCAGAATGGAACACCCGGTAACATGAATTTAAAGTGTTTGTTTGTTGATATAATCCCTATAGCCGTTACTATTTTTTAGTTCAGATCAGAGCACTGAACAGGGCTCGAAGGTGCTCAGAGCGCTCTGATTTGTTTATGAAGCACACTTGAGCAATTAACTGTCATTTAAATAGCAGTCATAAATAAAATAAATAAAAATAAAAATGCATTAATGAATTATTGTACAGACAGTATTTAGTTTATTTTTTTTGAATTTTTTTTTGTTTTTCTACTTTTAAATGGTTACGCTGAGTTCTTGCTCTAAATGCTCGGTCAATTTATTGTGAACTTAGTGAGTGTGCTTCGAGCTAGGATTTGTCTGAGCTAAAAAAGAAATACGCACTATTTTTTTAACAACTCCGTCTCTGCTTTGAACTAAAAAAGAAAAACACCTTATCTTACGCTTTTAAATGCCTTAACGAAATCGAGAAAAGCAAATGAAGCTTAGGCTTATATGAAGGTGTGGTGCAAAGCGAATTTGGATCCTTGAATATAAAAGTACAATGCGAAAATTTCGTTTCACTCTGCATCAGCAGAAGTCTATCTATTTGCTTTGGACCCTCTTGTTTTGTTAGTTAGTTTTGATGGTGTCTTAAATGAGTACTGGAGAACAAATCAAATGCATAATCTTCTTCAGTCAGCTTCAGATGGTTTACTTTTATCTCAACTACTGTGATGCTGAGTTCTATTTGCTACATGCTGCGTTTGGAGTGCAGATACACAATAAAATGAATAAATATTTATTTATGCCGTTTCATTATTTTTAAACCAACAGAATCACGGCCAATCTGTAGTGGTTCCTTGCTTGTTTTAGTGTCATAGCTCCTGGGGTCTCTATAAAATCTCTATGAGCCTTAATTAGCTTTCACATGAAATACCTTCACTGATTACGGCCGACTATTTGCAGCATTTATTTCTCGGGCACTATTTTTTAGCATACATTTAGAAGATGAGTTTCATTTAATTCTGTCCCTTGTTTGTTCAAATTCTAAATCAGATATTGAGATCTTTACTTAATTTTATGTATGAAATAGAGTTTTAGCAGTCGCCATTATGGAGAAACTTACTAATGTGTTATTTCGGTTCTTCAGTTTCAACTGTGACTCTACTGCAATGTTTTATTGCAGGTTAAATTTGCACCGCGCAATTCCCAAGATCCTTGGTATAGGTTTCCCTTATATTCGGAGCTCAAAATCTTTACAAGCAATTCTAGACTTATATTTTATAACGCTTTAAATGCATGTTCGTGTACCTTGCTAGACCACAGGATTTTATTGGGCCTCAGGTGAGACATAGAAGATTTCACAACTGACGAAAGTAAGAAGAACTCTTATTAGGAAAGTTCATGCAAGTCCCTTTCAATTGGGTCCTTTCTATGTAGAGAATTCTGACAATATCTACTCAAAGATTGTTAGGTGATATATCTTTCTGAACATTTGCTGTTTGTTATATAGGATGCAAAGAGCCTTATAGCAGGAAAAACGATGAATGAATGATCTGCAAATTGCGTTTATCTTGCATTTGAACTTCCTATTAGATCTACGATGATTTGGTCAGTCAGTAAGATCAAATTTGCATTAGCTTTTATTGGAGCAAGATGCTGCTTCACCTTAAACTTCAATACCTTGGAATCTAATCACAAATAACTAATACAGTCAAGTCATAAACACTGGTACACAGAAAAATCAGCGCCAAATGAAAACGAATTAATATTTGAAAAATTTTTTTGTTTTGTTTTTATTGGATTTTTCAATGGCTACAAATCTTAGAACAACTTATTCGAAATGACTTCCAATCCACGACTTAAGACGATGTGGCCACTCATCGATTGCGAGACTTCCTTCATGTGTGGGGAAATTGTCCACTGTACGGACAAAGCTCACTTCAACGACTCAATATTTGAGTGTCGAGTAGAGCAAGCCATGCCCTCTAATACGGACCAAAACTTGTAATCCAACGGGTTGAGGTCTGGACTATCAGCTGGCCAATCATTCGTTGATATGAAGTCAGGAACGTTGTTTTTGAGCCACAGTTGAATCGTTTTTGCTTTGTGAGCTGGAGCAGAGTCTGGCTGGAAAGTCTATGGCTTGTTGTTGAATATTGATTGGTTGAGAGGCTTCACAATGGGTTCCAAGACGGTCGATTGATATACTTTGACCGATTTTTTCACTCCTTTCTCGCAAAAATGAAGCTTGGTAACGCCATCGCAGCACACTCCCCACCATACCATTACAGACGCGGGACGGTGGCTTTTTTGAACCCTCGGGATGAGTTGGGATGCTTCTCTGGATGACCGAGCATACACACGATCGTTCTGCTTATTGAACGATTCTTCTACGGTGAAGATTTTCTCGTCGCTAAACAGAATTTGTCTGTGAGCGTTCTTCGCGTACGGGCTGAGTAACGCTTTCGATCTTCGCTTGCGTTTTTCCTTCAATGCGGCAGTGAGCAGGTGCCCAGTGTGTCGCTTGTACGCGCTGAGTCCTTAATCTTCTTTGATAATGCGGGACATGGATTTTTGCGAAACTTGCATTTTGCGCGACAAGATTTTCTGTTTTCGCAGCGGTTTTCCATCGATTCGTTTCTTCACTGCCTTGATCGCTTTCGGAGTTCTTACAGTGCGCGGACGGCCGGATCTTTGACGGCCTCGTACTCCACCAGTATCCTCAAACAACTTCATAGCACAATACACAAAATTGCAAGTGATTCTAAGCGGTAAAGATATCGCCTTTTATTGTTGCATTTAGGTAGGCCAACTAAAACAATACGATTTTCGATGTCGCCCCATTCCATGATTGTAAGCAATTATTGTCAAAAACTTTTTACGTCACAATGAAGCATAAATACCAACTGTCAAATTGCAATCAATACGAAATGGATGCGCCCAGTGTTGCATTCGTAATGAGTGAGTTCAGTTGTGTACCAGTATTTATGACTTGACTAGGTAGTTTCCACAATAATTGGCTTTTTCATACTACTATCGTTAGCATGAGCTCTTCATCATTCCCGCAGATACTTGCACTACTTTGACTGGTGAGCGAACGTTTCATTCATTCATACATTTCGACAACCTTCCAAAATTCTGTCTTTGTTCTAAGCCTGTAAAAAGATAATTTAACCTTAGCTTCGAGAATAGATTTTCTTCATATATATCTCAGTCAGATTTACTTTTCCGCAATAAACTGCACAATAGCGTCGTAATAGTCACCTGTGGATGACACTTTTCGATTGTTCAAATTACCAAGACTACATTGCTCATTGTTCCTCTCACTGCCTAACAATTTCGACAGACTGAACGATGATCCGGAATATTTTGCCTCGACAAAATGACATTAAAAACCACTCTGTCCAGTTTTCCAAATACGTGTCATCGTTATCGATTATACGAGTATTGTATTATACAATTTTAGCTCTGATCATCACATTGGTTTTACTAAGATTTCCAGATAAATGTATTGTTTCCTGTATGGCAAATTTATTTTTATATATAATAATATGTAATTACAGTTCTCATGAACCTATTAACTGAGACACAATTTAATTTTCTTGCTTGTTAATAGTCGTTCGAATAGGTACGTTGGCAGAAGTCGTCGCCATTCGTGTGAAAATTTAGAAGCGGACTACTGTCCAGGCTAATTAGAAATCAATTTGTGAAATGACGGCTTAAGAAAATACATAACATATTTAGAAAAATATTAAATCATTTTTAAATTGCCTCTATCGTAATTCGTGATAAGGATAATGGTGTTGAAAAGTGAAAGAAATAGTCATTTTTGAATTTTTGCTGCGTGCCTGAGAAAAGAATTTTATAGTATTTTCCAAACTACGGATGCAGTTGAGCACAGCATACACTTTGTAACGACAAATATTTTTTATTTTTTATTTTTTTTTTTCAATTTACTTGCTCACATCTCATGAGACAGCAGTGCGTGGCTGAATCTTGTTTATCAATTTTTAAACAAACAAATGTGACATTATAATACGACTGGGTAAATAAGTAAAAAAGTAAATAAAAAAAAGGGAAAATATTTTAAGATACAAAACAAAGATACATATGCCAATGGTCTTTGTACGGTTTGGATTACGTATAATTGTAAATTGTTCTTTCCAGCTACTCCTACACAACGAAACTAATTCAAAATTTGTGCCAATATTAAATTATACAAAAAGCGTTAATCTTAAAAAGAGAAAAGTGATAAAAATAGAAGTGAAAATGTACACATACGAGTATATTGTATAATACTATTAAGTGAAGTAAACGAAATTTAATTTTAAGTTACTGGCGCTTGCTTGTTGAAATGGACGATCGCTTATTTTGTTTTTTGGAATACCAGTGCTAATTACATCTTTGAATATTTGCTAAAATATGTTGCTTCAGATTTAGAATTTTTGTTTTAATCTGTGTGTATATTGACTCGACGTAGTATTTTTTTTAAGTCAACATTTTACTGTCTTGGAGCAAGTTTATTTTGTTGCTTTGTTTTCTTTGTTGCATTTATGAAGGGTTATTTACAAAACAAGGTGAACTGTGGAACGATGAGCACGATGTTTTATATGAATCTCTTGAGGACACCACTTCAAATCTGTAAACAATAGAGTAAAGAAAAGAATTTGACTATTATTAATTCATTGGTATCTTCCTGCTTAGATTTTTATTTAAAATAACGGAGTTTAAAATTATTATCGATTGGATTTTTCCAAATCGTCTAAATTTGAATTTTCAAAATTGATGCGGTTAAAGTTCGTTAAAAACCTGTAATTATTGAAAATCCATGTAAATGGTGTTTTTGTTGGCCCGACATATCTTCCAATATGATTAGATTTTAAACCGAGCTGCCTTCTTTGTCAATTCTATGAGTGTTGTTAAATATTTTCTTGTAACTTAAAATATCGATCATTAGCAGGTGATTTTTGGTCCTCACAAGGAGCTGAGATCAACATTTATCGTGTTGTGGATAAATAAATTTCGTACCACATAGCGTCTTCTTCTTCTTATCCTTTTATTAACCCTTTCCTCGTTATACGAACTTATGCGTAACGAGTTTCCCATTTTTACTGCATCGCTGCTGCTCCGCTTATGGGGTTGGCTAATGTCGCAGACCGCAGAACGCGTCTACATAATGCTCGGTTCTGGATCGCTTCAGTGGTAAGCCCCAGGCGTTGTTGCGCATTTGCCATCTGAGAAATCCAGGAATTTTTTTTCCGACCTCGTTTTCTTACAGTTGGAGTGACCGTAGTTGATAGTGCCTTTTTAACCGGATTTTCCGCAGATCTTCTTTGAACGTACCACATAGCGTCAACTCAACAAATAGCTAATATCTCGTCAATGTAATGTGCATACATAAAAAAACTAGGAAATGTCAACTCGGCATCGATCGCAAAAGTTTGGTCTCTGTTCGTCTACTATGAAGAAAATTTTGTGAAAAGGGCTCGGATTTTATGCATATTCATATGATCCAGCATGAACTTGAGGCACGAGACCATGGCCTGTAACGGAATTCCCAGATTTTGCTCTAAAGCAACTTATTTTCATCTAAAAATTGTTTCGGGATTATTTTTTCGTTAGTATGGACAAAATTGACCCAAAAGATATGTGGTTCCAGTACAATAGGCCACGTGCCACACTGTCATTGACAGTGGTCTCAATTTAAGGAAACAGACTTATTAAATGGCCACCGAAATTCTGCGCAAACTGTTTTTAGGCCTGAAAAGTCAATATTCAGCGCATCATAGGTGCAAAAAAGCCCGAAATCCACTAAAAAGTGGCGCCAAATTAGACAAACAAAAATCCATACGCGTGAAGTCATTTTCAAAACATAATGCCACAAACCACTCCTCATAATGATATTTTTCAACTCAACTTCCGAGATTTATTGAAAAAAAAAACAAAAAAAAAACACCTTTACGTATGTATTTGAAAGCACACCCATTTTCCCATGACATATTCACGTCACTTAAGAACAATTTGAAAGATTTTTTTTATAATTTACTCAGGTACTTAAATACATACCTAATAGCTATCTAACTGATGTTTTGTTTGAAAGATTTATTGTGTGATTGTTTAATTAAAACAATGTGTTTTGCTGTTCGTGACGTATGATTGTATAAGCTTACTCTATTTGTTGAAAGAGAGGGCTTTCAATACGTAACAACTGTCACAAACAGAACACGGGACGTTCTTTTGATAGCGATCTTGAACAAATCTTACTTATCTTTGAATACTAAAATTCTCATGGATACTTTCATTGTCGTTCAGAAAAAGAAGTTTTAAATATTTTTGGCTTGTTATTCAATGTTGCTTATTTAATTATTAAACAATCTTTTAAGACGTGAGATACAATAGTTTTCTAAGAAGATTATGTTGGCTGTAGGTATTCAAAACAACCATTCTTCATCTATTTCAGCAGGTACATAAGCCTACGACCTTTTTGAACTACAAGTACGATTGTATCTGCGCTCGGTTCATCTCCTGTCCAAAAAGTTGAGTTAGAGGCCTATAGTTGGTACAGCTTTTGCTCGGAAGAAGTAAAACTTATTAACCAAAGGCTGTTTTTTTTTAGGTTTAGAACTACGAAATGTAATAAAACACATAAAATAACGGCCATAATATTGGCTAAATTGGAAGGATAGTTATCTGTCGTTATTGGTTGAATAAGATTTCGGACATTTGATAGAAACAACTACTTTAAATAAAGCGCATTCTGCAAGTCAAATTTTCAAGAATTTTTGCGAGCAATTTGATACGTAACTTTGGATTCCAAGTCGTCTATCGTCTCTAATTTGTCGCTAGCTTACGGCGTTCAAATGATGAATCAAACTATCTTGAGGGCAATTCAAAGGTTTATTCCATGAAATAATATTAATAATAATCTCGCCGTCTTTTTCTCTCATATTAATGCCATTCAGGAGGAGAACGAGAAAGTCATTATTTCTGAATCTATTGCAGGAAAAAGGGTCAAAAATAGTGGCTTCCGAAGGTAGTTTCACAAGTTCCTGTAGGCTGATAAACCAAGGTTTTTTCAAAAACCTCTATGTTCAGATTTTTTATTAATTACTTCTTATGTGGAGCATTATGTCGACTGTAAAATGGAAGTATCGCACGGCAACAAAATGAAGCACGATTTTTGAAAAATGAAAAAAATCGATTTATTATAAAATTATCACATACCAGCATCCATTACTTTAAAAATCCTGTTGCCAACAGTGATGTTATCTCATACATTGTTCGCTGATATGTTCCTGTTCTTATATAAAATAAAAATTCATAGTGTAGGCACTGGAAAACAATTTCAGGCATGTGGCCAAGAAGATCATTCTAAATGTCAAATTGTTGGTGTTACATCTCGAAGAACACACAATAAGTGGGAGTCAACTGTTGTTATTTTTCTAATCAAAATGTGTTATATAACACAATGTTGAAGGTTACTATCAATTTGCCACATGGAAAATCAATTTTTAGCCAAATTGTGATCTTAATAACTCGGTTGTTACAGTCGTACTACATCAACATTAAATTGAAAATAACAAAAATCAATAAAGCCACAATAAATCTTTTATTTGATTGAAAAATTATTGACATTGGTTTGAATACGATTGTAGACATACGAGTATTACACTATATATGATTTCGACGATATTTTTTCTGCATGGACAAGTTCTTGATCACTTTTCCAAATTAACTACCAAGTCCAATAGTTCCTCATAAAATAGTCAAGAGGCGTAAAATCGCATGATTTCGGTGAAGAACTGAACAAATGTCTATCAAAATACTATCTATAAAAATCAAAGCACTTTTACATGCATTTGAAACAATTTTCGAAGCACTTTTTCCACTCCGAACGAGTACACTTCTAAACACGGCTTTTAAATCAATTGATTCCTTAGGTGTCGAAAAACGACTCCAAAGACTTCTGGCAAATAGATGGTGTTGAAACATTTCGAATTTACCATTCTACGTTGCTCTAGTGGTATGATGGTGACATCTCCAGTTATTCCGAAGAAACAATCCTGAACAATTTTCGTAGGATTTGGTTCGTTTGAAGGATCCATAAATACGACTGGTATTTGGTTTCGGGCTCATTTGTAAGTATAGATCAATGATTCGTATCCCATCACGGTCTAATAGACCTTTTTTCTTTGGACCAAACTTTCAAATTATGCGGTTACTGACGCGATGCCTCAGCACGTCTAAAATAATGAAGAAAATTTTATATATATTGTGGTACTTATGTACTCGTATACAAGTACCTACCAATTTTGGCAACTGGTTTGACAGTTATCTCTATCGATTGACCACTTAAAAAACTTCTCTACAATAGATTAATGCTACTCATATCTAAATAACGCTCATCAATTGGGGTCCGTTATCTTTTCGAACTCTGGTGACCGTAAGTAGCGCGAGCTCCTATCCCATTCATATGGAATGATGCAATAATTGTCTTCAACCTTTTAGGTTTGCCAAGATTTACCCTCGAGGCTGGAGCTATTGTTGGTGTTTATGTTGAAACTATGACAGGCAAAATCCTTGACCTCATTAAAAGTGTAGTTGCCCACACTAACGCGCTTTTTCTAACATTTATCCCCTTGTTGCCACTTATGAGTAAATTACAGGGTGACTCGGAGTGCTGCGTCCTGCGTAGCAGTAGTATGGCTTTATACGAGTATTTTGTCGTTTCCCTGAAGCTAAACAGTTCTTCAGCAAGAGTCCGCATGGAGCGGAATTTGTCCACTGTAGTTCTTAACTTTGAGCTTTCTCTATATCGAATTCCGTACGTTATTTTGTTGCAGATCTTGTGTACAATAAAGCAGTGACTCAAATTATTATCTTCTCCTCAAATCAAATGAACGTCCAGGAAATTTTGTCTATTAAAGTGTGGTCAATGTGGTTGTTCATTGATCAGGGAATGTACATAAAATACTCCAATACAGAGAAGTTAGAATCTAGTGTTTTATGCCTCGACGTAATTGCGTTCCCGATGGCTTTACTTCAGATTGTCCCATGGTTGTTAAAATTCGCTCGAATTTAGGTACGAATGAAGCTAATGTTTAGGTGTATCTTGTCAATGCAAGAGATAAAACTCATGCAGTTTCTTACCGACTGAAAAGATTTAACACCAAGTTTCTGTCCATTGACAGCTATACTGAATAGGTGTTTTGAGACTAGCCATTTTAGAGCACCTTCGTCTCATTTAGAAAAAATGCGTCAATAATAAAATCCCATGATTAAAAAAAAAAGTTACTCTGAAAAAAAGCTTACCTTGAAATTATGATATAAATTAATATCTTTTGGTTTTACCATAAATATAAACGCTCTTCAATTTGAATCGTTAAAACAGCCTGCAAATCGTTCTGCTCATCACCTTGCTTTGTTGAACAGTAAATATATCATATGAATATAAAATACTGTATAAAGTATATTTACTATATATAAAATAAGCTCTCTTTTCAAATACAAAAAATAGATTTAAAAAGAAAAACACAAAAATGAAATTACTGGTGGATTTACTCCTAGTAGCAGTGTCAACAATTATTTGCGTTAATGGTGGTAATTACTCCGACAACCAGGAAAGTAATAAAGTAAGTTGCATACTTTCTTTAATTTTATTTTAATTTATATTTTTATCTTAAAATTGTATTCATATGTAGGAATTTTATTTAAATATTTTTTTCCCTTTTCAATGTAAGCTTTATTTTTTATGTATTTTTAAATTTTAAATTTTAAAAATCGGCAATAAGTCCGCGGTTAAATCCGAAGAAATATTGTTCAGATTGAAAACAAATTAATATGTAATGCACGACGTGGGTACTTTTAAGCTTGTATGAACTTGTCACGCCAATTGCATACTAAAATTAACTTTTTAATTATGAGTAGTTTGAATGTGTCAAAATATGCTTTATATATTCTTAACAAGTTCCAGACGAAGCATGACGCACCACATGCGTATGATAGTTTCTGTCAACTTTATTGGAGAAACAATTGAATTACAATGAAATACAAGTAATTGTGAGAACAAAACTATAATTTGTAGTTGGTTCCGGTTTCTAGTTGCGCCATCAAATACTCCAAAAAGAGAATCGTTTATTTTAGTCCTTAATGAAATCTATCTTGAACAAATATGAAAATTAACTTTAAATGAACAACTTAAGATTATCGTTGTCGACCTTAGAGCTATACTCGTAAGTTTTAAAAATTATGGGTTTGCCAAAAGTCTGTAGAAGATTAAGTGATATCCATAATTTTGGTTAATTTAAAAGAAAATACCATTGACGATTCTACATAAATAGGATATAAAAAGTTATGTGAAGTTATCGTTATGTATAAACACATTTACTGGGAAAATATATATAACTCACATAATATCCGTATAACAACCCTGAGTGTGCAACAAACGCATATGCGATTTCACATATTTAAGCAATTTCATAACGCTATACGACGTGCGACCGGACAGGCTGAGAGCTTGTCTTTTTGTTATGAATTCGTTCTCAAAATGTTGTTGCTGCCAACACAAGCCACGAAACGAATGGCTGAACTTTACTTTGGCTTATTTTTCCTATAGTTCAGCACTTTCGCCATCGCGAATACTGTGACTACTTTTAGAGAAGTATCAATGTTATTTTAGATGCAATAATCTCTTGGATTTCATAATTTATGTATTATCTTATCTTTTTGTTACAAAAGCGAGCCAGCACCTTCTTCACCTTATACACAGTAGATAATCGGTTGAAAAAAAATTACTCAGATGCTTCTATGTCAGACCAAAGATACATCGAATTCTGAATGGGATGCTAAGAGGCGGAATCCAAGGAAAATGAACCGAACACACTTTAAAAAGCAACTCGGCAAGTCTGCTAGAGGAAGCAGTTTGAAACCTGAACGTGCACTCATCGCGCTGTTTGAAATGCCAAATTTCTATAGGATCACCAGTTTGATATCGGAATGCAAATGCACGTCCTTAAGAAACCCCGAACAAATTTTATTAAAGCCCTGAAGACTAATATCGGAGCAATACCATCTTTACAGATCAATTTGATTTCGGGGAGTGATTCTTATAAAAACATTTTCGAAACGATCAAAAAACTCGGTGAAACCGATATCCAACAGATTGGTTAATAAAGGTGTGTAGATGGTATCTATACTAAGTAAAAAGTAGGGACTCTTTGTCTTATGCTTGAGGTAACCTAATTTGAACCAGATTATAACCAGTTTCATCATCGATACTGCAAGTGAGCTGATTAATACAAAATGTCAGAGCTGGTAT
Source organism: Volucella inflata (assembly GCA_928272305.1). Classification (NCBI taxonomy): domain Eukaryota; kingdom Metazoa; phylum Arthropoda; class Insecta; order Diptera; family Syrphidae; genus Volucella; species Volucella inflata. The sequence continues at coordinate 78,088,101 of OV743719.1, forward strand.
CTATCATCGGTTGCGGTAACGGATGCAGCTATAAAATACAATCTAGCTTTTTTGATGGCTTCAAGTAACCTGGCACCGATTGCATTATACATCTAATTGTGATACAACCAATATGATTCACAGTAGCAAACATACAGTAAGGTTAGCCTTTTCAAAGAAGATGGGCACACGTTACCCAAAAGCTTTAAACCAATCAGTTTGACTTCCTCCATGTTAAAGCGCATGAAACGACTGGTGGTTGAGAGCTTTGCGAATGCATACTCTACCTGTGCTTCAAAATTTGGTCGGCAGTTTGAAGGCGCATTCGATAAGAAGAAATACGTGCTGTGCATTTTTATCGACGTTCAGGTTGCTTTTAACAACACCAGTTTTGGCAGTATGTGTTTTTCGGCCAGATAACATGTTGAAAATGAATCACTAGTCTTGTGGTTGGATAAAACAATGCTAGAGACCTGATCGACGCTTGGTGCACAAAAATTGGTTTTTTGTCAATTCTCTACGAACTAAAGTCGTTCTCCTAAGGAAAAAAAGAAAGCTTAATGGCGTGACTCATACAAAGGCTAAAAGAGATAACTATATGTGATATTTATCCAAAGAAGCTTAGTATTTGGTTGTCATCCGCGTTAACAAACTTCTCTTAACTAAACAGGTCACATTGAAAACCTGCAAGGCGCTATTTTACTGAATATTGTCCTTGTCCCAGGTTACAACTGGATCACGGAATTTAAGATCGCCGATTAACTTGCTAGACTAAGTTCAGATGAGACTTTATCAGGCCCAAACTTGGCTTAACTTCTTCTACATCCTCAGTTAGGGCTAACATTGACAGTTGGATTTTATATGATCGGTTTCACATGTTTCCAATACAAAATTGGTTTAAATTTCGCCTGAATATATCTTATTATTGTCTTGACCAATCGCTTTAGTATATATAAAGATGTGTAAAGAATCTTTATATTTAGTAGAAAGCATCTCAATGTCAGAAGGCCCATCCAATACCATCTCTCCAATTTAAAATGCAGATATTCATACTTTTTAAAATACCTCACAGTCTTTTTAGCCGATAGCCCTGCTAGCTAGCGCTGTATCATATAGATTAAGATGTAAATTTATTTATGTTTAAATAAACAATAATAACAATAATAAAATACCTCACAGTCTTGAACAAAAAGAAAGAAAAATGGGGTCATCCATTTTTTTATGAACCATAATTTAAGTGTCCAATTTATAGTGATCACAGGTTACTATCTTATAATAGTAATTGACTGACTCTCAAGACAAGAGATACTTAAGTTATCTTGTTAAGAATTGTAGTTCCTTCAATGTGCGAGTATTTCATATACTAAGTGACTCATATTTTACCTTGATCAACCCGGTTGTGTAAATGTTCTCAATAGAAGGTTCTCAGATAATGTCAACAGCGTTTCCAACAAATTAATTAATTAAATACAATGGCGTCAAATAACGATGGGCATCACGAAAATGGAAGAGAAATTCTTTATTTTCTGATTGTAGTCGCATTTGTAAACACTGAGTCATTTGTATCTACCAAATGCGGTCTAATTTAAATATTTTTTTAAAAATAAATCTAACGTTGGTCTCGCATGATTGACATTCCATTCATGAAGACTCTCGAGAGCTTTTTTTATTCGAAATTACTCACAAGTGTAGACTTTTGACATTGCCAGAGATACGAGTAGATGTACGAGTATTTGTTGATTAATCTTAGGTTTGTTTGAATTTTTTGTAATGATCTTCAACTGTAAGCTATAGTGTTAAATCGCGAGGGCGTGCTCCCAAAATAACGCTAAGTCAACCACCGGCTTAAGTTTTTTTTATAGCTTTCTGACCGTTTTAAGCAGCTGCGCAAATGCATGTCAGAAATAGAAAGGTGAACTCTTTTGCTAATTTATTTATTATAATACGACAACGGCGGACTCAGTTCTTACTCATGTTTCGTCCAAAGGTCTGCTTTATGTTTAAGCACCGCATTGCCAAAGTTGTCGCTATTAGGATCGGGTACGATCAATTTGCCCGCATCAATTGTCAATAGCGTTTTTTGCCTTCTTTATGCGGTTAGTGGTTTTGCACTTGCTAAAAGACGCTAAAAGGCAAACACAGATGTTTCAGTGGTTACGCATGTTTGTCTTGTTAGGATGCTGACTTGAAGTTTAAACGTGAATTGCTGTTAGCACATGTTAAATGCCATTAGAGTTAGTTCACCTTTTGAGCTATTCATTATAAGACTTCGCATTAGACGTTTGGCACATGTTTAGTGAAGGAAACTCTTATCGATATAAACATTTTTTTAATGTAATGCATTGGCTGAGAAGTCGTAAAATATAAGGCACACAATAATATCTATTTTTGGTTTGTCCTTACATTTATGAGGAAATGTTGTATGTATGTAAGGTATTTAACGTAAACATTTCCTGTTGCATGAAAAAATATGATGTTCATGGAATTAAGAAATCAAAGGTAAAGTTTTACATAAAATAATTGTGTGACGTACTCGTATATAGTTCTTTAATTGGCTTGGCTTCGTAAAATTACGAGTATTTTTTTTTCAGGATAAGTCAATGGCCACATCATTATCATATCCAGCCGTCGTCGGCCGATTGCAATTCATTAGCATTTCCATCAGCACGCACACAAATTTATTCGGAATTTTCATTATGCTGCAATATAAGTGCGAAATGAAAAACATAAAAAGCCTATAATATGTGAAGGAAGTCCACAGTTTTGATTATATATTGACTCGGTAGTCTTTTGTAGTACAGTGCACATGTTTATGATAGTAAATAAAGCTACATTTGATTGGAGGTCTGTAGTTTTGCTAGTAATTTTCATTAAAGTGAAATAACTTCTCACACATACACTAAACAAGTTACAAAAAAAGTGTAATACTTTAATACATTTACAGATAACCAAATGCTTAATTGAAGCAGTGAAGGTTTCTTACCTTTACAAAATCACAAATAATTAAGAGCATAATTTCTGATCTTAAACATTACCTACGAGTACTAATATGATCTCCTGCCAATACAGAGAAACTACTGGTTTTCAAACGCTTTCGTGATAATAAAAGCTTTTAAATAGCGACCTTTTCTTCGTCACATCACATCGCAAACCGTTCTGATACCGAAAAATTGTTTGCGCGAAATCACCGGTTTTATTCTAGCACTGCACCACCTGAGCAATAAGTAACTAGACTTTTCAGTATGAACCATCCATATAAGCCGATAAATTGCAACTCTTGACGTTTGTCACTGTTCAGCCCATAGAATTCTTGGTGAAACCTTTTCCTCCGCTATCCATCAATGAAGATAGGGCAATAGATCACTCGAAACATTTTTCTTTTAAAACGACCAAGTGCCACGCATCCGTTTTTTTTTTTTCAGATAATCCTGTCTCTGCTCAGTGATTGTTATCAAAATGAGACAACAAGTAAATGCGGTCAAATAGTTTCGCTTAAGAGATTACAAGCTGAGAGTACTTATAAAAGCGTAAGTTATCGAACATCCATTTCATAATTGAGGATGCAAAGTCTTGGCCTTGTTGAAAAGAAGGAATCCATAAGCAACTAAATGGACATAATGTTTTACGGGAGGGCTAGTGTTCCACAGTGCATACGCCCGCAGAAACAATTAAGGTTTCTTCTTGCAGCTTCTGCAGAAGTCGTTAATAGAGGTCTGCATGAATGAATTCATTTACTTCTTTTAATGGGTACAGTAGTTCAGTGTATTCTATTCACTGCAGTCATATAAACTAGTGTACTCTAAAAATGGATACCACTGTTCAAGAGACAAACACTGCACAAGATTCCATCACAAGATAACGAATCGAATGCACTACTTGATTTCTCTTTTGCGAGTGGGTGCTTCATTTAAACAAACCGAGTGCATGTTTAACTGTTCACCTACACCGAGTACATCGAATGTTTCGAATAATTCGAATGCAGTGAATGGGTAGTGTGTGTCCCACGTTATAGGGGCATGGCTTCAAAACCTTAAAAATGTTAAAAATACTGCAAGAACAGTGGCTTACACACGTAAGTTGCATTTTTATACGACAGACGGACCGACGAGCATATAAAAACAAAAATTAAAAAAACGATCCGACATGTTACATGAGCGTGCCTTCGATCGATTGGATATCACGATGATTTTTGTTTTTTTGTTATTTATGTGCTTGTAAATAGGTCCTTGTTTCCGAAATCCGTCCCGTCTTTTATTTTTTCAATTGTTTAAAGTTGTGATCATTGTATGGCAGGTAATTGTTTGTTTAAAATGAATTTGTTTGAATTCCTGTTAATGCACAGTTACACCCACAATAAAAATAAACGTGAATATTTGATAGCTATGCAGCCTGTATGCAAAGACAAGTGCAAACCGAGTATTCGGTGTACTCTATGAAGTGTACCCGTTTGATATGAGTGCACTGAACTAAATGTTTTGTTATCAATGAGTGAAGTACTCACTCGCAAATCGAATATCGAGTGATTCATTCATTTGATTTTTCAAGATGTGAATATAATGAATGACTTACCATAAAAAAATGGAATGAATTCAATGCAGACCACTAGTCGTTAAAAGAACAACCCATTTGTTGGTTTATTTTTGAATCACATGCCATTTTGACACTGACAGCTTTATGCATTTCTTCCAAAGTAGATGCTATATAACTGTGCGAACTTTGAAAAGAAATTTCGGTCGAAATATTGCACCAACTGAGACACTGGCTTGCTGTTTATAACCAAAAATATTCCCGTGTTCATCCTGTGCGTTCTGTCCGAGACGTCAGTGTTCAGTGTACTTTTTCCTTGAAAGCATTAACTTAGTCTTGCCCTCATAAACCGCTTAACCCATTTTCGCCGTTTCCGTTTCAATACTTGCAAAGGCCCCACTGACACAAGTATAACCAATATTGCTCACAGTTAGCTAAGTGCCAATGTCTTGAGATCTTGTCGGCCCAATATGTGCCGTAGTTGTTTTTAAACAACAAGCTGCTACGACTGTCAACTTCAAAGCAATATTTTGAGTTGTTTAAGTGAAGTCCGCATGAGTTTTTGTTCCTATTGAGGAAACCTGTACTCAGAGGACAACCCACAAGCAAAACATGGGATATTTACGGGCAAATCTGCTCCAAAGATTTGATGAGAATCCTCATGAAATCCTCATGAAGCATGATCACACGGCAGTACTAAAGTGAACTACTGTGCACCGATTTAATAAGAAATTAACAGAGATACGACAACCTTTGGCAAAGAAAAGAGTTGTGCTTCATGCACGATATGGAGGTTTAGCGAAACTTTTGAACTATTGTAAGTACGCGTACATCTTCTTATCCTTTTATTAACCCTTTCCTCGTTATACGAACTTATGCGTAACGAGTTTCCCACTTTTAACTGCATCGCTGCTGCTCCGCTTATGGGGTTGGCTAATGTCGCAGACCGCAGAACGCGTATACATATTGCTCGGTCCTGAATCACTTCAGTGGTTAGCCCCAGGCGTTGTTGCGCATCTGCCATCTGAGAAATCCAGGAATTCTTTTTCCGACCTCGATTTCTTTGGAGTGACCGTAGTTGATAGTTTAACCGGATTTTCTGCAGTTCTTCTTAGAACGTGGCAATACCAGCTTATTCTACTTGCCTCAAGCTGTTCGGTTACCGAATTCTTTACATGTAGACTATCCTGCCGTCGTTTTGTTCTTTAACTCTTCGTACATTGTCCAGCACTGTGAACCGTACACAAGAGCTGGTCTAACAACCGTAGTGTAGAGTTTCCCCTTTAATTTAAGTGGAAATTTTCGGTCGCAAAAGATTCCCAAATTTTTCCCTCATTTACTCCATCCAACACTCACTCTGTAGTTTACGTCGTCGTCACATTTCGCTTCCATGTTAACGATTGATCCTAAGTACTTAACGATAGTGCTTTTCGGAAGAACTATTCCGTCTAACATTATATCCAGAGCAGGTTGCAACGGATGCGCAAATGGTCACGTTAAATGCTCCGTCTTTGAACGACTTATTTTAAACCCCTTTCTCTCTAGCGCATTTCTACATGAATCTAAGGCGTTCTGTAAATCTTCGACGTTATCGCTAAGTATAACTGCGTCGTCAGCGAAGAGAATTGGCATTACATTTGCTTCGCGCATGCAGTCTTTTAAAAGATAGTCGAATACTACGTTAAAGAGGAAAGGGCTAAGTACGCTTCCTTGATGCACTCCGACATTAACTGGAAATTCTCTTGTTAGTCCAGCAGAGCTTTTAACCGCAGTTTTCACGTTTCCGTACATGTCTTGTATTATTCTAACATACGTTTCCTGTACGTTATGAGACCTCAGCGCGGCCCATATGAGATCCCTAGGCACTCGATCGAATGCTTTCTCGAGGTCGATAAATAGCATGTGTAAATCCTTAGACGAATCTCGGTGCTTTTCCATTATTATTCGTAGGCTTTGGATGGTGTTCACCGTCGACCTTCCTTCAACAAACCCACATTGGCTATTATCGAGCTTTATTATTTGCCGAAGACGTTCGTTTAAGACTCTTTTGACGATTTTTATCGTGTGTGACATCTGCTTAATTGACCGGTAGTTGTTGCATTCTCGAGTGGCACCTTTTCCTTTGTATAATGGAACCACGAAGCTACTTCTCCATTCTCCATTGATTCTGCAAAGTTTGTCCACATTTTAATTTATTTAAAAGTTTCGATAGCCATTCGCTGTCGATTCCCTCCATCTTCGACCAAAACTCTGATGGAATGCTGTCTGGTCCCGCCGCTTTCCCCGCTTCATTTTTCCGATTGCTATACTTATTTCTTCGATTGAAAAGTCCGAAACTTCCTCATCGAACAGACCAGCTGTCGGCACGATATCACGTGGCAACTGTTTGTTAATCAAGTACGCGTACATAACCATTTTAATTTTAACATATGATTGTGCATCTTGATTGTGAATGAACCTATTGTAACCTACGAGTATTGTTGGTGCTATAACGTATTTTACAAAATGTAAAATGTAATTTGCAATATACCTATACATAGGTACGCTTCACAACATTTACCCATAGATCTAAGATAAAAAATTCCTTGAGGGTTGACTCATCTGTAGCAGAGTTATCCGAAGCTCAACAAAAGAAAACTCATAATTATACGTAATACGTCCGTATTATGACGTACGGATATGTGCAGAAAATTAAACAAACTTACAGAGTTATTTCTCTAAAAGATTTCAAGGCTGTTACTCATACAAACAAAATTTATTATCATAAAAAGTAAAACTACAAATTCTCATTCATTGGCATTGTGCGGTTTGGAGTTCCCCGCCAAAATGCATTTACACGATCAAAGTGATTATCTACGTAATAAAGGTTCGTTAACAATAACTAAGCAACCCTGCATTGCAAAAACTTGTTTATTGGATGAATAAAAGTTAAATTGGTATTTACACATAGTTACAGTAACTGAATCATCTAGATCATACTAATCATTCAAAACCCCAAATTATGTACCAAACAAAATAAATGTCATATACGAATTTTCGAATTGTTAAAACTTATTTTATTTTGGCCGACGTTGAGGTAAATGAATAATTTAAAAAATCTACTATTCAAAAATTATAATTATTTTTAAAATATATGTACATATAAAAATAGGTGTGTAATGTGTTTTAACTTCACTTCCCAAGTATATAATGGTTGCCGGCATATTTCATGAATTTATTAAATATGGTTTTCATCTCAATGGTGGGAAGACCGCGGCTATTACAACTAAATATCCGTAAGAAAGTGAAGTTGGAAAAATATTTGCTTTATTACCAATGTTGGTGACTGCCATTTCAATAAGTCGAACCCCTAAGGTAACTTCTTCAATGGGAAATGAAAGAAAACTCCAGTTCCTTCAGATGATTTCTGGCTTTTTTGGCATATCCTGATCTGCTTTTGTTCTTCAGAGAGCTTTTTACTTTCCTCCGGCGCAATATATACGGACTTCCCTGTGTTCTCCTTCTGGCGCCTGATGTACAACATATTTGACCAACTACATTTTTGAAGGCAACGGCAACCAGTCTTGAAACTTTTAGGAGTCATAGTGTAAGCCCGAACAGAGGCTATGTTCGGGCGCCACGGAACCAGGGCGCTGATTGACATTCATTATGAATTTAACGAGAGGGATTCTCACATAAAACAACAGGTTTAATGTGTATTCACCTAGTGAAATTACTGAATTTCATTTAACCGCTTGTCGTTCAATACTCAATTTTGAGCAGTGCAGACACAGTGTTTAATTTTTTTGGACTGCTTCATATTTTCGACAATAAATGTTTGAAATGGACCCATGCTATCGATATGCGACTGGTAGCTCCATTTTCGGTACCAATGATTCCATGGTCGTCAATTTGTTTAATCTGCTGTCCTGTAGATATGAGTTGTTTAAGAGTAAAAGAAAAGCTAAGGATATGTGTTTTGGCGGTGTTAGTTTCGGGCTTGCTCCAGTCATCAAACCGAGTCATATAATTTGAGCAATAACAAGCAATTATCGTTGGCATGTTGAGATTTTCCATCATGTAAATTGATAATACTCGTAATCACAAATTTATTTGGGATGCCACTCTCCAGTTTTCACACACTTTTTGATTGCACTTCTTTGGAAGCTTGACAAGTATTTTTTTTTTTAATTTATCTATTCCAGATAGGGCTTTGTAGAAGAAGGCTGTCAAGTTATGCTGCTTTGTTTGACTTGGTAAGATAATATTATCACGAATATGATTTTGTGAGTCAAATAACTACTGGTCTTGGTTTTGTGGCAAGTTTACTTTTGCAATTGTATTTAAGACAGCGAAAAAGTACTCGCTCTGTCTCACTTACATGTCATTTTTAGATATCAACAGAGGCCCGTTCATAGTGTTGTCCTAAACTATGGCCTCTCTCAACTTTTTAGCGATTCTGTAAACACTTTTTTTTATGAAACTTTGATGCAACACATCACTCAATAAGTCCAGAGTTTGATCCAGAAAAACAAATTTGTTTTAAGAAATTCTACTTTATTCATCAAAATACTCTACTTCAAATGTGATACATTCATTCCAATGTTTTTCTAACTGTTCGATACCTTTCTGTTTTCGCTCTCGAAATAGGCCTCAGTTTCGACAATCACTTCTCTGAAGCATCTTTCAGCAAAACGCCAGAAATCCCTTGGGACCAGATTCACGTCGTTATCGAGGAAATATAACGACCAGGTTACTCGTAAATTCCTAGGGAAGCTGTTAACTTCGCTCCAATTGGCTTTCTCGTATTGCCATACGGTTCTTTAAAGAATTTTTTCTCTAACTGTGTGGTCAATGTGCGAGAATTGAGCTGATATGATGCCATGGTCCGACAAGTCTAGAGGGGAGAGCACATCAACAGTGTATTTATCAGGGTGAGGAGTAAAAAACAAGTCCAGGGTGTTGACGGTATGACTATAAACATCTGGTATTCGCGTGGGTTCATTTACAAGCTGGGTGAAGTTGTTTTCCGCAGCGAAGATCTCAACACACCCTCCTTCGGGTGTTGTCCGTCCCGAATTTTGAAATCGCCCGTAATAACGATTTCAGCGTGAGGATACAGGGTTACAATTTTTTGTATGGAGTCAGACAGTGCATCAAACTTGTTAAAGGTGGAATTGCTGTCCAGTGTGTGGCTTCTGTAAATCAAGCAGAAGTGGATAATCTACTTACGGAGATGGAATTTTAACCACATGAAATTGAATTCTCGATTGAAACAGGGACTACATTGTGGTGGAGTTCGGTAAGCTACATCACTATCCACGTAAATGGAGAGACCGCGGTGAGAAAAGAATAATGGTACTAGTTTGTAGCCAGGTAGTTTCAGATCAGAGTTATCTGAGAGGTGTTGTCGAGAATCTACATGTCTTTCACTTAGTGCCAAAACAGCTGGGTTGTATTAACAGACGTGGACGTTCGCAGAAAAGTGATTAATTTTTAGCCCGCGAATATTTGCTATGTCTTCTGTAAACTTCCGAGCCATTACAAGAAAAAAACAAAAAAAAAAAAAAAACAAACACCGACTCTGCTAAGCAAGGCTGCGATAGTGATCTTTTGTCATTGGTTTGCCGAAACAAATTGTTGTGGGTGTTATGCTATTACAACAATATGAAATAGCAAACCAACAAAATTGTCATTCACAACCTGCCATCCATCGGTTGTTACATACACTCAGTCAATGACTTTCTCGTATAACACTATACAGCAACAGCAGTGACCGAGTGCAAGCCCCTGACCAGGGGCAAGATAGAGGATGCCCGTATTATATATATATATTTATTTTTTTTAACTACTGGACGGCACTAATGTATTTTTTTTACTCTATTTTAAGTGCACTAGCGCGCAGATTAGATGGGTAATGAAATGTGGTATTTTTTGTATTTTTTATTTTTATTGTTGGCCGACAGATGCACAGACTTCTCCGGCTTCGATTCATCAGGAAAGGTCAACTGTCTGCACTGTTCCTTTATCTCTGGTGTGCTGTGATGGGTTCATGTTTCGTCTACGGTTACAAAACGACGAAAAAACTCGTTCGGATTGCGATTGAACATCGCCAAACACTCCCTTGAAGTAGTCAAACGATTGCTTTTGTTATCAATTGTCAAATATGTTTGCAAAAATTAAATCACTGATCCACGTGATAAGCCTGTAGTCTTTTGAAATTCACGTACCTGCATTTGTCCAATATTATATCGCGGGCGTTATTGACAATTTCTGAAGTGGTGACTGCAGTTAGCCGACCAGAATGCTGGGCGCCACTTGTGCGATGGTTCCAATCGATGGTGAAAAGTCCTTGAAGTATAATACTTTTCAGTATGGTTTTTGGTTTGCGTAAAAAATAATTCAAAATTCACTTGTTACCACATTTGCCAAAATTCTCCTAAGGGTATGTTTTAAATGGCTTTCACAAAACTATTCAACTATTGAAAATACTTGTGCGTTATTTTGAAAGAAGCTCTTTGACAAGCAAAATGTTGGCTCTGAGGTGACAACGCCATCTGTTTTAAATTTCAAGGAATATACTATCAATAAGGTTTCTGGAAACAAAATAATATCATCAAAATCTACAGCATTCGGTTAACATTCGGCTACTTACTATACAGCGCATCTCCACGATCAACACAAAAGATCAGGATGAGCATTTCATAAAGAGTAAGGGTATTTCTTTCAAAAATCAAAAACAATTAACGAATTTAATTTTATCAGAAGGCCATTGCTTACATTGATTTTTTGAAGATTTCTTTTTTTCAAAAGTTAGCTGTTACAGGGACTAACATGGTCCATTCTAAAGTTCCCCTTTTCGATGATGCCGTCGGGCATTTCGAGAGCAGTTTTGATTCGAATAGTCAAGTCTTTAGTTGGACTCCAATTCTTCAGTCGTACCCGGCTTACCACATAATCTAGCAGCCAATTCACCGCTCCGCACTATTTTGATATTATTTGATTATTTTGATTATTGACGTAGTCATTAAGTCAAAAATAAGCCTCATCGCTGAACAAAATTTTGGCCCAATGACTTAAACGAAAACGATTTGGAAGGTCTCACGACTGCAGTTCTTGCATGAATTATTAAGTTTTGTGTGCTTTCAAATCAAGATCCCCAAGTAAAATACGCCAAGTTCTTACAAACGGCAAGCCACGCTGTTGAGACCGCCGCCAAATCGATTCAGTAGGTCATCGTCACGATTCTGTATGAACTGAAAATCAGTCGAATTAGCCGTAAAAGAATTTTGCATAAGTATCTCGGATTTTTCGCTTACAAAGTCCAAATGACTCAGCAATTGAAGTAAAATGATCACCCTCTCGTTATCGGTTCTTTTTTTGACGAGAAATTTTTCTCAAAAAATCGTGTTTTCAGTTTGGACGCATTTGCATCAAAATTGCCATATTTGAGCCACGGAAACCCCGAGTTTTTATAGAGGAGCCAATGCATTCTGAATAAGCGGCATTGCCCATTTTTCTCTCAAGACGACAATGGAAGAAACGTTACGTGAAATAGAGCCCGAAACCATCGAAAATGTTTTGAAAAAATTAATTGACAGCTAGCCGAGGAAGTCATCTGAATATTATAATATTCCATAATTAGTTGAAAGGCTACTCCTTTTAATAAGGTAGCATTTTTACAAAGATACCAACAGATGGCCCACCTTTTACTAATGGACCACTAAAAGATGTAAATTCATACCAACATATTCTTGTGTCTTTAATTCCTTCCTTCCACTTCCTATAAATGATTCATTTTGAAGCATAATGAATAATTAAATAAACTTCGTACATCATACTCCCACTTTTGCTATAAAAATATTTTTTCTGAAGGCTGGATTTGAAACCCATTATCAAAGTATGCTCACGGAATTTTAATCGAATAGATTGTGTTTAAAATAAACGTCCAAGTCACCCAGTGGATTTCAATCGACGCGAAATGCAATAAATGAGTTACTTTTGTTGACACCTAGCGGTAACTTGTATACTTGTTTAATTATCTTTAATTTATTTAAATATTTGTTAACTTTCGTTGTACTCGTATGTATTGTACAAGTTTAACTTTGCAGGTGAATGATGAATCATTTTCCAGTTTTTTTTTTGTTTTTTTTGTATTTACTATATTCTGTAACTGACATGAATGAATGATTACAAAATTTTCAATCAGATAAAAAAAAGTATGTTTGGTAAATAAAAATCGCTGACTCTCATAGTGCTGAAGCTATCGTTATCGTGTTGTAAAGAATTTTTACAATGGTTAGGCTCTGAAGTGGTGGGGATATCAATCGGCCTAATTTTTTTTTATTAAAAATACAAGGTCGAACATTGACCTACCTAAATTTAAAATAGGTAGATATGTGTATGTATTTGGTTTAGTTATGTCAATGTTACGAAGGTTACTTTTAAGTTCGTTTGATTTTGAAATTATTATATAAACGTACATGTGTACTCGTATATAAAATTAAGTTGAATTGTAGCAAGAGTTTGGAAGTGTGCCTGGGGTTTCTTTTTTACTTTTAACGAGTGCCCAACTAGATGCCACCTATGTTAATACATATATCGAAAAGTTTCTAAACAAAAACTTTTCATCAATTCTGATAGGAGTGGTGTCGCGGTCCATCTGTAGTTTGTTATTCTTTGTAACGGTTGGGGGAAGTTGTTCTACTCTACTTCCGGTACTACTCTCTCATGAGCCAAATATGCTGCTGAGAGTTTTGGTGTTTAGTTCGCATGCTTCAGTTAAATAACTTTTTAATCGTTTGAGCGAATGTGCATATTCTGGGCCTACCCATAGCCTGATGTTTGTGGAGCACGTCTTATTGTAGGCACACCTAAAGTGACTCACATAAGTCTACATGACTTTCAGTTTGGGCATTTTATGAGGAATCACCAGGTCCTCCAATAATTTGTCGGTTTTGACGATGTTCACATCGGCCTTAGGACCCAGTGATAGGAAAACCTGATGCCAAACCTAATTTGTGGTCTGCTTTTTCTAATCCTGCCAGGTACTCGTTAATGGTAAGGAGCAGAAAGGGCGCAGTGTTCTTATGACTGTCTAGTTTAAAATATTCCCTATCTGTCTTTATATTGGCCAACCAAATACGGTTGGTACGTCTCTAACCTTAGCAACGTATTCACTAAGAAAGTCCCTGGAGAATTGGTGCCACATCTGATCACCCGATTTTCTCTAACAGTCGCGACAGAGTCAATGTTAGGTAGGGGTCATCTTTGGTTATTGGTGAAGTGAGGTGATGCTTCCTTACGCCTACAGTTCGGGGCTTTGCTGCCTATTTTGGCTTATTCATCAGGCACTCATCCTGGTATTTCGCCTCATTTCCCTGTTACTTCATTTTTGAACCTGATATTGTTACTCAATACTGAACAAAAGATCAGACGTGTGGGTTCTTTATTCATTCAAGAAACATTTCTACTCAAACACTTTAAATTTATGAATCATTTTATTCTTTGCGGATGTAGTCGGTATGGTTAACTTAAACACTTGAAACAAAATAATTTCATGATTATAATGCGAGTAATGTGAAAATACCTTTGAAATGTAATAAAACAGTCAATATACGAGTACGAGTGGATCGCTTACACATTCATATACTCGTACACCTCTATTAATTACGACGCATCAATAAACATTTATTTATACATACCTGTATGTATACTACTTAGATACTGGAACCTTAATGCTATTTCTTTTCGCGGTACACCTGGGCTACCTGTCGCATTTACAAAATTAAAATAAAAACGATAATATAAAATAATCACGTTCGCACGTTTAATAAAATACATTAAGTTTTTTGCACAAACTAATTTCTTTATGATTTTGGTTGAAACAATTTTAGAAAAATGTTTCTGTGTTTTTTTTTTATTTATAAAAATGGTAAAGCAGTCGATGATCGACGGAATAACAAAAATTAAGGAACAAAAAAAAAACAAAACAAAATAACCTTAGTGTTGAGTTTAATTTTTTACTAAGTCATGCTTAATTCAATCAACGGGTTTACTGATAGAAGGGCATCTGTTCAATACATTTAAAATGACTGCCTCGCACATAGCACGTCGTGCCCCAGATTATTCGTATAGTATAGATCTTTCGTGATAAAAAAAAGTCCAACAACGTCAAATGGCACGTCAATTGGTGCGGCCAAGCAACATCAGTGAAACATCTGATTGCCCATTTATTGAACTTTATGTGCATTAAATTGCGTGATTTTTGGCACGTAGCCCCATCCTTTTTCTGGCCATAAAAAATCGGTTATAATGCCAGCGCCCTCCATTGACTGTAACGCGGAAATGGGCCTAATCTGAAAAGATGATTTTTTGAGCAAGGCAAATACAGCTACAATATTATCCGTTGAGCGCACAGGACCTTTACGGGAATATGTTCGCTTATCCAGTTAACCAGTCTCATGAACTTGCGTGCACCAACTACAGTCGGTGCATTATTTCTACCGCAATTTCTTTTTTAGGAACACAGCATCCACTTTGAAAGTAACTATCACCCCTATCATTCAATCCACGGGAGGGAACGATTCACTGACATTTCAAATTCGGTATCATTCAATCCGTCGGAGGGATTCGTTCACTTGTCGGTAATGTGAATGTGATTCACTCGATTATTCAAAACGACGGATCGAAGTTAACCATGCAAAATTTGATGTTTCTCATTCGCAACAAATTAGTTGCGGATTTGTTGTTTTGCTGGAAGTTCAAAGTACGTAGGTTAAAAATGTAGGTTTTTTTTTTTTTAAAAAGTTTCACAATTTACTACGCATTAAATTTTAGGAGGAAAACAACAAACCGGGAGCACTTCCAGCAACTGGTGGATGCAATGAAGACTTGCCCAGACATAGCCAAAAATAACACAAACATGTATGTATGTACTTTACGTCTGAAAGCTGCATGATGACTTCGGTGGACCCCCTTAAATTTGCCCGGAATGTTCTTTTATTCGAAGACCCCTATTATTTAAAAAATTAGGCAATGCTATCCATTTTCTCCTTCTTTTGTTTTAATTTCAAGTATAATTACTCACTCCGAATTCACAGCAACTGATTTTGGAAGATAGATTTTGTGGTCGGTAAAACAGAGTTTCCGGCGGATTGAATAATTCGGATTGTAGTGAACGCGGATCTGATAAGTGAAGTGAATCTCAGATCCGCCGGATTGAATGATAGGGGTGTATGAAATATTTTTTAATATTGTTCATGCATAGATCGATCCATTTCGTACCTGTCTGAGTGTCTGTCAATTTTTTGAGTACATAAGAGCCATCAGTCTCAAAATGACATATGATTCAAAAGCAAACCAACAAATGGCTTACCCTTTATAAGTCCTTAAAAATCTTTTTGGCCTATCAGTTTTGCAAAGACATTTTCCCCGTTTCTGAAAAAAAACCTCCATTTAAAACAAAAAAATAAAATACTTGACATACCTAATTTAATTTATTCCAGATTCACTGCAGAGCTTTGTTGCTTCCTGCGGCTACAAATTCTTTGAAAGTACCTGCAACTCTTTGTTATGCATAAAAATTGTATTTTTAATAGGGTTCAGAAAAAAAATCAAATATATACAAAAACACTACATTGGGTTTTGTTTAAAAGAAATGGTTGTGCCAGGTGGCGCAAAATTAATCATCCAATTTGTTTTTTGAATTGCTTTTTTACTAAATAAAAAAAAAGATTTTGAGTGTTCTGTCAAGTGGAAAAGATGATATCGGCCAAGTGGCTGCCGCCAGTGTTGGTACACATTTGTGCCCGTTTTATCGCATTTTCCATGACTTTCCGGTGATAACTGTTTGTATTCCTGTCGAATACTCTTCTTTAAGGGCTGCGATTGTCTGAGGCTGGTTGGCATAAACCCGCGACTTCAAGTAGCCCCAAAGAAAATAAGTCTAGGATGGTTAAATCGGGCAATCTTGCTGGCCATGCCAAATCGTTAAATCGTTACGCGACCAGGATACGCTTCCTTCACAATATCCATTGTGGCTCGTGCTATGTGTGCGGTTGCACCGTCTTATTGAAACCACATGTTCACCAAGCCCGGCTCATCCAGTTCTGGCAGTAAGAAGTCGTTTTTCATGGCCCTGTAGCGTTCGCCAGTAACAATGACCCTATTGGCGATGGCGTCCTTCAAAAAAATACGGTCCAATCACTCGTTCCGCGTGAACGACGCATCACACATTGGCTTTGAGTAAATGTAATGGCTCTTCGTGGGTCACAATCCACGTGTGCCCCAAAAACGAAGATTTTGCTTATTGACGTAAACGCTTAAGTGGAAATGCATCTCGTCGCTCATGATGGTTTTCGACACAAAATCGTCCTTTTCGTTTTTGAGATTGAGAATGGCTTGACAGTAATTTACACGCGACTGACGGTCAGGAGGCATTAACTGATGCGCTGTTTACACTTTGTACGGAAACATGTGTAAGTCTTTCACTAAAATTCGCTCTAGGGTCCGCCTGGTAATGCCCAATTACGTGGCCCGTCGTCTGGTTGATGTTTTTTCGTCCTTAGCGACATCGGCAGCCACAGCCCGTTGCCGGCCACACCCTGCATGGTCTCCTGTGGTTCCAGTCTGTTCGAGTCCAGCAGCTAAGCGCCGGAATGTTTACCCAGTTTCCGCGACACGATTAGGAAATCAACGTCGGAATTCACACTGCGCTTACACCACCGACCGATTATTGGTCACAAAAAAATTCGACACAATTATTTCATGCTCTTGCGCAGTATAGCGCTTCATTGCTTGTCTGTTTGTATACTGCAGCTGTCTAATCCACAAATGTCAAATATGATTGACGTACGACGCCATTTGCAAAATTATAACATCTTCCGATAGGATGCTTAATTTTGCGCCACCTTATGCTGAAGTGACAATTCTTCGTCATTACACATTTCAAGATGGCGTGAGTTCATAAACGTCAGCATTTCTATCTCCCGTCTTAGTACCATTGCAGATTTTTGCTCGCTTTTTTTTAAACTCATTTACTGCGAAGATATATTTTAACATGATCGTCATTTGTTTTGGGTTTCAAAAACGACATGTCAGTGCAAAATAAGTAATATTCAACCAAATTTTAGATTTGCTTTCTATTACATATCATTTTAATTGTCTTCATATCAATCCTCTTCAAAAAACACAAAGCTATTCCACACTAAAAT
This sequence comes from Volucella inflata, assembly GCA_928272305.1. Taxonomy (NCBI): domain Eukaryota; kingdom Metazoa; phylum Arthropoda; class Insecta; order Diptera; family Syrphidae; genus Volucella; species Volucella inflata. The sequence goes on from OV743719.1 coordinate 78,105,800, forward strand.
GCAGAAAATCTGCAATGCCGTTTTTTGTTATTTAACCGCGACTAGCAATTTCAAATCGCAGCCTATCGGTCTAATTTGTAACCCGTTATTTTAGCACCTGGGCCCGGGGGGTCAAAATAATTAACCACATTTTCACAGCTTCAGACCTTGATGATAACGTAAACAAGCGATATCAAGCGCTCTACAGAAAATGATATAGCCGTATTAGATCGCAACAAGTTGGTGGCGAAATTAGAGGTTTCAATCTTGAAATCATCCTTCCACTTTTGATTCCAATAAACCGATGGTATTGACCGCAGCATGTATATAGACTTTTCATGTATATAGACTCCAAATTGCACACTCTGTTAGTTGAATAAGAAGCCATTGTTTACTCATTAGATTTGTAGAACCTTGGTAAATTAAAGAGCATAGTCTTAAAAACACATTACAATCAGAATCAATCAATCAATTCAGAAATCTAAACGAGTATTTAGGAACTGATATAGATCAATAAAGAAGGGATTATTTGCTTTCGATTCACGTTTTATCAAATGAAGGTCTGTGTAGTTTGTTCCTTTTTCCTTATCTTCATGAAAATCAAAAACTTATTTAAATATACTTTTTCTTTTTGCTTTTCAGGTACCACTTGAATTTTGGGACCAAATCAGCGAAGTGACAGATTTTCAAGATTTTATAGACAAATTCGTCAACAAAGACAGTATAGGACCGCAAATAAATTTGAATGGTAAGAAAATTTTAATATAACATTATCAAATTTTATTCAATCGATGTTTGTTCTTTCACTCATGCGTTGCTCCTCCAAATAGAGATCGAAAGCAAGTATTTTAGTAGTCATCCGCTTAACTTGCTTTTATTTTCCCAATAATGTCAAAGCTGTCAGAGTATGCAAGAAGACAGGTCCCAGTACCGGTTTAAAATAAATTACTGGACCGGCATATTAAATGGAAAGATAATTGGTCCATTTGAACTGCTTGGGAATTTATCCGGCCGAAGCTATTTGTAATTACTTCCAAATGATCTGCCAAATTTAATGGAAGACGTGCCCAAGGAGGTTAGAGATTCTCATTGGTTCCAAAATGATGAGTGTCCTGCGCATTATGCAGTAAATGTTCGTGCGTCTTTGAATACAAAGTATTTACCCCGATAAATTAATTGACCGTCTGGGGCCTATTTTATGGCCCCCATATGAGCATGTGCAGTTAAAGATAAGAAAAGATCAATTTTTAAAATTTTCGATATTTAGTTGAATTTTTTTTACACCCAAACTGCTTAAACTTTACAAAAAACAAACATTTTGCAAATTTCATGCTAACAATTAAAGTTAAAATGTTTTTTTTTTTCAAAAATGGAGCAACAGCTACTTATAATATTTACTGCATATCAAATGAAATAGTCTATGAAGAATATTTTGACGTAAAAACACCGATAGATTTAATTTTTTTTGATGCCGCTGAAAATATACTTCATTTAAAAAAAATTACATATCTTATGTGATAATTTGGATAGATTATTTTTTGGAATTTATTTTGAGCGCCTGATTGCCCACCTATGAGGTGTTTCAGGCTTATCCAATCTTTCCGAGACGCCCTGTATAAATAGAAAATATTGCCGGTTTTGAATCAAAGGTTGCTCCTTATGTAACAATATACCAAAGTGTTTCAATATACTTAGAAACAATTTTTTTTCTTTACTACAAAGTTTCCTTCATAAGTCTCTATGCGAGGCTGAATTATATCCGCTGTCAAGGACATTGTTTTATTTTATTTTTTTAAAACTTCCCTGTTCCTGGAGTGGAATGTTGAATTTCCTCGATCGCGTGCTTCTCATATTTTATTTTCGTCTGGAAAAACGTATGCTTCTTTTAATGCTCTCAATCTTGCCGCTTTCGTACTTACCTACACTCTTTATCAAACAAAAGGTTTCCTAATTTCCGCTTAAAATCACCAAAATCAATTTTCTTTTTGCCACACATAGTACCACACTCTCCGGATAGTAATAATATCTCCATAGCAGTGTAAGACCTCCACTTGTTCTGTTCTCACCAGTGAATTTATTGTGGTCAAGGAGTTTACCCTACATAAAACCTCAAACCCGGATGGCCGGTTTCGTTCTGGAATCTTTCGGGCAAAACAAAATAAATGTCGACCAAGCCCTAGATCTTCACACACACTTTATTGCTATTCCTGGAATTAAATGCAGCGCAAAACTATCAACAACCTTGGACGAAGGGATTCAGTATTTGCCTTGCTGCCGTTAAACAAATAAGGATTCATACGCCATCATTTTTAATTAATCACTCTGACCAGTCCTGAAAATCATAAAAATCCAGAAAAAAAAACATTAGATATACATAACTCAGCTTTGTTGACTGTTGACGCATTGATTCAATGTCGTGAATTCTTCCGCCATACTTCCTTTTGATGGTTTAGCATTTGCAACAAAGTATTCTTACTCCACATAAGCCCTCATAAGTTAAACGAATCAGGTCCCGTCGGAAATGAACAATATCCGGTGGCAACTGCCGCTTAGATTTTTTTTCTATATTGAATTAGTCATTTGTCTTTCAAAATACATTTTATCATTTTACTTGACATCTTTAATTGTCATTAATATCAAACCCTCATCTAGTTGATATTCCTATAATTCTGTTCCAAATCAAATATCAACGTAAAGCATTTGTGACAGGTATCTCACACTTGCTGCGACATTTTATATAAATGAATATTTAAAGCAAGAACTAGTCATACATACGTGTCTGCATCTGGACAATTAGAAGTGCACAAAAACGTCTTTTATTTATTTTTTTTGTTTAAATTATAATTTTATTTCACCTAATACCACTTCGTCAAGGTATAAAAAAAAATATTTAAGAAAAGGAGCATAAAATAAATACTTCTAAAATAGCCTTAGCCGACGTCCTATTTTACGTTTTACCTGAGGTGGGGTAAATGGAGATCTCATTGTTGTGTCTTCTTTTAGAGTCATACTTTCATTAGTAGCTACTTCCTCAAATTCCGATATAAGATTTCTTTTCGACAGCAAACTGTATTGATGAACGTTTTGATAAATAATCAAAGCAAATTGTATATCGTTGTCATGCAGCCGGATGCGGTAGGAAACTTGTATTTTAGTCTCACGATCCCAGGTTCCGTTTGCATTTAGAGAACTTGAATTTCGAAAATTTCTATGTTCAGGTTGTGTACAAGATCTTAAAATGCCAATAGTTTCAAAATATTGCAATTCACTGTAGTCCTTAGTAGAATTCGAACAAGAAGTGGAACCACTATTGGAGCTAATAACGGTATTAATTGGGGTTAAAAATTCACTTTCGGCGTTGATATTATTCATGTATGGCATTGTTTTCATACTAGAGTCCTTTCTATCGAAATAATCATCTATATTAAGCAAAGGTGGGAAACTTCGATTGAGATCGTGCTCTTCGTCATGTTTGAATCGTTTTGCAGTCGATGGAGGTGTAATCGATCCTCGACGATCTTTTATGTTTGCTTCGGTATTAAAGGGAGTTGGTGTTGCTTTATCAAATACACTTTTCTCGCAAGCAATTAAATTGTCGCCTGATGTTTGATTAGAAGACGTGCCATATTCAGTCGGGAATTGTCTTCTAAAAATAAAGATAAATCAAATTACAAATTTTACAAATGAATTGCATCCAAAATCTTACGTTGCCATATGAGTTGGTTTATATTCAAAAGGTTCACATGCTTGAGCAGTGCCGAAGCATAAATGTCCATACTGAGAGCATACCTCATACCTAGAATTGTAAGAGTAATCATCTCGAAAGTTAATACATTTGGAACTTTTTTTTTAATCATAATATAATATGTGTTTATACTATAAAAGTACTTACCTTAGAAAGTCATGAATCTTTTGACTGCCTTTAACTGTCCGACCAAACCACTCAAGTACACCATTTTGTGCAATAAAAAATTTAAATAAATCGCACTCAGAAGTGAAAAGTTCCAAATATTTTCTTAAGGCATATTCTACCTGCGTCCGATCTGCAAAGAGACAAGAAACAACTTTATTTAAGTGCAATTTCAAAATCATTTTGCATTGCAGCAAGGTATACTTTGAAAGCATGTTTGAATGGACAATAAAAACTACTAAATGCTCATATACAAAAACGAAACAACACGCAAAACGCTCAAGCTTATCACCGCGATTCCATTGTGCTGTGCGGTTTTAATTAAGGTAACAAAAGAGGAAGGGAAGTCTCATATGCATGGAATATTGCTTACATAATTTTTCTTAATGAAGGTAAATAAGGTATGTCAACTTGACCTTTAACTAGCCGACTTCAGTTTCGCACGTTAAGTTGACTGATGTCCCCTTCACTTGCGTGCTCCATCGAATTCGTGGTCTTCAATACTCTCGAAAGCGCCACTGACATCACGCTGCTTTCTTCGATTATGGGTGGTGGGTCTCGATTTGGAGCTCATAGGTTTTTTCTAGGTCTGTCGGACTTTCCTGACCTGAGGCTACACTGAAATTAACCGCGCGCTTCTCATTCTTTTTCTTTCTCCTCCTGATAAGCCGATATTCGTCTCTGCTCTTCTGCTCGTAGATCTAGTTCTTTGCAGCGGCATTTTGTATGAATTTTGTTTGGCTGCAAATTATAGGTTTCGTTGTGGTGGTCGAATTAAACCCAAAACATTACAGACGCTATCTCTGATGGCTTTTTAGCAATCTTGTCACTGGTCTATGATACAAGGAGAGATTCGATCGAAAAAAAAATATTTGTCGATTTGTGGCTTAAAAACTCCAAGCCTGATTGCAGAGAAGCTTCTCTTTCCACTATGTTTTATTGTTTGGTGCGGTTTTACGACAGGGGATATAATTGCATCTTAGTTTTTTAGAAAATGAAGCGTGGCGGATTGTGAATGAAAGTGAATGGATTGCGCATTTGAACTATAATCAGTTACTTTATGTGGCCAATATATTCCAATAAAACGGCATTACGTGGTGCACAGTTAACTACATAATTACTCTTTCGTGGGGCAAGATCGCTGGCTAAGTTACTTTTCAAATGGTGATCAAAATTGGCTGCCCAAATTGTGCTATTTAAGACCGTGTAATCCCGTGATGAGCAAATTATACAAAAATACGTGTTTCCCTAGTAAATCAAAATGAAATCTCTTGTTGACATCAGGATTAGCAAGCAGCTTGTTGTTTTTTTAAAGATAAGGTTCTCGGGTTTAAATTTAAATACTACTGCGGAACAAAACAAGCTGTTTTTTTTTTTTTTTAAATGGCCACGTGACTTATAGAACTTCTTTGGCTTGGTATATGTATCCTAGTTATAGGTGGTGTGTCTTTGGTCTATCTATATTTAAAGCGTTAATTAATGTTTTTAATGACCGATTAAGTTTCATCTTCCTCTTTGATAATGATACGGCTTTGTACTCAGCATGCATTCCCAGTTCGAGGTAGTAACAGACGTTGCCTACCTTGGCTATGATATAAATTCTGCCAACAACACATCAGCTGAAATAAAACAAAGAATCACTCTTGCCAATTGCTGTTTCTTTTGTCTAAGAAGGCAATTGAGTAGTAAGAATTGAAGAACTAAGGAGACTATAAAAGATATTGATCATCCAAGTCCAGTTTTATGGGCTCAATCGAAGATGAAGATTTTTTTATTCATTTCGAAAGAAAAATTTTTCGAAATGTATTCGGTCGCGTTCGCGTTGATGGGTTTTGGAGAAGCAGATTAAACGACGAAACCTCGTATCAGTTGCCTGAGATGGCTAGGGCACGCAGAGCTAATGGACATCAATGCTCCGGCCTGCAGAGTGTTTGAATATAACCCGCGCAAGAGTAGACGGGGGCCTAAATCAAGAGGCTTGTAAGTTGAGGCCCAGACTCACTCTGAACTGCTGCTCCACCTAAATAAGTATGTAATTACGTTTTCATTCCTAACTTGGGTACTGATTTATCCAGCCTTAAATGTACAGCATACCCTCAATTTATATAGAGCGGTGCGCTCAATATAAACGAATTGCACTCTAAGGGGATCTTTATGTTTTTTACTACTCTAACCTAAACTGTCTATATTTCTATTTCTCTGCTGCTGCTAAATTTAGGGGCAATGTCTTAGTATAGAAACTTTTTACAAAAGGATCAAGACCAAACCAAAATAGTTGAATAATTTATACACAAAGGCCAACTTATTGTGAGGCTGGGAATTGAAGAGTAGGCTTTGTGTACTGTGCCAAGTGATGCGATGAAGCACCTAACGAAATAATACCATGTACGTTTGTACAATATTAACAAATATTTTTATCTTACGATGATATCTTATTATTTATATTATGTAACATATATAAATCCCACATAGTTTGTATTTTAATTATAAAACGCAAACTCTTGTTTTTATTTTCATGAAAAATTGCAGCCACGGGGGAAGAAAGAGGTATGCTATTCACAATAATAAATAAATGTATGTAAAATATTGTGTTTTATCAGCTGCCGAAAATGCTTACGAAATCGCGAAATGCGAGCCATACACCACCCCTGTATCTTTAGAGCCAGCAAACAGAGAAGATGTAGCATTCTTTTACCCAACATGCGTGAGAGCAAAACGATGCCAGGGATGCCAAACACAGCTGAAGCAGTGTGAACCCATTGAGAAAAAAATACTCGACATAACGGTAAATCTTTCATTAATTTATTAGAACTATCGATAAATTCGAATTATATGGTCATACTTTAGTAGTTACTTGCCCAAGTCACTGAGAATGTGAATATTCTTGCATTTGTTAGTCAAGACATGTAAATCTTTGGTTAAGTTGTAACGTTTTATTAACTGTATTTATTTTTATTTTTTTTTTCCAAAATTAAAATGACATAAAAACGATTCGATTATCAATTTGGCTTTTGAATTTTATTTTTTTTTTTTTTAGATTACGATATATAAAGTTGGAAGACAAAGCAAACCACTTGATTTTAAACAGAAAGAACATGTTTTAGTGGATGATCACATAAAATGTGCAATGCAATGTCGCGTAAAAGAAAAGGTACGTACAGATATATTTTTATTGTTCTGAAATTATATTATAGATTGACTTTTTCATGAAAAAAGAAAAGGAACGCGGATCCAACGCCAGTTGATTTTGGGCCATTCATTGACATATCAATGCAAACGATGGCCATTCGACTTTAACTCCTTCACGAGCTAGATCTTGTAAGCCTTCAGGCCAAGATCTTTTCAAAAAGTGGATGGACAAAGACCAAGCTGTTGTGAACGATGTCGAATCGTACGTCGTACGCATGCTTCTTATGCGTCTCGGTGCCAGTGCATCTTCCAAAGAAATGAAAATTATGTCGTGTGTAACATGATGCTAGTGCTCTATAAGTTTGGAGCACGGAGCCATAATTTTGAAACCAAATATGGTAAAGTTGTTGAAGCGTTTATGTTAAAACGATAAAATCGCAGACTGGTCCGCTATTACACGCTGACTTTTGATTCACGACTCACACAAGTGCAATGAGATAGAAAATCAGCAACCATGTGAGTTCAATGACTCTTTTTGATGTTTCCTTTCTCCTTGTTCGTTATTTTTCTATATCTCTTAATTTCTTTTCGTTCTCCATGAAGGGCGGTTCGCAAAAAAAAAAAACAGAAGAATTTTATTGGTCAATTGAAATGGAATCATGGAAAAATTCAAAACTTATGTTTAGAGAGCGAAACGTTTGTGTTTTGACAAAAAGAGTCGTGACTCCAAAGTCACCGTGTAATAGCGGACCTACTGAATAAAATTTAAATTGTCAGTTTGCATTCTGACAATTTGTTTGACAGATATAGATTTCCGAAGTTAGCACGGGATTCAAACAAAACGCCCTTTAAATACATTTCGAAATCGAAAAAGAAAATAAACAGAGATATTTCTGTGGTCACAAGCAAAAATAGCCTAAGTCACTGTTTCCAATATTCCAGGAGAGCAGTTTGAATGTTTTTTGTGCAATCGCAAAAAACGATAGAACTTATGGAAAAGGTGTTTGTGCAAAATGGATAGCAAATTACTTTATTGTTTTTCTTTTTTCTATAATTCAAAAACCATAAGAGATAAAAATAAGATAAAAATATGGCAAAAAGAATCGAATATTGCGCATCCGGTGGTGTCTATAAGTCGACTCAGGCTATTTTTGCTTGTGACCACAGATTTGTAGTTTTGAGAAGGGGGCGCAAAATGCATCTAAGCGAAGTCGATTAGGGTAGATGATGTAGAAGTTCAATTATACCACATTGATCAAAAAGTTCCCGGAATAACCACCGTGTGGCACTCCCTTTGTTCCGATTTGAGTTCTGTTTTTTTTTGTTGTTAAGTTGGTACATCTGCTGTTGATATTCCCTCTAAATCTTAGCGGCATAGCTTGACATTTGCAAAAGTAACGTAGCCAAGAGTACATCAATCTCTGTGTGGAAATTTTTTGATCAAGGTAGTATAGGGCTTTTTTTCACGAGCGACAGAAGTGGCAATTTTAAAATGTACTAGTATTCCTAAATTCGCAAAGGGGTATTTATTCTGAGAGAATCTTTTCTATTTGCAAATAAAGCTAAGCCTTTGATCTTCACAAACCTTTGGTTGTTATTGGATTTGATTTGGCCGAAAGAATAAAATAGATTTAAGTTGTTCATCTATAAAGGTATAGAACTTTCAAAAAATGCTGTAATTTCTTTGGCAAATCACTTTCATAGGACTTAAACTATTTTTGAAAATTGGCTTTCAATTTGTGAGACGTATAGAAGATTACACGATTTGCTTGGTGCCCGTAATCGACCAACTAGACTCGCTATTAGTCATGCTGCGGATTATCTTCGTACTACGTGACCCAAAGCCGACAATGCGCCAAAACGCACAAAAAAAAAAACCACTGTAAACGAAAGTGTGGCGAAACATCCGGTATACGTATACCAGAATAAAATCCAGCCAGTGCTGGATTTAAACTACCCATATAATGGCTCGTGATGGGAGTTTTCGGAATGGCTTCTCGTGTCTGTTTTGGGTGAACGGCTTAAGGGACAAGCAACGTTACCATTTCTGGATTGAGAAACTGCTACGAGATATACCAACTGTTCACAAAACAATACTACCTGATGACTTGATCCAACACTTAGAAAGTTATTGATGAGATAGAGTCCCAAATGTCGAAGCATTGTACTTCTGTATTTCTGTTCAAAATATATCATTACACCATTTTTTAAAATGAATAAATAGTTTTGATACACAAATATGATGATAATTTATGATAAGAACTTGAATCGAAGCAAAGCATTTCAAACGTTTTCAGGGTTTAATGCAGTCGACATTCGTTGAAAGACGATCTAGGGGAGGTGCGACCCTCCAATTCTATTATAGACGAGAATGTCGAACTAATGCGGCTTTTTGTACCTCCTAATCCTCGAGCAACGGATAAAAAAAATTCTTTACATTCATGCTCTGAAAATGGTTTTAACTTCCATGACTTCGAGGCAATCACAAAATATAATCTTGCGCTATTGTTAAAGTCAGTAGAAAATACTCAAAAGACGGGGAATGTTTTACCCGAACTGATTATGATACCGTTAACTCTAGTCTTCTGATAATCAAGTTTGATTTAAATTATTTATTTATCTAATTGTAAGTAAGTTGAAACAACTCCTTCCGTTTATTCATTACTAATTTGAGTCACTTAGATACAGAAACTTAAAGATGTCATTATGCCAAAGTATCTTAATTCAATTTTTACGAAAATTATAGGAGAATAACCTACCGAATGCCCACTACCAGTTCCATGAGGTTGCCTTCTTATTTATTTGAAATATTTCTCCACAGAACTGTTTGCATGAGTGAATACAACGGATTCAATTTGCTATGTCTTTTTTTTTTGACACAATTCGGGTGATATTGTAAAAATTTTGAGTCGAATGTTCCCCCTAAAGTCATCTAAAGTCCCTGGTTTGTTAGCATAGACCTGAGAATTAACGTAACCACAAAGAAACGACTCTGTTAAATCACTCGACCGAAATGGCCAACTGAACCGATACAATGATCGACAATTATCGAATTTAGTCTTCAATTAGTCGATTATGGGTTGTGCTGCCGTTCTTAATGATCCCCAACAAAAATGGTTAACATGGAACCGTAGCTGTTCACATTGACTGTACCTCGCTTGGCAGAAGAAGTGCGGCCCAATAATACATCTGGCATGAAAATCACACAAAACATTCAATTTTCACAATGTACAATGGTTGCTGTTGAAACGACTTTGGTTATTGGCTAAAACAATTACGCCCTCGACTACCGACTTCACATTTGTAGATAACGCACTTAATTTAAAGAAAAAAAAGAAGAAGAATGGTTTGGAAACGTTGTTGAAACGTTCACATTTCAATAATTATAATATACTAGCGACCCGCCCCGGCTTCGCACGGGTGTAATTTAGAAAACATATTGAAGAATATGAAGTACTGCCTTTGATTATAAAATTTCTTCATAAACAATATTTGCGGCTGACACTTTTGGTTATACAATATGAACAAATTTTGTTTGGAAGTGACCCACGGAAGAGCTACGTGTAGCTGTCCATGGGAAAAGCACTCAACGTTGAATTGGAATGGAAGATCCGTTGGTATCAATGGAATCCAGGGAATTAACACGGTTTTTGCAGTTTTACATCCGGTCAGATTTTGCACTCTATATAGGTAGTAAAAGTTTTTAAACGTTGAACCTCGAGACGTGTACCGTTACACAATTTGGGTAGATTAAGATTTCACAATAAAATAACAGGACACCTTTCTTTTTAGACAATTTATGTAGGGGAAATACAGAAGGCTACAAGCAATTAAGAAGTTCTGTTGGGAAATGTGCAGGCTCTTTCTGGTCCAGCACGGTGCCTACAGAGTAGTATGTTCGCGCCTGTGTATTAATTTTAGAGATAATCAAGTCGTTCACTTTACCTTCTTGATCGTTAGTAGGTGACAAAATAGCTCTCTCCGTGAACCTAGTTATAGTCTTAGAACTTATATTATTAATTCTGGATAAACGTTGTTGATTAGTTCTTGAAGATCATTAACTAAAATGCAAAGGTTTTGATTATCTAGATAAGCTCTCAAATTGTTTTATGGCATCCTTCCATTTCGTATTTTGAGCAACAACTCCGAATAATGCGTGTTTTCGTATGCTGACAACGACACCCTCATATTTGCGTTGAGTTGTAATCTATTCACACACGGCAAGAGAAAAGATCTTTTCAATGAAGCATGGATTTCATCAGCACGTGTTCCTCTTGTTACCACCAGTAAGATTTGCCAAAAGTCACCATAGAACAATATCGTGCATCCACCTATGGTGTTAATCCTTACTGCGATTGAAAACTTGCTCGACATGGTATCTTCGTCCCAAACTATTAATCAGCATCCACACACTAATTTTCCAGTATTACTTTGTTTTCAAATGCTAGAAACTGTGCTTGTGTCCTCAGTAGCAATCGTTAGTGGAAGTTTGAATGTTGCATGAGCGGTTTGGACTTCTTCCAAAGGTGTAGCTGCAATTCCAAATGATATTACAGCTAATGCAATTTCACGGGTAGATCTTACTTTTCCAAGGAGCACGTTGATAAAAAAAAGTTTTTCCTGTACCTCCAGGAGCATCAAGGAAATATAACTTAACTTCGTTTCTGTCAATTGATGCTAATAATGCATCGTACACTTTTTTTTTGATCTACTCGTATGTTCATGCGATGTTCGTTAGTTCGTTCGTTAGTTACATTCTGTTTGATAACATCGTACACGACAAAAATTAAAGAAGAACTTATAATAATAAAAAAAAATCAATTGTACTGGTTTATTTTGTTTATTTACTTGAATGCTTTTCAATTAATATGTTGTCCACTCTCCTCCATTATCAATAATTGCTTGGAGTCTTCAAGGCATGCTTTCTACTAATCTTATAGCATAATCTTGAGACAAAGATCTCCATAAAACTCGTATTTTTCGTGATAATTGTCGAGATCTTCTTTCCTTGGAGCTTTAGCTTCATGAATGCCCAAACATTTTCAATGGGATTTGCATCCGGCGACTGTAATGGCCAATCTAAAACATCGACGTCATTTTCTTGTTTCCACGCACTGCACAAACGATTGCGATGTTTCGGGTCATTATCTTTTTGCAGTAACCAATTCTCATTCCTTCTTTTAAACCACCTTTGAGCAGATGGTAATAAAGCCTTCTTATAAATTTTGACCATGTTGGGTGCGTTTAAGTTATTTGTAAACATGAAAAAATTGCCAAATCCTTGTTTTGAGAAGCATCCCCAAACGTGCCGGATGTTTGACGGTCCGCTGGATTAATTTATTGGATTGTGTACACCAGGTATGAGGGATAGGAGACCATGCCCAAAAAAAAGCTTCATCCGAAAAAATAACGTCGTTCCAATCTCTGTCTAAATTCTCCTTGGCCCAACTGAGTCGTTTTTCTACGTGTTTTTTTGACAGTAGTGGTTTCTTTATTGTGCTTCGAAATTGTACATTATTGGCTAGTAAACGTCTTCGTTTCGTATCACAACACACATTTAAACCCCTTTTATGTAAAATCCCTTGTCATCCACGTAACGATAGAAGAGGATTTTTTTCAAACACGCGTAGAATCATTTTGTCCTGCTTTTTTGTTGTTTTTGGCGTAGACCCACGATCCGGCAAATCATCCACATTTTTAACTTGGGAATAACAGTGCACCCACTTGCTAACAAATGCTTTTGACTTTTTCATATATTTAGCAGCTGCTCCGTATGACATTTTCGGTCCTTTTGGATGCGTGCACAAGAATACTGCTTCATAACGTGATGCAAACGCGACACTCATTTTAAAAAACTTCCGTCTCTGACAAAAATTGAACACTCTTTAAATTCTTTTATTCAAAGCATCTTAGCAGAAGTATTTTTTTATCTGCTAATGCAAGTGCCACTTCCAAACCGGTTTTCATAAACGAGTTTTGCCGTATACGATCTTATCAAACGGACTGTTACTCAGGGTTCGTTATATTTGAAGGCATCAGCAGTCCAAAATCCGAATTGGATCTACCCCAAAGTTCTTCTACTATCTTATTCAAATCTAATTACGCTTCGTCAAAAATGTTTTGATCATATTGGACATAATCTGAGATTAACTTTCGCCGTCGTCGATTCAGTATATCTTCGACCATATTTTGCCTGTTCCAGAAAGACACAATATCGGTCACTTGACAAAAATGAAAACTATGAAACTGGTGAAGCGATGCAGAAAATCAAAAACCAGCACTGTTGACAAACGTAATACATTAACCTGAAATTCTCGATTTACTCAATTCACTTTTGTAAAACCTAATAATAACGCGCATACAAATAAACTATCAGATACCCCCAACACCAACTGTCGTAAAATGCGAAGAAGGAATAATATATCGGGTTCTCCAATAGCGACTTGACAACTTCGAATTTAATTTGTGAACGCACTCTTTCACTCATCATCAAACTGTCACTGTCAATTTACTCAGTAAACTCAACATTTTCATCATGGTAAAGTACACGAACGAGCAACGTCTGCAAATTATAAACAATTTTCTACCAAAATTCGGAGTCGGTGACTGCAACTTTAAGAGCGTTAATCCCAATTTTCTGTCGTAATTCTCGCTCTAGTAAACAGGCAATAACAAGTTTAGTGCAAAAATTTGAGTCTACATATTCGTTGTATGATGTTGCCGTGTCAGTGAGGCAACGGGTTGGTCGAAGTGTCGAAAATATCGCTGCCGTTTAGGCGTCCATAGCAAACGTTTCAAATCAGTCAATTCCACGCGTTCTCAAGAATTGAGCATAGCTCAGACCACATTATGGCGCATTTTTCGTAAGAATCTTGGAAGATATGGACTTGGACGACATTTGGTTTCAACAGGATGGTGCCACAAGCCACACAGGACACGTTACAATCGATTTATTGATGAGTATGTATGGTGAGCGTGTTATCTCAAGAAATGGACCAGTCGGTTGGCCGCCTCTTTCGTGCATTTAACGCCGCTCGACTATTTCATTGGTTTATGCCAACAAGCCGACGACGTTTGAAGAGCACAGAGCCAACGTTGAACGCGAAATAGCGGCCGTTTCGACCGAAATGTATGGCCGAGTCGTTGAAAATTGGGTCCAACGAATCGACCGTTGCAAACGTGCCCGCGGGGGCCATATGAACGAAGTCGAGTTCCATTCATAAATATTTTGATAATAAAGTTTTTGAAATGTGTCAAATGGTTTGCGTTATATTTTTAAAAAAAAGTTGTCAAGTCCTTATTGGAAAACCCTTTATAAAGAAGATGTAGGAAATCTTGAATACAATTTTGAAATGTGTAAAACGATGCGTAAGTTCAGATAATTTCAATTGGAAAAATAATGGAGCGCATCTAATGAAACATTCTTTACTTTACCACACGGTTACTTAGGAATTCAGGTTTCCCCCTTTTCTTTTTTTGTTTGATTTGTGATTTTGACATAAATTATTCTTTAACTAATTTATATACAAATAATTTTACTTCTAGCATTGCAATCCAAACCAAATATACAACTCTAGTAACTGCGCATGTGAATGCAAAAATCATGATGATAAACAAAAATGCGTAGAGGTAAGGAATTACACTGTTGAAATGTTACAAAATTTTGTAAATCTTTTTACTTATAATTACTTTGAATTAATCATATATTATTAAATACAATTTTTTTGTTTAGAGAAGCGACACGTACTGGGACTATAAATCTTGCGAGTGTAGGTGTGAATATAATGAACCATGCACATCAAATTACTACTTCAATACAAGGAGTTGCCAATGCGAAAAGGTAGCACACACTAATTAAACAATTTCTAACTATTAACTTCTATTTTAAAGAAACTTAAATGAGCATCTGAAATCTTATAGATTTTATAAATTTCATTTGTTCCCTAAATGTTATTTTCATTTGTGTTGTTTACTTTACTTATAGATAGACAATATAGAATAGTATCCAACACAAACACACACACACCTTCTTATCGTTAAACACAATAATTATTGTTAAACACAAGTGTATTGTTTAAATAAAACTGTTATATAAACTATTTCAGTGTGTAACATGCGATTGAATTTAAAATAAGCATTATGTTAAGTGTGAGTATTTTTTTTTTTGTATGCATTTCGAAGAAATGATCTTCTTTTTTAAGCAAAATATTGTATATAATATATATTTATGAACACCTACAATATACCCATACATATATACGCATACACATATTAAATAATAATCGTTTCGCTTATATGGAGCATGTGACTAATAATGACGCTTTTTTTTCGTTTTTTTTTTTTTTTTGTATTTATAAATAGAAGTTAATATTAACAATAATATTAATAATATAATTATAATCGCTTATGAATGTATGTACCTTGTGATGGGGTTTTTATTTCATCCATATGTATTTGCCCTTTTTGATTTATTTATAGGTTAATCCGAAGCCAACAATATTGGACCGAAGTAAATTTATTGTCAAAGCAATACCAGTGGAGCCGAGCGACAGAACAGTATACGCTACTGATGAAATATGAAAGATAAACAAATAAATACAATTATTTTAGATTGAAGGCAGCTTTCGAAATATTTAATTAAAAAATTATAACACAAAAAACTAAATAAAAAATCATCAAAATAAGAATATGTAAATATAATAATAAAAATGAAAAACAAACGAACTTAATCAATATCCATTAAAGAACATGTTTAGTTTAATTGAAAAGAATGCAACTGTTTTATTTTTAATTTAAATGTAAGCGCTTTGCTGTGATTTCAATCTTAATTGAACTACAAAACGTTCTTACAATTTTCTTTGCTGGCTTTGTGAAAAGCGCCAAATGAAAACGAATTATTATTTAAACAATTTTTTTGGGTTATTTAATGGCTACAAATCTTAGAACTTATTCGAAATGACTTCCATTTGCCTTCCAGCAGGACTTAAGACGATGTTGCCACTCATCGATTGCAAGACACACTTCATGCATGGGGAAATTGTCCACTGCAGGGACAAGGGCTCGCTTTCACGACTCAATATTTGAGTGTCGATTAGAGCAAGCCATGCCCTCTAATACGGACCAAAACTTGTAATCCAACGGGTTGAGGTCTGGACTACCAGCTGGCCAATCATTCGTTGATATGAAGTCAGGAACGTTGTTTTTGAGCCACAGTTGAATCGTTTTTGCTTTGTGAGCTGGAGCCGAGTCTTGCTGGAAAGTCCATGGCTTGTTGTTGAATATTGATTGGTTGAGAGACTTCACAATGGGTTCCAAGACGGTCGATTGATATACTTTGGCCGATTTCTTCACTCCTTTCTCGCAAAAATGAAGCTTGGTAACGCCATCGCAGCACACTCCCCACCATACCATTACAGACGCGGGACGCTGGCCTCTTTGAACCCTCGGGATAAGTTGGGATGCTTCTCTGGATGACCGAGCATACACACGATCGTTCTGCTTATTGAACAATTCTTCTACGGTGAAGATTTTCTCGTCGCTAAACAGAATTTGTCTGTGAGCGTTCTTTGCTTGCGTTTTTCCTTCAATGCGGGCGTGAGCAGGTGTCCAGTGTGTCGCTTGTACGCGCTGAGTCCTAAATCTTCTTTGATAATGCGAGACATGGATTTTGCGAAACTTGCATTTTGCGCGACAAGATTTTCTGTTTTCGCAGCGGTTTTCGGTCGATTCGTTTCTTCACGGCTTTGATCACTTTCGGAGTTATCACAGTGCGCGGACGGCCGGATCTTTGACGGTCTCGTACTCCACCAGTATCTTCAAACAACTTCACAGCACGATACACAATATTGCGAGTGATACCAAGCGGTCGCAACGTCCAAAAGATATCGCCCTTTACCATGTTGTATTTAAGTAGGCCAACTACAACAATTCGATGTCGCTCATTTCCATGATTGTAACCAATTAATGTCAAAAACTTTTTACGTCACAATGAACCATAAATATCAACTGTCGAATCGCAATCAATACGAAATGCATGCGCCCAGTGTTGCATTCGTAATGAATGAGTTCAGTTGTGTACCAGTATTTATGACTTGACCAGGTACATAGATGAGAATCTGTGCGGTAATAAATCAGCAACCTGCTGGCTGACCTATAACTTTGATTGAACCAGTGCTTGCCCTACATCATAGTCTTAGTTCCAGGTAACAGGAAATCCTTACACAACCAGGCAAGATCCTGACAGAATTGAACGTTGAAAATCAGTGGCATCACTACCAAAGGGCAATCAGAGGAGCTGCCTCTGATGAACTGGGTTTTTTAAATCCAACCCAACAAAGATACCCCTTGTTCGATGATGAATGCAGACAGGCAAATCTAGAAAAACAACAGATGGGCAGAGCGGCTCTGCAGAAAAGAACGAGAGGAGTTCACGAGCTCTATGAGTAGAAAAAAAAAGGTATAGACATGGCCTATTCAGAAGAATTGCGCTTATAATACCTCCACGTGGTAACCGTAAAAACTTAAACTTAAAAGCAAAAGCGCTGACCTGTAGACAGAAATAGCAGTACTACCTTTATAAACGGGGCAGCGGATGAATTCCCCAGATGCAATCAACAGTGAAGTAAAATTCTGGAACAAATAAGACCTTATCCGGCTTACTCCGACATATTAGGAGCTCAGGCCGGTATGGATTTCCGAAACTAAGTTAGGGTCTTGGAAAAGAGATAGTGCCGGATGAACCCTTCATGGACTGACGGCAGCGCTTACTTTTCTGCTTTGGTCTAACCTATCACTCGTCCTAAGGGTATCGAAAACTGTCCGGCTATGGAGAAACGATGAAAGTGACAAGCCGCGGATACGGGCGGATCTTCTGTTGACAACACATACAAATGAATTAAGGATAACGAAATTCGGATATGCACGTGGAAAGTTAGGCCCCTTAACAGGCCACGTGCAGCCGAACAACCAAGAAATGCGATAGGACGGCCCGGACAACAAGAGGATGAAAAACTGCGACATCTACTACGGCGATTGTTATCGTTGGCAAAGGCAGTGTCTATTTGGAAACGGATTTGTTGCTGGAAGCAGACTTAGGCAAGAAGTTTCGAGTGAACGAGCGTACGTATCAAAGTCACAAATTTTCAATATTAGCCTTATATGCGCGCAAATCCCCACAGAGGAGAAAGATGACGATACCAAAGATAGCTTCTTTGAGCTCTGAATAAGGCCTACAAGCAATGCCCTAGCTATGACTTTATATTTTCCGCGGCGATTTTAATGCAAAGCTAGGAAGAGAGGGCATTTTTGGTAGTACTGTCGGAAGGTAAAGTCTGCACACCACTTTCGATAACAGATTCAGGCCAATCGACTTTGCGGCGGGGCGAAACATTGTCGTAGTTAGCACGCGATCGCACACCTCGATATTCACAAGGGGACTTAGAGAACTCCTGATCAATCAATCGTCAACCGGATTGATCATATTGCGATCGACAAAAGACACTCCTTCAGTATTATGGATGTAAGAACGTTCAGAAGAGCAAACATCGACTCGGTCCATTACCTTGTTGTAGCAAAGATACGGTTGTGGATATTCCGCACAGCGCAAAGACAAGTTAATGCTGTGTAGAATTTTGACGTCAGACGGCTACATTGCCAAATCCTTTCCCGATAAAATCGCTATTAATCTCTTAATAGATTAAGCACCAAGCATCAAAGAGCAGTGGCAGCACTGGCAAAGAGTCATGAGAGATGACGCTTCTGTTGTCTTGGGCTTTACTCGACCATCACAACGAAACCCTGATTTAATGACGAATGGCGGTGAGCCCATGCAGCTTAGGAAGATGCATACAAAGATGCATACATAGAAGGACTAGAATTGCTCACGAGCTCTATGTGCAGAAGAGGGGAGACGAACATCGGCTTCTCAGGAGGAAAAAAAAGAGCATGGGAAGCGCGCGGTCAAGGCAATTGATAGATGGTACTCTATGAATGAGATTCGAAAGTTCCACCGAAAGATAAAAAACACATGCCACGGACACAAGCCCCGAACCAAAGCCTGAAGAGACGAACAAGGGATCATTGTATTAGGAAAGGAGCATTTCTGTAGTCTTTATGACGGCGATGACGCACCAAATACCGCTGTCAGATAGAATGAACTTTTCAACCCGGGCGATGGGGACCAACAATTCCACCCGACCTATGGAAGATACCAATATCTAAGCTGAAGTCCAACAAGTCAAGCTCAATGCCTTAAGTTTCAGCTCAGTCATAAAGTACACATACTTTGCGAAAAGTACGCTACATCTTTTTTAAAAATGCTTTAAATTGACTTTGTGCTTTGTGATTTGTTTTCCCTTTAAAACAATTACTAAAATGCGTGGTTCGAGAGCGACCCCTGTTTACTAGAACTAGCTAGATGTTTAATTTCTGCGTCAGGCACACGGATAATCCTACGAATACCACATTTTAAATACTAAAATTTACAACTAATTAATTTTATTTTTATAAAATTCAGTTATTAAACATGAACAAACAAATAGCTGCAACACTAATTTGGTGCAGACTGCTTAGCTTTTTCTTTTGTAGATTTTCAAAGTAGTTTCTTAAGTAAAACCACAAACCAAAAACGTAAACCATGTCTACTGATATAATACTCACATTCTGTACTCACTTGTGTTTCCTGTTTGTAATAATATTTACAAAATAAAGGCAAACTGCAACGTATAACAAAAATATATAAACAAACTTAAATCCTGCCTCTCACTCAAACTTTTTTATTCAAAGACACAAGCGAAATGTTGCGTGCCGTTCAGTCGTTGCAGTGTATGTTTATGTGTGGTTTAAAAATTTTTAAATTTTACAATTCGTAATTATTTACAAGCATTTGTTGATTATTTACAAAATTGTTAGAATATTGATTGAAATAGGTGTTTGGCACGATATTTAAATAAATATGAAAGCAGAATTTAAAAAGCGCAATAAGAAAAAATAAAAATGACAGCTGCGAGAGCAACTTTGATCTACAGGGTGCTGCTAAAGCCTCGAGGAGTTTAAATTTTATATTACTCATTCGCAATTTATTCGTTAAAAATCTTTATTTTGTTTTCCACCTATACTTCTTGGTTATTATTAACCGAGCTAGTGTAATGAATAAAGAAATTTATGGGCAACCAGATCGGCGTGATCTTATCTTTCAACTTTCTTCTGCTTTTAATATTAACCTACCAGGTCGCGACGTATAAGAAACACAAGTAAAATAGTTATCCACCAACCGAACAAAGAATGTATAGAAAGAGCAATAATTGTATTCCAAACGCCGACATTGGTTTATCGACTCTGATGGCTATTACCAGTTTGATTCTAAAATTACTTACAAAATGTCTTCATCGATTGTATTGCAAGGCATATTTTTCTGTTTTTACGATATTTATTTTCAGATTAACAAATTCAGTAATTTTATCTTTGTTGAGGAGCCGCGGCCTATATAACATCTCCGCCATCTTCAGAGCGCAACTCACTATCAAATAGACCCATTACTTGTGTAGCCAGTCGACGGTCAGCTACAATTGTAACTAATTATTTGTGACTTACTATAAAAAACGTAGGTTAGATTACAATTAAATTATTCCGAGATTTCGTTACAACCACAGTAACCACAAAATTCTTACAAGAGGGCCAACCACATGATCACTCTAGAACTGAAGTTCAGACCTCCCATGGAACCAGAACAAGGCCATAAAACAACAACCTTAAACCCAGGAATATCAAAGTCACATATATCAAAGTCGTCATGACTTAATCTAAGAATAACTCTTTAACTAGGTAACTAAGCGACAATTCGGCTATTCGTCGGCACTTTGCGCGCTGTTGCAGCGAGACCAAATATTCATCGTGCCCACAATGGCAACACGACTGATGCATTTGTCAAAGAAGGTTCCAGTGTTATAGTTGACTGAAAGGTGGTTGCGGTGACGTGGGCTCAGAAAATGAAACGAGTAAACACCGACGAGAAATTCAACAAATGGTCACCCACGCCATTGAGGACTGCAAGCCTCAATTCGCAGAAGCAATGTATCCAATTGATTACAATAGAGCATCTGGCCATCACTACGTCAATCAAAAGCTTTTTGCCGATTTCACTGCGGCTTTCTATGGTTTTTAACTTTTATGCGGCGCCCTTGCTAGTAGGAAATGCCATTGGGTCTTCTGGTTTGCCTACCGTTAGGTCAACTCTGAGTTAACAACTGAGCCAAGTCATGCAACATACAATTTGCGTAAACAACAAAGAATGATTTTAGTTTGGCTATGAGGGGTTATGACTCTCAAGCCCAATGCATACCAAATAAAATCTATGATAACACAGTCGAACGGCTTAAGAAAATCGACTAGCGGATAAATTGACGATCGATTATTGTTGGATTGCAGGGAGTGTTTAACACAAAGGGAACCAAACGCTTTCCAGGATTTTGCTATTATATGACAGGCAGCACGCAGATTCATCTTCATTTTATTTTGGAACTATTGCCTTACGCAGCACAGAAAGTATGGAACAAACCAATGGGATAGATCCTTGCGACCACCCGGACCTAAAGATTTTCCTCTCTGAAATACCAGAACTTGGCATGATCTGTGAAGTAACAGACCGTCTTTAAAAGTCATTATGATATCTATTTTATGAGGCAAATTTTTGTATGATAGATCTTGAGATATAAATAGAATATATTATTTTTAGTAGTTTATGGAAACGTGATATTACCGCGGAAACAACTTTCGAGCAAGTGTTACTCAAATTCGTCCTCTTAGTTTGATGACAGAAGCAGAATTATCGAGTCTCTCGTATACATAAGTAAACAAATTTACTTCGGTATTATAAGACTCCTCAGACAGTAGATTTTTAAAGTTGGTATCAATCGAAATCGAAGTTGGTATGCGAAACTCTACGTCAACAAATCATTCGAACAATTAATCGATATAGTGGTATGTTCGAATACCGAAACTAAAAACCTTCCACTGAATCCAGTCATTTGGACTGTCAATAATATGTCCCGCACATGCAACCATTTTAAATTTCAAATTTGAAATAATAATATGAGCAGTTTGCGCGCATAACTGAACTTATTTTATGTTTGCGCGTTTCAAGTTGTGTGTTTGTTTTAATAGTTTTATTGTTTGAGACGAATTATTTAATATATTATAGTTTTTTTTTTTACCTATCAAATGTTGAATTTATTTGTTAAGATTTCATTTTATTTTTTTTGTTAAATTATTTATTCGTTTGGTTTGATTCGTTTTTCCTGTTTTAATTTTGCTTCACCATGTCGGAAAACGATTGTGTTCGCGTTGCAATCCGTATTAGGCCGCTTGTAAAATCGGAAATCGAGAGGGGTTGCCAATCAACTATTGAACGGGTTATTGGCCAGCCTCAATTAACTGTAAATAAATCGGATATATTCACTTTCAATTATGTGTACGATCCCAATGACAGTCAGGATTTCCTGTACAAGGACGCAATTTATGAAATGATTGAAAAACTTTTCAACGGTAAGTAAAGAGGTTGTTTCAAGTGAGAGTTCAATACAATTGAATCACATATGTACATCATTATTGTCAGGGCAGGGAATTACTTGTCTTTCTTCATGCTGTTGTGATTTTCAGAGCGTTTTTGCTCAGATTCGGTTTCAGGGCAAACTAGATAATACACTAGCAACAAAAATGTAAGCAATATACTGCCTATTCAATTGTTCTCGCTAATTCATCAATACATGTACTACATGTAGTGTTGTGGAAAACAATAACAAACGTTGCTCTCGAATTCTATCGCCCAGCTTCTCTGTTTTGCTTCAGCTTACAGAAAAAGAGCTATCCATCGTTGAATAACGTAAAATGTGAGGTCTAAGATAAGGTGTTTCGCTGCGCGTTGTCCCACCCGGTTAGCAATGGTATCCATTCGCTCTACATATCCTAG
This sequence comes from Volucella inflata, assembly GCA_928272305.1. Classification (NCBI taxonomy): domain Eukaryota; kingdom Metazoa; phylum Arthropoda; class Insecta; order Diptera; family Syrphidae; genus Volucella; species Volucella inflata. The sequence continues at coordinate 78,128,782 of OV743719.1, forward strand.
CCCTCTAAGCTGACATGCCCTCGGCTACCGCTAAACCCATTCTTTCAGTTCCTGTTGAAATACTAGGGCACGCAACGATTACAGTCCGCTGTGTTCTTCCAATTATGTTCGTAATTTGATAATTGCACGTAGAAGAGCTTAGTAACATCTTAGTAAAGTCTCACTCGATGCTGAGGATTTGGAAAGAGCATTCCCATCGAACGTACAACAGCGATGACGAATCAAATACTGCTGTCAGCCAGAGCGAATATTTTAACCTGGACAATGTAGACCAACCGACAATTTAAATCTAACGAATTGTGCGAATGCCTAAAGCCGTTCGTCAACAACCTGACTGATACATATCAGTGTGACTTCAGGCAAAGAAAGTCCGCCGTCTAACAAATATTCACACTATGGCATATCGTGCAAAAAATCCATGACCTTCCGATCGATACACACCACCTATTCATCGATTTTATGGTCGCGTATGACAGCATCTAGAAAGATGAACTATACACAGCAATATCTTGTTTTGGCATCCCTGCCAATATCGTCCGTCTGTGCAAGATGACGATGGAAAATGGAAAATCAAACTCGGCAAACACCTTATCGAGACCTTTTATGTCAAAAAATGAGCTAGAGAAGGCGATGCATTGTAATGCGATTTCCTTAATACCAATCTTGAAAAAGTAGTGTAAAACTTACGCGCAAATACGAGATGCACAATCTTTCAAAAGTCCGTCCAATTACTCGCAAATGCTGATGATATTACATAATTGAAAGAAATCAGCGTAATGTCGGTGGCGCTTCGGTGAATATTAAGACGGATGCGGTGAAAATGGGTTTAGCATTCCACGAGGGCAAGGCTAAGTATATGCTGTCAAGCAAAAACGGCCACTCAACACTGACGTTTCGGACTGAACGTTAATCTCAACATATGTAACTTCGATTAAGGTAAGGACATGGTCTTCCTAAGTTCTACTATCACCTAGCGCTAAGAACTCTTGCCAACCACTGCTTCTTTGAGCTAAGTAGACAAATGAGTAGCAAAGAGCTCTCTCAAACAAAAAAAGGGCTCTATGTTAAGACCTGCTCTATGGCCCAGAGGCATGGACTTTATAAAAAATGAATGAAGGTGCTGCTATCTGCTTTGAAACGAAAATTCTTACGTTAATTTTCGATCCCCTTTGCACAAACGGTGAATGAAGAAGGAGATACAAGCGATAAACTCTACGGTCAGTACAGCGACATCAATGTAGTCAGAAGAGTAAAGGTCCAACGACTGAAATGGGTGACTTGTGTAGGGCAGATGTACACCAATCTGCGGTCCGAAAAGTTTTCGACTAACAGATTTTTCCTTTCAATATGTATACTTCAGCGATTGAGTTCGTTCTGAATGAGGTTTTCGATGCGACAACATGAGTTATAATTTTTTTTTATACAGAATCTAGCTATTCAAAATGATATCCAAATAGTTTCTACGAAATGGTGATGCTCTTAAGCGCTATCAAAGGTATATAACGTAGACTAGTCAGCTTCCACTTTCTGTAAAGAGGACAAACTCAGTTTTAAGAGGAGTGACTGAAAGGCCATGTCTACTGCGAAGCTCTTAAGAATTGTCAGCAGCGGTTCTATACTATTTTGTGTCGTGACTGGATCTACGTCATCGTTGGTTTACTATATAAAGCCATCAAAGGAGTAATAGCGTATCTGATGCTTTCATCCTTCACTCAATTGGTAACAGATACCGGGTACATTGAATTGAGCATTGTCCGTAAGCCGAAATACGTAACTCCATGGCAATTTATGTAGCTTTTGGGGTCAGTTTTCTAATTTTTCTATTTGTACTGCCTTAATTCCAGTAGTCGACATGGTAACGTTTTCACAATATAACAGGTATTAATCTGTAGAATATGAATTGTCTTAAACAACTTATTAAAACGTTTTGCTTTACTTTTTTTTTTAAAGGTTACAACGTAACAATATTGGCTTATGGACAAACTGGATCGGGAAAAACCTACACTATGGGCACTTCTTTTAATGGGAATCCAGATGAAAAAATGGGCGTTATACCACGAGCGATGACTGACATATTCAAACACATCGAGGAGAAATCAAACGAAAGTGATTTCGAAGTAAGTTGCTCTTTCATGGAGCTGTACCAGGAGCAATTATTTGATTTACTTTCGAGTGCGCCGAGAGAGCAATCAGTTATTGATATGCGTGAAGATCGGAATGGTATTATAATGCCTGGATTAACAAAGAAAAGTGTCACATGTGCGAAAGAAACTACTGACTGTTTAATGAAAGGCTCTTCAGGGCGAGCAGTAGCTTCGACAGCTATGAATGAACAATCCAGTCGTTCACATGCAATTTTCACCGTTACCATACAATCGTGCAGCAAGGGTAATATGTGAGTTTGTTTAGTGTTTCCACACATGCTTGTGTTTTTAAAATCACTTTTCTCTATTTTGTAGGAAGAATGTAATAACTTCGAAGTTTCATTTAGTTGACTTAGCGGGATCTGAACGTTCAAAGAAAACCAAAGCAACGGGTGATCGCTTCAAAGAAGGTGTTAAAATTAATCAGGGTCTGTTGGCGCTTGGAAACGTTATTTCCGCCTTGGGATGTAAGTTTTTGATATTTTTCAAGTTTTACTTAGAAATCTTACTTTGAAATTATTTAATTATAGCAAATCAAAGCACAGGATATGTTGGTTATCGAGATTCAAAACTAACGCGTTTGTTACAGGACTCGTTAGGTGGTAATTCTGTTACTCTTATGATTGCGTGTGTCAGCCCGGCGGACTATAATGTTGGTGAAACCCTAAGTACACTACGCTATGCAGATCGAGCGAGGAAGATAAAAAATAAGCCTATCGTTAACCAAGATCCACATGCAGCGGAAATTAATCATCTCAAGAGCATCATACAGAAACTTCGCATGGAAGTCCTCAATAGAAGTTGTGGCGTAATGAGTAGTTCTATGGAGGCTGCTGGTGGTTTTGATGAACTTAAATCAAATTATACATCAGTGCCATATAACGAACTTATGGAAAAATACCGACAGCTTCAAATACAATTTCAGAACACTCTGCACGATGTAGCTGATAATGAAATGCGAACCCATATGGCTGAGGTGGCTTATGATAACCTAAAAATTAAGACTGAACATATATCCGAACTGGTTGTAGATCTATGCAATCAGTTAAATGAGGAAAATTGCCCTCCGGAAATTGTGGAGCATGTTAGGAAATTGGGTAACATACGTAAGCTAGTGGAAGATCTTGGTATTGAATTTCAAAAGTCCCAAGAAGAGATCATCGAGCACAAAAAGCAACGTTCTATTGCACCTTTGGATTCAGAATCTGAAATCGACTGCAATGAAAATAATGAGGCAATTCAAAAACAAACCGAAGCGTTTACCACCAAGCAAATCGATTTAAATGATCAATTGCGTCGTATTAATCGCGAGCTGATACTTAAAGAGGAACTCCATCAGAGAGTAGCAATAAATTTATCGAAATTCTATACACTCGATGAAAATATCGAAGAAAAATACAAAGACTGCGAAGAGAAAATCGGAGCTTTAGAAGCAGAGAAAAACGAATTGTTGGATAAATTGAAACATGTTAAAGATAATGTTTCAGCGAAATTGGCAGAGGAGCGACGCAAGCGACTACAGGCTCTGGAACAAGAAATCTCCAATATGAAACGTAAAAACCTACAACAAGCCAAGTTGTTGAAGGTGCGCGAAAAGGAAGCAGACAAAATCAAAATTCTCCAAACAGATATTCAAGCAATGAAGGAGAGCAAGGTGAAACTTATACGTGCTATGCGGACAGAAAGTGAAAACTTTCGACGGTTTAAATTGAGCAGGGAAAAGGAGTTGATGCAGCTAAAGAACAAAGACCGTAAAATGCAAAATGAAATGGCGAAAAAAGATTTATTACACAATAAACAAAGGAACGTGCTCAAGCGTAAATGTGAAGAAGCTTTGGCTATAAATAAGAGGTAAGTTGGTTACATTTTTTTCATCTAGAGCTTAAGAAATGAGAGCGAGTTTCTGCTTTTGAACAGCAATCACCACCAACAATAACCTCAAGTGCGTGCATGCCCTTTCAGAGGACAACGATGAGATATTTAATCCGTGAAGACTCTCTGCCTGAGACAATGCAGCCTTTCATCCTTTGCGATTTAGGGCACGCTATTTTCAGTTGCCTACGCCAAGTGCTCTGGCATCCAGCTTGATGTATAAAACTGAGGTTTGGCCTTTTGTTGTCTCGAAACTGGGGGCTGGAAATCGAAGATTCTCTTGACTGGTGCATTTTTGTCCATTCGCTCGATGTAGCCAATGCAATTTACGTGTTTTAGCTTATTGGACTAGATACACTTCTTGGTACAGCTCGTAGAGTTGTATTTTCACTTCCACTCGATCTCTTCTTGCACACCGGACCAAATATCTGCCGAAGAATTTTTCTCTCGAAAGAGTTCAATATCTGCTCTCTTTTCCTGCTTATTGTCCAGAACTTGGCTCCGTAAAGCAGAACTGGCAGGATCAATGTTTTATAGAGCTTGCACTTGGTTTTCTGAGGTAGAGGTTTGAAATTCATTTGTTTAGCTAGACCGAAGTGGCAGCGGTTTCCCAAGTTAACTCTTAGTTGGATCTCCACTAGGGTTCCACTTAACTATTTCGAAGTTGTTGCTACCAGCAGTGGTATTTTGTCTCAACCAACAGATGTTTTTTTGTTTGTTGATAGAATGTATTTCGTCTTGTCCCCTTTCACTATAGGGCCTTCCAATTTCGCATGTTCCTTAATCGCCCTGTGCACTAACACCTCCAGAATAAGATTGCAAAAATCACACAACAGCGCATCTCTACCGAAATCCGGTGCATATTTGAATCATGCGAAAGTTCGGAAGGGCTGTTTGCGAACTGCACATTCCACATCGTGTTTTCTAGTGTCACGCAAATCTATTCCTTAAGCCTCATCCTGCTGGAATCACTTATTGTTCGGATTAATGTGGTCAACATGTTCGAAGAAATTAACAATCATCTGGCAATTCATCGAATGTTCGATTTATGTCATGATGTAACGACTATAATGCTTGAACTAATTGAATCTGGTAAAAAATAAATCCAAGATTGCGTCGTTAAATGTCTTAATTTGTTAACAGTCAAGGCCAAAGTTCTTATGCACGCCTGCGATTTTTCAGGTCTTCATTAACTCCATTCTCAATTACAGCGACATTTTCTTCAAAAAGCACTGATCTTATTGTTGTTGTTTGCCCTATGTTTAATTAGTGTAAGATCTATCCAAAACACGACAAATGGCACAATTAATTGGGCGAATACGCGACTCATAAATTGATTAACATTTTTCAATTGCAAGGCTTTACTGAAATCTAAACAGATTGATATTTAAACACGCTAGCTTTGCGTTTATTCCTATTCCTTTGGTTCGAAAATCGTCAATATTGCTACACATATTTCCACTTGTTTGAATTCTGTATAGGCGAACGAATTGAAAGTCACTAGAACCCTCCTCTCACAGCAACTAAAGACATTTTCGCCTCCTAGATAGAATAGTGTCAGTAGCTTACTATTAAAGTTCTGCTGTTCGGTTCTGTTCTTAAAGAAATGAATGTCGAAAAATGTTTGTTATTAAAGTTCCTAAAAGCTCATCAGTTTTTCTTCTTTTTGTTTTCAATTTTTCTAGACTTAAAGACGCTCTAGAACGGCAAAAGGTGGCTCAATCTCAACGAAACAAAAACAAAGCCAATACTAATGCTGGTAAATTAGAACAAATTATTTCGTGGGTCGACGAAGAGTTGGATGTTATTGTTTCCCTTATCGATGCTGAAAATTCACTTGAACAACTTATGGAAGATCGTAGCATAATCACCAGTCGCATCAACACTTTGAACATTGAAGATAGTCCTAGTAATAAAGCAGAGTTATCGGACTTGGAAGAAGCCCTTCAACTTCGCAATGCCCAAATAGCTGATCTACAACAAAAGGTCGTAACAGCAGATATTGATTCAAGGGTAAAAAATATCTGCGAAGGTATTCAAAGCATGCCTGAAGCAAGAGCGGTCTTAAAACACTTGCTTACCACTTTAACCGATATACGAAGAGATTTTGCTACGAAACTACAAGAGCAAAAGTCATCACGCGAATCTGCTGAAGAAAAACTTGAATCAAGTGAGCAACAGATGAAACAAATCATAAAAGAATACGAAGATAAAATCATTAAGTCTGAAAGTGTTTACGAGGAGAAGATAGCTATTTTATTGCGGGAATTGTATAGTGCTCCACAAGTAACTAGTGGACAGCCAACACCAGAATTGGAGGAACGTTTGAAGATTCAAGAGGAAGCGCTTAACAAATTGGATAGTCTAAGGGAAGAACTAGAGGTCTACAAAGAGCGCTGTAACGAACTTCAAAATAAATGCAATTCTAAGGGTAGAAAAGGGAAGCCCAAATCACCGCAAGAAGAGGTAAATCCCAAAACAAAACTATTCGCCATTTTTATTCAAGTTTTAATTTTTTTTTTTTTTTTAGCAGGAAGTCGACTTTGTTGAAATGCTGACTGATTCAGAAGAAGAAGAAAATTTGGATAATTCTGCAGTCGATCCAGATTGGTCGAAAACTCCTCGTTACAAACGCGCTACACGTTTTAGTGTAAGTTTGTTTTTTTTTTTTTTTTCGAAATAATTTTGCTTAACGCTAGAAGAGTGATTGTTTATTTTTAGAAGGAAAAGGGTGCTTCAGATTTGTCGGCTTCTGAAGACGCCGCCAGTAGAGTAAGCAATGGCATAAAGCGAACGTCGGATGGTGCATTCAAGTGCAAATGTCGAAGTGGTTGTTCTACAAAACGGTGCAGTTGTAAACAGAACAACCAAAGTTGTTCATCGAGGTGCAAATGCAACGAACACTGTACGAACAATAAACACGAAAGTTCAGATGATGATACCATGGACGAAAAGGAGAACATACCATCTGAGATGGGAGTTATTAACGAGACTATCACCATAACCAATGCGACTGACATGACATTCCAAACTCCTAAGATTCCGCGGTAAGATAATGCAATTTGAAATCTGTGATAATTAAAAAAAACAAATTTTTGATTTCGTTTTAGGTGTTCTGAGTTGTCTTTTAACGTACCATCGGCAAAGAAAAAATTCTTTAATTAAAATCTAGCCAAGCAAGTGATGTTTAATAAAAGCAATGTTTAATATGGGAAGCAAGATAAATTGTATATGTATATAATACACATCAGTTGGCGTTGTTTTTTAACTTGCATGTTTGCTTTACAAAACGATAATTTGACATTTTAAGGAAGCTAAGTTTTATGCATAGGAAGACGTCCCCAAGAAAGGTTTCTGTTAGATCATCGAATAGGCCTACGAGGGTTGCCTGAAAAGTTTCCGACAGAACAATGATACAAGACATTTTTTCTCAAATTTTATTTTATTTTTCTACATAGTCTCCTTGTAACTCTACACACTTCTCCCATCGATGCTCCCTTCTCTCTAACACGTCCAAATAGTACTTGGCGTTTTTCTCTGCAAAATAATTGTTCACAAAAGTGATTGCCTTCTCATTTGACGAAAATCTCTGGCCTCCGAGCGCAGTTTTTAGATGAGGGAACAAAAAGACGTCGCTTGGGGCTAGATCTGGTGAATAAGGCGGATGGTCAAGCAGTTCAAACCGTAATTCATTGATTTTCACCATGGCAACCGCTGAGGTGTGAGACGGCGCTTTGTCTTGGTGAAACAGGATTTTCTTTTTCTGCAAATGTGGCCGTTTTCCCGCAATTTTTGCCTTCAGCTTGGCAAGTAATTCTGCGTAGTGTGCTCCTGTAATGTTTTTTCCTTTTTGAAAATAATCGATTAAGATAACTCCTTTACTGTCCCAAAAAACAGTCGCCATCACTTTCCCAGTCGAAAAAACAATTTTTTGTTTTTTTTGGAGCCGGCTCGCCTTTCAGGTGTATAATGTTGTATCCAAGTTCCACCTACAGTAATTAATCGGCACCAAAACTCGGATTTATTGCGCTTAAACTGCGCCAACAGAGCGTTGGAAATGTTTATTCGAACACGTTTTTGGTCTAACGTAAGCAAGCGCGGCACCCAACGCGCGGACAGCTTTCTCATGCCTAAATCTGGATTTAATATATAACAAACACATTCTTTGGACATTTTCGTCGTCTAACACCATTTGGTGAACTTCAGCAGTGTTATCGTCAGCGGTTGCAGTTTTTGGACGTCCCGAATGTTCATCTCCCAAGCTCTTACGGCCACGTTTAACTTCAGCCTCCCAAAATTTCACTGTGGTAAATGATGGTGCAGAGTCTTCATACACAGAGTTCAACTCATTTTTGATTTGCGTAGGCGTATTGCCTTTCAAAAACAAGAATTTAATAAGTGCTCGACACTCAATTTTTCCATTTTCACAAAAAACACACATCGACTCACTCAAACGACTGTCAACTAGAAACTGCGTGTCCAAAATGACTGAAACTTTGGTAAGTAACTGTCAAAAGGTGCACAACTAGCTTTTATTGACGAGTGCACCTATCTTAACGTTGTGGTCGGAAACTTTTGAGACAACACTCGTATGTAATAGGGCGATTTTCAGACATAGATGAAATGGCGAAACATTTTATCAACTCTGGAAAAGTGAGAGAAGGCCTTATAACCAAAATTCATAAAGCAGGACTATACGCTTGTCAAGAGCTTCAAACCTATTGGTCCGATTTCCTCTATGTTGAAGAGCATGGAGAGGATGGTCGTGATTCATGTGCGCAAAGCTGTCATGCGAATGCATCCTGTGGAAGGTTTTCACGAGAGTGCGCTTCAAAACCTAGTAGGCAGAGAAGAAGAAGCACTGGACAAGAGGGAATACGCACTGGGAGTTTTCATAGACACTGAGGCTACTCTCGACAACACAACTTTTGAAGCATGTGTAACTCTGTCATACAAAATACTGTAGACGTGAATAGGTTGTTTATTGCGGATGCAATGACACAAATATGTGATGGCGTTGGTAAACAGGGGTTGCCCGAAAGGGTGCGTTCTGTTTCCACTGGTCTCACTGCTTAACGCGGTCCATAGTTTTAACGTCTATGCACAAGCATACGCGGATAATGTAGCTGTACCGCCGTTCAATTTTATCAAGCGACTGGGTGCTACCAAACGCAGGCAGCTCTAGATGACCGTCGATGGGCGGTCTTGAAATGAACTGTTTGTCGATCTTGTCAAAAGGCATCAAGATCCAATCCTTCAAAGAAAGTAAGTATCCGGGTGTCATACTGGATAGCAAACTTCGGTGTAATAAACATGTTACATACATAGGTCGAAAGCTTTATGGCGCATAATTGGGGACTGAAAAACCAACGCATTCCAAAAATGCCGCCGATATGGAAACCCGTAAGGTGAATGTTCAATGTAATCAATTTATGTTAGTCGAATTCTTTTTCCAAAATTGGAGGAATTGAATGTGTGTGAATTCAACGAGGTGAACTTTGGCACTCACATGTCAGCAAACATTCACATTCACTCAATTTATTACAATCCTGAAATCACAATATTTGGCTTAGAGGAGAAGACAATTGATTCTCGAGATCATGAAGTCTAACTCTTTTAGGCTTTTTTTAATGGGATTTTCGCGGCGATTGACCGGGAGCCAACAAAACATAAATTCTTAGCTAAGTTCTTACCTTACCTTCCAGTGGTACTAGTATATCTTTGCTCATGCAAGTTTAAATGCCATCATACGGCCCACAACCTTATGTGGAAGAGATAACAAGATTTGAAGAACCAGTTTATAACGGATTCAGTTTTGACAACCTTGCCAAACGATTAAAGGATAATGATCTTCGAATCTGCACCTAGTATTTCTAAACCTATTACAGGCATTCTGTAACCGAAATCCTGGGGGAGATCATCGACAGCTACAACGCAAACATAACCGGCATTTAAGAAGTGCGATGGGATAAACCGCGCAAAAAGATGATGAAAACCTGCTTCAAAAATATGACAGACCAATTGGGCGACAAGGACACCTGTCACAGACTACAATCAGATGCGCAATGGCTACGAGCAATGCCTTACAAATCACTTCCAGTCGCCATTTAAGTATTACATACAGCCTCCATGCCATCACCTCTGGCAACAAACACAGGCGTTTTTATTTTGTGGCGAGACGTAATCACGCTATAGCCAGTTTTACATCTTGATATCCATAAAGGGACCTGGCTGACTGTGACCCTTCTATTGTGATGAAGTTCAAGGTCGGATGGTATTTTCGATCGAATTTCCCTTAACCTTTTAAGGAATCCCATGCCACCAGCATCGAACGAAGAGGAGCAGGGACTTCACTGGCAATGAGCATTCCAAGATACCGCCTCAGATGTACATTCCGCTTTAGCCGCTTCAACAAAAACAGGGGAGCCTAGAAAAACAACGGATGAACGAGCGATCTCGCAGAAAAGAATGTGAGGGAATTACAATTTCTATGAGCAGAGAATATGGAAGGAACGTAGGCTCCTTAAAAGAAAGATTGAGGCTATATAGAGGTGCTACCCTAACAAAAAAATGAAACGAACAGGACTGAGCTGTAACGCCCGAACAAATAATCGGAAACCATCAAATCTGCAAATCTTTGCAAATCTGAAAAAAATATTTTTGCATACTGATAAACGGAGATGACGAACAACATCCACTTTCAGGCCGAATAAATAATTCGACCTGGATGAAGACATACAACATTTTCGTTCACTCGACCAAGATAAAGGAGTAAATAGCCACTCCCAAGCTTAAGTTCAACAAAGCTGCTGGATCCGATGGCTTAACTGCCGAGCTGTTGAATCCTGCACGTGAAGATTGAGTACAGAGCATACATTAAATCATTTCTCAAATCTAATCGACATCGACTACTCTGAAGTAGTAAAGGCTTTGTGTATCTCGGCTTCACTATCAACTCAGACACCGAGACCAGCATGATATTCGCATGCAATGAATCTCTCTTTCTAATCGCTGCTTCTTCAGCCTTAGAAGCAAAATGAATAGTTAAGAACTCGAGCAACATACAAAATATAGATCAGCTCTCAGGTGCTTAGAGAGAAAAAATCTTCGTTTAATTGTTGATCCTCTTTGGGCCAATGACAAAAGACGGGGACAATTCAAGAACCAACTGTACGGGGTGTACAGCAATGCCGATCTCGCCAGAAAAGCTAGGATAACCCGGCTTAGATGAATAGGTCACCTTGAACTCATGGAAGCGAATGTCCCAGCCCGGAAATTTTGTGCTCCAACTTAGAGCGACCACATCTAAGGCATCACACACAAGCTCAACTTCGTGTGCGTAATCAGATACAGTTGGCAAAAAAATAGTGCTTTTTAGAGAGGCATACTAGCTGAAGCCTGTAGCGGACTGAAGAACTATCTAAACAGAGTTTTCTCATAGAGCTATCTAAAAAGTAAGTCTACTCCAACAGCACAAGAGCACATCGAAACTTGGAGCACGACGTTTGAACTGCGATTGAGTCTGAACAATAACATCCAATGACTCTTCTCGATAATCACTCATACTATACAATATGTGATTCATATCACAAAAACTTCCACACTATCCGTCGGCTTATCCTATATAACTAACGAAACCTAAAGGTCTACTTTTGAAGTAGGAATACAATTTCCTGCACATTTCAATCATGGAATCAAATTAATAAAATTTTTGTGTTAATTTACTTTTATTCGTACAATAAATAATTTAGTAAACATGATTGTTTAGAAATAAAATAAATAAATAACAATAATAACAAACAAATCATTTAAACTAGGGGACATGAGTATGATTGTCCATCTTTACAGCAGTATTCCTTGCCAGCAGCCAAATTTGTATTCACCCACGTATCCTTGCAGTTCTTGATAAAGAGATAAGCTCGTTCCTTGTGACAATCACGATCCAGTGTAGCGCACAAAACATTCGCCGAATTGGGAAGATGTCCAACAATCTATTAAGAAAAAAAATTCAAATTTTTGTTTAACCAAGTCTTTAGAAGAATGTCGCTCTTACTGCCTCTAGACACTTGGTTTGGCATTGCTTCTGTCCAATCACATTACATGGAAATAGTTTATTGACCTCTTGAATCATGGCTGGATCTCCTTTCGGTTGCTCATCGGAACCCTTTACAAATTGTCCAGTAAGAAAGACTCCACAAGTGCATGGAGTTGTTGTATTTGCAGCCTTAGCCTCAGTAGCTTCTTTAGTGGGTACTGTTTCAGTTTTATTTTTTGCTTTTGTTATGGTTGCTCCATTTGCGAGAGCCAGACATCCTGCCAAAACGATTAATCCTTTCAAGAAGACTGAAAATAAGAAAAATCAAAATCGTTATTAAGGTTCAAAATCTCATAAACAACTCCTACCCATGGTTAAGATTTGTTATGATATGAGTTAATTCAAACGATGAACTGTGTTGCAATCTACTCTCTGTGTCGCTTTTAAACAATTCGTGTAGATAACTTCGGTTGCACAGAGCTATTCTGTTTTTCTACAAAATCGCTTTGTTGGCAGAAAGAAAATCATTTTCGTTGCACTTTCAGTTTGCTATGTCTGTACCACGTGCACTTGGTGGATTTGTCTGTAATACTTTCTCAGGGTGAAGAAAATTGCAGAAAATGAAGAAAAGGTGAATATGAGGAAAGCCAAAATGCGGAGCACTAAGGCCGTTGGTATTCAACTTTTCAGATTTTTGGTGGTAAGAGAAAAGAAAAATTTCTTCAGGTGATAAGTTAATGACTAGTTTCAAGTATGGATTTTGAAAAAAATAAGTAAATGAGCCAAAAGTCGTTGTATGGTGAGAGCTTACGAGTAGTAGAAGGCGCTCAAGTGTTTAACGTTCTAATATCTAAAGATTTATCTGCAAAGAGGAATTAGAAATGCTCTCCTGACTAATCGGGTTACAGTTTGCATGTTGTACACACATACTGTGCAGTGACGGTTTTGATGGACGTATTTCACAACATTTTTAAAAAACTTTTAAGAGACAACGCAGAAAATATATGACATTTTCGACATGAACAATTCTCCATCTTACTAGGTGGGGTGAAAAGTAACCTCTTTGGGAATGAAAAAAAAATTTTTTTGAATGTTTTTTTTATTTTATTCAATATAGTCCCCTTTTAGCTTGATACACTTATTCCAGCGATTTTCCAACTTCTTGATCTCGTCCGAAAAGGAATTTTCCGGAAGGTCTGAAAAATACTACTCCGTGGCGTCGATGATTTCCTCGCGTGAGCGAGGATGGCTATTGATGAGTCATATTTTGAGGTTTGGGAAGAGATAATAGTCCGAGGGAGCCAAATCGGGCGAATACGGTGGATGCGACAGCAATTGGAGCCGTAAGTCATTGATTTTAGCCGCAGTTGCGATGCTCTTATGCGCCAGCGGATTGTCTTGCAAAACCAAAATTTTTTTTCGCTTCATGTGAGGCCGTTTTGCAGCGATTTCGGCCTTCAATCACTCCAGTAATGCAAAGTAATACTCACTGTTGATGGTTTTTCCTTTTTCGAGGTAGTCCACGAAGAGTATGCCATGACAATCCCAGAAAATCGACGCCAACCCATTGAGCCTCCCTCGGCCGCTTCGGAGCACTCGTGCCGGCTTCAGTCCATTGCCGGGCACTTGTTCTGTTCTCTGGTGTGTAATAGTGGATCCAGGTTTCATCAACAGTTACCAATCGACGCCAAAAGTCCTCCCGATTCCGCATCAGATAGTCCAAACACTCTCGAAGTGCTCTCGCGTTCGTGTTTTTGGTCAGGAGTGAGCATGCGCGGCACCCAGCGGCACCCAGCGGCAGGATAACTTTTTCATATGCAGAAAATTGCCCAAGATATGGCGTGTGCGCTCAGTACTAATCTTTGTGGTATCTGCTAGCTCGCGCACCTTCACTTTCCTGTCAGCCAATACCATTTCATGTATTTTTTTGACATTGTCCTCTGTAACCGCATCGGAGGGCCTGCCGCTGCGGACTTGATCGGTAGTGGAGTTGCGGCCACCACGAGACTCTCGAAACCAATATTTGACGGTGTAATCTGACAGAGCATTAGTCCCATAATATTTATCCAACTTTTCTTTTGTTTCCTTCGCCGTTTTGAAAATCGTTTTTGTCCATATTCAATATGATGCCAAACACGTCAACAACAATCAGCTGTCAAAACAAAACTAAATACAGTATCGCACTGAAATTTGGCATGTCTGCCTAAATATGAACGGACTTCAAGGCACCATAACCTTTTTTGCAGTAGCAGCGCATTCTGGCGGTCAATGAGGTTACTTTTCACCCCACCTAGTAATGGAGCGCTAAAATGTTATACCTAGCCCTGCAGTATTTCTGTTTTGTTATAAATAAAATAAGTGCGTTGAAATAAGAGGCAACCTCTCTGACTGCACTTTGGCAATGATGTCACCGGGCTCCTACATTCGATGCTGCCGACATCGGATTCCTCGCAACAGTTTGGTTTAAGGTAAATTACGAGTATATTACCATCCAATACAAACAATACCATACATCCAATATTGCGCGGAAAATAATATTAGTTTAAGAACTGAAAAACAGGTGGCAGTTCTTCTAAATTACGTTTTTTACTTTTACTTCATATATACCCATCTTTGTTGTTTGGCAAATGGCTTTGGTGGTCAATTGTCCTCTTAGCCCAAAGAAGCAGCAATTGGCAAGAGTTATTTTTCATTTGGTTTCAGAGCTGATGTCGTTGTCTGATAGCGGAGCCTAGGTAGACAAAGTCATTAACTACCTCAAAGTTATACCTGTCAAGGGTCGAGACGTCGTTGTTGAGTGTCTTCTTTTCTTCAGAAGCACGGGAGTCTCTGAGAGGTCTTAACCGACCTTAATGGAGTAGCGTGCATTCCCCATCGTTCTCTTGCATAAACGGATGAGTTTGGCAGGAATGCCAAAACTAAGCATTGCTCTGTATAGCTCATCTCTATAGATGCTGTCATACGTGACCATCTCGTTGTTGACGAACGGCTTCAGGCATTCACACATTACGCCAGATAAGATCAGCGGCATCAGTCTGTCGCAGTTCAGAAAGTCTTTTTTCTTGAGGATCGGACAAACAATGCTGAGGTTTTATTCATCGGGCATACTTTCGTTCAACAGCATTTTAGAAATGAGTTGGTGTATGCACTGTGCAAGGTCATCGCCTGCGCTTTTAAGAGTTCGGCAGTCAGGTCGTCGACTTCAACAACTTTGTTGAACCTAAGCTTTTTTTGGTCTACATTGTCCAGGTTGAAAGTTTCATTCTGCCTAACAGTGGTATTTCGTTCGTCATTGCCGTTATATATTCTTGGGAAATGCTCTTTTCAAATTCTTTGCATCGACCGCGATTCTACTACAATGTTCCCTTGTTCGTCTCTACAGGATTGGGGTCGGGGTTTGTGACCGTGGCATATTTTTTTTTTTGTTTTTAATAAAAATTCCGAATCTTAGTCGTGTAGTAGCATCTCCCCGAAAATAAGCTCTAGGAACAAGACCAAACTATGGCGTATACCTGGTTAATGGGATGGGAATGAAAAGGCTGACGAATTGGTCTGAACCTTTCCGCTGCACTCCTAAATAAGCAGTCAATTAAGTTATTATGGGAGCGCTCGAGATGCATTTTATATTGGGAGAATAACCCAAATGAGCCCTCCTGCCTTTAACGCCGCTTTCATGCATCTTGCTTAGCTGCATTTACTTGCCAACACTTGTTACCAGGGATATCGGTGTGGTGGTCGAATGAAATCCAACACATCACAAGTGGCATCTCTGATGACTTGTTACTTGTTCGCAATGTTGCCACTGGTCTTCGATACTTGGTGCTTGATTCTGGCGGTAGTAGATCTCTTGAGGAATCAAAGAGACTCGATTGGAAAACGATTTGGCCAACTCTTGCGATTGTAGCCGTCTGACGTCAAAATTCCTCACAGCATTAGCTTGCCTTTGCGCTGTTCAGGATATCTCCGATCGTACATTGACAACAAGGTTATGCTTCGATATTGGCTCCTCGGAACGATGGACATACTGGAGGAGTATTATGCGTCAATCGCAATGTGATCAACCTGGTTGACGATTGATTGCTCAGGACCTCTTCATTCTCCAAGTCCCTTTGTAAATACGAGTATCGAGATATGGTCACTGGATATTGTTCTACGTTGTAGGAAGTAGTACCGAGACTAAGCCCCACAGTTAGTAGAACACTAATCCTGTATTTGCTGCAGTATATTCAGTGCTATGCCAAATATTTTAGGGTCCAGGCAGCTTGTAAGAGAGCTAGTTGCGACATCCACAAAGTCATGCAGGCAGTTAGAATCAACCTTTGTAATTACATTTGTGTTTATCATGAGCAAACCCTATGAGACTGTGAATACAATTGTAATGATGACAGCTTAACTGCAGCACAAATTGGTTACTAGATCACGAAGTAATACCAAAAAGGGGCATAGTGGTTGAAGTTCATAGTAGTGTGGAAGTCATTAAAAAAACAATCACGCCATCAACAAGCCATGAGGAACATTCCGCATTTTAATCGTGTTTTGAACGAGCTAAAAAGGGATTTATAAGCTTTTTGACAAGGAAAGTTAAAAAATTTGAGAAATATTCGTATAGTTCTTCAAGTAGAGAAGGCAATGGTTAAATTGCCTTTTATCGTCAACATTGATCCGGACGAAGTGTGGTTTCAACATGGTGCCACAGCCATAAGGCCATTGACGTGCTGAAGATTTGATCCAGTGACGACATTATATCGCAAAGTGGACACATAAATTGGCCACTGAAACTATGTGATTTTACGCCACTATGTTCAGTGTCTGTATATGCCGAATAATCTCATATTGTATTCCCCTTGGAAGCCAATATGCCTAGTGTATACATATAGTCAATTATTTCATTCTGTTGCATAGTGCATCAATTTCTAGCAACCGGGTATGACTCAAGTTCTTCCATTCCTGTTTGAAATGAAAAGTTTGTTTTGAACAGAAAAATTCTTGAACTACGTTTTCATAAAATTGAAAATGTTGTGCTCTACTTAACTCAAAATAAATGTTCGGTATCAACTGTCACTTTAAATTTTTGTCGTTTTAATAGATAGAAATAACTAGTCGAACAGTTCCATCGTTCTTACATTTTTGACCTGTCTCTTTCGCACATGTACACGTCAAGAAATGAAATTATTTTTGCGAAGTAAACACAATTCGACAAACTCAATTGACAGCAGAATGGTGGAGCGTATTAACGTCAAGGGCTACGATGAGTTCAAGAAAATTGTGGGAGGACTTGCCGGCAAAAAGCAAATAAATGCATATTTTACCGGAAGCAAAAATGAAAAAGGCGTTTCCTGGTGTCCGGATTGCGTTTCTGGTAATTAATTTCTTCCCCATTATTTTTGAAGTGTTTCAAATTTAATTTTGCTTTAGCTGAACCGCACGCACTATCAGCAGTAGATAAATTCTCGGACAAGGATGCTGTTTTCGTATACGTTGATGTGGGCGGCAGGGACTAGTAAGTCACATAAATATAAATACTAGAAGTTATTTCTTTAAAGCTCTCCTTTTTAGCTGGAAAGATAGAAAAAATCCATTTCGAACGGATAAAGATATTCATATACAAGTTATTCCTACACTAATTCGATGGAAGGGTCATCAACGCTTAGAAGGTGACCAGTTGGAGAAGGAAGATCTTTTGGAAATGTTCTTTACTGATGATTAGTACATGGATCAGGGGAAATGTTACAAACATCTACCTCAATTGGACTCCATTGATAAGTTTTTATTGCTGCAGATATTTTTGGTTTATCATTAAAATCGTGTAGACAACTGATTAAAGAAAACAAATATTTTGTGTTAAACGTTTCTTATCTTAATATGGTTATCAAGCAATTTTTTAGGATCAGACTGGTTTACGGTTCATTATAAAATGTGCCAACGTTTACTTTAAGTCTCTGGCAATATTCAGAATTACGACATATGAACTGAATGCGTTGGACAATGTAAGTTAGAAAATTGTCACAACTGTCCTGACCATATGTCAAAGCGAACTCAAGATCTCTTCATGGAACGTTAAATTGAAGGAAACTTGTTCTCTGGCGCTGTCCTTTTTTCAGGCAGAAGTGGCCAGAACAATTTGGTTGTAATAGTAGCCATATGAAATAGGAAGACTTCGTAGTGACGTTATCAGTTGCGCAGTACTTTAATAGTTAAAATTATACTGGAAGCATTCTTATTCATTCATATGGCAAATATCATCGTCGAGAGGATGGAGTCACCCGCGTTCATTTCGTATGGAAAGATCTTACTTTATTCGAATCCCTGAGAAGTAAGAAATCAGCGAGAATCGATGGTATATTAAGAATTGTAACACGCCATCCTTGATTAGAATTAGATGACTTTTGCAACACTCTGCTTATTGGACAACGTCTAATACGGAAATAGTCGACGTGTACGTCTTATTTCGAATATTGATAAGGCATTCCAAGAGGTGATTACTAAGGGTCTGGCTGAATTGATTGAGAACAAGTACATTGTTGTGAATAAAAATTCTGTATGAAGGCGGGTGTCTGATATCCGGTGAAACAAAAGCAAGTAACAATGCACGCGTGTCAGCCTGATTGACTGACCAAGCTTTTGACATTGTATGTTTGGATGGAGTAGTCTTTGAGCTGAATAGGCTATTCATAGCTATAGCTTTTGAACTATTTTTATGGTTACCAGTAGACAATTCATCGTGAAGAATTTCGATATGACTTCTATGCGGTTACTACATATTAGAAACAGTCCGCAACAAGGAGCAGTTGGTTCATCGATCCCATCCAACACTAACCTAAGCTATCCTATGGGATCGGTCCAGAATGTCAAAGCGTACGCTTTCAGGCCCAAAGAGGTCATTATCATTATTCTTTTACAACGTCGATTCGGTAAGGTCAAGAGATATGACAAAGACGGCAAGTTGAAGACTAACCACTTGTCTCGGTCCTCCAGAGGTACTATAAAAAATTGGCAAAAGGTTTTAATCATTGGGCAATACGGGCAAATATTTCCTTGTCGATCTGGCTAGATCAATATATACATTTTAACAAAACATATATGTGCAAGTTGCTCTTGCGATTGCAACAATTACCGATCGGTATAAGTATTGTCGCAATCTATGAAAATATGCGAGAGAGTTTTAGATAGTCAACAACGCAATATTATTAAACTCCATGGAAGTAAAAAACGGAATTTTTCATTCATTCATTCGCGCAGCATCGATGGATGTTAAAATGCAATAAGACCTTGTCGAAAAAACACCAAAGTGACCTTATAGGAGACCCATTTCTGGTCTATGGTACAGAAGCATGGACGTTAGTGAAGGTGAATAAAGATATCATTGGCTGTTTTGATCGTATAATTTGCCAAGATATATTCTGTTGACGTTTGTTAGGCTTTGGAGGAGAAATTATCTGGCAGCAAAATGGGTATCAGTCGTCTTAAATGGCTAGGATAGATAGAGTGTATAGTGAGAGAATGTTAACGCTCTGACCTGAACAGTATTCGGTCCGAAATGATGTCACACGAGCCTTAGGTGGCGCGCACAAATGAAACGGAAACCCAATGACTGTGTAGTGCGTTGGAAACAGTTAGTCAAAGACCGCTTAAGCCGAAATTTTTCATTATAAGCCCAAGTCCACCTTGAACTGTTGCGTTACCTAAAGATAGGTTAGGTTAGAGCTATAACCGAGATTTGCATCCAGGAAACTTCAGATAATAAGCTAGCCATTGCAAAAGGACAAAAAAGGACTAGTATAAGCTATTTATTCTATGTTTGCGCAGAAAAATGTTTTGAGTGATTGCTTATTTGCACAAAAAGGTCCTTCTAATCGCCAATTATGCTTGTACCGCATAAGGGTGGGGATTACTCTCAAGAGAACATCCTGATCTCTTCTAAACTGGTTATTTGGGTTTCTCCATCTGAATATATCATATTATAGAAAATAAAAGTTTGAAGTTCTCATTTTAAATAGTTCTACTTACTCTGATCTCTTACCCACCTCCACACAAATTAGCAAAGCGTTGGTTTTACCATATTTTCGAATAGCAGACATAACTGCTGGCTCGGAAATACAGCACCCGGGGCACCAACTCTGACCGTTTTGACCTTTATTACCAATGAAATAGCAATAAACCAAATCTGTGGCTTCGAGATAGGCTACTGCGTTCCTAAAAGCTGTGTGACCAATTGCGGTCAGTCCTTTTGTCATTAGGAAAGAATTTAAGTAAAATCGTTCATTAATTATTTTTTCAAATTTTATTGAAAAAAATTTTGAAAGTTGTTTAAAGACAAGTAATTGTGTAAATGAAATTTGTTGACTGAGCCAGAGTACCAGAACGGTACTACCAACTACTGCCATCCGTTAGCCAACTCTGGGTACAAGCAAAGTTTTACATATTTGGAGTATTCATGCCGTTGTGTAAGAAAAAGTGTAATCAACACTCCAGTACCAGTTCTTCTTCTTCTTCTTATCCTTTTATTAACCCTTTCCTCGTTATACGAACTTATGCGTAACGAGTTTCCCATTTTTACTGCATCGCTGCTGCTCCGCTTATGGGGTTGGCTAATGTCGCAGACCGCAATACGCATCTACATACAGCTCGGTCCTGGATCGCTTCAGTGGTTAGCCCCAGGCGTTGTTGCGCATTTGCCATCTGAGTAATCCAGGAATTCTTTTTCCGACCTCGTTTTCTTACAGTGGAGTGATAGTTGATAGTGCCTTTTTAACCTGATTTTCCGCAGATCATCTTTGAACGTGGCAATACCAACTTATTCTATTCGCCTCAAGCTGTTCGGTTACCGAATTCTTTGTATGTAGACTTCCTCTTATACGCGTAGATCTAATGCAATCGCGTTTAGTGACTCCACTAGACATCCTTAACATTTTCGTTTCCGTTGCCGTCATTTTGTTTTTAAACGCTTCGTACATTGTCCAGCACTGTGAGACGTATATAAGAGCTGGTCTAACAACCGTGGTATAGAGTTTCCCCTTTAATTTAAGTCGAAATTTTCGGTCGCAAAATATTCCTGAATTTTCCCGCCATTTCATCCATCCCACACTAACTCTGTGGTTTACGTCGTCGTCACATTTCGCTTCCATGTTAACGATTGATCCTAAGTACTTAAAGATAGTACTTTTCGGAAGAACTATTCCGTCTAACATTATACCCGGAACAGGTCGCAACGGATGCGCAAATGGGCACGTCAAATGCTCCGTCTTTGAACGACTTATTTTAACCCGTTTCTCTCTCTCCATGAATCTAAGGCATTCTGTAAATCTTCGACGTTATCGCTAAGTGTAACTGCGTCGTCAGCGAAAAGAATTGGCGTTACATTTGCTTCGCGCATGCAGTACCAGTTGTTCAGAGGCAACTACTTTGTACTCGTAAGCGGGAAATTGTATCGAATGTGGAGCCAATGATATGTCTGTAATCATATTTGTACAGTCTATGGAGATTCATCAGTCCATCTAAAGCAAATTGGAAATAAGGCCTATTCTTTTATCGATCGGTGTATCGAACAAAACATGCCTACACAGACCCGTCTAGATCAGGTCGACAGTAGAGCTACAATACATCATCTGCATATGAATGAAGATCTTTGCCTGCGATGGATCTGTTTAATGTATTCGTACAATTATCTTACTGTCTAAGAGAGGACGTTAACCATAGAGCCTACTGATATTTTATCAAGGCTGTGGAATAAAATGCCGCGCTGTAGCCTTGCTATCCACTAGTACTTCATTTATTTATTGTTTTAGAGCTTGTATTCTAGCCATATTTAGATTTAGTTCCTCTCAACTTTGCATTTACACTCCTGTCCTCCAGGGAGAGCAAAAAACATGGCTCGAATTTTGGTACCTGTCCTATAAGGAGAAAACCTTTGTGATGTGCGACACAGACCACGTCTTATAGGGCAGTACTCACACTAACCAATCAATCTTTGAGTCGTTACTTGTAGTCTGTTGAAATTAACGTGGAATGGTAGACCACCGATCTCCAAACACAGCTCTGTAGAAATAGAAAGAACATAAATTGTGTCAAACTATTTAAGGCAGCATGTAACTTGTGAGCCCAAAAGGCTTGAGGTTTCGGGCCTTTTAAGGTGATTATATGCGTATACGTATTATTGAAGCATGTTTCGCTCTCAGTATTATACCGAGTGTTCGTGCTCGGAAACTAGAGTTCATGTAGCCTTAGGGCCAAATAATAGTTAGTTTTCTTTAAAATTTGAATTGAGATTTTCTGCATTACCCCACCCAAGCTTAATTGTGGTCTTCAGACTAATCCTGGGCAGTAAACTGAGGTGGAATGAAAGTGTCGCAGAGTGAAACAAAAACTTTGAATCGTGCCAGAAGACTCTAGGTTCAATATGGAATCTACAACTCAAAGTTTCCTTAATCGTGAGGCCGATTTTCACTTATGATGGTTAAGCCGTTGTTTGGGAAGCTCTTAAACGACGGCTTGCGCCAACCTGCTGGATATAACGCAACAAGCTGGGTGTGTAGCTATCACTGCCACTTTTAGAACCTCCACGGCTGTTAATAGATTTATGCATGCAGATTGCAATTAACTCACACACACGTAACATACATTTGCAACTCATTTTGGCATTAAATCCTAGAACGAGAAGATATTACATTTTATAACTGATCAGTGAAGCAGTTCACAGTTTAAAATCTCACCGGGCAAATTCTAATTTTCACTCAAAATAATGTAGGAAAAAGTAGTCCTAGGGCCATTTTCTCTCATGTGCATCGTTAAGTGAGGTTTATGTTAAACCCTGACTACTGGTAGCCCCTTCTGTATTAAATCCATTTGCTTAGCACTATTAATGTCATTCGGGATTACAATCAGCCTGACATACCCCAGTACATAGCTGGTACTTTGTGGACCGTAAAATTTTCTGTTCGGACTCTCTTAACTTTCGGCCGTCGTGGGATTAGAGTCAAATCGGGTTCTGCGCTGTTGTCGCCGTTGTTGTTTATTTTGTTCGTTCCCTGGATGTACCTTGTTTCAGGGCTAGTTTGAACCGTCTGCTCTACCAAGGTCTAATTCTTATGAAGCTGGTTAATTTTAGTGACTCATTCTCAGAATCTACGGCAAACGGACAATTGTGTCATCAGACAATGTATGTGAATCTGAGTCGTCAGAGTTGGCAATAACCGTTCGATCGACAGTTTCTATCTGCACCCTGCATACAGGGAGCACATCTGCTTTGATGCTTCAATTGCGATTCCCACCAGTAACCGGGACGGGAGAACCACTTAACAGCAGGGCCAGTTTTGCTTAAAGGGGGGACTTAAATCGAATGTCGCACGGTATTCGGAGGTTACAAACTGAAAACTAAGCACCCTCTAAGTAATGCATCCTTCGGCGCTTGCTTTTCCACCTTGGAGTTAGAGTTTTTTTTAAAAAAAGGTTTGGCTCTCATTTTAGCTGGTGTTAGAACACATGCACAAAGTATTCTCTTCAAGATTATAGGCTAGTACGTCTAGTCTGCAACATCAAACGGAGTTCAGTAGCCGTAAAACTGGTCGACCCGTGGTGGCAATGAAATGAGCCTTCTTGTGTCTGCTACTTGGCGCTTAAGCCCGCACCTGTGTTGACCATTTGCGAATACTCGTATATCAAGCCTGGTACAAAACGAGGTAGGCATATTTTCATAATAAGTTAACTAGCTTTTAGAAAGTGTCTCAGTATTCGATACTATATATTTTGCCATTGATAAGCGGCAGGTTAAAATGTGGATTATGCTGGCTTTTCTTGTTTGATGGACAGAATACGCATACACTTCTTGTTTCAAAATCTTTTCGTATGTATCAATTAAGCTTTTGTTGTTTGTTTCACTGGGACGTCAAAATTATCAAAATTATGGCAAAAATTATTGAAATCGCAAAATATGAAGACTTTAAAGAGTGTTTGAAAAAATATGACCAAAACGATTTCGTGTATTGTTACTTTTTCGGCAGTAAGGACAGAGACGGATTTAGCTGGTGCAGAGATTGCGAAATAAGTAGATGTTTTTCCAAGTCAACAACTTCCTCCTTAATTTATTGAGATTGCGTATATTTTTCTAGGCGAACCCCACATTTTAGCTGCAATAAAGAAATATGCAAATCATGGTTCCATAATTATTTTCGCTGATGTTGGTGTAAGGAAATGGTAAATGAAAATTCTTGAAATCCGAATTGAAATTAAAAATTATATTCACTAGTTGGAAAGATTTAAGAAATCCGTTTAGAACTGATAGATGTATACACTTGACTGTAATTCCCACAATTGTGAGATGGAAACATCCACACAGACTGGAAGGGGCTTACTACTGTTCGAAAGATGACATTTTGGAATTGTTTTTCACTTATGAAACTGATAAATAAATTAACAGTATAATAGTTCCCCAATTAGAGGCTTTATTTCTTACTTACTTACTTAAGGTGGCACTTTAGCCCAGGATGGACCCTTGCCTCAAGCAACTTGCTTGAGCGAACAGTAAGTTCGATCTGAATTTTTCCTGAAGTATCTAATCTATAAGCTCAATGTGGCCCAGTCATCTCAGTGGTTGGACTGTTCTTTCAGTATTTTGGCTAAGTCCATATCTCTGTATAGACTGTACAGAGTTCATCGTTGTATCTTCTCTTTTACTTACCTTCTATGCAGACAAGACTGAAAATCAATCCTCTCAAAGCAACCAAGACCACCTTTATCCGTTTGTGATCAAGTTCATGCCATTGGGCTGCAGAGCAGGAATGGAATTTTAACGAGAAAGAGCAACTGACATCACTCTGATTTCTTCTGATTATGTCAATATTATCGGTGTTTGCGAGTAATTGGGCGGAATTTTGAAAAATTATGCCTCTAGTGACTTTTGCACTTTTTTTTCAAGAATGATGTTAATGAAATTGCATATCAGTGCATTGCCTTGTCTTCATCCTTTTTTTAACATCAAATTTCTCGGTGAGATATTTTTCAACCTTCAATAAGGAGGGCCGGGTACATTCTCCATCGTCATCCTACATAGAAAGACGAGTTTGACAGGGAAGCCAAACCATACATTGCTTTGTATAGCTCGTCTATAAAGGTAGCGTCTATTGATTTGACAATGGCTCAGTTATACAAACTACAGAAATGTCCTTTCCGAATTTTCAGCATCAACATTTTCAACATCACCTGCTACTATATTCCCTTGTTCGTCTGCACAGGCTTCGGTTTGGGGTTTGTGGCATGCTTTTTCTTACCTTTTCGTAAAACTTCCGAGAACTTCGGAGAATCATCTTCATCTCTTCGACCGTGCTTTCCTCATGCTTCTTCCTTTTTTCCTAAGAAGCCGGTGCTTATCTCTCCTCTTTTGCTCTTGAGGAGCCCTTGAGGAACATAACTCCATCTATGGAGCGCCATTTTGTATGTCTGAGAGAGCCGCCCTTAGGTCATAAAGGGTTAATCATGTTATGAATATAAATATGACCGATGGTGAACTTTCCTGGACTAAAATTTCATAAATTTCCAAGTATGCTTAGTGTCGCTTAGTGAGGCCCAGGTCCACCCCGGCTGTGGCACCTAAAGTAATTAAGTATCTATATAGTCGTATTAATGCCATTTCTTTCTAAAGCCCGTTCATGTGTAGATGGATAAGGTGATTTAATCACAAATCATAGGAGCTATGAAGGGACTGAAATCGACCTTGAGACGAGGGCAACTACACAGAATGTTGAGATGACTAGGACATGTGGGAAGGGGGTGAACCCCAAAAAGTCTTCACATCCTACTATTGAAAGTATATCTTCTTGATTTAAGATTGAGGTGAATGTGCCGTATCATTTATAAGTAATCAATAATTTGTCGGTCTTGTAAAGAGTAGTTGAGGTGTTACGAGACAAGTATGACTCTATTATTTTTAGTAAATACTCTTTAACAAGAAATGTAAACTACACACTTTACAAAGGGTGAGTTAATTTCAATCTCACGCCTACTGACAAACCATGACAAACTGAAACATTATTAGTATCTGTACTAGCTACCTGGAAACAAATTAACACATTTTCATTGAAATGGCAGCGTGAAGGCGGCGAACGTTTTATGTTTGAACGGCGAGGGTGTTCTGCGGTGTATTGAAAGTCCTAAAGCAAACAAATTACGGATACATGCGATTTTTTTTTACTTTTGGATATGCGTGTACAGCTTATAGTGGCTGTTGGCTTTCGTATTGTTTAAATATTTACATAAGTCCTTAGGATACTTTATTGTTTTAGTTCTATATTCTGTTGACTTGTGCGCTTTCATTATTTGCAAATGATTGGAAAATGATTTCGATTGTCTTAGTTTGAATTGAATTCGTATTAAAGTGTCTACGGATAATTATGGACAGATTTGTTGTTGCATGAAATTACTCCTAAGCTACTTCTTAGTTGAAGAAATCGGGGTTTCTTTGGTCAGCAATTACTTGAGTCTTCAAGAAGCAAACCGAATTGTAAAAGCCATCAGAGTAGATTGATCTGATTGCTCGATGAAGGTATAGTTCTAGTGGCTGCACATAAGCCCATGTCACTCATAGATTTATTTAGATTTTCTCTATGAATAGAAAACGTCAAATTGAAAACAAAAACCAACTCAAAGAAGAGCTCAATTCGGGGTTCGAATTATTAATAGCCCATTTTAAATTGATAAGAAACGTTTTCGTATGTAAATTACCAGAGAAGGTTGAACGAATCTGCAGCTATGCTTATCTGCTAGCCCGTACATGCGTTTTTATTAAATGGCATTTCAATCCTTGACCACTTTGAACCTTCTTCGGATTAACGCTTCACCAAAGCATCACCTTCAATTTACATTTACAAGTACTCCTTCGTGGGGTCGATGATTTCCTCGCGTGAGCTGAATTTTTTATTGTTGAGCCATCTTTTGAGGTTTGGGAAGAGATAATAGTCCGAGGGAGCTAAATCGGGCGAATACGGTGGATGCGACAGCAATTGGAGCCGTAAGTCATTAATTTTAGCCGTGGTTGCGACGCTCTTATGCGCCGGCGCATTGTCTTGCAAAAACAAATTTTTTTCATGTGAGGCCGTTTTGCAGCGATTTCGGCCTTCAATCGCTCCAATAATGCACAGTAATACGCGCTGTTGATGGTTTTTCCTTTTTAAGGGTAGTCCACGAAGAGTATGCGACCCATTGAGCCTCCCTCGGCCGCTTCGGAGCACTCGTGCCGACTTCAGCCCATTGCCGGATACTCATTCTGTTCTCTGGTGTGTAATAGTGGATACAGGTTTCATCAACAGCTACCAATCGATGCCAAAAGTCCGCCCGATTCCCCATCAGCAAGTCGAAACACTCTTTTGAAGTGCTCTCGCGTTCGTGTTTTTGGTCAGGAGTGAGCATGCGCGGCAGGATAACTTTTTTATATGCAGAGTATTGCCCAAAATATGGCATGTGCGCTCAGTATTAATCTTTGTGGTATCTACTAGCTCGCGCATCTTCACTTTCCGGTCAGCCCACACCATTTCATGTATTTTTTTGACATTGTCCTCTGTAACCGCATCGGAGGGCCTGCCGCTGCGGACTTGATCGGTAGTGGAGTTGCGGCCACCACGAAACTCTCGAAACCAATATTTGACGGTGTAATCTGACGGAGCTTTCCCATAATATTTATACAACTTTTCTTTTGTTTCCTTCGCCGTTTTGCCTCTCAAAAAATAATGTTCTATGAGAGAACGAAAATCGTTTTTGTCCATACTCAACATGATGCCAAACACGTCAACAACAATCAGCTGTCAAAACAAATCTAAAGACAGTATCGCACTGAAATTTGGCATGTCTGCCTAAATATGAACGGACTTCAAGGTACCATACCCTTTTTTGCAGTAGCAGCGCATTCTGGCGGTCAAGGAGATTACTTTTGACTCCACATAGTAAATACAGTAATATCCTTATAAGATATTTTTATTGCCACAAGTTTGGTTGCTTTTGCTACAGCTTATATGTCAGCCTGAAAGACGCTGGTTTAGTCCAGCAAGTGGCAAGAGCATTATAAGTTTTATTGATCAGAGAAGATCCTGACGCTTGTTTTTTCATCCATCTTCGATCCAGCCGTAAAAATGGATGCCGAGTCTTGTACCATTTGGTTTCTGTCGTATTCCTCTTGGCTTAGGAAAACGGAGGGTAATTGTGTTTCAAAGTGTTTTAAAATCGTGATGGGGAATTATGGAGTCTGTATTGGAGCATAAACCCAAATCACTGGTAAGGATCGATGTGTAGCCTTTCGATTTGTGTTTCCATCCATTAAATTGACTCAATCTTAAAGAGCTTTAGGAATGTTTGATAGTCGGAAGTTATCCCTTACGAATGTTCCTGGAGTAGAGCCCATCTATTTAATTGTTCGATCTCATAAGTGTTTTTTTTTTTTTATTCGTAGAGCTGTTAGTTGTACTATGAAGTGCGGCCTCGGAAGATACTTGTTATCTCACGTGTTCTTGTTTGCATTTTTCATCAAATTTGGGTTTCGTAGAGGTGGTCGTATAGAACGTTACTCATCCGATGCTGCGTTTCTAATGGCCTCTTGGCATTGATGCTACTGTTATTCAGTACTTGACTTTGGGTGTTAAGGACATGTCGAGTGGTTGACGATAACAGGATCGGCAAAGATTCTGACGATTGCAACCGTTCAATGTTGAATTCCCACATAGTATTCTTCACTAATGCGGTGTGTGAGGTATTCGTAGACGTATCTTGACTGGAATGAAGTGATGTCAAAAAATTGTGAGTGCTGCCATTGACTAAGTTTGAGTACTTCCGCTAGAATCTTTACTTCGGAAGCCCGGAAAGCCTGGACATAATAAAGAAATTGTTATCAAGAGAGCAGAATCAACGGATTGGTCTGAATTCGGGAAAAAGTGTTCTTAAATCTCTTTTTTAATGTGTTCCTTACTATCGGAAACGCCAAGGTCGTCTTTCTATCAGGGATGTCACGTTTTTTCTAGTAAATGCATTCTAATAGCATTCACTATACTTATGAGAACGCTTTCCGAGAGAGTTGTCTTCTTCATTTCGACCTATAGGCTTCTCAGTTTGTTCTTCTAGGACATCTGAACTCTGGTAAATTTCGTTGTGCTACGTAATTGAAAAATACAAAATAATAATACGGAAATCAACATAATTATCCATCAAAACCTTATCTCAAATTAATTAGCAACTGTCCGTTAAGTAATTAAATTAAATTGCTCTTTTAATTTAACACTTCATTCTCACGTACAAACGTTCGGAACGTTCTTCCTTATTAAATCATATTGCAGGGCAGAAAGATGACAACAATGTAATGACATTCATCTGATGTTACCATAAAAAATAAACGTAATCAAAAAAATAAAAAATTAAAAATAAAAACACAATTAAAAAACTTTTAACAACTTCCATGCAACGGTAGAAAAATTATATTTGCTCTCTTATTCATCTCTTTGTTATCAAAGTTATTTCTCTTAAGATGGCAATGAACGAATCTCTTAATTCGGACTAAATTTATTCGGATTCTCGGTTCACAATTCGGATTTCGATTTCGATTTCGGTTCTCCTTCTGTTTTAGATTCGTATTTCCTACTCCGTTCTCAGTCTCTCCATTAACGATATATATTGTATCTATCATTTCGACATTTATTATATATAGATACTCTCTATTTGTAACAAATGCACGCATACCACCACAAATGAAAGAGAAATGAAATTTGTGCTTTTTCAGCAAATCCACCACCCACCCCTAAAGGAGCACAGCTCCCACTTGACTTGAATTGAGGAGAATCAATGCGTTTTCGGTCGTTTGTGTATGGTAAAAAAATCGACAACAGACCACCGCCGCTGAAATGTATCTCGAACGTTGGGGGGGCAACATCGCTGCGCGTCTAGCACGTCATCGTCATCATCTTCGTTCTTCGTGTGTGCCCCAAATAAATTGATAGAACAAGATAACTTTGTTATCATTTTTGTCTCTATGTTGTGAATTTATTTCCTTATTTCTACAAATTTTTTTTTTTCCCCGTATTACCACACTTTTGTTATTTTCTTGTAATTTATGTGTAACTTTTCGAATTACAAGGAAAAGTGTAAACTTCTCAAAAAGAACAAAAAAAAAAATCGTTAAAAAATATAATAAAATACGAATGCCACCGTTGTCTGCAACGCAGAGACTGAACGCATATAGTATGTATGTATTTATCAACAATAAATTTAAAATAAAATATAAATAATTACAAGTTTATAAATAAATATTTGTATCTCTCTGATGAACTTTAGTAAAATGTGTGGAGTAGGTGTACTATGTTAGTAAGCGCGAGTTGTTTCGAGTTCTAAGTTCTTCGTTCTTCGTTCTTCGTTTTTCGGTTTCTGTGTCGAGTCGAGTCGATACTGTGTTCGCCGTTTTAAGGACAGTGCTCCCTGGTGCTCCCTGGTGCTCTGGTATTCTGGTATTTTTGGTGTTCTTAAACAGATTTCTTAATCACGTCGGGAAGTCAAAATATGAATAGTCCCCGTCATACTCGCAGAATCGTTAAAAAACGCAAAAATCCACCATCAATTTACGAGTATCTCTGTTCATACATAAAGTATCTTTCCGTATGCGAACGCGGCCAACAAATTCAAAAATAACAAAACAAAAAAACAAAAAAAGTGATTTTTTTCTGTTGTCGTCAATTTCCGTTAAATTAAAAAAAAAAAAATAATGATGAAGGTATATGTAGATAAATTCATATAGATATATGAAACAAAAACAAATCATGTGCACATATGTAAGAGTGTAGGGGAGTATCTCAGAAATTCATAGCGATACTCATCATCGTTGTCGATATCTCTGGCTGATTTGAGTTGTATTTGTGGATAAAAAACGGCTTTTTCGCTACTCTCCGATGGTCAATTATAATAAATTTAATTTGCTTTG
Source organism: Volucella inflata (assembly GCA_928272305.1). NCBI lineage: Eukaryota > Metazoa > Arthropoda > Insecta > Diptera > Syrphidae > Volucella > Volucella inflata. Next base: position 78,159,770 of record OV743719.1, read on the forward strand.
ATTTGTTTGTTTGTTGTGTATTTGTTTTTTTTTTTCGAGAAAAAACAACAAAAAAAAATTTGTCTGTGAGATGAAAAGAAAATTTATGTGACTTGTCGGTACATAAAAAAAATATTTAATTTTTCAAAAAAAAATTAAAAAAAAATTTAACAATTCATTGTTCGCGGATAAAAGGTCATCGCAACGTTACAACCGGAGATTGGTGTCTCTATTTTGATTTTATCGTTTTTTTTTGTGTTTTTTTTTTTTTTTACTTGATTGTGGATAAGGAAAACCTTCATGGTGCAGATTTTTATTTACTATCCCATATCGTGGTGATAATTCAATGAGAGAGTGAGATACAATCTTATCGTAAAAAGTTATTCCAACACGAAAGTACGAGTAGTTACAATTACGTTAAGTTGTGCTGTTTATTTTTATCATTCTTTCGGAGTTAATTTTTTTTACCACTTAATGGATAACTGGCAATGCAGATAGTGAACAATTCAAAGGATACACTGTTTTGGGTCAAATTATAAATTCAGGATACGTACAAGAGCACTACCACCATCAACAACAACAAGGCAGCAAATACAATATGTAGATAGCATTTGCGAGAGCGACAAGGTAAGCATGGAAATATTTATTTGTGCCTGACTTATCTGTATTACAGAGTTACCAGTTAAAATGAAATTTGTTACTTTTTTGAAAAGTTAGCTGTCTTTTCGATTGCTTGCGTTTTATTTGTTTATCTGCAGCAGATGCACTACTATGTAAGCTGACAATGCGAATCATGCTATCTGAAGTTACCACCACTTTTGGAATTCTCGACTTCTCATTTCCACTGTTCTTAAAAGCTTAATCAATCTTTGGTCTCTATGAAAATGCTATCAACAGTCTAAACTCCCACCCAGTAATGTTGCAAGATTTGTCTTTTTTTTTATTAACCAGTTCGGGACACTGACTTTTGATGTGTCAGTGGTATCCTCTTCCTTTAGGCTTGGTTTGCTGTTTAGATAATGCTGTTTTTAGCGTTCTTCTTTATATTTCACGTTTGAGTACTTTTTCTGGCACTCCTAACAGGTTTTCTCAAACCTTCTACCTACGGGTTACAATCGTATCCTTCGCATCGTCTAATCCTGAACGATGTCTACTTGTTGATGCTATTGTTCAACATTAAATCCCTTTAATCTCATTGATTAAGTTGGTGTAAAAAAGCAACAAGTCAGGTTCATACACTAAGTGTTACCTTTCAAAGACTCAAATTTTCCTTTTGTTCACAAATTTTTGTTTTTTTTCTGTTGGAGCATGGTATGTAAAGAATGATGAGGTTACGTTGATTGACGTTGTTTGCGCGATGTAGCTTAGATACCTTTGGGGCAATTTTTTCTGAATTGCTGCATGAGGTGGGGGTATTCCAGTCTAGTAACGCCTCCATGCGCGCGGTTGAAGTCGTTCTTATAGCCCCTGCAATACACAGACATGAAAGTATCTTTTGGAATTTTCTTTTGTATGGTCCTGGTCCATTACACATTACACAATGCATCGCATGAGCCTCTAGTCTGACAGTTTTATTGACTTCAACATTTGATTGTACAGACAAAATGTCATTTTATGGTTGATGACCCATGACTCGCCCAGTAGCTTCTTTGGAGTCCATAGGTATTCTATAGATTTATTTCTTATTTAGTTGAGATGAGGTATTCAAATGAGTTTTTATAGTTACACCTAAGCATAGAGCCATCAATTTTGTTGTTCCGAAAGTAAATTTAAATAAAACACAAATTTGATCAAATTTTTATCTCAATAAATCGTTTGGATTTTGCCATTGTGAATGGAATGTAAGTTCATTCAAATATTCTCCACCTGAGTTCTTGCAAGACCTGCTTCTGGTAAGGTAATTTTTGACGGCTTTTTGACATAACTTGGCCATAACTTAATGAATATTCTGTTGTAAAGCATCAAGTTTGTAGATTGTGTGCATAAAAAAGTAATCCAATGGCAACAAATCACACAATCTGGGGAGTTCACATCACTAAATCGCGAAATAACTCGTCCAGAAAATTTTTGTTGCAATAAAGTCAGAACGGTTCGTGTTGTTTGGGATGTGGCACCGTCTTGTTGACACCAACAAAATTCGACTAACATTTGGCTATAGCGATGATATCCACTTAACCAATTTTATTTGTTAACGTATCCACCGAGTGAAGAAACTCAACCACGAATTGGATGACCCTATACCTTACCTCTACGTTCAAATGCAAAAAGTTTCTTGTCTCCTTGTGAATGGAGTAATTGTTGTTTTGCTGGGATTACTAGAAAGCCCTCTTTTTACACAAGTTCCAGGTAGTTGTCAAGGCATCTTGCATAAACTCCTTGACGGCAATCGCATAGTTGCGAGGTATGATCTACATATTCTATTGTTTTATATTCTTTGCAGATCGTGTGTACGGACTACAAAAGGGGGCACAGTACTGCCCTTAGATAGTTTCACACTATTCTTCAATTTTCAGATGTTAACGACATCACAGGGAAAGTTATCCAATTTAAAGCTTTTTGGACTTTTCTGCTGTATCCAGATCCTTCTAATCGACGCATCAAGTTCAAAGCGAAACGATTTTCTTTATCCGATTCATAGTTGCGCTAATTGGTAGCATATTTCTCAAATTAGTTTTACTTTAGCATTGAACTACTTGTATTTTTGAAATAAGTTTATATGCCAACTTTTTGTAGTGTATCATTGTTGTAAAGACTTTTTTTTTGGCAATGTTGTCCCCTTCCTTTAGACAGAAGACACCAGATGCATCTGTGACTTTGAGGCCCTTCGGGATTTTTTTTAACCTAGTCTCTATCAAAAGCCTTTTAATGAAGCGCTCAAAAGGTTCTTTATATGACCTTCATTATTCCAGTCCCGCTTTATGGTGGATTCAGATGTTGTCTACTGTTTCTGCGGGGTAACCTCAGCGATTTTGAGGTGCACAACTGAAGGCAGTTGGCCAAAGACGACTCTAACCATCAACGTTTCAGCCACAAATTCTTAGCTAAGTACGCATAACTTTAACAGATTCATCTTTCAAACTTGAGTTTGTGTTGTTTAATAAACTCAGAATTTCAAGACGAACCGTATATCTTTATGTCTGTTGAGATAAATTTAGACAATTCCCATTAACTTATTTAGATTGAGATTCCAAAAATACAAAATTAGAACTACAATTAGCGTTATCATTTCCTCGACAAGCAATATCAAATCACCGAAAATCCAGATCCAAGAGTCTGTTGCTTTATGTCATTCAGATTAAATACAAAAAGTTTGTTTTCACTCATTAAAGAAAATGAAAGAAGTGATAATTGATAAGAACTGATAAAGTGGCTCCACGTGGGCTGAAGGCGCTCCAAGACCGGAATCTTGTTTTGCACCGAAAACACGAATCGCAAACAGTGAAATACTTAAAACAAAAAAAATATACGAAAAAAGTCAGTATACGAGTACACTCGATATTGTACACAGAGTGTAGGAAGCTTGTTTTATCAAATTTTTTTAATACAAATTTTAATGTTTTCATTAAAAAAAAATAAATGAATACCATACACTCTATTTTGGAATTCAGTTTGTTTGTACTCTGCTGGTAAGAAATTATGCTCCCAATTTGTGACTCAAATCGCTGCAATTCGATTTATCTTATCAGTTACTAATCGGTGAATGTAAACGTCACGAATCCTAATTAAACTATCGGTAGGTGAAGTACCTTGTACAAAATAGAGATAGGAATGTGATATAAAAATGTGATGGCAAAAATGAATGGCGTAAGTACATTTGATGGTCGACCAATAACGTATTATGAACGTATAGTTACATGGTTACCAATATGTCAATCTAGAGATCCAAGATATTTCTATATTTAATAAGAGAGAATTGTTGGACAGGCTTAAAATCTTGCCGAATATTATTTATTTACTATTCTGTTCCGAATGTTGTTTAATTCGCTCAAAGTGGCTGCGGTTCCAAGATTTACTACTCAACTAGTCCCAAGCTAGTAATATACCTACAATGGTATATTACAATGGCTACAAATCTTAGAACAACTTATTCGAAATGACTTCCACTTGCCTTCCAGCACGACTTAAGACGATGTGGCCACTCATCGATTGCGATACGCACTTCATGCATGGGGAAATTGCCCACTGAACGGACAAGGCCTCGCTTCAAAGACTCAATATTTGAGTGTCGAGTAGAGCAAGCCATGCCCTCTAATACAGACCAAAACCAGCTGGCCAATCTTCCATTGATATGTAGTCCGGAACGTTGTTTTTGAGCCACAGTTGAATCGTTTTTGCTTTGTGAGCTGGAGCAGAGTCTTGCTGGAAAGTCCACGGCTTGTTGTTGAATATTGATTGGTTGAGAGACTTCACAATGGGTTCCAAGACGGTCGATTGATATACTTTGGCCAATGTAAATATAAAATGGAGCTTGGTAACGCCATCGTAGCACACTCCTCACCATACCATTACAGACGCGGGACGCTGACCTCTTTGAACCCCCGGGATGAGTTGGGATGCTTCTCTGGATGACCGAGCATACACACGATAGTTCTGCTTATTGAACGATTCTTCTACGGTGAAGATTTTCTCGTCAGTAAACAGAATTCGTCTGTGAGCGTTCTTCGCGTATCGGTTGAGTAACGCTTTCGATCTTCGCTTGTGTTTTCTTCAATGCGGCCGTGAGCAGGTGTTTAGTGTGTCGCTTGTACGCGTTGAATCCTAAATCTTCTTTGATAATGCGAGACATGGAAATTTGCATTTCCCGCGACAAGATTTTCTGTTTTCGCAGCGGTTTTCGGTCGTTTCGTTTCTTCACGGCTTTGATTGCTTTCGGAGACGGATCTTTGACGTTCTCGTACTCAAACAACTTCACAGTACTATACACAAAATTGCGAGTGATTCCAAGCGGTCGCAACGCCCTAAAGATATCGCCTTTTTCCATGTTGCATTTAAGGAGGGCCAACTACAACAATACGATTTTCGATGTCGCCATATTCCATGATTATAAGCAATTGATGTCAACAACTTTTTACGTCACAAGGAAGCCTAAGTATTAACTGTCAAATCGCAATCAATACGAAATGGATGCGCCCAGTGTTGCATTCGCAATGAGTGCGTTCAGTTGTGTACCAGTATTTATGACTTGACTAGGTAAATGGAAACTTCAGAGTCGCGACAGCATTCTATACGTAAATCCCTTGTCTTGTTCTGAATTCGGACCTTGACGTATTATGTGTCCGCGCTCCGAAAGAGAGACTTACGCCAGTAATTTGAAACTGCTTATAAATTTCAATTTGCTTGACTTCGATGTGTCAACTACTGATAGTCATGTGTTCCTATCTGGATTTCCTGTAGTTCAAAACACAGATACAAATGACAGGTGCTATCTTAAAAAAACTATTAACTGTATTCGCACGTCCTGAGCTCCTTATTCGCCGTGTTGCGAATAAAATTTGTACCAAAAACGCGAATGGAAGACTTTTAATTGTCAATTCGGTGGATAGCTTGAAGTCGATTCCTATTTTTAACAGAAATTGTGTTTGGTGATATTTGAGCGAAACAATTGTAGAAGAGACCATGATACTTAGTTACACACACAAAAGTCCACTTTTTGGTCTAGTTTTTCGCTAGTTGAATCATTCCTATCTATTTTTTTGCCACCTTTACTGTCCATAACCAACGTTACAGGATAGTAAACAAATTAATATTTTCTGGTAAACTATTATAGAAATTGTTGCTATCAATAGTGACGTTTTGTCCTAGGCGGTGGACAGATGCTTGTTTGTTTGTTGATAGCATGTACTTAGTCTTGTCCTCATTTACTTCTAGTACAACGGATTTCGCCTGTTCTTCAATCGCCGTGAATGCTTCTATCACGGCACGCTGGGAGCGACCGATGATGTCAATATCGTCCGCATACCCCAGCAGCTGAACGGAGCTGTTGAAGATAGTGCCTTCCGTGTTGAAACCTGCCCTGCGCACTATCTGCTCCAGTACAAGATTGAAGAAGTCGCATGATAGCGCATCTCCTTGCCGAAATCCGGTGCATGTTCGAAATAGTTCGGAGGAAATATTTCCAAACTGCACGTTGCAGCGCGTGTTTTCCAGCGTCACGCGACACAGCTGAATCAGTTTTGCAGGGATTCCGAATTCGGCCATCGCCATATAGAGCTCCTGACGATGTATGCTATGTTAATGAGATTACAAATGCTTTATTCTTCATCTTGATAACTGAGTAAACTTCTGTATGCTAAATCCTAAAGATTGGCATACCGACGTACAGTGCCCCTTAAGCTACTAGCAATCGAAGATAGGGGTATAGCAGCTCAGTTCAAGAAATCGCATGTACTATATTTTACGGTCTGCATAATGATCCCTCTGAGTAAGTTATTGGAATAGCCATGGATTGTTACTTTAATGGATAATACCTATCCGGCGTAGTGCGCATCCAAGAAAATGTTGCTGATGAGAATCGTAGCATTGCAAAAGACCCGAATCACTAGATTCATCATCGTTCACGGCAATTGGATCTATGTTCATCCATTCAAAGCAAGATTTTGGAGAGAGATCTTGGTGTACGACTTCGAAAGATCCAGCTTGCACGTTTTAACGTTGTAAGTGTACTTCCGCCATTCCGCCATTCGGCCATTCCACCATTCTCAACTGGTTTCTTGAACCCATCGATCTTACACTGTCGTAGTACGAAATTTCGCTCATCATTGTGAAGACGTTTTAGCTTGCGATCTGCATTTTATTTTTTTAATTTTCAATTAATGATGAACAATTATTTGAAGCTTGTGGCTACCACGGGTTCGTCTTAGGAACCGCATCTTACAACCTTTTAAGCTTTTAAAACAATGGCAAATACTGCCAGAGAAAAAAGTTTAGCGGCACGATGTTGGAGTTAATGTTGTCATCGAACACTGGCTTGGAATACTCAAAGGGTTCGTCACACGATTCCATTGAAACAAAATGTCTTGCAAACTGTGCTCATATACTTCTGGAAACAAAAAGTCGTTGACCCGAGCTCTATACCAGGGGGCCGTTATAGGTGTTATTTTATCGCCAAAATATCATATATCAACAATTTTGCTTGTTGAAAGCCAATTCGGTTGTGGGTCTCCTCATTGAACAAAATTTGGCCGTTCAAGTCCTCAATCAGCAAAACCACGTCGCAAACGATAATCGCTTGGCATCAGTTCTTGCAGCAATTTTACTCGTATTATGGAAATGTGTTTACTAAGATCCTAGCGCAAAATCGATGGATACAGGCCGGATTGCGTACAATGACGCATCGTTGAAATAGGATTTTCCTCAACGATGTCCTCAATGGAACCGGTATCTTCAACTGACAACTGACAGTCCAAAAGAGTAAATGTCGAGCTCTTCCCGCCCGGATTATGAAAGCCCATTATCAGATTGAACCCTCTACGACAAGGTTGGAAAAGACAGATTTACTTTCCTATCTTTTCAGAATATTTCCGGCGTATGTTCGAGTATATGGCCGAAAGGATGTACACCTGCCTCGTCTCAATTTGAATGTTATCTTTATGTTCACGGAAGATGGTTATTGACGTAAGTGCCGATAAAAGATTTCTCCAACAACTGAAAGTTAATCTGGCAACATCGTGTAACGCTTGTGAACCTTTTCATCCTAGACCAGAGAAAGAACCAAAGTGCTCTTCAAAACAAAGAGACTCAGTCAGAACATCTCTTCAGAAGGCTTTTAGCCAGCAACAGCAACTAGTTAAAAGCAACTCAATTTCTTCCGCAATTATCATTGCGATTGTATTTGTGTACCCGTGTAATCGTTGTATTCATGCGTCCCTATGCCTGTGTATCCACTACTGAGAGAAAATGCGAGATACTATGATGGTGAGTGACCTTTCGGAATAAAGAGAAATGCAATTCTGACAACACTGGGCCAGTTTCACATATTATTCTTCTTATGTTTTTTTTTTCAAATAGTATTCCTGCACGACCGTGTTGTTATTTACATTCCGTGCAGTAACTAGAGTAAAGAATAAATCAAAATATGTGTATTTAACGGTGTAGAATTGTTTAAATTATATTACAAATACTACAAATACAGTGTTGTGTATGAGTATCTTCCATAATCCTTTGACTCGACGAATCAATTGCAACACATATGCAAGTTCTTTTGCGATTACACCTTCCAACCTTGCCAAATGTGTATTAAGCAAAGTGGAAACGAATAAATAACCATTTAAAGGAAAATACTAGTAAATTCTGTGAAAGGTAATTCCATCTTATGTACGAGTTTGTTTATTTTTTATTCAGATATTTGACTTTGGACACATTATGTACGTTACCGAATGACAACGACTAATTGACGTCTGACTTGATTCGATAATAAAATAAATTTCTCTAAAAAAACCCACAAAACCTAAACCAACAGAAAGTGAAGAAAAAAAATTAAAGAAATAAATATCGTCCAGAAGGAACTGTCGAAAAAAGGGGAAAAATGAAAAATAATCGACAAAAGGGAAATACTAACCAACCAACATAATTTTATACGATAAAATGTTATATAAGCTTTCTCATCAGATATTAGATACGGATACCCTGGTGCTCTGGTGCTCTGGTGTCCTAGTGTTTGGCTGTTCTGCTGTTCTTGTGCTCTGCTGTTCTGGTACTCTGCTGTTTCTGATGTCCTAGTGGGGTTGCTGCTTTTGTTGTATGTGTTTGAGATACCACGAATATACGAACATTACGAGTATGTATAAGGATAAGGAAAAAACAGAGAGAAAATATCCTTTTAGTATTAAAATAAACGGAAAATGGAAATGGCATGAGAAAAAAGTGAAAATAAAACAAAAAAATACAAAAAGGAAACTTGAGCAGAATCAATGCGGCTTACATTGGGCAAAAGAAGCAAACTTTCTCGATGGCCCGTCGTTGGACGGTTGTCTTCACCATCGCCTTCGTCATCGCCATCGTCATCGTCGTCGTCGTCGTCGCTGTTGTACGAGTGCTCGTATTCCTTTTCATTTTTAGTGTATGGCTACATTCAGGTGTGTATACGGTTAAGAGATACATATGGTTAACTACGAATATTACACAAAACTTTTCGGCTATTCGTATCTCGTTTTATTTGATTAAAATCGAGCTGAAACCCGAAATTTTAGAATTGGACCTTCTCAGGCCTACAATATACGAGTATGTATATAAAAATTGACGAAAGATACGGGTCGGGTACCCATTCAACCGTTTAAGTTGTATCTGTTCCTATCTGTACATTCACATTTACGAGTAAATCCATCCGTCAGCACCTGAACATCTCTCACTGAATCTATTGGATTTTCGGGTTATTATTCTCTTTTAGTCGGTTGAACCTGGATTGTCATTACGGGCGGGTGGATGGATAGAATGAAGGTGACGGTGGGTTTGATGGTGGTGAATTTTGAAGGGTGGTTTAGTGAGCGGCCGGTGGCAGTTTATTTATAAAAGTTAAGAGATTCTGACTTTAATGGAGCATGCGGGAATCGTCCTTTTGCACACAGGTTGTAGTTTGCATATATGTATACATCTACTCCTATGTATATAGGTATGTACTTTTAACCAACATAAATACCTATACACATTTATTGTGTGAATATACCAACCAATACATGCATGTGGAATATTTTCATTTATTTGGCAGAGGACAAAACCGAGAATTTCAGTTTTCAAAATGATTAAACTTAGGACCTACATAGTATTCGTATACGTATTCGTACCTGTTTATGTACTTGTATGTTTACCAGGATTTGAATATCCTTCCACTAGCTATATTTCGAGTACTACGCTGATTTTAGCTATCTTTTGTCGACAAAACAAATTATATCTAGGTACAAGCCAGCAATGAATGATGGATGAATGAACGAGGTGTATGCGTAAAATTCAATGACTCTGAAGTAATTAACAATTAGAAAATATATTCAGCCTTGAATAGCTTCTGCTATGAGTATTCACTCATAATTACTTCGTTTGTGGTTGGCTGGAATAAAATACAAAGAAAAAAAGACAAGTCCATAAACCAAAATGGAATTGCTTAATTTTTGGGAATTGTCCTTTTGACAGTGTCATTGAGTGGGCTTTGTCTGGAGATCAGCGTTGGTACATACTTGTAAATGCTATTCATTGGAGGAGTTGTGAAGTTAACTTGAAAATCCTTTAAATCTTTGAAAATCCTCCTCCCGATTATTTAGCGGTGTGTAAAATGAACACAAAAATAAAAGGAATAAACTATAAATAACACTAACATACATATGTATGTATACTGGTATACTTATGGTCGTAGTCGTTTGAGATACCCTTAACGATGAAGCTTGATCAGACTCTTTTGTATAGAAATACGGATATAAATCAATACCTACACGTATACTGGCTGACTGCCCTGGGTGCCATACTTCGTGCTACTTGTTGACACATATCGACAGGTACATGAACATATATTTCACATTCATACACATATTTACCAATATCTACATATATATAGCAGTATGTAAATTAAATCCCTTGTAGATATGTAGTTTGTTTCATAATTTTTATTTTTCTTATTTTTCTCTATAGACGAGTAGGTATAGGTTTGGTTCGTACTCGTATATCTGTAAGGATTTCACCTACTCTTAGTAAGGGCATTGACATTGAATAGGGTTTGATGAGACTCCCGGAATAGGGAGAAATCCGGAGCAAATTGAGATCTGTCTAAATCAGGGAATATTCGAACTTTTCCCGGGAAATGAGGCTGCTCTGAATCTCTCTATCGATTCATTTACCGGACATTAAGTTGATGGCGTTTTTTTTTTATTGATGTTTGAAATTGTATCTTCGTTTCGTAATGGTAATTATGGTTGAAATTCATTTGAACAATTTTGTGAGGGATATTGAGAAGTGTTAACATCTTGTGAGTGTCGCATTTCAGTTTAAGTCGAATTCGTTGATGGCATCCTTCAAAGTTAATTAGAAACTGATTGCATATCGACTGCTGGTAAATGGTTTTCTTTTGATTTCCTATTTTTTATTATTTTTTTTATCTCGTATCTATGGTGAGCCTATTATGTAGGTGTTTTTGTTTTTTGGGTTTTCTTTTTGTCACAACAGAGCATTTGTTAGTTACACTGGAATTTCTCAGTCTTTTCTTGAAGTGAGAAAACGATTTAGTAATAAAGTGACTACAGTACCATCAGATCAATGCCGAGTATCTAGGGCTTGATGCGAGTGTACACCGAGAGATAGTCGTTACCAGTTACGATGCTAGTAAGCAGTGTATAATCTTTCCTATTGGCAAGAAAACAGGAAAGGAGCTAGTCCTTTCAAAAATGTTGGCAAGCATTTAACATATTTGGTTCCAGTACACTAGATAGGGAATGATCATATGGAACCTAACTGTGAATGAAAGTCCTAATCGAGGACTCAGGTTTGGTTCCTCAAAAATCTGTTTTTCATCTTGCCTATCAAATTCTGAGACAAGAATCAGTGAATTCATTTTCCGACTGTATTCAGAGAAATGTTGCAATCTAAAACTAGCCTGCGAGTTGTGATTTTGCACATTATATTACGTGACCATCAAAGCTGTGAATATCTCCACTCTGAAGACGCAAGACACAGACGTAAGTTTTTTTTAACGAAGAGGGAAATCTAACATTTTCGTCCCCCAAAAGACACCATGAAGATCCGGCTGGTTTCTTTTGGCCTAGGCACAGGAAAAGTCGATTTCGTATGAACACTAATATTCTTAAATTAGATGACATGTCCGTACGACTAAAGTTAAAACAACAAAAGCTACACAAGGTCGTTAATATTCCAGTACATGTTGTAGCAAAAGTCATTTATTTTTAAGCTGAAGATGATAATATGCATCCCGGCCAAAGACAGGCGTGCTAGGAAAAGTCCCACGAAGCTGAGAAAAGCCATTCTATACGTCTCGTAAGAGCGGCAGGGACGGATATTTCACCATATAACCGACTCATAAAATATATTTTAGTTGATCTTAATAAATGTGTGTAAATCCAAAAGAATGTCCTGCGATAATAAGCCACATGTCGTGTCGAGCGCTCCTGGTATTGTAAAAAGACGACATCACCTTGGAGGTTTATTATAACACATATTCAGTGAAAATACATTTTTTAACCGGAAAGACACTCAAACAGATTTTTATGTCTTCATGTAGTAAGGCTAGTCCGGATTCGTCATTTTGGCGAAGAGAATTATGTACATTTTGATAGGATTGTTTACCTGTTTACCTCTGCCAACACATATTGGGTTCTATTCACCAGATACGTCTACCTTCATATTAATTTTATTTCCTTCAAAGTAATCTTCTCCACTGCTTGCAACGCTTGCTCCAATCTTTAAAACACTTCACAGGACGATTTTGAAATCGGTTTCAGTTCCTTCTGAGAATTCTCCTTTATCGTCTTAAAACGATTTCTGCAAAGTGGTAAATTGAGTCGTGGGAATAGAAAAAAGTCATAAAAAGCTATGTCAGGTGAATATGGAGCTTGCGGAACGATAAGAACGTTGTTTTTGATCAAATAGTCGCGTACAAGATAAGATGTGTGAGTCGGAGCCGGTGCATTGACGAAATATTGTTTCTCCACAATTCTGGCCCCTTGCGGCGAACATTATCTCTCAAACGCTTCAATACACTCCTTATTCACTGTCTGGCCAGGCGAAAGATATTCGGAGTGAGCCCCTCCACAGGAATAAAAAAAACGGTCAAGAAAACTGGATTTTGGATAGACTGTGGCGTGTTTTTGCGTGGTATATCGTCTGAGAAGTGCCCTTCCGATGATTGTTGATAAGTTTCAAAGTCATATTCATAGAAACATGTCTCGTTATCGGTAATGATGTCATCTGTAACATTTTGCCCGAAGAAGGATCTCCTTAGCGACATCAATGCGATGTTGATTCTGCAATTTTCGGCACAAGCCGCGCATGCCCAAAACATCGGCTTCTTTCTTCCTGATGCTTACACGACGATCTGCCAGAACAATTTTCTTAACTTTCTCGATGATTATGTCAGTCATACTAGTGGATGGACGACCGGAACGAGGAAAATCATCAAAAACAGTCCTTTGTACTACTTGTGCGCTTGTGTTTTTGGCATAGCAGATTCCCCTTTGGCTACCATTAACACCGACTTGTTTTAAAAGCTGACAAATGTCATCCAAATAGATATTTGAACGCCAGAAGACAGATGCACCAACCTAAAAAAGAAGCTTCTGACAATATGTCAAGCGCGGTTTGTTTGAATGGGAAATTTCGGGTACTTTTTGATCAGAATATATTACTCAGTTCACTTTCAGTTCCAACAATATGAACTGATTGCCGATTCTAACAAGAATACCTGGATGGTGAATCTTAAGAATAAAACAGAGAGGTTCTATTAGCTACTCTGAGTTTTTCCTGTTTGGCTTTGCCCTTTTTAAAAGTATAACCAGCCTGCTGATTTCGTCAAGTGTTTCGATCCTGTCGCAGAAGCGACGAGGCACTTTTCCAAATGCAAATTAGCTTCTTATATTATTTTTTCTTCGATCTGTAAAGATTTTGGGTGGTTCTTTTTGCATTTCTTTCAGGTTTTCAGACGTAGTCGTTGTAAATCTGCGTTGCACCATGGAACTGGCTATCTGCAGGAGTTTTTCTAGGCCGGACGACGGACACGTCAGCTGGAAATATTTGAAAGGGAGCACCGTTCAGGTTCTCCTATTATAAATAAGTACCCAGATTATTTGTCTTGTATTTAACCCCTTCAACAAGGTCGAGATGCAGCATTGTTGACAACAAGGTCAGGTGATAGTTCGAAGTTCGGAAAGCATAAATAGGCGATGCGAGTGCAGGATTTTTTTCTCATTTACAGGATTTTTCAATGGAGTTAGTAGGAATCTATAAATTGATTGTTTGTTTTATGTACAATATGATAATCTTCAAGTTGCGAATGTATAGACACGGACACTGACCCGGGTGACATAAAAAGCATAGCCTGAATGACTTTTAATTGTTTACAAAATGTTTCAGATTAGTATCTTGGCGAGGCCGAAAGAAGTCCGGGACATATTCTTACTCAGTTTCCCAATTCGGTCTTGTTTCTAAAAGTAATGTGGCCACCTTTATATTTTTGTATACTTCTCGTTATGTGAGAGTCAACAATAATTTCATGTCATGACTTTTGAATATTTCTGTACTGCTAAAGCATTCAGTGCTTCTAACTAGGATAGGTACCACAACTTCTCGCGTCTTCTTGGATGCTTAGAGCGGCTTATATACATATTACATATGGAGCTAGTACGATGGCATCTAAATATTGTCCTGGCGTAAGAAGACGATCGTGTACAAGTCTTGTGTTAGCTTTGATATTGCTGCTGCCTCTGATATGAGATATTTTTACCAATCACAAAAATTACGTGGGTCAGTTTTAAAGATTTTTTTTCTTTCGAAAGGCTCATTTGCATTCGGGATCGTTCGCGTTGCTCTGATTTATCTCATTTCGAGGTACTTCTCCCATCTTCCAAGTCCTTCACGCAATGATTTGTCCTTTGATAATAGCATATGTGTTCACAAGCCTATTTGAATACCGAAGCAATTGAAGTATTGACGCGATTAACATGTTCTATATACCACATGTTCATATTTTGCAGTTTCATTGCTTATTGTCGAAAAACTTAGCCTTTTTATTGTGAAAATACTTTGATTGACTTCATAGTGCTTGTCACAGTCATGTGTTCATATCTCCTGATTGCTTACATCTCAGTTTTTAGTCCGCCTCTGTTCTTGAAATGCGCTACTTTGAATGCGATTGGTAGCTTACATCAATATAGTATTTGTTACCACAAACGGAGTGTTTTTACTTGAGCTGGAGGTCGCGACCCATTCCAATATTGATTGTCATTACATAAATCGATCAACCATTGCAATTTCGATCGCCAAGGCTGCATATATGGGCGCTGTTGTCGTATGACTTCTTTGTTAGCATTGCGCGATGGGTTAAAGACAGTACCTAGTTGATCTAAAACAATCCCTTCACGCTAGTGTAGGCAATCTACTCTCACTAAACACATGTTTACAGCTTGTTTCCACAGTAGACCAAACAGTGTTCACTGTTGGCAAAGGATATTTATAACCATACGATCATCTTACTTCAATTAGCTCGAAGATGTTTATCTGAGCTTTCTTTGCATTGATTTTCAGAAAAATTTTTTTCCGAGGATCCAAAAGATGATGGAGCGACATTATTCGAATTTAAATGATCCTTCGTTGACCAAAATCTGAGGACTAATATTGATAGTTGATTTTTTTGTGTGTAAATAACAGCACTCGTAAAGAAACTTAAATTGCATGTTTTATTCACTTATTCCAGCGAAAGTAGAAGTATTAAGGAGCATGCATCATTAACAAATACAATTGTTCTACCCAAACTCCTCTAAAAGGGCTACGTTATTTCCAAATCATAACATCAGCACGCGCACTTTTACCAACAACACGCTCCTCGATATAAAATTAAAGAGTCTAAGGATACATTTTTCGCCTCTTCCCCTTTGGATCCCACCAATGACTGTAAAGAAGAAAGGTGAACTTTATTTTCGGGAAAACCTCGCTCTGACAATTGTTGAAAATATGTTTAGAAGAACATTTATCCTCAGGTGGGACTCGTATCTATTTCGGAACCAAAAATGTGGTTATGTTGTTGAAGCGTGATATCACCACGATGAAATTGCAAAGACTACTGAATAAAAATGAAACTGACAGTTTGCAACCTGACAATTGGGTTGACAGATATAAATGTCTGAAGTTAGTACTGAGCTAAAAAATCACCCCTTCTTAGAGTAAGTGTTATTGTGATATAAATCTACCTTTATTCATTTCAAACTCATCAGGTAAGACGAGTGTTACAAAATGTTTTCATTTTTGGCCGTTAAACACTTAGTTGACCAACTGTTGCGCTTTTCTACCGTAGTAGCCACAACAAATGAAACCTGAACTTAAGGCTTACCATTGACTTTTACATGTCACACCTAACTTCTTTGTGAAGATACTAAAAGGCTAACAATAATAATGAAAAAAGCTTACTTTAACGCTCTAATGTATAATTATAATTATGAATATTGGCTTAGACAACAAATACATGAGTGATTCGTATAAATCACCACAAAATGTGTCTGATTTCAGTTATTGGCCTTAACATTGTCATATTCCTGGTTGGCATGTGTATATTTATGTCAATATTCACTTTTAAAATCGCAAAACCACAACAAAAAATAGTTACATGGTTCTAGAACGTAGTTAAATTTATTTTAGTTTCAACTATGTACGAGTATTTTAAATTAATTTACTTAAAAACAAATAAATGTTTTTGTTAATTAACATTTGCTTTATTCAACCACAAATTGCTGTCTAGGTATTTAGGGAGTGATGTAGACGTATTGGTATTGTCAAGATGTACGCTACCATTAGAAGGCAATCGACCCACAGATGTGTAGACAGTCAGATGTGTGACTTAGACCCCAGTAAAATGTGGTTAAATATCACGATCATCAGAGAGCAACCTGACACTAAATGCTTCGCCTGTGTAAGACATCCGTGTAGATTGACTTAAGGGGGATTTGGTTTAATTCAGTTTAGAAGCTCTATACTCAGCCTTGAAGATCAATGTTTATAAGATAACTGCGACGCGGTTTCAAAATTCTGACATTCTGTGGTCTTGTGATGCATCTACAGTCTTTTAATATTGATATATTTTTCTTATTAATGAAAGCTGACTACCAAACACAATACCACTATTTGTAGGCAGTTCAATGTTGAAGTTATCATCTGATACCCACCTTTTTGTTTGCGATTCTAGCTTCCTAACAGTTTTTGGAATGTTTTTTCTGCAGGCTAATTTTCTTTCCACGACGAGTCCTTGCCCCATATGTTGCGATTAAGCTTGCCTGTGCAACTAGGTAATTTTCTATTTACTGAAGAAGTAATTCATCGTCGGTTTGGAAAAAGAATCTGATGCTGAACTCTGTCAAATACCTTCCCCAAAATCTCTACAGTCTTTGATACCATTCTTCGTTGAGGTATGCCATTGAATCTCCAGTTCACCAGTTGCTACGAAAACATATTGCCAGTACGCTAGCCCCTTTGTAAAATTCGACGCTTTCAAGTATAGGTGGAAGCATTAGGTTGATTACGAATGGTGTAAGGATAGGGGATGTATCTAACTTGTGGGAGGTATATGTTCGATGAGCTTTGGGGGATAGTACATCACCGGTGTCTTACTTGGCAGACATGATTATTAACGTCTAGTATTTCTTTGAAGTGGAGTTGGGCGGTGCAACGAAATCACTAAAAGTCATATAGTTGTGTAGTTTTGCGCGGAATTTGCAACATGTGGGCTTGGATGTGGCCAAACAAATAGTGATACTCTGGCGTAAATTGAAAATTGGAGCTTGTTCACATCCAGTTTCATATGTGAGTGAATCGAGTAATTTTTTTCCTATGTTTTCTAAGCACCAACTTGGGAGACATACGATTTCTACGTATAACGATTAACAAATATAGAAAACGCTAATTTTGACAGAACTAAGCAAAACTGTGCAATGGAAATGTTAAATATTTATTCGAATACAACCACAAATAGTCCCTCGTTTCACAGACAAGGCTTCCATTTCAATCCTGTTGTTCGATACACGGACATAACTAAAACCTACGGACCAAACTACTATCAATTGTCTTTGACAGTGACTATCGCAGTCTCATTACCAACAAAATTGTGCAATTGAAGAATACTGAAGAGATAAGTCTTCTCAAACTCGCTCAACCGGGCTTTAAATTGGAATCTGCCGTACGGGACGATTTGCAAGTACCTATTGCGTATATAACTTAATTCGTGTGGTTTTTTTTTTCAAAAATTGAACGTTTATTTAAGAAAAACATGTACAATAGTATTATTCAAAGTATTGCCCATCTGAAGCTATGACTTTTTCCCATCTTTCTGGCAATTTGTGGATCCCATCCCAAAAGAACTGCGCCGGCTTGGCAGCCAAGAATGAATCAAGCCAATTTTTGATATTTTACTCTGATGTAAACCGTATTTCAGTGAGGGCGTTCTGCATCGACCGGGACAAATGGTAGTCAGAAGGGGCAAGGTCTGGGCTATAGGGCGGGTGAGGTAAGACTTCCCATCCACTGTTTTCCAAATAGTTCTTAACCGGAATAGCAACGTGGGGCCGAGCGTTGTCATGATGGAAAATTATTGCCTCGTGTCTGGTCGCATATTCCGGGCGTTTTTCGGCTACTGCTCTCTTCAAACGGATTAATTGTGTTCGGTAGAGTTGTCCATTGATGATTTCACCCGGTTTTAGCAGCTCAAAATACAGCACACCCATCTGATTCCACGAAATACAGAGCATTACCTTCGCGCCATGGATATTCGGCTTTGCCATTGATTTGGCTGGTTGGCCGGGTTTCACATTTGATTTTTTGCGCTTGGGGTTGTCGTAATAGATCCATTTTTCTTCACCAGTAACAATCCGATGCAAAAATGACTTCCTTTTGTGGCGTTCCGGACATGCAAATCGCAAAACCGCCTTTCGACTTCTCTCGGCTTGAGTTCATGTGGAACCCAATTTCCTTGCTTTTGAATATATCCAGCTGCTCTTAAAAGTTTTGATATGGCTGCTTGAGTGCACCCAAAGATTCTGCGAGCTCTTCTTGTGTTTGGCAACAATCTTGATAGAGTAATGCTTCCAGTTCTTCATCTCCAAACTTTTTTGG
Source organism: Volucella inflata (assembly GCA_928272305.1). Classification (NCBI taxonomy): domain Eukaryota; kingdom Metazoa; phylum Arthropoda; class Insecta; order Diptera; family Syrphidae; genus Volucella; species Volucella inflata. Next base: position 78,178,550 of record OV743719.1, read on the forward strand.
CTGCCCAGGACGTTCATTATCTTCCAAGCCAAAATCACCACTTTTAAATCGTGCAAACCACCTTTGGCACGTTCGTTCAGCTAGCGCATGTTCACCATAAACTTCCACCAAAATACGATGACTTTCGGCAGCAGTTTTTCAGGCACAAAGTTCGACATATTTGAGTGAAAAAGATTTATTGTTGTTTACGCTTCAAATGAATGACTTATACTGAAATGACTAACAATGACAGTAGCTTTCCAACGCATGTTCCAATGGAATAAAACAAGTTACGCCGTCTCTTAGCAAACCGCATGAATTAAGTTATAGACCCAATAAAAGGTTTAGACGAGACTATAGCTAGAATGGCCGATAGATATTGTGATATTTCGATATCTGCAGACTGATAAAGACGACGAAATCCGCAATGCAACTATTGACGCACACACAAAGTAGCAGCTTAAAGTTTAATACATAAAACTGTAGGCAGTAGCAACCAAAACCTGTTTCTACAAAATGACCTTCCATGTCTAAACATCCCCCGAAAAACGGCCAATGGACTAATACTGTTAAAAGCAGGTCCAGGAGAAGGAGACAATTCGGCGACCACAATATTTTTTTACTCAAAGATATACAGTAGGACGTAGTGGTCACAGGAGTGACTTTCTAGTAAGTAAGTATTCAAGCCGAATGATATCATTAACCTAAACCGCGATCTGGGAATATCTTCGAAATGTTGTGGAAAATCGAATTCAAGAACTCAAGGCAAGGCAAGTGTCATCGCCAACGAGAGAAAGCCGTCCTCGTTCATCTGAAGAGTTCCATGCGATCTTCGAAACTGAGAATTAAGAAGTGTGTAGGAACTCCTGATCTATCGAACGGTAGTTCGATATTTCCCACCAGAGATGATATTCTCCAGCAGAGATGATTTTGAAAGTCATCGGTGGGACATCCCAAAAGAGACACAGACACGTTCAATCCGAAAAATCTTGGGTCGATAAGTCTTCTTCTAAATATTAGCAAGTTATACGAAAAAGTGATCAATGGATTCCCGATTAAGTGGGTTGAGGTTTTAATTTTCACAGATGGATTGAAACTGTTTGATCTCATACTGATTTAAACCAAGGATCAAGTTCAAGCATATACACTTGTAACATCACTTCAGTAAGACGAAAGGATATTGCAAACAATGACTGTGTTCCCACAGTAGAGTTTCTTCGTTTGGATATAAAAGGGCTGATCCATGATGAACTAGCGATGTCGCTTATCTTACACGTCGGTCGAACACCATCAAAAAGGAACTCAACTATAACAGAGATGTCGCATATGGCATTGGGATATATTTTTCTCGGTAGCGTCAGCAATGCTGTTATTCTAAAAGAAATTCCGTCGTCGTTTTCAGTTAGGATAAACTTGGTTCGCTTCTTATTTAAGCCATCGCTGTAGACAGAGATTCGCCCAGTTACAAATAGCCGGTCATAGGTCCTGTTGAGTCGAACACCAGTAGCTCACACCAGGACTTAAAACATGGTACCATGGGAGTCAGTATCCTAGATTTTATTCTGGGCCTGGCCTGTTAGGTGTAAATCCGGTAGTGGGAGCGCCACGGTGACTGTGGTTTAAACCTCAAGTCGCAGGAAGGATCTTTCAGTAGTTTTGAGCTGATGTAGAGTTGCAAAAAATACAGGGTGCCGTGATCGTAAGATCGTCATGAGGTTTTGGTTGGTCTCGAGTCATACCACCCTCAAAACGGGTTTCGAATCGCTAACAAAGAAATGACGGAGAGCGGTGGTCAGACATATCCTGACCGGTATGGATGTATAGGTGCTCTGTGAAATTAAGTCTTAATAACCTAAATCTCATTCGCGTACGGAAGTGACTGCAGTAATCGAAGAGTTCACGAGCACCTCTCTTTGATGCAGCGCAGCTTTATATGCTTTTAGTTTGGTTGCCCCTACATTCGTTGTTTAACCAGAGGTATCTTTCTGACGGTACTATAAAACCAAATACAGAACCATTTTCTCTGATAGCTCGTTGGCAATACTCCTATTGGTTTCACACTATCATTCTAAGTTCTACCAGTCTCTTTCTTGATCTTGTGTGCTTGTGATATCTGCACTGGTTCCTTGGCTGATCCGATCTATCTATATGCAAAATATGCAAAAATGTAGCTACAAGTCAGGCGGTTCTGCGTTTCTGACCGTCCCCATAGACCCTATGTTTTTTTAGTCAACGAAATCACGTAGAATGAGTTTTTGGTGAGAGCTTAACAAGGCAAGATGAACTTATAATTTAGTTTCCCCAGATACCACCTATCGAGCGCAGTAGTAATTACTTTAAACATTTCCACCGTAATGAAGTCACCACTCTAACCCCAACTTGAAACCAACAATTTTAACAAAACCTCTTCATAAAGGGTTCGACTAAGCAGAAGGTTGCCAGAATCCTTGATAATGTTGTCCTATTTACATTTCTTGCACAAACATCTCTTATTTAAGTTCCTAATGATATTTCAAATTTTAACAAGCAATACAATAAAAGTGAATTTATTAATTTCCATATCAACCCAGAGTCAATCCCTTAATGCCATTGCCAGCTACTATTGATTTACAATACAAATTCCCGGACAAAAGGTCACTCAGAAATATTCAAAATGAAGACAACAAGGCAAACAACACAAGGAGCGATACTCTGAAAAGCCAATCAACAGGACACCCAACACAAGTGGTTCCTGACAGATGAAGCAACAGTAAATACGAATATAATACCACATTAACGCAGTAACGGCGTTAACTGAACCTAATAAGCCAGACCCAACCGCCGGTAAACACAAAAATCCATTGATGCATACCCCGCCTTAAAGGGAACATACAAAAACAATTTAAGTACAAAATTGCAAATAACCACTACCAGAACATCCGACAGGGATGCCATTTTTGTGTATTTCATTAAAAACTGATTTTCCCAGTACCAGTAGATATAGTCGTACCTTTGGAGAGATGAAGCTTTTGTTTTATTTTTTGAAAAATTAATATTATATTACGGGCGTCTTGGAAGGTTTTTGTTTTTTTCATAGCGTTGTAATGGACACCAGAATTTTCTATAATAATATTGAAACCCAGTGCGGAGGATTATATTACAAATTCATAGAAAATGGTATTCCCATGGCGAAAGGCAGGGTGCTTAAATCGGATTAAAGTTTTTCAAATTAATTGCTATGTCTGAGAAAAGAATTAGCGAAATTATCTGCTTTCGAGAAAGATAAATAAACACTTTCGAACCTTATGCTCAGGATAAGTTTGTAATTATTAAGGGTAATATTCCGGTGTGTTAAGGGACGAAAGACTCCACGATACCATTGGGTTGTGACGCAAAACGCTCATCACACAACCTGCGCGAGTACTAATCCTTACGATGGCAGGGGCGAACTGCTTTAAGAATTTGTATTGTAATAAAAAAAATTGCAAACAATTAATTATGGAAACAATCTTACGATCTCCCTCTATTCCGCAGTTGGTATGCAATGTATGAACATAAGCTTAAATGTTTGAATATCGCAACCAGGTGGTACACTCTATTAGCCTTTTAGAATGCCAATATCCACAGATTAGAACTTTTATAAACTCAATGTCATAGGGAAGGCGACTTACATACGTAGCAGCTATCACAAGTACCAATCTTGTCTATTCTTACTTACTTACTTAGATTGCGCTACAGTCCCGGGTGGACCAGAATCTCAGTTAACATGCGTCCCCACCTTGATCGGGTTTTAGACAGCCTGCCTTCGGTTGCACACACGAAGTTGAGTGACATCTCTTTCCACTTGTGTGCATCACCTACGAAGGGGTCGTCTTCTGCAGCGTTGTATTTGATTAGAGTCCGGGCCGGGATGCTCAATCTTAGCCAGGTTATTGGAGTTTTTCTAACAAGGTCGACATCGCTGTGCGGCACTGACAGTTCTCTGTAGAAACTTGTTCTCCAGTTTCCTGTGATGGAAATGGGATCCAAAAATACCTGTATAACTTTTTTTCCAAGTGCCCAAGAGCGGTTTCATTCCCTTTCGTTAGTGTCCGTAAAGCGGAATCGTATATCAGTGTCTAGTATATATATTATCTTTTTGTTTGCTAAATGGTTGGCTTAGCTGCTCAATTGCCAAAAAAGCAGCGATTAGCAAGAGTGATTCTTTGCATGATTCCACGCTGGTGAAGTTGTCGGAGTCGATAGCGGAACCGAGGTAGATAAAGCTCCTTACTACCAGGTTTTGTTATTGTGTGCCCCACTTTGTGGACAGCTTTTTCTCGGATTTGCACTTATATGAATGTTAAGTCAATTTGGGCTTACTCAGCCTTAAACACCACCGTATTATCATATTGTGGACAGATCGTTGACGGTGCTCGCAAAAAATGAAGTAGAAGATCTTGTATGCAATGTTAAGCAAACTAATGCCTATACTATATAATTGGTGAAGTAAAAAGCCTCCTATGTGGTTTGAGCAAATAATGGTGAAGTTCAATTAATCGGATTGATCACAGATGCTTTGTGTTTGCTAGGTCGCCAATAGTACATCCATTCTTATCAGAGCAGATATTGTGCTTTGCTATGTGCGAGTTGTCTAACTTACAAACAACCTACAGGATAGAAGGGAAGAGTTAAAACTCCGCTTTGGAGATGTTGCACATTCTGATCTACTAAGCGTTCTTCCACAACCATGTCTATATAAGCACCATAATGAGTCTGTAAATCTATATTGACCTATTCTTCAAGTGGGTTGACGTAGTTCATAGGAGATTTCTGTTACTAACTATAGTCCGCGTTGATACAGTCGCCTGAATATATCTACCATGCATCTTCCTACCGCCGCTGTTCGCATTATATTGTTGGTATTTGTTATTTTGTTTAACATTCGCGCTTATAAGTTTGATGAGAAAAGTCCGGTTTAGCGGGGCTAATACTCGTAGGCTAACACGAGGAGGTTAAATAGCGCAATTGTAGTGTTGTCATAGGTAAGGCAATCCTGGTTTTATAAATTTTGACTCCAATAGTTTCTGAATCAGAGTCGCTGAACTGTATTTCGTGGACTTAATATTAAATCCATTGTTACATTGAGCTACCAAGCTTCACTTATTTTTAGTAAAGTTTGCCATTTTCTTATGGAAAAACTGAAGCCACAATAACGCTTTTTTAAATCGTTGAAACCTATTTGCAAAATTGAAACTCTGTTCGCGAAGCATATAGAGTACTTCGAAAAATTTCCAGTAGCCATCGATGATCTGAATTGATATTGAGAAATTTTGAACCTAAATCGCACAATTTTGTGTCTGAGTTCACATCAGCAAGAACAAGAACAATGCATTCGGTCCTTGTGGGGGACACGTATTGAGAAGGATTTATCGATTCGTTAGCCTTTGAAGAAACTTGTCATCGTAAAGATCGGTCCAAATGCTTAAAATATCTAATTTGTCCAGGTACTCAATCCGCGAGAACATTTATTTATCGTGTCGGGTGTAAATTGGGCCAATATTTGTTGAGAGGTGAGACTTATTTCTGGTTAAACGGGTATGTAAACAACAGAATTGCCATATTTGGAGCGAGGACAATTCTCATTAACTTCACCAGATGCATCCGCACGTCTGTCAACTGTGGATTGTTTCTTGCTTATTTTCTTATTTCTTCTTGATTATTTCGGTTTAAAATTGCTGTCAATCAATGGACAGTACATCTCTAGTGTTTCATGTAGGGATCCACCATGTTTGGCATAGGCTGATAGACCGCCTACGCGGCGAAGTGCTGCATCACTTTCCTGATCTAAAATGGACTATTAACTTCATTAAGACCGGTATCAATTCGAACCCATCCTGTAGGCTAGACTTCCCTTTGGTCGATGCTTAGGCCTACCTAAAACGTTCGCTAATCTTACGGTCATGGTACCTTCAAGTGTTTTCTACATTTTTTAGGGTTTTAACAAAATAGTCAAAAACACTTTTCTATAGTTTAAGGTTAAAGCCACAGCCTCATGGAAGTGAGAGGGCCGACCTTTTCAAATCAGGCCAGTATCGAAGTTCCAGGGGCTTCTGATATCTATGGTGCAGTCGGCACTCTTGATATTCTTTTGTAAAACATTTGCTTAACAAATGTTTGTTATCAGAAAAAAAGAAGTTGCCTGTGTAATCAGGTGAATTCTTGTTCCCAAATGTGCGTCACATCAATGTGAAAGAACTGTGTTTTTAATAAGATGGTACTGCACGCTTTGACACCAACGGAAATCCCTTTTTTAAAAACACAATGAGCCCGTCAATTAACCCCCAAGATTATCTGATTTGTCGCTTTTGGATTATTTTCTGGCGGACTACATCAAGTCACTAGTTTATGCCTTGGGCAGATCATTGTTCGAGTAATGGCCGACATGCATCCCTAATTTCTCTTGAAAGTGTTCGAAAATTGGTCCCCTAAAATGAGTTGTGTGCAAGCCAGCCGTGATGGTTATATAAAGGGTTTTCCAATAAGGACTTGACAACTTTTTTTTAAAATAAAACGCAAACCATTTGAGATATTTCAAAAAATTTTTTATTGGCTTGAAGTACAATCAAAACATTTATGAATGGAACTCGACTTCGTTCATATGGCCACCGCGGGCACGTTTGCAGTGATCGAATTTTTGGACCCAATTTTCAATGACTTGAGCACACATTTCGGCCGAAACGGCCGCCATTTCACGTTCAATGTTGGCTCTGAGGTCTTCCAACGTCGTCGGCTTGTTGGCATAAACCAATGACTTAACGTAGCCCCACAGAAAATAGTCAAGCGGCTTTAAATCGCATGAACCAGGCAAAATACGTTATAATGTGGTCTGAGCGATGCCCAATTCTTGAGAACGCCGTGGAATTGACTGATTTGGATCGTTTGCTATGGACGCCTAAACGGCAGCGATATTTTCGACACTTCGACCAACCCGTTGCCTCACTGACACGGCAACATCATACAACGAATATGTAGACTCAAATTTTTGCACTAAACTTGTTATTGCCTGTGTACTAGGACGAGAATTGCGACCGAAAATTGGAACTAACGCAGTCACCGACTCCGAATCTCGGTAGAAAATTTTTATAGTTTGGAGACGTTGCTCGTTCGTGTACTTTACCATGATGAAAATGTTGAGTTTACTGAATAAATTGACAGTGACAGTTTGATGATTAGTTGAAGAGTGCATTCACAAATTAAATTCAAAGTTGTCAAGTCCCTATTGAAAAACCCAATATATGTATGTCCAAAAAATCTTTTTAAATATTAAATGACATAAAATGAACCTCAATAAATTGACATTAAGTCAAATTCGTTGTATGTGACATAGACTTATACTCGTATGCAATTCGCCTTGATAAATGTTACCATTTTGCTCTTCATCTCCTTGTATCTTCTCTATTATTAAAATTCGTGATTGAAAAATGATTTTTGTTTTTAAATAAATAAAAAAATATTAATAATTTCTTTCCGGTGTTTACTTTAAAATCGGAAAAAAATTTACAACATGAGTACATCGCTTCTGGGAAGTAAACATTCTATCGCTAATCGGGTTTTTTTAGATCACCGTACGAGGCTATGTTAAATAATCGGTTTTCCATTAAATGTTTATTTTTATCAATTTTATTTATATCTAACGTACACATCGCATACAACAAAGAATTTAATAAAAGTGAAACTTTTTTAACAAGGTTGTTACAGATGCGATTTAAATGTTGTACATATGTTGTTGAAAAGTCAGCTTTCGAAAACAGCAGGGCAGCGTTTAAAACGTAATTAAATTGTTGTAAATCATTGAACACTACGAATATTTATCTGTTTGTATATTTCAATCTTTTAAATATTTTCAGTCACTATAAATATTTTTATTTTGCTTATTTTCATAGAATTTAAATTAGTTTTATGGTGGTGGTTGCTACAATGCCATTGTATATTGATTCATTGTACTACTGCACAGTGTACCTTCGTTTAGTTTTAATAGTTTCTCTAAGACATCTTCCTTTTTTCTTAGGAGGAGTTGGTATTTGTGACTTTAAAGTTACTTAGTTTTCAATGCGAAGTGTAGAAGCGCGTCTGTTGACACAAGTGATATGTCCGTTTTTCTCGGAACCAGAAGGCCGACATCTGGCGTGGGCATTAACAGATTGCTACTATTGACAAGTGTATTCTTGAAAAAATGAACCGTCATATTAATGGCAATTAAGTAGCAGATATCGCCAAAGCTAAAGAAACCGGGTTTTATAAATGATTTGTTTATAACCTTGTTCATCGAAAGTCTATTTTCTAAGGATCTTAGCATGACGGTACGCGTTAAAAAACACTATCACATCCAATTTCTTTAAATGAACTAAGTTGTGCCAATAATCTAACTAGTTGCATGCAAACTTTTTGGAACTTGTCCATTATCCATGTGCTATGTATCTTGTGTTTCGCTGATTTTCTTACTTGTTTGACGAATTTGTACACTATGTTTATCTTGGTCAAATAATCACACAATGGCAGATCAGGCAAAATATCGAAGAAGTTTACGAAAATACTCACGAAGATTTTGCAAACTAATGAGAAAGCTCCTTCTGATACTAAAACTTCTTTATTCTAAAAAGGCAAATATTTATCAAGGACTTGACAAGAAATTCTAAGGATACATAAGATTCAGTCATGTGGTCCAGCCACTGAAGAGTCTTCGATTCTCAGCTGGACGTACGAAGGTCTAGGTGATTATGATGGCTATGCATGTTAGCCTTATTAATTTACAGACTAACTATAGGTGTAAATATTATTCCAGGGGCCTTAGTTATTCAAACTTTTAGTACAATTTGATCATTATGACTTTTTCTTTTATGGTTGGAAAATCTGTGTATCTTTTAACTGTCTTTTAATTCATAACTTTAATGGTGAAGTATTCCGAACCTCTACTAATAAGTCATAAAAGCATTTTCAACTTAACATTTTCAGCAGCAATTTCAGAAGAAGATGAACAAGCCTTTTCTGAAAGAAATCTCTCGATTCTCCAAACATGCGCTAATTCAAGCGACACATGCATGCAACATTCTGAATATCCAAAAATCATAGGGATAATTTCTAGAACTAGAATCGCGACATCTTCAGAGAGGTACTCGAGGTCAACGTAGACTATCACCCGTTACCGATTAGCTCTTAGCATGTTAATATCATTCGTCTAAATGGTGTATCCAAGATTCATCAATAATAATTAATCGGCGCCAAATCTTTGGCTTATCCCCAACAGAGAGTTGGAAATGCGGTCAGCTTTCTATTGCTTGAATTTTGATCCAATATGTACTCGTATATCTCTAACCCTAATTCGAAGGTTTTCTGGAAAATTATTAGTGAACTTGAGCCATGGTATCGTTAGTGGTTGCAGCTATTGGCCGACCCACACATTTACTGTCATCCAAGCTGGTACAGCCACGTTTAAATGTAATTTCACAGTGGTAAATAATGGTGCAGGGCGATGACGCGATAGTTAGAAGTCGTTCATTGATCCCTGTGGAGATCAGACGTGTTTCGGCTTCTTTTGTGGAATAGTGAATCGAACATTTAGTGGATTAGCAAATTAGAGACAATTTCTTTTAAGTTATTCGGTAGACTGGTGTTAGTAACACTGAACCAACTCGCCAATCCTTTTCAACATTTACACAAGTGATCTGATAGGTTCATAACATTGAGGTTATAAACATTCTTTTGCAACGTGACTTCGATAAAATTAAACAATATTGCGACGACTGGAGGTTGAAGATTAACTTTCAGAAGTCGGAAACCATTCTGTTTAAGACGCCTTTGTCTGGGGGGGGGGGGGGACTCTGCGGATACCAGAAAGAATTGGCGAAAATTTCAGATCGTGGGACAACACAGGCACCCACTTGCTTATCGAAATGTAGTCACATACTTTGGGATCTGGCTAGATCAATATCTGTATTTTATGTAACAAACATAAGCCAAGGTGCTTTTGCCCATACAAAGAGACTTACTTATAGCAGGCAACTCGATGTGACGGTAAAGGTGATCTGCTACATGGCCCTTATTCGGCCTATGCTTACATTTGGTTGTCCCGTGTGGTTCAATGTGAGAGCAAGTCTTTTGGAAAAGATTCGGGTGTTTGAGAGGTCTTGTCTTCGCTTATACAGAACACCAGAGTCTGTGTACATAAAATTCTATCCTAATGAGGTCTTGTACGACAGTTAAGTAGGGCGGTAGAAAGTCGAGACATGAGGGATGGTGCTGGGCAGCACCAACAATTTTGGTGGCTTGCAGAATAAGGGGTAGCTCCATCTCCAACTCATCAAAACACTTTATGACAGGTCAAAACTATATTTTTTGCATTTCCACAAAAAAAACCGCATTCGACTCACTTACATGATTGCCAAACAACAACCGCTCTTCTAACATTTTATTGAGTACGTTTCTTAGTTTGCACAGCAAATTTACTGACTATTGTAGACGAGTGCTCTCATCTTTATGATGAGCTTGCAAACTTTTAAGCCAATTCCCGTACAACTACGTCACGAACTCTTAGAGCTGTATCAATATGAAGTCCAAAAACCGAAAACACTTCGAATACCTAGGCGACTGTCGTCCGCCTAATATGCTAACAACGTGACGCATACGAGAAATTGAAGAACAATCGGCTTACAAGCCTCACGAAGTTATGCTTTTCGGTGTTTCCTCAAAGGAAGACAAGGATGGTGTTTCTTTGCGAAAATGTGGTTTAGTGAGTAAAAATTTTACTCTGATACCGACACAGTCTACGTGTAGCTTCCTCCTCCAAAAAAATTAAAAAAACGTCGGCTACAAGCGAATGCGCAACACATAATGTTCCAGCAAAGAGGTTCTTCAAATCAGAGCTCCTAGGTTCAAAACCAGAAGAACGACCGAACATACATTTTAAGGATCAAGTTGCCACAAATGTCACAGTTCTTCATTTAGAAGACTTTAAACAGCGTGGCTGGGATCAAAGAAAGTAGAAATCTGTCGTATCTCACTCAAAGACTCTGTAAGCATCGGGATCTCGTTAAGTAAGTTTGATTAAGACAGCCGATGCCAGACAAATTAGGCTGAATGCTAACAAGTTTAGGGTAAAATGAAGTCTGTGGTTGGATCTCATTTGTTTTATCTTGAACTCTTGTCTCAGTTTTGCGTTATTTGCAGCATTTGACGATTTAATTTTTCAAGCCAAAGAAAGTCTTATAGATACATCTTTTCGATTTTCGTTATATTCAATTTCATCGGCCTTTGCATTAGTTTATTGTTCTTATGGTTGCTGAAGCAGAGTTTTCGAATATACTCTTTATGGCGTCATTTTCACGGGCCAGATGTTCATTTGAAGACACTGATAACGTTCTAAAATCTTAAAGAAAGCTCATTGCTGAAAACGCCATAGTTTTAATGAGTTGTATTTTGCCCACTCCTGCAGTCTATGTAAATTTGAGCTCCTTATTGTACACGTTCTTTGACATCATACTCGTAGTTGTCTCCACCTTCTTATCTAAACCAGTCGACGTTGGCTGTACTATAATTTATTCTGCTGTGACAAAAATCTGTTTCAACTTTCCAATTCATAAGCCAATGAGAAATTTTCTTTTACGTCGATTTAAATTTAGAAAACAGGTATTCGTGTCGTTCTTTGTTTCCAGCCATTGAGCACCCTTGTCGCATTTGCTTCAAAAGTTCTGCTTAACGAAAAATACTTCAAAAACTATTTAAATATTCAAACTTAAGCTATCACCTTGGGTACATATGTACATTTATTGTATAAATACACAAAATACAAAAAGCTCTGCGAAATCCTTCGTGTCAGTCGCAGGATGAGAACTTTTTAAGCATTCCTCCTTATGAAGCTCTGTCATTGTTACATGGTTACAATGATGTGGTATTCTTTCACTGTGCGTTCATCCCCCTTTCAAACTCGACCGACCAGATGTGTGCGACAAGATTTTTTCCCCTTCACTGGAGCCAATTTTGCACCTTACTCCTGACTATAGTTTGTCACATTTGCCTTGTAAAGCAACAATTTTATACTTCGTTTGTGTTGTGAGCTGTTTTACCGACACTTTCGGATTATACTCGTAGTCGTATCCTTCGTCTTGTTTGGATCGCAATGTCAGGGAGTCTGTAGCTCTTAAGAAAGCAAGTGATTAAAATCAGTCGACATAAAAACCCCTAAAAAAAAGACGTTTTACTAAAAAGCTACTTTTTGGCGAATTTTTATTGTCCTTTGGATGCAAGTTTGTTTGTATGTAGTGGAAAACGAATATGGTATTCCCGGGAGCTGTAAAATTAAAGGACAAGGACAGTTGATGGCGATGGAAGGATGATGGACGAGTCCGATGTGCCTTTTGGGACTTGTTGCTTTTACTATAGTTGGCGCGCGAGAAATCATGAATTTTTTATATCCAATGGCATCGGTTGATGGTGTGTTGGTACCGATGCGAATACTCGTAGTTCTCGATTGAATTTAAAATATTTTTTCCTGGCTTTTAATTTAATTGAAATTTGCGGCACCACTGGGACAAATGTACGGCAGTTAATTTCAAGTGCTGTTTACTCAATATGAGCGAATAAATTAAAGCTGGATTCGTATTGCCATTTGTTAAGGATTTTTGTTGAACGTGTTTTTTTTTGCTGAAGATGTGGCCTTTTGATAGTGAAGCCTCTACTTTATGGCTTCGTTTTATTTTTCTATTTTCTTTTAAAGCTTTTATAAAAATTTACTGAATACGCAAGTGGTTAAATAGGGGAATCTTCATAAAAGGTGTTTTTTTTTAAAGGAATTGCACTCTTTTTTTTCTACCAAAAATGGCAGGAGTTCGGTTCTTAAAAAAATGTTAATTCATATGACTTTAGTGTGTTGGTCTGTTTTTTGACGAAGCACATCTATCGATACAATTTTCGGCTACTTTTTCGTCCACTGGGGGCTCTATCTCACTAGCAACACTGTAAATATTGGCTTCCCAGGCTTAACAGTGTGAAGCTTATCAGCATACATCCATGATTTCAATAGCCCCGAAGAAGTAAGAAAAAGTGGACAAGCCAGTCCATTAGTTCAGAGGCCAATTTATTGATCGATATTATCCTATCGATGAATCAAGTACTTAGGTAATCGAGGCTAGTGTTGCCTCAAAAAAGGACACCCTTTTAATTGCGCCAACTACAGAGGAATCACTCTTCTTACATCGCATACAAGATCTTATTTGCCGTATTGTGTGAGCGCCTGAAGTCGATTTTAAGGCCACGTATGACAGCGTCTATAGAGACGAGCTAAAGAGAAAAATGTCTAGTTCAAGCATCCCTGCCAAACTCGTCCGTCTGTTCCATCAAGGTCGGTGAAGATCTCACCAAGACGATTGATGTTAAAACGGATTAAGACAATGTGATGCGCTATCATGCGATTTCTTCAGCATCATACTTGAAAGATTAGTGTTAAACTCACGTGCCAACATAAGAGGAACAATCTTTCAAAAGTCAGTCCAATTAATCGCACAGGCGGATGATATTCCTTCACAATGGGTTCCAAGACGGTCGATTGATATACTTTGGCTGATGTTTTCACTCCTTTCTCGCAAATATGGAGCTTGGTAACGACATCGTAGCACACTCCCCCCCTCATACCATTACAGACACGGGATGGTGGCCTCTTTGAACCCTCGGGATGAGTTCCCACGATCGTTCTGCTTATTGAACGATTCTTCTTCACCGAAGAAGTACCGGCTGAATAACGCTTTCGATCTTCGCTTGGGTTTTTTCTTCAATGCGGCCGCGAGCAGGTGTCCAGTGTGTCGCTTGTACGCGCTGAGTCCTAAATCTTCTTTGATAATTCGAGACATGGGTTTTCGCGAAAATTGCATTTCCCGCGACAAGATTTTCTGTTTTCGCAGCGGTTTTCGGTCGATTCGTTTCTTCACGGCTTTGATCGCTTTCGGAGTTCTCACAGTACGTGGACGGCCGGATCTTTGACGGTCTCGTAATCCACCAATTGCGAGTGATTCCAAGCGGTCGCAACGTCCTAAAGATATCGCCTTTTTCCGTGTTGCATTTAAGTAGGCCAACTACAACAATACGATTTTCGATGTCGCCCCATTCCATGATTATAAGCAATTAATGTCAAAAACTTTTTACGTCACAATGAAGCATAAATATCAACTGTCAAATCGCAATCAATACGAAATGGATGCGCCCAGTGTTGCATTCGTAATGAGTGAGTTCAGTTGTATACCTGTATTTATGACTTGACTAGGTTACTTTGTGGTAGTTTAGGACTTTGTCTACCTAGGCTGCGCTATCAATGCAGACAACAACATCAGCGCTGAGATCAAACGAAGAATAAGTCTTGCCAATAGTTGCTTCTTTGAGCTAAGAAGCCAATTAACCAGCAAAGCCTTTTCTCGAACAACAAAAGTTACCCTATATAGACCTTAATAATCCTAGTCCAGCTCTATGGCGCAGAGGCATGGACATTATCAAAAATGGTTTAGGGTGCTCTTGGCTTCTTTGAGAAGAAAATTCTTCGAGTAATTTTCGGTCCGGTCTGAATTGACGGGGAGTGGAAGAGGCAATACAACGATGAACTGTACAGACTGTACAGCGACATCGATCTAGCCAGAAGGTTGAAGATCCAATGACAGAGATGGCTGGGTCGTATAGAGCGGATGGACACCAGTGCTCCGGGCCGAAAAGTCTTCGAATCTGTCCACGAGGGACTGCGAATTGGAGGACGATTGTCCACGCAAGTGGAAGGGGACCTCAGCCAACTTAGCGTGCGAAACTGGAGGCAGCTACCAAAAGATCGAGCTGTTTGAAGACGCTTGTTGACTGAAGCCAAGGTCCGCGCCGTACTGTAGCGCCACCTAAAGTAAGTAAAGTAAGTAAGTTGCATGTATCTATTTATTCTTAAGTCTTGCTTTGCTGGAAATACTGAAGATAGAACCTTAAACTAATATCATGGATAAAAATTAGCTTGGACGAGCTGTTTCGCAAAAATGTGACTACAAGGTAGGTGTCTTTCAAGGCACGATAAAAGATGTCAGAGTGGATCTTTTAGCTACGATTCATACGTTTCTAAATGAAGTCCCGTTGCGGAAACAAGTTTCTGAGGCAAACTTAACGGCTCACGATGTATTTGGTAACCTAACACTAGTCAAGCAGTCGCATTTCGCTGGGCCACTGTCGGTTTCGAATTATACTCTTCTCACTGGAATTATTGCTGGAAGAGGGATCAGCTTTTGAGAACATAAACCGAAGCGATTCCTTTATTGAAGACGGTGTCAATAGTAATGGCAAGCTATATAGTAATTGGCCTAGAAATACTGCGCTGAATCAAATTCTTGGGTCATCTACTGATAATTCGAGTTTTTATAGGGATTTTGAAGAAAGTATAGCACTATTCGATAAGCAGGTCCTATAAGATATAATTAAAGCCAAACAGAAGCCAGATATAGGTCGCCAGGTGGTTACAAAGCATCTCCAGTTCAATTGCGCGCGATTGAAACCATATTCGATTGCTCAACATATTTTGTTACGTACGTTGAAGAGTCCATTCGAGGCAGAATCATTTTTCTGTTTTGAGGATTTTGACAAGCGTACTTAGCCCTTTCCTCTTTAACGTAGTACTCGACTATCTTTTAAAAGACTGCATGCGCGAACCAAATGTAACGCCAATTCTCTTCGCTGACGACGCAGTTATACTTAGCGATAACGTCGAAGATTTACAGAACGCCTTAGATTCATGGAGAAATGCGCTAGAGAGAAACGGGTTTAAAATAAGTCGTTCAAAGACGGAGCATTTGACGTGCCCATTTGCACATCCGTTGCGACCTGTTCCGGATATAATGTTAGACGGAATAGTTCTTCCGAAAAGCACTATCTTTAAGTACTTAGGATCAATCGTTAACATGGAAGCGAAATGTGACGACGACGTAAACCACAGAGTGAGTGTGGGATGGATGAAATGGCGGGAAAATTCGGGAATCTTTTGCGACCGAAAATTTCCACTTAAATTAAAGGGGAAACTCTACACCACGGTTGTTAGACCAGCTCTTATATACGGTTCACAGTGCTGGACAATGTACGAAGCGTTTAAAAACAAAATGACGACAGCGGAAATGAAAATGTTAAGGATGTCTAGTGGAGTCACTAAACGCGATTGTATTAGATCTACGCGTATAAGAGGAAGTCTACATATAAAGAACTCGGTAACCGAACAGCTTGAGGCGAATAGAATAAGTTGGTATTGCCACGTTCAAAGAAGATCTGCGGAAAATCAGGTTAAAAAGGCACTATCAACTACGGTCAGTCCAACTGTAAGAAAACGAGGTCGGAAAAAGAATTCCTGGATTTCTCAGATGGCAAATGCGCAACAACGTCTGGGGTTAACCACTGAAGCGATCCAGGACCGAGCATTATGTAGACGCGTTCTGCGGTCTGCGACATTAGCCAACCCCATAAGCGGAGCAGCAGCGATGCAGTAAAAATGGGAAACTCGTTACGCATAAGTTCGTATAACGAGGAAAGGGTTAATGAAAGGATAAGAGGATTTTGACAAGCCTGCTGGTTTCATGAAGTATTTTTTTTCATAGAGATTCCACTCGTTTTATTAATAAGTCTTAGGTGACCAGAAGTGTTTGGATTGTCGTAGATAATCGCTTTATATCTGCGTTTCAGTGTAGGATGGTCATCTACTGGAGTTTTTCCCGTCAGATACATTAGGGGAGGACACCGTTTAGGTTCGTATGCCTTTAGTTTATTCTGATAAGACCTTGAAGTAGATTGGCTTACTAGCGATACAATTATTAAAACTATATGTTCGTATTTGTAAAATATGGTGGAGTAAAAGTATGCACGGTAAATAAAATCGTATCTCAACTTGAGGGATGGAGGCTTGAAAAGATATTCATCTTGTTCGCATAACCGCAATTGAGAGGAGAAGATGCAGACCTTTAAATCAACTTTGGGGGGAAATCAACACCCAACCAACTTGATGTACATAGGTGACTGTAGGCAGTTTAAGTATCCCTACGAAACATGGCCGTTCCAAGACTTTAATAGAATGTACATTGGTGCGGGACTCGAAAATTGCATCTGGATAGAAGCCAGTCTGTATGCGAAACCAAAACTGAAACTGAACATCACAATGAGTTGTCAAAAGTCTATTGAGAGACAGGAGAAGGGAGAGCTTTCTTTCTCAAGTGGCGAAAGAAAGGCAACCAATAAACATGTTTTCACTTTGGCAAAGAGACATCCTACTCGTATTTAAAACTCAATTTGTGGATACAATGTACTCGTACACCGACTGAACAAAAGCAATTTACCAAGGTGAGAATTCATATATCTGCAAATTGATTGCTAGGATGACTCTGGCATATATTACTTTTTTTTTTCTTTTCGTATTCAAACACAAACACAAACACAGAACATTTTCGGCATTTTTACCAAGTTCATAAGGTTTAGCCCGAGACATGGGCTAAATCTCTGCAACCCCTGCATTTCAAAGGCTTCCAGCTCTGTCAGCAAGAGGCTTAACTGGATTTATTTTATTTTTTTTTTGTCCTTACCAAGGAGCATAGAAACGAGTGGTGGTGGGATTCTATCAAAAGATGATTTAGAAGGTGGTTCTGGTGGTAGAGTCAACTTGAAACCTGCTGAAAGGAGCAACACATTGATTGTAATGTAGGATGGGGTAAGATGTTTGTGTTTTTAAGAGATTAACGACGGAGAAATTCAAAAGAATCCTCGCAATTAAGTTCTATTTGAGCGGGGCATCTATCTGCCATGTGAGTAGTACAAATTATTTGTACATGCCGCCGCTGTCAGTGTTTCAAATACAGATGAAGATGACAAATGCTTGTGTGAGAAAAGAAATAGTCGTACGCATGTACATTCGTTCTAATTAATAGCCGCAATTAATTAATCCAAACACATTTCGCGTTCGCTTTTCGGACCTCTGGCCTTGGACTAGACCCACAATGACGTCTTTTATATCACTGTAAACATCTGAGATTATAAATGCCATGCTATTTAGTATGTACAAACAATTATTGTATAGAATGGTGTTAGTGAAAATAAATTGATGCGTCACGTAGTGTGAGTAGGCACCATGGAAGTTTGTAAACATATCAACAGCCTTGAGGTGGTCGCTTGGATTGAATGCGAAGGAACCTTAGTGTGTTAGGGTAATTTTTCTGCAACAATGAATGTGCTAAATCATCGAAACTCAAATCGATAGGAGGAGTTGTTCTGTAATCCCAGTTCTCATACGAAGTATCATGACCTCGTTCTCCCCCAGGACTTGGATGGTGCATTTGAAAATTATGTAAAATAATCTGCTATATCCTGTAAGGCAAAGGACAAATGGCATTAGAGCTTACATGACTCTAACCTACTTGCAAAACTTTGAATAGGTTATAAGGTAAACCTTTTCGGATACGTGTGAAGATTTAGGTTGTGATATATTATACCCAGTGGGCCATTTAAGATAAACAGAATACATACGAATACATAAGGAATGTACGTGTATATCCTGGCCCAGTTCGAAGGCTTAATGTAATGGCAGACATTATGAATTTTCGCCCAAATATATTTTGGCAATAAAACGAATAGTTTTGGTGAAGTCCTCGACGAGGTGGTATTTAGGTTAGAAGTTTATTTAAACAGCAAACTGGGATGTATTTGCAAGTCCATTAAATACGAACGAATGCTGACCCAAAAACTTACTAAACAAAGTCAAAAGAAACTTCTTCAGTGGCTATTTAGCTAATGAGGGTAAACATAACTTTTAACATTGCTCTCCAATGGGCATTTGAATATGGCCAGTGTCAGTTGTCAGATGTCAGATTATGGGTTGAGGTGATAATATTTTTAATGATGGAGAAGAGTTGCTGTTTGATTTACTCAATCTATTTCCATGAAGATGTTTTTTGTCTGCATGTTAAACTGGGTCATCTACAGGGGTGGTTTTATCACTCTGGGTAAGAATCGAAGACTTTCATTCAATCAACGTCTCCCAACGAACTGAAACACAGACTACTGTACCTCCTCCTTCATAGTTTCTCGGTGCCAACTGACCCAAAAGCATTCGAATATTGCGTTCAAAGGACAAAGATATCTTTATCTTGTCTAATTCTCAGCCTCAACAATCAAGGCTTAGATAATGAGGACTTATATTGAGTCACTTTAGGCAAGGCCTAAGTAATGAATGAAATAGTGATTGGTTTTTCAATGAGATTGACAGAATCTCTTCCCATCTCAGAGTTTAAGCTGTCTCTTGTGTGCTCTTGTCCAAATTTCCGATTTTGTATTGCTTCTTCTCAAATAACCGCATTCACAGCTTAGCCAATTTGTTTGCTAAGTGGGATGAAAAGTAACCTCCTTGGGAATGAAATAAAAAATTTTTTTAAATGTTTTTTTTATTTTATTCAATATAGTCCCCTTCTGACTTGATACACTTATTCCAGCGATTTTCCAACTTCTTGATCCGATGATTTCCTCGCGTGAGTTGAATTTTTTATTGATGAGCCATCTTTTCAGGTTTGGGAGAAGATAATAGTCCGAGGGAGCAAAATCGGGCGAATACGGTGGATGCGACAGCAATTGGAGCCGTAATTCATTGATTTTATGCGTGGTTGTGACGCTCTTATGAGCCGGCGCATTGTCTTGCAAAAACAAATTTTTTTTCGCTTCATGTGAGGCCGTTTTGCAGCGATTTCGGCCTTCAATCGCTCCAATAATGCACAGTAATACTCGCTGTTGATGGTTTTTCCTTTTTCGAGGTAGTCCACGAAGAGTATGCCATGAAAATCCCAGAAAACCGACTCCATAACCTTTCCGACCCATTGAGCCCCCCTCGCCCGCTTCGGAGCACTCGTGCCGGCTTCAGTCCATTGCCGGGCATTCATTCTGTTTTCTTGTGTGTAGTAGTGGATTCAGGTTTCATTAATAGTTACCAATCGACGCCAAAAGTCCGCCCGATTCCGCATTAGCAAGTCCAAACACTCTTTCGAAGTGCTCTCGCGTTCTTGTTTTTGGTCAGGAGTGAGCATGCGCGGCAGGATAACTTTTTTATATGCATAATATTGCCCAAAATATGGCGTGTGCGCTCAGTATTAATCTTTGTGGTATCTACTAGCTCGCGCACCTTCACTTTCCGGTCAGCCCACACCATTTCATGTATTTTTTTGACATTGTTCTCTGTAACTGCATCGGAGGGCCTGCCGCTGCGGACCTGATCGGTAGTGGAGTTTCGGCCACCACAAAACTCTCGAAACCAATATTTGGTGGTGTAATCTGACGGAGCATTAGCCCCATAATATTTATCCAACTTTTCTTTTGTTTCCTTCGCCGTTTTGCCTTTCAAAAAATAATGTTTTATGAGAGAACGAAAATCGTGTTTGTCCATATTCAACATGATGCCAAACACGTCAACAACAATCAGCTGTCAGAACAAAATTAAAGACAGTACCGCACTGAAATTTGGCATGTCTGCCTAAATATGAACGGACTTCAAGGCACTATAACCTTTTCTGTAGTAGCAGCGCATTCTGGCGGTCAAGGAGGTTACTTTTTACCCCACGTAGTAAATACAACTTCGGGCATATGTCCATCACGGCAGAATCTGATGAATCTCATCCGAGAGATAAGGTTTTCGACCAATTTTTAACCATTTGTGGTTATATATCCTCAATAACACGAATGATATGCCTTATAATGTGTCGATTGTTGTTGGTTTATTGGCGTAGACTAGTGGCACGTATCTCTAAAGAAAATAATCAAGAGGCGTCAAATCAATAGATCTTAGAGGCAAATTTACAGGTCCATTACGCGATATTATGCGTTCCTCGATTGTTTCCTTCCTTGACTGTTTCGTAGCGCCATCTTACTAAAACCACATCTCTTTCACATTCATACCATTCAATTGGGAAAAGAACAAATCAATAGCCATGGCTCTATTGTGAATACTCTTGATCGTATCATGCTGATTAGCTTGGTTTTTGAAAATGATTTTGGGCCAATCCACCGCAAGCTCGATGCAGGGAGATAGTTATTCACTTTTTGTAAGCCTACAAACCAAGATCTTTGCATATAATTTTCTATAATTAGGATGGACAAAGACTAATCTGTTGTGAATGAGGTCGAATTGATAAATTTAGGCCTTCTTCAACACTCTCCTGAACGGATGGAATATTCTCTTCAGTGTGCATTTTTTCTATGCGTTTCGGTGTCACTGCGAAAACGGTCGACAATACGGCGAATAGCGGTCTCAGATGGTCGATTATGTCGGACGTTAAATGATGCAAGTGCTTTATATATATATTTTTTTCCACACCAAGTCCAACGGCGACAAAACCCAAATGAGTGATAAAACGAACTAAGTGTGCAATGAATCGATTGTTGGACCGCTTGTTGGACGTTCATGATGCATTGTCTTCTTTCTATGTGTTTGTGTGATTTTTCTGAGATCCAAATATGGCAATTTTGCTTATTTACTTAGCCGCCAAGATGGAAACGCTTCTGTTCCGAAGAGGTCATTTTATGAGTCAAAATGTTGTTAAGTCCGTGCTGATCTAAGGCCCAAACATAGAAGCGAAAATGAAACTTCTGCTTCAATTCCAGAGTCGAACGGCAAATAATCCGAAATCCCTATGCAAAATTCTTCTCAGGGTAGTACGACTGATGTTTAGTTGCTGAGATCTTTAGCTCGTTGAGGTTCATGGGTTTTGGCGCATACTATCGGCAACAGCGCAAAGGACGAACACACGAATATGTTCTTCTATCAATCATCAAACCGGTCTAACGAATTTTATTTACAAACGTACACGCTCAGACTTTTTAACATTTAAGACAGGTGCATCTTGAAATCTGAGTCAGATACCTCATCGATTGCGTTCAAGTATTTGGTGAAAGCTACTCTCTTTGGTTTCACTGCCTTACTGCCTTTTTACTGTCCATTTCGCGCTCAGATCTAAAGAATTTGATATGAAGAATCCATCTGTTTTTGTCGTGTTTATCTGGTTTCATCTGGTTGGCTATTAGATGAGATGCGGCTGCGGATTAAAAAAATGTACTTCCGATGATCGAGTGACCTAGCTTGCTGTTTGCTCCTTTTCTTGTTCAAACTAAAACCTAATTTTATCAGAGTATGCACGATGTTACAGCCTATTATAGTAGATTAGTATTATTGTTATTATCATTATTATAAATTCTTTATTTCGTTTTAAGGGTATACAAAGCAACTTATAAGAATAATGGTATGGCAAAAATCTGCCGTCTTCCTGGAGAGACATTGAGAATAAAAAAAACTATATAAAAGCAAATGTAAATTTTTAGTAATAAATTTTAAATAAAAGTAATAGCTTGGCCGCAATTAGAGAGCTAACTGGCAAAGTGGCGTAATATAACAATTTTAATGATTTGAAACATAAAATTACAAAGTTAAATTACAGTAACTGGGTATTAGTCCTTCTATTCC
Source organism: Volucella inflata (assembly GCA_928272305.1). NCBI lineage: Eukaryota > Metazoa > Arthropoda > Insecta > Diptera > Syrphidae > Volucella > Volucella inflata. The sequence continues at coordinate 78,201,021 of OV743719.1, forward strand.
ATTCAAAATTTCATAAAAACGCTGCAAAGATATCTTACTTTCTTGGAAGTGTAATCTTCGAATTTCCTGTAAAATAGGACAAACGACAAAGAAGTGGGAAATATCTTCGTTATCCCTTCATCTCGGTGAGGTTTAAAGCTCAAGTTCAAAATGTCGACTCTGGTTTTAAAGACAGTACTAGTTACTTTGGATGAGAACTGTTTGCTAAAATAGCTAGCATTAAATAGCTGGTGGTTTAAGTGTTAGAAAACATTTCTGGATGTAGACGAAGTTGCTATGGAGAGATTTTGAAATATAGCTTTTCGTCGACCATTGCTATCAAATCTGAAAACATGTCTTGCCATAGATCAACATTAGACTCCTGCAAAGAGAGAACTGTGTCGTGGGATGTTGCTATCTGGTTACATTGTTTGAATGGCGTGGCATTTGTACGAAGAAGTTTCAGCAAGATGGATTTGTGAAGGACACTACTGTTCCTTTTCATTATCCTTGTTATATACTTCATGTTTGCTTTCAAACTTTGTATATAAATGGGCGTAATACCTGACTCGACGTAAATAGCGTAATTCGGTGTTGAGTTTAGGAGACGGAACAAGCGCTTGAAAAACTGCCAGTGGACTACTTCGAAGGCCACGAGGACGGTAAATCCGAAGACTTGGATTTAGAGGCCAGATCAATATTTTGATTTGCGAAAACTAAGGCCACATCATATTCAGAGCGAGTTTAGTTTGTTAATGGAATGCTTAAGAATGCTTAAGAAAGTTAAGGTTGTGTGTCAATGAGGCACCCAGATACTTAAACTTGTTAAGAAACCAATTCTCTTCTGGTAGTTTTCTACTTTTTCGGGCTCCAAAAATAAGTCTTTTGGGCGTTAATATGAAGGCCCCAAGTCTCGCAAAAAGACAGGAGTCTGTTAATTTGCAGTTGGAACGTGAATAGGTTGTCAGCGAGCAAAAACAAATCATCAGCATATAGGAAGACTTTCACCAATATATTGGAAAAAACAACTCCGCCACGTACACTACGGACAGCTTATGTAAAGGGTGAGCCAGCAGATGGTGTGGATGTAGGCTGTGAATTACTGTCATTTACAGGATTCAATGTGGTTGATCTTTCTGACAGATATCATACTTTGGCAACAATTCATTTTTCTTGTTAAATTTTGTCGCGCAATGGTCAAGAGTTTTGAAGAAGCTGGTTCGGTATCGGGTCAAACTCCATAGCAGCATGCTCGGTCAGTAAATACATGCCAAAACATCACCACTGTGAGCGAAAGTGTTCAAAACCAGCCATACACCTCAATCCGTCGCCGAAGTCAACAATTGGGCCTCACTTCTGGAACTTTACGCTGAAAGTTTAAAGTTGATCTTCATTCTACGTCTATAAAATCTTAATTACCCAACAATTGGAGCCTTTGGACCAACTACGACATCATCGATTCGTTAACTGGATGTTGGATCGCCAGGACAAATTGTCATCGAATTTGATCTTTTCCGATGTCATTTTTGGGGACCGGAAAACCCAAATGAGATTCACGGAAAACCAATACATCCCAAAAAAGTCACTGTATAGTGCGAATTATGGGTTGGCGGCATCATTGTCGTGTACTTTTTCAAGGATGAGACTGAAGAGGCAGTTGCAGTGACTGGAGAACATTAACGCAACATGTTGACCTGCTATTTCATTCCAAAATTGAATGAGTTGGATCTGGACGATATCTGGTTTCAACATAATGGTGCTACCGCTCACATAAGCCATCAATTAATCAATTTATTTGAAATTTGAAGATCGCATTATTTCGGTTGGAGGAGAAGTTGATAGGGTTCATAGATCATGCGATTTGACACCCTTAGACTTCTTTCAGTGGGGTTATTTGAGAAGTAAGGTCTATGCCAATAATTCAGCTACCATTCAAGATCTTAAACAAAACATCCAAACTGAAATTGCGGCAATTGACCCACATATTCTTCAAAAAGTCACCGATAATTTTGACTTTCGGATGGCCGCTTGCAGCAAAAGCCGTGGTAGTCATATGAACAATGTTGTGTTCCATTCATAATTGCCATAGGATAAACTTTATAAATCAATAAAATTCTACATTGCTTTCACAAAAACTGTGTGTTTAATTTGATGACAACTTCCACACGCCAATAAATAATGTCGTTTCTATCTTAAAAAGAGAAAATTAATATACACCATTTAGCTGCATGAAGTCATCACTGAAATATCGACAGAAAATAATTGAGAAAGCATTTTAAATAGTATCAACATGCGAACTCCGTTGTGGAATTAGCCTGCTATACATAAATCTCTGTTATGCAGCCGTAAATGGTCTATTCCTTTTTTATTCTAGAAAGCCATCAGATCACTTACTTACTCAAAGTAAGGTCATGATTAAATCCAGCTACCTAAACACGTACAGGACACATTTTTTATTGCTTTATCCAACCAGTAGCATGATTCACGAATCATCAAAGTACCATAACAACTAAGATCATTATTTTCGCAATATCCTATCGGTATCCCCTTGACCTATGCTCGACACTTTTAAATTGCCTTGAATTTTTGTAAACTTGTTGAACAATGTCTGGGTTGCAGCTACCGGAAATTCCATAGACAGTATAGGTAGTGGCAGTAAACTGGTTTCTACACAGTACTTTAGTAGCTCGTCAGTTTAAACGATGATAGATAACTATTTCTGGTTTAGTATCAAGTCCTTCGGTGAATAGGTCATTGGGTAACCAACAACATTTCATTATCTTGTACTATCTTGTGCTGGACATAGTGAGATTGTGTCAAGTATCGAAGTGTATTGCACACTAAACGTTGTCTCTTTGGGGACGTGGTTGCTAAAAATAGTTTAGTTTTTAGTGCTATCACATTTTCATTAGTTTTTAATGATATCCTGGTTATTACATGACAATCACATTCAGTATTCTTTGAGTTATATCTGTGAAACACAAGGTCTTCAAATAGAATTGTATCTATTTGAACAAAAAGTCAAGCAAAGGACACAAAGTAAGCCTTTAATATACGAATTTATCTTCACAAACATACAAGTACATATATTTGTTCATTCACTAAATCAATTCACACGATTCGTGGAAAATAAAGATACATTTTCCACTTATAGCAGGATGGGATTGGTAGCACATAATTCGCCTTGTAGTCTTTTCATCCCTAGTCAAATACGAATCAATTGCAAAATAATTATTTTCTCATTTCATTGGTTAACGTCATAATATTGCCGGCTTTTAAATTTAAGCCAATTTAAGTCCTCGATAATCTTCTGTCTGTCTCTCCGCGAGAAATGACAAAATCCAGCACAAATACGAGTATCTTCTATCCATACCTTGAAAAGATTTCTCTTTGCCGCCGATTCTATTCAATTCAGTCACAACGCCTGCAAAGGACTACCGTATTTATTTTTGAATTAAACTCAATTGTGAGAAGATACGGAAGAGCTCAACGTTTGTGCCATAAAAAAAAAACAAAAAAAAAACGAAATAATATATACATTTACCTTTATCTAGGGATATACTTAGAGGGGTGGCATTTTATTGAATGTGAGAGTATCCTAAATCTATGTGGTTAAGGAATTTCAATTTACTTTAATTTTAAGCAGATTCAAAACCACATTTGGTGGCTACACCTACCCAATTCGTTATGGTAAGGCCGACATACGAGTACACGGCTTTTAGGTTTCATAAAGCTGATTTATTATCACTGCTTTGCTGAATTGTGTTTTAGCATAAATTTTAACCTCAATTTATGCGGCATAATGTTGGGAAATTTACAAAATTATCTACCTACTCTCCCTATTGCCCATTTGTGCATGCATAAGTGTTAAAATATTTTCCTCTCTTAAATGGATATTTGATACCGGAAAAGGTATCCGAAAGTGCTTCTGGGGAGGTCATTTCTAGATTCATGTGGTCAAGGTTCAAGTATTTAAATGTCAAATACTTTGCATATACGAGTATGTACATATATAAATGAAAGTGGTTGGTTCTTTTTTTCAGTGGCAAAAGTATCCCTCAGGTTGTGCAGGCATATCGGTTCCTAGTATCTATATGTTGATTCGCAGAAGAATTGTTTCGCGGTGTCGTCATCATTCTCTCAACAATTGTCATTAGATTATTACAAACAGTCTTGCGTCTTTACAATTCAGGGAAAGCACAAATGACGCTGACTTTTTGAAGGAATCAGGAAGAATTCGTTTGGTCTATCTGCAATCTGGATAGGTACAAACAGTTTTGTTTTGTCAGTGAGCTCTGAGAAGTTCTTTTTTGCAGCAAGCTTGTCTGCGATATTTAATCCCACGATTCCAAGTGAAATTTAGGTGCTGATACCTACATATTTCACCAGTTTTTCACTATATATTCATAGTTCATTTTCGTCAATCAATGGATGTCAAGGGAAGAAAGAGTAGTCAGTGCATGTCGAACAGAAAGTGAAATGGTTAAAGATACCCCCCTGAAGCCGATATAGACCGCCTCTTGGATTCTGGTGAAAACAGCAAGATGCTGATAAATTCTTATTCCACTAAACAACTGATGCATGATAGAATTGGTTGTATTTTTTCCGCCAAGTTCCAGAGAACCCTTGGAAGGAACAAACCGACATTTTTTCCTTGAGTTGGTCCAAGCTATCTTGTCGCATCCCCGAATTCGAAAAAAAAAGTAAATGAAGCAGTATGGACTCTAAGAGCTCATAAGAGTAGTAACTTTCTTAAGTTCTTTGGCTCAAAAGAACTGAAGCTAGGACAGTGGCACGGAGAGTGGACGGTTATCCCTTATGGGCCCAGATCCCCATCCTCTGCGGAGGTCGTCGTCGGTAAGGCACAGCGCAGAAGATTATGGCCTGTGAGTAATTTAAAAAGATTTCAGCTCCGCTTTTAAGAAAACCTTATTTGTCCTGGATTTGCTGATTTCCGGCACAAAGAAACAGCGGTTGGCAAGAGTTATTCTTCGCCTGATCTCAGCGCTGGTGTCGTTGTCTGCATTTATAGCGGAGCCTAGGTAGACAAAGTCCTTAACTACCTCAAAGTTATATCTGTGACGTTCTGCCCGAGACGACGGTGTTGGTTGTCCTTTTTGCTTGACAGCATATACTTGGTCTTGCCCTCATTGACCGCTAAACCCATTTTCGCCGCTTCCGTCTCAATACTCGCGAAAGCGCTACTGACATCACGCTGCTTTCTCCCGATTATGTTAATATCGTCAGCTTATGCGAGTAGTTGGACGGACTTTTGAAAGATTGTGCCTCTTGTGTTTGCGCGTGCGTTTTGCACTATTCTTTCAAGTACGATGTTGAAAAAATCGCATGACAGCGCATCGCCTTGTCTAAATTTTTTCTGGACATCAAAGGTTTCGATGAGATCTTTACCGACCTTGATGGAGCAGCGTGCATTCTCCATTGTCACCCTGCACAGACGGACGAGTTTGGCAGGAATGTTGTTACTGGACATTGCTCTGTATACGTAGTTCGTCTCTATAGATGCTGTCACACGCGGCCGTGTGTATCGATTGGAAGGTCATGGATTTTTTCCACGATATGCCGAAGTGTGAATATTTTTGAGACGGTGGATTGTCTTTGGCTGAAGTTACACTGATATGGATCAATCAGTTTGTTGACGAACGGCTTCAGGCGTTCACACAATACGGCGGATAAGATCTTATATGCGATGTTAAGGAGACTGATGCCTCTGGCGCAGCTCAGAGGGTCTCCTTTCTTGAGAGTCGGACAAACAATACTGAGGTTCCATTCACCGGGCATACTTTCGTCCGACTATATTTTACAGATGAAATGGTGTATGTTCCTTACTAAGTCATCGCCTCCCGCTTTGAAGAGCTTGACAGGCAGACAGGCCGTTCGCCCCAGCAGCTTTGTTGGACTTTAGCCGTTCAGGTCGGGTGGACGGAATTGTTGGTCTTCATCGTCCAAGTTGAAAGGTTGATTCTGCTTGACAGCGTAATTTGGTCCGTCATCGCCGTTATACAGTCTGTAGAAATGGTCTCTCCAAATCCTCAGCTTCGACAGCGATTCTACCACGATGTTCTTTTGTTCATGCCTACGGGCTTCTGTTCGAGGTTTGTTTCCGTGGCATGTTAGTTTTGTCTTTTGGTAAAACTTCCGAACCTCATTCCTGGAGTAGCATCTCTCAATTTCCTCGATCGCTCGCTTCTCATGCTCTTTCTTCTTCCTCCTGAGAAGCCGGTGTTCGTCTCTCCTCTTCCGCTCATAGAGCTCATGAGCAGCTCTGGTCTTTCTAAGCAGCGCCGCGTTATATGCATCTTGCTTAGCTGCATGTGCTTGCCGGCATTCATCATCGAACCAGGGGTTTCGTTGTGGTGGACGAGTGAAACCCAGGATATCAGAAGCGGCATCTCTGATGGCGTTTTGGCAGTGTTTCCAGTGGTCTTCGATGCTTGATGCTGGCGGTATTGGACCTCTTAAGAGATTAAGAGACACTCGATCGGAAAAGGACTTGGCGATTTTTTACGATTGTAGCCGTCTGACGTCGAATTTCCTCACAGCATTAGCTTGTCTTGGCGCAGTTTGGGATATCCGCAACCGTACCTTGGCTACAACAAGGTAATGGCCCGAGTCGATGTTGGCTCCTCGGAACGTACCGTACATCCATAATACTGGAGGAGTGTCTTACGTCGATCCCAATGTGATCAATCTGGTTGACTGTTGATTGATCAGGAGTTCTCCAAGTCCTTTTATGTATATCTAGATGCGGGAACCGCGTGCTGGCTACGACAATGTTTCGCCCCGCCGCAAAGTCGATTAGCCTGAATACGTTATCGGATGTGGTGTCGTGAGGCTATATTTTCCGATCGTTCCATCAAAGATACCCTCTCTTCCTAGCTTTGCATTAAAATTACCGAGGACAATTTCAATGTCATAGCGAGGGCATTGCTCGTAGGTCTGGTTAAGGAGCTCATTGAAGGCATCCTTGGTGTCGTCATCTTACTCCTCTGTATGCGCCCACAATATTGGCGAATTTAGCCTTAATACGGATTGCTACGAGGTGCTCGCTCATATGCCGGAAACTCAGGACTTCTTGTCTTAGTCTGCCTCCGACAACAAATCCGCATCCAAATAAGCGCTGCTTTTGCTGTCGATAACAATCGCCGTAGTAGGTTTCGTAGGTCCGGCCCATCAGAGGCTCATTCTCGTTATTTAATGAACCAGCATCTGTCGGAAGATGCTACTTTTACGAGGCCTAATACTAATCGTTGCCGTCCTACAGATTACAGAATTACTAGTAATCATTTTCTAGTTAAACACTAAAGTACAGATAATCTTTGGTCCGACTAGTTCCCAATGAGTTTGTACTCATTGTACTGACATCAAAGAGGACATAGTAGTTTCTCTAAAGTAAGGCATATTTCCTCGTTATGTATGCTCTATTTTTTCTGTACAAGGTGCGAGTATGTCTACAGAGTATTGCTGTTCTAAAATGTGTTATCCTACAATGTTTAAAATTAGCTTGCATCATTCTGAAAATTCAGGAAGAGTCTGTTAAGTAAACAAACAAATTATCGTGTTGTCATTTCTCCACGACCTCATTCAATGCACAATATGTATAAAGAAGACACATCTATCAAGTATAAACTGAAACAAGCTCAAAATCTTAATTGCATTGTAAAATAATTAAATATTTCACAAATTGATTGTGAATTTCTTTTCCACATTGTTAAGGTTGTAGTGGAGTTGTGAGAAAACTACCATACTCGTGGTGGTTTGTCCTGCGTGATCGCAGCCTGACATGCTAACCCATTTGGTGGTGCTAGTGGTAGTGGTTATGGTGGCTTATGGTTGCCGTCATATGTGCATGTTCCCTTCGAGGTTAGGTTAGTAAATTGATTTATTATCAAATTTAAAAAGTTTGCCCCTACTTCATCGAAACCACACACCTTGTTGCCTTAATTGCAAACTGTTCCTTGAGGTAAATTCCTTCGTTCATCTTTCATTTTTCTCAATTCTCCGTTTTTTGTTTTTGTTGAGTTTATCTTGAATGATTTCTAAAAAAAAAGTTCAAACCACTAAGGTGCTCTTAGATTAAACCTGACGTAAATGAACTTTAATTATCACTATTTCGTATCATATAAGAGTGATGTGTCTGTGTATCTTGTGATGTTTCTTCTATCTATTTGGTATCTTTGTAATAAATACATAATTGAATAAATAACTCTGTACTCTGTTCCATTAGTCCATTTGCCAGCATCCATGCTCGTATCGTAAAATGGATGTCGTCAGCAAGTTTAACCTATGATACTCGGTGTTCCGTCGACAATCTTCATATCAAAGAGATGTGAGTAGAAATGTTGAGAATGCATTGCTGTTTTTTACATTCAATTATACTTGGGCTGCCTAAATTTGAAGGCACTTGGATGTGCTTGTTGTGACATAATTTTCATTTTATTGTGAATGAGGTCCTTATCAATCCTTTCAAGCATTAATTTGTTGAATTTGTAGAATTCTTTTAAAGTCATTAGCTCTTAAGAGGAAAGGTTTCTTCCCTCACACCCAGTTCCAGGGTATTACTTTCCTTTTTAACTTCTTTCTTTCAGGATAAGGTAACTCTGGTAGTCTGGCAGTGACTTGCCCTTAATATCACTTGCTACAAACTGAACTGAAACTTCCATTTTAAAAGTTATCTTCTCCTGTTGCTTGTTGGAATTGTTTTAGTAGGAGGAAACCTGCTTCTTGAAACTGTTGAAAAAGTCTGTTGAAGATTTTCTTTAATTTGCCTGAATGACATCAAAAAGTTACGTATACTATAATGGGTCAGGTACTTTATGGACTGCAAGCGGTGCTTGTCGTCTTCTTGTCATTTTCCTGTCATTCTTTCCCAACTTGTCTGCCCATTGTACTTTCCACACCCCTTAATATGCAGCATTCTTTTTTTTGATTTTAATTAATTAAAAAAAAAATAAATTGCTGGAAGGCTATCCGTCAAATGTATCTCTTACGCAATATTCGTGCTTCGATTTGACGTGACTACCTATACGAATACGTCTACTAGTCGTTGTCACTTTCAACGTCAGTAATTAATTTGTCATCGTCAAAATCAAAGAAAACATTAATTTTCTCTCGCAGAAAACGAAAGAAAAAAATAAAAAATAAATAAAATTATGAAAAATCTCAGAATAGCATAAAAATAATATTTCTTGGTCCCGTGTGAAATGCCAAATTGAGATCAGAATTATGTACCGACAAACGGAAGGGATGAATGCTATTAGCAACACCACAATCATCATCACGGACACCGATGAAATGGGTCGTTCTCGTACCGCTTGGTCGCCGACCGGGATTAGCCAATTTGTAGATGTTTTCTCTTTTCGATGTTTTCGTGGTTGGCCTGTTAGATGGATGGCCATAGTGAAAGATTGCGATAGATGTCTTCAGATTATTTCAGGCAAAACGACAAACGAATATTTTCTTTTTAAATGAAAATTGGTAAATATTTCTTTTAACAAAGTTTGTCTGTTGTAAATTGTATGATTGAATGAGTAACTACTGGTCCAAGACGTTGTCAGGATTTCGCTTGTTTTTATCAATTTTTGGATCTCCTGTCGAGCCTGTGGTGAAATGCATTAATTAGTGCATCATCGGATCGTTATGGGTGGGCTGTTGTTGTGTTTTCTTGTGAAATTGATGTCGTGTGCCATGCTTTCACTTCTTGCTTCAAAGCAGCAAGCGGAAGTCTTGTGAATAATTTTGAGAAAAGAACATAATTTTTCTTTTTTTCTTAATTGGTTGCTTTCGTAATAATGATGCCTGACTTGACAAACAGTGATAGATATAAATCAACACGTCTGTCAAGCATTTGACAAAATTTTACTTGCAGATGTATTATATTTTGTTGCATAATAGTATTCATTGCAAACAGTAGATCCATGTCACATTCTTAAGATATTTTTCAAGACTGCGCAATAGAATTAGCCGTTGAAATATGTAACGCGTATAACTACATCTAATATTACATATTTCTTCCAATTAATCTGCATTGCTATTGCACAGCTCGCGGGTTTGCTGGAAGAACTCGACTGCAGACTTAGTGATTTTGCAGTGCGGTTTCCGAACCTTCATATTCATAAAATGACATGACTGACTCCTAATGGAAAAAGCTTCACCCAAAATGGTCATACCACCTTGATCAAAAAGTTCCCGGATTCCCTCTTAATTTTAGCGTCATAGCTTGACATTTGCAAAAGTTACGTAGCCAAGAGTAAATCTATCTCTGTGTGTGTTGGCGATTTTTAACAATTTTAGAAATGAATTTAAATTTGCAACAACGAACTTGTATTAAATTTTGCGTAAAAACCGGTTTAATGGTGCGCGAACGTTGGAAATGTTGGAAAATTGTTTCGGGAACGATTCTCTGAAGAAAACGGTCGTTTACCAGTGGCACGAGCGGTTCAAAAGTGGTCGTGAGTCAACCGAAGATGATGAATGCAGTGGCAGATCATCGACATCGAAAACCGACGAAAACATTGATAAAGTAAAAGAAATGTTGGTCAATAACCGCAAATTAACCATCAGAGAGATAGCGGAGGACTTGAACATTGCCTATGGATCCCTCCAAGACATTTTGGTTAATGATTTGGGTTTCTGTCGTGTAGCAACAAAGTTGGTGCCAAAAAACCTCAATTTAATGCAAAAAAGAGACTGTGTTGACGTCGCAAAAGAGATGATTTCCGATCCCACATTCATCAAAAGGATCATTACTGGGGACGAGACGTGGGTGTATGAGCACGACACGCAATCAAGACATCAGGCAAGGGAATGGCGTTTACCAAATGAGCCGAGACCAACAAAAAACACGTCGTTTTCAAAAAAAAAGAAGGCAATGCTCACGGTTTCCATGGATTATAACGGTGTAGTGTATCATAAATTTTTGCCAGAAAGCAAGACAGTAAACAAAGAGCATTATTTGGGCGTTGTGAGGCGTTTGCGTGAAGCAATTCGCCGAATGAGAGCAGAATTGTGGGCAGAAAACTCGTGGATTTTGCACCATGATAACGCACCGTGCGTCGCACAGTGCCATCATTATTCATAATTTTTTGACGAACAATGCAACAAATACCATCCAACAGTTACCAAATTCACCTTATTTGGCTCCCTGTGACTTCTTTCTGATCAATCGAGTTAAAAAACCACAACGGGGAACGCGTTTCAGCAGCCGAGAGGAAGTAATGGAAAATCGCAGGAAGCACTGATGAACATACCGAAAACCGAATATGAAAAATGTTTCGAGGATTGGATCAAGCGCTGGCATAAGTGTGTTGCAGCCGATGGGGATTACTTTGAAGGGGACAATATATAGTAGATTTAGATGAATTAACTTGTATTTTTAATTTTCTGAATAAATTCCTGGAACTTTTGGTATTGCGATCGATGCAAGGCGCTCCTCGAGTGCTTAGGATGTCCGAACGTTCCGAGCAGCTGAGAGCGACTCGAATTTTTATCTTGTTGTAGCCAAGATACGGATGCGGATATATATTATAGTCCAAACTCGGAAGCCTTTTTCTCTCGAGTAACATTTAACTTCTGGACGGCACTGGATGGGACCGATTCGCCAGCATCGAACGTAGAAACAAGTGGCATCACTGTCAAAGAGCAATAAAAGAGGCCTCAGCTGGTGTACTAACTAGGTTTCGACCTGCCCTGGTGGAGAGCTTATCAAAAATAAAGGAAAAAAAGACCTCGATCAAGGTTTTGGAGAGATGCTATTAGAAGAATCAAGTTCAGTAGCTTTAGTATACAATAAAATGAACATGCCAAAGCGGTAAATCTACAAGGATGAAGAAGGAAACTTAATAGAAAGGGCGGAAAATCCGGAAAGATTATTCCTTCTGTCTGTTTAACGGACAATACCCGACCCTGGGTGACGACAGACAGCACTTCTGTCCACCTGAAAAAGATAAGGTCAGGGCAGAATTTTTATAGCATAAGCTTAGTAAAGCAAGCTGCTGGACCTTATTGCTTAACTGCAGAGCTGTTTAAAGTATCGGGGGATGATTTGATACGGGGACTACATCATCTAGTCTTCTAAATCTGGGTCGACGAAAGTGTGCCCGACGATTGTGACCTCAGAATTGAGTCAACTATAGGGGAATAAGTCATCTCAACATCGAATATCAAATTCTATCTTCCGTATTATGTAAATGCCTAAGACCTTTCGCAAGAATGAAAGTGCTTTTGACAGTCTGTGCTGCTTCGATTGAAACAAGTCATAATCAGAAGGAGTCAAGTTTGGTAAATAGGTCGAGTGGCGCAGAACTTTTCAATCAATGTTTGCCAAATAGTTTTTTAGTTGGTTTGCAACATGTGGACGAGCATTATAATATTGGAAAATAACTGGCAATAGTGGCTGTGGTTTAAACGGTGGCTGTGGCTTAAACCTGAAACGTAGGGAGGGCGCACCTGCTGGTTTCATCCGATGTAGAGTTACAACAAGTACTGGTTTCTGAGGCCCTAAGATCAAGAAGACGTTTTAGATGAGCCTCGACTTATACCAAGGGTGGAACCCGGCTTTCCACACGGGTTACGAATTGGTGTCTAAGAAAATTACGAAGGGCGATGGCAAGGTGTATCCTTGCTTCCACGGATGTATGGGCATCCCGTGAAATCAAGTCTACACAACCCGTGCTCATGTAAATCAAGAGATGTTTTTCGAGGCGGTTGTCTGCTGGACGGCCTTAGACAAAGCAGTCAACTGCAGCAAAATAAGCAAAGTCTGAAGGCCAACATGTCTGTCCATAAATCGCAGTACGCACTACTCCCTCTGCCGCACTGGATATTATGCTTCACTTGACACCTTTCTTTATGTTAAGCAGGCGAGTATCTTCTATTGCAGTATATTCTTAACGTACTAGGAATCCTTCCAGAGAACATCGACTACAACATGCTTCAACATTGGTTGGACAAATAATTTTATGTAAGCATTCTCTATAGATCCTTCTGGGGGAAGATGCCTTTATGGACGACAAGTCAGTTCATTTCTATATGGATGAATCCAAGACTAACAACGGGGTTGGCGGCGGTGTTTTCGTTAATAAGCTTAACTTAAGCCTCTCCTTCCACCTTCCAAATCACTGTAGCGTGTTAACGGCAAACATTTTCGCATTCAAATTTTGGCATCTTTTCAGATCCTCGAATTCATTCTCGCTTATTTCTAACACCGTCCTAGAATTCCGATCAAATCTCATAGATATGACATAGAAGTTCAATATGCAGCTGTATTGGGTCCCGGGACATAAACATATTTTAGTGAACTGTAGGGCTGATGAACTTTTAGAAAATGGTATCATCAGTATACCAATCGTTATATGTAAATAAATTCTAAACTTGGATGCCAACAAAAGAACAAACAAAACCACGGTGGACTGTTAGGTCAACATATGTATATAGCGACTAAACATATCTGGCCAAAGCTGTCTCTCATTTGCTCTAAAAGTCTTATCTTCCAAACAGGAAATATCTCGGCTCTGTAATAAGTAGTGGCGATGGGGCGATGGTTAGCTCATTGGACTATCACGCGGAGGGTCTGTGGTTCGATCCCCAACAATTTTTCGAATCGTTATCATCCTTTCGGCGGGCAATGGTAAATTCCCGAAAGTAAAATTGCCTATGACAAAGCTTCTAAGAAGTGTTGTACGGATTCGGCGATAAACCCGCTGAGATGTGACAAAAATGACAACATGAGCAATACAAATGAGTGTCTAAAAGCTAGGCCATAGCCCATACCGGGCTGCCAGCGCCACAGTGTTAGGATACTTCTTCTACTATAACTTAAGCGATCTAAACAATAAAGACCATAACAGTCTCCAACGTTTCGTCAGAAGCTCAGAAGGGTAAGAAAATCAGAGATCCACGTGTCACCACAATGGGTCAATAGGCCTTAGTGAGTTGGTCCAACAGCTACTCTAGCCTAACCTTACCTAGCACACCATTCCCTTCTGGTCCCACTAAAACAGTATAACTTTCATTCCGTGGATATTGCGTACTTGTTGCGAGGTTCATGATTGGGCTGGGTCTACCCATGATTTTTTCACACTTAGGATTGTCGAAACAGATCCCCTTTTCATCGGCAGTAACAATTCGATACAAAAAATCGGTTCTCTTGTGCCAATCAAGCAAAATTGCTGAAATGTTTCTTCGCGTTTCGATGTGTTTTTCTTTCAATTGATATGGAATCCATTTTCCCTCTTTTTGAATAGTTCTTAGAGTTTTTGAACCTTTGGAAACAGTTGTACGATTAACTTTCAATGCACTGCGAGCTATTCTTGTATGTTATATGGGTCGAGTCTTTATCTGATAAAACTTGCAATTCTGTATCTTCAACTTTCTTCTCTGGTCTTCCGCGGTCTTCTTGCCGCGGTCCTAGTCCTTTGAGTTGGACATATACACCAAAACCTTCCAATAACAATCGATGACTTTCAGCAGCTTTCACTTTAAAGTTAAAGAAGTGGTTATAATCATCTTTAAAATGCATGCTTGGTGAAGAGTACTCCAAGACTTTGTTATCTAAAATATTCCAATTTCATTTGACTGCTTAATAAATGTTTGCAGTTTGTCGCTGGCTGAGATCCAGGTTGGAGGTTTCATTAAGTCGACCGGAGAATGCCGAAATATTCATCCAGTAAGATGCATACAAAGTAAATGCCAACGTTAAAGTTGTTGTTTCAGAACACATGCACTAATCAGTGAAGAATAAAAGTCAATTTGGTTTTAGTTTGCAAACTATTAACATGGAGTGGGGCGTTAAAGAGAATCGAGTCGCGGCAAAAGCGTTGCATAAGTGCGGAAAGAGTGGTGGCCAAATTTTCGAGTTGCTAAAACCACTCGGAATATCGAGAATATTCGTTTATCGGGCTATTGCTCGCTTTGTACGAATGCGGTAATAAAGGTAGAGAGTGAACGAATTCGGAGAAATCCCCTTAGGAAGCAGAAGATCATCTCCAAGGCATTGGACATGGATCAACCAGATCTATGTCTTGGCTGATTCGGGATGATCTGTATATGAAAGCCTATCGTCGGTCCACGGGTCGTCTGGAAAAATGCAAGCGATTTTTGCAGTGGCACGCGGGCAATTTCCATGAAAACATTCTGTTTATGGATTAGAAAATTTTTACCGTGGAAAAAGTTTTCAACAAACAAAATGACAAATGTTATGCCATTTCATCCAAGGAATCGAAAAATATTGTTCCAAGCGTTCAATGTGGACATCATCCCGCTTCCGTAATGGTTTGGTGGGGGATCTGTCACCATGGTGTCACATCCCTCCATTTCTGTGAAAAAGATGCAAAAACTGGTGCAAAGGTTTACCAAGAAGATGTGCAACAAGGTGTTGTGAAGGGTTTGACCATTACCCTTTTCAGTGGATACAGATGGATATTCCAACATGACTCTGCTCCTGCGCAAAATGCCAAAACCACGCAGGAGTGGCTCAGAGTCAATATTCCTGGCTTTAAAGTACAGAAGATTGGCTGTCGGGGAGTCCAGATCTGAATCCATAGAAACCGTACGTGCTGCTATAGCCCAATGGCCACCCCGTTTGGAAGCTTGTGTTAGAGCAAAAGGCAGTCATTTCGAGTGAATTTAGTTTTTTTTTTATTACCAATATTGTGGTCTAATAAATGAAACAGTTTTGAATACAATATGTTTACGGTTTTTTTTTTATAGCGTTTTATATATGTAACAGAACTTATGGCAGGACTAGGTACATTGAAAAATAAGAAAACTATTTTTTGAAAGCGTCTGTACATGAGACAGGGCCAGTAAAAACCTCCACTTTCTTCACGCCGAATTATAAAAAAGCCAGATACTTGGTTAATACTAGACTGCTAGGATTTATTTATTTATTTAAGGAACAGTCTAGACACTAGTCCTGTAAAATATAAGTTGCTTTGCAGAAGTGAAAACTTTTTCTTTTTCTTATCCTTTTATTAACCCATTCTTCGTTATACGAACTTATGCGTAACGAGTTTCCCATTTTTACTCCATCGCTGCTGCTCCGCTTATGGGGTTGGCTATTATCGCAGACCGCAGAACGCGTCTACATAATGCTCGGTCCTGGATCGCTTTAGTGGTTAGCCCCAGGCATTGTTGCGCATTTGCCATCTGAGAAATCCAGGAATTCTTTTTCCGACCTCGTTTTCTTACAGAAGGAGTGACCGTAGTTGTTAGTGCCTTTTAAACCAGATTTTCCGTAGATCTTCTTTGAACGTGGCAATACCAGTTTATTCTATTCGCCTCAAGCTGTACGGTTACCGAATTCTTTATATGTAGACTTTCTCTTATACGCGTAGATTTAACGCAATCGCGTTTAGTGACACCACTAGATATCCTTAACATGTTCATTTCCGCTGCCGTCATTTTGCTTTTAAACGCTTCTTACATTGTCCAGCACTGTGAACCGTACATAAGAGCTGGTCTAACAACCATAGTGTAGAGTTTTCCCTTTAATTTAAGTGGAAATTTTCGGTCGCAAAAGATTCCCGAATTTTCCCGCCATTTCATCCATCCCACACTCACTCTGTGGTTTACGTCGTCGTCACATTTCGCTTCCATGTTAACGATTGATCCTAAGTACTTAAAGATAGTGCTTTTTGGAAGAACTATTCCGTCTAACATTATATCCGGAACGGGTCGCAACGGATGCGCAAATGGGCACGTCAAATGCTCCGTCTTTGAACGACTTATTTTAAACCCGTTTCTCTCTAGCGCATTTCTCCATGAATCTAAGGCGTTCTGTAAATCTTCGACGTTATCGCTAAGTATAACTGCGTCGTCAGCGAAGAGAATTGGCGTTACATTTGCTTCGCGCATGCAGTCTTTTAAAAGATACTCGAATACTACGTTAAAGAGGAAAGGGCTAAGTACGCTTCCTTGATGCACTCCGAAATTAACTGGAAATTCTCTCGTTAGTCCAGCAGAGCTTTTAACCGCAGTTTTCACGTTTCCGTACATGTCTTGTATTATTCTAACATACGTTTCCGGTACGTTTTGAGACCTCAGCGCGGCCCATATGAGATCCCTAGGCACTCGATCGAATGCTTTCTCGAGGTCGATAAATACCATGTGTAAATCCTTAGACGAATCTCGGTGCTTTTCCATTATTATTCGTAGGCTTTGGATAGCGTCCACCGTCGATCTTCCTTGAACAAACCCACATTGGCTATTATCGTGCTTTATTATTTGCCGAAGACGTTCGTTTAAGACTCTTTTGACGATTTTCATCGTATGTGACATCTGCTTAATTGACCGGTAGTTGCTGCATTCTCGAGTGTCACCTTTTCCTTTGTATAATGGAACCACGAAGCTACTTCTCCATTCTCCATTGATTCGGCATAGGTTGTCCACATTTTAATTTATTTAAAAGTTTCGATAGCCATTCGCTTCCGATTCCCTCCATCTTCGACCAAAACTCTGATGGAATGCTGTCTGGTCCTGCCGCTGTCCCCCGCTTCATTTTTCCGATTGCTATACTTATTTCTTCGATTGAAAAGTCCGAAACGTCCTACTCGAATAAATCAGCTGTCGGCACAATATCACGTGGAAAATGTTTGTTAAGCAACTCCTTGCAGTATTCAAGCCACCGGTCACAAATTTCCTTTTCATTTGTTAGTAAGCGACCGTCTGCTGCCGCTCGAGTTCGAGCCAGGACTTTCTTTGCGATCTTTTTAAGACGCTCGTATTCAAGAGCCAGTCGAGCTTTTTCGAAATCGTCGCTCCAATCGCATTTTGTCCACGCTTGGAATACACTCTTCTTGTCGACCACAGCTCGTTTGGTTTCGTCATTCCACCACCATGTTTCTTTACCGACGTAATGGTATTTCGATATAGTCCCCAGATGGGACTTTGCGAGTGTTATGCATTCCTCGTGCATGCTGTTCCACATTTCTTGCGGGCTGAGTGAGTCTGCGATATATTATATTGTGAAGTACTTCTTTAGCCAGTGCGATAAATCTTGCGCTTCGTTCCTTCGATAGATTATACCACCGGATTTTTGGCTTTCCAAACGATGCCCGTGTTTTCGGTGGTTCCGCTGTGAAGAATTCTGTCATGAGCAGACAGTGTTGGCTTACTAGCGATTCTCCAAGTATTACTTTACAGTCCTTAACACGGTTTCTTATCGACATTTTGCAGAGGTGATAATCTATTTGCGTTTCGTGGCCTCCGCTGCTATAGGTGATAAGATGTCGTTGATGTTTAATAAACATTATATTTAAGATGGTTAAGCCGTAAGAACTACATGCTACAAGGATGTCTTCGCCAGCTGAATTTCTGGTTCCAAAGCCTTTACCGCCGTGGCAGTCTTCATAATCAACATTTGTTTCTCCGACGTGGCCATTTAAATCTCCGCCTACGAAGAGCATCTCATCGATAGGTATATTTCTAAGCAAATTACCGAACTCTGACCAAAATGTATCTTTTTCCGATTGGTCGCATCCATTTTGTGGAGCGTACACGCTAACAATGTTCCACGTTTCATTGTATATGACGAGTTTAACACTCATCAAGCGGTCGCTTATTTTCAAGATAACAACGATGTTGTTTAGAAGATCCGCTGCAATAACGATTCCAACACCGTTTCATCCATTGACCGTTCCATGGTAGAACATCTTAAATGCCTTAGTTTTTAAATCTAGAAAACGCGCTTTATTTCCTGTATTACACCACTTCGTTTCCTCTACGCACAGGATTTGTAGAGTTCTGCGACGCATAATCGCTTCCAGTTCTAAACTTTTTGAGGACATCGATCCGACGTTCCAACTTGCAAACCGAAGTTTATGAAAATATTTTGGAAACTTCATTTTGCCCGCCCCCGGAATCCGTCGGGTTGTGACACAAGCACTTCTGCTTGCTCTGGGATCACCCGAGTGCGTTGCAATCGTGGTGCCCAGCGGGGTAGTGCTATTAATTGCGATCATTTCCATGAAGTGTATCTAAAGTTTGAGTGGTTTGACACTTGTATGCTCATTTCGAATTGATTGACTGTTCTTTTACCCCACCGGTAGTCTCCAGACGTGGGAACCCACTGATTGCATACAAACTTGTGGGAAAGTTTTAAGGTGTTAAAATGTCACAGGCTCATTTTTGGTGTCATAGTTGCCTGTATATGATTGGTGACCCATTTAGTCGCCTCTTACGACAAGCTGGGACGCACTGCGGCACTATTCTTTATCCGATGCCGCACGGATTTTGCAGAAGTGAAAACATTGCAAACGATTAACATTTCAAAGCATTTATATCATATACACCTTAGTCTCGTTAAGTCTCGTATTTCCTGGCATTGATTATGGGATAAGTGTATTCCTGAGAACGTGTTTAATTATCCTTTTTTGGTTTATTGTAACAGTTGATATATTTCAATTATTGCGACATCATTTTATTTTTCAATGATCTTCTCAAACTTCAAAAGATTTCCAATTTTATTGACATGCTTCAGTGACATTATCTTCCTGCTCAATTGCGATTCCCAAAGGAACTAAAAATAGGATTTTGCCATCGATTCCAGCTACTCTTAGAAGGTTATTTTGAAGAAAAATGTTTTTTTTTTTCATTTTCAGGTTTGGGAAAAGATGAAAGTGCGGTGAAGCCACTCATAAATCAATAAAATTAGACGGTTGGTGGGTAGAAGATTTGCTCTTTGATGCGACAGAGAGTTTAACTGTCGGAATGACATTTTTATGACGTCGTACATGGTGTTAATGAAACTTGTTTTCTCTGTTCATATGTAGAGCATGTGTGTTGTTTTTTTTTCTTAAAATAATTAATTATAGAAGTTTGCATTGCTTTTTGTAAGGTTAATCACCTTTTTCGTGAATGAGGGTATGAAAACTTTAACCAGTCGTATTGAAATTGTATTGAGTATGACTGCGGCTATACATTTAAATTTTTCAATTAAAGTTTTCATTTTAATTTTTCACGAAAACACGCATTCAGGTCAGCCAAATGACCTCTACGACTTTGTTACACATGAAGGCTCTTTTCATCGCGCGCATTATCCTGACAGCCATTTCGATTTCGAGAAACATTTCCTATACAGAGCAATGGTTTTTTATACTCATAATCTTTTGGACCCAAGTTATATGCAAATTTCGGCTAAGTGTTGTTTGTGCGCTATTCTGGAGTTTTCGTCAAACTTTGAGTTAGAGACACAATATTCCCAGTTGTTTTGCCTGATTTTTATACGAGTAGCTTTGGTTCCTCACATCATTAACTTATCTCAGTAGCAATATATTTCTGAACCAATCTAACATTGGCAGGGGGGAAGATGATTCACGTTGTCCGAGAAAATGTTAAGCTGTTCGGTGAGTGTTCAATCATAGTTGTTATTGTAATAGTACATGTGGTGAAATTGAAATAAATTGAAAAACTCTCTTCTTGTGCTTGCTTCTGTTCTGTCTTCTTAGTTTTTCCTAACTCTGTGCTTCTGTAATAGTATTTATACTTCTTCTATAAACTTTTTTTTTAAAAGGAAACAATGTCACAACTTAACACAATGCCTTTTAAGTTTTTTTTTTTTTTATAATTGGCGCGTGCTCAAGGACCCTTAAAATAATTGCACACAGCGCGGGAGATGGACAATTAGGGAGGATAGAAAGAGAGGTACCGATGTACGTTGGTCTTGAATGTTTGGAGGTTATAATGACTAGGGAATAAAGAGCTCGGCAAGGCATTCCATAAGCGAGTTGTTCGGCTTAGGAAAGAATCACGATATTTCAGGATACGTCTGAAAGTGAGTTTTGTACTAATGAGCATTCATAGCGAGGCGGGTGTTACGGTGAGAGGTTTGAAGGGACGGAATGCTACTTGCAATTTTAGTGAATTGAATTGCATTAAATTCCACTCTGTTAATAGTTTCCCAATTGGTTATGCTGTTAATGTCGGAATTTAATGAGCTTAACATACGCTGCCGTTCCCGTTCTACAGCCGAAGAGCAGGGAGGTGAGTCGGGGAACGAATATGAAAAGCAACAGAGAGAGTACTGTCGTCAGCAAAGGAATTTATTGGATTAGAAGTAGCAGACAAGAGATCATTGATGAAAATTAAAAAGAGTGTCGGAGACAGAACAGAGCCCTGGGGCACACCAGCATTTATTTTGTGAATATAAGACTTGAAACAATCCAAAACAACTTGAACTGAACGTTCCGAAAGGTAATTTCTAATCCAATGAAGAAGAGAGTCGTCGATCCCTAATGCACGCATTTTCGACAAAAGAGCCTGATGCCAAACTCTGTCAAATGCCCTAGAAATATCAAGTGCAACTATCTTGCTTTCACCAGATTGATGTAAACTTTGGTTCCACTTTTCGGTGGGACTTGCCATCAAATCACCAATGGACCTGCTGCTACGAAAACCGTACTGCCGGTCATTAAGAAGTTTTCGTGTTTCGAGATATTTCATGAGCTGATGATTTATCAGCGTTTCCATTACCTTGAAAAGAAGGGACGTAAGTGTAATAGGTCTGTAAGAGGAGAGAGAAGAAGCTTCGCCTTTTTTAGGGACAGGCTGAACAAATGCTATTTTCCATCTGCCCGGAGAGATTGATGAAAAAGCTTACGCAGTAGTTTTGCCAGCGTAGAAGAACGCCTCTTCAGAAGAAGGGGATATATACCATCTGGACCAGCGGATTTGTGGATGTTAAGATCCTAAGGTACTCTTGCTACCACACGAGTGCGAAAGTGGATCCGTCTCATTGAAGATTCGACGCACTCAAGTCTATGCGGAGACAAAGCACAATCTGGAAACACTGAGCTGGCCACAAAGTGCGCAGCAAGCAGATTGGCTTTGTTAAAAGAGCTGACAGCTGGAATGTCATTGTAAATGAGCGTTGGGATGGAGGATGAGGCAGAATTTCTAATGTTTTTGACGAACGACTAAAAATTGTTGCTACGTTTGGGACATTGTAGTATTTTTTGCCTCAGTTTTTGGTCGTATATAAATTTCACACGCCTAAGAAAGGCGTTGCAGTCATTCCTGGCTCGTTTGAATTTTTTCCGGTTTTCCTTTGTCGGGTTGGTCTTATAGGACCGAAAAAATATTTCTCTCAACCTGACAGCCTCTTTTAAGCTCAAGTCGTACCAAGCCTTTGGTCTGATACTCTTTATCCGGTGAGGGATAAAGCATCTCATTCCAAAGATAACAGTGTTATCGAGGAAACATAACGACCAGTTAAAATTCCTAAAGAAGGTGTTTAGTCCGCTCCAATTGACTTTGTCGTATTGCCATACTGTTCTTTTAGGAATTTTTTCTCTTACTGTGTAGTCAATGTACGAAAATTTAGCTGATATGACACAATGGTCCGACGAGCCTACAGGTGAGAGCACATCAACAGTGTACTTATCAGGGTGAGAGGTTAGAAATAAGTCCAGGGTGTTGGCGGTATGACTAGCAACGTCTGGGATTCGCGTGGGCTTATTTACAAGTTGGGTCAAGTTGTTTTCTGCAGCGAAGATCTCAACACACCGTCCTTCGGGTGTTGTCCGTCCCGAATTTTGAAGCCATCCAGAATTGTGTATGTTGGAATCGCCGGTAATAACGATTTCAGTATGAGGATACAGGGATACAATTCTTTGTATGGAGTCAGACAGCACATCAAATTCGTTAAAGGCTAAAGTGCTGTCCAGTTTGGGGCTTCTGTAAATAAAGCAGTAGTGGATAACTTGCTTACGAAGAAGGAATTTTAACCACATGAAATTGAATTCCGGATTGAAACAGGGACTACATTGTGCTGGAGCTTGGTAAGCTACATCACTACGCGGCGAGACTGTGGTAAGAAGAGAATAATGGCACTAGTTCGTAGCCAGGTAGTTTCAGATGAAGTTTGTATGGTCTGCAGTACGAAATCAGCAGCAATTTGATGCTGCCTAAAAGTTGTTTTGTAAATTTTTCTTCAAAAACTGATATTCACAAAATTAAGCTGGTGTACCTCAGGGCGCTGTTTTGTCTGCTACATTAGTTTTAGTTAGTTTTAGTTTCTATTAATCATGTCTTATTTATGACACGAGCATTGTTTACTTGTTTGCTTTATCTCTAATTTATCTAATTGAGTTGCACCCCCTTTTAAGTGTTGCATTGTTGAGAGTGGGTTTGGGAAGTTATTTACGGATGTTGTTGCAGGGCATACCCGCGACTAACTATTCTCACATTTAGTCTTATTTTTATTCGCGGCTATTCGCAAAGAATTCGTTGACTTGTTTTTCATTTATGCGCTATTTTTTCATAAGAAAGGAAGGGAGTAGACTGCGGTGAATTCAACAAAAAACATTTGTCCTCACTATCATTTTTTTGTTTAACAGAAATAAGCGTTCAATTTGTATACGTCAAAGGTTTTGTTTCATAATTACATAAAAAGTTTTCATCGCTAGAGTCTAGCTGGAGTGAATTTATGGAGAGCACACACCAAACTAAAATCTGGCATACACTCCGCTTGATAATTGGAATCTCAACATCGTTTGCCCGATTCTCAAAAAGAACAGCCCCAAATCTGGCAGCTATAAAAATATAATTGTGAAGATCTGAAAGGTTTCGTCAACAGCAGCCTGAATGGCCCCTATTAGTGTGATTTCAGGTCAAAAGATTCCATAATCGGACACATTTTCACACTCCGGCCAATCCTGGAAAACTCATCAAGTCACAATAGAGCCATATCTGGTTTCTGCTCTCTTCCAATCTTGTCCGTCTGTGCAGAATAACGACAGATAATGCTCGTGATCGGTAATGACATTACTGAGACCTTTGATCTAAAGAATGGTGTACGACAAGGTGACGCGATGTCATGTGACTTCTTAACCATCATTCTTGAAAGAATTGTGAGGAACTCACAAGCACAATCTTTCAAAAGTCTGTGCAACTATTAATATACACAAGAGAGTATTGGAAGAACTCAAGGGGCTGTAATGGGCTTGTTCGCTGGTATTAAGAGGAAGCTTCCAAAATGGGCTTAACAAAAAGACAAGGACACATACAATTGTATAGAATGTTACAGTTGATAACTATAACTATGATGTAGCAAAGGTTTTTGTCTACCTTAGCAATGGTCTCAACGACAACTTACTATAGGTAGGAATAAAACCAGGAATAACACTTGCCAATCGCTGTTTGTTTGAGCTTAAGTAGTAATGCCCCATCCTAAATAAGCTAAGAAAGACCTTTATCATCCCAGTCCTACTTTATGGCGCTATGATATGGATTCTATCGAAAGCCGATGAAGATATCCCAAGCCGTTTCTAGAGAAAAATTCTTTTTAAGTTATTCGGTCCCATTTGCTTTGCCGATCTTTGAAGGAAAAGATTTAACGACGCATTATACCGGCTGCACGTCGACATTGCTGCTTAACAGCCACGTAGAAAGGGCAGGTTAATCCGAAACTGAAGCGTCACCTAAGACAAGAAGAAAAATCCCTGTCTACTGTGAGATTTGTATTAAGTATTTGTTCAGCCCATCGATCCACGGTTAGGAAGGAAGAACAAGGTTAAAAGAAAAAAACATAGAAAGTCTGACTTTTATTTTTCTTTAAGCCTTACGGATCCAGAATACGACGTGTTCGAATTAGAATGAGAACAAACCGATAACGATAGCAATTTTCTAAATTTCAGTTTCCAAAAAAATCCTTTGCCTGACTTTGAGAATCTTCCATCATATGTTTAAATACCTATATGTACAGTTTAGCTAACGATTCCTTAACACGTTTGGCGCCATCGTATATTTTTGCTGTTACCTTTTGGGATTGAAAAATTGTCCGTGCTGTTTTTTGATTGTGAGTGATTGCAATGTCGTTTACAGTTGATTTACTTAATGTGTTATGTAAATTAAGTGTAAAACCGTTAAACTGTAGATGTGTCCACCAGTTGACACGCGGTCCCAGAATGTGAAATTACACCGTGGGACCATGCACCAGTGTCCACTGTTGTCCCCTGGTGTCCACTTTTTTTATGTTGTTTTTTGCTTGTTTACAGTAAAAAGAAATGGACAAAATTTTGAAAAATTCAGAGCTGGAGAGAGAAGTACAATGCGCGATAGCTTCAGACGACAGCGATGGTGCTCCGGGGTTTTCCGATAATTCTTTGGACAACGAAAATTATGAAACCGAAGACGAAACATCAAGCGCGGATTCTGAAGAACACATTTCAGACCACGAAGAATATGAGCTTAGCGTACCTGAGCGCTCGGTTGATGGAAACCAAACATCCACTCTTCAATGGCAGTCTGTTGCGGGTTCAAGGCAAAAATTTACTTCTAATTTTCCAGTCAATGGCATATTATCTGACGTTCATGAACAGCTGTTTCCACTTGGTTCTTACAATTTTTTTGTTTCTAACGAAGTTATCTCAATCATCGTTGCTGAGGCGAATCGGTTCGCTGCTCAAAAATTGGAACAAACACCCGGTTCATCGCGCCAAAATCAAGGTTGCCTAAATGGATCGAAACAAGAGCTCCAGAGATTCGCAAGTTCATGGGATTGATTCAGTGGATGGGTCTTGTTCGTCTGCCCCAAATAAGAGATTATTGGTCTAAAAGCCCGCTCTACGAAAATAATATGAGCAAAGTCATGAGCCGCAACCGTTTCGAGCTTCTGTTAACAAAGCTGCACTTCGCGGATAAAAGCATTGCTGCAAATGATCGGCTGTCGAAACTGTCAAATTTGATCAGTCTGCTTTAAGCGAAATTCAAAGAAGCGTCAATATATCCCCAACAAAAGGCATAGATACGGCATAAAGCTTTTCAAACTTTGTGTTCAAGGCGGCTACACGTGGGTTTTCAAAGTCTATACTGGAAAGGAAAGAGTGGACTACGAGAAAGTCGTAATGAAATTGATGGATGGGCTTTTGCACAGCGGAAGGACTCTGTTTTGTGACAATTGGTACACCAACGTTTCATTGGCAAAGTTTTTGGTCAGCAGACAAACCCATTTGGTCGGCACTCTTCGAATTAATCGAAAGAACAACCCAGTAAACGCCATAAAGGCCAAACTACAAAAAGACGAAATGTTAGCTGAGCAGAACCAGGATAAAATCGTTGTGATGAAGTGGAAAGATAAAAGGGAAGTTCTGATGCTGGGTTCAAAACACGATAATTCGTTGGTGCCTGTATTTTCCAGAAGACCAGTCATAAGTAAACCTGCGATGGTTGTCGACTACAATAAACGAAAAACCTTTATTGATGTGTTGGACTCAATGTCGGCATATTCGCCGTACTTGCGCCGGTACAAACGCTTATTTTTCCACTTGCTTACTGCTACATCCGTTGTGAACTCTCTCGTTCTATACAACAAAATAAACGGCACTAAAATGGATATAACCAAATTCAAGGAAAAACTCGTCGAAGGCTTAAAGCAAAAGACATCTGATGCACCAAATGCTTTATCACTCTTGGTCCCATTTACGTCTACTGCAACTGGAACATAGCGTTCTTCAGGAAGTGCCTGGGCAGAAAAGAGTTTCCCGAAAACGATGTGCTGCGTACTATAAAAATATGTCCCAAGAACAAGGAGCTGCGTATGCCCGGCAAAATGCCAAAAGGATTAGCACCATCTTCCCCCAATGTGAGACCCCTTTATGCATTTCGTGCTTATATTTAACACACAAGTACACCTAAAACGTTTTTTCAATTTAAAATTTACTTAGTTCCTTATTTCTTTAAGTATATTAGAATGAATTCTTACAAAAAATAAAAATAAAAAAGTTTTTAAGTTTTTACTCATAATTTGTAACAAGGACCTAAGTTGGTAGACCCAAAACTTTCTTTAGTGTACTAAGGGACTAGAGAAACGATCAGCATATTAAAAAACATGTACATTTCGTGTCCACTGGTGGACACATGGCACTAAAGACATATAGGCACATGTACCACCGGTGGACAGACCGGCAGACCGACTGCTGTGGTGGTACAAAAATGTAGCACTCGTGGACACATGGCGCTGAACATGTTAAATGAGTTCATTTTGAGGAAAAAATTTAAGATGAGACCGAGACTTTGGGGCAGAACATACAAGTAGTTTCAATTTCCAGTAATCATGCGTTCGCCATTGATTCGAAGTCCTTCGATACAATTTATTGTGGATAACAGAAGTGACTGATTTATTTGGTAGACCAGGAATAATAGGCCACTTAAACGTGCCATTAATTAATGAAATTTCTGTTTTTTTGTTTTTTGTCTTGCAACACAGAAAACAAGTAAATACGAGTAAATAAAATTGTTCATAAAAAATTCAATCAAATTGACATGTGTTGCACAAGCAAAGAAACTTCTCATTGACAAAATATTTATTAAAGTCTAGACATGGCAGGGCAATGAATTTCCTACGGCATTTGTTTCATGTCGCCTTGTTAACAAATTTTAAAGAAGTGAACTTTGTTCAAATTGTTCGTGTCCTTCTAAAGAAACAAAAACAAAAAATAAAAACAAAAAAAAACAAAGATGTGACTTAAACATTGTTCTCTGCTTTTCGATCCCTAAGGGCAAAATGGGAAGACGATTTTTTATTCTTTATTTGAATACTTAAGAAACACACCATCAATCACGGAAAATTCGAAAACAAAGCAAAAGTGACTGACATTCTGAAGAGAAATAAAACAAAAAAATTATTAAATGAATCCTAAACTGTGTTGTGCCTTCTAAATTAAGTGATTGCTTGCTTTTAAAAACACTCATGCAGAGACTCAGCTATTCTCTTTGATGGCATAGCTGAAACTTTGATTTGTAATTGTTCTTGGAACCCAATTTTGGCCATGTTCAAAAAGAAGACACATCGAATTGGTTTATAGAGAGTATGACACTTGATTCTTGTACAAGGGTGCAATTCCTCTCAAGCAAATGGAGGCAACTCTTTGAGGTTAGTGCTGTGGTTTACTCGTAATTTAGAAGCATTATAGACTGATGGCTAGTTAAATAGCAAACTGGCTGCGGACTTCCATATTATTCCACCTCGCCATGGAGAAAGAATCCATTGTTCCAGTTGCGTACTCGAAGATGTCTGAGTTCCAGTTCTGATTATACGAGACACTTAATGCGAGATCGTACCCAATCCCTCCGGAAGGGAATCCAAAACCCTTCGGGGTAAAGCGTAAATTTGGCGTGCAGAAGCAATAAACATTTTAAGCGTCTCTTTTATTAGGTTCTTCTTGGTAGATAACTAGGAGACTCTACTCAAAGCTCGCCAACGCAAATACGATGAAACTACATGAGGAATCTTACGTTCGAAAGGACTAAGACCAAAAAAAAGCATTAAGCAATTGTAATTCTTTGTTTGCAACTACCTACAATATCTTGCTTCGACAGATGGATGTACGGTTTGGTTCCACTTTTCGGTGAGACATGGCATCATTGCATATCCATTATAGTTGCCGTGCGGTATTCGTACTGCCGGTCACTGAGAACTTTTCGTGTTTCAAGATTTTTCATGAGCTGAGGATTTACTAGGTTTTCCATTACCGTGGACAGAAGTGACATAAATTCAATGGGTTTGTAGAAAGAGAGGCTTACGCTGTGCGCTGTGGTTTTGATAGTGTGAAGGATCATATCTTCAAAAGAAGGGAAGACATAGAAAGTTAGATCCTTAAGTACTCTTGCCACTACACGAGTGCGAAAGTTGATTCATCCCATATAAGATTCGAAGCGTTGAACTGGGCGCTGTGCAGCAAGCAGATTCGTCTTGTCCAAAGTCTTGACAGCTAGAATTTCATAATAAATGAGTGCTGGCATGGAGGATGATGCAGAATTTCTCCTGATTTTGCCAATGATCAACAATTTTTACAACGCCTGGGAGATTCTTTTTGTTTTATTTGCTTCAGTTGACAGTATATACTCGGTTTTGACCTCATTTGCAGCTAAAGGCGTCTTGACGCATCCCCTTCGGTTACCCCTTTTTCGGCACTCGAGATATCTGTGAGATTGCATTGGATCTTTACGAAGCAGTGAGCGTTCTCTTTTATTTTTTTTGCACAATCTGACGAGCTTGGTAAGGATTTAAAATGTTAAGAAGGTTTTGTATAGCTTGCCTCTATATAGGTACAAATGTAGATGCTATATGTATACTTGGAAACGATTAAGAGGTGCTGTGTATTGCCTTTTTTTTAGAATTTGTCGTAGTGTCGTTTAGCTCTGACTCTTGTAGATCGAATAAATTCACACATAACTTATCGCGCGCAAAGTTATCTTTTGTTTCAAATGAAGGGATCACTAAAGTTTTGATAAACTTACGGCCCGCCTGTGTTTAGACACTGGCCTTATGGAGATGTCGTCTAAGGCATTGACACCGGAATTGCTGTTGCTACGAAAGTACGAATCTGAGTCAAGGAAAACTTGTTGTCGGGTCTTCACGGACGCTCCAAAACAACTGTAGAATGTAGTGAAGACTTGTTTCTGTCAGATCACAGCAGAGAAGTACGTTATCCTGATGGTAATGAACTAACACATTTTGTAAAGAATCGGTGTACGGGTGTATCATTCTGAAGCAACAACTTACTAGGAAATAGGCAGATAAGTGTTTCTAACGAACCTGCGTTAGGAATGATTGCATTCTGAGTAACAATTTCGGTTGAAAGTTGGTTTCTTGTGAATAAAACAGCTCATCCAGGATTCTGGCCGTTGGGTCCGCCGAATTCTGATCGCTGCTTATCTCTCTATATGTGATTAAGGTCTTAGTCTCTGGAGGCTTAATCAATTTGGTTTTAGTAATGTAAAGGTATTGCTTAGTCGTAACATTGCATACAAGACCTCTCGTTGTTTTAAGTAAAAGTTTCAATACTCGTATACTTATATAAACTGTTATAAATTATCTACTTCATTTTCTTATACATGCGAAACTGCTTAGTCATAGGATACTTATCTCAAATTCAAAATGTATGTCAGTAATGTTTTTCTTTTCTCTTTTCTTTTAGGTAAGCCATCGTTTTTATCAGACTGAGTCCTTGAAAGTGGTAAACTTTTGAGTAAGAAAATTAAATGCTTATTGCTTTAAGGGCTAATAAAATCATATAAATCAAATTAACTTTGTTCTTTCAATCTCGTTTACTTTCTTGTGTAAAGGTTAACATAATTTCTTTCAAGACACCTTAATTGGATTCAGTTGTTAAGTTGTAAAAAAATATTATGTACGTATAAGTTCCGTAAAGTGTTCCTTTTAAACATCATTAAGCAGTCGACGCTATAGACAACTCTTAAGAAACGTCTTTGTCCATTTGGCAAACCACGTGGGTATACTTAATGGTCATTAAGGCTCTCATATCCTGCGATCATATTGTGGCCGTTTGAACACGATTTAAGCATGTTTTATCCTCCGGATTTGTTAATGGAATCCTTGCATTCTCAAACTATTATAACTTCAAGTGATGAGAAGGTGAAGCTTATCTTGCACTAATACAGATTGTTTTTCACGTTGCACATAAGTAATTCATTGACATCAAGACTATGTATACCTCCCCTTCAAAGTCTGTAAGGATCTGGCTATTTTCTTTTTATTCTTGGCTCAGATTCCAACCGAAATCACTAAATTGATTGCAAATAGTTCAAAGAAAGTCGACTTCGTACGTCGTGGTAACTAGAGTATTGGGTTCATAAGATTAGATCGAAAAGAGGCTAGCTTCCAAGGTCATGAATCTCCAGTATCAGTTCTTAAACGAGAAGAAGCACAATAACGAGAGGAGTGATATGCATTACACCACCTAGAGTAGGCGTGATGGGCTTGTTTTCCAAAGTCTCTTTGTTGCCGAATTGCCTTCATTGAACGATATAGATTCAAATGAATATTCTGTCTTACAACTACATATCTCGACGAGAAGTCCTTTACACTGCTAGAATGTCGTTGGGTTAATGTTATACGATGACCTGTCCGTGCTATGGTTTAGCTATTCTTGGCAAATTATTCAAAATTAAGTTATCTTTGCAAAGGGGGATCATAATCTCGGAATTGGTAATTGCCTGGAGATTCTTGATGGCAAGACACTGCCGTTGCAAAGGAGGTTCGTCTACAAATACTTCAATCTTTTTGTCCCTACAGCTCTTGCAGAAATCATTGCGCAGAGAAGTCAATCGTTGCGTTTGTCTTCCAAAAGCACATTGTCTCGTGACTACACAATATTTGTGAGTTAGATATCTTCTCCTGAGGTCGTTATTGCTTGAAATCGAGTATGGCCATAATAGTTTTGATGTCTCACAGCTATCTCGATGAGTGCATCTATTACTGACCTTAGAGAGTGCTTGGGAAGGTGACATTTGTGTTTAGGACGTTGGTGGCTTGTTCCAAGTTGTTCTGCCAAGTTTACGAGTATAAGCGACGCAGTTTTCTGGGCCTCCCGAGTGTCCTATCAAAAGATTGTGATTTTGTGCTTTTCAGTTATCTCATTGACAGATATGCGGTATTTGAAGTAAGGAATTCGATTGCTGTTCATTTGTCTGTATGTGTATACGTCGCTGTATCCGACGTATGTGTAAGATTCATCTTGAGCCAGAAACAACCTGACCAATACCAGAGACTTCGGTCTAAAACAGTGTACGAGTACATTATGTGGTAAGACTTAAGGATTTGTGATTGTAGATGTCTTCAGAGAATGCCTCTGTATGAATGTTCTTGCCCAAAAACAAATATCTCCTAAGTCCTGAAAAAGCATTCTTTGTTTATGCGGGATGCCACCCGGTCCTGGTGTTTTGTAATTGAGGTTTTTTTCTCATAGATAATACTCAAGTTGATCTGTATGTGGGTAGATGGGCATCTGCGGTTAGCCACTGCAGACTTCTGAAGTACCACTTACTTTGCTCTGGGGAATCGTGTCATATGGCATAAGACAATTACTAGTTCGACATGCTAAACTGTAAGCATCGTTCGGTAGAGTAGAATGATTTCGGATCCTAATTTCTTGAGATAAAAGTAACGTCAGATAAAGCAGTCTGTTTTACAGACTTTTAGACTAGAAGATACTAGTTATTGAAAGATGGACTCACTTCTGCGGTTGAAGTTTGTACTTCTCCATAAGCCGCGATGTTAGGTCGCTTCCCAACTAGATCTCATTCCCCAGTTTCTTGAATGGTCTGGGTTGTGCATGTTTATGGTCATCATGTCTGCATGTTAAATACTCGCAGATCTCAGTTGGCGCTCTTACGTTTTCCCGGTTAGGAATTGCTCACAAGTTCTGCCTCTGTATTATGGCGATGTATTGGCACTATCGGCAGATGGCGAGATTTAATTGAGCGAATCTGGACCATAAACGGTAATCTGGACTTGCACCTTGGCTCTATGGCAGGTAGGGATGTGATATCTCAATGAGTGTGATATCCAGATCTTCTGAGGATAGCTGATACACCGTCGTAGTTAAGTGTTAACTTGACTGGTTCCGAAGAAATAGCCTAAGATAATGTGGCTGACATAAGGACACCTTCTTTTTCCTGAAAAATCTTATCACTAAGCCTTTAACATAAATGTTGACAAAGAAAATACTTGCTAGGAGCAAGAGTATGGCTTCGGCTTCTAGGCCGTCGTCATCGTCCACCGACTCAAAAGCACATTTTTCCTGTCACGGTTTCTGCCATAATCTGTGGTGCAGAGCTTTGTGAGAAGCATTTAGTCATCGACTGTGAGCTAAGGATTTGTATATTAGGAAATCTTCAGGACCTCCTTTGGATCAGAAGCATCGGGCAGTTGTGTAAGGTGCAACAGGTCTATTCAACTTTACGAAAGCTTATGTCATTGATACCAATTGATGTGAAGCCATCCACGGACGCATCAGCACATTTCAATAATTTTGTAAACTAAAGGGGCGGCTATACTCCTTATGCGAAAGACAGCATATTTGGGAGGTCATTACCTTAACATATTTTTTTGTTTCATATTTGGCCCAAGTTTTGTAAAAGTTAAAAGATACACGTACGATGAAAGAACATCGCTTTTCTTTTGTTAGCTTGGTAAAGTTTTAGGCATCTGCTTCTATACCTTGAGCATCTGGGTATTGTGCGACTACTTGTTCCATGTTTATAGATATATGTGGTGTTAGAAGCAGTAAAGCAAATCAGTGTTCTGTTTTGTCAAAGTATTTGGCATTCAAATGTATTTTTACTTGCCAGCATATTTCTGAGCTATAGAAGGTGGTAAGATCTACAAAATTCCAAAACACAAGTATCCGTAGTATACTGAACTGATTTCCTAGATAGCTGCTCGTTCAAAAGCCTGCGGTATCACCTTCTTAGCCTCAAATTTTATTTTCCAACTTGTTGATGGGCGAATCTGTATCGAAAAGAACTCTGCTTGTACTTCCTTGGCATGGATTTCCCCTTAAATTGTATCTCGCATTCGCGGCCTAACTAGTACACTTGCTTGACCCCAAAGAATTTTCGACTTACAAAAGGTTTAGCTCCGTTCAAAGTTCCAACGGCAGTGAAAGAACCAAATAGATGCTTTAAGATGATGAAAGTAAATCTCCTCTTTATCCGAAGCTATGTCTTTTCTATCATTACCGAGGTGGCAGAAGATAGCACAAATACTTAAAGTATTAAACACCATCATCACCCTTATGTGTGAGGAGCAATAAATCTCAATTCTTAGCCGAAATACTTTGCCATCTCTCTAGGAATAGGCATTCCAGGCATGGCGGCAATTTTAATGGGATTGGCATTCACGTGTGCCGGCTGAGAGTGTAAGCAATTTATCCAATCATGCCACCACTGCTGTTGATTGTACAAGTATCGATCCTCAAAATAACTGTTGAGCAGTCGACGTATTTATTTTGTGGGGGGGTTGTACGAGTAGTAGATGGTATGACAAGCTCTGGTGTGTCACATATTTTTGTGTCCCATTTATGAGAACAGATTATTTGCGCTGGGCGACACTGATTGACATTCTTTCGACATCATTTGCGAGCCGACATCGTCATTTATTTGCATTTATTTTGAGTTGCTGGAGATATGAAATCGTTTAGTTTTGGTAATGCCGACCTCGATCCTCCGTATCCGTTGTTTTGCTGGCTGAGATTAACTATGAAATCAGGGTGTTATTGGTCGTTGTTGTCCTTGACTATAATTTCTGGTGTGTATGAGTATGTAGTCGTAGTCCTTGCTCACATTTTCTAGTGATGTAGGATAATTGCGTCAAGAAAATCAGAAATTCTCAAGTTAAACGAGAAGGAGAATTGAAAGACATATCCTTGGGTAGTTGTGTTGTGTGGGTTTTTTTTTTCTTCAGCTCTTTATTTATCCTTGTGCTGTGTGGGTGGATGTGTAGGAGGATTTCCTCGTTCAGTGACCAGTGACAGGTTCAAAGACGTAATGGGAATATCAGGGAAATTAATCCCATGGATAAATAGCAAAGTTTCCAATAATGAATTCTGTAAGAAAACGAGATGACTATCTACGAGTAGTTCCCTTCTGACCCACATAATTCGATACATAATTCCCCGTCCCTTAACACCCTGTTTTAGCGAAGTCGATTTTAATTTAGAAGCAGGGAGCTTCTTGAATCATATCGGGGCGGCTATCCTTTAATCGTTATAATGGATTTTAATGATTCGCTGTTAACGACTTTGGAAATGGTGCAAAGACATGCAGGAGACAGGCAGGACCTGATAGTATGATATTATATTGTAGTTTCACAGTTTCAAGGCACATTCAAGGGCATTTTGTTTTTGCCTTTTTAATAAGGGATTTGTCGTCTTAATGATTGTGATCATTATTTATATTTAATATCTCATAATGTCTGCCAGGAGCACATTGTTTGGTAAGGTCGAGAACGAGATTCTCCGATATTTGAAATGTTCGGCCTGGAGGGATTTATGTGAATCATTTTATGGGAAATGGAATTTACGAGAAAGCCAGAAGGTTAATCAGTTTTGATGAAACTGTTGCTGAACATTGCATGTACGCCGGTAGTTTTGCATGCGGCATGAGTTGATGGGATTGGTGGTAGAATCTTAACAACATTAGAGTATCAACTCTGTCAGGAATATGCTGTATGTCATACATATACTGGAGCAGATACATAAGAGCAGTTAGTTGGTATGGTACACAGTAGAAACAATTAAACTAAGCAATCTATTTGTGATAATCTAATGCAAACTAGTCAAGCCTTCTGTTTTGAGATTGATTTAATCCAAATCAAATAGAGCAAGTGATAAAACACTTAGGGGATTACCGTTCTTGTTGTAGGATTTAACTTTATTTATAGCCGTTGCAACATAATGCTAGTGTCTTCCTTTTCGTAGCAATTCTTGGGCTTTTGTCTTGGTTTTGATTAGTTTAGAATCACACGATTGACATTGACATCCTTTAGGCAACTGCTATTTCTAAAACGGCCTTTGAAGGGCAGTTGATGTTTCAACATTTTCTGGTAAAAGTTCTCGAGACGCATCTTAAAAATGCTTGTCTTCATAAATGACCAGTCTATTTGATCATACTTCAAACTTTCTCTGAAATCATGTGTCTAGTGAGATGGCGTTAACGGTTTTAAAAATATTATAATATTTGCGAATTAGGAGCCTATAATCTGCGGATGTATTGAAATCTTAAAAACTTAAAAACTAAGGCATTTAAGATGTTCTACCATGGAACGGTCAATGGACGAAACGGTGTTGGAATCGTTGTTGCAGCGGATCTTCTAAACAACATCGTTGGTATCTTGAAAATAAGCGACCGCTTGATGAGTGTTAAACTCGTCATACACAATGAAACGTGGAACATTGTTAGCGCGTACGCTCCACAAAATGGATGCGACCAATCGGAAAAAGATACATTTTGGTCAGAGTTCGGTAATTTGATAGAAATATACGAGTACCTATCGATGAGATGCTCTTCGTAGGCGGAGATTTAAATGGCCACGTCGGAGAAACAAATGTTGATTATGAGGACTGCCACGGCGGTAAAGGCTTTGGAACCAGAAATTCAGCTGGCGAAGACATCCTTGTAGCGTGTAGGGGGTACGGCTTAACCGTCTTAAATACAATGTTTACTAAACATCAACGACATCTCATCACCTATAGCAGCGGAGGCCACGAAACGCAAATAGATTATCACCTCTGCAAAATGTCGATGAGAAACCGTGTTAAGGACTGTAAAGTAATACTTGGAGAATCGCTAGTAAGCCAACACCGTCTGCTCATTACAGAATTTTTCACGGCGGAACCACCGAAAACACGGGCATCGTTTGGAAAGCCAAAAATCTGGTGGTATAATCTATCGAAGGAACGAAGTGCAAGATTTATCGCACTGGCTAAAGAAGTACTTCACAATATAATATATCGCAGACTCACTCAGCCCGCAAGAAATGTGGAACAGCATGCACGAGGAATGCATAACACTCGCAAAGTCCCATCTGGGGACTATATCGAAATACCATTACGTCGGTAAAGAAACATGGTGGTGGAATGACGAAACCAAACGAGCTGTGGCCGACAAGAAGAGTGTATTCCAAGCGTGGACAAAATGCGATCGGAGCGACGATTTCGAAAAAGCTCGACTGGCTCTTGAATACGAGCGTCTTAAAAAGATCGCAAAGAAAGTCCTGGCTCGAACTCGAGCGGCAGCAGACGGTCGCTTACTAACAAATGAAAAGGAAATTTGTGACCGGTGGCTTGAATACTGCAAGAAGTTGCTTAACAAACATTTTCCACGTGATATTGTGCCGACAGCTGATCTATTCGAGTAGGACGTTTCGGACTTTTCAATCGAAGAAATAAGTATAGCAATTGGAAAAATGAAGCGGGGGAAAGCGGCGGGACCAGACAGCATTCCATCAGAGTTTTGGTTGAAGATGGAGGGGATCGGCAGCGTTTGGCTATCGAAACTTTTAAATAAATTAAAATGTGGACAACCTATGCCGAATCAATGGAGAAGTAGCTTCTTGGTTCCATTAACAAAGGAAAAGGCGACACTCGAGAATGCAGCAACTACCGTTCAATCAAGCTTATGTCACACACAATGAAAATCGCCGAAAGAGTCTTAAACGAACGTCTTCGGCAAATAATAAAGCTCGATAATAGCCAGTGTGGATTTGTTGAAGGAAGATCGACGGTGGACGCTATCCAAAGCCTACGAATAATAATGGAAAAGCACCGAGATTCGTCTAAGGATTTACACATGGTATTTATCGACCTCGAGAAAGCATTCGATCGAGTGCCTAGGGACCTCATATGGGCCGCGCTGAGGTCTCAAAACGTACCGGAAACGTATGTTAGAATAATACAAGACATGTACGGAAACGTGAAAACTGCGGTTAAAAGCTCTGCTGGACTAACGAGAGAATTTCCAGTTAATGTCGGAGTGCATCAAGGAAGCATACTTAGCCCTTTCCTCTTTAACGTAGTATTCGACTATCTTTTAAAAGACTGCATGCGCGAAGCAAATGTAACGCCAATTCTCTTCGCTGACGACGCAGTTATACTTAGCGATAACGTCGAAGATTTACAGAACGCCTTATGGAGAAATGCGCTAGAGAGAAACGGGTTTAAAATAAGTCGTTCAAAGACGGAGCATTTGACGTGCCCATTTGCGCATCCGTTGCGACCTGTTCCGAATATAATGTTAGACGGAATAGTTCTTCCGAAAAGCACTATCTTTAAGTACTTAGGATCAATCGTTAACATGGAAGCGAAATGTGACGACGACGTAAACCACAGAGTGAGTGTGGGATGGATGAAATGGCGGGAAAATTCGGGAATCTTTTGCGACCGAAAATTTCCACTTAAATTAAAGGGGAAACTCTACACCACGGTTGTTAGACCAGCTCTTATATACGGTTCACAGTGCTGGACAATGTACGAAGCGTTTAAAAACAAGATGACGGCAGCGGAAATGAAAATGTTAAGGATGTCTAGTGGAGTCACTAAACGCGATTGCATTAGATCTACGCGTATAAGAGGAAGTCTACATATAAAGAATTCGGTAACCGAACAGCTTGAGGCGAATAGAATAAGTTGGTATTGCCACGTTCAAAGAAGATCTACGGAAAATCCGGTTAAAAAGGCACTATCAACTACGGTCACTCCAACTGTAAGAAAACGAGGTCGGAAAAAGAATTCCTGGATTTCTCAGATGGCAAATGCGCAACAACGTCTGGGGTTAACCACTGAAGCGATCCAGGACCGAGCTTTATGTAGACGCGTTCTGCAGTCTGCGACATTAGCCAACCCCATAAGCGGAGCAGCAGCGATGCAGTAAAAATGGGAAACTCGTTACGCATAAGTTCGTATAACGAGGAAAGGGTTAATAAAAGGATAAGAAGAAGAAGAAGTATTGAAATCTTAAAAGCTTTGCTATAGGGTTAGCTTATTGCCTATTTGTTTGGTTCTGCATCCTCCACTAGAGACAATACGCATACAAATTAAGACTCGTTACATGCAATGGTGGTGCCTTTAGCACTATTGGGTCAGCATCAGATAAACCTATCAGAAGTAGGTTTTGGCATTAAAACTATCTTAAGTGATAACGGCTGCAATAAAAAGCAAAGTATCTCATTTGGGCTAGTGAGAATTGATTGAGAAAATATTTCAAAAAATTGCATTCATGTCAGGAGAATTTGCAGAGTACATTTGGATCTGGTAGCATGACCAGTATCCTAAAGAGTGGGAATCCCGTGAACTGCACAAACTACGAGTACATGCGATTAAGTCTTGCGGCTGATGTTAACACCTAAGACGCTTCATCAAAAGTCTGACTACCTTTACTCAATGTTTTGTTCGTCATAAATCGAATTTTCACATTACCGCAGATCTTGGGGAACCCGTGAGTTTTAAAGCAATATGCACCCCGTCTTTAACGACTTCAAAGCCACACTTAGGAACAACTATAAAGACGAACTATATACATATTTCTGACGGATGGCATGCCTGTGAAGCCCAATCGAATATGCAGAATGACGTTGAACAACGCACACTGCTCAGTCATGGTCGGTAATGACAAAGCCGAGACTTTCAATGTCAAATAAGGACTTAAACAACTCGCAAATCAACTTTAGATTCACCGTCTTTAAAAAGTCCGTTCAGTTGTAGTCATACGCAGACGACATTGACATAATTGGAAGGACACAGCGAACTGTCCATTGAGGGTTTGTCACTTTTGAAGCAGGAGCTGCAAAGATGGGCCTTCAAGCATATATTGTCAACAAAGAGTGACACACAACATCGACGCCTTGGACAAAATATCAAGAAAGGCAGCTACAATTTTGAAATTGTGAGGGGATTTGTCCACCTTGTCTCCGCTGTTAACTCCGACTTGCGAAGTATTAGTCCTGCTATTCGCTGCTTATTTGGCAATTGAGTAATTCGTGCCCTCTCTCGAGCAACCAAAAAGGTGTTATGCAAAACACTGACTATTTTGGTCCTGGTTAATAGCGCAGAAGCTTGGACAGTGACAAAAATTGATGAAAATGCTCTCTGGTGCTAGAAAAGAAATGTTCTTCGATTAATTGTCAGTCCGGTTTGCATCAATGGAAAACAAAGGAGACATTTCAAAGGTTGTATAGATCGGCCTGACCGAAAGGCGCCTCAGGCAACTTTGAGTGCGCAACTGGAGGCAGCTGATAAAAGACCGCACTGACTGAAGAGGCATACTAGCTGAGGCCCTTGTCCACACTGGACTTTAGTGTAAGTAATCGTGATCGGGGCGAACTGATATAGCAGCCAATGGCGGTTGTTAAATGACTTGAGACCAATAAGAATACGTTGTTTTAGGCAAAATTTATGAAACTTCTATTGGTAGACAGAATCTGCCCCATAGCTCATGAAATTTTAGCTCTTTTCACCTAAATTCCAAATGTTTATTGTCGAAATTTGGGCCACAAGGTCATGCGAAATGATTCTGTAAGATTTCTTTCTCTGGAGTCTTTAAGGGGAGGTACCTATGCTATGTCTCAAGCTCTTGACATGGTTAAGAATGATATTTGTTACCTCAAAAGGCGCTTAGAAGGAAGTGTCACTTAGGTCAAGCATATAGAGGTACTTGCAAGTGAATTGATCTGCCAAGTCTTCATGCCTGGTTTTAGAAAGTCCTGTCCTCTATTGAACTGTTAAAAAAGAAACCCAACTGTCAGTGATAACTCTTACTAAGGATGTAGACGGTTTAGCGCGAATTCAGGTGCTGAGAGAATGATTAGCTTAGCAAGTGAGGCATAATTAGTTCATCGATGATCCATTGTGGCCTGTTAACCTACACAAGGCGTAATGAACTTAACCTTTCGATTGGGTTTAAAAAATCCTTCATTCTTGAACTAACTCAGCTTGCTTGCTGCTCCCCTCAACGTGGGCTTTAGCACCTACCACACGGGCGACGAGTGCTTGCAACCTGATGCGAGTTAAGGCCAAACACTCATAGAGTTAGTGCTGTACGGGGTTATTATCATTCTCACAATATGAGTCGCAGAATGTTGTGTTTGTGCTTAGTAAAAGCATGTGTCACGACGTCATGACGGTAAGAAGGAGTCTGCAGTCTTATACCAGGAAAGTCGCTGACCTCGGACAGGAAGGAAAATATTCGTTGGGGCTGCCGACAACCTAACATGCCATGAGTAATAGATCATATAAAAACCACTGTCAGTGGAATATCTTACCGAGGCCACAGGCATTCCTTATGTTTTTGGGTTATGAAAAATGTTGGTCTGGGTTTTGGTTAAAAATTTTATCGGCGATTCATTTCTCGTGATTCAATTGTGAACTGGTGAACTTAGTAATTCGATTAGGTTTAGTGAGGTCTTGCATTCTCCAACTAGTTTGGAAAACGGAGAATTTTTCTTTGAGTGAAGTTTGACTCTAACTACAGATGCGCATGCTTTGCCGCTTCCACAGATTCGTCCCAATATAGTTAGTTGCCATCTTTTTCTAACAGTTTTGCTCCAGAAATTTTGCCTTCACTTTCAGATTCTGGCTATAAGCATTCCTTGGCACAGGCACAAGCACAAGCACAGGCACAGGCACAGGCACAGGCACAGGCACAGGCACAGGCACAGGCACAGGCACAGGCACAGGCACAGGCACAGGCACAGGCACAGGCACAGGCACAGGCACAGGCACAGGCACAGGCACAGGCACAGGCACAGGCACAGGCACAGGCACAGGCACAGGCACAGGCACAGGCACAGGCACAGGCACAGGCACAGGCACAGGCACAGGCACAGGCACAGGCACAGGCACAGGCACAGGCACAGGCACAGGCACAGGCACAGGCACAGGCACAGGCACAGGCACAGGCACAGGCACAGGCACAGGCACAGGCACAGGTACATGCCTTCTTTTATGGGAAGACAAACGTCATAGAGCCTAGGCTGGGAAGTTTAGATTTGGCAATATTATATGACCGTTTACGATTTGTCATTACTGATTGTGAGGCCCCATCTCAGATATTTAAAAAAAAAGATGTCAATTCCGAATACTGAAGGAAACGCATCAGAACCTTTTAATACAATACACATTGACCATTCCGACCCTCTGGCATAAATAAATTCACAGAGCACCTATTTTCGAAGACTATAAACTATAGTTAGTCAATAGATCTGAAACAAGGAACTGAATAAATTTACTTGTCCGCTCTTTTCATAACTACACTCGACCGCGTAATACTAAAGGGTAAGTTTTTTAGAGGTACGTTTTCCAAAAATAAAGAGCAAATCCTATATTAACATTTATTTTCGAAAAATGATTTCTTTTTCGTGTCGGCTGTAATTGCAGCTAACATGGTCAATTCTTAAGTTTCGATTTTCGATGACGCGCTCGAGTATTACGAGTGGATGTTGGAGGTCCCATCGCTAAACTAAATTTTGGTCGAAAACAGTGGATTTTCTTGAAGGTTTTCAAGAGTTCAATGACCGAGACGATTCAGAAGGTTGGTCGGGTTCAGTTCTTACACGAATTACACGAATGACCCGCCATTGAAAACGGTGCCGAATCGATTCATCGCAGTTATTGTGTGCAAATAGCTAACGTCGCTATTTTTTTTCTTCCAAACTTGTCGATGGTATAGCAATTTGTGTGTTCTTTAGGCTGATTATGTGGAACGTAAGTTACTATAAGTGTACATTTTTCCGAGACAGCTGATTTTTGTAACACAGCTGAATGATTTGTAGACGCTGAGCTTTGTCTTTTCATGATAAAATGTCAAGCAATACTTGGGAAAAGCATAATACCAGAGTGACACGACACTCATATCTTTCATGAAATTCCCAGTGGAATCATTATCCTCTTTTAGTCCCCGAGGTACTACAATAGTTTTACTTTTCAAGAGTTTGGTAGTCTGATTAACGAGCATAAGACTGAGTCATCCTCATAGTTATATGGCCAAGTTGGGCCAGTTAGCCGTTGTGTAAAGGCGATGTTGGCAAAGTTGGCAGAGTCCTCTGACAGCCGGTAGTTGGCAGCGGACTTTTACAAATCAATCTACTGTTTAGCGTAGAACAAAGATAGAGTCTATGAATCGATTTAAAGGTCCTAGTTGGACGATTTGCTTTATTAAAGCGAGGACTCTTCTCTAGTTGAGGAATTTGATGACGGATTGAAGGATTAAAATTGTTAAGGTGATGTAGATACCACGTTTAAGATTCCAGCAGATGGAAATGATGGGTTAGGGATATGAGTGAAATAGACTCTGTCTACTTAGAATCGGTGGTGGAGCCGCGTAATAGATATTGTTTTCTCTTCCAAAATCCTCTT
Organism: Volucella inflata; assembly: GCA_928272305.1. Classification (NCBI taxonomy): domain Eukaryota; kingdom Metazoa; phylum Arthropoda; class Insecta; order Diptera; family Syrphidae; genus Volucella; species Volucella inflata. Next base: position 78,243,665 of record OV743719.1, read on the forward strand.
AATGTAGAATCAATATAAAGGTGATGATAATAAAGAACAATAAAATTGAAAAGGGGATCCACAGATGTATCTAATCTAACAAACTAAAACTAAAAATGAAGTCAAAACCTATTTAAGTTTTAAGTTATGCTGCATTAATGTTTCTTAATTCTAGTTAAAAAGTCGAAAAGACCATATGGTAATTGACGTAACAAGTTAGCGATTTTATATTGACGTCGTTGGCTTGTGTTGTATACGAGTAAGGTATCACTTTCCTCAAATTTATTTAAAAATCTTATTTACTTTGATTTATTTAGAATTTTATTGAAAGCCTTATTGAAACAGGTTCACAACCAAACAGCATTCTAATCAGATAAGTTTTCGGCCGTTATCTGTGTTTAAATTGCTGCTTATAAATAAATTTCAAAGAACAGAAGTGAGTTAAATTGTCGATCCTGTGACACTCATTATAATTTACTGGGCCAAAAAGATATGCAAATTAAACGAAAAAATAAATAAAAATGTTTTCCTCCTTTTTTTTTTCGAATTTATTTAAAATTCCTAATTCGGTGAATGAACAGAAAGCACTCTCTCTTCGCTGCAATGTCATTAAAATTCTTTAGAACAATGAGGGGACCCACCACACCGGTTTACACCGGGGGGATTCTACTTTTCTTTTTTATTTATTTCTGCTTTTTATAAATAATTTATATGAATATGAGCGGCGTTGCCTTTTATGCTATTGTGGTATTAAAGTATCTGTACTACTTTTCTCACTTTCATTTGATTTATGTATCAGATAAATGTTAAGGACTTTTTACGGAACGTATCTCCATATTTCTCCAAAACAGGATGTGCCATACACACACTATATGTGTAAAGCCTCGTTAGAATTTCTTCAAAATGCTTTATTACTTAATTGCCTTAACTCAACGCGATATGTCATAGCGATTGCCGAATGTAACTCTTCGCTTAGTTTCTGATGATGTTTCATTATCAGAGTTAAAAGCGTGAAGAGGTTGACAAAATCCTTGACTATCCCTAGGTTTCAGCTAACTTTTGTTGTCCTTTAAACTCTCATTCACAGGTAAACTCAATTATCTGACTCGCTGTGTCCTGCCAATGGTGCCTGTGACATAAGCGTATCCAAGTAGCTTCACAGACTTTTGGAAAATTGTTTCTGAAGTATCGGTTTGCAAGTATTATATTTTCTCTAGGGGACCTGCGCGGCGATTGATTGAATAATTGCTGCCTGTCTTTTTTGCAGTGTAAAAATAAAATTAGAAGCGTAGTGCTTGCCTTAGCTCCCAGCGATGACCCCCCTGTAACTGCATGAGTAAACCCTTAGTCATGCGGGTTCAAATGGCAAATAGCATCATCCTGGCCTACGCTGATAAAGGGCTCACAAACTTTATACAAAAGATAATACTGGTCTTATATAAAATGGAATCACTGTTGAAAACCCGTAGAAAGGTTGACAACAAGCCAGGTAGCTGAAGAATTAGTAGAGGCCGTTGACTACTATGACGCAAATATCATTGCCATCCAGAAAGTGTGATGGTATTGATCGGATAAATAGGGGAATAGACTACAATGAGACTTACATGGTTATTGCTAAAGGGAAAAAAATCAGCTCTTAATCGGATGCAGATTGATCACATGGGCCCCAACATAATGCTCTCCGCCTCGATAAGGCATATGTATGAGCAATGCCCAAAGGGAAAGGAGGTCATCTTTAGTAGCAAAGTTATTAAAGACGATGTTCTACACGACACTCTATCTGGCAAATAACTTAGAGCGGTATAGAAATCTCAATATCAAGCACACAGTTTCCTCATTCAATATACACAAGGAGACATGGCGGTCACCGGATCATGAAATTTCAGTATTCTGGATGTCCGAACGTACCGGCCGGGCAGAATTGACTCGGATTACCACCTTGTTGCACCCAAGCTGGGAATGCAAAAACATGTGAGAAGGTACGAGTATAACGTAGAAAAGATGCGATCGTAAGAGACTGCAGAACGCATATCTCGAAATCATTCAACAACTCCTTTGCCACTGACATTAAATACTGGCATACCAGCAGCATCGCTACCAACGTCCCATAAGAGATGCCGCTATAGATGTGCTAGGTTTCACCCCTACCACCACCAAGAAAATCTCGGGTTTCATGAAGAATGTCGATGAGCACATGCAACTAAACAAGAAGTCAACAAAGCAACGCTGCAGCAAAAAACTAGAGTCGCTTGTGAGCTCTACGGGAAAAAAATGCCGGAATAACGTCGATTTTTAAACAAAATGAACAAATGCCCGAGCAGTGCACGATCGAAGTTGTTAATAGATTGTACTTCAGAAATAACGTACATGTAAGTTTTATCAAGAGGTAGAAAAAACGTGTTAAGGCAAGAAATAGACCCGCGCAGAAACCTGAAAAAATGAAGAAGGAAAACTCTTAGCAATGCCAAAGTCTCTACTTCGATGATGATGGCCAGAACATTCCGTCCACACGACTACGGCAATATTTAATCTGAAATGAAACAAAGTAGCTACCCCTGACATCTTACCATTCTAGGTATTCGAAGCTGCTGGAATTCACTTTATGAGATCAAAAGTGTTTGTGTTTGAGTGTTTGCTTGATGAATTGAATCTCAGCATCTTTTGCCCGATCCACAAAAATGAGATCCTACCAACTACAGAAGTACATACAATACAATACAAGATCTTATCTTCACACTTCGTGTGAACCCCTGAAACCTTTGTCGTCAACTTGATTGGCCTCTATCAGTGTGGTTTCTTCACTCTCTGGCAGATTCTTTAAAAAAACGTAAGAAGTTCAATTCGATAGCCATCATCTTTTGAGGCCACATACAACAGCATTTACAATAACGTTTGCGGCTGTTCAGGGCTTCTTTTCAGGGCTTTTTAATCCTCGCCAACGTTTGGTCAATGAAACATCTTATATTCTGAACTCATTGTCTGTTTTCATTGATGGTGAATGGACTGAGGGTTTTCTGATACCTTTCAGGGCTCTCCACAGAGTTTACAAGTCGGAATCTCTACCATATCTCTGAATCCTTATCTGTATAAAAATGCTGCAAAGTTTCATTTATCCCACTCGGCTCATTCCATTTCTTTTAGCGTATTCTAGGGTTTCTGTTAGTTGTACGGCTGTGGCCAATTTTTGTAAAAATCGGAACATCCTTTTACTTGGTTTGCTATAAATCGGGTATCGGGTGTTCATGGTGTGAAACGAACCGGCAGTACTGTATAGTGCGAGTTCTTTTTAAACCACCTCTGTTCCTGAAATCTGACTTCGCTACGAAAAGTCGGATGGATCTGACATTCTTTTGACTCTAAGTAAGGCGATCGTACTTTTTCCAGTGTTTTATCTAAGGCAACACTGAAACAATATTTTCCTTAAGTAAAACACATTAACCAAATCAATCAACCTCCACTTCGTGAACGAATAATTTCTTGCCCCCGTTGGGGGTCATACCGTTGTTGTCACACTCATTGTTGAGTATAAAGTATATCAAAAGTTAAATGAGAGTAAATAAGCAATATAACGACCATTCAAATGCGTACCGAATTAATTAGAAATAATTAAAAAAAGAGCAAGAAACTTCTCAAACATACGAGTATCTTCTGTCAAGTAGAAGTACAATAAAAACAGAAAACTGATACTATGCTCCATTCTAATTACTAGATTCTATTGTCTGAACTTGGCCAACTCTCGAACTCCACTTACAGAGATTTAACATTGTAACAGGATACTGAAATGAGGTCTACTCGTATCCGTAATTCTTGAGAGCAGACAGAAACTCAAAAGTTTTTTTTTGTATTTGACAATTCCGGTGCTTCTTGGACCAATGTCCGTAGCCGTAGGAGTCAAGAAATTAGGAACTTTCCAACTTTTATTCTTAGAAGATACTTGTATCTATGTAACTTTTACGTCAAAGTGTGCCGTGGCATAAATTTGTGAAAAAGACTTCTACCCAAGGTAACGAGTATTCCTTTCGAAACTGACGAAACAATACGTAATTACAAGTAGTACAGGCTTTGATGGCTGTATTCACGTGTATACCGTGAGTGTGTATTTGTTTGAGTGTGTCTGTTTATAAGGATATATTTTTCAGTTTTACTTCTTAAAGAAGGCCTCCACTAACGATAAGGGGATAGAAGGGCTGGTGAAAAAAAATAATCAATAACTTTATATATGTTGGCAATTTTCAAGGCACGTTGAGTCTGTGTGGTTTTGTGGAATATGCGATGAAGAGCTTCTGGATTTGTTTTTTCCTGTTTTTTTTTCTTTGCTGATTTTTCTTTTACAAAAATATGTTTTAATAGCTTTTCATTTAGTACATTAGCTGAGGTTAACTTAGATGAACGAAAAGTTATTTTTTATATTGATATATGGGGCAAGACATACATACTCGTACATAGGAGTATGTTAATAACAAATTATGGGTTTGGCGGTCTTGTGGTGTGATGGTCTTCCTTAAATTTATTGCACTGCGAATTAAATTCATTATTGGGTTGCTTATACCTATACTAAATATAAAAAGATACTCTCATTTGTTTCCGATATTAAATCCGAGATTTTAAGTTCGAATAGGAAACGGTGCTCGTTTATACGCTCGGTGGAGAAATGTTTCCTCTTTCTGCTTCCTTTGATGTTTTATTGCTTGAAACCTAATTGTAAAGGAATACATTTGCCTGGAATTGTAGATGTGTTTGTTTTGAACTTTATAGCTGTCCGATTTTTAAATGTGTGGAAAATTAATAATTTTTTGTTGTCGTGGTGAGTCCATTATAGTCAATCTACAGGTCGTTATGTTTAGAGATTTTTATAAGCATCTCAAAACAGTTTTTGGTTGATTATCTCCTTACGTCAAATGTCATACGCGATTGCATTTAACACTTAGAACATTTATTTCCAATTTGCCGCTGCCGGGGTAACTGGCTGGTCATGCAAAAAAGTAGAATGAATGTCCACGCTGTCCACAAAATATGATTGGATGGGCCGGACAAAAAAGGACACCTACTACGGCAATTGTTGTCGGCGGCAGTACCTATTTGGATGCGAACGTGTTTTAAGAGGCAGACTTCGGCAAGAGATCTTGAGTTTCCGACATGTAAACGAGCGCCTCGTAGCAATCCGTTTCAAGGCTAAATTTGCCAATATTAGCCTGATATGCGCGGACGCCCCTACAGGAGAGAAAAATGACGACAACAAAGATAGCTTCTACGATCTCTTGAACACGATCTACCAGCAATGCAAGCGATTTCCACACCTCCAAATTCACAAGGGGACTTGAGGAACTCCTGATCAATCACCAACCACCAGATTGACTACACTGCGATCGACGCAAGATACTCTCCCCAGTATTATGAATGCCCGAACGTTCCGATGACTCAAAATCGACAAGTATCACTAGTTTGTTGTATCCATTGTACGGTAATGGATATCCAGAGTAGCACAAGGCAAGACAATGGTGTAAGGAATTTCGACGTCGGACGGCTTCTATCCTTTTCCAATTGAGTTTTTCTTAATCTCTTAACAGGTCCACTGTCGCCAGCATCAAGCATCGAAAACCAGTGGAAACCCACCCAAAATGCCATCGCGGATATCTCCTCTGATGTCTTGGGTTCCACTCGATTATCACAACGAAAACCTTGGTTTGAAGATGAGTGCCCGCAAGAATATGGAGCTGCAAAGAAGGACTAGAAATAGTCACTAGCTGTACGAGTAGAAGAAGTGAGACGAACACCGGCTTCTAGGAGAAAAACGTAGGAATGAGATCTGGAAGTTTTACCAAAAGGTGAAAAGAAACATGCTATGGACATAAACCCCGAACCGAAGCCTGAAGAGACAGACAAGCGAACATCGTAGTAGAGTCGCAGTGGATGCTGATGATTTGGAAGGAGCATTTCTGTGCCCTGACTGTATAACAGCGACCAAATACTGCTGTTAGGCAGAAAGCAATAACTTGGTAAGAAGCATGCACCAATTCATCTCTGAAATATGGTCAGACGAAATGGGACCAAAAAAAAACAAAAAAAAAACACTGTGGCGCTGGCAGCCCGGTATGGGCTCATGTTGTCATTTTGGTCACATCTGAGCGGGACCTACGGTTTATCGCCGAGTCCGAACGGCACTCCTTAGAAGCTTTTTCGTAGGCAATTTTACTTTCGGGAGTTTGCCATTGCCCGCCGAAAGGGGGATGGCGATTTGAAAAATTGTTGGTGACCCAGCCAGGAATCGAACCCAGACTCTCTACGTGATAGTCCAATGAGCTAACTATCGCGCCATCGCCATCGGCGAAAATGGAACCTGTAACCGATGAAGGGAACTTCGGCATTATTTTTCCTTAAGAAGGAGATCCTCTGAACGGCACTAACTACAGAGGCATCAGTTTTATAAACATCGCAAACTAGATTTTATTTGCCGTACTGAGTAAAACAGTTTGTTAACAACCAGGAACTTTCGTCCCGTTTGCTACGTGAACAGCCGTGTTGTTTGCTATAATAAAGACGTGTGCTTCGGCAACGGTCCGTGTTCTAACAATTTTAACTGGTAATCGTAACTTCATCTTAGCAATTCCGCTGACGAATGCGTGTTTGGCATTTCGTCGATGATATCTTGCTCTGAGAAATGTGTCGACCTGTTAACTTCTTTCCTGAATTTTTGCAGAATTTTTCTTGTTGCAGTATTCGGGTTTGTAGCTAGGCATAAAATATCTCGTGCATTGTATTGTACTGTACTTGGGATGGTAGCTTATTAACCTGAAATCTAGGTTTCTACCAGCGTGTCTGTCCAACAAGATCTCCCGAGTGCCGTATTCGAATTTGTTTGTACGTACCGCTTAATAGAAATCCATGTGGCTTTAAAGCTCTTCATTGTACTGTTTCCATTTTAATTCATCGGATTACGAAAACGAAAAAGACAACAAAAATTTTTCACTTAACGTAGCCAGTGATATGGGTCTTCCCTTGTATGGTGTTTTCGCCAGTTGGTTCCCCAGCTCAAAATAAAAGCCATCGAAAAGAGTTAGCCTTGGCTTTATCTTCACAAGACAACTGGAATTACGGTTTTCAAAGCAGCAATGCAATAATTAAAAAAATGCTCTGTTTAGATCGTCCCTATAGCATTGTCATCAGCATCCTTATAAAAGAGATGGCGGTGGGGATCGGTTTGATATTCTTGCGGCGATTTACTGCGGAGAGAATATCTGGTCGATGAGTGACTCATCTATCAAATTGTTGGCGATTGATTTAAGAAGCCGATATACTGCGCCAGGAAGGATTTTGTATGTAATGTTCAGCAGGTTTATACCCCTGAAGTCGGCACAGTTACTACCCAAATTTTCACCTCAGACTGCTCCTTCATCTATAGCACATGTGGTCATCATTAAAGGTTTCCTTTCGAGTTTTGTTTCCCTGACTCGTAATTGCTTTTCTGTAAATAGACTGAAGCTCAATCCTACAGCAGAAACTTTTCATCGTTTCGAAATATGATCTTTGTTCTTCGGATGGGCCCAGCAGCTCCCGTGTAGTGCTGCTAGGTAAGCCTCCCGCTTGACGGCAAGTAGCCCACGCATTCTTCGTTGAACCTTATAATATTTGTTTGTGGCAGTCTTGTGAAATCTTGTACATGAGGAAAAATAATTTCTGAAGACCGTGGCAATATACAAATTGGTCATCCAGTTTTATTGCTGGTTATCCGGAATTTTGGTAGGCGTTGAGAGAAACGTGGTTAAAAAAGGCTTTAACTGTCTCCTGCAATTGCAGCCATGCATCGTTATTCCTTCACACAGCATTTCTTGTATTTGTATCTCGGATACTTTAAGAAAGTCATCCGAGTCAATATTGGCACATGGGCTTGTGTGGACTTATAGAGTATTTCCTAAGATGATCTTCCGTCTATTTGAAGCATCCTTCAGACTGTGTTCGTTTCTAGACCGACATCAAGCCGTCAGTACCAAGAGTGCCTTCCTTTTTTTCCTACACTGAGGTGACCAAATACAATTTTTTTTTTATCATCCTTGAGGTACTGCTCAAAGGTTCCCTCAAGAGAATGTGGAAGGCTTCCTTGGAAGCATCGTTTTTCTTTTCGATGAGGGCATGGGCGTTGTAAATCCGATGTTGTCGTGATTCTAATATAGCAAATTTTGAACGTCGTATTATTCCCGAATGTCAGTATGATCACTATTTAAGAAGTCGAGGAAGTCCACTTGGAGTATGCGACACCCTGGTCTATTCAAAGTCCTCGCATTTAAGAATGCCTACTGAAATTGTAAATAAATAGTCATTTGATTGTCCTTCAAAGAGGATGTTCTTTCTGTCATTTTGATAATTGCTTCCGCATTCTGCCAATGCCCACGAGTATATTTAATTTGACTATCATTCGATTGAGCGATATGGCATTTCATTCTCAATATTTAACTAGATACGATTGTTGAGATATCAAGTGTAGAAAATACCAGCTGGTGGAGTAGAAAATCCCTAACGACCACAATTGTTTTCAGGATTAGTTATGGAATGTGCCACGAAATACTTTTCACTAATCAGAGTCTATTCATGAGGAATTCGATTTCAAGTACATTCTCGTCGAATCCCCTCGAAAACATAAGTATCTCCATCTTCATCTGCGTTGCATGTGCTAAGAATTTATGCTTTCTTTCTATTAAAACATAAAATTGATAATATAATTCAGCGGCAATGAATTTTTTCCTTTGATCCAGATGTGTGTTTGGCTTTTAAAATTCTCTTTTACTTCGAGGTGGTGGCAATTAAAGAATTTGCGTAGGATTGATTTTATTTGCAAACCCCCACATCACACCTTCCTCTTTATATACACGCACATTTGTGTTTTTTTTTTTTTTAAATAAAAATAAACACCTTCTTTCTTTCAATTTAAAACTTAGATACTTAGTGTTGTTAATTGCATAACTAAGTCAATATTTTCGTTTAGAAAGTGAAGCTCTATGCAACTAGAGTATAAACGTAGATCTACGTTGGGATATTCGTAGAAATTTAAATTTAGAATCGAAAGCAAACTGTGCTGCACTCTGGCTAAAAGCTCATAATTATCTTTGATAACAATACGGATTCATAATTAATTCAGCATGACTCTGTTGAGTGAGTTGCGGATACGAGTACAATAAAGTGGTTTATTCTATGCCACTGAGCATTATATTATTTTGCTGAAATCCTGTGAAAGTGGTGGCTTACGATAATAATCTTATTGTATGAGTACTGCTGACGACGAGGATGACTGGAAGTCATTCTTATCGTTATCCTTATTCGTTATTTAACAAAAACCAATTATAATTTGTTTTTCCTTTTACCATATGCGACTAACGAGTAGAACATCACATGAGGAGTTGTGTGAAATGTTGCTTATGCAACATGGACCAGGATGGAGGCTCGTGGATGTTATTCAATGTGTGAAACTGGCACATGCCATGAGATCGTTTTCCATTAATTCGATATAGATGAATTTATTATAAAGGAAATCAACAAAGTATATAACTTTAGGAGCAACAGGTCTTTAGGTTTTCCCATAATGATGGCGTTCCGCTGCTCGTTTAATGTGGGGGGCAAGGTTGCTGGCTATTCGAAGTGATTAGATGTTATACATGTTTTTTTTTAACCGGAACATCCTCCACGAAGAGATTATGTTTCTTCGGGTAAGGAACGTGTGGAGTGGACTTTATATCTCAGACACTATATCCGAGATTCTGTGAAGGAAGTTTCCAGTTATTTGGACTTAGTAACCTGGCATTAATTAGAATTCGGCTCTTTTGTAAGTATTCATTAGGAGTGCATGCAGGTTGAAATCTCTACCTATTCAGGGCTGGCTAAGTAACAGTGGCTGTTGGAGAAACCAATCCGCATAGGCCTATTAGAACATTGTGATGCCACGTGGATCTGTGGCTTAGAAGACTGTTAACGTCTATATAGGTAGTAGATGGAGGATTCCGTACCTGGCCTTTTTGTTCACACAGCTACTGCAAAATTGTTTTAAAAAACCCCAAATCCTTTTGCATGCTTGCCTATAAGACAGTGCAATGGTGACAGTGACAATGATGATGAAGACCTATGACAGCGCCGAGATTCTTACTATTTAAAAGGATCAAACTCTTAGAGCTATTCAGATTCGTTTATGGTCAGATTTAATAGACCTTACCTTAAGACTGACTAAGTCCCCAAGTGGGTCATCAACGAGGGTTGTCTGAAAAGTTCCCGACCTAACAATGACAAGACATTTTTTCTCAAAGTTTGTTTTTTTATTTCTCTACATAGTCTCCTTGTAACTCTATACACTTCTCCCAGCGATGCTCCCATCTCTCTTACCCGTCCAAATAGTATTGCACTTTGCGTTTTTCTCTGCAAAATAATTTTTCACGAAGGTGATTGCCTCCTCATTTGACAAAAATCTCTGTCTTCCGAGCCCCTTTTTTATATGAGGGAACAAAAAGACGTCGCTTGGGGCTAGATCTGGTGAATAAGGCGGATGGTCAAACAGTTCAAATCGTAATTCATGGATTTTCGCCATTGCAACCGCTGAGGTGTGAGACGGCGCTTTGTCTTGGTGAAACAGGATTTTCTTTTTCTGCAAATGTGGCCGTTTTCCTACAATTTCATTTTCCCAGTCGAAAAAACAGTTTTTGGATTTTTTGGAGCCGACTCGCCCTTTGCAGTGCACTGTTTTGACTGAATTTATGTTTCGGGCGTATAATGGTGTATCCAAGTTCCATCTACAGTAATTAATCGGCGCCAAAATTCGGATTTATTGCGCTTAAACTGTGTCATAAGAGCGTTGGAAATGTCCATTCGAACACGTTTTTGGTCTAACGTAAGCAAGCGCGACACCCAATGCGCGGACAGCTTTCTCATGCTTAAATCTTGATTTAACCATTTGGTGAACTTTAGCAATGTTATCGTCAGTGGTTGCAGTTTTTGGACGTCCCGAACGCTCATCATCTCCCAAGCTCTTACGGCCATGTTTAAATTCGGCTGCCCAAAATTTCGCTGTGGTAAATGATGGTGCCGAGTCCCCATACACAGAGTCCAACTCATTTTTGATTTGCGTAGGCGAATTGCCTTTCAAAAACAAGAATTTAATAACAGCTCAATACTAAATTTTTTCCATATTCACAATAACACTCACATCGACTCACTCAAACGACTGTCAACTAAAAATTGCGCGTCCAAAATGACTGATACTTCGGTAAGTTACTGTCAAAAGATGCGCAACTAGCATTCACTAGCTTTTATTGACGAGTGCCTCTATCTTTACGTTGCGGTCGGAAACTTTTCAGACAACCCTCGTACCTTCAGAGCTGACGGTTGCAACCGCATCATGATAAGTTGACGTTTCTACGGGCACCTTTTATGTCCAGAAAAACCACCACCTGTACCTACTCTATATAGTATAGAGAATGTTTGATGTGGCTTATCAGTGAATGTAGAGCCATTTCCACTGACTTTTCCTTAATGGAGTTTCGAGAAGAAATGATGATAGACTTATGGATTTGAGGTCTTTTAGGACAAACATGGCTTTGGGAATAAAGATGATATTTGAGGAGAGCCGTGTTTTTTTTTGTTAATAGCTAGGCATCGTAGGATTGAAGGATAAGATTTTTCTAAGCCGCGATGACTCAGCCGTTTCTATTATTTCGCACATAATGATTCCAAGGATTGTCGCTTTGCGTTTCACAGTTCTTGTTTTTTTATATATATATTTAGAGATTCTCTGGTTAGAAAAGTTTTCTACAAGCGTTTCTAACCGGTTTCTGTGCTGATGTCCACCATTGCGGCTTTTTCTTGCCTTTAGCTATTATAAAAGGCAGGAACCGGAATTGCCTGAGTAATGCCAGACTTCTTGACTCTCATATCGATCTTATGGGGACCTGGAGTGTCAGTTTTCCGATATTTCCGACTTAAAGCGACTTTCCATGTGCCCTAGACTACTTTCTGTCACAATCTGAGCGAGGAAAAGTGCAAAGTCTGATCTATGAGGATGGCTGCAAATCCAATATAGGAAGCGGCGTTGTTAGGAAAACTTGTGTCTGTCTTTCAAGTAGAGATATGTATGTGTAATCCTGATGGCAACGAACGTTGTTAGTAACCGGTGGAGGGTGTGAAAAATTTGCATCGGTAGCATTGTTGAACTCTCTTACGACCTCTAAGCTAGTTCAAGAATATAAGACATCAGGAAATCTTGTCTGGGTTCTATATCAAAATCACCGCGAATGAAGTTACCGATGGACGTGCAGGGCAAGGATGAGAGCTTTTCAGGACCCGAATCTACGTTTATTGTACCTGCTCCCTCGGTTAAGGCTTCCTTTGACTGTTGCGTTTCATATGAGCACAATCGCAGATGGTATGACTCCCCAAGTTGTAGGTATACCAAACGCATGCTTCACGACTATTATATTAGGTGCGCAACTAAGTTCTCGCTGTTTGTAAATAGTTGGCTTCAGCAGTAAGTGGTGGCCGATTTTGACATATCCAAAACGTCATGAAACAAGCTTAGACATATGGTAAATAGACCGTTTTGACACATTAGTGATTTTGGTTGTGTATTTGTCACAAAATTTGTCATCATTTCGGGGAAGTGTTGATTTTATTCTTTCATTCAAAGAAGACATCGCCTAAAGCGCATCGAGAGCTCCGAAAAGTTTACGAAGATGCTACTTTAAATGAAATGAAATGAAATGAAACAACGTGCCGTGATTGTCGCTTTAAAGACGGTGATTTCGATGTTGACGACTGTCCGCGTATAGGAAGACCAAAATTCTTTGAAGACGCTGAATTGGAGGCAATGCTCGATGAGGATCCATGCCAAACGTTGGGAATGATTAAAAAACAAGGAACATGGGTTTTGCTTCAGCGGCAAAAGACGAAGGGGTTCCTTCATTGCATCGTGACGGGTGGTGGAAAAAGGAATCATTACAGCAACTCAAAGAGAAAAAAGTCATGGGGACTAGCCGGTCATGCTTCTACGTCGTCGGCTCGGCCGAATATTCACGCTCCGAAGGTGGAACCAGGCCGGTGTTATTTATTATGAACTGTTGAAACCCCAAACACTGGGGAATGTTATCGACCTCAATTGATGGGATTGAGCCGAGCACTGCGCGAAAAACTGCCATAATAGGAGCAGAGGCAAGAAAAAGTGATTCTACAGCATGACAACGCTCGCCCTCACTTTGCCAAAGTCATTAAAACCTACCTAGAAACGCTCAAATAGGAAGTTCTTCCTTCCCCGCCATGTTCTCCAGATATTGCGCAATCCGATTATTACTTATTCCGTTTGATGACACATGGTCTGGCTGATCAACAGTTTCGCTCAATGACGACATCAAAGAATGGCTTGATTCGTGGATAGCCTGAAAAGATGAACACTTTTGCCGAGTAACTGTATTCAATGGGAAATAGGCAATATTTTGAATGATTCATTTGTAAACATTTTTTCACAATAAAGTTGCATTTTCATCAAAAAACAGCGAGAACAAAGTTGCGTACCTAATACTTAAAATGCTACCATTGCTTTACTGCTGCATTGGACTGCATTACATAGAAAAGGAAGAAAGTTGTTCATTCCAAATGGAATCGAATGCTATTTTATTGCCCAAAAGTATCATCCCGGTTGATTTCCCATGTTGGCGATGTTTTTTTTTTTATATTTAAAAACTCGAAGGGCTTGGTGGGACGTACTGTGAAGAGGTCAAAAACCGAACTGCACGTCGGGATATATGTTACCTATACATTCGGTATGTTAACTATATTTAATATATTTTCTTTGAGAATTTTTTCATTGAGCTAATTGCTATGGATACAGCTCGTCTATTTGTAAGTGCTGTAGTTAAAACTCGGGACATTTAAAATTCAAGTTGTGGTAAACTATTTAGGCATCACTATTGATTGCAGTTTAGCTGGTCTATGCATACGCTAAATCTAAAAAATATATATTTTCTCGTCAAGTCGTTATTTTTACTGACTCCAGAACTCCTTAGTGTCTATAAAGCACTAATATAATGACTTACTATGGTATATTTGGTATATTTCATTGAAAAATATCGTGGTGTCTTTTAAAATAAAATTTTAGCAATAATTGTTCTGTAAAAATTGGCAAATGGTTCTCTTAGAGCTGTTCATTTTTAGAGCTTTAAAGATTTTGCCTCTGAGACACCTTAACATTTTAGTTATTAAAGTTAGCCTTCTTCTATTTAACAGGCTCCATCTAGATATACGAATCTTAGGAAATTTACACATTTTTTAAAAAAATTTTGTTTTTTATTTTTTTGATAATCTTAACTTGTTTTCTTTGGTTTTTATCACTGAATACGTAATCTTCTGTCACACTGCTGTCTGACAATAAATTAGTAGAATAAATATCTTTTACTCTTGAAGAGATACTTAATTCTATTCATTGCTAATACAAAGTGTCACTAACTACTCTCATATGTATCGTTATTTCCAATAATATTTTAAACGAAACGTGTACATAAAATAACATTTATAACAGTATATGAAAGTAAATAAAAGAAAAAAAATTTTAAATAAATATCTTAACACAAATTTCCTTGTGACATGTTTGGCCATTTATAAAAAGCAGCTGAGGAAGACTACGTTTTTGGTAAAAGTTTTTGTGACTTTAAATCTGTCGTCATTAATATGCCTACGCATGAAAATATTAATTATTCTAATGAATGTTGTTATTAACGCCTCAACACCGAAAATGGAAATTTTCTTAATTCATTGGCGTGCGTATTTGTTCTTAGAATAGAAGATTACAAAAGCTAACATTATGTTTGAGTATCGACGGAAGAAGTGTGACCAAAGTACTCGTAGAGAGTGTCGTTTCTCCTGATTCAAGAAGAAGGCACTGCTCTTGTTAATCTAAAAACCTCAATTTTCCATAACTGATGTCATAGAAGAACAAGCGACTGCGTTAGTATAAGGGAGGAGACTGGGCACTATACTGAGATTGATTTCACCATCATCAGGTTGTCAGTGTTATCAGATTTTAGAATTTTTATAGACGTCTTAGGGGCTAGAAATGAGTTACCTTTTCACTCTCATTGTTTACTTTTCTTGCAGGAAATTTTGAGAGAATCTACTGCAATCAAAAGCACCATTGACCAATTTCTGACATTCTTTCAAAGGATTCTGTTTGACAACTGCTAAGTTTTGCTGTTAAAAAGTAAAAGACTTTAATAGTACATATAGTATATTGCATTCAAATAATGCCGATGTTTTTATTATGGGGTCCCGCGGCATGTCGCCCTTATAAGGCTATTTGATTTATTTAAAAGAAAGAATAAAGTGTAAACAGTTTTGTTATCTTTCAAACTTAAGCCCAAAGCAACCTCAACTAGGGTTGATAATACCAAAGTTTGTTGCAACTCCATCTACTAATTCTATCAAGGATTTACTTGGTGGCAATCTGCGGGCTTAAGAAAAACCAGAATCATGCTCCTCCAGATCTGTAAGAAGACCGATACTGTTCCTTTTGTCTCGTTGGGATGTTAACGAATCACTTACATATTAACTGAGGTGGCGCTATATAAAGTTTTGGTCCTGGGCCTCAACCAACTTGCCTTTCCAGCCCTGTTGTTTGCTAGTTCCTTCACTCTCCGTCAGTGCATGTTTGTCGTGTGTCCTTTCTTGATGATAGCATGTACTTAGTTTTTCTCTCGGTTACCGCTAAACCCATCTTCGCTTCTTATATAGGGTTTTCGAATAAAGACTTGACAACTTTTTTTTAAAATAAAACGCAAACCATTTGAGATATTTCAATAACTTTATTATCGGCTTGAAGTACAATCAAAACATTTATGAATGGAACCCGACTTCGTTCATATGGCCACCGCGGGCACGTTTGCAGCGGTCGATTCGTTGGCCGCTATTTTGCGTTCAATGTTGGCTCTGAGTTCTTCCAACGTCGTCGGCTTGTTGACATAAACCAATGACTTAACGTAGCCCCACAGAAAATAGTCAAGCGGCGTGAAATCGTACGAACAAGGCGGCCAATCGACTGGCCCATTTCTTGAGATAACACGCTCACCATACTTACTCTTCAATAAATCGATCATAACGTGTGCTGTGTGGGTTGTAGTACCATCCTGTTAAAACCACATGTCGTCCAAGTCCATATCTTTCAATTCGGGCCAAAAATAATCGGTGATTACGGCGAGCGATGTCCAATTTTTGAGAACCCCGTTGAACTGACTGTTTTGGATTGTTTGCTACGGACGCCTGAACGGCAGCGATATTTTCGACACTTCGACCAACCCGCTGTCTCACTGACACGGCAATATCACACAACGAATATGTAGACTCAAATTTTTGCACTAAACTTGTTATTGCCTGTCTACTAGGGCGAGAATCACGACCGAAAATTGGAATTACCGTTCTTAAAGTTCCAGTCACCGACTCCGAATTTCGGTAGAAAATTTTTATAATTTGCAGACGTTGCTCGTTCGTGTACTTTACCATGATGAAGATGTTGAGTTTACTGAATAAATTGACAGTGACAGTTTGATGATTGGATTAAATTCAAAGCTGTCAAGTCCCTATTGGAAACCCGATATATACTTTGGTACTTCCAATTATTTTACAAACTTCTTGCCAAATTCTGCCAATATTATCCATGTCGTGCGCATAGGCAACTTGTGAAATATTGTGCGCCGTGTGTTGGCTTGCGAGTTTTGCACAACACTTTGAAGTTCCACGTTGAAATTGTATAACAGTGGATCGCTCTTTTTGACGTCAACGGTTAGAGTACCACGGATTTTGCTTTGGTACTGTGTTTTGGAGCAGGAAAGACACTTGATTGGTAAAGGCGTCAATATTTCAGTATTTAAATCTCATATCCATTCCTTTTGAAATACAACAATATTTCGCCCTGAAGGTAAGGGTTCATAAGCCTGAACCCGTTGTTTGAGTTGGTGTAGTGCAGACGATATTAACGGATTGTCATATTAAACGTTTTCTTCTTTTGCCAAGGACGACAACAACATCATACTTAAGACGTTGGGCATGATGAGATAGAGCCACTGTCTCTTGTTCGTGCCCATATAAAATCGCACGGACTTCCCAAGCCCTACCGATATTCGTTTGTCACTTGTTTCTCTTAGCATGTGTGTTTAATAGAAGCATCTTTCCTATTATAGACTTTCGGTTATTTCGTGCCGAGCAATCGAGCCTTAGTAAAACAGCCCTGCGCGACATGATGAGTGTTGCCGTTGACACAACTGAAATTCTTCAGAAAATATCTCTATTTCAGAAACCTTGTGAGTTGGTTTTGAAGCCCCTTTCAAACTTGTCTTCTAATCATGTTGAAGTAGCCCTGAAAGTTCTTGAAAGGTCATGAGGTTAAATGCAGCGAACATCTTTGATCCGATCTGGTAAGTTCTGCCACTGTTCCTTTATCGCGCTCGCGCTTGTAACTCCAGTCTGCATAAATTTAATGTTTTTAATTGTAATCCTTTATTACTAAATCGGATGGGTTCTAACTATGGCAGTGTGTTGACCTGAAGGTCTTCTAACTGTATTCGGGTGTAATCAAGCGGTCATCGTGGAATAGCACCCTATGCTGGGCGCAAAATATTTGTACAACCCATTGCCTTAATTTATTTTGGGTACACACTTTTTCGCATATCGTATTCATGTGATTCTCTGTACTAAGTACAGCTACGTTCTGTCGATGATAACCATATTCTACTCCTGCTAGAGCGAGAACTTGCGAAACTACGGCTTCTTGCTGAGTTTTTTTTTTATCAGTAAGTCCGAATAATTGGCAGAAAAGAAGAATCAAATCTTCAATTCGAATTAAATAGCGTCGAAGTGTCAAAAGTCAACGGCGCCAAATTTACTCAATACTCTGATTTTCAAATTATAAATTACTCTGGTATCAACAAATCAGTTTCCGAACTCAATATCAGTTGTGAGGTTTTGTCATTCACATGACGCAATGCCAAGTTCCACAAGCGTAACTTCAGACAGATTAACATTCTGCTGTCCAGATACGATATACTCGTATACTAGATATCGTGCTTGTGTATTATATCGTAGACCGCTTAAAATCTGTGGTTTTTCCCAAGCACTTCGATATGAGGTGACATAACCGATTGAAGCATACTATGACAGATACCAGTTCATTGGCATTTGTGAAATCGATGATGCATGAAAAATATTTCCAAAAAAAAACGAAAATATTCTTTCATAACAGACTCGTCTATTACACCTCATTTGGCCATTCTGTTGAATTAAAAAAAAAAAATAATAACTTGTCACTCTATTTTTGAGACATTCTGTAGATACTTTCACATGATTTGGATGAATATACTCGTACCTCTACGGGTAGCCGTCGCAGTCGTAGTGATTATTTTTAGAGATACGAACTAAATCGTTAATCGCACGAGCACACGTGCGTGCCAATTTTCTATTAATTTCAATTCACTCTTCAAAGACCACATGATATCCTCGTTTACGAATAAATACCAACATGAGTCATTCCAATTATCGTCTATCATCTTTAAGTGAGCCATTCAGCCAACCAAAAATGACAAGTGCACAATCTAATTATTTATAAAACGGGCCACACAAAAATAACCAAAGAAAAACGAACAAAATTCTATCCCATACTGCGTCAGAGCAGGTGTACAGATTCGGACATGTATCCGATAAAATTTGAATCCTGTAACATCGTTCCAAAAACCAACCGAAAAAAGAAGCAAAGCATCCACCAACACTACTCGTATTCGTATTTACGGTCATTTGGGCAGCATGTACGAGTATTAATTCTTGTCTGTGCTCAATTTATTCGTAAAATTCTACGTAATTAGCTTCCACACCGACGATATTTTTCGCTTTTATTTTTAAAGAATATTAAAATAAATTTTTTTAAAATAAAAACAGCGCGCCATCTATTTTGGGCCAAGCCAAAATCACTATGACTAGCTCATGCTCGAATAGCTCCTTTCGATGATATTCACTCAAGTGTGTACTTAGATAGAATACAAGCGACTACGACTACTCGTTAATCTGTATGGATATACTCGTATCTGAAGCCTTAACGCCCTAAGAAGTGTATCTATGGTATCTACTGGCCGAGTCAATTCGATCCGAGCCGTAAGGTAATTTTAAAATTCAAAATTTTATTAAATTATTATAAATGGGCGACATTAATTAGAGTGTGGTTTTTTTTTTTTTCTTTGGTGGATGGTGGATCCACCCCCCCTAGGCACGGAAATTTTTGTGATTTTAAAGAAAAAAAAAAATGTTTTTTTTTTTTTACTTTTTTGTGTTTCATTTTTAATAAACTTGTTTACGAGTTTTTGCAGAATTGAAAATTGCCACGCAGATTACCGTACGGGTAGGCATATGTGTGAGGGTATTTTTGTATCATATCGACCTCATAATTTTGCATTTTATTTTAATTTGTTCAAAAGGCTTGCGCCATAGTCTTGGATTTCATAAGTCTGTTTTTTTTTCTTTCGATTTACAAATCAGGCATGCCACAAGGGTGAATTTGGCAAAATATTCACATTTGGAATGTTGACAGATAGGCGATGGTTCGTTTAATTTGCTGCAATTACTGGTGCGAATTAATTTTTGCCAGTTAGTGGAATACTGCAAAATCTATTTGAATTCGGTGAGAAAAAGAATAACATTTTCTTTTTTATGAATAAATTTTCAACAAAGTGAATTGAAAATTTCAATTAGCAGTTGCTAGTTTTCACCAGAAGAAAATTAGCGATAGAGCAGAATACGCGTTTTGCATTCCATCCTCATTCATTTTATTTCAATTAAATTGCTTTGACCTTAGCTTTTGGTCGTTAACTATTTTAGGAGGGGATGTGAATATATTAGAGAGAATCTTACTTTAGAAATAGTTATTTAGAGACTACATCAAGGTTCAATGCTGAGCAATCTTAAGCTGCAATCTGATATAATGGCGGTTAAGACTACAATTCATCTGAGGGGGCTTAGGCTACGTCTAATCAGATTGAATTGACTGCCTAAAACACAGAAAAGGCCAGTAGCTCAACTGCTTTTGGCCATTTGCCTCCAGTTGTGCACACGAAGTTGGCTGATGTCCTCCTCAACTTGTGTGCGACACCTTAGATGTGGTCATCCTCTAGCGCAGTCTCTGGATCTCCTCTGGGTTGGTGTCGAAAACTTTACGCACCTAGATTCTGGTGCCTTTGCGCCAAGCTGAGTTTTCCGACAAGGTCTGTACAGTTTGCTGTTGAAATGTCTTCTCCTTCTTCTTCTTATCCTTTTATTAACCCTTTCCTCGCTATACGAACTTATGCGTAACGAGTTTCCCATTTTTACTGCATCGCTGCTGCTACGTTTATGGGGTTGGCTAATGTCGCAGACCGCAGAACGCGTCTACGCAATGCTCGGTCCTGGATCGCTTCAGTGGTTATCCCCAGGCATTATTGCGCATTTTCCATCCAGGAATTCTTTATCCGACCTCGTTTTCTTACAGTTGAAGTGACCGTAGTTGATAGCGCCTTTTAAACCGGATTTTCCGCAGATCTTCTTTGAACGTGGCAATACCAGCTTATTCTATTCGCCTCAAGCTGTTCGGTTACCGAATTCTTTATATGTAGACTTCCTCTAATACGCGTAGATCTATTGCAATCGCGTTTAGTGACTCTACTAGACATCCTTAACATTATCATTTACGCTGCCGTCATTTTGCTTTTAAACGCTTCGTACAATGTCCAGCACTGTGAACCGTACATAAGAGCTGGTCTAACATTGTAGAGTTTCCTCTTCAATTTAAGTAGAAATTTTCGTTCGCAAAAGATTCCCGAATTTTCCCGCCATTTTATCAACCCCCCACACTCACTCTGTGGTTTACGTCGTCGTCACTTTTCGCTTCCATGTTAACGATTGATCCTAAGTACTTAAAGATAGTGCTTCTTGGCGAAACTATTCCGTCTAACAGTATATCCGGAACAGGTCGTAACAGATGGGCAAATGGGTACGTCGAATGTTCCGTCTTTGAACGACTTATTTTAAGCCCGTTTCCCTCTAGCGCATTTTTTCATGAATCTTAGGCGTTTTGCAAATCTTCGACGTTATCGTTAAGTATAACTGCGTCGTCAGCGAAGAGAATTGGCGTTAAATTTATTTCGCGCATGCAATCTTTTAAAAGATACTCGAATACTACGTTAAAGAGGAAAGGGCTAAGTACGCTTCCTCGATGTACTCCGACATTAACTGGAAATTCTCTCGTACGTCCAACAAAGCTTGTAACCGCAGTTTTAACGTTTCCATACATGTCTTGTTTTAATCTAACATACGTTTCCGGTACATTTTGAGACCTCAGAGCGACCCATATGAGATCCCTAGGCAGTCGATCGAATGCTTTCTCGAGGTCGATAAACACCATGTGTAAATCCTTAGACGAATCTCGGTGCTTTTCCATTATTATTCGTAGGCTTTGGATAGCGTCCACCGTCGATCTTCCTTCAACAAATCCACACTGGCTATTATCGAGCTTTATTTTGTGTGTGACATCAGTTTGATTGAACGGTAGTTGTTGCATTCTCGAGTGTCGCCTTTTCCTTTGTATAATGGAACCAAGAAGCTAATCTCCATTCTCCATTGATTCGGCATAGGTTGTCCACATTTTAATTTATTTAAAAGTTTCGATAGCCATTCGGTTCCGATTTCCTCCATCTTCGAACAAAACTCTGATGGAATGCTGTCTGGTCCTGCCGCTGTCACCCGCTTCATTTTTCCGATTGCTATACTTATTTCTTCGATTGAAAAGTCCGAAACGTCCTACTCGAATAGATCAGCTGTCGGCACAATATCACGTGGAAAATGTTTGTTAAGCAACTCCTTGGACTATTCAAGCCACCGACCGGTCACAAATTTCCTTTTCATGTGTTAGTAAGCCACCGTCTGCATTTGTGATGTATTTCGGTGAAGTTATTTCCATCGAATTTGTTCGCCTCTGTGCAGCGAGCTTAAAAATATTTGGCACTTAAATATTGAACAACGTTTGAACTTCTTGCATAGCTTGTCTTCTATCTGCCGATCGGGAGGATATTTGTTCCAACTCCTGGTACAGGACTTTCTATGTGATCTTTTTAAGACGCTCGTATTCAAGAGCCACTCGAGCTTTTTCGATATCGTCGCTCCGATCGCATTTTGTCCACACTTGAAATGCATTCTTCTTGTCGGCCACAGCTCGGTTGGTTTCGTCATTCCACCACCATGTTTCTTTGCCGACGTGATGGTATTTCGATATAGTCCCCAGATGGGACTTTACGTGTGTTGTTAAAATGTCTTCTCCATTCTTCGTAAACTACTCGAAGAATTTTTTTCTCAGTATTCACACTTCTGCGCTGCAAAAATGGACTGGGATGATCAGATTCTTGTGCCATATATGGCTCTCTTATGAGGTAGATCTTAAGTACGGACCTCACTGCTTTGTTTGTCTTATGTTCTGGTTCCACCTCTCTTAGGCTTCTCTTATTATTTTTAATTTTTCTTCCGAGAAGCTTGCGTTCTTTCCTCTTTTTTTACATCCAGAGCTCGCGAACTTTCTTTTTTCTCCACGGCTGATCAGTACGCGATTTTTCTAGAATTGCTGGTGGTATCGGACTCCTTAAATGGTTGTGAGAAAAGGCCCTGCAATTGTAGGCGTTCGATGTTAAACTTGCTTACAATAGTTTGTTGGCTTGGGGCTGTTACGGATATAAATATCTGGGCTATACAAGAGAATGAGCCAAATCGGGACTAGCTTCTCGAAACATTCGGCGGTCAGCATCCGTAATCAGAGTTGTATACGTGTAGAGTTCGTCTCTCCTAAGTAAAACACTAAACACTTTTATATAATCCAGTATTCCACTTTATTTTATTATTAAGTATTTGGTTTAACTTTATTTAAATTTCACAATGACAATTAGAACTTTGACTGCGTTTGGTGACGACTACTCTCTATCGTGGTCTATGATCAATTGCCCTTTTTCAACTTTCTACGATCAACTGCTTTACATCATTCAAAACCGGAATTGCTCTCTGTTCATTCGTCTGTGTATGTGTGCGTATGTGTCGTCGTCGTTCTGTTCTGTTGGTTTGTGTGGTGAAGTGTGTGTTGTTTGACTCGATCCTACATACGGTAGTATTGCTCTTTCCACAAAATATAATTCGTTTCAGCCGAGCTATGCATATCAAAACTTGCATTGTCAAATGCCCCCTCAGTCTACGCATATCGCCTAGTCCTTTTTGTTCAGAGAGCTTTCAATTCTGCGCATCAGATTTCTAAGCGCAGTTTCGCAGTATCTTAGTCAATCTTGTGACTTTTTCGGAGGAAGGCAGACTGCATCTTTTCTCAAGCGTGTTTTTTTGGCAAAAAAGGCTACTTTTACTGCTCGCCAAAGGTACGGTATTCAAGCCAATACATATTATTTGGTCGTTTTTGTAACATCACAACGCAACGACAGGTTGTGTAACTCAGTCCAATTGCAGTGTATCTGTTAACGGATCTACAAATTGTCTTCAATTTGTTTGTGTGTCCCTTTTCAGAACCCTGCTTCTTTGTTTGGTTCGGTCTTTGTAGATTTTAAAATTCCTTCAGTCTTACATGACCAGTTTAGAAGTATTCGGGTGATCTTAGGTAGTCATCTACGAGGCAACAACACGGAACGACTTTCACTGCATGTCGTTATTTTGTGTTCAATATGTTTCAATTTAAACGTCAAGTTGATTTTGCAGTATCCTGAACCCATATAGCAAGTGTCATCGAACTGCTCTTTCTGGCCATTCGCTTGAGTTGCCAAAAATTCACTTTATTGTTTTTGTGAAGGATGATTTTGCCGCCGCCATTCTACGCCAGACAATGACTTTGACATTCGTCACAACATTGGCGTTCAAAAATGCATTTGATTTACGACGCACTAAATTCAATTTAGGTGTTTTCATTGCCAGAGAAGTCTTTTGTTTTTTTTTTTAAAAGCTCGATGTTGTCGCGACAAAAATTTGACGATTTATTTTTGTATATTTTTTACGTTTCTCCGGTGCGTATTTATACAATTTTTTTTTTTTAAAATGCACATATTTGTGATTTAAAATAAAATAAGTTACAGTGAAAAATGTTAACAAGCAATGACAACTATTTAATAACTTTATTACTTTTGCCCCAGCCATTTGTTTTTGACTATCATAAATGTTACTTCAAATTTTTTATTGAGAGCCTTTTGCTGAATTGTGCAAACTAAACATTCTGAATGATTTTGAAAATAAAAACTAAAAGAAGAACGGGACAAATGGCGTTTTCCAATAGTTTCATCCCGGAATTAGCACTTCCTCGAGTTCAGCGGAATTTTATAGTACTCTGATCGTTCTGTCGAGCCGAGACCAAAAAACCATTTCGTTTTCAGTCAAAAGAGATGGCAATGCTCACGGTTTTCATGGATTGTAACGGTGTAATGCATCAAGAATTTTTGCCAGAAGGCCAGACAGTAAACAAAGAGTATTATTTGGGAGTAATGAGACATTTGCGTGAAGCATTTCGCCAAAAGAGATCAGAATTGTGGGCAGAAAACCCGTGGATTTTGCGCCATGATAACGCACCGTCGCACAGTGCCATCATTATTCGTAATTTTTTGAGGAAAAATGCAACAAATACCATTCAACCGCTACCGAATTCACTTGATTTGGCTCCCTGTGACTTCTTTATGTTCAATCGAGTTAAAAAAACACTTCAGGGAACGCGTCTCAGCAGCCGAGAGGAAGTAATGGAAAGATCGCCAACACACACAGAGATAGATGTACTCTTGGGTACGTAACTTTTGCAAGTCTCAAGCTATGACACTAAGATTTAGAGGGAATATCTACAACAGATGTAACAACTTAAAAAACAGAACTCAATTTGGAACAATGGGAGCACCACACGGTGGTTATTCCGGGAACTTTCTGATCAATGTAGTATGTCAAATTTTATTTTTTAGATTTGAGGATTGCAAAGTACGAGTATTTTACTTATTACTTGCTTTTCCATTTTCATTTATTTATTTATTTTAGTTTCCTCACACAATTTACTCTTATTTTATTATGTTTTTTAAATATCAAACGTCAATTTGACGTTTTATTGTTATATGTAGGCGTGCACTCTAAATCAATTTTCAAATTAAATCCACAGTCAACTTTCTGATTTTGAAAATATCAAAAGATTGGCATTGGAACATTTTCAGAGTGCTGTCTTTCTTGTCAAAGTGAAAATGTCATAACTTTTAACCCTTGTTGTCATTTTTGACAATTCTTTGACGTTTATGTTCGGTACTTTTTTTTTGACAAATTATCATGGAAAGACATTTCTACATTGGAAATACGCTTTCGAATTATTCGAATTTGTTTTGAAAATCAGTCTTCAATTCATGGAACGTAAAGAAAATTACGTGACTTGGTTCAACCAATTGAGCCGTTATTCATCGTGTTGTCGATAAATTTCCTACCACATACATTCGTGTAGTTGCCACTGTGAATGAAAGTATGACCTTGTTTGTTGAGTTTGTGAAAAATTCTACGAAAATACCTCGGTATATAGTACATCTATATAAAATCCAGCTGCTGCAGGAATTAATTCCACGTGAACGTGACTTGTAATAGGATATCGTGTATCATCTTGATCAGTGTGAAGTCGGCTATTGTTTTCAACTAAATTAGAGTATCGTGACGTTTGGTCGCCGCTAGTTTACTTGTTAAGAGCTACTCAGCCACAATTCATTTTTAGAAACCTTTCAAAGCTACAGACTGATATATTGCCATAAATACCTACTTAGTTTTAGCTAGGTGAACAAAAATATTGGCTATTACCATCCAAGTTGAATGGTCTTTTCTTCCTTAGTGAGGGATGTTGATCTTCGTCACTCTCATACAGTCTGCAGAAGAAGCTACGATAAGGCTTCTTCCTTCATCTCAAGAGGTTTCTAAGCGGATGTTGTTTTAGGCACGTTGTGGACCGCGCGTCTCTGATGGCAAGTTGGCAGCGTTGCCACTGATCTTCGGAATATGTTGCTCGGGGCATGAGAGATTTTAGGATACATGACAATTAGTCATTGTTGGTATATCCGAAAGGTTCAAACTGGATGTCGCACTTCAATCCCAAAAGGATCAATAAAGTCTAACGTATTATGATCCGAAGAACGCCATGTCCACTTGTGTATGTATATAGTAATAAAATCGTGTGCTTGCTATAGTCATATTTCGTAAGTTCGCAAAGCTGATAAGTCAAAGTTTGCCAACAAAAGTGGTTTCAACTAGGCTATTCTTCTCAACTGTCTTGTCAAAGAATTCGGTTTTTTCTTTTCTGGCTTCATACCTCAGATATTGCTCATTTGTCTTGTCGAAAGTACTCGTAAAAGTATGTTTTGTTGTCGTCGTCCTTGTCTTTCGTGAGGGCATAAGCGCATATAAGACTCAGCTATGTTGGCCAATTAGGCTTTGACGTGAATTTTCCTTATTGAAATTTCTTCGCTGTGAATTCATCTGCTGCCCATCTTTTAAGGATCTGTTGTTAGAATTCTGAGGGCAATTGTCCACCAAGTCAGCAAGAGATGTCTTGTCTAGCACATGGTTACATTGGTCATGGTAGTTTTATGCCAATTTCACATAACGTTTCCGGTAGCGTCTCATAATAGTTTTTTTTTTTTTAAATAATAAGATAACATACGAAAACAACGTTTTTTTTCCCTCAAAGCGTTGAGGGTTTTGTCGAGAATACGCTGGTAAAGTGGGAGTAAAATGATTCGATTATGCGTCAGATCCAAAGCCGCCTTGAGGCCTACTTTTATTTGTTAGGTCTTGCAGTCAATATTGACAAGGTGACAGGTGGTATGAGAGCAGATTTGTATATTGTATTTTGTAGGAGGAGTATCATCTCCATTGTATATTGATGCTATTATCTGGGATATGACTGGCAAGTAGTAGGCACGAGGTAACTGTGTGACAATTTCTCATAGGAAATCTTTAATCCTTTCCTAAAAACTACGTAAACTGTCCACATTTCGAATACTTTGCCAACGGCCGACTTTTACTCTTACAAAGTAAAACAATTCCAATCCAATGACATCTTAAAACTCGACAACTAGTAATTTGCTCGTAAATGCACAGTATGCGGATAAATGCAAGGCATCCTTGGAAGCAGCGTTTTATTTTACAGGATTACGTCAAGAGTATATTAGAGTTAGTATTTTTTATGTTTTATTTTATTGCAGTTGAACAAAAAAAAAAAACTCTTCCTCCTATTCAGGGTATTAGTCATCTCAAAACCATTGCTTTGAATGCATTGCTACAATAGCACAGCACTTGATATGCAGCGTTTGTAGTTTGTAATAATCCCAGTAGCAGAATTGGTATTGTCTGCTCCATTGGATTTTCGAATGCAAATTGCTCCAAGTACCTACCCCCTACCCTCCCGTGATGTGGACTACGACTAATGTATACAGTGGTTGCCTGTGATTTGAACACCCAACTGGTATAGGCGTGCGTTTATGTTTTCTGTAGATACAATCGTACGCGAAAGGGAAAATTACTCTCTCTTAGTACAGAGCTCTAAAATAGTTTTTGTTTGGGATGTTGAATTAAAGTTTGCTGCCGAGGCAATCACTACGGGGGATATAGAGATGGCAGTCTTCATGGTGGTGCATTATACATAGAACGTGTTTTTGTAGCGTAACGTAGGGAATTGTTTTCCTGAAAATTAATTTTAATTTTTATTACAAATGTTAGCAAAACGATTTCAGTATATCTATTGTGCATATTATATAGCAGAGTAATTTCAACAATTGAAAATTCTTACAAAAGATACCTTAGATGCTGCGCATGTTATTTGCATGTTGATTGCTAAATTAAGTTTAGGAGGAAATTGTTTGCAGGGAAAATACTACATATATTCGCACATAAGAATCTAGAAATAACAGTTGACAATACGAAAGCATCATCCACAGTACCAAGTATGAAATAAAGAAAGTAGTCATAGTTCTAAATGGTGTGGGTATCATTTAGGGTAATGGCTACATATGGCGGTTACTCCATAATTTTTACACACATTTTTGGAGAATGGAAGCAGAAACAACTCGAGGAAAACACTCCTTTCAAAGTCGAAGTTTGACTTAAATAGATTAATGTGAGCTTTGCCATATAGCTGACTTTAATAACTTACTAAGATGGCATTCTAGTGCGATGCACTCAGATCTACCTCGATCCAAGTATATCTAGTTTGCTCTGCCTGTCTCTGGCTCAACTGAGGAGTGGCTTTCTTCTACTTTGTTGTATCTCCGGGTCGTCATGAAAGACTCCTAAGAATACCTCTTTAGGCTAGCTATATATTAGGTACGTTCCAAAGTAAACAGGACTTTTTTGAAATAAGAACAACGAAATTTGCCTTGACAAAACCGATTTATTTTTTTCAAAATATTCCTCTTTCGACTCAATACAGTAATTTTTCTGTAAGTCTATTAACATATTTGATCTTCTAGATGGTCAGCCTGTCCTTTAGGATACCGGTACAAATCTTTCGGAAGGGTCCTACGTCCACAGAAAGCTTTCCTTTCATCGGCAAGTGAAATTTTCCGAAAAGATAAAATTCGCACTTGGCCACATCATACAAAGAGTGTGGTTGACAGTTAAAATGCGATGTTTAACTAAAAATTCTGTCACAAGTGTTAATTGATGAGATGGCGGATGATTGTCCAAAAAACCGCCAACTGCCTTCAGCGCGATATTTTGACCGAATATGACGAATACGATGCACCAAACGCTTTAAAATACCAAGAAAGAAGTGTGCATTAATTGTTTGCCTTGGTGGAGCGAACTCTTATTAGACAATACCATTGGAATCGTAAAAGGAATCCAAAAATTGTCCAAGCACTTCTGAGCTTGGTTTCTGGATCATATCGATAACACCAAAAACACTCCTTTATGAGTCGAACGTCATGATCGTCAGTCAACTGACTGTCAAGATACTTTCACTTCGGACGCATAGCCGATCTATCTTTCCGACGCTTATAATTGTCAACTAGATGGCGTTACTATAAATACCAATTTTTTTTCAAGAGTTCTGTTTACTTTGCAACATATCACAAAACAGCGAGCTTTCGCGTTTAAGTCGAGAACTAGGTGATGTGTGTCGATTTCAAATTCGAGATTTTAGTCAAAGACCCTGGTCAAAAGGTGGACTTTACCAGGTTAGAAATAAGGAGTAGCCAGTTGCTTTCTAAAACGTTATTATGCGATAATATGTTACGCCAAAAAGTCGTATAGACGATCTTGAGGAGACTGACAACCCTTTATTTGCTTAGACTAGAGCGTTCCATTTCCTTCGACTCGGGTAAGTGTGCAGAGGTTCCATTTGTCTTGAATCCTTTTATCCGAGCTATATTTTAGAGGCATCATAATTTCATCTCTCCCCGCCCCAACTAGTTTGCAGAAGTGTTTTTTTCAATATCCTCAGCACTGACTGCGAGTGCTTTCTTTGGGACGTTCGTTTTTTTTGCTATATAATCTCTTAGTTTGCTTTATTCGTCGTTCTACTGCGCTGGTAGCTGACTTTCTTTTATTGCTGCTGAAAGTCATCAGTCACTTTAGTTCTCCTTTGCAGGACCGCCTTGTATGCTCTCTCATGCGCCACTCAGCATTCTTTGTCGAACATCGATTTTGCTATGGTATTAGGGACGATATCTGTAACTGGTTTTCGGGACAAAATTTTGGAGGCTGAGGACATCGAGCGGGATTAAGGCCATGGGGATAACAGCTTCCTTCCTAAGTATTTCCTTTTCTCAGTGGCATTTGGAAGTCACTTTTGGCTCCTTCGAACATTCAGACATTCAGGATATTGTAGCCCCGTACCAGTGATAAGTGATGGCATTGTTTTACTATGAGTTCTCTACTCCAGATACAATTAGATTTGAAAACTCTCTCAGACTTGGGTACAAATTTGTATCAAATGGGGTTCAAACGTTCAAGAAGCAGCGCTGTAAATTTCATCTGGGAAATTCTCTTCATGTTAGTCCTGAAAATTCCCTGTTGATTGTAGTTCCAAATAAGCTAAATTAACTTATGTTGGGTGTTTGCCAAGCTGAATGTTGATTCATCCCCTGGACAACTCCCTCTGAGAGGTATTCGTTTCGGGCATCAATTTCCTCTTGCTCAACAGTCGCGCTTAAAAATTCATCCAGGTAAATCTTGTGGGCCAAGAACAGCATAAACTTGATACATCATGGATGTTTAGGTACAGTGCAACGTCTTTGACGCCGGTCAATTCTGCCCCTAATTGCGGAGCTTAAAATGGACTACTTCCCTAAATAAGATCGAGAAGTTTGTATTAACTGCTTACCAATTAGTTCATCGTGATTAGAACGATGCCATTTAACCCTATGTGGTATTCCCTTGCATGAATATTGGGTGTGGACTGCCATTCTACTTTTCCTTAAGGACATTCCTTTGAGGTTAGTTCCACATTCGAGTACATACAGTGCCATTTACTACCATTATCCACAGTTATGAAAGGAAAAAGAACAACATAGTTGAAAGGTGCTCATAGAAGTACTCGAGAATGAGGATAAAACATGCCTTTCTCAGGGAAAATCATTAACAAAAGGCTGTACCTTGATACAGTTTCGTTCTAACTTTCTGAATGCAATGTATTCATATGTACATAAAATATGGGAATAAAACATTTTACTGAATAAGCTATTTGAGCTTAGTAGTAGCATGTGTGTGCCAGAAACACAGATATTCGTGTCCACAGATGATACACATAAGAGATGCTTAGGAAAAGATGTATAAAGGAGAGTTATGCCTTGTCTCGAAGGGCAAATTATCGAAATTGCCGAAGCACTTTTGTGAGGATACTCTATAAGTCCCTTGTTTTGGATGGTTTTCTCCTTATTTTGCTGAAAGAAAATATAACTTTGTTTGTAGTTAAATGCGCTGATGTATCTACAGGTGATTTGTGTTATTTTTATTACACCCCTTTGCATATTTTGTTTTCATATTCCCTTCCAATATTTTTGTATAACACCAATAGTGGTAGAGATAGATCTTACAGAGTTAAGTTACACAGATGAATAATTTGAAGATAGATGTAAAATAGTTTTGTAAAATAAGATCTGCTTTGTGATGTAAAAGGTTATCATAAACATGCATATACCTAGATGTCGCAACATGCCTGGGTGAACCAAGATCTCAACTAAAAACGCTCTCTAGTTTAAGCGGCCTTTTGTCTTCCGTTCCGTTGTAACTCCGAATAAGAGAATGGTCAAGAGAGGGTCTTACTACTTACCCAAAGAAGCAGCAATTAGCAAGGTTATCATGATTTCTGCACAGGATCATTATCTGAGTTGATGGCGGAGCCAAGGCAGATAATGTACTCCCTCAAATTTATAGCTGTCATAGTGCTTCTGTTACACGAGTACATGATGCGGTAGAGAGATTTTTATATTTGATGTAAAAGAGACTTATTTTTCTGTAGTTTGAACAGTCCAGGCGATCTCGCTTCTTCATAATCGGACAAATAATGCTGAAGTTCCATTTGTTGTCGTTTATGTATGCTCCGAGTTCAGCCATTGGGTTCAGGAGCATTGTTGTACATACTCTTGAAAATAGCTGTCCTGATCTCGTCTAGATCGAGTTTACTGAAATATCTTCGTACTAGGTGGGGTGAAAAGTAACCTCCTTGATCGCCATAATGCGCTGCTACTGCAAAAGATGTAATGGTGCCTTGGAGTCCGTTCGTATTAAGGCAGACATGCCAAATTTCAGTGCGATACTGTCTTTAATTTTGTTTTGACAGCTGATTGTTGTTGACTTGTTTGGCATCATGTTGGGTATGGACAAAAACGATTCTCGTTCTCTCATAAAACATTATTTTTTGGATAAATATTATGGGGCTAATGCTCCGTCAGATAACACCGTCAAATATTGGTTTCGAGAGTTTCGTGGTGGCCGCAACTCCACTAGCGATCAAGTCCGCAGCGGCAGGCCCTCCGATGCAGTTACAGAGGACAATGTCAAAAAAATACATGAAATGGTGTTGGTTGACCGGAAAGTGAAGGTACGCTAGCTAGCAGATACCACAAAGATTAGTACCGAGCGAACACGCCATATTTTGGGCAATATTCTGCATATGAAAAAGTTATCCTGCTGCTGGGTGCCGCGCATGCTCACTCCTGACCAAAAACAAGAACGCGCCAGCACTTCGAAAGAGTGTTTGGACTTGCTGATGCGGAATCGGGCGGACTTTTGGCGTCGATTGGTAACTTTTGATGAAACGTGGATCCACTATTACATACCAGAGAACAGAATGAGTGCCCGGCAAACAACTGAAGCCGGCACGAGTGCTCCGAAGCGGCCGAGGGAGGCTTAATGGGTCGAAAAGGTTATGGCGTTGGTTTTCTGGGATTGTCATGGCATACTCTTCATGGACTACCTCGAAAAAGGAAAAACCATCAACAGCGACTATTACTTTTCATTATTGGAGCGATTGAAAGCCGAAATCCCTGCAAAACGGCCTCACATGAAGCGAAAAAAAATTTGTTTTAGCAAGAAAATACGCCGGCGCATAAGAGCATCGCAACCACGGCTAAAATCAATGACTTACGGCTCCAATTGCTGTCGCATCCACCGTATTCGCCCGATTTGACTCCCTCGGACTATTATCTCTTCCCAAACCTCAAAAGATGGCTCATCAGTAAAAAATTCAGCTCACGCGAGGAAATCATCGACGCCACGGAGGAGTATTTTGCAGACCTTCCGGAAAATTACTTTTCGGACGGGATCAAGAGGTTGGAAAGTCTCTGGAATAAGTGTATCAAGCTAAAAGGGGACTATATTGAACAAAATAAAAAAACATTTTAAAAAAAATTGTTTTTCATTCCCAAGGAGTTTACTTTTCACCCCACCTAGTATTGGTTGAATTACTCATTCTGTTTGACGGCAGTATGCCGCTCGCCATCACCGTTAAACAGCCTGCAGAAAAATGTTTTCGGATTTCTAGCATCGTCTGCTGTTCTTTTATTTGTTGGAATAACTTTCAAACTTCATTCTTTTGGTAGCACTCGACCGAGAGCTTTTCGTGTTCTTTCTTTTTTCTTCAGATGCAGGCGCATGATTCGCGTCTTATATGCTCGTAGTGCTCGCGCCCCCCTATCGTTCTTTTCTGCAAGGCCGCTCCAACTGTGTTTTTGGTAGGATTGCCGCTGGTCTCCTACGTTTATCATACTCATCAAGAGGTTAAAGGAAACTCTACAGGAAGGAGCTCGTAAAATTAGTCATTGTTAGGATCGTATGTCTCTTCTGTGGGGGCGTTGGTTTTTAAGAGGGTTATGTTGGCAAATTATGCCGTTACTTGAATTGACGTAGGGCGCTTGATAACAAACCGAAACATCCGATAAAACACAGTAGATATCGTAGTTATCCACTATCCACTTTTTCCATCTTCCCCATCTCGATTTTTAAGTGGTGGTTATCACATCGGTGGCCGTTCATCGTCTACACTGAATTCGTTGTTATCCGAGGCTTATTCGTTTCATTTTTCTATCTAATTCGTAGAAGTTTGTGAGCACTATAACTACGTAGGCCAGTATTCTGCAACTGGTCAAGAACGCTGTCAAATACTTACAAACCAGCAAAAATGAGAACGTTCGGAAGAATACATCGCGGCTGTGGATGCTTGTGCTGAAAAGGATGCCACTTGATCGATTTCTCGTCGATCGCACTAACTTCATCTCTGCCACGGTAAATTTTGTGCAAAGGTCTCAAGGCTTATATGTGTAAGATGCAATTGATGAGAGAGCTAAGACCGCGTGACCATTTATTGCGTCGGGTGTTAAGTTATTGGGTGTTAAATTAACTTAAGGCTGACCCAGTTTTTTGCCGAACAATTTTGTTTAGTGATGAGGCTTATTTAAAGTTAAACGGTTATGCAAATAAGCAGTGTTACAACCAAAA
The DNA here is from genome assembly GCA_928272305.1 of Volucella inflata. Lineage (NCBI taxonomy): Eukaryota > Metazoa > Arthropoda > Insecta > Diptera > Syrphidae > Volucella > Volucella inflata. Next base: position 78,277,640 of record OV743719.1, read on the forward strand.
ATATGTTATCGTAAGGTGCGCATTGTATGCCTATGGCATTATCAGTCTTCGTTTCTGTGAATTGAAATTGGTACAGTGCAAAAGTAAATGCTTATTTGTTCAAATTTTTGTAGAAGAACTATGGTTCCAACAGAATGGTGCCCTACTTCATTTTAAAAACAAAAACGTCACTTTTTTGAACCCACGATTTGGCAAGAGAGTCCTTTACTTTTTTCTTATCTCCGCTACTCTGAATTCAGCAAGAAATGCAAATCTGGCTATTTGTACGACATTTCCTACAATTTCGGTCATTTTGGAATAGAATTGGAGCTCCAACTCATAAACTTTTTCCCGCTCATGTTACCACCCCCATATCACATAAGCTTCAAAAACACCGATTAGGAAATCTTTAGGTCAAGTCTTCATAATCGTCTTTCGCAGCTCTATATCCCAACCAATAGAAATGTATCGAATATTGAAGTACGAGTAGATGCAATAATTACCCAAATGAATGAGCAAATAAACCTCTGTATAGTGGCAAACTTCTAAGTCCATAACACTAAAAAGCAGATACAATAACATCTCCGATCTCACTCAGACTCAGAAACGCCTGGCTTAGACAACTGAAGAGAATATTTCATCGCCATCTGAATAGATTCAATCAAGAATACCATGAAGTTTATTCCAAAATCCAGTGTCTTAGTAAGATAATTAAAGAACGACTAAGGATTGATTTAAATAATTGCTTCAAGTCAAGGATTACGAAAATTCGTCCATCCCCGCAAGCTTTTAAAGAAATTGATAGGATCACAGGAAGGAAGTACTCTGGAACAAATATCTCTAGACATACTTTTTTATAACGGTCAACAGCTAGCAGATACACAAACCAAGTTATGTGCGTTCAAAGAATTCTATTAACAAATATGTATTGAAAATACGCCTACGCTTGATCCAAATTTAGAAGTTGAAATATCATCAACAATAAGCCAGTTCTGCCAAACTCATCTGAACCGTTCGTATACATCATTTTCCCCCGAAAATGATGCTCATGATTCCAATTCACCTATATTTACCACCCCAAATAAAGTTAATCAGTTTAGACTTGCTTTAAACAATAAAAAATCTGAAGGTATAGATAAAATTTCTAACTTCATACTGCGTTTTGTTTAACCACTGCATAAATAATGGTTACTTTCCAGAAAGGTGGAAAGTGGCCAAGCTTTTACCAATAGCAAAAAAAAATCCGATAAAGAAGTCAACGATTTTCGGCTCATTTCATTGCTATCAAATGTGGGAAAACTTTTCGAAAGAGTATTGGCGGACGGACTAAATAGGTCTTGCGATGCAGCAAATGTAATCCCAAACAACCAATTCGGTTTTTAAAAAGATCACTCAACCGAACATACATCCATTACCTTGCACGACAAAATTGTTCAAAACCTAAGGAACAATAAATGCACAGTGAGTTTGGATCTTGATTTTGAAAAAGCTTTGTACTCGATTTGGCACAAGGGACTGTTATTCAAAATCACAAGGCTAGGGTGCCCGATGTGGGCGACACGATTAATTTACCGTTTCCTGCAAAACAGAACCACTTCTATCGTCATCGGCATAGAGCAATCGGAATATTTCAATGTGCGTTCAGGTGTACCACAAGGGTCTGTCCTTGGGCCAATTCTTTTTAATATATTCCTCAACGACTTTCCTTTTAAGCACCATATCATGAAAGATCGTGGCGCTATTCTCTACGCCGACGACACCACAATATTGGCCAGTGGAATAAGACCAATCGATGCCCTTAAAAGGATTAAGGATAAAATAAATATTTTACAGAACTATCTCTAGAAGTGGGGACTAAATATAAATACCCATAAAAGCGGCTTAACATGTTTTAGAAATGCTTGTGGAAAAGGTCACTATCTTGCAGTCAAGGAAAGCAAACGGTTAGAACTTCAAATTAATGGAAGTCCCATTCCACTGCCGGTTGAAACTAAATATCTAGGTATTCATTTTCAAAACAGACTTTTGTTTAACAAACATGGCCGGAGAGCTTTAGCCAAAGCAAAAACGGTAACAGGTGTTCTAAAACCTCTGCTCAATTCAAAACAACTCTCGCAAAACACGAAGTAATTGATATATAAACGTATTTTTAGTTTAAGTTGTTTTATGTTTTATTTAGTATAGTTTTGCCAAAAAGAACATCGCTGAGAATATATGACGGGAGCAAGCATATACTAATAAGTATTGAAATTAGATAGAATTTTACATTCTGATTGCTCATGTAAATCTAAAAGATACATTTTGTTTAGTTGTAAATAGCCAGACATACTTGCTAAAGTCGGCGACATTTATATACTTTGTGAATACAAAACCTAACTGATCGAAATTTTGTTATGTCTCAATAAAGTTAAATTGTAATAGTAATTGTGTCATTTTTTTAAATGGACCCCTCATGACACCAAGATGCGATTGTTTTCATTGTTCGAAAAAATGACGGAAATTGGATCTCTGGAATGCGCTTTGTGGTGCCGAAACTATTGTCATAAATTAATATTTCGAATGAATTTATAAAGCGTTATCAAGTTAATTGCTTATTTTATTTAAACAAAAAGTCTTGGAACTTCTACACACAATTCATTTGTATATACATATAATATCTGTTTTTTTTTTTTCCAAATCTCTTTTCAGGTGATTTCCAGTACTGCCTTCAAATGTTGCCACAGCGATTGCGGAACGTTAAATACAGCACATAAAACCAAAGAATAATTAATTGCAAGAAACGACTCAATAATGGTACAAATTGTTAAAACTTCCAAAGAAACCGATTTTTTTGGGAAGAGAATCATCCGAAAATGCGTTTGGCAAAATTTGCTCATCATATAAAATTAAATAATGGTGGTCAAAAAGTGGATAACGATTCTGGAAAGCATGCGCATTCAAACAAGGTTTGTTACTCGTATCATGTCGAGAGTTTCTTTATTCTCTGACAGGCACGCGCAATCAATCCAAATTGAACCGTTGATTTAGATTCCAAAGAAAACGCTCTTAAAAGTCAGAGTAGAAAAAAAATTTTAAAATAAATTAAAAGGACACAATTGCATCATATTTAATTTCTCTCATTTTCTCTAATTTATAATTTTTAGTCAAAATAATTAAAAAAAAAAAATAAAATTCAAAAAAAAATTCAAAAATCCACAATTCATTGTTCATTTAATTTGTTGGATTTACCATATCTCTATATCAAAAGTAATAAAATTAAAAACAAAAAAAATATTTTTAAAAATCGCAGCGTTCCGCCGAACACTCAAAACGCATATCAAAGCCAAAGTGCTTCGGAGGCACAGTGTTTCGCTGTTGTATTCCTTGTCGCGGGGGCTCAGCAGCCCCCGCTACAAGTCCTCCGAATTCGCCGATTCCATCGGATGAACTCAATAACATTTTAATCGAAGGACACGTTATAAACGTTGCATCAACATCAACACCAGAAGGCCCCGAACCAACATCGCCAGTATCTAAGCGATCCGATACATCGGACAGCCCTGATGATATTGTCGCATCTATTGCGTCATCTATATCAAATCAAGCCAATAGTAATTCATCAGCTTCGTCAACACCGCCCAGTCGGGTTTGCCAACCACAAACGTCGCCATTACCTCATATTAAAGAAGAGGAAGAGTCTGATCAAAACCACCATCCGCCACAGCAGTTATCGCAAACGACTGCCGGAACTCTAAGCAGCAGTGATCGACATTCGCAGCGTGGAGGATCTGAAGAATTTTCCAGTTCACCATCGCCACGTATTAAACTGAAAATCCGAAAACAATTGAAATCGGGTTGGAATAGAACTGTAGTTGCGTTAGCTACCAATTCAAGTGAGACACTTACGTCTAGTGGCAGTGCCATTAGTGGTGCGGTTAGCATCGGTGGTGGCTGCGGCAGTGGCAGTGTTGCCAGTAATTTTAATCATACAAGCAATTTAGTTAGTTCGAATCCACCGAGTGGAAATATACTGCCAAAAATGCAGGCCGAACAAGGATCCATCGGTGATCTGCAAAAGTATCACTCTCGCTACCTGAAGAATCGCCGTCACACATTGGCCAATGTTCGGTAAGTCAACACTTTTCATTATTTAATTAATTAATATATTTATTTAAATAAACATTTGCTTAACATAATTACTATGGTAATTTATTTCTACAACAATTTACTAAAAAATCCGAAAAGATGGTCCTTTTTTAGAAGAACAAGTGGATCTGTATTTTATACAGGCCATAACCTTTATTTTTTTTTTTATTTAATTAGGCCAATGTTAATCCTAGGCAACTTTCGCCACGTAGTGAACGAGTATATAGCAATTTCATTCAGCATACTACACAATTGCTTGGTAAAACCATGGAACAAGGAACAGACCCTTAAGTTCGTGGGGCAGTATCAATCAAAATCCATGTATAGTTAGTGTTGCTGGTTAAGAGCTCGTGGATTAGGAGAGAATTGACGAGCTTGTGACTTTTTTTAAACAGAGTAGTTTGAGTCGTTTAGCCAGGACGTGTGTTGGACAATTCGATCATCTTAAAAAAAGAATCAAGATCGGGGTTGTACGTGGCATATGCCAGTAATTTGTACCATAGTTCATGCAATTTGTCTACGGCAATTCTGGATAAGTGACCTGGTTCGTTATGAAACAGCGCTTGTTTGTCAAATGGGGCCATATTTCTATCTAGTTTTTAGCAGATTGATCTAATAATTCGTTGTGATCATACGTTGTTTGTTGTAAAAGGTGTCATGACCTTTTGGTATTGCTTTCGAAACCGAAAAAATCGTAGCCAAGACGTTTTCAGCTGATGAGAACGTCTTTGTCTACTTTAAATCAGGTTCGTCTATATAGGAATAGTTAAAGACAAATTAGGAAATAAAAATACAATATCATAAGCTCAGCGTTTGATATTGCATGCAGGCGCAATGCATTTGAAATGGCCAAATCGAGTAAGTAAGTAAAGATCACCCACCACCATTTCTTACCCCAGATGCCTATACGATACAATGAAATAGACTGGTATCGACTCCTCCCATCCCTTTATTGTTTTTTAAAAAAACGTGTGATATATGCACATCCACCATTTCCTTAGTTTCTGAACACCACCGTTTCACTTTGCCAACAGGCTTAAATGTGTCAAAATTGGTTCCAATAGTGAAGGGTGTTCCATAATTCACGCAAAATTTGAATTTTGCACCATTTAAAAGTACAGTGATGACAACGGAAAAAAAGTTAACAATGTGACAGATGATATTTCGGGGTTAGTAAAAATGGAGCGCTATACGAAAGAGCGACGCATTTTCATTGTTAAGCAATATTTTAAAAATAATGAAGGCTTGTCAGCTACAGTCGAACAAAATCATCTTCAGTGATGAACTCATTTTCATCTTGATGGCTTCGTTAATCGGCAGAATTGTCGCATTTGGGGCTCAGAAAACCCACGAGTAATTGTTGGGAAACAAATGCATCCACAACACGTGACTGTTTTGGGCTGGAGGCATTATCGCACAATTCTTCTTCGAAAATGCGGCTGGTTAGGCAGTTTTTAGTGTCTAAATTACAAGATATGGATGTGACCAACATGTATTTTCAACAAGACAGTGCCACATGCCATACAGCCAGAGAAACAATTCAATTACTGCATGAGTCAATTCCAAATCGTGTAATCGGCAGTTTTTGCGATCAGAATTGGCCATCCAGATCTTGCAATTATCTGCCATTGGACTTTTTTTTCCGTCATATCAAATGATTTTTTAGTAATCTCTACTGCGGAAAGTTGTTCACAGTTGTCATAGATGGTAAAGGGTCCAGTAAAGGAGCAGCCAATCAAAAATAAAAATAGAATAACTAATTGATATTGCTCTTTTTTTGTTGCATTGCGTCCGAAAACATCAACCGAAAAATTCGGTTTACATTTAGTTGTAGTGATGAAAGTTGACTGAGACGGTTATACCTTGATCATTTTCAAAGGAGTTTTACCATTGACACACCATACAGTGACTTTTTGTGGATGCAATGGGCTTTTGATAGTTACATGTGGATTTTCACTCCTCCATATTTGATAATTTTACTTTGTTTGTAAACGTATCCATTAAATGAAAAAAATCTTCATCGCAGAAGAAAATGCTGTGCGAAAACTTCATCAAAACCCAATCGATGTACTCGTATGTTGAATGCATTCTGTGGTTAGCTGGCTTTAATTCTGGAGTGAATTGGACTCAATAAGGCTTTGGGTGCAAATCGAATTCCGAAATACGCTATCAACTGCATTTAGATGATGGATAGGTCTTTAATTATGTATTTGTAGCAGAGTCAGTCTCTTTCATTTCTTTTTTACAGTTTTTACTTAAGTACGCTCAGATGGACGAATATGTCGACCATAATTTGTTCGTAATACGTGAAACGTCTCTACTACAGAATCAGTATTGTTGGAGTAAGTTTCCACAACTTTAAAATTGTTAAACGATCCATATTGTAAAAGGGGAAATCTTAAACTAAACATACCACATTGATCAAAAAGTTCCCGGAGTAACCGGAATAACCGTGTGGCGCTCCCATTGTTCCGATTTGAGTTCTGTTTTTTTTTTGTTAATTTGGTTCATCTGTTGACATTTGCAAAAGTTACGTAGCCAAGAGTACATCTATCTCTGTGTGTGTTGGCAATTTCTTACAATTTACAACAACGAACTTGTATTAAATTTTGCGTAAAAAACGGATTTAATGGTGCGCAAACATTGGAAATGTTGGGAATGTTGGAAAAGTGTTTCGGTAACGATTGTCTAAAGAAAACGGTCTTTTACCAGTGGCACGAGCGGTTCAAAAGTGGTCGTGAGTCAATCGAAGATGATGAACGCAGTGGCAGACCATTGACATCGAAAACCGACCAAAACATTGATGAAGTAAAAGAAATGTTGGTCAATAACCAACAGACAGTAAACAAAGAGTATTATTTGGGCGTTATGAGACGTTTGCGTGAAGCAATACGCCGAAAGAGACCAGAATTGTGGGCAGAAAACTCGTGGATTTTGCATCATGATATCGCACCGCCGCACAGTGCCATCATTATTCGTAATTTTTTGACGAAAAATGCAACAAATACCATCCAACAGCCACCGAATTCACCTGATTTGGCTCCCTGTGACTTTTTTCTGTTCAATCAATAATGGAAAAATCGCAGGAAGCACTGATTGATATACCGAAAACCGAATATAAAAAATGTTTCGAGGATTGGATCAAGTGCTGGCATAAGTTTGTTGCAGTCGATGGGGATTACTTTGAAGGGGACAATATAGATTTAGATGAATAAACTTGTATTTTTAATTTTCTGAATAAATTCTGGGAACATTTTGGTATATACCATCTGGACTAGGGGAAAAGTAATTTGTAAACGAGCGTTCAAAAGGAGAATGAGGCAAAGCTTCTAATATTTTCAATGAATGACCAACGTCTTTTACTCCTCAATTTTTGGTCGTATTGTCAGTACGCTTTTAGAAAGTGAAATTTGTTCGATCTTCCTTCGCCGGGTTGGTTTTGTAAGGTTGTAAAAAAAATTCTCTCAGTATAATAGCCTTTTTACAGTTGAGTTTGATGTTAAAAAAAAGGATTATCTGCCTGAATCGACTTCTTTTCTCTTGTATTCACGATTACTTGATCCTTGAATCTTGTTTCGAATTTGAGATTGGCTTTTTGGCTGATATCTATCCACCATGTTGTTTAGTTCTTGGTTTATTCTCACTGAGGCTACTCCGAATAATCGTTAGGTTTTGTGCAACCTGGGGGATAGGTGTTTCTTTATTAGTTGACATGTACGTGACTTTGATCTATAATCAATTTCACTCGGCTTACCAGCACGGTACGCTGAGAGTGAATGATGATGTTGCTGTCGTCTGCAAACGCAGCAGCGGGATCTATTATTCCGACGATGGTGACTCTCTATTACCACCTGCCCTGATCAGTGTCTGTTGCAGCACTAGATGAAAGGAATCGCTTGGTAACGCGTCATAGAAGCTATTTTCAGACAGCACAATACATTGTTTATTTTTCAATGTTATGCTTTGGCGGAATTCTAAATTTGGCCATAGAGCCCTTAAGAGCTTGAGACAATGAATGCTTTTATATGTCACTTTCAAGCCGATGAATATGAAGTTTGTTTCGACGTAAAATACTTAAGACTGTTCAATTATTTGTCTCAATGTATGAATTTGGTCTACGAGTTTTGATCGCTCGGGCAGGAAGACATACTCGTACACACATGTATTTGCGAAGTGGTTTGTTGTAAAAAGGCTGGGGAGGTTCACATATTACGTTAGATAGAAACTAATGCACAATTTTCAACAGGGATATGACTTCATAGTTCCTACAAGAGATAGCTACTGGGCATTCTATCTTTTCATTCTCGTATGCTGATTTGGTAATACCCTCTTCTAAAATATCATCTCTGGAATTCGAACTATATTTCCTTACGTATGTTGTAGCCAAAGGTACATTTGTGTACCTTTTTGATGGTAGTGTGATTATGAATCAATTAGGTTTCGCTTTCAGTGGAAAGTATGTCTGTAAAGGTGAGTTTCTAATTCAGCTCATTTATGTTTTGTAGTTTCGACTATTCTATGCATCCAACGTAAAGTTATCAGATTTTAGGCCATTCAAGGCTTATTTTTATTGAAGGTTTGACTTTTAATTTAGTTACGACGAGCAAATGGTCGAGGTAGATGCTTCTTATTCTGAAGGTATGAAAATTCAGAGGGCTTGAATCTTAAGTTTCGGGAACATAGTGCTACTTGTCGCTTTATTACTTAGAAGCCCCTGTTTGCTTTTTTGCTTTGACGGATCTGCTTGGCAGCTGAGCTTCCATCGATTTTTTCTTTGCTGTTTCGGAAAGGACTGTGTATGAAATCTTTCTTGATGGAGTTTTGAATTGAATCAAAGCAATAGAAAATATATCAAAGTGGTGGTTGAGAATATGTCTTAGTTGAGGATCATAGTTGATTGTTTGCAGCATATTCATAGTTTGCTTTTCTGATTCCTCTACCCAAGATCCATTAAGATGCATTCGGCCACTTTGAACTTGAGATGAGTAGATTTCGTTAAGTGTAAGGATATTTGTGGCACAATCGACAATCCTCTCTCTACCATAGCACATCATAGTAGCTCTGTGGAACTGATTTTTAGTTATTCAGGCCAAGTTCAATCAGGCCAAAGGTTTGTAACCGCGCATTTCATGAAAAGAGAGGTTTGAGCATTCCCAATCCTCTCATTAGAGTCTGAAATTAAAGAGAACTTCTTAGGAGGATTCAGGTGACGTCTGAAAATATTTTTATTTTTAGGTAAATGTTAAAGAATGTCCTGAGAAGATTGTTGAATTTTGTTCTTTCTGACAAAATGATCTTAAAGTGATCTATTGGAGAATTTTGGAGAATTTTTAGCGAAGTTCGGCTTTTCTAACTCCTGTAGCTATGCTACTTCTGCTACTATAATACTTCTTATTCTCACTGTTGGCTCTTCTGTTTTATTTTACAATTCACAAAGCCTCCTTTATTTATGCTAAAAGCAAATAGTAATTTAATCCGCGATTCACAAAGTTGCAATCGGTAACCCTACAAGGCACATTACTCACCCCTTCCTAGAAATATGTTCAATTTACCTTAAAAGTGAATCCTAAAAGGCTCAGTCGAAAACCAGTGAATTTATGAGCCATCTGATGAAGTTTAAAAGACATTCCCTCAGGCATTGGGGTTTTTATATATTTTTGTTGTTTTTTTTTTAAGAAATGACCCTCACATGGATACTATTCGAGTCGGCCATAAACGGTTTATTCCCTTCATCTTATGACGGCAATTCAAAAATAAAATCCACGCTAAACTTTAGATACGGGTAGGTATATTTTATATTCGCTTTTATGGACTACTAAACCATGTTTAGGTGCGTTTTATTAACCGTAACAACTTTTAAGAGGCATATGCATGCTTACCAACTAAATTTACGCACCACAAACGGATACGAACACGATGATGTCATTTTTAAAATAATAAGAAAACGATGTTCTTCTTAGGGGGCAGGCTTAGAGTGAAACTTCTCAATTGGCAGATATTAATAGGTTAGTGTATCTACCTAAACTTAGTGATACGAATTTATCCATTTATCTTTCAAAGAAAAGACTCCTTAAGCTGCTCTTAGCTAAAGAGCCTTTTTTTTGCCGGATTTACGGCGATTGAATAGAAATGATTGCCTTCATTTCAGGAGTTTTTTTTTTTTGTTCAAACTCCTGAATAGAAATTCTTTAATAAACATTTTTTTTCTCATTTAGATACTTTTTCTTTTCGTCTATAATCACCAAACAATTGATAGGTTTCCGCCAGCAGTAAGCAAGTTTTCTAAAGCCAACACGGAAGCACTCTCCACTGTTTTTTATTTATGGAACAGGACATCTGCTTGTGTATGTCGTTGTTGTCTTTCTGCTGCAGGGATACCATACTCAATCGACCGATGTATTGTACGTGTACGTATAGTATACACATGTGTACATATATACGCAGCAGAGTCACATATATGTATATGAATACGTTTAAGATGGGAATAGGATAGTATCCTGCTGTTGTCCACAAAGGTATTTGTTCACATTCGAAGGGACAGATGAAAGTCATGTTGCATGGTACGAATAAACTGTACGAGGAATATACGGATACGGATACTGTGCCATGTCTGAACTAGGTACGTGGAAAATGGGAATTTTTTTTCTGATGTTTTTTTTATTCACGGTGGTGGCACCTCCTCTTGTACTCGTAGGTCGTATCTCGAATATTTCATCAATATCGATTTAGCCATTCAGTGTGATGCCCGGCCACAAAGAAAACGTTTCGATTTTGGGTTTTAGCTTTTAGGTTTTAGGTTTATGTATGTAGGTCAGATTAAAATCAGATTAGATTAGATTACTTGTTGGTATATGCAGTAATATGGTATACGTATGTATAAAAAAAAGAGACCAACCTCAAGAGCGTCCGCTTGCTATCCGATTTATGTTGTTAAAGAAAGGAATCTCTTATTTATGCGAGTATCAAAGACAAACTCGTATACGTGGAATTTGATGGGAAAAATTAATCATGCTTCATCCAAGGAAAGGCAACAGGATTTTCTATTACAAAAAAAAAAAAAAACAAAAAAAAATACAGGAGAACTTGGGCTTGAGAGGATTTCATGACGAAGAAATAAATAAAACTCTAGTCATCTAGGGTGTGATCGAATGAAGTAAGATTGATGAATTTCAATCGTCAAAACATGTAAGTGTCTTTCCTTTTTAGGTTGTTTTTTTATTTTTATTTTTTTCGAATAGACCCGGAAGTCAATCTTGATTTGTTTTTAATATTGAATGCATGTAAAGTAGTTTTATTCATGAGAAGCCTAAATGACCGAATATTAACAACCTGACTGTAAAGAAGGGTCAAAAAGGTCTAAGTGATTTTAGTTCTCCTGAAAGAAAGGTCCACTGCCGACAGTTTTATAGACTAATTTAGGTAATCTGTGAAACAGACCCATAACAAGAATCAGATACCTATAATGGACAGATTTTCATGAATCCTTGCTTTGGGTAGTTAATTAAATTGTGAACGAAATTTTGATCGAGGTATATTTATTTCAAACTATTTTTAATAATTTAATGGACTTTGAGCGAGGTCTTACAATTGTGCCTGCCACAATCTACTTAAGTTCTGCCTCAAATTGTGAAATAACCAGCTGTCGAAGCTTGTCTATATATTTTGTCCGAACTTCGTGCGAAGCTTTATTTGAATTTGCTCTCTTCGCTAGTGAGCACCAAAATGGTCTATGTCTCATTCGACACAAAGCATGCCGGATTCGATTTGACCTTGTTACGAGCAGTCAGTCCACAATATAGCCTCAAAATTTCGGTCGAATTTTCCACTTCAAACTCGAACAAATTCTGCACTTAGACCTTTCCTTGGATTTGACTAGATTTGGGACCATGATGATTCTATACAATAAGACTTAGGTGTCCGTGGCTCCCTAGTTTCTGCGGGGCAGCAGCTTATTCTAAAGATTTGATTTTCTCATCATATATTTATTACAACTGATCTCGTCAGTGTCACGCTGTCGCTCCGTTGACTATGGTGACTTATTGCCGGAAAGAAGAGTCCCATCGAATCCGTCTCATACATACCATGGTGAAAAGTAACCTCCTTGACCGCCAGAATGCGTTGCTACTGCAAAACTGCTGCACTGTTGTGATGCCTTGAAGTCCGTTCATATTTAGGCAGATATGCCAAATTTCAGTGTGATACTGTCTTTAGTTTTGTTTTGACAGCTGATTGTTGTTGACGTGTTTGGCATCATGTTGAGTATGGACAAAAACGATTTTCGTTCTCTCATAGAACATTATTTTTTGAGAGGCAAAACGGCGAAGGAAACAAAAGAAAAGTTGGATAAATATTATGGGACTAATGCTCCGTCAGATTACACCGTCAAATATTGGTTTCGAGAGTTTCGTGGTGGCCGCAACTCCACTACCGATCAAGTCCGCAGCGGCAGGCCCTCCGATGCAGTTACAGAGGACAATGTCAAAAAAATACATGAAATGGTGTGGGCTGACCGGAAAGTGAAGGTGCGCGAGCTAGTAGATACCACAAAGATTAATACTGAGCGCACACGCCATATTTTGGGCAATATTCTGCATATGAAAAAGTTATCCTGCCGCTGGGTGCCGCGCATGCTCACTCCTGACCAAAAACAAGAACGCGCCAGCACTTTGAAAGAGTGTTTGGACTTGCTGATGCGGAATTGGGCAGACTTTTGGCATCGATTGGTAACTGTTGATGAAACCTGGATCCACTATTTCACACCAGAGAACAGAATGAGTGCCCGGCAAAGGACTGAAGCCGGCACGAGTGCTCCGAAGCGGCCGAGGGAGGCTCAATGTGTCGGAAAGGTTATGGCATCGGTTTTCTGGGATTGTCACGCAAGAGTACTTCGTGGACTACCTCGAAAACGGAAAAACCATTAACGGCGAGTATTACTGTGCATTATTGGAGCGATTGAAGGCCGAAATCGCTGCAAAATGGCCTCACATGCAGCGAAGAAAAATGTTGTTTTTGCATGACAATGCGCCGGCGCATAGGAGCATCGCAACCACGGCTAAAATCAATGACTTACGGCTCCAATTGCTGTCGTATCCACCATATTCGCCCGATTTGGCTTCCTCGGACTATTATCTCTTCCCAAACCTCAAAAGATGGCTCATCAATAAAAAATTCAGCTCACGCGAGGAAATCATCGACGCCACGGAAGAGTATTTTTCAGACCTTCCGGAAAATTATTTTTCGGACGGGATCAAGAAGTTGGAAAATCGCTGGAATAAGTGTATCAAGCTAAAAGGGGACTATATTGAAGAAAATAAAAAAAAACATTTAAAAACAATTTTTTTTTCATTCCCAAGGAGTTAACTTTTCACCCCACCAGTATGTTGGCAGAAAACAGCCGATGACGTTTTGTTATTGCTGGGAGTGATTTCGTTTCAAGTTATGAAAACAGATCTTTTTCTCTCAATGCCACTTATTCTCAATTTGTTAATGCGTTAACCGGAACATGTGAATGTGCAGGCATCAATGCGTAAATGTGTGAATTGCCAACGGATCAACGGATTTAAAAAGTAGAAACTAATCCTACTTTATCTGTCGAGGTTCATGAATCCGTTGGTTATGGGCCTCTTTTCAGGAATGTGTCAATTAAAACCGACGGAGAAAGGGATCGATGGATTCTATGAGCCTTTAGCCCGGCTCAAAGTCTACAAATTATTCAGCTGTATTACCACGAAGTAACATGAAGAATGTGTTACGTGTGGTACAGTGTCGCTACGAGAACTTAACCAAGCAATTAAAAAATTGAAAAATAACAAAGCACCACACCTACGTGTGGTACAGTGTCGCTACGAGAACTTAACCAAGCAATTAAAAAATTGAAAAATAACAAAGCACCTGGCCAAATTCTCAAGAAGTTGCCAAAGAAAGCCCTGATCAAACTGCTCCAACTTATAAATGCCGCGCTAAGATTATTGAACGTTCCAAGCCGAAGTTATAATGGTCCCGAAACCACGCAAGTCTCTAAATGAAAAAAAGTCCCACACACCGATATCGCTTCTGCCGATAATATCTAAAATATTTGAAAAACTCCTATTGAAGCGATTTCAACCGATCATTGAAGAGAGACGTCTAATTCCTGAACATCAATTCAGTTTTAGAACTAAGCACTCCACAATTGACCAGGTTAATAGAATTACGAAAAAATGAGTAAGTCTTAGAGGGGAAAAAGATATGTTCTAGCGTGTTTCGTGACGTGTTTTAAGCCTTTGATAAGGTATGAACTTTAAGCTAAGTCAGGTTTTTCCGAGAGAGCTGCATACGATTCTGAAATCGTACCTGGAAAACAGAATTTTTCGTGTTAAACATGGCACCGAATACACGGCATTTAAAAAGATCGCTGCTGGAGTTCCGCAAGAAAGTGTACTTGGCCCGGTATTGTTTTTACCCTATACTCGAGACATACCGGAAAAATCAGGTACCATAGTAGCGACGTTCGCAGACGACACGGCGATACTAGCTACAGATTCTTCTTCCGAGGTAGCTACTGGAAAGCTACAAACGGCTTTGGATAAAGTCTACGAGAGGACAAAGATATGGCTAATTTTTCTCAACGAGACCAAATCTACTTATGTTAATTTTACTTACCGGAAAATAAACGTGTATATAGAGCAACCTATGTTCCATATAATCGATCTGTCAAAAGCACAAATCGCTTTACCACATACAAGTTTGAAAACCAATTTTAATTATTGGATAATACGCGGCCAAATAGGCCACATCTAGCACGTAGTGAAGAAAATTTAGTTGGGGTAGAGGAGAATATACGCGATGACCGCAATGAATCGATTCGGCCCCATTCTCAAGATCTTGGCTTGTCGTTATGGTTCTTGGTTAAAAGCAAACAAAATTTAATCTGTGTAAGAACAGAAGCCAGCCGACCTTCCGAATCTTTGCCGTTTCAGTGATTTGGCCTCTGGAAAAGCTTGAAGAAGATTCACTGTTTTCGATCAAAATTTTGTTCAGCAAAGAGGCTTATAGCCATGTCAACAATCAAAATAGTCATAATTGGGGTAAGGAACAACCCAAAGAGCTTCAAGAGCTGCCATCACACCCACACAAAACAACGGTTTGGTGTGGTTTGTCGGTCTATATTTTTTCAAAATTGAGGCCGGTTGGAATATAACTTTAAATGAAGCCCGTTATCGCGACATGATAAAAAAATTGTTACTGCTTGCGATTGCGCCATTTACCACGCGGTATGTGAAACCATTCCCAGAATGACTCGGTGAACGCTTTGGACCGGTGAATTGGCAGCCTAGATCATGTGACATCACACATTAGCCGGCTATGATTGAGGTCAACATTAGTCATCCAAATTTTGAACTTCGCAATGGACCTAGTTAGCAGCTCTATATTGGATGAAATAAATTTGTTAATTCTTTTTTGTTTTTGAGAAAAAGTACCTCTAAAAAGAACCACAGTTTATGAGGTTTTTTCCACAATGCGCGATGCGATGTGCACAGTGTGGCAAATAATATCCCGGACACAAGTCATTTGTCAGCAATCAAGAGCGCAATCTATTTGTTCGAACTTGCGTTTTAAAGCTTGAATCTCTTTCTGCTAATTGTCAAAATTTCATGATATTTGGTTGACATTTAATATTTATAAAAATTATTTTTGCAGAAATGTTAACATGGAACAAAGAGCGGTCATAAAATTCCACGCAAAATTTGGCAAAAATGCATCAGAAACATTCCCATTG
Source organism: Volucella inflata (assembly GCA_928272305.1). NCBI lineage: Eukaryota > Metazoa > Arthropoda > Insecta > Diptera > Syrphidae > Volucella > Volucella inflata. Next base: position 78,293,502 of record OV743719.1, read on the forward strand.
ATGCAACAGGTGTACTGCGCTGTATAAACGTTTTTTAGGCGGCAGAGAGATGCTGGAGAATGATAAACAAACAGTTCGGATGCCTGAAATGATCCAAAAAGTACGTGATTTAGTTGCAGAAGACTGCAATGCTTCACTGAGAATGATGAAAGCGCCTCAGACATCAACAAAGGTACTATTCGAACTATCCGTTATGAGGATTTGGGCAAGACAAAGTTGGTCTTTGTTGATAGCTAGTTGACAGCACTCATTGTCCGTAACTTTTTGGCTCTAAATCAAGAGTGCCGATTCACCTGATTTGACAATGTGCGGTTTCTCGCTTTTTCCGAAATTGAAATTGAAGGATGCTTTTTTGATGACATTCTGCCGAATTTATGCTAAAATCCTTGATGTGTAAGCCGGTAGATGAAAGTTCCTTTATCAAAACCAAAACCTTTTGTGCCTTGACTGTTGGGTTTAGTATGAGCATATTGCATGATCCAAAAAGATTGCAATTCTGTTGTATTTCAGTGGGATTGTTGACTACTTATGTTACTTACAAAAGGTACTTCTGTTTGGCTTGGCCCCTAGGCCTTTGCTGTGAGGGTGATGATACCATGGCGCACTAACACTCACATTAAGTTGCAGGTGCTAGCCCTTGGTGTGGTACACATAGGTGTTAGTGCTGTAAGCAACGTATCGATGAATTGTATTCTTATCTTTCTACGAAAAATTCCATGTACGCTCCAAATCACAGCTTCTCTGATTCCCAGTGAGGGCAAACAAAAAACCGAGTCATAACAAATATGCGTAACACAAATACATCCTTAATAGATGTAGCGAGTTTATACGGTACAGACAACGTTTGCTGATAAATGCAGGGCAAGACTTGATTCGCAGGATTTCCACGGAATAATCTTTACAACAATGACTTTGGGAACTGCTCTGCATGTAAAATACTAAAACAAGATATATGCTTAGCTGAATCAAGAGTCAAATATCTACTGCGGCTGATGCTTTAAGAAACAGAATCATCAGGCTAAACAGGTGAAACACAACGAAACTACACAATATTTCAACGATCCCTTGAAGATAACTATGCATCCATATCGATTCTGCGAGAATTATTGACGTAAGCTCCAAAATACTAACATCGATTATTGCAAGGCGAAATAAAAGTCGGTGGTGAAGAATACGAGTTGTCGAATACGATTTCAGCAGAAGAGTGTCGCCAAATATTTTTCTCTCTATAAATGAAGCTCCTCTGAAAAACCCAATTAATTAAATTAAATCTGAAATAGTGAGTGTGGATACTTCTTTCATATGTAGCTTTATAGATACCAACTAGTCCGGCAGATATAAACTCATATGCGTATCGTGCTTTTGTTTTCTTGTTTGTCTTTTTGCAGGTATAACTCCTCGTGTTGTTATTTCTTCAATGCAACAAAAAGTATCTTATACGACTTGTGTTCATTCATTCATTCATTTCTCTTCTACTTTTATTTGTATTTCAATTCTTTTAATAAACAAAAGGGGATACAACCCTCCTTTCTGAATTGAGATGCAACAATTTCACAGAGTCCCAATATAAAGAAAATCGAAATGTCGACAGAAGTATCTTTTGTATTTTTATTGCGATGTGACTTTATAGAAGGCTTAAGCTCTGAAGTTTGTTATGTCGATTGAATGTTTATCCTTATACTCGTATAGATGTTACATAAGAGAATTGTTTTCAGATAAAAGAGGAATAGTGTTTTTTAGATTACAAGAGCAGTGAACTGTCGAAGAATTCATTTTAATATTGCTACATAAAATGCATGGCCAATCAACAAATTCTAAGAAAGTCATTTATTTATTAACTATGAGTATTTTGTGATAAGTCAAAAGATATACGCTTTAGATTGGTTTCGAATCAAGACAATTTAAAGCATAGAAGAGGATCTTCTAGAGACATCCTCACTATTTTCCAAAAATTTTTCGCAATCGCTTACGCTACGAAAAATCAATAATCAGCCAGAAGATTGTCATCTCCAAGGGTGATGATCTCGAAATATTATCGAACCATGTGACGCTTTTTCTCAGACCTCGATGTTCAGTGTCATTTCCTGTATCTGATCTTGGGCACATTGACTGTCAAATCCAGATTTGCTTTCCTCTCATTGCTCGCGAATTCGCCACCGACATCACGCTGCTTAATCCAGTAATTTGACGGACTTCCAAAAGATGCGCGCGAGTTTTACTATTGTACATTGTTTAAAGAATGAGGTTTAAGAAATCTCGAGACTGCACATCGCCTTGCTTAAACCCTTTTTCCGCATTTCATTGTCGACTCTAATAGAGCAAGGTCCTTTCTCCGTGATAGTTCTGCGAAGCTGGATATGCTCTGTAATTTTCATCTCGATAGATGCTGTCATACGCGACCTTTAAATCGATGAATAGATGGTGATTGGCGTGTATCGATTTCAAGCTTGTGATTTAGCATAGTGTGAATATTCCGTCGAAGGTGGATTTTTTTGGCCTGTAGCTGCACTGACATGGACCAACTAGATTGTTGACAAATGCTTCAGGCTTGCGCACAATATATCAGATAAGATTTTTTAGGTGATTTTAGGAAGTCTAAGGGTCTTCTTTCTTGAGGGTTGGACAAACAATGCTAAGGTTTCACTTATCGGGCATACTTTCATAGGACCTTATTTTAAATATGAGTTTTTGTATGCTGCGTCATCGCCTGCCGCTTTGAAGAGTTTGGCGATCCAGTCGGCCGCTTCAGCAGCTTTGTTGAACTTAAGGATGTCTATCTTTATATCATCTAGATCGAAAGGACGGAAGCATTGGTCTACATCGTTCAGATTGAAATGTTCAACATGCATTTTGCTTAACTACATGGGCTTGTCGGCAACCGTCGTCCAACCAGGGGTTGTGATAGGTTTTTGTCAGTGTTGCCACTGATCTTCGGTACTTGATACTAGTGGCAGAGGACCACTTAAGAGATCGGAAAAGGCTTTGGTGATCTCGTCTGACGTTGAAACTCCTCACAGTATTAGCTTGCTTTTGCAATGTTCGGGATATCCGCAGTCGTAATGGCTACAAAATGGTAATGGTTCGTGTCGATATTAGCTCATGTGAATGTTCGGAGATACGGAGGAGTGTCTGCGTCGATCCCAATGTGGTCAATTTGGTTGACGGTTGATTGATCCGGAGTTATCCAAGTCTCTTTGTGAATATCGAGATGTGGGAACACTGCAAAGTCGATTAGCTTAAATCCGTTATTGGTGTTGTGCATGCTATACCTTCTACCGTACTACTATAGACGCCCTCTCCTTTGCTTTGCATTAAAATCGCCGAGGACCACTTTAATGTCATAGCTAGGATATCGCTCGTAGGTCTTGTTCTTGTTTTCTCTCCTTTGTGGGGGTCTGCGCGCATATAGGGCTACTGTTGGCAAATTTAGCTATGATACGGATTGGTATGAAGCGCTCATTCACATGCCGAAAACTCAAGACTTCTTGGCTAAATCTGCCCAAAACAACAAATCGCTTTCCAAATAAGCGCTGCTTTATCCGTCGATAACAATCGCTATAGTAGATGTCGCAGTTTTTTATCCTCTTTTGGTCTGGCCCTTCCCATCGCATTTTTTGGATGGGCTTTCGCCCTTGACTTGTTCAATTTTACAGAATCATCAACTCTTACTCCATCGGTTTCCAAGGACTTTGGTTGTGCCTTAGTTTTAGTTAATCCCACACAAAATTCGCAATTTTCTTAGTCAGATCCTTTTGCTACCTATTGAGTGAAAAGCGACAAATATTTTGGCATTTTGGTATAAGTAACTGGCTGCGTTTGGCCTATATAGAATCTAGGTGCAACCATCCCTTATTAACCACACAGGCTAGTTCTGAAAATGCGTTGAAGGAGTTCATAAAAAGTGCCAAACATGTTGAGATAATCCGCTGATTATCCTCTTTCAAGGCTTCCTCATTTTCTATAGGGTATCATAGTGCTGACATAGTAGCAAGTCAACACCGCACCGAGATGTTTAGTCATAGTTTTAGCGGCATTACGGGGATGGCGTATGTCAATGCTTACTACCCAATTTAACACCAAACCACACATTGAATTTCACTGTTGTTTGCTCTATTGCAATAGAGGGGGTTTAACTGGCCAAGAATTTGCGCCATATTGTGATACATAAATTGTCTTTGTCTATGCCGACTTAGTTCGAAAAGGGCCAAGGTGCCATCTATTTTGAAAAACACTCATAAATAATAAACAGAACATATTGGCAAAGTAATAAACAGCCTACAAAGAAATTTCTAGTTTAAATGTCCTTGCCAAATTTGTTAAATTTTGTGGGATGAAGGAGGACGACTCCCGCTGCCTCGTACATTCTTCTCCCAACATGGTATTGGAAAGTAGGCTGACTCACTACCCTTTTAACAAATATCTAGGTCGGAAGGGACAATCAAATTAAAAATAGACTCATCCCTTTGTTTATGGATTCACGGCTTTACTGTGTGTTTTGGCTCTGTTGTTGTAGGCGTACTCTGACGATTCCTTTTATAGTGGCGGCAGTGGAAATATTTCTTTTTATGCCATTGATGTGGATGCAAGAGTAAGGTATGGCGGATTGTTGATGTCACAAATTGCCACGAACAGGTTACTGCCAATGTATCGGTAAGGGAAAGAAAAATAAATCGATTTTTTTCTAGGATGCAAAATTCTTTTATATAACATTCGCAATTGAAATAATAGAGTGAGTGCTCAGACCTAAAAACAATGATTTTGATCACCAAAATAACATTAACATCATGCTCGTCGTTGACCCTCGGTAACATTTCTTCAAGACAATTGGTTCTTAAACAATTTTTCATTGCCAAAGCTGTGTGGAATAATTATTTACTTAACGAATTTTCTTAATATCGTATTTCTATCTTCTAAACTTAAGCCTAAAAATAATTAAATCCCCATTCACTTTGTCGCTGCTAAATTATTAATCTTGTTAACCCCCGACAAAGTTTGTAATGAGTCTGAGTGTAAAGGTGATTTGATTAAATCATTTCTTTTTTCTTGTTTTTGTAAATATCAGTAACCGAAGCTTATATGGTAATTTGTGAAAAATAATTAAGGTAATCCTTCAAAGGGTGTCCGCGCTAGTTATCTTTAAGGCTCCGATTAAAGGCCTCCAGTGAAGACGTCAGTAGCCTTTGTGTTGGCAAATATAAGTCAACTGTTTTTTTTTAAATATAAGATAACATTGCTTAACGATAGTTATGAAAAACCTTTCGGTTTCGGGATCATTTAATTGTGTTTATCGTGGTCAAAGACCGGCTCAGGTTTGTCGTCATTTACGTAGATATCTATTTGGTTCGCTTATCTTTCAAGCTTTTACATATTATAGCATTTGCAAGACTTTGACGTAAATTTTGTAACTTTTAATTGAAAGTATGAGTAGATACATATTTTATTTAACATATTTTTCTAGTCTCTGAAATAGATGATTTATAACTTGCAACTCAACCCATTTTTTAAAATGAAGGTGGCTTTTCTGTTTGCGCTGTGTACGCCTTAGACGACCTCCTTTTTCAGCATCCTGCGCTAAGAACGTTGTAGTACAGTCCATTCTCGATCGATTTGAACACTTTCATAAGCGTGAACTACAAAACAAATACTTCGCTACTCGAGAGATTGGTTAAATATACTACCATTCTACCGGCCGCGACGTAGCAATTCTTTAATGAAGCCAGGCATACGAGTTTCTTACTAAGGTGGAGCTACAGCCCGGAGTCAATCTGGGCCTCAACTATTACGTCACTCTACGTAGCTCTGTTTTTATTTAACTATTTAAAATTGTGGTAAGATCTCTCTCCATTTGTGCGCGCCACAATGCTGGAACGGTTTTTGCCATTCGTTTCACATGCTTAAGCTATCTTAGCAGATAAATTGGGACTCTTTTGATTAAGTGCCGTGTTGCTGTATAGCATATACATTTCTTGATAAAATCTCCTCCTCCACTCTCCATCAACGCAGTCTGAGCTGTAGATCTTTCGAGGCGATAAAGCCTCTTTCATCCTTCTCATACGTGATCGACTCTGCGTTCTGAAGCTGAAATGAGGCGATTAATGGTCTGTAGAACGATATTTTGGCTATACAAGAGGAGCATATACTTCGAACACTAATTAAGAAGAGCAATTCTTTTTATGATCTATAAATGCCTGGCCTGGTGGGATTGAAAGGCATGCCATTGAACGAAGTGGCTACACACGAAAAAAGGCGTCATTTTAATGAAAGAATTTTTGACAGGTACAGGAACGGTGAAATCTAAAACGAACCATTTGAACATTTGTTTGCCGAAGAGTAGGTCAATCCGGAAGCTTCTGGTTTGCAGTAATTATTTTTGAAATACAAAATGAGCGATAACGAGAAAAATTTATTGGCAGCGACAGGAATACTGTTTGCAACCGCTACTATATTGTTGCGTACAGCTGAAAGCGAATATAAAACAACATATGAGGAAAAAAAGAGGAGAGAATGGGTTAAATCCGGGAGATTCAGAAGATAAAATAAAGGTGCATTCAGAATTCTTCATGACGAGCTTCGTTGAAGGGATAGAGATGCTTATAGGCGGTACCTTAGAATGGACGAAGAATCTTTTGTTAAAATTTTGGACTGTGTCAAGCCACTACTAATCAAGAAAACGACCATATCCATATTCTTCTACGGATATAAGCAAAAAAATATTTAATTTTCGCCTATTTTTCGGCAATGTATAAATATTCCTTCGGAGTATAGGTTTAGGGTTTTGCAGACAACTATACATTTGTGGCCGAAAAAGTGAACTCTATAGTTCAAGCTTGTTGCGCTCTACATAACTTTTTGATTCAAAACAGTAACCCATACGTGACAACACTGCAGCTGTGCAAAGGAAACCCCAGCAAATGCATGTTGTCTTTCAGGTCTTTGTCTTCTATTTGGTGTTGATGTCAGTGCCATGGTTTTGTAGATTACCCGTTATTTTTCAGGTGCTTCACGGATGACTTAAAAGACGTTCCACCTTGTCTCTCTCATCAGAATATCATCCGTCAGCATTTTCATTTTACTCCAAATTATTTAGGAAGGGTTGGAGTCTTGAAGGTTGTTTGGATGACATTAAATTTGCAATTTCCATTAAATTTGCACTTCTTTTCACACGATTCTGGTAATTCACATTACGAATTTGATACAGATTTGGATACTGTTCAAATAGAGCTATCAGCTCCATTGTCTGTTCATGGGTCCAGCTTGTCATTTTATTTTAAATTAAACGTAGAACACTAGAAAAAATTCATACAACTTGTTGCGTTCACCTGATGAGATCTTTCCCGTATCGCCACCCCTTGCAAAATGAAAATTTACGTCAAAGACGATATGATTTGGAAACGAAACATCTATGCTTAGGAAATAAGTCATATTTGAAGATGATTTTCGGTGGAATTTTGGTGCAATCAACCTTTCTCTTTCCAGCATACTAAAAATCTACCTGTTTCGCCCGACATACCTTTCAATTCCACGCTTTTGTGGCCAGGCACTTAAGGTGGTGTCATTGTTTATATTGATTGCTGAACCTAAATAGACTTAGTCTTTGACTGCCTCGAAGATAAATTCAATGTTGCTCTGTTTTAAGACTTGCAAATTGCTTGCAAACACCTTTATCTGTTCGGTTTCACACAATACTTTCAAGTATGGCATTATAAATATCTCCTTGTAGGAATGCAGAATGCTTTCTCGAAGGTCATCCATGGTGGCCGGAGAAGCTTAGCAGGGATGCTATAAATGAACGTAAATTTGTAAAATTTTTGTCAAAATTCAAAATCAACATTTCAATAGTCGATAAGTCGACTTGAAATTCGAGTTTCTTTTTCAAGATTTCCCCTTTCGATGGTACGGTCTCCAGTCCCGCACTAATATGGACTAAATAAGTGGTCGAAAAGAGGTTTATGAGGAAACTAATGTCTCTGTAGTTTGCGTACAATGTACAGTATCCTTTATTTAGTATCGAGCATACAGTTCTGAGCTCACATTCACCTGTCATGATTTTAAACGACCGTAATCGTATATCAGTGATACGAGTACTTTGGTGCATGTTCCTCACAAAGTCATCTCCATGTAAAGCTGGGAGGCTAGGGCGTCAGTAAGGGAGGCCCAATTGGACTTAGGTTTGCATATGGTATCTCCTCTTTGCTAAAATCGGGTGGATGGAATTGTTTGCCTATCACCATTCGTTTGCTTCTTGGTTTCGCTACAAGATACAAGATACTGGCGGGGCGAAACATCGAACGAGGTTAAGGTACATAAGATCGAGAAAAGCCTTAGTTGTATCTTTCGACAACAGCCTTCTTACTTCTCACGTTTTGGCAGTATTTCCATTTCTAAAGGACATCCGCACTCGTACCTTGGGAAAAATTTGGTAGTGTATTGTTGGCACTTCAGAAAGCTCGGACAATCAGAGGTTTGAAGGGAATCCTTGGGTTAATTGCGATCTGATCAATGGTATAGATTGATCAGGATATCGCTAGGTCCCTCTATGAATATCAGTGTGCAAGAACCGCGTGGTGTTCTCATGCAATTCAGCCCGAATCATGATTGTTGTTATCGGTGGTGGACTCGTGCAGCTCATAAATATATATCACAGTTGTCCTGCTTTCCGATGACATTACCATCGCTCTCAGGACATTAAGCTTGTCCTTCCTGGATAATGGCTGGACTTGATTTAAGGCAGTCTAATGTCTCTACAAGTTGTTAGCCTACTTTTGGTTTGTCAAAGCACAAAACATTCGACATGCATCATTCAGCTTTCGGTTATTTCGTTTCTATACAAATGGATGTAGTCAATATATAAATGCAATTCGTTTTGTTAATGTCTTTGACTTCATGATAGTTGTCTCACTTTACTGAGGATTAAGGTGCGAATATCGAATATCTTGCTAGTGTTTCGCTAGCAAGAACGCAGTGCGAAACAGGAGGATTTTCTTAGCTGATGTACGTTTTAAATGAGGAAATTATCCATTAACGTGGTTGATTGTTGTTTATGGTTTGACAGCTGCCAATGTCAAACTATGTTGATATTTCTGTTCAGTAAGATTTGGCAATTCATCATGAACGATTTCTTAAAATGTTAAATCTTGTCAACAATGTAATGGTTCTGAACAACCCGTAGACGAGGTTATTTGTAATTTTTGTTTGAATAGCAATAAGGTCAAAGGAGTTTGATAGAGTGAAAGCATTTCTTTAAGATTTTTAATTTAATAAGATAGTTGTCCAACATATTGTCTTTATTTTTTGTAAACATGAAGCCCCGATTGGTTATCCGATAATATCAAGTGGTGATCAGATAGCATCCAACTTATTTTGCACCAAGCCTTTCACGCGAACATGGAATCTTTCTGATTTGAAACAGACTGTGGCTGAAATTGTCTCGATAATAACAATTTTAGGTCTCATTAGCGATTTTGCTTACCCACATTACGCAGAATAGAGAACATTGGACCAATCGGGTATTGTAATCACTTCAACAGAAAAACGATTGTGGCATCACCCGTCTCATTAGCGCATTGAATGCTCAACATCAATTCAATCACATGCAACCACCATGAGAGGAGATTTTTCCAATTTTTGAATAATTTTAATCATCAAGCATCCGAGTCATTACGATGCTTTTACATGCAAAGTGTAGGCGAGTCTTTTGACGTCATGTGTCGTTAATTTTCCCTCTGATGTGAGTAATTACTATCATGCTGCTTTAATCATGTTCTCATCTTCAAGGCCATCTGCCGGCAGCAACTACAATAACATCAACAAAAAAGTGCTCATATATAGTATATCTAGCCAATAGATCGGCACATGTCTCCCCCAATTAGATACACTGAATGTCAGAACGACAGACTAGGCCGCTTATTGCCACAAATGTGCTCAATTTAGCTTCTTATAAGCTGCACTGATGGACTGACTGACTATACGATTACAAGACTACAATTCATGATTCGGTACTTATGGCATGAGTGCCGTTGGTTGTCGGTCGTACGACAAAGATTTCCTCTGACAAACACTGTCACTCTTAACCGTTTCGTTGTCATTAATGTTTTGGGCTTGTGACTTGCTTGCCCATTAAGCAGCATGCGACAATAGATTTAAACAATTCTTATAAGTATCTGCTCCTTCACAACGCTATCAGCTAATGAAGATTGACAGATTTATTGTGTCATCGGGAATTTGATTGAATGACAATAATTTCTTACCCCGCTGATGTTCCACACACGTAAGAGGGTACTCATAAAAAATTAACAAAATATTCGTATGTTACGAGTAGATACTGACTGAACAAGTGAATGACAAGTGTGCTGGAGAATTTTTCTATTTTTCTTCTAGTAATTGGCGTGTTTCGCACTTGTGCCAGTGAAGGTGTTTATTATGCAATTCAAAACTGGATACAATATTTAATTTGCGCTCTTTACAATCTTATCAGGGGTAAGGTTCGGTTCCCTAATTAATTTTGAACCATCAGCCATTTGTTGAAAGCCGAGAAGATAGAAATAGAACTTGAATCTTCCGTTTAATAGTTTGGGAAAATGCTATTGTATCCGTAGGTAGGTGTTTACCTTTCCAGGGACTTAATTTATTTTTATCACCATGAACACCATGAACAAACCCACAAATTCTCTGGATACATAAACATGACTTAGAGGAAATGAATTCATGGCGAGCCCTGGGAAGGCAACTTCTATTGGCAGTTGTTGTTTGGGTACGACCAGCAAGAGTATAGTAAAATCTCATACCAGGACTCTGTGGAATTATTTCCGCAGACTGGGAATACGAATTAATTTTTGCGAATGTAATTTTCTTTGCGAACGTAATCATATCATAAATTAAAAAAAAAAGAAAGCAAATTGTGAGAATTCTGAAATGGTTCCTCAACTGGCTTATGGTAATGAAGTCAGGGCTAGAGAGATGAAAAGTCACTCCATGGAAAGGGTTTTGTTTGCATTGTTTTCGCGGCAGCTTTGGTTAGGTTTATTCACACCCACTTGGGTTCTTTATTTCTGTTGGTATAAATTAAGAAGGATTATTAGAAATTAGATTCAAGCCGTACAATGCTCTACTTTTGAAGTCGTATTTTTTATTTTCGATTGACCAATGATGCGACGAAGCTTATGAAGTGACTATGTTAGTTTTAAACTAAATTGTCTATTGAGCTTCACGGGACATATTTCCTGCTTTAAATCCCTGTACCAAGGCATGCGGGTATTTTGAGTAGTTTCAATGAGAAACAATGTGACAAAAGCACTTTATATCTCGGGTGACATATAGAGCTAGGCTTGATGAAACAGCTTCCTTTTGACCTATTTACTGATATGTTACCATGCCGGAGACAGCCTCGCTCTTATCATGTAAATCATGTGCAAGAATCTTGCAGCACAAAATAGTTTTGCATAGTTAGTTTGGCTAGTTTGGCTACGTCTTGGACTTAATCTTGTACAAGAAATGGTAAAAGCACGCTATTTGACCACAGGGACTTACTTCAAGCTTCGGACGGAATAGACTTCTCCCAAGAGAAGATTTAGAATAAATTATAATAAATAGTCCCGAAGAAATTATTTTTGTTTTTCTGGCCTGGGTCTCTATTAATTGACAACATACATCGAACTAGATGGATCCCTTTGCCATATTCTGATATTGCACTCCAAATGTCCGTACAAAACATGGAGCAGGCATGAACACAAAGGGCGACCACAGTCTAGTGGAAGCTATAACACGTCTTCGTACTATCGTATATCGAGTTATCTGAACTGATCAAATATATTAAGGGTACGGAGTTTTTCTACGCACAGGCAACGAGATCCCTAAGTGCACCAGGAGATCCAGCTTCTCACGAATGCAGAAGCTTCTGAGACAACCTCTAAAGAACTAGAATGCTGTGAAGAAGAAGTTTAAGCTGGGGGCAGACACCATTCTTGATATAAAACGAATTAGTCACAATATATGGCTATTAGGAGACACCTTAACTAAACGGATTGTTGTGGCCCACCCACTGGACAGATTTACAAGACAATAATCACCCATAACTTTTGTTTAACTACGAATTGAGCAGTGTAAATACGTTAGAAAAATATTTTGGTAAGAAATAACGTTGTCTACATACTAGTTCTTTTAACTTTGGTAAATAAGTATCTGATAGGCTCATGTAGTCTTTGGTAAGATTTCGCAGGCGTATGCATGCAACACCAGTAGCTTGCGAGTTATCATGTCAAGTTTTTTTTAGGCACTGCCATTTTTAATTCGAAACTTTGGTTGGATACATCCCTTCACGTTCGGCAACCTTTTTGACAAAATTTTACAATACTTGCACTATTCACTCATCAGTCGATGTTAGATATCTTCATAGTCAGAGGTGCGCTAAGCGCGGTCATTGATGAACTACCCCCAGTGCATTTTCACAGATTGCTGAGGTATGTTCCAATTGTGTATGCTACCTAAAGTTCTTCTTCTGGATGGAAATCGAGGAGTCTTCTTCCAGGAGCGAATACCTCTTTATGTTAAATGTACTCAACTCAGGCAACTTCGAAGACTTTTCGGACTGGAGCGTTGGTGTCTATCCCTTCTACATGACCCAGCCATATCAGTCATTGGATCTTCATCCTTATGGCTAGGTAGATGTCGGTGTTCGTCCTACAGCTTCATACAGTTCTTCGTTGTATCTCTTTCTCCACTCACCGTCAATGCAGACGCGACCGAAAATCACACGAAGAATTTTCGTTTCAAAGCCTGGAGCAGGACTGGGCTTATTAAGGCGAGATTTTTCGATTCGACAGAGGGCTTTGCTAGTAAATTGCCTTTTTAGCTAAAAGATGCAACGATTGGCAAGAGTAATCCTTCGTTTGTCTGAACTGGTAGCGGGGATAGGTAGACCAAATCCATAACAACCTAAAAATTATAAATGTCGAAGGCGACGTTCTTTCTGAAACGTCGGTGTTGAGTGTCCCCTTTGCTTGAGAGCAAATACTTGGTATTGCTCTCGTTGACCGATATAACCATTTTCGCCGCTTCCGTTTCATCACGTTTCTTTCTTCCGTTGCCAATATCATCAACGAATGCGAGTAATTGGATGGTCCTTTTTGCCTCTTGTTTGTCACGTGAGTTTTACACTATTCTTTCAAGTATGATGTGAAAGAAATGACAGCGCATTACATTGTGGTAATCCTTTTTTAACTTCAAAAGTCTTGGTGAACTGGCCTTGATATAGATACAGTCACACGCGGCCACCACGTTGTTGAAGAACGGCCTCAGGCGTTCACACAATAAGATCTTGCCGGCGATGTAAAGAAGTATGATGTCTCTGTAGAGGCCGCAGTTAAGAGGGTATCTTTTTTGAGGATCAGACAAACAATGCTGAGGTTCCATTAATCGAGCATACTTTCGTTCGACTATATTTTAGAGATGAGTTGTCTGAAATTTTGTTGGATTTTAGCTATCTACACTTCATCCAGGTCGGGTAAATGGAATTGTTGGTCTGCATCATCCAGGGTGAAAGATTCATTCTGTATATAAGCGGTATTTGTTGCTATTAAACAGCCTTCAAAAATGCTCTTTTTAAATCCTCAACATCAATTGTGACTCTTCTACGATGTTTCCATATTCGTAGAGATCGTTTGTAGAGATCGTGAACAGCTCCGGGCCTTCTATGTGGCGCCGCTTTGTACGCATCTTGCTTAGTTTCATGTGCTCTCTGGCACTCGTTGTCAAATCAGAGGTTTGGTTCCGGCGCAGTATATCAGAGGCGGCATCTCTAATGGCTTTTTGGCAGTGCTGCCAGTGGTTTTTGATACTTGATGCTGAAGGCAGAGGACCTCTAAAAAGTTTAATTAAGACTGGATCGGAAATGTCGCAATTTCTCACAGTAATATCTTACTCTTGCACGTACAAGGTAATCGTTTGAATCTACGTTGAGTTAAGGCTGACGTTGGCATATTTATCCTTGGTACGGATTGTTACAAGGCGTTTGGCAACCTTCAGGAATTTCAAGACTTCTCTTGTCTCTGTCTCTAACAATAAATCCGCATCCAAATAGGTGCTGCTTTTGCCGTCAATAAGAAGCGCCATAGTAAATGTCGCAGTCTTTTTCCTCATTTTATTCGGCTCATCGCATGGCGGTAACATAAGCTTTGCAGCAGTCAAGGGCCTCCTTTATTGGCTCGGCTGCACGTAGCTTATTAAGAGACTTAAGATTACACATGCAGATCGGCAGTTCGTTTTCTGTATTTCGTTTTATTTCCATGGCTAGGCAGTTACCCCGGCGCGGCGGCTTAACCCGAAACCTGAAGGGTCAATTCCATTATAGATATCTCTAGGCCGAGGGTCGGTTAGACCGAAGTCAGTAATCTGTTCAGGGATATGAGCATTGCTAATAGTCATAGCAATGTGATGAGTCTATTAACATGATTACGGATCTCTTTTCCAAGCCCGAAAAGACTTCGATTAGCGCCCGATGGTTACCACTTTGACGGGGAATGAGCGCAATTGATGCGTACATCGCCAAGTTGACACCTGTCAGTGCCTATTCTATTTCTACACCACCCCACCACCATGGCATGTTGATTAGTCTTGTTGAAAGTATATCTTCCGTTCTTCCGTGTACCAGTGTATGGTCTTCCTTTTTATGGCTGCCTGATCTTTTCGTAATCGCTGCACACTTAAGTTATCTCTGAATAGAGCCGTAATAGAAATGTGTTTAAAGTTGATGTTTACATCCTCTTAATAGGAAGCCACGTGCTATACACTTGCCGCGTATTTTTTGCTTCTGTAAAGTCAGTAGCTAGATATTGAATCGTGATGGCTTTGCATTCGAGTAGGTACCCAAAGAAATAGATGGCTTTCACTGTATTTCATTTCTATCTTCATTTATTTATTTTATTCCTTTCAAAGGCTATTGATTTAAATTGTAGACTACATTAGCTCCACCAACTTTTCTTTCCAATTTTTCTTCGCAAATATTGAGTATTGCGAGTCTACCTATAAGCCTAGCTTCCAGGCATTTTTAATTTGAATGCGAATGTGAAGACTATGCGTAAATACATGTGCGAAGGGGAAAGATAAGAAAAAGAAAAATAAATCATTAAAATCCCAACTGTTGGATGAGGTGGATGAGATTTTTTTCAATTTTCTCTCTTTACATATTCGTAAGCGTAACACTCTATCACCGTCATTTCAATCGCATTCAAAGCAACTCAAACTTAAAGTTTCACTTGAGTGAACATTTAATATTCCGTGAGTCAAGCGAATGAGTTTCATTATCGTACAGATAAATTGGATGAACTTTATTTCTAAAGTCAGCCGTATTCGGTTTCACCTGTCTGGTTTTCCAATTCAAATTATTTCATTGTACAAATACTCGTATGTATGGGAGATCGTTTGCATTTCGGGTTTTTTTTAAAGTATCGTGTCCTGAAAAGACGAATTATGGCTTTGTACTCATTTAAGGAAAAATAGGAATTTGAAGCAATCATGGGGAATAGATAGGAAATTGAATCCACTTAATCTTGAAGTTGTTGTTGAAGTGGGAAGACCTACTTACGAGTATATACCTATCTATGGGTATATATTTGATTTTAATCGGATTTGAATAATTTGAGCGGAATTCTTTGCAGGACAGGTAGATGGAAAGGGAGTCGTGCAGCTTTGAAGAATGTTATCCTTTTCTCCACGTTGAATTTAGATTTTGATTTGCAGATATCTGTCTTATTGTAAAATTCTTTTGAAATAATCCAACTCTGGGAATTTTAAAAGGAGGAGGCATTTTTTCAGTTGGAAGATAGTGGAATTCTTCAGCCGTAATCTTTTTGACTGAGGAGAATATATTTTTCTATTTCTGCGACTTTAGTGAAACAAATCGCATTAGAGTATTTGTTTGCCTACTTGAATGTCAATGCGGAGTGCTTGCAAATTTCCTTTTTATTCGATTTGGCTGTCCCTAGACAACTTCTTTCGAAGTTGCTTCAATCGCGAGGCATAGTTGTATCTTGATATGGGGCTTAGGTATTTGTGAATATATGTCAACGAGAAAGCCGAGTAATAGATGATGTTATTCCAATTAACCCAATTATTTACATATCGTTTTATATACCACCTTGATCAAAAAGTTAAAAAAATTAAAAATACAAGTTTATTCATCTAAATCTATATTGTCCCCTTCAAAGTAATCCCCGTCAACTGCAACACACTTATGCCAGCGCTTGATCCAATCCTCGAAACATTTTTTATATTCGGTTTTCGGTATGTCCATCGGTGCTTCCTGCGATTTTTCCATTACTTCCTCTCGGCTGCTGAAACGCGTTCCCCGTAGTATTTTTTTTGACTCGATTGAACAGAAAGAAGTCACAGGGAGCCAAATCAGCTGCATTCGGTGGCTGTTGGATGATATTTGTTGCATTTTTCGTCAAAATATTACGAATAATGATGGCACTGTGAGACGGTGCGTTATCATCGTGCAAAATCGATGAGTTTTCTGCCCACAATTCTGATCTCATTCGGCGAATTGCTTCCCGCAAACGTCTAATAACGTCCTCACGACCACTGGTAAGCGACCGTTTTCTTTAGAGAAAACGCCAAAGCCAAAGCACTTTTCCAACATTTCCAATGTTCGCGCACCATTAAATCCGTTTTTTATGCAAAATTTGATACAAATTCGTTGTTGTACATTGTAAAAAATCGTCAAACACACAGTATGACAGTACTCCAATAATTACTGCACGGTACAATGTATTAACCTTACTTTCCATGATGCTTTAGTGCAGAGTGCTTCTTATGATTGATTTTTTTTCCAATCTATGGGTCTCATACATGGAACAGTACACCATTTTCCTTCTGAGATAGATTCGGCTATTTGCTGGTTTCATTTCATTTTATTCACATTTCCCAGCTATTCAATGTGGTGAATGAGAATTTTCCAAGTCGCTGCTTTGCCTAGGCATTGAACCATCACTTTCGAGGAAAATCTCGTTTTCAAATTTCTTTCTCTTCCTTTGATACACGTTACACTTGTTCACTATACAGTACGACGAGAAGATCTTCGAGTGAAGCCTTTTTCATAAGGCAATAACGACATGTATTTAGTTTGTATTGGGAATATTTATTCAGTATTCAGAATTGCTTATGACATTATGTTTCAAATACGACTTCAGACATCTGATTTACTCGGCTGATTACAACGAAGCAGATTCTGTCACACTCTTCTTGGAGCATCTGGGGCTCTCTTTAAAAAGTTTCTGGCTTTTCACTTTGCATATTCTCAGAATAAGTAGTGGAGTGACACAAAGTCGTCAGTCCGTAGTGAGGTAATAGTTTGGTGGCTTTACATGGCACAGAGCGCCATTCGAATAGACCATGTAATCGGATCATTGTTATTATATGTGATTTTCGTCTTGTAACGTTGGCCTTTAACTCTAAAGGAAGACCACATAGTCCTCTTTTACGAATGTAATTGATTCTCTCTAGTCTCTTCTGAATTGGCCTCAGTCTCAGAAATGGTTGAGGCTTGCAAGCAATCCCACTAAGCCAAATGTAAATTTAATAAATTTTTCGATTGAAATAAGAGTCAACTTCAATCTACTCAAGAGCCCAATCCACGAACTCTATTGGCAAGCTATTGTTTTGTGACTTTAATTCTGTCACCAGATGGAGCTTTTACGTTTGATAGTGAGTCGACAATTGCATATCTTTCGCCACAGCGATTACATGGCGTGAAATTTATTTGGACCACAACGAATAGAGATCTCTCGATAGCTATCCTTAATGACGCGCTTTACCCAGTTGAGATAGTTTTCCAATTGCGTGCATCACCTTAGATGCGATTGCCCTCTGCTGCAAAATAATGCACCTCAAAACGGCCAAGTGCTCCTTGATCCGCTTTCTAAAAAGTCAACGCCTTATCGCCATAGAGCAGGTCCGGAATGATAAGGGTCTTGTATATAATCAGTTTGGTCTTACGATGAAGGGTTTCGTTACTCAATTACCTTCGAAATTTTGTGAGAATTCTTCAAAAACATCCTGCACAACTAGATGATCTTTGCAGAGTTGCCAAAACTCTGCATGCTGTGGTATAACCTGTCATTATACACCCAAAAATATTCGACTTTAAACTACGAATGTTGTGGAGTTTCTTGGTCTAAAACCGCACTAATGTGAACCAAACATATTTTTCATGAATGGTTTCAGACTTGCAAATAATACTACAGGTAAGGCCTGATAGGCTCTCCTCTATCGTGTTTCGAACAAATGATAATGTGGCCAAATGAATCAAACAAATCTATCTATTAAACGATTTGCGAATTGATGACCGATTTTCAAAAACGTTGAATGATACTCGTACGAAAAAATTCTTCTGGAATAAGTCCATTCATGACAATTTGTTTAGCAATGCTGAATATAAACGTCAAGGAACTATCAAAAATGGTAGTAGAAGGTTACCTATCTATATTGGAAGATCCACCATTAAGGAAAATATCCCTTCTTATATTGCAGAAAACTCAATGTCGGCAATGGAAATCGATTTTCTTCAAAATTATTTAACAAAACCTTCATTTCCAACACAGGGATGTCAGAAGTACCTTTTCCTTCTCTCCTTCCATTTCTCCGAATGCAAAACTCATTATCTAGGCAATTTTGTTGACAGCATGACAATTGCTTCCTGTTTCATTTCCTTCTGATTTTCCAATATATACTATAGTATACTCGTACTTGGAATACCGCCATACCATCATTCATTTTCTATGATGAAATTCCTACACTTATCCTGTTCAAATAAAAAAAGGAAGAAGAAAACAGAAACGATTGAGATGTTTGGTCTGTTGTCATTAACACTAATCGTGAAGTAGAGCACACTTTTTGGTGTGAATACCTGTGGCTATCTGGATTGGCCGAAACACCTTTGCTATTAAGCTTTGTTGACTATGTACCTACTTAGGATCCTCTGAAGTATTCTCTGTCAGACGAAAAGGGGATAACTATTGTTTATCATTCCACCACTACAGTCCTTTTTTGAATATTTATTTTGGTATTCAGAAGGATCCAAGGGGCATTACTTAATTGGATTGAATTAATTTGTTAATCTCATCTCATCATTTTGCAAATTTCTTCAGCCTCTGGGAGATAAAATTAAACTAAATTGAAATTTAAAAATAGAAACTGGGGTCATTTTGTTTTGCAACATAATATGTGTATGTACTATGGATATTCTTTTAATCATTTCGTCGAAACAGACAAAGTACAGGCTCATTGTACTAGCACTAGAATTGTTAGCCTTTGGCAGAAATGCTAGTTCTAGTTCAGGCACTAAGAAACTATTGCTTGAGCGTCGCCTAAAAAACTCATCAGCAAACTAATTTTACATGATCAAACAGAACTTAGAATGTCCTCTACTTCGACAACGTTTGCAGGTTCCAGCAGTGCTCTAACCGCAGCTTGGTTGAACTCTTAAAGACACCGAGAATCATTGATTTGGGCTGCCGGCAATCTGAGGAATTCTTTCATCCGCAGTAATGCAAATGCGTATGAAACACAAATGTCAATAGAAGGCCTTACCTAGGTTTGAGACTTGCCTGGCAAGTTCATCAGCGATTTTATTGCCCGTGATTCCGTGATCCCTAGGACCCAGGAAGAACTAAGTGAATTTATCCTTCCGAATGCGTTTAGTGAAGTCTTGCATTTTCAAATTAGCATGGAGGTCATCAAAGGGTAAAACAATGCTCTAAGCGCTGGCACTTGATATACAAATGTAGTGACGGATTCTTCACAATATCTTCCTTTGCCTAACGTCTTGCTAAAGTTAACAGTACCTTGCAGAAAATTTGGTATCAACGATGACAGCTTAATACTTAGCTTGGTTCAACAAACGGACGGACGTTTATGCCTTTTAGCACTAAATAATTAATTGATCAGCTTTATTCTTCTCGAAGAATGATCGCTTAGAATTATCCAACGGATAGTGCAGCTACATCATCATCATTAAGTCGGGCAATATGCATTCCAATAGTTGAGATAGACTAACTAACTTATCGGGCTCCAGATCCGTGTAGGGTATCCCCACGATCCCGGTCACGCTACTTCCAGTTTTCCAGACTGGCATTATTGTCTATTCGCTCGATGTGACCGAGCCAATGTTGTCGACTTGTTTTGGCTGTTTGGACTACATCTACATCTTGGTACAGCTCATAGAGCTCGCGGTTGTATCTTTCGAAGGAACCCAGTATCAGCTTTTCCCTTCTTGCTTATAGTCCAGCACTCGGCTCTTTAAAGCAGAACTGGCAGGATAAGGGTTTTGTAGAGCACACATTTCGTCCTTTGAGTTAGGAGTTTTAAACCCAATTGTTTGGCCAAGCCGAAGTAAAAGAAGTCGAATGATAGCGCATGTTTGAAATATTGTAGTTCAGAGGAAATACTTCCAAACTGCACGTTGCATCGCGTAATTTTCAAGGGTGACGCGACACAGCTGAATCAGTTTTGCCAGGATTCCGAATTCTGTCATCGTCATATAGAGCTCCTGACGATGTATGCTATCATACGCTATCATACGATGAATAGGTGGTGTGTTTCGACTTGAAATTCGTTGGTCTTTTCCAGGATTTGCCTCAGTGTGAAAATTTGGTCTATAGTCGATCTGCCGGGCCGGAAGCCACACTGGTATGATTAGTGTTTTGCAGAAGGGTTTAAGACGTTCACACAGTACGTTGGATAGGATCTTAAATCCAGTTGAGATAGAACGAGGCCTTATTAACCCCATCAGAACCCGCGGTCAAACTTCTGTTCAAAAGCATCGTTTTTGTCTTGACCGAGTAAGTAAAAACTTGCTTTGCCGAAAGTACCCTACTTGTCAAGTGCACATTCAGTTCTACCCACAAGATATTGAAGTGCGAAATATTGAAATATGAGTAAATTGCATCTTAAAGAAATGACACATTCGCCAAACACGTTTGCATATACTAAGGTTAAAGAAGCTCCCCGTGGAGAAGTCAAACTCATTTATTGATTTTAGATACTTCTACAAGCTACTTCATTCTGAGAGACGAGTTTTTACTTTCCGGGTAAAATGCCTGAGTCCTCTAGATACTCTCTCCATTGTTCCAGCCCAATCTATCAAACTTGTCGTAGAAAGAGCACCATCAGTTACCGAAGTCGAAGGATTTATCAGCGGCAAGGCATTTTTTTTATGAATGTTGGTTAGAGCCTGTATAACTCGATAAATACTGTTTAAAGATATTGTTTTTGGTCTGAAAGTTTTTGGCGTTTAGCTCGAGGTCTCACTCAGGTTCTTTTCAGAACCTCGGAATCTTTGACTCTTTCTGTCACCACAAGGTGATTTCTGTGATAACAAAGCTTAACTGTGTTGACGGTACAAACTCCTCCTGGCATAAGTCGAGGTCGATCTTAAACTTCTTGTTGATCTTAGGGTCACAGCACTCAGTATTTTCTGCAATTCTACATCGGGTTGAAGCCAACTGGAAAACCCTTTGCGGCTTAAACCACAGCCACCATCATGCAATCACTGGGGCATCTACCTTTGTTAAACCAGGCATGAACTGAAGTCCTGTCCTCATGGTCCCATGACCGGCATCTGGTCAGATCGTAGTAACTTCTGGGAATAATTCTGAAGATGTTTACGATAAGACCAGTACTGTAAAAATATCCCTGCTATCGTATGGCTTATTATTTAAAAATCAGTGCAACCCAAGTAGGTACGAAAGCTATCATAATGTATGTAGCTCCTTATGTTGGCTTAGGAAGCTATTCCTTCATTGTGACTTATTAGTCAACAGAGGACCTGATAAATCTAGTCTCTCAACTGTGTTAAAGAAAAGGAAGAAAACAGCTACTGCCGCGGGCATTTACACTGGCCTTTCTCGATGTTTGGCGTAGTGCCAGGGGAAACGTTACTTTTGGTTCGTTTTCCAGACAAAGATAAGCACACTGCCATTTCGCGGACAAAAGTTAATATTAACAAGTTAGGATTCTTGCTCATGAGAAAGTCCCTTCTTATATCGGCGCCATATGCCTTTGGCGTTGTCTGGTTTTCCATGAGACTCTCAAGCAAAATCACTGCTGTGCACAGGAAAATGTCTGCTTCACATGTTAATAGTAGCCGGAGTATTAATAAGACTTGTCGCCTACTTACTTAACAGAGATACGAGCCATGCCTTGGTTGTGAACTTAAATCTCAATAAGCCGGTTACAAATACCCTAAGGCCGATCGTTCAGACGTGCTAAGTGCTCTTGCCATCTGCAAGGAAGTTGTTGTATTCAAGTCTCTGTATAAAAAATCTTCAATGCATTATGTCACCGATAGATGATTACCTCAGATTATTTCGAAATTAACTAACATCCCATCTCTAGTGAACTAATTACAAACTACAGCTGTTGATTTTTGCGCTTAAGATCCAAAGTCAACACATCTGTATCATCTGCATTTCATTCAGAGATAACGTTCCAACCCTTAAAAAAGAAAAGCGGATACTCCGGCAACATGGATCATAGCAGAGCAATTTAAATTTGTGTAAAACTGTGTTGTCAAAGGGAAATACGTAGAACTAGGACTTAAAACCGTCACCTGTAATTAAGGGTTTAAGCACAAGGGCAGTTTGTTTGTTTTATTAACCACTGTTCAGTCCACTTGCTATGTTTACTTCAACGCTTATGATTTTTGCCCAGCACATCAACTTTTCTTTACTGAGAACATTTAAGTCAAAAGCACATAGTGGAATTTAATGCAACCTGTCAGTCTAAATTATTAAGACCTGACTGCAAGTTTGAGTGTCTGCCATGAGCACTATTTAATTTGTACTTGCCCTACATTTGAGGTGAAAAATCCTGTATAGCTCGACTCTTAAGTAGCCAAAGGAATTCAGAAAAAATAGAAGTGGATAGCTTTAGAAACATACGCTCCTTGATTTTAATCTAATTTTTTTGGACATTAATTTTGGCGGTAAAAGAGGGAAAACCCGGGCTCACCAGTGACAGCTGACAGACACATAGTCTGATGAAAATGGACAAATGTTTTTACTGAAGTTATTTTTAAATCAACTGCAAAGTAAGACATATGGAATGGGAGCACGTGTACATACGTGAAAGTCTTGTGAGTTACATTCGACTGATGATGGGGATAGTAATACACGTATTCCTATTGGAAAATCTATTCTCATAAGTATGAGTACATTCCTTTGACGTCGTCCGTATGACCGTGTAAACTTTGAAACTTTGTTTAAGAATATCGCAGATTAAATCTTGCTAAATAAGTGAATGTCACGGGTTAGGTTTGTAGGCTAGTTTTAGGGTGACTTAAATGACTGTATCAAGTTCTTAAGAGTTGCCAGAATGGCTGCAAAAAACGCAACGAACTACTTATATGCTGTCTTCGTATTTTCTGAATATAACTTCGTATTCTCCAGTTGTGCGAGAACATTATTAAACTTTCCTCACCGTGGATATCGTGTTTCATTCTTAAATATTGTTTGGGTACATTTAAAGATCTTTGTGGACTCTAAGTTGGCTGAGGTCCTCTTCTACTTGCGTGCGCCACCTGAGTCTTGGCCTTCCTCTACGGCGCTGTCCCTCGGGGCGGATTCGAAGACTTTTCGGACCGGAGCATTTGTGTCCATGCGCTCTACATGACCCAGCCATCGCAGTCTTTGGATCTTCACTCTTCTGGCTAGGTCCATGTCGCTGTACAGTCCATAAAGTTCCTTGTTGTATCTCCTCCTCCACTCACAGTTAATGCAGACGGGACCGAAGATCGCCCGAAGAATTTTTCTCTCGAAGCAACGAAGAACACCCTCATCCGTTTTTGATAATGTCCATGCCTCTGCGCCATAGAGCAGGTCCGGGATTAATAAAGTCTTATAAAGGATGACTTTTGTTGTCCAAGAGAAGGCTTCGCTACTCAGTTGCCTTCTTAACCCAAAGAAACAGCGGTTGACAAGAGTTATTCTTCGCTTGATCTCAGCGCTGGTGTCGTTGTCTGTATTTATAGCGGAGCCTAGGAAGACAAAGTCCTTAACTACCTTGAAGTTATATCTGTCGGTTTTGGTTGTCCTTCTTGCTTAACAGCATATACTTGGTCTTGCCCTCATTGACCGCTAAACCCATTTTCGCCGCGTCCGTCTCAATGCTCGCGAAAGCGCCACTGATATCACGCTGCTTTCTCCCGATTATGTCAATATCATCGGCGTATGCGAGTAGTTGGACGGACTTTTGAAAGATAGTGCCTCTTGTGTTTGCTCGTGAGTTTTGTACTATTCTTTCAAGTACGATGTCGAAAAAATCGCATGACAGCGCATCGCCTTGTCTAAATCCTTTCTGGACATCAAAGATCTCGGTGAAATCTTTACCGACCTTGATGGAGCAGCGTGCATTCTCCATCGTGATCCTGCACAGACGGACGAGTTTGGCAGGGATGTCAAAACTAGACATTGCTCTATATAGCTCGTCTCTATATATGCTGTCATACGCGGCTTTAAAATCGATGAATAGGTAGTGTGTATCGATCTGAAGCTCATGGGTCTTCTCCAAGATCTGCCGTAGTGTGAATATCTGGTCGATGGTGAACTTTCCTGGCCTGAAACCACACTGATATGGACCTATCAGGTTGTTGACGAACGGCTTCAGGCGTTTACACAATACGGCGGATAAGATCTTATATGCGATGTTAAGGAGACTAATGCCTCTGTAGTTGGCGCAGTTCAGAGGGTCTCCTTTCTTGAAAATTGGACAAACAATGCTGACGTTCCATTCATAGGGCATACTTTCGTTAAACCATATTTAACATATGAGTGGATGTAGACAGGCCGTTCCCCCCAGCAGCTTTGTTGGATTTAAGCTTAGATATGGCTGTCTTCACTTCATCAAAGTCGTGTGGATGGAATTGTTGGTCTATATCGTTCAGGTTTTTGGTTCGTCCTCGCCGTTATACTGTCTACACTCTACAGAAATGCTATTTCCACATCCTCAGCTTCCTAATCTTAATCTCCGAGTAGTTTATCGCAATTTCCTAGGCGTTTCTTTCTTCTCCTGAGAAGCCAGAGTCGTCTCTCCTCTTTTGCATCTAGAGCTCGTGAGTAGCTCTAGTCTTTTTATGCAGCACATGCTTCGCTGCAAGTGCTTACCGGCACTTATCGTTTAACCAGGGATTTCATTGTGATAGTTGAAAAAACCTAGCACATCAGAAGTGGCACCTCTGATGGCTTTTTGTCAGTGCTCCCACTGATCTATGATTCTTGATGCTAGAGGTAGAGGACATCTTAAAAGGTAAAAGTAGGCTCGTAAGGAAAAATTTTTGGCGATCTCTTGCGATTGTAGTCGTCCGACATCGAAATTGCTCACAGTATAATCTTGCCTTTACGGTGTTCGAGATATTCGCAAAGGTGCCATAGCTACAACAAGGCAATAATCCGAGTCGATGTCGGCTTCTCGGAACATTCGGACATCCATAATACTGGATCTTGCATCGATCGCAATTTACTCAATCTGGTTGAAGGTTGATTGATAGGGAGTTCTCCCAATCCCTTTGTGAATATCGAAGTGTGAGAATCACGTGCTAGCTACGAAGATATTTCGCTCCGCCGCAATTTGCCGGATTTGCCAGAATCCGTTATTGGAGTTGGTGTCATGCTGGCTATATTTTCTGGCAGTACTACTAAAAAAGCCCTCTCATGCCCTTAAATTAAAATCACCGGCGGTCGTTCACATGATGGAAACTCAAGACTTCTTGCCTAAGTCTAACTTTCAAAATAAATCCGCAATCAAATATGCGATGTTTTTGCCGCCGTAGTAGAAGTCGCAAGTTTTCTTTCTTTTAGTTTTCTTAGTTGGCGGTAATATCTACTTTGCAACAGCCCAGGGCCTCTCCAGGTGGCCTATTAAGGAATCCAACATTCCACCTGCACATTCGAAGTACGTTATCCATATTTCGTTTGCAGGGGTTAGCAACAGTAGATCTGTTCGTATTCGAGGTTTGTTGTTACTTCGTAACTTTCTTCTTTTTTCCATGGCTGGGCAGTAACACCAGCAGCGGTCGCTAAGACTGAAACCATCCTTTCGAGTATGTACTGCCTCGAATCAGCAAATTGTTAGCAAATAGAAAAAGAATGATTTTCATCAAATTTTTCATTGGAATGATAAAAAAGCAATCGTTAAACTCCATACTACCACCTCCTGCATAAAGATACATAAAGAAATTCGCAACTTTATCTTATTTGCAGTGTCATGTACTCGTATGTATGTTTAACCAACAGTAGCAGGTGGTCTAAATGCCTATTAAGCACCTCCTTTACTCATCTACCCAGAGAGCTCCTACAGTAAACCCTTACTGTTCCACAAGAGCCTCTCGGATAACCTGCTGCTTTATATGTAAGGTGTGTATCTTTGACTCTTTTTGAAAATGTATGTATGAAACATTCCCTGAAAATATCCAATTTATTCTTTTTATTTACTTTAAAGGCAAACATTCGTATTTCGGTTTATTCCCTTCATACAAATCTCTACAGCTATAGAGCTGGTAGAGTCCCTTTGTCCTTCACAGGGCGAAAATTATGGAGGGGTACCTTGTGTTTTTTTTTCTTAAGATCTCCAGATACATCATCTGACTAAAGGATTACTGGATATGGTAATTATTGTTTGATTTTTTGACTTTCGAATCTCAAAGAAGCATATCAATCTCTCGTCCCTTGAGCCTTAAACAAGAAAAGGATCTCTCACAGCAAATACGGTATGGTGTATCCCAAATCAACCCATTCAAATAGCTTATTCCAAAGGGAAATCAAAGAAAATCGCCTTTCTCTAAATTGTCAACGCTACGCAGAGGAGATTTCACTAATTCTATTTACAATGAACGCAACGAGGGTTAGCTTTGTCAGAAATTATGAACAGTGTTCCAATTAAAATAAAATAAAATCAAAAATACTAGAAATCTGAGGAAAGAGCCGAACATCAATTAAAATAAAATTATCGTGACGTGGAGACCAATTGAAATTCCGACTCATTTGAGTGCTTCAATTGAAAGGGGTGAAATAAATATTTCGGCACTTGTCAAACATGTTGGGGTTGTTTTAATTTTCAACATTTTGGCGCACATGTCATCGAAACAAGTACGTGCCAAGTGGTCAGTCATCAATGATCAGTCCCATGAAATAAGATTGATTATTCTGAAGTTGTCTCGAATCATATCTATGTAAATATGAATGTATACTCGAACATACTATATGAAGATATGGTCGGATTCGTGCATTAGAACATGAGACCTAGCACGTAGGACAATTGGAAATATCAAATGAAATACTCAATCAAGTTTTCGAAAATTCCTTTTTTTTTTGTTAGTTTAGTTTTCTGAATATCCAAACACTTCGAGAAATAAACGTCGACTTTGATCAGTACCAACTGGCGAACAGAAATTCTCTGGGTGACAGAGCATCAGAGAAGCACTGTGACGAAATTTGACGATGAACGGGGAAGTAATAGTTGTGGCCTTTTCTTAGAGACTCCCAAAACCTTTTGAGGAGGCCTGCGCTGCCAGTAACAAATGTAGGAACGTGTTGACAAGCCATAAGTATTACACAACAACGAAATTTCAAGTTTGGCATATAGAGAACCAAATGGCGCTCGTAAGAAGGACTCGCTTAAATAAAATGGAAAGAATTTCAGCTTCGAAGCAGAGTCGAGGCCATGGAAATGTGCTTCCGCGAAACTGATGTTAGGAAGTTTCTGGCGGTGCTGAAATTTTGATACTTTTCAACAGCGAGGGCGACCAGCATTTAGCTGTCAGACAGAAGGAACCATTAATGTGAAGGGCTATCGACCAGGCTTTCCACCAGGGTGCAAAGCAAATGGAATACAAAAATAAAAAAAAAACACTGTGCAGCTGGCAGCCTGATTTGGATCATGGCCTAGCTTCTTGACACTCATTTGTGTTGCTCATGTTGTAATTTTTGTCACATCTGAGCGGGGCCTACGGTTTATCGCCGAGTCCGAACGGCACTTCTTAGAAGCTTTTTCGTAGGCAATTTTTACTTTCGGAAGTTTGCCATTGCCCGCCGAAAGTGTGTTGGCGATTTTAAAAATTGTTGTTGACCAGGAATCGAACAAAAGCTCTCTGCGTTATAGTCCAATGAGCTAACTATCGCGCCATCGCCTGGAATACCTGCAGAATTATTCAAAATAGCCAATTATATCAAATGCGTCGGTTGTCGGGTGGGGCACGCTTTTACAAAGTGCGCCACAACCAGTCTTTAAGGTATATTCTATCCTGGGTGCATGGAGGCTTTCTGGATCAGCGATTGATGCACTGATGAACCTATCTCCCTTTGATATTCATATCATGGGCCGTACTATCAAAGCCATCCTCGGCTGATAAGAAATGGTAGATTTTTGATGACCTCGCCTACAGACTGTCTTTTGACTTTGGTTTTGTATGCATGTCGCCTGAAGCAATGACAACAGAACTTCTGTTCGAAAGCAAATTTTCGTTTGCTCAGGAAATGTTTCAGACAACTTTTCTGTAGGATGACAAGGTAAGATTTCATTCCTCGCTACAAAAACGTTTGTCATCCAGGTTGTGGTAAAAGCCTTGCTGAAGCAATTCATGACTTCCAAACTAGTTCGAGAATGCAACACTTCTCTGAGATAGGCGGAAAATCGAATTGACTGAGTTTTGTTCGGGCTCCAGGAAACGATTGGCAAGTGATTTACTGATTGAATAGCTCTCCAAAACTTCGGTTGACACTTGGGTTTTATAGAAGCATAATTGTATAAACCACAACTCTCCAGATCCTCGCTTATCAAACGAATGTCACATGACATCTGTAAGAGATCAGTGACTTTTTAAATGTTTCTAATTAAGAAACACGGAAGATGACTTACTGACATCGTGACGGAACGGTATGGTTTTGCTTAGAACCTACACATATTAGTGCAGGACATAAGTACCTCTGTGAGCGTTTGGCCCACGCTCGTAATAAGCTCCTAGTACTCTGCGCTAATGTAAATACTAATATTGTACGGTCTTTTTGACTATTATAAATGAAATAGCCATTTCCAAGAAAAATTGTTAGTCGGGAAAAAGTATAGAACAAATGGAAACCCATCATCGTATGACCGATTTTGTATCCCTCATCAAGTAACGAGGCATCAGTCACCTTTAAATTACTTAGAAGCTTCCTAGCCCCTATCAACTATTTAGATGCTTATTAGGGTAAGAGCGTCTGGTATATACCTTATGATAGATCGCGCAAAAAAACTGAGACACTGAAAACTGAATTCAAAGCATTTATACATATAGTAGATGCGATATAATTTCGTGTTTTGGGTGACGATATATCATATGATTTCTTGAATATCGTCCGTGCAACTGCGGGCTGTTGCTTGAGTGTTTGCAGCCATTAAACAGTCGAAGATAATTTTATTGGTAAATGAAAATAAAACAGACCGTAAGCCGGCAACAATTAAGGTCACCTAACACCAAAGACTCAGATAAAAGCCGGTTGGTGATGCAGATAAAACAGCACACAGTACGAGTATCTATATACTCGTAAGAAGGTCTTGAATTCATCATCTACGACGGCTTAGAAATATTGATTGAATAAACCCTAGTCATCCTGCTTAGAGAATGTTGAGTTCATACCAAAAGGACGATATGGGAAGGAGAGACCCCGTTTTAGGTGGCTCTTTAGTAAAAAGGGTTGTCAATAGCTTGTATGCATAAGTTGAGGTATTCAGCGCAAGCCCGTGGCTAATGGGGAGAACGGTTTGTTGATGCCTGCTCCGGACTGTATTGTAGTGAAGGGTGTGCCAATATCATTTTATCATCGGTTTATTGCATTGATTTTTGAAACATAACATCGTTCGTGTAATTCGATTACAGGCAGCGGTCCGAAGATCAAAATTATCCAATACCTTTAATTTTATTGTCATATTAGCAACTTCAGTCCTAATACTACAAGTGCCGTGTCTGAGGTCTTGGAATGTTGGCGTTGACTTAACTTCTGAAGTTACCCCATAAAAACGATTTAAAAGGTGTTAAATCTCATGATTATGAGGGGGTGAAATATTTCTTACATCTCTTCAGGAAACCTACACATTACGCAGCATTTTGGGCAACTTTGGATATGTGGCCATTTCAACGTAAGTTGTCATTGACACACATACCGAGAATGGAGAGTTTTTCGGTTTCAAAGATGCAAGTGCCATTTAATGGCTGGGAATTCGGACTTCGCTTTAGCGACAACAGACAGCGTTGTGTTTTGGGAGCATTAAATTCCACTCTCTGGGCCCAAAATGTGACAATTTTATTCGTGTGTGGTCCAGTGGCTTTAAATATCATAATCTTTTACGGTTGTAAGTACAGATCAACGGTCAACACCTTGCTTAATGTGATGTAAAAATGCCGAATTTCCGACATCAGCCGATTCGTTGTGGACACTTTGGCTTAAATTGGTGATATTTTGGCGTGTACATGTTGGCCATGTATTTTGAGATATTGCATGAGTTGCGATTGAACCACTTTCTTTAAAACGCTGCTCGAAAAATCACTGGTCTTGCGATATGTAATTTTCATAGAAAGTCATAAATTTACAAATTTTATACAACAAAAAAAGGCTTATGACAGAAATTGACTTGGTTTTTACTTGACATCTGTACTTAAGATGAGCCATAATTTATTTCATTTTATCGACACCAACTGTTGGCTCACCGTTTATAACATCTACTTCAAATAGATATTCGGTCCCATTTGCGCTGTCTACATTTAAGCTACTTAATGTTCCGGTGCCAGCAAGAGAAATAAATGCAAGGAGTGCTGAAAATATTGATGACGTGAGTGCATCCGTTCACAGCAAGCCAGGTCATTCCATCCCACGCTTTCCGCAGACACAACCAAAATTTTGCGAGGTGTCTCGGCCTATATACCCATATGAGATCAAATTGAATCAAGAACTAAAGTCAGATGAACATTGAAAGCGGCGATCTTTCTCAAATTTAGCTCTGGAAATGGTTATAACCAATTCAGAATTTCATCATAAAATCATCTTGAGTGATGAAGCTGATTTATGTCGGAATGGCTTTGTCAATAAGCAAAATTTCGTCTATTGGATGGCTACAAGCCCACATGTGCTTCATGAGACGCCACAACGTCCACAAAAATTAAGTGTTTTCTGTGGTATTCATCCTGTCGGCCGTTTTATTCGTGGTGATTATGGCTGCCACATTAAAGTTAATGGAAATCGCTATCCGGATATATCGGAACATTAAATTTGGCCGCAATTGCATATGAACTTGGCATTGGTGAGGTGCGGTTTCAGCAGCTGGTCAAAAAGTCGATCTATTGAAGTCAAAGTGTGGTGAGCCTGTTTTTTCAAGAAATGGGGCAGTCAATTGGCCGCTTCATTCGTACAATTTGGCAACTCCCAACAAATAGGTTCAGGGCTATGTCATGCCAACCAAAGACGTTAGGTGTCCTCAGAGTCAAAATTGAACGCAGAATTGTCGGAATATCGGCCGAAATTTGTGGAAAATTGGTCGAAAATTTGCTCCAATAAATCGATAGCTGCAAGCGCGTTGATATAAGAGAAATCGAGTTCAATTCAGAAATGGTAAGAGCCAAACCTTAATGGGAAATACTCGTAAAAGTTTTTTTCGATATCTCAAAAAGTTTATTTGGAAATCACAATTAAACAAACATGGCACAGAATAATGGAAGATAGCTTGTCACAGGCTTGTTTGTCTGTTGTTTTGAATATGCACCTATGTTCTCGTAAGTAACATATTTTATAAACTGTTTACAAGTTTAAAAAGGTCAAAAATCGTTTAACTCTGAAAAAAAGTTTCAAACTTTTAAAAAACTAAATCTTCTTCTTACGACAAAAAACTGTTCGAAGTCTGATTTAATTCGATTGCAAAAGTGAATCTTTAAAATACTTGGATTCTCTTTCTTTTGAATTTCCAGAAGCTGGAAAAGTTTTCAGCTTTAACCAACTTCAAAAGAAATTAGCAACATTTTAAGTGTAAATGAAATTACGGGACTGAGAGAGGCACATGCACCCTTTTTGAAAATATGTGTTCGTACATATGAATGTCCTTCGTAGAGATTTACTACGTGTAAGCCAATACTGTAGTTTGTCGGTGGCGTATGAGTACTATTTTATTTTCAGTTTTTTTTCTTTTGTGAAACGCGTGACAATAGAGATGTTTACACGACAATACCACGCGGAGCTTAAAACTAAGTTAAAACTTCACTTTGTTTACTGTGACAAACCTTATAACAAAGTTTAGTTATTTGTTTTTAAATAAAGGAGACGAAATTAAGGAAGTTTCCTTCAAAGGACTTATTTTTCTGTTACAGACGTTGCCGTTGAGATTATTGCCTATTCCTAGTATGTATAGCAGTTAATGTTGTATATAATGGTGTGGGCATACATGCTGATTTTTGTCTGATTCAACTTGCTAAAATTAATAATGTTAGTAAATAGAGCAATGAAAACGTGTACTTAAATAAACGGGTTGAAATTCTACCCTGCTGTAGAGTTAAAATTTTCCCACACCGAGGATTGCGTAAAGGTTCCTGTAAACGATTTACAAATAAGACGCAGCATAGCTTCAAGTTGTCAGGTTCTGTCGAAACCATATGTATTGTATGGTCCATTTTATTCATCAGTGTATACATTGTTTACCCTGATTTCCCACTAAGCATGACCTTCTTTCTTCTATTTCAATGACTTCAAGTGCACTAGTCCGTTGAATTTTCTCCATAATCTCAATCGTCAGCCTTATTCGTCCTTATATTAAGAAAGTTTGGGACTTATCAGGCCTAAGATCATACCCAAAGGGCTTAATCAGATAATAGGCAAATAGTGTACATGGCGCAGTACAGAAAATCCCTTTTTTATGGGAAAATCTTGAAAATATCATGATGTACGCTCCTTATCAAGCTATCCACCGACACGATGTACGAGCCTGATATTGTAGTTGTAGTGTAGACTTTAGATATGGGTATCCAGACTTTATCGATAACGTCTTTCATTGCAACGTTTCTTTGTATCTTCATGTTTTGCTGTATGTGCCAGGATATTCATGGTTTTGTTGTGGTGAAATGACTCGCTGACAATTTTTTTTTCTTTTGAAGTAGTACATATAGCTTGATGCAAGCGTAAGCAGGACATTCACAGAGGTGGCCCATCACGGTTTCGTCATCATCAGAGCAAACATCTCATGATATTGAATCACTTCTGCCATTTAAGTGCTTCGAAAAGTGTAGTACCCCATTGCAGTAATCAGCGTGTAGTCTTTCCTATTAAAGACAACAGGATGGTCGCTGACCTCTCAGAGATATCGAGAAGCATTCGGTTATCCTTACTGCAACCTGGAGAGTTATGCTATCTGCAGTTGTGTTTATATAAAAATGTCAAAATAAGCCCTAACCTAGGACACCGACAGACCTTTAAAACTCTCCCTAGAGTCTTGTCTTTCAAGTCCATTGGCGATTTTATTTTCCTTGATGCCACCCAAAAGTCGTAAAAGGGTTTAGTAAGGCTTTAAAAAAACTTGGCTATCGCTACAGATACTTCCTATAAAGGTTCCTTAGTATTATTATTTCTTCATTTGGAAGACAGATGCAAATTTTCCCAACAGTGTATCCAGAAATTCACAAACGCCACATCCTATATCGGCTTCGGAGCCTTGAATGACTGTTTGTCTCAGATTCTTGCCGAAACCAGTCTTGGGCACAGGAAAAGTCGGTTTTGTTTCGTTCTAGTATCGTTGAATCGGACTGCATGTCCATAAGACTAGAGTTCAATGACAAGTGAAGCGCAAGAATATAAATAAAATAGAATTTAAATTTAAGATCGCAGCCTATTATATAAATATCGAGGGAAGGGATATTAATCAATGCGTATAGAGCAGAGCCAGGCGTGCTGGGGAAGCAGACTATTTTTGGAATCTCGTAAAAGCAGCAATGACAAGTTTTCGCGAGAGGTTATTCCACCAGACAACCGGCACATGGAATATAATCGGTTTTATCAAAGCTGTGTTGATCCGAATGACTCTTCTCCCTGACTGTCCCCATGTCTGGGCTCAGATAACCTTACCTGGGAATTGAGTCATTTTGATGACTTTGACCAGTCTATTACTTTCACTGATTGTTTCGACCTTTTTACAAAAAGACACTTCGAACACGTTAGATTCTTATTTCTTCATCCTCCAAAGTCAGGACCAGTAACCTGTTTGGTTTCTGGTTTCTTTACAAAGACGCTCAAGATCTGCTTTCA
Source organism: Volucella inflata (assembly GCA_928272305.1). Taxonomy (NCBI): domain Eukaryota; kingdom Metazoa; phylum Arthropoda; class Insecta; order Diptera; family Syrphidae; genus Volucella; species Volucella inflata. Next base: position 78,327,800 of record OV743719.1, read on the forward strand.
ACCAAGGAACATGTCATCTGCAGGATTGCTTTCGTGTCATTTTAAAATACTTTGCAAGGGTATTGTTCAGGCTCTAAACAGCTTAGCTTTTTTTTTGTCCTGAGTCTAGGGGATCACTGTTGGACTTGCCGAGCTCCTCCTTTATTCGTGTCCAGTTAGTTGCGACCTCGCACCCGATTCTGAATTCGATATACTATACGTATCTGAAGATTTGTAGGCTGTATTTCTCAATAGTGCCATCAAAATGGTCTCCTTTCCTGACTTGGCCTTCGAATCACCAATCACAAGTCTGTTCAAGAAGAACATTAAAGCATCTTTGGCAAATTCGTAAATTAGTCATCGTCTTAGGTGGGGTCAATCAATATCAAAGGTTGTTTCCTGTTTTAAAAACATAAAATGCTCAATGTGCTTGGCAATTGCCCCGAAAGCACAACGGCTGTCGCTTCTGTTGGTTAGCTTAAAACTTCTCCTTCAACATCTCCACTTCGAGAACCTGGCTGGATGCCGAAAAAATCCTCGAATTTGTCAAAGTAGTTCAAATGATATCGCCGGTGACTCTATTTTGAGAAATCCTTCGCTAAATCGCCTGTATTGTGCTTTGCCTGGAACATTCTTATGCAGGTATTGAGGTCCACTCAAGGTAGGTGCTTGTGTTCAGAAGCGTTTACGTCATCAAGCTCAGGATATGCGGATTGTTGGTAGTGGTTGTCCTCATTGATTTTCTTCTTTTCTCAATCTGGGACGGCCTTTAGCAAAGTTACAGAGACAGCTTCCAGCTGTCTTAGACCACTTTTAATCCAATGGGGGTTATCTGCTTACTTTAATCTTCATCTTTCGTTTATCATTCACTCTCGATCCAAGTATCCTTAAAGCAGTCTCGATGACTTCAAAAAAAGACAAGTTCTAGTGGCAACACATATTTGCTTTAGATTCCGTCAGCTTGTTTTTCCTAAAAGAAATCCGAGACCACTGTGGGACATTATTTTTTATTTCATAATGGGTCCAGCTTTAAGCATGGTTTACTCTTCAAGTCATTGGATCGTTAGCTAATTTTATTTAAATTTGTGCTAAAGAACTCCCTGAATTCTTACAACTTTATAACAAAACTCTTTAACAGCTTTTTCAATAAAGAGTCGGTATGTTCAATTATGTAATTGTATCTACTGTACGCCTTTCCAAACAGCATCAAAATTCAGATGGTTCGTTGTTAAATTGATTGTAATTGTATCGGATTACATGCTGCATGCGAATGAAACACACATCGGGTGAGTTTCAATAATGTAATCTGATTTGTGGTGCACATTTTGGCAGTTGAATTGCAGATTCAACGCAGTACACAGAGCAAAGCAAATGAAATTGGTTGCAACGCCAGACAATTAACAGAGGGAATTCTGAGAAGCAGCATACCTGAGGCAAATCTAAAAACATAGGTTACAATTGAGTGGTACCGCCACTATAAATTGCGAGAATTTTAAAACGGATTACTTGTCGGTGTTGCAACCAATATTTGAATAGACATAGTAAAGAGCGTTCGTAGGATAATCTATTTAGAGAGGTGCTGTTGTATTCTCTATATTTTGGGAACGTCCAACCCCCAAATTACAACTTATTTCAAAGAAATATTAAACCTTCAAAGACAGCATACAAAAACACTTACAAAACTGCGTTAATTTTCGGATTATAGATAAGTTTTACATATGAGCACCTTTAACTAAGTGCATTTTCAATCACAATAGATCTCTTAATTCACAACAGCTCTCAACCACACTGACTATTTATTCATAACGTACAATTCAGCCGGTACACTAAAAATCTATTTGCTTTATTTCCCTGTCTCTAAATAAAGATACAATCTAATTGATGTAGACTAGATGCAGTTGGTGATGAACTTATAAGTTGAGAGCAATTTAGAGATGTTTACCTACTTATGCAGCGGTCGAGTGTTCTTCAGTAGAACTTTGCTTGTCATTTGTAAACTGTCATCTTATAAATTTAAGTATCTCGTAAGTATCTGATATCATCAACTTCTTTCCGGCAAAAGAGGAAATAACATAGTCCTGAAACTTTAAGGGAAAATTTAAAAAAATTACAAAATCTTCAATGCGAGTATGATAAAGTAGTGCTTACATGAAGGAAGGGTCACATATATTTAGATGTTTTCAAGCGTAGCTGTGGGAAGTTGCTTTGAAGAAGATCCATGTCCAGTTAATGAATAAGAATGAAAACCTCTGCCGGAAAAAGAAAATATGACTAAGTTATCGCAAAGCTGATCAGCACCTGCACCTTACACTGAGGATGCTATTTGGGATTCCTATCACCCAAGATGCTTGACTGGATCTACTTCGAAGATTAGAAATTTAATTTTATATTTTTATCAAATTAGCAGTATCAACGGTTCTTGTTCTTGCAGTAGAATAAAGTTCAGTTTGGTTTTTTTCATTCCCCAGCCATCTTACGGATAAAATGAATTAATATTGAACAACTCACACAGTTTCGTTTCGATGAGCTTGTCTTATGATGCCTGTCTTATAGACACTATTGAGTGCAGAATGCAGCAGAATTCCTCAATCGTGGTCGACTTATATGGAGGTGTTATGTCACACAATCTAGGTGGTCAATTCACCTGTTTTACCAAAGTCTTGTCGCAATAAAGTCATGCTTTCACGGGTTGTGTGGCAAGTATCGCCGTCTTCGTCGAGATTAATTTTAGCGGCAAATTGTCCCAGCAACGTTCCGGCCGGCTTAAGTTTTGAAGAAGTATGGACTGACGATTCCACCAGCCCATAAACCACATCAACCCATAGTTTTGTCTGGATATAATGTCAGCTTTCAAACCTCTTCGGCTTGCTCCTCACTCAAATTATATTTTTTGCCTATTGATGTAGCCAGAAAGCCAGAAATACGCCTCATCGCTGAACAAAATTTTGGTCGAAAACAGTGGAACTTTTTAAAGCTTTTCAAGAGCCCAATGACTGAAACAGTGACGAAGCGGATGATTCGGAAAGTCGGTCGACTTCTATTCTTGCACGAATTGAATTTGTATGCTTTTGAACCAAGATCATCATACGGCAAGCCATGCTGTTACAACCGTCCCCGAGTTGATTTATCGCGATCATGGCGCATACTCTTCGCTATCAATAACGAAAATTGTGTTTGGTAGGGCGATAATGTAGACCATAAGTGGCCTTAAGTGCACGAAACACATTCCTCATAAAACACTGATTTTCGTAAGAAAGCTGAACAATTTGTAAACGCTGTACCAAGATAAGTTTTTTTATGATGAAAGTTCAAATTATACTGAACAAAAGTACACGACGCACGCATGCGTGATCCCTCAAGGAATTGTTGGTGAGTTGGTGATTCTTTTTTAATACTTGCGAACTCAACAATGAAAACTCACTGAGTTATGCCAATGGTGTCATGTGAACAGCGTACGTATGTATCTGGTTTATAAGTTTCGTATAATTTTCAACTTTTATGACATCGCGACCCTATTTTTATAGCGAGCCATTTTGTAGAATCTCTTTGACGAGGATGTCAAAACTGGATACATATCTGTGTAGCTTTGTTTAGGTTTCTAGGTCGTTGACATAAAGTTGGTGTATAAGATTGGTAAAAGTTTTGCGATTAGAGATTTTTAACTTTTATTTTCTTTCGATACCTGTAGACGTACTTAAGCTGCGACTAGGTTGTTGTCGGAGTCTATACTAGCCCCTGGGGATTATCGGTTATCATGGGCTTGCTTACTCTGTCACGGCCACTGGTCTTCACCCTGTTTTTGTTAGCTCTCTACAAGTTTATTCCCAGAAGCTATTAAGCCGTAACGTCTTGCAGTATATTCTGCCTGATGACCGGATTATGACCTTCTGCAGTCAGCAGTTGACGTCTCGACTGTGGCTCCACTATGGTACAACCTTTTTCTCTTTATTTTCAAGGTTTGTTTTCCTGACACTTTTTTTTAATTTCTTAGTTGTTCTTGGAGTAGATAGTCTCAATATTTTCGGTCGCGCGCTCCATGTGCTCCTCTTTCTTTTTCTAGTGAAGTAAAAGTTCTTCTTGTCTCTCGTAGTGCCGAGTAAGTTTGTTCTTAACTGGATTTACTTGCCGGCATTTTTCATCAAACTAAGAATTTCTTTGTGGTGGTCTTGAGAAACCATTTATTGCGTTCCATCGGTTTTTAGTTGTTGTTGCCAGATACTGGTTTCAGGACCTGAGATCGTCAAAGATTCTTGCTGTTTCTTGTAATTACAGATTTTCTATGTTATATCTCACAGTAGTCCTCCTTTTTTTTGTGGTGCTGGGAAGTTCAAGAATGTTTGCATAATTCTAAAGCGGTGTGACAATTTCGAACCTGACATAGTGCTACTTCTGGTCCCTTTAACAATCACATCCGTTTTTCACTCTCCTTTGCACTTTTTAGATGCCGGTGACGTCTACATAATACCAGTCAGGTGCCTCTACTAATTGTTGTTGCAAGTACCCTGTTGTCCCAATATTTCACGTGGGTTTCTGTGTTTCGTTTGCTGGGATCGCCAACACTATATATCTGAAGCTTGTTGTTGTTTCGGATGTTTTTTTTTCCCCTTTATTTAAGAAATTACTCTGACGTACAACTTCCAATCTAATGGGACAGACCCTTTATTTTGACCCGTGTGACAAGGAACAAAATATTCCGATGTAAGGGAGTTGGGAGTTCCTTTTTGACCCGTATTTTGGGTATTCCGCCGTTGCACGTACTCATCAGGTCAACAAGAGATGTCTCGACTAGCATATTTCGAGCAGACCTTGCGCCATTCCGAATGGTTAGCTCTATATATAAAGTCAGAACTAGCACACCCTCATCGTTGGTCCGCTATTTGATAGTTATTAAGCACAGACTACGTGGATGTGATGATACGGTTTTACCCGTCAAAGTTGTCCCACCTTTTTCCAAGCCAAGTTTACCACCAGCTTCTTCATTTTGTTGAAAATCTCCTGGAAAACCACATATTAAGCAAATGACTCTTAAAATTCAAAGCGGCAACTCTGTCTTGGCTAGAGTTTTGATGTACAAAGTTGTTTTTGTTTTTCTTTTTGTGTGAAAAATTTGGGGAGAGCTACATACACATTGGCCTCGTCAAAGTGCATACAATTTTTTTCCTATACAAATGCCGACATCGGTTTCATAGTGCTATAACCCCAATTAGGTGAACTATGCCATTCCTTTTCGTACATACATACAAAAGTTGAAATTTAAATAGATCCTGTGCTAGTGCCAACTTTTGAGCTCATGTAAAATTGACAAAGGATGCCTAGAGTACATACAAACAGTATACAAACAAAGATACGGATGTAGATATTTGTAGATCCTTACAAATTATTATTCTCCTTGCAACAACATTTTTCTGATTAAATGTAAATTATTTGGCTAATTAAAAACTTTGTGTCAATGGCAAAACTCACAATTATAATCCGTCAGTCAATCTGTCCGTTTGTTCAAAACAGCAAGCACAAACATTCTCGATGAGAGACGACGTTCTGATTTCAAAAATAAAATTGAATTTCCTTAAATTTTTCGTTTATTTGCCCACTGAGTTGCGTCTAATTCAATTGGCAATTGTTGCTTTCATGCGGCTTTGTGTAAATTTTTTAGCAACGCATGCCAATTAAATTCTCGTTTACTTAAAATAACTTTCTTAATTTATTTTGTTTAGACTTATGGCAGTAGAAGTCTATTTCGCTTCACAACAGGCAATCAATCAATCACTCAATTTTATTACCGACCGGTCTGATAGAAGGCGAGTTTTTTTTCAAATCTCCTGCAACAACCTTTGTGATTGTCCTAGTTCTTTTCAAACTGTCATCTTTTGAAAATGTATCTTTAAGACAAAAACTTTGCTAAAAGCTTTTTTGGGTCTAGACATGAGATGTATGAAAGCGTGTTTCTTTTCCGATACAAGGCACGAGCTTTTCCAAAACTTTAACTCGTTGTATCCAAATTGTGTTTGAAAGTTTTTTGTTGGAGCTTGCCTCGGATAAACTTATAAAGCTTTGATTTTAAGCTCTAACAGTGGGGAGAAAAAGTATTACTACAAGCTTTTTTATAAGTAAAAAGTACAACTGTTACAAATCGAAAGTTGAATTAGTCTAGTGCGATAATAATCAATTATTTTTAGAACCGCGTCATAAATTTCAGTTCGAAGTTAGATGAATATCAAAAAATATCTACGTATCAGTATTGAAAACTATTTTATCATTACAAAGTTGTTTGATATGATTGTTGTCATATCATGTGTCAAATCTTAAATCTACTCAAACCTTGTGCCTCGAGAGGCATTTGTAGGAGTCATTCAATGTTTAGTGATTGAACTGATATTCAGTATCGCTTCTTTAATCAAGTAACGGAGAATTGACTAGATTGTCATTACAGTTTTGTTTTGTGTTCGTCTGGCTTATATGTAAGCAATGTACTCGTATATTAGAGTGAATGTCTAATCAATAAATTTGCTGTCCTACTTTTTTTTAAACTTTTGGTTTGAAAAAGTAGCATTCGCAAACGATTCTGTGCTCATTACCCCCATTCTTCGATGTTATAGATGGAACTAGACAAGTATGTTACTTGGAATTTGTTTTTCGAATGTTGCAAGAGGTTTTTGAATGTTTGAAATCGAAATAGTATATTGCGATTTACAGCTATTTGTCGGAGAATAGGAATTGTGAATGCCGTTCACAGAAACGGCAAGAAATTGCTTCTGAGTCACCAGTCAACAGTCCATATTCTTCCTGAAGATAGTTGGCCTTAAAGACTTAAAGAGATTTTAGTTTGGCCTTGATTCATACTTGTGCCCACAACATGGGTTCCGATTTGCTTTTAAAGGAATTGACGGAGGGCAAAGCGTATCCTTGCTCCTATGTTCCCTTGTTCACGCAAGCAGAGACGTTATGTACCTGGAACGCAAACCAGACTCAATAAATTCAGCGTTCAAAGAAGTTTGTTTTTCTCGAAATCATGAAAGAGACCAGCAACTCGTTAAACGCAGCTTGTATGTCGGTGTATACGCAGATACTTTTCCCCCTGCATATGAAGTTCATTTACATCAGCATTGCGTTCATCTCCACCAGTAGAGCATACTCGAGTTTCCCAATTGAAAAGTGAAGCTTGGAGCTACTCCTTACCTTGTGCATACAGGTTATGCGTGTTGTATCACAGCCCATTTCTTTTTGAACGGTCAATGGTCTTGGTACTCCATTATATAAATAACAATGCGAGAGAGATTCATCAGGATCCTGTATAGAGCTTTTGGCTCTACTAACTACTCAATTAGCTTCTTAGCTAAAAGAAGCCGGGATTTACAAAAGTGATTCTTCGTACTATTTCCACGCTGGAGTCGTTGTTATAGTTGTTAGCGGAGGAAGATAAAAGTTGTAGCCGCCGATCGGGACTTTTCTACTGCTATGTTCTTCGGGTTTGAGAGCTGCGACTAACTAAAAAGTCTTTTGAAAGGTGGTGCCTCTTAAGTTTGGTTGTGAGTTTCACATAACTTCAAGAACGGTGTTAAAAAAGCCACACAATAACGCATCGTCTTATTAAAGTCTGCTTCTGACACTGCAGCAGCACCCCTTATAGTGCTGTTATATGCGGCTTTGGAATCGATGAAGACTTGGTGTGCATCGGTTTGGAACCACTCGATTTTTACAAAGATCTATCGTGATATAAAAATTGTATCCATGGGCCAAAACCAGGCTGGTGGACTGTTGAGCAATGGTCTTAGTTGTTCACATAATATCCGATGTGGGGAAGGATATTCACCTATATTTGGTGGAGTTCACGGGGTCTATCATCCTTAGGATAGAACAACAAAACTGAAGTTCCATTCGCTGGACATACTTTCGTCGACACAAATTTTAGAAATGAGTTGATGATCTGCTACAATGGCAGACCCAGTTGCCAAAATCCAGCAACTTTGTAAGTTAAGTTTTGAAATGTCTATCCAGATTTTATCTTGGTTGAGTGAACAGAAAGATCTTCTTCTAGATTAAGTGATTCATTTTGTCTTATGATGAGATGTTGTTTGTTTTCAGAAATATTCTCCTATGCGACTTCGTTCTACATTTATGCAGGTTTCTATTCAGGCTTTAGCATGTTCGTTTTATGTTTCACTAAAGTTGCTAAAAATTCTGTTGATTGCATGTCTCGTGATCTTCCCTTTTTCGTCTAAGGAGCCTATGCTCTACAATTCAATTTTCTGCTCGTGTAACTCTATGCTTTTCCTACTTTGCCTTTACTAGAGTTTGTTTTTTTTTTTGTGTGGATTAAGACCTATGACATCGTAGGAAGCCTTTGTGGTTGCACTTAAGCAGTTACGCTACAGATATTCTACGCTTGATACTGGTAGCTTCGGGCAGAGGTTAAAGCAAATTAGACCGAAAAGGCTCTAGCGATCTCTTGCAATGAAAGTCGTTCGACGTTGCACTGCCTTAAAACGCTTCACTGGCTTGGGGCTGTTATCCATACCCGTGTCTTCTTGATGTTAACTTTACTTTTACTTACTTAAGGTGGCGCAGTCCGGGGTGGACCTGGGCCTCAGTCAACAATATCCGAGGCTTGTTGATGCTTCGTAACTTAGTTTATTTTTAAATGGCCGGGCAGTTACCCTGGCGGCACAACCCTCAACCTGGAGAACCAGTTCCATTTTGAGTGCCCCTAGGACGAGGGGTCGGTTACACCGAAGCCAGTAACCCGTTCCGGGATGTGAGCGCTGCCGTTTGCCCTTATAGGGCTCGTCCGCCACCATCTCTTTTCCAAGACCCTGACTAAGTCCTGGAAATCCTTTCCGGCCTGAGCTCCAAATATGTCGGAGTAGCCCGGATAAGGTCTTGTTTTGTTTTTCCGACACTAATCCTGGTTAATGGCGCAGGAAACTCGCCATTCGCCCCCTTCACTTCGCAAACTCTAGTGAGATTCCCAGATGGCGCCACGGGGAGGCGTGAAGTAGGACTTATTAGCAGAGCTGCAAGATGTTCGGCTGCAGAGGCTCATTCTCGTCATTTAAGGAACCAGCACCTGTCGGAAGATGCTGCTTCTACGAGGCATTATACTAATTGTTGCCATCCAACGATGTTAACTACTTGGAATAAAAAAAAAACACTGCAGCGCTGGCAGCCCGGTATAGGACATGGCCTAGCTTCTTGATAATCATTTGTGTTGCTCATGTTGTCATTTTTGTCACACTTGAGTGGGGACTACGGTCTATCGCCAATTGCGAATGGCATTTCTTAGAAACTTTTTCATAGGCAATTTTACTTTCGGGAGTTTGCCATTGCCCGCCGAAAGGGTGGTGGCGACTTGAAAAATTGTTGGTGACCCAGCCAGGAATCGAACCCAGAATCTCTGCGTGATAGTCCAATGAGCTAACTATCGCGCCATCGCTAACTACTTGGAATATTCGCACAGAAAATGCACTTGAGAGATGTGCAATATGATCAGGAGTAGCCGGGTTCCTTTGAATATCTTCAAAGGGTGTGGAAACCGTGTGCTGGCTAAAGTTACATTATGTCCGGCCGAATCAAATCAGTAAGCTTGTGATAGCTTACTATTGTGATGTTAAAGATTTTGACGTCATATTTGTGGCAATTCTAGTAGCTTTTGTTAAAAAACTCGTTGAAGCAATGTTTGCTTAAGCCGTCTTTCTGCTTCTGTCAGTATTTTCAATTCTCTCTATTTTTGGAAACGCTATAGTTTTAAATATTTGAATTTTAAATCTCCGGCAAATAAATTAATTGTATTTTCTCTTCTTTTCAGGTAAGCTATAGTTCCTTGTTGTAATCAAATTTATTTCAAAAATGGTAAGCTCTTAAAATGTAAATCCATTATTTTCAGAATGGCTTTCTATTTTTAAAATTTATTTACCGATTTTCAAGTTGTTTTTCTATTTTGTTTTAAAATTAAGATTTTATTTTAAAATTGATATACAATTTTTATTTATATTTTCAAAAATATCACTAGTGCTGCTTTATATTCATGGAAAACATTTGTTTGAAATTAAACTATTTCAACTATGTAACTTCTTTTCAAAAATATATTTTAAGTGGAATTAATAGTTTTTTTCAAATTTAAATTGAATAAATGAGTACATCTGGGAAGGAGTTGAAAATTAATTCAAATGTTGTCTTAAATTTCAAAGGTGAAAGGGTGCAGTACAAGCTGTGGTGAAAACTGTGTTATGTTTTAGATGGTCTTTATATTCTCATTTTACAAGTTAACAACTTACATAAGAAAGTTAATCTAAAACTTTTTGCAAATGACGTGCCGTTTTGCTTGTTCTCGTCTTAGGTACGTGTCTAAGGATTACTGTGTTACTTCAAATTACAAATTATTAAATATTCACTACTTCCGTATCTGAGCAAAAATTCATCCACCCGAATTTATTCTGATGTTAAGTTGGGGATTGGATATTTGGATACGAGTACCTACGAATATTTTCACTTCCATGGAGGGGAGAAGAATAGGATCTTCTTTATCTTTCTGCCCCAATTAGTAAAAGTCGTTAAATACGACTACAAGCATTTAGAAGGCTGTGTTTCACTTCACGTGGATGGATTCAGATAAATCTCGGTGGGTGGCAGATCCTTGTAAATGGGAGATGAAATTCACTCCTACAATTTTGTTACCATCCCACATGGGGATATATGAAAATATTGATAAATCTTAAAATATCCTTAAGTTGAAATATCTTCAAGGACTTGTAACAATTTCAAGTGAAGATTGACATACCTATTTATGGAAGTATTTTAATCCGGTACTTCTCATTCAATTGCAGACAAGGTAAACAATCACACTGATGATGAACTTTATTTGTTACTTTTACATACATTTTGGGAAAATAAAAAATGAAGTATTTTCCGGTAAAACCAGGTGACAGCTTTTATGACACACTTTTACGAGCATCTACTGCGCAAGTGTTTCTACTCTGTGGTAAAGCTACGACTACGACTACGATATACGAGAATATGTGTTTTCGCAGAAATTTCGTTTCTATTTTTCCCGCTTCTGTTCATGTGTATATATCTAAAGTGCTGGTGAAATTTATGCAGATATTTGTTGGTTTGTTTATTTTAAAAATTATTTCGTTTCCAGACTATTTGCTTCCGAATTCATATTTATTCAGATTACTATTCAAGTGTGCCATACAAACTGAACGTATTCGCGTTGCCACCTTTTTCAGATTGAAACAAATTCAATTCGAATAAATGAGAATTTAATTAGAAGATTCTCTCTGGCATGATGTCTAATGAAGATTGATAGAAAATTCAATTAAATGAAGAATAAAATTAAAGGTCTCCGTATGATGGTTTCATTATGTTGGTAGAAATCCAAATGGTATACAAATACCACTCGAAACTGAACTAAACATTGTTGTTTGTGTTGCGACAGATGTATCCGTATTGTAAATTTTATTGCCTTACATTTGAAAGCTAATTAGGTTGGTTTCGGTAATTTGCGAACAAATTAATTAACATAGAACAACATTCCAACAATAGATCAATTTTGTATGACCTTTAAGTTACTTTAAAAAAAACATTTCTTAGCACTGATGGTAATTTCTTGTTTTGATTATCGTTCTTCATCAGCCGAAGATGTTTTAGAATAAGGGTTTTGTAGCTTGTAAATCAAGGTATCCATTATGATAATAATGATTATTAGTAGTGTCCTGTTATTGGAAGAGACAGAATATAATAAGGAGCTATTTCGAAATTGCAACCTTCAGAGATGGACTCTTTCCTTGTTGGAGTTCCGTCATTTTTGTTATTTTCGCAACTGATGCCCATTTTCGTTGGTTTCGCTAGGGTTCGCTCAAGACCACCTTGCCGTTTCGCTCCAAAACTTATTGTATCTGGATTCGGTGTTCTCTGTGGCAGTTCGCTATTAAGTACTGTTTCGCTTTGTGAGTAGCATATATTTACAGGCTGGCGCAAAATTAATCATCCAATTTTATTTTTGAATTACTATTCTACTAAATAAAAAAAAAATCAGTTTGAGTGATAGAAATCTTTATTTGGACTTTTACAATTTTTTCTGTTAAGTGGAAAAGATGATATCCGCCAAGTGATTGCCGCCATTATTGATACACATTTGTGTCCGTTTTAAGGCATTTTGTATGACTTTCGGCAAGATTTCCGGTAGTAACTGTTCGCATTCCTGTCGAATATTCTCCTTAATGGCTGCGATTATCTGAGGCTTGTTGCCATAGTCTGGGATGGTTAAATCGGGCGATCTTGCTGGCCGTGCCAAATCGCCAAAACGGGAGATTACGCGACCAGGAAACGCTTCTTTCACATTATCCATTTTGGCTCGTGCTGTGTGCGCGGAAACCACGTAATCACCAAGCCCCGCTCATTCGATTCTGGCAGTAAGAAGTCGTTTATCCTGGTCTTGTAGCGTTCGCCAGTAACAGTGGCCGTATTGCCGATGGCGTCCTTTAAAAAAAAAACCGGCCCAATCACTCCCCCCGCGTGAACTTAGCACACTACAGTGGCTTTGAGTGGATGTAATGGCTCTTCGTGCATCACAAGCAGATTTTCAGTGCCTCAAAAACGAAGATTTTGCTTATTGACGTAACCGATTAAGTGGAAATGCACCTGGTCGCTTACGATGATTTTCGACACAAAATCCTCTACTTCGTTGTTAAGATTGAGGATGGCTTACAGTAATTCACACGCGACTGACGGTCAGGAGGCATTAACTGATGCACTGTTTACACTTTAAACAGGAACATGTGTAAGTGTTTCACTAAAATTCCCCGTAGGGTCCGTCAGGTGATGCCCAATTAGAAAATCGACGTCGAAATTCACGCTGCGCTAACAGTTCCGACCGATTATTGGTCAAAAAAATCGACACAATTATTCCACGCTCTTGCGGAGTAAAGCGCTCCATTGCTTGTCTGTTTGTATACTTCAGCAATTTAGTTCACAAATGTCAAATATGATTGACGTACGACGCCATTTGTAAAATTATAACATCTTCCGGGCTATGTTACTTGCATGAGTTGAGTTGAGCTTCTCCTTCTAAAACGGTTTCCGTATACGTTCCTTTCCCATGGACACAAGTCATGACCAATGAATCCGAGTAGTGTCATAAGATGTTATCGCGCCTCAGACTCATCTTGGGTGTTACGGTGCCTTATTTTTTGTTTATGAAAAACCTGCTTCTGCCTCACAGATCAGAACTTAAAGAAAGGCGCTTAAGTTGTTTGAAAGTAGGCCTTCTCAGTTGTCCATTATTTTCGGTGCCTTAATCATTAGCGAAGTCTATAAAAACGAAGTCCTTAACTACCTTCTGTCCGAGACGCCTGTGTTGAATTACTGTTTTTTGATGCTCATTAGTAACCCAAATAAGATCTTGTGGTTTTGAGGACACTTATGCCTCCGAAGTTGGTGTACTCGACTTCGGCTCTTTCAAGACTAGAAGAAAGGAAAAAAAGTGTTGTGTTGAATATTACAACTTCCCACATTTTGTACAAAACTGACAAGCTGCTTCTCAACTAGAATAGGGAAGGGAATGCTATCGAACCTTTACAAAGGTTGCGTTACATCGATAATGGTTACATATGACTACATTTCTCAATAGAACCATTTAGTTCTGTTCAAATGGACATAAATAAAATTGAAAAGATGGAAAATATGAAGCCAGCAACACATACGTTTGTATAATCGACAGATGTGGTCCTTCCCTGGGACTTTTATGACACCAGAATCGTTTGATCTGCAACGAAAATGCTTGATAAAATCCCCAGAGGTATAAAATAGTCTGAATCAGGGCCTGTCTGCAACTTTTACGGATAATTTATTTAGGAATACAACGTGCTGAAAAGAAATCGGTGAATCAACTGCAACCATCCGAAATCTGTCTGAGATCTTTGTATTTTATCTTGTCACTCTCAAAATTTGTATGACATTGTGTGCACTGGAGTTCCACCTTGTGCTTAAGAGGTCAACGTACAAAGTGTTCACAATTTTGATTTCTCTATCTGATGTATTGTCTTCCTATGACTTGCCTCAGACCATGATATAGTAGTGTTTCGATCTTTCATTAACATGACCACGTATTGGTCTGCTACAGATGGTAGCAAATTAGTTCTGAGTAAGATCAATTGGTTCGTGATACAGTGAATATGTGTTCGATCACAAACTACAGAAGGTCTACCAGTACCCAATCACTTCGATATGCGCTATTGAGAATCGTTTAGTACTATTCGAATGAAATAATTTTTAGTTGACACTATCTGCAATTATCATGATAATGTGTTGAAATTGAAATACTGGTTGACATGTACAACAGCCATCAGGTGTTATTGTTTAATCAGTTCAAATCCGAGGCAGAAATGCTTGACGACAGAGATAAGGAAGATTTTATCTATTACTAATGAAATCAATTTGAAAAAGATTGTTTTATTGAAGAAATAATAGTGATTTGAAGACAATCCACTATCTTATGTGTTGTGTTCATAGTAGCCCCCGTTACGCTCAAAGGTTCCGCGACTGCTTGCAGTTCATTTGTTGTAAAGTTTGTAACGAAACTTTGCAGTAGCCATTTGATTTTAATGCAATTTAAAGCCTAGCAATAGAAATCAGATCTCTTGTGTAGATATAGTAGGAAACGTTCAATTGAACTGCAACCAACTTCAGAAAGCTATCACTTGCAAAACATTTGGTAAGACTGCGTCGATGTTTTGCCCAATGACAGTAGGTTTCTCTTGTTAACCGCCATGCAGACTTCGCTTTCCGTCTCACTTCCTTGGAATTTTTTTCCATCCCTAATGGAATTCAAACGTGATAATGTGACAGCGCCATAATTAAGTGGAAGGTCACAAAGTGGTTGAAAGGCTTAACGACCAAACTTTTCAGTGAGAGAGACAAGACCCTGCACCGGCACACAAAGCGAGCGTTAACCAAAAATGGATAAAGTATGATACAAAGTCCCTTTCTGTCGATAGAATGATACAAAGTCCCTTTTTGTCGACAGATTGACCTCCACAGTCAACAGATGCAAATCCACTTGACTTTTCCTTGTAGGGCATTTTTCAGGCCAAGGTCAGCACTAAAAAGTAGCAAAGTGTGGATGTGAAGAAGATAACGTTCATTCAGTGTGCATGTGCAACTAATTTGCCAACCCATAGTTCGCGCTAAAGACATCTTCGCCGGCGTATTTCTTTTCCAACATTTTTTTCTTGTACTTCAATTAAATAAGATTTCAAATAAAAAAAAAGTACAGCGTACTTGTTCAATTGGGCCTTCCTATAATTTGGAATTTACTCGTACACCCGTACACAAGGGACACTTGTTTCAAAAAATTTTAAGAAAATCATTCGACGACGAACTTTTAATATTGAAAACTTTTTTATCTTTTCATAGTACATTGAACACCAAAAACCCATGTGCAGCCATATGTGTAGTGAAAATAATGCAGAATTAAATACGCTTACGAATAAAAATCGATGTTTTATAAAAAAAAACTTTCAATTTTATTCAACGGTCCATGAAATTTCGACCTACAGCAACAGATGCACACAAAAGAGAGGAATTTAAATTCACCTAGTAAATATTGATTCGTTCGTTCCCGATGTGTTTTCTTCTTGTCGTTGGAACTTTTCCCGGATTTCGTACAGTAGAAGTTTAAACCGTTGTAAAGGTTTTTTTGTTTTGTTTTGGGAATCCGTTTTTTGCTGACGGTTTCCTGCAGGAAATACATATCGTGGAAGAACAAATATTTTTCTCAACGAAATATGACCTTCGAGAGAACTTAATACTAAGCGGATTGCATTCAACAACAATATATCGTGATTCGAGCCAGCAAGAATTCGCTTAGATGCAGGGATTGAAATAACAAATACACATAGCACCACCCTTTGCGATAGATAGGGAGCATCCCATCCGTCGGAATCTGCAATAAATCTTACGTTTCATATAACACCAACATTCTTTGCTTCGATACTTTGGGAATGTATCAGTTGCTTCTCTCTCTCTTAGATACTTCCAATGTTTTACCATTAGGCAAGAACATTCGATTTCGTTTTGACTTCCTCACTATCCACTGTGGTGCATGGAGCCAGTGCTTTTAAATCAGAATGGAAAGCCAATAAATAAATAATTAGTCGAAAGTAGTGAAAGTGGTTTCGAAGATCTATATGTTAACTCTAGCTACAACTATTCATGTTATTCACATATAGTTAGGAATCTACCCAATTGCTTGTTTCCAAGATATTATGTAAAAGTAACAACTTCAATACAGTCCCCCAGGAAATCTGTAACTATGATGTTGTTGGGTAGTAGGAAATGATAATTGAGAAGGCTGTTGTTCGTCAGTACTAAGGACACATCGTCTGAGTGGCTTGGAGTAATTCTCTTGTGATCTGGTTCATGTAAGGAGAGATACCGAAGTTCCTTATTTCTCAATTCGTCTACCAGCCACAAGAAATAACGCACATGCAAATGAATTTTTCATTATGTGTTTTGAAGTGTAATGTTGGTTGAAAATTTCTTACCCACACTTCATTGGGTACAGAGTGTTGCATACACAATTAAGGCATCCAACCGAATGGTTGGGTAACTTTCAAACTATACATTTAATTCCACTTCGTTGCGGATACAAGGTCTGCATTCATCTTGTCATTTCCTTTTACAACAATCAATGACGACACTTTTTTTGAATATTTTACGGGACGTATCCACAGATGTGTTTACAGGAAGAAGATCTATGTATCAACATATATATGTATGTCCTATATCTTTTTAGATAATTAATCGTGCATGAAAGAGGAAATTCACGAAATTGGAAAATATGGTTATTCACCAGTAATCCTTGTATCTAAAGGTACACACATATCTATCTGCTCGTTGGTCCAGAGTGAAAAGCTTCTTCATCTAAAGTCATGCGCAGGAAGAAATAGAGCAGGAGAGTGCTTTGGTGCTTACGTAGTTTGAAGGCAAAATCTCTTGAAGGAGTCTCTTAAACTCAATCAAGCATTTCAGATTGATTCTATTATTGGGTTATGACATTTAGATTGCCTACAGATGACCGTAGTTATCATCAACTATAAATCTGGTGATGATTAAACGAGAGCCTTTAAGAGCTCAAGCTCTTTTCGACCGAACCCCGGCCGTACTATATTCCGCTCATAGGGGTTGGCCACCATAGAATTGAGGGTTAACTCAAAATCAATTAACCCCGACGAGTACCTACCGCATTTCTGCAAAGGGATGCGCTTCAGCGTTCAGACATGAGTCTTCGTATTTTTATTGCTTGACGTATTAAATAATTACTGCATGCAGAAACGTAAATGAGCGATCAATTAAGTACCACTCATAATTAAAAGCTCTGATTCAACTCTATTAATATGTACGAGTCCTTTATGAAAAATGTTGCAGAAATACGTAAATTAAGAGCCGCCAAATCATCTCCTGTCTACGAGGACTATGATTTAGCTTAATTACAAGAGACTAATATTAATTATATTTTCATAAGAAATTGTTAACCATCATTGCCGGGACAGTTAAATATGTCATTCTACGGAATTTGAGAGTGATGTTTTCCAATGTTTTGACATTAATTATGCATCCCCAGGTAAATAATAGAGTTGTCAAAAATGACAAGGGCTTGTGTCATTTGTTTTTTTCTAAAATAAATTATTTAAAAATGTCCATCTACGTTGAGTCACTAATTTTATTTTCGACTAGAGGAAGAACAAATGAAATTTAAATTGTTTTAGTTGAAATTGTCTGACAAAGAAATGTCTAGAGTTTTAGTTTCTTTCTCCGTAGGTGCACATTTTTCAAACAAATTTATGACACTTGATTGTTTTGGCAGTTCTGCGTTTGAAACTAAAAATATTTTGTTGGCAATATTTTTGGCTGAGAAATCGAGAGAAGGATAGATACCTTTGACCACACGTGAGGAAATATAAATACAAAATTCGGTTAATGAAAAGTTTCTATGACAAGTTCGTTATATTTATAATAGTTGCATTTGCTCAAAAATATAATAAAAAGTCATACTAAAACAATTTTAAACTTAAAAGTTAAAAAAATCGATGTAGCTAGTATCTTTTGTCGGTCTTTATTTTTTTTATAATGAGCGGACGCTCAAGAGGTCTCTATCACCCTTAAAATGTTTGCATACAACGCTGGTGATGGAAAGTTTGGAAGGAAAGAAAAAGAGGTACCGATGAACGTTGGTTTTGAATGTCAGCTGGTTAAAATGGCTGGGAGTAAAGAGTTCGGTTGAGAATTCTTTCGGCTCAGGAAAGAACCATCAAAATATTTCGCAACACCTTTGGCGACATCGAATATGTGATGAATCCAACGAATGTTGTCCTTGACACGCATACCGAGAATTGAAAGATTTTCGGTTTTAAAGTTGTCAGTGCCATTCAGTTGCGAAAGGCTAGGTGCTCAAATTTTTCCTTCACGAAAGCAGGCCTCATTGTATTTTAGAAGCATTAAATTACAGTCTGTTGATAGTTCCCCAATTGGCTGACCCTACAACATTTTTCCGCTCCCGCTTTTTAGTCAAAATGCAGAAACGTGAGTCCGAAAACGAATTAAAAGTAGCAGACAGAGATCATTGTCGAAGATTAAGAAGAGTATCGGAGACAGACGTGGCTCTCTGGCACATCAGCATTTATTTTGTGAATATCAGAATTGAAGCCATCCAAGAAAACTCAAATTTTTGCGGCGAAAACCGATATTGCTCGTCATTGAGATGTTTTCGTGTTTCGAGATATTTCATGGGCTCAGGCTTCACTAGCCACGTCACGTAAGTGCAATGGATTTGTAGACGGAGAGAAAAGAAGATTCACCTTTGCTCGGAAGGAGAAGTATTGATTAAAAAGCCTACACAGCGGGCACCTCTTTAGAAAAAAAGGTACTTTTGCTACTACGCGAGTGCAAGAGTGGATTCGTCCCATTGAAGATTCGACGCAGTAACAAATCACATCTGGAGCTCCAACTGTCTGCAAGGGAAGTCCTATCTTCACTGATATGGTGCAATTTAAGTACTTTGTCTTCTCTCTTAGGTTTTCTACACATTTTTCTAAGCTAAATGCAGATAATTTTTCTGTTTTTACTGTGTAAGAATTCTTAAATTTTTGTTGTGGGGATAAGAGTCTGCAACCAGCAAAGATTCTAATTTTGATAGAAGGAATTTGCATTCGAGAAGGTCCATCACAAAAAAAACACAAAAAGTGGCTAAAGCGACGTTAAGAAACCGCAGTCATCTATCTGAGGCTTCAAATTGAAGAGACAGGTCTGAGTAACGCAAAGTGCAAAGACTAAGCTAATAAACTGTAGCAGCAGAATATTTATATTCAATCGAAGAGTTGCCATATGGAAACCGGTTCACGTAGTACACTCTAGAGTATATTAGCAAGTGTTTGCTAAAAATCGTCTGTGAGTAATACAATTGTTGAGGCTTGTAGGCCACCGAAGCTATCGCGTCATCATCTGGGATTTGGGATGCTTAATTGTTTCACATCATTATGTTGCGTGTGATTCCAATAACTTGTGTTTTTTTTTTACTTAATCCACCCTCACAATCTAAACTTGGGCGGTTTCGCAGACCAAGGTTTAGTTCTTGCAGACATACGTGTAAGCAATGGAACGAATGGAAATTTACACACAATTTTCATTTCAGCGAACTCGGTTCTATCGTTATCACGATATCTGGAACTTCAAACTATGCCGTAATATAGTTAAAAATACTGTTGGCTCTAGGGTAACAATTTTTACAAAAGTAAGACGGAAGGCTATCTAAAATTGACGCTCCATTACTAAATGTATATGCGCTCGCATGTTCTTGAAAGACAGCATCCCTGATAAAACCACCTGGACTCGCTTTGAGGAGGAGCTTGGCTAGTTTGCTAATCTTACATTTTAACTCGGGATAAGTAAAAAGGTACAGGAACCTGTTGTGAATATGAATGGTGCCCTTACTAAATATCTTCAAGTGACTTTTCGAAAAAGGAAACACCCTCGCAGTTTCCTGGTGGAAATCAGATTTGAAACCCAACGTAACGAAACTTTAAAAATTGTTCAGCCACTGTGACTAATTTAGAAGAGGACTAGAACTTCAGATAGATAGAAATAAAAATATAAGAAGCTGGATCGAATTTTGAAAACAGTCAGCTCTGTGGAAAAAAAGAGATGTAATCAGTGAAACTAACCTGTCTTTTGAATGGGCAAATCAGCCAGAATGGAAACTCTCAGAAGACACTGACACTTGCCCCATTTTCGAGACCCACAGGTTCTATCGGTATAGAACCTGAACTGTTTCAATGTCCACGCCCAGAAGTATTCTAGATGATGCAGCTGTGCTGTTGTATCATGTTTAGGGCGTCTTGCCTTTGAAGATTGATAGAATGTTTACTAATTAGAAGCGGGATGTGGTGTGTGACACAGTGACTCTTTAATTTTCCTCAGTACGTTTTGGGCAACTCTGGCCTAATCGGGGCACATTTGCTCTACGGAAAGAATTGAGAAACTCTGCAAATTATTGTAAATGGCATTTGAGTTTCTCGAGATGGGCAAAAATATTTTAAAAGGAATAAAAATTCGTGGCGTACTCCCTTTGCAACTGACTGCCTTGGCTCGTATCAGAACACAACCTTAGGCAGCTACCATTTTTGACATGCTAATGACTTCTGCTCTATGAAAATCAAAAATTTGTCATGAAATCTATTTGAATCAAGAGTAACTAGGTTACCAGCCAGGTATTTATATCATGAGAATTGCTTGTCCTTGTTTCCAGTATGGGTACCAAAATTGTTGACTACTGATGCAATCGTAAAAATATTTTTTTATTTTTTCATTTGAGGTTTTAAGAATCGAGATACATGTGCACAAGCTTAATAATTTCGGATCTAGCTTCATGGATGTAAAAACATTGCACGCCTTTAGCAAATTCCACGTATTTGGCAAGTTTTCCCATATCAATAGCCATATTTACATCTCGGATTTCGTGATTCGTTACAATGAAGGCTATGTGAAGATTTTCATTTTTAGTTGGTGATAGGAGGCTTTTATAGTCCTTCTTGTTGTTGAACAGAGCAATAAATCCAGTTCCGGTAGCAAATTTTAAGAGGTTCAAGAGCGAATCATGGCTTTGTAAGTCAGAACTGAACCTAATTACCAATTTAATTTGGTGAACAATTTGTAACGCAATGGTTTCGCGAAAATTGTAAAGAGTGAGCTAACAGTAAGTATAGAAATTTTTGTGAATTAACTTAGAGTTTTCCTGGCCTTTGTGGCCATTCATTAGAATAAATTGCTTTTGAAGAAAAATTGTTTCAGCGAGCGAAATCGGGACGTCATTTGTAGTTCAAAGCCTTTAATTCGTATGCCATTTGGCCGTTATAGGCATATAAATCAACGGCTACAATCCTGAGTAAATTGGTGTAGGTTTGGCTCATTACACAGACTTTGGCTAACAGTGGTGACTTTTGTCGTGTATACCTACTATCCGTGTATGACTCGCGGCGGCCGAATCAATCATTAGTCTTGCGAAATGTAACTATCACAGAACACCAATTTTCGTTAAAACTTTGAAAGCTAAAACTATGTTGTTGTGTGGTTAACAACTTCATGAAATGAATTGCGTTATATTAAAGTTGACATCTGTCATGGCTGATGAATGTCAATAAATGACAACCAACATCCACATCATCTTTTGGCTCACTCCACAACTGGATTCTACAAAGTAGTATTCCTAAAAATCTCACAGTCTTTTAAATGTGTATACTATTTCTCATATCGAATGTCGTAACTGCACAATATCTCAAGTGTCAGGATTGCCTACATTACTTTAGGTCAAGGAACGTCCTTGTTCCAAGATGATTTCCATCTCAAGAAACTCCTTAAGTGTGTTCAAAAGGCTTACGGAAAGTAAAGTGCATGTCAATATTATTCTGCTAATGAAAGGGTTCATACGTATCTGTATTTACATACATACGAATATATGTTGTCAGTATACGTCAAAAGTAAATTGGTTGGAATTTTTTTCTGCCAGAGTGCGTTCACTCTTAAGGGGGGATTGCTCGTGCATGAATTAAGGTACATGTACACGAGTACTCAAAAGTACAGCAAAACATAGATACTCCCTACTTTTCTCTCTTAATGTTGCTAGCTATTTTCATTTCTTTTCTCCCTTAAAAAACCAAAAAAAATAAATTGTTTTTCCTTTTCCCAGTTCAAAGGACTAAAAGCAAGCATTAATTACTTTTCACATTTTACACAGTTGGTGGTGCTTCAGTTTTACTCAACTGGTGAGGCAATGGTAATACGACTAATTTAACTACGTTTTCTTCAAGCAATTTATTCCAGTTTTTGGTGTCGTGAAAATATGTCAGTTGGCATATCCAGCTGAGATATTTATTTATCCCGAACTCCAGATTTTATTTCGCCTGATTCCATGCCTAGCAAAGCATTTCGTGTTGATTTGCTACCTATTAGGAGTCCCCATTTTTTTTTGTGATTACGGAAACAAATATATATACATAACTGAAGGTATTTAACAGAAAAAGTAATGAAAAAGAATCAACGATTTGGAGCCTTTATTCAACAGAAGAAACATATGGATTTAACCAAATAGTAAAACACCCGAAATAGGTATTCGTCTGAATGGAATCATGAATGGATGAAACCTGACTATAATGGACGATAAATATTTCCTTCTTCCCTCAAATCAAATACCGTGAAAAATAGCAGCTTTCAAACAAAATTCACTATAAAATTTGTCTTTGTATATCGACAGTAAACGAAAACATCTTTTAAAATAAATTTTATTACACGTCCGACAAGGTATTGCTGCAGGTGACTAAATGGCGGGAAATCATATTTAGGCACTTAAGCACCAGAAGAGAATCTAAGTCGCAATAAAATTTAATACTAAATACTAACCAGCATCTCTTTGCGTGATCGCATCTAAAGAAGGTTTATTTGGGCATTCAAGCTACAATAATTTTCCATAGAGTTTTAAAAATGGCAGCGGCCATTCGTGATTACCATATTGGCTCTTTTAATGACACTTTTCAGTGTTTTCTTCAGTCGATAAGTTCTTCACTTTTTGACGGTTGTTCTCCTTGAGGCCTGACAGAGTTTATTCATATAAACTCGTGAATATAAACAACTCTAATAGAAAGAAGTCTAGCGCAGTCAAATCGGGTAATCTTATTGAGGAATGAAAATTCATTGATCATCACTCTGTAGTGTTCACCATTCACAGTGACCATCTCGACCGTGCCGTTCTCAAAAACCGAAAAGTGGTCAAATGACTCCTCTAGTACACCATGCATTGATATTTAGAAGATGTAATGGCTCTTTGTGCAAAACTCACGAATTTTCAGTACCCCAGAATCACAAGTTTTGTTCTGTTCACGTATCCACGTAGATGGATTCATGAAAATCGTCTAGTTCATTGTTGAAATTCAGGAGGACTCTAGTGTTGGGTACACGCGATTTACAATCAACACCTATCATCTCTTAGACTTTCTACACTTTTTAAGAAAACATATTCAAGTCTTACACCAAAATGTACCGCAGAGATGTGCATGGAATGTCCAATTGCTGGTCAATGTCGACGGAGGATCTTCGATATCTTCAGCAACGGCAGCGAAATTCTCGACCGAACGAGAGGTAGGAAGCCTTTAAGGGGCCTGCTTGCACGTTGCGCCAAAATCATTGACGAATTGTCTATCAAAAACATAGTGAGGATTATTAAACTTTTATTAAGAGTATAAGTACAGATTTTGGCCATTTCAGAAACCGCCTGTGAATACATACGTGTGAATTGTAAACAATCTCAATCCCCATTAAATTTTACATGAGAACGTCATCCATAACATTTTAATTCATTTTGGACTTTACCATTTAGTGTGAAAAACAATATCATTCAAATGGCCGCTTCGGGAAGGTTCGCAGCATACGATTCTTTTGAGGTAATTTTCAACCACTTTTTCGCACATTTCGGGCGGTATCTCGGCCATAACTTAAGTAATGTTGGTTTTTAATGCGTCTAGAGTTCGAGAACTATTCGCGTAAACACGGTATTTTGAGTAGCCCCACAGGAAAAAATAGAACGGTGCCAAATCGTATGATCTTGGTGGCCAATTGACGTCGCCAGAACGTGAAATTACGCGACCAGGAAACTTCTCACGCAATAATGCCATAATTGCTCGTGTTGTGTGGCTAGTTGCCTCGTCTTGTTGGAACTACTTATCGTCCAAATCATGATCTTCAATCGCCTGCCAAAAAAGATCGCTTATCATTCGACCATATTGCTCCGAATCGACTGGAACCGTCCGCCCATCGGCATCTTCGAAGAAATACGGACCAATGACACCTTTCGACCATAGAGCACACCAAACAGCCACCTCTTCGCTTACTTGTTGGTTTTCTGAGCTTCATATGCGGCAATTTCGTTTGTTTCCATATCCACCGAGTGAGAAATGTTCCTCATCCCTGAACAAAATGTTGTTCGAAAAATCGGTGTTTATTGTCTGTGGATCCAACACTCAAGAAGCGTATCTACGGCGTTGTGAATGGTCAGCAGGCTTCAATTGTTGTGTAAGTTCAATTTTTTAAGGATGAAGATGTAAATCCAAATGCAAAATATGCCATAATGAGGTGTACGACACGTTCAATTGCTGCGAACGCCGGGAAATCGCTAAATTCGGATCATCAGCAACACTTGCCCTTACAGCAGCAATATTTTCGACTGAGCGTGCATTACGATGATGCACAGGCATTACGACATCAGTAATGCTTCCACTCTCTTTAAATTTCTTCACAAATTTCCAATTGCTTGGGTAGTCGGTCGATTATGACGACCATAATCATCGCGTAATACGCGAAAAGTGGCTACTTTTGAATCACCACTTTTGTAGTAAGTTTTAATAATTTTAACGCATTGCTCGATTTGTAAGCGATCCATTATTGTTAATGGCAAATATTTAACTAATATTATGATACTTCAAATGATAGCTGAGTTTGGCAGGTGTCAAATTCCAGCGTTACCAACTTGAAACTACGAAATGAATGACCCTGTATGAATCCGCAGAGACGCCGTGCGGAGCGTAGAGTCAACGGAGAGTGCTATTGATCTATGATGGAGCGGGTGGAGATTGAATATACCACTCAACAGAGCATTTTGGCAAATTTATTGAAGAAAACGTTCGTTGATTGCATAATAGACTTGTAGTAAGGGCTAAAGATCATAGGATTATCTTGTCAAGTTGACAACTCACGCTGCCTTGATGTACGACTTAGCAGCCATACCGCGCTATGGTATTAAATGTTTTTTTTAGATGAACTTGATATGAGCAAGATAATACCTTATAAGTCGTGACAGCGTTTCCAAAATGGGCATAAAGACGTTCAAGTTGACGATTTTAATTACATATGCCACATTATCAAACGATCAATAAGGAGCACTGCTTATAAATTCAACACTGTTCGTTATAAGCAATCCGAAATAATGTTCGAATTTGTGGTGGAACAATTCATAGTCCTTGTACCACGATAATGTACTTCCTTGCTTGTTTGTGAGATCAAAAGCGTGTAGCTAAAAGAGCTAATGGGGACTATTTTGAATTAAATATTATACGTAAATTTATTCCGAAAGTGTAAATTTGTTTTTTGAACACACTGTAACTTTATAAATACATATCCATTAAGCCAGGTTACCACTCAGCTACGTGCTACAGTCCCGGATTGATTAATTATTGAGGAAATAAACTAGCACATAACTCACAAACTTCAAGTCTTGCTCATGATACTTTCACATATGTTTTGGCAAAAGTTGAAAATAATTAATAGCGTCTCGTGGTAGAAATGACCACAAGCAGAAGCCTTTTTGGAAAATATTTTAACAGAAACCACCTATGCTGTTACAAACGTAACGATACAGCCTGTAAAGTTTATACAAATCTAATAAGACTTGGGGTCAGATGATTTTCTTGTAAAAAGTTAAACAAAAGCTTCCCCTCATTCGTTGTCCTACAATCCCACGGAATGTAATATATTTATACGGGGCCAATTCCAAAATTCGATCTATGGATACAGTCGTATCGTGCGAATGAAGATTCCCAAGATACAAAGCATGGCAGAGCTCTCCTAATAGCCTGATTTTGCTAACCAAGTACGATAAGGTGTTTTTCCCAATGTATAGTTCAATAAGATCCAGTGTTTCATAGCTGCGTTATGACCGCGGAGGGAATTCGACCACCTGCGGGACTGGTTCGAATGCATAATAAAACACGTATACCGGCTCTATGAGTTGATGAGTGAGAATATTTTTGACAACCTTCAAGTCACTGCTTAGCTCCGCTTTAAACCCTTTAAGATCTTTGTGCACTTTATCGTCATCAACTTGTGTCCAACAGAACAGCATTACCTGCCATCGAGTTTAATATTCTGCGCTTTTGACTTTCTAGAACTTTCTCGAATATTCTCACTGCATATGATATTACCTTCATCGACCTTTAATCGTTGCAGTTTTTCGTGCCGTTTTCGTCTCTATACTTTGGTTAGAGATCTAATCGCTTGCTGTTATTGCGTTCGACAAATTTAATTCACACTCCAAGGTTGTAGAACTTCTTCGTTAGAAGGCGTGTGATCCAACTTTCTATCTGTTTCAAATTCCAATGTTCCCTATTAAATGGTGTCCCTGATGGTTTTCAATTCATTTCGGCAATTGAGTATCTTGCAAGTTTTTTCAACTTGTTTCAACCTAATATCTCGCCCTTATTGCGAAAATTTACCAAACTTTTGAACATTTGAAGACTTCATTCACTTTTAACACATCACCGACAATGAGTTACCTTATCTGTTGACTATTCAACGAGTCAGATCCCTGTTCTATTTCCATTATAAAATTTATTAAACAACTTTTACCATGCCTCCAACGTAGATATGAGTATGTATTAATA
The DNA here is from genome assembly GCA_928272305.1 of Volucella inflata. NCBI lineage: Eukaryota > Metazoa > Arthropoda > Insecta > Diptera > Syrphidae > Volucella > Volucella inflata. Next base: position 78,354,754 of record OV743719.1, read on the forward strand.
GATACGTCTCAAAAGGCAAAGATATTCTTTGGACTGTGAAACATTTTCTCCTAATTAAATTCGACCCAAACTTTTGGTAGAATTTGACAAGCCAATACAATTGTTTTCCAAGGGTATCCACATTTTCAAAGTAAATGGAAATTGAGGTTAACACTAAAGGGCGCGAAAGATGAACTTTTTCTAGCCATAGAAGGGAGTGGTGACTGCGGATTTAACCATTGAAAGATTTAATGTACGTCATGTAAACAAATAGTTGGTTCTATTTCAAAATGCTTGAAGGAGTTGCCTTTTAAATGCACCACATAAACAGAAGTTTTGTGAAGTTTACACAAAATTTCCAATGAATCTTACACAGTACCCGTACTAACCCATGTTAATTAACAGTTTCTTTGTTCACGAATTTATGGAGTACAGCTAAAATCAGATAGATCAAGATAGATGTAATAGCTACAAATAAGTTTTCATATCATTTCGACTATTTTTGAGGCTAGCTTTAAGAAAGTAACAGTTAAGGCATCAGCAAAACTGTCGAAGATGTTTTTACTGTGGAATTGGCGTTGAGAATTCTCATTCTTTTTGTCTTCATGTTTTTTGTCCCGTTTAAAGCATTTCTCATCGGTATTTGTATTATGTTGAAGTTCTTTATCTCAATGAAAGGTAAATCCTACAGTTCTAGGAAGAAGTATCAATCAGCTGGGATGCCGATGATGTAGTGTCTGTTTTTGCTGTATGTTACAGCGCGGATTGCTTCGTCATCAACTCATCAGCTCTCATTGCCCGTGTTTTGGTACTTAGCATTGTATTACCGCATTTGCAGTTGATATCTTATTGAGGAGACGACGGTAGGAAAGTTATAATCATTGGGTTTGATGATTGGCCTCATGGTCAAACACTCTCTTATTGCTTCGAAAGTCTTAGTTAAATACTTGGATTTCGCAGTAAACCCCAGATCCTGTTCCGATATCTATCCTTTTCAGAATATTGTCATGGAAACTTATTCTTCCAGTAATTCCTGCGACGAATTCAGAGACTTTTCTGCAAAAGAGCGGAGTGCTGGTCATCAGAAAATTTTTGGATAGATTCATTGTGGCGTTCCCACAAGCTGCGGGTAGATGTACTGCAGTTTAAATGCAGCGAAATGAGGTTCGAGTCTTTAAATTTTCTGAGAACTTTGGCTATATTGATTCCAGAGATCCAATGCAGTGCTATAAATCTTGTTGAGGATTTAAAACTGCTTATATGAGTCTTTCCAACAAAATAGCGAAAATTATGGCAGAAAAATGTGTTTTTTAGGCTTAAACGCGGAAATAAGTACCTAATTAGTGCGGAAAACAATTTTTTTCGAACTATTGATTTCTAGCCATCTGCAACAAATATGTATTAAGGCCACATAAGCTGACGTGCTAAAGTCATTAGCATTCAATATTACTAAGGTCTAGGAATCAAATGTCTAACTTGAGTCTTTGAATAGCCGTTTCCGCATAACGAGTTCGACTTAGTATCCATTCCTAGTACCTCCAAGGAAAGAAAGGATTTTATATCCTACACTGCCTTGTTTTTTTTATCTACCTCATTCATTTCTATTTCAGTCACCTTCTTCGGAATAGTTGATATCCTTCAGAGACTGGTATGGAGCAGAGAAAATTTTATTGGTATCCGCCAATAAGTTTAGAAGTATTGCAGTAAGTACTGTCTGAAACGGATCTCGGACTGACGACTAACTACTTTATTTAATACCAAAACATACGATTGTTTGTTTAAGCAACGCTAAGCTTCAACAAACAACTATCTTCATTTAAACTCAAGCAAGCCACCCAACCTGAGGTCTTGTTTTACTGCCCTAGAATAGATTCGAAGATACTTCAAGGCGGTGTTCATTCGGTCAAGATAATCTTGCCTGGGAGTCGATAAAATCGCTCTTTTGTGCTGCTATATAGTCCATACAATTCGTTGAAGTATCTTTTTTTTTCCAAACTCCGCTTATACACACCTTTCCTTGAAAGCAATCAATTTTATTTAGACAAAATTAGTGGTTCTAGGCCATACATTAGAGCTGGGACGATAGAGTCCTACTACTCACATTGAATAGTACATACCACCTTACAGTGAAATATTAAATTCCAAATTTTCAGCACTTAGACTCTATTTTTACTTTTCGATATTAATCATTTCATACTCCTTTTTGTATTTACGAGTATGTCCTTGGCAGATACTCGTAATTTTCACATTTGAATATAATTTTGGCTGAAACGCTTTTGCATCCCCGCGACGGAGCTCTTTTATGCTGCTTTCTATATGTTCCAGACCCGAGTGATTGGAACCTACCACATCAGAGACGATGTCTCTAATATCATCGCCATTGTCGCCATTGCAATGTTTTCTGGGGCTACGGCTGGTATCAAAGGCTTCTCGAAAGGTCTTGGTTGTTATGGCATAAAAGTTTCGAACACTCTCTTCTTGTTAAGTGTTCTTCTTCATTGTTCTTTTGTCCGGGATATTTGCATATGGACTTTGGCTACAGTAATACACATACTCCTCTGTTTGCTCTAAATTTACTGACTTAATTTTTCTTGCCACATCATCCACTATACTGCACTTCCTCTGTGGTACTGCTGAGGCTGGTGAAGAACGCTTCTCATTATGCGCTACGGTTCTTTTTCCCCATCGAAATACTTTCGGTTTCTGAACTTTTTTTTATACAGATGTGCTCGCTCACATAATGCAAATATGTATGTTGATTGCTTACACTCCTAAGCTGAGGCGGTCTGTCAATTGTGGACGTACCTTGGGACTCTCAAGGCCGTTTATCGGAGAAGAATCAGACAGTGTATTTGTCAGACAAAGGGTAAGGGGCTGTATATATATGTAGTTCAGCATGGACCAACTTCCGAACTTCCTTCAACATTGTATGCCGTACAAAAAATATAAGAACAACATCTCGTCCAAATATTTAATATCAGCATATAAGGGTTTTTCATTCGGAAAAAAACAACAACGCTCATGCCACAAAAATGCAAAAGAATCCTGAGAAATCGGTCAGCGCTATATGTAACCTGGGGTGACTTGAAAGTTATACAAAAACAAAATAATGCGTCTTTCTTGTCAAGAAAAGAAATTTTACAAATATACCCCCTTTCCCATATGCATATGCTTCCTTATTTACATTTTTCGATTCCATTTCAATTAGATTATGCCCATAGGTTAAATATGTTATCAACGAAATAAATGCCTTCTTAACAACTGTCAAAAACAATGAATTATTCATACAAAATTTCCACACAACTAAAGATGTTTCTTATGTTTTATCTCACGAAGAATACGATATGTCATGTGTGCATTTGATGTTATTTTTTTTTTTTATCAACAAATCTGCATACTATGGGATTGCGTAAATAAATCGGTCACACTTCTTTGTACTCATTTTCAAGGCGTTGTATAACAGAATTGTTTATCTATTCGTTCGCATACAAGTACTCGAAGCTTAGCAACTTGACAATAATATGACAGATAAACTGATCCGCTGGCACTTTTATTTACTAATTCTAAAGAATGAAAGTAGATTTAATCCTAGCTACATGTGTGAATGTAACTACGAGTATCTCGTAAATAAAACCAGAGATGAATTTCGTATTCATACCAGCTACTCTGAATTGTGCAGGTACATAATGTATGAGTATGTATACAAATTTGAATATATTTACATTCGTGGATGTACTCGTGTATACTTGTTGTTGTGATTTTCGTTTGCAATGTTATTGTTTTGTTTACGTCTCAGTATTAGATGGAAAGATACAACATGAGGATGAATTGTTAAATCCCCAAAAATGGAATGGTAGTACCTAAAAACGCCACTGGCTGATTTTATCTTGTGTAATACATCCATCTAACCATCCATCCTACCATCCATGTATCCATCTATTTCTTCATCCGTCGAAGTAAAAAAAAAACCCAACAACAACCGCATGTCTTTTTCCCAACCAACACCATCACCACTATCATCCTCCCGACAAAGAAAAGTTCACAATCCGAGTACTCAAATGGTCAACCTTTAGCTTCCCCCGTGCACGTATCTAAGAGTACACAACAAGAACCATCAGCTTAAAAGAAACCCCAGAAGAAAAATCACCCCCTGTCGATCCCGTTGCTTCTCATCAAATGAAAACAACAAACGTTCCATGGTATACTAGTAGCACTCTGTACTCGTGCTTGTGCTCCTGCTCGTTGTCGTATTCGTTCGTACGACAAGAAAAAAAGCTCTCTTCGCAACCCCAGGTTTTACGTTAGTTAGTCCCACAAAGCTTGCTCGTATGCTTGAGTATTTTTATCTGGGGTGGCTAAAAAAAAGCTCCCTAGCGACAGCTGGTACTTTACATTGTGCTGCTACTGGTAAGTATGCCTCAGCAAGTGTGCGGTTAACATTATTAGTTTAACGCCAGTTTCTTTCAAAAAAACATTTCTTTACATTTGTCGGTAATAATTAGAGATAGATTTTTCTTCGCCTCCAGTAACACGTGATTTTTAAGAACCAAACCAAATATCCACAGAACCCAGATATCAACTAATTGATACTGCAAGCATACAAGATACGAGCTACACTAGCTACAAGTATAAGCGTTCCACTGAACAGGGATTTAAAGGGAATTATCCGTATCTAACGAATACGTTTGTACTCGTATCTTTTGCTTTTCAACAAATTATATGTTGTTTGGAAAATTCAGTTTTAGTATCGTGTTCGGTGTCTTCGAAGCGGTTTGTGTATCTTTTGTCTGTCCAAACGTATCACTGTCGTCGTGATGACAATAGCGGATTTGACTTCGTTTTGAATTTTTCTATTGTGGGCGCTAGAAATAAAAATAAAATTGTATCTCAATATCTATAAAAAAAAAAAATAAAATATAAATAAATGTTTAATTGAGGAAAAATTAATTTACTCCGCATGGCTTCGGAGTATTCGTATCCGTACATCTAGTGTCGAATTATTGGGGGTGTACTTGTATATTGTCTGTTAAACAATCGACCTAGTCGATTGGAATTAAAATTTATTTCTTTTTCTCTGGTGCAAGTAATTTTAAAATATTCCCTCCTAACCTCCACCACAACGAGGGACAAATCGTAGAATGGATGAAGGGTGAAAAATCGGCTTGTATATAGGTAGAAAAGATGTTTAATTATCGCTAGAGCAGTGCTGTGCTATTGTGTGCTGTCGTTTATTTACATAAACGGTTATGTACATCAGTCATTTGGCCATCAATTCGATGTTCTATTATTAAATGAGATATTAACTTCGGATCAGTGAATTTTGGGGTAACGCGCGCGGATTTGCCCAACCAAAATCAAAGTGTGTACATAATCGGGCATTCATGTTTTCATATTGATTTACGGATACATTGGTCCGAAAAAATAAAACAATAAAAGGGTTACCTTTGTGTCTTCTCACACGAATATTCTGGATGATACAGTTTTGTGTAATTGAGTTTCTGTACATGTCATTTTGGAGCAACCCACAGATACGTCTTTTCCTACATAATTAACCCTATCCATATACAGTGGTTAATTAAATTTGGAAAAAAAAAATTTGAAAGTTAAATTAGAGAAAAAAGTGTGTAGTGTAGTGTAATATTGTTCTGGGAAAAATTTTGGATACAAATTCATTGAAGAAATTTACGTTTGAGGTAAGATAAGACTTCTTTTTTTTCTGTAAAAACAAAAATAGTAAAATATTTAAACAACTGGAATCCATTGATTGATCGACGATTACTAAGCGCTAATTAAATTGTGACACATGCAATGGAAAGAGTTCTGACGCGTTCATGTTTTTTTTTTATTTATGTTTATTTAAATCTAACTTAAAACTGTATAAAATAACGGGGTTTATTTTTCGCGCATTTTTTGTGTTAAAGTGATATTTTTTTTTTATTAAACTATTTCCCGGTACAAGATTTTGTGTTAATTTCAAAATTAGTTCCTTTCTCGTTATGAAGCAATTTAATTTGGTATAGGAAAATGTTTTATAAAAAGCTAGCCACATAAAATTGACAACACTTATAGGGAAAAAATGTCCTTATTTAAAATTTCAGATCGTAAATTTAAAAATATGTACATCTCCGACTAAGAAAATGTCTTGATTCCCTTGAAACCTCCTCTATTTTGTGGTGCTTTGTTTGACCCTTGCTTTATCAGATAAAATCATCTCAAGTCTTGATAGCAAGTTTGATGGTACTCTTATTCTTTCCTGATGAGACCTAAGGGACTGGTATAATTTTTGAAAAATTTGCGCGAATGTACTGCCAAAATTTAAAAAGATGTTTTTAAACAAAACTATTGCTCTTTCTGCTTAGTTCCAAATTACATGGTCACATCGAAAGAGTAAGGGATGTGTATGTATTCGTATTTCTAGGCGACAACCGTTATTAGCTGAAGTATTTCATACACATTTTACCATTTATTCAGACATAGGTGATGAATATTTGGATTCCTGTCCCTGTTCTGTCCAAGATTTTAGTTTTGAACATTTCCCATTAATGGTCAATTAGGGCACCTTAATTTTGACCTAATCGTGAAACACGTACAAATTTTAAGATTGTTTCTTGGAAATATGCATGTACAGTTTTCGTGGAGGTTACGATCGAAAGAACCGACCAACACTGAAAGCAATTCGCACGTAGTTACGTAATTCAACTAGTAGAAGTAGAAGTACTACGTTGGTGAGGCTGAAGAGCCAAAAATCTCTGACCCATGACTTTTGCAGCAATTAGCCTGGTTGACTATGGTAAAATTTATAAATTTTCGACTTGCGTCAGAACGAGATCAGTTCACCAAAAGACCATGGACGGTACACAACATATTCCAATTGATGTACCATTTAAATTTCAAAAAAAAACAATCTTTCCTATCATCGAGGTACGTTTTAACCGCTCTGGGCATGTTTGAATGCAATGTTGCTAAATATGGGAGATGCCAATACACATGTGGTTTAGGAACGACCATTCTTATGACAAACAAACCCAATGTGTGGTATTGGCAGGTGGTGTCACTTTAACCTACTTTTAAAAATAAAAAGAATGAATGGCAAACAGATACGAATATACTAAATGAACCGCTTTGAACGAGCATGTTTAATGTTTTTTTTGGCTCGAAACCAATGATTTTTGTGAAGTTATACTTTGTGGTCAAAAAGTATTTAAATGGGGATTTCTATAATTTTTTCTAAGAATGGTTGAATTTTAACAGATATCTGTGGACCAAATTGTTAACATGGAAGATTATTCTAGCGTTGTTTTTCATTTGTGTAAAATTATGAGCAAACAACTCTTGGTTCTTGCATCACAATCTCATGTTTTACACTGCGTTGGTGACGCACGTGACTTTTTGACTAATAATTCAACTCAAAATGTTCCACAACCACTCTATTCGCCCCGATTTAGTTCCTTCTGATCCGATCCGAAGGCTTTTTGTTTCTATTGTTTCTATTCTATTGTTTTATTGTAAAAGCGTTTCGAAGACTGAAAAAAACTTAAGCATAGCCATATTCTATCCGAAGGGGATAAAAAAAATTTGAGAGAATACTAAGCCATTTGTGTTTGATGTGAAAATGCTTACTACTTACTACACAAGCATGCATCTCCCATCGGAGGTGGCTACTTTAAATAAAGAGCGCGCGCAGTAGAAGTGAAAGGTTTGATTCCCGAATCCTTTCTGGTTTTGGCGACATCCAATAACAGCCAAGATCTCATGCGATTCAACGCTTTGTGATGACCATTTTTCAGATTCGTTTCAGTTTTCTACAAATTTTTGTGTCCTTCAATATTACTCATGTCTGTTGATACTATTTGTTTTTTGCGCAGCACTTTGTGAATTTGCAACCAAAACGATATTATCTAAGTAAGGATACTGAACGTTCAGCCTTGATTTAGTTCAGTTTCCATTTTAAGCCAATTTGATAGAGTTGACCCACAAGAGATGGTTGGTTTAGTTTTGCTCTGGAACCTTTGAAACTATTGAAAAGTGTATATGAGAAAGATTTCAACTTAGTTTCACTACAGTTTCGGAAAATGTGATAATAGTTTATTGAATTAAGGACTGCTTTCAGGTTCTAAAAGTGAAAGCAAATACTTTGCCCACCTTTGAGTGCTTTTTGGTGTAGAAATTTGTATATCCAATTTGCATTGAGTTATATTTTATATTATGAGTGATGTGTTTACAAATGGCAAATTTTTAGATGCTTTGAAGTCTCTTTTGAAATTTATGCTTATTTCGTATTAATCGTATTCCCAGGCCACAGCATTCGTCGAAACTTCCTTAGGTTGACTAGTACCTTATTTAAGTAATTTTTGTCGTTTTTACAATACATGACCATTCTCACCCTTCAAATAGTTGATGACCATGGACTCGTTATCTGTTTACCGGAACTTTCACTTTTTTCCCTTTAGACCGACTTTTTGATCTGTTCAATCACCACCGGTAAATAAATTTTCTGCTTTTTTTCTAATAAAATCGGCAAAACTGGGTAATATACATTGAGAGAAGGTATGTCGAGCAGGGAAACGCGAAACAAATACGGTAAACGAACAATGTCTTAGGAATTTTCTCTGACGATATTTCAAATACGTAAACAAGATAAGTAGTAGCCTAAGCACATCCTTCTACTTGCACCAATATAGCATTAAAATATACACTCGAGTTGGTTACTATTAGCCCTGACACCAAAGTGTACAATAGAAGATTAATTTTAAGGAATCAGTCATTTGCATTTCTTGAAATCGTAGTTCAATATTTTTACCTGCGACATGATGAATCTAAACTGCAAGCCTACCTAGCGAATTGTCTTAATAAATAATGAAATCCAGTGCACTTTCCACGAACTTTTAAACATATTTTATTCGTTTATCTTTCAGCCTTATTTTCATTTCATTGAGAAATAATCTTTTGACGAAAATGTTTATTTTTCCACTCATTTCATAATTCAAATGAAAGTGGGTTGTAAGTGAACTCCTAGCAGGTGCTTTCGGTACTATTTACGTTTTAATTTAGATACTTTGCGATTCATTTACCCGAAAGATGCTTTGAACTATTTTCAGATTGATGTGTGAAGAGATTACCACTAACAGACGATTGATGAACTCTCTGCAAATTTAAGTCAAATCGACTGAAGACCCCTGAATACATTTTTGTGGAATCAGGTCAAGAGCAAGAAGTCTTCCAATTTGCTATTGACATTGCACCTTGTATCGCAATTACTTACAAACAACTAAATCTTCGATTCAGTTACCATATTTTACCAAGTATCTTTGCTAAAATATTTGTATATACCATATTGTCGATATACCAACGACAGCTACCTTTTAAATTTTCCTGAGTAATCAGAATACTCACTTCTTTAGTCTTGCTCGGAAATCTGGTACGTAATAAAGAAATCTGATGCTATGGTGAATAACGCTTTTGATGCGCCTGGGATTTAAAAGTCTAGAACTGCTAACTTACTCCTACACAGATTTTCATCCAAATTTCTAGGCGAGTTGCATTTTTTCCAATCCTATTATACATTTTAATTATTGCTGTATTATGAGATCTCAAAAAAATATTGGTACTGAACTGTAACGATAAATTGATATTGGAAGATCAGCCATTTCATTTTGATCTTAGAAGAGCCTCAACGATAACATGGACCCTTGTGGCACACCGTCATTTATTTTTTAAATATCAAACTTGAAACCTTTCAAGATGTCTTAAATTAAAAGAAACGAATATTATTTGGGGGGACAAACCCATTATTTCCAAATCCTGGGCTTATGTTTGACTATGTCAAGGATCTCAAAATACCAAGTGTAATTATCTTGCTTTCAGCAGATGTTTTGGTCTCACTTCTCTGTGGCATATTCTATCAAATCACTAGTGAATATATTGTTGCCAATCCATACTGCCGGTCGTTAAGAATTGTTCGTGTCTCGAAATATTTTATGGTCTGCCGATTTATCAACATTTTCACGATTTTTCTCATAAAAGAAAAGTGTTGGGTGTTGTGTATTACCTGACTGCCTTCGATGAACAACGATCGCTGTTAAGGATGGAATGAAGGAAATTTGCACATTTGTTTTCATTAATATTCTGATGTGATGATATGGAATAAAAAAAACCAGTATTTTTCATTTGAACTTAAATTGACTTTTGTATTCCACCGTTCAGGTTCACTGGGTGAAAACACTGCAGTTTCGATTATTTCTACAACTTGTGGTATTTTAATGAAAATGGCCAATTGAATGTTCCGAGTTGTTGTAATATATTTACTCGAGTACATATTTTGGCCAAACAGGAAGAAAGAAAAATGATTGGTTATGGCATTTATCACTAGGCAGAATTTTGTGTTGTTGGTATTGATGGTATTATTGTAGAACATAAGAATGATTCAGAGGCACTATATGCATCATATGAATTACATGTTTGAGAAATAATATATGTTATCACACGTCGTGGTTTTGTGACCTAGCAAAATGTATCCCGTGGTAGCAGTCATGACGCAAAAATCTTTGAAACGTTTAAATTTTGAAGCAGATATTTAATGATTGAATTGTAGTGCGCTACATTTAATATTAACTATCTGCTAATAAACTCTGGAATCGATTACACAAGTAATTTACCAAATACCAAATGGTTAAAGTGACGATGCTGATTCTGACAAAAAAAGATTTCACAAATGAGAGTGACGAAGCTGGTTCAATTATGCCCTAATGATCGTAATATAAAGAAGAAACAGTTCTTAATTAAGAGAGAACAATTTAAATATCCTCCATTGTAGTAAATACTACTATTTACTATTTTAAACTTTTTTTATTTGATAATTAGTGTCGATATCAGTCGTCGCTGATTTTGTTTTTCTTTTTTCATCTGCACCTCAATTTAATTTTTTGTTTTCTTTATTTTTTTTCTGCTGTACGGAGACATGAATTATGTTATAAATTTTAGCTGGAACCTTTAGATTCCGAACGAATAAAAACCCTCAATTTAACAAAAGGGGGAAAAAAATTAGATGTAGGTATATAACTTAATTCGTGCGGTTTTTTTTTCAAAATTTGAACGTTTATTTAAGAAAAACATATACAATAGTATTGTTCAAAGTATTGCCCATCTGAAGCTATGACTTTTTCCCATCTTTCTGGCAATTTGTGGATCCCACCCCAAAAGAACTGCGCCGGCTTGGCAGCCAAGAATGAATCAAGCCAATTTTTGATATTCTGCTCTGATGTGAACCGTATTTCAGTGAGGGCGTTCTGCATCGACCGGAACAAATGGTAGTCAGAAGGGGCAAGGACTGGGATAGAAGGCGGTTGGGGTAAGACTTCCCATCCACTGTTTTCCAAATAGTTCTTAACCGGAATAGCTACGTGGAGCTGAGCGTTGTCATGATGGAAAATTATTGCCTCGTGTCTGGTCGCATATTCTGGGCGTTTTTCGGCTACTGCTCTCTTCAACTGGTTTAATTGTGTTCGGTAGCGTTGTCCATTGATAGTTTCACCCGGTTTTAGCAGCTCATAATACAGCACACCCATCTGATCGCACCAAATACAGAGTATTACCTTCACGCCATGGATATTCGGCTTTGCCGTTGATTTGGCTGGTTGGCCGGGTTTCACATATGATTTTTTGCGCTTGGGGTTGTCGTAATGGATCCATTTTTCATCACCAGTAACCATCCGATGCAAAAATGACTTCCTTTTGTGGCTTTCCAGCAGCATTTCGGACATGCAAAACCGCCTTTCGACGCCTCTCGGCTTGAGTTCTTGTAGAACCCAATTTCCTTGCTTTTGAATATATCCAGCTGGTTTTAAACGTTTTGAAATGGCTGCTTGAGTGACACCCGAAGATTCTGCGAGCTCTTCTTGTGTTTGGCAACAATCTTGATAGAGTAATGCTTCCAGTTCTTCATCTTTAAACTTTTTTGGCTGCTCAGGACGTTCATCGTCTTCCAAGTCAAAATCACCACTTTCGCTCAGCTAACGCATATTCATCATAAACTTCCACCAAAATACGATGACTTTCGGCAGCAGTTTTCTTCATATTAAAATAATGAAGAAGAACTCCCCGCAAAAATACTTTTTCAGGCACAAAGTTCGACATATTTGAGTGAAAAAAAATTATTGTTGTTTACGCTTCAAATGAATGACATATACTGAAATGACGTACAATGACAGTAGCTTTCCAACGCATGTTCCAATGGAATAATAACAATGGAATAATACAAATTACGCCATCTCTTAGCAAACCGCACGAATTAAGTTATAGACCCATACTATATGTATATAAACACAGCTTGGTAAATAATATTCCTGATTGACTCTAAAAAATAAAATTGAGACACAGTCTCTGTTTATTTTTCGGTGTTTAATTTAAAATATTCTCCTCCAGATTCAGTACATTAATTACAGCGATTCAAATGTCTGCTGTAGCTCAGTTTGAGGAATTGCCCCCAGTATCCGTGTCGAAGCTGCTTGAATGGTCGAAATGTCATCAAAAAATTTATGAACAATGAATACTTTGTGACTCGGAGCATTATTATACAACAGAGACCCACTATTTAGACTGCGATATTCGGGTCGAATACAATAGATTCTCGCTATCAAACGGTTTAAAACTTGAAGATAATATGCGGCAGTCACTGTTTCAACAGTTGGAACTAATTCTGCAACAAAACACGTTTCTTCGGTTGTTAGTTGTACTTTTATTCTCCCTATTCAAATTTAGGTTAACAGTATACTCGTAATGAATTTAAAATTTGATATCCGTTTCTGCAGTTTAAGTTTTATCTTAACCTTCGATTTCTTGAACAAATCTTTGCCATTCACCTTGCAATTTAGTTTCGTGAAATGAATGCTTTTCAGTTTTCAGCATTGCTAACTGATTCTATGCGGTCTTCGAAGGTGCAGATGGGATGCATTCTAAAATTATTGCATCGGTGAATACTTGCATTCTAAATTTAAAACATTTGAGTTTTCCTATGTAATAATGAAATCACCTTCTTTAAACGGTTTAGTTTCAATTTATGACCTATCTTAAATGTGAAAAAATTACTATAGACAAATTGCTAAAGAATGTCATCACAGAGCAGGTCTCTTCTATTTTGGATATCAGCTTTCAAAATAAAAATCACCAAGTTAAAGAAAGAACAAAAAATCGACCGCTTTGAAAATAATTTACATCTTATTTATTTTATGTTAACAACGATTTTTTTCTTATTTGCTAAGACTTCTGTAAAAGGTCCAAATTATATGAAAAATCATTTATACTCAGCCTATTTCAAGGACATTTCAATCTACAAAAGTTAATTCGCTGAATTATATCATTAATATAATGCCAGTATGGAAGTATTCATGGCGCCTATCGTGAAAGCATTTCTTTTTTGCCACCCATACCGAACGATATTTATCCACATAAATAAATTAACATGTAATTCATTAAATGGCTGTATCTCATCTGTACATTTTTGTCCTTCTTTTGTTGTGCGATGTCAGTTGGACTATTAAATTAATGTTTCTAAACCCATGTATGTCTTTATTTAATAGTTTATTCAAATAGCTTAATAAAATGTCAACCCTTTAAATTAATACCTCAATCGTTGGTTTATTTCAAAAAGTGATTTATTCTTTTAAATTAAAAATGAAGGTCATGTTGCTAGATAAAATAGAATAATTTTCGCAGCATTTTAAAAAGGTTTTTTTTTTGTTCTGCATCCTGAATTTTTAACATATCTCTCTCTCTCTTTGTCTGCATGTTTAATGATACCTGCTATACAAATTTCAAGGTTTTCAATCTTAAATCAACAAAAAAAAAAAAACTGATTTGATGAATTTCAATTTTTTATGATTTATTGTTAAGAGATAAAACGACGTTAAGTAGGTTGATAGACGCTTCAACGATTTATAACTGCTGATTTTGATGAATCTACGTTTAGTAGGAATGTTATCTTACTTTGAATAAAACTGGAAAAGGCTTTCAGACCTAGAACCTTGTGAGTTACGGAATCTCTATCTCTGTTGACTAATGATAATGCTATGCATGAAACCAAGTTATTCTTCAATCATTTTAAACATTCATTCATCGTTTTTTTTGATATTATACACCAAAAGTCCGTAATTAAAAATGCCAGTTAAAATATATTGTTGTCAATTGTTTTGGCAAAATATAGTAGATAACTTTTTCAATAACTGCCCTCTTAGGACCCATATTCGTCAATTCATAACTTGATACTTTATTTTGTAAATAGAGGTGATGGTCTTTGAAACTAGCATTTTGTTGTTTTGATTGATAGATCTTCAATAGGGACAACTTTGAAACCGTGCTGTTAATATTGAAGGTTCTTTGACTATATTCAGTACTTATTGACAAACTATCGTCACCACTTTCATCAAAATCACACTTTTGTACCATTTAAAAATCAATCAATCAATTCACAAGGCGTTTAGAAGAAGTACTTGACTTTGTTGGCATTGGCACCCATAACATTATTGATCAACTGAATTCGCTATTCGCCTTTTCAGGGACGTATTTCTAATCATATACTCCTCAAAGCCCTCAACGTAATACTCGTATGAGTATAGAAAAAGCAACAGCCGCTTTAAATGAAAAATTTTGAGTTGTCAATTCATCGTCGATAGCATAACGTTGGTTTTTTTTCCAGCCAGTATGTTGACAACTTTGAAAAATAATGTATCCGACACTCTGGTCAAGCTGGTGTAGTAAGTAAAGCCATGAGACGAATGGCTTGCGACAGGAACTTGTGGGTTAGCCTCTTTAGCTGCGTGAATTTGATCCAACTGCACTCAGTGTTTTGTGTCTTTACGCTAGTGGTACTCGTATCATCTCTCAGAATTGAGGCCGGAGTTCACTTTGAAGTTAATGGATAACATTATCGAACAAAAATCAGTGATTATGAAAGAATTAACTTAGTGAGAACTCGATTTAACGTCAGCATTTTGTAATGAAATTAACCCCAATTGGGCTGCTTTACATCTGTTGATTACTTCTTGTGGAGCTATTTAATTCATACTGATAAGCTGCATCTTATTCAAGCCTTGGTAGCCACTATTCTTCCCGTTTAATGGAAAAACTGTTGCCGAAATTTGGACAGATAGGACGTGCTGAAAAACAGCCAACTCCGATTTTTCTATATGTCATTCCTAATGTTGGAATCACTGGCATTTTCAGGCAAGGCCTAACTAAAAAAGTTTTGTGAATATTGCGTTTAAATATTCATTGTCAATTCTGTATTCAAAAAGTAATGTCTATGAATTCTTGGTCTATTCTGTCATACTGTTAGTGGCAACAAATGTTTTAAATTTGAATTTTCTCTCAATTTCATACCAAAAATAAACCAATATTCCGCAACTTTGCTGCTCTAATCCAGAAGAATTAATATCTGCTCTAGTTTGCACATCTAGATGATGATGGCTGTTTTAAAATCTGCTATCTGTTCCTTTCACTATTATGATTTATACCTAAATCGGTTCAACTGAGTGTATATTTTCTTATTAGTAATAAGACAACCACTGAAACCACAATATCGAAGTTAATCCCCCTTTCTTTGATCCTTGTACTTTGCGCTGAACTATCAAAGCCGTTTCGTTAAAAAAAGTATTGTAGTAGCTCCGACTGTTCACTTTAGTCTTATGGAGATACCGTCTGATGCAATAACACCAGAACTCAATTGCTGGAAAAATACGAAATCAACTTCTCCTACGTTCAGAAATGGTTAAATGGTTGGCTAAAACTTGTTCTCCTTAACCGATTTTGTATTCCGCACTGTTGTCCGATAACGTAATTCGTCGGAAAACGTATGTATGTTTTCCAAGAGGACTTGGAACATTTTAAATGACATTAAACTATATCATGAAACATAGTTGAAGTAAGAGAAATGTCTGCTTCTGCGGTGAAAGTTAGAGAAGGTGTTGCTGAAACTTCGCACAACTTCTAAGATATTTCAAGAGCTCAAGATTTCTCTGTACGCAGTCGGAAAGGTGAATTCACTGTGTCCACTTTGATTCTAAATCACAATAGGATCACTTCAAATGAGATACATATCTGATAAAATTGTTACGTAAGTTTTACAGTACCGGAAACAGCGTCGGACGTCTCTAAGTGGTCAACGACTTTCCTGCTGTACATCAGTTACTTTATTTTGCTAAGCAACAAAGTGCGCTAAGAATAAGTGCCAAAGCATTATATAGAGCATGCTGTGAGAGTAAATAATAATAACACCGCGGAGATCTACTTCTGTGAATGTTCGATATACGCTCGCATCAGGCTGCTGATACTCGCCGCTGCTGGTAATGTAGTCATTTTATAACCAAAGCGTTTATTCATCTTTCTATGAACAACTTAGAAGTTTCAGTACAAGGAGTACAATATACTATAGTCCCTTGAGTGAGTGCTGTACTCCAATAGAAATAATGAACTCGTCTTCAAGACTGTATTGTAAAAATTCTTTGAGCGTCTAAAGCCTACGTGTGTTGTTGTTAAGAATAGCGAAGTTACATAACAACAAAAAAAACAAAAAAACAAAAAAAAAAACACTGTGGTGCTGGCAGCCCGGTATGGGCCATGGCCTAGCTTCTTGACACTCATTTGTGTTGCTCATGTTGTCAGTTTTAATCACATCTGAGCGGGGCCTACGGTTTAACGCCGAGTCCGAACGGCACTCCTTAGAAGCTTTTTCGTAGGCAATTTTACTTTTGGGAGTTTGCCATTGTCCGCCGAAAGGGTGATGGAGATTTGAAAAATTGTTTGGTGACCCAGCCAGGAATCGAACCCAGACTGTTTGCGTGATAGTCCAATGAGCTAACTATCGCGCCATCGCCAACGAAGTTACATGAATGCATCTTAATATCTAGGTTGCAATTTTCGTAGCGTCAACTTATTTCAAAATGATCGATCTAACAAAATATTCGCACCATCTAGAAAGATACTTAGCTGATCTTAGGCTAAATTGTGCTCTTAGATAAGGTTCACATTATCAAAAGTATCACATAACAGGTGTATGTAACGTAATTTTCCATCATGCGCCTAAGCAGAGTAGTTTCTGTCGACGGATTTGCAAGTTGCTTTTAGAGGCAGTTATTCAAAGGTAGGTGGTGATTTTGTGTTACTATAAAATACGATGCATATATATGTATATATATGTGCGTATATGTATGCTTTAAGGCCTAAATATTTTGTAAACTTAATTTATAAAAATTAAAGCTTTTGTGCGCCATAATTAAGTTTTTTTTAGTCCCTGCATTTGTCTCTTTTAATAATGCTTACTCGTATTATCTAAAATGATCTAGGAGAGCGAAACAACACAATAAAAATCGTTAAGGCTGAGCAAACTAATTAAGTTTTTAACTTTAAGGAACTTCCATTCATTCATCTTGAAAGTTCTGCATTGCTGACTTTGAAGAGGTGCAAAATTGCATGAGTAGTAAAAATCGGTCATATAAAATGATGAGAATCAACAAGAAGGAAGTTTACACAAACTGAACTATTCTTATATTCGAATTCAGTGTCACTTTGTTGTGCAATTTTGTTCATTTTGATACTCGTTTTCGCTCAATGTGAGGCGATAAAATGCAAACCTAAATATCAAAATGACTAAATTTACAAAGACTTTGGAGATTAGTAGAACCGAAGTAGTCTTTTTGTATTTTGAAATATCTGCAGGCAATGGCGTGCTTGGTTTTTGATCGAAAATACAAATATTTTTGTTCCATTTTATTTGTTTCAATTGGCGTTAATAATATAAGTTATAAAATACATACCCAATTAAGTCTGGTGTTAGAAGGACAAATATGTGAACTCCAGGACACAAAAGATAGCAAGTCGATTTTAATTGAATTATGTTTTCAAATTCGTTCATTTTATTGTTATGAAATTCGTTTTCGGCTTAGTACGAGTATAATACATTCATATTGTATATCAGTGGTATTAAGTTCAATTGACATTTTCATCATCACAAAGAAGGTGTGATATTCTGTACTCTAATGAATTGCAGAGTGTCAACTCTGTGGCATTAAAAACCAAATAAAAGTATATAAAAAGAAATAATGAGAGAGAAAAGTGTCATGAACCATTAAGAGGGACGTCACAACTCGTCATCATAATAATTTGAAGGATAACATTTCCATTAGCATTTATATTCTTCCGGATTCACACTTCTGTGACTGTGAATATGTGCGTAGATACAGCATCTCTCTGGGCAAATGTATCTCTCTGTCTCTTTCATTGAATACTCATATTGCGCGGGATAACACCTCAGTGCCAAAAATACGTGACTAGATAGTGAATAGTTCATAAGCCTCCCCCTCCTTCAAAATGAAAACCAGCACAGCCCAGACATACATTTCTGACTAGTGACAAAATCGAAGAGCGAAATCACAATTTCCGTGGTGTAGATATGTTATTTTTAAAATGTTTATTATCTGTATCTCGCAAATCTCACTCTGAAATGATTCGTAGACAGAGGTGACACATTTTGCTTTAAATAAATAAAACTGAGTAATATAAATTTTTGAGAGAATTTCTGACAAAGCTAGGTTGATGGAATGCACATGACGAGTCGTATTGGCATAATTCGGCAATCATGAGACGAAGTGCTTATATTTTTAGTGTACGAATACTCAGGCTCAGGCCGAGGAAATAACAAATATACGAGACTCTATTCCTACGAGCATTTCTTTGTGACGAGAATGAAATTAGAATTTTTATTTGGTTTTCCCATTTTCCGTTGTTAAAAAGCCACGAGGAACATTTTGATTGACAGCTTACATAGAATGTTTTGCATGCCAGAGAGACTGAAATCAATGCAAATCGTATTTGCAGGGAATAAAAGGTTGCACAAAATGTCACTGCCAAAAAGGGGGATTTGAAATTGCCACTTGATTAAGGATATGCAGAAAACGTATTCAGCATAGATAATCACGAGCAATATTTTCAACTACGAGCATAAAGGCCTAATGGTATTCAAATAGTTTTGCATACGGATGCAGAACGCATTTTCATTCATTCATTATCATCATTTGCAGTTCACAGCATTCAGAATGCTGTATAAAGTGGCTTAAGTGCTGTTGGGGCTTTATGGTTTGCATTAGGGAAACTCAGTGAAAGCTTCCGCTGTCATTGGCATTACCGTTGTTTGTGTTGTCATTGCTACCGCTGTCGCCATTGCTCTTTGAAATAAATATTTTTTATTTTTTTAATTTCAACTAACACAAAGGGGGAGATGTTAATTGGATAATTAATATCGCGTTAGGTTGGCTGTACTTCTGATAGAGTGACGTATACAATTTACGAGTAGCATAAACATATGATGTCTACGAGTGCTCGAGTTTTTTTGGGTCACATGCAGAGTGAGAAATCGTTTAGAATGTTATGTGGGTATTTCCCTTTTTTTTTAATTTTTAATGTTATATCGAATAATTCACGGGAAAATGACAGGTTGAAATAAAATGGCTATCAGCAAGACGGTAGTAAGAAATATGCATAAGAAGTTTCTGTTCTATTATTTGGAGGGTGTTTTCGTGCAGATTTGAAGCAGAAAAAGGAAAATCCTTAGGGGGCATGAGATTGGCAGCTTTTTAATAAGTTTGGTATTTTGTCTGTACACTTGAAGGTCTATCGGCTTTTTTTTGTATTTTTACATAAAAGCAGCAGAGCAACAAAGGTGTTGTTGATACTACAAAAAAAACCTTGGGTATGTATATATTTTTTTTTTTAGAACATTCGTAACTTTTGAATGGCAATGTTTTCAATAGTGACACTTCGGTTTTATTTTCTGTTTTTAGTTTATTTATTCTTGTTCAAACTTGTTTTGAAAGTAGGGAAGAGGAAACAGCGGGAGACAGTGTATAAACTAAAAAATCGGCTATCATAATTCTTTAGTTAACACAGTTTGTGCTGAAAACGCCAAGTGAAACTGTACTTGCATCCTTGAAAAAACTTGGTTTTTAAAAACTAGTTGAAATCTTTGTAGGTAAATTTACTTTTAAGAACAAAGTCGCACGTTTTCTTAGATATACCATGGTCGAATCGTCTCCTTTTCTTATATAACTTATTTCTTCCTTAGTAGATATTCAAAAACCCACTTCACCAGCAGTTGGTAACTGCAGCCTTATGAGGAAGCAATAAGGAATAGGTGATTGTATATTCCGCATTCTTATTGAAAATGAGCTCTTATCGGTCATTTTTATTAAAGATACGTTCGTAATTTGAAGGCCTGTCGGAGCACTTTCTCAATTTTTTTACGAGTAGGGGTTGGCCTAGCATTTTTATCTGAATTGAAAGTGCATTTAAAAATTCAAATTTTGAATATATTTTGATTTCAACTTACATGAGATCCCCATCCCCCCAGCTTATAGAAAGCCTGTACTTTCTAAGGAAACATCTTCAATGCATCGCATTTGACGTGCGTGAATTGACCAATTCTATCGTCGTCTGGTTGATGTCGACGGAGGTTGTACGAGATCTTAAGCCACGTCAGCGATATTCTAATCCAAACGAGAGCTTCTTGGCCTTCCGTGGCATGATCAGTCCCGTGTTGTTCCAGGCTTTACGATTTGTGCGGCTAAACGTGCGGTGGCTTAGTCTGAATCCTTTTCCGAAGTTCTCAATATGCACAAATATAGCCTACTTTACAAGGCCATCTCTTACAGCGAAACTCTTTACTCTATAATTTTGCAGCGTTCAACAGAAGGTATATATTAGGTGCGGTACTACAGTCTGTTTGATAACATCGTACTCGACAAAAATTAAAGAAGAACTTATAATAATAAAAAAAAAATCAATTGTGCTGGTTTATTTTGTTTATTTACTTGAATGTTTTTCAATTAATATGTTGTCCACTCTCCTCCATTATCAATAATTGCTTGGAGTCTTCGAGGCATGCTTTTTACTAATCTTATAGCATAATCTTGAGACAAAGATCTCCATAAAACTCGTATTTTTCGTGATAATTGTTTGACCGTCGAGATTTTCTTTCCTTGGAGCTTTAGCTTCATGAATGCCCAAACATTTTCAATGGGATTTGCATCCGGCGACTGTGATGGCCAATCTAAAACATCGACGTCATTTCCTTGTTTACACGCACTGCACAAACGACTGCGATGTTTCGGGTCATTATCTTCTTGCAGTAACCAATTCTCATTCCTTCTTTCAAACCACCTTTGGACAGATGGTATTAAGCCTTCTTATAAATTTTGACCATGTTGGGTGCGTTTAAGTTATTTGTAAACATGAACAAATTGCCAAATCCTTGTTTTGCGAAGCATCCCCAAACGTGCTTTTTGCCGGGTGTTTGACGGTTCGCTGGGTTAATTTATTGGATTGTGTACACCAGGTTATCACTCAGACCATGCCCAAAAAGAAGCTTCATCCGAAAAAATAACGTTGTTCCAATCTCTGTACAAATTCTCCTTGGCCCAACTGAGTCGTTTTTCTACGTTTTTTTTTTTTTTGACAGTAGTGGTTTCTTTATTGTGCTTCGAAATTTTACATTATTGGCCTGTAAACGTCTTTGTATCGTATCACAATACACATTTTGACCCCTTTTACGTAAAATCCCTTGTCCTCCACGTAACGATAGAAGAGGATTTTTTTCAAACACGCGTAGAATCATTTTGTCCTGCTTTTTTGTTGTTTTTGGCGTAGACCCACGATCCGGCAAATCATCCACATTTTTAACTTGGGAATAACGGTGCACTCACTTGCTAACAAATGCTTTTGACCTTTTCATGTATTTATCAGCTGCTCCGTATGACATTTTCGGTCCTTTTGGATGCGTGCACAAGAATACTGCTTCATAACGTGATGCAAACGCGACATTCATTTTAAAATTGAACACTCTTTAAATTTTTTTATTCAAAGCATCTTAGCAGAAGTATTTTTTTATCTGCTAATGCAAAAGCCACTTCCAAACCGGTTTTCATAAACGAGTTTTTCCGTATACGATCTTATCAAACGGACTGTAAGTTCTCAAGTCAAAAGATGGCTCCAGCAGTAAGTACTGGTCGATTTGGCATATCTAAAATGTCATGCACCAAGCTTAGACATAGGGTAAACAAACTGTTTTGATGCATTAGTGATTTTGTTTTGGCGTCATATACTTTTGGTTGTGTGAAAATGTCTGATTTTGTGCCAAATAATCGTCATTTGCGGGAAGTGTCGATTTCTTTCTTTCATTCGAAGAAAACAGCGGTTGCAGCGCATCGAGAGCTCCAAAACGTTTACGGGGATGCTGCTCTAAGTGAAACAACTTGCCAAGCCATTTCTAAGCGAGTGCATCCGTTGGGAATGATTCAAAAACAAAGAACTTGGGTTCCTTATAATTTGAAGCCAAGGGACTTTGAGCGTTGTTTTTTCGTGAACAACTGTCCCAATGGTAAAAGGGAAGAGTTTTCTTCATCGAATCGTGACGGGTGATGAAAAATGGATTCATCACAGCAACTCAAAGAGAAGAAAGTCATTGGGATATTCCGGAATGCTCCGCCAAATATTCACGCTGCTCAGGTTATGCTGTGTATTTGGTGGGTCCAGGTATTATGAACGGTTGAAACGTAATGAAGCCATCACTGGGGAACGGTATCGACTTTAATTGACGCGATTAAGCCAAGCACTGCGCGAAAAACAGCCACAATACGAGCAGAAGCACAAGAAAGCAAAACAACGCTCGGCCTCACGTTCCCAAACCCGTTAAAATCTACCTGGAAGATGAGCACTTTTACCGTAACGGTACTAGAGCTCTGCCAGAAAGATGGGCAAAAGTTGTAACTAGCGATGAGCAATGATCCATGATTTGAATGATCCATTTGGAACCATTTTTTCACAATAAAGTTGCATTTTCATCAAATAAAATCAGCTAGAATTTAGTTGCGCACCTAATAGTATAAGGTCATGTAGAAGATATGAGTGATATTCGCTTTAAATGATAGTTCGTGTACCCTAAATAGCAGGTATTTTCAGTGCGAATGCGCTTACATACATAACATATGTGCAATGTGCAATTGACGTAATTGTAGTAACCAAAAACCAAGAAGCCAATAGCGTTAACGCCTTTTTAGAATGAGTCAAAGAATATGTTCATTTTGGACTTTTTTTTTCCTTATAATAAGCACGATATAAGGGGATTTTGTGTACCCTGAAAATGTTGCACATAGCACGGCTTTGGAAAGCACTAGAGGGCTGCCGATAAACGCTGATTTTTTGATTCTGGCAGATGTGGGAATAGGTATTGAATGGAAAACGAAGATAACGACATAGTATTCCATTAAGCAGTTTTATGGGTCAGGAAGAAATCTCGATATTTGAGAATCTATCCGAAGGAGTGCTGATGGGAAAAATGATGAGCATTCATATTAAGAAGGGCGGTAGTGAAAAAATTTATAAAACAAGGCAAGACAAGCAACATTTTGTTCGTGTTCGAGAATGATAATTTACATTTATAATATTTACATCATTTTTAAGTTTTATCACACGATTGTGTGACGAAATACAGAGAGTATTTTGGTCACCATTTCTTTCCTGTACATTGACTAAGAAGCGTAAGACAAGAATTATTTGCAAAAATTAAAAAAAGGGTATCATTAATAGAACTGACCCCTGAGGCACAACAGCATCTATTTTGTGGAACCACTCGATAGGACTTAAGTCAAAAGTTCGGAAAGATAATTGTTAATCCTTTGTATTGAAGAAGAGATCCATCAGTCGCATTGAAGAGACAGAGGCAAAGAGTCTGAAGCAAAACTCTCTCAAATGCCTTGGAATTATCGAGTGCAACTACCTTTCTTTCGCTAGATTTGCAATATATCGACTTGAATACACTTGGTAATGAGAAATATGCTGCAAACTCACTACATTGTATTTGTTTTGTGGAGGAGGATATGTCACGAGTCGACGTTCCATCGGCTTTTCTATGGCATTGGAAAAGAAAATTCGTAAAAGTAATGTTTCTGTATGCTGTTTATCTTGAACTCAAAAAGAAACCTTTATTGATAAAAAAAACTTAAGCAGTAGTCTTACATTTCCAGAAGAAAGGAAGATAACCAATTTGACCAGAGTGTTGTTGTTTGTTGGGATTCATGAGTACTTTCGACGATACACGAGTGCAGGAAATAGTCTGTGCATCATAAACCGGTCGCAAAGTACACATTAAGTAGTTTGAACTTGTCCACAGAGCTGAAATTATGATCATATTTGTTATGAACATAACATTATGAAATAGTGGCTTCTCTCACTTACTAATCTGCTACCTAAAAAATCACATGCTGATGCTTTCCCATCCATGGCAACATACGAGCAATAAGAAAACTATTTTTTACAGCAATCTTCTTATAAATAATTTAATAATTAAATACTCTACACTCATAGTCAATAACCCTTCATAGGTGGTAAAAGTAACAACGATGTAGAATTCCCAGTTTCTGCTGTTTACAGTGTACCAGCGTTTCTGCTTGGATTGTTGTTTCCTTTTCAACATTATTCTGTTGTTTTGTTGGTATACAACGTTTCCTTGGAGTGACATAAAAATAAAAGCGCCAACTCATGCTCATTCCAGGGTTTTTTTTTTTAAAGGCATCTCTTTTACTTCCAGAGGGGCTTCGTATTGCTGCATAAAAAAGGCAAATCCTTTTACGAATGCTCGTACATACCATGTCTGCGTTTTATTCACATTTACTCTTGCAATAAACCGCAAAGAGCAGTATTTAGGTTTAAGAGCATACAGGACGACTTTCAAATATTTAAGTTAAAGACAGACGAGTATGTATACTCGTACCACATATACTACGAGTATTATAAAAGATACTTTGGTATTGTAAAAGTAAATGGAGCAATCATTTTCCTTCGTATTTATGTGATTTGCACATTGAAGAGTTTTCAGATCATTGTTGCATTGGGGAAACCAATTGCGAGTAAGAAGGAAGAGAATCCTGCATTTTCTTTTAAATTACTTTGGTTACCACCACTTTGTTTGCAGTATAACAAAATAAAATTCAAATACTTAAATGTACTTCTGAAGCCTTATGTCCTCTAGATTTCTATATATTGGTATCTTTAAGATTGCAAAGGAGACATACTAATCTAATCTGTTTATCTAAAAGGAAGTGCTCTCCCTTTTGCCCAAGAACTTTTAAAATTCGAAAAGCCAAATTCATAGAGTTTGGTCACGTAGAAAATTTCTTGAAGATTATTTGCTTCGTCCTTATGTTCCTTGGAGAGAAAAAAGAAGGACATAGATTTTATATTTCTGTTGTAGTAATCTTTACATAATCGCTACTTTTACAGAATAAATTTTATTTTTTCACATAATACAATGCTTAGCAGAAAATGCCATTTCCCCGGGCTTATTAATCTCATCAAAACTTGAATTAACGCTAAACGGATTATGCACGAGATTATACAAAGAAATGTTTTTTTTTTTTCTCAAATGCAAAAAGGTTATACAATTCTGAACTGAATTTTTTTTACAAAGTTGTAAGGAAGAGAAAAATATCTCGCAGGGGGATTCAAAGAAAATTTATATACTCCACTGGCTTTTGTCCACGAGAACAATGTCATGAGGGATTCCTGTTCTAATGACTTCATTGTCATCGGAATTATAATGAATAACGATGGTCTTGAGAAATTAGTAACATTTGACTTTGTGGGTTTTGTCATTTGTAACAAGATACAAAGAACAATTCAGTGAAAAACTCATTTTGAACAAACTGGCATATTTCATTTGCAAGCTACAAGTTCGAGTAGGATCCTTAAAGAATAATAAAGAATGTTTTGTAGAATTTAAATTTTTGGTTTTTGCAAAATGAAACTGATTTCAAAATTTGGCCATCATCGTGCTTTTTTCCTGTGCGGCAAGCGGTATCTAAAGTTCTTACACAAAGATTAAAATAATTCTTAAATTGAGATTCTTCAGTGTTTTAATGGAGGGCTTAAAAGTCCACTACGGATCGATAATTCAAGGATACGTCATAAGCCCGTAAGCCTAATAGTTTAGTTTACCAGCAGAGATCAGGGGCCCAAGTTCGCTTATGGGTTCAGTTGCACCGTATAGTGTCGCTGGTAATCTGGGCTAAATATTGCTCTTGATAGGCTTAACCTATATGGTTACTTTTTTTGCTGACTGTTGTTCTTTTCACGAAGCATACTGTAATGCCACTGGCTGTAGCATACCAACTTTTTTTTACGAAAATTGAATATCTTTGGTCATTATTGGTACAAATAGCACGCGTTTAATTGGATACTGCTATAAAAATGCTGAAAATGCCTTAATAATGTTTTTCAACATCCATTTAGCACGAGTCAACAAGTATCTACAAAATTTCACAGTGCCTCTGCACATTTATAAAACAAATATTATATTTACCTTGACATACTTTCACAAAGCAATCCAATAGACATGCTGCTTAACTTTCTGCAATGGGCTTTCCCAAAGCCAATTTCAGCAGCAAAGTTTTTAAGTCCACAAACCTTTTTCAATTTTGAGCTTGAGGTTTCTAATTGTCTTCAGAAATATTATAAACCGTTGAATGTAAGGACTATACCACAGGCAAACACCTGAATAAACTGTAGGACGTTTGTTTGCTTTCACATAAAACCGCTGCTACATCAAATTGTTGACAAATATAAAGCAAGCCAAGTGGAACTCGAGAGTAAATATCTCAAAATGTTTTTTTTTTTTTTTTTGCTGTTACAACCAACCAAATTTCTCTATATAGGGGTTGGATTTATGATATCTCAATGGCACACGGAAGAAAACTCATAACAACAAATGGTTGCTATAGCTAGAGAGGATAACTTTGATTCTGTCCATGTGAATGGGGGGTTGCGATAACTTGGCAGCCAAAGTAAACTAAACTTGGGATTATTGGGTTTTTATAACTTACGAAAAGGACCCTTCATAGGAATTACCTCATGGTTTACGTTCAGTTTGATCAAATTGAATATGTTCCGTAGCTTGGAATTGAATTGGAGGAAATGAACTATCTGATTTATTTTTTCATTTGTTCTGGCTGACTGAGATATATTGACCTGATACAAACCGTCAATTAGGTGAGAGAATATGGTATCTGTGTGATGACACCGCCATGAAATTTAATAAAAATTACAACAATCTCTGCAGGATATTTTATTTTGCTTTGCAACATGGGATTCAAAGTCTCCGTTTTAAACTCATTACAATCTTAAAACTGAATCAAATGGGCTTTTGAAGGCCATAGATGTTGCTGCATGACACATATGTAACAATTGTAGAATTCAGCGATGGGGGTGTATGATAAATAGTATCGTTTATCGACGCTAACTTAGATCACCGAACTCAACACTTAGAAATCAAACATACCTAAAATGTACTCCGTCGAATGGCTTTAACACAGGAGACTGCTAAAGTGTTTTCTAATCGTCTGCTCTCATATGCTCTGACCATCAATGTAAGAGTCGATGCTGACATTCCGCTGTCAGACAGGATTAACCACTCAATATGGACAAGAACTTCGCTTACTCCATCGAGAAGATTTCCTTTGTACGCATGGGAGATTTACTTAGTAAGGAGCGTAATGAAAAAAAATGGGTCTAATGCACGGAATGTCAACATCGTTGTCCTGACCACCAAGGAGGGATCTTATTCCACAGTTAAAGAGTCAGTCTTCTCAACATCCCATAGAATATTGTTCTTAGGGAACGCTTGGAACCCTATTTCAACAATCCGATTACTTTTTATCAGGCTCTGGGTCTGGTAAACGCACCCTTGACCAAGCTGATTATTAAGTATTGCTGGTTATTTTAATCATCTCGGGATACGAACGTGGTTAAGAAAGGGCTCCTGTTAAAAAAGACTTCAGCGTAATTTCCGCAAT
Source organism: Volucella inflata (assembly GCA_928272305.1). Lineage (NCBI taxonomy): Eukaryota > Metazoa > Arthropoda > Insecta > Diptera > Syrphidae > Volucella > Volucella inflata. The sequence goes on from OV743719.1 coordinate 78,382,617, forward strand.
TTTTGTCTCAAGACGATGTATTCACTTTATCCACCTTTAGTTCTCTGAGTTGAAAATAAACTGATTCGAAGATCTCCAAATATGTTTTTGTGTATTAATGTGAGGTAAGCGTCGTTCGCTGCCGCAGAATGTGATACCTACATCGTGGTGGTATCTTAAGCATTTCGCTGGCATGTTAGACCGAAAAGATACATTGCTTATGAGTATCTATTACTACATACTCGTTAATGTAAATTTAACAATGTTGCACTTCCTGAATTTATTTTGTACATTTTCTTTACAGTTCATTTGTTCAAAAGGACATACAACTAATAAAGCCCTTGAATGTGGCCCAGTCGAATCGTTCACCTACTACTTCGCAAAAAGTTATGGGTTAAAATCTAGACCAATCATAGCAATTAGATCAATAGTAAACTTCCGAAATTCAAACTTTCTGTTTCAAAAGGAGAACCTTACTCAGTCGCCATCCGGAGTCGATAGAGAATCGTAGGTCACTCACTGTATACAAAATGTTTCCGCGACCAACACTGTGAATAAGGAGTCTAGGTCTTGCTTCACCCAAGCAATGTTTTTTTTTTGTTTTAATTGGGTCATTCAATGGCTACAAATCTTAGAACAACTTATTCGAAATGACTTCCATTTGCCTTCCAGCACAACTTAAGACGATGTGGCCACTCATCGATTGTGAGACACACTTCATGCATGGGGAAATTGTCCACTGCACGGACAAGGCCTCGCTTCAACGACTCAATATTTGAGTGTCGAGTAGAACAAGCCATGCCCTCTAATACGGACCAAAACTTGTAATCTATGGGGTTGAGGTCTGGACTACCAGCTGGCCGATCATCCGTTGATATGAAGTCCGGAACGTTATTTTTGAGCACAGTTGAGTCGTTTTTGCTTTGTGAACTGGAGCAGAGTCTTGCTGGAAAGTCCATGGCTTGTTGTTGAATATTGATTGGTTGAGAGACTTCACATTGGGTTTCAAGACGGTCGATTGATATCTTTGGCCGATGTTTTCACTCCTTTCTCGCAAAAATGGAGATTCTTCTTCGGTGAAGATTTTCTCGGCAGTAAACAGAATTTGTCTGTGAGCATTCTTCGCGTACCGGCTGAGTAACGCTTTCGATCTTCGCTTGCGTTTTTCCTTCAATGCGGACGTGAGCAGGTGTCCAGTGTGTCGCTTGTATGATGGATTTGGATTAGCAAGACATGGATTTTTGCGAAATTTGCATTTCCCGCGACAAGATTTTCTGTTTTTGCAGCGGTTTTGGTCGATTAGTTTCTTCACGGCTTTGATCGCTTTCGGAGTTCTCACAGTGCGCGGACGGCCGGATCTTTGACGGTCTTGTACTCCACCAATATCCTCAAACAACTTCACAGCACGATACACAAAATTACGAGTGATTTCAATCGGTCGCCACGTCCTAAAGATATAGCCTTTTTCCATGTTGCATTTAAGTAGGCCAACTACGACAGTACGATTTTCGATGTCGCCCCATTTCATGATTGTAAGCAATTAATGTCAAAAACTTTTTACGTCACAATGACATCATCATCTGTCAAATCGCAATCAATACGAAATGGATGCGCCTAGTGTTGCATTCGTAATGAGTGAGTTCAGTTGTGTACCACTATTTATGACTTGACTAGGTAAATATAATATATCTGCACGTTGGTCACCTGTAAACATCTTTGGATTTTTCCTTTTTAAAGAAATTCGTATATTCCGAAAGTCAGGTTAACCTTAAATTAGAAAATTCAACTAAGCCAGGACAAAGTTCGTGTCCTCCCATTCAGTGCTTATGATATTATTTATACAAAACTTTGGTGCGGAATTAGTGCCTGACCACAACAAAGAACCGAAAAATGTTTTCTCTGCTTGCACTAAGTGTTCAATTTAAATGGCTTGGAGGAACACTGTACAGAAAATAAAATACCACGAGTCTCTAGCAACTCCATGTACCTCTGAAACTTGCTAAAAGTTTGTTGTTTCTACGTTTAAAGAAGGCTCCTTTGCAATGGACATCATCAATTTATCAAAATCTAAATTTCTAGCCACCTGACTGTTGGCTGATTCTTCTGGGTAAAAAAATCGCACCGATGGCTGAATTGAACAGTTTTGAAAAGTCACGTCATAACTAAATCGCTGCGCTATAAACTCTATAAGGGTGCATAGAAGCACGGCTGTAGAAGGACTATTTCTCGCTTTCATTTCCGCTAGTTTCTGCTCTACTACTTTATTCTTACAAATTATCTCAAAAGTACGCACAGCATATTGGTTTTTATCTCTTCGAAGAATTATATATTTTGAATTTTGAAAAATCACAAAAAATATCTGTGCTTCAGAGCTTCTAATATTTCCTCATTCCATACAGATGCTCAGACAATTTGTCACCATACGTTACCTGCTTATTTATTTTCTTTCGAAAAGGAGAAGTACTTGTATATACTCGTATGGATTGGTTTCTATATTTCGAGAAAAATAGAGATTTTTTTGTGTAGAGCAAGCACATTACTGAAATATATTTGCTACGTGACTGTTGAGATATCACCATCAGCGCATCATTAAATTCAAATGCAATGTGCGTCATACTCGTATCTTCATAATCCGCCGACCGTTTGCAAGTTTGCCATTTGAGTTTGAAGACAATCATATAAATAACACTTGCTGTTGGAGTTATATGACTTTTTAAGTCGTCTCTATTCTGATTCTTTATAAGGCACTTCCTACAGATCACAAAATCATATAAAGAAAGTCTTTAAGAGGATTAGAGAATTTATATCTTCTTATTAAGTTAATAGTGTCACACGTCCTTGATGTCGTTCCGCATGGGCTATGAAAAAATGTTGCAAAGCAATATATTCGCAAACTTTGTATCTGAAGGTTGGAAGTTAATTTAGATTGTCGTACAGTCGTGCAGTCACCGTTACAGCTGGGTAATCGAATGCTTTTTCATGTTCATTTCTTATTCCTTGCATGTTTACTTTAGACATGATTTTGTAAAGTTGTGCTGTGCTAAGTCGTAATATACTTCCACCCACTATGATGACATGTGTAGCGGTGTTCTACGGACGCCTTGACAACACCCAATGGAATTGTTCCTTCCGTCTTATGACTTGACATTTGTCTTGTTGTCACACAAGGAAAAATTCACCAACTGTATTAAGGACTTAACAAACATATAGACATACACGTGTGTATTGTTGGAGCTGTGGGAAAATGTTTTGTTTGTTCATAATTTCCTGTTTACGATGTGCTCTAGACTTAGAAAAATTACTCCTCCAGTTAACCCACGCACATATATGATATAATTGACTTCTTACAGTCATTTTATTCGTTCTTATGGACTTAACGATTCCTACCAGGAAGAACGACCCAATAAAGAAAGACTTCGCAGTCTAATGTAAGTGTATCCCAAGGATCTTTGAGTGCATTTTTTTTGTTTGAGGCCCAGATCCACTTAAGACTGTATGGCCATCAGTGTTAGCAACTATGTATCAGCAGACAACAATTATTTAAAAACAAGAACGAAGCTCGCTTTACGATCAGTAGAGATTTCTAACAGGTCCATGTTTGTTTTTTAAAGTTTTCGAAGCCCTGATAGGGAATAAGATGTCCTCGCTCCTTATTCTGTTCTGTCATTTCGAAAAAACTATTGTGGAAATTCATTGGCCCGCTTTATCATTATCATTCTCTAAACGATACTTTCATCTTTTCCCTGTAGTAGGTACACTACCTTGATCAAAAATTTCCCGGGATGACCGTGTGGCGCTCCCACTATTCCGATTTGAGTTCTGCTTTCTTTGTTAAATTCGTTGTTGATATTACCTCTAAATCTTAGCGTCATAGCTCGACATTTGCAAAAGTTACGTAGCCAAGAGTACATCTATCTCTGTCTGTGTTGGCGATTTTTTACAATTTTAGAAATGAATTTAAATTTACAACAACGAACTTGTATTAACTTTTACGTAAAAAACGGATTAAACGGTGCGCAAATGTTGGAAAGAAAACGGATGCTTACCAGTGGCACGAGCGGTTCGTGAGTCAATCAAAGTTGATGAAAGCAGTGGCAGACCATCGACATCGAAAACCGACGAAAAGATTGATGAAGTAAAAGAAATGTTGGTCAATAACCGAAAATTAACCATCAGAGAGATACCGGAGGACTGGAACATTGCCTATGAATCCGCACAAGAGATTTTGGTTAATGATTTGGGTTTCCGTCGTGTAGCAGCAAAGTTGGTGCCAAAAGACCTCATTTTCATGCAAAAAAGAGACCGTGTTGACGTTGCAAAAGAGATGATTTGCAAGGCTGAGTCCGATCCCACATTCATCAAAAGGATCATTACTGAAGACGAGACGTGGGTTTATGAGTACGACACGCAATCCAGACACAAGGCAAGTGAATGGCGTTCACCAAATGAGCCATGACCAAAAAAACCACATCGTTTTCAGTCAAAAAAGAAGGCAATGTTCACGATTTTCATGGATTACAACGGTGAAGTGCACCATGAATTTTTGCCAGAATACCAGATAGTAAACAAAGAGTATTATTTGGGCATTATGAGACGCTTGTGTTAAGCAATTCGCCGAAAGAGACCAGAATTGTGGGCAGAAAACTCGTGGATTTTGCACCATGATAACGCACCATCGCACAGTACCATCATTATTCGTAATTTTTTTGACGAAAAATGCACCAATTGCCATCCAACAGCCACCGAATTCACCTTATTTGGCTCCCTGTGACTTCTTTCTGTTCAATCGAGTTGAACAACCACTACGGGGAACGGGTTGAAGCAGCCGAGAGGAAGTAATGGAAAAATCGCAGGAAGCACTGATGGACATACCGAAAAACGAATATAAAAAATGTTTCGAGGATTGAATCAAGCGCTGGCATAAGTGTGTTGCAGTCGATGGGGATTACTTTGAAGGGGACAATATAGATTTAGATGAATAATCTTGTATTTTTAATTTTCTGAATAAATTCCGGGAACTTTGGTAATTCATGTCAAAGAATATGGAATAGCTATACTTCAAAATATGCGCATGTCGGCCTAGTAACCACTGAAACTCCAAGATTATAACCATCTTTGAAGATTTCAGTGCCACGACCTTAATTGGTTTTAGAACCTATACTTGTAAATTTCCCTTTTCTACTGCTGAAATTGATGGTTTTTTAATTCAAAGCAGCTATTTTCACCATTAGTGCTCCTCTGAAATTGTCAACAGCATTCCGCCCCTTCAAACATCCAACCGTAACACCCGTCTCGCTATGGATGCTCATCAGTACACCCTCAAGCCCACTTTCGGGCGCACCCTGAAATATCGTGATTCTTTTCTAAGCCGAACAACTCGCTCATAGAATGCCCTGCCAAGCTCTTTATTTCCTAGCTATTACAACCTTCAAACATTTAAAACCAACGAACATCGGTACCTCTCTTTTGTGCCTCCCTAAATTTCCTTCGTCCGCGCTATGTGCAAACAATTTAAGGGTACATAATCGTTTGTGCGCGCGCAAATTATATAAAAAAAAATAAAAATAAAGAGAGGACAAAACCTTGATTCTTGATAATAGATTTTCTACTTCAATCGGCTAATTTGAACCCTCTAAAAAAAACTGCAGCCTTTGCTGTATTTTAGCTTCATTCGGGCACCTGACACGGGGAATGCCAAAAGCAGAAACTCTTTACCTTCTAGGAATCTCTACAGATTTACTGGATTTTGTTGAAATGATTTCTGCAGGCATCTCCTCTACTAAGCAGGCACTCGAAAGCGTGCGTCTTTATTCCACCGTTTTGGTGTGACTTGCTGAAATGGTGACTTCGCAAAACAGGCCGAGCATTTTAGTTCATTCTATTCAAAACCTAAAAAACACGAATTTTCTTACAAGTGTTCTGTAACTATTCGATGGATCCTCGATTCTTATTTAACTCTTTTGACGTCAAGTCAGGATATTTTAAAAATTTCATTCGAGATGTCTTAAACGCGATCCTTCCAGCGCCGATTCTTGGCTTTGAATACTTCTCGTTTTGATAGGACGCAAAATGTGGCATTTGTTGGAAATATTTCCGATGCATTTGAATGTATTCGTCCGTTCTTATCGATTCATTTGTTTTTACTGCCTTTGATTGTACGCTGAGAGCTAGAACGCTGCCTGACGGTGAACAATAGGCTACCTATCCTGGTTGAGAATTTGAAACTGAGTTCAGAGTTTGAACAGACAATTAAGTTCCTGTAGACAGAAGCATTAAGTGTCTGAAAAATTAACCACCTGTGTAACTTCCATGTACTGAAATATCATAAATCTTTTCATTCGCTCAGCTTCTACGTTTGACATGTATGGTTTGTTCATTTCGTATCAACAATTAATTTTTCTTGTGGATTGTAGAAAAATGACGAAATCCATAAACTTCTGCAGGACCTAGTCTTTAAAGATACACAATTCCTTCGCGACAATGTTTTAATGTAGCCAGCATTACTCAAAGCAAAACTATAGCAACAATTGCCATAAAAAAAGAAGATTAAAAATTCTGTGAAAAAATTCAAAGTAACTTTTAATTCGATTCAAAATTGGGCAGAGCCCTTATGGTTTGCTCTCCCATCGACTTTTTAACAAATGCGAATAACAAATCCACCAGCAGAAACTAATCATAAACAGAAATGTCCGCTTTCTCCTACTTCTTCACTAGCATTCATAATAAATCTCTTAAAGAGTTTCTAAATTTGTAGACCTTTTAATGGCTACGGGTATATCCCACATGCGAGTATCTGAACTCTGTATTGATAAAGGTCGAGTTACTTTCTTCTATACGAGTAGTACTCCCTGATGCGGTCGTAGATAGGTAGACCTTTCAACTACAGTCCCACCCTCCTAAAAACTTTATACACGTGTAGTGAGATTTAAGGGAAAAATAAAAATAAAATACTAAATAAGACCGTCAACCATTTGAAGCTCGAAAATAGTATTTAAGAAGCATAAACGAGGGTGACAGCTCATAAAGTCGAATTTTATCGAAATACAAGTGCTCGTGTTTGTAAAAGGTAAAACTAGACGATGACGTTTCACACCTGTTCTCTATGAATTTTTCATATCTAGCTGTGTCAGTTGACAAATGGTTCACACGGTTGCGGATTAGTATGAAGACCCGGAAAAAGAATTCAAAAGTCATATTTGCGCTTACTAGTGTGCTGTTCTCTTGTCCCTATGTAGGCAAGTACGAGCGCGCATTAAAAGTCAAACAAGGACGAGGATTTTGTGATGCTCATTAATTTAGCTGACATCTCCCATGATAATGTATTTTTTGTTTGCTCCTGGATCTGGAACTAAGTTTGATGTGGTTTTTTTTTTCCTTGTTTGCTCCTACTGTGTGGTTGTACCCATATTTCTATTTCGGTTCTGGTTTTTGTTCTGCTGTGTCAGTATTATTAAAGTTTCAGGTCAAGAGCTCAGGAAGTTTAATGGCTTGCACGTAAATGTTACGAGTATGTTCGCATTGCAGTTTTGTTTCTCTTAAATCTGGTTGCCACGAATAGAGCACTTATGGCTTACACGTTCATAATATCTTTCAAAGGATACAGTTTCTATGCATCGTATGAAGTACGATGTATTTCTGAGTATTTATGCAGCCATGCGTTGTGATTTTGTCATGATAATGATTTTTTTATTTTTAGAACCGTCGTTGTAACCTCAAATGGAAGTTCAACAAGTGCATTGGCAAGACTGCTGCTTTAAAAATACAGAAATTGTTAAAAAAAATGCACAGAAAAAGTTTTAAATTTAATTTTAATTTGACCCACAATTTCCATACGAATCCCGTCCGTTTTTGAAAGCTCAATTTAGTATTAAAATACAAGGAGACACTCTTTAACTGTCATAAACGAAACAAGTATTAAGTTTAATTACGAGTAAGTCCTGGCTTTATTATGGTATTCCATTACGAACACTGTTAGCTGATACCTCAGATAAGGGCTCATTTTGTGATAAAGTATCCGTATCTGTACAAGTAAAAAGGAATATCGGCAACTGCGATTCCTGCAGAAGGGTTCGCTGGGTAATTACGTCGTAGATGGATGGCTAATAAATAAAGCGAATAACATTAAAGTCTTTGAAAGTATGGTAGTACCCATAGTTGGATTGCCTGGGTCAAAGTCATTTATTTTAGAGCACATCAATTCAGTAATGAGATTTTTATTGATTTCGCTTTATGGTAGCTGGCTGTTTTCTTCGGAACTCTCTGCACCATGAAATATCTCTTCAAAGGGAATGTACGAGTATGTTTAATGTATATAGAGACTGTACACAATTTTTAATTTCTTTTTTCCATTTGATTTCACTTACAGAAACTAATTAACTTGCATTGACAAATTCGTTGTTTTGTACGTTATGGTCGGTAGTAAATGTCAACAGTTTTGTGTAATTTTGAAAAGATTTCGTGACATTGTTACAGCCAATTAGGTGCAGTTAGGGGCGGTTTTTGTAAATGTGCTGCTCGTTATCGTCAAACTCATGGCCTTAAAAACCGGCACAAGATGTGCTATTAACAATTTCAATCTCACAAATGTTGTGTTTACTGGCTGTAAAAAAAATATTGTGTTCCTTCGACATCTTCAGTTAACAAGGGTACATGTAGTACTTCAATTCCTTGGAAGATGCTTCCACTCTTTACCACCAACTATGGGGAGACGTTAAAGAGTGTGTTGAATAACTTTGTAGGTAGATGCTTGTTAGATTCTGGTGGCTGGAAATATTTCTTTTTAAAAATTATTTTACAGCAGTTTATTAATCTTTTTTCATCCCGATCATATTGGTTTTCCTTTATTTACCTCGCTCTAAAAAATGTTGATAAGTGCTTTCATCTTAACAGATTTATTTTAAATGCAAAGGAATTCAACCTACAGTGCGTAGTTATTAAAAAGGAAACCAAATGCTCGGTACGAACATTCTATTGCCCAAGTGGATATGTTGCGAGCTCTTTACGTTTCTTCATTACTTTCTTAAATGAAAAATTGGACCAAATTTCCATCTGCCAATCCAACGCCAATAAAGTACACAGATCGAGATTGGCAAATGCTTTAAGCTTATAGTCGGAAAGTATCGCAAACAGATCCTACTCCTTGAACTTGCAAACGATAGAGCACAAAATGTTTTTATTAAGTACCGAAACAAAACAAGAACGCAGTTGGTATCATTATTGTCGGCTGAACTAGGTAAGATGAAAATCTTAATAAGCGACCGACTAATGGCTATAAAACTGATAATCGAACACGAATCTTGAAACATTATTGATGCCTACGCACGCCAAATAGCTATCGAACAAAGAGAAAAAGATATTAAAGCCATGAAACGGCTAGTAAAAGATCGCTTACCTTGAGTGAACTTCTAGCAAGTACGAAAACTGTAAAAACAAAATAAACTGGCTTAACTTGAGCTCGAAAATTGGCCAGCTCTTAGCGCAAAATACTCGTATGCAGGAAAGGCTGTAAATTGCCACACCCCAGAGACTATGCTCACGAGGTACGAGTATTTTAAGAAAAGATATATCTAGAGCTTAGAACAAACTAAAATTTCAGAAATTTGATGCCAAAATCATTGTTATATTCGCAAAGCTTATAGAACAATTGCATCATATTACAGCCAGCATAATCCACCAGCTGACACCGCTTTTCGTCGTATTGATGACCGTTTTCGCACAACATTTTTTTGGAGGATGCACTTGCACCGAGATCCATAAGAGTGCATACTGAAAAGTACCGAGATTTGTCTACGGATTTACACATGGTATTTATCGACCTGTCCGATTCTCTAGAAAGGACACCCTCTGAACTGCGCCAAGTACAGAGACATCAGTCTCCTTAACATCGCATATAGGATCTTATCTGCCATATTGCGTGAACGCCTGAAACCGTTCGTCAACAGCCTGATAGGTCCATATCAGTGTGGCTTCAAGCCAGGAAAGTCCACCATCGACCAAATATTCACACTACGGCAGATCTTGGAGAAGACCCATGAGCTTGAGATCGATACACACACCGTATTCGTCGATTTTAAGGCCGCGTATGACAGCATCTATAGAGACGAGCTATACAAAGCAATGTCTAGTTTTGGCATCCCTGCCAAACTCGTCCGTCTGTGCAGGATGACGATGGAGAATGCACGCTTATCGGGAGAAACCAGCGTGATGTGGCGCTTTCGCGTGTGTTGAGATGGAAGCGGCGAAAATGGGTTTAGCGGTCAATGAGGGCAAGACCAAGTATATGCTGTCAAGCAGAAACGACAACCAATACCGACGTCTCGGGTAGAACGTCACCCGTGACAGATATAGCATTTAGGTAGTTAAGGACTTTATCTACCTAGGCTCCGCTATAAATACAGACAACGATACCAACGCTGAGATCAAACGAAGAATAATTCTTGCCAACCGCTGTTTCTTTGGGCTTGAGTAGCAAAGCCCTCTCTCCGACAACAAAAGTCACCCTTTATAAGACCTTAATAATTCTGGTACTGCTCTATGGCGCAGAGGCTTGTTTGCTTCGAGAGAAAAATTCTTCAGGCGATCTTTGGTCCCGTCTGCATTAACGGTGAGTGGAGGTGGAGATACAACGACGGACTGTACAGCGACATGGACCTAGCCAGAAGAGTGAAGATCCAAAGACTGAGATGGCTGGGTCATGTAGACCGTATGGACACCAATGCTCAGGTCCGAAAAGTCTTCGAATCCCCTCCCGAGGGACAGCGCAGTAGCGGAAGGCCAAGACTAAGGTGGCGCACGCAAGGAGGCCAACTTAGCGTGCGAAACTGGAGGCAGCTAGCCAGGGATCGAGCTGGCTGGGGAAGCTTGTTGACTGAGGCCCAGGTCCACCTCGGACTGTAGCGCCATTTAAAGTAAGTGAGTATTTACCGACCTCGAGTAAGCATTCGATCGAGTGCCTAGGGATCTCATATTGGCCGCGCTGAGGTCTCAAAATGCACCGGAAACGTACTCGTATATTAGAATAAAACAAGCCATGTATGGAAACGTGAGAACTGCTGTTAAAAGCTCTGCTGGACTAACGAGAGAATTTCCAGTTAATGTCGGAGTGCACCAAGGGAGCTTGCTTAGCTCTTTCCTCTTCAACTTTCTTTTAAAAGACTGCATGCGCGAAGCAAATGCGAATTCTCTTCGCTGACGACGCAGTTATATTAAGCGATAACGCCGAAGATTTGCAGAACGCCTTAGATTCATGGAAAAATGCGCTAGAGAGAAACGGGCTTAAAATAAATCGTTCAAAGACGGAGCATTTGACGTGCCCATTTGCGCATCCGTTGCGACCTGTTCCAGATATAATGTTAGACGGAATAGTTCTTCCGAAAAGCACTATCTTTACGTACTAAGGATCAATTGTTAACACGGAAGCGAAATGTGACGACGACGTAAACCACAGATTGAGTGTGGAGTGGATGAAATGGCGGGAAAATTCGGGAATCTTTTGCGACCGAAAATTTCCACTTAAACTAAAGGGGTTGTTAGGCCAGCTCTTATATACGTCTCACAGTGCTGGACAATGTATGAAGCGTTTAAAAGCAAAATGAGGGCAGCGGAAATGAAAATGTTAAGGATGTCTAGTGGAGTCACTAAACGCGATTGCATTAGGTCTACGCTTATAAGAGGAAGTCTACATATAAAGAATTCGGTAACCGCACGTTCAAAGAAGATCCGCGAAAAATCCGGTTAAAAAGGCACTATCAACTACGGTCACTCCAACTATAAGAAAACGAGGTCGGAAAAAGAATTCCTGGATTTCTCAGATGGCAAATGCGCAAGAACGCCTGGGGCTAACCACTGAAGCGATCCAGGACCGAGCAGTATGAAGACGCGTTCTGCGGTCTGCGACATTAGCCAACCCCATAAGCGGAGCAGCAGCGATGCAGTAAAAATGGGAAACTCGTTACGCATAAGTTCGTATAACGAGGAAAGGGGTAATAAAAGGATAAGAAGAAGAAGTTCGTACTGAATAGAATATTGCTTCCCTTCAGGAGAGTTTTGTAGAAGATCTAAATTTGCATCGTTCACAATAGCTGGGTTTTTGTCCGTCCAATTTTTGGAAAAGCGTGCCCAGAGATCTTGGTTTGAAAACTTACAAGATCCAGCTAGTGTAAGAATTGAAGCCGAATGACCATCGTTTGCGTCGAATTTTCGGAAAATCGGCCCAAAATCAACCAGCGTTAGATCCGCTGTTTCATCGAATAAATGTGTTCAGCGATAAGGCTCATTTTTGGCTTAGCGGGTATTTCAATTGCCAAATTTCTCGAATTTGGACCGAAGATAATCCACATGAGATTATCGAACCGCATTTACCTCCTGGAAAATGCATAGTTTGTTGGTTTGGTGGAGTCATCGGACCATATATTTTTCCCATGAGTAGGGTATTCGCCGTAGAGTCACAATTATTGAATTTTTCGTTGCCCGATTGAATGGCATGAATATGGAAGAGATGTGGTTCCAGCAGAAAAGCGCTACATGTCATACACCAAACGAAACAATCAACTAATTGAAAGAAACATTCGATGAATGCATACTCGTAACTGTCCTCTAAACTCTTTGATTTGACGCGTTTTGATTATTTTCCTTGGGGATAAGTAAACTAACTAGTCTACCCTGACAAACCAACAACAATCGACGTATTTGAAGCCAACATTATTCATCCTCTTGAGGATATACGGCTTGTTTGAAAAAGTGGTCGAAAACTTTGTTTCTCATTGACAAAGTCTGATATTATTTGATCACTTTATTGTACAAATTTTCAAAATCTCAACATTCATGTTTTGTTAAACAACATGGACAATATTTTAAACAAAACAGGAATCTAAATGTGGTGCACACTTTCCAGTCCAATCGATTCGTTAAAAAATTCATATAAATTAACAGCACCTGCATCTGCAAAAAAGCGAAGAAAAAAAAAACACCTAAATTATCTAGCATACCATTCCTAACCGGAAACCATAGGAAAGCATTTTTTAGATACAAACATTCGAATCGTGCTATGTGAAATGACGACCTGATATCTACCCGGCAACCATTGAGAATCGAGTGGTAAATTTGATTGATGATTTGGTTGCCAAAAATCGAATTTCAGTGATTTATTGCCGAAAATCTCGTAAAGTTATCTCTATATGAGGTTTGCATATATGCACGAGCATTTCTGTCACAACAAAAAGGTGCGGCATATATGTACATATTTTTATTGTTTTTCTTTTATATATTCTTCAATGTACTCGTAAAAGAATTGATCTGTGACCAATCAGCTGAGTAAAGTGATTTTCCATTTCGAAATCAACATGTGGCGGGAAAGGTACTCAAAATTGTGGTCTACCAAATGGCATTGTTTATTGAGGGCACGGACCTGTCGGTCGTTTTCTTTTTGTTGTTTCAACGTCTGCATATTTTCTTGAAAAACAGAAGGCGTAGGTGGAATATCACATCAATAAAACAAAGAATTTGGGAATTCTATAAAGAAATAAACAAACAAATCGATATGAGGCGTTTCGCTTTAGCACTCGTTACTCTATGCTAATTCTGGTAGAGTGAAAACATGCAAATCAAGAGAGTTACAGTAACTGGTGGGTTTCGTAACCCACCCACCCATTATATCTTAATATTCTGTTTCATATATGGTTCAAGGAGCTTAAACTGAAATATTTTGAATAGTTCTCTATTTTAGAAGACTAAAGGATACTTACGAGTATCATATTCTACAAACAGATATCTCGGACACATGCTTCACAATGTTAAACGCCATTGCGGTCGAAGGAAGAATACGATCCACAAGAACAATTGTTGGTAAAGATGTTCTTATTCTCTGATTTTGTTATTATCCGAGACCATGAGCTAGTTCGTCACATTTTTGACGACTATGAGCCTACTATAATACAACTGGTCGTGCACGTAAATACTCTTTTAGCCTGTATAAATAAAGGTTGACTTATTCTCTTACCGGAAACTAGCATTAGGAAGTAGAGCAAGCAATACACTTCGGTGGGGTTTCTGGTCAGGAAAGTCCACAATCGACAAAATTGTCGTATGCCGGCAGATCCTGGAAAAATTTAAGACCCTATATGACAGTATTTATGGAGGGGAGCCATATATGTAGAGCCGTGCCTAGTTTTGAATTCCCTGCCAAACTCGTTCGTTTGTGCAGAATAAAGATCGAGAACACTCGCTGCTCCATTAAAGTCGTTAACGACTTAACTGAGAACTTTGGTGCCAAAAAAGGTTTTAGATAAGGTGATGGGTTAGCATATGACTTTTTTAACATCAAACTTGAGGATTTCTACGGATACAAGCGAACACTGGAGGCACAATCTCCCAAATGACTGTACAACTATTTGTGTACGCCAATGATATTAACACAATTGGGAGAATTTACAGGACTTTCGTCGGTGCACTCGCTGGTATTGAAATAGAAGCCGCCAAAATGGGTCAAGCGGTAAATGGGGCAAAACTAAGTACATATTATCTACTAGAAGAGAAGAATTATACGGAGCTCACAGTCAAAAGCTAAAAATTTGAAGTAGTAAGAGGCTTTTCTTTTTTTTTTATAATTAGCGCCCGCTCAAGGGGTTGTTAGAACCCTTAAAATGATTGCACACAGCGCGGGCAATAGAAAGTTAGGGATGAAAGAAGGAGAGGTACCGATGTACATTGGTCTTGAATGTTTGGAGGTATAATGACCAGGAAATGAAGAGCTCAGCAGGGCATTCCATAAGCGAGTTGTTCGGCTTAGGAAAGAATCACGAGTTTTCAGAGTATGTCAGAAAGTGGGCTTGAGGGTGTACTGATGAGCATTCATAGCAAGACTGGTATTACGGTTGGAGGTTTGGAGTGGCGGAATGCTACTGGCAATTTTCGTAGTATACTGGTGGTGAAAATGGCGATAGAACGACATTACGTCGGTGGTCTAGGGTGGCAATCGACTGTGTAATATTGGCATCACCTATAAATCGCACGGCTTTAAATCCTATCTGCAAAGAAGTCTTAGAGGTTTGTGACCAGATGTTAGCATTGTATTTCAGTTTTGGGGGGTGAACAATTTCTTACATCGCCCAAGGAAACCTAGAAATTTCGCTGCATTCCTGGCGACTTCGAAAAAGTGGTCATTCCAACGTAGGTTGTCATGAACACACATACCGGGAATGGAAAGTTTTTCGGTTTCATCGATGAAAGTGCCATTCGTGGATAATGGCTGGGTTTTTGAATTTCGCTTAAGCGACATTCAGCAAAGAAGTAAATTGGATAAGAAGTAGCAGACAAGAGATTATTAATGAAAACTAAAAAGAGTGTCGGAGACAGAACGGAGCCCTGGGGCACACCAGCATTTATTTTGTGAATATCAGACTTGAAACCATCCAAAACAACTTGAATTGAACGTTCCGAAAGGTAAATTCTAATCCATTGATGAAGAGAGTCACCTATCCAAATTGCACGCATTTTCGACAAAAGAGTCGTATGCCAAACCCTGTCTGGACTGTCTACTTTCCACGAACGAAAAATAACTCTTGCCAAATTGCTGCGGCTCTGCGCTAAGTAGGCAATTGAAAAGTATGGCAAAATCTTATTCAACTAAGGAGACACTATATAAAACTATTAACGTTTCAGTCCTAGCCTATGGTGCGGATAAAGATATCCTCGGTCGTTTCTAAAGAAAAATTCCTACAATGTTCAGTCCTGTTTGCATCAACAGGCTTTGGAGGAGAAATAGCTAGGACATGCAGGGCAAATGGCTCGCAGAGTTTTCTAATCTAACCTGAAAGGACAATGCAACAAAAGAAGACCTCACTTTAAGCGGTGTGCACAAGTAAAAGCGGATCTCAAACAAGTCGGCCTTGTACACTTACATCTATAAATTATTTGTCTTGATATATATTTGGCGAAAAATCGCTAAGCAACCCTTTTTCCTTACATCGGGTTAATGTTAATTAAATCTAGTCCTCAACAAGAGACCAACATTGGCATTATTGATGATTTACTCGTATATTCTGTCATTCTACGCCGTCTGCTTTAGTTTGAAATTTGTTTTGCAAAATTAGTGGATCATCTCAGTTTTTGTTTCAAATATTAAATTATTATTTATCGATTGTCGGCATAGACAATAAAGTAAGTACTACAGATAACCCTAAAAAACAGGCCTAAGGGAGCGATATTCGAAAATTTCTTGTTCTTCCAGGGCTCGCTCACATTTAAGTCTTCTTATTTTAGGAAGAAAAATTCTGTCAACCTCTGTCAATAATGTTAAGCATTCACCGATACGGTCTCTTCATCATTTTCTTCGAAAAAAAATTAACCACTGATACAACTATTAGGGATATATTCGTATATTTCATGAGCGTTCCTTGAGCCCCATTAATGGCAATTCTGTTCATCAAAAAATATGATTCATTCGGATCTTCAGCAAATACAGTTCAACGGTCGAATTTCTGTGTACATTGGTGTAGAAATGCCTAAATGTTGATACAATATGTAATCTCATTTCGTTCACATTGCGCACAGTGTTGGTATTCTAGGGCGCTCAGCAGGTGACCGCGGATAAAAGCTTGTTTTAAGATTCGCAGCTGAATCACTTTCTTCAAAACGTTGCATCCTTTTTATTAGACTCCAATAAAATGTTTGTTTCTACTACTGAAACTCAGGCCATTAAAAACTCGTTGATAGCCTCAGCTCACTGAGCAACTTCGATGTTTGAATCTTTCTTTTCCCATTGTAATTGTCAATATCTCACAAATTGCAAACATCGCTAATTTTAGTTAGAAGAATAACTGACTGGAACTGTTTGATTAGTGGGGAATTTCTGTAATACCCTAAATTACGCTGGAATTCCTACATCTTGAATTACAAGCATTGAACTAATTTGACGCTTAAGGTTTTGGTTTCGGACTGAGAAGTGAATTTATCTAATCACACACCATCACCAAAGAGAGTTTTTCTCTTTATTCAACCATCGTATCGTATTGTTTTAAATAGTCTGGGATATTCGCCGATGCCCTTGAACTCGGATTAAATCAAATAGTTTCGAACTACGAGTACCTCTTTTCAATAACATGTCCCAAGCTCCAGTCTCTCATTGCAGATACTTGCTTCAATCCCAATCATAAAAATCACATTTTTCTTTCATATTAAATTATTTAATTTTCTTCTCTGTGTCCACAATGGACAATGGAAGAGTTCGAGAAGCCTTTTAAATAATTTCCAAATCAAATTATGTGTTCATGACAACAAAAGCTGAAAGGTATCCGTTTGGTTTGAAATGAAAACCACCACCAAGACATTGGACATTTGGGTTAAAATTGCCAGTAAATAATTAAACGAGTTTACATTTCACTTTTTGTTACATTTACGTCTGAAGTTGACACTTTTCTTATGCAGTCGGCTTTCAAGCATAACCTCAACACAAATAATTTGTTTCATTGTGCCACGAGCCTTAAGATAAATAAAAAAGATATTATTCTGTTGGTTTTTCGTGGAATATTAAATTGCCAATAACTTTTGGAATACAAATGAAACAAATAAATAAAAATAAAAATATCAATAAAAATTTCTTCCTCGAAAAGGATCAACAATGTTAACCCTGTTGGGTATATGAAAAAATGCAAATTCTATATTTCTCTCTTTCTTTCTTTTTTTTTTAGGAAAATCGCTGCTATTTTTATTTCCCACTAACGAGGCATTTATTTCTGTTTATTTTCAATATAAATTTCAAACGTGCTTTGAAAGGTAACCAAGGATACGCACATAGTATATATATATCTATACCATTAGCTTTTGAACTTTTTTTTTTTCGCCGCCAACTAATCTGGGTTTATGCAAAAGTTACAAGACAAAGAGCAAAAAAATCTCGTCGGCAGCGCAACCAAATGGAAGTAATATCAAAGATACTCGTATCTTTTAAATATTTTGCAAACGGTAAACAAAGAATTAAAAATGAAAAAATTGTCTCGTAAATTAATTCCCTAAGAACTAATGTCACAGCAGAACGACATTTATCTTCATTTGGTAGATGCGGCAAAATACCGTAAGATTTCAGAAAGACGAGGTTTTTTCTGCTTTTCATTTTGATGATGGAATTTTTAAGTGGCTCTTTTAAGAGTGTACCTTCGAAGAATTTATTATATATTTTTATATTATGATGTTTTCGGGGATTTGTGTAATTTGAAAGTTAAATGCAAATAGCTTTAGGATATTTTTGTATCTTTAAGTTCATTCTATACAGTAGAATTTAAAAGGACTTTCGAGTTGAGTTGCTCATGAGTGTAGTGTTTGAGTTTTTTTTTTTTAAGTACATTTCTCTTACATCTATCTGTAGGACTGTTCTATGCCTTCGAGGTTATGACATGCTTCGCACCGTGAACTGAGAACCGCAAAAAGTGGTGAAGATTTCATAAAATGTAACATCCTCGTTGTGTCCTCGTTACGAGGAAAAGTAATGTTAATGCATATGACGCATAAAAAGGAAAACAAAAAATCTCGGCATGTTTGCAGAACAGAACACTTATTTGGAAACTTTCAATAAACTTCTCCCATGTAGATTTGATGACTTTGCCTATAGAGGGAGATCTCTCTTATTTTACAGTTGAATGTGCAGTTCCATTAATAGATAGATTTCCATTTTATCAAATCAAAAATAGACAAGCACACGTAATACGCAATAGTCTGATTTTATTGACTAATGGGCGTCAATCAAACAAATTACATTAATTGCATGTTTGTGGAGTTACTGATTCAATTTGATATGAATTGTTGTTAATGAAAGTAAACTTTGTTTCAGACGTGCTTCAAGAAGATTTTACTGTCTGTAGAAGGTATTTTGCTTTACCGCTTTAGAAGTCTGTTGTTATAATAACAGGAATTGTGTTTGAACAAAATTATTCATTACAAAGAATGGTTTACGACGATAGGTTTTGTTATATATTCTGATCTGGAATGTTATTATATTTTTAAGCATAGGTATTTACCCAAAGATTACATATTCTAAAATTTTTAATTTTAAAAGAATTTCTGTTTTGTTTAAATAACGATAAATGAAACTTTTTATATCAATACGCTGCAAGAACATTAATAAAAAAATCTTAGGCACATCAACAATAAATATGAAATCAATATAAACCTCGGGAGACAAAATATTTAAAAAAAAAAACACACTTAGAACATCAAGAACAATGACCAGCGTTCATTTTAAAGAGTAATGTATTTTATCTATCTATTATGTCTTAAAGATGACTTCGGGTATATTGCTCTTTTACTATTTCCAACGAAGGAGATCATGTCAGTCCAAACCTTAGCCACTTTTTCGGGTATTTGGAACTTCGCAAATGTTGTGACGACTCAATATTCCTTGCCCTCGAATTTTGACACAGAAATGACTTGAACTCATTCCATTTGATCAACGTATCGCAAGTGTAAACTATGTTCATAACATTTTTCGCTTCCAATTAATGCGGCCGCCTATTTAAAGGGAACCCATACCTCGAGTTTCTTTTGATATCCAGCTTTCTGTAAATGGTTTAAGACAGTTATCGATGATGCTGATATGTTTCCAGAAAGTAATCAAATGAACCATGTTCGCACTTCAGATCTTAATAATAATCCTTTTCCGTAAACCGCACAAATTTTTTTTACGAGCCTACATAGCGGTC
This sequence comes from Volucella inflata, assembly GCA_928272305.1. NCBI lineage: Eukaryota > Metazoa > Arthropoda > Insecta > Diptera > Syrphidae > Volucella > Volucella inflata. The sequence goes on from OV743719.1 coordinate 78,402,284, forward strand.
TTGCCCTTGATGTACTATTATAGAATTGCACATGAAGCAACCTTGACCGTTGAGTGTAAGGTAAGCACCTGCCCCAATTTTAAAAGTATTAAAACCAATCATGTCACCATCATAGATTTGCCTTAGACCAGAAACAGGCTCGTCTCTAAAGACCTCCATTAAAATAGAGAATTAAATCAGCGAATTCCCCATGGAGGCGGTTGTCACGATTCATTGCACCAGCTATTTCATATGCATTTGCATTAGTCCAGGATCTTTTTATAAAATTTTCGATATTGGGGACAGGCAAAGCCCAGTCGTTTGGATGTACGCACATGTTGCTACCTTTACGCCTTGAACAGTGTATGTCTTATACACATGGCACCTTTTACACTTGAGACTTTATAAAAGAAAAACCTTTTTGTCCCGGTTTACGATGAATTCAAATATTAAATATCAAGTGTAAATAGTCGATTTTATATGAGCATTCACAATCCTTTTCTGCCGAGACGGATACACACAGCTGGAAGGCAAAGCTTGCTTGCTTTATTGCAACATGATATTATCGAGTCAAAATAAAAAGAAAAATCTTGCTGTATAAAAATGTCAGACATTGCATTCGGATCTGAAAAAGCAAAGTCAGCAGTCATATAATAATCTCTCACTTTTCTCGAGACCTTAGCTAAGGAGAAATGAAAAAATCACTACAAAAACTCACGCTCCAAATGTTTACTCTGTATATTTGGTCTATAACTTAATTCGTGCGGTTTGATAAGAGATGGCGTAACTTGTATTATTCCATTTGTATTATTCCATTGGAACATGCGTTGGAAAGCTACTGTCATTGTACGTCATTTCAGTATATGTATATGTCATTCATTTGAAGCGTAAATAACAATAATTTTTTTTTCACTCAAATATGTCGAACTTTGTGCCTGAAAAAGTGTTTTTGCGAGGAGTTCTTCTTCACTACTTTAATATGAAGAAAACTGCTGCCGAAAGTCATCGTATTTTGGTGGAAGTTTATGATGAATATGCGTTAGCTGAGCGAATGTGCCAAAACTGGTTTGCACGATTTAAAAGTGGTGATTTTAACTTGGAAGACGATGAACGTCCTGGGCAGCCAAAAAAGTTTGAAGATGAAGAACTGGAAGCATTACTCTATCAAGATTGTTGCCAAACACAAGAAGAGCTCGCAGAATCTTTGGGTGTCACTCAAGCAGCCATTTCAAAACGTTTAAAACCAGCTGGATATATTCAAAAGCAAGGAAATTGGGTTCCACAAGAACTCAAGCCGAGAGAACGCCACCAAGCTGGAACGCCACAAAAGAAAGTCATTTTTGCATCGGATTGTTACTGGTGATGAAAAATGGATCCATTACGACAACCCCAAGCGCAAAAAATCATATGTGAAATCCGGCCAACCAGCCAAATCAATGGCAAAGCCGAATATCCATGGCGCGAAGGTAATGCTCTATATTTGGTGGGATCAGATGGGTGTGCTGTATTATGAGCTGCTAAAACTGGGTGAAACCATCAATGGACAACGATACCGAACACAATTAATCCGTTTGAAGAGAGCAGTAGTCCAAAAACGCCCGGAATATGAGACCAGACACGAGGCAATAATTTTCCATCATGACAACGCTCGGCCCCACGTTGCTATTCCGGTTAAGAACTATTTGAAAAACAGTGGATGGGAAGTCTTACCGCAGCCGCCTTATAGCCCCGAACTTGCCCCTTCTGACTACCATTTGTTCCGGTCGATGCAGAACGCCCTCACTGAAATACGGTTCACATCAGAGCAGAATATCAAAAATTGGCTTGATTCATTCTTGGCTGCCAAGCTGGCGCAGTTCTTTTGGGGTGGGATCCACAAATTGCCAGAAAGATGGGAAAAAGTCATAGCTTCAGATGGGCAATACTTTGAATAATACTATTGTACATGTTTTTCTTAAATAAACGTTCAAATTTAAAAAAAAAAAACCGCACCAATTAAGTTATATACCCAATATATTTATATTAAAATTCAAATATTTTCTTTAAGATATCTTTAAGGTATCTTTAAGGTAAATTCAGAAGGCGAGTTTCTCTGCAGGTTCCGAGATAAAACAAAAAGCCAAAGAAAATGAACCTGAACAATAATGGTTTCAGAGAATCGCTCTTTGAACGAGCTCATCAGTCGTTACAGGACATCCATGAGTTTTTATATATTTTTGGTATGAAAGTTGCATGTACATCTTCTCTGTTCAAGTTCAGCTCTCTCCCAAAAACGAAAACTCCACTAATTAACTTTCTTCTACATCGACTAGCGATCTAAGCAATACAGACGTTAAAAGTCTGCTACGCTTTGTATAATAAAAAGCTCAAAATGGTTTCGTAGTAGTAGGAGGATCACAGATCCACGTGGTATCACAACGATCAACAGGCCTAAGTGGGTTGATCTTTTCTTCTAAAAGCCACTTTAACCTAACCTAACCTAACCTAACCTAACCTTTGTATCAGACTGAGAGTAGCCAAGCTTCCCGAGTGTGATTCCTCTAGTTGCTGTTTAAGCAGGGATGAAATAATTAGCTACTCCAAGTTAATATTGTCAACAGAAACGCTTTGTTTGCTTGGCAGATGCTTCTTGCTTCTTCGAGACAATAAAATATACGAGTACTTATACAAACATTCACTAATTGAAACAAACTCTGTCATTGCAACAAAAGTCTCTATAATGCCGAGCTAAAAACGACTGATGAACCGGCTTGACTTCATCCATCTGTATACATACATATAGTTGACCATTTGGTGCACAATCCCTACGAAACACATATGTAGCTCTCTTCTCGAAACAAGTTTTGTTTTCTGTATAATGGCTATCAAATAGCTGTTGAAGGCGCTGAATAAAATCGGTAACTAGGGCTTCCAGACTTAGTCCGCGTTTGAACTATTAACTTGAAAGAGAAGAAAGAGAAACACTTGTCAAACTTAGTTGTTGACGCTCAAATACTTGGGGAAATTTTATTTGGATTTTATTTGTTCATTTTTTTTAAAAAAATTTGAAGTAACTCATGAAAGACATCATTACGACACGATGGAGATCCTATATACCGAGTTGCTAGGTGGTCTAAAGAAGTGACCTCTTAATACCAAAGTAACGTTCAGTGGGATTAAAGAGTTTTTCCATACTCTACCAGCTTCTACAATCCTCTTACATTGACTCTTCCATATTTTCCGTATTGCCACAAATAAACGATATGAATACACCTATGCAATTTTAAGGAAAACCGGAAAGTTGAAAACATGGAAACTTTAACAGCGCAATACTAATTGTGTGTATCGCTTAAAAATTGTTTGATTTCTAAATGTTCTCAAATGGAATCTCTTTCACAAGGCAAATTTATAAAAAGAGATACAATTGAATGGAAATAGAGCACAATAACTGTGCATTTTAAGATTTATAAAAACAACTTTGAAAGCAATTATCAGGCAATTCGTTTCAAATGTCACATAAACCCATGAGAATCAACAAGAAAGTCAATGTTAGTAAACTTTTGTTTTAAGTGCAAGAGGTCAAATCTGACTTAAAACTCGGCGAAAAAGTCGAAATTTCCAAACGTTTTCAACTGTCAGCGGTATCTTTGTATGCAAATCAGGAACATTTAAGGAAACAGGGAATTGCATGCTTTTAATTAGCTTTTTCACAATCATGTCACTAGAAATTAAATTAATTTAAATTGTTCCTTCTTTGTTCATTGTTAAGTAAAAACATATAATTTGCTGAAACTGGGGTGGTCAGCTGAAACTTACTTTAGATGGGTAATTACTTTTCCCGGGGAAAAATACCCAAACCTCTGTCTTTTCAAAGGGCGAATCCTTTATTTTGGATGCTACTCGTAGAATGTACAAACATCCGCATATCAAACGTGAATATTACGCACTACCAGACTTGGTAACCGAGTATGCCTCGGAAATATGAAGGTCGAGTACATTAAGCTGTTTACCAACGAATAAATTTTGAGTATCCTTTCAGCAGTCAACCCGTGTCCCAGAATTTCACTCTTCACTCTTAGCTTAATAGACCAAAACTCCAGAGCATATTTCCATTATGGGAGACATGAAAGATCTACCCAATGGTCCCATACGAGGAGGATTTGCTACCTCATTTACCATCATAACATAAGCATAATTCTCGACCCAGTTCTGGCAATGGAGTGCTGCCTTCAATTTCGTAGTTGACAGAGTTGTTTTTTTGCAGGATTAAAGTCGGATATAGTATGAGTACAACGTATTATGTAGGAGTACATATGTATGACTTGAGCGGTAATACAATTTATGGACGATGTGTGTTACCCCTAATTGGTTTAATGCACATGCCCAATCCTTTTGAAACCCTGACAGAGTTTTTGAAAATTGAATGTTTTCATTAAAATAATAAACATAAAGGTGCTGCTGCTTCAGATATATGGGTATACCTATAGCAACTACGAGGCATTTAAACATGATTGAATTCCTGATAATTAGAGGAGTGGCAATCCTTTATGTCAGACAAATTGGCAATCTGTTTCGAATATTTATCTTTCTGTTTTTTTCTAATCTATAAACTAATTGATGTTGTTTTGTTAACAATTGTTTGGCTGTTTTTCCTCTGATAAAATCTTTGCGATACGAGTTTGTATTGTTTAGATAAACGACTAATATTCGTGATAGTCTATATCAATGTCATGTATGTAATCACTTGTAAGAGGTACAAGATAAGTCAAAACCATACATAAATGCGTATCTGGTATGTGAATAATCCCCTAGAGTGAATTTAATGTACAGGACAGCAAAAAGTATCATTAAGTCTTCAGATTTTCTCTGAAGTTTCACATTCACATCAAGACCATTGATGTCGATTCATCTCCTTTATACGTTTAAATTAATAGTAGGCAGAGGATTGCCATGACATATAATACATAATGACTCAGTTATCCGTAGCAATATTCGTATTCTTGTGTTGCTATTGGGTTACATTGGATCAGAGTGAACGTTAGAATGACGAACGTTTTGCATTCAAATTGCTTTAGGTGATGTCAGATTCATCCCGGGGGCTTGGGTGAATAATAATATGTTAACGTGCTGTCAGCTAGAGGATGTATGGAAACTGAAAAATGAATATAAAGAGAATTTGTTAATACGTTGACTGGCAAGGGCACTCATATTTATCCCTGTCGAAGGTAAGATGGAAAACAACAAAAGAAAGGATTATGCACATGACAGGCTGACTTATATTGAATTATGAGGAGTAATTCCCTTTCCTAAATTATAATATCGAAAGGATGTTTAGATTGACTTGATTAAAGCGCAATGACATCAGAGTTTCTAATACATGTCTTTTCTTAGGCTAAGATCTTGACCTTGCAAGGAAATTTATGCTTATATTCAACTTTAATGTACGCATCATCGGTTCAATTTCCTTAGTGTCGGTCAGTACTTTGGTTAAAAAACTTTCTAGTTTCTCTTGTTTCCGATTTGACAATTTTGACAGTATAAGGGGGCTGTTTTGAGATAAAACCTTAATGGGTCAAGATCAGCACTCGTAGACTAGTAGTTGATGACTGAGATCATTGTTAATGGTTGGCAAAGTTAGTTCAGTTCCAATCGATGATCCTGCAGTTATTGTATGAAGTGTAAGTTTCAATATTTATGACGTCAAGCAACTCCGCTTTTATACAACTCTTCGACGTACTTCTACTTTTTTGACAATTTTGCGAAATACCTTAGTCATACTAGATTTTGAGCAAGGGAAGGGAAGAACACAAGAACAAGAACAAAATACATATCGAGTTTCATTGACAACAACCAAGTTTGCTTTGAATTCAGGAATTTATAAAACCTCTCAAAACGTACCAGCTTCATGCCCTACTGAATGAGTAGGAAGGTACTTACAAGCCTAAAACCACAACAGTCAGCACTCTGGTAAAAAATCTTTCTAGTTTCTCTTGTTTCCGATGTTCAATTCTTCAAACAAAAATCACGGTACCGGCACAATTTTTAAGTCCGAATGGCCTTAAGAATCCGATTTTTATTGAAACAATTTCAACACGCTACATGAGGTTTACTTGAGTTTTTTTTTTCTTAGAATAAGTTACTATGGGAATTTATTCAAGGCCAGACTATCAAAGGAATTGTCCGGAAAACAACAGCCTAAGAGGCAATCACAGTAGTTGAAGGAGAAATTAATTGAAAAATTTCGATTGCCTGCTGCTTTGAATTGAAGAGAGATGTGGAAACAGTGCTTTTTTTGTTTGGTATCGACACTGAACAAAAAAGAATTGAGAACTACAAAGTTCAGATAAATTCAATATTGATTTTGGTTTGCTTGCTTCTACGTTCACAATATTTAACAATTTCGAAATTGAATGACTTCGACTTTCAATCCAATTGGTTTTGATCTTTGTTTCGAATGATAAAAATATTTGCCACAACTCGATTGGATTTTATTGAACTAATAGGATACGTTGGAATATTTTCGTATATTCTCAAATTTACCATGGGTTATGGCCTTTTCCGGCGGCAAACTTTTCAATGCTGACCATGTCCAATGTTGACGTGTTGAAATTTATACTGCTGTAAAAAAAACTGCCTTGTTCATTTATTTTTAAAATCATAGCCCTTCAAACATAACTTAAGCTTGATGTTCAATGTGATCTAAAGTGGGCCCAACGATTGTTCCATTATGCCCTTTCGTCTGTTAAACACACTTCCGGAAGCAGTGTCTTAAGTCGACCGAAACAAGGAAAAATCATATCATGGCAGAACAGGTAAATTTGGTGGCAAGAGATGGATTTTGAGATGTTGTGTTTTTCTGATGTAAAATCTACCAATTATCTTTTCGCAAACAAGACCCTTCCCCTCAAGCACTAGAATCTTATCGCCCACGCCACTTTCGCTCTTGATGTCTAGTTTGCAAGTCGTGCTTATATACCCACATTTTGTTACCACAAGTGATCCGTTTGATGTATATTTGGTCCGGAACAGCCTTGGATAGCGCTTGCTATAACCACCCCGTATTTTTTGTAATTCGAGTCTTCATCACCGGCTTTCTGATCAATTCTGAAGAGTGCATTTGAAACACTGTTTTTTGCAGAAAATCATTTTTTGCTCATTTTTGTTTCCAATTCAAAAATCTAAACTGAACTTTTCAAAATTTACATGCTTTGAGGCTTAAGTTTGGTGAAAATGTCAAAGTAAGTTAACTATTTCGGGAACTTTTTGAATAAGGTGGTATTTTCTTCCCGTAGCTGAACACTCACAAAAGAGAAAAGTAAACGATTCGCATGTAGCTTCTATTCTGTGTACAAATTTGTCGTATAGTTCGAAATATTTACAGAATTGGTTCTCAATTTGCAACATATTCAAGAGATTTTACACTTGTTTTTAGAAGATAGGACGACAACGGTAAAGGATGTGCTCCGAAGTGAACCACTCGAATCCGAGAGCTCCTTTCAGATCTGATGAGTCTACTATGAGCGAACTGTGAGTCTGGACAATTTCTTTACTTCGCTTCCATTGCTCCAAGAACTCATAACTTGGAAAATGACCAAAAACGGTTTTTTGGCCAAAAATAAGTGAATTGGAACAATACAAAAAAACATAGTGAGAGGTGTTTTTCTGCAGCTATGTCTTATATGAAGCGAAAACTTTTTCGGTACTATCGTTCATTGTAGATTCAAGGACTCAGGTGTGTCTGATAAAACCTAAAATGATTTTATTTTGTTATAAAACCGAGTATGGCTTCCAAGCATATCGCAAAAGGGAGAGAACACGTTGTTGCAATGTTTAACAACTTGTTACACTTCACAGCCTTGGCAGCAAACATAAAATACTTCAGCAATACTTTACCTTTATTTTGTATAATAAGGCAACGAAATTTCGATGTAGAAAATTCATGCAGAGTTTGAGTTAATCTTTGCCGTGTCTACAAATTAGGATTCGAGCCAAAAGGCCTATGGCAGTCAAGAAGTTTGCCATCCAGACAGCCACTGAATGTTTATCAGATTTTTTCTTTCAATGATGTTTTTGATACCACAACGGAGTGGAAATGGTTATTTCCAACCGAAAGGAAAAGAGCTACCGGCAGACATAAATTAAATGCAACAAAAATACTTTTATGTAAAAATTCCTGCTCATGTCTTGGAGCTAATGAAAATCAGAAATATGCACGCGCAAAGTTTGGAAAGATATCGCTTACCTTTCTACTAAAATCAAGTAAGACATCTAAGCAAATTAATAAACGAGTATATTCAAGAACAACGAAAAAAATTATAAAACAAAAAGGTACGTGCTTCAAACGGAGTTTCCAAAGGCTCCTGCAACCTAATTGAAGTCATATTGAAATAAAACAGACAATCGTTGTGCCTCCAAAATAGTTCAAACAGAGTTTACTTTATAGCCGCTAATAAGGTCCAAGCACTTTTCCTAAATGTTGCACAAAATCTCAAATTAGTGGATCGAAATATCGACATATGTTTTGATATAGTTTAATATAGTTGATTTTGAAACGTTTCGGACTATTAGCCTTGAAAACTCGGTCAAATTCTTATTTCAATATACTGTCTGGATCTTGCCTTTATGAATTTTATATAACTTCAATCACATGTCCTCCATGGAAGTTCTTGTAAGACTTGATTCTAAGAAAGGCAATTTTCGATGACTATTCGACACATCAGGCAATAACTCGGCCATCAAAGAGCGACAAACCACACGATATTGATGGGCAGTTCGTAACTCGTCTGGGAAATTTTTCTTGCCCTAAGGCCAAAACGTGTCGTGTTGTGTGAGATGTGGCATCGTCTTGTTGAAATTAGATGTCTTCCACATCTATATCTTCGATTTGAGGCCAACGAAATTCGGGCGACATTTGGTTATAGCTATGAGAACTAATGGATGTTGTTACATCTTTCCCGATTTCGAAGAATTATGGACCAGCAAAACCACCAGACCAAACCATTAAGTGACTTTTTGCAGATACAATGGTCTTTCGATAGGTTTCACCTCCTAATATGCGACAATTTTGGTTGTTTACATACGTAAAAAATGAGCCTCATTGCTGAAGTCAGTGTTGTGTGAAAATTGGTCATCCAAACGCTCATGTTTTAGAACCCAATCAATGTATGGTATACGCATTCCTTGGTCAGCTGGCTTCCCTTCTTGAGTGAGTTTAGAATTTGTAAGGGTATAGTTGCAAATGCAAAATATACGAGTACTATAATTTGCTGTAAGACAGGCGTGCACAGCAGTGAAATCTCTAGATTTTGATCTTCATCAACACTTTCAATAAAATCAGCCATGTTTTCTGTAGAGGGTGCATCTCATTGATGGATAGGCCTCAAGAGATCTGTAACAGAGCTTCTTCGAATTTTATAAGCCTGCTTAGATGGATGCTTGTGTCGACCATGGTCTGCTTGAAATGGGCGAACCGTAACTAATAGAGAATAACAGTTTTTGTTACAAGGCTTAACAATTTTAACATGTTTAGCAATTTTTAAACGAATCACATTGTAAAATGGCAAACCTCATAAATCAGACAGTTCAGTTTGGCTTATGTAAATGAAACAGGGTTATCAAATCCGAATTGGATGACCCTATATTATAAATCATCGGTGGTTCGCATACTCGTATGTACAAGTTATATGAGAGCATACGAGCAAATGTCGTTCTGATATTAAAAAGGTCTTCGAATCTGTATGACATAAGAGTACCCTTATAAATCTATATCTCAATTTTCCCCCTATTCTCTGCAAAAGTCTCCAAATTTTTTTTTGCCAAATTGTTGTTGTAGTATGCATATTGGTACCCGTGCGTCTGACTTAATTGATTCCACCCCTGGTATACATCAAAGTTCTGTAATGGGACCAATTTTGTTTAACGTGTGTACATCTCATTTCATACTTCTAACAGAATACACTATATTTATTCTGATGGCAATGCAATATCTTTGTCACATAAAGCTGGTCTCAGTGTGGAGTCGAACCTAATAAATGCGCCGAAAATATTGCTTGGTTAATGCCGAAAAGATGTAAGCGATCTTCATTTTGCGAAAAAGAAAATCTTGCTTTCCCCCTTTTAACCATTTCACATTCACAGAAACCAAGGAACTTGAAAGCACTCAAAAATTCAATAAAATAAATATCGCTCTCAAGGTGTTATATCATTTTATAAAGAGAATGTCATTAATATCCAAAGGATAACTCAAAGATTAATTTTCCAACCAATTTGTTTGTTGTGGTGCCAAGTCTGCAGTATCTATGCTCAATTTCACATTAAAAAGTAGCGAGTGGAGCAAAACAAATTATTAAAAATGATTCCTTGATCTCCTTTGGCATCACTCCACATTCAGACCTACATGCTAAAGCTAAAGGATGCACACACTTAATAAATTGTAATTAACATGTAAAAAAGGCAAATCTCTTTACATACGCATGCACTGTAAATTTCAAACGAAAAAGTTCTAAGGTACTCGTATTTTAAAAATCCTTCAAATCTTCCAGTTTCTAATTTCGTCGAATCTGTTGCGCAGTTACAGGGTTTATCTTTTTACACCTATTATATAAGTTGCTGTCCTTCAATATTTTCAAGAGATACTGCCTACGACATCGTATATGAGTATTTTCCTTTTTTTTTTAGGAATTTCACACTCAAGTATAATTACACTTATAATGCCTCAGCATATGTTAAATTTTTTGGGAAATTGGACAGACAGAGAGGAAAGATGTTTAGGCTCACTGGTTATTTTGCTCCATGGGTGGCGTCTTGACATTAAAGGGGGAGACTAAATTGTTAGTGAGAGAGCTGCCTTGTTGTTTATAGTCAACTCCCACTCTTACTTGATTTTTGTCGACTAAAGAAATGCAAGTCTTTGGGGCACGATTTGGATTCGAACTTTACTACCACCTGAGCCACGGCCTAGACCTTTCCTTCACAATCTGAGAGCAGTGATCTTTTGCCATAAAGTACCGGAAAAATTGACATTTGACAGGTTCGATAAGTGCCAGCGTATCTTTTTGGTAGTTCTCGAGCTGCCGTCATCCTAGTTGTCATCATTGGAAACTTGTGTTCAGCGAACTCCATTAATTTTCTATGTGTTGAGGACAGCTTTGTTATAGTTGCAAGTTGTACCTTATAATTCCGGTGGTAAAAAAGTGAAGTGTCTGCTGCAAGCATCCATCAAATTTTGCAGAACAAGTTATGCCAAGCATACATTCACGTCGATTTGAAAGATGCATTTGCATTGATGAGATAATATTTACCGTACGGCAATGCATAAATAAACTAAACGATACAGTGTGGTTGACTGAAAACACACATTCCGTAAACGAAATTCAAGGTTCGTGATGGTTTGGGCTGGAGAAATTTAGTGTAGGTACATTCCACCCATTTTCGTGCCGAATACAGTCAATTTTAACATCGTCATTGACAGGGATTATATTGAAAAGTTGTCCAAATAAGTGAGCAGCCAATTATTAAAAAATGTCTATCACGAAAGAAAATCTAACATAGAAATGGCTTTGCAGTAAATGTGTTTATTTCCTTGACTGATTCGCCTATCCAATATGCTTCACCATAGAGAGCATTTTGGAGGGCAAGATCAGATAAAAAAAATACGAAAGCATTTTTAACAAGTCTAAGAACGTTCCACAATTCCAAAGGATGCCACTTGATACTTATGTAAAGCATTCGCAGACATATGAACCTCAAGTCTGGTTTTCGGGACCAGCACGCTCGCATTATTCCTGATTTGGAATTGCTTATACAGGATTTACCACAATATACGAGTACTTGGGGGGAAATTAGTTTTCAATTTAAGAATAATGAAGGAAGGACTACTCAAATCAATAACTCCAGAATTTTTAAATTTAGGCACGACGTCGAGTATGAGAATATTGTAATCAATAATATTTAATATGACCATGTTACGTATTCCATATATACTCCAATATTTATATCGGGTTTTCCAATAGTGACTTGAAAACTTTGAATTTATTTTGTGAACGCACTCTTTCACTAATCATCAAACTGTCACTGTCAATTTATTCAGTAAACTCAACATCTTCATCATGATAAAGTACACCAACGAGCAACGTCTGCAAATTATAAAAATTTTCTACCGAAATTCGGAGTCGGTGACTGGAACTTTAAGAGCGTTAATTCCAATTTTCGGTCGTAATTCTCGCCCTAGTAGACAGGCAATAATAAGTTTAGGGCAAAAATTTGAATCTACATATTCATTGCGCGATGTTGCCGTATCAGTCAACGTGTTGGTTGAAGTGTCGAAAACATCGCTGCCGTTCAGGCGTCCGTAGCAAACGATCCAAATCAGTCAATTCCTCGGCGTTCTGAAGAATTGGGCATCGCTCAGACCACATTATGGCGTGTTTTGCATAAGGATCTTGGTTTACACCCATACAAGATCAAGCTGACTCAAGAATTGAAGCCGATGGACCATTTCAAGCGACGTACGTTCTCCGATTGGGTTCTGGAGAAGCTGCGCCAAGATGGTGAATTTTATCGCAAAATCATCTACAGTGACGAAGCTCATTTTTGGCTAAATGGGTTCCACAATAAGCAAAATATGGGGGGGCTACGTTAAGTCATTAGTTTATGCCAACAAGCCGACGACGTTGAAAAAGCTCAGAGCCAATATTGAACACGAAATATCGGCCGTTTCGGCCGAAATGTGTGGCCGAGTCATTGCAAATTGGGTCCAACGAATCGACCGCTGCAAACATGCCCGCGGTGGCCATATGAACGAAGTCGAGTTCCATTCATAAATGTTTTGATTATACTTTAAGCCGATAGTAAAGTTTTTGAAATATCTCAAATGGTTTGCGTTTTATTTAAAAAAAAAAGTTGTCGAGTCCTTATTGGAAAACCCTGTATAAAGATCAATTTGTGAGGCTTAAGCAATGCTACAACGCGTCCACAGACATTTAAATTCAAAAATGAAATCTATCCAACTTTGGTTCATACTTTCCCACAAAAGCAATATCCTTTGCTCTGTATCGTAACCGTGAATGAAACGTGGAGGCAAAAAACAAAAAGAATTTGGTCAAGAAGAAGTTGCTCTTTCACCAAAACAATACACAACATACATAGTAAAATCAATGGATTTGTTTACAAATTCCTGTCGTATCAGTAAAATCGCTTAACGTTGATACCATTGCTCAAACAGAATATTATTTTGAGGATTGTAAGGACCTCGGCGAAATGAGAAAGGTTGTGAAGAAAGAAAACTGCCATATGTTGAAAAAGAAAAGATTTCCTTGCTGGAAAACTATTATATCTTCATACAAAAAATCAAGGACTTATTTATCGACCCACGTAAAGGCTCACAATCTGATATAACCATTTGGCAAAAACCACGCCTCATTACTTCTATATTCTTTTAACTTTCCTACATCAGCATGCGACAAATGCTTCCGAAGTATGAACCTATTTATCAAAGCGGTAAGCCCGGTAGTTGCCTACTGGTCTTTCTGAAACTGAGGACACATTCAAATTACACCATTAAATATTCCAAGGGGTAATATCAACAAACCCGAATTTGCATTTCCTTGCTCAACGAGCAGGAATCAAAGTTGTTAGGAATTTTTTTCTTCAAAAGAAAGGAAAAGTGTCCTTCTGCCGTGAAAGTAAAAAAAAAAAATTGAAAAAAACCGACCAAGAAGAAAGTGAAACGAAGTCAAAAAGATACGACTACTTGCATAAATTTTCGAAGAGGTGTTGAGTGTCGTTGAAAATTGTCACTACGAATTGATTTAAAGACTGACTTGGAAGGGAAGTGTATAAACTCATTTGAAACTTTCTGAATGCAATCATTAAGGACGAAAATCCAGTTGGTATCCGATACCAATTATAGGTTTATGTGTTATCGCCCAGTTTACTCGCTACGAATCCATATTTATATTATTTATGAATAGATTTATTCCAACTGAAGATGTATGTACGTAATTGTAATATTTTGAGGGCGATCTCTTAGAGCACTAGATACAAGTTGCACTCTAATCTCTTGAATAGATTGTTTACCCCCAACGCAAGGTTCTTAGTTCGTTTCAATAAATTGGTGAGGACCTACAATTTGTTATGAATATTTTGTCTTCTTACTTGATAATTTCCTTCTCAAGTATTTTCTCTTTCTTCTTTTCTTTTAATTGCTTTGCACTCTTCAACTTATATTTTGTAAGCACCACCCACGTTATGGCACTAATCCAATTATTTGTTGAATTCTTCACCAGTACTACTCGTTGAAATTAGACTACTACCAGTAGATACTTCTACATTATTATAGATACGATAATTAATAAGAGAAACAAATTTTATACTATAACTATGTTTATACATTGAACCAGCATTTAATTGTATGTAGTGTTACGAGATATATCGATTTTAATATGTCGTACTTTTTATTGCATTTCTCACAGGTCATTAATGAGATTTAATAAAGTGCAAACTTTGCTTGTTAGATACACAACAATTTGGTTGGTGGCCAATTGGGATGTTTGCTTGTGCTCGGTACCTGGGAAGTTATAAATGAGGAACAATTAAATCAATAAAACCCTCAGGATCACAGTTAAACCGACATGTCATTAGCAGCCTCTTGGACTTATCTTGAATTTGCAGAAGTAAATATGACAACAATGATCGGGCATTGCGTGGGGCAGAATGTCCTGTCATTAGGCAAAGGCCTTGTGATACACTCATTCATTCATTCAATAGTAGGATATCATTTTGTGAAGTTATTTCCATCTTCCTAACATGACTTTGTTTACTTCCCACAATAGTGATAAACTGTAAGCCCACAGTTCTTTTTCATAGATTAAAATGGCTTTTCTTCTTATGGTTTGAGTTAACAATATCTTTCTCTTTGCAATAATACTAGCTGCTTAGTAATGAGTTCCAAAATTAGTAAGTCACATTAGCTTGTTTGTGATGAACGCAAATTTGTGAACTACTTCCTTGAAAATTGATAAATTCCACTGTGAATTTCGCTACCAGAATTGCTTGCAATAAGCCTCTATCATAAGTTCAGACATCTATTCATTATATGAACACATGTTTTGAATTAACTTACAGGGGTAGGATAATGAAACTCAAATGACAATAACTTTGTGCAAACAACACACGCAAGTTATTGGCGAATGCATGTAATGTGGAATGGCTTCCATAATGCACCATCCGCAACAGATGTGGTGGAAATTGAGTGTGTTTAGATAGATTTTTCGACATAAGGTTAGTAGAGGATAGAGTTAATCTCAGTGAGGCGCACTAAAACAAGTTGTAGTTGGATTGTGATACGATAATTGGAATGTAGTTCCCCAGTCACTTCTGAAGCCATACGAAGCATAACGAAGAGCACTAGAGTAAGGTTGTCGCACCGGAAGCGGCTAATAGATTTCCGGTATACAACTCTACTCCTGAGTTTCTTTCTAAAAAAAAAAAGGTATCGATAGTTAGCTCATTGGACTATCACTTAGAGAGTCTGGGTTCGATTGACCCAGCCAGGAATCTATCAACAATTTTTAAAATCGCCATCACATTTTCGGCGGGCAATGGCAAACTCCCGAAAGTAAAAAAGCTTCTGAGGAGTGCCGTTCCGACTCGGCGATAAACCGTAGGCCCCGCTCAGATGTGAGAAAAATGACAACATGAGCAACACAAATGAGTGTCAAGAAGCTATGCCATGGCCCATACCGGGCTGCCAGCGCCACAGTGTTTTTTTTTTTTTTTTTGATTAAGGTATCACTATAATTTAAAATTAAGATGGAACCATACCATTATTATAAAATGTATAAACACTGAATGTTCGCTTCATATGTAGATCATAGACTGAATGTAGTCGCATAGAAAAGAGTCTGACTAGGCCATTTCTGGCGGTAAGAAGTCATATTGATGGCTATAAGAGAGTTTCTGCTTTGCAGCTCCGTTCTTGTATAACAGCAACCAGCATTTGAATTTATTTCTTAGCATTCATACAAGGTCAAGTATACCGATTTCTCCGAAAGCAGTTATGATCAAGGGAATGCTTGAGTTGCTAAGATGACTCTCGATGTCGAGAAAAGTCAGTATACTCCTTGAAACACAGTAATTCTCCAATGGTTCGATTTCACACTTAGTATAAATATTTCTCAACAAGCACTTATCCATCCAACTTTATAAAATGTACAATATGCTTTGCTAACTTATTTTCAAACCAAGAGATCACTAAAAACGAAAAAAATTCTCGGTACCTGTCACCATCATCTCAAAGAATTTGTACTTAAGATTAAATCAACGATTGACAATATCATGTCAGAGCAAACTATGATGGAGTAAAGAATTTGAACTTTGAATTATTAGTTTGATTATAAACATACGAAAATATGTTTTGGCTGTAAAGAAACCTTGGCTTTTATGCGTGATAGTGTCAATTTCATGCATCTCCCGTTTGGAACTTGCCCATTTTTTCATATTAGGTGACGCTGCTAAAACAGAATTCAAAACATTGCAATCGAATAAATTCTTAATCTACTACCTACGATTCTTGGTCCATAAGCTTTTGAGAGTGTCAAATATTTTTTTTAAAAAGAAATGTGGAAGATGCCGGAATGTTCGTATTCACTCTAACACTCATAACATGCTGTAAAAGTATGTGGTTCTACAATATTTGCACATATTCATGATTCAGCTCAATGCTAGACCACACGTCCTAGGTTAGCTGCGATACCGAAAACTTGCAAGAAGTGAAAGTCGACATGATGGCTTGGTCTACAATAATCGCGGACATGAATTCAATTGAAATTATCTGGGACCTGCTGAGGAAAAGGTAAGAATGGGACCTGTCCCTCTAGAGATACTCAGCGTCCTGAGATTTATGCGAAATGGGACAGTTTGGTAGACACCATCGGAACAAATCGTATCCAATGTATGCTTAGGCAAATTGTTGTTCTCTTAGACCTTCAAATCATAATGCGAGAATACTAAACAGTGATCCTGATAAAATCAACCAGATCTTAAGTACAGATCATAAGTTTCCAAAATGTAAACTAGAAATTCAATGTGAATTCCCAAACAAGTTCCATTATAACTGCGACAGACGACACAAGAGCATTAAATTGTCAAAAAAAATATCAGGATTCGATGAATTGCAGACGCTTGAGTAATTGTACGATGGTCAATTAAAAATCCATGCATCCCACATAAGGCAATAATATTCTTCAAATCAGTTCTGTCAATAAGACATATTAGCTTTTAAAAATAAAATTAAAAATAAGCAAATATTCAGTTTATTTAAGAATTTTAAACTGAAATTCAATTTTTCAGTAGTGATTGTGTGACATAGATGGATTTGCTAAAAAGTTGTAATCATTCCTTCAGTTAAAAGACAAACTACCTATGAATATAAACATCGTCTTTGTTTTTTTTTTCTTATATCATTGACATACATAAACCAATTAATCATGTAACTTGATTGGCATTCGAGGTAACTTTTATGAGTGGGAAAATTTTAAAATAAAAATAGAATACACGACCCTATAAAAGAACCAACGTAAAGTCATGTTCATATTCTTGTTTGCAATAATAAATAATTGACAAAAATACATCAACTTCAGGAAACAAAAAAAAACTTCTAATCGCATTCTTGACGTTGAATGGATTGATAAAACAAAATACGTAAAAATAAAACCATATCGGGTTCTGTTTTGTCCCCAGTTTTGAAGAAATTACAATAATTACTGCTACGGCAGTAAAAATAAATCATTGACGTTTAATTTTTTTAGAAAGATAACACAGATAATCAGACTTAATGATTCTTTTTTTAAAAATTTATTTGCAAACAAATTAGAACTGCTCTTTGTACAATGATATGAATACAATTGTGGTGGCGAAATTTACGCAAACACATACGAGTATATTTGGTTTGGTTCGGATTTCAATTTTTTATCAAAGAAAGTGTAAACTGTGTGCGTCACCTATGGCGTATACTTACTAAAAAAAAAAACTTTTTCAAGGCAGACTCACGTTGCCATTTATGATTTTTCTCGTCATTTTGAAATTGGTAAAAATACAATACTCGCGATTTCAAATAAATAATAAAAATGGAAATGTTGTAGAAAATGAAGATTATTCATTTGAGGCAAATTTAAATGGTAAAATATTCATCAAATTTTCCGATCAGTATTCACATCCTTTGTTTGGATTCTTTTATTTTATATTTCATCAATTTCCTTCTTTTTTTTTTTTGATAACAAAGACGAATGACCTTTCATTTCTCAAGCATTGCAAAGCACTATAGGAGCCGGAAAGTATCGACAATGATTTTCATTCTCTGCCAAAATCACACGGGTAAAGGTACTTCCTTCCGACAGGAGAGTGCTCGTGATATCTCCTCTGCGGATTCTTCAATGTCCCACCACGTATCTTTTGTCTTTTCGCACTGCACTGGCTTCAAGTTAAAAAAAAGAACCTTTGATTTTTTGGCTTTTCCAATGTATTTCTGGTATACTTGCCCAACTGTAAATGCGAAGCTTGAAAGAAAGGGAAGGAGTTTCCGGGAACTTTGTAGAAATTATGAGTAGGCATGCAATTTATTTAAAATATTACCAGAGAACCACTTTGAGTAAATATCGAGAACTTAATTAAAATACAACGTTTCGATTTGTAAATACCATTATTTTCATTTCGGATACTCTGCAGTTCAATTTGTTTTCTTAGGGGCTACAAAACTTTTTCAAACAATAATACAAAAATTGAGATTGAATCAACGATATGAAGAATTGTTCATGACATGTTATGGTTTCCTTGATTGTTTCTCCCATCAGTTCAATTTCCAGCCACAATGCAGTAATTACTGAGCACACATCAGCTCCTTAATATAGCCTCAAAGGAACCAATCGACGTCAAATTGCACTTCCCCAATGGCCAATTCATTGGTACATTTCTCCATATATGTTGTCGTTGTATTGAGTCCCATATAAGTCAATGATTGCATTGCAGAGACTTAGTGTTATCCTAATGGTACCACAAATCAACCAGATTGTTGTTCTGAAACGTTGGCCATTTGTTGTAACGTAAATTTTGTTTTTTTTTTTTTAGAGTAAAGACCACAGAAAACACTTCAGCACTTTTGTGGATGTAAATGATTGTGCTCCTAAATGCGACTGTTTTTAAGATTAACCTTCGGATGCCATGATCTCATGCCTTCGGTTCTTGAAGCTGTTCCTTTAGCTGGATCTTATCCAGATAAAGACCGAACAACATATACTGAAATTTTAATGTCATTAAGGTCCAACTTTCTCTCAATTAACACCTTAAATGTGAGAAGTTCCTTCGGACTGTACTAGCTCCACGTACATTTTGTTCATTTTACCTCCTCGTGGGAGCTAGCTCGTACTGGTTTGGTTCAACTGACCTTAAATTGCTTAAATTATAAGCTTGAGTACAGAGTAAGAAGATAATAGGAACAATGTTATAGAATTACTAGTATTACGGAGAAGAATGATACTCATAAGTAGGACGTTTTGGAGATGTATTCACGTAACTAAAATAACTGTGGCATCCCTTGTACAGACACCTTATAAGAATTGGTTCAAAGTTTTTGGTGTTAAAGTCAATGGGGATTTTAACATACTAATCAAGTTGTCGAAGTAGCTGCTATGCGATCCCTTAATTGATCAATGACAGTTCTTTTATCTCTAATTGAAGAAGATCATAAATATAACCTTTTATTCAATAGGACACAGATAACGCCTAGATTTTTAGAATAAGGGTTGTGATGGAGAAATCTTGCCAATCCAATCGCCTATCCCTTTACTATTAGATAAACCGCATAAAATTTGTATAATTGGAGGAATGATACAATGTCCGATATTCTACCCAACCGCCTCACAAAACAATTGGTTTAATAAGGAGCGCAGGCAAGCATACCATATTTAGGAAACCATTTCTCCTACAAAGAAGGATTGCATAGCAGGACAAGAACATGTCTTGAGCAGAAAGAAGCACGCGATTGGAAAAATGAAAAAAGACAACAACCCCTAGACAGAGATGAGCAAGAGAATTTAGCACAAAAACCACACTTTATGTAGCTAGATACTTAATAAACGTATGTTTAACTACTTCTACATACTCTTAAAAATGAAAACTAAACAATGTTCCTATCAACCAGAATGAACAAACCAACCTGGTTCACAAATGCCACAATTTTGATCTACTGATCTGCTTAAGTTAAGAAAAAATTAAAATTATTTTTTTTTAAGTATAAAAAAACTGCCGGGCAAGTTGGCCTTCCCATCAAGATTATGAGCATACATATACACATTTTCGGAATTTGATCGAAATAAAGTACGTCTGATGAGTATACCTTCAGTATCGTTTGTCTGATTCGAAAAAAAGACGACTTTCCAAACTGATATCCCTACGTAGGCAGTGTCTGCGCATAGATATTTCTGGTGGTACATGATTTGAGCTTTAGAGAGCTGTGTTTGGTTCTAGCATCCCTACCAAACGGTGGAAAATAAACAATGGTCCATAATTATAGAAAGCAGTCCATTAATCCAATCTGGTGTCATATGACTTCTTCTACATCATACTTGAGCAAACTGTCCGAAACTCGCAAACTAAATTACGATTTTCCAAGAGTTTGTGCAAGTATTTCGATATGCTGGTGATATTGATACTCGTATCATTGACAAAACGTTCGCTAGTGTATATTTAAGTATGTTAATAGAAGCCCAAAAATCGGCTGTCTGTGAATAAGGTCTAAACCAAATAAATAATGTCAACAAACAAATTGAACTTTGAAGAAATAATATATTTTGTCTGTTTCGTTTTTCACTGTTTTCACTGTTTCGTTAACAACAGAGTAACAAGGCCATTTACGAAAGTACTTAAAAGACCCTAGTTAAAACCCTTGTGATATAAGTCCTGACATATGGTCCAGAAGCATGGATGTTGGCAAAGATATGTGGATGCTCTGATCGATTTCTTCCCAAAGGACGATGCATTAGGAAAAACATCGCCTTTGGTTGCGGGCAAAAGTTGTCATAAACTGTGTAACTGGAGGCAGTTGGCTAAGAAAAACGATTCAGGCGTTGTTGGTTGGAGAGTAGCACAATATAAGCAAGTATCCCTATCTTGTTTTCGACTTTATATTTGGTCCATTGGTACCGCATCTTGGAAATGATTATCGAAAGAGTCATTTATTTATAATTACAAATGTCAACTAAAATTAAAAGAGCAAACCAAACAGTATTATCCAAATTGAAGGTGTTTCAGACGCATGAGAATCAACAAGAACGGCCTTTTTATGTTTTAAATAATAATATATTCTAACTCATATCTTTCTCGCCTTATGCTGGTTAAATGTATGTGCGTACATATGGTTATACATATTTACTTAAAAGTTATTCAAATTGAACGTCAGATGTAACAGCTGAGTGCACATTCGCTTGCGAATATTTCTTTGTAGTAGATAGTATCTCAGAATAAATTTTTCTGCTGAAAAAGCTTAATGATAGATAATTTCTTCTTGTTTATAAACTAAAAGCGTGATAAAACTTTGTTTTTTAAAGGAAAAGAAATGGATTTCAAGTACACTTCACTTTAACGAAAATTACACAATTTGCTAAAGCCTTAAAACAATGGAACACAAAGCCACGACTACACAGACATAGAAATTAAAAAATAAAAATTCTTGTCAAGATACTGTGCCGTTTCTGATCTGCTTTAGTGAAGCTTATTATTTGCATAACTACACATATAGTAAGGAGAGAAGACATAAACTGCAGATTTAAGATTCGTATTAACGATAAGACTCAGCATTTCACTCGTATTCGTAAATCTGAAAAGAAAATCTTCTCTCTACACAGCTTGTTGATATGAGCTCCTTGCTGTGTAGAATTAAATTTAATGAGCTTAAGATTATTTGCTGTCTTTTATTGTCTACAGGTGAAACTGGCAAAGTGTAATGCTCACGTCATAAGCCTGAACTAGATAGAGTGATTGTTTGAATAAAGGTGACTGTCAGAAAAACTTTACAAATACAAAAGAATGTTTTTTCTCGTATTTAAGACTTAGCAAGATAGAATCGGGGGTTTGTTTGTTTATTTAAAAATGTAAGAGGATGTATTTTTAATTTTTAGACCGTATTAAGGCTTTGTATATGCAAGTGTGAGTTTGTTCGACATATATAGTTGCATCTTGATTTTTAAACCTGGATTTTGGTTTCTTCTGCCTAGGTGTTTGACATAACATCATGCAGGGAAAAAAGCCAAACAAAATATTAACACCATGACTGAGGCTTCGGACTTAAGTTGAAAATGTAGCCAAAATGTAGTGTTGCAACCAAGCGAACGATACGAGTTATGACTTTTATAATTGATTGACTGCCCTTGCCAAGGTTACACAAAATTCTGAAAAGAGTTTTGAATATTTAGATAAACATCGAGAATCGAGTCCACATCCAAGCGCGGTTGAATAATGCATTGAACAGTGAAATGCAATAAGCAAACTATTTATCGCTACACTGACAATCACTTTGTTGTAGAAAATAGGGTATCGCAAAGCGAGTTCTGCAGAAAAGGATGTCCGTTACGAATATAAAGGAAATTAGAGAATTACATGCTATAAAAAAATGATTGAAAACTTGTAGGGCTTTGAAATGGCGACAATCCTGGCAATAATCGAGTTCTTGTCGAATTAAATCAAAAAAATAATTGTTCGATTTGGTAGTTTCAGCTATATCAATACATTGCCTTCAAAAACAGAAAGTCTTACCAATAGTTGTGAGAGAAGCTCTCTCTTTAGAATCTTTAAAGAACCGAGAACAAGTTATTTTTTTTCCAAAAGCTGGTGCAAGGTTTATGTTGCATCTTCCTTAATTTGGAAAAGGACGAACTTTGCAAGTGAAACAAATATATTTCCATAGTTATCTGCAACAATATGCAACCAAATTTAAATGAGTTGCCTGGGGCTATAGTTGTTTAAAATTTGCACCCAAATCGACAGATAATTCTCTGAAGATGAGATTGTAATTAAGAAGCAAAAAGTAAGGGATACAACACTTAATGAAGTTCCCATAGTTCCCATAGTCTTATAGAGTAGGAAAAATGGAAAGCAAGAGTTATGGTCGACGAAAAAATCTACATTCTCGACTGCCATTAAACGAGTTTTCTACTTGATGTAAAAAGGTTTCATTTTGCTTGATCTGAGAAGGAATGGTATACTATATACGATAGTATGTCGTTGAGTTACTTTTATGACCTCCGACAAAATTTCAATGCCATGGATTTATCTCCCAACTTTAATTTTTCTTATTGATAAGAAACATCACGAACGCAATGTCTTGAATAATATTGCGAACAGGATTTGGTAATTTATCCAAGATTTTATATAAACAAGCGGAACTTTTTTTTTTTTTTCTGGATACGAATACGTGCGGTACTTAAAAAGTGTGTACCATTACCCCAATCCGTAAGTCGTATAATATGAAATATTTTGAAGACTTTATACATCCTGTTTGAATCCTATAGCCATAACAGTTTCAGAACAGAGGTGGCAAAGTTTTCGAATGATAGACTTTTAATAACAAATATTTGTTAATTAAATAAAAATAAAATTAACGCAGATTTTATCTTAATATTTATGATTATGAGCTTGAGCAAAATAAAGCAGAAACCATTTTAAAAAAAAAATATTGTTCTTGCAGCCGAAATTTTGCGTTCTCTAGTATACGAGAGCAAAGCAACGCGAGCACTATCACATTAAAGTGTGAATCGAAAATTGTTGATGTAAACCTTTGGCGCGAATTACAGGTTGCACGTTGTGAGGAATGACATGTAATTGCATAAAAATAATACTGAAGATAAACGGGCATCAAATCAATGCTAGTTTGAGATATCGACAATCACTGATCCCTAAAACATAAGAAGATTTAAAATTTAAAAATATGTCTTTAAAACCGATCGCACTGAAAGTTCTTAGCCAGGTATTATTCAACTACTCGATGCTACTTACTTTGTCACAAGATAAACAAAAGACTGGGATTGCCTTTTTCCTTATTTTTTTTTCAAATGGTGTGGATAATCTCTTACACAGTAACGTGTCTCTACTCTTTTCATTCGAAGTAGAGTGAAAGACTTCATTCTATCTTTTTTCTATCAATTTATTCAATACTGGATTTCAATATGACCAAAATGGAGAACTAGAACTTAAAGTCAGATGTGGTCTAGCTGGATAACAAATCATTCACCTATCTAATCAGAACGAAAAGGCCCATATATTACACAAAGCACTGCAGTATTGTTTGACACGCTAATATCATATAGATCTAGGAGCAGCAATATCATCTATACTCCTCTTACCACTCAAAAACTGACGATTTTTTGTATTGAACAATTCAATCAGAGGTTTTCTCTGTTTTGGTATTCTATAGAAGATGACGACAATGCCTCACCCATAGGGAAAAGAAAAGGTTACGGAAAACTACCTACCTTAGGTCACTGCGTCAATAATTTACAATCACAAATATCCCACACTTTAACGATGTCGTAAATTTTATAATAAAGGGGCCCATTCCCAAGTAAATTAAATACACCTTACTACAAAGCTTTGGTAGGTCACCATTATCGTCTTAGGCACTCAAAGCGCATTGGAAATACATAAAATTCCAACAACACTCCCTTACCAAAGCATTTTTTTTTGTATATACATACAAATCACACGCAATCCTAGAAGGCAAAGCAAAATCGATTAAAGTCCGTTTGGCTTCAACTTGCTCTTACCTCACCCTCAACTAACCTAAATTGCAGCACGTGAACCCAGCCAGGCTAAAATGTTTTTCGTGCTAATTAGGCCGTCTAGAAATGTTGGAATAAATTCTTGAAATCCGATGACGCGTTCTACGAGTTACTCGTGACTTACAACTCGCAACTCGAAACTCGTAACACGTAACTCGTAATCTGATTATCTTGAAGTGAATTTTATTTAATTGCAAATTTAATAGAGCCACCCGTCACTTTTGGTGTTTTGCAAAAAGGTGTTTAGTCAAACCATTTATCTACGAGTTACCCACGTATCTGCATGTCCTTTACATAATGAAACATGACAGCTAAAGTTAAAAAGGCAAAAGTCACAATTTTAATGATGAGATCCTGATCAAATTACAGCTGAGTGTGTTTTTTTTTTCTCGCTAGTCAAATATTTAATGAGAAAAATGCGTGTGCTACGCTACGAGTAACCTTACGCGTTTCGACAACATTGTGAAACAAATAAATTCTTTGGCTTCAGGCCAAACGTTTTTAATCAATTAAAAGTTGCTTTTCATTTTCTGTGATTTTCTTTTTCTTTGTTTTGGCACTGCTGAGGTAATTATGAGAATTTCTTTTTACACAATCTCAGATACATAATAATGACAACGAGAAAAACAAAACAAAAAAAAAATAAACTAAAGGAGAGATAAATCGTTGCTGGCTTATGTCCTATTGACTATCGTCCGACGGGATTTTCCTTCTTCTAAGTTTGGTCTGCTTTGTTGTGTTTTGTTTTGTTTTATTTGTTGAGCGAAATTAATTAATTTCGACAGGTGCATAAGCATGGATAAATAATTCAGATTCAGGGAAAGTGCCAAGGCAGACGAGATCAAAGCTGCTTAGAAATCTGATGGCAATAAATATTCTGTGTCTTACTTTCTCGTATGTTTTACTTAGTTTTTCGTTTTTTTTTATTTCTGACATATTTCAGTTTTTATTGTGCCAAAAAAGCGTCTTAAATAAAACAACAGTTTTCATTATCAAGAAGCTCAAGCCCTAAATATATTTTTGCAACCAAATTTGTTACTATGCTCACTATCAAATGAAGGGACTGCTTGATTCTGATCTTTTTGAACAATTTAGGAAATCTACATGAAACACGATCCCAAAATTGCATTCGTTGCTGCAAGATATTTTCTTAAACAGTCAAAATTGAAAGCCTTTATATTATGAAAATTGACAGTGTCATTCGTAGATTCAGATCTGGCTAGTAGTGGGGCCACTAGACGCAATGTTTTCTTGGACGAATTCATCCATTTAATAATTTAATGATCAATGGATCGTATCGACAGATTTTGAAGAAATTTCTGGAGAAATATACACTTACTACCTCCTATTTGGTCGCAGGTGCAAAAGTATAGAAAACTAGGAGGCTTTTTCGGGATCATCAAAATCCGCAAAGCGGCGCTAGAACATGTCGCACAAAGACATAATTCCAGAGAATCCATGTACATAGTTCATAGGAAGATTTTTGCTAATACTAGCATTAAAATTATACACTATCTTTACGAGCAACCTTACATCTTTAAAAAGCTTAATACAATGGTTATAAGTATCTCGGTATTCACAGATGACGTGCCCATCATACTATAGTGCATTCTCCACTTGAATACTTTAAGTGAAATTATGGCGGTTGCTATGAAAATGATCAGCACTTAGGCAAACAGCTGTGGTCTCCATGTCAACCTCTTCAAAACAGAAGACTCAGAGCAAGGGTCTTCCAATCAGAGATTTTGGTTGTCCTCAGGGCGGCTGAGCTAATGCAGATAAGATCGGTATCCCAAAGAGATATTTCTTTCTATTGTATTGTACATCGACAGCCAGGCCGCTCTTAAGGCAATAGAATCGACTAACATCAAATCTGATGCAGTCAGGGGCTGTTGCACAATGCTAAAAGCATTATGCATTCTGGTAAGACTGTGCTGTGTACCAGAAGCGTGCGGTATAGAGGGAAAAGAACGAGCGGATGTGCTTACAAGAAGAGGTGGACTGCTCGATAATAGTGAGGTTGACAATATCAAACCACCCCTCTACATAGTAAGGGGCACTATGGATGAAAATACCATAAATACTGCTAACCTAAGGTGGTCGAATTCTGAAGGACCTAGGGTATCCAATGCTCTGTGGCCACTTCTTGATGATGGGTTAATTAAATTAAACAGGGATAAATTAAGGACAATAATAGGAATCCTGACAGGACACTGTCACCTGCTGAAACACGCAAAGAGACTCAGATACTCAAATACAGACTTTTGTAGATTCTGCGGCGATCTGCAAGTGATTGAGGACATAACACAAATACTGTGGAAATGGGAGGCAATATCGCGTAGTCGAAGAAAATTCTTAGGAAAATACTTTTTTTGAAAATTTAGAGGAAATAGACAGATATATGGATATATGGACGTCTTCCTCTATATTTTTCTACCTATATTTTTTTTCTGTGTTTATGGGCCCTGAAACCTTCGGCAGAATGAGCTTGGCTATTAAAATTAAATGATTGACCCTAATAATCATTAAGCTGGGATCTCGAACTCGAAAATCTTCTTGGTCTTGTTACCATATGCGGATTTCAATTTATTTATTAATTCAAGAAAGCCATATCGCACTGATACCTGTTTGATCTACATGATGTCTTTTGGATCGGAAACCAAGACTGCTTTACAAATGTACAATTCGGAGCATTTCTGCTTTCTTTTATTCAAATAACTACTGAAAGTGCTTCTTAAAAACTTCTTCTATCCTTAGTGACTAGGTTTCGTTCAGTTTTTATTGGACCTTGTCATTTACAAAAGTCCACGTAGGAGTCCTTTCTTTAATTTTTCGCCTTTAGTTGCTCTGGTTACGAATATGCATTTACTACCATACTTTTGTGTTCCTATACGAAGTAGTCTCTGTGTGCGGTGATATGTGTCAAGAAGTCTATTAATGAGTGTCCTATAAAATCCTGCTTTCAGTAGGCTAATCGTTTCATAGCAAGTGCAGAATGTAATGCCATCCTACTCGAACTACATATCGTCATGATCGATGTCGTTTATATTTTCGTTTGAAGAAATAATAAGTGATAATCGACGCGATCTCCAGCACCATTTTTGAAAAATTATGACCCGGATATTCCGGCAGCCTAAACGACAACACTATAAATATTGTACATACTCGTAGATGCTCATACGAGTAATGGGTTCCAACAACACCACGTCCTCTTCTATACGTTTGGCAAAAGTAAAACTTATTTTCAAAATATGCTTAAATGATAAAGAAGTGTTTATCTATTGGCGATGAATTAAATATAATTTTCAAATCACTCGCTTAAAATACACTTGGGGGCTGATAATCCGCTGAGGACAACGGCCATGCTTTCGTCTTCTTCTTATCAATATATCTATAGTGAGAGGGGCACTATGGTTGTGGAGAAACCATTGTATCAAGCTGAACACCAACTATCGTATAATTGGTTTTGATTTTATTTGTTATAAATAAGACACTTTTGTATTTGGTTCCATTAAGATTCCTTTTTTTTACTCTTTCAAACGCTTTATAAGATGACACATGAACGAGCTTAGATCCTGATAAGGATCTGACGTACAAACACTTTCCAGACGAGGTCATTCCAAATCCGTTGTCATCAAACCCTTAAAGTCGTGATACAGTAACTTTATTTTTAACGTCTTGATAATAAACGAATTTTACTCGTATTAAAGGTCAAAGGAATAAATATGTTGGAACATGTACTCACACATATGAACAAACAAACACTATGTCTGTCATTGTCATTAGATTGTATGACTGTCCTGTATTATATTTCAACTTCAAAATACTTTTCCATCTCATTACGCGATCCCATAAATTCGATATCACAGGAAAAGGGAATACGTACTTGTTCTGGAATATTATCCCCTCTGGGTAGGTGGCACAGCCACAACTCCAAACTTCAAAAAGCAACTTTTTCTAGATTTTGCCTCCCAACTACGATTTTATTCACATTAAGTTCCAAACTTTTGCCTGTTAAAAAGAAAACAAATAAAGGAATATCAAATGACACACTGACTTACGAGAAAAGTGACAAAAAACAAACAACAAACAATTTCAAAACTAGCTGTCAACAGCCTCCGAGGCTTACTTACTGACTAACTTGGATCATTATTCAAACATCAGACAAGATAAACTACAGAAGCGAGATGATAATAAATGTGCTTATGAACATGTCCACACAAGTGTTGGTGACCATTAATCAGTGTCAGGTTTTGAAAAACCCGTCACACAGACTCCAAAGTTAACTTAACGTATTTCCAATGAAGTCAGATACAATTTTTTTGAATTAAAAAGATTTTTAAATCGGTAGTGATTAGGATACTCAATTCTGAAAAATTACGAGTACGAAACTCAAAAAATCGCCCACTCCACATTGTTTGTGTCATCACTTAACGATTTCAATTGCCCTAATTTGTCAATTTACCCTGGAGAATTCCTCTGTCCAAAGACTATCATCAGCTTTTATTCGCAGTCTATGTATCCAAAACAAATATTGGATCAATGTCGATTTTCAGAAACAAGAAATAAATAAAAACAAATGATTCCCTGGAGGAATTAGCAATGCTGTTTGCTTTTCTAACAAGTACTCCTGCCCCCCTCGAACTACGAGTATTGGTGAATAACAAATGAATTCTACCCACCCACCGTCTTCAGAACGGTTTGCGGTTGACCTGGCAAGTTTTCGGTAAATAATATTCCAACCAACTCGTATAAATTCAACAAAATAGTTAAATTGTTAAATTGGCCAACAAATCGTACTACAAGGAGGACAACAAGGAGTCAACAAGGACTCAGTAAAGTTCCGGGCAATTTCATGTTAATCTTAATTGGATTATGAATAAACGAGTATTGCAGTTTTTTCACCCAATTTCAGGATATTCTCCATTTTCTTGGTTTTTGGTATTTTTTTTTTTTTTTTTTCTGTTTGTCGTGGCATACAAATTGATGATATCTTCATGCATCATCTGGCAGAAAAATTGTGGCACGAGGAAAAGTTGGTAACATAGTGGGCTATAAATAAATTATGGATGAAATTGAGTGCACACCCTAGGCTTAGTTAGTTATAAATTCACTTTAACCTCTGATGATGTTATTAATACTTAGGAGAAAGGCGAACACAGAAAGAATCTTAAATTATTGAATAGAAGAAATATGTAGAAGAAGGATGAAATAGACCCATTTCACCAATAAGCTAAGGATCCCATTAAACTTAAGAATCCTTTCAAGCATCATTTTAATATTCATAACGATTCAAGCTGTGCTCTGTTGCTGTTTGGTATTCGTAGTCTCGTTGTCGTTTAATAAAATTTTCACAATTTTCCTTAGGTCAAGGGGACTTAGAGGAATATGGTATACGCCTGAAGAGGAAGGCTTCCGTGTCATCGACAAATGTGCCAAAGGACATTATTCGTTGTTTTTTTTTTTTTTTTTTTTTTTTTGAAAACCGAGTTGAGGAAAGGGTTTTGTATATGTTCATAGTACATATTCGTTTGTATATTCTACAAAAGAGGAATAAAACTCTCAGGAGATTTGAATGTCTACGATGCTTATTGGTTTTAAATCTGGAGTTGGAGAGCCTAACGCTGCATGCACTTGTCATTTACAATACTCGTATGTGATTGGAAAAGGCTCAATCGCATTTTCTTGAGTTTTTTTTTCTGTGATGATGGAAAACACTCGTTTGGATTGGTTTTTCTATTGAACGAAAGGTAATCCTTTAAGAGGATGGAATTATAAAGCACCATCTATTCGTAATAGATGATTTAAGGAGCTTTGCAAACATATCAGAAATATCTATACTGTCATAGCTCAAAGGTACGAGTATATTACAGGGAGTTTTCAATTCCATTTTAAAGTAATGTCGAATCCGATTTGATCCTAAACGAATTTAGAGAACATTTTCATTCGTCTTATGCAAAAGATGGTGGTTGTGGTGCACATAGTTTGCCTTCTTGAATTCCATCAAACAAAAAAGACAGATGCTAGATTTCCCGTGAAAACATTTTATTTGTATAGATAAAGATATACTCGTCTCCTATTGAGCTTAGTCCAAAATAATGCTAATTTGGATTGAATATATACCTTACATACTCACTTAGTTGGCAAGTGAATATTGAAGTTTAATCCTTGGGTCTGAGCTTGCTTTTATTCTTTATGATCCTGGAGGCGATACTTCATACTTGTTAAATCGATATGTATCGCATCCTTAATGGCTCGATCTTTAATTATAGGCGGCGGTTTAGGCCGAATACACATATTGTTGTTGATTCACTCGGTGTTGTTGAGCCATTTTAATAGAAGGATTTTTGCATTTCAGACTAAATTCAAATTTTTGCACAGGTCATTGTGCGCATGATTGCGTCTTTCTATTCATACAAATTCTTTGCAGATAAGACCAAATATTTTTGTTTCAAAGCCTTTCATAGTCAACTCTGCTGCTGGAAATAGCACGTATCATTGCTAGAATCCGATACTTTTAGAAGAGTTGATTTCTCAATTTCACTTGTGATAGTGAATTTGCGAGCATTGTTTGTCACAGTAGTAATATTCTCGAGACTAAGGTTGGTCAAGATCGGTCTTGTGACAAAAACCTTATATAGCCTAAAACTCTGTGAAAAGGTGATGAGTCTTAACCTTACATTCATTGGTCTTTAGAATTTGATACAGTGTGAACATTTAGTCAAATAATATGTCTGTGGTTGGAACTAGAAAATTTTAAATCGATATAATATGAGTGCGCCTTCATGAATCAAGACAGTGGACAATCGGGAGAAGAAATATCACGACGTGACTTTGATACAAAGTGCAAAATCAAAAAAAAATTAATTTTCTTCTTAGCAAATTTAAACGAAGAAAGGATTTGCGAAAAAAAAGATTTAGCAGGAAAAGTTATAAAGGGTTTTCCAATAAGGACTTGACAACTTCTTTTTTGAATAAAACGCAAACCATTTGAGATATTTCAAAATCTTTATTATCGGCTTAAAGTACAATCAAAACATTTATGAATGGAACTCGACTTCGTTTATATGGCCATCGCGGTCACGTTTGCAGCGGTCGATTCGTTGGACCCAATTTTTAACGACTCGGCCACATATTTTGGCCGAAACGGCCGCTATTTCGCGTACAATGTTGGCTCTGGATGGCTCTTCCAACGTCGTCGGTTTTTTGGCATTAACCAATGACTTATCGTGTCCCACAGAAAATAATCAAGCGGCGTAAAGTCGCACCAGCAACTACGAAAACTGTCAGTAGGTAGTCTAGAAAGTAACACCTTTTAAATTAGGAAAGAAGCCCGCCGTGGAGGCTGCATAATAACAGTCATTCCCTAAATGAAGCCTGTGGAGCTAAAAAAACAGATTAGATCTCGTATTTCCCTACTTGAGTTTTCGTTAAGGTCGTCGAAGAAAGTGCTGGGCATTTGTAGAGGACATGGGAGAGAGTTTCCTCTCATTTTCGTTTCTGCAACAGGGGCAGTGGAGGTTGTGTTGACCTAGTTTAGCTAATGTCCCCTGATTTTGGCGATATCTCAGCAATTCATATTTAGTAGGTCTTTTGTTTTTCTATTATCGTAACATATCACCGTTGATATTGCGCAGTTGGTAAACCCTCTCCTGTGAATTCTTGTTGCGAGTAAGCAACGTAGAGCTGAGCCCTCTCTGGCCAGTTCATCTCCACGCTCGTTTCCTGTGTGAACTGTACCCTGACATCCAGAGCAGTGTGACCCTACAAGGTTCGATCAAGCGGGCAGTCTCATTTCGACTCTCCTGTTTACCAATGGAAACGATCAGTATAAGGCCTCGTAGAAATAGCATCTTCCGACAGGTGCTGGTTCTTTAAATAACGAGAATGAGCCTCTGCAGCCGAACATATTGCAGCTCTGCATATAAGCCATTCTTCACGCCTCCCCGTGGCGCCATCTGGGAATCTCATTGGAGATTGCGAAATGAAGGGGACAAATGGCGAGTTTTCTGCGCCATAAATCAGGACTATTGTTGGAAAAAAACAAAACAAGATTTTATACGGACTACTCCGACATATTTGGAGCTCAGGCTGGTAAGGATTTCCAAGACTTAGTCAGGGTCTTGGGAAAGAGATGGTGGCGGACGAGCCTTACATGGGTCAACGGCAGCACTCACATCGCGGAACAGCTTACTGGCTTCGGTGTAACCAACCCCTCGTCCTAGGGGCATTAAAAATGGAATTGGTCCTATAGATTGAAAATTGTGCCGCCGGTGCAACTGCCCGGCCATTTGAAAAAAATCAAGTTACGAAGCATCAACAAGCCTCGGATGTGGACGGATCTACTGTTGACAACCCGCGCAAACGATTTAATCGTAGGTCCATATCAGTGTGGCTTCAGGTAGGGAAAGTCCACCATCGACCAGATATTCACACTACGGCAGATCTTGGAGAAGATCCATGAGCTTCAAGTCGATACACGCCACCTATTCATAGAAATTAAGGCCGCATAGGACAGCATCTATAGAGGCGAGCTATAGGGAACAATGTCTAGTTTCGGCATCCCTGCCAAACTCGTTCGTCTGTGCAGGATGACGATGGAGAATGCACGCTGCTCCATCAGGGTCGGTAAAGATCTCACCGAGGCCTTTGATGTCCAGAAAGGATTTAGACAAGGCGATGCGCTGTCATGCGATTTCTTTAACATCGTACTTGAAAGAATAGTGCAAAACGCACACGCCGACAATATTGACATAATCGGGAGAAAGCAGCGTGATGTCAGTGGCGCTTTCGCGAGTATTGAGACGGAAGCGGCGAAAATGGGTTTAGCGGTCAATGAGGGCAAGACCAAGTATATGCTGTCAAGCAAAAAGGACAACCAACACCGACGTCTTGGGCAGAACGTCATCCTCGACAGATATAACTTTGAGGTAGTTTAGGACTTTAATTCTTGCCAACCGCTGTTTCTTTGTGCTCAGAAGGTACTTGAATAGCAAAGCCAAAAGTCGCCATTTATAAGACCTTAATAATCCCGGTCCTGCTCTATGGCGCAGAGGCATGGACATTATCAAAAATGGTTGAGGGTGTTCTTGGGTGCTTCGAGTGAAAAATTCTTCGGGCGATCTTCGGTCCCGTCTGCATTGACGGTGAGTGGAGGAGGAGATACAATGGATTCTACGGACTATATAGATACATCGACCTAACCAGAAGCGTGAAGATCCAAATACTGAAATGGCTGGGTCATGCAGAGCGTATGGACACCAATGCTCTGGTCCGAAGAGTCTTCGAATCCGCTCCCGAAGGACAGCGCAGTAGACGAAGGCCAAAACTCAGGTGGCGCACGTAAGTGGAAGGGGACCTCAGCCAACTTAGCGTGGGAAACTGGAGGCAATTAACCAGGGATCGAGCTGGTTGGAGACGCTTGTTGACTGAGGCCCAGGTCCACCCCAGACTGGTGTTTCGAAAACACCAAATCTGGGTGCAAACTCAATTGCTTTTCAATGCCGTGCAAATTTTTTTTTACAGATTTCTATTTAAGATGTTCATCTCGTCTTATATCTAAAAGCAGATGCCCTGTTGCTGCGCTACTTCTACCGACGAATCTGACTGATCTTTTTGACAGCCGATATCCCGTGGTCTTTCATCGAATGTATTCAATTGAATTATTTTGCTTATGAAGAAAGTCGAATCATTTTTGTTTTTTTTTTTTTCATTTTCGAAAGGCATTGTTTATGAGTTGAGTGTTCTTAAAATTACCAAGGAACATCCCATCCCACTTCTGGTGAGAAAAACTTTAATAAAACAATCACAGTTTCGTTATTGGTTTCTGCTGCCAATTAACACAACTTTCGATTGATTTACCTTTCCCATAAAGTCTTCCCCTATTTCCTCAGCAATACACTGTATCTGCCTCGAAATTCATCGAAAGCAATACTCGAATCTCGAATTCCAAAAGAAAATAAACAATGTTTTTGACTCGTAAAATATTTTGTTAATACTTCGATCTACAGAACTTTCTTCATCTCGACGACTTTCCATCACCAGTGGATACAACAATTTCAATTAGGGGTAATGTTGCCATGTTATTCTTTGAGCACGGGATTTATGAATAAACATTTTTGAGGAAGTTCCATCTCATAGAAAGCAGAAATTATCCCAACAAATAAAAAATAAAAAATAAAAAATAAAAAAGAACAAATGTAAGTCAGAGTTTGATGAATAGCAATAAAAAAAAAGAGAATTACTTTTGAGTTGTTACACGTCCTTCAATGTTTTTGGAGTTTCACAAGTCACTTTGGTTGATGGAAAATGTCCCTTAGTTACGAGTATGTATGTGTCATCATCGAAAATGTATAAGAACAATATTTCCATGTGAACAAGTGCTGATAGGAGAACTTTAACAACGAGTTTCTAGTTTCAGCTTGAAAGAACCATAACTCCGAAATCATTGTGGGACAGGGTGTCTGTTGTCATACCGTCAACTTTGATGTTGGACAAATATTTGTTTTAGAATGTATGGAAAGTCGGCTCGAGCGTTGGAAACTGCACAATTTTCTCTTTTGTATACAATTGACGTACATACATACGAATACTATACTTCTTCTACCAACTAATACGAATAATTTTGAAGAACGAAATGAGTTTAAGAGATTGTCATCAGAACTTACGATTTAGGAGAGAAACTCTGACATGACTTTCAAAATAAATGCGAACATTCAAATGCATAACCAGGAGAGTAAATCAGTAAGATTAATGGATGTGGATGAAATTGAGTAAATTTAGTACAAATGACTGTTGGATTTTCAACTTGGATTTCATCCGAAAAGTACACATCTTGCATCGTTAATGTCTTTCAGAGTAATTCTTACATCGGACTATTTTCTTAACAGAAGTACGTGCTTTTGATTTTAGTTGCCAAATGGCCTCAGGATTTTCCCGAATCGTCAGAGAAGATATTGTTTTCTTTGAAGTTTATTCCTGATCGGGACTTTTCTCTAACGTAGGTAGTAACCTGAGAGAGATGTCTTGCATTGTTGCAGTATTTTGGAGGAAGTCAGAGCATTTAACTACTTCTGGTAGTTTGCCTTTAGGAGATGTTACTTTCGAATTTCCGTAGATCTAGCGCTTGTATAATTGTCCACTAAATGCTGATAGAACTGTTATTACATGAAGACCTCTCAAAATAATACTCACTCATGTGGAATTACGTCTTTGTGTTTCAATTTTAGTGCTGACAATTCGATGTTCTTGTGTCCATGATATCCTGTAATATTTCTATTTACTCCATCTCAATCTCAATCAACTTGAAATAAAAAAGAATTCAGATGCGAGTAGAAATGGCTACTGTCCTTGTTTCATTTTCACGCTTGTGTTTCCTAATTGTAAAATGCTTGAAGATGTGCTCATCCTGTTACTCTTTAACATAATATTCTACAATACTTTGTTCAGGCCATGTGACCTTTTTCCGACCTTGGAATGAACCTTTTTTCCAAATTTCGAAATGCAACTGGTGAATGCCAACATAATTCTTTTGATGGACTGATTATTCTTTGAAATTTTGTACAACCTTTCTGCCTTCCTATTGCCTATACCTTTACCTTTTAAAATGGTCTCTCTACCCCAGGATAGGCCTTGCTTATAATATTGAGTTGCATTGAAGCTTCTTATTACAATTTCACGTCGCATCACCTACAATTGCCATAAATTGTCTAAAGAATTGCTGAATATTGTGAAGTACTCAGTTAAAGTTTGAGTTTATATGCAAACGAAAGAAAGGTAGCCAATTATTTGCTTAAAGTTAAGAATTGAATTACTTTATAGTCCTTTTAAGGATAATCATTTATCTTGCCAACTTATGAAAAGCAAAAATAATAGCTTAGGCTTGAACTTTTCCAGTTTATGTCAAATAAAATTCACAGGGAACGGCAATATGATTTCTGGTTGCTGACGGTAATTTCCGTGATTTTTCCACAATTGCTGTTAAACACAACAGCGCAACAGCTTTAAAGTGAGGAGATGTGTCGCATCATTCCCATAACCATCTTTCCGCCAACGTTTTTTGTTATAATATCGTTTAGGCCATCTGTGATCTTAAAGGTCTTTTACCCATTCATATACTTCTTTTAGGAGCTCATCAGCAGGAAAAATAGCCAAAAAATAATTCAGTTATACGGGTATGTCTAATAAGTGCGGATCATTGCCTATTGTTGGCTAAGTAAACTGTCCGTTTTTGGTACACAGAATTTGATAACAAACCTGACCTGGAATTTACAACATCAAAATAAATCACGTCCTTAGCTAAAAATCAGCTTACTGTTCACAAGAATGAAGGAATTGTCTGTGATCTGGTAAACATAGAAGAGATCATGAACTATTTGTCTATATATTTTATTATTGGTCGTCTTGAAATTTGACCACGGAAATGAACACTCAATTACTTAATAAGGCTATTTACACCAACCCCAACCATAATATGCTAATATGCGCTCACAACCTCAGGCAAAGAAAGATAAAGTTTTCGGATAAGATAGTCTCTAAGTTCTCTTCAACAGTTTCTTGTAACAGACAAAAACTTCGAGGTCCTTAACTAGAAAACAGGTTTTTTGGTTTTCAAATTCCTTCTTCTTCTTCTTCTTATCCTTCTATTAACCCTTTCCTCGTTGTACGAGCTTATGCGTAACGAGTTTCTCATTTGTACTGCATCGCTGCTGCTCCCCGTATGGGGTTGGCTAATGTCGCAGACCGCAGAACGCGTCTAAATACTGCTCGATCCTGGATCGCTTCAGTGGTTAGCCCCAACCATTGTTGCGCATTTGTCATATGAGAAATCCAGGAATTATTTTTCCGAGCTCGTTTTCTTACAGTTGGAGTGACCGTAGTTGATAGTGCCTTTTTAACCGGATTTTCCACCTATCTTCTTTGAACCTGGCAGTACCAGCAATACCTCAAGCTGTTCGGTTAACGAATTCTTTATATGTAGACTTCCTCTTATACGTGTAGACCTAATGCAATCGCGTTTAGTGACTCCACTAGACATTCTTAACATTTTCATTTCCGCTACCGTCATTTTGTTTTTAAACGCTTCGTACATTGTCCAGCACTATGAAGCGGACATAAGAGCTGGTCTAACAACCGTGGTGAAGAGTTTCCTCTTCAATTTACGAGTAAGTGGAAATTTTCGGTCGCAAAAGATTTCCGAATTTTCCCGGCATTTCATCCACCCCACACTGTCTCGGTGGTTTACGTCGTCGTCACTTTTCACTTCCATGTTAACGATTGATCCTAAGTACTTAAAGATAGTGCTTTTCGATGAAACTATTCCGTCTAACATTATATCCGGAACAGGTCGCAACGGATGCGCAAATGGGCACGTCAAATGCTCCGTGTTATCGCTTAGTATAACTGCGTCGTCAGCGAAGACGTAGACGAATCTCTGTGCTTTTCCATTATTATTCGTAGGTTTTGGATAGCGACCACCGTCGATCTTCCTTCAAAAAATCCACATTGGCTATTATTATTTGCCGAAGACGTTAATTTAAGACTCTTTCGACGATTTTTATCGTGTGTGACATCAGCTTGATTGAACGGTAGTTGTTGCATTATCGAGTGTCGGCTTTTCCTTTGTATAATGGAACCAAGAAGCTACTTCTCCATTGATTCGGCGTAGTTTGTCTACATTTCAATTTATTTAAAAGTTTCGATAGCCATTCGCTTCCGATTCCCTCCATCTTCGACCAAAACTCTGATGGAATGCTGTCTGGTCCCGCCGCTTTCCCTCGTTTCATTTTTCCGATTGCTAAACTTATTTCTTCGATTGAAAAGTCCGAAACGTCCTCCTCGAATAGACCAGCTGTCGGCACAATATCACGTAGAAACTGTTTGTTAAGCAACTCCTTGCAGTATTCAAGCCACCGACCGCTCACAAATTTCCTTTTCACTTGTTAGTAAGCCACCGTCTGCATTTTTGATGTGTTTCGGCGAAGTTATTTCCATAGAATTTTTTCGCCTCGGTGCAGCGAGCTTAAAAATATTTGGCACTTTAGTATTGTACGACGTTCGAACTTCTTGTATAGCTTGTCTTCTATCTGCCGATCGTGAGGATATTTGTTCCAACTCCTGGCACAAGTTTTCCGCTGCTGCAGCTCGAGTTCAAGCCAGGACTTTCTTTTCGATCTTTTTAAGACGCTCGTATTCAAGAGCCAGTCGAGCTCTTCCGACTGCTTTCAAATGAACTTAAGATTCTAGAATTAATTTACGAATAGTGAAAGCCTTACTAGATATTACTTAAGGTGCAGATACTACGGCCTTCTACGTTTTATTGGAATAAATACATCTCTGCTTAATTTCATATAGTTTACCTAGTACACACATATACGAGTAGACTCTAGAACAATATCTTTCATTGGCTTTAGAGCCATCTACGAAAACTCGTCTACAGTCCTTGACTTACTCAGTTTCTAGGCGAAGCCAGTCCTGCGTGAATTGATAGTCAGCTTCATATTCTCTAGTATCATTGGGGCAGAAGCCCACAGGACTAGTCCTTGCCTCTAGAGCGAAGCTTAAAACACAAGAAAACCCAAGATATATTCAATATCAGTCATTCATTGGAGTAATAAGCGACACATTGGATAGAATTGCCCTAATTATAACCCTGTAGATCCAAAGGTAATCGAAGATTCGGCCCTAGCATAGGCGAATGCAGCCAAAATTCACAGAACATGTTGGTTTAAGGAAATAAGAAATCTTACATAACTCTCGGATATAAACTTTATCAGAAAAATGCAAGATTACACTGTAAAAGTCAAACTCGTGAGCTTGCTACAGTTCGTGCAGAGGACAACTATAGTTTTGAAAGGCTTGACTGAAGCGGCTGACCATTTTCTGTGGACAATTCTTCGATTCCATTTAGGGCTGTGGTTGAAACTTTTTCTATTTTATAATTTGGTTTACCAGCAGTTCTTTTATGAACAAAATGTATATTCTGAAAGGATCCGTAGATTTAATGTAAGAGCGCGGTGCTTCGAATATAGTTTTTCCTGTCAAGCACACATTTAATTCTGTTTACCAGATTTCCATCGTCAGTGTAAGATCACACAGCAGAGGATGGATTCGCAAAGCAGTTATCCAGTAATGAAGCCCAACATTCTTTTGTATGCTCTTTAGCAAGAAGAAAGTCATCTTGTTGGGCAAGAATAGTCATGTTTAGCAAGGTTTCAATCGATTGACCATTGCCAGGCTTGAACAAAATTAATTTAAACGTCCTCATCCATCATCATTACAGATGATTTGCTGTTCAAGTAATTTGACTCAGGCTTTATAATTTCTCTTTTAATACAATCCCATCTTGAAGGAGAAGCCTTCTAAAGCTAAAAAGCTAAAGCTTCAAGTTGATTATGCGATGACCACTCATTACAATTACAGATTGAATTAGATACTGTATAACCAGTTGTACAAATTGCACGTATGAAAATCGAGCACGCCATGTAGGGCAATTATGGAAAAACCTCCAATGAAGGCGTAGTTTATAAAATTTCGTGTTAAATCAAGTTCAAGTGGCACTGGGACTATTAAACAGTAAATATCTATCGGATAGGTGATATAATCAGGAGGTGAAAGTATCACCTAGTAGCTGTTTGAATACAAACCACCGTCATTATTCGTTTATCAAGTTCCCACCGATAGCTCGAAGAGTGCCATTCAGTGTCCTTCATTGAAACGATAAAACACTTATACGTATTATGTGCTATACAGTACCGTCCATAACAAGTGCCACTCACTACAAAGGCCCTCAGATCAACATATTTTACTAGACATAGTTGTAGATGATATTGTTCGTGAGTGACAACATATGTAGGTGTCAGATGAATGTTAATTTCTGCTACCCGTTTGTCAGTCAGTTTTCCAATTAAGGAAACTTGTAGCAGTACAACGTAGGGCAACTTATAAAGTTGTAATTTATTTGTGATATTTTTTGTGCCTAACCAAATGTTTTGGAATGAAATCACTGCAATATCGATAACAAAGGCAAAAGTCAGACTTTGACAAATGCAGACTGTTGGATATACTGAATACATTTCCAAATTGGTGGGGAATTTCTTTACGCCTTTATATGGTAAAACATCCAAATCACGTTTAAAAGATACTAAGAGCTAAGAGACTGACTGGCATTGAAAATTATAGCTTCCCATTCAGTCGGAGCTAAGTTCTTCTTAAGGCATTATAAATCGTGCCGCGTTTTTGTAAACTATCTCAGAATTTGTGTACAAAATGTATAAATGGATGCGAAGCACTTTAAAACTGTACACGTTCTTGTTAATAAAATAAAATCAAAGGTCATCTATAAGAGTGTTTTGCAATTAAAATACCACTCTCGTATACTACCAAAAGAATTTGAAATATACTTCATAAAAGTGACAGAAAAAAAGCGAAAAATAAAACGTGCATCTACTTTATTTTACCTTTTTGACGTGAGGAAAATACACTCGTGAGCGGCAATTATTTTAGTATTACAATTCAGGTGGGCGGAAAACACGCAATATTAACACATCAAAATTGAATCGTCTCGTAGCCAGTGTACTGATATCTTTTCATTAAATCATTTTATAGATTAAAATGCAAATTCATCTGCTCTGTGGAAAATGTCAGCAGTCGTTATTTCCGCTGACATAGAGGTGGTTTTAATGAGGATAATCTTGTGTAATCGGGAGTGATTTGAATGCCAAATGAGCACACGTGGTCGAAATAGATATAAAACAAAACAACATACTCGTACATACAGGTATACTCGTATGTAGGAGTATTTGTAGTGCGCGCAATCAATGGATTCCAAATCAAATGATCTGATTTCAAAAGTACAAAATTTACAGAGCTAATTATTACATTTAAATTTTTTTGCTTGCAGAATCAGGACGCACATTAAATAGGAAATAGGAAATTTCCATTGAAATTGATTTTACTACTAACAAGCTACCTGACGTACTTATGAGTTTGTTTATTTGAAGTTCAATTCATCACCATGTCTGTGGATGAGGCAACTACAGCACCACAATACATTGTGACAACACCCAGTGAGTCTGGTGACGCAGAAGAAACGCAACCCCTACAAAACCGATCCGAACCGAATGGTGGCACTGGAATCACCGGACATCCGAGAGCATACTCACTGACTACGACTCCCTCAGTGTCGATATCGTCTTCTAGCATATCTGCATCATCGAATCGTGTCATGACGCAAAGTACACGCAGTCAAAGTCTTCAGTCGAGCTCATCGACTGTTGTTGAGCACCAAACGGCAACATGCTCATCATCATCATCATCGACTTTGTCGCATCAATTGAAGGCCAAGTCAAGCGCATCAATTGTCACCGAACAGCGAAGCATCATTCAGAAGACTTCGTCTATTTCATCAGCATCGGGTAAATCGAAATTTCAAAGTTTCTTACAACAACCGGAGAATACACATCCATCAAGCATGGGTGGCGGTGGTTTTTTAACAGCCCATCAGAAGCACGTACGACAATTTGTTCGTTCTACGTCGGCGCACTCGGAAGCTACTTCGAGTGCAGTCAGTACCAAACCGGATAAATGTATTCGTAGTGCGTCGACCCAAATTGAGGAGCCCACTTCGGATAATGTGGACACGCTGTCACCAATAAATAGTGGAAAATTTGGATTACACCAATCGTCGTCGATACTCATATCGAAATCAGCTGAAACTATTGAAATGCATAAGACAGTATCGTCATCAAGTATGCGTACACAATTGACGTTGTCTGGAGGTTTGCTTGCACCACCGAATCGGAAAATAACAATTCTTAGTCCAATACACGCTCCACCGGGATTGCATGATATGCTTAAGCGTCAGGGCAAATCACCATTATCACCAAGAATCAGCTTTCCGGGTAGTGAATCTGATCTTTTTGGGTAAGTTACATATATGGGTGTGAAATGAGTATTTCGAAAATAGTTCTACTTTTTATGGAATGTTAGTTGCCTGCAAAATTTCAGCATTTGGCACACCCTTTTCTCATAATTGGATATGAAGTGTTGCACGACATTAGTAAAATTCCATACTAGATAGCCATTCAATGTAGGTTGGACCAAATAATGGGTTCTATTAGGACCTCTTAGATGAAACCGTCTCGATAAGAGCAACATTCTAGTACACCTAGAGCTAAGTGTCTACCTGCCTCAGATATGGAAGACATTGAAATCATAATATTCGGACGAGATCGAGTCTCCTATTCTCCTTATCCCATTTCACCTTCTCCAGTGATGTCATCCATAAGGCAAGACTCTTCTGATTATATAGCTCGTTAATGTTTTTGGAGATAGTTCGTTATTGCTAACCAATTCAAATTAAATGTTTCATATTTTACTTGTAGCCGCCTTATTTGATCTTGCTAATCAATCAATTCCAGTGCTCTGTTGTTAAAGCAATCTTACGACCTTAGCTTCACTTCTTTTGAGAAAATATAAAAAATGGTCCTTTAGTATATTGTAAAGCATGGGACCTAGTTTCGAACCTTATGGCATATGAATATTTAAAAATGCGTTTCACATCGGTACTCTTTCGATGAAAAAAGGTCTGTCCATCTATGACCCGAATTTTGACTTTCGAATGCTCGAATCAATCATCGTTTAAATTTTCGCGTAAACAAGGTCTTAATGAACGTACATCAGTATCTTTACATCATTTTGAATAGTGCTTTCCAATAGATGATGCTTAAATCTATCGTAGTACTAATAATAGCAATTTCACCATTGCTCGTATTAGCCTATGGTCTGACTGATTTGTTATTGGATCTCTTAGATTCCTTTTGGTCTGAGTAGGATGTTCAAGCATCTTTTGATTAAAGTTTTCCCTATGGAGAAGCATATTTGAAGCTACAGCAAATTTGAATGGTCCTCAAAATAAATACCAACTTTCTGGTTATCATAAAGACTGCCGAGAGTGATGGCTGCGCGTTACTTGAAGGTACTTCTTATATTAAGAGAGCTACATCCAAACGCATCCGTAACTCGGACGAAGATGTTAGTTCCTTAATACCGTTTTCGTAAATATTTTCATGTCAATAGAAAATCTGTTTTCTGGTGTTCTTTGTCTGGCTTAAGCAGAAGTTGGACACACATAAATTAAATGGATTTCGGTTTGCTTCTTAGCTTCGACAATTTGACTACATGATGTCCTATCGGTATGTGTTTTGAGATAATTATTGAAAAGCTGATCGTTTTTGTATTCCTGTAGTTTGGCCATATCTTTCTAGATATGGTGCAGTTTGTCAGCCTATTCCATCTGTGGTTTGTTATGCAATGGGTGACCAGATAAGAACGACAGGAAAATAAACTTAAATAAGTAAAACAACAACGGTGTGAGATATAAAATTGATTCAAACGACTTCGGTGGCAGTGTTCAAGCCGTCAGTCCATGTTTTGATGACTCGGTTCTTTAGCTGTGGCGTTATTCCGGCAAAAGCGTGTCGAACGTTAACTTCGAGCTCGTGCAAAGTGATTGACTTGTTAGCGTAGACTTAGGACTTGACGTAGCCCTAGACAAAATAATCGAGTGGTGTAAAATAACATAATCGCAAGGGCCAAATGATGAATTCTCGCCATGAGACGACCCAGTCGCCAAATTTCTCCTTCACAATTTTGAGTGATACGTCGCTTGTATGGCATGTAGCGCTGTCTTGTTGAAACCATAGCTTGGATATATCGATGTTGTCGAGCTCTGACCACAGAAAGTCGATTAACATCGTTTTAAACCTAAGACTATTGACGATAACAGTGTCTCCCTCTTCATTTCGATAGAAATAAGGTCCAATGACGCCGTCATGTCATAACCCACTTTATACAGTCAATCTTTGTGGATGCATTGATGCTTGGCTGAACACTTGTGGATTGTTCGCTCCAATAAGCCGAGGATATGATTTTCTGCCCAAGTTCCGGATCGCGGGCCAACATTTCCAGCGCCCAATTAGCGAACCCACTGCGTTTCCTACGGTCGTCTGACTCTAATTCCTGTTTCAGCACAATCTTTTACCAATATATGCCCTAATTCAACTGCGAAATATGCCGGTT
This sequence comes from Volucella inflata, assembly GCA_928272305.1. Lineage (NCBI taxonomy): Eukaryota > Metazoa > Arthropoda > Insecta > Diptera > Syrphidae > Volucella > Volucella inflata. Next base: position 78,447,145 of record OV743719.1, read on the forward strand.
GATTCTCTGGCGATGCCCTATTCAGCTGATCGGCGCCGAATCGACATGTCTGGGTCTTTCTCGATAGTGGCCGCTAAGGCGGTGATGTTTTCTACATTTCGCACCACTCCTTGTCTCAAACTTTCCAACGATGCGACGAATTGCCTGCACACTGAAGCCATGATTACGATCGACCTCACGACGAAATTCACGTTGCCTATTTACAACTGAGCCGAAATTTCGATAATATTTTTGAATAGTTTCCGCCGAAGTAATTGGTGACTTTTACAGCCGCTGAAACATAACAACTGGAAAAACCATCATTGCTATCTGGTCACCCTTTTTAAATTTAGGGAATTTATCCCTCCTTTGCAGGTTTTTTACAGTAAAAGATCGATCTATTCGTGGCCAATTCGTCAGTTTGTTAGTTTCCGGGTTGTTCTGACCTGAAACTCTATATAGAACCTTCAGGCAAATGTGGGGTTTGAGTCTTCACAGAATGCCCCTTGGGTGGATTTACCTCGAAAGATGCATGTCTGCATTTTTGCCTATAGTGGAACCTGTATAGTACAATACATATAAAATGAATTTTTGGATCCATCCACAAAAGTTGTTCGGGCTCCCCTATAGTGCGGGAATCCTTCACAGTATTACTCAAAGCTAGCTACAACTTGAAGTGATGGTTTCATTGGGTTTCAACAGTTTATAATAAATAACACCGACCTGGTCCCACCAAATACACAGCATAACCTTCGCAGCGTGAATATTCGGCAGAGCCGACCACGTAGAAGCATAACCGGGCAGTCTTCATAACTGTCTTCTTCTTGAGTTGCTGTAATGAATCTATTTTTTTTATCACCCGTCACGATTTTATGAGCATTTGTTCGCAGGTAAAAAAACGACGCTCGACGTCCCTTGGCTTCAACCCAAGTTTATTGTTTTTTAATCATTCTCAACGCATGTAATTTCTTGAGAATGGCTTGGCGGTTAACTCCTAATGCTGAAGTAAGCTCTTCTTGCGTTTGGCGCGGATCCTCATCGAGCAATGCCTCCAGTTCAGCGTCTTCGAAGGATTTTGGCCTTCCTTTACGCGGAAAGTCGTCAACATCGAAATCACAGTTTTTGAAAAGACGGAACCAACCACGGCACATTATTTCACTTAGTGCAGCATTTTCTGAAACTTTTTGAAGCTCTCGATGCACTGCAGCTGCCGTTTTTATGGAATTTAAGAAGAAAATCAACAAAATCCCACATATGACTATTTGGCACAAAATCAGACATTTTCACACAACCAAACGTATATGACGTCAAAACAAAATCACGAATGCCTCAAAACGATTTGCTTGCCATATGTCTAAGCTTGGTTCATGGCGTCGAATTTGAATTTCCAGATAAGTTGTTAGCGTTGAACAAAATTTTCGCCTAAACATCAACATTAAATGCCGTTCATATATGTATAAGACTATCTTGGCCAAAAGATGTTGGACGTTATATGTATGAACTACCATCACCAACTGGCTTAGCTGGGTTTATTTTCAGGGATCATATCATATACGTAAAAGTGTTGGATATAATATTATGCATTCGGGCGATATGAAGCTCTTTCTCGCTCAACAGTTCTTAAATTATTTCCGAAATATGAGCTATTAAAATAGCCTAGTTATGTGAAGAACCAAAATCCTACCCGTCGAACAAAAACAAGTTGGAATATTACTTTTGTATTCATGTAAGAAGAAAAAACAAGTTTTTTGATACCACTTCGACTTAAAGAATTCTGCACATCACAAACAACACTCCACCATACACGTTTAACTAACGGAAGAAACAGCCTATCGAATTGCATGAAGTTGGTTCAGAATTCAATCGAAAAATCGATTAGGCACAATATCATTTTTAACCGGAATAGGCGCACTTGGCTTAAAAAACCCAACATGCTAATGTTTGATAAGGTTTTTGTACAAGAGCCAACCTTGCGCATTGTTTCTTCGAAAATAAAGTGAGTATGACTATGAAATAATTGTGTTATCGGTTAATGGATTTGGATTTGGCCGAAACTTGAAGGTATAGGTATGCGGCTTTTTTCTTTGAAACTGTGCGAAATCTCATTTCTTTAAAAATTACGTTATTTATTTTTTTCTTCTATTTAATTGTTTTTAAATAATTTGTTATAAGCTTTTAAAATTAACAATTCATTTCACTAAATTTTTAACTAACGAACTTTCCATATTTCTTTTCTTTGCAGGTAAGTTCAACTTGTGGTTCGTAGACGGTGTTTAGTTTAAGACTTAAAGGACGCAGGTAGACGTATTATTTTCATATAACTTTGAGAATTCACTAAATTGGTGATTAAAGAGGATCCATATTTTTTATTATCTCAATTTGTTTAATAACTAATTTTTAAAAATATGGTATTCTTAACCTTCGTATTTGCTTAAATAAATTTAAATAGATCGATATTGTGTGCATACAGGTTTTGTGGGACCCTACTTTTTAACTTAAAAAGCTTATTTTAGATTTCTTATACAGAATAGAACAATAAACCAAACCTGGGAACTGAACATCTGGCGTAGATGCGCACTGTAGCATCACGCTGCTAACTACCTCTAATTGCATTTATGCAGAAAAATTGACTAGAAAATTGTGTCGATGTAATCAATCAATTCCTTTAAAAATAAGAGAGGAGTTTCAGGGTGCAATTAAATAGTTTTTCAAGTTTTAGATCAAATTTAGACTGTCTTAAATGTTATTTTCGCATCGCCTTTATTTCATGGGGAGAAAAATCGACGCTTGTTTAGGCAGCAAGAAGTTTAGTTACACGTTTTCGTCCTTTGTGAAGATACCAGCGCCGCATCCTTTATTGGTTTTGAAACCATCCACTAAGATTCTACTTAAATTTATTCTGGCCATGGTTAACTTATTTCATTAGACAGCTTACACATGTGGTAAAATGTGTCTTATCAAAGCCCTGTGAATCCAATGAACTTGTGTTTTGCTGAAAGCCGACATCTCGCAGTTTTCAACGCAGGAAGATTCTTATCTAGCTATGAATGGTGACTCCTTTGAGCACTCGATAAGACTAATCAGTCAACTTTTGTTTAAGGTAAATAGACTTCAAGCTCATTTTTGTTACATCGATGTTTTATTACTTCTGGATGTGTATGCATAAAAAAGATACTGATTTATGTGATTAATGCTGACTTGAAATCTTCTTTCGCTACACGATGTCTTAATCCCTTCTTCCTCTTTTTAATTGGTTCTTAGACGTTGGCCCTTGAGATAGTATTTCCTCTAAGGCCCCTTAACTTATCAATGATATACTAAGACACAAAGCCATTCATTCACGTTTGATAATTAACAGACTATTAGTCTGAATCTTTTTGTCACTATTTTTCAAAGGGCTTTTAAAATGAAGTGATATAGTAGTGACGTAGTTTTAGGGTTATACTGAGTTCAAGTCACGATCCACAATCATATCGTCGTTACTATCCTTTTCGCAGGCAATGACTAACTTCCAAAAGTAAAACCTTCTATGTATGGAATAGGTCCAAGCCTTTCATAGTTGGCATAAAATCGTAATTCTTAGTCTTTGTGCATAAAATGCCAACCAACAACCAACAGTGTAAATGGAAGAATTAGACTTCAGCGCCTTATTTCGCGTGGCTTTTTAAGAGAAATTAACTAGGGAAGCCAATGTCAAAAAGACCACTGTTTCGAGTGTTATCTGCTGTCAATGCATTAGTATACAAATATACAATAACACAAGATCAACTGATTTTGCATCGAGTCAGGATGCTGTTGCCATTAAGTGTTATTTCTCTAATAAAGGAATAATTTTTTAAAACAGCAACTACCGGAATAGAGTCTTAACCAAAACTGAAGAATACTTCATGATATTATATTTTAAGCACAACCCTAGGCATATGGCTTCCAAAAACATCCTGTCGGTCACATTTTATGCCAACCTTCCTAGTTTTGGCTCGAACGCTGAAACTGGCTCTTTTACAGTTTAAGAGCACACTTTAATGACTTTACGTAGCCCCACAAGAAATAACAAAGTGGAACCAATCTCCACCAACTCGGTGACCGATTAATTTCGATATATCATATATTGTTGTCGCTGAATAGAGTCCTCAATAAGTCAATGGTTTCATGACCATCGTGAAACATAGAGCTATTCTTTTAGCATCACATATCTTCCGAATGAAGGACGTGTTTTTTGAAGAAAAAATCACAGATTATTGGCTTTCGGCTGTAACGTAAGTTCTGGCCATAAAGGCCATCGATAGCGGCAGTGACCACATCAAGCAGTGCACTCTTGTGGATGTAATTTATTGCACGACAATTTTGCGTGTTTACAAACCCGTTGATAAAAAACAGAGTCGCCTTCTGTCTTAAGATCCTTATCTGCAAATTCCCGTCGCAAGACATGGGCTGATAGCTTCAGTTCTTACAACAGAGGTATCTCATAACGGCTGCAGTCTCTTCCAAACGCATATTCCCTTTGTGTGATGTTGGACGTATGTGGTATAAAAAATTGTCTTCAACATGATGAATAGCTTAGGCGTTCAATGATGAAAATCCACAAAATCATGTAATTTCCAAAATAATGCTTTTATTCTGTGCTATCAGAGCTTCAGAAACGTATTTTCTTTCATTTTAAGAATTAATTTACGAGAAAACAAAAACGTTAGCCCGTTGTATCCCCCGCTGTTTGAAACATGTAACATAAAGCATGGATAAGCAACCCCTTAAAAAAATTAAGCATAAAAACAAGCTGCGCCGGAAATGTGTAAAGCATCCGCTCAATTCTGCACTCCGGAGTCGCTTTAAACATATATCTGTTAAAGTCAATAACGAAATTCGATTGTGTCGTGATAGATACTATTTTCCTAAATTGCGGAACGCTCAAGGGAACCATAGGAAGGAATGCGAAATGTTGAATAGCAGAATGAACCGCGATGCCTCTAAAATACCTAACCCTATCGAACTCGCGACTGATAATTCTATTGTCAAAGATCCTACAATAGTAGCGAATTTTTTCAATGATTTTTTTGCTAAAGTTGGTAAAACGTCTCCCTCCGATTTAAGATCTGAATACTGCTCGAACTGTTTGGCAGGGAATCTGGCGGAAGATCCGGTTGGCAGAGACAGTTTCTTCTTAGAAACAATCACTGATCTTGAAGTTTTATCACTAATAAACTCGCTTAAATGCTCGCTTTCCTGTGGAGATGATGGCCTCTCTCATAACATATTAAATCATATCGCTCTGAATGTAATAAATATACTCGCTTTCCTTTTTAACCTAAGTATTTCCACTGGTACATTCCCTGACAGGCTAAAATATGCAAACGTTCTACCAATTTTTAAAAAGGGCAGCAAAAGAGATAAAAACAACTATAGGCCTATCTCACTACTCTCTTCTATCTCGAAAGTTTTCGAAAAAGCTGTCAAAAATAGAATTCTGCGGTTTCTGAAGAAAATAAGTTTTTTCAGTCCCTTGCAATATGGCTTTAGGGCGGGACTCTCTACTGAAGATGCTCTTATGGTTTTCTGTTCGATTTTAAATAAAGGTCTAGACTCGAAAAAAAGTCGTGCCGGTCTGTTTGTTGACATAACCAAGGCTTTTGATATGGTAAACCATACAATTCTCTTGAGGAAGTTACATCGGGCTGGATTTCGAGGAGTTATTTACAGTTGGCTGGAATCGTATCTCAAAGATAGAAAGCAAAAAGTTAAAATTGGTGATTGTTTTAGTGATAGTAGGATTATTAATCTAGGGTTACCCCAAGGGTCTGTATGGGGCCCTACTCTATTCCGTGTCTACATAAACTCCCTGTTTCTTCAACCTTTTGCAGGAAAAATTACGGCTTTTGCGCACGATCTTGGCATCTCGCGTACGACTCTGTTGGCCACTTCCAGCTAGTAGCTGATATAAACTATGATGTACACCTACTGAGAATGTGGTTCGCCAAACATAAACTTATTGTCAGCAATAAAACGAAACTGATGTTTTTCAGTCTTAGGTTGCAGGCTGTACCGGACCTTGATTTTCACTTTCATGCCGCTAATTGTACTCGCCACAGTGTCGGCTTGTACGTGTAATGAAGCTTTCCCTAAAACTGTGTTTGATGCGGATATAGCGTGTCATGCGAACTGTTTTAAAATTGACATATTAAATAACTAAAAATACCTATGTAGGTGTTATTATTGTCCAAAATATGAATTGGTCTCATCATATTACAAACCTAAAACAGTATTTTCGTTCTTGTATCCGTAGTTTGCTTCATCTTCGTAAATAGTGCACAAACAATAGTTAAAAAACTGTTTACTTTGGTATATTTCACTCCAAACTACAATATGGATTAGGATGTTGGGGTGGCGCTGACCGCACCAAAATCCAGTCTCTACTTGTCTTAGAGAAATGAGCTATAAGAACGATTTGCGGTGTTCCTGGCTGGACTCAGCCATGACATGGCACTCTTTAGGAGCCTAAAAATCCTGCCGGTTGGACACCTGCATTACTACAAGGTGCTTATAATTTTCTTTATGAAAAGTGGTTATTTGCAAAGCCCGATCTCAGATGCCCGCAGTTTACGCAGCACCATAGGATTTCTGGTAATATACCTTCATTCCGAACCACTCATTTTAGAGACTTCTACTTCATCGCCTTAAATTATTTAATCGTCTTCCTGTTTCGATTCGCGTACTTACAATACGTTCATCGTTCTTAAACAAAATCAAAAATTGACTTCTAAATTTTGATCACTATCAAATTGAAGTTTTGCTGCGCTACGTAATTTAATTTTATTTCATGCTATTTCCAAACTTTCTTTAAATACTGTTATAACGTCAAAATATCACTTCCATCTTAATTATATAATCTACATGAAATTCTGCTGATGTGGCATTCAAGACTATTTGAATTGTAAATACGAATGTCACTACGTATTCTTAATTTAATACATTCCTCAACTGTTTACTCAATAGTTAGAATTAACCTGCACATGTTTTAGCCTAAGAATACTGAATAATAATAAAAAAAAAAAACAAAAACAAAAAAGCCCAATGAGACAATACCTCTTCCCAAAGTGAAAGGAGCTAAAGCGTGTGTTGCGTTGTCCCTATATTAAAGAACATGCGGATGACATTACGCAGTACATTTGGCAGCAGAAAAGAAGTAATGAGCTGACTGACATAAATCTGTTGAGAAATCTTAGACATTGCAATCATTAAACATTTTTGAATCGAATATACAAATATTTCATGTGGCGCCTTTTTGGGAACCTTGTCCATTCGGCTATTCATGTTATTCCTCAAAAATCCACTCTCTAAACTGAGTAAGTTTAAATGGCTCTATTTTTTTTTTATTTAATTTAAAATACAGACATCGATATTGCTTAATCGTTTAACTATTGAGCAGCCCAACATCGGAGTGATGTGTATGGTACCAAACCAATCCATAAATTGAAAATTACCAAGTAACCACCTCTGGAGATTTAATAGACGAATCTTGTTTGGGGATCTCCGATTTAAACTAAATTTATTCATACGAGTAACAACAAACTATCATATTTACACTCTTTTGTTAATGTTATAAATTGTAGTAAATGATAAAAATAGTCGTATGTGTGGCTTTGTAGCGTTATCGTGAGTTCTTTAAAATTCGTGTAAATATCTGTCACATGAAAATTAAACAAATGAGATATAAGGCTATTCACATGGTAAATATACTTAGGCTTAATGCTATTTATTCAGACTCTTTTATAGTTGTCAGTCTTCTGATGGCCTTACATCGTGATTCCAGATTTAATGCTTCAACGAAATACAGGGGTTTGCAGGTGGTTCACCACTAAATCTAACCTGGATAATATAGAACTTACGGCGAAATTAACTTGTAGGGGCCTTCTACACACTACATACACTTTTCCCGGAGGTTTACAAATATACCATTCCTTTACAAACTAAATCGATCCACCCTCTGTATAGGAAAAACTAAAGCCATGATTCAATTTTTTTTCATAACAAATATTGCGCTTAAGTCTTGGTATCTATTGTTCAATGTTCCAACGCATTTAGACGTGCGATGAATATACAAACATAACTCCACACCGAAGGCAAATAATTGAAATTTTTCCTTCTGTCTTCAATCACTCTCTTACAAGTATCCATGCGTACATATACGATACTCGTATCCATTACTGTATTCGGTTTTCTTGGAGAAAAAGCAAATATTTGTATGGTGGATGTGATTGAAAAAGGAATTTCATACTGACCGCATACTATTGAAGCAAGTTCTGACGAATTGAATAGAGAATGGAAATTTGATGTCCATCCTTTGCCTGTCCTATGAGAAACAGATAAATGTCCTTTTTCACTTTGGTATTGAATGTTGATTGAGAATTTTCCAACTGCTTCATTCGAAATTGCTGTTGCAATTGGAAATTGCAGTGCTTCAATTGATTGGATGGACTTCTTTCTTATCTTCGAATACACTCGCTGACGCAGAAACTTTGTCTAACCCTACCTACCAATGGAAATAAAGAAAATATGGTAAATGTGGGTTTTTCTATTAAGTATAAAAGAAAGACGTCCTCTACATTGAAATCTGTCTCGACAGGGGTTCTTTATTAGAACAGATTTTAAACAAGAAGAGCTAAAGTTATTTGATTAAATATATAAAATAATAGGGGTTAAATGGTGAACTCAAACCATCAAAAAATCGACAACTGGTCATCATGTGTAGAAGGATAGATTGCTGGTGTTTCCTATCGAGAATGCCTTTTTATCGAATCGAAGTCGCGAATCTTCTTAAAATTTAGAAGGAAGGTATTGCAGACTATTCACACAAAATGGCAAAATCTGAAGATAAAGTAATCAGTTTGCCCTGAGGATTGGATCACTTGACGGATAATGATACAAGTTGCGGTCCCGGTCAACTATCAGTTAAAACAAATTCTTATATCCACCGAATTTTCTTTTTATTTGGAAACGATACTGGCACTCAAAAAATATATCGAGTAATATTCGCAGGTTAACTTTAGAACTTATACTCGTACGAAAATACTCAAGTAATCCTTAGAAACCTAGATATTTGGATTCAAATCTAAAGTACCTTGGATAGCTTTAAGTCTGACATATACAAAACAAATGTTGGTGTGCCCTAGGGCTCCGTTCTGTCTCCCGCACTATTTTTATATTTCGTAGATACATACTCGTATATCGATTATATAGAAAGATAGTGAACCGAGAAATAAGAGCACCGCATAGAACGACAATTGTGACTGAATATAAGGCCAACAATTTAATAATTAAGATCTGGTGATCTAGAACTGTGACTTCTTGTATGTTTTATAAAACAATTCCTGTCCCAGAATGTATTTTATATATATTATATTATATTATATTGTTAGATACAGCTTTTGCAACGCAATACTTTCTCCCGTCATTAAAACGAAATCAAAGCAGTTAGGCATTATTTATAAATAAGACTTGCATCGTAAGAACCAAAACACTGTCTATTCTCAGTATGTTAGAGTGACCACACATTCCATGTCGGCAAAAGTGCTCCTAAATGTTGGGGTTTCTCGATACGAGGTAAAAAATACTTCACTCTTTCTGTTCTGGCCTCAATATATAAAACATATATATACGAGGGCTGTATGATAAGTACCTTTGTTACGCAAAAAATTTGTTTGATTTATTTCTCATTATAGTCTTCTTTCAGCTCGACACATTTAGTCCAGCGATATTCTTACTTCTTCAAGCCATTCGAAAAATATGATTTGTCGAACTCAGCAAAACAGGCCTCTGTTTCGGCAATGATTTCCTCGTTTGACGAGGACTTTTTTGTTTTGCCAAGTGTGGTCGTCTTTTTATTAATTCAGTATTGAAGCGGTCCAATAAATCAGCATAGTACTGCCCTGTGTTTGTCCTTCCTTTCTTCAAATAGTCGGTGAAGATGATGCCTTGCGAATACCAAAAAACGGTGGCCATGAGTTTTCCAGCCGATGGAGCAGTTTCGCCGGGTGAAATCCACTGTGTTGACTGTTTTTTTCATTTCCAACGTGTAGTGATGGGTCCATGTTTCGTTAACAGTCATAAAACGCCGTGGAAACTCTTTCGGATTGCGCTTAAACATGTCCAAGCAGTGCTCCGAAGTTGTTATGCGATTTCGTTTTTGCTCCACTGTTAGCAAACGCGGCACCCATCTTGCCGATAGCTTTCTCACGCCCAATTTTTCTTGTTCAATTGATATGTGTGCAATGTCAGCAATTTCTTTGACCTTCACCCAACGATCTGCTAACACGATATCATGGATTTTATTAACCATATCCTCCGTTGTCACTTCAATCGGATGGCCTGTGCGCTCTTCAGCAAAAACGGATATTCGGCCACGCTTGAATTCATTAAACCAATATCGGATGGTAGTCATCGAGGGTGCATGGTCTTTATAAACGGCATGCAACTTCACTTTGATTTCCTCACATGTTTTTCCATCCAAAAATATAAACCGAATATTGCTCATTCTCCATGATTGCAAATAAACACGAACTTGATGACTTTCAACAGCTGTCAAAACTAAACTGCTCGATACATCTGTCTGAAATGTTGGCAGTCATCGTTGTAAAAATGGAGCTATCAGTGGTGTCATCAGTCGGTAAACACGGGTACTTATCATGCAGCCCTCGTTCATACTCAAATCTGGTCGGGTGCTCCTACGACCTCTCCGTACTTTTTTTTAACATAATGTTGTTCTCGTTTAAAGTTTATTGGACTCAAAGGATTCCGTGGACCCTTTTTCGTGTATTTTGTTTGCGCCAAGTATGCTGCAAAAATCTCTGCCTATTTCTATAAGTGTTATGTGAAAAAGTTCACGGATGTATAAGAGATGAATTAAGGCGTGTGATCATCCCAAGTACGCGTTGTTCTGTATAAGAAAGACTGCGCGACTCTGCAAGTTAAAGATGCTTTTACTCGTCGTACTTAGTAACGGGTTTTCCAATAAGGACTTGACAACTTTTTTTTAAATAAAACGCAAACCATTTGAGATATTTCAAAAACTTTATTATCGACTTGTACAAGTACAATGAAAACATTTATGAATGGAACTCGACTTCGTTCATATGGCCACCGCGGGCACGTTTGCAGTGGTCGATTCGTTGGACCCAATTTTCAACGACTCGGCCACACATTTCGGCCGAAACGGCCGCTATTTCACGTTTAATGTTGGCTCTGAGCTCTTCTAACGTCGTCGGCTTGTTCGCATAAGCCAATGACTTAACGTAGCCCCACAGAAAATAGTCAAGCGGCGTTAAATGCACGAACGAGGCGGCCAACCGACTGGTCCATTTCTTGAGATAACATGCTCACCATACTTGCTCTTCAATAAATCGATTGTAACGTGTACTGTGTGGCTTGTGGCACCATCCTGTTGAAACCATATGTCGTTCAAGTCTATATCTTCGAAGACTCTTACGCAAAATACGCCATAATGTGGTCTGAGCGATGCTCAATTCTTGAGAACGCGTGGAATTGACTGATTTGAAACGTTTGCTATGGACGCCTAAACGGCAGCGATATTTTCGACACTTCGACCAACCCGTTGTCCCACTGACACGGCAACATCACACAGCGAATATGTCGACTCAAATGTTTGCACTGAACTTGTTATTGCCTGTCTACTAGGGCGAGAATTACGACCGAAAATTGGAATTAACGCTCTTAAAGTTGTAGTCACCGACTCCAAATTTCGATAGAAAATTTTTATAATTTGCAGACGTTGCTCATACTTGACCATGGTGAAAATGTTGAGTTTACTGAATAAATTGACAGTGACAGTTTGATGATAAGTGAAAGAGTGCTTTTACAAATTAAATTCAAAGTTGTCAAGTCCCTATTGGGATATTTCTTTTGATTACTATTGCAGGACATTGGTTGCTCAAACAACAAAAACACTGTGGCGCTGGCAGCCCGGTATGGGCCATGTTCTAGCTTCTTGACACTCATTTGTGTTGCTCAAGTTTGTCATTGCCCGCCGAAAGGGTGATGGCGATTTGAAAAATTGTTGGTGACCTAGCCAGAAATCCAACCCAGACTCTCTGCGTGATAGCTAAATATCGCGCCATCGCCATTGCCCATTGATATCGTCACTTCAAATAAAATGCCTGTCGATTGTTACACCGTGATTTTTCATCCGCTGGACAGCTTTAATGGCCTGGTTGTTGCCTGACAGTAGACAATGTGTCCATTTCGTTTCAATGGTGTACATATAGAATGTGCATTACCTTCGCAAGAATTATATTGCGATAGCTACTTCATCCGCATTTGCATACTCGTATTTAAAGTTGTTTTTTAAAAATCACTAAAAGTTCGTTTGTGTGCAATGTTAACAGAATTGGACCCAATTCGGAGCCTTGTGGAACGCCTTTCAAACTAGTTTTCTTTTCTCTTTATTGTGGGTAACTTAACCGTGATAGTTGTATCGGTCAATTTAATAGTATATTTAATAAGTTTATCATGTAAAAGAGTATCTTAGGCTTTACTGAGGATTATGAAAAGCACCAAAAGATGGTCGGTTTTACTCGTATTAAGGCTTTCATTGACTATCTGGCTTTTATTTTTTAATTTTTTAAATATGGAATGGAGACGAAAGCAATGACTTTCTCTAAACATTTCTCAACGGCTGATAAAATTGAATTTGGCCTTGTAGATTAGACTTAAAATCGAAGTTTTCATAAATCGTGTCACAAAAATTGTTTAATACTGGATTAATAATTAATTAATGTTTGTAAAACAGGAGCAAGTGGCAAGTATTTTATTTAAAATTTATTGGTCTTATTTAGTATGTTCCAGGGCTTTTTTTGATGTCCAGTCGACATAACATTGAAAATATTTCCTTGTTCATGATAAATAGTTGTATTTAGAAGTAGTTGTTTTTTTTTAACAATATTTTGTACCCGAGTTCGTTACTTTGGTGTTTTCGGCTGTTTCCTCATTCTTTGCTCAGCTCATGCCACTTCTTGCACATTGTTATTAATTTCATTCGTAATCCACAGTTTTTGTTTACATATTTTCTGGATCTCTTTTGTATTGCTGGCCTTAGTAAACACCTTGCGTTTTGACCTTCTTACATTCTGATCTTATGCAATCACACTAAACAGGAAATTAGCTTTCTTTGTGCCTGGAAATGTTTTCAACCAGACTCCGAGCCAGGACTGAAATTGAGTCGGATTTGCATAAAACAGATCTAAGATGTGACGTTTAAGTTCTCTTGCAGTAGGGAGCAACTTTAACTCCTCATCAGGGAAATTGGCATCTGTCTTTTAAGTCGAAATATACGCTGATTGCAGATCACTGATGAACTAACTGGGCAATGCTAAGAGACGAGTTTCAGAGGATCCAAACCTGAGTTGAGCCTCATGTGAGCTTAATTGTAAAAGGCTTAGTTACTCAGGATGCAAGCGAAAGAATCGAATGTTATTCAAGATCTTTATTACCACTCAGCCTAAACGACAGTAGATTGCTTACTAGCGTCATAGCGATAAGTGATAAAGACACCGCGGATCACTCTCTATGTGAGTGACTGACCTTGGCCCCCATTAGTTTGCAATTAGTCAGTCTTGATGTATTTAAGTTCTCTATTCCCACAAAAACAAAAACATATAAAATCCCTGACCTTAAAAAAATGTTGTAACACTTTAAATGAAGAGCAAAATGCTAAGAATGGTAAAATAAATTCAAAGTCTATCTCAAACATTTTGAACAAACACGAACCCCAGCTACAAAAATAAACAACCGTACACTTGCAAACAATTTTCAGTTTTGCCACATGCAGTTTTTCAACTACAGCAACAACGGGTATCTTCGCCTACGGTTTTAATTTCCATATTGCTCCAGATTCTTTCCCTTCATATGGAAATTCAATTTAGATTTCTGTGGTAGCTCCTGCTGCTCCTGCTGGGCTTCTGAAATTTCAAATAATTCGTTAAAGTGTCTACCTCCTCGAAAGTATAACTTCTGCTTTAGCATACTAATACCTGATATACCCGTATGTATGTGTGCGATTCCTTTGAAGTTCGGTTTATGGAAAAATTTTCAGTCTGTGAATTTCTTAATTAACATTATGAAATTTTCAAATGCTCCTTTACCTTATTTCGGGCGGATTTTATTAATAAAAATTATTGTTTGTGTCATTTGGATGTCCTTGAATAAATATTCAAGATATAGATACTTATATTTTCTGCTTAAGCATCGCCATTCACTTCGTTAGTTACGAAATTTCTTTTATTCGTAACCGAGCATGACTCATACACACACAGATGAATCTGCCTTTTTCGGCCTATTGCTTCTAATCGATTGTCGCCAAGAAACCTACCAGAAATGTTAATATTTTCATTGATTTTAGATGAATGTTCCCGTACCAAAAAAAGTATCTCCCGTATGGAGTCAAAAAAATAAAAAATAAACTCAGAAGAATTCAAATCAGAAAGAAAGTTTTATGTGTGTACCTTCCCACACCATCTTATACTCGTAGTTTCTTTTCCCAAAATAAAAACTGACAAAAAGAACTTTTCGAATTAAGGAGAAACAAGGAAATAACTTTGGATACTTGAGAAGTTTGATTGATAATTGCCTTCACAAAAATGTGGGGATTCTTCTGAAGTTGCCTTTTTTTTTCATTTTCCTTTATAACAATGATGTTTTCTGTCATTGTTAGTTTTTACAACGACCGTAACTTCAATTCCATGGCACCATGTGGTGGAAAGTTATTGCTGAATTGAGACTTCTTGGTTGAGTTTGATGAATGCATTGTAACAGACGGTACAGAGGAGAAAAGAACTTATTTTGTTTCTCCTCCAAATCATATTGCAGCATTAAAGGGAAGAGAAAAATGGAACTTGTTCCCTTCAAGTTTCTAAAGAAAAGCTAATGCTTAAGGGTTTAAACATTTACGAGTATTTTTTCCTGACGATAGAGATTTTGCCGTTTTATCGTGATTCAGAAAAGCCACATAATGAGAAGTTATTAGCTTTGTCATGGAATTCCCTATTGGTTCCTATAGGGATTCCCTACCACAATAGAACGGACTCAAAAAGATCCCTGAAATAAAAAAAGAAAACAAGTCGCTTTTTCCGTGAAACGGTTAGATTTTTGTCGTTATTTTGCGTCATTTCACCCAATTCAGATATTTTGAATTTTTTTAATTAAATTCATTGTTGATGTTGATTTTCTAAACCCAATTGCGTAGAATAAATTTACTGTCATTAAATTCCAAATTAATATCGAAATAATCTAAGGACTGATCAAGTACGAGTATATACAACCTCTGTGTAAATGTTCTGCTTCTTCCACTTGATCTTTCCAGTTTAAATGAACACAAGAAGGATAATAAAGTTTATTTTACAATGTTTCAACTCATTGTTTTTTTCACTTGTAATTACCCAAATTTGGTGCTGAATACACCTTTGCTTGATCCCAAAGCCCTCTTCAACCAAAGCATATGGAACAGATATATTCTTGGCTCCTGAATTAATCCAATCAACTTTCTTCTTTCCGAGGAAACTTCTTCAGTTTGTAGAAAATGAAATTATTAACCTACTTCCTTACATTGCTCCGCTGTCTATGATGCACGTGGGCCTTAACCAATGTCCTTCTAAAATAAGCTCTGTTTTTTACTAAATTGTTGCAAATTTATGAGCCAAACTCGCTCTACCTAGCCATCTAAGCCGAGTAATTCTTAATTTTCTAACAAAGTTCAGGACGTCTTTAGGAAAATAGTTAAATCTAATGGACAATGAAATTTTAGCATAAATAGCTCCCCTACGCGCGCTGTGGATATCTTTCTGCTTTTGCATACGGTTATGTGCCTTCAATCGATTTATTATGAAATAAAATTTTGAAAGGCAGTACCGGTATTATTGTTAAATCTTTTTCGAGCTATTGGCATTTTATTTTAAAGTGTCAATCGCTGGTAGGTTGTCGACATAAATTAGTGCTTTGATATAGCCCCCCAGGAAAATAATCCAATGACGTCAAATTGTTCCATCGATGGGTCCATTTTATTAGATTCAAAATATTTATTATTTCAAAATATTATAGTTTTTTCCAATAAAATTATATTTTCGTTGATAATATGTGGCGGAGTACCATTCTGTTGGAACCACAATTTAGAAGTTACGCAAATTTGGAAACAATAAGTCATTAATCATCGCATTGCACGGATGCCCTTTGACAGTAACTTGAAAGTCTCATCCCTGTGAACTTCTTGGGGATTGTACGGCAATTCTTCTTGATTACTAAGCCGTTTAAACAGACTAAATAAAACGCATCACTACGCGAAATTTTGTTAAAATATTGGGTCAATATTTAAGTTGACTTAAGGGGTTACACCACCACCCTGGCGCTCGAAAAAACTAGCCTAAAGAAAAAACAAATTTTCGGCACTTTCTTTATTTACAAAGTTTTTTTTTTTTACTATGGCTTAGCACATCATTTTGTTTGCTAAAAATACAATAAATGGCAAAAAAAGTAAAAAACAAAAATGGCAGCGAAATCCCCGTTCCCGTGGGACCTCTCTGTTAGAATCTTTGCGGACGGTGTTACTTCCTGGATGGCAGGAAATGATCTGAAAAAAAAAATAAAAATATTTTCTTGTTTAGTTATAAAGTACCATAAGATAATTTTTTCGGCATTTTTTTTTAGGAAACTACGGAAGTTGGAAAAAAATTTTTTCCTTGAATTTCGAGTTAAAGATTTTTTTTTAAATGAAGGAGACATCGTAATGCAAAACGCGAGTAGATCTCATGATATAAGTTACACCAGTTTAAAAACGTAGTTTGATTATTATCATGTAAATTTGTATATTACCTTCAATCTGCTATTTCTGGTCCATACATGGGCTCTTCGATAACCTGAGTCGAAATTCCATTGTGCACATTCCATTGCAATTATATTTCACGACAGGCCATCTGCTGTTCTCCGCCCAACCGTTACTCGTCCCATTATATACCTGGGGTCGGAATCCATAGTCGCTATAACTCAGATTATAAATACAATATTGGCATGCTTGATAGCGCCAAATATTCTTAAAAGTATGTAGAACAAATCTGAGCGAAAAAAAAGTTTCGATTTATTGAAAATCTGAGGGTGGTGTAACCCCTTAAATTCCAAACTATGAACACCCGACGCAATTAATGGTCATACGGCTTGAGGTTTTGCAACAATTGAACTAAAATTCGAGTGCTTCAACTACCTGGGGAGCGCTGCTATAAAATTTCCCTTAAATTTAATCTCAAAGAAAGAAGTCGGACGATGATGAAGAAATCGCATGATTATGAGATTTATTCACGATTATTTTTACGACATCATAGACCTCAGTTAAATAATCACCGAACAAGACATTGTGCCGCTGTTACTCCGTCGCTATCGTATTAAAACGGATAAATTTAGCAGAAATGCTTACACCGGACATGACGGCGTATAATGGTAATATTTAGGTTCACAACTTAGTAGAAAGTGTTGATTTAAGATTCTAGGGTCGGTTTGATTATAATTTCAATATATTAACTGGCGCTGAGGTTTCGATTTCCCTTCAACCTCCTTGTTTTTTTATGAGAACATAAACTGACGTTATGAACGCCCTTCGAAGTTTAAAAGTGAAGTTGGTAAAGAAGGACACACTTAGAATAAATAATGATCGTACACGACACTTTCTTCGAAGACTATTTCAAAACGATCGACTTTGCGCCAAGAAGAAATATCGGGTAGTACCCGTTCCCCAGACATTAACACTATTTAAGGAACCTTTATTTGTCTCTTGATCACAAACTGCCAACTATATTAGAGTGGACTTTTTTCAAGAAACTCATCATCGAATGACTATAATGACTTCAGAGCTTATACATACATCTGATGTGTTGAGTTCCACCCTATCAGCGACCAAAATACTCCATAAAGATTGTCGACATGAAACAGAAGGTGTAAAGTATTAGGTATGGGGTTTAAGGGGCTATTGTAAAGAAAGAGGACGCTTGAATATTTATGTTTGTTATTTTATAGGTACGTTGTTGTTTAAGGTTTGGTAGTTCTATCGTTGATCGGCTTTTTACCTTACGACAAATTATGGGGAAAAAAAATCGAAAACTTCGAAGAGATACTTCTCTCTTGTTCATATATTTGGAGGCCGCATATGAGAGTCATGAAAAAATGTTTGATGCTCTACATTCAATCAACTACGACACCGGCAAAGCCTTTGATTCCAGAGGCCAATATCAGAATTCGAATATTTTAGAAATCTAGTCAAACAAAGGACGAATTCGGCGTTGTTAATGTTCCGCTTGCATCAATTTAAACAGAAAGATACAGTATGCAGAACATCAATGTTAAGATAGTAACGGACTTTGTCTATCTAGATTCTTCTATAGTCTAAGCCAACGAAACGGTATAGCAAAGACTCGTTTAAAAGAAAAATATTTTTAGAAAATTTAAGTCCTTTTCACATACTGCAAAGAGCCATTGATTTGATATGAAATGTCCGGGTTGGCAGAATGAACATATTGAGCGAACAAACTTTAATGTTCTGCGTGGGATTATTTTTAAATTTATTATTGGATCAGCGAACATTTTCTTGTATTAACTGATGTTTTTAAATGTAAAGCAAGTGGAAAGAAAAGTCAACTAACTTAGAGAGTCTACATCGCCTAGATGCTACTGTGCTTAGAATTATGCAATGAACAATCTCTAAGTAATCCTTAAATATCTGGACTCATCCTCTGTCATTCTTCTTCATGACTGCCTAGAGGGCTTCACATTTCTACCATATTTGGTAGAATTAGGTAGGATTTCATTGCACAACCTTCTTTGTTATGCCTTTTTTTTTTTTAAATGTTTATTAATTATTGCCCCACCGATGTTGGGTTTGGCCAGTGCACAGCCAATTCAGTGTCGTCATCGTCCGAGAACAAATATAGAAAATATAGAAGGCTGGTTACGTGTTATCGCCTTTCGCCCGCATTTAAAAATGAATTGAGCTGCACTGCTGTGTTCCTGAAAAGTTAAGGTAGTGGCACAATTTTTTTAGTCCAACTATGTTTGTCTTTTGACTCCATTTTGTGGATCATCTGGTGCAAGTCTAATATCTTGTATGGAAATAAAAAAAAACTCATTAACATTGAAAAGATATTTGAGATGTGATGCCATAATTGATCTCTGTATTTGCACGTTTTTTTTTTCCGGACTCGAATCGTATCACTGACTCAACCCTGACCTATTCTGCTGCATTCTTCCAATCCTTCTGATACCGTACAAATATGTTGACATGACATATATAACCATTGCAATAGTGACTAGATTTTCTAGAATGCCTCCCCTGCGCAAGTCTTTGCACAAAACATCTCTATATAACCTGTAATCGATGAATGACAATTGTGTGATGGCGAGGTGTGATGAAGTCGCCTGTAGAGCGTTGAATCAAATCGGTTGAGAAATATCGTAGCTTATAGTTAAGTATTCAAAACATTTTTAAAGCCATTTTACGAAATTTAAGAATTTAAGCATATTAAATGTAATCATTGCATGTGTACTCATGTAGCAAATTAAAAATATAAATTCACAAATTTTTATTTATTTTTTATTCAATTTAAAATAATATATCGCTGCTAATGATCAACATTCCAGCCTGGGACCACTTCTACTGTCCAAAGGTTATTCCAGCATCACCAGAGCATTAAAAATATGCACTGAACAATTCCTGGTATGCTCTATTTACTGCGTATGCATGCACTCTTCTGTGGATCGGACAAATCCATTTCGAAAATCCTTGAGCCAGTTACATTGTGTTTGTTGTTTTAATTACTCATTCATCAGCGCAAATTTATTCGCAACTGCACTCGATTTTTTGAATTGAATAAATGGACCGTTTACACAAATGATGGTACAGCTTCTCTTAATTTAACTTTTGTAATTAAACCGTGAAACCACAACCGATATTTACATGCAAAAAGCCCCGACATGCCAAAATAAATAGTTTTATTTACCAAATTGTATTCAGAATGTATCTCATAAATATCTGCTAGGGTGAAACTTTGATAAAGATGTCTGGCGTATTTTTGAAAACAAAAATCGGGCTGTTGCTTTCTTGTATATGTCTTCAAACACACAATGCATGTGCACCGTGCATAATTTATCTGACACTGGCACTTCTGAGTTTATATATCCCATTGCATTTTATTTTTGCTATTATGGTGCATCACTCATATTTGAAAAGCCTACATATTCACATTGGGGCGCATCTATGCATGAGAAAATGCTGACAAAAATAATTTATTTGTAAGAGAACATTTTATTGGCTGGAAAGCAAAAAAAAATTTATAAACATTTTTCCAACTTCACTAATTACTGCATTTTCAACATCGAAGTTTATTCCCAATTCATTTCGCCTTTGATAACTAGCATTTAGGAACCAGCCTTACATAGAAAAATACGTCGAATATACAGATCTTCGTGTAGGGTGATTCATTTCGTATTTTCAAGTTGGTAACGCTAGAATTTGACACCTGCCAAACTCAGCTGTCATTTCAAATGTCATCATATTAGTTGAATGTTTGCCATTTACAATAATGGATCGCTTACAAATCGAACAACGCGTTTTAGTTATTAAAACTTACTACAAAAGTGGTGATTCAAACGTAGCCAGTTTTCGCCATTACGTGATGATCATGGTCGTCATAATCGTCCAACTTCGCAAGCAATCGGAAAAGTTGTGAAGAAATTTGAAGGGAGTGGAAGCGTTACTGATGTCGTAAGGCCTGCGCAGATGATCTGAATTTATCGATTTCCCGGCGTTCGCAGCAGTTGAACGTGTCGTACACCTCACTATGGCGTATTTTGCATTTGGATTTTCATCTACATTCTTATAAAGTTACGAGTAAACATACGCAACAATTGGAGCCTGCTGACCATTCACAATGCCGCACAACACGACCAATTATGACTTTATTGCGTGAGAAGCTTCCTGGTCGCGTAATTTCACGTTTTGGCGACGTCAATTGGCCACCAAAATCATGCGATGTGACACCGTTAGATTTTTTTCTGTGGGGCTACGCAAAAGACCGTGTTTACGCGATAATCCCTGAACTATAGACGCATTAAAAACCGATATTACTCAAGTTATAGTCGAGATGCCGCCCGAAATGTATGAAGAAGCGGTTAAAAATTACCTCAAATGAATCACATGCTACGAATCTTCCCGAGGCGGCCATTTGAATGATATTGCTTTTCACACTTAATGGCAAAGTCCAATGAATTAAAATTTTCATGAAAAATGTATCGATGTGTGTGTTTTATTTAGCTCTAATTTCGAAATCGAAAAATGAATGACCCTTTACTAAGACCTGCCGTGGCATGGTATTCCCGAACCATCACATTCTTTTTGTAAGAGATGTGTTTCTTGTTGTCGTCTTCTACTACGAAGACTCTGGGAACCAGAGGTTAAATATTCAATCGACCGATATTCGAGCAATTCCAGTTCGGATGTTTGCCTCCAAGTAGTCTTAAGTTTCTGGCTTGTAGGCATAGACCGAAGATTTTATGTACTCCCCAAGAAAAAGTCGTAACATACGTAGCTTGCCAGGGAGCCAATAGGGTCCAGCAAATTTATTTAACTAAAATCTAGATATCGAGTTAATTTTGGGTAGTTGGAAACCAAGCTTTCAAGGTTTTGAGTGGATGGTTTCTTTTGCCTGAAAGTGGAATTTCGATCGTTTCCACAGTTTAATAGTCAGTCGAAATAGTTTTTTTTTCTTATCATCAGTACCATCGGTAATTTTATTATTTACTTCGTTTGGCAGCTCATCTCCGGAAGTAAGTATTCGAGTCTTGTTGACCTGACACGTTTTTTTTTTTGCCTTTTTATTGAAATTTTCGAACTTCGTATTCCTGCATCGCTCGCTTTATGCAGTGCCCGCCAAGCACTACCCATCAAACAAAGAATCTTGTCCGAGTAGTCAAATGAAACTCAACACGACAGTCTTAGTATTTCCAATAGATACTTGATATCGATGCCACCCATCTCCAGGAGTGTTTCCTCGATAGTTGTGATGCCTGAAATACCTGTAGACATGCCTTTAAGGTATGATTCAAGTTGATATTGGCTGCCCGAAATGTTTTACGTCGCTGTCAATTTAACTAACGTTTGATGATCAGGTGACTGTCATGCTGATTTGTGAGCATTGAAAAGGAAAATTTTTTCAGCTGTACTCGTAATACCGAAGATGTCTTACTTTCCTAATATCGGCAAGAGAACGCTACTCGTAGGTTTTCTCGAAAAACTCGAAGAAATATTTATTTTTAATCTATTTCCTCTGGATCTAGATCTGGGCGCCTGAGTGCGTATTAGGCTGATAATTGCAAATTTTTTATTGTTTCCATTGAGACGACAGCGTCTAAAGTCATCGGAGAAAACCCCACTACAATTTTGTACAAATTTGAGGTGCGAAGAACCCAAATCACGTGTGAAGGTATAGTACGAGTATGTCTATAAATTAGAGGTCTAAAGGCAGACTTGGTTGAGCCTGAGCAGAGCAAGGTGTACTATGGAAAATTCAGCAAAGAGAAACCGTTTTTAAAATCTAATCTAAGCAGTAACGCCCTTACTTGACAACGTTTTTCAATTTGGGATCATAGCCGTGTAGATCCAAAGAATAATTCTCCGTGGTAAACCTAATGTGTTATTAAAAATTTTATTTTTACTGTTAGGAAGTGGAGACTTTACCTAATTCAAAGATATCCAGGATTACATTTAAAGTATAAGGGTGCTAAGCTGAGAGTCAAACAACATGCTGCATACCAATGAGGTCAGAACTCTACCCTGTGGTTGACCACTACCTCACATACTAAGACCTTTAGTTCAAAAGACAAATAACTCAGATTCGCTGTGCTCTTTGGATGAGAAACAAAAAATGCATTACTGAACACACCCTCTATATTGTTGAAAGTAACCAACAAGTGTAAATTTGAGCATGCTAGCAGTGAAAAACCAGAAGTGTGCCCTCGGTGACATGAGCTCCTTTTGAGTTGGTTTTATTTCAATAACCTACGAAATGATGTTTAAGCAAAGTATGTAGCCTGAGATGCTGCGTGTTACGTTGAAGGAATTTTACTTTACCGTGTGTTACGATGTATTTGGATAGTCTTTATAAAAGACACTCTTCGAAGCCCTTATCCTGAATTCAATCGAATTGTGTCTTATCTGTTAAGAATCCAGTTTTCTAACAATAATTCGACCCATTACATCCATTAGATATAACTAAAGTCATTGTGATAATTTATATCTAGTTCTATTGTTCTGCCTACTCATAATTTGGAAGTATAGTTATGATATGCTGCCAAATTACTTCATCAGAAGGTTACCTAATTGGATGCTACCCGTAATTTGAATGTTAATTATAAACATTTTTGTATTCAACATAAGAAGTCTGCTATTTTTGTAAAATGTATTCACTCTACCTTGAACTTTACATTGACCTTTAAATTCGCCAACCTTTGAACCTTTGGAAAAAAGTGGTTTGGTTAAGTGGTTCTCGGAATAAGTACCTACGTGTCATCTGGCAAAGCTTTTTTTTTTTTAAAATACATACTCGCATGTATATAACTGCTAATCAATATTAAAACAGCGGAAGTTAAAAAGGACAAATCTGAATAAATTTGGGATTTATTTTCATAACTAATTAGGATTAACAATTTATTAAAAACTAAACTATGAGTCGGAAGAAATTGTCTGAAAAGAAAGAAAATGTTTGTGATGGGATGGATAGAGAGTAAATACGCGTTTTAAGCTCAACTGGAATGGTTTTGAGTAAGTAAGTTTGTGCCCCTGTTTGTTATAACTAGAATGGTTTTGAGTAAGTAAGTTTGTGTCCCCTATTTGTTATAATAACCCAAGGAAGTAAGTCACACACCTTTTATAACCTTATCGATGTCATCACCTACCATTAAGCTGTTATTTACTTATTTCCTACTAGGTGTCACCACATCCGTGCACTGATAACAAGGAAACTCCGGGCCCCTATCAAACTTCTACCGTGAGCAACTATTTTTCAGTGTTGCATTGTGCGCATCTGACCATCTATAGACATTTCCCATTAGACTTAACGAAAAATCTGAAGGAACCCATACTTCCAGCTATTCAGACTTTGTTTGTCTTTAAGGCTTCCCCTTACGATTTAATTCGAACATAAAATATATTCTTCTAGGGGCTTGTTTCTTATGTTGGCATTGTGACCTGTCTGAGGTCCAATGTACCAAAAATCATCCGGTTCTTTGAGATGTTGCAAGTGTATGAGAGGTTTCGAAACATTTCCTCACGGTTTTTTGATACATTTTTGAAAAAAAAAATTGTCTTTATTCAAAATCAATTTCAATCAAGTACATATTGGCCATTATTATCTATGAACTTTTGCCATTTTCCGGTGGATGCATCAAAACTTTCCAACTAAGCTCCGTCAATTTGTTCCGGGTCATCAAAGATGTGTGTGGCCTATGGAAGACAACTCCCTTTTTGTTGGCCAATTCTGGTCGCTCTTTCTTGATAACTTCATTCAAACGGTCGAGTTGTGCACAGTTGAGAATCGAATTGACCGTTTTGCCACATTCTAGCAGCTTATAATAGACGATTTCCTTCCAATCCCACCAAACACTCAACATAACCTTGTTTACAGTCAATCCAGGCTTCGAAGTCGTTTGTGGTCGGTCACCGTCATTTGACCATGATCGCTTGCATTGGATATTCTCGTATTTAATCCATTTTTCATCGCCCGTAATGAATCGCTTTAAAAATGGTTCAATTTCATTACGTTTCAGCAGAGTTTCACTGATTGTTATTCAGTCAATTAAACTTCTTTGCGTTAATTCATATGCCACCCGAACATGGAGTTTCTTTGAGTAGCCTGCCCGTTTTAGATGATTCCAAACTGTCATATGGTTGATGTTAAGTGCCTAAACTGTCTCAGTGACAGGCCGACAAGTGCGAGGTGCATCTCTTACATCGAAATTTCCGGAACCGAATCGAACAAACCACTCCTATGTCCGTTCACTCAAAGCATTCTCACCGCAACCAGTACAAATTTTTCGGCATGTTTTTGCAGCGTTTTTCCCTTTTTTTATAGTAAAAAAGCATCACATAGCGTATTTCTTTAGATATTGAAATCTTATTCAAATCAGTATAACTTTTAATACCAGCAACGAATTACACAGCTGTCTTCACAAAAAATGTAGCCTGACATGTTAGCTTTCAAACACGTATTCGTTTGACACAATCAGATTAGTGTTTCCAGATAAATAAACACCAACACCATCTAGTGACAAAAAACCGCGGAGACTTTGATCTGATAGATACATATCTTCAAAATGTACCCGAAATTTTCCATTCAAACAAACCGCGCTTGAAATATTTTTTTTAGGTTGGTGCATCTGTCATCTGACGCCAAAGATCTGTTATCGGGAGTTTTTGCGTGGTAGCTTTGCAAACAAGCTAGTATTTGTTGTGTGTTCTGCGAATTTAGTTAAACAAAGAGTTTGCCTGAAATTTTGTGTTCCTAACAAAATATCATATGCAGAAGCATTGAAAATGTTAACGGTGGCCTGTGGCGACTCGAAATGTCGAAAACACAACAATATGAGTTGTACAAAGAGTTTAAAGCGGTCGGTACTGTGATGGTTTCCTCGTTCCGGTCGTCCATCTACCAATATGACTGAAGTAAACATCTAAAAAGTTAAGAAATTTGTCGTCACAGATCATCGTGCAAACATTAGATACCAGGTGATCTTGGTATCTGGTTCGGATCGGTACAGTGCGATATGCACGATGTTTTTGGCATGAAGTACAGCTTGTGCTGAGAGTGCTAAATTTGTTGCAGAAACAGCATCGAAATGGTTTCTTTGAGCAAAAATGTTATCGATGGCATCATTACCAGTGACGAGACAATGGTCTATGCATACCTAGTCCAGCCATAAGTTCTGTTACATTTTAAAAGTCTAGTAAATCTTTTACCATGAAGTTTATTTCTTACATTAGTTCACAATATATATGTTAAGTTTGAAGAAAAAAAAGTTTTACTCAAAATGACCGCCTTTCGCTTTGACGCAGGCTTTTAAACGTTGTGGCCATTGTTCTATAGCGGGGCGCACTGTCTCGATGGGAATCGACGACGCTGCTGTTATTAAACCTGTCTTAAGGCTGTCAGGCCATGCTTTCCAGCTCTGACCACAAACTGTAGTCCAGCGGATTCAAATCTGGACTTCCTGATGGCCTATCTGCAGCAACGATAAAATTCGGAATATTGCATCTGAGCTATTCTTGCGTCGTTTTGGGTTTGTGTGCCGGCGCAGAGTCTTGTTGGAAGACCCATCTTTTCGCGTTGGAAAGGGTGTTTGTCAAGCCTTGACAACACCTTCGACAACATTCTCCTGGTAAACTTTTATCCCTGTTGTGGTGTGACACCTTGATGCGATACCCCCCACCAAACTATTACAGAAGCGGAATGGTGTCTGCGCTGGAACAACTTTTTTTGCTTCTTTAGATAACATTGCATCAACTTTGTCAGAATTGTTATAAACTTCTTCTTTTCATCAGTAAATAAAATATTTTTATATCCATTAACCGCGTGCCACTGCAATAATTTTTTGCTTCTTTCGAGTCTTATTTTTTTCAGGTCGGGAGTTAAGAAATGTCCCGTTGCTCGACGATAGGCTTTCATATGGAGATCATCTCGCATAAGCTTTGACATGGATCTAGCGGATATATCCAATTCTGTCTGTCCAGAATCAAGGCTGTTTTGACCGTTTTCTTTGATTGCCGAATTTCTTCCGCTAGGCCAGACAGTAAATAAGGAGTATAACGTGAGTGTATTAAAGCGTTTGAGAGAAAATGATCATCTCAAGGGGCCACAATTGTGAGAAACAACAACGCACCCGCTTACACATCTCATCTTGTACGCGACTATTTGATCAAAAACAACGTTCATACCATTCCGCAAGCCCCGTATTCACCTGACATGGCTCCTTGTGACTTTTTCATATTCCCACGACTCAAGTTACTACTCGTACTTCCCGGAAATCGTTTTTAGACGATTAAGGAGAATTTGTAAAAAGAGCTAAAGCTGATTCCAAGTTCGGTCTAGGAAAAGTATTTTTAAGTTTCTAGGAATCATTGAAATAAGTGCATTGCTTGCAATGGAGATTAATTTTAAAGGGAATAAAATGAATATCGGATATTCGTTTTATTGAAGAATTCCGGGTACTTTTTGAGCAGAAGGTATGTTCATTGTTGAATAAACTTACGGCACATGCTACCTTTTTTTCACATTAGTTGGATATTATCTCTTCAATTATTTTATTTCTATCATAAACAATTTACCAACACAATTTGATGAGACACTATAGAAAAAAATAAAAACACTGAATAACAAAGCTTCCTCGCACGCGTTTGATGTGACTTAGTTGTAATGTAGAATAATTTACATCCACTGGGTCTAGCCAAGCTGAATGCAATTTAGGACTATAAGAATGGCTTGTTCTCCTCTAGCAATGCCTTTGTTAATTCACTAATCAATATTAGAACCTTCTTGTTACCATAATGAGTCCCATCCTGACCAACTACTTCCCATTTCGTCACATCCATGGCTGTACTCTAAGTTCGCTAGATGTCGAGAGTCTGCTAACTTCGTCTAGAGGTACTGATCATAATTCAGTTTCAAGGTTCATTGTAGATACATTATATTGGCCTTAGCAAAGTAAGACACTTGATCTTTGTCAAATGTGGAGCCAGAATTTTTTCGGATGCAATCAATGCTGACCAATCCCATGACCATGGGATTATAAACCACTTCGTCACATTCCAATTTTGCTTAGTCCTTTTTTTTCCTTATGCACTCAGACAAAGAATCAGTCCATTGCACTCCTTACATGTTCGCTTTACTAGAATGTTATCCATCTTTTGTAGAAAGATAAATAATCTCTTTACTGATAAAGTGGCCACAGTAAATGTAACCTCAAGCAAACGTTGCAAAATGTGTTGTCACTTAAGCTTTGCACAGTTTACTGCTAAGCAAAACTGTAATACCCCACAGTGAACTGTCGTTTAATCTGAAGGACTACAGGAAAG
This sequence comes from Volucella inflata, assembly GCA_928272305.1. Taxonomy (NCBI): domain Eukaryota; kingdom Metazoa; phylum Arthropoda; class Insecta; order Diptera; family Syrphidae; genus Volucella; species Volucella inflata. Next base: position 78,475,280 of record OV743719.1, read on the forward strand.
CCACTGACCTCCTCAAGATGTCTTGAAAATTTTGATTTCCGGCTCTTTGTCGGAATCAAGGAGAATCATTTCATCTGAAATTATGTTCGCAAACACAGTAGGTTTCAGTAGCCCTAGTACAGGTCGAATGCTGAGAAAATGTGCTATTCCCTGGGAATCTTGAATGGTAATCGGAAAATACTCGTACTGTCTGCGTTCAAAAACACCTTAAATTTTTAAACAAGCTTGAAAGAGGCCACCATTGATTCTTGCACATAATACATCCGACATAATCCACCATCTGAGATAGCTAATCGCCATATTGATGACGATGATGATTTCAACATTTTCTTTGAAATTTGATGTGGCACCGGGACGCATAGGAAGAGTGCATACTGAAGAGCATATTGCATCCGTTCAGAAGAGTATTGAAGAAAATCCGAATTTATCGATTCGACGTCGTTAATGAGTTGTAAGATGGGCGTCGAGTGATTTTTGCTGTTGCTTGAAGATTGTCAAAAAACATCCGTGTGGGGGTGTTGTATCACACAAATAGCATCGACGAAACGTGTGTGAGTCACGACATTTATGGTCTTACTATCAATCATTGTTATGTAAAGTTTGTGGTACATTCGTACAAATTCTACAATAGTTTCATGGTTTCTCGAATTTATTTGCAGTACACGAATTTCACAAGTTGGCAAAATTATATCGACGGGGGTGTCAAATTGATAAGTCGTCTGTGTCAATTAACATGATTGGAGCTAATGTGATCAAGTACAGAGCTGAGTCACTGTTCGATGAAAAGCGTTGTTTGTTTATTGTCTGGGTGAATGAATAATAATAATGAAATAAGTTTTACGGTTTTCCTGGTTACTAGGCTGTGATCTGTGAAGTTGAGTAACACAAGTTTTGATGCTGTGCGGTTCAGGAGGACTTGATGAGGAAACTTTGCTTCGCTCATGGGTTTTCAGAATTCGTAACACATGGGAAAGGTTTTCGATCCTACATCTCCCAAAGTATAGTACCGTGACTCGACCAGAATGAGAAATGTGGTTACGGAAAGTGTATGATCATTTGAGAGTCAGATTTCTCACAGATCCCACACATTTTCCTTCGAATAATCTAAATGATTCAGTATTTTGCTATTAATACTGGATTTTATACAATGATTTTGTTACTTCAAATTCATTTTGTGCCTCTAAGAAGCTTCGCTGAAGGATTTGGGCTTAGCATCAATACAGTTTCCCCAGACTCTTGCAGAAAAAATTTAAAAATCTTGGCCGAATTTCCTATCTTACCATCAAAGCCAAAAGAAGACGTGTATTGTATAGATCTACACAAAAAAAAGACTCCAAATTTAGACCTATGCCCCGGTTTTTACACAATTTTTCCTACTGCTTAGCGCCCTTCTAGGGAGTCAAGAAAAGCAGCAGGTGTTTTTTAAGGAAGCCCATTACACCAGACGCATAGGATATAATATGTCTTACCACTGCTGCGAAAACAAAACAATCTTCTCGGTGACAAACATTTTGTCCTGCAGAAAGCTCCTTTATACTACTAGATACCTCGGTAACTTGAATTTTGAGAGGATAAACCGAAATCTCAGACCTAGACTACGAATTGTCTAGAGCCTGGAGCTTGCGTAGACAGTCGTTTGCTTTGATGCAAGAGGCAGTATAGTATTTCATTTGCATATGCCTGACTAGACTTTTAAGAGACAATTAAGAGGGTTAAGTCATCGACCAATATCCACAACTGCAATTGGCGTAGTCCACATCAGCAATCAGCATCAATCTTATCCACAGAAGTACTCGTAGTTGTTCGTCAATGCCGTTTTGTCTGGTTGAGCTACTCATTCCGTTAAAAGTTTCGTATTCCTTGTTTGTTGACATGTTTCATATTGGACATAATCATTCGTTCTTCATTCGGATACCAGTTTTGCCCAGACGAAGCCTCAATAATTTTCCTCATGTTCGTCATGATAAAAGAAGTCAGGCTCCTGCCGGTTTAGCAACTATGATTCCTTTTTAAGTTAACAGCAAATGTTATCTACCTTTTTGTGGCAAAGCTGAATATTTGTCAACCGTGATAGAATTGAGGCAATCAAGGCAGCATTAGCGTGTCTAATTTCTCAGACAGGCTGTGTTACTCAGTGCATATCTTGAAAAATCATTGCTACTTACAATCAGTTACTGTTAAAGAAACCAATCTTCCTTCTCAGTGTATTATATTCAGTGCAATTCGTTTGACAAAAACTTTCCGGCTTCGTATATGGTCTTCAATGGTCACATTGTGACTAGTATTCAAGGTAGTTACCGAAAATGTATGCCTTTTTTTAAACCGGGACTTCTTGGGTGACTTTATTGTACCTAACAGCGTAAGGACGTTAAAGGTCACAGCAAAGAAACTGAATGTGCCCAAACATCATTTGCGTAAAAACAGTAATACAACTTGGATATCTCCAGGCAAATTTTCAGATACAACATTTTGCTACCAAAAACTGAAATAGTTTTATTGCCGTAGGCTGTAACCAAGACCAGCATTTTCTTGTCCACATAAATGATAAAAACTTATCTACTCTACAAGTACATCTTTTATATAAAATTTCAATCTCTCTCTCTCCAGTTTAATACATAAAATCTTATAACGACACCAATTTAGATAACATTGAAATTTTTTGTTGCGAAGAATACTATCTTCTTATATGAGTATCTCTATATATTTTCCCTCACTATTAAGAAATGTTTTGCCAATAAACTTACCCAACTGGGCCTGGCAATACTGTCTTCATTACCCCTTCTGAGAAATCGAACAAATTGAAATTAGCTACCCAACATAGAGCATAGGTCTTCTATGTATCGCTGCTATAAGCGCTTCTAATCTCTAACCCTTTTTTTCTTCCTGTTCCGTTACACTTCTATTCTACCTCATAATTGGGTTTCTTGTTGCTTTACCAGGAAACTGCTTACCTTATCCTTATCTTGAAGCTTGGATATGATACACGAAATGCTCTTTCCAAAACAGGCTACAGGTAGACCCAAATAGACATGCTTTAAGTCACCCGGGTTTTGTTATATTTTCTACGTAAACAAATGAGTGTGCCTTTTTCTTTTTTTTGAGAAAATGGATGTTTACTGTTTTTGTCATATCCGACCTCAGGAAATTTAATGAGCGAATATTGTGCCTGAAAAAGTAGCAAACGAAAAAAAAATACAAAAAATACATCTATCCGTACCCAAGAACACTAATTAAAATTACCGAAATGTATATTTTGAATATATCTGAATAATTCAGAGAAGAAAATTTTGTTTGTTTATCTGCCTGGTAACCTTAGGAGTGGATGAGGATGGGAAAAAAACGAATGGGCGGCTAATTTAGGTGGGTTCCTCATAAAACCAAAAAAAAAAAAATGTAAAATGATTTTAAAATATTTAAAAGGCAGTGGACAAACCGTTTAGGAAGTGTAAATTGAATTAAAATACAAAAAAACCAAAATTGAAACACGTTTGCGATTATTTATTTAGGATGTGTCTTTGTAACCTGTTTTTAATTTTATCTGCCCTTCACCTTTATCTCTCATCTCGTCGTTGTTTTTTCATCATTTTCCTTGTATCTCTACTTATATATCTTTGTATCTACTCGTATTCAACGAAATCAATACACTCATCATTGTGTCTCCTATTTAATCGTATGTATATGGGGGAATTTTGAGAAAGCTTTTCAGTTAAAAGGTCCTTTTCATTGGTATTCCTGTGCACTGTCTAGTATCTTTTCATTAGCTGATCTTCCTCAATTCATCTCCTTGTTCTAGAACACAAAAACACGAATACGAGCATGTGTCAGTGCTGATTTATTTTCTTTTCTTTATTCCCCCCTTTTTTTTCCTGTTGATAGCTTATCGTCCTTTGAAAAGGAGGATAACCATCGTTATTGGAACAACTCAATAACTGAATTGGTAATTACGATAGGGTAGTTTATTTTCCCTACTGGGCGACAACAACAACAGAAATATTGCTAATGCGGCATTACTATATTTCAGGCTAATCATCTAATAACATTTGGACGAGATAGAAATGTAATTTTCCTTTTATCGACAGTTCGTGCCATCATTAAGCATAAACGTTTAAATCTTCCCGCACATGCAATATCAGAAACAAAGTTGTTAAGACGAGTAAGGGTTAAAAGGGAACATGAATTGTTCAGAGCTTTAAAGTTTTTTGCCTTCCTTTCTTATAATCTGATTGAAGATATTTGCATGGACAGAATGTCGATACGCAAATCCTGTAATACTTAGGAATACCTTGGAACGAACTACTTACATAGTTGAGTTGGTTTTATTGGCTCTTCTAACCCAATAAACAGGAAAATCTCTTTTTGCATGTCAAGAACAAGGAGCAGAAATGGATTTAAGTAGATACTCGTTGTCATCAGTAGCAGGATTGAAGTTCATCGTTTCGTTTTACATAAAATATAGAAGTCTTCTTCGAGAAAATTTTGGAAAATCACATTCCACCGACATTTTTACAATTTACCACAACCCACGTCACTTTGAACGCACGAGAGCAATTCAACACAGCTGCACTTTAATGGCTACTTCGGAAAATTCGCTGAATACTTTCAAAATTAACACAATTCTTCTGAAAGGAATACAGACAGATACAATGATTTAACATCCAAATCCACTTACTTTCTCGTTGCCTTCGAATTACGCATATTTAATAGAATTAGATACCTTTCCATTTGAGTGTGCCACGTATGGAAAGATATTTTTTTTTCTCTTTGGAAATAGTCCAAGAAACTTTGGCGTAGATCCCTGGTATTTATTTACTCAATAAGTCCTAACTGTCGTAACCGATGTATTTCAACCTTTTTGACCAGGGCAGTATATTCTTCAAATCGGTCTTATCCAAAGGGAAAGGAAAAACACTCAATGAGCTTATCTCTCGAAGCAACCATGGGAATTTTCTTTCGTTTGAAGGTCTTGAAGATCGCCCTCTTCGCTGTGTAAAGTTACATTTTTAGTCTAAGAAACAGCGGCTGGTAAGAACGATTCTTCACAAACTCTCGTTGTTTAAATTTATATTGGAGCCCGGGTAGACAAGGTCCTTTACCACATTAATGGTGTTGGGAACTTTCTCGGCATTGAGTGTGTACACTACTTAATTTTACTCTCGTTTTTCACTAAACCTTCCTTTCCGCTTCTGATTCAGTGGTCGTAAATACTCGAGTGATAGCTCACTGAATTATTCCTCTAAGGCCGATGTTGCCGGGTTTCCCAAGTAGCTGTACAGGTTTTTATAATATTTTGCATATGGTATTGGCCTGTGAGTTTTGTATAGTACAATTCCTTTGAGTGCGTTAACAACGAAATCCTTTTTTGACATCAAATATTTCGGTGGTGTCATTACTGACTTTTATGAAACAGCGAGCTTTCGATTTATTTTTATTTATAATTTCTGTGTTTTTCCCGAAAAATAGTCGCCGGGAAAATTTCTGGTCAATCGAGGACTAAGCAGACCTAAGACATCACCGAATAGGACATTAAGTCTGTATAGGTAGGTTTTCAGGCGTTCAAATGTTACGGTAGGTAGATCCTGTACGCGATGTTGAGGGGACTGATTACTTTGTGGATAGAAAAGTGCAAATGGATTTCCCTCTTAAGAACCGGGAAAACAATGCTTAGGTTTCATGAATGGACCATACTTTCATCTGATAAACTGTAAAGTCACTTTCTACTAAGTAATCTCCAACAACAAGAGCCCATCTTATCCAGCAGGCTTATCAATTTTTTATTTAAATGTCGCTTTCTAGACCCCTTCTGTCTTCTGTCTTTAAACAGTTTGGCGAAGTTATGCTTACAGATTTTCAGCACTGACTATTGTAAAGGACGTCTTTTTTGCTGTTTGGTTCTTCACTGTTTCATTTCTGATGGCTTACGCGTGATTCATAGATTGGCACTATGTGTCAAAGTCAAGCATGTTTAGCTAGCACTGCTATTTCACGATGGAAGGCTAACACCCGAACGACGCTTACAAATTATTGAATTTAAATATCGAAATCCGTGCTATGAGAAAAATGTTCTTCGCGTACTTCCACCATTTTACGGTCATCATAATCGACCTACTGAACAAGCGATTCAAGCCATAGCGACCAAATTTCGCACCAATTTCATGCTACATCAAGCCATCTATCTACCTGTGCGTTCAGAGGAAAATATTGCTGCTGTATCCGCCAGTATTAATGAAGACCGTGATTTGTCCATTCGTCGCCGTTCGCAGCAATTGAAATTGTGTCACTCGGCTACGTGGAAGATTTTACGCCAAAATCTTAGTCTAAAACCTTACAAAATACAGCTCATACAAGAACTTAAGCTAAACGATCTGCCACAGTCGAACTTTCGGTGAATGGGCCTTAGAGAAGCTGGATGTAGATCTGTTTTTTTGTATTTATCGAAAAATTGTCTTCAGCGACAGAGCTCATTTCTGGTTGAATAGGTATGTTAATAAACAAAACTGTCGTAGTTGGTCGGATGAGCAACCTGAGGCAATACAAGCTGCCAATGCACCCAGTAAAATGCACTCTTTGGTCTGGTTTATAGTCCGGTGGAATCATTAACCCGAATTTGTTTTAAGATGACCGTGAGACCAACGTTATAGTCAGTGGCGCCCGCTATCCTTCAATGATTTTGAACTTTTTTTTTGCCCAAAATGCTCGAGTTGAACCTGGTCGACAAAACGGCACCACATGCCATACAACAAGTGAATCGATGGACCAATTGAGAAATGAGTTCGGTGAGCAATTTATCTCTCGTTTTGGACCGATGAATTGACTGGATAGTCCATGCGATTTAAAACCGATTTAGATTATTTTGTATGAGGATACATAAAATCACTCGTCTGTGCCGATAAACCAGCGTCAATTGCACCTTTGGCAACAGGACGCATGTTATTAGCAAGATATTAGCCAATATCCTCGAAAAAGTTATACAAAATTGGACTATCCATTCTACCACTTATAACATAGATATGGTCAGTATTTACTCGTACATGAAACAATCTTTAAAATGTAAATGCCAAGCACTGGTATATCAACTTAAGGATGCATGACGACTTTACATACTCCCTGTTTCGCTGCAGATCTTTGTTAACACACTTTCTTTGCAAAGTGTTGCTTGAGTGAAACCTCAGATATAGTTCAATATAGTACCGCAGATCTTCTACATTTGATACTGGCAGCATAAGACGTCGCTAGAAATCATTTTGTCCCACAGTACTGCTTCGATGTTTTGTCGTCCGGATTATCCGCGTTCGCACCTTGGCTTTAACGAGGTATTGGGCCGAGTCGATGTTGGACATTTAGGATATTGAAATTTTATCCATACATCGATCAAAATGCCGATGAAATCAGCAAGGACAATTTTAACGTCAAGCTCATGACACTGCTCAAAAGTTTAGTCGAGGGGATCGTAAAACAACCTTTGACAAAGTCGGCTAGTTGTTCGGCTGCACGTGTTCTGTAAATGTTCCGAATGTACATGTGTTTGGCAGAAAGTCGTGTCCGTTTTTATTTTAATTTGCTGAGGTCTTCAACAGTTATACAATATTATCGGGGCTGCTTGTCGATTCTCAATATTGGGTGTTTTATGTGATTGCGATGGCACAACCCTCAACCTGGATACTAGATCCTTTCGAGAATAGTGCTGTATCCCACTACGGCGGTAAAAGCGCTGCCTTTGATTTGCTGAAAAGTCTTCTTATTTCGATTTCACGGCTAAGTGGTGAAGATAAATCCTCGTATGGCCTAAACTCCAAATATTTCAAAGATGTTCAAATTGGGCTAAAGCTGTATCTGCGTTTGACGTCGTCTTAAAAATTCCTCAGCCAAAAGGTCTATCTTGTTCTTTATGTTGGTCAGACTTATTCGCTAAATTTCACTTTGCCGAATATATCATTACATTTGCACGGTAAGTCTTAGTATTTTGCAAAGCTTATAGCTCCTTTGAAAGTTATGTCAAATGGTCTTAACTGCGCACCAACAAAAACAATAAGCGATTACTCTACATGTCTGCATTGAAAAAATTTTTTTTTTGTTCTATTTTCCCCTGATGTCTACAACTTGTAATTTATACAAAATAGTTCCAGAAATTATTTCTAATAAATAAATAAAAATTAAAATGTAAAATAATTAGTTTTCTAATAAACTTTTTCAATTTTTTTTTTCTTCACAGGTAAGTGTTGCTATACTGGACGAAACTTTTTCTTTAAACATGGTGAAGGCAGGTAGACATATCCGTTAAAAGATATGATGTTTGAAGTGTTCTCTGTAACTTAAATATTTTTTTTCAGTTATCTTGACGTGAATATGAATTAATTTTGTAACTGATTTCCAAAGTTTTTTTTTACATCTTTTCGTAATTCTGGGCTACGGTTAGTTAAAGTGCAATCCCAGTAACTTTAATGCCAAGTCAATATCGTTTGGGGCATCCTAACTTTCACTTTCGGTATCAAAGCTACGAGTTAGTTTGAAGTTAGAATATTCATTACATTCCCTTTGGTGTAATCGATCTCACATCCCTAGCATAGCTAATTTATCTTTGAAACAAACTTAATTTATTTAAGATGAACGTGCTTAGAGAATATTTCCCATTGAATAAATTACGAGCATGTGAAAAATAAAAGAATGTGTTGTTTTGTATTTCCGCAACGTCACCATTAGTGTTGGTGGGAACATTTTAACTCAGACACTCTGGACGCTCAGTTCTATTGATATTCTCTTCACAGTTGCTAGTTTATAAACATTTTGTTTTTGAATTTATTACTGCCTATTTTGTATTGATAGAGAAGTGTTTTAAAATGAAATGCTCGTAAAATTCTTTCAGTAGGATGCATACGTTGTTGCACTACCCAATAAATAATGGTGATACTCTATATTTGAATGCAAATAAATAAATTGCTTATTAGCATACAAATTCATTTTAACTGGCAACAACACATCCATCCACATGACGATACTTGGAATTTGCTATAAATTTAATGACAATACTTTCGTATTGAGGAAGTTAAGATTTTTCCATCTAGATCTATATCTAGTCGATATTTCATGTGCGGCTTTGAAGTCGACAAAAATATTATGAGTGTTAGCTTAGCGATGGCGCGATAATTAGCTCATTAGACTATCACGCAGAGAGTCTTTTGTTTTTTTTTTGGTTGCGTCCAAGGATGTGATAATCTTCGAAAGGTACTGATAGCATGCACGATTCGCAAACCCCAAGTACTTGATTTTGGGGATGCGCCTACGTATTAACTCACACCCTGCACTCTTCTACCACTCTCCCAGCGGAACTGCCGTTAAGTACTACTTCGCGGGGCTGGTAAGCACTTAATGCCCTTCTTTCTCCGTTTGCTGGTTCGACATTGTGTACAATATTTACTGTTCTTTGTTGTATTAGAGATGCCGTCTGGGCTTGATTTTCATTAATGCTCTCTCTGACTCTTTTCAACCGTCGAAGTTCCTTCATTATTTTTGCCGCAGCCTTTTTCACTGCATCCCATATTATACATGATGTTAGCATATGGTTTACGATGTTTTCAGGAGTTGGTATCTCTCCAATTTTCTCCTCTAGTTCTCTGCGCTCTGTTCTGAAGTGTGGGCACTGAAAAAATACATGCTGTGCATCTTCCCTAGCCGCTCCGCAGTTAAAGCAGAAGGGAGATTCCTTCAGACCAAACCTGTGTAGATATGATTGAAAGCGGCCATGTCCAGTTAGGAGCTGACTTAAGTAAAAATCTTCTTCTCCGTAGTTACGTTCTACCCATTTACGAATATCGGATATAAGTCAGTAGGTCCATCTCCCCTTTGTAGACTGGTTCCATCTCTCTTGCCACGCACTTGTGCTGCGCTGCTTTTCTCCCAGCTTGATATCTTTCACTGAAACTCCGGGTTCCCGAATTTTGGCATCGTAGGTCCTTTGTAGCTCAGTAGCCAATATATCTGCTGGAAGTATTCCCGCAATGACATATATAGCATCATCTGACACTGTCCGAAAAACTGTCAGAGCACATAGTCTGTTGACAGAATTAGTCTTTCTTGCGTATGACTTAATTTTCAATGCTTTCGCCCATATTGGTGCCGCATACATTGTGATTGACTGCACCACCATTGACAAAACTAGTCTCATTTGTTGTCTGGGTCCTCCTATATTTGTCATTATTCTGGAGAAGGCAGCGCTCACCTTTGCAGCTTTGTCGCACGTTCTTTCAAGGTGTTCCTTGTAAGTGAGTCTAGCATCGATCATCATTCCTAAGTATCTGATAGCAGGTTTTGATGTTATATCGTGATCGCCCACCCTGATGGTGATTGTCTCTCTTTCCTTGCGACTGGTTACCAGAACTGCTTCCGTTTTATGTTTTGCCAGCTCTAACCCAACCGTCTAACTTTTCGAATACATTCATTGCCGATGTCTTCTATCTCCTTCAGGTGTTTCGCCGCTACAACGATTGCAATATCATCTGCAAAGCCTATGATTTTAGCCTCAATCGGGATTCCAAGTCTTAGAACCCTGTCGTACATAATGTTCCATAAGAGAGATGCTAGTACCCATCTCTGTGGCAGTACCGACGCAGAGAGTCTGGGTTCAATTCCTGGCTTGGTCACCAACAATTTTTCAAATCGCCATCACACTTTCTGCGGGCAAATTCCCGAAAGTAAAATTGCCTACAAAAAAGCTTCGGCGATAAACCATAGGCCCCGCTCAGATGTAACTAAAATGACAACATGAGCAACACAAATGAGTGTCAAGAAGCTAGGCCATGGCCCATACCGGGCTGCCAACGTCACAGTGTTTTTTTTTTTTTTTGTGAGCTTAAGATTCTCTGGTCGGATCCAAGATTTGGCTTAGTGCTCAGTTTTGGGTCAACGTTTGTCTGGTTAGCCGGAGGTTGCACTCGTTTTACATGTATACGCGTGTGTTGTAAGAGGGAATTGTAACTGATGACTTTGTATTACCATTTAAGCTTGTAACAATTAGAACATCTCCTAACAGCATTTTATAAATCATGAGTAGGTCATACATTTTTGTGGCACCAGCAGGCGTTTTAAATCGTCAATGTTGTATCGATCGGCGTACCAAAAAGTTAAGCGTAAGTGTCCTCAAACCTACAACATTGATTCTCGTTTGTTCGGCTTGATTTGGTCGAATCAAAGGGTATTATCTCTTTGATAACATTCACAACTTTTCGCGGAACAAGAACTCAAAGATGTCTTCTTTTCTGTACTCCTCTTTTCTATCTGGAAGGAGTCAAGTAGTCATATCTATTATCAACCTCACTTTTCAAGTCCAATCATCTCTATGCCTTCACTAGTGAGATGGTCTGCCAAATCTGAACAATTGGTACTTCACCAACTTACCTCAAAAACACCAGTTAGTTTCAATAAAACTCCTTTAAAAAGCCTTGGGTATATTAAACAAAATTCGGGAAAGCATCTTATACATTACATGATGATGAACATGATTCGTTAGTATGTTCCACACATAGGGTTCCCGTCTGAGCAGGTTTTTTTCAAAAACTCATTTCCCACAGAATAATGACTTTGGATAACATAAACCTCAGCTCTAACTGAAGACCACTTCTCACGCCCCTCCTTACACACCAAAAGTAATTGAAATTTTACGCTTCAACTTATTTTGTATTATATTACAAGATTTCGCTTTCCCTTTTGGATAAGCACATCCATTACACACTTAGATCTTACACGACTTCTGACTTCTCCTCTTGGTCTTTCCATGAAAGTCAACTTCTTAAACAATGTTCAGTGGCATAGATATACATCCAATGTGACCTAATAAAGATTCTAGATTCTAGTTGTCTGTTTTTGAAACCAATCACGATATCCAAACGTCTATGTGACACAGAAAATAAAAAGATATGAAATTGGTTCATTCCCTCTAATCCATTTTCGAAATATCTTAAATTGTTCAGAGGATAATTACCTCCAGTATTCCTCAAAATAATATTACCCTCGTGCGGTAACTACTATTTTCACTCTACCATCATTCAGGACGGCATTACTAAAAACCAATTTCGGACGTACCGTGAACATTTTTTAGATTATTTTCGAACCCCAAACCACAAAAATGTAAAAGAAATTAACATTTTGAACTTCTGCAGGCACATACAACTCTCAGAATTCAATCTAGTGTACACAAACATCTGAATTATTCAGACAGCGATCCCTTTTATCTTACGTTGTGTACCATCTCCTGCTGCCAAAACGTCATAGGGCATCCCCTGAGGTTGCAGCTTTCAGAAGGTCTGTTCCTCACATTCATTACTTTTTTTTTTTAATTTACTTAAGTCTTGGCAGAATATGATGTAAGAACGTGTAAATACGAATAGGGGGAGCCCAAGTATGTACAAGTACGGATGGAGATACGAATACCAATTCTGTTCGCTCTCAATTGAAACTGTTTTCTCCGATGGGGCTTAAAATGATTCAAACAGAATTAGAAATTTAGTTTCAACTAATTTCTAGTACAGTCTACAAGACAAGCATTCCCGTGCTGTAGATGTATCTACGAGTATGTCTATAGAATTTGCATTGTCCTTGGAGACATTTGTGTCTTATGGTCCTAATTGAAGTTGTTCAATGGAAATTCTTTAGCTTCTTTATCGATCAGCAGTTGAGATTATATTCTCACTGTAACTACCTATCCATTCAACCCAGAACGAGATTCGCCTACTTCAAGAAGGGCGACCAGCACTCTGAATTCTGTGTGGGCATAGGTTAAGGTTAGGGTTACGATATAGAATAATCCAGTCCAGAGGGGCTATATTATTATATGTCGTTTTATTGCAGCAAAGAATAGCAAACAGCTACAGCGTTTATTACTTACTTGCTCTGGGTGTATGTAATTACATATCGTTATCAACTCGTAAAGTTAAGATAGACCCTTTAAAAGCCCTCGCACCACTTATCCGGTATTATGCAATAAAATTGAGTACTTGTTGACATATTCTACCGTGAATAGGTTAGTATCATGACTATAGATTCAGATACGAGCACTAACATTGCTAAGCATATGTACAAAAATGTATATGTAGCTACTCGTGTGTATCCCGTAGGTATCTGAGGACGACATTGATTGAAAATTAAATCCTTGCAGCTATACAACATGAATAACCACAACTTGTGGAATATGCTTGTCTAAAATTACAATTTGCAATCTAAACAGGAAACGATCTAAAGCCAAACAAGTATCTATACCATTTTCACGAGTACACGTAATATTTTGAAGTCGAAAAATAAAATTAAAATTTTGTAGAAGAGCAATGTTGCTGGCTTATTCGCAAATTTGAACATCAACTGATGAGGTATGTAGATGTTCAATCAATAAAAGTAGCAATTTCCGGTGTATAGTATCGCTGAGGAAATTGCTTCGCATGTTTCAAGTGAGCACGGTGATTGGTTTCATTGGGAATGTGTTACAAAATCAAAATTCATGGCTAAATAAGGACATCATACAATTTTCGGAAACCTTCTAAATTAAATGATACAGAATGGATCGATGGGTTTAATAAAATAAAGATACTAAACCATTAAATTTGCTGTTTATAACTAAATATGAGTATATACCCTACGTAGGTCCTTGTTTGGATGCCAACAAGTTGTCGTATGCCTTTTCTTCTGCAGGAATATCGCAGACTTTTCATCGATGTCGGGGGCATTTGTATCCTGGAGAGTTTAGTCACTTACATGTTTGCTTATGAAGGTAAAGAATATAATTTGTTTCCATTGCAGTATTCTACTCGTATAAAAGAGCCATCCAGAATTGAACAGAACAAACCATAATTAAATCCACAAAGCTGATATTGGTCGAAATATCACTGATAGATTTAAGTGGGATCCGTAAGCTTGTCGTAAAAAATTTCTGGAATAGTTCCTCAACAAGATTAATAAAAGCATAGAATGAGTATTTTTTTCATTTCCGTGGCCCAGAGGATTAAGATATGCTATCAATTCTTCAACAGAAACTGTGCCAAGATCTCTGTCACTAAACAAAATTTGGTGAATGCTGGTATTAATTTAGAGATCAAGACATACCATTGCCATTTTTGGTATTTCCATTTGGCCACTAAATGGTTTTACAGTCCGGGTCTCATCTGGGACTCAACCAAAAAGAGTCACCACCCACCCCTCTTGCTTTCAATTTCTCTCACAAGTAGATAAAAACCTCAACCAGGTGAGGGATGGTCTTCCTCTGCTACGTTTTCCGGCAAAGATAAATTCGAAAAATTTCGATGCTGGACCACTGGTGCGTCCCGTTATACATGTAATAGCCATTTAAGCTGATGAATTCTAACACTTATAGCTGGGTTAATGTCGGTGTATAGCCCATAACGTTCTTGCTTAAACCTCCTTTCGTTCTCTGTCCAAGGAGATAAAGTCCAAGAACTCCAATATAAAGTTCCACTAGGAAGATCAATTATTTTATAGACAGTGATTGACAAGACCTACTTTCTGAATGATTTCTGATAAGGTGGTGTCGCTGTTCAAATTGACTTCGGAGCCTAGTTAGACAAAGATATTGGGTTTTGAATTGAAAATCGAGAGTCTATTCCAAGATCTGCTGTAACGCCAATGGAGTACAATCCAGCCTGAAACTATACTTATACAATCAAGTCAGTTGGTTTAAGGCGATAAATTATGTAGTGAGGAAAAAAAGACCTCATGACAATATTCAGGAGACTAATGCCTTTATAGCTATACCAGGCCAGAGGGTCTCTATCCCTCTGACGTGTTTTTGTCGGAACATACTTTATACTCGTAGATATGTCACAAAGTAATCTCCGATCGAGTTGAAGAGCTTGGTACCAAGGCTGTCAGTAGCCATATTGGATTTTAGTTCGGATATACGAGTAGTTATCCTAATTTTTTTACCCATCATTATTTATCAGGGTTGAAAGATTTGGTCTGCATGACAGCATGACAGTGTCAGGAGTTCTTTGTACGTTCTTGCAAGCTTCTTTTGGTACTTTACTTACCGTTACTGAAGGCTTACGTCAATTGGGTTTTAAAATAAAATGCTTTAAAGTTGTAACCATGGTAACATTGATTGCTAAACTAATTTCTTCTTCAATTGAAATGTCAGAAGTAAAGCTTTGTTTAAGTTGGACGTTAGCTTTTTCATTTGCTCCTTTATCACTATGTCCAAGAACATATCTCTACTCCGTTGGGCCAAAAAGTTGTACTTAAAATGTTTAACTGACGTGAAGGCGTCATGTAATGAACTTTATATGCGGTAGTTTAAGAACCTTAGTGTGAACGTAAATTAATAATTTTTTTTTTTAAACTCTCTACGTCCATCTTAATAACTGATACTTGGTCTCATTCAATATACACGTAATTAGAGGTTGCCTTTACAATACTATATACCTAATAATATTACAATAATAAGCCCCCAAAAAAGACTCTACATGATGACTTTTCTAAGTATTCGTGTTGAGATTTGCAAAACACAAAATCTTTGAGGATCAACACTTCATAAGGATGTCAAGAACGCGTTATAGTATTGTTAAATTTGACTAGCATCTAGAAGTCCTTAACGGGCTTATGATTTCATTCTTCTAGTAGACGCGAGGCATCTGTTTATCTAACTTCTTCGAAAATGGGGAGCGCTTGGCTGTTATCGAGATTGGATTGTGCGATATAGACAGTATGGCAAATAGTATGCCGAACACGAGCCATATCTCAGCAACCAAAAGTGCCATCTATTTGTCCGAACATGCGTTTTAGAGCTTGATATTTAACGACTATACAAATTATTTTCCCAAAACACCTTTTCATTTAATGTTGAAATTTTTACACGAATATTCCGATTGATGCAACAAGTGTAACGTGATGATTGTTTGGGTAAAAACGTTTCATTCGAGTAGTATAAACGTTTTTTGGGCGGCAGGGAGACACTGGAGGATGATGAACAAAAAGGAAGGCCAATTTCAGTGAGGACGCTTAAAATAATCGAAAAGTACATGATTTTGTTGTAAAAGACCGCAATGCTTCACTGAGAATGATGCTTCACAAAGAGACTATTCAAACCATTCTTCACAAGGACTTGGGCAAAACGAAGTTGGTCTCTGTTACACGATGATGCACCGCGTCACACAGTGCTCATTGTTCATCAATTTTAGGCCTGAAATCAAGTTCGTGTGTTGAATCATTCACCATATTCACTTAATTTAGTACGGTGGGTCTTCTCTTTGTTCCCGAAATTGAAAATGAAGTTGGAAGGATGCTTTTTTGACGACATTCCGACACGTGCACTGGATGCAATTCCGCAAAATAAGCTAGAGCGAACATTTGAATCACTATTGAACTGCTGTAACATGTGTATTGATTCAGGAGGAGAATATTTCAAATAAAAACACCAAAAATAAACAGAAATCGTGTTTAAAATATGTTTTCTAGAGCCAGTCCGAGATATTATTTGCCACACTGTATAGACGTTCGTAATTTTTTTTAACCGAAAAAATATCGCTACATTACATACAACACAAGTGGCAAAAGTATTATTCTTTTGCGAGAAAGAATTCTTTGAAGCAGTGCGGTGAGGCCGTGTTAGAAGTTGAATCACTTGAATCCATATACGTGCTGGTATCGATGAAATAGAGCTGAAAATATACTAAAATTTGAAGTACAATCTAATGAAAAATGTTCAGATGTGCAACGTGGTCGTGGATGCCATTGTTAATAGCCGGGCAACGAAGAATAAATTCACAAAAGATTTTATCTCAGAAATATATAAAAAAGACGAAGGGGGTGACTACGTAACAGTGGAAAAACGGAAGTGACAATAATTGAAAGTACGTTTACGCGTTACTGAACGAAAAATTTCCTCGCAGTAGTATCCTCTATGCTGTCACCTACCAAGAAAATGGCGCAATACAGATTGCAGTTTTTGTGTAAAAATATGGCAACATTGATGTAGATACGTCAAATCTGACATCAGCTTCGTGAAGTTTGATGTTTTTGATGATATATGTGCTCAGAATCTGTTGTCATATCAGTGCATATTTTCATTACGTCTTACACAGAGTCTTGAAAGGCTTATCTCAATTACAATCAATCGTTGTCATTTTAGGACCCATAACAAATCGGTTCTTATGTCAGAAAACATCAATGTGCGGGCAAGCTCGTCATGTAACTTATCGTGAAATAAGGACATGCTTAGGCATTAGTTCCATTTACATACCTTTAATATTGCAAGATCTTCACATTGGATAAAGCAAAATCGCTCTTATCGATTTTTCCAAGGTATTATCGAAAGAACCCGATCTCGGTGCTTTACAAGACGTCTATTAGACCGTAACAGCCCCCAACTTGACATCAGTCGACTGTGTAGCTTTTTCAAGACGAAACAATCCAACAAAAGTAGTATGCAAATGGTTGTCTGAATCTTCAGAAAACTTACCAATTATTTGGCTGAAATATTTGAAAAAATAAAAAAAAATAACTGCCGCACGGATCACTCTACACCATAAAAAGCTCTCACAAGTGGGCTGAAACAAGTGAATTTTTTAAGACTCAAAACACTGATTTGATGGGGCATTGTCCTGATAACCCAATATCTTCTTTTTCTTCCCGCATATTTAAAATAAATTACGAAGTCAATGTTTTTGAAGCTTGCATTGCAGTTACCTCGTTTGGAGTAAAAAAAAGTACTTCGAAAATTGGTTTCGAACGATTCAAAAGTGTATTGATGTTCATTGAGAGTATTTTCAAAAACAATGAATCTATTTTCGGTTGAAAATGTTTGTTTTTACTTATTTTTCTTCACGTTGCAACCTTTGTAAAAAAAAGTATACACTGGTTGTGAGTCAAGCCATATCACATTCTGTCCTAAGTATCATTATTGCTATATTGAGAGTACATTGTACGAGGGCGGGTCAATAAGTCCGTGACTTTTTGAATTTCTGACCTCTTTACTGAAACAGCAACACTGCTCCTGTCAACAGGCATCTGTCAGTTGACTCCTGTCAAAATTTAAACTTGCTGCGTCAGTTAGTTTGTGTTTGACAGCTATTTTTATCAGACTACTCACTAATTTGAGGAGAAAATGGAAAAAAGTGAATTTCGCGTGCTTATTAAGCATTATTTCTTGCGAAAAAAAACCATTACCGAGACCAAGGCTAAGCTTGATAAATACTATGGGGACTCTGCACCATCGATTTCAATGGTAAAAAAGTGGTTTACTGAATTTCGTTGTGGCCGTACAAGCACTGAAGATGCCGAACGTTCTGGACGCCCAGTTGAGGTCTCTACACCCGAAACAATCGAAAAAATTCACGATATGGTGTTGGCCGACCGAAGATTGAAAGTGCGAGAGATTGTGGAAGCCGTAGGGATCTCGCATGGCTCAGTGGTTTCAATTTTGAATGATCACTTGGGCATGAGAAAGCTTTCCGCAAGATGGGTGCCGCGTTTGCTCACAGTCGACCACAAACACATGTGCAGTTGCCATGGCAAAAATCCATGAATTGGGCTATGAATTGCTCCCTCATCCACCCTTTTCTCCAGATTTGGCTCCGAGCGACTACTTCTTGTTCCCAAACCTGAAGAAATGGCTTGGTGGAAAAAGATTTGACTCCAATGATGAAGTCATCTCGCAAACAAAGGCCTATTTTGAGGACCTCGACAAATCATTTTTTTTGGAAGGGATAAAAAAATTGGAGAAGCTTTGGACAAAGTGTATAGAGCTCAAGGGAGACTACGTTGAAAAATAAAATTATTTTTTTATCAAAAAATCTGTGTTTTAATCCAAAAGTCGCGGACTTATTGACCCGCCCTCGTATAAAGGAACAAGCGACATCAAATATTGCAACAGATAGTCAGTGTTTTGTAGCTTAAATAGGGCGAAAACTCTGCAATATTTTATGGCACTCATACCTAAAAGATTGTTATACGAGTACACGATGGAAAAATGACAGCGACTGAAATGAAAACTTTACAAGTGTATGGGATTGAGGCGAAATTTGACATAAAGTGTGTTCTTGTAAGCCAGTACTAACTTTGATTTTTAGCAAAAGACATAAAATTTCAAAACATAGCCATTTTTATATATTGAATCGAGAGAATACATTCTGCCATTTGTTTTTTAAATACAACTTCGGTCATACGCCCACCACGCCTGGTTTTGATGAATGTTGTCCGTGAGACAAAGTTCTCGACCCTTTTTCAAGGATTTGTGGCCGTATTTTTGCAATAACACGAATATTCTTTGCTTCCAATGAGTAGACTGTTGTTTATTTGTCAATGCAAACTAGTGACTTTACTCATCTCCGAAGAAAATCATAGTGAGGGATTCAATTTACATGATCCTGGAAGCTAATTTATAGGTCAAATTGGCTTAATTGTGCGTTCATTGAATGATCTCTTTAATAAGTTGATTTGATTCGATGACCCAACTAGCCCACAGACCGCACCAAACTGTTAATTTTTCCGAATATAAGAGCGTTTTGATGTTCTCATAGGGATTATCTTTACTTGTGCGAAGTGCGAGTATGCTTATTGACATATTCAATACCAGTTGATTCTGGGTCCATTCCACGAATTGATGCAAACGATGGTCATTCGGATTCAGTTCTCGCTCTAGCTAGATCTTGTAAGTCTTTAAATAACGATTTTTTAGAGTATCTAACAGAACGAAAAGTGGAAGGACAAAGATCAAGCTGTTCTTACCGTCGTCGAATCGATAAATGTTGATGTTCCTCAACACTCTCCTGAATAAATGCAAGATTTTCTTTAGTACGCCCTATTTTCATGCGTCTCGGGGCCACTGCATCTTCATAACAAAGTGTTGAGAGAAAATAGTCAGAAAAAACGGCGAATAACTGTCTCAGATGATTGATTATGTCAGGTGTAATATGGTGCAAGTGTATGGGGATTCTCATGCCATGCCAAATCAACAAATCACTAACGAACTGATCAAATTTATAGCGGCCTATTGAACGATCCTAAGCTTCGCAAATTTGGCCAATATCACAAGATACGTTGAAGAAGTATGTATCATTAGATGTACCTCTCATACCTATGTCAACGGTCAATAAAAGAAGATAGTTGTTTTATTTTTTAATGGAAACCCTTTTTCCATTGACTAACATTGAAATCAGATTTTATTTCTTACAAAAAAGGTATTTTCTTGATAAATCAAAATGACACCTCTTATCGAAAACCCTTTAAACTCTATCTGATTGCCAACTGGCTACAATTCCTTAAATTTTTCAAATTTAACGGTAGAACTTTACCACGGTTCCATTCACCTTCACCACTTACTGGTTATGACACACAACAAATCGTGCTTTTTATTTGATTCTGTTTGGAAAAGAAAAGAGACACAAACATTTGTTGATACTTGGAAAGCTTTTTCAAAAGTTCACTAATCAATGACTTGAAAGCTATGAAAAAGCCGGTTAATCTGTTAATTAAAAGATAACTTTTGAAAGCATTCGGTCCTCTCTCACATAAATAGCTTTAAGTTGCTTCAATGCGCATGCTTTTGTCATTTTCAGCAGAGAGATTCAGCCATGGTTTTTCTTTTATTTTGTTGTTTTAAAGCCCATCTGTTCTCTCTTCACCTTGAATACTGTACAATCTCGATACTCATTTTAAAATTGTTGACAAAAGCGAGAGTGAGCATTCGGCACTCACTCATAGATGCAAAAAACAA
This sequence comes from Volucella inflata, assembly GCA_928272305.1. Classification (NCBI taxonomy): domain Eukaryota; kingdom Metazoa; phylum Arthropoda; class Insecta; order Diptera; family Syrphidae; genus Volucella; species Volucella inflata. The sequence continues at coordinate 78,495,984 of OV743719.1, forward strand.
TTGAAAAGCGTAAACAATCTTCTCTGTGCGGGGAAATCATCAAGCGAAATGAGCGAGCAGGTCGACTGATTTACATAGGTCAATCGATTTAATCGATACGTGATGATGATGATAAATACATCTCACCGTTAGGCATCACAGGAAGGGGTCAATTAAGCTAAACACTGGGTGTCATAGAGTGTGTGTATGTGTGCTATGGCGAATGTGACGAAAAATCAAGAAAAGCTTTTCTTCGGTCATTAAATTGAATTCGCCCTAATGCAAGGCATATGAGAAAATGAAGGAGCTTTTCCCTGCATATGCTTTGAATAGGGTGTTGTGAAGGTAATTCTCACCTGTGGGCAAGGTGCTTGTTGGGTGACGGTAAGTAATAGATAAGAATAGAGCCTGGCAGCTACCAAGTACCGAGATGTGTGCTTCGTGCTACGAGTATGTCCTCTGAACGAGCACCCTCGTTCGTGTCTTTTAATAAAGTTATCTTAAATGTTAATAACCTGTGGTGATGTGCTCTAACGGGCAAACCAGGTGTCTATTTAAAAGCTCTTGAACATGTCGTTTACACATTGTTGTATGAGGTGTACATGTGTTGGCAAATCTTTTTCAAGATGCTTCAAGAAAAATTAATGATTTATCCAATTCATTAAATAGTGACAAGTTCCACACAAGGCCGATATCTATGATGTTCCCACTGACTCAATGTATTCGTATTTATCTCGTATCTCAAGCAAATTAGAACTTATCATCATATGGTATTTTTTCCCGAATCTGTGTATCTGTACGAGTACTCGTATGTGATATACAATTAGATGAAATCGTACATTACATGTTCGAATTATACCTTTGGGCATAATTTTACATTTTGCAAAGCCATGACGGTTGGTTTGACGGCAATTTGTTGCCGCTGTGAGAATTTAAATTAATGATCCCCCTGTGACGACATCGCTTAGTTGTAGGGAGCAAGTTTACTCTCGTATCTTCTAGGGACCTATTATCCAACTACGAGATGTCGACTCCTTGACATATTTAATATAAGACGAGATGATATAATTTATTTAAAAAAAAAAACATACACAACAAATGTACTTATATGACATGAGCTACTCGTATCTAGATGTCTCGATGATTTGACTTTATCAGATTAAATGAGGTTAAAAGAACGTCAAAGCAATGTGGCCTTTCATTTCATTCCCTATTCGGATGGTATCTGTTCCATCAGGTCTTTAGCTTTTAAGAATACAGATTTCAATTTGGAAGATGATTATGATTTATGAATAAACTTTTCTACCTTTGGTTTAGCACTTAAGTGGCGGCGAACGCAAGAGTTTACCGCTAATTATAGGTTTCTATATTTAAGAACCAAACAATTAAAAAAAAAAATTGTTTGAGCTAAAAGGCTTAAAATAAATGAATGTAACACAACGAACTATAACAAAAAGAACATCTGTTGTTTTTGGAAAGCATTTTTCAAGAAACACAATCTGTGGTGATTGAGAAACTGCCTGCGGAATTTGTGTAAGGTCAGGAGTACTCCTTATCCATCTTTTCGATTTATATTACTTTTTTCTGTCATATGGATGGGCCCAATCGAATTAAATTTAAGTTATTTGAACACACAACTAGATACATAAATGGAATAAGTGGAAGTCGCAAAAATTGGAAAATTAAAAATAAGCAATAAATGTATACACTCCTGAAATATAAGTAAGTGAAGATGTGCTTCTAAGAAAATTACAAAGATTCATATTTTTGCCGGTCCTTAACCTGCTTAACCTCAGCTCGTATGCCCTGAAACGAGACAGAACTTAAAGGCGATTTGAATATTGCCGAGTGTACTGGATCGCTAAACAATCGATATTATGTATTTTACATCCTTTTCTTTTAAACCAATGATCCACCCAGGTTGCCAGTAACATTTCGCTGCTTCAACCATAACTCCTCCCGCTATCAATGCTCAAGCTATTACGATCTGCAAACATTTAAAACCAACAACTACCGAAATCTATCTTTCTGTCCCACTATCTGCACACGCTGTCTGCGTAAAGATTTGAAGTATGTTCCTACCCCTTGTGCACGTGCTTATTAAAAAAAATGCTTAAGTGTTGAATTTCGCTTTGGGATAGAAGACTGTCAAGAAAACTGAAACAAGAAAAGAGGTCAGGTCTGATCACTAAATCTTGGGTTTAAATAACTCGCAATTTCGCTCAATTAAATGATGAGAGGCGATCGGATGTCTTACCAGTGGAGGGAAAGCTTCTGGTTCCACTGAATAAGGGCAACGGTGACACGAGCATGCCCAAAATCTTCAAATCGATTAAACTCATGTTGCATACGGTGGCAAACTAGTTTAGAGAAGAGAAATTTCGACGGTCGTTGGTTTTAAATGTTTGTAGATTGCAATGAGTATGATATACAGAGCATTCTGGTAATTTTAGTGGAGCAATTGTGGTGAAAATTACCATAATAGCGATAAATAGCAGGAGACAGACAAGACAACGTCCAGGTAGAAATGCTTTACACTCGTATATTGTAATAAAATGAAGCATGTCAAGAGGAGGTCAGGAGAATTTTCGACGACACCAAAAATATGGTTGCTGCAACGTTAATTGTCACTGACATACGTGCCGAGGATTAAAATATTTCTGCTTTCCGCGATCGATTTCGATTTCGCTTAGTAAACTCAATACATGATGTCGCTCTCGTTCCACACTAGATCGCAGGGACAGATTAGGAAAAGTTTTTTTTCTTTGTTAAATAGAACCGTGGTTTTGTCACTACAGTCCTACCATGTGATCATGCTCTGTTTTCTTTATAAATGCCATGAGGGTCGATCCCCTTTGAATCTCAAAAATCGTACTCATGACCTTTCAGTCGTTTGAGGTCACTTTGCTTCCTTTGAAGAAGATTCGGTTGGAAAAAATCCATTGTTTTGATTGTCGCTTGGTGTCCTGCATGTTATAAAGGATTCAGTTTTTAGGAGGTTTTACAATCGAGTGAAGTCCCCTCAATTTTGCATAAGGAGCTTCAAGCACAAGATCGATGTGAAACGTTGTGAGGCGTTGTTTCGTAGATGGTTGTAGTCTGTGGTAATGCTAACTTACAGAAACTTACAGATCTAGCTGCACAAGTGAAACTATTTTTCCTCTTTCATAAAATAGATGAAGACTGCATTACCACGTTTGGTAATCACAATAGTGAGACCGTGATGAAAATATTGAAGAACAATCACACTCGTTTACATTCAAGTAAATTCAGGTCAGAGTGATGCGATCCATCTGACCTTTACTGACAGTCACACAAGCAAATGTTGGAAATGATGGAAGATGAAAAGTTATTTCTTCTGAGCCTGCGAACATTATTTGCGGCCAACTTACTTTCCATAAATACCAAATACATAGTCGATTCTTTTGAGTTTAGGGCAGTTCGATTTTCATATTCCATGCGCTCCACCCCAAATTATACTAAAAACATTTATAGACTTCTTTCTTACCGGAAAATTGATTTGGGAAGGCAGCCCATGGTATAAAAATCATGGATGGAGAGAAAAATCGTTCGGTTTGTCTGAAACCGGCCGATACATATTAGAGAATGGATGGATTTTAGTATTTTAAATATTTTGAATACGTTTATAAAAATGAATTGGATTAAGCTACGAGTATAATCCAGGACAATAATTCAAAATTGGAGTGGAAAATGTTAGTTCTGTAAATAATGCATTCTTAATAGCTATATGCTAGGTGTCGAAAAAGAGCATCACTTAAACTACTCGTATGATAAAGCCTTCTTATGTAAAGAGGGGTTGAATTCCAGAGACGAATATCATGAACAAAGAATTGCCGATCCGCAACTTGATATACAGTACGCGGGACAATTAAACTAAACGATCGATTAGATTGCGAGAAACTTGGCTTGTCGCATAGATATCGAGACTATTTGCTAGTTATTGTCTTTATTAAGTATTACATTGTGCAGTTGTCCAAATATATATGAAGTGTACATCTGCCGGCATATGAGCGTAGCGTTTCAGGCAAATACGTAGCGTACAATATGATTTAAAGCAACATTAAGCCTGTGTTTAATAAGAGCACCAGTACAACAAAAAATCTCACAGCCGTACGTTATCAAGGGAATTATTTGAGATTGAGACAAATTTCTAAGGCAACTTTTTTTTTTTGATGACTGAACGGATATGGTTGTCCCAATTTAATGATAGCCCAACCAGACGCAGAGATTTTTAGCTTTGCTTACAAATTCCATTGGTACATTTCCCAGCTGAACGGGAGCGACACAAGTTGGAATATTACTATTTCTATTTATAAATAAATAGTTTTTGTCGAATTGAGTTACAAGTAGTTTTCCTCTGCCCAGCATTGAATTTGTTTATGGTCATAATTAAATTATAAAGTGGAGTGGCGTGATCAATAAGGTAATTTTTAAAGCTTAAATTAGCTGCAAAAAGCAAGGGTCCTAGTATTGATCCATGTGGAACACCTGCTGAAATTTCAACAAAGGCTGACCTAAAATTGTTTGTTTTGTTTTCTTCCATTTAAATTCGAGCGCATGAGATTACCGGCTGATGAGGAAAAGTTATATAAGCTTGTTAGCTTGAATATAAGTAACTCGTGATCAACGGTGTCAAAAGCTGTAGAAAAATCTAGTAGAGCAAGGAGTCTTACTAACTTTTTGTCAATTACAACTCGTATGTGGTCAGATACCTTAGATGCTGCTCTCGGAATCCCAATTGATTAACACTAAGAATTCGTTCACGCTGTAGAAAATTAAAAATTTATTGGTGTATGATTTTTGTTTTGCTGATGAATGTTGTCGATACCAGCAGCCTCAGATTTGATTTTCGGTATGGCTCCAACAACATTGGTTTGTTCCACTCTGCGGAATTCAAATGAGCCAGCCAGTGAAGTTTGTTTGTATTGTGGACGATGGCCCAAATTTGTTCGAACCTTAGCGAATTCCTTACTTAAGGGGTTACATGGGTTTCCTCGGGGAAAAAACGGCCAATTTTCAACAATTTATTTCTAATGTAAAAAATAAAATATTTGATTGAAACTTTTTACTATCTTAAAGATACATATTTCACAAAAATTTTCTGAAATTTCCGTTTAAAAATATAAAAAAAAATTGGCCACTGTGACGTCATTTCCGGCGACCCCTCGGAAAAAAGGTGCGTCCGCGTTGACAACAGAACTCCTTACAGGATCATCTGAAGTGAAAATAAAAAAATACGTGTACCATAAACTAGAACTTGGACGAAGGAAAAAAAATTTTTTTTGCCAGACCTTTTTCCAAAAAAATTTCAGAAAATTTTCTATTTTTTTTAAATAGTTGTAATCGAAAAAAAATTCTTTGTCCAAGTCCTTGGGACTTATATCTCGAAGACCTGTGTAAAATTTCATCAGGATCGGTTGAGTATTTCTGGAGAAATCTTAACAACCGACTTTAAAAATACAGTTTCGAGAAAAACGCGTTTAACTTCATTCAACTTACATTGAGACGTCCACGTCGATAAAGAAGAGAACCTGCTGCAGCGACAATGTCCAGGGCATCCTTTTGTTCTTGTCTATGACGAATCTTGGGTCAAGAGTCTGGCGGCAAGACCCAAGCCAAATATTCGGATAACAAAAATGAACCGCCGATTTTGTTCAGAATGTATGAATTTGTTGACATGATACAATATCGTTCACATGCTACCACAATTCTAAATCCCAGACCGAATTTTTAAGGTTGTTTAAAATTTTTCAATTACACAATTTATCTTCACCTTTAGTTTTAATAATTTTGGAACACCGTACAAAACACGAGAGTGTTGAAAAAACCAGAGCAAAGTCTATGATTGAATATTGGAGCGTGTCTTCCTCTGACACGTGCTGTTCGCTACTTTTTATTTTTTTTGCCGATGCACTCGTGAAGGAATCGTCATGGATCTCAGGATTTTTCGGATTAAATAACTGTTTTCTTAATAAATAAATAAATAAAAAAATAAAATAATAATAAATTTACAATGGATACCTATAACCCAAAACAAACCTCGTGATTCAACAAGAAATTATCAACGGAAATATTTCTAACTAGTTACCCTTAGAGAGAGAAAGAAATGGACAAGCAAGACGAACTAACAATAGACGAGCAGCTGCTCCGTTATACCTGCGGCGCGTTTAGCCTAACTGGCCTCGAGCGCGCAACTTCTCAAGGCTGTATCTCCGAAACTATTACTCCCATCAACTTGAAAATGTTGGACAGTATTCTAAAGATGTTGTACAATTTAATAAGATAATAAAAAAATCGATTTTTCGAAGCCGTGAAACCCATGTAACCCCTTAATTCATCAGGATCTTTAGGGTTAATAATTTGCTTATTTTTGCTGAAATTGGCATGAGCGCTTGTCGGACTGAAATGGCATTAAGGCGCATAGCTACAACACATTCCTTCATTTACCAAAATTTCAAAACTTCTTGCATTAATCTTGTAGCAATTTCCACGTCCATGACAATTTTTCATTCCTATTTTGTACAGCCTTTTCTAATGAAAATCTCGAATGGTATCCGTTGGAACAAATATCCTCACGATCGGCGGATAGAAGACAAGCTATCCAAGAAGCCAAATATTTTTAAGCTCGCTGCACAGAGGCGAAAAAATTCGATGGAAATAACCTCGCCGAAATCATCAAAAATGCAGAAACTTGTGACCGGTGGCTTGAATACTGCAAGGAGTTGCTTAACAAACAGTTGCCACGTGATATTGTGCCAACAGCTGGTGTATTCGAGGAGGACGTTTCGGACTTTTCAATCGAAGAAATAAGTATAGCAATCGGAAAAAGGAAACGAGGGAAAGCGGCGGGACCAGACAGCATTCCATCAGAGTTTTGGTCGAAGATGGAAGGAATCGGCAACGAATGGCTATCGAAACTTTTAAATAAATTAAAATGTGGGCAACCTATGCCGAATCAATGGAGCTTCTTGGTTCCATTATACAAAGGAAAAGGCGACACCCGAGAATGCAACAACTACCGTTCAATCAAGCTGATGTCACACACGATGAAAATCGTCGAAAGAGGCTTAAACGACCGTCTTCGGCACATAATAAAGCCCGATAATAGTCAATGTGGATTTTTTGAAGGTAGACCGACGGTGGACCCTATCTAAAGCGTACGAATAATAATGGAAAAGCACCGAGATCCGTCTAAGAATTTACACATGGTACCTCGAGAAAGCATTCGATCGAGTGCCTAGGGATCTCATATGGGCTCTCTCAAACGTACCGGAAACGTATGTTTCCGACTGACGACTGACAATACAGTTATACTAAGCGATAACGTCGAAGATTTGTAGAACGTCTTAGATTCATGGAAAAATGCGTTAGAGAGAAACGGGTTTAAAATAAGTCGTTCAAAGACGGAGCATTTTACGTGCCCATTTGGGCATCTGTTACGACCTGTTCCGGATATAATGTTAGATGGAATAGTTTCGCCGAAAAGCACTATCTTTAAGTACTTAGGATCAATCGTTAACATGGAAGCGAAATGTGACGACGACGTAAACCACAGAGTGAGTGTGGGATGGATGAAATGGTGGAAAAATTCGGGAATCTCTTGCGACCGAAAATATCCACTTAAATTGAAGGGGAAACTCTACACCACGGTTGTTAGACCAGCTCTTATATACGGTTCACAGTGCTGGACAATGTACGAAGCGTTTAAAAACAAAATGACGGCAGCGGAAATGAAAATGTTAAGGATGTCTAGTGGAGTCACTAAACGCGATTGTATTAGATCTACGCATATAAGAGGAAGTCTACATATAAAGAACTCGGTAACCGAACAGCTTGAGGCGAATAGAATAAGCTGGTACTGCCAGGTTCCAAGAATATATGTGGAAAATCCGGTTAAAAAGGCACTATCAACTACGGTCACTCCAACTGTAAGAAAACGAGGTCGGAAAAAGAATTCCTGGATTTCTCAGATGGCAAATGCGCAACAACGCCTGGGGCTTACCACTGAAGCGATCCAGGATTTTTCTCCATGGATTGAGGAATTGTAATTATATGGTCTCAAAATTTGAAAGTCAAGAAGCATACTCGTATCTTCTTTTAGGGTTTTTTCTACCAAATTACATAAGCAAAAGAAATCGAACAAATTCAAATTGTATATAAGCCGAATGTTTTCTATCTTCTCTATTTTTTTTTTTACAAAATACCAGTATCCCCATTAGTTATGACGCGATTTCGTCTTACCTTTAAAAATTATAAAAAACAACAATATAAGCATCAATAACTACATCGTTAATATATCTCATTTTAACAATCCCCAATTTTCTAATGAAATTATCCTTTCACGAGGAGTAATTCCTTTAAATACTCTCACGTGAAAAGCTTGTTTGTATGATAGCTTCATAATTCTATTCACACAACAGCAATATCACTTAAATTTTGATGACAATTTTTATAAAAAAAAAAAAAAAAGAAGAAGAAAACCAGGACAATTACGTGTGAGGCAATCATTTTTAAAGTCATGCAATGTAGAATTTATTATCCTTTTGGAAAGGGTGCCGTAATAATAATTTTCGTCAATTTATGTTAACACGCCACTTCTATTTTGCTCACTTAACGTTAAGCGAAGTAAATGAAAAGCCACAAAATGTTAATGATTGATTAAGTGGCTATGAATAAATAAAATTTGTAGTTATTGTAGTATATATTTCACAGATACTAGTTCATATCTAAATATGTATTTTGTAGCGGAGGCGCACCTAACCCGAAAAGAGTATTGTACTCGTTTTACAAATGCGTGCGTGAGCTCCTTGTTTACCTTAGTCTAGAGGAAATGCCGAAAACTCCTTAAACGATTGCTTATCTCTAGATTGAGAGGACTTTCATGTCGGAATGTCGGAATATTGTGGAAGGGTTCCAGCGATGCAAGGTCACTAAAATAAGGAAAGCCAATGAATTCTTTATTATTGCCAATTCGAAACTAACTCTGACGTTACATCCTTGGAATGTTAAGCTAAATGCGCGCAATTTACTAAAGATGACACCCTTCACGTCTTTCATCGGTATGTAATATCTATTCCTCGAACCATAAAGATTTCTGACGAAAATTGCCAACGCTCGTGTTTCTAATTGAGCAGAGTAAGTATGAGTTATATTAATCTAGATGGTTAATATTTGCTTTATGAAAATGGATATGTTTTTGACATACCATAAGGCAATGGTAACTTAACGTTGTTTATAGCTGAAACTTCGTCCTGGAATTCGGTACAGTAAGTATGTATTGTGAAGAATTTGAGGATGCAGAGGTCCTCAGCGAAGATCTCCATGTCATCGTTTCAGTGTTTCTGTGTTGATGAAAAGGACTTACTAGAAATGCTTTGCATTGTTTCTATTAGGGAAGGCCGCTGATATTTTGTTTGGGCTAATTGCGACCTGAAGAGTCATACCAACTGTAGCTGTGCTCATTATTAAAGCCAAATGTCAATACAAATCTAACTGACCTAACGTATGTTCGAGTCCTGGAAAACTCATTTGTGAGCTTTGTCTGGCAATATCATCACCAATGATCCTGTTGTGACCTGGGAATCAAGGCTGCCATTGCAGGAACAAATGCTTTGCATCCTCCACCGGTTCCATGCGGCCGAAACAGACAGTTTTTTTGAATCTGATTAAAGCAGCAACCTTCTCGGTGAGAGCCGAGATAACATCTTAGAGACTTTTGACGCAACATGTTTAGTCCATAGAAGATTGTTATCTATGAAGGCATCCAAATACTTAGCTTCTTTGGCAAATTGTTATAGATAGTGATACTTTAAGCACTAGGTAAGTCAAACCAGACAGCTTCCTCCTTCTCGTAAGGAGAACAACCTCAGTTTTGAGAGGATTAACTGAAAGCCTATTTGTTGAGCACCAATCGTCGATCATATCTAAACGATCGTGCTATCTAAATGGAAACGTCGAACGAATATTTGGATCTTCAATTGGCCACCAGAAGTCAAGCGCTATCGTTTGTCATGATTTGAGTCGCTGTGACTCCAGATGGACGTTTGCCGCTTTGATTTTTGGGCTGTGTTATCTATGTGAATGCGAATGTTTATCGCAAAAGTATTTTGGAAAGTGGTTTTAAGCCTTGAACAATGGAAAATTTCAGTGAGAGGGAATTGACTTCCCAACAAGACTCTGTACCAACACACAAAGCAGTTTCAAGTATTTTTTTAAAGACCATAGTCAAGTTACTTGTTAGATCGTCTGTAGCATATTTTAAAAATTCTACATGGATCCTTTCTATAAGTTTTTGCTTGGTCGCTAGAACTTCTTCTTGGCTAGTAGGTGCACTTACAATTTCGTCGAAATGCAATGGCGCGGCTTAGTGCACAGGTGCTACATGACTAATGAGGTTCAACAACTCTCGAAAGTATTTCAACAAATTATTGACGTCATTAGGCTTATACATCGCATATGAGATTTCTTTTTGCTATCCTTGCAGCATGTCAGTTTAATAAAATCGCTTCTTTATTTCCTTGCAGTCTCTGTAAGATATTATTAGATTGGATATGTATCTGAAGTATTTATTACAAAATTTTCGGAAAACTTTTAGCCAACCAAGGGATTTTTGCCTTTAGGATCCGTCGTCGAACCATTTCTCTATATTTACAATTTTTTCTTGGAAACTGTTTGGATATTGGATAAGTTGTTATTATTAGGTTATCAACTTCGCTGATGTTGAAATGTTCTCGTATTTATGTACAACGTTTTAGATTACTCCTATGCCTTTTGGTGCCTTTGGTTATTCCCTATAAAGCTTCAGATAGTTTTTGTTTCGTTTGTTTGGATATTTGTTTAGATATTTTAACTTATACTATTAAAGGGTGATCCATCTGTTCACTTATTTTTGAATCATATGTTTTTGTAATACTCACAACTCGTATGCGCTCAAAAACTTGACAGAGGCGAGGTACCAATTGGATCGATTTACGCTTGAAGAACGTTTGGATATATTTCAAAGCTACTTCTAAAGTGGATGCTGTGTTGCCGAAAAAGTGCGAATTTTAGAATGAAATTTCGGTCGAAATAATGCACCAACAACGAGGGAACAATATTGAAGCCGTTGTAAAACAATTATCAAATCTAGGGCTCATAAAATCCACACGTAGTCCCTCAGAATTCTGAACGTGTACTGTTTGGTTTGGCTTTGAGAGTGATTGCGTTATTGGCACATTTTTCTTCAAAGACAACAACTGAAGAAACGTATAGTCAATGGAGAGTACTACCGAGGCAGATAAACTCTTTCTTATAACCAAAAATAGGGGATTTCGATTTGGGCGAGCTATGGTTTCAGCAAGGTAGGGCTTCATCCCACACAGTCTAAGTTTAATAACCGTGTAATGAGCTGGTTTGGTGATGTTACTTGGCCGCAAAGCAGCTGTTTGACACGGTTGGATTTTTCTTTTCTAGAATGCCATTCAAAATCAATGCCATGTGAACCATTAAGCGAGGATTCAGGAACCCAGAATGACTCTGGACTCTGTCTTTCTACCATTATTCTAAATAGACAGACGAACTTAGGAAGGATGTTAACATTACTTTATAAAGTTATGTAGACCCTGACATCCCGTGCATCGGCCAAACTATATTTAAAAGAAATTTATATACATCTAAACAAATTATCTTACATATTATTTTAATGTGCAAAGATTTATTAAACAAATAGGGTATTCCTTTATTTTATAGTCAGGTGATTGAGTAATTAACAATAACCTCCTCTACAATATACAGGATATTGGCACACAGCTTTAACTCGATTCCAATTTGTATTCATTTGCCATTGTTAGGCTGTTGTTCCATTATCCCTTTGTGTTGTCACTTTATGCTTCCTGAAAAAGCAGAGTATAGTACCTAGAATACAGTTCCAATTGAAGGAAATCATTTGCCTTTTAATATTGTTTCCTCTCCCCATGTTATAATTCTGTGGTTGTGATAAAATTGAAATATAATTGCTTCATATGAAAGAGAAGAGAAGTTGGGAAATATAAGACCATTTATTGAACGTCAGGTATATTACTTTATATTTCTGAATATTAAGATGAAATAACTTTTCATTGGGGAATCAATAGAATCATATTAAGCCAGAGATTTTACAAAGAGGCATCTAGCATGTTAAATTAATCGTGCCATGGTTCAATTTATAATATAACCGTTCCGAATCTCAGAGTTGTCGCTCGAATTCGCTCCCAGCTAGGATATTTATTTTTCTTTTTTAGGTGAATGTATTTTTGATATTCTTAAATAAAACTGCGTCCACATCTTGGTACCTGAATGGTATAAAATCACTTACGCTTAGACCAGGTTCCTTTTCTTTATCCCTAACCGACGATAATATTTATGTCGTCTGCGAAAACATTTATCTTGATGGCCTTATAGAGGAATGTATTTTCAGAACACTGATAATATTTTTTTAAATACAACACGCAGAGAAATCTGCTTGCAATTCAAGTTTCAAGACCAGATGTTTCAGGTTTTACGGTATACTTTATTCACTCTCATTTATGCTATAATATGCTGGGTTTACACGTAAGTTTATTCGACCGTTCTCACAGAACATTGGGGAGATCTAAAATACTTTCTCGTAAATTGACGATATGCATTCATCCACTCGATCTCGACTTATGTGTGATGCATTAGTCTTTTCATAACTTTACCTCCGTTTTAGAAAAGCTTCTCGAAAATTCCATTGCCATTACTTAGAGTTCCAATGAAGTTGCTAACCTTCCTTCGAATTTTATGCGAATTGTTATGGAGGACAAACCCCTACCATGGGATAGAGGTTCGTCAGACCACATTCAAGTAACGCAGCCAAAAGTTGAATGCCTTCATAACGAGTTCATATCGAATGAACATTCGTATCTCAAAATGGATTGTTTTTGTTAAATTTAAACCAAGTACCGGAATGACGGCGTCATGATCTCGATCTTAAAAAAAATTTATTTTTTAGATTTTTGAACCAAAATAGCTTATAGTTTCTTCAGGGCCCAAATATAAAATTTGCACCTCGTCGCCGTAGAAGGCTAATACCACAAAACAATAACATACGAAAGTGTAGAGTTTGGGACATAAAGTCAAATCCCATGCCTAACTTACTAGAGAATCGAAAGCGTTGATAGGCCTAAACACCACAATATACACACATTCACAACCAAAAAATTATCTTAAGTTACGAAACCTTGGCTTTACGAAAACTTTTTTTAATTCTGGTGTTGATATAGTTATTTAAATTAACTGATATTTCGCTTTATTCCAGAAACCTATAGCTGAGATATTATGACTCGCTGAAGCTAGAGATACCTTTAGGAGGGTCTACCTCTGACACATCAGTCAGAGAGGTTCAGGGAGGCATGTTTATTAAATGCTTGCACATTTTTCGGTTTTTGTGTACCATAAACTATCGTAACTGGGTCATACTGATTGCAATTTATTCAAGACTGATCTCGTATCTTTTCAGCAATTTACGAGCAACTCGCATTTGCTCTGCAATGCCTCTCGGATCACTGTGCTTGCTCTTAAAAGCCTTCATCCAAGCGGGGTTTTTTGTTGTAGTAATCATAGGGGACACACTTTTAGCCAAGTGATTTCTCATGCTCCTTTGCATCCCTACTCGTTGTATAATGTTGTCTGCACGATTGTGGAAACTTTTAAGCCTGTTCCTATTTCCATAGTTTTCATTAAGGAATCTTTTCTCGAACCGGAAGTTTAGTGTACGAATATTTAGTTGATACAACACATTGGTCCTGTGAAAAGAGTGGACAGCACTTGGACAGCAGGTTTTTGATCGAAAATTTTAGTGTCTTGACCTTTGGCTGTACAAGGCTTTCAGTCTAATTTTTCGTCGTGATCAATAGTTGCAGTTGGGAAAGTGACTTCATTGTCAGTGTGCTGTTACCGAGGTATGGCACTGTCCATCGGGAACTCTATAGACTCCTCCATTTGTTTTAGTTTTCTGTCAGAGTGAGTTCGAGCATATTGCACTCGTCAATTTTCTTAAAATTGCGCTCATCGTGTTTACATTTTATTAAAATTTTTGGCAATATTGAAACGAATACCTTCGATTCCGCAAATTTTTTTGGAAATGATTGTTTCATTATTGAGACCACAGCAATCACTGTCAAAGACTAACGTGTGTAGGTAGTGTGTACCTATCAAATGTATCCCTGTGTCCCAAAAAATAAAATTTAGAAAGAAGTTGTGTCAGGGAGCCAATTAATATCCATCGCTCCTTTGATTCCAGCTTTAGAAATTAAAATGTATCTAAAGATCTGATATAAGTAAATCGGATTGAGAAGCTTTAGTTTTCGAACGACTAACTTGACCTCTTCTAAACAAAGCCTATCCCCACTTTTTCTGTCTTATGTGTTCAAATTGACATGTGTTTTAATCCAGACGTGTACCCTCTGCCTTTCATCGAGCAAAAATTTCTAACATTTTCTGAAGGAAGAAGCCCCATCTCGCAAAAGCAATGGTGATTTCATACGAGTATATCTGTAAAACACATTAACAAAATTACACTTTTCTCAATTGCATCTAAGGTAAAGGATACGCCCGTATCGCATTGATTTTAAATCAGATGAAAGCAACTAGCAGCAGCACCATTTTCCAACCCACTTCTGCAAATCGAAAAAAAGTACTCCTTTCAGGAAGCTTAGAAAAAAAATAAAAAAAATAAAATCCAAACAGAATTCATTCACACTTTACCTGAAGTTAGAGCGTTTTCAGGATTATCATATGCTCTAGTGTCCTAGCTTTTAAGGCTTTTTTTTTTCATTCTCTAAATAACGAAGACACTTGTTTAGATACTTCTGTACATCTTCAGATATAACTTCAAAATCTTTTTAAAGTTAAAAAAGTAATAAAAAAAAAATACAGATAAGGAAAACTTTCAGCAAACGATAGGATACTTGTTGTTGTATGGTGTTAACTTAGAACTGCTGTCGTCACTAAATTCAAGGACTCATTGGTTCCGAAAAAAAAAACCCAAAAACTGAAAAAAAAAAACAGCTCAACTGTGTAGAGATTTTCTACTCGAAGCCGGTATGCTTCTGTATTTTCGAATATTTGCATCAACCAACAAAAAGTTGTTTTTATTTTTTACCAATGTATTTGTTTATTTGTTTATGTGTGTGGTTCTTTCAGTTTTTTTTTTTTTTTTTTTTTTTTTTTTTGACGAAAATATTCTTCAAGTGGAAAGCATCATTATTTTTGCCTCATAAGGTTAAACTAAACACTCGTTGCACTGTAGATACATTTATGATGGGAAATCCTTCGACGAGTTGCGCATTAGACGAGTGTTCGAGATTGAGTAAGAGTGTAAGTAGGAATAGACTCTACTTTGCTCGCAATTTGCAAATCTCCAAGTTTACGAGTACAGTTTTTCTGAGGGAGCTTCAAAAGAGAGGGCCTTAGCTTTTCGGTTGAAATTGTTTGTGTTTGTTTTTGTTTTTTGTTTTCTTTTTTTCGAATTTGAATTTCCTTCTTCTTATTTGCTTTTGGCAGTCTAGATGTCAATTTTACCACTCTTCTTTCGGTGGTCTTTTCTGTTATCACAGCAACAACAGCTACTACCCAAACCGCAGGTCTGCGCACGTACTGTTGCTCCAAAACGATGACGGTTATGGAATGGAGGTATTGTATGGTGTTGGTGCTGGTACTGAAGAACCATACGTAAATAACATTCTTCATTGCACGAGTGGTATTCCCAGGCTATTTATATGAGCATTGTGGTTGCTTATCTTTTCATATAGACGTACGTCGACGGCTATGACTATTACTGTGACTATGACTATGACTATGACTACGACGACGACGACGACAACGACGATGTAGCTGGTTCTCTCTAGTCGCTAGGTGTTTTGACACCATCAAGTCAACCATTTCGATTTGTTTTTTTTGTTATAATTGCCTCCCATCATATTTATAAAAAAAAAAAAAAAAACAAAAAAAAAATTGTGATTCTCTCCAACGATTTTTTGTGGCGAGTTCTTCTTGTTGAGCGAGTTTGAGTTTGATTGTGGTGCGTGCTTGGTGTGCTCTGCTCGCTCTCTGGCGCTCCGCTTAAGCGCGCTTTGATGTTTGTCGCATTGTTGCTGGTTACTGGAGTTTCAGGTTCGCTGTGTTGTTATTGTGGCGGAAATACACATCGCCCTACATATATATATATATTTTTTTTTTTCTATACTTAACGTAGTCATCGTCATCGTCGTTCTCGTTGTCGTTGTCGTTGTCATTTTCGTTTTCGTCGTCGTATTTCGTCTAGCTCGCGCTCTACACTTTATATATACCCTATATACTGTACGACAATCTATAGACATAGTATTATAGTGTACCTATCTCAGATTCAGCTTCTCTTTTTTGCTATTTCTGGCAAGCGCGCTTTATACACATCCATCCATCTCTACTCGACTCTATGTATACCCCTCGTGTATGTGGGTCTATTTTGCTTGCTGCTTGCTGCTGCCTTGCCTGCCTCGGCAAGTAGCTTTTCAGCATAGACAGCTAAAAGTTCGGTGTGTGACATTTACGTAGAACATCTCTCAAAATGGCGTCGTCGTTGTTGTATCGTTTTCATTGTGGATATCTAAATAGTGAAGCAAATAATCAAAAATCCAAATAAACCAAATATCAAAATTCGATTACAAATACTTCAATTAATCAACACGAAATTCAAGTGATTTTTCCCTCTAATCTAACCTCACTCGACGAAACAATTAATCTCACTCAAAAGCGCGATGTCGTAGAAGAAAAAAAAAAAACAACAAAAAAATTACAAAAACCAAAAAGTTCATTAGAACAACGAAGAAAAAAAAATTCAATTTTTTGTTCTTTTTTTTCTAAAAATTCTCTCTGTGCTCGACCTTTAGGTGTTTATATTTTTCGTTTTTTTTTTTGTAAGAAAATTTTTCAAAATTACTCTCTGCGCCTCATTGAATAGGTGGAAATGTTATGTCGCACGTTTGCTTGCCTATATTTACCTCAAAAATAAAATGATAAATGTAAATAAATATTGTCTAATGTGTTACAGCATATATGGATGTTTTACTAGCATTCACGGAAGGGACATTGCTTAAATAATTCTTTGATGGTCCTCCTTAAAATTGTCTTAAATTTTTTTTTTGAAGAGTGTTAAGAAAAAAATATCTATAAGAGTGACTATTTGAATATTTGATTTTTTTTATATTATTTTTGGGTTTTCATTCATAAGGAAGCTTACGTAAAACTTTCTTGTTGATGGGAGGAATATAATTTAATTAAGAAAATCCAAAAAATTCTTCGTAGATACCCTCTAGATACCCTAAACACCCAACACCCCCGTACAGAATACAAACAATATTTGTAATATTCGTGTCTGTGCTGCGTTTGTCAGTGCATTTATGGCAATTCACGCACTTCAAACCTAACAAGTAGGTACACATCTCATTCGGAAAGGAAACAATATTGCGGAGGGGATTTCTATATTTTTTTTTTTAAATTTTCAATCAATTCCCCTTCAAGACGTATGCTGCATTGAACCCTTAGTCTAAAGCACTCCCTGCGTCAATGGGATTTTTTTTTTTTTTAAATTTTCTCATTTCGTTCATTCAGATTCCAAATCTATTTGATCTGATTTCTCAACAGAAAGTTTAACTACAACAATTTATTTTTTTTTTTTTTTTGGCTTTTTTCTTCTCATTTGGCATTCCGTGCAATCGAAGAAAGAAATATCTACACAATCGACGTCATATTGCTTATCTAGGTGATAGAGAGTAAATAAAAATAAACTAGTTTGCCCTATTTAGAACACACACTTGTATTAGTTTGAAACACATGAGGAGGAGGCAAGTAGGCAAACTAGACCAGAGGAGATTTGTTTTTTTTTTCTAATTTTTATTTTTCAATTGTAAAGCGCGTATCTAAGTACTGAAAAAATAAAACAACAAACAAAAAAACTTTACAAAAAAAAATTAATATTCAAAAACAACCTACGTCTTCCATATTGGTGCAAGAATATCTTGAAGAAATCCATCTTGTGGTGTATCTATTCGTACAACAGTCGTCGGTGAATGCAATTTCCGTATGCAATACGAATGACTCGGATAGTAGTTAACTTAGCATTGCTCGGATAAAGTCCAAGTATCTAAAATCTAAATCTAAATTAGTTTCAATTGACCATGTGTCTGTGTGTGGACAGTTATTCGATCTGATTTACACATAAAGTGATTTAAATTGTTTTACTACACAAGAAAATAAAAAAAAAAGTAAAAAATAAATAAAAAATTATGAAGCAACATCCAAATACGGGTAGTACAAGTAATAATTGACAAAAATGAAAGAAAAAACGCTCACTCATTCACTTCATCTGTACATAAGTAGGCCCATTGGTTTGCTTTCGTAGTACGCGTACATGACAGGCCTTCCATTTCTTCGTTTATCATCGCTCTCGACAATATCATTATCGTGGTCATCTACATTCAACAATAAAAAGAAGACGACGAACTGAACAGTGCATAAATCAAATCTTGACTTCCAAAGATACAAGTATCCGTGACTACATCAAAATCGCTTAACAGAAAAAAAAAAAACAGCAACTTGCAATTTCAAAAACAACCTCTGAAACGCATTCAAAAACAGCTTCAAAAACGCACACTCGTACCCGCCGTACGTGATATTGTCTTGCATATCTACAGTAGCAAAATCTCTTTCGAGAGTTTAAAAAAAAAAAAATTTCCAAATTTCCATCCGTTTCGGAAAGTCTCTAGATTGTTTTTTTTTTTTTGGTTTTTGAAAAAAAAAAAAAATATATATATTTATATTTTGTCGAAGTTTTCAATTTTTGACAACCGAACTGGAGAGAAAAAAGAGAACAGAAAATCGTTATTGTTGTTTATTGTTATTATTATTATGATGATCATTGTTGTTGTTATTGTTGTTTGCTAGTGTGCCAAATGAATAATATTTACGAATTAAAGAACAAAAGAAGATGAAAAATTTTAGCAGCAGTAAACGAAAACAAAAATCGACAAGAAAAAAGAAAAAAATTCTGTTGACAATTAATGTGATCGTTTTCGTGCTATGAAGTGTTGCTGTTGTCATTTGATCAGAAATTTGATAACTATGTAGGTATATTATTATCATTATATACATACATACATATTATATATATATATATATATATATATGTATAAACAGAACCAATCAAGATACTTTCTAACAATTTTTTTTTATTATTATTCTTTTTCGTTTATCGTAGCATTCTTGATGTGTATTTTGTTATTATTTTCCTTTTTATTTAATTTCTTTAAACTCATTCCAACTTTACCTTCCTTATGTATGAATTAATGGAGCTTTTCCTCCCTTTTTTGAAGTAATTTATTTATATCTCCTCTTTCATATTTTGATCCTTCCATTCACTGAGTTAATCTAAAGTTGTTGAATCACTTCTTTATAAAATGTTTTTAGCGGACGATTTTTAAGTTTAAAACTAATAAAAGAAATAAATACAATTCTAACATTAATATTTATTTTTATGAATAAGAAGTCTTATAACTTTCTAAATACAATATTGTGTAAATAATGACCGTTTCATTCAAGTTATGAAGGTTACACCCGAACCTCTTTACCTCTACTTTACTTATGTGAGATTAGGTTTGCACGATGATGTGTTTTCTTTGTTCCTTTGAATGTGGAAACCTTGCATAAGATCGACGTCCATTCTTATTCTTACCGGCTTTAACCACCTCCACCTTAACAGACCGATCGGTACCTCCGTGGTACTGTAGTAAGGCTTAGCTAGAAGATTCAACCTTCTCTATATGGTTCGATTTTGTCGGGAATGAGCCACTCTCCAAATTGCTCTTGTACAGCCATTCTCTTCATTTCGTCGATAATGAGAAACACTTGTCTCATGTTTTCCAAGACAATTTCACAATGCCCCGTCAAAAACTGAATTAAATGAAAGTTCGATCCACCGTGATCCCGTTTAATCCATCACTGCTATAGAAACGATGTGTCGATCCTTCTTAAAAGGATTTATTTTATTGTTACTGCTATGTTGCGGCACAACGAGTTCTTCATAATATCTTCTTTCGTCACTTAATCTACATTTTTGAAATCGCAAGTTCTTTTGTCAGCAAGTACTCATATGTCGAAAGAGGTCATTAAATACGACGAGTATAGCATCATGAGAAAGGCACTGGCGGCTCTTAGTGCGCTTAGATGGTGGACAGATTCGATTCCCTGCATAAGGCTCTGTGTTTAGGGCATTTCCGCTGTATAGATGAATATTGAAGTCGCAGATCCAGCAAGAAGGTTTTTATTAGATTTTGGGCATCCGATAATACTATTCCGACTTGTAAGTAAGATCGACGAGTTACCAGTGCTAGTTAATCAGCGACTTACAATTGCAATTGTTTTTATTCATGTAAAGTTGACAGTAAGATGAAACAATGACGTTGACGCTTCACAGCATCGGGATAAAATCCCTCTTGAAGACACGTATTAAACATTTCATCTGGTCTTATCTTAGTAGCGATTTTTAGGACTTTATTTAGACTCCATTCAGACTCAGTGTTTTTTTGTCGATACATTTTTCTTGGGCCAGTTCTTTGAGTGTATGGGGATACTCTTGTGATGAATTTGTTCAACTAGTAACCTAATTTCTTAGCAAGAAAATAGGTTCTTAACTATTTGTCGCATTTCTCTTGGCGACATAATGTGAGGGCCTTTCAGCCTCATTGATTTGATAAGCTTTATCCCATAGATACACCGTGATCTCTAAAGCAAGGGCCCTTGCTAGACTTAATCGATTTTTTTTGTAGAAAAGTGAAAACATTATAATATTACGATTATAATATTTTTGCTATGGGTGTGATTACTCACGCTATAATTATTATCCCGCAGCAGGCCGTTAGTCGCAGAAGTAATATCAAGGATAAAATTTGGTCGTGCTGCATTAAGCATTTTTGTAATTTCAATTTTAAAAAAAAAATTAAAAAGAGCCGATAATATGCGGTTTGTACATATGTATATGAATTTCTGAGGCCATCCAAAAAATCGCACTCGATTAGGATTGGACAGATTCTAAGACATTGCCTTTTAAACACCTGGATCATTTGCATCTGATATAACTCTGCATTGAGCCACACGGGTCACTTTATGAGGGGCCACATACGATTACTTGTGTAAAGGTTAAACAGTATCCGAGAAATCACCGCCCGCTGTTGCAAGTCGTTTTTGATGTCAAGGGCTTTCTCCCATTATCATCTTGTAAATCATATATAGTCGAAGCTTCGGCAAGCTAATTCATTTGAGTTAATAGAAAGCCCTTCCAACCAGGTATCGAAGGCGTTCTCGAAGTCAATCAGACAGGCACCCGCACCCTGATTCTTGCATTAATTTGCATTACAATATTATATATCAGTGCACCGCTTCTAAGGTGAGATGTCTTAAGAAGCCGTTTATAATATCGTCTATTCCGGATGACTTTTCGTTTTTCCCAGTCTGTCCACTTCTCCCACTTCCAATATCCCAGTTACGAAGACACTGCTGTAGTCTAGCAGAAGACCTGAATATCTTAAGTTCAATTGATGGGGTAACATCCGAACGCAGATTTTGATCCTTTCGTCAACTTATGTATATATAGATTTTTCTTTCATATTTAATACCCGTCATTTGCGTCGTTCCGATTGCATAAGACGTTCCCACACATGCAATACTCCGTGCTTTTGTCAATAACTTTAAGTTGCGAACGAATATCATTGTTCGTTATTCAACATTGGCTTGATCCAGTAAGTTTATTTTTATCTTCACAGATGACACTCATACAGCGAAGGTACTGGCGAAGACTTATCTACTGAAGTTCTGTCTGCCCACATGCTGCCTCGTCTTCTATGCTGTGCATCAAGCTGCTTAAACATGTCTTATCAGCACTGGATCAACACTGGTTCTGGCGTACTCAATTGTCGCAGAGAACTGTGTCGCTAAGGAAGTAGCCATGTTCGGGTCCCTAAAAACAAATTAAAGGCAGTTTTACAATGTCAAGTCACAAATATCCTCAGCAAGTGACAACTGTGTGATATCTGTACTAATATGGCGGAGACTCGATAAGCAATTAAGAGAACTGGTCAACTTCAGGAGAAAAGATATCTGGAATCTTTCAAAGATAATCGAGCGATTGTGTATACCTTACACTGATTTCTGCAGGGCGAATAGGAAAAAGAATCTATAGCGACCGACCAACTTTTTTGCATGTGTCAAAACGTGATCCCTAGGCAGTTACCATTTTCGAGATCTGAATGATATTTGCTCTATGAATCTCATTGACCTTGAAAAATTCGTGAAGAAATCTTTATGGATCTAAAAGTACCTAGGTCATAGCCATCTTCCACTGATTCACCGAGGATCACTCTTAACTCTCCTTTGGCATGGACTCTTACACTTAAGTTACTCTAAGTGTAGAGTAGTTATGTGTACTAACTGACATTACCATTATACAGCACGAAATGCTTACAACAATTCGCAATTTCAATTGACTCCTCTTGCAAAATCCTTAGAGCATTTCTTTTTCTTTAAAATAGCTTATCTGCGAATTGATTTTATTCTCATTTTTCTTTTTGTAAAAAAAAATTATAAGACAAAATTCCTTAATCGTTATATTAGGAATTATATATTTTACTATTTTTTTAATATTTAATTTCTGGCAATTCTGTTACGAGTACCTACTTAAAAAAAAAGTAAATTCTTTCTCCCACTTCTCTATTATAAAACTTGTCCAAATATCTCATAAAAAGAAACAAAATATTTAAATGTCAAAAAAAAACATTGCTGACGTAGTTTGCAAATTAGTTTACAAATTTTTATCAGAAACTTTCAATTTATGAGCTAAGAATCATGTGCTCCATGAATAACCAATTATACGAGTATCTAAGGGCTTTTCAAATGATCGATTACAACTGAAATAGGTATTTTTTAACACTATAAGACATTTAAGACATTTATTGGAAAAGAAATCGATAATACAAAATCCGGAAGTGGTATTTAATTTTTAATCATAATAATTGGTATTATGTGGAATACTTACTTGATAATACCGCCTACGATATTAAGTGTTCCAACTTGATTAAACTAGATAATGAAAAAGTTCGAATTCAATGAGAATTAAT
Organism: Volucella inflata; assembly: GCA_928272305.1. Taxonomy (NCBI): domain Eukaryota; kingdom Metazoa; phylum Arthropoda; class Insecta; order Diptera; family Syrphidae; genus Volucella; species Volucella inflata. The sequence continues at coordinate 78,519,164 of OV743719.1, forward strand.
TTAGTCTGGTTTAGCAAACTATTAAAAGTTTTTGGATCTGGATCGAATTAGGGTTGAAAAATCAGAAAAGTAAGTTAGATGTCTTCACAAAATATTGAAAACTGGTCGATCGGAAAGCTTCCTACATAATTTAAAAAGCAGGACTGGTATGTTCAGGGTCATATATACAGTCTCCTTAGTTTGTCGGGATAAGGTCTTAACGCTCAATTGCTTTCTTAGATCAATTAACCGGCAATTGAGAAAAGCGATTTTTTATTTTATTTCTGCTGAGGTATTTTTGACAGAATTTGTAACAGGTAGAAAATGTCCAATTCATCGAGGTTGTATGTCCCTTCTAGTTTTGCTCTAGTATACTGCTTAACCCATTTTGCTAGTTTTTCAATACTAAAAAACTCACCGCTGACAGCCCTTGTCCTGTGTCCTGTGTCCAATTATGTGTCAGTATCAACGGCGTATGCGAGCGATTGGACGGATTTTTGAAAGATTGTGTCTTGTGTTGGCATGCATGAGTTTTACAAATATTTTTTCTAGAATGATGTTAAATAAATCGTATGAGAGCACGTCATCTTGTCTAAAATCTTTTTGACAACAAAGATCTCAGATAAGGTGTTCCCAGCTTTGACGGACCAGCGTTCTCAATCGTCATCTACTCAGACGAAGTAGGCGTCAGGTCCAACTTTCGTTTCTTAATAAATAAGAAAAGCTTAAATATTTTTATTCTTACTTCATTTTGGTCAGGTGAACAGAAATTTTCGCTATCATCGTCTGGGTTGAAAAGTCTACTCTCCTTGACGGCAGGATTCTCAACACCGTCTGTGATTCTGCAGCGAGGTTTCTTTTTTTATCTCTACCTGTTGGTGTTAGTCTTTTACCTTGACACGTTGTTTTTACCTTTGTAAGCTATTCCTGCAGTTAATCTTTTTGATCGCTCCTTTATTTTTCTTGATAAACTTTTTTTTGTTATTATGTAATTTGCTCTTTGCTTGCTGAGTCGTACCACTAGGCACTTTCTTCAAATATCGGCAAGTTTTGTTATACTCATATTTAGTATTGAATGTTAAGCTGAAGACAGCTCCATAGTTGGCCCAATCTGCGTAGATGCTGGAATTCGGCGATTTCTTGATAGTATATCCCAATAAGAAGATCTGATCTTCGTATGTGTATAAACAGCTGATTTGTCGAAATGGTACTTGCCAACGAACTTGGTGCATTTATATATACTTATCAGAACACTATAAGTAAGCATTTTGGCGATGGCGATGGCGCGATAGTTAGCTCATTGGACTATCACGCAGAGAGTCTGGGTTCGATTCCTGGCTGGGTCACTAACAATTTTTCAAGTCGCCACCACCCTTTCGGCGGGCAATGGCAAACTCCCAAAAGTAAAATTGCTTACGAAAATGCTTCTAAGGAGTGCCGTTCGGACTCAGCGATAAACCGTAGGCCCCGCTCAGATGTGACAAAAATAACAACATGAGCAACACAAATGAGTATCAAGAAGCTAGGCCATGGCCCATACCGCCATGGGCCATAGCTTCCTCATGTGTAAAGCTTGCTTTCCTATAATGGGAACAATACTTTCCATGCGACTAAAGATTACGAAAAGAAGACGTGGTTCTTAGATCTCCTTAACCGCCACTCAATGTTGAAAACAAATTCCAAACTTTCATGGCTGGTTTGATTTTCACGACTTTAAAATAATCAAGGATCTTTTCTAGAATTCCGAAATCCTATCGTTTTCTTATATCGAAGATCATTAACATAGCCTGCCATTGTTTAGCATTTTGTCATATCAAAATAAATTTCCATATTAGAGAGACTATCGCCGTTTAGCGGGATAGTTTCCTACTCGAGTCATTGCTGCAAGTGCGAATCATAATTGGCTTCTGATACCTTGTGATTTCTTCTTTTGACGCCTCCTAGTTAATTGTAGAGCTCAAAGCCAACATCCGTGGATTTTTAAATGAAAAATGATCGTATGAGTATATGAAAAAGTTATAAGCAATTCTACCTTTTTTTTTGGATGAGCAACTGAGGTGAAGGTTAATTGGATATAATTACCTCAATCCTCAATAGCAACCATTCTTCTATTGATGAAAAATAAAAACAAATTAAATTGTTAAAAATAAGTTCTTCTTCATAAGTCAACATGAAAATTTCTTTAAATCCACCCTTTTTGCGAACAAATTGCAATATGTCGCATTACTCCTTTGTAAGTTCAAATTCCGTCTTTTTACTTTCAAAAATGAATTAGAAGGGTATATGCACACGGACATTCCACCATGCCGCAATCGAGGTCAGTTACCATGTTTCTTTCAACTTTCAGACGATTTTAAAAAAAAGAATGTAAATTTTATGGAAAATCTATTATAAGCTATCCGTTTTAGAATTGCGAATACATACATAGAATATGTATCTTTGTATGTAAATAATACTTAAACCGCGACATTTTTCAAATAGGTTACAAAATCGATTGCGACGTACGTTCATATGTAAAGTATGCATGTAAATCACTGCAAGTGAATTGCAAATTTGAAAATTTAAATGTCAAGCTTTGTATGACTTGGATAAGTGGGCGCTTAGGTTCTTTTACTTAAGTCATTGAGTAGCTATTTGATTTCAAAATCGAAAATGAAATTGGAAGAACTTTTTTAATTTAAAGTTTCTTTGCAAGCGGTTATTCATTTTTATATATATCTATTTTTTTAAGAGCTTGTAACTAAGCATAAACATTTTTTATCTTTAATCAGACGTTTTTACGTACCTTTATACTCGCTTATATCTTTTTTTATACTTTTCCAATTTAGTTTTTCATTTTTGTAATTTTTAATAGTGTTAATTCTTAACACTTTTTTTTTTTTTTGTGCGAAGTTATTTTTAAAGCTTTTGCTGAACCTTAAAATTATTGTTGGATTATGAATTGCTAAGAAATTTTCTTTCCTAAGCCTTTCATATTTTTTCGCACGTATTTTGAGGACTACCACTCACGTATTATAAAAATGCCTAAGGCATTCATTAATTTAAATGTTACTCGTATTATATCCGAAATAAAAATTAACAAAATAATTTTGCCGTGGAACTCCTGATGCTATAACAACAACAACAAAAAACTAAAGTGTCTCCTAGATATTGTCTTGTTCAAAAAAATAACAGTATGAAGATGACCGATTTTCGGTGAAGTCAGCAATTTATTAAAGACCAATAAAACTGATTAAATTTGAAATAAAAATGCCACTATAAAGGCATCAGGTCAAAGGTACTCATGTGGACATTCATTCATCATGATACCCTGCAGACGACGGGTCAAGACAGGTCACAGAAAAAATCAGATCATTCCGAAGACGATAAAAAGATGACACTTTGATTTATACTATACATGGAATCAGATCAAACACACTACAGAGTTATAACTGGGAACTCTCACTTCAATAACTTTTATTAGTAATCATAGTTATTATGACTTTAGATAGGAGTTGTTAAAAATCGAGAATCTAGTTCTAACATTACCTCCAGCTTTCATAATCGCATGTCAGTCAAACTTTTAATTCGGTTTAATTGATTCAGTAGGATCGCTCGAGTGGCTCCTTCCATCGTTTGTCAATAAAAAAAACTTTGTAGTTAAGACCCTTAAACTGGTAACGACCAGCTTCGTCAGATGCAAGTGCAAACCTTCTGATTGCGCGCTGAGATTAAATCTTGGGTGATTCAAAAATTTATGAATATATATAAGCCTGCAAAATAGTTGTTCCTATATACCGGTTGAATATGAATATTCTTCAGCCTTTTCATATTTATTACCATTTTTAGAACGAATAGCTGATCGGTCATGCATCTGCAGTGAACTGTGTAATTTACCTTTCACACCTTACTTAAATGCTAACCCGAAATTTTAGCATCGACAGATAATCCAATTTATAATCCAAAACCTAACTAGAAACTAGCTCCTGACTTCGGACAACATAAACTGGGGGTGAATAAAATAATCTAATCTAATAATCTAATAGATATATGATCTAAACAATAGCCAAACAGCATAAAATAACAATTTATTGTGTTCCGCGATGCCCGGAGGTCTGGAAATCTTAAATCTCATCCTTTGCACATGGCGGAATTTCAAGCTCTCAATAAGGCTAACCAAAGAGCGTTTCACATAGACAATTGTGAGATATTAATATTGTGAGGTTGGTGTATTTAGCCTTACAAGTATAATCACTGAAACCTTTATCTCAAACGTATTAAGTTCCCATAGAACCAAAAATTAAAATAAAAGATAATTCAGTGGCCCAAAAAAATATAATGCCAATAATCATTTCCGTGACATTCCGTTGTGGCAAAATCAATCTTCGAAACAGGATGAGATGCCCTACACCAATCTGCTTGTCCAGGCGGTGTATCCCCCAATTCTTTTGAGGAGCTTTTCTCTTCCACAGAAAAAATAACTATGACATACGCACCAAACTAATAATTTGACAGAGAGACTCTTGGGATTGTTGAATCATTTCTTCATTGAATAGGAAAACAGTCGATTGTCCTAGAAGATTTTTAGTCTGATATCCGCAAATAATAAGATTTGCCCCATTCAAACTATGACTAAAGTGGTCATTTTCATATACGATCTCTTATCTGAAAAATTTCCTGTTTCTCATATTTATTCTTGCCTTGCGGGTGTAGAATAGGAAGAGCAGCTGATATTAAGCTCATTTAATACTGATGGTGATAGCATAGGTACATATGTAGGTCTAATGCCATGAGTTCTTCTTTAGTAGTACAGCTCACCTATTCAACACCATAGGAAGCTTTTATTTCTCAGTCATAATAACCTTCAAACATTTAAAACCAACGTGCAGCGATCTCTTCTTTTTTTTCCCTATTTGTCTTCTACGTCATACAGCGCTGATGGTCTACGAGTCAGCCTTAATAAAATGTTATTTTCTTTTTTAATTTTACTTTATCTTGTCCAGCGTATCGAAAACGTTTTGGAATTTTATCTAACATATTCATTTAGTACGATATAAGAGAGGCTCATACAATTATCCAAGACGAGACTTTAATATTTATTTTTAATATCTAATTATTATTTGTTATTTATTTTGGCCAGGCTTAAGTATGACTCGAATCTTATTGTTACACTTAACTGAATAACCATTCATACTTGTACTTTTTACTTTTTTACATATTGAAGCACTGTCTGATATTGGGTTAGAGTACCCAACCCATATCAGACAGATGACTAATGAATTGAAATGATTGTTACCGAGATGCAATTTGAGGTTCATTCTCTGCTGATAAATACCTATTTTTAGTTTAGCAAAGTGGGGTTACTACACATATTTACATTACATCCTCGTACAACAATTATAGAAGATTTTCAGTATCTATGAAGCATGAATATATTTTTATCAGAACCTCATTACCCTAGCCATGCCTAAGACTCAATTATTACTTGGTAAAAAGATATTTTTAAGCTACTAGATACGTCACATCTAAATTGATTTTGCAAATCCACAAAAAAACGAAGAAATATGAATATGTATCCTTATAAAACTTTTTATAAAAAAAAAGAAATTAAAAAATAATCAAACTCAAATCATTCTTTGTTGTTTGGAAAAAGACAAGATAAATGTATTTGGTTTGTAAACCTACGAGTACTATGTACGTATATAATACGAGTAGAATTTTGTATTTATTTTTCTTGTAACCTTAATCATCTTATAATTAATTTATTCCACGCGTACGACAGACGGAAACGTTATTAAAAAATCACAGTCCATCCTGTTGGGGTATATGTACTTAGGCTATAGAAATACTATACACAGCCGACTATTGGTGTGTCAAGAGTAGGTAGAGCAACAGCCTACGTATCCGTAGCTTTGGTTTTTTCATCTTCTATTTGGATGCGCAAAAAATGTTCATTAGAGCAAGGAAGAATTCAAGAACTTTATCTGTTATTAAAATATTAGAAGAATTTAGACAAAAGCAATTATCCTGCGCGTTAATATCTGCATTTTTTTTTTGTCCAAAAGGACGTCCTTATAATACAAATGTTATAAGCTTTCTCTACAAGGTAAAGCTGTGCGCTCTGTTCAGTGCTTCTTTTGTTGTTTTCATTTTGTTTTGTATTTTCTATTTTTTTTGTTTTTTTTTTTGTTTTATACATTTCTGTTGACCTCAGGAAGACAATGGCATTTTGTCCTAGTTGGTGTCTAGAAGTCGACATGTTTGTAGGTAGCATGTTCACTATTTAGTTTGGTCGTTAACTTGAAGGCAAACTAGGTAAATGGTTGTGGAAAAGCAAGCTGCAAACACGATAACATCATTACCGTCTTATTTGCACGGTCATTTGTGACGTTTTCATTTTCATTTCAGTCCTTGTTTTTTTTAACATATTTTTTATTGCCTTTATTCTTCTGTACTCGTATCTATATCCATATGTAGTTACGTAACGAATACGCATCATAGTATAGCACAAGTTAAATTACTGTTTTCCCCGCCGCTGGGGGTTTCATTGAAATTCAAAAGATTGTTTAGGTTGATGGTTTGAAAACGAATGGACATACACCAGGAATCTGACGTGGAATTAATGGCAGAAGGTTGAAATGAAACTAAACTACTCTTTAACTTTTAAAATTAAATGGAGCAAATAAATATAAGTACGTTTGTGGCAGGCATATCTACAAATACCAGTAAGTCGCGTGAATAATTACCTCTCAAGAGCGGCACACTGAATGCGTAACAAGTGCTAAGGTGTGTCTTTAATTTCGCAATTAGTTGCTCTCGTTTCTTGTTTTTTTTTTTTCAAAGGTCTCATGAGATTTATAAGTTTAATTAGAGTCTTAATTATTCTTTTATTGAGCATTTATTACTTTATTTCATAAAACAGTTGTGGCATCAATATTGATCCTGACTTTTATTTATTGGATAATTTGTCTAATCCAAACCTTGTAGGGATACTTTTTAGTAAGGAAGTGCTCATTTGAGTCATTATCAACTTTTCGAGAATATTGGCATCAATGCCTACAATAATTTTTCCTTCCTTCGGAAGGAGAACATCAATATTGCTAACTCCTTAGATTTGTTAGGATTCATTTTTCTGTTTTTGCTGAGTCACTATGAGTGCTAAGCGACAACTCAAACAATCCCAAAGCACGTTCAGATCATAAAAAGTTAGATAATCAACCTTACCTAGTATGTTCATCAGCGATCTCATCCATAGCGATCTAAAATTTACAAAAAGCTCTGATTTTTTTCAGGACAACCTTACGTCTCGACACCGTCAGAAAGTTGTTACGTTAACGGCTTCAAAAACAGACAAATCTTTCTCATTTTCTTGAAGCGGACAACTTTAATTTCGAGAGGGTAGACCGAAAATCCATATCTATTGCAACGATCAGTTATTATGTCCTGGGCTTGTTGTGTTTAGGGGAAACAGTCGTTGGCATGACCGGAAAGAGAGAACAACAGTATTATCTGCACATGCCTGCTCATACAACTATTTGAATCGTCAAGCGATTAAAGTGATGGATAAAGAATACAACTTTGATATTTCTTCTATCATCTACATAACCTTGTCTTACTACGTTATGTTCTCTATCCAATTCACATATGGTCACAAAAGTCGCGCTTTTGAAGATAACCTCAATGTCATCGAAATACTCATTCCATCTTTTACAGTTTGTTATCAATTTTGCCCATAATTTTGAAGAACACTCTCAAGAGATCTTGCATATTGGTACGCATATTGCATATAGGTATGTTGTCAAGAAGCCTGTATATCCACAACGTACTACTATTTGCTATGATGTTTGGGGTAGGAGACATCATTGGTCCTTATTCGCTCGAAAATGAATGCGCTATCAAACCATGATCAAAGAATTCTTATTCCCATAACTTAAAGTTGTAAATATTTTATGTATTTCATGAAGAAAATCAAAATGAAACCACTTATTGGAAAACGCTTATACGAGTAACTCTGAAATGGTTCTGAATATAACTTTGAGGATGTGAGACAGTCGTTGCTAGCCTATGGATTTAAGAAGACGGAAAAGTTCTTATATTTTTTTTCCGAGATCTCATTAATATTGCCCACGAATATTTCCTTAAGTGTACGCAGTCTGGCTCTTGCCTTCGTCGGGCATTTGCACAGAAAGTTAGAGAGAGATTTGTTCCCATTTTCATACCCAAAACATTCAAATTGAGCAATGCTCCGTAATTATCGCCACGATTGTGGGGATTTTTAGGCGGGTTCTGTTCAGGATGTTCGTTCTATTCTTATTGTAGGCCCTTTGGCCTTTAACGTCTCCTAGCAAGATGAGGACTCTTGCTGCGAGTTAGTCACGCAGAGCCATGCCGTGGCTGGCCAGTTCATATGCATGCTCGATCATTGTGACTCTTAAACATTCGCTTAGGCGGGTATGCTCTTTTTAAAACTTATGCACCAGTTTGGAGAAGGATATGGTAACCGAGTCCATAGCTTTGATATCATTTGTCACACCCGAGTTGCGTGTAAGTCTTTTGGATTGCCAATGATGCCGCCTAGAAGACAATTTCAAAGTGGGGCCACCGGTGGGATATTGATATTTTCAGTGATTCAACTCTTAATATGTAATAGTTTGATTCACTTTATAAATGAAATGTGTTGTCATGATGCGATGTTAGCTGTCTTAAATTTAATATTTTTTCCTTTTTTAAAAATGAACTTAGAATTTTTCTTGTATAATAAGTTAGTACCTTCATTACTTTTGAAATCATAATTAATTTATAATACAAATAAGAGATTTAAGAACATATTTATTATTCTTTGTTGCCCCTTTAGTACCCAATAAAACTTAAAAGGAAGTATTAAAAGGACCCTTTTTTTCATTTGTGTTTGACCCTGTGCTTTTGTGGCATGTCCCTCTTAGATTTATATGTACATTTTATATATATATTCAAAGATTAGTATTTACTAATATATTTTAATACTTATGCTATAAATATATTCTAATTTTGCATCAAAAAACGCCTACAACACAAATACATACAATAAAATTTAATTTCACTAAATAATAGATTAAATATTTTGTTACTTAAATATTAGAATATTGAAAATTCAATAAGAGATCAATTTAACAAATGTTAAGATTAATATCTTAAATATAGGTAAAAAATAATAAGAAAAAGAACTTAGGGGGAAGTAGGAAGTTATGAACCTAGAGTAGTCCTCGGATAAGATAATACAACTTTTGCTTAGCCTCTATCTAACTATGTGAACTCAATGGAGGAGAATTTACTGTGGTTGATAAATGTGCGACAGCATTTCTTGATATCTTAGTGCCTTTGTGTTCTGTTTTAGTATATTTTCCGGATGACGTAAATGTTTAATATGCCTCTCGCTATTTAAAATCTCATCGTCTAGCCTATCAATCTTAAAAATTGATGCGAAATATTGTACTTACGAATGCATTTTTGTTTCATAATTTAATCTATTGTAAAATAATTTACTCCTTGCAATCAAGACAAATAACTTCATGAGAAGAATTAATTTTATCTTTCTCACTTGAGTCGTTTAGTTTGTAGAAAAAAAGGAAAAGATTATCTAGGTTGTTCACCTCATTATTAGTAAAAGATTTCCAAATTGTAATAACATATCAATTCAATCTTATATTGATAGAGACAAATTTTCTAATCAAGCCAAAAAAAAAAAGATAAATGTGAGAAATACTTTTACAAAATCAAAAACTTCTTTACAGTAAGCAAAACTAGTTAGGAGTTATTCGTCGTGTTCTTATTAATAAAGTAGATTTTTAATTTGCCTATAATCATATAGTTCGAACTGTTTACATTATTTTTCCAAGATTCTTTACCTCATCCAAAAATTGTCTGTATACCGGATAGCTTCAACATGATAGTAAATTATGTTAAAAACTAGTGAGCTCTATGTTTTTCTTTTTATACAATTCAAAAATGATTCTGTCCCTAAGGAGGTGACATTCCAAACTTAAGGAAAACTTCACTAGGCTAATCAACTACACAAAGTCGGAAGTCAGTGAATCTTAGCAGGAAAGTGTATTTAATGCATTGTTGCTTGTGCACAATCTTTAAAGACTTATACGGCAGAATCTTCAATCAGATACACCATCTGCAACTATATGGCACTATTTAAAGAGATCTTTTGAAAAAGTGAACCTGTTTTGCCCAATACCCAGCAAATGAAGGGAAAATCACAACATCGCGGTATAAAAACAATGTGAATAAAGCTGAAAAAAAAAAACAATATTGAATATTTGCAGATTATAATGACTAAGGAATAGAAAGTTTTTCATGGCTAATTGCATGATTTAAAAAAAGATTGTTGTATTCCGAGTACTTCTGAAGATGGGCTTAAGGGAAACTATTGTTAAGATTGAAAGTTTAAAAAGGTTGAATTTCACTAAGAATTTCCTTGGACTTATGGTGGTTGAAATATCAATGGGAAAAAAGTGAGCTAGAAACCATTACTTCGATGTTAGAAGATGCCTGTAGACTGGGTTTTATAGGAGTCACCTATGAGTAGCATGAGTTTTATCGCATTGTTTGGAATTCTATCTAAGAGTTGCAGAAAAACTTTAGGACCACTCGACCAGACGTGAGCATTGTGGATGAGATGAAGCGTTATAGCTTGAGGACCAAACGGACGCGGTGTAGTATTCCTTATTTAATTTCGCACCGTTTTTGATAAAACTTGACTGCGTATGGATAGTTTCTTAATCAAGCCAATGTGAGTGCCCTTCAATTTTTTAGCTTAAGCGATAGAAGACCGCATTGTGTTTGATGATTCCTTTATTATGATCCAAGAAGTAGAAAATATATTATAATAAACTCAAGCAGTTCAGTTTTCCCATACTTTTTAGATGTTCACCATAAAGGAACAGAAAATCTGAGAAAAATAAGTCAATAAGTCAAGTTTCAAAACTGTCCATAAGCCTGCTGTACAATATAATACAATTATTAGACTTTTTCCTTGGTATTTTTTTTTAAATTATCTAATTGATAATTGTGAATTAAGAAAAAATTGTTTAAAGCACCTTGGCACTTAGTTGAAGTTAGCAAATATTATTTTACTGAATTTGTTGTGATTCGAAAGAACATTTGACATTGTACAAACATCATCCGGAAGAGTTTTTGCATTAAAAATTGCAAACGAAAAACAAATACACCACAACACGTTGACTAACAAGCAGTCGAGCGAGTTGGCGTCAATGAGGTACTAGGTGGTTCTGTCGAGCAACAAAGTCATATTTTTATGACATGCACATTGACTACTTTGGAAAAAAAACAATCAACATCGAAAAGAACTCCAACTTATTGAACCAGATCAACGAGGATTTGCAAGAAAAATGACATCAATGCGTCTGTCATCACAATTCATACGTGAACCCGTGCATAGTTAAAATGGTGAAGTTTTCTAAATTGGACGACGAGTTACTACGTATAAATAGTTCGGCAGAAGTTCGAAGAAATTTGGCTTTAACAATGACAGACTTGTTGATCCACCCTAGTAGTTGGAAACTAAAATAAATTATTTTGTGATATTTTGTTAGGATAGGTTTGATTTACTCTAAATTATATTTTATCAAATTCTGACAATGAACCTAGGCCAAAAGTAAATGCAATTGAAGATGCAAGCAGATTCTATGAAAGTAACTCAATTTGATGAGATTCAAAAAGAAGGAATGCCGTTTTTCTGAAATTATTTCAACTCGAAGTTATGAGATCGACAATTTTATTTATGATTCTTTTAAGTGATTGTAAGTATTCTTGTTTAACCTGACGCGGTTTGGGTTGATATTTCCCCAACCAGCCCTTAAGTTCTGATTTTGAATTAAATGAGCACTTTTTTTCGTATGGATGCACAGAGTTTAAATGGATTCACATTCAAACTTCTTTCGTATCTGATACTTTATAAACATTTTTTCTTCTCTCCACTTTTTGAATAGTATAATTTAAAATGTAAAAAAAAGTGTATTTGGGTATATGAATATACTTTTCTTAAATATTAGATAGCACACATATTATATAAATATTAATTTAATAGAAAATCTTAATAAATAAATCAACTTTCACCGAATGCTTAAATGGCAACATAGCTTTGCTTTGTTGCTTCTATTTTATCTCCGTTTTCACAACACAAATTCATGGTTTGCGTTCATTTCGTTTGCTTTTAGCTCAATTTCACGACCAGCAACCTACATTCATCTAAATACGATTTTTTTTACTTGGTTTTATTTTATGTTGTTTCTTGTATTAGTTTTTTTTTTTTTCTGCACATTTGTAGAGTAATGTATTGCAATCTAGAACCATTGAGGTATGGAGACCAATCCGACCGGTTCTTCGTGCACCTCATTCGCAAAATGGTACTCTCATTTGGCTCATATTCAATAAGAAACGGAAACATTTAGGTTCTTATCGTGCTGTATTTTTTTTTATTTTTTTTTTCTTTTCTTTAAACTAACGCTTCTCAACTAGTTGTTCATTTTTCACTATTTAAAAGAAAAAAGTTGTTATTGTTTAGTATATCTTGTTTTAGTTAGTTTTGTTTGGTTTTTCTCTCCCTAAAGTGTGTTTTTAGTTTAGTTTTATATTTTTTTCAAAATTCAAAAGATATATATATATTGATATGTATATATGTGTGTAGATATGCGATTAAAACGATTGAAATTCCGATCAAATGGCAACGCAAACTTCTTACTTTGCCTTGATTGAAAACAAAAAAAAAAAAAAATTAAACAAACCAAAAATACGCGCGCTTTTATTTTTATTTTTTTCGGCAATTCCTATGAAAATAGTGTGACTCATCACGAACTAAATTCTCATTGCACTAGATACTCGTATATATAAGCGCATCCGTGTTTAAGCAAAAGGCATTCCACACTCAAAATTTCTCAAAAAAAAAAGAAATAACAAAAAAAATCTACAATCTTAAACGAAATCAAAATTCAAATAAAAAAAAAAACAAAATCAAATTGGAACAATCTCAAAGATCACAATATATGGACATGCTATGATTGCAACGTTTTTCATAATAGTTGCGATTTTACGTTCACTCCGTTGGGGAAGACGGCTGCCTGAGAATCTCGAGAACATCGAAGCAAGTGCAAGTGCATCAGAAAATATCGAACAATCAAACGAATTGGAGTCGAAGTCGCAAACTTCAAATTTACCAATCGATCAGCCAACTGATAGTTCTGCTGCTTCGATTGCTGCCATTGCAGACTCAACAGCCACAGATTTAGCTGACTCAAAAATTGTCTATCGACGACTTTCGCGACCCAGATTTAGCCTACAAATTAATTCACCCCCAACGAGAAGATACAACGATCGAACTCTTTCAATCGGCACACTGATTAAATCAAAGTATGGCGACAATGAAGATTGTGGCGACTTACAAATACAGCAACAAAAACACCAGATAGAACAAAATCAATCGTTTGACAAGAAAAATGAAGGGGAACAAATGAACAAATCACCTGACAGCCGACCAGAGCACAGCTTGAATGACAATGAAAACGATGGTGATGCTAATGATGGTGATGACGAAGATAATCGCAGAGACACTGAAGAATTTTATAATAGCATTCAAGATTGCACAGCCTTTGCGCTAGGTAATAGTTCTGGTCAAGGACCATCGACGCAGCGAAGAAAACGATCATCACTAGGCCAGGGATCGGTATTCTCACGCAGTGATTCATCAGCAACTACAACATCGTCGACCAGTGGTAGTGGCACTTATACTGGTGGCAAGCGACGATCGACAGCATCAATAATTTCATCCTCAATGTGTTCGGATATTATTCCGATTGATCGTCGCAGCTCAACGGAATATAGTCGGGCAAGTAGCCATCGGAGATCTAGTGGCCGGATACGTAGAAATATAACACGCATGACGATAGCCGGAGCACGTAGACGTACCACTGGCAGGTATTGCATATGTATATATATTGTGTTCGTTTCTTATTTAATTTTTTTTTTCGTTTTTATTTTACCCCTTTTTTCTAATTTATACTACGGATATGAGCCGCTCCAGTATATTAGAGTACCGTTGATAGCTCACCGGGATCTATCTTACTTTAAACAGCTTTTTGGCAATAGCCATTAAATTTGAACTCATTTTGACAAAACCTTAATGAATAGAGATAGATTACTTACAAACTCGAAATGTCAACTGTAGAAATTATCTCAAAACTATCATTTACTATACATCTATCGGTTTGTGTACCGGCAATAAAATTGAGGTCGAACAACTGGTATTAAACAATCTGTATGCTTGTCAAGATTTAAAGAGAATACATTAGACAGACCTTGCCTTTTATTCGTAGTATGTGAAATGAATTTTAAAAACCATTCATGCTGATGAAAAACATTTGAATTTGCGTAACCTAATTTAATTCTGAAAGATTGGTTCGATATTTGTTAGGTACAATAGTTAACAGTTCAATAGACTCCAGGGAATTTCAAGGGTCTCATATCATGGATTCTCATGGATTCAAATGAAGTAAATTCGTATAAAAAGTCCTTTTCTTAATCGTGAAATTCGTTTTATAAATTTGAAATAAATTATCTAAAATATATATAGAAAGTACAATGAAAGACTCACAAAAAATATATTTGTGTTCAGTTTGACATGTACTACAACAATAACAGGCACATTAAACGCAAAAATTCGTCAACATCAATGTAATCGACTAGTGAGCAAATTGAAAGCCTATTTACCTGAAGAATTTGTCTTTTGTTCATTTCATGTGCAATGCCTACATGAAATTTTGAGAATCACAAAGAAGAGACTTTTTTTTTTCTTTTAGAAATTTAATATTAATTTAGTTGTTCAATTCTACATAGGTATCAGTTTACTAGCGCTTTATCTATGCAAATTTTTTTCTAATAAGTCATCACACTAGCGTGGATGCTTTAATGACGTCTTTCGTTTAATACAGATGTTTTTGAATCGATGCCTTGCCTTCAGCTCCTGCCATCTTTGTTAATATGAAGTCGATTCAGGACTATAAAGGCTTGTAAGCACATTGAGTAATAAATAAAGGAGATATCGTAGGTTAACATGTCAGAAAACATTTACACTAGATTTAACGAGTTTTTTAAATAGTTGCGTATGCTTACGAGCACTCGCTTTCAAGCCGATTTTCAGTAATTGCTTCACCTAAATCCTCTTTTCGTGTTTAGAATTCTGTAACACGTTTGAGTTCCTCCTAACTCGTCTTCATTGTGATGGTGTTAGTTACTGGTATTGGTATTATAACTATAAAGTAACACTGTTTCTACATTTATTTAGAACGATCTTATCTTGCTTTTTTTAAATCGGGCTAAGAATAGAACACTCAGCGCAATTTTTGCTTCACGAATTTCGCCACAAGTCCGACTCTTACATCTTCTGGGACAACATTTGCTAGACATAGAAACTGATTACTAAAGGCTCGAAAGGCTTTCCATCACGATGTTTTTTTTTTCACTGGATCAAGAATTATTCTACAATGGTTTTAGATTAAGCCGCAACCAGAAGAAAGCATATTTTAACTGCCCCAAATCGTCAGGTCTTCTTCCTGGGCAGCTTAACACTTAATTTTGCTTCCATTGTATAAGATTTTCACCCAAGTTTGGGCATGGCAAGGGAAAGTTTCGCTAGGATGTCGGCTATGTAAACTACCTTATATTTCTTCAGGCCCATTATCGCTGACGTTGTTTTAGCGTTTTTGGAGGAGATGTAAATTAGTTGTTGCAGAAGTCTCTTCTAGATTTGTGTGCTCAAATTGCTGTTACCTAAATAGTAACGCACTACTGCAATTCGGCTAGCTGTTCCTAATCCAATATCAGAACATTTCCGTCTAATGTGTTTCTTCCAAGTCCCTAAGTTTAATATATGCTCTGGGGTCTGATCTTCCTTTTCCGATGTTTGTTCAACAACTATCTTGTACACTTCGCTTTATTTCTTTTCTCTTTATGCTATGGGTTCAGTGGGCTATCCGAGCTTAGAGTTCAATACATTCGTCGAACCGTTTTCAGGTATTTATTATCAGCCATGTACTTATTCCCGTATTAGAAGTAAAAAGTGTTCTCTTTTTGATTAGCAGCATCTGGGCTGGAATATTTGAACTTCAGTATGATCTCTCATGCAAGCTTCATGCTTTATTGCTAATTTTCCAGGTACCGCCTCTTGCTTAAGTACAATTGTACATTTTTGAATCAGTTTAGTTGGTTGCTGGGCTCAATGTGATAAATGCTATGGATTAGGGGTAAAGGTGTCGTATTTCTTCTCACATAAATTCGTCTGTATTTTCAAAAACCCAGCCACGGCCTAATACATATCAATTTTACAAGGCAACGTCTAGGCTGCTGTAGTTTAATCAATATGCTAGTAGACAGCTTAAATACTTTGGATAAGACATTATGTTCAACGTTTAACAGGAACATACCCTACTAGGTCTTACAAAATTAAGTTCTAATATTTTTAGGTACTTAACTTTGATTTGATACAGGTAGCTCTACAGTCCGGGTATTGATTATATCTCAACAAATATTTTCATTAGAGATAACTTACTTACTTTAGGTGGCGCTACAGTCCGGGGTGGACCTGGGCCTCAGTCAACAAGTTTCTCATGTCCATGTCGCTGTACAGTCCATACAGTTCGTCGTTGTATCTCCTCCTCCACTCACCGTCAATGCAGACGGGACCGAAGATCGCCCGAAGAATTTTTCTCTCGAAGCAACCAAGAACACCCTCATCCATTTTTGATAATGTACATGCCTCTGCGCCATAGAGCAGGACCGGGATTATTAAAGTCTTATAAAGGGTGACTTTTGTTGTCCGAGAGAGGGCTTTGCTACTCAATTGCCTTCTTAACTCAAAGAAACAGCGGTTGGCAAGAGTTATTCTTCGCTTGATCTCATCGCTGGTGTCGTTGTCTGTATTTATAGCGGAGCCTAGGTAGACAAAGTCCTTAACTACCTCAAAGTTATAACTGTCGAGGGTGACGTTCTGTCCGAGACGTCGGTGTTGGTTGTCCTTTTTGCTTGACAGCATATACTTGGTCTTGCCCTCATTGACCGCTGAACCCATTTTCGCCGCTTCCGTCTCAATACTCGCGAAAGCGCCACTGACATCACGCTGCTTTCTCCCAATTATGTCAATATCGTCGGCATATGCGAGTAGTTGGACGGACTTTTAAAAGATAGTGCCTCTTGTGTTTGCTTGTGAGTTTTGCACTATTCTTTCAAGTACGATGTTGAAAAAATCGCATGACAGCGCATCGCCTTGTCTAAATCCTTTCTGGACATCAAAGGTCTCGGTGAGATCTTTACCGACCTTGATAGTTAGTTAGTTTTAAATGCATTTTATTTTCTTAATCATTAATTCTTACATACTAACAAAAAATGCTTAAATGCTAGCTTACAATTACTAAACAATCTTATACTAACTTACTGGCCCTACACAGGCACTCTAAGCTACTCTAAATTTTTAATACTATGTCTTTCGACTTCATTTACATTTTATTTATGATATTAATTTTCTATTCTTAAGGCTAAGAAAAACATTGTTAACAAAAACTTAGCATATGGACAATTTTTTTATTTTTTATAAAAACTTAATATCTAACTTAAAATAAACCTTAGGCTAGCTAACCTACATACACAATACACACATATAAACACATAGACATTATACACAATAATATACATACATTAGTATATACCTTCGTATATACTAATATATATATATATTACTTAAATACTAACCTAAACCTATGTAAGCTGGCCATCGCTATTTACAAAGCAAATAGATTGGTCAGCTCTGCCTCATTCGTGAGGCTGGTCCGTAATTGACGGAAACGACGACGAAACATCTTCCCCATCATTCAACCACCAGAAATGCTGGTGCTGCCGAACGACATCCCTCTTATCGCGATTCCCCACCGCCCTACTGAACCTGAGACGATCCACCCTGCCGTGTGCGACGTCTCTGTTGTAGTTGAGTCGCCTGTCCCCAGCTGTCCGAGCGACATGGAAGATTAACGGGATCGCTGACCTATCCTGGATCAACCCTATCTGATCAAAGTAGAGGAATGCTTCCGGTGGAACGAAGCCGTTAGAGCGCACACTCTCATGATAAATATAATTGGGGTAGTAAGCCCCGGATATGAGGTTATTCGTCGAGGCCATTGCTCTTGCAATGTGCCTTCTAGTCAGCTTAATTACGAAGTTGTCCACTCGTGTTAGGTTCGCCCTGTTGTATAGGACCTCATTAGGATAAAATTTTTTGTGCTCCGACTCTGGTGTTCTGTACAAGCGAAGACAAGCCCTAAGGCAAGCCCTCTCAAACACCCGAATCTTTTCCATTAAGCTTGCTCGTACATTGAACCACACGGGACACCCAAATACCAGCATGGGCCTGATAAGGGCCATGTAGCAGATTATCTTTACCCTCGCATCGAGTTGGCTGCTATAAAACAGTCTCTTTGTGAGGGCAAAAGCGCCTTTAGCTCTGGATAGAGCAGCATCTACATTTTTGTTAAAATACAGAAACTGATCTAGCCAAATCCCAAGGTATCTGACTACATTTCGACAGGCAAGAGGCTGTCCATGTTGTCCAATGATCGAGAACTTTCGCCAATTTTTTCTGGTGTCCCTAGAGGCTCCAGACAACGGCGTCCTAAAAAGAATGGTTTCCGACTTCTGAAAGTTGATTTTCAACTTCCAGTCATCGCAAAATCGTCTTATCTTATCGAAGTCACGCTGTAAGAGAGTATTAATGACCTCGATTTTTGGACCTGTTCTGTACGCTATCAAGTCATCTGCGTACGCAATAGTATGGGGAAGTGAACCTATCAAGTCGCTTGTATAAATGTTGAATAGGATCGGCGAATTGACCGCGCCTTGCTGAAGACCATTTTTAATTTGAAATATTCCAACAGAAGTCACATCACCATATTTCACGATGAACTGTCTGTTGGTTAGCACATTATAAAGAATGTACAAGAGAGGTTTACTGATCCCCAAACTAGCCAGCTTGTAGAAAAGACCTTCTAACCATACAGTGTCGAAAGCCTTCTCCAAGTCAACTAGGCAGGCACCAGTACACTGTTTTTTGGCTTTATTCCATTGGATATCGGACACCAGTTTAGACGCGGCATGTGAGATAGCATGTCCTGCCTTAAAACCTAATTGATTATCCGGAACTATATGTTTGTCCTCAACCCACCTAGTCAGAGCTCTATTGATTACTTTTTCGAACACCTTACTGATATTCGGAAGGAGACTTATCGACCGAAGATTCGCCGGATTGGATACATCCTTTCCCTTTTTGGGGATAGGTTGAACCACCGCCGTTTTCCAATGCGCTGGATAATGTGCATTATTCATTGCATTATTAAACAGGGTGGTATAAATGTCCACCGCTTCTAGAGGAAGATGTCGAAGCACGATGTTCGGAATACCATCGGTCCCCACTGATTTCTTACTTCTGATTGTGTCGAAGATCTCATGGAGTTCTTCCTTCGAAATGAACGGGGGTAGGCCACCTTCTCTAGCAATGACATTATTTGCCATATTTTCGTCGCTGAAGCGGGTGAAACCAGAGCCCTCGGATCGCCAGTTCTCTACTTCATTTCGAATATAAAAGTTGTGCCCCAAGACGCGATTGTCCAGGTCATAATTAAGGTCAATGATATCATTAGCCTTGTATACTTCCTGGAAAGTCGCCCCTATGGCCTCAACCTTCTCCTGTGGATCCTCGATCACAAAGAAGTCGTCATCATCAGCGGCCTCATTTGTATCAATGCCTGCTATTGTTAGTAACCGTTCGTTGTCTGTTGTCCGGGCTATTTTAAGACACTGAAAGTCGTTTTGATTTTTTCTCCGAAATAGTTTATTTATTTGTGGGAACATATTCGGGTTGCTGGTGTTTACAGCCCGAACCTTGTTGTTCCAATACAAACTTACAGCAATTCTGTAATTCTCTTTGATTAATGTTTGAATATTTTTAATCGACGACTTCAGTGTCCTAATCTCTGGGTCTTGTCTGTCTGTAAACTGTCTGTATAAGTTTTTCAGCCTTGTCAGAAGTCTACTTTTCTGTCGGTGCAGTGCGTCAATAGTAGGATTGCGGAACAGATCTTCGTTAGTCGTTTTTTTATACCGTGGTATTGTAGTATCCATAGTTTGTTTTATTATCTCGTCCATTCGTTTAAGGTACTCATCGATCTCCTCGTTTGATAAATTCCTATTGGACGGTGGGTGGAGCGTGTTCGAGGAGCTACCGACCTTGATGGAGCAGCGTGCATTCTCCATCGTCATCCTGCACAGACGGACGAGTTTGGCAGGGATGCCAAAACTAGACCATGCTCTATATAGCTCGTCTCTATAGATGCTGTCATACGCGGCCTTAAAGTCGATGAATAGGTGGTGGGTATTGATCTGAAGCTCATGGGTCTTCTCCAAGATCTGCCGTAGTGTGAATATCTGGTCGATGGTGGACTTTCCTGGCCTGAAGCCACACTGATATGGACCTATCAGGTTGTTGACGAACGGCTTCAGGCGTTCACACAATACGGCGGATAAGATCTTATATGCGATCGATATGCGGGTCTCCTTTTTTGAGAATCGGACAAACAATGCTGAGGTTCCATTCATCGGGCATATTTTCGTCCGACCATATTTTACAGATGAGTTGGTGTATGCTCCTTACCAAATTATCGCCTGTCGCTTTGAAGAGCTCGGCAATCAGGCCATCCGCTCCAGCAGCTTTGTTGGACTTAAGCTTCGATATGGCTATTTTCACTTCATCCAGGTCGGGTGGACGGAATTGTTGGTCATCATCGTCCAGGTTGAAAGGTTGATTCTGCCTGACAGCGGTATTTGGTCCGTCATCGCCGTTATACAGTCTGCAGAAATGATCTTTCCAAATCCTCAGCATCGACTGCGATTCTACTGCGATGTTCCCTTGTTCATCTCTACAGGCTTCGGTTCGGGGTTTGTTTCCGCGGCATGTTATTTTTACCTTTTGGTAAAACTTCCGAACCTCATTCCTGGAGTAGCATCTCTCAATTTCCTCGATCGCGCGCTTCTCATTCTCATTCTTCTTCCTCCTGAGAAGCCGGTGCTCGTCTCTCCTCTTCCGCTTATAGAGCTCATAAGCAGCTCTGGTCTTTCTAAGCAGCGCCGCGTTATATGCATCTTGCTTAGCTGCATGTGCTTGCCGGCATTCATCATCGAACCAGGGGTTTCGTTGTGGTGGACGAGTGAAACCCAGCACATCAGAAGCGGCATCTCTGATGGCGTTTTGGCAGTGTTTCCAATGGTCTTCGATGCTTGATGCTGGCGGCATTGGACCTCTTAAGAGATTAAGAGACACTCGATCGGAAAAGGACTTGGCAATCTCTTGCGATTGTAGCCGTCTAACGTCGAATTTTCTCACAGCATTAGTTTGTCGATGTTGGCTCCTCGGAACGTACGGACATCCATAATGCTGAAGGAGTGTCTTGCGTCGATCGCAATGTGATCAATCTGGTTGACTGTTGATTGATCAGGAGTTCTCCAAGTCCCCTTGTGTATGTCGAGATGTGGGAACCGCGTGCTAGCCATGACAATGTTTCGCCCCGCCGCAAAGTCGATTAGCCTGAATCCGTTATCGGAGGTGGTGTTGTGCAGCCTATATTTTCCGATTGTTCCACCAAAGATACCCTCTCTTCCTAGCTTTGCATTAAAATCACCGAGGACAATTTTAATGTCATAGTTAGGGCATTGCTCGTAGGTCTTGTTGAGGAGCTCGTAGAAGGCATCCTTGGTGTCGTCATCTTTCTCCTCTGTGGGGGCATGCGCGCATATGAGGCTTATGTTGGCGAATTTAGCCTTAATGCGGATTGCTACGAGGCGCTCGCTCACATGCCGGAAGCTGAGGACTTCTCGTCTTAGTCTGCCTCCGACAACAAATCCGCATCCAAATAAGCGCTGCTTTTGCCGTCGATAGCAATCGCCGTAGTAGATGTCGCAGTTTTTCATCTTCTTTTTGTCCGGCCCATCCCATCGCATTTCTTGGATGGCGGTTATGTCTGCCTTGCAGCAGTCTAGGGCCTCCGCTAGTTGCTCGGCTGCACGTGGTCTATTAAGGGATCTAACATTCCACGTGCATATCCGAAGCTCATTGTCCTTAAATCGTTTGCGTGGGTTGTCAACAGTAGATCCGTCCATATCCGAGGCTTGTTGATGCTTCGTAACTTAATCTTTTTTAAATGGCCGGGCAGTTACCCCGGCGGCACAACCCCCAACCTGGAGGACCAGTTCCACTTTGAGTGCCCCTAGGACGAGGGGTCGGTTACACCGAAGCCAGTAACCCGTTCCGGGATGTGAGCGCTGCCGTTTGCCCTTATAGGGCTCGTCCGCCACCATCTCTTTTCCAAGACCCTGACTATGTCCTGGAAATCCTTTCCGGCCTGAGCTCCAAATATGTCGGAGTTGCCCGGATAAGGTCTTGTTTTGTTTTTCCGACACTAATCCTGGTTAATGGCGCAGGAAACTCGCCATTTGCCCCCTTCACTTCGCAACCTCTAGTGAGATTCCCAGATGGCGCCACGGGGAGGCGTGAAGTAGGACTTATTAGCAGAGCTGCAAGATGTTTGGCTGCAGAGGCTCATTCTCGTCATTTAAGGAACCAGCACCTGTCGGAAGATGCTACTTCTACGAGGCCTTATACTAATCGTTGCCATCCCATTAGAGATAACACATGGGCTAAAAAGTCGGTGCCGTTTTGTAGTAAAACACAAAATTTTTGCAAAATTCAACTTTATTTATCAATATAGTTGCCTTCGAGGGCGATACACTGATTGAAACGATTTTTCAATCTTTCTATATTGTAGTACGATTTTGGTTTAGCCTCAAAAATGGGCCTCTGTTTCGGCGATTACTTCTTCATCGGTCTTGAATCTCTTTCCGATGAGCATTATTTTGAGGTCTGCGAACAGGAAATAGTCGCTGGGGGCCAAATCTGGAGAATACGGTAGGTGGGGAAGCAATTCGTAGCCGAATTCATTCAATTTTGCCATCGTTTTCATAGACTTGTGACACGGTACATTGTCTTGATGAAACAGCACTTTCTTTTTCTTCAAATTCTGCCGCTTTTCTGCGATTTCGTTCTTCAAACGCTCAAACAACGCCATGTATGTATATATATAAATAATGATTAAAATATATTTCCTTATATTTTAAATGGGTTTTGATCACGATTTTGTGGGGATTAGCCATCATAGTACTCCAGCTTTTGAAATTTTCTAACCATAAACCATTTTAGATTTTTACATAATTGTTTCACAGCACTTTGCTGGCGATGTTTGCAAAACTAATGCCACTATGGTTGACAAAATTATAATCTGTTAGATAAGTTTAACGATGTTAAGTTTTCATCCATCAGACACATTTTTTTCCGATTATAAATTGAAAATTAGTTGCAACACAATAATCTTTTGCTACCTTAAAAGGATTGAGATAAAACTCGTCTAATCCAGCAGCATTATAAATTTAATCCAATAAATTAATGTATTTACTTCTTTTTTTCGAATAGCCGAAAATTGTCTCTTACATCGCCTGGCGTAATATTCCAATCGCCCGAACTGTAATTTTTCACCATCAGGAGAAGTTGTTAATTTTTCATTTTAACATGTGTTTACCATTTCCTAAAACTTACGAACATAGCTTCTAGAGTAGCACCTTTCTTTTTCATAGACATAGATCAAGCACTGGTTTACTTCCGGATTAGCCGATGTTCTCCATCCATCCCTGTTCGTCACGTCGTTTTTTGTAGCGCCCCTTTGCGAACTGTTCTACAATATCGGGTTATCGAATATTACCCAATACATATATCAGTTTCGTCTTTCTCTTGGCCAATCGAATTTGATACCACCATGCTTTAAAACTTTAAGGAAACGTCATATCACCGGGAAAGGTTATATGCGTAAAAGTTTTTGGTAAAACATCGGTCATCAATGTGAATTATTACAGGAGTACTATGAGAGAAGAGACTTAAAGGCTAGATATTCTGGTCTCCTTTTACGGAATTTGCTGTCATTTATCCTCTTCATTGTTTTTTAATAGAATTTCATACATGCTTATATCCAAATAAAGCATTTGAGGCTACATTTCGTAAGTGACGTCTACTCATTTGAAACATCACAGGTTTTTCCTCACTACATTACCTTCTCCAAGCACTTTCAGTATATCTAATTTATGAGTCATCACAACTGTTCATATACCCATATTCGTTCCATTTTCTAAAACAATACACAGCTGTAATTACCGTGTGGGTATTTACCTGATTTAATTTGAAATTGCAATTTAATGTACAGTCGCATTCTTCCTATTAATACAAATATTCGTACTTCTAAAAAAGATCGGCTTACGTAAGCTAATTGACGCTATTTCATCGGAACATTTACATTTTTCAAATTGTCTTCATACTTATATAACTTTTTAAATTATGCTTACAATGACATTTTCGTAAAAATTTAATTAACCCATTAAGAAGCAAGTAAAGACACACCTACGTAATAACCTATCCCAAAACCCAACAACCACCAAAATCAGTTTGAAGCAAATTTTATTGATATTTTTAAAGCAACGGAACACCCCAACTGCGGAAAATGATTTTTCGAAACGCATAAACACTATCCTTACTAGTTGTATCTGTAAATGAGAAGACATGTTGGCTGCTGTCCAATTTCAAATGGATGATTTAGTTCGTCAAAAACCCAAACTCACATGTTACCAATAATTGCTTCTACTTAAAATTTATTTTTGCCATGTTATGGGTAAATTTTATAAATTAAGTTTTTTTTTATTTTTTTGATTTTTTCTAGAAAATAATTTGAAATGAAAAGAAGTTTTGTTTTATTGAACAATATTAGCGATGTGATTTTGTAGATCACATATTGATACCAATTACTATCTGGGACGCACAATTCGCAAGTGTTTATTCCGTTCCTGGGAGATACCTTCTGATTAAAAAGAAGAAAGAAACCATGAGTTGTTTCTTCCAACGAACATTTTCCCTCAAATCCTTAAATACGCTCACGTAATACTCCTTATTTACTATCTGGCCTGGCGGAAGAAATTCGGAGTAGACCATACCATGGCAATCAAGGAAAACGGTCAACAAAGTCTTAATTTTGGATCAACTCTGTGGTGTTTTTTTTTTAGTGATTGAATGATTGTAGGTTAGTTTCGATGTCATATTCACAGACCCATGTCTTGTCAAAGAAAGCATTTTCTTAGCGCGATCTATGAGATGCTGTATCTGTTACAAACTTAGCTCTCTCGGCACAATCCACACTTCAACTCGTTTCATGCCCAAAATATCGTTCATAATGCTCTGCACCTATCCGAACGTGGTACCAAGTTTTGCTGCTACCTCCCTGATGCTCACACGACGATCTGCAAGGACAATTTTCTTTACTTATTCGATGTTTACGTCAGTAATCCTGGTGGACGGAGGACCCAAACGGGGCAAATCATCAACCACAGGCGCGCTTTAAACTCTTTGTACCACTCGCACGATTGTGTTTTCGATATTGTCGAGTCTCCGTAGGCTAGCGTTAACATTTTCAACGCTTCTGCACATGATATTTTGTTAGAAACACATAATTTCAGGCAAACTCTTTGCTCAACTTACACTGACTTGTTTACAAAGCTATCATCAAAACTACAAGACAGAAATATTCTTGGAATCAATTTTTTTTTTTTATTATCTGGTAGATAATTTGAATTATTTGTTTTTTAAATATGATTTCCGGCGTATGCCCGCCGCGGCAATGAGTTAAATGTTCCATTTTTTCACTACTTTTTCCAATACATCTGGCCGTACGGCGTCAATAGTAGCTTGAATATTGGCTTCCAATGCTTCATGAGTTGCTGGTTTGTCGGCATTAACCAACCACTTAACATAGCCCCATAAAAAGTTATCGAGAGGCGCTAAGTCGCACGAACGAGAGGGCCAGTTAACAGGACCACTTCTGGAAATGAAGTTGACACCAAATTGATTTTGCAAAAAATTTGATGATATGGCAAGTTGCGCCATCTTGTTGGAACCAAATGTCGTCGATGTTAAAATAATTAATTTTTGGAAACAAAAAGTCAGTCAGCAAAGCTCGATAGCGCTCGCCATTCAACATAACGGCAGCCCCTTCCTCATTTCAAAAGAAGGACCGATGATGCCGCCAGCGTGTAAGCCGCACCAAACAGTCAATTTTAATGCATGTGTTGGCGATTCGTTAACAGCTTGAGGATCGTCTTCGCGAAAACGATCAAAAACTGCACGAATTGCTTGCTCACTAGGCCGGTGATATTGACCGTAAAATTGACGAAGTACTCTATGAACTTTCAAAGTGAATTTCCACAATTTGGAAGCGTTGTTCTGGCATGTCATGATGAATTGTCAAACCTTACTGAACAGAAATGTCGACACAGTTTAACGTTGATAGCTGTCAAACCATATACAACAACCATCGAACCTTCTCATGCAGCTAAAAAAACACCTTTTATTTGAGCGCTAGTTGACAGATGTGAGAACCTAAAAAAAATAAACTTTCGACAACATCTCAGGCGCGGTTTGTTGGAAAGGGAAATTCCGGGTACTTTCTGGATCAGAAGAAAATTACTAAACTAGTGTTCTGTACTTCACCATCACTATGGCTTAGTGCTTGTTTGCGTTAAAAAACTGTCGCTTGCATTTGCCGCTTAAGCTTTTCACAGTCATTAGACTCTTCTTTAACCATTCTGCGGATTCGAAAAAAAAAGAACAGATCTCCGAACTGTCATTATGTGACCTTGTAATGCCTGATAAGGTCAAGCTGCCGGCTTAACAGGTTCATTCTAACCTCTGAAATGCGCTTACAGGCGACCTTTAGTATTTAAATTTACAGGGACATACTCGATAGCAACCGTTGCTGGCCAGGAACTACGTAAGATAGTACTTGCATCTTTTCACACGTTTATGTGAAAACTATCTCGTGTACCTATCTGCATTTTTCCGCCTCCAGCCTCTTACTTGTTGCAGTTCGAAGTTCCGCAAAATCTAGAAAAGCACTGCCTGCATATGCCGCGCCTTTTAACGAATGGTGTCAATGTTAGTTTTAAGAATCAGAATATTGTCGATTATAACCCGAAGTTCTCGAATGCTTCTGGGGATCGATTTATTTCCAATCCAGAAATTTATTTGATAATCCCTCGACTTGATACAAGGACAGCCTCAATCTTATAGACAGCTAGTCTTATTTGTTGATCCTGACGAGTGTTCATGCCGTGGCATTTCATTGATTTGTGACATCCTTAATCGCAAACCTACGACATTGATTATACGAGGGCGGGTCAATAAGTCCGTGACTTTTGGATTAAAACACAGATTTTTTGATAAAAAAATTAATTTTATTTTTCAACGTAGTCTCCCTTGAGCTCTATACACTTTGTCCAACGCTTCTCCAATTTTTTTATCCCTTCCAAAAAAAATGATTTGTCGAGGTCCTCAAAATAGGCCTTTGTTTGCGAGATGACTTCATCATTGGAGTCAAATCTTTTTCCACCAAGCCATTTCTTCAGGTTTGGGAACAAGAAGTAGTCGCTCGGAGCCAAATCTGGAGAATAGGGTGGATGAGGGAGCAATTCATAGCCCAATTCATGGATTTTTGCCATGGCAACTGCACATGTGTGCACCCTTGCATTGTCTTGGTGGAAAAGAACTTTTTTCTTGGCTAAATGAGGTCGTTCTTTTTTCAAATCGTCATTGAATCGGTCCAATAAGTTGGCATAATATTCCCCATTGATTGTTCTTCCCTTTTGAAGGTAGTCAATGTGGATTATCCCGCGTGCATCCCAAAAAACAGTCGCCATAACTTTATTGGCTGACAAACCCACCTTGGCCTTCTTTGGCGCCGATTCACCCTTAGAAACCCACTGTTTTGACTGTTGTTTGTTCTCTGGTGTGTTGTGATGGATCCATGTTTCGCCCACGGTTACAAAACGGCGCAAAAACTCCTCCATATTGCAATTAAACAACACCAAACCTTCCTGTGAAGTTGTTACACGATTGCGTTTGTGGTCGACTGTGAGCAAACGCAGCACCCATCTTGCGGAAAGCTTTCTCATGCCCAAGTGATCATTCAAAATTGAAACCACTGGGCCATGCGAGATCCCTACGGCTTCCACAATCTCTCGCACTTTCAATCTTTGGTCGGCCAACACCATATCGTGAATTTTTTCGATTGTTTCGGATGTAGAGACCTCAACTGGGCGTCCAGGACGTTCGGCATCTTCAGTGCTTGTACGGCCACAACGAAATTCAGTAAACCACTTTTTTACCATTGAAATCGATGGTGCAGAGTCCCCATAGTATTTATCAAGCTTAGCCTTGGTCTCGGTAATGGTTTTTTTTCGCAAGAAATAATGCTTAATAAGCACACGAAATTCACTTTTTTCCATTTTCTCCTCAAATTAGTGAGTAGTCTGATAAAAATAGCTGTCAAACACAAACTAACTGACGCAGCAAGTTTAAATTTTGACAGGAGTCAACTGACAGATGCCTGTTGACAGGAGCAGTGTTGCTGTTTCAGTAAAGAGGTCAGAAATTCAAAAAGTCACGGACTTATTGACCCGCCCTAAATGCTGAAGAATTGCTCCTTCTGATGTTTACTTGGTAAAATTCTATAATACATTCAGGATTTGTGATTTAAATTTAATTTGTGTAATTAAGCCAACAATTTGATTTTTCGAAACTCTTGAAGTTAAACAAGCTACTGCCAAATGAGTTACGCAAAAGTCGTTCTCTTTGCGATAAGATTGTCGGAAGCAATCTATTTGATTCTATGCACAACTATAAAGTGTCAGATCGAACGGGCCATCCTGATTGCCGATATTCATACATCAGCATGTCAAACAACAAATTGCTTCCAGTTATCATCTATTATTTATAAGGAAAACAGAGAGCATAGCAACAATATCGTCAATGACAAACTGGCTGGATGAGGGAAACGGATACTGGTATATCACAATGGCCTTATATCTCAATGAAGAGCACCTTTAGAAGGACGACCTTAACCTGGCCTTGTCTGTCATGTAACTCCATCCAGAAATCCACTTAACTCCATGATATGGTTCTACGAGTAACTCATTCGGTTTCGCGAATTACGGCTTAATAACTTCTTAATAACAAGTCCAGACTTAGCAATGAGACTTCTTTATAATACAGCAGATCATCCTTGTTCTTTTTGATTTTTATTACCAAAGTTAGGAACACTCATTTTCATATAACGTTTTTGCATAAATTTATTTCAAAACTTTTGGATAAATACTAATTTACTTGTTTATTTCTTTTGTTACAGTTTTGATGTAGAAAATGGCCAAGGTGCTAGATCTCCGCTTGAAGGCGGTTCACCCAGCGCTGGATTGGTATTACAAAATCTCCCTCAACGTCGCGAATCTTTTCTATATAGATCGGATTCAGACTTTGAGATGTCCCCCAAATCTATGTCAAGAAATTCGAGCATAGCAAGCGAAAGGTAACATTTCATTCTTATTGTATAAAATTTTAATTTTTTTTTATTATACGATTTTTACTTTGTTTTTATACTTATCATCTATCTCTTGTTCTTGTTTTTTTATTTAATTCATCTTTAATAAATATTTTGGATGCATACATTCTGTACTATACGCAATAGATAGATGGATATTTGAGGCAACTGGCTCCGGCTTCTGAATACGAATCCAAAAGACTTTAAAGACTTTTTAAAATTTTGAAATAGTTATACTCTAGGGCAAAGCTATTTAAAAGACGTTTTTAGCAGAACTAAGAGTAAACCTTATTGGACTTCAGGGTTTCGGTTTTTGTCGCAGTTTGCTTAACATTTTACAAACGATCGTTATTCCCATAAGTTCTTGCTCAAATATCTGCCTGTATATTGCTGTTTTTTTTTTATATTATAAACATTCACTATTTTTATAAAATCATTAATTTTTTTTAAGCAACTATATTCATACACATTTACCATTGTAGGTATATCGGTCCGGTAATTGATTAAAGTCAATGTGGTCCCCTACCTTTCCTGGCTTGAAATCTATTTAAGCATTTTTCCTAAGCACTGAATGAATTTTTATTTTTATATGTCCTTTAACGTCAAATAAAATAAACCCTTGATCCTTAACATTCAGCGTTATTCTTATAGATACACATGCTTATAGATAATTTAACATAATTTTGGGAAAAAATATTTAAGATAGCTTTTTCCCATTATTTTACTTTTATTTTCTTTTTTCTTTTTTTTTATTGAAAAAAAGCAGATAAATTATATTTTTTTTAGATGACCAATGGCATTTATGTGTATATGTATCTAGGGCTAATTTCCATTAAAACATTAAGACGTTACATCGAACGTTTTTTCTTAGATATCACAAAAATTTGTAAACTTAATTTAAAAATCGAAATTCTCACATCTTTCATGCAATGTTGATTACCAACACTGCCTGCGCACCATCTCATTAGATCTTTGTGTATCCCGAAGTCAATTGCCTATTCCTACAAATTACTTAGCCTTCTTTTCTTCCAATGAAAACAAGAAACTCTACAGCATAGGCTATATCGGAATGGAGACATACTTAGTGCATTATGAATGCTGAAATCTATCAAATAACATCTAAAATGTCTTTGTCTCTTCCTGCGATTTTCCAACAGGCAAACTTACTAAGCAATTAACTGATTAGAGTTATGACTGATGCTACGTTAAAACAAATAATGTGGTCTCGATGGTTTTTACGAAATTTTAATATAACTCCAACTAATACTGCAAACAATCTCCCTACATATACCCACATAAATTCAAAGCATATTTGAAACAAAACGCGTTTAAGTTTTAAGAACTACCATCCAACAATTTCGCGCTCGTGCTACGGAAATAACTAGGAACGCCTTCAAAATGTTTAGCCATTGGTAAACCGTAAAACAGTAGTCAATCTAGGCCACTGCATTCTATTTTTTTTTAACTCATACTATTCCATACGATACTTTTCCCATGATTACAAAATTTCAAATTTTAAAAAACTTTCTCAAGACTATGAAGTCCACCGCAACGATAGTCTAGGGATGGATAGCCAATCAAAAATCAATGCCAATAAAGGTAAATACAGCTTTCTTCCAAGTTAAAATGGATTAAGGCTTTTACAGACTCCGGTCTTTTACAATAAAGTAGCATCATTGACAATCCTGAGAAACAGCTTCATCTTATTTTCTCTATCGACACGGAGATTTATAAATTTTAATAATTTTTTTTTTCCGAGCAATCACGTCCGCTATAGTCAAGATTCTTGCCAACTACTTCTAACATTAGAACTCTTGCCCATAAACACATTTATAGCTTTGAACTTCACAGAGCAGGCTACTCTGCAAATAAACTATATAGTTCAGACATTTTCAAACATTCTTTAAATAATGCTTTCGGTTCTTTCGTTTCGTATTTTTAACAGGATAAGTTATTATCGTTTCCATGCAACCTCTCACAGCTCTCGCAAAACTACCCTCCAAACCCACGCTCTTAGACAGCATTATGATTGACTCAATTTTTTTTTTCGCAAGTTCTTGTTGAGGAGATCAACAACCTCAAATAGAGCTCTCTGTGTGCTCTAGAATTAGACTACAAAGTTCATGGAGCTGCCGTAGATTTTAGCACAATTTTCGTCAAAGTTTCACATAAAATCAGGCTGCTCAAGCTCAAGTACCTTCGCCTTCCCGATTCAATTGATCTGACAACCACGTCTGAGTTTGCAGTAGCGCAAACTTGAGAACACCTATTTTCAAGACCTTATTGACTCGTTCTGACTCTATCTGACGAGTGGGTCAGATGATATTCACATTAACGTCTTAAATCGTTTCTGGATTATCCGGATAACATACCTATATATCTTTAAGGACACCCCACATAGTCACACGTTCAGAATGCATTGGCTTCTCTCTGACTCCATGTGAATTTTCCGAGTCCAAAATACCGCAAATTTGCTTGTTTCAAAGTCAATTGGATCTTGTTAGCGAATAATCCCAGGTTCTCGGCTTCAGGCGTTTAATCTCGGCAGCAGCTACAACATTTTCCGTTGTGCCCACAAGACAAACACGACAATATGTTATCAAGCAGCAAACAAGTCCCACGAACATTTTTAACAAACTTCCCATCTTTAGCTGCAATTTGTGCACTATTTCGGACGAAATTTCTTTCCAAATTCACACTGTTTTGACAGCAAAGCATCCACTTTATAAGTAACTGTGCAATATTTCTCAAAGTTATTCAAGTTTCCATTAATCCATTTCGTACCGCGAAGATATACTCGTAAGTCTGAGTGTATGTAAGTCTTCCCTCTCCAAACCAAATTATTTTGGAAAAATTCGACATTAGTCGTAAGTCAGTCTAACCCGAAACTTGGTTTTAAATAAAATTTTCACTTCATTGTAATTTGGTTAATAGAAGTTTTACCGTAAACAATCTTGTTTCCGTGGCTTTGCAAACACAGTACAAGCTGTCGATACCTTTAGTCGTCAGCTTCTTCTTTTTTTGAGAAACTCATCACAATATGCGAGTTTATTTCGGTGATACCGTTCTCTAGATATTCAACCTTTCGTTCGGACTTGATCAATATACTGCACAACGAACTTATTTCACAGAAGCCACACTCATTACATACTTGCACTTGAAACGTAAGAGCGGGAATTATATTGCAGTCATTGAATGAAAGCCAATACACTAGAGTTAATACCTCGTCAAGTCATAAATTCTGGTGCACAGAAAAATCAGCGCCAAATGAAAATGAATTAATATTCAAACAATTTTTTTTTTGTTGGGTTATTCAATGGCTACAAATCTTAGAACAACTTATTCGAAATGACTTCCATTTGCCTTCCAGCACGACTTAAGACGATGTGGCCACTCATCAATTGCGAGACGCACCTCACGCATGGGGAAATTGATTGGTTGAGAGACTTCACAAAGGGTTCCAAGACGGTCGATTGATATGATTTGGCCGATGTTCTCACTCCTTTCTCGCTAAAATGGACCTTGGTAACGCCATCGTAGCACACTCCCTACCATACCATTACAGACGGGGGATGGTGGCCTCTTTGAACCCTTGGGATGAGTTCTGCTTATTGAACGATTCTTCTACGGTGAAGATTTTCTCGTCAGTAAACGGAATTTGTCTGTGAGCTTTCTTCGCGTACCGGCTGAGTAACGCTTTCGATCTTTGTTTTTTCACACGTTTTCCTTCAATGCGGCTGTGAGCAAGTGTCAAGTGTGTCGCTTGTACGCGCTGAGTCCTAAATCTTCTTTGATAATGCGAGGCATGGATTTTTACGAAATTTGCATTTCCCGCGACAAGATTTTCTGTTTTCGCAGCAGTTTTCGGTCGATTCGTTTCTTCACGGCTTTGATCGCCTTCGGAGTTCTCACAGTGCGCGGACGGCCGGATCTTTGACGGTCTCGTGCTCCCCCAGTATCCTCAAACAACTTCACAGCACGATACACAAAATTGCGAGTGATTCCAAACGGTCGCAACGTCCTAAAGATATCGCCTTTTTCCATGTTGCATTTAAGTAGGCCAACTACAACAATACGATTTTCGATGTTGCCCCATTCCATGATTGTAAGCAATTAATGTCAAAAACTTTTTACATCACAATGAAGCATAAATATCAACTGTCGAATCGCAATCAATATGAAATGGATGCACCCACTGTTGCATTCGTAATGAGTGAGTTCAGTTGTGTAATTGCACTAAAGTACTTTACTAAAAGACGGTGAGAGTAGCTAAGATCTTTCATTCATCTATTCTGTCATCTTCCCAAGGATCTAATAAGCGAAAGTTAAATATGCATTTGGCGTTACCTAACCCTACAACCTAGGGTCTTATGTAAGTGTACAGCCAAGTCTTTTCACAAAACACTTCACACGAATTCCTGGTGTTTAACTATCATATCATGGACAACACACACGGCAACCTTATGAAATGAATGGGTAAATACAGAGTAATTAACTTTTTCTTTTCACACTTAATTGTTCTCTTACCGGGACGATTACTTACCTACTTACTTGGGTATTGCTATTGTCTGGGGTGACCTGAACATCACTTGATAAGCCTCACCAGTCATTCTGGTCTGTAACTAACTGCCTCCAGTTGCGCACACAAACGAGAGTTTAGGTAGCGTTCTTCTGAAAGATCTTAATCTACTGTGTTGTCTCTCCGGGTGAGATTCGCCTTAGGGCCGGAGCATTGATATCAAACCGCTCTATATGTCCTAGTCTTCTCAAGCAAACTGGACCGAATATTTTTCAAACGATTTTTGAAACCTTCATCCTTTTTCCCATTTTCAATTGTTATTCTGCGCAGACGGACGAGCTTAGCACTGATGTCAAATAAGACATGGCTCTATATAGGTCCTCTCTTTAGGTATCGGTTTGTTTGTTTTTTTAGTTTTTTTTCCAGTAAATGGCGGAGTACAATAGAAAACTTGGTCGATTGTTGGCTTTCCTGGTCTGAAACCGCTCTACTAAGGCCAATCAGGTTGTTAACGAAGGGTTTGAGAGATTCGCACAATATGGTAGATAAAATCTTGTATCTGATGGCTCCTGTTTTGTGAATCAGGCAAACGATAATAAGATTGCATTCATCAGCCATTATCTCTTCTACCCAGATTTGAGAAATGAATATTTAATTGTGTCTTCTACAAATTTCCATCAGCTTTGAATACCTCGGTCGGTGCTTTTTTGTTTCAGCTTAAGTAGGTGGACAGAAGTTTCGGCTATTACCGTCTGCCGGACGGCAAAATGTTAGATATCTTCGTAGTTATACAGTCTTCAGAAAAAGTTTCTGAATATTTGCAATACCGACTGTGATTGCACTTCTGATAAACGATAAGGTTTACCTCTTTATCTCTACAGATTTTTGTATAGGTTTTCTTGCTGGGACCATTATAACCGCCAAAATTTTAAGTTGGTCTAACTGATCAAGAATTTTTATAAAAAAATGGACAATTTGTTCGAGCTGTTGAAGCGTAGACAATCTTAAAGAGAAATATGATATCAGTCAAAAGATGATATGTGTGAGTTCAGAAAAATGGGGCGCATCTAATAAAAATCCTTTCGAAATACATTGTGGATAAGGAAACTTCTCGGCAATTATTCTTTTGTTCTCTAAACGCCAAATAGCCAAGTTCTGCCATTTAATAAAGCCTTAAATATGGAAATGTGCTCCATCGCTTAAAATGATCTTTTGGTTACATTCTTTACTAATTTCATGCATTTTCAACGTCAAACTGATAAAGCTTAAGCTCCTGCTTCTGTTGAACTGTATATGCTTTATGACCCAAATCTTTGTACAAAATTTGGTCATATATAATTTATACAGTTTTCGAACTTGCATACATTGTTCCATTTCTATTAAAGCTGCCGTCTGTGAAAACTGGCAACAAATTCTAGGCTATTTTAAATGAAACCCTATATCGTAAATTATAAAAAAAATCTGTAAAAATCAGTGTAAATAAATATAACGAAAATATGCTGAACAAAAGCTGTTTTTCCAAATTCAACTTGATGTGTCTTATATACTCGTATATTGTAAATTCTCCTACTGTGAGAAATCCCATTCGCCAGTTGTCCCCCTTTCAAAGACAGTCATAAATAAATTGGTCCTACTTTCGGTTCGAATGACGCCCCTACGTATTTATCATAAAATGCTCCTCAAACACACTATGAAAAGCCTCCTCTAAAAATATATTGTGAAGCATGCGTCACTCAATTTGATACCTAAAATTGGAAAATTAAAAAACAATCATCTTTGCAAACCAACATAACCTGCTTAAAATTTTTAAATTTTAATATTGCACCAAACCTGGACAGGAGTAAAACCCACTAAAAGAAATGACAACAAACGTAATCATATTTGAATTTTGTCATAAAAAGTATTTAAAACCTATCATTCGAGTATCTATTACAAATTTTTCTTAAGTTCGAATTTTTTTTAGTTTCAGAATTTATGTTTATTTTTGTTAGTTGTTTATAAATAGTTAAAAAACTTATATTGACAACCAAAATGTTTTCTTAAACGTTGTCACCCTTTCAGGTTTAAAGAGCAGGAGGCATCAAATCTAATTGAGAGATCGTACGTATCCTAAACAAAATAATTGTATTTACGTTTTGGCAAAAGTACATTTTTTTTTTGTTTTTATGAGCCATCGCTTTAAAATAAATTGCAAACGTTCTTCTTTTCATTTTTGTTGAAAATTATAATTTGTATTTTTGTTTAATTTGCGCCTTTTTTATTAGTTGTTCTGCCTATTAGTTCTCTGAGTACTTAAGGACGTTAGTTTTGGTTAAAAGCTATCTTAGGCTGTTTTTCGCATAGATACTGTTTGACACGCTATTTTAGATTAAGATTTACTAACTATCCGTAAATACGCATATGCCTATTGCTTGATTGAATAGAACTGCAACTGCAACTGCAAACTATGAGTATGGCAACTTTTTAGTTGTGTTATTATGTTAACAGTGCACTTGTGTTATTTTCATTTCAAGTATACTCGTATTTGTTTGTTGTTTTTTTTTACGTTTTCTGTGATCATCTTCTTGACGGTGTTGACAAATCACTTTTCGTTTTATAGAACACTTTTTCTCACTATTTTAAAGATTTTGAAGTGCTTACACAAGTGATACTACAACGATAGTTTTTATAACACTGTTCTCGTATTTGTTTACAATTTTAGTAGTTAAGAAATAAATTAAAACTTTAGATAAGATTTCGATTAACCGATGTCCTATCCGATCCAGAGACCTGAGTGATATAGTTTTATTTATGTTTTTGGCTTATTTGTTGAGAATTTTTCAAAGCTGTGTAGCCAATTTCTGCCTACACCAACTAAGAAATCATAATCGAGAAGCGAGGTCCCCACCTTGTGAGAGGAAATCTCTAATCAACTGAAAACACCTCGAGGACAAGTTAAAAAAATTCAACAATGCTGCGCTCATACTCTTCTTCTTCTTATCCTTTTATTAACCCTTTCCTCGTTATACGAACTTATGCGTAACGAGTTTCCCATTTTTACTGCATCGCTGCTGCT
This sequence comes from Volucella inflata, assembly GCA_928272305.1. Taxonomy (NCBI): domain Eukaryota; kingdom Metazoa; phylum Arthropoda; class Insecta; order Diptera; family Syrphidae; genus Volucella; species Volucella inflata. The sequence goes on from OV743719.1 coordinate 78,556,305, forward strand.
CCGCTTATGGGGTTGGCTAATGTCGCAGACCGCAGAACGCGTCTACATAACGCTCGGTCCTGGATCGCGCTCATACTCAGAAGAGGAAATTATATAAACTAAGCGACTCCCTCGCCAAATGTTTTGAACTGCTATATCCAACCAGGAATAATTTCTGCAATCCGCCTGTTCCTTGGTGAAACGTGAATTTTGAGCAACTACGTAAGGAAACCCGAAGCTTCTTACCACATAGTTTAAACGACTTTAAAGGAAGACTGGGATCTTAGTAAGTCAGAACAAAAAGAGTTTCAGACGGAGGAAGGTAGCACGCAAACGAGTTTTTGTGAACGATTGAAACATTAAGTTAAATCAATAGGACGTTCCAAGGTCCTCAAAATGCGGAAACACTGAGAAACTCCCATGACACCTTCCGTAAGCAGAAAGCTTCCTAAGATTCACTTTTTGCATAACCTCTTTAGAAGCAGCTCGCGATCAGCTCCTGAAAGCTGGTATCTGTCATCGGTTGTAGTGACAGATGAGGCCATCAAGACGCTATTGCTTCCTCTGATCTCTTGAAGTAATCTGACATTGAAGGCTTACATTAAGCTATGCTGCAAAAGGGTATGTAGATGGTTTTTCAAAGGGACATAATTTTTTTTCAATACGAAACCCGGCCTTAAACTTTTTATGTCAATGTCAAAACCCGAGTCAAGGCTTACATTTTTATCATGATGAAGTTCACGAACGAAATAATTAAAAATGACTACCAAAATTCGGAGTCGGTGGTCGCAACTTCAAAAGCCTACTTACTTCTCTTACACAGAAGGGTGTGCGTACTATAGTCGATAAAATCGGGGAATATATTCGTTATTAAATGTTCCCATACTGTAAATACCAGTACTGAAAATATCGCAGCCATGCTGCTTCAATTAAAAATGAGCCAAGTCAGTCGATTCCACGCCGCTCACGGGGATTGGGAATCACTCAGTCTACATTGCGGTGCCTTAGACTGAGCCTAAACATCTTGGCCTACAGCCTTACAAGATCAAAGCTCCTTAAAAATTGAAGACTCGACCATTTGAGGCACCCAAATTTCTCCGATTGGGCTCTACAAAAGTTTGAAGGAATTCCTGAATTTCCCAGCGATGAAGCCCATTTTTAGCCTAATGACTTTGTCAATAAGCCAAATACGCGCTATCGGACAGCCACAAACCCACATGTTCTTCAAGAGACTCTATTGCATCCACAAAAAGTGACGGTGTGGTGTGGGTTTTAGCCATAGGTGTGATTGGACCGCATTTTTTGCCCAGAATTGGATGGACTTGACAATAGTGATATGTGGTTTCAACAATATGGTGTCACATGCCACACAACTGGTTAAACGGTTCATCTATGGAAGGGGAACTTCAATAAACGTGTATATGTCAATAATCCAACAACGGTGGAGGAGCTCAGGCACAATATCGAACTCCAAATTTCTTACGTTCCGGCCAATATGTGTGGAAACATGCTGGAAAATTGCCTTAAAAAAACCGATCGCTGCTTACATTTCACATATCAATAGGTATTACACGTGGAATAAATTTCAGCCCGATACCTCAATTATTCTGTGTTTTATTTAAATACAAAATTGTTATGTCCTTATAGAAAAATCCTTAACCACCTGCTACAAATCTATTGATGACTACATTTCAAAGAATATGAAGAGAGCTGCATGTGCACAGAACTGCTTTGCTAATGCAACCTCTAGCAACTATGCAATATGCCAATCAACGTGGAAGATCTTGCTGGAGTTGGCTTTAAAACTTAGTAGACGAAAACAAAGACACACTAGACAAGAATGATTACAAGCTGAACATTTCCATAACTGTAGAGCGTGCTTTCGGCAGCTCAACTTTTGACGGCATGCATACCATGGCCAGACACCATGGCGCGGCGTTGACGACTTGGTAATTTTGTGTATAAGAGTAGCTGGTGATGGTAAGGCTTACAGAAGTCAGCGTTCGTCCCGCCTACAATAGTTGATATTGATAGTTTTACTGATTAACATGCTCAATGGTTTTAACGACTACACTCAGATATATAGTATGCAAATGATGTAGTCTGTTGGAGGACGATTCAATCCTTTTTAACTTGGGGTTATTCACTTTAAGAAAAAGAGGAAGCGAACAGACTTACCATATCACGTCTGACTTTTTGGTAACCTAAACGAACTTGAGATTCATCACCAAGGATTTCGCCCCTCCTGGGTAAACTTCCGTCTGTCTTCCATGCGGAATCCTGACGGTAACGATCTTTATTGTGTAGAATGAGTAAATAGGAAGAAGCACCTGTGTCTGTAGTAACAGCCAAGCTCCGATTAAGTTCTACCCCGGTTTGATAATGCAAAGCATTCAGATGGCCCTAGTCTTGGTGGCTTAATGAAATCAAAAAAAATTAAATCGCCGATGAATCTAGAAGGCCAGGCTTAGAGCGAAGTTTTTTATCACTTGAACCTGCGTGAAGGCTGTCTGCGTCCTCGATAAGGGCTTCTATCGTCAATTAGGTATCATTTCAGCATTACTTCAGATGGCATAACTCTCCTGTATCCTGGCAGACCAAACGAATGCTTTCTAACATCTCTAAGAGGTCCCTCAGTAGTAAAGCTTGTCGGCTGCCTATTGAAGTCATAACAAAAGACTACGTTTTGTTAAGCACAGGCAACAAGACGACGCCACGGAACACTAGATGTTCGGCCTACGTTGGCATCAGGCTTCAGGTATTTGGCGCTGATATGATAGGTGCTTCACCTGAAAGCACTCTATCACAAGCATTTACTTACAAAAGGCTGAGAAATTCCAGCTAAAGCAACATACAAGAGCCCAATATTCTCATTTTTTGTCTTAGTGCTCTGGACCTACAGAAAAGAGGGACACGTGCTTAAGACATTCGGCGAGAATTTTACAGATTGGCCTGGATAACACTGGATTGGACCAGATAGAAAAGGATTAAGTTCTTGTGCAGCTTGTAATGGGCATTGTTTTTCAATAATGGGGCTGGAGCACGTATGACAGATGAAAGTCAACGTTAATGGACAATGATTAGTGGTCATGGACGACATTAATCCAGACGAAATGTTGTTGCAGCCCATGAAACTATTATTGATGAATCAATCAATAAACGGGCCGCTGGATTGGCTACTTGTTCTGTGTTCGTGCCACTCAATTACTCTTCCTGAGGCTTTTTAGGAACTTCTAAGTATGCTGATAAATCGCAAACTATTGAGGTTTCCAAGCCAATATTCAATACAATATTGATAAAATGGAATTTCAAAAGTTCGAATGAGTAGCCCAATATTGGATCAACACGACGGCATGATCAAAATAAACCTGAAACATCCATGTTTTTGAAGTTCTTTTCGAAACAAAATGGAATTTCATAGCTCATATCACTATGATGCAAACTGATTTCGGGTAGTCTGAAAAGAAATACCGCACAGATTTGAATGAACTCTCATATGAAGTGATTTGTGTTCAATTTCCACGATATTGGTATTCCGCTAGAAATAAAAATGATGATTAATTTTAATTAAGAGTTCCGAAAACAACAATCCCCCATCCACCTCAATATTAAAATATTTAAAATGCTTACTTCCGATTCCAAGAACATGCATATTGATCCAAATTCAAAGACAGAAATATTAGTTCGATCACTTTCCAATAATTTTGTACGAAATACAATTACACTGCTACGCTTCTGCCGGTCTGTGGCCTTTGACGTTGACCCATAAAATATTTTTATTAAATTTCGAATTCGACAGAGTGCCATATTTTTAATTATGACTTTTATTTTACTTTATTTATTGCTTCTGGTTTTCGAACGCTGAAGATGCATTGCATTTTCGAGTATGTTTGTAGGTACATGTACATATTCTGTTTAGTATCGAATGTTGAAAATTCGAATGTGTTTTCACAAACCAAGATCTCATATGGACTTCATATGCATAATTAATTTCTGTCCCATTAGTACTCAACGCTAAAATAGAAACGTAATTTGCATTCAACAGAAACTTCCATAAATAAAAATAGTTGCTTGGACCCAACCACACTCAAAAAGTTGTAATATAAATCTTTATTTTTATTTTGTTGTTTTTTTTTTCGAAAAATAAAAATAATATACTATAAACAGCATGCGTATTTGAGAAATATTGTATAATGCACAGTGCAACCAAACACATACGAAACTGAAAAATAAATTTGAAATAATTTTGCTGGGGTAAATTGGCTACAAATTTAATACATAGCTGTGTGCTGTTAATTTAAATCTTGGAGGATAGATATGTTTTAGAAATTTAAATATTACAACTCATTGATCTTCAAAGTCAATAAATTTTTAATCCTACATCTAAGTGTCTCAATTTTTAGACCGGTAGACATAATCTACTAATCTAGGGAATTATTAAAAATAAAAAAAAGCGCAATCAAGATTTGTTATGGGAAAGACCTCTTTTTAAATCATGAGACCCTGACAACAATGGACCCTTTTTGGACAATATATTTACATACAAGATCTGCGAATTTGAAACCGGAATTTTCCCACAGATGGCCCTAGCCATCAATGCAGTTGATGGTGACTATGACCTCATTTCCTTGTTGACATCTGACAAAGATTTTCAACTGAAAACGATTTTCTGACAAAGATTATGAAGCCTTGAGAACTACGATTTGGGGAAAGCATTGATTTTCTGTTACCATTTCGAGAAAACTTTCCTGTCGAAGCTTACGGTGAGCATACTCTTGGTAAGCTGTTTTTAGTGGTTTGAGGCCATAGAAAAAATCCATAAGATCCAAAAAATGAGTTCCAACTGGACAAAATAAAAAACAGTAGGAAACATAAGAAACCACATGCTCGCTAGGTGCAAAAGAAAGTCATTTCTCTGCAAAGCAGAGACTGCAAAGCCAATAGCAATGGACGGAGGACAGTGTGGTGCTTTTTCTGCTACCAGTAGGGTGTAATATATTATAAGCCGCTAAAACCAAAAAACAAACGATGACGCCGAAAGCTATTGACAACAAATGATCGATTTAAATCAAGTTTTGGGTGAAAAATTACCAAAATATTAAAAATGGCAACACAAAGTGATTTTGCTTCATGATAATGCACCATCAAACACGGGTAAACTGGTCAAGGAAATGTTTAAATGGAGAAATATTTTTGCATGCGCTTTCTCGCCAGACTCCGTCATTCTACGAGTATTACTTTTTTGCATCGATGGAGCATGCACTTGTTAAGCGACCGACTCTTCTTGCGAGTTTATGATTCCCGGGCTCATTTGTTGTAAAACTTGTTGTAAAAGGAGCAGATTTTGCCATACTTAGCAAATGTATAAATCGTGGATCCACCTGTAAATCCTCTGCTTGAAGTGTGAAAGAACTTGGCAGTTTAACTTGTATCCAAACGAAAGCAACTTTTTGATCCGTTTTGCAGAATTCTTTGGAATCTTGGTTCTAAGAGACATGCTCATATATACTGAAGATCTTAGCTATATCCTTTATTCAATGGCCTTTTAGTGTCTCTCTGATTTCGAAAAATACCGTTGAAGAGGACATCCTTCCCAAAACATAAAGCAATAGGAAGTACCTCTCGCACATATTTAAAATCGCACGCCTAAAGGTATTGCGCAGTTTAGCGGCGTTTTCTTTTACAAAAGACTAAAAAGTTTTCTGGCCATTTGACTTCTCCGGGCTATAATGAGTTTAACTGTGATATCTTCACCGCATGTTCTTTGATGACTTGCGACTAAGTGTTTACTGCAAGATTGGACTTCTTGGACCTAAACATGTAAGAAGAGTTGAACCTATATAGTGATATACCCGATGCTTTAGAGAGAAATCTCTCCAGTCTGCATTAACTTAAAAACCATCAGTCTCTTCAAAATTGCTCAAAAATATTTTGCTCCGTACCTACCAAGTTTTCGCCCAAAATCTTTTGTCAACCAAACCATTGCTAAAGGTGGTTTTGGCCTGGAATTTCCACAATCGAACAGATTTTTACATAAAGTCAAATTTTTACAAAGACCCTCGAATTCTACAATAAAACGGAACCCACCAGCTATGTGTCGATTTTGGGCCGCCTTCTACTACAATACATATTTTTGAAAATTCATACGAAGTCATGTTAAGTTCTGGCATCTCTATCGGGCTCTGTAGGCTGACCATGGAGAAAGGTCGCGGATCCGTAAAGGCTAGTAAAGACTTTACCGAGGTTTTTGTTGATCACTACCAGGCTATGTGGTTTCTTTAACATTATACACCAGATTTCTGTGCAAAACTTCCAAGCCAACACAAGATGCGCAATCAATTTAAGACCATGATTGTACCGTAGACATAATCTTCAAAAACAGCGCGCTATTTCGGAGGTATTTGCATATATAAAAGTAGATGGGATGAAAATAGATTTGACAGAAACGAAATAGAAGGGGAAAAATGCTATCAACGGGAAAGTATACACAGTATCTACGACACAGACAACAGGTCACAATACACAGCTTTAAAGCAAAATTCCTCAATCGATTTTTGGTTGCCAATCTTTTTCGGAGGAGATACTACATCGAAAAATCCGGAAAAATATGAGCACCATCATGACTGGGACTCTTCGATTCCTAACCGTACGAATGAAGAAGCAAATGAAACCTTGAGCCTCAAATCTGTATATTCCATCACTTCAAAGGCCCCAGGAAGATATCTTTTGACCTTAATGGATTAGCATGGATTAGCAAGCGTTCACATTCGTCATTCTGCACTAACTTATGCCTTTGCAATGTTGCCAAAATTAAAAATGGCTCTATAAAACTTTTCTCTATAGATGCTGTCATGGATCGATCGTCTTGATCTGCAGTAGTGTCAATTCTAGCTTCACCCTCCCTCAAAACGCACTAATAGAAGTCAATCCGATCGTTAGCAAATCTCTTCAGATACTCAGACAATACGTCAACCTAGATCTTGTACAGAATATGAAGGAGAATGATGCATCCGTTGTTGACGTGGCCTATAGGCTATCCTATCCTATAAAAATAAAGAATTATAACGATTAACTAAAGTGTTTTCTTTTTATCCGCTTCAGTACTCTTCTTTGCAAAAATACGCAGAAAGCACGGTACGAAAGGCGTAATCCAACACTTTCTCTTCATGATGATGATGCTCGTTGAGCTCTTGAGCAGCTCTTGTCTTTCTATGCGTCACCGTTTTGTATGCATCTTGCCTAGCTGCATGAGATTGCCGGCACTTGTCGTCAAACCAGGAGTTACTGCAACGAAAAACAAGTGAAACCCAGCACATCAGAAGTGGCATCTCTGACAACTATTTGCCAATATTGCCACTGAACTGGCGGCAGGGACTTCTTAAGAGATTAAGGGAGATTCGATTTGTAATTTCAAACTTCCTCACAGTACATATTTGTTTGCCTTTGCAAAGTTCGGCATATCCGCAACCGTAACTTGGCTACAACAAGTTAATGGGTCGTGACGATGTTGTCCGAAGTGCCTTGCCTTATCATTCTAGTTGACTGTTGGATTAGCAGAAGTTCTCCAAGTCCCTTTGTGAATACTGAGATGTGCGAACCGTATGCTTAATACTACAATGTTCTGCCCCGCCGCAATTTCGATTAGCATGAACCCGTTTTCGGCAGCAGTGTCGTGCACGAAATACATTCCGTCAAGAATGCCAAAGATGCTCTACCTTTCTAGCTCTGCATTAAAATCGCGAAGGACAGTTTTAATGTCATAGGTAAAGCACCTCTCATTAGTCTTATTCGAGAACTCTTAGAAGCTATCTTTTGTGTCGTCATCTTTTTCATCTGCGTGCATGGATATAAGACAAATATTTTTAAATTTAGCCTAAAATTGGATTGTTAAGAAACACTCGTTTACATGTCAGAAACTTAAGACTTCTTGACTAAGACTGACTCAATCAAATACTTCTGCTTTATATTTTAAACATATTAATACGGCACCTGATTGTATTCCTTTTTTTTACTCAATGAATCAATAGATTCGGCATACAGCAAGACCTTCTTGTAAAGTATTTCAATCACTTAATCCTTTGTTCTTCGCACTGCTTATCTTCAAATTAATTTTTTTCCTATCGTTGGAAATGATAGTTAACTAAGCCAGCGGAAATTCTTGCTTATATATAGGAAGTCACGAAGATTTCGTGCGAATTTCAGCTGCTGCGAAACGACTGCTATGTCCTGAAAATAAATCGTAACACTGTAGATGAGTCCACCGATTCAGGAAGATATTGAATCAAGAATTGCGTATTTTTTATTTTCTTTAGTGAAGTATTGTGCTTTTTAATGAATCACGTGTTTATAACTAGACGTATGCTAAAAAACATTAATAATCACCATCAGGACTGATGCTGATAAGACCTCTGCTTGAGCTAGAGGGTATAGTATTCAGCAGTAGTGAACACCGGTATCAGATTCAGGAAATCTCATAAACCTTTTAACTTCACGATAGTCATCACAATTTCAATTTGTACACATTTGTTGGTAATATTTTTTTGGCCGCACTGCCTATTGGCAAGATACTCGTAATTGTTCTATTTTGAAATAAAAGATAGTTTTTCTTGTATAGAGTGGTCCCACTGTGCTATCTGAGAGGCATACAAACACACACAAATACACATTAATGTGAAAAAAAAAAAACAGAAAATTTTTATTATTCTTATGTAAGCATAGGAGCTAAATAAAAATTATTAACCACAGTTGAGGCGCTCGCTTAAGTGGTCCATACCCATGTTTTGATGATTCTTGTTTTAGATCTGTCTGGGACAATAAGGGCGCGCAGTTCACTCAGTTCGTGTCGTCGGTCGGTCGATCGGTCGTCGTTGTCATTGTCGTTGTTATCGTGTCGTCGTCGTCGTTGTTATTGTCATTTACGCTTCTACAAATAATACCACACGATCAATCTGCCATGTCAGGCTGCTGCCGGATAGTTGTAGATACAAAACCACACTCGTGACCGAACCCGGTTTATGTTTACTACATAATACAACTGGTCATAGAAAAATCTGAAATATCGTGAGAAAAAATTCAAATTAAAACAAAATTAAAAAAAAAAAAGAATTGCGTACAATTTAACAGTATTATTGGCGCGCGCGTTTTAACTGTTACAAATTAAAAAAAAAAAAAATCAAAAATGTTAAAATTTTCAAACACAGTCTTTGGTAAAAATGTAATTTACTCGTAATATGTTGAAATGTTTTAATATTTTGATGGATGACTTAGATCAGAAAATGATTCCGACATTGTTTGAGGATGAAGATGATTTGGCCGCAGCTATCGCTTTCGAGCGAAATAATATGTTTCACAAATCAAGAAGGTACCTACAAGTGTTTAGTGAATTACGAATAGATATTTATTTTGTGAGTTTTTATATAGTGTAATCGGCTTGAAATAGATTGCAAATTTTGCTTACGTTTGGTTAAGAAAATTTTGCCAATCATTGCTGATTTGTTACGAAATCAATAAGAAATCTGTTAAGTATTTCCTGCCCCCAAAATCAACATAAATTGCAAAGTTTTAGAATGAATTTTTTGTCAGATATACATATATTTTGTAAAGCAAAAAAAAAACGACTGTTTTGTGTATAAAAACCAGAACACAATCATGTTACGGCCAATTTAATAAGGATGCGTGCAGCATGCAATGATGTGCTAACTGCTAGTTCACAGATTGTGTCTTCTGATGGTCCAACTGTCAGTATTCGGATTTACACAATACTACAAACTGCATATAGAATTGCAATTGCTTCTGTTTTTTTTCTTTTACCTGTATCACTTTTCGAATTGTATCGGTAGTTTTTTTCAAATTATCTTTTTATCTATACGAGTATCTATTCAACTGAGAATTAATTTATGATTCAAAAAAAGACTTTTCTAAAATTCAAATTAAAAATTGTCGATAATAACTGGGAGACTTCTTTGCAAAAAGTAATTATCAAAAACAATGTCAACATTCGTAGAGTATGTTGGCTGATGTGTGATTTTGTTCCTCAAAGTCAAAGACATTATACGAGTATACTTTCTGTTTGACTACAGGTCTTAGAATTTATCTAAGTGTACTCAGCAAATATTCTAACACTTGGAAGATAAATTCATACCATTAATACTTAAAAATAATCTTGATCACATAGCCACCGCGACTACTCTCGACGAAAAAGAAAATGGTCATCCAATTATTGGTCACTTTCTCGAGCATTGTCGGTTGCTCCTGACGTAAAAATATCATTATTTTGTTCCAATTTCCTTTAGCCATCAGTTTTTGCTAATTCTGAAAGAAATTTGTTTTAAAGAGATAAAGATGAGTAATTGATGTGAACACTTGGATTTTTCTGAGTAAGTTTCACTTCAAACCGCTTAAACAACAAAACAAAATTATATGATTGTTTTGAATGACTTCTTTTTGGAAAATTCTTTGTTAATCTCTCGACATGCAAAATTGTTAATGTTGTATGGAATATAACATCTTTTGTAACAAAAGATAGTTTACAAGAAGCTGGCCATAATATACTATGAAGGGGAGGCATCCTAGAGCAAACCTCTCCTTAACCAGGACAAATCGTTATTTAAAATCTTATCAAAGCCGCACTAACATCATTAGGTAAAAGCTCATCTCACCAAAAAGTCGTATGGAATAAATAATGTCACTGACTGTAATAGATGAAATGCCTCATGAGTTGCGAGAAACCTACATTCGCTTCCACAAACAGATAGCCTTTTTATAGTTTGTGACATGACTTGATCAGCCTTAAGAAGTTTGCCAAAATGCATACCTTTAGCTTTGTTATGAAAACGGCACTGATAACGTTTTTTATTAATAATTAAAATTAATTAATAAGGTTCTTCCTTTTTTAAAAAGGGCAAACTAAGTTATAGAAGAGTAGATTATGTCTAGAACGGTCTGTGCTTTCAAGCAAAAATTCACTATGCTCAAGCATAGGCCCGTCATTTATATGCAAGAGCTTTGGGGATCCCTAAAAATCTATAATAACATAACGACAACTTAGAAAAACTGAGGCTAATCATCTGTTCTAAGCTAGCTATACAATGTCAAAAAGAATATTAATGTATTGCCTAGATAACGCTCTAATTGGCAACCTTTTTGCGAGCGAGTACACGCTCTTCGTTGATCTTTCAAGGTTGACTTATGGCACTAATTTCGTAAGCATGTTACAAGAACCCCTGCGACATATGGGTATACTGTTTAAACTACAAAGATTCATACAGAGTGGTTGGTCTTTAAATGTCCTGCAAAAAATTCTAAATGAGGATTCGCAGGTTTTTCCGATTACATAAGGGCATTCATATCCATGACTATCGTAAGCGAAATTCAGACACCCGGCCTATTGAATGGGATTTCTTAGCATATTTTGATGTCACTTTCCTGTGACTTTGTCGATTTTCTCAACGATAACAAAAAAAAAAAAAAACACTGGCGCTGGCAGCCCGGTATGGGCCATTGCCTAGCTTCTTGACACTCATTTGTGTTGCTGATGTTGTCATTTTTGTCACATCTGAGCGGGGCCTACGGTTTATCGCCGAGTCCGAACGGCACTCCTTAGAAGCTTTTTCGTAGGCAATTTTACTTTCGGGAGTTTGCCATTGCCCGCCGAAAGGGGATGGCGATTTGAAAAATTGCTGGTGACCCAGCCTGCACTCGAACCCAGACTGTCTGCGTAATAGTCCAATGAGCTAACTATCGCGCCATCTCAACGATAATATGTGTGCTATATTTAACAGCTATGAAACATGCTAAATATAGTTAATCGAACAGCCCTAATGTACGTATGAATCATATAGCTTCACAAATCGATCGTTCACTGTTTTTACTAAAAACAATTCTTAATCGAACATCAAAAGACGACAGCTACTTGCACTGATAATACCAATTTTTTTGTTTACTCTTTTATCTGTAAAATCAAATACCATTGAATTTAGTGAAATTTACCAGAAATTTGTCAAAAGTAATCCCTTACAATGGAAAATTGCAAATTTTTGCCTATTCAAATAAGCCATAAGGGCCAAGTCGTCGGCTCACCTGAATATTGTCAAACTTTCCTGTAATTTTTGACAGTTATTTAACATTTATACTTACAATTTTTTGAGAAATCATCGTGAATTGACTGACATCAGCAGAATAGTACTGTATCATTTAAACTTGTTTTTGAAAGTCCTGTAACGTAAAGAAGATTACGCTACTTTTTCGATCCTTATAATCGATCAACTCACCTCGCTGCGTGTTATAGATAAGTTTCGTATCACATAAACTCAAAATGACGCAAGCCAACAACGCTACAACGTAATGTATAAAGTCTAGATACTGTGGAATATTCGAATATGTCAAGTTTGGAATAAAATGAACAGAATGGCATTCATTATGAGATAAAAGAGAGACCAGCAGGAACTGAAACCATGAGAAAATGGCTTGCGAGAGGAATTCATTTATTGGGGTCCTAAACAACCTCAAGTTGACCATTATTTTAATTTTGAAAAAATGTGTTTGGTGTCAAAGCTCACTCTTCGGTCTGTTAACTTAATAGGTCTGTAACCAAACAAAATTTTTGTATCTCAAGAGAAGTAAAAGGAACTCATAGGACTCAATTACATGCACCCACAAAATTGCACTGTTTTGTATGATCTTCACAGGACGAAGACTGCATTGCTGTCAATGGCCCATTTAACGAGACAATCACCAGTAATTGTTTCTTCAAAAATATCAACGAAATTGATCGGGATAATATTTATTTTCAGCAGGATGGCCCTACGTGCTATAGTAAGTGCCATAATATCCATGAAAAAATTGACTTATTTAAGAGTCCATTCAACGAAAACACTATATTCGGCGTAGAGTTAATAAATAATCTTTTGAATAAGCTGATAAAGTATTAAGGCCTTGAAAACATATATTAGTTATTAGCAAGACTCATATGCTCGAAATAGTGACCCAAAATTGAACTGACAGGATGCGCTTTATCAAAAACAAGCCAAGCTGCCCGAAGTCTTAGACATATTGACAGGGACCAATGTTTGAGTAGACACTGCAAGTACCAATAAATTAATACATTCATCCGTACTGTTTGCCATAGGTATTCAGACAACACCTTAGTTTTGTGACAGCGATCGTTAAAGTTGCGGACAATATATACAATAGTTCCATACACTGCACAAAGATAAAGTTATTTTTCTATTGCTTTTCGATTTTTTAAAGACGTTCTATACTCAATCACATTGTCGTTTGATAAAATCTTTCATCTCAGTTTGGTTTCAAATATCCGATTGTCAAACTAATGGACATTTCCCAAACACTTGATGGAAGATGTCTCTGTGGATCTTCGTCTAACTCAAAAGTCAAGGTGTTCCGCATGGTTCTAGTCTGGGACCTTTTCTTTTCGCGGCGATATTTCTTCAATTGTTTTTTTAATTGTTTGTACGAAGGTAAACTTAAGGACGAACACAATTAACATCATAGAGGAAGACATCCTCAAGGAGAAGAATTATCCTTTTCTAAAACTTTCTAAAACCAAATGCATCATTACCAGCAGAATGTCTTTGAAAATCCGTAAAATCGTCCACAAGAACTATTAATATACGCGTATTGCTTAACGAGGCATTGTCATAAAACAATCATGTCAATGTTGTCTTGTTGGCAAAATGTAGTGAATTAGTGAGTGTTACATGAACTCTCCTTTTTTGGCGTATAAACACGTATGTTGCTTGCTTAAACAATAATTTTTCCAACTCTCAGTTACGGCTGTGAACTTCTCTGCAACTTTAAAATTTCTAATATGTTTTGTAAAATTATTTTTATTATTTATCTACAGCTGTTTTAAAAGTAGAAACAGAAATTTAAAGCTGCACTACCTAACGATATAATATATCTACGATTGTACTCGTATGTCTTACAATATAAAGATTTGATTAAATAAATGAGATGGAAGGAAGTAAGTAGTTGTAGGTTTTTGTAGGTATCACAATTTCAGGAAAACCAATGCGTACTTTAAATTAAATAAGCGCAATATTCCGATCTCCAAATTTTTAAATTAAAATGTTTTCGTTATTTAAATTCCCACCAACAATTTATCGGACAACTATACTCGTAGGTATACGCGTATTCGTGTTTTTAACTGTTGCACGGAAATATTTGTCTGCGTCATAATTTTCTCTAATCAAAATATTTACCCCCGACAATATAAAAAAAAAGAAGATATTTCTACTATTTCATTAAGATATCATAGTATCATGCACATGTGTTAGTAATTTCAGCCTTTTTTGAACAATCTGTTATTTATGACACAGACGTTATTCATAATAAGCAATAAAATGAATAAAAAAAATGTTTACGTTGCTTGTCTGAAATTAATTGAATTTTAATAAGGTTGTAACCCCTTATAAAGTAATCCAAATTCGATTCTTAGTAATTAAACACTTTTTCTCTATTTATAAAATACTGGTATGAATGAGCAGAAAGATACTCGTACTTGTGCAAGTTTGATTTATGCGCCACGTTTATGAAATGTTTAGAAGTGATCAGAGTTTAATGGAAAATCGAATTTATTTTTATTGTCGATGAAATCCATATTTGCGGCCAAAATAAATTTTAATGTTCATAATTTATTTTTCGATTTGGTTAAAATGAGCTCATTAAGAGAGCCTTCTTTTAAGACGTCATGATTTCGTTTTAATGGAACTTTAACAACGTAAATTAAGGTGTTAGCAGATTAATTGGATAATAATTCATAAGTTTGTCTTTGGTATTGATTAATATTATTCTGGTAAAACAAGATTAAAACCTTCAATCTGCTTCAATAACAATTCCCATAAAATTATAAATAAAGGAAAGGCCATTGTAACGATATTGGGAATTCATTGCAGTGATGTTCTTCTTCTTCTGCATTCCTTTGAATTACAGAAAGACAGCAACTCCTGCGCTATTCGGACATTTACAATTTGCTAACATGCCCTGCAGTTAAGTAAGTAAATTCCATTGCAATCCGTACTATGTAATTGTATTGTCTATCGCCGTAGAATGTAACCAATTCCTGCTACTGTCTTTTTCGACTTTTAATCATGCTAGGTGCCTGTTTGTACTCGTATGTAACGTTCCTTCTTAATCTAATTGGGTCAGAAAATCCTTAAACTTCTATGAAGACATCTTATAATGAATTCTTGCGGCTTACTTGTGAAAGGATTTTTTTTCCCGGGCATGGAGCTCTACATTTGATTTGAGCGGTTTTAATACTGAAAACATTTTTTCAGATTTTCATCACACACAGATTTTGCTTAGCGAATTTCGCTATCTACATCACGTTTAGGTGGACTAACCCACAAAAAAAATACGTACTTTAGCTTGATTTATAAAAGAATGTAGCGAGAACTAGTTTTAGGTGACACTACAAGTAAACCTGCCCGAATGAGGAAATCTAAAAATATGGACAAAAGCACGGCATAAGCTTTTCAAAAAGATACAAAAGGATTGAGCCAGCCTGTTCTTTTAAAGGAGAATGTTTTTCTTTCTTCTCTCTTGGGCTAGATATTTTCCCAACATATTTGCATTGTTTCGGCTCTGCTTATGGGTTCGGCGAAATTTTCTGACCCTCGAACCATCATACAGACCTCTCTTCATTGAATCACCTAGTTAGTAAGGCCAAGTCTCCAACGTCTCCAACAGAACTATGTTCTGAATCGTCCGCTTTTTTCGCCTTAAGCAAAAATATGATAATCTATCTGAGTCTGGGGTCTACCGCAGAAATATGTAATCAAGCGCCGTATTCGTTTGTTGAAAGCCGCATTTCCTATATCTTAACCATATGGTTTGAATGAATACAAAAAACTAAAGACATGTTCTATATAATTGTCGATCATTCGAAATTTACATGGAGATCTCTTTTACAGCCCCCCTTTGGGCACATTAACACTTTTAATTGTTGTAACGTTGACAAAGTCCGAATCGTTCACTTTTTCGAAAATTCTACTTTTCGCAAATTAGCGGATATTTTTCGAAGCTATCAAAAACCAGCGCAACGAAATTTTTCAAAAATGAATGAAGGGGACCTTGTGAATTTAAAAAAAAATTATCGCGATACGTTGAGTTGTTCTCCCTTAATCGTGCATATTTTAAAAAAATGCAATTTTTAGGAAAACGCATTTGAAACTCAAGATGAACATTAAGAATATGACATTATCTAAATCATTTCACGTCATATTTGTCGGGTGATACTTTCTAAATAGGGTTTAATCTGACAAACCCTTTTACAGGCTAATTTCCAAGACCTTTTAAATAAGATAAATAAAAGAAATAATCGATATTGTGAAACCGACAAGTTATAAGCCGCTCTTAATGTCGTTTACCTAATGTTTTTTTATTTTATTTAACTTACAGTGTTTAAGCGTATAAATAGCAGCAAAATTCTGACTTTTTCGAGTTTTGTCCGTAACATCCATCTCACAAGAAATGCCCACCAGTTTACTATTAAGCCCTCTTTCAGAAATTTCGTGGTTTTTCCCCATCGCCTCACAACTTTCTTATATAATCTCTTTTATTTCCTGTCATTATAACCCGCAAACATTCAAAACTCACCTACCTCGGTAACTTTCTTTCTGTACTGTTTTTTGTTAAGAAAATTCAAAATATTCACTTGTTTATCAAAATTTAATGCATACATTTAATGCATCTCGTTTATTTTTATTTAATAAATTCAATATAAATTGGAAAGATATGATGTTTGTTCAAATAGTTCAAAACGAAATCTAGCGAAGAAATGTTTCCTGCACCTCCAATAGTCCCAATATTTAGCCATTGTTCATTAAAATGTATGCCAACGTATGGGTCATTTTGTTTATTAAAGTTTGAATTGTTCGTCCTCGAAATTTTTGTTTTTTGAACTTCACATAAGGTCTCTATTCGAAAAAGATCTGAGTATCCCTAAAACTTTTTTATGATTTTAGAAGATTAAAGGTAGAGCGAGACAGTTTCTTTTCCATCCAGGCAGCTCAAGATGAAGAAAAACACTCCCACTGGCTTTAACCCTTTTTAACAAAAATTAAAATGAGTTTGGCTTACTTGTAAGGACGTACTGCAAGTTTTTTCCTTTAAACGTAAACTCTACCACGGGAGTAGTTGAACCATAGATCCGTTTTAAGCGATTTGTCTCAAAACTCTTTTTTTTCTAAGACATGCTATGGTTACTAGGTAGTGTGAAAAGTAACCTCCTTGGGAATGAAAAAAAATTTTTTTTAAAGGTTTTTCTATTTTATTCAATATAGTCCCCTTCTAGCTTGATACACTTATTCCAGCGATTTTCCAACTTCTTGATCCCGTCCGAAAAGTAATTTTCCGGAAGGTCTGCAAAATACTCCTCCATGGCGTCGATGATTTCCTCGCGTGAGCTGAACTTTTTATTGATGAGCCATCTTTTGAGGTTTGGGAAGAGTTAATAGTCCGATAGGAGCCAAATCGGGCGAATACGGTGGATGTGACAACAATTGGAGCCGTAAGTCATTGATTTTAGCCATGATTGCGATGCTCTTATGCGCCGGCGCATTGTCTTGTAAAAACAAATTTGTTTTCGCTTCATGTGAGGCCGTTTTGCAACGATTTAGGCCTTCAATCGCTCTATTAATGCACAGTAATACTCGTTGTTGATGGTTTTTCCTTTTTCGAGGTATTCCACGAAGAGTATGCCATGACAATCCCAGAAAACCGACGCCATAACCTTTCCGACCCATTGAGCCGCCTTCGGCCGCTTCGGAGCACTCGTACCGGCTTCAGTCCATTGCCGGGCACTCATTCTGAGGTGTAATAGTGGATCTAGATTTCATCAACAGTTACCAATCGACGCCAAAAGTCCGCCCGACTCCGCATCAGCAAGTCCAAACACTTTTTCGAAGTGCTCTCGCGTTCGTGTTTTTGGTCAGGAGTGAGCATGCGTGGCACCCAGCGGCAGGATAACTTTTTCATATGCGGAATATTGCCCAAAATATGGCGTGTGCGCTTAGTACTAATCTTTGTGCTATCTGTCAGCTCGCACACCTTCACTTTCCTGTATTTTTTTGACATTGTCCTCGATAACCGCATCGGAGGGCCTGCCGCTGCGAACTTGATCGGTAGTGAAGTTGCGGCCACCAAGAAATTCTCGAAACCAATATTTGACATTGTAATCTGACGCAGCATTAGCCCCATAATGTTTATCCAACTTTTTCTTTTGTTTCCTTCGCCGTTTTGCCTCTCAAAAATGAATGTTTTGTGAGAGAACGAAAATCGATTTTGTCCATACTCAACATGATGCCAAACACGTCAACAACAATCAGCTGTCAAAACAAAATTAAAGACAGTATCGCACACTGAAATTTGGCATGAATATGAACGGACTTCAAGGCACCATAACCTTTTTGGCAATAGCAGCGCATTCTGATGGTCAAGGAGGTTACTTTTCACCCACCTAGTAAAATCTAGTCTTTATATTTTCTTACGTATGGCCAAACTCCGATCTTCATCTCGGAATCAACTCCATTTAAAGCTACACATTGGTAGCCTCTTTGGTAGTCTATTGGTAGTCAATCATGAGAGATCTGGTAGTCTTCTGGTATATTTTATTTTGTAAGTTCTAGTTTTGAATATTTAGAACAGTTTTTCTTCCTTAAAGTATATATGAAACGATGACATTACCATTTGTATCATTAAAAGCTAAAATATGGAATATGAGAGCAGAAAAAATAGGATCTGTTTGAAAGGAAGGCTAACTTTTATTTTCAAAAATGTATGGTAATTTATTTTTGTGACCCACTGTACTTGATTTACAAACTATTAGATAATTTTGTGTCTAAAAAAATCCGAAAATAAAATAAGAAAAAAGAACATGAGAAACTTAGCAAAACTATAAGTGAACCATTGAGAAAATAAATCTGAAAGAAACATCTTCTGTAAAATTGCAAAAATGTCATTTATAATGTTGTAACGGAAATACAACGAATTATTTTTCAAAATTTGTTAATTCGGTCATCTACCATTTTTGCATAAAGTTCCTTAAACTAGGTTTTCCTTTTTTTTTACTATTTAGATATTAATTGTGTAATTTTCATTTGGGAAAGTTTCCAATTTTAAATTCGAGTTAATTTATTTATTTGTTTATAAACATTCAAAATGATGCGATGAGTAAGCGGTTTTACGTTGTAACATCGAATGATTTTGTAGTTTTTCAAAAACCACTCGTAGCTGTCGGTTTGAATTGGCTGCACCTACATACGAGCACTCGTTCAAAAACTCTAATGATCACATTTTACTTGTTTGAAAATGTATTCATTGAGGTCATAAAATGACTAATTAAATTTAAGATTTAACATTCCTTAACCACTAGGTACTTGTACGTTAGGGATAAAAACAAATCACATGTACTCGTATCTTAGCCAGCCAGCCAGCCAAATGTCTCTGATCCAATGACCGTGGGTGTTGGGAATAAAAATAGCCTTAACCTCGGCTACCATTCACAACGACCATTCCGATCATAATTTTGATTCTTGAGAATGTTTATGAATTTAAAAAAAAATAACAAAAAAAAAGTGTATTTTTAAATATGCAAATAAAAAATGTATCTAAGGCAGAAAACAGAAATCCACTCATACCTACTTGAATTCAATTCATTCTTGTGAACGTGAATGCAGAGGGCATTGCCATTTCGATATGGATACGAGTGAAATCAAACGGAAATCATGTAATAATGACAAATGCTACTTTGAACTTACGTAACACTAAAGAAAATGTATCTTTTTCACAAATTTACATCGTTTCGGTGATTTTTATTTTGTCTACCATAATACGGATACGCGATAAAAAATATACTCGATCGTCAATTACTTAGGTATCTCAAACACTTGTTCGGAATATTTTATAGACTTTGACTAATGCTGTAAGTTTTGGTGTGCCATAAATTGTGGCAATCACAAGTTTTTTGCAACGGGTGAGAGGAACATTAAATTCTATTTGAAATTAGTTATATTTCATCTATGTCCGTGAACTAAAATGAACCGATAATTATTCTAGGTAATGATGTGATAATTGAAATACAAAATATGTCTTGTGACTTTGCGCGCAATACTTTCAATCTGTATCCGTTAATTTGTATATTTGTTTATGCGTAATAAAATTGATTTATTTTTGCGGCATTTTCAGCATGACCGGCAAGTTGATATAAATCATCTGTATCCCTTTCCTCTGATATTTTCTTCTTAATCTACGAGAAAACGTAATTTCTCAAAACATCATACGACACTATATACTATGTTTATTGTCGGCCAGCCACAATGTCAGTACCTTCTGATGGCCTTTGATCCTTAACTTAAGTACGAAAATGATTCTAGATTCGAAGCTCACAAGGAAGACAAAAGTAAGCATGACTCTGTACAGCTTATCTTCTTTTTAAGACATAAAAATCGGTAAGAAGCTGTCGATCTAGAGTTCTCGGATTTTCACCAAACTCTGGTATTGTGCCTTAGGCCTAAGCCCACACTGATCAAAGTCCAAAACTTCAAGCCGACCAAGGCTAAAGCATATATTATGGGCTGCTGAAACTAAACTCTTAAGGATCTGACTGTCTAAGCTGAGGATTTTACCATAGCTTTAACTGCTGGACTACGCAAAACACCATTATGTTGTGAAGCAATACTTGTAAATGTCATCGGATGGACTTACTTGCCAACTTCAGCAAACAAAATCCGAACTTTCGACCATTGAATGTTTTCAAATAGCTTACATGTGTATTTGTAATCAAAAGAATAATTCAGGATTGTGTCATCTGAACGAACTCCGAAATACTAGTCGCATCAAAGGAGAGAAATCCTTGACAAATTTGACAAAATTTTACTTATTAAGACGTACGCGAATTCCCGGAATCCTAAATGCAAAGGAACCGAAAGTAGACCAGTTTTAAACCTTCGAGTTCACTGACGATGTGTAATGTATGTAGCATGATTCTATGAAGAGTGGATGAATAACGAGTATACATTGCATAATTTAAGAGTTGTAACGATTAATAAAAAGGCTACGTATAGAAACTTTTCACGGCAATTTCCTAGTGCTAACAATTGCCAATATTGCCAGCACTAACCAAATGAACCACGACATCCTACACAAAATCTTAAACGTTCACAATTAAATATTTACAGACATTAACATGCTATTATGATTAGCACATTTTGACACTTACTGATTAACGGGCCATCGCGTATTGACATCTGTCAAACAAGAATCAGGGTAATTTTAGATCTTTTATTGTGTGCTAATTACAAATAAAGTTGTTAATGAAAAGAAAACCTTCCAATGACAATTTCATAAACGAGTAACATATGTACCTAAATACCAATCGACTTGGCTCTTTTTTCACACTCACTTTGAACGACTAACACATCCGAGCACACGAAAATCCAGTAAAGACCTGATAATTCCAGGAAATACCTCATATAATTCCTATAGAGATCTATCCAACAAAAAAAAATTCAAATGCGGAACGTATTGTAAAAATCAATCATAAACTGAAGCAATTGTAAAAGTTCAGACTTTTCCGACTGTGACCAGCTCACTAGATGCAGATTTTAAACTTGTGAATAAGAGAACCCGAACCATCTAATCCCACTGTTTAATGCATATATACGATCTTAAATAGATAGCGCTATGCTTATCATGCGATGAATACGGATCATAATAGCCAGAACTCTCCAGTTAACTCTATTAACACAAACAACACGCTTTGAATTGATTAAGAAGTTTTCCAACTTATGCGTACCCCTCATAATCGTTTACACTCTGTCTTAAAAGTGAAACGTCTCTTAACTGAAGAATTTATGTCCATCATTCATAGAGATTATAAATGCGGGTTGAATATTTTTTGAAATGAGCGTTCTAAAGCGATCCAAAAGAAGAACATAAGTGAAAAGTATGCTGCATAGTAAGTTTTCTTCTAGATGCAGTTAAAAATGTCAGACGTTGATTCCTCTATGATTCTATGCAATTGGTTGATTCCTCTGTTGCTCGAAAGCTGAGATTTGTTCAACTCGCTAGACCATCATCTTTAAAATGAATTGATGATCAATTTGGAAGAAGACGCAACATTTTAAATTCAATGTTGGTCCTTTTCAACATCATATAGTCACATAAGCTTAAAATTCAAACCCTTAAACCCCAAAACAAGTTGCATGCCCTGTTAAGGATATAGCTCACAGGTTTTGTCAAAGAACTCGCAAAAATGTTTGTGATGGTGTACATTAGAGAAATATAAGTGAATTTACCAGATTGTTTGACGACATTATGAAAGTTCAAAAAACATGTTTTAACCAATGTGATATACGAGGGTTGTCTGAAAAGTTTCCGATCGAACAATGATACAAGACATTTCTTCTCAAAATTGTTATTTATTTTTCTCCTTGTAACTCTACACACTTCTCCCAGCGATGATCCCATCTCTCTAACCCGACCATATAGTACTTGGCGTTTTTCTCTGCAAAATAATTGTTCACGAAGGTGATTGCCTCCTCATTTGACAAAAATCTCTGTCCTCCGAGCGCAGTTTTTAGATGAGGGAACAAAAAGAAGTCGCTTGTGGCTAGATTTGGTGAATAAGGCGGATGGTCAACCAGCCTAAACGTAATTCATGGATTTTCGCCATGGCAACCGCTGAGGTATTGTCTTTCCGCAATTTCTGCCTTCAACTTGGCAAGTAACGATGCGAAGTATGCTCCTGAAATGGTTTTTCCTTTTTGAAGATAATCGATTGAGATAACTTCTTTATTATTTAAAAAACAGTCGCCATCACTTTCCCAGTCAAAAAAACAGTTTTTTCTTTTTTTGGAGCCGGTTCGCCCTTTGCACTGTTTTTACTGAATTTTTGTTTCAGGCGTATAATGGTGTATGCAAGTTTCATCTACAGTAATTAATCGGCACCAAAACTCAGATTTATTGCGCCTAAACTGCGCCAACAGAGCATTGGAAATGTTCATTCGAACACGTTTTTGGCAAACGCGGCACCCAATGCGCGGACAGCTTTCTCATGCCTAAATCTTGATGTAATATGTAACATACAGGTTCTTTGGACATTTTAATATTTCTACTATCTCTCTCAATTTAATTCGGCGATCGTCTAAAACCATTTGGTGAACTTTAGCAATGTTATCGTAAGTGGTTGCAGTTTTTGGACGTCCCGAACGTTCATCATCTCCCAAGCTCTTTTGGCCACGTTTGAATTCAGCTGCCCAAAATTTCACTGTGGTAAATGTTGGCGCAGAGTCCCCATATACAGAGTCCAACTCATTTTTGATATGCGTAGGCGTATTGCCTTTCAAAAACAAGAATTTAATAACAGCTCGATACTCAATTTTTTCCATTTTCACAAAAAACACTCACATTGACTCACTCAAGCGACTGTCAACTAAATACTGCACGTCCAAAATGACTGAAATTTCGGTAAGTAACTGTCAAAAGATGCACAACTAGCATTTACTAGCTTCTATTGACGAGTGCCGCTATCTTTACGTTGCGGTCGGAAACTTTTCAGACAACCCTCGTATGTCACCGTTTTCTATTCCCTTCATACCAAACCTATGTGAGAAGGTTGGAATGTCTGACATCCAACACCGGCAGAAGGATGAATAAGCATATCCCACTTTAGAATTTTATCAAATACTATTAACAATTTTTTCGCCATCTTAACCTCTTAAATTGGCCGAGCTTGTGAAAAGCATGAAGTTTTTGTACCCTTCTGTGATATCAGTATCCATAAGGGTTTAAAAAAAGCCAATTTTCTGTTTCTTGTCTTTAATCAAACCGAGAGAATAGCTCTAATCCAACTGGACATCTTCACAATACATTTGGATAGATAACTTCATAACCATCGTAAAAAATCTATTTATGTATAATGAAAACAAAAATGGTCCGAAAATAGAACCCTGAGGAACACCTTCAAAACACGAAATTTTGAGAGGTTGCCATTTTACAGAGGCAGGCCAGAGATTGTACATTGTAGCCAGTGTCCTATGTTGAAGACGAGCGAAGACACCTCCCAGGAGCCAACAATACAATTTGAAAAAGAAGAAACACTTAAAAGAGTAACACAACGATAGTATCCAGTCGGGTCGGAATACACATGCGTACCTCTCGAAACATAAGCGACCGGCAATTAAAAATATTGTGTTTAAGTGGCTCGAGGTTTTCTTTAATAAAACGAAGAGAGCTGATCTGGTGCCTAGCCAACGAAGAGTGAGACTTCTTGTTCCACTTTATAAAGGCAGAGGCGACACAAAAAACTGCAACAACAACTGATCGGCGATACTAACGCCGCAGTCAATATGGCATTTTAGCAGGCAATTTTATATATGACATGGTTCAGATATCCTCGATCTAGGGAAAACATTCGATAGAGTTCACTGAGATCTGAACTCTTGACATCTTTTTAGAGAGCTATTGCTCGAAATTACGAACAATTTATAGCATATAGTATACCTGGGCTTGATTGTTAATTCCCATGGGGCTGGTGAGGACAATGAGATAGATGCGTAAAGTAGCTCAATCAGCCCAACAGCTTTCCATTATTTAGTGAGAAAAGAAAATGTAAAGCTTTGTTTCATATAGGGCTCTCGGTCTTTAACACCAAGATGGACGATGTACGAAAAGAAAAAAAAAACACAAACGAAGTGAAATGCTAGTAATACGAGGCTCCGAGCGACTACTTCTTGTTCCCAAACCTGAAGAAATGGCTTGGTGGAAAAAGATTTGACTCCAATGATGAAGTCATCTCGCAAACAAAGGCCTATTTTGAGGACCTCGACAAATCATTTTTTTTGGAAGGGATAAAAAAATTGGAGAAGCGTTGGACAAAGTGTATAGAGCTCAAGGGAGACTACGTTGAAAAATAAAATTATTTTTTTATCAAAAAATCTGTGTTTTAATCCAAAAGTCACGGACTTATTGACCCGCCCTCGTATCAGTGGAAGTATCAAAACGTGACAGAGTTAATTTGGGGAAATCTCCATATTAATAAACTATTAATTGAAAAACTACAAACCAACTAACACAACTGGTTTTGAAATATTCAACGAAGGTTGTCGGGTTGAGGTTTGACGGAGAATCCGTATGATAATTGGATCATTCAAATGCAAAGTACTTTGCCAATCGGGCGTAAGGAGTTAATAAAATTTAATTCAACATAACTCTATTTCGACCGATGAAACTCATTTCTACGCCCAAGACTTGGTTAATAAGCTGAATTTCGACTTTAAGAATCAAAGAATTGTTGTCGAGAAGACTATCTGCCCACAACGTACTTCAGTTTGGTGCGGTTTTTGGGCAGTGGGCATTTTGCATCACTGGATCTTGTTTCTTCGAAAGTGAAGCCGGATGGATGGCGCTGTAAAGCCATAATCATTTATTTATTAAAGCCACACCTATGTGAAAAAACAATTTTTGTGGCAACCGTCCCCAATCGATTAAAGCAATCGAGGCTAATATTTGTGCTTTTTCGTTAAAATAGACCCGCAGATGTGCGAAAATGTCATGTCCGTTTTTATCACAGAAACTATCTATTTTATTGATAAATAAGAATGGAACCTTTTATCGAGAAATCAGTTACCAAAATACTCGAAGCACAGTACTACTCGACTCTGACGTATTGACTATGAAAGACCGTACTGCGGAAATTCGTTCTGCGATCGAAAGTACTACATTTCACTGTGCTCTCTTATTCGTACTATATGGCTATTGTTGATGTGTCCCACGTCACGTCTGCGACTGTTGATGTTGTAATGTATTCCTAGCGAAATTCGCCCTTGAATAATGCGTGAATTTAAAATTCTCAATTATCACTTAAATTGTTGTTGATTGTCTGGGTAATGTATTTGTGTTGCTGTTGTGTAGAAATTTGGATATCTTGGGGTCGAAGGGTCTAATTTCAGCTACACATTTACCATTTTACTAGAAATGAATCCGTATCCACTGATCTCAAAAATGCTTAATACCATCTTCTGTTTACTAATGAGTAATATATTTTAATACCGGTACGATCCTATACATGTAGCACTTGATAAACCAATTTCATTTAGTTCTTTACTGAAACACGAGAACAATTATCCATGCAAAGTGGAGTCCCAATTAGTGGCGCGTTTCAAATTTAAATTAAAAAGTCTCTCAGCATTTCCATTTACTCGGGTGCTCTCAAGCAACAAATTACAATTTCTCGTGCCTCGAGCAGTAGTTAACTAACATTCTTGAAGAATGGTTTCTCAAAAGCATGCACTTAATCAAAGTTTGAATTCGAGAAAGCATAAAAGACTATTTACTCATCAGTAAGTTGGCATTTCAAGCCGTCTGCATACTTTCTTCTTGCACTTTGCTTAATTTTTATTTGCCAATTGGTCGCTTAAATTTAATTTGCCTTTTTTGCTTCAAATTTTCTTTATTTTTGTGAAAAAAAAAATATTGTATATATTATTTCCTTTTTTTTTAGCCATGGAGAAGATTTTATTGTGACACCATTCGCCCAAATTTTAGCCAGTTTGCGTTCAGTACGAAATAACCTTTTAAGTCTGACAAATGTCCAAGCGACAAACAAGTAAGTGTTTCGATTTCTTTATTCAAGTGAACATTGTTTTGTTCTTTTTCTTTTCCCCTTCTATAGAGTATTTAATTTTTTTTTAATTTTTTTACTAATTTTAAACATTTGTTTTATTTTTTGGTAATCTTCCCGATTGTGTTTATCTCCCATGAATCCAACATGACCAAACCAACAAACACGCACACAACTAAATCAAAATTAAATGTTCCTTCTCCAAAAAAATAAAAAATAAAAAAAAAATAATAATAATAAAAAAACACACCACACGATTGTTTGTTGTTGTTGTCGTTGTCATTGTGTGAAACACATTTATTAATAAACAAAAGATCCAGGCGGCCCACACCTCCTTCAAACGCCAGTCGAGTGCAATTAGTCCAAGGAGATGAGGCATACAATCGCCTGGCCACGGATACCATTGAAGAGCTTGATTGGTGCCTAGATCAGTTGGAAACAATTCAAACCCATAGAAGTGTGTCGGATATGGCATCGTTGAAGGTAAATCAACATATCTTTATCTAATTGAGTACATGCTTCTTAAATTCAATAACATTTTCAGTTTAAACGAATGCTTAACAAAGAACTGTCGCACTTTAGTGAGTCGAGCAGATCGGGGAATCAAATATCCGAGTATATTTGTTCAACATTTTTGGGTGAGTACTCTTATCTACTCGTATCTTTAGTATTTGTATACCTATATGAAATATATATTGAACTTGCTTTGATTAATATCCACATTGGTCCGTGGCATGCATGTAATTTGTGGGATAAGATAGCCACCACGATCTCTCGATTTTCAAACTGCTAATCATTTCAAAAGAGTTCAGATCAGGCCTCCTGCCAGTGGTTTTCGCTCGCTACTTGGTATTATAAAGCAACATTGCTTTGAGTTTTGAAATGATTTTGAAGTTGTAAATCCAAAACCTTCGAAGGATGGTACCTGCCAATCTTCCCATAACTAAGTTCGGTTATCGCACTTTAGTTTTAAGATATAAGGATACCGCATCCTCAGTGGTTCGACACACTAGGACTTTGGACGCAATATGTGCAACATAAATGGATAGGCATAGATGATAAATAAACCGCATAAGCTCGATATCTTTTAGCTTCAATTTGCTTCTATACTCAATACGAGTACATCGTCTTAAAAGTCTTATCAATTTTATACGTTATTTATTTGAGATTTCTTTCGTAGTAAACTTCTTTAATAAAAATGGGGCTACAGGCGAGCTGAACCTTTGTCTCAAACAATAACTTTTTATATCTCCAGTTGCTCCAATAAATTGAATGCTGTATGGCTCGTAGCGCCATCATATCTTCCAAATTTATGCCATTTAATCGGGCAACGAACAAGTCATTAATCATGGCACTATTGCGAATACCCTTGACCGTAACATTTTTTTTTTTAAATATGATTCGATGAATCCACCAACAGGCCGCATTAAACTGCGCATTTTTTGCAACGTAAAGACGTTTCGATAATCTCGTTTGGGCTATCTTCATTTCAAATGCGACAATTTTGCTAAAAATGAGCGTCATCGCTGAACACAATTTCTGGATGAAACAGCGGATCCAATGCTAGTCGATTTTGGGCAAAATTTTGACGCAAACCATGGTCATTCGATTTCATTCTATATCCTGAATGCATGCAGTATTCTCTTCAGTACGCACTCTTTTTATGCGTCTTAGTGCCACTGCATCTTCAGCACGGCAAATAGCGGTCTCAGATGGTCGATTATGTCGGATTTAATATGGTCCTCTATAAGCTTGACGCACAGAACCATAAATTTAGAATAAAATTTCGAAGGGTTGGTAACGTTGTTGAAGTGTGTCTGCTCTTACCAAAGTCTACCGAAAAAAATGACATTGACAGTTTTCAATCTGACAATTAGTTTGACAGATATATATGTCTGAAGTTAGTACTGGGTTAAAAAAGAGAACGCCTTCAAAACACGTCAAAGACTTAGAATAGCATAACTGCACAGACTGTTTTTTTTTTTGCAGATTCTGTCAAAATTGACTTTTATACTCGTATTAGCGTGGCGATTCCTTTGTGCGGTACTTTGAGAATTTGATCTGAAGTTTCTTCTCTTAAACGAGTCTAGAACACTTGTCTTCCTACTGAGTCCAAGAAATGAAATAATTTCCGTCTACGTAGTTTGCTTCAATCATAGTTGAAGAAACTGCTGTTT
This sequence comes from Volucella inflata, assembly GCA_928272305.1. Lineage (NCBI taxonomy): Eukaryota > Metazoa > Arthropoda > Insecta > Diptera > Syrphidae > Volucella > Volucella inflata. Next base: position 78,585,102 of record OV743719.1, read on the forward strand.
TAATATCTGAAGAAAAAATTTAGCAATCGTGTTCCATTAGTGAAGATGGAATCCTGCTGATAATTCCTCTTCACAGTGTAACCATTTAGTATGACTATTGCGACCGTTTGCACTGTAATGATTGTCGTGACCGCTGCGAACATTGTGACCAATGTAATCGTTGTAATTGTTGTGATCGTTGTAACCTTTGTGATCATTGTGATCTTTGTGATCGTAACGATCATTGTAATGGTTGCGATCGTTTTGATCTCCGACCGTTCTTACTTTTTACTCTTTTATTAACGACTTCACCATTACACAACTCTTTTCAGATCGTAAACCTACTACTCCTACCGATTCTATGAGTTATAAATATGAGCTTATCTTCTTTTAAAGCATTGCAAGTACCATACGTTGACAAGATATGTACTATGTACTCTTTCTTGTCTGGTAGAGTAGTTAACACCTCTTGGTATACATGCTTGACCTCAATTAACTATGATCCGCGCTACAGTTCAGATAGAACCTGAATATACAGCTTTTATCTTATTCTTTATCACCTGTCGTTAAAGTCTGTGGTGGACGTGGACCTGGCCTGTCCTGACTTCTTCCAATTTAGCAAGCCAAGGTTGGTGAGAATTTCGCATGTACCAACGGTCTTATGATGAATTCAGAGTTCTTGTCATTGTCGCTGTGCAGCCTACATAGGTCTTAATCAAAGGCCTTAGAAACAGTGTCGTGCACTATCCGAATAATTTTTTTTTTAAAGTCTAGCTTATGGAAAGTCCTATTTTGGAATAAAAGTTCTAAGTTAAATTATTGTCGACCTTTTCGGAGTGCCAAGGTTTCTCTATGGTTATCCTGCAAAATTTTAATAATACTCAATTTTAAAACGTGGAAATTTCGCATCTGGACAACCTTTACAACTAGTTCGGGAACCCCTTTCAGATCTGGGCTTAGAATATTTCAAACAAAAAAGACGAACAACTCAGGCAATGGTATTGTTTCCTTCTGACGAGTTCTTGTGCTGTTTCTTTATCTAACGTTCAATCCTACGTCACGCTCTCAATTCAAGCTCTCATTTATAAGGGTTTACGTGTTGTTTGCAGGGGTCACCGCTTACTAAGAAGTAGTTCCAATTAAGCCATAATTAGTTATTAGTTATTAATTGTTATTTGAAACAAAGCTTAACATAAAATAATTTAATACATTCAATAGACAAACAACAAGAATTTGATTTACCATCGCTAAGAGTGGAAGAGAACACCGAACAACATGTGGTACCGTATCAGCGTGCTCGATCACCACGCGGCCCGCCAATGTCACAAATATCAGGGGTGAAGAGGCCTTTGTCACATACGAATTCGTTCACCGGTGAGCGATTACCAACGTTTGGAGTGGATACGCCTAACGAAAATGAGTTGGGTACACTTCTGGGTCAGCAAGATACATGGGGCATTGATATATTCAGAATCGGTGACCTAAGTTGCAGCAGACCGCTTACCTGTGTCGCGTACACAATATTTCAGGTAAATTCTTTAAATACTCCAGCAATATTTTTAGAAAATAATAATTTTTTTTGTTTTTGATTTTGTCATTTACAGAGTAGAGAACTACTGACCAGTCTTATGATACCACCGAAAACTTTTCTCAATTTTATGACTACTTTGGAGGACCATTACGTTAAAGACAATCCATTTCACAATTCATTACATGCAGCCGATGTTACCCAAAGTACTAATGTGCTGCTGAATACTCCAGCTTTAGAGGGTGTATTTACGCCACTAGAAATTGGTGGTGCTCTCTTTGCGGCCTGTATTCATGATGTCGATCATCCGGGCCTAACAAACCAATTTTTGGTTAATTCAAGTATGACTCTTACCCAACCAATTTCAACACCGTTTTATTATAAAATTGAATTTCTCATTTTCATAAAGGTTCTGAACTAGCGTTGATGTATAATGACGAATCTGTTTTGGAAAATCATCATTTGGCCGTTGCCTTTAAATTACTTCAAAATCAAGGCTGCGACATATTCTGCAACATGCAAAAGTGAGTTGCCTATTTACCATAGACACTTGAACGATCTAGTAAACTGGACTTTTTTGTTTTAACAGGAAACAACGTCAAACCTTGAGGAAAATGGTAATTGACATCGTTCTTTCAACAGATATGTCGAAACATATGAGTCTTTTGGCTGACCTTAAGACAATGGTTGAAACTAAAAAAGTGGCTGGTTCCGGTGTCCTACTCTTAGACAATTATACTGATCGTATACAGGTTGGTCTTGTTTAAAACCTTAAAGTCGTCCCTTTGTAAAAATATATTTCATTCGCTTTCCTAGGTCTTGGAGAATCTGGTGCATTGTGCTGATCTGAGCAATCCAACAAAACCGCTTCCACTTTATAAACGATGGGTTGATTTGCTGATGGAAGAATTTTTCTTACAAGGTGATAAGGAACGAGAAAACGGCATGGATATTAGTCCAATGTGTGATCGACATAATGCGACTGTTGAGAAATCACAAGTCGGTTTTATTGATTATATTGTTCATCCATTGTGGGAGACATGGGCTGATTTGGTGCACCCAGACGCACAGGATATTTTAGATACCCTTGAAGAGAACAGAGACTATTATCAAAGTGCAATACCGCCATCGCCACCACCATCGCTCGAAGAAGGCGACGACAAGATTCGTTTTCAAGTAAGTACATTGAATATGGTTTTAAATTTAATTTACGGAAATATGTTATGTTCAAAAAATATCTGAAAAATTCAAGCCTAAGACATCATTTTTAAGTCCTTATTTTTGTATTGTATTTAACATTACATGGCATGCTTTACTCTAGACTGGGACAGATCAATTGCCAATTTCTTCATTCAGCAATATTGTAAACCCAACAGCATCATCTTAATTCTAAAGGGATTTCGTCTCGGCGTTTGCTTTTGTACATTCCTGCTACGAGTACCATGCTCTCTTATGGTATCTTCTGCGCTTACAAATTAAATTTTGTATTGGCTTTCCCTTTATTAAGCTACTTTGTATTGAATGCAACAAAAGGATTCGAAGTCACTCTCGAATGAGTTCCAAAAGTCCTGTATGCTGCTGGTTTTTTTTGCACTGGGCTTGTAAATTACTGGGTGAGCCATTGCAGATTAGTGGCAACATATTGACCCGGCTACTGATAAGATGTTTGACTTGGAAAAGCCAACTTATTCCTAATTATTCGTTTGGTCAAAGTAAGATTTTGCTTCATTTGTTGGATCAATTTATTGTTGATGTTGTGATGTTAAGATCCTCCTTTACCATGAGGTTGCATATGTCTCATCCCTTAGATGTATTAGAATGTAGCTTTAGAAAATAAAATGAAATTGAAATAAATGACGGTGCTGAGAGCTGAAAGGTGAGTGAAATCGTATATTTCCTCGTGAGATAGCTGCCGTCCCTAGATAGATCTTCGTTTCTTGCGAGTCTGACTACTACACATTTGGGGACAATTGCTACCTCACCCTCGTTTTGACATCATTTTAAATCTCCAAGGCTTGGTGGGCATACAAATTTTTGTTTCTGGTGTTTACTGCACCGCAGATTTCCCTCTATAGGGTGGTTCTGGCTACTGCGTAGTTCTTACGTCGCATCATCACATGCTCTGCGCTCTATGGATAACTTTCATAATGTGATATGGGAGCCATCCACATGCTTGTTTTTATAAAAAGGGGTCAGCAAAAGTTAACCTCTCTGTGTTTTCTGTTTGTCCTTTCTTTTATGTTCGAAAGCAGTTTATAATTATATTCAACTTAAATTTGCGGAGGTGCCATCTCCTTTAATATTTAATTTATGAAGTTTCTCTAATGGACTTACTCCTTGTTTTTTCGTTGTAAAATATTGATGCCGGTATTTCGGCCTCCAGACTAAGAAGGATTTCATTCTCCGAGACCATTCGGTATGCACAGCAAACTCTGAGTGGTACTATTCTGTGCACAGAGTTCGTCCATCTCATGTACATCTCTGTACTTATAAGACCAAGATATCTTACGATATCACCATCGCAAGCAGCTTTCTTGTAAGCTGCCTAGGTCCTACAATATTTACCATAAGGCTAAATACAACAGTAAATCTATTGGGTTTTTGGTTTTATTTAAATGGTTTCTTAAATTTAGCCTATGGTTTATCAGCAACTGTAGGCACTTAATGTGTGTCTTCGACTCGATGTTGTGCTAGGCGCTAAACCTTTTGAAAACGACCTTTATTTCGGATCTGTCAGTTTGAAACCAACGACGGTGGGCGTAAAGTTAGTTTCGAGCTTCACGACCGTGCACTATTGTTTTTTTTGCCGCCTTTCCATCTGCAGCAAACACTTTTTCGACTGAAATATCCCATAGTCTTTGTATGGCCCTTTATTTCTTGCTTTCAGTCTTTAACTGTCGGTGTTTTAGGGTAACATCTGCTTCATCAAGTTTATGTTTCATCTTCTTTTTTTTCTACGCCTTATTTCGTTACTGTTTGAAGTGGACTTTTGCTGGCATTTCCACTTCCAGTCATCTTTTTGGACTGGAATATTGAAAGTTTTTTTTATATATTGAACCACAATTATTAGTTATCTATCTAGAGTTTTACTAGAGTCAAAATTCTCCGAAATGTTATTTGTTTTGAACAGAGCTATAGCATTTTTTGAAGCAATTAGATCGTTCCAGTTGAACAGAACTCACTTGCTTCGAAAGGCAAAAGTGCCAAGTGCTCTTAGCAAATCTTCCAAACTCTCAAGGAACGTCATGCGAAATATTGATTTTTGGGGTGTTTACTTACTTACTTTAGGTGGCGCTAATGTCCGGGGTGGAACTGGGCCTCAGTCAACAAGCTTCTCCAGCCAGCCCGATCCCTGGCTAGCTGCCTCCAGTTTTGCACGCTAAGTTGGCCACTTGCGTGCGCCACCTGAGTCTTGGCCTTCCTCTACTGCGCTGTCCCTCGGAGCGGATTCGAAGACTTTTCGGACCGAAGCATTGGTGTCCATGCGCTCTACATCACCCAGCCATCTCAGTCTTTGGATCTTCACTCTTCTGGCTAGGTGCATGTAGCTGTACAGTCCCTACAGTTCGTTGTTGTATCTCCTCCTCCACTCACCGTCAATGTAGATGGGACTGAAGATCGCCTGAAGAATTTTTCTCTCGAAGCAACCAACAACACCCTCATACATTTTTGATCATGTCCATGCCTCTGCGCCATAGAGCAGGACCGGGATTATTAAAGTCTTATAAAGGGTGACTTTTGTTGTCCGAGAGAGGGCTTTGCTACTCAATTGCCTTCTTAACCCAAAGAAACAGCAGTTGGCAAGAGTTATTCTTCGCTTGATCTCAGCGCTGGTGTCGTTGTCTGTATTTATAGCAGAGCCTAGGTAGACAAAGTCCTTAACTACCTCAAAGTTATATCTGTCGAGGGTGACGTTCTGACCGAGATGTCGGTGTTGGTTGTCCTTCTTGCTTGACAGCATATACTTGGTCTTGCCCTCATTGACCGCTAAACCCATTTTCGCCGCTTCCGTCTTAATACTTGCGAGGGGTGTTTACTCGTACTTATATTGTAATTGTAAAGCGATAGTTGTTCATCCTCATACAAAGGTATTTGTATTATTTAAAAGTCGTCAGAAATTGGTGTTTTTACCATGCCAATACAAAAGTTATTTGCCCCCCAATTGTAAAGTGTGTATAGGTCAATTCAAATTAACTTCTAAACTTTACGTTCGACGATTGTCTACCACCATAGAATCCGAAGTATGAGCCTTAGAATAACACTCTCTGACCTTGCTTCATCAACAGGTTGTGGTAGTCAATACTTGATCAATTTATTTATGTATTTGTTGAGATAATTTCACTAATCAATCTGCTGTTTATTCTCTGACCTTTGGATACTGAGAGTATTCAATGCAATTTTATCTATTGATTCGCCAAATGCACTCAGTCATTGCCGAAAGACACAAGGGCGCATGAAAATACTAGGGGACGGATGCAGGAACTCAACGTCGCCACAGATGTTCGCATCTTTTTATTTTAAATAGAGTACACTGCACTCGCGCGTGCTTTTTACTTTTGTAAATTATCGATGTTGATTAATTAACAATATGCGGCTGGCTTGGCAGGGTATATTTTGTTCTGCAACAGTGGTGGTACTTGAATATATATGTATTTTTTTAAGGTCAAATAGGTTTCCCATGGCACGAGTACATAAGATGTGAGCGGCAGTCTGGTACTTTGGTGCCAATTTTAATTCGATTTTCATTTTTAATTTAAAATTCAGTGATAAAAAAAGTAAAAAAATAAAAGCGATGAAAAAATTCAATCCTTCCCACTGAGATTGGTGGCATTCGAAATTGGTGGCAGTACCCACGGTATTCTGCGATGAATCTGTGGTGTTTCATATTTTTCAGTTTGAACCTTTCAGTTATTCATAACGAAAAGATATCACCCAATGTAATGGAAGAGGGTGTCAAAAGTTTTTATGAAAATGAATAATATACAAAAGCCAAAAGTAATATGACTTACTGAAGTTGTGCAACAGCCTCGCACTTAACTATCTTATTCGCACATAATGGTTAAGGTTTTTTTAAAAATTGCGTACACCAACTAAGGTGAGGTTTTTGAGGTTTCCCTTATAAAGTAACCCATATAGTTTGTATCCGATGGCTCTGCATTCGATTCGTGACTATCTATTGTATAAAGAATTTTTAGTTAATAGATCATATTGACTGAAAATGTACTTATATACATTCATTTACATAAAGCATGAGTACCCGATCCTTACTCTCTTTCAACCATCGAACATCGTAGAGACCATTGAAGGAATCACCTATTTTCCTATAATCAATCTGTATACGAGCATGCATATGTCGATGTATTTATTATGCTGTTTGGTAGTTAACTGAATCAATCTACACATTTTCCAATTATCATGAAAATTCAATTTTCTTATGAACTCTGAAATGCCCACGCCGCGCCGTCAGGTTTGAGTCATCCTTATGCTAAGAGAGTGCACAGATCTGAAAGTTTTTTTTTATCGTGAGAAGGAACATGGGAGATAGTAAGCTTGGTTTCTGGTTTTTTTCTAGAGAAAAATCTCCAGAAAAAATCACAAAGAGACAAGCAATTATCCCATGTATGTATGTCCAAAAGATATAAACGTTGTTAATACAAATTGCACTGATGATGACCTTGTACGTCAACTATCTTTGTAGTCTTATGCCAAGATTTTCCGGAATACATTTCATATATTGGATTTATGATATCTTTTTTGCTCTTCTCTGGAACTGAACTTTTGTTACTCATTCAATTTTACAATGAACTACTCGCGACCACAGCTATAGAAAAAATGACTCTCCAAGATGTTGACAGACCAAAAATATATTTACTAAAACTCTGTTTGGCTCTTCACATAAGAGGTCTTAGGGTGCTTACTCTTTTAAGAAAGAGAGTGTTAAGAGCAGCGTTGATACCATCTTAATGCTTTGCTCCGCGGATACAAGCTTAAACTGTAGTTAACTTCCACTGTTTTCCTTTTATGCCGCTTAACTTTGGCAGTCTTTCGTAGGAAGATAACTCAGCGAACTAGCTGTAAAATTTCTACTGTTCCACCAACAACCACATCAGCGCCAAGAACAATCATCGTTGTTGTTAGTCTTATAGCAAGCGTTACAGGATGTTATTTTTCTAATGCCTAGCACACCTACATGTACGGATGCTTAAAAAAACACGGTTGCGCTGGCAGCCCGGTATGAGCCATGGCCTAACTTCTACACTCATTTGTTTTGCCCATAATCTCATTTTTGTCACATCTGAGCGGGGCTTACGGTTTATCGCCGAGTCCGAATGGCACTTCTTAGAAGCGTTTTCGTAGGCAATTTTACTTTCGGGAGTTTGCAATTGCCCGCTGATAGGGTGTTGGCGATATGAAAAATTGATAGTGACCCAGCCGGGAATCGAACTCAAGCTCTACGGATGCTTAGCAATAACGTAATACCCCATGATGATACCAATAAATAATCTTTCGGTGTTTCTATTGAGTAACAGCATCTTAGTAACGTCGGGAAATATTCGTCTAGTCTGCTGATACCCTGGAGACATAACCTGTCAGCAGTTCTACTCACATGTAACACTTCTGTCAATAGAAGACCAAATAAAGGACAAAGGCAGCATAAACACAGAGTTAAGTTTTAAAAACCTCTCCTCTGAGCCTTGTTTGATAAGTTTGTCGGCGATTTCATTGTGACCAGAAACCCCAGAAAAATTGTTCAAATTCGACCTTCAAACTTCGAGGAGCGTTGATTTCCTGAACTACGTGAAAGTGGTGGTATTCAACGAAACCCTAAGCCTCACATTCTCTGAATAGCTTCGAAGTGGTTAGAGAATTTAGACAACTTTTAAAATAATATTGGCTATGGCTTCAGATGCAGATACTTCTCTGATTCCATCGACAGTCAGACGTAAGAATTTCTAACGATTAGTAAAACGTAACGTAACGTTGTCATCTTCCAAAAAGACATAAGCACTGCATCTTGGAAGCCGATGAAGCCATCCATACCGACCCGACTAAATTCCTTTTACGGCATATAGAAAGTTGATTTCATAATTTTCTTGTATCATCAGACTGCATCTCCATATGACCTTAGACAAATCGGCGGACAAGGTTAATACAGCTTCTGTACTTCATTTTAAAAGAAAGATAACATTGAGGCTGCAGCATTTGATTTGACTATCAGTTATGCAGGGACTTGCCATTGTGTCTAGAGCAGACCCAAACCTGCTATAGAAAACTTTATGTAGGCGAGAGGATCTATTTTTTTGGATTAGCGCGAAGGCTTGTTGTTGTTCTGTTAAAGCCGTGAGAATGCAAAGAATCCATCTTGGTGACTTGGCATGTGCAGCACGATTAATCTGTGCGAATTATAGTAAATAAGTATTGAAAGCAGAGGAAATTGTAACCCCAAAGTGCTTAAATTGTAGAAAAGTTGTTTGAACATTTTGAATATTTCAAAAGTTATTTTTAGAGGGTGGGCCATCTGTTGGTTTCTTTTTGAATTATATATTATATGAAACTAACAAGTTTTATGCGCTAAAAAAATTTACGAAAACTCGGTATGATATTTTCGCAGTAAAAAATGCATCGACAACTATACATACATACTATAAAGATACATGCTTGCAAAATGGATAGTGTGTTGCTCAAACAGTGCGAATTGCAGTCGAAATAATGCACCAACTGCAGCTGGTGTACGCAAGTATTTGAAGAAAGTTCGTGAAATTTGTTTGCTGATTAATAACCGAAGACATTCCTCTTATTTGTCTCATGCGTCAAAACCCGAGAACCTCAATTCGCCAAAGATCTCAGCAACTGAACATAAGTCGCATAAAAATCTCGGATTATTCACTTACAAGGCCCAATTAATTCAAGAGTTCAAATAAAATGATCACCCGCTTCGTTATTACTTCTCTATGTGGAATTGAAAACAGCTCAAAATTGTAAACAATTTTTTTTTTTAAAATCACGAATTCGGATGAGGCACATTTCCATACTCGGTAGCACGTAAACAAGCAATACTGCCGTATTTGGGGTTTGAAAAATCCACACGTAGGTATAGAGAAGACAATGCATCCCGAATGTGTAAATGTTTGGTGTTCGATGCAAATAGTCATCAGATTTACGCGCTCAAGAACAGTGTTTTTTTTTTTTTAGCCTTTTGAAAAATACCCTTAGTAAGCATTTTTAGTCTGCAGCTTTGTTAAACCTTACTATGACTGAACAATTTTACTTTTTCTAATTACTCAATTTTTGGTCATTTTAGGTCACACTCGAAGAATCTGATCAGGAGAACTTAGCCGAGCTTGAAGAAGCCGACGAGAGTGAAAGTAAAATCGAAATCAAGCCGTCGGGGAGTCAAAATCAATCCCAACACATTGGAATGTGACGGAGAGTCGTGGGACTTTGCAAGAAAATAACTGAAAAGGCGCAAAATTTTTTACTTATACGTTAGTATGTCTCTTTTTAATGTGTAGAAAATTATAAACAGAAAAAACCAAAAAAAAAAAAATCTAGCGCAAAACAAAATATATTATTAATTAGATAAAATGAATGAAAAACAAAACACAAACACACTAAAAATAACTTCATATGTACACCAAAATGACGACTTTTAAAAAAGCAAAAACAAACTTACAGAAAATACAGAAAATTTTAACTGAAATCTTTACAGAATCTTTAAAAAAATAAATATTTGAATTATTAATTTAAAAAGAAAAAATTTAAATTAAGTTAAAACATGCCCCAAGAATTAAACAAAATTGAATATAACCACAAAATGAAACCCATAAACCTAATCTTAACCACTAAATTAAAAAAACAGAAAAAACTCAATAGTTAAAACCGTTGTGCGAATCCGGTCACAATTCTCAGAAATTTTTCGTTCATTTTAAAAATTACTCTATGAAAAAAAAAATAAAAAAAAATTACAAAAAAACAACTAACCAAAGTGTGAATTTGATGAAAGTTCTAAACCAAAGTAATAAAGAAAATATATATAAAAATATACTACATAGGCACTGGTGTAATATTAAATTAAAAATAAAAAAAAAAAACAAAAACAAACGTAGCTAGTCATTTCAAATGTTAAAAACAAAACAAAAAAAATGGTGTAACTACAAAATATAAAGAAAATAAGAATTAAATTTAAATAAAATAGAGAAAAAAAATAGAAGCCCAAACGTAAACTTTGTAATAAAATAAATTAAATAAATATATAAATAATAATTTAATTATACATATTATGACGGAGAAGCACAATAAATTAGTTATTGTTGGACTCGAATTTTCAAAACAAAAAACAAACAAAATATAATTAAATTTAGTTTGTATAACTCTAAGCAATGCTCGCTGCGTCTATTCTCCTTCTCTTCTTCCTTCATTATAAGTAAAATAAAACAAAAAAACAAAAACAAAAAACATTAAAGTCTTCGAAAATAAAAAGAATGTTGTGATCTTACATGTTTTAAGATTTTTTATAAAATAAAAACACTTATAGTCCTTAAAAGGTTTTAATTTTTAAAGATGCTAACAAAAAAAAAAAACAAATACAAACTTAGCAAACAAATATGATGAAATTTTGAAATTAATAAATATATATATATATATATATATATATATATACATATATACATTCATATTTGGTTCTTCGAGTTATTGGATGTTTTTCCTTTTTACCAACCACATATACTTTTTTATGTGTTGATTTCTCTTCTCTTTTTTTCGTCGTTTAAATCATTTTAATTCTTAGCTGCTTTTCATAAGAATCAAAAAAGGAAAGAAAGAAAAAAAACTACAACAACAACAAAGCATACAACTCAAAGGAAAAAGATCCAATTTCTGAAATAACAATATATATATTTTTTTTTTATTGTAAAAATAAAAAACAAATGAAAACAAATGTAAATAACAAAAATGAGAGTGAAAGAAAATTACAATTTACATAACATATTTCAGTTCATTAATGAATAGAATTAAAAGAAGCAAACAAAATAAATAACAAATGAATGTTACAACAACAAAATCACATAAAACATAGTCTTTACATAAATGATGACATAACATACAAAATAGATACAACCAATTATTTTATTTATTTATTCTATATTTTTATTATAAGGGCAGGATCCCTCCTTTTGCTATTTATGTAGTACATTATATGAATAATATGCATTAGACTATATATATATATATATATGTACTTGCATACACATTAATATACATATAAATATAAAATAGAGAAGAAAAAACAAAAACACAATTGTTATAAATTATAAAAAGTGAGAAAAGAAAAATGAATTAAATACTTTGTCATTGTATCGAAAGAAAAGGTATATAGGTATGACCTTGAAGCATCCGCAAATCCTTGCCACAAGCAATAGAATCAGAAGACCTTGTCTTCTCTGTCACCACTGTTTTTTTATTTTATTTTGTTTTGTTTCCTTTTCGATGGTGACAATCAATTGAATTTGTCTAAATTTAAACTTAATTTTAAGTTTATAAGTTTGTTTCGAAATTCTTTGTAGATGGCAAATAATTTACTGCTAAAATTTTAGATATGATATTTCTTAGATATGACTATCTTTTGGATTAGATAAAAGAAAAAAAAACTTGCTTAGTCATAGTACGTATGTTTTTTGATGTTTCTTTTTATTTGCAACACCGGTCTGAACCAAGTATCTATGTATTTGTATTTCCTGTGTCGAAGGAAATTATAAAACAATCTTAGAAATATAGATTTTAAATATTCATATGATGATGCCAATTATTTAAAAGCCTTGAATTGGCTAGTTTTTTTTTTTCAATTCATAGGTGTCTTCCTATAAACCAGACGATTTTTTGAATGCTAAATCTGATGGTGTTACCTATACTATTTTGTCACAGATAACTCTCACAATAACCGAAGGTCTTTTGACATATACGTGTATGTATGAATCCTTGATCTGAATATTAATAGTCACTTCTTCTCGATTTCTCGTAAATAATTCAAAAAATCGTATCTTTTCCTGCGATTCAAAAAACAAAAAAAAAACCATTTCGACTGGTGCTCTCATATAAGAAAACTATAAAGTAAAAAACAAATAAAAACCCTTACCTTAAGATCCAAGCAATCAAAATTATACATGCATACATATATTCAAAAACACATACATATATCGTAAACATTAACTCGTGTAACCTAGAGGTAAAAAAACAAAATAATAATAATAAATACAAAAAAAAAACTAAAATATAAAAAATCAATGTTATGTAAACTATAATAGTCATATGTCATATACGCAAACTAAACAAAAAAAAACAAAAAATAATTCTAATTGCCTCTTTTTGCCAATATCTTAACGTGAATCTTCTTTCTTTAGTTTTTTAGTTTTTCAATTTCTTGTTTTTTTTTTTTTTTGTGTTTTTAGAGAATTTCATTCTTAGTGTTCCACTATTGCTGATATAAGTAATTAAAGAAAAAATTAACAAAAATTATACGTATAAAAACTTTCACTGAAAAAAGGAAGAAAACAAAAACAAACAAAAAATCATTATCAAAACAAAAAGAACAATAGACATCTTTAATTGTAAATATTTCACAAAATAAAACAAAAAAAAAAGAAATAAGGTTTAAATTTCTAGAGAAATAGAAATGTATGATATGAAACTCAAAAAACCAAAATATACATACGAGTATATTAAATATAAAAGAACTATAGAGGTTGGCTTATTGTGTAATTAAAAGAAAAAAACAAAAAAAACAAAAAGAAATGGAAAATTACGATTTGTTTTTTGTTTTTGTCGGATGCAAAACCAAAGCACAGATACTGTCAATGTAACTGTAATTTATTGGACATTTAACTACAATTCAGATATACACATAGGAAACAAGTACTATTATATATGTAACAAAAATGAAATATTATACTAATTAAAAACAAAACAAAAAATAAGCAAAAAGTAAACACTAATCAATTTTAGTTTATAAACAAAAAACAAAACAAAAAACAAAACTATTGTAAAAATACAAACAAAACAAAAGATCTATAAATAATTGACACAGCACGGGACGCTGGCGTCACGTGTGTGTTGTATTTATTTTCAAGATGTGTAATAAAATATACAAATTAAATATAAAATCTAATAAATGAAAAAAAAGAAGAAACAACAACAAACAAAACGGAAACATATTAATTTTAAATAAATCTAAATTATAACAAAGATTTTTTCGTTTTTTTTTATTTCTCATTAGATTTGCTATACTTCAATTTCTTCGTTGACATATAAAACGCATGTAAGTTCCATCTAATGCTACACGTTTCTCTACCGCATTAACATTTCTATATTGCAACTCCGTTGGCTGAAATTGCGGACCCGAGACTCGTTCTACAGGCCGTTCTAGTTCTGAAACCATGAGTTTGCTGAAATAATGTATTTGCAAATCGATCCTATTTTTTTACGACCTCTTCTTCAACACTTAGCTGAAATTTCGATGTAAGTTTTCCACAATTTTTTTTTCAACGTTATCATGTTTTAGGCGGTACATAATAGTAACTTTGCTGCTATATTCTTAAACAAACTACGATCCTAATCGGGCGATTTCGGATGAGAGAGCTATAGGATCATTGACTATCGTACTGTCCAGTGGTCGTTCTTCTTTATTTAGACCGTCTCTTTTTGGTGTGTTGTAATTGATTCAGAGTTTTTCATGGCTGACTGCTCGATTAAAAAACTTCTACGTATTTTGCTTTTCAGTTAAAGAGTTCAAGACATTTCTTAAAATCTGACAGTCTTATCGCCTTGTTACCTACTGAGATCAATCGCAGTGCCCATCTAGCCGACAGCTTTCTTATGCTGAAATAATCATGCAAAATGTTAATTGTTGTTGCGTACCAACAGCACCCTTTTCAGCAAATTAAAAGCAAACTGTACTGCCACGTTGAATTTCATTGTTCTTATAGCTGACAGTTGGCACTATTTTTTCCACGTTTTCCATCCGAAAATAAAAATTTAATCGAAGACTTTTCGGACCGGAGTATTGGTGTCCATACGCTCTACATAACCCAGCCATCTCAGTCTTTGGATCTTCACTCTTCTGGTTAGGTCGATGTCGCTGTACAGTCCGTAGAGTTCATGGTTATATCTCCTCACCGTCAATGCAGACGGGACCAAAAATCGCCCGAAGAATTTTTTTCTCGAAGCAACCAAGAACACCCTCATCCATTTTTAATAATGTCCATGCCTCTGCGCCATAGAGCAGGACCGGGATTATTAAAGTCTTATAAAGGGTGACTTTTGTTGTTCGAAAAAGGGCTTTGCTCGTCAATTGCCTTCTTAGCCCAAAGAAGCTGCGATTGGCAGGAGTTATTTTTCGCTTGATCTCAGCACTGGTGTCGTTGTCTGTATTTATAGCAGAGCCTAGGTAAACAAAGTCCTTAACTACCTCAAAGTTATATCTGTCGAGGATGACGTTCTGTCCGAGACGTCGCTGTTGGTTGTCCTTTTTGCTTGACAGCATATACTTGGTCTAGCACTCATTTCCCGCTTAACCCATTTTCGCCGCTTCCGTCTCAATACTCGTGAAAGCCCCACTGACATAAGGCTGCTTCCTCCCGATTATGTTAATATCATCGGCGTATGCGAGTAGATAAGATCTTGTATCGATGTTAAGAAGACTGATGCCTCTGTAGTTGGCGCAGTTCAAGAAGTTTCCTTTCTTGAAGATCGGACAAACAATGCTGAGGTTCTATTGTGGGTGGCAGTGACTCAAGTAGTAGTGAACTGGCTTCCCAATCGGAAGGTTCGGTGTTCGAATCCCAGCCATGCCCGAAAGGCTTGCATTTTTTCAGTCAACAAAAATCAAGTAAGATGTCTATTTGACTATTTGTTGCATTCTAAATAATAAGCCAGCTCTCACTTAAAATTGATTCTCCCCATTAAATGCTGGATGCCACCCATGGATTCGTCCGACCATATTTTAGAGACGAGTTGGTGTATGCTCCTTACTAAGTCATCGCCTACCGCTTTGAAGGTCTCGGCCGTCAGGTGGTCCGCTCCAGCAGCTTTGTTGGACTTCAGCTTAGGTATTGCTTTATTCACTTCATCCAGGTCGGGTGGATGGAATTGTTGATCATCATCGTCCAGGTTGAAAGGTTGATTCTGCCTGACAGCGGTATTTGTTTCGTCATCGCCGTTATACAGTCTACAGAAGTAATCTTACCAGATTCTCAGCATTTACTGCTACTACGATGTTCCTTTGTTCATCGCTACAGGCTTCGGTTTCGGGTTTGTGTCCATGGCATATTTTTTTTTTACCTTTTGGTAAAACTTCTGAATCTCATTCCCGGGGCAGCATCTCTCGATTTCCTGTTTTTAAATTGTATCAACAAAATTCCAAACACTTTTAATACAAATGGCTGTCAAACCCAAAAAAGAGATGAAACCAGAGATCGTCTAGACCCAATTCATTTAAGTTTGAAAAAAAAAATAGCAGATCATCATGCTGCGGTAATGTGCCCCATTTACTGTAACTGTCTTCCCAGCCTCTCCGGCCTTCGAAAAACTACGGGCCAATGATGCCGCCAATGGGTTTTTCAGTCCCAAGAAATTAAAATTTTGTTTATTTACGTACCCAACCATCCAAGGATGGGCTTCTTCGGAAGAGCCAATTTCAATGAAAAATTGTCCTGGCGATCCAATATCCAGGTAACAAATCAGCGACGTCGTAGATGGTGCAAAGGCTTCAATTGTATCGTAATTTGGATTTTATAGACGTGCAAATGAAGATCAACTTTTAAAATTCGCCCCGAAGTGCCCAATTGATAACTTCGGCGAAGAATTGAGGTGCCTGGCTGGTTTTGAACACTTTTTTCACACACAGTGATGATGTTTGAATGTGCTGGCCGAACATGCTGATATGGAGTTTGAACCGATACCGAACCAGTTTCTTCAAAACGCTTCACCATCGCGCCCATTCCGGACACACTATACTGTATGACATTTGTCTATAAGATCAACCACATTGACAGTAATTCACAGCCAACATCCACACTATCTCTTGGCTCATCCTTTACATATATGTATGGATTCATAGATACTTTCAGTTACCTTCTCTGCCTGCTACATACGAGTAGCTAATGAGTACAATTAATACGCACTAATTTATTGTTAAAATTTAGAAACTTTATTTGGTAATAAAATACGTACATATGTATAATTTTAAAATACTCGTAGCTTACACTATCTATATATCAATAGTCAAATGGGGCTCAATTTACCTATAAATAATATAAAACAAGGCAACTCTTTGGTCACCCAAAAACTCAATGAAAACCAATGCAACACATCATCCCAGTTGCCAGACTAGAAAACATTTGTCTTTCTTATTTCAAATTAAAAATGAAAATTAAAGAAAACAAAATATTTAATAAATTCGCAAAATGTATTTTAAAGATACTAATTCCGTCGACGCACTTTTCTTCGATCGGAAGTTTTTCTCACTGTTGTTGGTCGGTAGGTGGGAAGATCAATGTGGACGAACTCCCGCACATCATTAAAAGGCTTCAATGCCCGGGATTCTGTCATATCGTTGGCATAGTACATCACCTCATTGTAGGATTGCGTTTCACTGCTACTTTGTTTGTTTGTTGGATTGCGCATAAGCTCGAAAATATTTCGATGACTTTCAGATTCCGCAGGCATTAAGTCGTAGACTTTGGTGGACTTTTTCGCCTTACTCGTGGCATTCAGTTGACGTCGAAACTTCTCTTCCTCAATCCGAGGAATATATCTGGGCTTGCGTTCTTCCCTGTTGTCATCCTCTTTAGCGCCCAGATTGAAAAACTTTGGAGCCTGCACTGATATTAGTGGCAGGAGCGTCTCTCTGGCATATCTTTCCGCACGTTCGAATAGCTCGCCAAGCCTAAAGGGCAATAACTGCACGGTGATGGCTTCTGAGCTATTTCCTCTAGCTGTGTCTGTATTTGATTTCGAGCCTTCATTTGGGAATTTCTTTTGACGGGGTGTCGTAGATCTTAAAAGTGGCTCAACGATTTCATCTAGACTATCCTCCGTTTGTAGATTTCGACCTTTGTTCATCGTCAAACGACGATCCTTCAAAATAGGCTCAAATATTTCGGAAATTTCTGATAAGGCTCTACTTGTCTCTCCAATTTCCTTATCCAGCGAGTTACCTTCTAAGACTGAATGCCAGGAATCCTCGGTAGTTTCACTTATTTCATGTGTGTTGTTTAGTTTTCGATTCTCTGACTCTAACGTGACCTCGTCTTTTCTTCTTTTAATCACTTCGACATCGTCAGTTGGTTCTTCGGTTATTGGTTTTTCTATTGGATTTTCAGTTGTGAAGGTGCCATAGTCGTCTTCTTCAGGAAGCTCACAATTTCCCGGAAGAAGCTTGAAATGAATTGGGTTCCCAGAAGAGAGCTTCACTTGTGGCTTACAATATGAATGGCTTCGTCCAAAACTATCAGTCAGAAGGACTTTATCAATATCCCAATGAGGTAGGCCTTTCGAAAGCCATCCACTATAGGATTTGTACTGTAAACTAAGGCTTGTTGGAAAGCCTAAAGCTGGATGAGGAACGATAATTTTTGAAACAATGTCTCCTGCAAAAAACTCCGTGTCATCCTTTCTGCAAAGAAAGATGAAAAGGGATTCAGATATTTATATGAAAGCTGTAAACGACTTTCAGTACTTACTCAGATATAAGGAAAGTTTCATTTAGTCCAGCATCACCCTCAAGTGTAGCTTCTATTCGACCAATGGTCCTTAACGGTAGGTCATTAAAGGAATTGAAAATCTGAATCTGGAATTGATGAGCACAGAAGGGCTCCTCTTCTCGAGTTACCAAATACAGCTGCCCGCGACCGGTTGATCGGTCAGCATAGTAACCCATGTTACCGCACTTGGATCCATTACTTGTAGCATTCGTTTCGTATTTTGAACATGGAAAGCATTCACCTTTCAAAAAGTCATCGTAGCTATTACAAGGGAAAGCCGGGAATAGACATCTTGGAGCTACCGAATCTATGAAGAATTTGTAAGCTCGTCGGTGGTTACAAAGTGATCGACCTTCCTCATCCTCTGCATTTTGTGCTGTAAAAAAAAATTAAAAAGAAACATATTTCAATATCTCCCTTAAACTTACACCAAATGAAATCTGTCACAGCTCCAACAAATAAATTCGAACAGCCATTTTGTACTCGTCCTCCGTTGGGATAGAAGTCCACATGACCCATTGGCTGCCAAGATCCAAGTCCGCCCAAAATCAAATTTTCCCCATTTGAATGGATAACATCGACAAAAGTTGCATCGGTGCTGTCCAAACGAACTTTCGGATGCTGAGCTTCGAAAAGTGGACCCGCAGGATCAAGGCCAGTAATACGACTAAGCCCAGGCAATTCATTTCCAGCAAATCCGGAAACATGTGCTCCTAAGCTAAATCCAATCAAGTGAGTCTTTGAAAGATCTAGACCCTTGTGCTCCTTTAGGTTCTTAATGAGCATTGCAACTTGTTTACCAACAAGTCTTGTATTAGCCGCCGCTTTGACATAGTTTGGAAAGATTGCCCCATTCGACCAATCTACACAGATGACAATGCAGTCCTCAACGGCCATGAGAGCAGTTTTCATTTCGTAGATCCAAACATGCGGACAAGCTGAACCAAAGCCATGAACTATAACGCGGACCGATAGTTGTTCGAGACCTTGCAGATCATCGATGGTAAATGGTGTCCTTGTCAGATGTGTTGTCGGTTCGCTTGTCGTATTTTGAGTTGTTTCTTCTTTGGTGGTGAACGCAACTGTCATATTGACAAAAGGAAGCTCCATCAGTGGTTCGTCGCTCCTTATTAAAAAAAAAATAGATAAAACTCGCAATCAATTTTATTACAAGAAATATGACATTTAAAATATTTTCATTCCGAATCAGGAACTCTCTAAGGCTGATGCTGCAAATAAAAGTAAAGAGCTAATTAATTGAAGGGACTTCTCAGCTTTTCGTAGAACAATAAATAAACGTTCAAGTAAATGGCTGCTGTGGCAACATTCACCTCATCAACTCAGAGAAACTGAAGCACACTTAGGTCCTTAGCAAGAGCTTTGATCCGATGACTTGTAAAATCTTTCCTCTTGACAGCAGAGGAGTTGTGTCAAACTTTCCCTATTAGGGCAGGTAAAATTAGAAACATATATTTGTGACAGCCAGACAGCCAACGAATAGTATATACGAGTAAATTCCTTGACTGCCGACAGCAGCTTAAACGACAGGACATCGTTTTTCGAACAGGCCCCGTTTACGCACACCATTCCATCCACAAAACTACTGATTAGTCCACGGCATGTTGTCTGGCTAGTTTACAAATGTCGTCGAGAGCTGCGTGTCCATAGCACTCTCAATGCAAATGAAAATCCCCAAAGCGTACCTCTTCTTGTCGAATCTCAAGTGCCCTCCGCATGCCCTTAAATATGAAAAAAGTCAGATTGATAAGTATGAAGATCTTGGCCACCGTGTTGTTATCTTTCCGATTTTCGCCATACAGGCCGCCCTTACTGTTCACCAAAGGCTTAGTATGTATGTCATCCATAGGATAGCTGTAACGAACCTCATCAGAGTTTAAGTGAGTTTATTTCGTAAATAGATATCTGCCATCGGTGCCAGGCGATTTGATGCCGTCAAAGGTAGCAAGAGCGTATTTGACGAACGGATTGTGTTAGTTAACCAAATAGTACAATTCCCCATATCACAGAAAATTTTGAATTCCAATTTTCATAATTATATAATACGTGACTTAACCGACAACATTTACCGCATAGTGAAGAAAATATAGCAGCGGTAGCAGAGATCACCATGATGAATCGATTTGGCGCCGTTCTCAACAGATTGGCTGGTCATATGCAACAACTTGACGTATTTCACGTGATAATCTTGGTCTCAAATCATACAAAATTCAATTCGTGCAAGAACAGAAGCCGACCTTCCAAATTGCCTCCGTTTCAGTCGCTGGGCTCTTGAAAAGTTTTTAGAAGATCCACTGTTTGTGACCAAATTTTGTTTAGCGATGAAGCCTATTTCTGAAATTAGCAAAATAGCCATATCGGTCCATATTCCTTCAAAACTAAAGCCGACAATGACGGAAAAAAACTAAAAAATTGAAGCCAGTGACTCCGATGACATTTGGTTCCAACAAGACAGCACCACTTACCACACAGTCCGTAAAACCATAGCTTCATTGCGAGAACGATAAGGCGAACAGATAATTTCATCCTTGGCACCCGGGAGCGTGTCATTGCAAATTCGAACTTCAGAATATGCCATGTTAGCAGCAGTGATGACCAACATTATCA
The DNA here is from genome assembly GCA_928272305.1 of Volucella inflata. Lineage (NCBI taxonomy): Eukaryota > Metazoa > Arthropoda > Insecta > Diptera > Syrphidae > Volucella > Volucella inflata. The sequence goes on from OV743719.1 coordinate 78,605,988, forward strand.
ACAAAAATGAGTGTAAGGAATAGTTCTTTTAACATATACAGGGTGAGTTTTTTAACTTGAGACATCCAAATTAATGTTTCAAACAAAAGTCACAAGGTTCTGAAGGGGACATAAGATGGTGACCACGAGTTTGACATTGAGACCCATTTGCACGGTCAAACGAAGGTCACTTTTGATTTTTCAAATGATAATTCCTGATTTTCATTGCTCAGTCGCATTGCTCGTTGGCTTGTCATTTTTTTTCACATACTGGTTTTAGCATAACCCAGAAACAACGACGTGGACGGTAGCAGTATTTTGTTTCCTTCGGGGTGATTAATTAGGTGGGTCCCCTTGCCTCCCACTGTTGCATCATTGAATTCTTCCCATTTCGACGTTTATTTCCCGAGACTATTTCAACAAATTCTCTAAAATGTGACCTTTCACTTCAATACACTTGTCTATCCGCGCTCTAAATGAACCAACAGAACTGAGAAGTATTTCTGGCGTAATTTTCCGGCAAGTTTCAGTTATTCGTCTTTTCATATCCTCACGTGTTGTTGGCTTTTTTCTGTAAACCTCACTTTTCAAGTAGCTCCAAAAGAAGAAATCAAGTGACGTAAGATCAGGTAATCTAGCAGGCCATTGCCTCGAACCCCCTCGTCCGATCCATCGTTGATGGTAAACATTGTTTAATACGCCTCGGGCTACTTGGCAATAATGGGCTGGACAACCATCATGTTGAAACCACATTGTTTGTCGCAACTCCAATGGCAGTTCTTCTAGTGATACTGGAAGATGGTCCCGCATGAAGTTTGCATACTTTTCGCCATTCAAGTTGCCTTCAATAAAATATGGACCTATTCATTTATCCCTGCTAAAGTGCTCATTGACAAAAGGAAACCCGGTTGCGAAAATCCTCACTAGAAAGTTATTGATGCATTGAAACATGATAAGGATGGTATTTATACCGACGTAATATCTTACAGGCAATCGTTTGAAAAATTCCTGATTCACAACTTATTTGGCGAGTGCTAATGTGGGGATCGTGTGCAACGGCAGCTAAAACTGCTATTTCATTTTCCTCAACAGCCAGCCTATCTGAAAGATTCCTTTTCTTTGGTTGCACACTTCCTTCACCAGTGAATTGTTAGATGACCCGATAAAAGGAAGAGCGCGATCGTATCTAGTCTGGGAAACGTTGGGCGTAAAGAGCAACAGCACCATCGATGTTCCTTCCACTTTCTCCATAAATCAATATCATTTCAATTTTCTCTTGAATTGAAATAGCCTGCATTACTAATCTTGAAAACGTTACTAATAATAATCAGTTCCTCAAAACAAATATCGAACTTCTTACACCCTAACAACGTTGGAAACCGATTAATGATCTAGGTGTGCCAGTGCAGCAGTATCCATCACTGAATGAATAAGACCTCTTCGACAAAGTCGTGTGCCCCATTGAGGAATACGACTGAGCAATATAAATTGGGAATCATCATTTGAAAAATCAAAAGTCACCTTCGTTTGACCTTGAAAATGGGTTTCAATAGGGGTTTCCATTAAAAAATCAAAAGTGACCTTCGTTTGACCTTGAAAATGGGTCTCAAGGTCAAACTCGTGGTCACCATCTTATGTCCCCTTCAGAACCATGTGACTTTTGTTTGAAACATTTTTTGCGATATTGCGTATTGATCGAGTAATTTGGATGTCTCAAGTTAAAAAACTCACCCTGTATACATCTAAAATGGTCACCCCTTATAAGCGAACAATTTTCATGTAATCTTTGATTCGATCTCCATTAGCTGGGAGGAGAGAAGAAGGTACTGGAAGAAGAACTGGAGATCCTGTCAAAATGCTGCCCTTACAGTTAATAAGATAACCAAATTATAAGGAGGGCATGTACGCGAATGCTCCAACCGACGCGGTAAAAGATAGACCTTAGCTAATGTGGTGCTTGAAGATGGAGGTCAGAAGACACTTCAGGATTAAAAAGGAATCTAAAGTACAATTTATGTACTTGTACTCAAAGTAAGATATAAAATCCTGAGGTAGAAAGTAGAAACTGAAACTCTTAGAAAATATTTCCAATATGGCCAAGATGAGAAAAACACTCTTCATTTTCAAAATAAGTTTTAACAAGGTCTGCCATTTTTTCTCTCACCTATTTTTCGTTGAATAAAAATAAAAGCTCGTATTGATTTCTTCCGGAGGTGATGGGAGCATTTCCAAGTAGCTGAACGGTCCTGAATCGTCAAAACAACCAACTTCATTGTAACATACTCGTTTCACGGCTCTTTTCTTTCTACTTTTAAACAAAATTATCAACAATATAGTACTTTTATTAGTTGGAAAAAAAAAAGCAATATTCCTGACCTCTGATGTGTTTGGCGACTAGTTTCCCATTCTTTGACCGATTCCTGTACGGCTTGTAAAAGTTTTCTATCGTTGATTTCATCCAAAACCTCTTGTTGTGGTGTCCGCCATCTAAAGTTAAAATCTGCAAAAGAGCCCGAATTTGAATCTGTTTCTTTGAATTATTGTTTTTGAGAAGAGTACAATATGTTATAGGGGATAAAGATTGAGATCACAGTAAATCATAAAGGATTCCCTTCTAAGGTATTCAAAAACAAATAGAAAGAGTTAGATCACTTCCGAGTTTAAGAAAAGTATTAGATTAGGAGCACATAAAGATGTCATGACTAGAGACCTCATATTTAAAGAATGATACCATCTTAGAGTATAAAATAGTTTTCTCATCCATAGTGAAATAACAAGGGCTGAGGAGGAACGCTACAAAAAATTTGCATAATCATTCATCAACTTGGAGGCATCAAGTCATACAAGTTATGTACAGCTCAAAGTTACAAGAGCGACCATGACATTTTCATTTAAAAAGGTGTTTCCGACGTGTTTACTTCTTGCATTTAATTATCTATTTGGTGTTGCTATCTATAGCAACAATTTGACCTTTGTCCCACCGTTATTTTAAAACTTTTGCGAAGAAATATAGCCTACACCCGTAAACACCCAGCTGATAAAGCAGCTCGAAGTTTATACTTATTGCCTAAAACTTTATGTTAAGGAAGGGGCTAAGTTAAAATGAAGTGGTTTTGTGAAAACCTAACCTGCCAATTCTAGGGACCCAATTGTAGCCACATCATAGAGAAATCAGTTTTTCAATAATTTAGCGGTCCGTAGTCAACGATCAACGTAAATAATGATCAGAGAAATTTATTCGTTAGCTCCTAACTCTAAACTGAAAACAGCTTCCTCCATTGCGTTGGCAAGCAGACGAACTAAGAAATAAAATATTGGGGGCTAATGAGAGCATAGTGAGAAACAACACCATCAGTGAGTGCTAAGCTCCACAAAACTATGAGGGATGATTTCTGTGACCAACTAGGTATCGCCACTATTGGCGACTGATGAGCGATTTCAATGCGAAAGTAGGAAATGACAAAAAAAAACGCTTTATCATTGGAAGCACACTATTGAACAGGTGAATTTCTACTTTAGTCAGCGAATATCGAACCAGATCGATCAGAAAGCGATCAGCCGGCTCTTTTAAATTTACACACGTCAGTAAAAAGCATGAGTAGACTTTGCTATAGAACAGGGATCTTCATCAATATGCCTTTGTCCTGCATCCGTCAACAACTACGAGTATCACTATAATTTGGCGAGGAAACCCAAGTTTGATACCGGCCCACGTAGAGATCGCCACGTGTGTCAAAAAATATGGGACCATCTTGCATAATCACCATCGACACTCGTGCAAACACCGACTAGCACAAGAAGCCTCTGAAAAAATGTTGTTTCATTTCCATCTCCAACACTTAAACAAGTCGGGAAGGTAACCTACTTCCTCTGTTTTGGAAGTGTGATGTTGGAATATGAAGCCGCAGATCTGAACGTCAACAATATAATCAATAAACAAAAAGTTGTATTTATATAATAAGTAAGTCTTCAGTGCCTAAATTAAGCCCTACGAAGGGCTACTTTAAATCCAACGTAGAGTTCGAGTTCTTGGTTGGGCGTGGTTGGTAGAAGATTTATGCGCAACGTCTTAAGGATCTTCAAGCAAGCCGTATATCGAACGAAAGAGATTAGTCGTACGAGATTGTGCAATTATGGTTCAGGAATTTAAAGACAGTGGATTGCTCACACTTTACTGCGGGAATAATAGGTTCTAGCTGAAGATAACTTAAGTACGTTGGAGAACTCAGATTGCAATGGCAAACGGGTGTTTTGGAGGACATGATTCATTATTTATAAGAAGAAGCCTATCACAAGGAAAACGGGGTCCAATCATAGATCACATAAGCTTCTTCACACCACCTACTCTGCAGGGATAAAGTCTTTCTTAATGGAAATAAGTGAATGAAAAATCTCTTCCGATAGCCTTTATAATGCATGGCATCCGCGTCAGTCAAATCTGTTCCGCATGCAAACAGACATTAAAAATTCTCTCATAACACAAAAATAATTACATTATAAAGTGGAGTCTAAGACAAGAAGTAACTAAAGTTTAGCGGAACTAATCACTTTCTTTAGACAAATCGGGGCTCTGCTATAAAATAAAATGTTCCAAAGGAAATTCAAACCACCAATTACGAAAACATGCCTGATAAAGATAACCAACTTTTGATATCCGTAAACGGTAGGATAAATAATTTCAAAAAACCAACCTCCCAGATATTGCATGAACAATTTCCGGTAGTAGACTCACTCAATATTTATTCCCCATCCACCCACTTACCTGCTGCAAATGTGTGTATCGCAAAACATGCAATGAATACCACTACAGTTCCGTGCATCTTGAATCAGTAGATACGAGTTCGAGTTGAGTTGAATCTTTGTGTTCCCAAACAAATTCATTAAATGTCTTAGCGATGTTTTATTTGTACGCGTACTCGAACTATGCTTTGGACAGCATTTATCGGGCGTTTGATGAAGTATCTGTATTCGTATATTGCCAGAGTATCGGCTGTTAGCACTGGAAGCGATTACGTAAACTGCGCTTTCATTTTTTCAAAATCACAAGTGCTAACAACGGTTAAACAGTTATTGGGCTTTTAATTCTTATTTATGACGATTTAAGATGTTTAATGTCGCTTGTCACCGGGTTTAGATTTGGATTATAAACTTCGAATTGCCCGTCATTTGGCAGATACTATACGGTAGTCTGTTCGTCTGAATATGCGTGAAGAAATAAATACAATAAATAAACAAAACAAAACAAAACAAAACAGACGCTTATTGTAGTGCAGCACTTGAAAATGAAAGTGTCACTTTCACACTGTGGTTGGCGGTTTGGTGGTGTTTGGCTTTAAGCTGCGTCTGGCCTCGAATGTTGGCAGTTTGGCGCACAAATTTGGTTGGCTTTCACTTGATGGAGCACACTCCAACTTGTTTGCTTCCACCAAGTTGGACGTACATAGGTCTGAAATAAAAAAGAAGAAAGAAATAATAATAATTACAAAAAAAAAATCACTGTTTACCCTTTTGATGGATTATTTCGAATTTCAAATTAACAATGGCAATGGAATCGGAATTGACGCAGGTCAAAGACTTTAGCTAATTTAGTTAGGAAAGTGTTGTGCCTCATTCATATGAGTTTTTCATTCATTTCTATTTTTTTTAATTTGCAATTTTTTCTTGGGATGATTTGAACTTGAGTGGAATTCATTAATTCCGATTGAAAAGCATGGAATAGAGTTAAACGATTTTCATGGTCTTGTATTGGATCGCATATTTTGCATGGCGTTTGCTCATTTCATTACCTGTTTCCGATTTTTTTTTTCTACTATAACTAACTCCTGACGTGCATGCAAGCTACTGGTCCCCATAGATATGAGTAGTTATACTGAAAATGACATGCAGATTTGCATCGGTTTTGAGAGTATGAAAAGTACAGTGTCTAAGAAAAACCAAGTTTAAAATATGATGTTTTACGGGATGTTTTCGTCCCGTTTTTAATGAACCAAAATATAAGGATTTAAGGTCAGATTTTTTCCCTCTTTACGATGCTTCCCAATTTGAATCGATATCTGGATTAACACCGCAACACTGTTACCAAGTTTTCTTCGTATATCGAGTTTCAGTTCGCAATAACTGAAATACGATACATATGTACATATGAACGTAAATAATCTACTATCTGGGCAAGTAGTTCAAACAACCATGCATCGAAGTGCTGTGAAGCGTAGTAATGGGGAGATCCGGAATGAGTCTCAGTTAAGGTTCGGGACAGAGTGCAGCAATTGGAGCTGTGTCTACCCACTTTTTGGAAGATTTTTTGAGAAGATCTTGGCTAACAGATCCAGTTCGTCGCGCAAAAATTAAAAACCCTTCACCATCAAAAACAACACTACTCTTGATCGTCATTTTCACCAAAAAATCGAAGCTTATTTCTGGTTAAATTGCCGGTCAACAAACAAAATTGTTGCATTTGAAGTGAATTAAGTCACCGTACCAGTACAAACTTAATAAGTCACCTTTTGGTATGCTCTATAGGCTTGTGGAATCATTGGTTTGAATTTTTTCAAAAAGATGCCGACCGAACGTTACAGTTAATGGAGAAGACCATAGACCCATAATTACTTTGCTTCTTGGTAGTGATGTGACGTGAACTGTGGTTTTAACAAAACAGCGTAACAGGGAAACATTCAATGACCGCATAATGGACTTGTGAACTGGCCTCTAAAATTTTGTGATATAACACCTTCGGGTTATTTTCTATGGAGGTATATACTCGTACATCCATATATATTAATATATTCGTATGTAAGTCAATACGGTAAACCAGAGACGACGGAAGACTGGGAAGCCAATATTAGTCGCGTTATCATAGATAACATTCCGCAGCTACTATTGTATAAAAATATACCTTGAGATTGTCTCTAAAACCCAAGACCATTTTATTATATTTGAAATCACTTTTTAATGACAAAATGAAAAGCCCTCTACAGGGCTGGCATGGAGTTTTACTCAACAGGCAGATCGGCGTACTGGCCCTCGGATATCGCCGAAACACCCTATCTGATAGACTTCTTTATCGGAAAAGTAGTAAACGCTGGTTACGTCAAAGTTGAAGAAAGTTTCGATCTCTCTTTCGATCATTCTTTCAGTTGATTATCCTTTCATTGTGCGAATCCTTGGTTAAGAAACAAAGACCCCCACAAAAAACTCACTGGGAAGACTTCCGAATAAAGTTGTCGAAAATACTGACTTAAAAGTACCGCTTAGAACGCCGTATTAACTTGAAAAAGAAGTTGAAGGGTTTGTTGAAGTCATACAGCTGGCGGCCTGGAATAACACCCCACGCGAATCGAACAAAGTTGCCAGTATCGGAACAAGATACCCGCCGGAAATCAGGGAAATGATGAGGAAGAAACGAAGAGCGCGGAAAAAGTGCCATGAAACTCGAGCTCAAAAAGATAAAACGTTTTTTAATAGGCTCTGCGACTTGTTGAAAAAATCGATCAAGGACTCCAATAACCAAGGTATTAATAACTACCTAGAAAGCCTCACAGCGACAAAAGATACCAATTGCTCCATATGGAGAGCCGTTAAAAGTCTTCGAAAGCCCCAAATACACGTGGCGCCAGTAAGAAGAAACCACGATGATTGGGCGAAAGAATATAAAGAAAAAGCTAACGTTTTCGCCGACCATCTTGCAGAAACGTTCAAACCATTCGACGTGGAAGTGCTTCCAGAGAATGTTAATACGCCAGACGTGTCGACGAACCTTCCAATGATATCAAGTCATACAGCATAGAAGCCAACACTTTACTGTCGACCAAGTGCATCGAATAACCGATGTAATTGAACGTGCTCTAAGCTAGTCTGTTCAGGCGCATTCTTTGACGTTTTGCAAGCCTTTGATAAGGTATGGCACGAGGGCCTGATATATAAACTTCGACAAGTCCTACCCGAGAAATTATCACATATTTTAAGTTCATACCTAGATGACCAACTCTTCCGTGTTAGACACAGAAACGAATATTCCATTTTTCAGACAATAAAGGCGCGGGTGCCGCAAGTGAGTGTAGTTGGCCCTCTGCTATATTTGCTTTTTACCCGCGACATACCACAAACGGACAATACTGTGCTAGCCACATTTGCGGATGACATTGCCATTTTGGCAATAGCCAAAACCGTCGAAGAAGCAACTGCTAAGTTGCAACGCGCCCTTACACGGACTAACAGTTGAACAAAGACTTGGCGAATCGCGCTTAATGAAAACAAGTCTGTCCATGAACTTCTCTAGAAAATGGACAATCTACCTGTGTTTATCAACGCAGTACAAATTCTTTCGCGAACGAGACCAAATATCTTGGTATAACACTCGACGCAAAACTTAAATGGATAGCGTACGTTAAGAAAAAACGTGAAAAGCTTGAGATTAAGTAAAGAGACATGTACTGGATTCCTGCAAAGTATTCGAAGCTCAGCCTAGAAAACAAATTACTGCTATATAAGTAAGTTATAAAACCGGACTGGACATATGGTATACAGCTCTGGGGTTGTACCAAAACTAGTAACGTTAACGTCTTACAGACATTTCAAAACAAAGTTCTAAGGGGGTTTGTTAATACACGGTGGTACATTAAAAACGATGACATCCACAGAGACTTAGGCGTCGAAAATATTCAGAACGGAATTAAAATGTTTACGGGAAAATACTACAAAAACATACGAATATTTCTGTCTAACAGATCCTTGACGAGACAAAATTAATGCGCCGTCTGAAAGGGACTAAGCCTCTTGATCTAGCGCGGTGATCAGCCGCGCTGAGTTTTTAAAGTAAGCAGGAAACTTCAATGGAAAATCGCCGGCAGAATATCTTACTAAAATAAAATAAAACGCGATAGAAGAACTGTTTGTTCAGTGTGAACTCAGTCGTTGTCTGCATAAGGGAGGTATTTTTTTTTTTAATTTGTAAGAATCTCAAACTGCTATAAGCACCGGGCTTATAGTGCTATGAAGATTTCTCACCTACCCGCAAAAAAAACAAAAGGTTTATGAATAGATTTCACACTAGTTTGACGTTACATATGTGTATATGAGATAAAGCTAACAATTAGAATGAAACCATTCCGCTTCCAAATAAATAAAGCCGCTTTTGAGGTCAATGTAAAAGAAGAGCAGGTGCTTGAACTTTGTTCGTCCCTCCGACTTAGATGATTTCATGAAAGGATCTTCCCTTTCACAGCTCTCTGACTTAAAGCATTAAACCCCTTGAATTATGGCATACCTGGTGTCTATGTTGAATGAGTTTTAAACCAATGGCAAAATTGCAATTTCGGCTCAACAGATAGATCCATCATAAGCAAAATTGCCGAATTTAGAGCGAGAACAATCAGCAAATGACTCATCAGATGCCGTAACATCCACAAAAATGCACTGTATGGAGTTGTTTGTAGGCTTGGCGTTATTCTTTTAGAATGAGGGAGGACCGCTCGTGGTGTAAGAAAGATAAGTAATAAATACATGTTTCCAAATTTATTTGATATCGATATGACGATTTATGGTACCATCAAGATGCGGCTACGTGTCATACTGCGACCAATACATTATTAAGGCCAAAGTTTCAAGAGAGAGGTTTCAGGATTAAACATAAAGATTTTGCGATCGGTAAGTCATAATAAAGCTACGGCTCGAGATGGTTTAAATTTTGGCCGAAGCTTTGTTATTGTCACTCTCGGTGCTCATATGTACATATGTATGAGCAAATGCACGGAAAACAGACACTTTTTTTCAATTTACTGGATTGTGCGAATAATTGAACTTTCAACACAGAAACGTGCAGTTCAATCAGTGCATTAAAGCGACCACCTACAGGTAGCCACATCAGCATTCCAAACTCCAAGTTAATCCTCCTTTCTTGTCATCATTCTTATTTTTTCAGCATACTCGTATTTGTAAGTTGTTACTACTTTTGGCTTGGCAATGGTAACCAAAATTATAAAAATTCGAATACGGCGGGCTCGACTTCAATTCGTTATTTTGAGCCAAATTTGATTCTAAATTTTGAGGGAAATAAATGCAAGGAGTACTGAAAATATTGAGCGCATCTGTTGGGACCAACCCAGATCAATCCATTCCATACCGTTCGCAGTGAACGGACATCGCTCAAGCAACACTGTGGTGATATTAGCGAACAAATCTCAGCTAACACCGAAATAAGCTCAGATTGACTCAAAAATAAAACATAGGTGAACATTTGAAGCGTCAAGTGTCTCAAATTAGTCTCTGGAAATGATTACACAAAAATCTTATTTTATCGCAAAATCGTCTTTTGCTACAAAGCTCATTTCTGGCGGCTTTAGCAAGAAGAAAAATATGTGCTAGTGGCCAACAACTGGCTTCATGAGATGCCTCTTCATCCAAAAAATTGACTGTTTGATATCATTTTCATAACGGTGGCGTTATTGGGCCGTTTTTTTTTTGTTGGTGATAACGGCCGCCACGTAACAGTTGTTGAAAATAGCTATCGTCATTTTCCTCAAATACAAATCAACTTCGCAAGTAAGTGAAGTCTTTGACCCACTGCTTCAATGTAAAATTTCGAGATGTCTAAGGTCCCACAGGGATCGCGATGGGCCCGTTTTGGTGTCTAGTGATGTGTTTTATGGCACACCCTGTTTAACCTAACCTAACTTAAGGTCCCAATACTTGTGGATGTTACCTTTTACTAGGCCCTTTTCTTTTCCGCTGTCCCCTTGGCTTTGACTTTAAATGGGAACTCTTCAGACCGGTCAAAGGCATTCGTTTTATGTTCCCGTCTTGCATAAAACAACTGGAAAGAAAATTCATTTAATTCTGAACAAATTGTCAATATCGCAGTTAATATCGGAGTCATTATCTGTATTGCGTGTCCCTTTTGGTTGACAACATATACACATACTTAGTTTCGGTTTCATTTTCAACTAAGTCTATTCATGCCTCCCGTGCTTAAATGTTTCTGAATGCACCAATGATATCTCGAAGAGATCTGCCAAAGACGTTCACGTTATTGGCGTATGCAAGTTGTGTTGTCTCGCGAGTTTCACACATATTTCTCAAGGAAAATGTTGAAGAAGTCACATAACAGGGCACAAACTTACTATATCCTGTTCTTGACATCAAAAGCCTCTCTAAATTGCATTCAACCTCGTTGGTCAATCAAACGCGTTCCATTAATACCAATCTGCGCAATTTGACGAGCTTAGCAGTGATGCCAAAAGGTTTGGCTCCATATGTAGATTTTATTTTATGCAGCATTAAAACTAATTAAAAGGTTACGAGTGTAGATCTAGATCAGTCATCTTGAGCTTTCTCCGAAATCTACTATAAAGTGAATATTTGATAAAAATGGCTAGTAAGATTGTGAACAAGTGGTTTCTTGTATCTACCCAATACGACAATTGCCAGTGCAATCTTGAACACGTATACCTCTATAGATGATGAAAGCTTCTATATCATTGGCACTCTATACTTAATAAAGATTGCATAGAACGAGTACTTAAGAGATTGTGAGATACCCCATCGCAAAGGTTCTTCTAAATCTGCTTCCAATATTTCTCCGTAGCTAACACGTCTGGTGTTCCGAGCATACCTTAGCCACTTGAAGTGTTTGGATCTTTACAACACTGAAACAACGGCTTAAACCTAGGTAAAAGAAAATTCATATTCTGGATTCTGTTATCCGAATCAAAGACTTGCCACCTGCCGTTGAACCAACTAAGTTTTATATGTGACCATCTCTATATAAGAGCCCTGACTGATCTCGACATTTAAATCTCTTACAATATTTTCAGACCTACAATCTATAATTACAACTTACTAACTCACTCTTACTATGCTTTTGACGACCGCTATTGGCCCCGAGCCTCAGTCTCTCCAGTTATACCCTCCAACTTGTTAGATAATGTCTTCTTGCAGTAAGAAAAACTGCAGTGGAATAGAAAATGCTTCGAAAATGGGAATGGGCACAAGCTTTACACGACATAGCAATTTCAGTTTCAACCGCACCTTTTTGAGCGGATTCTGGTATAAGCTTTATAGTTCCTCATTGCGTCTTGTCTTTCACGTTTTTGGCGCTAAGCAAAAAAAGGCTGACGAACAAAAAAATTGTTGTCCCGGACAAAATGTCATTATTGAGGAATATACTGACAATATCACCCTGAAAGAACAGCGTTCAACTTAGGCAATGTAAGCAATGTTAAAAAGTTCTACTTGTCCCCTAGCTAACCCACTGCAATCAGAAGTTAATTCGAAGGAGAAATATTTTATTGCAGTATTTAACTCATTTAATAGATCCACATTCACTCCAATGTCCATTACTCATGGAACTTTCATTCCTTTTAAATATGTATCTACTCTGACGTTAAAAATAAACAAATGAAAACAATAAACCTGCACAGATCTTAGCTTCCAAAAGGTAAAATAAACAATTTAAGCATCACCAACTAACCGTAAAGAGAAACAACAACTTCATTCTACTAAAAAGAGAAAGATAATAATAAAACCTCTTGCCATTTATGTCATAACTTTATTGTTATTTCCATCGACTCAGTCATCGTTGCGTAAACCAATTTGATAATAAAGCCGTTTTCGGTCGTCTTGGTAAACTAGGCAAGGGTGACGTACATGTATACTTCTGTTTGTATGTAATAAATGCTAGATGCATTCCTCACATACTAATCACCGTAAAATCATTTTTCAATATTTTCGATCACAATTTGTCATTAGGTATTCCTGAGCCGTAGTGACTGTCATAGAGCTTAATACTGCCTCTAAGTATTACATATAAAGGCATTGGCTGGAGCTCACAAACTTTGATGAGCGGGCCTTAACGACTTTCATAGTTTCATAGTATGTCGCATTTCGATCAAGTCAAGTAAAAATTTTCGAGGTAGCAGTCGCTTGTAATCGCACCTTAATGCCCAGAACAGAGGACTCTAGTAATGGAGGTACTCGAAAATAGCATTCCCCTTGTCATGGCATTAACTGAGTTTTTGGCGTTTTAGAAACTATTAAAATGATTGCCTTCAAAATGGGCATAGTAAAAGTAATAAAATATATACAAATACGAATCTCGCTGTTTAGAAATTTCGCAAATTGCGACATCATTCTTAAAGTGGGCCACTGAATTAAAAACGCCAAACGCCAAACGCCAAAGAGCAGAATTTATGGTCTTAACTGGTAATGAGGATCCATGTAACTTTAAGGCGAGATCTCAACCTAATCGTACCTTAATCACTTGCAAGCTTCAAATTTAGACATTTTTCAATCAAGACAAACTCCAAAACCAACTGGGATTTACAAAGATTTGCGCCCGCTTGGTTTTAGTATGATTCAGTTCTATCACCAAAGCCTTTAGCCGAACTCTTTGAACACATTGATTCAAGGAAGTCGGGACTTATCAGTTGTTGCGATACTATTGCACAGAATATTGTTTGGGGTAGCAGCTAACGCAACGTCAAAGGCATTCATCTTCTTCATAATTGTCTGACTTGGCTATCAACAAAGCTAGTCAACATTTGTTAGTTTATCTCCATATCCATACCCAAAAATAACACTTAGTAGGTTACTCGTGCCAGCTTGAAAGATGTGTACAAAAAGTTCGAATCGAATGCAATGGAGTTAGCCGTACTCGCCAAACTTTTATTTAGCTCAGAACAGGGAAGGGTTAAGGTGTGCAAATTTAAAGTCGCACTCGTATATTAGTTTTAGACATTTTCATCTTAAATGAGAGTGCTTCTGGCAAAGTAAATTTTGGCATGTATAACTCCGGCACATATAACCGCTGGTGAATGGGCTAACTGCGCCCAATAAGTGAAGGCGAGGGTAATCATAGGTTGCTTGCAAGGCAGGATCCGCTGATTTTGCTCCTATAGGTCGACTCACTGCTTTACACTCTCAGTTATTTTTTTAATTGCCTTTAATCTTAAAAGTATTTACCGACATTATTCTCTTATGATGGAAGATATCTGATCTAACCATATTCGAGCTTTTCAACTGCGACGATCTTCCGAATCTATATGGTTATGATATGAGCAATTCTATCCTTAGTGTCCATTGTTTAGTGAAATAAACTTCCCCCGTAAATTCGTGTGAATCGTTGCATCAAACTCTAGAGAACACCATATGGCTTCCCCAGAAAGGTTGTCAAGATGAACTGATGAATCTCACTTCATTTGATTCTTGTGTGCTCGTATATATCATTAGCTGAACTCTCAAGATTTAGGCATGGGAAAACTGTCTGCGCCTTGGGTGCCGCGTTTGCTTACGTTAGACCAAAAACGTCTTCGAATGAACATTTCCAAGGCTCTTTTGGCACAGTTAAGGCGCAATAGATCTGAGTTTTGGCACCGAGTAATTACTGTAGATGAGACTTGGATACACCATTATACGCACGAAGCAAAAATTCAGTCAAAACAGTCAACTGCAAAAGGCGAGCCGGCTCCAAAAAATTAAAAACAGTTTTTCTGACTGGGAAAGTGATGGCGACTGTTTTTTTAAATAATAAAGGAGTAATCTCAATCGATTATCTTCAAAAAGGAAAAACCATTTCAGGAGCATACTACGCCTCATTACTTGCCAAGCTGAAGGCAGAAATTGCGGAAAAACGGCCACACTTACAGAAAAAGAAAATCCTGTTTCACACTTCAGCGGTTGCCATGGCGAAAATCCATGAATTACGGTTTAGGCTGGTTGACCATGCGCCTTATTCACCAAATCTAGCCACAAGCGACTTCTTTTTGTTCCCTCATCTAAAAACTGCGCTCGGAAGGCAGAGATTTTCATCAAATGAGGAGGCAATCACCTTCGTGAACAATTATTTGGAGAGAAAAACGCCAAGTACTATTAAGACGGGTTAGAGAGATAGGAGCATCGCTGGGAGAAGTGTGTAGAGTTACAAGAAGACTATATAGAAAAATAAAAAAAAAATTTGAGAAAAAATGTCATTTATCATTGTTCGGTCTGAAACTTTTCAGACAACCCTCGTTTAGTCACGGACAGGTGACTTGATTCTTACCAATATCAACCTAGTTCGAGAATGCAGTCGAAAGGCTGAATTGAATTTTATTTCAGCCCCATTATAAAATGGAATCCAAGGAAAGGAAGTTGCAGATGCACTTGTTAGGAAAATTTCTAAAAAAGAATTCTCAGAACCTGAGCCCGAATAGGGATTGCCCGCGTCCACAGTTAAAGCTGCCATGGACAGTTGAACTTTTTGTTATGCTACCTTTCTTTTTCAGCAACCACTGCTTCTAAGATCTTAGAATGCATACCATATACGTTTTAAATTCATCAATTCTATATCTTTTACACAATATGTATGAGTAACTTTCAAAGGGTTGACAACCCCTGCTTTTTGTTGTTACCGAAAAGTTTTGTTTAAGAAAAGGTGCATACAAACACCACATTGAGAAATGTTATCAAGTGCTACTTGGTTTTCAAAATGGTTTGCTTTTTATTTTAAAAGTGTAGGTCCAAAGCCACTTATAGACGTGTTTCACAAGGATTGCATCAAAGAGAACTCATATTTACTATACAAATCGTAGACACCTTTTTGCAATTAAGATTAGCGATTAAGTTTAGTGTCTTAGCGAACGTGATCGCAATACGTATACTCAATTTTAACTTTATCATAGTTTTAAGGAAGTCCAAAATCATAAACAAATTTTTTAACGACCAAACAAAAATTTAAAAATTCAAGGTCAGTGTAAAAACTTCAACTCAAAGCCACTCATAGTTTATTAAAAATTTAATTGTTAAACGTTGACTTTATATGAACGATCTTTACATGACCTAGTTCGCAAGATAATAACCAAAGACTAGATAACTATTTAACGAAGGTCAAAGGGCAAACTTGTACTCGATAATTGCTTTTCTTTATTTCATTTTTAGTTCCATGTATCAAACGTCAATTGTATGAGAGAATTTGCGTGGCTTTTAATCTACGTTCAATCCGATTGCGCGTTTATATTAGACAGCAAACTGTGGGAAATAGTAATTATGTGAAAATATTGAAAACACGAACTTTTAACCTATTGATAATAGGGAAGTCACATGACAGCGCATCACCTTGTTTAAACCCACTTTTGACATTAATGGTCTTTGCGAAGTATCGGTGAGTTCCCCATCGTTAATCTGTACAATCTTCGGCAATTAGGAATACCTACACAATACATTGTTGAAAAATCTTTTCCGCCACTTTAAAGATACTGATGTCTCTATAGTTGGCGCGGCGTCCCCTTTCCATTCAATAGACATAAAATAGTAGACCCGATAATAGATAATCTTGTTATCCTTATGCTGAAAATACTCGAAACAATAATCTCTTTGCAAGTATTCAATGCTTTGCTTATCCTCTTACCACCTCCAATCTATTTGTGGTTGTGCAATTCTTCTTCGAAAAAACTTGAAAAGCTGAATTAATTGAATCTTGTTCTGGTCACAATGGGACTGCGAGAAATAAGATCGCCAATAAATATGCTAGACTAGGCACTGAGAATGACTTCTCAGAAGCAGAACTCACGATGGTACTACCTACAATACATCCTCAGTTAAGCATTTTCTTGAAAGTTGGGTCCCTAACGAGTATGAAGATAACCATAGATAGCATGACACTTTATCCTGCAGACAGATTAAATGAATGCCTGCAGGTGTTAAAAGCGGACTTCTACTATCCTCGGTGTCTTTCGAAAGACTATTAGAGAGCACTTGTCCTAAGAACTAGAACGCGTTATAATTTTTCAATACCGCAACAGAGGCGTAATCAAACCTTAAAATTCCTTGATGAAAATATAGACTTGAAACCATCCTTGTGCTTCCATTTGTTGCATTGATTTTTTATGCCCAAGCTGTGCCACAAGGAACGTGGGAATCTTCGGATACAATTCCATTACTGTTGTCTAACAATGTAATTCGAAAAGGGCAAGCGATTTTCAGTTCCGCACCTGGAATTTAAGGCCACTTAACAGACCATCCGCAGCCGAACCACTTTCCAGTTTTAGACATTACACTGATATACATACCATATACTAAATACTGCTGTCATCCTATAAGTAAGATGGGATGGAGTTCTGATCGCTACAGAAAAGACAAGCAGGTATATTGTAAACGGACTTCTTTTTAGAGGCGGACTAAGAAAACAAGTCTACGGTTTCAGACATCAACCAACTCATCGGACCATACCAGTATAATTTCAGGCCTACGAGTAGAAGGTCCACCATAGGACAGATTTTTGCATTACAGGAGATCTTAAAAAAAGGCTCTCGAAATCTAAACACCTATATATGGACTTGAAAACCGCCAGTGATAGATAGCATGATAGCATACTCTGTAAGGATCAGCGATGATTTCTTCGAGTTTGTTTTTGTCAAAAAGGCTTTGATCTGCTGTTTTTGGATTTCTACAACATCGTACTTAAGAGAAAGACCGAAGGATCAATCTTTCAAAATATTGTTCGGTTCCAGAGCCGTTATCGACAGATCGCAAATGAGGGGCACACACAACATTGACGACTTGGACAAAACATCACAAAAGGCATGTATAACTTCTACGTAGTCAAAGACAAAGTCCGAATTGAATTTGTGCTAGAAAATATATTTTCCTGTGCTAAATATGTAATCGAATCATTGCATACGAAATGGGCAGGTACTATACAAATTAGGCAACGATATATTGGGATCGAATATTTCATGAAATTCAAATGAGTAAACATAATTAAAAAATTCCAACAAAAGATGAAACTTCTCAGAACCATTCTGCGGCTTATTTGTTTCCTTAACTACAATACAACTTTGGTTAGTTTCCAAGTTTTTTCTTGTATAAACAATCCAAGGTTTCTAATGCAAATTTACCAAAGATACATAACTTAAATGATGACTGTCTCACAATGAAACATTCGAAGAAGATGTAGTGAAAGCAGTTCAACAAACAATTTGTTATTATCTGATTCATATGATAATTAGGTTGTGACTAATAGTTCCCTTTGTAGCTTAAAAGATTGTTCAATCTATAACAGTGGAACAATAAAATTAGTAACAAATCGAACAGATATTTCGAAGAATATTTGCACACAACATCGATGTTGCAAAAGTCTACTCTAAACCTTGACACAATTGAATGTATTTGTGGTACAAATACAAGAGATTGCTGGTCTCCTTGTATCTGTTCTAAATACTAAAGTTCTATGCGATAATGACAGTGAATTGCCAATCTGCCTATAAATAACGTGTGAGAAGTTACGTGAGTAAAAACTTCTTGGAGGTCGATAAGTTTCACTTTCATAATTGCCTACAAACCGGCCTTTAACACATTCAATAGCCGATCCAATTAGCTGATTTATTATCTTAATTATTTCAGAAAACAACATGTGGCATTGGAGACCTTTTTATTTCTTTTCTTCAGTCAATGTGTTAGTACAGTGATTATTTATTGCGTTTTTCTCCTCCTAACTAAGGCAATAAATAAAAATTTGGGGGAAAATTAAGAAATGAAATAAATACACTGGAAATGTGTTGATTAATTGCACAATCAAAAAAAAAAATGCAAATTGATGTAATTGGACAAAGTGTTCCATTGAAAGGGAAACCGAGGGAAGAACTTTGATAAATATATGTGAATGAGTAACCGATACGTTGTCTTATCAGTGACTGATATTACACAGAAACGTATTATTGTAAAGCACGAGCATCTGTCACGTCATAAGACACAATGGAATAACTTTTACTTTTAGAAGTTTCAATATTGAGTCAGTCACGTTTTTTCTCGTTTCAGTACGGAAGCCCACCACTTTCACTAAGCAATCTGCTTCGTACCAATTATAAGTATTTTAGTAAACATTTTTTAAATGCAGTATAATCGATCGTACAGATATCATCACCACCACCAGATCAACGCTCTTATCTGCGCTAGCATCTTACGTGAGGAGTCGCTACAATTCTGCATGAATTTAGCCCTCAACCAACACATCTCTTCATTTGGAGTTATCTTGGACTAATTGTATCTAGTTGTACACACAAATTTGGTTTTCAATTCCTTCCTTTCCAGTTGAGAGCGCCAGCTTAAACAGGATCTCCTGTTTTCACGTGGTGAATGAATACAAAGATACTCGTATTCCTACCATCTATGTGCCCAGGTCCCGTAGACATTTTCGTTTACTTAAAATAATATCTATGCATCTCCACTATACAAAACGACCAGGACGATAGGGGTTTTATAAAGTGCTTTTGTTCTTGTACAAATTGTCAAAACCAACTCTGACTCTGCTCGGCCAATTGCTATTGCAACTATTGCTATTGAGAGCAGAAAAAGATTGTTTTTTATATTTAGATTGTCATAAAATCTAATCACACCTGATTCGAAAGCAGACACTCTACATCATGCTTGAGACTCACTTTTCAGGTAACCTGATCAGAATCAGCTCACAACCAGCTGAGTAACACAATTCTCTAAAGCTGGTATCGCTTATCGAATGTGGGGACGAATGCCGCTTTGCAATACGATATTTCTTTTATTGCTGAAAGTCATCTTATACCCATGGCCTATACCCAGTGGGGCAGTTTTTTGAAACTCTGAAAACATACATACAAAACTCTGGCGCAAAGTGGGAGAATTGGTTATTCCAAAAATCGAAAAAGATTGTCACACGCTTACCGAGTGCTTCAGAACTATCAGTCTAACCTCCTTCATATTGCAAAGAGTGAAAAGAATAATCGAACTGCATGTGCGCGAAACTGTTTTTATTGCGAGTGCGTCCTTTTTTCAAAATGCAATATTCGGCAGATCCCACGAAACTGGTCCTTAAACCAGAATTAAAAACTGTCTGTCTCACCTGCATGAGGGCTTCGCACCCTTGGATCTTCTTTAGACGCATTAATAAATTTTGCTTCCCTTGATATACTACATATATATATCGCCATCGATGGTGACGATGGCGCGATGGTTCGCTCATTGGACTATCACGCAGAGTATCCGTGGTTCAATCCCCGGCGTCGCCAATAATGTTTCGAATCGTCATCACCTTCTCGGCGGGTAATGGCGAACTCCCAAAAGTAAAAATTGTTTATGAAAAAGCTTCTAAGGAGTGCCATTCGGATTCGGCGATAAACCGTAGGCCCCGCTCAGATCTGACAAAAATGACAACATGAGCAACACAAATGAGTGTCAAGAAGCTAAGCCATGGCCCACACCGGACTGCCAGCGCCACATTGTTCTTTTTTTTTTGTTCTTTTTTATATACATATCACTGTCTGCTCTCTTAAAGCCACTTTCTGCAGAAGGCGTTGATATAGCACGCATTGGTGTTTTGATTACATTGCGCGTCGACTGTTACTTCACTCAGATCTTAGAAGCAATTTATTGTAAACAAGCATCTGTGTCTGTGGCGACAGTCAAGCTACTATTGAGTCTTTCTAAGCCTTCTTATCATTTCGAAATAAGTGAGGAAATGCAAGGTC
Source organism: Volucella inflata (assembly GCA_928272305.1). NCBI lineage: Eukaryota > Metazoa > Arthropoda > Insecta > Diptera > Syrphidae > Volucella > Volucella inflata. The sequence continues at coordinate 78,626,432 of OV743719.1, forward strand.
GAAAGCATTACCGAATCGTTTTCATTTTATTCTGTAAATCAAGGCTTCTCTGGCCATAGTCGGAAGGCCGAATTTACTGAGTTTTGCTTCGGTTCCATCATTCAAAGTGAGATCACAGAAAATGACATTGCTGATGACTTGCTAGGCAAGGTTCAGAAGAGAGTTTCTCAATACCCGAAGCTGCATTTTTGGTTGGGGTTTTTGTTTACATTTGAGTCTCATGTACGGATATGGCATGATGCTCCAAGGTACTGGCAGATCAATCAATGAGCCACTACACTTTTACTAAGCACTTAACGTGACACAATATCTTACTTCCCTTGCAATGATATTGATAATGAGACATAGAAATACCCATGCTAACATTATTGGCAACTTACTCATTTACTTATTTAAAGATCTTTTCATTCTAAATTCCAGAAAGTTAAAAGTTTGAAGAATTCCCTTAAGATTCACTTAAACATTTCCCCCACATGTCACAAAGCCTTTGGTTATTCTAGGTAAACAAATTTTAGGAAAAATGAGTTGATGAGGCAATACGGTGACACAGATCTGGGGAGAAAGATACGCCTTTCTGATCTAAGATGAGTCAGTTTTGAACAAAAATCTCCATTTAACTTAAAGGAAAGACTTTAGGCCAAAAGCCAAAGATTGCAGTCGCAGTCTTCTACGTTAACCAATTCCTACTTATACTCTGATGAATCCAAACGTAGTCGACCTACAAACTGTTGCAAAAAAAAAACTTACAAACTAAAGACAGTAAGGCCATTAACTATCCTTATGTTGTCCCCTAAGAGATAAAAATCAGCCAAGCAAAGCTAACAAAATTACATCTTACGAATAATTTCCTACAATCTTCAGCTACAATGCCATAATAATGGCACACATTTTTGTACACTCAGAAGTATCTGCACGTACGTGACAGAATTTTCACGGATTTAAATGTGGAAACAAAGTATAATAACAAGCAACTTTAAGGCTTTTAAATTACACTTCTATGTCTCACGATCTTTCATGTTTCTAGAATAGATTTGCAATGAATGTAGCTAAAAAACAAAACTGTTACCACCTTTGGTAAAAGAAAATTATATTAAAAAAAAAGGAACATACGAGTATTTTGTTGTACCCGTATTTAAGCAAATAAAACATAACTTCGTGCGGAAGCTACATAATCACTATTTATAATGCAAACATGCAAGTTAGCCGTATCAGTTGCGGGAAACCTCAACTTTGTATCCACATATTTTATTCTAAGCCCTCTCAAGTTGAGAACGTTTCCGTTAAATGCATGAAGCAGAAGAACACTCTCATCAAATCACAACGGTCATGAGATGATTGAAGTACGGATATGTGTGCCTAACAATAAGAACCAAGAAATCATCTTCTATGTATCCGTACCCAACCCATACGATACTATATGAGTATTTCCCGCCAAAAGAATAATTAAATTCTTTTGTCGGTTGATTAGGAGTTGGATACTCTTACATATTAGGTGTATACATACATACATATACTTATACATATAAGAGAATCTTCATTATATAATGAGTTAACAACATTTGAAGAAGGTTATAATACATTTCCACTAGCTTCTTATGCCTCGTTACTGATCGCCAGTATAGCACACATATGGTTGTACTGTAGATACTTACGAGTATTTGAGTTTAACAACTAACCAAAGCATTTGGATTGTCTTTTAACATTTTAACGGGGAAATCAAAAAGAAGCTTCAGTAATGACAAACTTGGATAGTCAGCACATCAGCTTTGAAGATTTATTACCTCTTACGAGCACAGCCAATATAGCATCAGAAAGTACGTTTTGCTAGTAGAAGGAGTAGGTACTTGTGCGGCTTACGCCTAGCACGTTTTAGTTACTTGGAGTGTTGTTGGTTTTTCTTCTTCTTTTGTTAACCATTAAAGCATGTATTGAGTATAATTACATCTAATAGAACATATTCCTTCCACATATCGGCAACGCTAATGTGCTGTTGACTAAATTTGCGAACCTTAGGATCATTCAACACTTTCGTGCATTCGAATATATTTCTATTCGTCTCTCTCTCGAACCTATGAGGGAATTTGAAAATCTATTGCTTTTGAAACTGCTAACAAAACTACATTTTGCAGATACCATGAGAAAAAGCATTGTCAACTGTAGTTGACATCAGTGCAACATAACTAGAGAAACTTCAAACTCCAGCTAAAGTTACGGTGTTGGCTCTTATGAATTAGACTAGAGAGCGGGTGGGTAAAGTTTTTGAGGATAGTATGGCTCATTCAAATAATATTGAAAAATTGGTGGCGAAAATCTACAATACAAGGGCATAGAAATGAATAACCCTTAAGGCATTACGATAAAGTGATACGAATAATGTTTAGGTTAGGTTGGGTTAGATTGAAGTGGCGATTGGAAGAAAAGACCAACCCAATAATACCTGTTGGCCCATTGTGATGCCACGTGGATCTGTGATCGTCCTACTCAAGGTGACTTTTAACGTCTGTGTTGCTTATATCGCTTAAGTCGTTGTAGGAGAAAGCTCCTCAATGGAGTTTTCTATTTTTGGAGAAAGCTGGACATGTATAAAGAAGATGGAGGATTGTCACTTCCTCCTCTTCGTCCAAGCAGCTTCAACAGAAGTTGTTTGTAAACATGCCATACCTTCTTGCATGTTTACCCAAGTGATAGTGTCCAGTGATGACACCTGTAACGGAACTGAGTTTAGAAGGATCAAAGCCTTAGAACGATTTAATTTGTTAGTTTGTTAAGAATATTAGCGAGGCCAAAAGGTTTATTTGTCCACTGTGAAGTTGCTTTAAGCGAATAGATGCATTAGCAACTACTTGTCGAGAGGTGTCAGGTGCAATATAACATCCAGTGTAGCCGAGGGAGCTGTACGTAGGGCGCCGCTTATGCCCAGACACGCTGTTCTTTGGACTTTACCTAGCTTCATGCAGCTAACTTCTTTGTCTAAGGCCGTCTACCAGATAAACACCCCGAAAGTTAGCCATGGACAATACGAGGCTGAAAGCCCCATTTGTTCCCGATGGCTTTTTTGTAAGAGAGTAACGCTACTGAGGCTTTCCTTACTCTTTCTTGATTATTAGTTTTAGAGATTAGTATTAGAGATTATACTCTAGGAGCTCTTTACCGAAACGGCTATAGCAACTGCACACGCAATCACCCTGCAACCTCCCGCTTCCAGGTATACCCCCAATTCGTTGACCACTAAGTTCCAGAGAAGGGATGAGTGGACATCGCCTTGCGACGTACCTCTGCTGAATAATGCTTACTAAGACTAAATATCTGCATCGCCGTTTATCCGAACAAGCAAACATAAATCCTAATTGAGGTTCAAATTTAAAATACTCGTACTTACAGTCTGTTAATAACCGTTAATAAATTTACTATAACGATGTCGTACATAAAGTTATCGTGAGGTGTCTTAAATGGCTCTAAGACTTCGCAGTATGTAATTTCTGACTTTATGATTTTTTATACACGGTAACCTTTCGACTAGCTTTAATATACGTATCACAAAGCTGGATGATGTATAGGGTGTTCGGTCGCAGACTCATATTTTAAAATTTGAATATCATAAAAATCTGTGGAAGTTGGCGTAATTTGCTCAGAACCTGCACTCCTGCTTTTTACGCGCATTTTGCGAGAATTTTGTCTTTGATTGGGCGATGTTCTAAATGTAAATTTAATTTATCTGTGGGTGCTAAGATCCGCGGAATTGCTTTTGCTCTGAATAGCTTTCAGCCAGGGACCTGCAGAATATCGAGATCCACCGAAAACATACTTTAGGTGACATGAAACATTTGTGAAGTCCAAGAATCCTAGTACGGATTAGAGCAACTACTTTGGCACTCTCAGAAACCATCGTTTACGAAATTGTAGAGAAAAAATTTAAATTGTATCCTCTTAAGATGCAATTGATGCGAAATGAAACCCTAAAGACGAGACTACGACGGGGACACCTTTGGCCAGAATGGCCACTGAAAATAGCGAATTTGTCGCTATTGAGCTCCATGAAAATGTTGTCCAATACTTGAGCACCAACGGTCTCTACATTGCCCTAGAGTTAGTATTTGGTGGTCCTTATTTAATTCCAGAGAACAAACTATAAATTTCAACTTCGAAAATTATGGGAACGTGATTTTTGATTATTTTTCTACCTCATTCGCAAACACATTCTTCTACTCATCATATCTCTAGAATCTCCATAAATTTATATGCATAAACATCTCTCATATAAACTGATCAGCCGCTTATAAGGGGTCCCGTGGCTACCGAGGCCTTCAGACTTGACCCACATAGACCATTTTCTATTTATTGGACTTCAAAAGTAAAGTGTATGCTAAAAACCTTCGCTCGATCCCGGAGCTTAAGGAAAATATCCGCCGTGAAATAAGCAACATCCACGCAAGAATTCGAATGTTGCAGCATATGACACAAAACCCGGTCGTTCGCTTCCAACAGTGTAGATGATCCGATTAAATGAACCACTTTCGGACGATACCATTTTTTAAAAAAAAAAAACTGAATCCAACAACAACAAACTATGGGAAAAATGAAAATATAACAAACGACAGTGGTTTAATGAAACATGAGCAATGTTCTATCGGAGAAGTCTCCACATTATGAAGCCCCAGTAGACAAATTTCCGGCTGAGCAAATCAGCTGTTTTCCCTATGTTCAACGTCGGTCCTCGGAAAATCGGATCTGAAATATCGGGTTTTCCAATAGGGACTTGACAACTTTGAATTTAATTTGTGAACGCACTCTTTCACTTATCATCAAACTGTCACTGTCAATTTATTCAGTAAACTCAACCTTTTTTTATCATGGTATAGTACACGAACGAGCAAAAATTCGAAGTCGATGACTGCAACTTTAAGAGCATAAGTCCAATTTTCGGTGGTAATTCTCGCCCTAGTAGACAGGCAATAACAAGTTTAGTGCAAAAATTTGAGTCTGCATATTCATTGTGTGATGTTGCCGTATCAGTGAGACAACGGGTTGGTCGAAGTGTCGAAAATATCACTGCCGTTCAGGCGTCCGTAGCAAACGATCCAAATAAGTCCATTCCACGGCGATCTCAAGAATTGGGCATCGCTCGGACCACATTATGGCGTACTATGGCCCGAATTGGAAGATATAAACTTGGACGACATGTGGTTTCAACAGGATGGTGCCACAAGCCACACAGCACACGTTACAATCGATTTATTAAAGAGTAAGTACGGTGAGCGTGTTATCTCAAGAAATGGTCCAAATGGTTTACGTTTTATTTAAAAAAAAAAAGTTGTCAAGTCCCTTTACAATCGGAGCTCAAATCCCTTACAGAAGGAGTCAACAGAAAATAATTGGATCACACAAATGCAAAACGTCAGATTATTGGCGTCTTTAACGAGGTTGATTTAAAAAACAGCGACGCAATGTGCATCAAAGGCATCCAAAAGGTACCTTTGTATTGCAACGATAATTTTTTGACGCCGCTTGATCCAATCATTTGAAACAAATAAGACATCTATCTATCTATTATTTGAAAGATGCACCGGTAGTGCTTAGGTATTGTTTGCCCCTATTAACACCATGTTAGTACATTGACAGCGTTTATAATTGATCGTAGCTTACGAAAACCAATCCCTTTTTCTGCAAGATGCCTATCTGAATCTGCAGTTACCACTTTTTAAACACTATAGTTGTTGGAAATTCAACAAAGAACACGAGTTTTCAACGTATTAACACGTACATTCTGTTAAAACAAAAGTAACGGCCATTGTATTGTAAAGATATTTTCATCGGTTTAAATAGAACGAATCATGTCTTCTAGAATATCCCAGGGCGGGCAGTGGATGCTTTGTAACACTCTTTGATATAACTGATTCTCCATGAGCATTTTCTAAAATTTTTAGTGAGTCAATACCATCCGCGACGCGAAATTTAAGACAAACTCTTTGCACAATAATTCGATCAATTGTGAAAACTACTGAAATAAACTAACTAAATCAGCTGCCTTAAGTCAACTAACTGACCGATCGGTTACATACTTCGAATAGTAGTTAGGTACAATGCTACTTATTTTAGAAAAAAATTGTTTTAAATAATTACAAATTCCCAGTGCTTTTTGACAGAATTATAATCTCAGCAATATCAATTACTTAAAACCTAGAAGCATCAGCTTTGCTGCAAATTATCGGCGCTGTTACCCAATGAAGCACTTTGTGCATAATTTTTCTTGTATTTCTGGATTTGTCGCTAATAATTTTTAGTAAAAATATCTACAGAGCATTTGATGCCATGCATAGTTCAAAGTCCTTACAAATTTCTTCTGCTTTTTAAACTCACTGTCATTATTTTCAAAAATATTTCACATTACGGATACTTCTTCTATTTTTTATCAATTAAAGTGAAACTCGCCGGAATAACAATGCTCTACTGGCTTTTGCTTCACTCTGTGGGTGAAGTGACAACACCTCCAAAGTAGCCAACGAGAAGATCATAAAAGTTAAAATTAACTACCGATGTTCGAGTACATGTGAAGCGAACATATTCAATACAATTCATCCAGCAATTAGGTTTGGTTTCCATGGCTCCATGGACATAATAACAGAGCATCAAAGAAGCTAGGAAACATACAAATATGATAGGTAAATGCTCGTAAGTACGAATAGTTATAAGTAACATAGCGCACAGTACATATGTATTTCATAATTTATTTCCACTTTCATTCAGCAACTTTTACAAATCCACCTCAAAGAATAAACGCGCGTACCTCAAGCGTTGACCCACATACAACACCCATACAATGAACGAGCTTAAAAGTTGCAAGAGAACTCCGTTGGAAATCGATTTGAAAGCAAAATTTTTCATTCAACCAAATGTTACACTCGCGATTGCACTATAGGTATTGTTGTTGCTGTTGCCGATCGCTTACCACTTCTGCACAATACGATCACCCGTCAACAGTCAACAGTCAACTTCAACTCATTTGTACCACTTTTAACCAAAATGGAAAACCCAACCGTTTTCAATAATTAAAGATGAACTAATTAAAATTAAACAAAATATTGCACAATGCATACCTTTAAGAATGCGTAATGAGGTCTGCGGGTGTACGAATACAAGTGCGAGTATCTGTAAGTAAACAAATCCTATGCACTACACTGGTAGATACTTTATAAAGCTACCATTGTCCACACGGGTCTCTTATACGATCAATGATCTTGTCATTTCGAAATCTTTATTCGCGTCACTACAACAATACTAAAGTACGAGACTTGTATCTGGGTTTAGTGTCTCTTTTTTTTATATAAATCGCGTATCCATTTAGTAAATGTGGAGACGGAACAAAATACGATTAACAAGTAACCAACAGGAGATATATCTAGTACCGACTTAGTTTCTTTTTTCGCAAAAATTTAGCGAAACAATGTGGTGGTAGGAATCAAGATGCAATTTCTGCAGACAAAGTGAAGCTTGTGAAGTTATAGCATAGTATTGAACCTCGATGTAAGAGCGTAGAGTACGGGAGCCACGGAGTAACTAACTTGATGAAAGTGGAAATCCACCGATGAACACTGTGCTCAAGCAATAGCCAACGCCACCGCTCAACAACAACAACAGAGAGTGGGGAGACTATGATTTGTAATGAGACTCTGAGTTGCTACCAGATACGAATACAAGATACCAGGTACCAACTACTAAAAGTAAGGAGATTTTTGTTTTCTGTTTTGCTTTGTTGAGAGGAAAATGGTAATGGGCCGACGACGTGAAGAGTTAATTCTTAACCATTTACATCTCTATTTTGTAGACGCATTAAGCGATTCTAGGTAGCGCAATAAACACGTAAATGTGCCAAAGCAAAGCATCCCAAAATAAGTTCGAGCGTGAATGTAAGACTTGGCTATGAAGTTAAACATACAGATGGGCCTTAATTGCAGTTTCCGGTTTATTACGCCGCATTGTGCCATAACGTTCATTAAGGTCACCGAAAATGAGTAATCGGAGAACCTTTGCAACTAAGTATGTTCTTTCGACTCAAGCAATAAATAGAGAGTTGTTCTCACAGCTTCAATATTAGACCCAAGAAACTGTAATTTGTTGTTACACTTAGTTTCAGTCTGTGTCTTAACCACCCTGCTCGCCCTCAATCTAATATAACTAACTTCAGATACGTACGCCAAGTTAGCTCAGGTGTCTTCACACATGCGCTATTCTCATGTATTTCCTCCTCTGAAATTAATTTAAAAATTCCCTTAACCGGAGACCTAGTTTATATCGCAGCCGTTGTATTCGAAATCTTCCGATTAGGTTGGAGATAGGTTGAAACAGCGGTGTGGCATCGCAAAAACACTTGGCACTTAAACGGGCCCCATCCCCATCCCTATGAAACCATTTGAATTTCTTATTAAAGAGCAAAAACCTAAGCAATCTCCCTGGTAAAACATCCATTTTCTTTGCGAAAGGCAGGAAGGCCTTTGAAGTTAGTGCCGTCAATTTCCTCTAGGTTTTCGAAAAAGTATTTCTCTAAAAAATTCCCGTGACTATATCAAAGTTCATGTTTGTCGATTCCATTGCCGTAACTGCGGCCTGGCTGTCGATGTAGATAACGATATCTTTTCCAGATACCGATCTCATCTGCATTAGCTCAGCCGGCCTGGGGACAGCCAAAACCTCTTCTGGGAAACACTGCTTGAGTCCGGTAGTCTTATAGACTATACCAGAAGATACCAGAACCTGTTCCTACCTGTGTTTTCGAACCATCTGTGAAAATTGCAATTTCATTCTGTCTGATTTCTGCATTTTCTTGCTAGTCCTCCCTCTCCGGATATATACTATGTCAAAACCGACCAAGATAGAAATTTCATCCATTAGAATTGGATTGCCTGGCAGTAGCTCCGCTAGGACCATCCCATGTCCGAAGCTATTGCTACTGATTAGACCTATGTTTTTAAAAATGCCGCTGTATAGCGCATTTAGTTTATCTATTTATTTCTCTATTCATAGACCCTGCGGATGGCAATGAAGATCGCCCGAAGGCCTTATTAAAGTTTTGTCGAGCAGCATGTCATTAAGGTCATTTCTATAAAATCCATAAAAACGTGTTGTGTTCCGTTGTAGATTAGGCTTATTCCTTTTACCGTATGGATATGTGCAGTACCGTCCATCTATTCCCTCGTGCGCCACACTTGCACTTTGAGTTATTTCCAGAAGAAGCCGTTGTTTAATCATGAGTCTTCTGCATGTAGCAATTATGCGTGATGAAGAACATCCAGCACACTAGAGTCTTAGATAACTTTTTAACAGTACTGGTATAAGTCTGCAGTACCTCATGCTGGCGGCGTAGAATCCCTTGAGAGATTAAACTACACTTGATTTTCAAATCATCTGATGTTTTCTTTTGGCACTCAGGATATCCTCAAACATAGCCCAGCTATAATATTGTAATGGGTCAATGCTTGCTCATAGGAACTTTCGTACATCCATTACACTTGAGAAGTGCCTTGTAAGGCTGGGCGAAGTTTCATCTTTCCTATTAACCTGAAACGATTTCGAAGGTAATAAAATACAGCACCACCAAAAAGACATTATTTTCTGTTATTTGTATTAAAACCGAAACTTCTTGTCAATAGCCTTTTCTAATGACAAATCCGTATACAAGCAAAAAGCTAATTCTGTTGCCGGAAGCAATCTATAAAGTATATTCTCTTTCGCAGTTTTGATAATGCAGATTCTATGTTTTAAAAATAGTATCTTACAAATGCCGTCCATTCTTCTCAAAATAGTCCTACAATCAGACTCTCACATTTGTGAAGACACCAGAGCAATGCTTTTGTTCAATGGCAATAACTTAGTGACGAAAATTTTGTTCAGGGCCTGAGTTGTTTGGAGGTTGATCCTCTAAACCGCGACTAAAGTAATCTTCGTAAAAAAAAAAGCACAGTGTAAGATCCGAGATCCGATCACCGAAGTGCCCTGGGTATGTCCCCGCTCATTAATTTATTGAGAAAAATCGCATTCAGCTTTTTCATTGAAACTCTAGCTACGAGCATTTCCGTACCGAAAACTCGTCAACCATTCGGTAACACACGTCAGTAGTGATTCTCTATTGCTGGTTAAAAAAATATGGGCCTCGGGCAGAAACTGCGCACTACACTGTAATTGGACAATGCAAACGTTTCTAACAGCGTTGCCCAGGGTTATACGAGGGCGGGTCAATAAGTCCGTGACTTTTGGATTAAAACACAGATTTTTTGATAAAAAAATAATTTTATTTTTCAACGTAGTCTCCCTTGAGCTCTATACACTTTGTCCAACGCTTCTCCAATTTTTTATCCCTTCCAAAAAAAATGATTTGTCGAGGTCCTCAAAATAGGCCTTTTTTTGCGAGACGACTTCATCATTGGAGTCAAATCCTTTTCCACCAAGCCATTTCTTCAGGTTTGGGAACAAGAAGTAGTCGCTCGGAGCCAAATCTGGAGAATAGGGTGGATGAGGGAGCAATTCATAGCCCATTTCATGGATTTATGCCATGGCAACTGCACATGCGTTTGTGGTCGACTGTGAGCAAACGCGGCACCCATCTTGCGGAAAGCTTTCTCATGCCCAAGTGATCATTCAAAATTGAAACCACTGAGCCATGCGAGATCCCTACGGCTTCCACAATCTCTCGCACTTTCAATCTTCGGTCGGCCAACACCATATCGTGAATTTTTTCGATTGTTTCGGGTGTAGAGACCTCAACTGGGCGTCTAGGACGTTCGGCATCTTCAGTGCTTGTACGGCCACAACGAAATTCAGTAAACCACTTTTTTACCATTGAAATCGATGGTGCAGAGTCCCCATAGTATTTATCAAGCTTAGCCTTGGTCTCGGTAATGGTTTTTTTTCGCAAGAAATAATGCTTAATAAGCACACGAAATTCACTTTTTTCCATTTTCTCCTCAAATTAGTGAGTAGTCTGATAAAAATAGCTGTCAAACACAAACTAACTGACGCAGCAAGTTTAAATTTTGACAGGAGTCAACTGACAGATGCCTGTTGACAGGAGCAGTGTTGCTGTTTCAGTAAAGAGGTCAGAAATTCAAAAAGTCACGGACTTATTGACCCGCCCTCGTATTCTGTATTATAACTTTTTGGTTGCTCCAGAAAGCCATAGAAGCAAGGATAAGAAAGATTGATTCTTTGCATGATTACCACGCTGCTCGATTTTGTTATATCCGGCCTTGACGGAGCAGCGTGCATCCTCCACCATCATCCTACATAGTGCAATAAGCTTCAGATAAGATAACAAATCAAGACATTGCTCTGCACATTTCATCTCTATGAGGCTTCGAAATTATTTATAAAATACGGCAGGTACAGGCTTTTAGATGCGATGTGGTGAACACTTATTCCCCTGCTGTCGACTCAGTCCAGGATCAAGCCAACAGGACTGAAGTTTCCTTCACAATCATAATGAATTTTTGCTCTCGCTTTACAGCTTGTAGTGTTCGTGTTTCATTCTCCTAATAGAGCCTTAATATGACCTCGATCAAGCTTTATTCGTGACCTTTCTTTTTTTCTGATGCGCCCTTGTTCTTCCCTTCTTTTTCACTCGTAGAGCACTTGAACCTATATCGTTTCTTTTTGAAAGACAACATAAGACTATAATAATAAAAATTGATCTCAAACTCTTAATTGGACTCAAAACTTTCTTCAAAAATTGTTTAGAAAAATTAACTATTTTCATTTAAAACTACTGAATGCGTTCAATGATCTAAACGACAGGGATGTTTTAATGTTGGAAAAATAACATCTGTCAAAATTTGTATATTTGTTGCGCCGTTTATTTTAATTTTAGTTTTGTTTAATTCGAGAAATTCTTTCTGCTTAAATTAAAAGGAAAACCAAATACATAGAAAGCAAATGGCAAATCTGGACAAAACAGATCCGTGTGATAGAAAACTTCGTCTCAAAGCACTTTTGGACAGAGGAAGCGCTATTGGTATTTGTTCAGTCTTACTATAATCTTAAATTAAACTAAACACAAAGCAAATATCTTGTAGGAACATCTATTGAAACAGAAAACACCGCAGCAACAATAAATGCCATCAACAACATCATTTTGGAATCCGATGAAATCATCGACGAAGGCAATGTAGACGACCGAGCCGAACATACCGCCGAAGTTGTAATGGACGCTCAACTCCTGAAAATGAGCCATCAATTGGTGTCCAAAGTCATGGAAGCTGAGACGGACTTCAATGACGGCATTTATCAAAACGCTTTAGTATGTCTTTTGGTCAAAATCTGTGTTCTAATCTAATCTAATTCCAATCCTCTTAATAGTCTGCGCTTGTTTTTAGAGACGACAATGATAACTGGAGTGCCCTAACCGATATAGCAGTTGCAATTGCTCATACAACAAAGTTTTCTGCCTCTATGTTGGGATCGTTCGATCCAAACATAACAGAATCCCAAAAAGTTATCAAAGAGCGCCAAAAAAGGAAAAGCACGAAAAATGTTAGTACAATAGTAACATTAACTTTTTTCTCTGTTATTTTAACGAGTTTTTCAATTGTTTCATTAGAATGCAGAACAACTGCAACCCGAAAGAGTGTCTCAATTGGAAAAACAGGATAAAGGTGCGAAGAAAGTGGAAATCATTTATAAACAAATCGTGGAGGTAGTTGAGGATTTTAATTTGTTTTTTATTTGCAGTTAATATATAATTTTTGTTAATAGGCATTTGAAGCAAACAATCGACTTCCGATTCCATATTTTAAGATCATCATTGATCCAAACAGTTTTATGAATACAGTGGAGAATGCATTCCAATTGTCGTTTCTAGCACGTGATGATAAAATTGCTATTGAAACGGGTGAGGACAATTTGCCTCATGTCCGCGTTACGAATAAAATGGAAAAGCAGCTCGTCGCATCGACAAATCAATCGATATGCAGCATAAATTTGGAACTTTGTAGAGTAAGTTTTAGACTCCTAACATCATGGATTAACTTGATAAATTGATTCACACTGTTCATTACAGGAAATGATCACATTTTATGATATCTACACACCGATGCTTCACGTTGAATAGTTTCTGAAATTCAGATGCACAAATTTTGGTACAAACTCTTACAATTAGAATGAGAGTGTAAATATTTTTTTATACTGTTTTGTATTATAATAAATTTTAAGCAATACATGTTCAAGGTGTGCGATATACTGATGTGCACTCGCATCAAAATGGGAAAAGAAAACATACTCGTTTTTGGCATCGCAATCAGCAAAGCTTACATGATGCCTTGTTTGGCAAAGGAATAGCACTATAGCTTGCATCAATCAGAGTATTTCTTTGGTTTTATAAATTCTAGACGTGGATCACTACCTAATTTTTAGCCAACTAGGATCCGAGTTCTCAGACCTTAAACCAACGAAATTGTAAAAATAGAATAGTAGGTAAATCGAAAAAAAATTATCACGTATTGAATATAAGTGGCATTGGTGCTAAGAAGTCGTGAGAAATGCCGTAGCTTGTGTGGCGGTAGCCCTTGTTTAAAATTACTGACAAATCAGCTCTACTTCCAGATACCTGCAGCAATGAGCAAGCAACTTCGGCAATAGAATCACAATCAGTGCGGAGGTAGTTCTCGACAGCTTCGGCAAAATCAAATTTCTTTCCATTCAAACCGTTCCGAGGGGATTGATACAGATGAAAATCTGAACAAGGTCTTAGGCATACGGTGGGTGCTGAAGGAATTTAGTTTAGTTTTATTCCTTATCAAGTAGGCACAATCATTCTTAGGGACTACAAGTAAATAACAATTTAATGAATTCATAATAAATTTATAATTATATTTTTAACTCTATTTCTGTTCAAATTGAAGTCAATGGCAAACTCATATTGATTGAAAGTAATACATGCTGCAGTTAAGGGATTAAATTGAGCATAGCTTGTACGATGAACAGGAACATATAAGAAATCCAATTCTCTAGGACATAGGCTGCGAAATGGTGCATAAACTTTAAACATAAAAAGTAATAAAGGACCGTTGATATGACAACTTAAAATATCAAAGGCAAAAAGTATTAAATGTAACTTTCTTCTAGAGACCAGTGTTTTTAAACCTATTAAACTATAAAACTATAAAAACTACATCGCGTCTCATAAGGAGGGTAATTAGAATTGGCGGAAGTCTTTCGGAGGGCAAACTTTGTGAACCTTTTTCGAACATTCTCAATTCGACCAATATAAGTTTGTTGATTAAGGTTCCATATAACGCAGCAGCATTCCAGAATTGGTTGCACAAGCGACAAATAAAGTAATCTTAGCATACTACCTCGATCAATAAGTTCCCGGAATAACCACCGTGTGGCGCTCCCATTGTTCCGATTTGAGTTCTGTTTTTTTTTTTTGTTAAAAGTTGGTACATCCCAAACTAGGCCAAGACAAACTAAGGCTGTGAGAAAATTCGACGTCAGACGGCTACAATCGCCAAGTCCTTTTCCGATCGAGTGTCTCTTAATCTCTTAAGAGGTCCAATGCCGCCAGCATCAAGCATCGAAGACCACTGGAAACACTGCCGAAACGCCATCAGAGATGCCGCTTCTGATGTGCTGGGTTTCACTCGTCCACCACAACGAAACCCCTGGTTCGATGACGAATGCCGGCAAGCATATGCAGCTAAGCAAAAAGCACGCAATGCGGCACTGCAAAAAAAGACCAGAGCTGCTCATGAGCTCTATGAGCGGAAGAGGAGAGACGAACACCGGCTTGTCAGGAGGCGGAAGAAAGAGCATGAGAAGCGCGCGATCGAGGAAATTGAGAGATGCTACTCCAGGAATGAGGTTCGGAAGTTTAACCAAAAGGTAAAAATAACATGCCACGGAAACAAACCCCGAACCGAAGCCTGTAGAGATGAACAAGGGAACATCGTAGTAGAATCGCAGTCGATGCTGAGGATTTGGAAGAACCATTTCTGCAGTTCCGTCCACCCGACCTGGATGAAGTGAAGATAGCTATATCGAAGCTTAAGTCCAACAAAGCTACTGGAGCGGATGGCCTGACTGCCGAGCTCTTCAAAGCGGCAGGCGATGACTTGGTAAGGAGCATACACCAACTCATCTGTAAAATATGGTCGGACGAAAGTATGCCCGATAAATGGAACCTCAGCATTGTTTGTCCGATTCTCAAGAAAGGAGACCCTCTGAACTGCGCCAACTACAGAGGCATCAGTCTCCTTAACATCGCATATAAGATCTTATCTGCCATATTGTGTGAACGCCTGAAGCCGTTTGTCAACAACCTGATAAGTCCATATCAGTGTGGCTTCAGGCCAGGAAAGTCTACCATCGACCAGTTATTCACACTACGGCAGATCTTGGAGAAGACCCATGAACTTCAGATCGATACCCACCACCTATTCATCGATTTTAAGGCCGCGTGTGACAGCATCTATAGAGACGAGCTATACAGAGCAATGTCCAGCTTTGGCATCCCTGCCAAACTCGTCCGTCTGTGCAGGATGACGATGGAGAATGCACGCTGCTCCATCAAGGTCGGTAAAGATCTCACCGAGACCTTTGATGTCCAGAAAGGATTTAGAAAGGGCGATGCGCTGTCTTGCGATTTTTTCAACATCGTACTTGAAAGAATAGTGCAAAACTCACGTGCAAACACAAGAGGCACTATCTTTCAAAAGTCCGTCCAACTACTCGCATACGCCGACGATATTGATGTCAATGGCGCTTTCGCGAGTATAGAGACGGAGGCGGCGAAAATGGGTTTAGCGGTCAATGAGGGCAAGACCAAGTATATGCTGTCAAGCAAAAAGGACAACCAACACCGACGTCTCGGGCAGAACGTCACCTTAGACAGATATAACTTTGAGGTAGTTAAGGGCTTTGTCTACCTAGGCTCTGCTATAAACACAGACAACGACACCAGCGCTGAGATCAAGCGAAGAATAACTCTTGCCAACCGCTGTTTCTTTGGGCTAAGAAGGCAATTGACTAGCAAAGCCCTCTCTCGGACAAAAAAGTCACCCTTTATAAGACCTTAATAATCCCGGTCCTGCTCTATGGCGCAGAGGCATGGACATTATCAAAAATGGATGAGGGTGTTCTTGGTTGCTTCGAGAGAAAAATTCTTCGGGCGATCTTCGGTGCTTGTCTGCATTGACAGTGAGTGGAGAAAGAGATGCAACGACGAACTGTACGGACTGTACAGCGACATGGACCTAGCCAGAAGAGTGAGGATCCAAAGACTGAGATGGCTGGGTCATGTAGAGCGCATGGACACCAATGCTCCGGTCCGAAAAGTCTTCGAATCCGCTCCCGAGGGACAGCGCACTAGAGGAAGGCCAAGACTCAAGTGGCGCACGCAAGTGGAAGAGGACCTCAGCCAACTTAGCGTGCGAAACTGGAGACAGCTAGCCAGGGATCGAGCTGGCTGGAGAAGCTTGTTGATTGAGGCCCAGGTCCACCCCGGACTGTAGCGCCACCTAAAACAAACATCAAACACAGATGTACCAACCAAACAAAAAAAAAAAACAGAACTCAAATCGGAGGCTCGGGAAATCACATTATCAACATTTAATGCAAAACTCATTTGTGAGTGAAAAGTAACTCCAAAGTCCCTTGGACTGTTAAACCTTAATAGGGGGAGGTTCTCAATATTATACGTGAACTGCAGGGCTTGAGAAATTTAAGCAAATTTAAGTATAACGCTGCATTTCTGGACGTTAAAGTCCAATAAACCACAGAGCTCAAATCTTATTGGAGAATGCATCTGACTGCGATTTTACTGCACTACAAATCTTTAAATCATCAGCATATAGTAGACACTTTGAAAAAGTCCCTTGCAATGGCAAATCATTTATAAAAAGGAGGTTATAGAGGCCCAAGGTGACTTCCTTGAGGTACTCTTGAAAAATTTATAATCTCCTCAGACAAACAGCCAATTTTAACATATTGCCTACGACCAATAAGATAGCTATTTAACCAACTTAGGAGCTCGGAGAGAAAACCGAGGAGTTCGAGCTTCTTTATAAGTACATAATGCTGCACATGATCAAATGCTTTATAAAAATCCGTGTAAATTGCGTCAACTTGTACTCGATTTTCTAAATTACAAAAACAGTAATTGGCATATTAAGTAAGGACATATTAAAGATAAAGCAAAGTGGGCGTGATAAATTTATCTTACAAGATTTGATAAGCAGTGGTAGTATGTTTTCTGGAGCAACAGAATAACTGTTGTCAAGAAATGATAAAGCAGATAAAACATCTGTTTTAGATACGAAAGTGCGCCTAGGATCGGCTATGGAGCTTACATCATAAATATAATCACAATTAATCTTTAGGTCGATAAAATTTGATTGAAAAAAATGTGCAAAATTATCACATGTATTCTTTAAGTTAGTTGAAGAAGCACCATCGTAAGAGAAGCAAGATGGAATTCCAACTGACTTTCGCTTACTGTTCAAACATGTAGCCAGTGTAACCATGATAGATGACGACGGCTTCTCGATTAATTAAAACTGGATTTTCTTTAACTCTCATTAAGCTTAAAGAGTTTCTCAGACATTTATTCGCCATTTGAAAGAAGCTCGAATAAAATTATACCGGTGTAATCCTACCAAACAAATAGCAGTACCTTCATTGGCTGCAGTACAGTTTTTGCCACGGGTTCTGCACCTCCACCTACTTGTTTCAAGTTCCTTTTTCATGGTACATGTTGAATTGGGAAGTAAATCCAAGTTTGTTAAATGTCGAAATACTGATGAATGGCCAATATTTGACCATTTTTCACTAAGGCTCGCGCAATGTCGTCATCTATCTCGGAAGGCCGTCCAGAACGGGATCGATCGTTCGAGGTCATATCACTGTATCGAAATCGATTGCGGTGCCTAGAGCAGGAACACTATCCAAATAAACGCTCTAAATGAATTTTGTTGCAGATCCAGCACTCATTGCTTTTCGAAACTCGTGCAACATTACATGGCGAAGGTGTAACTTTTCGTTCGCCTTTTCAGATTTTCGTTTCCACACAATTTGACTGGGGTCTATAAAAAGCATTCTGATCTCACGACCTATCCACTGGTATATAACAGACTGCTCTTCTTTACCTGTTATATCATCTTTCGTAAAAGCCGCAGTTTTTACTTCGTGCGTGGCAACAGAGTGACGCATCAAAGCACTCTCTCATCTGTTGCAAATCTTATTCTCCGTTGGCAAGTTATCTTGTTTACATTGCATTGCAAAATATTAGCGCCTTTGGTGCTAGACAGAACCTGTTTCAGTTCTTTTTTTTTGCAACGGCCGTAGTCTTTTTTATCGATTTCGCTTTTTCCGCTGTCTTCAGTCCGTGGCTTGTCTTTTGTTCTTTATCACAATTTTCGTGGCAACGCTTCACCACTACGTTTCTTTATTTACATACATTTGTACATATTTGGAACCAGAGTTTCACCTTGGAGTTTAATTGATGTTGTTTTAGGGCATTTTGGATTAATTCTGGCAAATCTAGCCGCAAGAGTTGGCCGGTTTTGTTTGGTTTTTCTCTTTTTTTTTGTTTTTCTTTTTTTAAATCCTGTCGGCAAAAGTCGGTGCTGACTTGCTAGCGATTTCGCATTATTCTTGCATCGAAAATAATCTTTTATTTAGTATTTTGGTTTGTGGTCTATTCCAGCAGTCTTGGATGGAAAGCTGTTAAAGAAAGAAAAGTTTGGAAGAAATACATTTTGGTAATAACGGTTATAAAAATGTGCGGGGAAATAAATGATATAGCCCAAAGCATTTCTTCTGTTTGAAGAAATATTTCAGAACAAAAATCCTTAAAATCCATTTAATAATTTTGATGGGATGCAAACACAAAGTTCAAAACCCAGAGTTTTATAGTTATTAAGTTTGCCCTGGTAGCCAAAATACCTCCATCCACAAACTACATTTATGTATATACTTTAATGTTTGCAAGCAATCATTTTTTTCGCCGCTGTTTGCAAATCATCATACCCAATAACTCAAACTCGTTTTTGTTTTTGTTTATAATTGGCGCGTGCACAAGGGATTTTAATGTACCCTTAAAATGTTTGCACATAGCGCGGGCGATGGACAATTAGGGAGGTAGAAAATAGAGGTACCGATGTACGTTGGTTTTAAATGTTTGTAGATTGTGATGGCTAGAAAATAAAGAGCTCAGCAAGACATTCCATGAGCGAGTTGTTCGATGTAGGAAAGAATCACGATATTTCAGGGTATTTCAGAAAGTGGGCTTGATGGTGTACTGATGAGCATTCATATCGAGACATATAATACGGATGGAGATTTGAAAGCGCTGCTAGCAATTTCTGTGGAACACTGGTGGTGAAAAAGCGATAGAACAAGGTGAGGCAGGAGACATTACGTCGGTGGTCGAGGGTGTCAATCGACTCTGTAATATTGGCATCAACTATAAGTTTTATCACACGGTTTTGAATCCTATCTAGTAGGTGCAGAAAAGTGTTAGTGGCACCACACCAGATGTGAACATTGTACTCCAATTTTGGGCGGATGAAAGCCTTATTTATTCAAACTGGATCAGGAGGGGTGAACAATTTCGCTTGAGGAAACCTAGACATTTCGCAACATTTTTGGCGACTTCGAATATGTGACCATTCCAACGTAAGTGTTCATTGACACACATACCGGCAATGGAAAGTTTTTCGGTTTCAACGATGCAAGTGCCATTCATGGATAATGACTGGGTATTTGAATTTCGCTTTAGCGAGAGCAGACAGCATTGTGTTTTGCATTTAAACTCGTCAGCATCATCACTGTTGGCATCACGATTCATAAAACTCTTGAACGGAAACTACCTTTAAGTATGCAGTGGTGCGTGGACTTTGTTTGAGGTCGTTTTTTCGAATGAGTACTCGATGTTTGTACGATCAGCCCGACTCGTTTTAATCTCTGGTATGTATCTCTTGATGCACACCTCTTGTTTTTTTCTTTTTAAGACAGCTGTGAGTAGAGTCTCAGAATGTTCACTATCCAATGAGGGAAAGGAATACGCTTCAACAACTTGTACAAATAATTAAAATTCGCTGTCAGTTACAACAATGTTATCTCTAATTTGGCAGCAGTTGTAAACGCCCCGATATTCGTTGGAACGTTCTGGGAAATAAGTCGAATTGGCTTATTTACACTAGAAAAAACTTGGGTGTACATGTCGAACGCTTGCCTATTGGGCTCTATTGAAGATGGAAAAAAAGATCATCATCAGGACGAGGCATTATTGGTTACCTGGCTTTATTAATACAACACAAAGAAAGGTACATTTTATGACCCAAATTGGTGAAATTGTACTTTATTTCTCTCTTCACATTTTCTATTTCTTCCACAACCCTAAAATGAAAAACAATATGCGGTACATTGTGATTTCAACCCTTGATGGCTCAAACTTTTGAAAAAGATCGTGAGTTTTGAAAAAATGCCTACAAACTGTTGGCTTGTTTGCGAGTATTCGAATAAAACGCTACCTTCTGCTAAGCTCACGAATCACTTTGGAAATGAATATAGGGGATCGGTCTGGTTTATAAGTTCGATCATATTGGATAGCTATACTCGTGGGTCGTTGTAGATCATATGTCATTTGATTCCCTAGTACAGAGGAAAAACTAGCAATTTCAAACGAATGAAACGAAAATCGATTTTCGAATAGGACAATAGGACTGTTAGTCTGGAAGATGTGGTAGCACTTAAATAGATCTCTCTACAAATATGTTGAATAAATTCATCCACTTTTACTCGTATTTAATTAAAAAAAAAGAAGAAAATTCCACTTGAAATAAAAACATTAAAAAAGTAACTTAAATCTGATTCAATGAGTGAAATAAATTTATTAAAATTTTCTTTTCGATTAACATATCATTCATTAGTTCCTCAATTTATTTTGTTGCTTTGTATCGATAAAAAAATAACTTTTCGTATATCTGTGTGTGTTGTTTTGCAAGTGGTTAAAATCGTACGCAAAAACGAGGATTTAAAGACGGACAAATTATCTTTGAAAGACTGCCGCAAAAGCTCAACAATTTACAATAATTTGGACTGGAAAAACGATTTTTAAAAAAAAAAGTAAAGAAAACTGCATGATATTACATGGACAACAAATGTTTTGAATTTGGGGCAACGGCGCGTAGTTACAAATAAAACAATGGTAACTAGCAGTAATTCTATTATCCTTCCTGTCCAAAATCTTCTGTGAATTTTTCCAATCTTTTAAGATCGTCTTCATTGACGGTTGGTTTAGTACGCGAAAGTGATTTTAACATGTCACGCTAAAAATGAAAAGATTTTGTTTAAATTTTGACGGTAATATGAACATTTATGAATGAATAGCTTACCATTGTGACTGGAGGTTCAAATAACTTATCACTATCAACATCCATCCAAGCTTTTTCAAAGGCGCCCGGATCGCCCGGAGAGCATGGCGTAAGCAAATCATCAACTATAAGATTTTTATCAAGTGGCGAAGGGCCTCGTACTTTCTGCAAAAAAAAATACACAACAGTTATAAATGTAAAATAAAACTGGTAGAAAGTTTAATTGTTTTTTTTTTTTTGTTATTTTGATGCTTAATGAGCTGAAAAGTAAGCGCACTTTTTTGACCAACGAATCTCTAAGATCATGCGTTGTTCGATAAAATATAAATGCTTTTAGCACCCACCGCGTCAGCACATCCCACCAGCACTCTTAGGCATGTACTATAAACGTGTGGCTGCAAAGGAAGCAACCTTATAATGGCAGTATATCACACAAAACTAAACTAATATCCAAAGGAACTGATTGTCTTGTAAAAAGCCTTCGCCGATATAAGAGTGGTAGTCCTCTCAAAGTAAACAGGCTGGGCATAAGTAAACGACTGTCGTACATTCCCCTCAACATCCGATGTTCTGCTAAAATATTTTTAATTAAAAACAGTCTGCGAAAGCCAATTATGTGGGATCACTTCCCATTTCTATGGTATAACACGCAGGTGATTATATCGCAAACAGATCAGCATCGAAGACTGGGTTCATAAAAATATTCTCGATAGAATTAGGTGACATTGTGAAGAATAGAAACTCAGCTTTCAGAATTCTTTCTTCTTTTTTGTTTTTTGTTGAGGACTGCGGCCTCTGCCGGTATCAGAAAGAATTGGCAAAAGTTTTTAGCCGTAGGAAAACACAGATAACCACCTGGATGTCAAAATGTAGTCACGTGCCTTGAGATCTGGCTCCGTATTCGGCTATATCGGCTGATATCATTCAATTCGATGGGAGAGTAAAATTAACCTGAGTGAGGATGAATTGGTTAGAAAATATTCAGGAATTTGGAAGGGCTCGCCTTCAGGATTGTCTTTGCTACACAGTATCCGTGTGGATAAAATTCTATTTTCATTTTGCTGTAAAATAACTCGAGTCCTACAAGAGTGTATAGTTTTATCACTAAGCTGGATTGAAATGCACATTGCAAGAGCAATGACAGCGACGACAACAGATTTTAAATAGACACGTAACATTTGGTAAGTATTAGACCTAGTCAGATCACAGCAGAGAAGCTCTTGAAAATCTGACAATGTTGCATGTTCAAAAAGCAAAGGGCCAAAGGGCCTGGCTTTTTTTTTAAATAAAACAAACAAAACACTGTGGCGCTGGCAGCCGCATGGCCTAGCTGGGCCATGGCCTAGCTACTTGACACTCATTTTTGTTGGTCATGTTGTCATTTTTGTCACGTCTGAGCGGGGCCTACTACGGGGCAATTTTACTTTCGGGAGTTTGCCATTGCCCGCCAAAAGGGTGATCACGATTCGAAAAATTGTTGGTGATGCCGGGGATCGAACCACGGTGCCTCTGCGTGATAGTCCAATAAGCTAAACATCGCGCCATCGCCAATTGTATTATATTATTTTTAGTGGGTTTCTTTCTTACATCCACTTATATGCCGTTTTTAGAGTAATAGGCCCCCCAAAGAAAAGATGTACAAATATACAGTGCAGCGTATGGTCTGAAAGTTTTTTAACAGACCTGGACGCTAAATTTTGGAAGCAACCAACGCTATAAGATACACCTATTGGCTTTCAAAATTATTTTCACATCCTTTAAAAACGGAAATGCGTTTGTCTCGGCATCATATCGCTGCTGGCTTTTTCAGTGTATGATCTACAACCCAACTCTAGTGGTGAACAAACTTTATTTTGAATAAACTTTTGGTAGTAAACCGGAATCCTGAGTGGCTTTTCAGTTTGTAAAGTCAACCACGGTCGGAACATTACTACTTTAATAAGCAGGTGAGCGACCTCAATAATACAGCAAATGCATATTTGTATGCATTGACAAACAGCAAAGTATTCAAACGTATGATTATATATATAAATATGACCAAAAGACCTGGTACGATTCAGACCGTATTAGGTGACCGCCAAGCAAAAAGTCAGGAGGCAGATTACCTCGATAACGTAAGCGAGTGTCTTGGGATGGTGACATAAGAGAGCTGATTTATCGAATCTTAACTTTAAATTGTATTAGTAAAAGGCGATGGCGATGGCGCGATAGTTAGCTCATTGGACTATCATGCAGACAGTCTGGGTTCGATTCCTGGCTGGGTCACCAACAATTTTTCAAAATCGCCATCCCCTTTCGGCGGGCAATGGCAAACTCCCGAAAGTAAAATTGCCTACGAAAAAGCTTCTAAAAAGTGCCGTTCGGACTCGGCGATAAACCGTAGGCCCCGCTCAGATGTGACAAAAATGAAAACATGAGCAACACAAATGAGTGTCAAGAAGCTAGGCCATGGCCCATACCGGGCTGCCAGCGCCACAGTGTTTTTTTTTTTTAGTAAAAGTCTATTACAACTAATTTCTTTTTTAAGTGTGGGCTGCAGTTGCCAAATGATAGCAAACATTTCTGTGCAATCCATTGAATATGGATCATCACTTCATCTTTTGTTAATTGACGTTGAAAAGACGTTCATCAATGTCGTTAGAGGAATTACGAGCAACATAGATTCCGTCAAGTTATTACCAATTGGCTAATAGATATTGAAAGGAAAAACCTGTCTTCATTTGAACGAACATAAAAAAGTTAATCTCGTGCGCTTTGCTGAAGATGGTGTAAAAAACATCAACTTGGCTACCACTTTCAACAGCGTTAGCAACAAGGGATACAAAATGCAATAAGTTAGTTTTTGTACACCGACCAGAGACAAAACCATGTTGAAACTCACATAAATTAGTCGTAAATGAAATTTTTCTCTAGGTCGAGCATAATAATTTGAAGGTGGAGATGACAATGTGCTCACACACCCGCTTCGAAGAGTCGATCTCTTCGTTGATTGCCGTCAAATGCAATAGAATCCGCTTACTCAGAATGAAAGAGCAGCAGATCATTTGAGACATTTGAGGCAAAAGGACAGGCGAAGACAAATAAGGAGGGCTTAAAGGTTACCTCGATTTAACGATATGAGAAATATTTTATCGAAAAGCGGCGTTATTAACACTATCACAGTAGAGAAATGCATAATTTGAAGAAACCTAGTAAGGTTGCCTGGCTTATTGCATGATCTTACGGGATATAGAGGTTTCAAAAGTAAAATAAAAGTGTTAAGCCAAGCAAAGGCCTCGTTACTGCATACAAAACAGCTGCTTGTAGTTGTTGTTGCTACACACCGCGTTTAAGACGATACATATAGTTCAAGGCATGAGTAACATTATCAACTTAATCAACAGTGTAACTGCTAAGAACTCAATTACTGACAATTTCTTAGAATCTACTCTTAACCAGGAACAAACAAGCAACTAACAACTAACGGTTAGTCATTGCATCACTGACTGAATAAAATTAATAAATTGATTAAGTTGCATTTCCATCAAGTGTCAGTAACTTTAATAGGAATTCGTAATGTATCAGACTTGAACTCTTTTTTTAAATTGTAAACAATCTCAAACTATGCTCGACAGAGATCAACGAACCGAACTTTGTGACGTTTAGAATCGGAAAACCTGATATCTTTACACTTTATCAGTGATGTTTTTAACATTGATAAGGTATTCCAAAAATCGTGTGAGTCATATTTAAACTGAAATACAAAAACACACTTTACGACCACGAACCTTAAAATGAGTAGCTTGTTGAACTTTTCGAACTGGTTCCATCAATGCGTCCCGCACAACAATTGATATATCAGCTCCAGAATATCTGCAAACAAAAATGTTTGAAATATGAAAACAAAAATAAAATCCATCAAACTTACCCTTCGGTCTTTCCAGCGAGGGTCTTCAGGTCTTCCTCTGACAGAACATGCGATGTGTTGCCCAAGTGAATTTTGAACATAACAAGGCGAGCATGTTGTTCCGGTAGCGGAATGTATATACGCTTCTCGAAACGTCTCCGAATAGCCGAATCCAATACCCAAGGAATATTGGTCGCGCCCAAAACTAAAATTCCATCAGTGTCATTACCAACACCTTGCATTTGCACCAAGAACTCTGTCTTGATTCGCCTAACACTGTCGTTCTCGTTGTCCGAACGTGCTGAGCACATTGAATCCACTTCGTCAATAAAGATAATACTCGGCTTGTGTTGACGAGCCAGCTCAAATAGATTCTTAACCAATTTTTCAGATTCACCCAACCATTTGGACATTAAATCTGAACTGGACACTGAGAAAAACGTAGAATTGTTTGCCTCTGTGGCCACTGCCTTGGCCAAGTATGATTTACCTGTACCAGGAGGGCCAAACAGTAAAATTCCCTTCCACGGTATTCTCTTTCCCGTAAACAAATGTGGGAATTTAATAGGCAGAATTACAGCTTCTTTTAATGCCTCTTTGGCGGCTTCTAAACCAGCTACGTCGGCCCACTTAACATGTGGCTTTTCAATTACAATGGCGCCTTCTAGCTTTGCTTGCAGTTTCTTTTTCTCTGGGTCTTCACCATCGGAATCACTATCACTCTTCTTGTCCTTATCGTCTCTGAAAGTACAACCAATTAGTTGTAAGTCTACACAGGCATTTGAAATCTTACTTTGATCCAGATTCTCCTTCTTTTAAGGGTTTTTTCTTGCCCTTTTTAAGGTATTCCTTAAGCTTCTCTGCACGATCCAAATACTGCAGGCACTTAGCTCTTATCGAGTCCTTTGCTTTCTCGCCTTGAGCTTCATCTGTTATATGAAATTCCAAATTTAGAGAGATAAATACCATTGACAAGAAATTGAACTTACATTTTATAGCGTGCAGAAAGTACTCCACACCGTGTTCGTATAGACGCAGAGCCTCGGCATAGTTTTTGTTGCGATCCTCTTCGGTTGCTTTAGTCACCAAATCGATGGCTTTTTGAAGCGTTGTTCCTGCAGCCATTTATTTGAAAGATCTGAAAAAAATAACAAATAACCAACTAAAAGCTAATCACCTCGAAATTTACATCGAATGACTCAGTTTTGTGACTTTTGCAGTACGCTGTTGTTGTGATGTCATACTGGTGAATACCACACAAAACTCTAAATCGATTTTGTTTGGCAAAATTTAATCAAAAAAATAAAAATATAAGTGGGACACAGTACTATCATTGATTTTGAAAAAATAACTTATCAGTTAGGGAAAGCAAGTAGTTTTACAAAGTAAATAAGGTAACAAAGAATCCCTTTTTACGCTTATTGGTAAAAAAAATAGGGTTGTGCGTGATTCAGACGATTTTGGGAATAAGTTCAAATTTTCACAAAACAACAAACTGCAAATGATCAAAACGCGGAAGGGCAATAAAACACATATTTTAAAAACGATTTACCTTAAATGTTTTATCGTTAACAACTTTAAAATGTAAAACAAAAAAGGAAAATGAAAATCTACAGACGAATGGAACTTGGTATTCCTATTCGTAAAGCGTATGCTAGTTTTTCCGTCCCAAGATGACGATTTGACGTCTGTGTTGGGCAGCGTTCGGAACTGTCTCTTTTTTTTTGTTTTGTTAGAGAAATCGGATTTAAAAGTATGGATATATCGAAGTAATTTTTTAAGTTTCAAATGGATTTTAAATATCCAACTATTTATAACTTCTTTAAGAATCTTAAATTTGTGAGATATTTTTAGAAAGAAGATAGAAATAATTTCAGAACGACAAAAAGTGGGCGTTTCGATAAAATTGTTGCAGCAAATATTCGCCCACATACATACCAGTGATAGTCAAACTTTGCACATTTAAATAAACCCTCACAAATTAAGCGCTCACAGGTATACAATACAAATTCTTTAACGGATATTGGCGTTAAGTTTCGACCAACTATATCTTAACACCACGGTTGATAAGTTTAACACCACCGAGAACTTCAATGAAAATAAGATGTCATCCAAATCCCGGGTAAGGCTCATTTTCATCTGTTTATTTTTATTTTTTTGAAGTATAAATGTAAACGTTTTTAATTTAATGTTAAAATGTGTAACTACATTTGGCACTCCAATTACTTTTCTTTCAGTCACTTCTCCGAAATTCATTTGGAAATTGAACCTTTATTGAGATTGAAGACATGCGTTTTTTTTTTTCTCAGAGATATTGTGTTCTAATATTGAGTCCTAAAGGTTTCCCAAGGTCTGCCATAATGCGAAGATCGATGGTGGCCTTACTTGCCTTAAAAGCGCACTAATAGAGACCGATCAAATAGTTGACGAAAGTTCTTAGGCGTTCACAGAATATGGCAGACTGGATTTTATATGGCATGTTGAGATACAATATTCGCCCGTAGTTATCACACTTTAGGGAATATATCTCTCTTTTCTTATTTTTCAGATTCGTTGATGTATGCTCCGTATCCAATTATCACCTGCTGAACAGTGGAACCAATAGCTCTCTCCATGTGACGCGATCTTTCGCAGTCCCTTCCGATTGTAACTGTTCAACGTTTTCTGCTTTTCTTACTTGAAATTACATTTTTTCATCGTTCTCTGGCCCAGAAAACCCCTCGCACTAATTGGATGATGGTCTACTTGTTCGGCACATGTGGGGTATTAAAGATTCGAACATTTAAGGTGTGTAGCCGAAGCAGTTATGATTTCAAAATAATAAGGTCAGTAATAGGCTTTAGGGAAAATGATAGCTGTAGCTAGGCCGTTGATCATGTTTTTTTGTAAGGAAATAATATTATAATGATGAGTAGTCAATAAGTCTGTTTTAATTATGGAGTAAATTTCTAGCGCTAGTGGTGTGTGGATGGCCGGACCGACCTTCGATGGGCCTGATGCTGAAGTGACAAACACACTAACGATGACGACATAACAGGAAATGACCCGACGGACTTCTGGTATTCTCGCGGTTTTGATATAAAGGTATAAGACATAAGGGTAAGTTGAGTTGATATGTACGGAGTATTGGCAAGAACCAACCCCGTCCGACAATCTAGAGCCGAGCAACTGCAAGCGTGCCACTGCCCTCTAATCCTGCATCCCGGATTGCTCCGTGCCATTTGTTATTGGGTAATTATCTGTTTCCGATGTATAATGAGTGAGAGCTTGACCATCGAATGGTCAAAAAGTTTCTTCCAGATGAACAACCTTCTCTTCATCTCCCTTCGCTCATTCGTCATGAGCGGCGCAGGAGCTTTGAGTCTTTTACTTTCCAAAGTTAATGATTGGCTTGTTTTTCTGCTAGCAAGTTTTCAAGTTTTCAATGTAAGTACTTGGTGCACACTTTTTAAACTTTCTATTGAAATATCAAAGTTTATTCCCGATTATATGAACTGATCTGATCAGGAAACTTTTCTTGCAAAAGTGTAATTGTTACGCCTTTTGTGTTGCAATTAGTCTTGTTAGAAATAAACATCTATACCTTCAAGTCCCGGCAGTAAAAATTCATTAACATTTCCAGAAAAACAAGCTCCAATGATGCCTCCTGCTCAGGACCGATAGTAAACAGGTAAACTTTGTTATAAGAAAGGTTTCTCGACAGTCACTTTGGACTTTTTTAAGCCACATCTGAGCCGATTTTTCTTAATAATTGAAGCTGGGAATGGGCTTGTGTTATATGGAATATACTAATGTCGTTGAAACGAGTCCTCAGTAAATCAATTATTTCATGGGCAGTATTGTACGTAGCCTTATATTCCTGGAGGCACTTATCGCCCGGAAGAAAGTTGCCATTTTGTAGGAAAAAATTACCTACCATTAGCCATTGACAACATCATGAGCTCCGATCTTATTTCTCAAAAAAAGAAGAACTGACAGTGCCACAGGCCTGTAGTCACAGAAATTAGAGAAATTAAACACCAAACACTAGAGAAGAGAGAACCATCGTTTCCGAGACGTATTTCCTATCTGCCCCTCCTGTTGTGC
Source organism: Volucella inflata (assembly GCA_928272305.1). Taxonomy (NCBI): domain Eukaryota; kingdom Metazoa; phylum Arthropoda; class Insecta; order Diptera; family Syrphidae; genus Volucella; species Volucella inflata. The sequence goes on from OV743719.1 coordinate 78,655,760, forward strand.
TACGCACGTGTTCAACTGGCACGCAAGCCACAACATACTATAAATAATCTACGCACGCATTGCGACCTCAGTAACGAAAGCATAGTTCCAAACGATTTTACGGAGTTGGCAGAATTTGTTCAAAGGTATTCCTTCAATTACAGCAGGGTACGTTGAACACACTGTTTCAGAGCAATGACCAGAGCACTCTCCTCGAATTCGCCCCACCCGCCGCCAGGTTCACAAGTTTTCTGTTTTGTTTTCAAAGACTCTGCTTCCGCCAAGGAAAAGGCCATTCTGCGGATTGCTTTTTAGTTGGACATGCCATTTCAAAACACTTGGTGGGGCTTCTGTCTAGGTTCTGAACAGCTTCCTCTAACTTTCATTTTGTCCAGAGTTTCAGAATACCACTATCGGACTCGCCGGGCTCCCCCTTGTTTTTCTGTGGTTTCGTCCTCTTCAACAAGGTCTACTCGTAAGCCTTGCATCCCACTTGAAATTCGATGTTCTTATAATCTTACTTGGAGACGGTAATTTCCTTGGATTACTTGTTGTCTTATTTCGTAGATCGTGTACAAACAAGGTCAGATGATAGAATGAAATGCAGGAGATGTTTGCCTCTCACGTTGCACTTGCTACTGGCCTAAAAATATTCTGATCGTAAGCATCGCAGCATCGTAGTCCCATCTTCCTGGAATAAGAGTGTTCAATGAGTTCAGCTACTGCCTGTAGTGGTAGTTATAATGAATCATAGGAAAAATAAGCAGACGCAATAATCAATTTGTTTGGCAGCTAAAGAAATAGGAATGGCACTGAGAGGTGTTAACTTGGACATTGGATCTACTGACCAGCAGAAAAACATACCACCACTGTAACCGGGGCAGCGGATGAATTTCCCAAATGGATTCAACGGTGAAGTTAAATCCCGAAACAAAAGAAATAAGACCTTATCCGGGTTACTTCGACATAAAAAATTTGGAACCCAGGCCATAAAGAATTTCCGATATAAAGTCAAGATCTGGGAAAAGAGTGGTAGCGGATAAGCCCTTGATTAAATAGCCGTGCTCATATCCCCAAACGAGTTACTGGCTTCGATCTAACTGACCCCTCGTCCTAGGCGTCTGTACAATGGAAGTGGCCCTCCAGGTTTGGTGTAGTGACGCCCGACGATGGACAAAAAATCAATTCCGAGGCAACAGGACCAACAACAAGCCGTCATATAAAAAAATAGATATACTATGGAAAGGAAAATGATGACACCAAAGATACGAGCTCTTTAACAGGAATTAAAATTAAAATTGACCGATTTAAATTCATCGATTTAAGGCGTATGACAGCGTCTAAAGAGCTTTACAGAGCACTGTCCAGGTTAGGCATCCCTGCTAAATTCGTTCGTTAATGCTGGGTGACGATGGAGAGTGTACACTGCTTCACCAAGGTCGGTATATATATATATATACCGATATATAAAGAGAGACCTTTGATTCCGAAAAAAAATTTAGACAGTGTGATGCGCTAAGCGCCAACACAAGAGGCATAATCTTTCAAAAGTCTATTTTATTACTCGCATACATCGATGATATTGACACAATCGGAAGAAAGTAGCGTGACGTCGGTGGCGCTTTCGCGAATATAGAAACGAGTTTTACAATCAAAGACGGCAAGAGCAGGGATATGCTGTCAACAACTAAGAACACGACGTCTCGAATAGAACGGCACCCTCGACAGATATAACTTTGAAGTAGTTAAGGGCTTTGTCCTTTTAGGCTCTGCCATCAATTCAGACAGTGACACCAGCGCTGAGATTCTTTGCTTCTTTTCTTTTCTTTCTTTTTGCTATGAAGGCAATTGGCTGATTGGTGAACGGACTTTGTCAAAAATAGATGAGAGCGCTCTTGGCTGCTTTGAGATAAAAATTCTTCAGGTTGTTGCGCCTGCATAGTCAGCGACATCGACTTAGCCAGAATAGTGATTGTGAAATGGCAAAGGTAGCTGTGCCATAAATAGCAAACTCCAATGCTCCGGTCCGAAATATACCTGCGAATCCGCACCCGAGGGACAGCGCAGTAGAGTAAAACTGCGACTCTGGTGGCAGACGCAAATAAAAGGAGACTCCAACCAACTTAGTGTACGAAACAGGAAACAGCTTTTATAGCTAAAGGTCGATGTAGTTTGTACCACATTCATGGTTCCTGTACTCAACACGGAAAGCCTCCAACACGTATAAGGGATACAATAGCAGTCTTAGTGTGTTGAGTACACAAAATAGATAAATATTGTACTAGGGTGGTCTTCTCTTGTCTGAACTCATTTCCAATTAAAGTGAAGATTTACCCTTCCATAGGGACGTGATTTACACCTTGACTTAGTGGTCTCGATGTAAGCCCTCGACATAAGAAGAGTCGTCAGTTTTCCGCATTCTTTCTAACCTTGTGTGAGTGGATTTGCCACTTCTTAGTCTTGAGTCCAGTGTATGAACATGCATCAGCAAATTCACGTTTCCCTGAGTTGCTTCGGAATCCAGAATCAGTCTCAACCATTCCTCCTTTGAGCACTTCACTCTAAGAGTTCCGTATTCACTATAAATAGTTCCGTGTTCACTACCATAGATCTCTGATTAAATGCAAAGATTGGCTAACTGCCTCAATTAGTCGACACATGGTTTCCACTCAGCGGCGTTCACACTCTTGTCATTGCCTTCCCAATTTAGGACTGTGATTTTTCAGGCATTTTATCGCTAGAACGGCTAAATTGAGCGGACATCAACGCATTGGTGTGGGAACCCATTACTTTAAATCCAGGTAGTCAATGCAGTAGAAATTAACAGAGATTAGTGATTATTTATCGTAGAAAGAAATGAAGACTTCAACTGGAATTGGCCTTATACGTATATATTGTCGTCTTAAGTGGTCAAGTCTCAAAATTCAAAACAAAACTCGTAAACGTTTATGCTTGATACCAGCTCACTTGTAGCCTTTATGGATACCTATAGCAAATGATTAAAAAATTTATCCCAGGCTCCCTGAGAAAAATTGACTTAAACTCTTTAGCTTACCTCATCAAGCCCAACGCAGAACTATGCCAATGAAGAAGAAAAAAACTTTAACATTAATACGAGTACACTTGAATTTAAATCAACAAAGTTTTCACATCTTTTTTATTTTTATTTTTATTGTTAAAAACAAAATCAAATTTTATTCTTATAAGAATAGTTTTTACAAATATTTTTTACGTGTTTCATACAGAAATGTATAAGCATTTTGACATATTTTATAACTTAGACCACATAAATACAATATGATAAATTATAAGGAAATGAAGGAAAAGAAAAACAAAAAGTTAATAATAGTTCCAACAAAATGTAATACGATATGTAAATGTGATTAATAATTAAAACATAAGTTGTTATGTTTTAAAATTAATTTGGCTTGCAAAATGCATGCCATTTAATTTGGCTAAAGTATCATATATTCATTTCATTTGTTCATAAGAATTCACGTACATTAACAATGTAAACAATAAAAAAAAAAAACTTTCAAACATTTGTGCAACTTAAATACTCAAAAACAATCCATTTTTGAAAATTAAATTATCATACTACTAAACAAAATCAAAAAAACAAAATGGTTACAGTAAAATACAGAGAAATCTTGGAAAATGGAAAGAAAAAACGAAAAAAAAAATTGCCAAACACCGCCAAAAATATAAATAAGGAAAAACAAATTATATGTCGCTTACACTAGACTTGAACAAAATCCAGAAGGTCCTGCCTTCTTCTCTAGGGACTGCCGACATCGAATCCAATCAGAGTGTCCGACCTGGAACTTCTTGTGAGCGGTTTGTGAAGCTTAAAATCGTAAAAGGAGTGCTGCCATTGCCAGCATGTTCGGCAGAAGTAACGAAAGCAGGCCAGCTCCCTACAGAAGTACGGTCCATGTTGGACACCACATAATGCACAAAGCGTGTCCTCCAGATATGGATCGACTTGTATGGTCTTCGTAAATAAGCTTGTCTTGATTTTAATGAATCCAGCTGATACTGCTTTCATGTATGAACGGCTGTTGTTGAATGTCACACGTCCTGATCCGATTGGGTATTTGTACTTGTCCGTGTCGATTCCTGCGTATATGACCCCATCAAACATGTCATTCATTATTTTAGCCAGTCCCTCAGCAGTTAATTTGCCATGCAGCGCGCCCACGAAGACTGTCTTGCTGGGATTCAACTTTTGATGAGTGGCCGTAACAAAATTGGAATCCGAAATGGTCCATGGAATTATCTCGACTTGTTTGGCTCGAATGCGTCCGGATGAGATGTGAAAATAGTAGTTTCCAGAATTAGGCGAACAGGAGTTTGATGTTGTGCATGAGGCAAGTAACTCTCTTACCTTGGTTTCAGCTTCAAATATGACATAGGCATATCCCTTCGGCTGTATAGCATGTTTATCCCGTCTCGGCCATTCCACACGTATTCGACCAAAAGGTTCAAACAGTCTGTTTAACGATTGCTCACTCATGTCCCATGGTATTCCTCCGATAAATACCTTTGGCGAATAAGTCGTTATCCTATTACTACGATTTGGTAACATTCCATTCCACAAATACGGAGCCTTACAAGTTGACAAATATTTATTGTCCAAATTAGCTTCTTCCTTAAGTTGTATTTCTGGATCAAAACTATAGTTCACATCATGCCCACCGTGACATGGTGGGGGCGTTGGTGGCATTCCCATTGGCATTGGTATCGGTGACTTTGGTATCTTAAATGGACCGCGTGGTTCTATGAATTTCATACCATCACACCCTATATTAGTACTACTATTGTCTATTCCCATTTTGCACTGCAGGTGAAGACGTTCGTCAATTGGGGACTTTCTTGGAACATACTGTTTCTTGCATCTGGTCGGATCAGCTTCACAATTAAAATCATAATGAGTCGACGTAAAAAAGTCGATCATATTTTGGATATTATTGTCGATGTTACTACATTTACTGGGGTGTCTTAATTTGCTGGTCTCTTGGCAGGAATTGAACCAATTTATTAGCGCCATGTAAAAAAAATAACTTACAAATTTTTGGGGTTCTGCAAGGTAAAACAATAAAATGTGATCAGTACCGGAGAACTATTTAACAAAAGACAACGCAGCAAACTGACTGATCACCAGCTTACCAATCGATTAACGGATCACCAGTGTGAGATCAAGAAAAACAAGTCAACAAAGACATACAGTTTGTTTAAATTTCGTTAAAGCAGTATCACTATATGAATATGTTCAATCGTTCTCGTATGATTTTCACTCTGTTTATCTCATAGCCCCTATTCATTTGTTAATTTTTTAATTATTTATAAAATATATTAAATTGTCGTTCTTCTAACTGTTTACAGTTGATCTTAAAAATTTTTTTGTATGTTTGTAGCAAAGGTTTTAATTTAAACACAACCTATCAAGATGTACTCGTAATGTAGTGTGAAAGTATGCTGCCTTTTTAAGTTTTTAAGTTCTATAGTTGCCTAGTTAGGAGAATTTTGATTCTGTTTGAACAAATCGCTAATCGTATTCACGGTATCGTATTTTTTACCCTAATTTTGAGGATTAACTCTCATCCTTTTAAATATTTTCCGCTTGGACAACACTGTGGTACTAAGTGGACCGCAGGACATTTTTATGTTGCTCAATTGTCGGATATAAATTAGTCTGTCGAAAAAGGAGTAATTCATGTCTTAAACGCAGTTTTATGCACAATATTTTCTAGAGATAAACTTGTTTCTCTTATTCGAACAAGAAGATGAAAAGACAATACTGCGATTTGAGATATACGACGCAAGACTGATAGATGCTTCACAGTTCTATGCAATGTATGAAATAGACTCCCATTTAAATTAAAAACGCAGATTAATACAAATATTCACTTTTCGAACTACCTTGCTTCCTACAATAGAAACAAAAACTATAACTGAAACAGAATTCAACTTATTCATATACCATATGTTAGTTAGCGCACCAAAACGTCTGCCAAGTTAGTGGTTGCAAGCATTTAGGAAATGTATGTTTGTTGTTTCGGTTGATTGGCTTTGCCACAGCTCTTTATATGATGATTCCATACTTCCCTGGCTATCGGCAGGTTGTCAGCAACCTAAATGTGTAAAACAATCTTTTATACTAACAATCGACTGTCTAAAAGACGACGCTCTTACCCCACATCACGGATGAAGTAGTCAAAGCCTTCCCACCATGCATCAACCATCCAAAAATGCGAAAAATACAGATACTTACTTACTTGAGGTTGCGCTACAGTCTGGGGTGGACGTGAACCTCAGCCAACAAGCGTCTGCACGCAACTCAATTTTTACTAAGTGCCGTTAGTTTCGTATGAGACTCTTCCACTAGCATGCGCCACCTGAATTGCGGTCTCCCTCTACTGCACTCTCTCTCGGAGGCGGATTCGCAGGTATTTCGGATCGGGACATTAGTGTCAGCTCTACAGGACCCCGCAACTTCAATCAGTTTTTGAGAGTCGATATCGCTGTACAGCCCGTACAGTTCGTCCTTGCACCTCCTCCTCCACTCATCGTCTGTGCAGGCGGGACCGAAAATCAAAACTCTCGTCTATTTTTGCTAATGTCCAAACCTCTGCGCAATAGAGCAGATCTGGTAATCCTAGTTAGGTCTTGTATAGGGTCATTTTTATTGTTTGAGAAAGGGCTTTGCTCGTCAATTGCCTTCTTAGTCCAAAGAAGCAGCGATTGGCAGGAGTTATTCTTAGTATGATCTCAGCGCTGGTATCGTTGTCTGAATTGATGGCGGAGCCTAGTCTTTAACTACTTCAAAATTATATCAGTCAAGGATAAAGTTCTGTCCGAGACTGTCCGGTTTGATATCAAACCAAGACTTAGCTCCGTACAACTCGTCTCTATAGATGCTGTTCTACACGGCCCTAAGAGAGATGAAAAGTTGAAACGGCACAAGGCACTCATGCACATGACGGAAACTTCAGACTTCTTGCCTAAGTTTGCCTGTAACAACAAATCTTCATCCAAATAGTAGATGTCGCAGTTTTAATTCTGTTTCTGTCCGGTCCATTCCATCGCCTTCTCGGATGGCGGTAATATCTGTTTTGCAGCAGTCTAGGGGTTCCGCTAGTTGTTCGGTTACACGTGCCTTCTAAAGGGACCTGACATATCCATGCATATGGGAAGTGCGTTGTCCCACATGTTTGTAGGGGTTGCCAATAGTACTAGTTCAGTATTGGCTGAATTGTCTATTAGTACCTATGCTGAGGTTGTCTATAGCGCTTAAGATTCACTTTTTCGACGGAAACTACCAGTAGCATTCAAAGGTGCAGTTCGCTATGTAGATGGTCTTCGAGGATACAACCATACCTCTGAATAATCCAAAAAACTACTAGGTTGCACACCAAACCAATATATCAATGCAAGAATTCGAATTTTACATACAATACTTAGGTGGCGCTACAGTCCGCGGTGGACCTGGGACCCAATCAACAAGCGTCTGCAGCTAGCTCGATCTTTTGCTAGCTACCTCCAGTTTCGCACGCTAAGTTGGCTGAGGGCCCCTTCCACTTGCGTGCGCCACCTGGGTCTCCGTCTTCCTGTCTACTACGCTGTCCATCGGTGGCGGATTCGAAAACTTTTCGGACCGGGGTATTGGTGTTCATCCGCTGTACATGACCCAGCCATCTCAGTCGTTGGATCTTCACTCTTCTGGCTAGGTCGAAGTCGCTGTACAGTCCATACAGTTTGTCATTGTATTTCCTTCTCCACTCACCGTCAATGTAGACGGGACCGAAAATCACTCGAAGAATTTTCCTCTCGAAGCAGCCAAGAGGACCTTCAGCCATTTTTGATAACGTCTTTGCCTCTGCTCCATAGAGCAGGACTGGGATTATTAAGGTTTTATACAGGGTAACTTCAGTTGTTCGAGAGAGGGTTTTACTAGTCAATTGCCTTCGTAGCCCAAAGAAGCAGCAATTGGCAGGAGTTATTCTTCGTTTGATCTCAACGCTGATGTCGTTGTCTGAATTCACACCTCAAAGTTATACCAGTCGACGTTGACGTTCGGTCCGAGACGTCGGTGTTCAGTGTCCTTTTAGCTTGATCGCATATACTTACTTTTGCCCTCATTAATAGCTAAACCCAATATCATCGGCATATGTGAGTAATTGGCGGAATTTGAATGATTGTGCCTCTTGTGTTTGCGCGTGAGTTTTGCACAATTCTTTCAAGAATGATGTTGAAAAAATCGCATGACAGCGCATCGCCTTGTTTAAATCCTTTTTCGATATCAAAGGTCTCGGTGAGATCTTTACCGACCTTGATGGGGCAGCGAGCATTCTCTATCGTCATCTGGCATAAGCGGACGAGTTTGGCAGGGATGGCAAAACTAGACATTGCTCTAGTTTTTAATCGATAAATAGGTGGTGTGTATCGATCTGATACTCATGGGTTTCCTCCAAGATCTGCCGCAGTGTGAATATTTGATCGATGGTGGACTTTCCTGGCCTGAAGCTGCACTGATATGCACCTATCAGGTTGTTGACGAACAGGTTTAGGCGCTAACACAATAGGGCAGATAAGATCTTGTATGCGATGTTAAGGAGACTGATGCCTCTGTAGTTGGCGCAGTTCAGAGGGTTTTCTTTCTTGAGAATCGGACAAACAATGCTGAGGTTCCATTCATCGGGCATACTTTCGTCCGACTAGATTTTAGAGATGGGTTGATGTATGCTCCTTTGTTGCACTTTCACCTCACTTCATCCATGTCGGGTGAATGGTACTTTAATTTTTACATTTTAATGATTCCACTCGATATATGAGCTATTATGTAGCATCATCCCAAAGTTATTCGACCGCTAGTGGAATCTCAAAAACATGTGCAGCAATTTGCCCACTAAATTTTTTTTTAACTTTATATTAGTCTTTAAAATCCTTTTTTATTGGAATTGTATTCCAATCTCGATAGCTTCATGAACGTTAACTGAGCAACATATAATCTTGCATTTCCAAGAAGCAAGATAGCACATACTCGTACATATATCCCGAAACTCTCGTTCGCCTTTTTAAGGTTTAATTCTGCTTCTGCAAGTTCGTTAGGTCACTCATCAAACTGTACATCAATCTGCCATCTCACGGAGTTTAAAATCAAATTTATTGTAGCGAATTGACTCTATGGAACTCCGGCGTAATGTCTCTTGCCTCAACTTGTTTTATCTCTATTTTCACCACCAGTAGCCCTGTGGAAACTACTCTTGAAACACTACCCTTTTTAAAAACACTTAATAAAAATTATTCAAATGAAATATGTTTCGTTTTTAAAGAAAAACCCTGTTGATATTAACTTTGTCGAAGTTTTATTATTGTTTTCTTTTTTTCTTTTTCTTTTTACCTTTTAACAGTTTAATGTAAATCTAAATCAAAGTCATGCAGTATCGAAAATTCGAAATCATAATCCATTATAAAAATAAGAAACAAAATAAAAATAATAATATTCTACTAAACACAATCATGTACATATATGCAGTTAAATGTCTGATTTTATTTGTCGATACATTGTCGCTCAAGTCATAACATCAAATTATTTAAAAAAAAAAAGAATTAAAAGAGAATTAACAAAAAACTAAATAAATAAAAAATCAATCCAAGAGTAAAGTTAGAGAAAGTTTTAAACAAAATAATTTCATAAAAATAGCGAAAACAACATGAATACACTTAAAATTTTGTTTTTACCATGGTTTATCGGTAGATTTATTATTTAGTACATTTTTTCTGTTTTTGTTTCTTTATATGTATGTATAACGGCATATTTAAAAACTTGATACAATTGTTTGCATTGGAAAATATTTTTTAAATAAAATAAGAAATTCTCCTTGATTTAGACGGTTAACTATAAGCAGAAAACAATGACTTTTATATTATATGCCAAACATTTATTTATCAGTATGAAATATGTGTTAAGTTTTGTTTTTTTTCTAATATTACCCTTCTCTATAAACATAACATAACTTACACAAATTATGTCGTTTTTGTTGTGTAAGGTTTATATCAATTTTTTTGCATGTCTGAAGTATCTGTCGATCATGGTCATTAATTACCCTTATTACACCCGTATAGGCAATCGTTTACAAGACCAACTTTGAAAAACGTACAAAATTAATAATAAAGTTTTTGTTTTATCATTTATTTTTGCACAGTTAAAAACTTAAAAGAAAACAACTCGAATTAACAAGAAAAATACATTTTTTTTCTTGTACCGATTTGGCCGAATATTCATGAGGTGATAGGAAACAGGAGAAGCATTCTATAATCAAAGCGACTTCACAGATTGTCCCCAAGTTCTTTGTTTTTTTTTTTTAAGGTGACAATTATAAACAATAAACGGTGCTTAATTTGAATTTATTTTAAGTACACTCAAACAGTTAATATATATTCTTTTTTTTTCTTCTCTAAACAAATGCAAATAAGGTACTTTAAATAATGAATTCCCCATAAGTTCTGTGTGTAGATACCTAGTTAAGTCGAAAAATTCAATTCAAAATAAAAAAACACTGTGCCATGTAAGATCGTTAAAATTTCTGTAAATCTCAAAGCGAAATCGGATATCTTTACGAATAGAAGTCAAAGTAACAGCATTGTTATTAAATAAATGTTTGCATGGACCTTTTCGATTACATCATTTGAATGTCATATAGGAAGACGGATATACAAATTATATGACGAAGAAATTATCCACCATTTGCTTTCTTATTTTAATTTCTATTAGAAGTTAAAAATAAATCGAAGCAAGTCGAAGTAATACTGATTAAAGTTTGACTACGCAAATGGTTTTAACGCAAATTCGATGCATATTCCATAGTGTTAGGCATCTAAAAATAATCATCTCAGTAACCGAATACACTTAACTAAACGATTCAAGTCAAATGTTCAACTTTAATACCGATGATATACATAGGCTAAAAGCCAAGAAAGGAAACCCTTAATTTTTCTACGAGAAAAAAATGACCTCTTAAGTGGACCGAATTGTATTTGAACTGCAATCATGAAGACTTGAGCAATTTAAAACTGTTTGACGCGGCAAATTATGTATAAGTTAACGTTACACCTCTTTTCAAAATTCCATTCATTTAAATTTTGGACATCTCAAGAAAATAAATAAAAAAGGAATAAGAATCGAGGTCGGGTGCTCTGACCTCATTCGAAAGATAAAAGAAGATTATCACTTAGATACGTTTGTTGTTTAGTTTGGTATTATCAGGGAGTAGAACATTCATGCTTGTGACAGCGACATTGCTATGATGAGAATATCCCTAAAAGGATTCTATCAACAAATTTTGATAACAGGTCCAATCGTAGATTTATTTTCTAATATGATCAAGTTGCTTACGATTTGGAATACTCAAATTCTGGGGTGGCTATGTCTATGTCTGATCAAGCGAAAAACTTGAATCTGATCGAACCTCTGCATAAAGTCCGTAAACAACATTTTATGTATGCATATTGGAAATTGAAAACAAATCGCTTCAGAACATGTCCAAAGGTTGTTTCTATCCTTCGATTTAAGCTTGCTAATGATTTAAAACATTAACCTTATGTCCTAACCATGAATTGTTAGACAAGCACCTGTCAATTAAGCTTGCAACGATTTTAACAATAAATAGTCCAATATGCATGAAGACACTCTAATTCACATTTATAACACCGCCGATGCATTGATATTGTGAGACTCAATTCAAAAAATATAATTTAGTTTCATTTGTTTTGTTTCTTTGACTAAACTAAATAGTGCTAGATTTGTAGGAGAAATCATAAAAATTAAGCTCTCATTTTACATAGAAGTTTTCTTTGTCATTTTATACATTTCATCATTGCCTTCGTATTTACATCATTTTCATATAAATGCCCAAACTGATAAAAAAAAAATGATAGTACTCTTTTACCATGATACAAGTTAATAACATTTAATAATCAATAACAACATACAGACTGTTTTTTTTTTTTGTTTTTCTTTCTTCTTTTGAAATTTATTATGTCAGTTGGATTTGGTAAATACGCAGATAGTAGAGGCAAATAACTGATTGCTGTTGATTAGGTTACTTACTGCATCCATTCTAGTTAATCATTACTATACTCTAAAGTAGTTTAATTTCAGTTTTACTTTTGTTTAACAATGTGCTTAGTGCTTAGTTTCGATATCTAATAATAAATCGTTTATGACTTATAGTAGACCATTTTCCCCTAACTATAGCCGTCAACATAAAAGACAGTAAGTAAATTGATTGATATAAAAAAAATGGCAGCTACAATACTTCTTCTTTATTCTCGTTTTTCATTTTTGTGATTATTTTTTTCTTTTTTTATTTCTCTGGTTCTATTTGTTATGTTTTTATATATGTATAATTGTTTTTTTTTTTTTTATTGTTAAAAGCATCTGTCATTGTTTTTTTGTTTTTTTTTTTAATTTTTAATTAAGATTTTCTTGAATTATGCACATAATAAAAAAAAAAGTTGAACTGAAACCGTGTTATATTTTATGTAGTGTAGAAAAACAAAGCAATCCCCCATCACCTCGTGTCGTCTGCCTTAATATACAAATATAAATAAATATTTTAAAGTGTATGAAAGAAATTGTTAACACCCATATGTATGTATGTAATTAGGCCAACACACATGTGTATTACATTTCATATCCTCAATTTTTGTTTTAGTTGTTTTTTGCTTCTTTTTTGTTGTTTTTTTTTTTTTTTTTTTTAATTTAATTGTAACAGCGGTTTAAAAGACAGTAATTTTAGTTTGTTTTGTTTTCCTTAAGCTATTTACTTTTTCTTCTAATAATATTCAATCACTGGATCTCTCTTTTCTTTGTGTATCTAAAAAGATAGCTCACACTTTCCATAATTTTTTTTTGTTTTCTTTTTTATAAGGTCTGTTGTTTCGCATGTTTCTTTGAATGTTTTTGTTTTGTTTTGTCTCTTTTGTATTTGTCTAAAAATCATACATTTTAGCCATTTATTTAATTATTTGTTGTTGATGTTGTTTTTCTTTTATATATTTTTTTTTTGTTTTGTTTTTATTTTGATATTTATGATTTATTTTTATTTATGTTTTTATTTTTATATCTCATCAATAATAACATTAAATTTTCAATCGATTGATTCAGAGCAAATATTTGCCCAGAAGTATACCAAAAATTGCGGTTACAATGGAGAGGGCTATATAGAACATTGGAATTTGCTTTTCCACCGCCGGTGAATATGGCTCATCAATTCTTTGCTGCGACGATGTGTATTTTAAGCGCATTATTTGATTCTATAGACGAATGAAAGATAATATATATATAAAGATCAAGTACTTGTGTATTTAAACATATAAGAGATATTTACCTTAAGAGAGAAATTTTCTTCCCTTAATTCGCTTCCTTCGTTTTTCAGTTGCCTTATTTCTGCTAAAAGTTCATCTGCTTGATAATCAACGGGCTACAATAAAAAAAAGTGTTTTGGTTTTATCCAATTATAATTATATAAATAGGAATTAAAAAAAAAATGTTTTTTTTTATAGACTACATGGTAGAAACCTATCATCCCGAAACTTGGCTTCTTCAGAAAAAGGATTTGACTCATCAAGTTCGTGGAATCCCCGGACTCATTTTATTTAGTGAAGTGACGAGGTGCTAAGCAGATGGCGAAAAGGCAAATTCCATCAACACCATTTTAAAAGATCTAAACAAATTTTTCAATGTAGGAGTCTTATGTGAATGATGCTAGGATTTGAAACCGTACTACTGGTAACTTGTCTAAAATGATACATGATACGGCAAAACAAAAATGAATGAGCTGAGTGGAATGTGGTGTGCTGAATCGAATGTCGTACGCAAAATGACAATTTTATCATCAGAAAATATATTCAAACATTTTACCACACGATTTAGCTAATCTAACCATGTGAACGTAAGTGAAAAGTTGATAACAAACTGGAGATGAGTCTCCTCGCTCTCATTCTATTCGTCATCCAAAAGCAAACTATCAACCGCTTCATAAGACCATAAACTTAACGATGGACACCGATACGATACGTCGGTATCAACACATTGACAACAAAAACCAATTCCGAAAGACAACTATAAAGGCATATCAACAATGTCATCGCCGACGAGACGAACTACCCCCTTCATTTCTAAAGAGAAAACCGAACTGCCTCTAAAAGCAGTAGACATTTGCAACACCTGTTTAATAATGCATATTATTTTGCGCATTGGAAAATTTCGGTGGTGCAAGCAAGGGGTGAAGACACGCCCAATCCGACGAATCCGAATATAAGCGAAGTATATAAAAGGGTGAGTAATAGTTGAGAATATCAAATAGAATGGATCGAGGACATCCTTATAAAAAATAAACACAGACTAAAAATTATGTGATGGGCATGCTGGAATTATTGGGGATTAACAAGCCGACAGGGCTGCTAAAGCTGCAACAAATGAGCCTCTCATCACCTTCTACACACACAATAAGAAGGATCTCCACAAAAAATTCCAATTTTTGTGGAACATTACAAAACGTGGCAAGTGGAAAGAATACATCCACCATTACTCTACAATCAACCCACAGGCGGATATAGCCTTATACCCCCCAAAATGCTCACAAACAATGACAAAAATTTTTCCTAAGGCTTCGCATGGATCACACAAGTGTTATAGCCTTTTCACACCGAGGCCCGTATTGCGGTCGTTGATCGACAGCAAAAAATAAAACCTCTTATTGTTAAGACTAGCCATAGCAGCTAGAGCTATATTTTTTTTATGTTTTATTTTTGTAATTTAATTACTTTAATAAAAAAATAAAAATAATAATAAAACAACATCACAGGAAAATTATTTAGAAGGAAAAATCTTTCAGGTTATGCTTTTAAACACATCAAAACCCGCCAAGAAAACAAGAAACCCAAACAAACTGCAGACCACCGCGTAGTTGTTTAGCCAACACCAAATACTCGAAAGAATGGCCCAAAATCGGACCGACAAGATGCACTTCATTAAAGACCATTCAACCAGAATGGCACAATATCGAAATTGTCAGAAAGTCACAATAGACATTAGTAGACATTATTTTTGGTCGCTTGGTCGCGGGGGGAAAAGTTACGAGTATATATCGAACTCTGAAAACTGTACAGTGAAATTGACCTGATCTGGATCGCATCCATTTTACAGTTCACATAAGATTTCAAAATGCTTACTTTCCTGGAACAATGGCAAAGTGGCGACAAAAAAACGAAAAAACTTACGCACTAATAGAAAACGAAAAGTATTAGAAAATTGGGTCACAACTTCCTCCCCAGGCCGAGGACGCCACGTTCGAATGTGAAGAATTTCTTGATCGCTATAAAAGAAATTCAGTGAAGTTCAGAGGTGGAAATATATTGATGTGGCGATGTTTGTCCTCCAAGTTAATTTCTGTCAGAACGTAAAAAAATTCAAATATGGAAGCGCACTACAAAATGTTATGATTCCGCAATACGAAAAAAATATAACGATCTCGAGCACAAATCGATAATCTATCACCGCAACTACTTGCCCGACTTTACTCAAATCAATGCCAATGACCAACTGTGTATCTTACTTAAAATCCCTCTAAAAACTGTTTAATTACTAAAAAATATGTTATTGAGAGACCTAATACTTGTTGGTTCGTTTGAAAATACTAAGCAATATGCAGACTTACCTTTTCTTCACCGACAACAACAGGCGTATCCTCATTACCCACAGCTTCTTTCGGAGCTAAAATTGATTTTTAAAAAATTAGTGATAATATTAACGTTTAAAGTAAAGATTCAAAAGAAAATAAAAATGTTACAGTATCAATATTAAACAATAGACATAAATACTATCGTTGACCAAAAACAGTGGATGACTTTGTCTTTTATTTTTTTTATTTTTAGGGAAGGCTTCAGTAATAAAATCTAACTAACGGACTGCTATGAATGCACAGAGTTTATTAGGTACATATACGTGACATATTTTTTATACTACGAGGGCGGGTCAATAAGTCCGTGACTTTTTGAATTTCTGACCTCTTTACTGGAACAGCAACACTGCTCCTGTCAACAGGCATCTGTCAGTTGACTCCTGTCAAAATTTAAACTTGCTGCGTCAGTTAGTTTGTGTTTGACAGCTATTTTTATCAGACTACTCACTAATTTGAGGAGAAAATGGAAAAAAGTGAATTTCGTGTGCTTATTAAGCATTATTTCTTGCGAAAAAAAAACCATTACCGAGACCAAGGCTAAGCTTGATAAATACTATGGGGACTCTGTACCATCGATTTCAATGGTAAAAAAGTGGTTTACTGAATTTCGTTGTGGCCGTACAAGCACTGAAGATGCCGAACGTCCTGGACGCCCAGTTGAGGTCTCTACACCCGAAACAATCGAAAAAATTCACGATATGGTGTTGGCCGACCGAAGATTGAAAGTGCGAGAGATTGTGGAAGCCGTAGGGATCTCGCATGGCTCAGTGGTTTCAATTTTGAATGATCACTTGGGCATGAGAAAGCTTTCCGCATTCATATTCACTATTGTTTCACAAATCACCACGAATAGACTTATTCCAGAAGAACGACCCCATTTTATACATTATGTTATGATTTATGTTTTATGTCAGCCGATGTCAATGTGTGAGATCAGGAATTGTCTTTTCATCAACGATCTCAAAAGCTTTTTCTTTATCTTATGGATAATTCTTCAAAATGATACTAGTCTTCAACGAGCTCTTGCGCGGCTTGAGGCGAAGCTTATATCTGTGGAAAAATTGTGTAAACAAGCAATATTGTCGTTTCTGTAGTGAGCCAAATCCAGAAGAGAATCATGATATTCAATGAAATCCACAAATTGGCCTGCTGTGTATAGTTTTCACTGTTTTTTTTTTTTAGTGAGACTAACATTTTTACTATGGTTAATTTGTGCCGACAATAATAAGTGATTGTTTCTTGGAAAATATGGACAACATTGATTCGGACAATATGTGGTGTCAGCAGAATGGCACTACGTCCCATATTGCCCATGAAGTCGTTAACTGAGGACTCGATTCAACATTATATCGAAAAATGAGCCAGAGAATTGGCCACCGAGATGTTGCGAATGGACATCAAACGATCGTGTCTTGTGGGGCAGTGCTTATAAACAGCAAACTTTATAGAAGTTGAAAGCCAATGTTCAGTGTATTGTTGGGTGAGATATGGCCCTAAATACTAAAAAGGATTGCCCAACCGTGAGATGCACTTCATCAAAAAGCATTCAAACAACAACGCAGAACATCAAATTAGACAGAATATCATTCATAATAGGCTGGTAGAAATTTACGAAACCTCACCAACAAACTTCCCTAAGCTAATTGGGTAATATGTCCTGCAAAAGCATACTCGTATTGTTCATATGCTAGTGAGGCAGATCAATGAATTAAATATAATATTCTCCAATTACTCTTGGCCGTGTTGTTGTTATTGGTGAGAAAAGATGTATCGATCTGGCCATAAAATGCTTATTGGTTGCCCAAGATGGCATAGACAATGTAAAGGGAAACAACACCAACAAGAAATGTCCTCAATTTTGATTCTGTGAGCCGGAGTTATGGAGAATGACAGAATCGACTGTACATCCATTTTAAACACTATTTTCTTCAACATCAGCAAACGTAACTTACTTTGCCCGCGTCTCTTCTATACATATATCTAGCACTCCTCGCATTCAACCAGAACTTTGAGTATTAAACTTGCATTAAGGAGCATCAGTCCCCACAAAAATTACAAAGTAAAAATTAAAAAGGCCGTAGAAGATGTGTATAGAAAAGGACAAAGACAGACTTTGACCAGGTCCACCTGGAAGTAATTAACCAAAGACCGAGGTAACTGGAAGAAAGTACTTTTTAAATGATTGGCAAAATCTCACATGAATTCGCAAATCTTTAGAAACAACATCGTACATAGGTTTTTCGGTTAGATAATTTCTCCAAAGCATCGATCTAGTTTCCCTATCGGTCAACTGACATTTTTAATTAATCATTTTCAACCATCCATTTATATTATTCAAATTATTTCATTAAAAGAAAAACAAAAGAACAAGACTAAAAGTTTTTAAATACATACCGGCATTCTCCGCGCCTGGTGCCTCAGCTGGCATTTCAAATACACATTTAAGTTTAGCATCCATCAACTGATCTGGTTCAGCTTCCCTCCACTGTAAGTAAAAAAAAAATTATAACCATTCACTTACATATATAACATTCTGCAGTAATACTTACCACTTTGCCATAATCTGCAGTCACTCCATCTCGAGCAATTAAGCTCTGTACCATAAACTTATGTTTATTCTTTTCATTTGGATCATAAAGAAATGCTTGCAGACAAACTGTAAAAAAAAAATCAATTGTGTGTATATATTCGTTAAAAGAGAAAACATGAAATATAATTAAATACATACTTTCGACTTTAGTGTTAGAGTTCGGCGACACAACACCAAAGTTTGGACGAACACAATATTTTTTTGGGGCTGTGGTTTTTATTTTAAATAGAATTGTGTGTTCTGTTGGATTCGTAAGTTTCATTATTGTAACAACCGGTTTCGTAAAGGGCCCTGTAAAAGAAAAATATATTAATTAACAATAACAATAATGATGAAAAATTTTGTTAAAAAATATAAGACAACAGTAATAATTCAAATTTCTGCGACTTACTTTATCCCTCCGATTCGCTCTAGACTTGTTTACCAGTTAAACCTATTGTTGTAATCATATCAAATCATATCGTTTCTACTTGAATCGTGATACTCTTTTTTTCACTAAAACCTATCCCTGGGTCTCTATTGGACAGAGCTTGGTTACTGAAGTGTTCTGGGAAATTTCTTTAAGTTTCCTACTGTGCTGAAAGAACGTAGACTTAAAGTGGACCATGTAGCCAAGAATGGTGCTCAGCTGTACATGATAATATAGTAAAGAAAGTCAAACTTTGCATTATACGTGCACACTTGAGAAGGCAAAGCGGCCTGTCTGCACATGTATCTCGTTCCCCTAAACTCACTTCAAACCCCTCCCTTTCTTATCGGCAAAGACCTAGAGATAATAGAAATCCATAAATTAAAGTGTCAAGACGTAAGTCAACAAATCTCCTTCCCACAGAAGTACATTTTGCCCCAATTTCCACTCAAAGTAATGGGAGAAAAAATAGGAGTCCATCAATTAAAGGACTACTACTAATAGTCAACAAGACACTTTTCTCTATTCTTTCCATAAAATCAATGTTAAATTTCACTGGCAGATCAAAAACTCACAATCTTCCATAAACACTCGGGCGCAATCAAATGCTGAAAGAATAAAATCAGCAGTACAACACTACCTTCCACACTACTTCTCAACTAGATAAATAAACTGTAACTGCGTCAAACCAATCCCATTGTCAGAACTACTGGGCTACTTTAGCCGTGACACAAGTAGGTCGCAACTCAAATGGTAGTGAACTAGCTTCCAAATCGGAATGTTCGGTGTTCGAATCCCAGCCGTTGCCGTTACATTTTTTTTAGTCACCAAAATCAAGTAAGATGTCTATTTGACTATTTGTTGTATTCTAAACAATAAGCCAGCTCTCACTAAAAATTTATTCTCCCCATTAAATGCTGGATGCCACCCATGAAGCAAAATAACCACTGAGCCCAAACATCTTTCTTCTCTCTGTCTAATTTTCAAAAAAACTCAACACATGCTGAGGCATTATAAGTGTATTCATACCCACTTGAGTGTTAAGATATTTAAAAAAAAATAAAAAAATGCGCCAATGTCATCAGGGGTTATAGCAACATTGCATTCCAGGCGCGCAAGTCCTTAATGTTGTCCTAATTGCCGAAATAATACTTTAGGGTCGAAATTATATCAAATCTTGAATAGAGTATGGAAGGGTGGATCTATGCCCAATGATCGAAGTATCAGCTCTATATGTTCCCCATCTATCATAAAAGAAAAGGGTTTCTATGCCTCCAGAACTATGGAGAAACTTTATTAAATGTCGTATATAAATGTTCACGTTTTTTCGGTCTTAACAAAGGCAGTTCCATTAATGCATAAAGTAAGAAATCATTGCCGGCTGTTCAAAGTTCGCTCTAGCTATAAAAAGACAGCTTCGGGGTTTTAAAGCATTTAATTCTAATTGGTTAAGGGTTCCACTTGTTATTCTAGTACAGAATAAGTCTATGAATGAAAAGCACAGCCTGTCGTCAGCAAAGTTACAGACAAGATATCGGTGCACAACAGCATTTATTTGATGGTATTAGACTTGAAAACTTGGCTGGAACATTTGGAAACGGAATATTCAATCCATTCAAGAAATTCGGCCATTCCAAATGCATACATCTTCTTGATATGAGCCTGAGTCATAGTGTTTTGCTTTTACCAGATTATTGTACACATTGGTACTTTTGTACGGCCAGCAACGGTGACGATGTTTTTGCGTTTCAATGAGCTTAGCATAAAGAAACATATGTCCAACGATAGATAGAGAAGAAAACTTGGCTTTTTGAGAGACGAGGTGAACAAATTCTATTTTCCATATTACTTGAAAACCGAAAAAATGTTAATCCAATTTTAATCTAATAATGACATAAAAGACAGCTAAATGTGCTAGAAGAGTACACAAAAAGAAAAACAACCAAGAAGTAATGAGATACAATACTGCTAATTGTATCACACAAAACCTATGAAGGTGCAGAACAAAAAGTACGTAAGTAAGTTGTACGTTTTCAATTCAATCGCCAGCGGATAAATCCAATTAAAAGCCTCCTTCAGATAAATCTTACCAAAACAACTATCCACAACATTTTTCGTCTTTTATATATACTCGTAAATTTTTAGCGGAATAGAACTCAATTAAACATTTGACTAAATAATTATTGTATACTTTGTACTATATAGTGCAGTTAGAATTTCATAGTAAAAACCAAAAATTTATCTCACATCCGCAAATGTCTTGTTTCAACTCACTATACTATCGTATCGGCGATCACTCTCGTTTTCAACGGGCGATAAATAAATAAATATTCGTTCAATCATGCAATAGAGCGGAAGAATGTTAAATTAGTCATTCTTATTTGAGTTTAGCCATATGGACATACAAATTTTCTACAGAGACTTTTTCTTAACAAAATTGCGACTATTTCTGCCCGAAAAGAAACCTGTTCTTTTTTTTTATATTTAAACAATTTATTTGTGCAATTATTTTTGATTCCATTTTGATAAAGGCGATTAGTACATATTTATATTTACTCGTAGAAACAGAGTACGAGTATATTCACCTATTTAAAAAATAATAAAAAAAAACATTCAATGATACGTTCAATAATATTTATCATGGACAGATATGCCAGCCAGTTAGTTTGTGGAAAAATGCTATTTCTTCTTACTTTGCAAACCTTGAGTTAAATTAACTTCGTGTAGTGGTAAATCATTACTATACGAAGAAGAAAACAATCTTTGCACCGTCGCTTGAAATTATTAGAAAATGGTTCTCAAATATCCAATATAAACACAAAAGGCGCCGAGCGTTCTGGAAATCAAATTGAGGTCACCACACCCGAAATCGATAGAAATCATGGTATGGTAATGGACAATTATAAAACTTTAATATGCGAGTTGCGTCATTTCCTTCAATCCATCACTTCACGTCGAAAATAAAATAAACATAAAAAATAAGAATTTGTACTGGTGAACGTGCACCAAAAAGAAAAAGGCAGTTTCATTGGCCGAAAAGTCATGGATACCGTTTCTTGGGAATAATATGCACCGACAAATACGAACTAGTCCATTGTACCCCTTGTATGTTTTAATATGCAATGGTTAAGTGTGCCCACGGTACCAGTACCCCCAACATAAACTGCAAGTACCGGAAACCTGACGAGAGCATAGGCCGAACATTGATAGTGCTCTGCTGTTTAGTTATTGCTCTCCCAGTAAGCATATCAGAATGATGTGCCACTTATGCCTGGCACAATAAAGTGCTTAGCAAAAGAATCAAGTTCGGTATCATCTCAAGAGATCTCAACAAGACCAAAAAAGAATTTAGTAAAGCGATGCGCTGTCACGCGATTTCTTTAACATCATACTAATAGTGCAAAACTCACGCGCAAACGCAAGAGACACAATATTTCAAAAGTCCGTTTAATTACTCGCATACGCCGATGATATTGACATAATTGGAAGAAAGCAGTGTGATGCCAGTGACGCCTTTGCAAGTATTGAGACGGAAGCGGCGAAAATGGGTTTAACAGTCAATGAGGGCAAGACCAAGAAGAATAACTCCTCTGCCAATCACTGCTTCTTTGGGCTAAAAGGCAATTGACTAGTAAAGCCCTCTCTCGAACAACTAAAGTTACCCTATATAAGACCTTAATAATCCCAGTCCTGATCTATGGCGCAGAGGCATTGACATTATCAAAAATGGATGAGGGTGCTCTTGGCTGCTTCGAGAGGAAAATTCTTCGAGTGATTTTCGGTCCTGTCTACATTGACGGTGAGTGGAGGAGGAGATACAATGTCGAACTGTATGGACTGTACAGCGACTTCGACCTAGTCAGAAGAGTTAAGATCCAACGACTGAAATGGCTGGATCATGGCTGGATCATCTAAGCGTGCGAAACCGAAGGCATCTAGCAAAAGATCGAGCTAGCTGGAGACGCTTGTTTTCTGAGGCTTGGTCCAACCCGGACTATAGCGCCAGTTAAAGTAAAGTAAGAAAGCATAGCCATCGTCGACAACAATAAATGATGCAGTGAAATAATTAAGCATGCTCTATTTCCATTCCAATTATCATATCGATGGTATCAAGTCCACGACGCAGGACAAACCTCGACGGCTTACCCTAATATGAATTAAGTTTGTATGTTAGAGGTGTTTTTTTTGGAGGCGAAGAACTTTAAATTGAAATAAAACACATAAAAATGTTTTTTATATCCATCAGATGAACTTTACTTATTTTTACATACATATAAATAGAGGATGTTACGCAAGTAAACAAACATGAATACACAACCCTGCCGGCAGTCTTTTCTCGGTCACCCCCAGGGCGAATACATTCATATCAAAGATCGAACATGTCGGATACATGGCCCGCTATTTGAACTTGCAAATGAAAGCGTTTAAAATGTATTATTACGATACAGAACAAAATGGGATGCAAAAGAAATGCTTTTCGTGGGTTCAATTTTAGACGCCCACGACGGGGAATACAACTACGAGTTGGAAGACTATCGCAGGGGGAATGGTTTCGATTCGAACAACTCAGTTGGAAAAGATTTACTGAATTCTATTCCTAACTAAACTTATTACGAGTACTCCAATTATTAAGCAAGAGCACCAGTTATTAGATTGTGTTCTATGCTTAATTCGAATCAGCGAATAAAACATTCTATCCCTATCTTGGTCGCATAATTTAAACAAGGAAAGAGTCATGCTGCCTTTCGGGAGAAAAGCAACTCAGCGCTCAACATATGTGGAATAACTGCGAAGACAAATGTAGCAGCAGAAACTCTGAACCGTGTTCAAAATGTCTTTTTAATATAAAAAAAAGGAATATGGTGTTAAAACGTTGAGACGGGGGTATGGTTGAATGCAAGCTTATCAATCATGTACCCCATGTGTACAGTCGAAATATCGAAGCCGAAAAAGTGCCCCTTGAGTTAGAAAACGAGTGCTGCAACAAAGAGGCGACGTAATGAGTAGCTGGAGTATTTCCAATAGACGTAGATTATTTTTATTTAGGGAATAGTATGGGCAACCCATAAGATAAGATTTGCAACGTATGAGCATTGGTAAACAAGTTTATATTGCATTTTTGTTTGTTTAAATATACGACTAGATGTAGGTTCTATGTAATTATTAAATGGTGGTGGATTAAAGATCGCGACGCCCTGGAAAAACTGCATACCGTTTTAATAGAATAAGAAAAAGCTTCGACAGAATTCACAAAAATATTATTTGAACTGCGCTAAGATGAAGCCATCGCTATATGTATATAATAATGATAAGTTGGATGTACGCAGGTATAACATAAAAGTTTAAGTTGGAGTAAACCAAAACAAAGTCGAGAACGACTTCTTACTTGCAATGATAGCGTTTTTTTTAGCGATTTTTAAAAAAACAATAGATTACGAAGAATTCGTACAACGAATATTGACAGTGTATTTACAAACCGACAAACTAACTGCTGCCATTTATCAAGAAGTCATCGAACCAAAGTCCGGAAAATTTAAATGACGAACGACTATATCTCATATAGAGTTGCCGTGAGGTACCTTAAATGGCGCGAAAACACGCCATGATAGAAAAATCCCGCTTCAACATCAAGGTTGTTATACATCACAGTCGTTGGGCCATAACCAATTCAAAGTCGAGTAGTGTAGGAGAAATTTAAAGGGAAGATGACAGAGAAATATTACTTATGCCGTTTGATGTAAGAAAACATTATTTAATAAGAATCTCGGGCATTCACGAAAGCCTCTATATTAAGAAACAGATGCCAGATGGTAGAATGATTCTTATGTCCGCAAATCTAGCGAACCCACAAACGTTGTAGACGCAAAAAAGATACGGAAAGAAAATATGTAGCAATTGAAATAATTATAATATAAACAACTTTCAACTGTTATTTAAAACAAAAATGTTATATGTACTAAGCCTTTAGCATAAATGCTGAAAAACAAATCGAAATGGAAATCCAATTTGCGACAAAAATAATCCATTAATATCCCGATCTTTATACTCAAAATCAATTCAGCATTCTCTAAAGAAATCGTTACGATTAGTTAGAGCATTCCTGCGGATATCTACCCCACTCGTCTTTCTTCAACTATAAACATTGTAAATCTAATCCATGAAGTTTTCCTCTAAATTGCACATCAAACACGAGAGCTTGGCTTTGTTTACTTGCATTTCATCTGCAAAATGGTACGATTGAGCAATTTAAACGCAACACATTCGACGACAACGACGAATATGAGGTGATAGTGACAAGTGCCGCAACAATGTGAATAAGCAGAAAAAGTCGTCAAGCAAGTATGATATGGAAAGCTTGCGACCAATAAATCGTAATGCTTTTGTAGACTTTGCACTTGTGTATCCGATCGTGATACCCATCCACAACATTGCTAGTTTAAAGTAAACAAATGAAATCCGAGTAAATGCATTCCATCAGCCTTCTCGTTCGTCCTGTGTCGTCACATTCAAAAGGCTCACAATGATACTCATAAAGTCTTCATGTAAACCAAGTGTCTATTGTTTAGAAAATATATATAAAAAATAGCCGGCAAACACCTCAAATTCCATACTTGAAAAAAAATCCTTTAGTGTTTTCTCCTTTCATAAAAATATTTTGCAAGTATACCTACACACCGAGAGATGCATAGTTATGGCAATTTCATGTTTTTTTTCTTTCTTCTTTTGTCATTTCCAAAAGAAAAACTAAAAACAAATGCCTTCATGTCGCAAATTCTATGCCGTCATTGTAACTCATACATTGCAGGCCAATAGTTAGGAAATTCATAAAAATCAAAACGAATTATACAAGAAAAAAAAAAATCTCGAAAATAGCCTCTGACACAATTCTGGTGAGTTGGTAAATATGCCACCAAGGCGTGCGAGAGGTGTGGGTTTTGTGTTTGTAGCACACTAAAACACTACATAATAGTGCGTACTTCACTGGAGAAGGAATCATTCATTTATTGTCATCGAAGAAAGAAAAAAAAATCGATTTTTACCCAAAAAGCTCCAGTGCTATTGCCGATCATTATACAAGGCAAACTGTCACGAAAATATACACTGCAAAGGGGCCGACAGTGCAAAGGGTGCAAGCTACTTTTTTTCTCCTCCTCGTTTTCTTATTATTTTTTTATTTTTTTGATTATATTCTTACAACCACGCAATCATTTTTCAGAAATACAATTCATTGACTTTGTCTTTTTAGGCTACTTTGGTATTTACATACGTGCGCCAATAACAATTCATCAATGTAATAAATTATAATAACTAGACTATGAAATGCATTAATAAATTATTGAACTTTGACTGACAACTGGGCGATTCATCTTTTTAAACCTGCCTCTTTTTTCCTTTTCTATTCTTTTATCTTTTTTTTTCTTTTCGTTTTTCTTTTAATTTTTTTTTTTTTTTCTTGACTAGCCCCTAGGAAAATAATTCGTCATGGAGCAATGAGATATGCGCTGTTATTTTTGGATGAAATCTTAATTTGGAATGAATATGTGTGAATGAAGTTGTTATTACGTACCACGGAATCTTAATTCGTTAGCTGGCTCAATTACTAGTAGTTCTTCCCGTTTGTCCGACTTTTCCATTTTGATTTTGGTTTTGAGGGACAACTCGCTCGCTGGTGAATGATTTGTTATTTATGGAGGAAACCCTTTGTTATTGGTTTTGTTTTGGTTTTGTCGATGTTGGCGTAAAACGTTGTGATTGCTATGGAGTGCTTTTCACTATTTAAAATTTGATGAAATTTGCAAAATAGTTATTTTACTTTTTTTTTTACTGAAAGTTGCCCCGGCCTTCCGTTTTATGCTCCTGGTTTTTGGCAAGAAATCTAACGCATGCGTCATATTTTGAACAGAAATTTCGAATTCGATATATGTATGTATGTATGACGTCAAAAAACAATATGGAGTTGGATGGTGATTTCGAATTCCAATACACTTCAATGTTGCCAATTTTTGTTTAAGGTTTTTATAGATTTTATTTTCTTTCACAAAATATTATTTAAGAAAAATAAAACAACATTTATAAAATAACAACATTTCGATACTATTAAAACCTTATTTTTGATTATTTTTAACCCTCCAATATGTTTATTTTTTTATTTACCGTAGTTAAAAATCAATTTAATGGATTTTATTGATAGCAAGACTGTCGTCCGATAGCTAAAAATTTAAAGAAATAAAATTTCTTAGTTCCGATTCATTCTACTCGGACTTTCATGGTCATTTCCTAAAATCTTAGATAAAAAGTGTGACAAACAGAAGAAATTGTAAAACATGCTTGTTTTTAATTTTCTGCATTATATTTTGTATCTATTTGTTTTTTCGTTATTTTGTGCGTTTTCTTTAGTTTTGTGTATAAATGGAATAACAAAGATGGCAAACTCTACAATTAACTTGCAATCCCTTAAACTTATTGCAAATACACTGCAAATGGTTGACCATAATGGGCTTTGGTGAACTTAACAAACAATGTCTCCTTTAAATTTTTGTCAGACGAAGAAACATCAAAAATCAGCTGATTTTCTGGAAATGATTTAAGTGGAAATTGTACTTCATAGAAATGTCATTTAATGTTGATTTTGAGAGAGTGAATTATGAATTAGATGAAAATTAATAGAAAAACTAAGGCAATTTATTTTCAAGTTAAAATAATGAAAGCAAAACGTTTCGTTTTCTCATACTGCCCTGTCCATCTTGACTTGCACTTCCACTTTCAGTGTTATTTTTATCTTCTGAATTGGAGCCTCCTCAAATAAATTCTTCACTGTTTTCATCTTCGAATATCGTCGCCCTAGTTGAAACGTAACTACATTTTAAACATAATAAACACTAAACACAAATAAAAGAGAAATATGTTTAATTTATTCTAAGTAATATACCTAAACTTGAAATTTAAAAATTAATCTTTTCAAAAGTATTAACACACGTACCGAAAAATTAAGAAAACATAAAAAAAAATAGAAATGAATCTTCTGAAAAATTTCAAATGTTGACATACGTCTTTGTGTCACTATGGCGACGATATGTAAATGTAGTACTATGCAAGCCACTGCGTCGAAATATTAAACATACGAAATCTTTCTTTCAGCGACGCATATTTTGAAAAACAGAAGAATTGTTTGCAACAAAAGAAATGTCACCTGCATTTGCAATCGAATTTGCCGTTCCGTATATAAATCCGGTATTACACGGTGACGTTTGAGTCACGACACACACAAGTACAAAAGAGAAAGAAGATAGAAAACGACCAACCTTGTGAGTCGGCGTGCAAAATTTCAATGACTCTTTTTGACTTTTCTTCTCCCCTTGTTCGTTATTTTTCTATATCGCTTCATTTCTATTCGTTCGCAAAAAACCGAAAAAAATGTTTTGGTCAAAGGAATCAGGGAAAAAACTCAAAACTTTTGTTAATAGAGCGAATCGTTTGTGTTCAAAGCGAAAGAAGAAACAAAAGAGAGTTATCAGAAAGAGTCGTGTACTCAAAAGTCACCGTGTAATAGCACGCGCCTCACAGATTAGAAAATTAAAAGAGAACTGTCAAAAAGAGTCATGACTCAAAAGTTACCGTGTATTACCGGACTAAGTTTTACTAAAGTTGTTGTGCCTACAATCTGGAACGCGCCCTTTAATGAACGCATTCAACTGACCTTTTTTTTTTTCTTTTAAAACTGAACGATCTTGCAATTGCATACGAGTTTTTTTTAAAAAGCAACAAAACTTAAAAAAAAAAAGAATAAGACAGAGATTGAGCTGAAATAAAAAAATTTTGATTTGAAAGATAGTTCTTGACATTCGTCAATACATAAGCAAATACTTAACAAAGTCCCACAAGAAGTAATCGAGTGACGCCCATCACTGTCGTACATGGTTTTGAAGAAAAATCAGTGATCCCTCTCCAATTACGTTGGTGGATCCTAGCCTCATTTATGAAAAAACATCAGGAACCATGTTTTTTTTAGAGTTTGCCATATAATTAAGATCATTTATGGAAATAAGTGAGTTAAAGTGCTATAGCCCAGGTCAACCAATCTTTATAGAGGTTTGTTATTGCCCTTAACACTTCCTTTACCCGAAAAATGTCCTTCGCCAATGCAGGTATTGTAACAGCTCGCCCTAATAAAGTGATTTGTCCTGTCTTCGGAGTATGGGATCTTGAAGGAAAATCTAAGAATTCAGATAAGAATTTTTCCATGGCGCTAGGATCTTAATAAGTACCGAAGATGTACATACGTACATATGTAAAAATAAATCATACCAATCACGTTTATTGGGAGTCGAAAATGACTCGAGTCGTCTGTCAGGTCGGATCGGATGAAAATCTAGATTCCATATTTAATCGACTGACAAGACGTCAGTCTTACATTTTTTTCCGCACTCCCGGAACACATGTTTTTCTTGACTGTCTACTTTTATTTTTATCGAATCGCTTTTTTGGAAATGAACAAATAACGAAATATTACGAGTGTCAAACCACTCAAACTTTAAACTTTATGGAAATGATCGCAATTAATAGCACTACCCCGCTGGGCACCACGGTTGCAACGCACTCGGGTGATCCCAGAGCAAGCAGAAGTGCTTGTGTCAGAGCCCGACGGATTCCGGGGGCGGGCAAAATGAAGTTTCCAAAATATTTTCATAAACTTCGGTTTGCAAGTTGGAACGTCGGATCGATGACCTCAAAAAGTTTAGAACTGGAAGCGATTATGCGTCGCAGAACTCTACAAATCCTGTGCGTACAGGAAACGAAGTGGTGTAATACAGGAAATAAAGCGCGTTTTCTAGATTTAAAAACTAAGGCATTTAAGATGTTCTACCATGGAACGGTCAGTGGACGAAACGGTGTTGGAATCGTTGTTGCAGCGGATCTTCTAAACAACATCGTTGGTATCTTGAAAATAAGCGACCGCTTGATGAGTGTTAAACTCGTCATACACAATGAAACGTGGAACATTGTTAGCGCGTACGCTCCACAAAATGGATGCGACCAATCGGAAAAAGATACATTTTGGTCAGAGTTCGGTAATTTGCTTAGAAATATACCTATCGATGAGATGCTCTTCGTAGGCGGAGATTTAAATGGCCACGTCGGAGAAACAAATGTTGATTATGAGGACTGCCACGGCGGTAAAGGCTTTGGAACCAGAAATTCAGCTGGCGAAGACATCCTTGTAGCGTGTAGGGCGTACGGCTTAACCGTCCTAAATACAATGTTTATTAAACATCAACGACATCTCATCACCTATAGCAGCGGAGGCCACGAAACGCAAATAGATTATCACCTCTGCAAAATGTCGATGAGAAACCGTGTTAAGGACTGTAAAGTAATACTTGGAGAATCGCTAGTAAGCCAACACCGTCTGCTCATTACAGAATTTTTCACAGCGGAACCACCGAAAACACGGGCATCGTTTGGAAAGCCAAAAATCCGGTTGTATAATCTATCGAAGGAACGAAGCGCAAGATTTATCGCACTGGCTAAAGAAGTACTTCAAAATATAAATGGTATAGAAGACTCACTTAGCCCGCAAGAAATGTGGAACAGCATGCACGAGGAATGCATAACACTCGCAAAGTCCCATCTGGGGACTTTATCGAAATACCATTACGTCGGCAAAGAAACATGGTGGTGGAATGACGAAACCAAACGGGCTGTGGCCGACAAGAAGAGTGCATTCCAAGCGTGGACAAAATGCGATCGGAGCGCCGATATCGAAAAAGCTCGACTGGCTCTTGAATACGAGCGTCTTAAAAAGATCGCAAAGAAAGTCCTGGTTCGAACTCGAGCGGCAGAAGCGGAAAACCTGTACCAGGAGTTGGAAAAAATATCCTCACGATCGGCGGATAGAAGACAAGCTATCCAAGAAGTTCAAACGTCGTACAATACTAAAGTGCCAAATATTTTTAAGCTCGCTGCACAGAGGAGAAAAAATTCAATGGAAATAACCTCGCCGAAATACATCAAAAACGCAGACGGTCGCTTATTAACAAATGAAAAGGAAATTTGTGACCGGTGGCTTGAATACTGCAAGGAGTTGCTTAACAAACAGTTTCCACGTGATACTCGTATCGTGCCGACGGCTGGTCTATTCGAGGAGGAAATTTCGGAATTTTCAATCGAAGAAATGAGTATAGCAATTGGAAAAATGAAGCGGGGGAAAGCGGCGGGACCAGACAGCATTCCATCAGAGTTTTGGTCGAAGATGGAGGGGATCGGCAGCGTTTGGCTATCGAAACTTTTAAATAAACCCCATAAGCGGAGCAGCAGCGATGCAGTAAAAATGGGAAACTCGTTACGCATAAGTTCGTATAACGAGGAAAGGGTTAATAAAAGGATAAGAAGAAGAAGAAGGACAACCTATGCCGAATCAATGGAGAAGTAGCTTCTTGGTTCCATTATACAAAGGAAAAGGCGACACTCGAGAATGCAACAACTACCGTTCAATCAAGCTTATGTCACACACAATGAAAATCGTCGAAAGAGTCTTAAACGAACGTCTTCGGCAAATAATAAAGCTCGATAATAGCCAGTGTGGATTTGTTGAAGGAAGATCGACGGTGGACGCTATCCAAAGCCTACGAATAATAATGGAAAAGCACCGAGATTCGTCTAAGGATTTACACATGGTATTTATCGACCTCGAGAAAGCATTCGATCGAGTGCCTAGGGATCTCATATGGGCCGCGCTGAGGTCTCAAAATGTGCGGGAAACGTATGTTAGAATAATACAAGACATGTACGGAAACGTGAAAACTGCGGTTAAAAGCTCTGCTGGACTAACGAGAGAATTTCCAGTTAATGTCGGAGTGCATCAAGGAAGCGTACTTAGCCCTTTCCTCTTTAACGTAGTATTCGACTATCATTTAAAAGACTGCATGCGCGAAGCAAATGTAACGCCAATTCTCTTCGCTGACGACGCAGTTATACTTAGCGATAACGTCGAAGATTTACAGAACGCCTTAGATTCATGGAGAAATGCGCTAGAGAGAAACGGGTTTAAAATAAGTCGTTCAAAGACGGAGCATTTGACGTGCCCTTTTGCGCATCCGTTGCGACCTGTTCCGGATATAATGTTAGACGGAATAGTTCTTCCGAAAAACACTATCTTTAAGTACTTAGGATCAATCGTTAACATGGAAGCGAAATGTGACGACGACGTAAACCACAGAGTGAGTGTGGGATGGATGAAATGGTGGGAAAATTCGGGAATCTTTTGCGACCGAAAATTTCCACTTAAATTAAAGGGGAAACTCTACACCACGGTTGTTAGACCAGCTCTTAAATACGGTTCACAGTGCTGGACAATGTATGAAGCGTTTAAAAACAAAATGACGGCAGCGGAAATGAAAATGTTAAGGATGTCTAGTGGAATCACTAAACGCGATTGTATTAGATCTACGCGTATAAGAGGGAGTCTACATATAAAGAATTCGGTAACCGAACAGCTTGAGGCGAATAGAATAAGTTGGTATTGCCACGTTCAAAGAAGATCTGCGGAAAATCCGGTTAAAAAGGCACTATCAACTACGGTCACTCCAACTGTAAGAAAACGAGGTCGGAAAAAGAATTCCTGGATTTCTCAGATGGCAAATGCGCAACAACGTCTGGGGTTAACCACTGAAGCGATCCAGGACCGAGCATTATGTAGACGCGTTCTGCGGTCTGCGACATTAGCCAACCCCATAAGCGGAGCAGCAGCGATGCAGTAAAAATGGGAAACTCGTTACGCATAAGTTCGTATAACGAGGAAAGGGTTAATAAAAGGATAAGAAGAAGAAGAAGAACGAAATATTACGAGTTGTGCAGTTAAGTAGAAGTAGTGAAGAAGACGAAAAAAAATGATATTAGAGAGAAACTTTAAAGTTTAGGGAAACGCTGCGAACTAACTAACTCAAATCTCTTTAATTTGCCAAGCATGAAGTATGTTTTCATATTAAATAGTTAATGCAAACATAATTTAAATTAGATTCATACATTTTTTCAGGATCAAAATTTGGTGTTATTCTTTAGCAAGTGGCAGACAAACTGAGCCCGATATGAATTTTATCCTTATGAAACAGACAAACGTGATTGGGGTGAATATTTATAAACATGTTAGCATTTAAATGAAAAATAAAAGTTTTCATTACGAAACTAAAAACTGCAGGTCACTCCTTACTATCCTATATCCGGCCAATAACTTTCAGATTATAAGCAACGAGCGACTTCATATTCGATTTCGAAATTTGTGTAAAAGCAAAAGATTTTCACGTTGGAATTCGTCTCGCGTGGTGTTTGGATCGCAGAATTCTTATAAATCCTTCAGCCAGAAGAAAACATAAGCATAACATAAAACTACCTCTCTTTCTTCCTTCTTTCATTCCTTGGTTCGACAATCTGCCTTTCTAGTGTTGCATTTTCGTCAACTTCTTATGAAGTGCGTACCACGAGTTGTTTTTACTTCTGAACACGGACGCGAACTCTTGATGGGGCTGTAATGCAGGTTAGGTGGCTATTTCCGAATACGTCACTTGATCGTCAATTTGATTGTCATTTGAGTGCGTTTCGAATGCCAAACTTCAAACGTTATTTCCTATCGTTGATCTTTTTCATCTGCATGATTTTCTTCTTGCAATCGCAGGCCGTTTACGAAAAAATCATCTGTGCAGATGTTCATGAACGTCATATGCATTGCGCTGCGCAATAACAAGAATTTAAACATGACTAATCGGATTACTTAGAGTCTCGTGAACAGCATGCACATACAGACATAAAACCGATAATCTTATTTCTTTTAACTGAATATTCATTTTATATAACTCAATCGCCTACTCCTATCCAAATATGGGTTGAGTCGATGGGGTCATGGACGCAAAAAAAATTTATGAATGTAATATCACTAACATTTTCCAACGCAATATTCTAAAAACATTTTTAAAATGGCTCCATTTTGCAGTTTGAAACGTCAAATGCGATTGTAAGAAGAAAAGCATGCAGATGACAAAGATCAACGATACCAAAAATAACGTTTGCAGTTTGACTTTCGCAACCCTGCAGTGACAATCAAATTGATGATCCATTTCCGAAAACACCTGACTTTGACAGTCATCAATCTAAAATCGGTCGACTTGTTAGTATGTTTTATTTTACCTATCTAGCAAAGACACTTTTAAGGTTTGCGACTTTGGTGTAAAAATGGTTTTTATCTATGCAATTCATCTTAGTGACTGTCAGATGGCGCTGGCGTAGGTCGGAGATGATACACGACACCACCGATTTGATTTTAAAACGACTTGAAGCGAAAGTTAAATAGCACCACCCCAGGAATCAAAGAACCTAGATACGAGTCCGTCCGTGAAGGATAGGTGCAACTATACACAATTCAGATGAAATAAACTGAAGTAGGAAAAGTGGTTAAGATGGGGCAAGGACAACTAACTATAAAAGTATTATATTTACTTAACAATTTTATTTATTTAACTTAGCTTTTCGATTACAAATGATTCGAAATTCTTTAAAAACAATTCCTTGCCTCTACAGTCCTTCATTTTGAGAATATTCTTGCGAATGTTTTGAGTGACTTTTTCGTCAACAGGAACTACACACTGCTGCATGACTTCCAATAATAGCCACTCGAAGTTTATAAACATTTCATCATAAATTGCAGCTGGAGCGTATTCAATGATCTTCAGTAACTTTCCCATGAGCTGTTCAACTTTTGCAGTATCCTGAGTAATGCTTGGAAGTAGGTACCTTTTCACAATGTTCGCATAGTTGACCATACAATTGCGGTAGTTGAGTACAGCATTAGAATTGTCGGTTTCGTTAATAACAACTCCCAGAGTCAGCATCATATCGGACATATGAGGAAGAAGGCGATCACTTCGAGCTAACCAATCAGTCTCCTTCGTTGTACAGCGAATGTAATTCTGAAATAAAATTAAAATATACAAATAAAAAGTATTTGTTTGAAATTTCTTTATGAGAAATTGCTTACACTTATGAGAAACATTTCCGCCTCAGAAGCGTTGTGGATTTCTGTCGGTATTAGAAATTCATCAAATGTTTTAGGCCGTTGATCAGGAGTTAAAGCGAATCTTTGAAAGTAATACTGTGTAAGCGGTTTGTAGGAATCCTTAATGGTTTTATTGATCCATTTTTTATCTACAAAAATAAACAAAAATAATTTTTGTTAGTGATTAGCGTGTTTCATTTGTATATATATTTTTGTCAGGCGAAAAACTTGAAAAAGAAATGGATTCGGGAATGACATTGGATCCAAGGAAGGCCCTGCAAGATAACTCCCAAGCTGACCGTAAAATAAGGGATATTTGTGTCCAAAATAGGAACGTGCCACTACACTTGTTGATCAAGCGAATATATAAGGAATTCATACCAGTTTCACAGAGAACTCTGCGGCGCAGATTAAAGGAAATGAGGTCAGTTAAAAGAAGAACTGTTTGGAAAGGATCCACAAACAATAACTGATTACAATAGCAAATAAGAATCCTTCGATTCTCAGAAATGATTGTAATTGAACCCAGTGGTATGACAATAAGTGCGACTTGTTTCAACATCAACTTCGGTCAGCTTAAACGCGCGCCAAACCAAATGGTCGGATGCAACCAGAAATCAGACGCACATAGTAAACAAATTGGCATCAAATTTTAACAAAGAAAATGCAGAAAGGATAATCAGCAGAGAAACTACACAGCTAGATTAGCAAAGGTGATAGTGTATGCTACCTTGATCAAAAAGATCGTCAACACACACAGAAATAGATGTACTCTTGGCTACGTAACTTTTGCAAATGTCAAGCTTTGACGCTTAGATTTAGAGGGAATATCAACAACAGATGTACCAACTTAGCAAAAAAAAAAAACAGAACCCGAAACAATGGGAGCGGCACACGATGGTTATTCCGGAAACTTTTTGATCAAGGTAGTATAGGCATAGTATAAAAGTCGTTTAAGAAGAGGAATACCAGCACATACAGGACTAAGGTTTATAAGCTAAAATGAGAATATTTTTCAAGTTCAAATGACCAAGTGAAAGAAGCCCTAGATTGACCTAAAGCAAACATCGCCACAGACTAAGATATGTGATGATATTAGAAATAAAAGAATCATTTATTTAGTAGCAACTATTTTCTACAAAAGGAAGACTACAGAAACGCCCCATAGCTTTAAATGTTGATCTTTTAATAAACTCTACAAATAAAAACTGCAAGTCTGTACATGAGGATATAAATGTGAACAGTAGTCACGTTAAGACGCAAACTCAGGAATAAATATGAAAGAGTTTGGACATGGAACACTCCCTAGAAGTTCCTAGCAGAAATATGAAGGCTTCCTACATAGAATAGACAAAATGTCAACATAAGACAGATTTTGCTAAAGAAATGTTAAAGATATACAGAGGTTTTTTAAGGGCTTCTAAATAACGTAAGTATGGCTACCATCAAACATGAAAAACACCCCACCAATGATACAATAATTGGAAGATTTAAAGAGAAAGCTTAATACTTACTTATTTTAGTTGGCGCTACAGTCCAGAGTGGACCAAAGCCTCAGTCAACAAGCGTCTCCAGCCAGCTCAATCTTTTCTTAGCTGCCTCCAGCTTCGCATTCTAAGTTGGCTGAGGTCTCCTTCCAATTGCATGCCCTACCTGAGTCTCGAAGACTTTTCTGATCGAAACGTTGGTATCCATCCGATCTACATGACCAGCCATCTCAGCCATTGGATCTGCACTCTTCTGGCTAGACCAGTGTCAGCAGACGGGATCGAAAGTCCCTCAAAGAATTTTCCTCACGAAGCAGCCAAGAGCACCGTTTTCCATTTTTGATATCGTCCATGTTTCTGCACTATAGAGCAGGACTGGGATTATAAAGGTCGTATATAGGTCATTGTTCGAGAGAGGGTTTTGCTATTCAATTTCCTTCTTATCCCAAAGAAGCAGGGTCTATCTGTTTGAGTCTGCCCCCAAAAACAAATCCACATCCAAACACGCGCTGCTTTTGCCGTCGATAACAATCGCCGTAGTAGAAGTCACAATTTTTCATTCTCTTTTTATCCGGCCCATCCTTTCGCATTTCTTAGATGGCGGTAATATCTGGTCTGCAGTAGTCTAGGGCCTCCGCTGGTTGTTTGCCTGCACGTGGCCTTTTAAGAGACCTAACATTCCACGTGCATATCCAAAGTCCATTGTCTTTGGTTCGTTTGCATAGGTTTTCAACAGCAGATTCATCCGTATCCAAAACTTGGTTGTGTTTTGGAACTTTCGTCTTTTTTCCATGGCCGAGCAGGTAACCCGGCGGCACAACCCCCAACCTGGAGGGCGAGTTCTATTTTCGATACCCTTCGGACCAGAGGTCGGTTAGACCGAAGCCAGTATCCCGTTTGGGAATGCCACCGCTTCCGTTGGTCCATAAAGGGCCCATTCGACGCCATTTCTTTTTGAACACCCTGACTTGGTCTCGGAAATCCTTACCGACCTGAGCTCCAAATATGTCGGAATAGCCCGGATAAGGTCTCATTTATTCCGGGATTTTTCTTCACCGTTGATTCCATTGGAGGAATTCATTGGCTGCTATTTTTGTTTGCTGGTCGACACTCGCGTTTATAAGTTTAGCAACCCAAGCCTTGATTGACACACCGATCAGTACCCGACGGTTACCATGTGGAAGTAATATAAGCACAATATTTGTGTAGAAATTGTTGTAACATTGGCTATTGCCAGGTTGAAACCTCTGTGATTCAAGAATGGATAACCCTACAGCCCGAAGTGGGTCTGAATCGCAACTTAAATATTTCTCTAATTACCATGACCTTTAGCTAACTGACTTGAGTTACCCACTCAAAAATAATTGGAGAATCAAAAACCCGTCACCCGTTTCCTCTGTTTTTCTAGGCACATCAAACTGCATGACCTTGCGTAAAACCTAGTTAACATTAAAAATCTCAGTGCGTTTGCTTACGACCTTTACGGAACGTTCTGCATCGATAAAGGTGGTGCGTACCTTTCTGGAGTTTTTGAATTCTCTCTACGATGTTTAAAACTCACTAATAGATGTCAATCAGATCCCAATGGCTTCTGGTATACACACAACACAGAAGACCAGATTCTATACGCAATGCTAAGCAGATTGAAGCCTCTTTAATCATATTTTACTACCTCAGTCTTGTACTTAAGCTTGGACATTTCCTTCTTTACTTAGTTTTGTTCGGGTGTTCGAAAATCTTGGCTCTAAGGTGCAAGTTGAACTGTTATTTCTGCTTAATATCAGATTTTGAACTGTTCACAAGACGAAAAATATATAAATTGAGCAATGAGAGCAGCTAAAGGGTAATGGGGGAAATAGCATCGGAACCGAATGTTAAGATTGAACCAGTATTTAAATATTTGTACAATAAGAGACGTAAAACTCACCTTTATCTGTAGCCAATGGTAGGAACTTCTTCGAGGTATTTTGTATAAACGTTATACATCCTTTAACAAGTTCATCCTTCTGGTCAGTATATGTAAGTAAATCCCAACGAACATTTTCCATTATTTGTGCTGCCATCAATAATACAGGAGCAGTGGCTTCACCAAAATTCAGAGCTTCTGAATGCGGCCGTGCTGCTATCAAATTCAAACATTTCACAATTGGTATCAAGTCGTCATACCTTTCCATTTCTAACATTTCGTTTACGTTTGAGTTTATGAATTTCTTAAAGAATTCTGTCTTACGGTCAAAATACAATTCAAAATATATACTGCACAGCAGTGAACTAAAATACTTCTGCCTTACTCTATCATCGGTTAGTGCGCTACTAAGCAAGGGATAGAAATATTCATTAGACAAGGGACGTGTCATCTTCACCATTGCACAGAAATTTGCCACATGCTCCTCTGAATTGCAAGCCACATCAAACATTTTCGTCCACATATCATAAGGATTTTCAAAGCACAATATTAAGAACGCTTGCGCATCGAATGTGTTTGAAAATTTGTTAAGAAATGCCGTGGCTCGTTCGGTAAAATTGTCCGCTTGAAATAGACTGACTTTTGTACCAAACATCTTAACCTCATAAGCAATCAATTTGATAATTTGTTCTGGGCTAAAGTTTTCTACAGCCAACAAAACAACGGACTTTAAGTCTGTAGTATCAATTTCCATGGCATCAGTGTCCTCTTCATCAAATTTTGCACGTTGTTGTTGCTCTAAATGGACATAGTCCAATATTTGTAAGCAATTCTCAATATCCATCAATTTGATATTGGCATTTATTGAGTGTAAACATTCATCATTACCGAGAGCAACTGTTCTGTTGAGGAGTTCATTGAACCAAGCTTTCTTTTCATGGCGCTCAAGGCATTCATCGAGCTTGCAAAGAATTTCACCAATAGTAGCATCGCTTATGAGTTCTTCTAAGCTTTTCGGCCGAATTGCAATTGACTTCAATTGCTGAGCAACATCGTGACGAAAATCTCGATTAGCCAGCATCCGCTCACCCACCAGATAAGATTTTACCCCAATCACCGATTGCAATGTTTCGTTGTCCTTTAAATCAATTTCAACCCAGTACATGAAGACATCGATTTTTACCAGCATGACATTGTATTGCAAAGAATTTAGCAGGGCCGTGATTACCTTCAGTTGGTATTCTCTAACAAGCGAGTGTGCTTCAGCTTCGGATGTTTGATTTTGACTCGAGAATGCAGTAAATATCTCGTACACAGCACTATCGAACTCCGTCTTTAAAACATTCTTCTCCTCATATACATCGAACGTAAAGGTAATCATATCTAGAATATGATTTATTGCATATCCAGAGTATTTGAAAAATTCGTTTTTCTTAAAACTTTTGAACTTCTCTGCATCTGGAGTGTAGAATTGTCTCAGCAGATTCATCGTAAAGTCGTAAAGTTTATTCAAAATGATTTTCTTATCAACGAAATTAATATTCTCTGGCTTGGACTTTGTGATGTTGGTGAATATCGATCTTACAAGGTTCTCAACCTTAACCAGTACCTCATAGGGATCACTAAGAAACTTTAGCGAGTCTGTAGCAGTTTCAAAATACTGAAATGAAAACCAGAAAGGACAAAGAGCCAATGCCTCGTAGAAAAACTGATCGAGATGTAAATTCCAAACTATCGCTACGAGAAGAAATTTCGTTAGTAAGGGACAAATTTCCACCACGTGCCCTAAGCTCGGTTCGTCCTTTAAATTGTATCTGTAGGTCACATCTGTATTCAATAAGAGGAACATTGTAATCTTTCGAAATATGTGATTTTCCTTCGGTATTGGTTTCTTGTCCTCTGCATCGATGTAGTTCTTCATTAGCAAACAACTCTGCAAACGGCTGCATATTTCATTTATTACTTCTTCGTTACCTTAAAACAAAAAACACATTTTGGAATTGGATACAAATGTAAATAAAATTCGAGATATATACCTCCTCGAAACCTAATTTTATTTAAGGGCCGAACGTTGTCGTTGCAGTAATCTAGAACGGATTTAATTGCATCAAACTCTTCACAGTAATCCATGGCGTATTCATCCGCAAACAAGTTGAGAATTTTGTGTAAATCACGCATATCGTCCTATCGTTTTTGGAAAATAACGAAAACAGTTATTGCACGAAGTAAACAGAATTGTGACAGCGAAATAATTTCGCCGCACTAATGGTTTCGCCACACAAAATAAGCAAAACTTTGATGGATGACAAAAGGTATGTTCCATGTGGTGATGAAGTTGCTGAATAAATTGAATATAGATTTATTAGAGGGATGATACAAAATATTATTTTATTATATATATATATGTATATGCATACAGGGGTTTTCCTCAGGGAGCATATTCTCTCCTAAACGAACACAACATCTTTGAAATGTATGCTTATGTAGTAACAAATGGAGTATGGTCCCAATTAAGAGTGCTTTAAATGTCTAAAGGTAAAGTTTGATCAACATCACTGTCATCTTTTATTAATTATCGACGTATGTGATGTATGTCGACATATAAAAGCATCTATTGCTATTGTTCTCTTTCGTATCCTTAAAGCTTCGCACCGCTATTTTATTTAAAAAATCATTATCAAGTTG
The DNA here is from genome assembly GCA_928272305.1 of Volucella inflata. Taxonomy (NCBI): domain Eukaryota; kingdom Metazoa; phylum Arthropoda; class Insecta; order Diptera; family Syrphidae; genus Volucella; species Volucella inflata. Next base: position 78,696,607 of record OV743719.1, read on the forward strand.
TTTTTGCACGTGCATTTAATCGGCGCACGTATGGCGCAGAATGTTGGCTTCAATTCCTGCGTTAACTAAGTTTTGATAACGTGCATATTCAAATTTGTGGTTTTCTAATGTTCGACGTTATGTGGTTCTTGTACAAGCTGGGGTGAAAAGTAACCTCCTTGGGAATGAAAATATAGTCCCCCTTTAGCTTGATACACTTATTCCAGCGATTTTCCAACTTCTTGATCTCGTCCGAAAAGTAATTTTCCGGAAGGTCTGCAAAATACTCCTCTTTGGCGTCGATGATTTCCTCGCGTGAGCTGAATTTTTTATTGATGAGCCATCTTTTGAGGTTTTGGGGAAAGATAATGGTCCGAGGTAGCCAAATCGGGCGAATACGGTGGATGCGACAGCAATTGGAGCCTTAAGCCATTGATTTTTATCCGTGGTTGTGATGCTCTTATGCGCCGGCGCATCGTCTTGCAAAAACAAAATTTTGTTGTATGCCATGACAATCCCAGAAAACCGACGCCATAACTTTTCCGACCCATTGAGCCTCTCTCGGCCGCTTCAGAGCACTCGTACCGGCCGTAATAGTGGATCCAGATTTCATTAAGAGTTACCAATCGACGCCAAAAGTCAGCCCGATTCCGCATCAGCAAGTTCAAACACTCTTTCGCAGTGCTCTCGCGTTCGTGTTTTTGGTCAGGAGTGAGCATGCGCGGCACTCAGCGGCAGGATAACTTTTTCATATGCAGAATATTACCCAAAATATGGCGTGTGCGCTCAGTACTAATCTCTGTGGTATCTGCTAGCTCGCGCACCTTCACTTTCCGGTCAGCCAACACCATTTCATTTATTTTTTTGACATTGTCCTCTGTAACCGCATCGGAGGGCCTGCCGCTACGGACTTGATCGGTAGTGGAGTTGCAGCCACCAACAAATATTATTAGCCCCATAATATTTATCCAACTTTTCTTTTGTTTTCTTCGCCGTTTTGCCTCTCAAAAAATAATGTTTTATGAGAGAACGAAAATCGTTTTTGTCCATACTCAACATGATGCCAAACACGTCAACAACAATCAGCTGTCAAAACAAAACTAAAGACAGTACCGCACTGAAATTTGGCATGTCTGCCTAAATATGAACGGACTTCAAGGCATCATAACCTTTTTCGCAGTCGCAGCGCATTCTCGCGTTCAAGGAGGTTACTTTTCACCCCACCTAGTAATTTTACGTACGTAGCAATGTTTCGCTGAAACCGTTCAGCAGATGATTTCACATCTGCTTCTGCGTCACGTTCAAAATTGTACACTCAGTTGGTCGATCCTTAACACCAAAATAATAAAGGAATGCGTGATTACGTTTTATGAATTTATTGCACCTTTTGACTGCACAATTGTTCGTTCAGAATGCGTTGATTTCACCCGTTACTTGAATTTTCATACCACCACAATCTAAATGCATATCTTGACTGTTCTTAATCGCAAGGGTTTATAGTAACTTTTTCTTTTAAAAAACTAGAGGTAAAGCAGCGAATCTATTTTTTTAGGACGCCGATATGATCCGATTACTTGGTCCACACACTGATGATGAATTTATGTTCAAAATCTTTCTCTTTTGTCGAATGGGGCTACCTTCTGTTCGAAATTGCAAGTGATGTAAATTAGAAATTTCATACTCATGAGTACCAAAATAAGATTTGAGCTTAAGATGCGCCTCTAAATTCTGGGATTGAAATCTTTTGAATGTAGAATTCTTCGAATATAGAGGTACATCAACATATGACATATGACCAGAATCAAAGTTAAAGGATAATGTCGTCTCGAATTATCGCTGCATAGAAAGTGTTTCATGTACGGCGCTTCGATCTTGTACGAGTAGTGAACACATATAAAAATGGTACAATTGTTTAAAGTTCGTTACGTTTTAATCTCACGCAATTTTCTGTTTTTATTTAATCAGATTGGCTGTGTTTCTGAACCAACAAATCCGGTCAAGTTTTCGAATCAATCGATAATGTGGAAAAGGAAGACCTCAACCTGATCAACGCAACTAGTGGTGACTAGCACTTATTCGCGTTAAAAGAAATGATCGTTAGTTGATGCCAAATCTACACCGGATGGTAGCGCAACATAAAAAATAGAGAAAAAAATGTGGTCATATATTTTAACGCTTATAACTGAAAACACAACGGATACGGCAAAACGTATTTTGTCGATAATTCAGCTAACAATCAATTGATTCTTACGAGTTAACACACACCAAACAAGACGAGACAAAAAGATATGTTCCCGTTGCTGTGTGTGAAAATAAAAATTGTCTTATGTCTGTGAAAACAAACCGTCTTTGTCCGCTCCGGTGCGTTTTCAGCCTAAAACAATTGTTTCCAATTTAAGTATAATTTACGTAAACTTTAAAATTGTTTAGTAATCGATATATCGGGAAATATAGTTGAAGGAATTTAAATTTTATTTTCTAACAATGTGCTATGTACTAATAAGTAAAAAAACAAAGTCTTTTAACTAAAGAATTTTTCTTAGTTTTTCTTAAAATTTGAAATCGAAGAAGCCACTTATTTTATTATATCTACCTACAAGGCGAACTTCCATTGATATATATATTTCAGAGGGAAATTTCGTAAAAGGGTAATTTTTACACGCATCTGGTAACACTTTATCGACGTTGTTTATCATAAAACAAAATGGTGTTTAATCTGGTCTAATTATCAGATCTTGAATTGTTTTGAATTAATCTCTGGTTTATTTATCACAAAAAAAAAGTGTTACATGTACAGAATCATTTTGCAACGTATTTGCAAAATCTTTTTACCGACATGGTCACGATAAAATGTAGTTAAATAAATAAGACGTGTTGTTTTTGTTATTTTTTTTTTTTTTAAATACTTTTAAGTAAACAAATGAAATTTAAAGTGCAATAAAACTGGGAGGAGATTACGATAAGAGAGAAAACTTTGGAGTAAAGCAACAGGAGTCGTTCACAAAAGTTATCACTAAAATGTCTACAATTGATAGCCAAACGATTCAGGTTTTCAACTACAAATTGAACGCGTTTATGGAATATCCATATCGCTTGGACATTTCCTGTGAAGACGTATGCATTTTCTGTTGTAAATCGTTGAACATTCTTCCAACAGCCAGATTATTATTTGGGTTGCGTGTGTGCGACACGGAAAATTGGGTAGCTCTGTGCAGAACTCCAAAGCCATCGGTGAAATATGAGTTTAGGATGCGATTTAAAGTCCCTGAATTGGATAGTTTGTATAAAATCGATGCCAATGCATACGAATACTTGTATGTCCAAATGCGACACGATTTGGTCAGTGATCGTATAAGTGAAATTCGATATCCTACTTTTAAAGATAATGTCGTCGGCCTGGGAGTGGTTGATATGTACATTGATTTTCTTGAAGAAAAGGGTAGCATCGAGAGTTTGGAGAATAATTACAAGCATTACCTGCCAAAGCAACTGGTGAAGACTCATAAGATGTTTGCTCGCAAGAAAATATGTGAAGGTTTCCAGGGTATACGAAAGAAAAACTATGAATTGACGTATGTTAAGCGGACTTATATGAATACGATATCAGGGCTGTCGCCCAACTATTTGATGGTGAATTTCAATGCCATGGTGGAGAAGCTGCCCGAAGATAATGCTAATAATGGGCCACATCCTGTTACTGTGAAACTGGATGCATTCGATCCAGATGGACCGGCAATTAAAGTTTCCCTCAAGTACAAAGAGGAGGTAATTAATAATTTACATAACTTTGTTGTTGACATTTGCACTGATGGTATTTTTTTTGTTTTTGTTTTGTTTGTTGTTTTTTATTTCAGTGGCTGGTAGTTACAAAATTAGAAAATATATGCGCAGTATACAGGGAGGGCAAGAAATGTGTTAACTTAGATATTAGAGGTTGGGCTAGGTACTACCGTTTGGAATTCGCCCGACCCTCTGAAGTGAAGTCATTTATGAGCTATATTTCAGGATATTTTAGGTGAAAATCAATAATTTTTATCTTAATCAATTTGAGTGTTTTTTTTATATGGGGTGATCTTTGTTTCAGGCTTATGATTAAATGGACATTTGATCCGTGTGTGCATTTTGTAACGCCATCCTTGCAAGAACTCGAAATTTTCCGGTGCCATGGACCTGTTGGGTAAGTCAAAAAACATATTATATTGTTTTACGATTACACATATACTCGTACATCTGTAAGTGCTGACTTTGCCATTATTCATTCTCTAGTCAATATAGTTTGGTACAGATTTGAGTGGTGTCTTTGAGACGTCAACATACATATGTTTGAGCCTTTAGAACGAATAAATGGTATTTTGTTTGCTACTTTTACTAATTTATTTACTTTGGTGCTTCGACAGTCTGGGGTGAAATTCGGCCCCAACCAACAATCTTCCTCAACTAGCCAGACCTCTTGCTAGTTCCCTTCAGTGTCGCACGCCAAATTAGTTGAGGTCCCTTTATATTGCGTGCGGCTTTGTTGCGCATTACTTCGGGTTAAGAACCGAAGAATCTTTTGCTGGAGCTGTAATGTCCACTCGCTCATTATGGCTGAGCCATATTAGAGATTGGATCCATAGACACCTTACAATTTGTGGCTGAATCTTCTTCTCCATTCCTCTTCAATACAGACCGAACCAAAGTAACATGTGCTTCCTCATCCCATTTGGTCTATCGGAAGCTTGATTATAAGAGTCTTGTACAAAAAGTAAAGCCATTTTGATCTTACGAGAGAGGACTGTGTTACAACTACCTCCTGAGCCCGAAGAAACAGCGATTGGCAAGGATGACTTTGCTGATTTCTTAACCTATATCGTTGATGTTTGTAACTGCGGAGACAAGGTAATCGTTAACTACGTTGATGACAGCATGTATTTTGTTTTGCCCTTGTTTACCGTCAAACCTATTTTGGCAGTTTACGCTAAATGTCTTTCGCATACCTACTTATCGTACCTCTTTTGTTGCCCAGTGAATTTTGCACAATCCCTTCTACTATGATGTATAAAAAACCATACGAAAACGGGTCGTATGGATTTAAAACTGTCTTGGTATTGAATGTCTCGGTTAATTCAATACGGATCTTGCCGGAGCAGCCAAAAAAATATCAAAACTAGACATGGCGTTGTACATTTGGTTCTTATATGCAGTTTCGAGGTCGACAATAAGGTAGTTAGTATGGACTTGGTATTTCCGTGTCCTTGCCAAGATCTGCAAAAGAGGTTATATTTGACCGATGAGGGATTTTCCTATACTGAAACGTCACTGGAGTGGGGCAACCAGATTGATTGATGAATAGTTTCAGACACTCAGTTGGCGCGGTAAATGAAGGTATTCTTTTTTGTTCTGATTTTTCATGTTACGGGTATGCTTTGCTCTGCCCATATCTTACAGATGAGCTAGTACATGTTTACAACCAAATGAATTGCAGCTTCTTTGAAAAGCTCAGCAGACAGTCCGTCTGCGTCAACAGCTTTATTAGACCTTGGCGTCGATATTTCTATTTTCACTTGTTCTAGGTTAGGGGGCTGAATTATCTATCATTTTTGTCGAGGGTAACTGGTCTATCTTGGACTATTGGACTTTCACGCAGAGAGTTTAGGTTCGATTCCTGGCTGGGTCACCATCAATTTTCCAAAATCGCCATCACCTTTTCGGCGGGCAATGGCAAACTCCCGAAAGTAAAAAATTGCATACGAAAAAGCTTCTAAAGTGTGCCGTTCGGACTCGGCGATAAACCGTAGGCCCCACTCAGATGTGACAAAAATGAAAACATGAGCAACACAAATGAGTGTCAAGAAGCTAGGCCATGGCCCACACCGGGCTGCCAGCGCCACAGTGTTTTTTTTTTTTTAACTGGTCTGCTGCTTCTTATCTGGTGTATTTTACTGAATACCTGGGTTTGAATCAAAAGGCAAAGACACACGCACTTCTAGATTGGACCACAGGAAATATCCGACTTTTATTCAAGCAGACTATGAACCACTGGCATCTACGAGGGCGGGTCAATAAGTCCGTGACTTTTGGATTAAAACACAGATTTTTTGATAAAAAAATAATTTTATTTTTCAACGTAGTCTCCCTTGAGCTCTATACACTTTGTCCAACGCTTCTCCAATTTTTTTATCCCTTCCAAAAAAAATGATTTGTCGAGGTCCTCAAAATAGGCCTTTGTTTGCGAGATGACTTTATCATTGGAGTCAAATCTTTTTCCACCAAGCCATTTCTTCAGGTTTGGGAACAAGAAGTAGTCGCTCGGAGCCAAATCTGGAGAATAGGGTGGATGAGGGAGCAATTCATAGCCCAATTCATGGATTTTTGCCATGGCAACTGCACATGTGTTTGTGGTCGACTGTGAGCAAACGCGGCACCCATCTTGCGGAAAGCTTTCTCATGCCCAAGTGATCATTTATCATAGTATTTATCAAGCTTAGCCTTCTTCTCGGTAATGGTTTTTTTTCGCAAGAAATAATGCTTAATAAGCACACGAAATTCACTTTTTTCCATTTTCTCCTCAAATAAGTGAGTAGTCTGATAAAAATAGCTGTCAAACCCAAACTAACTGACGCAGCAAGTTTAAATTTTGACAGGAGTCAACTGACAGATGCCTGTTGACAGGAGCAGTGTTGCTGTTTCAGTTAAGAGGTCACGGACTTATTGACCCGCCCTCGTATGACTCTCTTCTAGCCAAATATTATTTTTCTGTAAAAGCCCTAGAGTCCCTATTTGACGCAATGAAAGGATCAAAGCCTTTATGACCTTTACTCGTATTTTTTAGATTTTCTGTCGGCGAAATGACTTAAGAACGATGAATAGGGAACTGTTTCAGTTCAGTTTTTGAACGTGACCTGTTTTCATCGACTTGGTGTATATTTAATTGGTGCTGATTGGGCGTTAGAACTGTTGGAAAACAATCCATTTTTGGACAGCCACATCTTGTTCAGTGATGAGGATCACTTGTGTCTCAGTCGCTTCATTATTACATAATTTGAAATTTAGGGGAAAGGAAAATATAAAGACAATCTATCAGCTAACGATGCACTCCAAAAAATTCACCGCTGAGTGTGGTTTATGGGCTCCGCCACCATTGGGCTGCGGTTTTTCATGTCCGGTCCAGAGCCATGATCAACAACTTTTTGTTTCCAAAAGCGCATCGTTTGAAGAACAATAGTTACCATTGAATTGCCGAAGGCAGTGTTCAACGACAACATTATCTCCAGGAATGAACTTGTGACCTGGCTTTAAAAATTGAATGATTTGACGTTGCTAAACCGCTAAAATCGTAAGTCCATTCGAACACGCCAACAATTGCCATCACATGCAACTACTTGGATTCCTTAATGCCGTAAAATTATCTATCGAATAAAAATACTTTTGCTTGTTTGTTCAACTTATGTGTATTTTATTTTAATTTCAAATCTTACATGCCAGCATGTGCGAGTAGAACAAATTTGATTTTTATTTACATAGTAACGTGCCAGATAAAAGTACGACTAGTCGCGTTGAATACAAAACAAAACAAAAAATTATTAACTACCAGCAAGGCACTTTGTTGTTATTCCTTTTCTGTCTTACTCGTATACGATATTGTATCTTAATGTGTAAGCATTTACCATTGAATGCTTATAAAAATAAAAAATAAAACTTTTTCTGATAAATACTCGTACATTCCTATCCAAAACTTGTTTCATTATCTTTAAAATGTATTTGTTTTCCGTTCTCATTTTAACGGCGAAAAAGTTTTAAATACAAGAAAACAAGAAACCTTTTTCTTTACTTCTTTGTCGCTCTATCAATAGATTTTATAATGCTTTTCAGGCATCTTTTGCATCGTATGTTTTAAGTAAGAATTGCAATTTAATAGCGTTCGGTACTAAGCAATCTGTATCTATAATTAGTTTACAATGATGATGAATGTTTTGAATGACTGGAGAATTGCTAATTATTAAATTTGTAAATGACTCCTGCACAAGGGTTTCCACAAGATTTATTTACAAACAATGAACATGATATGTTTGCTTAATAATTTGTTATTCATTATATTTTCATAGTGGCGATTTTTCGTATGCGAAAATTCGCGAAAAAGAAGGAAAATGCGGAAGTTATATTCTTCGTCAGTGCGAACGAGAATATGATGTCTATTACATTGATATCAATACAAAGGGGTAAGGAAGTGTTTTTTTTTTTTTAACACACAAAACATCTATTATTTGTTTGTTTTCTTTTAGTACACAAACTGAGACTTTTAAAATAACAAGGGACCGAGATAAATGGCAATTGCATATGGATGATAGTGTACGCTGTTTTGATAAACCAACAGACTTAGCATTAGGAATACCTACAGCTTCCGAGAACAAATTTAGAATACCGCCATCAGTAAATGGTAAACAAACAAAACAAGCAAGAAAAAAACTGACTGCAGATATTAATAATATTTGTTTGTTTGTAGATAAGCCACCTTTGTTATTGTTATGCTTACCAAGGAATCTGTTACCAAAAAAGACTGATAATGAAATTAGTGAGGCTCAACTTCAACGCCAACGTGTGCAAATCTTTGATCCAAAAGAAGACTTGCAGTGGTATAAGAGTAAGTGTAAATAAATTGTTGTTTGTTGCAAAATAAAATAACAAAAACTTTTGTTTTTATTTTAAATATAGACTCAGAAAGAGAATGCGATGGAGGTAGAATGAAACGAATTCAAGCGGATTGGATACAACCAAAAGATGTTAAAGATGTTGAGGTGACGCTTAAAGTTTTAAAGTCTGAATTTGATTTTACGGTAAGTAAAAAAGTGAGCGAAAACTCCATTAAGAAATATAGTAAGTTAATGAAATCGGATTACTGCTGCGCATATACGTGGATGCGCATAACTGTGATGTTGGAATATTAATTGTTGAATTTACATATGCAAATACTTGCTATTTTGCTTAATATTTCATCTTCTATGGTGTTCCTCGATTTTGTTTATTTTTGTTATATTGTAGGAGTGGTCACTGCGACCTAAAAGAAAAGCAAACTCAGCTGAAAACTTCTTAATTAAATTGAGAATTCCTTTGATGGAGATAAGATTTTTCTGAGAATGTTATGTATTTTATGGCGCATTCACATAGTGGATGTTATGCGGCTTTGTCCTCTTCTATCCAAAGATGTACTCAGTTTCCTGACTAATTCTGAGTGTGTACGTTGATATCAAGACTAACAGTGTCTAATTAAAAAAAAAAACTTAGAAAACTGACTAATCTCCTGATGTCATTTCTTTTGAAGTTTGGAGATAATTTGGTTTTATTTCTGAAGGGTTTCCTAGCCCTTTAGCCTGTGGGAGACACGGTATATACTCCCAAAACAAAAAACACACTTTATCCTTCCAACTTGGGGTGAATGAATTCATTCCTGTAAGCGATAAGCCGCAGAAAACCTCATGACCCTTAGCTAAATATTTTCTATCCAAATTGTCGACTTTTCAATTTGTTCAATGCCCTTACGCTTTGGTACACACCAGAGTTCGAGTTTATTGTTTTTGGATAAGTCCTGAAGATTATTTAAGCAGTGCAACACCGATTTGGAGTCCGATAGTCCGTGACTATGGATGCTTGCGATTTTCATTTCTGTTTCAAGAATGATACTGGCACGTTAGAACTCAGCTCGAAAGACGCTGCCACGTTTGTTTTGAGCCATGGATACCTGTATCTACTCTTAAGTCTATTTTCCATCCATTCATATATCACTTGTTACTCTTAAGATTTGGTATTTCTTGGCTCCATGCTTGTCAATTTAAGATGACTATGTCGAACACTTGCATTCCAGCTTTCGATTCTTAGGCTTTGCGCGTTGTAAATGACTTTCCCCTTTCTATGATGGTTCTTCCTTATGCGTAATTAAACACATTGGTGAAGGATCTACATATACAATGCCCCGATTGAAATCTCGTAAGGTAAAACTCTCCCTATTCCCGTTTTCTGCTTGGCCATACTTTGAATGCCCATCGTATTTGCTGTTCTGGTTGTGCAGCTCCTTTGATGGCCATCCTTTTTGGGTTTTTATCGGTAAATAGTGTTGCTGGTATTCCACCTTCAGGCCGATAGGCATTTTGCCGGCTATCACGCTGGTTTCTTTCTCCTAGACTCTGTTATAAAAATCTCGTGCAATGTACGAGTATTATAAGTAATGTAAGCTGTATATCGATTCATTAGGTTGATTTATTATGCCCTTTCACCCGATTTACGAAAGGAATTCAAACCTTTTTGAAAAACATACAAACTTCTGCAAGTCATCTTGCTATGTTAAAAATGTAGCTCTTAGTTTTACCCCGTGCAGGGAAAATGCAAGGCAATGCAGACTCCAACGAGAGCTGATCCTATATTAGTGATCTTTATTATTATGTCACCCTGCATAAGGCAACTGAAGTTTGAAACCCAAAGAACGATTTTATCTATCAGGTAATAAATCGCTGCCATAGAAATACGTATCATTACATTACTTTGCTGTTTTGAGTAATCGATCTCCAGCTTACATTGGCTTTTGTATCAATTTTCCAATATTCTACATATTTGAGCCGCTAGCCTAATTGTTTTACTTGATCAGTTTCTAGCACTTCTAACCACTTTGGAATCATAATGCTTTGGTCTATCTACATTCATTTTGTTTTTGCTAGCTTCATCTTTCTCATGCATTTTTGTCCCATTAATAGGAGTGTCCATCGACCTTACCACCTTGGTTTGCTTTTACCGATTACTTTTGGATCGTCGCCTGTTTAGGGATTTTTCTGGGCTACTCCGACATATTTGGAGCTCATGGCAGTAAGATTTCCGAGGCTAATTTAGGGACTTGGAAAAGAGATAGTAGCGGATGAGCCCTTAATGAACTAACGTCAACGCTCACATCCCTGAATGAATTACCGGCTTCGGTCTAACCGACCTCTCTAGGCATATCATAAATGGAACTGGTTCTCCAGGTTGGGAGTTGTGCCGCCGGGGTAACTGCCCGGCCATGAAAAAAAAAAAACGAAATTTACAGGGCAAAAATAAGCCTCGGATACGGACGGTTCTACTATTGACAACCCCTCCAAACTACTTAAAGACAGCGAACTTCGAGTATGCTCATTGCACGAGGGGACTTGGAGAACCCCTGATCAATCTCTAGATATTGCATTATATTTAGATTCTACTACGTAAGATAATTTTCTCTATTAGTTGAAACCCTTCTAATTCAAGCGTAAGATATGATTCAATTTAAATATGTATTGTCTTTGATTGTCGAGTATACGAGTATTTGCCACAGGTTTCTTCTTCGATTTTCTTAATGACCTTACCTTGCCTAAATCAGTGGTTTCCTATTCTATATTTATTCATACTATATATATAAATTATAATTGTGGTGTTTTGTTTTAGGAATTTATGAAATTAGCCAATACCTGGAGTCGGATGCCTTCTTCGGAGTTCATTAAGCTTTACGGTTTAACACTACAAACACCATATACAATGATAATGGAAAAAGCCAAATTCGGACCACTTGGTGAATTTTTATATAATCTTAAGGAAAAAGTACCTCTAGAATGTCTGCTAGATGCAGTGCATGGGCTAGTACTTGGTGTTGCGTATTTAGTAAGAAAAAAAACTCATTTCAATCATAAATTTATATTAATTGTATTTTTTATTGTAGCAAGAGAAAGAACTGATTCACGGATATATTAGATGTAATTATTTAATGGTGACCAAATTTGAACCAAAAAAACATATTCTCATTGCCAAAATATCGGATCCGGGACTCCCAAAATCATATAAACTTCAAGAGTAAGTTGTGTTTTTTATTTATTTTTTTGTTTATATATCTGTCATCTTATTTTATTGTCGATTCAGTTCGTGATGGGTTCGTTGTTGTGTTGCTGTTTTTGTCACCTCACTTAACGGGGTATAACGCATGGCTTCCTGTTGGTAGGTCAAACATCCCTGCGATCACAGGACCCTGACGGAGATCACATTATCCGTCTCCCGTTTACTTACGTGATTGAGCTGGTTGCAATTCCACAGACTTAGCTAAAGTATTGTCTACTAGTGTTGTGTCTGTCGTGGGTAGCCGTGGCTCAAGTGGTAGTGTATTTATTTCCCAACCACGAGACGAAAGACATTCTTTCTTTCAGGCAACTAAAATCATGTAAGATAAATGGTTGCCTAAAATACAACAACAAGTCAATTAACACTTATAATTAGATTGCCCTTTAAATCTTGGATACCGCTACGCCCTATCCCATTTTCCAACAAACTTAAACCTGCTCCGGCATTTTAAGAGTAACCGGAGCGTACTCTTGACTTTTAATTGGATTTTTCTAAATTAATGCAGAACATTTGCTTTAAGAGCGACTCGTACAACTAAGATTTTATAGAGCTGGGAGTTGTGCTTATTTATGTGCTTTTATCCTTACTCACCTCGCGATCACCTTTGATTAAATATTTAACTTATGTAATACAACATCTGCTGAGCTGTTTATCTTGTTTTCCGCTCTGTGAATGACAAGCGCGAGGACGTCATTTTGTGATTTTTACACCAAATGATCTCCGATATCGCGCGTTTTAGGAATTTTGTGCAGCGTTAAAATTTACTATTAACGTAGCCGAAAGAAAATTTCAGAGACTGAAAAATAGGAGCTCGTCAGGCATTCTATAAGCGAGTTGTACGACGAAGGAAAGAAATACTTTTCCAGAGTCTGGGAGAAGAGAAACTGATGAGTATTCATAACAAGGCGGGTTGCGGGTTTGAAGAGGCGGAATGATGATTGACAAGTGATATGACATTGTCGAGACAATGGGTTAATTCGCACATTTTTGAATCCTATCTAGCTAGTGCGGACGGATAAATGCCTTATAAAGTACGGCATGGTTGGAGGTAGAAGTGTTTTATCTACATTGCCATACGTAGTCATTTAAACTTAAACTGAGAATGTACAATTTTCTGATTTCGAAAATGCATATCATTCATAAATATTGGCTGCGGGTTTAGAGTTACTGGTAGGCTTGTGACAGCATAGTATCTCAAAACGAAGTAAATACCATTCGGATGGTGGTTCCCAAATCAGTGACCGGGCTCTGAGAACGAATATAAAGAAACAGAGAGTATTGTTATCACAAAAGGAATACACTGGGTCGGAAGTCTCAGACAACAGAATATTGACGATAAGTTTACTCAGGGTTTCTGTATGTGTGACATAAAAAGACAGGTATTTATAAGGGCTCCATTTATTACCACATCATTGTGATTCTAAGTATCTCGGCTGTGGATATTAAAGCTTTTATGCTTTTATGCTTAAAGAATTTTCTCGGACAACTTCTTGTAAAAAAAAACACACGATTCACGATTGGTGTGAAGATATCAAATCTTAGCTTTAAATCGCTTCGAAATTTCATCTCTGCCCCGTTATTTTTATGTTTTTAACAGAAACTTGTTTTTTTACTTCAATGCTGGCGAACAGTTGTCCACGCATCGTGTACATTGTACATAGCAAGGTTGAATACAATTTTTTGAATTTCTTAGATTTGTTTATTTGAAATAAATTGCTTTTTCAGTATTTATTCCAGTTGCGTACCCTAAATCGGTTTAGTTTCTCTTCCACTCTTGCCCGCCACTTAAGCCGAAGTCTAGATTCACTGCGGCGTCGGTTCATATAGGAATCGAAAAGTCTCCACCCTTACATGTTGTAGCCGGGGATTCGCACTGTCGTGATAAAGTCGTTGTCGCTGAACAGCCTGTAGAGTTGCTGCTATATCTCTTCCATAAAAGTTAATCGATGCAATCGGGACCACAAATTATTTAACAAAATCTCGCGTTACCAGCGGGCAAGCATATCTTCATTCGCTTTTACTTACGTTCATGCCTTTGTACCATAGAGCAGGACTGGGATGGTTTTGGTCCTATATAGCCACCTATGCCTCATTGCTCAATTGCCTTCTTTGGCCAAAAAGCAGTCATTTACACAAGTTACAAGTTTGTTTGATTAAATGCCATTATCAGGGTTGAGGGCAGAGCTGGGCTAGGCAAACTACTTTGATGAAACGCAGAACATCAGTTGCGGCATTTCTGACGGCTTCTTGGATATTTGGCACTTTGCAAGAAGTTAAGAGAAATATGAACGGCAAAGTTTCCAGCAGTTTTTTGAGATTGAAGCCTTTCAGCGTAAGATCTTACAGCATTTTTCCGTTTTATGACGTAAATATCACTTTGGGAGGTTCGTCATATTTGTTTTTATAAACTCGGCCTTATGGTCTTCGTTGATTTAGAGCTTAAATACCAAACTACAAATGTGTGGCAAGAACTATCACATTGCTTCGAGAATACAGATCTAAGAATGTGAAGGATGTGTTAGAATTTCGAATCTTTAGAGCATAGAGTTTGCTTCGTGACTAAAGAGACATTACTAACGAGGATTTTGTTATTAGTAAAACACAACCTGTACTCGTCATTGTCTGAACATTACGTCCTAGGTGCACTAACCGAGCATTGAAAGGAGGCAAAGAGTTTTTTAACAAATTAATTGTGTGCATGTATTTACAGAACATTTACTATTTCTTTTTAGCTTACCGTGGATATCTTTTGAGCATCATAAGAATCTTAATGCAGCAAAAGCTGATAAATGCGCTGACCTTTGGGCATTTGCAACGACTGTTTGGGAAATTTTCTCCCGAGGCACACCCATTCATAATTTAACTGTGGAAATTCTTGCCCAAAATTACAATCGTTATGGTGGTATACTGCCAAAACCCTCCGAATGTTCAGAAGAAATTTATCAAATAATGATGGATGGCTGGAGCCTGGATCGAGACAGACGCTTCAATCAACAGGTCATATTAAAGTTACTTAACTCAACAAAACAAAATTTATTCTCAAATAACTATGCAACAATTGAGAATGGAGATCAAATGTCAGATAGATCTTCGATAATCTCTAGCTGCAGCAATACGACTGAAGATACATGTAAGTGTACTCTTAAGAAAATTGCTTGTTGTAGTTTTATTAAAAAGTCTGTAATGTGTTTTTTTTTTTCAGTTCAAACTCTTCTTAACGGGAATAGCGGTAGTGATGTTAGAAGTGCAAACTTCTCTGCGAATTCGACTTCTTGTGAGCGTGTCCCACTTATTCGTAATCATAGCCACAATCCAATGAGTCAATTTAATTCAAATTATTTCGAAGACACACCATCAGTTTTTATGATTTCGAATGGCAAAATAATCTCCAAAGAGAAAATTGGACAAGGCCACTACGGAACTGTTTACCGGGGTGAAATTCACTTTCACCATAACAGAAATCCTGAACAAGTGGCAATAAAAACTTTCAAAGGGAATAACATGCGTTTCAGTCAGGATTTTATAAGAGAGATTAGCATCATGAAGGTAATGCTTAACAGAATCTTTAATTAATATTAAGTATTTTAATTAACACTTTTTTTCTTTTAAAATAGACTTTAGATCATCCAAATATTGTGAGAATCATTACGTCAGTGGAAACGTCCATCATTATGGAGTATGTCCAAGGTGGATCGTTTATTGTGCACTTATCTGTTATGAGGCCAAACCTTACAAATAGAGATCTTCTTGATTTCGCCTTAGATATTGCAAGGGTGAGTTATAAATTCATTAAGTTTATCAAATTGCTTACGTTAATCATATCAATCTGAAGGGCATGGAATATCTGCGTAGCAAAAAGGTGATACATCGTGACTTGGCCGCCAGAAATATACTCATTGATGGGAAGAAGGCTAAGATATCTGATTTTGGTTTGGCACAGGTAGCAAATAACGATGGGTACTATTTTGCTCAAAGCGATCGGGAAATACCAATTAAATGGTATGCACCCGAGTCAATAAAGACTGGAAAATTCTCCTTTCAATCAGACGTATGGTCTTATGGAGTAACACTGTTTGAAATATTTTCACGAGGAGAAATACCTAATCTCTATGCGCACACTGAACTTACACAGGTTGACTTCCTGAATAGACTAGAAAGTGGACAAAGGTTTTATCAATATATAATATAATATAAATTGAATAAATAATATTTGTATATTTTTTAGGCTACCCAAACCCGAGCGTTGTCCCGACAATGTCTACGATAAATTAATGATGCCTTGCTGGCATGAAAATCCAAAAGCACGTCCCGAATTTAAAGCCATTGTCGAATCAGTTCAATCGTTAATTAACGAAAGTGGCGAATGTATTTGAACTTACTCGTATAACAAGCGCGTAATTTCACTTTGTACGCTTGCAAAAAATGCTGAATATGCATTTAAATAGATTTTATAGGGGAAATATAAAGTTTTAAACTTTTTCACATACATTAGAACGATTATTCTCAAATGGTATAGTTTTATCTTATTATAGTTCTTATTATTATTATTTTTTTCGTTTTTTTTTTACATATTCTAAAAGAATTTGCGGTTAAGTTTAATTTTTAAATGAATAAAAAAAATAACAATATTTCGTAGTTAATTAAAAAATGCCTGACTCTCTTTATTAGCGAACAATCTTTCTATTTTCTATTTCTGAGTGTGTATATAAAAATAAAAAAATTAAAAAATAAATCTCTTGCCGTGTAAATTTGTTGTAAATAGTGTATCTGTGTAGTAAAAATAAATTTATTGTTATTTAATCTCAAATATGCTGTTTCATTTGATTTGTATTTGCGCTATGACTGAAGGGAGCTCGATTTATTCTCAACATCTGCGTGAAAACAAAGACACAAGAATGTGAAATATGATTATCAGTTATCACATTAGAAAATAGACTTTTCAAAACAAGATATTTATTTATCGCCATCCTGAGCACTTCTTCGGAAAACGCTTTTCACTTTATTATTTTAATGCTTAGACATAAGGCATTTTGTTAAGTGTAAGATCTGGATTTTAGCAGCTTCAGTTTCCGTTTATGGCCATCATTACACAGACAGACCTTATATTTCTTGGAAGTCTACGTTCTACTTAAATCTTCTTTTTCTTGCTTAACATGTAAATCGTATAAGTATGATACAAAGAATGCTCAAATTTCTTCTGCATGTCTGCATTGCCTCCACACTGCTTGTGAGGTTCGCTAAATATGCGGACATAAGTGCCATTCTACACGCCGCTCTCTTTCGGATCATGTCACCTTCGAATGATTGTATTATCTTTTTCCGGCCTCTTCGCTCATTGGATGAAACATGAAGCTCTTGTTTTTTGGATCACATTTTTCGAATACTTTCGTTAAACATGACAAAATCAGTCGAAGTGTGCAGCTAGAAGTATTTCCGCTATCAGTTGCTTAATGTGGACTTCCTCAAGATCGCGTTTGTTACACCTGCTGACATTCGGAACATTTCCATTTAGAGTTGCTTATAATCACCTTATTGCTAATGGAAACGCATCCGCCGGGAAAATTAAATGGTTTCGGAGTTCTTGATTTGCTGCTTCAATAAAAACAAAAATCTTGCAACTGCTCTGGTTTACTCCGATTTTAACTTCGAATTCTACGATTATAACTTCATCGGTAATATCGCGTATCATTATATATGTTTCGGGTTAGTTTTGAGATGCTAGCACAGTCCATACATAATCTCTATAAACTCTATCAGACGTTTTTTTCTAATCAATAAAGCCAATACGCAGATCTTTCAAACGGCTCTTCTTCATTATTTTCGGTAAACTTTGAATCATGCGTCATATGCAGTCCTATCTCCCACGAAGACGCACTGACTAGAGTTCAAAACAACTGCTTGTCAACTGCCAAAGCCTATCTACTAATCGTTATGGATCGGATTGCCTCTCATTATTTTATTGAATAAAATTGCAAGTTATTTAATCCATTGCTTTTCACTCTCACTTATACTTTAGTGATCCGCTCCTCTCCCAATCTCTCAATCTCTTCACAACTTCACTAATTTTGCTCTGCTCTCGTGGGTGGCTGCTAAGCTATGTAGTTGTTCTACGCGTGAATCATTCTTTAAGTAACGCGTTAAATTATTATTTTTTAATCTTCTGCAAATTTCCTCGTGTGTTTCCAATGCATATATTTCAGCGTTTAGATCGCTTCCAAGTTTCCTCTTAGTGGTGCCGCGATACTAAAATTAAGAGATCAAAGCGAGGAAAGTTTTTTACTAGACTGATGGCGGCTTAACGACTGCTTTATGGTTTTTCTATGCAAAGTTTTGTACCAAAAGTCGTTGCTAACTTACAAGTGATTCGACCAAAATTTTGCAGTAAATGAAATAGGGTGATATTATATAACCTCTACAATAAAAAAAACATATTTTCTTTGTGATTTTACGGTAAATATATCATGTTTTGTTCAAGTTTATATCCACTCCTATGTTTTACTATACAAGTGTGTATATTATAAAAAAGTTGGCACAATTTTCGACAATTTTTTGGAGCATCTCGACCCATAACTTGGTGATTATTACCTCCCAAAATTTTAATCGTTGCTGGATCACGTAATCAAGCGATTTTTCGTGCGCCCACAGAAAGAAAGCGGGGAAGCGGGGTCACTAGTGATATTCAAAATGAGCTGTTGCCTCAAGTATTATGAAGCCACCAGAGTACAAGCCACACGTATACCAGTACACCAGTTCATCTGAGGAACTATGTATTTTCTGATCGTTCTTACTCCAAATACGCCATTTTACTTATAATTGTATCTATTTAGTCAAAAGCGAGTCTTATCGCTGAACATAATTTTGCCAGAAAATTTCTGACCATCTAACAATGGCCTGACGGATGCCATGGTCTAACTATTTTAATTCATGTATCAATTGAGTCTAGGGGCTTGAGATCATTTCGCAATATATTCCGTTTTAGGAACAAACTAAAATCAAGCTCTTGCGGTTGTCTGGCAACCGCTTGGCGCATAATGGTGTGAGATTTCTCCTCGCTAAAAACGTTTTTGTTACGCCAACTATGGTACGATTTGTATATGTTTTCGAGTTCCTAACATTTATTTTTCATGTGCGTTCCCATATCAACTTTGCTTAAGTGTCATTTCCAGATATTTAGCTAACTTTACGATGGTAGCAACTATTCATTAACATTATTAAAAGCGTTTTCTACAGGGTGTTCGGAGAGACCGACTCGCACCTGATCAGTTTTCGTTTGAAAAGGCCAGGCATCAAATTTAGAGCTGAATAATTTGAACTCAATGAATAAACTTTACACTTGATACACACATTGTTAAGTTAACAAACTTAACCACTTTTAAAAAAGCTTCTCCATAACGAATTCACGATGATCTCTTAGCTACTGCGACGTTGAGGCTGAAAAACCTGCTCTTTCGATGATTCCAATGATGCCAATCTCCTCTATCAGCATTAATTACTTTTCAAGATATTCACGTTTTTCAACCTAAGTCTGCCGCCTGGTGTAGTTTAATCTCAAGTCAGTGTACCTACTGCTAAAATAGCAGTCCTATCACGAAATATAGCGAAAATGGTCCCCTGTTCTTAATTCGGTAATTACGTCAAAATGAGAGGAATAGGAACGATCGAATTCTTCCTTGCTTCTGACCCAATAACTGGTAGTACACACCTATTAAGTATCTTCTCAAAGATCTTTAATAAAATTGGGAGAAGTGAAAACGGTCTTAAAATTTTTTTGCCATTTGGTAGGTTTATTTCTCATATATTTATAATTTAGAGAAATTTAGTAGAACATGTAGAACTATGTAGTACATTTTAAGGAATTCGCATCACAATTGATTATTTTTCAATCGTGCTGAATTTACTCTGAATATATGGTTGAAATCGTTCAGCGAATAAGCCGCTGACAGTTCACCTTGTTCGCCTGTTGCTCGTTTCTTGTTTTTGTTTAGCTTTGGACTTCTGGACGACTGGCATTGAGATAATTTTGCTTATTTTTTTTATATAAATAAGTTAAAATACTGCTTAACGGTAAAACACGTGTCTACCTGTTATTTGTGCTTTCCAAATAACAGATTTCTATTTCGTAGGTGTTCATTAAAAAGATACTGTCCCTACGTTTTAGGGACAGTCTTCTTCCAACTGTGTAGTTTGTTTTGTTTTGTTAAATGTTCTTGATTGTTGAGTCGTTACAAGGTCTGTTGCATTTGGGGAAGAGCAACACTGACCCATTTTAAAAATGTTAAAAATAATTTCGAATCCGCTTTCTAAATTCGTTTGAACATCCTTCACTAGGTTGCGAAAAGAACTTAATGGAAACCGTTGTTCAAGCGTTGTTAAATTTTATCTTATCACGATTTCTTCCTTATAGCCGCGTTCCAACCGCAATCTAATCACAATTTCTTTATTATAAACGCGTTCCAACCGCTCTTTTTCGTTTTTACTTGATTCACAAATTATAAATAAAAGATAATGACTTATCAAACAGACGGGTGTAACTTATTCATTTTTCAGCAAATGAAAGTAAAAAAAAAGTTCTTGCTTTTCAGTTGCAACCTAAATAATGAGCCAACGAAAACTTTTATTGATTTCCTCGTCCAGAGTACATGGATACAAATATCTGGAACACTCCAAGAATCAAATTACCGATCTTCTCCGAAAGTACTTAATTTACTTTGATTAACGTATTCAATCTGAAATATTTGTTTATTTTTTTGTTTTTTTTTTGTTGCAGAAATAATGTGAACACCGTTCTTTTCGTTCCATATGCATTGAGTGACTATGATAAATACACTGAAACCGTGAGATCAGCTTTGAGTGAATGGGGTTACAATGTTGAAGGTGTACACACTAAAGAAAATCCAATTAGTGCTGTGAAGAATGCACAAGCAATTTTTGTCGGTGGAGGCAATACCTTTGTTCTTTTAAAGACTTTATACGAGAAAAATCTAGTGGATATCATACGTGAACGAGTACTCGAAAATGGCATTCCGTACATGGGTAGTAGCGCGGGAACTAACGTTGCTACCCGATCAATTCATACCACAAACGATATGCCCGTTGATTATCCACCCACTTTTGAAGCATTGAATTTAGTGCCTTTCAACATAAATCCTCACTATTTGGAAACTGATAATGAGACTAAGCACAGAGGAGAAACTCGTGATGAAAGGATTGATGAATTTGTCGAGTATCATAAACGTCCGGTTTTGGGACTGCGAGAGGGTACAAGTCTTTTGGTAGATGGGGATAAAGTCACTTTATTGGGAGATCGTAACGCCAAATTATTCAAAGCGTGAGTAGCTACTATTTATGAACAGAAACAGACTTTTATTTCTGTTTTTTTTTTACTTCCAAGAGATAAAGAGCAAGTTGAATACCCCCCAAATTCTGACATGAGTTTTTTACTTAAGGAATAAACTGACGTGCGTTTAGAAGTAGGAAGGTTTCAACAAATCCCAAAATGTGAAGACTTTGTTAACTGTTTTGTTCTTTTGGCAGTATTTATACAATATTCTGCCGTGAAAATAAAATTTATATTTATCGCTATTACAAACTGACGAGTTTATTCTTCTGTGGTCTAAAGGGTCTATTAATTGAGTATGGGGAAATGATACTGAGATTTCGTTCGCTGTGCTCATTTACTACCTCTTTAAATAATTCCCCAAGAAGTCGGCTGCTTCAGCAGACTAATTGAACTCTACCTAAGGTATCGCTATTCAATCCTCTTTTTTTATCTGGTAGACGAAGATATTGTTGATCATCCAAGTTGACTGATTCATTCTGCCTGACAGCGATATGTTATGGCTAGAACAACTTTCCACCGCTTTGATCGATAGCAACTCTCCAAAAACTCGATCAAACAAGTTGTCGATGGCATCCTGTGATTGTAGGCTTTCATCGTAAAGTTTCTTCATTGAACTCCTTGGGTTTTTTTCGGATCCGCGGTAGGTGGTCATTTTAGTTCTCGTAAGATCCTTGAAACGTTCAAACATTCACAATGTGTCTTTCGACGATCGAAGTGTGATCAACCTGGTTGTTGTGTTTTTTTTATTAATAGGTCGCCAGGTCCGTTTATGGATGTTCAGGTATGAGATGTACCCGTACATACGAGTATCTACTTGCTACAATAATATTTTGTTCCGTTGCAAAGTCGATTAGCTAAAGTCGGTGACGCTGTCATGTGGACAATGTCGCGAAACTTTGGAGTTAAAACCAACGAAGAAATTCGTGGAAACAAAATTCGACAAGTTGTTCTATTCCTATGTGATGCTGCTTCTGCTCTCTTAACCAAAAAAGTGTACATCACCGTTTTCTTCACGTCTTCTATCCAGTCCATCTCTTCCCACTTTTTAAGCCGTTAATTGTCAAGCTGCATGTTAAAGACTGTTAAAGGTCCGAGAATTTCTCGTGCATCAATGAAAGTCGTTATCCGTGTTTTATTTTCTAGGGTCGTCAATAGTTAGTCCATCCATATCCGAGACTGTTTCTTGCTTTACGGCACATAATTTTTGCAACTAGTGAACCCGACCACACAACTCTCAACCTGAAGGCCAGATATTTCCACAGTGGATAATGTCACTAGCTCACTACTTGACCATTGCCGTTGGCTTCTTTGGACAATCTGTACAATCTGGTTAGATGCCTAACAATTTTACATGATTTGAGCTATATTTTAACTTACAATTGCGCAGTCATTGCAAAATTTCAAGCTTAGACTTGGGCTTAGGATCGGCTATGGTGAAGCAAATTAAAAGTTGTGCACTGAAAGTATCAAGCGAAATACCGAATTGTTAAACTGAGGCAAATTGCCAGTTACATTAAGATGTGTTCTTAAGGAAGCCAAGAAGATACCTGAAGGTGTTAACAATAATGTCTTCAAGGCGAAAGATGAAGAATCAAGCCCATGTATCTCTACTATTAAAATTATCATACAATGCCTGGGAAAGATAAGTAAAAAGAAATGCCGTAGTAAAACAAGCAATACCAGTTCTTCTGCAAATAAGGAAATCTACGCGCTGTCAACCCTTCTTGTTCGTTGGGCCAATATCTACAGTAAATCTGTGAAGAAACCAAACGAGAATAGACGATTTTATTTATACTTACAAGCATCTAGGGTGACATTTCTCCCAAACGAGACAAACTCCTTTGTAAAAACAACCTGTGATTATAGCAAAATACGCAACAATTTCGTTGATGCTACGAAAGGAAATACTCACAGACAGTGATAGAGACAACATTTGCAGAAGGTGCAAAGAAAACTGAATTGTTCGGTATGTCCCTGATTCTATGGTCATTCTAGACAAATTTAGAGCCAACGAACTTGCAAAATGTAATGCCACTGCCGTAATTCTATTATTTCTCATAAACCATCTTTAAATCTTTATTGAAATCACTATACAGTTCCGCCCGGTCGGATATCTACATTAAAATGCGATCAGAAAACCGTGTAACCATAGTCTCCAAATCGTTGAAATATGTAACGCTTATGATTGAATCTGATGGTACATACATTACCTTCCCCACGTATCTGAATTTCAACTGCGCCGGTCACATCTTTAGTTCGGCCAAGAGTTTCCTGCTATTCGGTGTCGTCTGATTTTCCAAAGGCGCATGTTTAACATGGCAAAACCAACTAATCTTTAGTATGTTAACTGTCGGTTCTAATTTCCATAGTTTCGTTACATCCGCAGAAATTCGCAAATTTCGAACATTTTTTCTTTATACCTCTCGTACATCGTTTTGTATATTAAATCTTATAGTGTAAGCGGGTTCTTTCTGTCACAAAATACTGCGGACCTTAGGCGTTATCCTAGCTACCTGATGACCAATTTCATTGATGGTTAACGATAACGCCTACGGTGCGATGGCGTCTTTTAAATAAACGTATTGCAAGAGTTGTTTGTGGGTTCGAAAGAATTCAAAACGTACATACATGTATTAAGTCTTAGTGCGACTGGTTCGTAATCCATTATCTTCTTCTGCAATGGAGTTTAACAAAATTCCGTTGTCGACTACATATAGCATTCTCGTATATTGGACGGTTCATGTGGCACATAGCTCAATCTTACTAAAACCATGGCTCGCCCAAATCAAAATCCTAAATTTCTGGTCATACAAAATTAGTTATCATGCATCGGTAGCGCTCTTCAATGACTATAAGGTGTCCTCCATTGTCGTCTTGGAAAAAAAATGGACGAATAGCACCACCTCATTAAAACCACACTAAACAGTCCGACTTTCAGGATGCATTGACCTCTCTAAGACTACATGTGGACTTTCCGAACCCCAGATATGGCAATTTTGCTTGTTACGTAGCCGCCGAATAAAATTGTTAGCTGCTCTTTAATTTTAACGGAGAAGCGAAAACGAAGTGGGTAGTCTTTCTGCTTGAACCTTGTAAGCGAATAATCCGAGATCTTTATGAAGATTTTTTCTCAGATTAGTGTGATTGATGTTCAATCAACATCAGCGCTAAAATTGTTGGCGCTTTTCAGGTTTAGATGCACACATTCGGCAACAGCTACAATGTTCTCCGTTGAGCGCACGGAAATATTTTCGGTTATTAATCAGACAAACCAGTCTCATGAACTTTCCTCTCAAACTTGCGTATAGTATGCCACGTTTCTCGTGTCGCTTTGGTCTTTTTTATAGTGAAATAAAAATACTCTTCCTTCAATGGTAAGACATCCGATAACCTCTTGACATTTTATTGGACAAAACCGCGAGCGAATTATTTCTGGAAACTTCTGCACGGAATTCAGTTTACGAAAAATCTGCTGTTTTCTCTTTGTGCTTAACAGTCAAGAAAATGGTAATGCCTGAGATTTCCTCGTTAAACGGTTAAAGTTCTCTTTTTTGATAGGTCTATTTAAATTTAACCCAAAAATAAGCATTTCTTCAATTAGGAAAATATTTAAAGCTCATCAGAGTTTCGCTAAAATATTTCTGTTTCTAAATGCTCACTACCTTTATGGGATGCAAAGGCGTTAATTGGTGTTAGTCGTCGCAAATTTTTGATGGGCTTGCAATTATATCTAGAAGTACACACACTTGTTGAAACACATGTATGCCATCTCTTTTTTTCATTCTTTAAAAGACTTTTTTTCCTTTTCTGGTAAGGTCTTAAGGTCCTTCTGCGAATTTTTTTTATGGTTTCAATCGGTTATCTTAATTTCAGCAATAAAAAAAATCACACGGGGCTAGATCTGGTGAACTACTGGGTTGATCGATGATATTCTTTAGGTTTTTAACTTAAGTTCGTGGCGCATTATCATCGTATAAAATCCACGAATTGCTCTTCTAAAAATCAGGCCATTTTTGACGGACTTGTCCTCGCAAACGCTTTAATACGGCCAAATAGTATTCGTAATTGACCGTTTTTTAATTTTATTACATATCATCAATACGACTATTTTAAATTGCCAACTAAAAATGACAGAATGTCCTTTCTTAAGGTGTTATGGCACTCATCAAAGGTCCCCTAGGACCTCAAAAATGATATCCCAAAAGATTATGGCCGGGAAATATCTCAAAGTAATTGTTTTTCAAAGTATAGTAGTACAAGGCCGACATGTTGGCAGAGAGCCTCTTACGACTGTCCGATCGGAGAGGATTCATGGTACTCATGGCAAAGAGCCTGAGCTACAAATAGTTTGGCTGAGTACAAACAAAAGCCAGCTCTGCCAATTGAAGTTTATGAAGCTATCAAGCCAGTCTGCGAAGAATAACCTAAAATGTATCTCAAAACTGCATTTTTTAAGTTGGCCGAAAACATAACTCCGAAAATTTTTAACCGATTTACTTGAAATATTGAATATATCTTGAAAAATACATTGTCTATGGAAATACGTAGGATATTTTTATATTGCATAGTTCATTTGTTATTAACAATTATATGATGATTTTTAAGGCAATTTTATCACTTTTCACTTTGGAAGTGCGCCATCTGGCCAAAAATTAATATGTCGGAAAAAACATACGTTATTCTGTAGCAGTTATTACATTAAAACAAAAAAAAATCATTAGCTTATTATAATTTAAAAATTAGAGGAGCTATTTGTCTGGCCATGGACCCTGAAAAAACGGAGACGCCATCGCAAAAACGCTGCACAGCCGCCACTTTGAAATTAATCGCTTCAAAAAAATTATTGTATACAGTCACTGACATAAAAAAAAAACATAATCTTTTTTGTAATCTCGATTTATTTTGTAGTAATTCTGAACAAAAATCCTAAAGAAGCCGCCCTCTAGAGTGTAATAAAACGTGTTTAAACACTTGGTTTTTGAGCTCATATTATATACATACGAGTATATCGATTTATTGTTGCCGTGATAAGTTTTCTAGTTCGAAACATTTTCCCGTCATGGTGCCGATGTTCGGGAAGCTCTGAATCGTTATTAATTATTTTTTTCTATGTTTAAAAATGTTTATCAATGTTTTAGTTCTGAAATCCAAATTTATTAAACTTGGAACATTATTAAAAGATCTAGCAAATTGGAAATAAATAAATAAAAAACACTCCACATTTGCAATATAATGACATAAAATATTATTTTTCTTTTAAATATAAAACATAAAATCTTAACAAAGACCTCCTCGTATCTCCTTTTCTGGTATTCCCTTAGTGTAAATTTATTTTTAAAAAAATATACATAATTATTATGTATTCTTATCGCAAACATTTTGTATCTCTTTAACCACTTAACACTATTTAACATACAAAAATAAAGTATACACTTAAAACTAGATTTTTTTTTTTTAATTTTTTTTTATCTATAAACAAAATTACTTAAAATTAATAGAAACTATAATTTCCCTTTAATACTATTATACAAAGATCAATTTGTTTATAAAATTTTTTATTTCTATCTATCATATAAATAAATACACAAAACAAATTCAAATCGAATATGAAATAAAGAGTCTATCTTTTATTTAAATGTTTTTTTTAACTTATAATAGGAGTTTCAAACCTTTGGCACTTTCTCTTAAATGTTAAAAAAAAAAAACAATAACTATACAACAAAGTCGAACAAAATAAAAATAAAATTAAGGCAAATAATTGTGCTTCATTTTATAAGCTCTGTTATTTAGAAAACGTACTTGTTTTTTTTCTGTACCATAGAATTGTGATTGTGATGTGACTTATCAATATGTGATAAGCCACTCTTAAATCAAAATCTAAACGCAACAAACTCAGTGATGCCATAGAAAGCAAGTCCATTAAAATGGGAAATAATTATCCGGAAATCAGACGGTTTTTTAAAGCAATACTTAGCGGAACGAGAAGAGAACAAGGAAGAAAACCCATAGAAATAACACTTTCCAATGGATATAACAATTCCTATCCAAGCTAGTAATACAGAGTTTTCGAATTCCTAATTCAACTAATATTCAGACTGTTAATTTGTTGATGAAAGAAGAACTAGTGAAGAGGATATTGAATTAGAATTTCCGTTTCCAAAAAGAATGATTTTGAAGATGAGTTACACCGTACATAATTTTCATATTTGGGTTTAGCCAGATAAACTGTCTCTTGCCAGTCACTACTTCTTCGGAAAAAACGCTCTTGAAAGCAGAATCTATGCATTTGGTGTGTTTGTGGTCGAATGCGAAATAGATTATTATTATTAGATCAGTCCCTTTTAATGTGCTCAAAAATTGGCAGTTCCACACACAAGAACAAAGACGATAGCGAAAAGTTGTTTTACGTTAACGTCTACAGGCATTAGTTCCCTTTTCTTTTTAGAAAACAAATTTCCTTAGGAAGGTTTCAAATTGAAATACTTGCACCCAATCATAGTTGAGAAATTGGACATTGAATGAGTGAATATTATTTCTACTGGCGAAACATTTTTTCAGGCTTTTGTAATAGAGACTGAGAAATTTACTCTTTATGAATTTTGCGTATTGAGCTCTAACATTCGTATGGCAGTGTTGGAAAATATATGAGAAATCCAAAGGAAATATTAGATGAAAATGTTACGAATGTCAGCATGTCAATATCTAAAATGATCCAATGTATGCGCATTCGTAGAAAGCAACTGAGACTGACCGTATTAGCACTTTAGAGGTTTGAAAAGCTGACTGCCGATAAAATAAATCCTTCAAGTTCTAAAACATCAGCGAATTCTTAGACACACTACGATGGTTTCAATCGCAATAATTTAAGAGCTAGTCCTAGATATTGCTTAAATATGGAACAAAACCTAAAATGGGTCACCATCGTTTGGGAGCGATGTTGTTTATTTAAAGCTGTCAGGGTTTATTAGACAAAAAATATATCTGGGCTTCACAATATCCTTGTTAATCACTTACTACACAAAGAAAAAATGTCAGAAGTCATTAAAGGACAATGTGAAGTAGTTCTTCGCTCCATATTACCAACGATGATATTCTTTAAACTAGAATTGTTTAACATCAACGTCGAACTGAACATTGTGGGGCATAAATACGAGAAATCTGTATAATTTTAATATTTGGAAAATATTATCCATTAAATTGAATAGGACGGGATTGGAAGAAAAACCAAAGGGGGCTTAATGGCGCTACCAAAAATCAATAAGGACAATTTTGAAAGTTCAAAGCGCAAAATGCCCATTGCTTTTACGTACAAATTGCAATCATTCGTTAACAGATGAAACCAAATATGTAATATTTTCATGAAATGAGGAAAAAATGGGGTTAGTGGCACCGTGTGGCGTTTAGACAAAATCTAGTTGAACATGCAATGAGTAGAACTGAATTCATTAGCCACTCATGAATCCAGTCAATGTAGTGCACAAAGTATAGAAGAAATGCATATGAATGGAAAGTTTAAATTGAAAATCTAATGCATCTAGACAAATCATCTATTACTACTTCTATTTTAACGATGTACGTGTATTCTTTCTTCTTCCCAAGAGTCTTCTGGTCAACTGGTATTTCTTTTAACTACTATTTATATATAGTATCACTGAAAAACTTTTAAAACCAACGTAAAAAAAACTTTACCAGTTCCTAATTTGATTATTTAAAAAAAAGGGAGTACATTTTGAGCACCACGGCTTCAACTGTAGAGATGGCAAGAAAATAATATTAACAATAAAATTACATGAACCATGATTTGATTTTTAAGTCAATAAAAATATAAAAAAACAACACTTTTCTCCATATCAAAAGAAATTCCAAAAATAAATAACCTTAAGATTAGAGTAAAAAAAAAATGGTACAAGTCCTTTCTTAAAGAAATGCTCACTCAAGCAGTTATAACTAGACTTAACATTGTATACACATGGAAAACAAATTAAATTCGAAAACAAAAAAGGAAATAAAGAATATAAAATTAGGACAACAATTTTGAGCATTTTAGTTTTGAATTTTTGTTTTTTACAATATTGTTTTGTGGGCATCATCAATGCCTTCGTGGATTGCTTATAATACTTTTATCTTCAAAGCGTATTATCGCATCACCAATTTGTTTTCTAGAGGCTAAGTGTATACATTTCTTACTACTTAAACTATTTCTACTGCTAGGATTGTCATATTTTAAGGGTATTTCATTGGAATAGTTGTTGTTTATGTTATTATTATTGTTGGTGTTCAAGTTATTTTTATTGTTATTATTATCTAAGCTATAAGCTGGGCACTTGGGTATATCACTTGTAATTTCGAGGAAATTCTTTATGGCAGTACCATATCGTAGATTTGGCTCGACACCACGTAGAATATGTATTGGAAGTTGAGCACTAACGAACATATCCAGGATTGTATTGATTGTTTTGTCGGGACGATTAAGAAGTAATTCGATGTCATTGTCACTTCGAATTATTGGAACGCTGTCTTCGATTTTTTTTCGAGCTAAAAAGAAAGAGAGAAATTTTAGTAAGTAATCCAAAGAAGTTTATGAATAATATTTCATATAGGTAAGGTTAATAAGTAACACAATGGGTCCATACTGAACTGCATCCACATCATTCGAGTTTTCGAACTACGAGTACAACTTTTCGGTTAGAAGCAGTTTATCTGTAATAGTTTTCTCTAGTAAAGCATCCGATTTTTTATCTTTTATCGTCTTACAAATATGTTTGTCCTAAGCACCTGAATGCCTTTGGCCGAATATATTGTAGATTATTAGAGTTTCGATAGAAAAACAAAAAAACCTGCGTTACTGAGGAAAATACTTGTTTGACTATCAACAGGTTTGTTCCATACAATTTCCTTGTTACCACTCAATCAACTATGTCAGCGACTTGTGATTTCAGAAAACCGTTTGCATGAAGTGATTTTGGCACTCCGAAGACTGTGTTTCAAGAAATCTAGCTGTGAATTTCTGAATGACTTGCGATATTCATTCCAAACTGCACAGGAGATGTCACTAAGGACAACTTGCAAAGTGTCACTAATGAAGAGAATATGCTCAAAAATGCCGGTGACGAATCGTGTGTTTAGCGTTTTGATTCCGAAACAGAACAGTGAAAGGTTTTATCCGAGTCACGGCCGACAAAAGAACGTCAAAGTTGGAATTCCTTTTATTCAAGTGAATTGTTTAGTTTATTTATTTGTTTATTTGTTTATTTGTGCAACAACGTGTCCATTTGCGCATGCGTTGCGTCCTGTTCCGGATATAATGTTAAACGGAATAGTTCTTCCGGAAAGCACTGTCTTTAAGTACTTAGGAATAATCGTTGACATGGAAGCGAAATGTGACGACGACGTAAGCCACTGAGTGAGTGTGGGGTGGATGAAATGGCGGGAAAATTCGGAAATTTTTCGCGACCGAAAATTTCCACTTAAATTGAAGGGGGAAACTCTACACCACGGTTGTTAGACCAGCTCTTATGTACGGTTCAAAGTGCTGGACAATGTACGAAGCGTGTAAAAATAAAATGACGGCAGCGGAAATGAAAATGTTAAGTATGTCTAGTGGAGTCACTAAAAGCCATTGCATTAGGTCTATGCGTATAAAAGGAAGTCTACATATAAAGAATTCGGTAACCGAACAGCTTGAGGCGAATAGAATAAGCTGGTATTGCCGCGTTCAAAGAAGATCTTCGGAAAATCCGCCTAAAGAGGCACTATCAACTACGGTCACTCCAACTGTAAGAAAACGAGGTCAGAAAAAGAATTCCTAGATTTCTCAGATGACAAATGCGCAACAACGCTTGGGGCTAACCACTGAAGCAATCCAGGACCGAGTACTTTGTAGACGCGTTCTGCGGTCTGCGACATTTACCAACCCCATAAGCGGAGCAGCAGCGATGCAGTAAAAATGGGAAACTCGTTACGCATAAGTTCGTATAACGAGTATACATATACATACATCGAAAGGTTGGACAAACAATTAAGAATTTTACTTTGAAGTTCAGAAAAGATTGCACAGCTGGAAAATGGCTTCTTTACTTACTTACTATATGCTCGGATTTGCTAACCTGTGGCCTAAAGATTTCTCTGACACTTACACCATAAAGGATACTTGTCGAGTATGCTTGCGAGGTATGATCCCTTGCTTTGAAAACCATATTTAACGTATCGCAGATGTTCACTCTAACTTCTCGGTCTACTTCCCACCAATTCCCAACCAGGAATATCGTCGACTGTCCCACACCGCTCTACCAGCTTTTGTTTAAATATTAAGCCCCATACTTTAATATCTGTCCCTCTTGTTCGACCTAATAACTACCGACGTATGATTTTAACGAGTCCTTTGTCATATGCTAGGTGAAGCTAATAGAATACAGAATATATTCGATTCCCAACTAACCCAACTATCACCTTTCCCAACCCTAAACTTAATCAAGTCGAAAAGTTTTGGAAAATTACATAAGATAAAGTTATCAAACTCACCTTGCACATAGTCACGACTATAAAAGGACATAACATCATAGTTCCATCGATCAAAGTATCCTGTACTCTGACTGACATCACATGTTTCGCAATCCTTGCAAAAATGACCAAATTTGCAGGGATACATCATGAATCCGATTGGAGAATATATTTGAAATCCTTGTATCGTGTTCATACGAACCTAAAATTACCAAAAATATGAAATCAAAAGTTAAGATTTTTGACCTTCATCTTTTTTTTAAACAAAAACAAACCCTATTCAAGAAGTCCGCTTTGAAAATCATCGAAGTCGAACCAAGAAGCACTAAGCTCTCCAGACCGATTTTTGGCAATGACAAATCAGCCACAGCCACGCTGAGTATTTCGTTTCGGGCGTAAATTGAATTCAGCATAATGTCTTCGGGCATCACAGTTTCACTGTAGATCGGTGGCAATCGTATCGATACCCAAGCTATGCGAGAACCATCTGTCTTGTACTTGGACGATAAGTCTAAGGCAAGAGTTTTAATATTTCGGAATGGATCGGTATCACCTTTACTAGATGAGTCATATTTGTATAGGAAAATCTGAAAATATCAAAACATTCACATTGCATTCATGTTTGAACACCCAAAATACGTCTACTTACCATGAGAAGAAAGGTATTGTCCTGGTTCTTCATGCAGACTTTCTCGTATTGACGTACAAACTCAAGACTATCGTTGGCTTGATGTTCAAATGTTGGCACCAATATGGCAATTCTCGTACTCTCGGTTACATATGGCGATGGAACAACTTCCACTCGCCCCAATGGTTTCACTATCTGAAAGCTTAAAAAACAAAAAAAAACAACAAAATTTACTTAAGCAATATTCAATGACATGAATTGTCAAGTGTTTACCTTTTCGTGACTACTCCTCCGGAACTTTTTTTGTCTGCAAAATTTAAATGAATATGATAATCCATTCCTCTTGTGGGATCGAACCTTCGGTACACAGTATGTATGCCAGCATACCTTAGTGCTTGGAACTTGTGACGTGCATATTGCACACTTATATCTAGAACTGTTTGGAAGTCTAAGGAGTCGATACGACTCAAAGGTTCAACGACACTCTCTGCATTGGGCAGGAAGATGTGTGTACTATTTATGTAGTGCCACACAAGAATATCATGGCGAGTTTCTGGCGAACTGCTGATTGGCACACCTAAAGGCCAACGAATTTCTAAAATATTATTCGATATACTGCCATTCGCTATGCGATAGGCTTTATGTTCAAGATTAAAGCTGCGTTGTTGTAGGTTCTCTAAATGGTACTATCAAAGATTTTGAATATGTTAAAACAATTATTTCTGATTCACTGTCAATAGAGCTTACCTTTGAGAAATAGGCATGGAGACGGTAGAAATCGTCCATACTGGTAATAGGATAAATTACTGATGCATTTCGAAATGCTTCCTCATGGGATAGAAGATTTAGATCCTTGTAGAGTTTTATCGATGATCTTATTGAGTAAGTTTTTTGTGTTATGCCCTGAAATCAAAAGAAAGAAAAGTTATAGAATGGATTTATAAAAGGCGAAAGCAAAAGTTAGATTAAGTGAAAAAATTACTGAGTTTTACACTTCATAGGAAAATAGGCTCAAAAATAAATAAATGAATGGCGCGATACCCTGGTGTGGGCAATGCCTTTTTTCTCACAGTGCGTTCTTAACATTTTGTGTCACAGAGAGAGACAAATCTGCTGTTTATTCCCTACTAATATCATCTTTGAGAGCCTACCCTACGCTACCTACACTTTCATGGCAACGATAAGAAGGAGCTGTACAAATCGGTTTTTTGTTTACATTATTCTTATGGTTATATAAAATACGAAAGGTTGCTAACACCTGAGCTTTAGAAGGAGCAAATGTCGCCTGATCCTGCACTTTAATGGTGCTGGACGTGGTCCCAAAAAATGTTTGTTGGCAAAAATTAACTCTCACATAAGTATCTCACATAATTAAAGATATATAATGAATTAAATGTCGAGGTTCGCTTATCAGTTTTTATTTAGACGTTTTACCTTTCAAAAGATAAAAGTGGAAAATAAAATCGGAATGGGATAAGTGGAGGACTTGCGAATTAGGAAAAACACACGAAAAACAAATGAAGATTAGCTGTGTTTTTTTGCACGCATGTTAGCTAAGTTTGCAAAAAAAACGATTCATCCCCGCTTAAGAGTTCATCATAAAAACTTGGTAGCACAGACAACTCTTTGGCGTAAATTGGTGGCTCATTTGTCGGTTGGTGAACGAATTTAAATTGTTTTGAAAACAATTCCGAAACGAAGAACATATGATTTGGAAGCACTGTTTTATATACGCTTAACAGATAGCGGATATAAATTGACTTAGCGTTGATCACTATGTTATTGTTGTAATTAACAGGCAAATTTCTTTTCAAGCGGATAGCGGATTTGGCAAAAAAAACACAACTGTTGAATCACACGCCGACAATACTAGTAAATAACTTCACAGATAGCAAAGCTTAGGTGCAATCGACGCCATTAAAAGAAACGGATGGTACCGACTATCGACAAATTTATTACCCTAGATCTGGTAAGAAAATGATAAATAAAATAAAAATCACTTCATTTCTGCCGAAACTCGATATAGTTTGGCTGTTCAAAGGTAAGAAATGCCGTCTATCTAGAAAAAGAAACTTACGCTTGTATTCTCTCCACTTCAAGATACTCTTGATCAATGCCTCAAAAAATAAATAGTTGAAAAGATAGCGTTGTATTTGGACCTTGGGCAAATATTATTATCTTGGCCAACAACGCAGTAAGTCTGGTATTCATAATCCGACCTGATTCGAAGAGCAGTAGTATTTAGATTTTAGAAAACTAAAGTAGACTAAACAAATTGATTGTTTCGGCTACTCAGGAGTCTTTCACATATTGAGGCGCGGTTTTCACATGGCCCATTTACCAAATTATTTTTTAATCCTAAGAGAATGGACACAAAGTAGTATACCAGGCGAAGTACCAGCTTCATATGACCGATCTACAAAACAAGCTATGCAGCTTCCATTCCAGTTGGATATTCTACACACATAGTAAGCACTTGAATAATCTTATTCTTCATTATAAAGCCAACATATTGCGATTCATTTTATTTATTATTATATTGGGTGCATATCTATAAAACTAACGTGACCCAACACAGAGGGTCAGTCCATCTTCAATATTGTCTGAGCAAAGCAAATATTTCCTTCAATAAACAGCGACAATTCCACTTAAACAAAATGGAAAGTTGAGGGACGCAACATCAACCAAACAGTAGTCAAGTAAGACTCAACACCCAGCTTGAAAATCAGCTAAATTCACAAAACAAATATTCAACGGTCGAAATTAATTTCTGGACTCCCTGGTTCTTCTACTCTAAATTCATCACTTTAGCTCAATAAAATTTCAAAAATAAAATATACAGTATATAAAATGAAAACAAAACTTCCCAATGCGGGACACTCAGACAGTTTAGACAATTTACTTTGCAAATTATGCTAATTTAATTCCACAGATAAAAGACCGATTGTTCTAATGCCGGGCTTGAGCTGAAACAGAAGGCGCAAAAAGAAGGTCAGACAGGAATTCGCATTTTGATTACTTTTATTTTTATTTGTTGTCGTTTCTCCTTTTGCGAATCAGCTCTGGGTATACGTGAATGTTTACAATAAATTGTTGCAAAGTACCGGAAAGGCACAAAATGGACATACTCGTAAGCTACAAACTGCAAACAAAACACTGGGTGCTTTGTTTGAGATGCCTCCGGCTGGCATAAGTGAGTTTTGCAAAAAAAAAAAAAAAAAAAAATGTATCCATACTCGTATCTGGAAATCCCCATCCTAAGGATCCTTTGTTAAGATAAACGTCTTCGTATATATAAGAGTAGGTACAATGGGTTTATTGCCCTGTGGCTGAGGATGTTCTTTATTTAATTTACAGTTTTGGACATAACATGGATCTGGAGCCATCCTCTGTTGGATCAGACTTACTCGTATGTATATATCTATAGATTTAACTACCTGATGCAATTTTTTTACTTTATTTATTTTTCTTCGTAAAAAAAGTGATTTGAGTTTGAAACCAGTTGAAGGTTTGGCTGTTGCACGTTTTACAAATTTTGTCCTTGAACTTCACACTGACCGAGGCTGTCGGTAATTGGTCATTATATTGGACACTGGCTATATCTTTACATGATTAAAATGATGTGATACCTTTGACGCTTTTCCCATTCATCTTGCATCTTTCGACATGTATCCAATATTATGTGTCTTTCTGAAATTTGGACGAACGTTTAAAATAATTTACACCCAATAAGCAGTTCCAGTTTCTTTCAGAATCAGTGAATAAGTAGGTTTAAAGTGGGGGTTGATAAAATTTGTTGGA
Source organism: Volucella inflata (assembly GCA_928272305.1). NCBI lineage: Eukaryota > Metazoa > Arthropoda > Insecta > Diptera > Syrphidae > Volucella > Volucella inflata. Next base: position 78,732,720 of record OV743719.1, read on the forward strand.
CTTCTGAAACCTCGAACATGTAAAAGCATAATTCTGTTAGAAGATTTGACGTAATCAGCCTTCTCAAGAATAAAGGGAGTTTTTATACCCAGTGAAGTCATAAATACTGGTACACAACTGAACTCACTCATTACGAATGCAACACTGGGCGCATCCATTTGGTATTGATTGCGATTGGACAGTTGATATATATGTTTCATTGCGACGTAAAAAGTTTTTGACATTAATTGCTAACAATCATGGGATGGGGCGATATCGAAAATCGTATTGTATGCAACATGATAAAAGGCGATATCTTTAGGATGTTGCGACCGCTTGGAATCACTCGCAATTTTGAGTATCGTGCCGTGAAGTTGTTTGAGGATACTGGTGGAGTACGAGACCGTCAAAGATCCGGCCGTCCGCGCACTGTGAGAACTGCGAAAGCGATTAAAGCCGTGAAGAAACGAATCGACCGAAAACCGCTGCGAAAACAGAAAATCTTGTCGCGGGAAATTCAAATTTCTATGTCTCGCATTATCAAAGAAGATTTAGGACTCAGCGCATACAAGCGACACACTGGACACTTGCTCACGGCCGCATTGAAGTAAAAACGCAAGCGAAGATCGAAAGCGTTACTCAGCCGGTACGCGAAGAACGCTCACAGACAAATTCTGTTTACTGACGAGAAAATCTTCACCGTAGAAGAATCGTTCAATTAGCAGAACGATCGTGTGTATGCTCGGTCGTCCAGAGAAGCATCCCAACTCAACCCGAGGGTTCAAAGAGGCCACCATCCCGCGTCTGTAATGGTATGGTGGGGAGTGTACTACGATGGCGAGCACTACATTTTTGGGAGAAAGGAGAGAAAACATCGGCCAAAGTACAATATATCAATCGAACGTCTTGAAACTCATTATGAAGTCTCTCAACCAATGAATATTCAACAACAAGCCATGGACTTTCCAGCAAGACTCTGCTCCAGCTCACAAAATAAAAACGACTCAACTGTAGCTCAAAAACAACGTTCCGGACTTCATGGAGAATTTCCCCTTGCATGAAGAAGTGCGTCTCGCAATCGATGAGTGGCCACATCGTCTTAAGTCGTGCTGGAAAGCAAATGGAAGTCATTTCGAATAACTTGTTCTAAGATTTGTATGTTGATTGTTTTGTTTGATGTATAGAAGGAATCGCTGAACCACATAACCGTGATCGTAACACGTTGATTAGCTTGATTTTTCAAATAATATGGTCCGATGCCTCGACCAGCTCACTGTTTATGTTCATTATCTTCGCTCTTTTGACATACCCATTCGGCCAAAAATGGGCGATTTCGCAGAGCACAATTTTTCGATCAAGCGAATCCCATGCCGAAATTTTGAGGCAAATTATGGTTATTTGGCTTCCGATCTTGCACAATCTGCATTTTGTAAGCTTTCAAACCAGGATCTTTGCGTAACATTTTCTAAAAGTAGACAGACAAAGACCCAGTTGTTGTAAACGACATCGAGGATCGTAAAATTTAGATTCTTTTTCAGCACTCTTCTGAAAGAATGCAATATTCTCTTCAGTACGCACTTTTCCTATAAGTCTTGGCACCGAAGGACGTACTGTGCAAGAACGGTCAACAATCGATGGTCATTAAGTCGGGTGTAATATTGTGCAAAGCCTTTTTAATTTTGGCGCACAGTACTATAATTTTGGAACCAAATATCTAAAATTTGGTAACGTTGAGAGTGTAGTTCATCACGACAAAATAAATTGAATAAAGGATGATTGAGTTAAAATGACACTAATTGCAATCTGACCATTGTTTTGACAGATATAAGTCTCTGAAGTTAGTACCGGGTTAACATATCGCTAATTCTGATAAATATCTTGAAACCCGTAAGAATTGAAATAATCGAACATATCGTGGTCCAATGTGAATAAAGCAGCATAAGCAGTGGGAAAGCCTAGTTTGACGCCACGTAATGTAATACTTTGTGGTTGGTGGGATTGGAAGGAAATCGGGCATTATGAGCTGCTTCAACGTGGCCCGATAACTGATTCCAGTCTCTACTGTCAATTATTGAAGTTGAAGTTAAGCGGCCAAAATTGAACAATAAGAAAGGCGTTGTATTTTTCCATGGCAATTTTACTACATTTCAGTTTAGATACTGCTACATTTATTTTATTTGGAACGAGTTTGGTGTCATCCGAAACCAGAATTTTGACTATCATCGCCGTTATAGAAGTACATTCTGTGGAGAAAGTCTTTTCATATTGTATTTTCAACACCAACTACAAATCCACTACCAATCGCTCGTAACTTGCTCTTGCTTTTTCTTTCCAAGGAGTTTGTTTTGCTCCGTTGACTTACATATAGGTACATTCATCTTCACACTAGAGGTTTCTTTGTGAGGGCGCTTTCAAACCGCTAAAAGTAGCTACTTCTCTGATAGCGTGTGTATGGGGCTTATGGGAAACGCGATCGGTAAAGATTCTAGCAGATGCTCAGATACTCACCATAAAAATCAAAACTGAACTTAAGTGGTCTTACCTAACAAGGAAATAATCCGAGCTTGTATCGATGAGAAGTTTAGATGAGTGTCTGACGGCGACCGTAATATGATTTATCTGGTTGATAGTTGATTACGCAGGGGATAGCCAAGTCCCATTATAAACATTGAGATGTAGGAACCACTTGATAGCTACTAAAGAGCTACATCCCGTAACAAATTTTAAAAATCTGACTCCATTGCTAAGCGTTGGGTTATGCAACTTGTCGTTTACGATGACCAATTTAAAGACACCTCCGTTACCCAGCATTTCACTGAGATTTCCTTGCTGAATTTTCTGGCATAGCTAGAGCAGTGTAAGACGTCATAGAATTCGTCATTGTTTTGTCACCTTTATGTCCTGTAGGAGAATGAAAGGAAATAGTGCCTTTATTTCCGAATTTGACTTTGATGCAGGTTGCTTTGAGGTGGTCACTAACATGACCTTAGCTTGATACTTTCTACAAAGTCTGCCCCGAATACTAAATCCACATTCAAGTTAGCGACGTTTTCCTTCTTTGTAGCACACGCCGTAGCATATTTTTTCATCCGGTTTTTGGTCTAGTTTTGAGCTGTTCAAGAGTATCGCAATTCTCCCCTTTAGACAATTAAAATGTTACAGTTTTTTTTTATAAAAAATATACTGTAAAAAATTCAAGTTTTCTATGCTTAATTTTTTTAAAAATTAAGTTTAAGACTGAATTCTAAAAACGATGCACAAAGCACATTTTTCCGTTTTCATTTTGTCCCTGAACTAAGTCTCATTAAACTTTAACCAAAGAGTTCTAGATTCAAAATAACGAAATGAGCCCAAAACTTCTTAGATTGCCGACCATTTTCATTGATCCACAACACACATTCTTTCTCATTATTCTCTGTTTGGTTGCCTAATTGCTCCGATAAATATCGTAAGCCTTTAACAATTAGAACTTTGGTAATATAATCATCACGTTTACGCTTAACTAAGGCTATTTTCAGTACAAATTACAGTTGCTCAGCCCATCTATGATAATGTTATGTTGTTGTGAGACTCTGAAATATAAGAATTAACAGCTTGACTGACCTATTTCACCTGCAATCTCCTACAGATACATCAATTTATTATTCTACCAGTCATGATCCCAATTTGTTCGGGTTCGCGGCTTCAGATATTATATGATCATACAAAATCTCGTTGAAAAGAATGCACACATTAATTGAATTAATGTGCGCGATTACTCGTAAAGGGTCAATACCACTGAACTCTGTAACACGTTCAAAAAGTTCAATGTTAAATTCTTCGAAAACATTGAAAACATCACACGCAATCAGAATCAGAAAAAAACCAGGTGAGTAGCAAAGGGGCAGAAGCAGCAACACCTGCTAAGAAGGTATAATTACGGACTGTAGTAATTTACATCCCTGTCGTAATAAAACACCTTTCTTAATATAGCAAAGTAATTATATACATGTATTGTATTTTTCTTTTCTTTTTCCTTTCTTTTTAATGTGGCCTAACGCAATTGTTGAGGAGAGGAGTTGAAAAGTGGGAGAATAGGGTGGATTCAAAGAAATGTATTGTGTACGAAGGAAAGAGTTTATTGGAAATGACTCCAAATACCAGTATGGCTCTCATTTACGTGCAACGATGAGGGCTTGCATCTTTGCGTCTAGTATCAATCTGAGCCCAAACATCTATTAGTAAATTTTCCAAGTTGAGGACGTCGCAATTGACGCGTGATTTGTCGTGACATAAGAAGACCAATTCGTAAACAAGACTAAACTATACTGTATTGTATTTGGAGAGTTCTACATTTAGAAGGCATACAAGTTGAAGGATAACATTTCGCCATCGGTAGAATGTACAATTAAATCATAACTAAGACTGACAGTATTTCCGTCCACCTGTCCAAGATGATGTTAGAGCAGCAATTTTTAACATTAATTTCACCAAAGCTGCAGCAGGTAATGACTGGATAACGGGCATATATCAATGCATCTCTAAATTCTGGATCGATAATTCGATTCCGACGAACGAAATGTCAGCATTGAGCGAATATTTCCTGGATTGTGCCAACGACAGGGAAAGAAGTGGTTTTTTATATGAACGCTTAAACCCTTCGTCAACAGTTTTACCGGGCCATTTTTTAGGCCATCAACCCATCATTCATCAAATTTTTACGTTACGGCAGATTTAAAAAAAAAAAAAAAACCAACCACCATATCTTTATTGGTTTTAAAGCCGATTATGACAGCATCAATAGGGCCAAACTGCTCATATAGATCCAGTTTTGCAATTCCTGCCAAGCTCAATTGATTATGCAGGATGAAAGTGGAAAATGCACCTTGTTCCGTCAAGAGTAGTTCCCTCGAGCAACTAAAAAGACAAGGCACTGACCATCCTAGTCGTGGTTTGGGGCGTAGCATCTTATACATTTACGAAAGCAGATACAAATGCTATAGGCACTTCGATTGCGTATTTTTTGGGTGCTTCTGCATGATTGCAGAATGAAAGCGAGGTGCGATGCCGATCTCGTCAAAACAGCTCGGATAAGCCATTTTGATGGATAGACCACCAGTGTTCCGGCCGGAAAAGTGTTCCACTCAAACAAGAGGCACAATCTGCTAGAGAACACCCTTATTTTAAGCGGATGTCATAACTGGAAGAGTACCTAAGTTTGTGTCCCAGCAAAAGACCGCATTAGCTGAAGAAATATATTTGCTGAGATCCTATTCCACCCTGGACTAGACTGTATAGCCAACTATACCGGTGTCTTGAATGCTATACTTTTGTGTCGTACTACGAAAGATGTCGTCTTTATCGATTTTGTCGTAAGTTTAGAGTCAGAAATTGCTCTCTGGTTCTGTCGAAAAGCACACATTTTTTGGTAGCATCGCGTATTTATTTTGTTGGAAAGTGAGTGCACAAAAACCTGATGTTGGTGACTTTAGATTTGATTCGGATTGTTCAAAATTGTTTGCTGCTTAAAACAAGTTTGATGACGATTCTGTTCTCTGCCGCAGTCGCCGTAGTATCATGTGGCACAGTTTTATATCCTCTTTTTTGAACATTTAAGTTTAGCAACTCTAATTGTATAACGCTCATCAAATATAGTTGAACAGATCTCCAAATTTATTTTCATTTCAATGAAGTAATCTTCCCATTTTTTGCATCATTTTCTAGCAATTTTTCCACATCAGATTCGTGGATAACAGAGTTTTCTGTAGTCTATTTGCATTACATCACAGCCCGACAGTGCTTTGTTGTAGAGTTGGGTTTCTTAAATTTAATTACAACGTTCTTTTTATGGTGTCAACCTAATGCCTTGACGTTTTCGAAAGTTACTAGAAAAAAGTCTCGAATTATTTGCTTAAAATATTTTGGTAGGGGTTATGCGAACGAAGATGAAGAAAAAATGTTACTCCGCCACTTACATATGTAAAATTAGTGCCCAGTCTAAGAAAATTGTTCTGGTGGCTCAGCATCCCTATAATGCTCTAAAATTTTTAAATATTATCTAAAGTATGCTAATTTATAAAAGAGATTGAAACTGAATTTAGATGTGGTTATGTGATTTTCCGAAAACTCATCAAAAAAAGCCAGGCGACTTTGTGTGGTGAAGCTCAAAATGTCGGCTCGCCAACATGAAGAAATAAAAGTCATGAGACTCAAAACAGGCATCATAAAAACCAGAATATTTGTGTTTAAGTTTATTGGCGCGCAACTAAGCAGCTAATGACGTGGCAGTAAAATTGTTCACCTTTTAAGGCTATCCACGAATCAAGCCATTTTTTAACGTCTTCATATGAGCGGAACTGCTGATCAGCCAGACCAGGTTCCATCAAACGGAACAAGCAATAATCGAACAGCACAATGTTTGGGATGGGGTCGGACTTCCCATTTGAGCGTTCCCAGTTAGGTTTTAAAGGGTTTGGCAACGTGAGGCCGAGCGTTGCCATGCTGAAGAATCACTTTATCACGCAGTACTCGGTTCAATCGCAATAATTGAGGTCGATACCGTGCCCTAGTGATGGTTTCGCTGGGTTTCAATAGTTCATAATAAATAACACCTACCGGGTCCCACCAAATACCACCTTGATCCCCTCGGCTGCTGAAACGCGTTCCCCTCGATTGAACAGAAAGAAGTCACAGGGAGCCAAATCATGTGAATTCGGTGGCTGTTGCATGGTATTTGTTGCATTTTTCATCAAAAAATTACGAATAATGATGGCACTGCCTTTTGGCACCAACTTTGCTGCTACACGGCGGAAACCCAAATCATTAACCAAAATGTCTTGGACGGATCCACAGGCAATGTTCAAGTCCTCTGCCAGCTCTCTAATGGTTAATTTGCGGTTATTGACAAACATTTATTTTACTTCATCAATGTTTTCGTCGGTTTTCGATGTCGATGGTCTGCCACTGCGTTCATCATCTTCGATTGACTCACGACCACTTTTGAACCGCTCGTGCCGCTGGCAAACGACCGTTTTCTTTAGAGAATCGTTGCCGAAACACTTTTCCAACATTTCCAACGTTCGCGCACCGTTAAATCCGTTTTTTACGCAAAATTTAATACAAGTTCGTTGTTGTAAATTGTAAAAATTCGCCAAACACACAGAGATAGATGTACTCTTGGCTACGTAACTTTTGCAAATGTCAAGCTATGACGTTAAGATTTAGAGGGAATATCAACAACAGATGTACCAACTTAACAAAAAAAACAGAACTCAAACTTTTTGATCCGGTATATACAGCATAACCTTTGCAACGTGAATATTCGGCCGAGCCCACGGCGGAGAAGCATGACCGTTTTTCATCACCCGTCGGGATGCGATAAAGAAAAAATGTACTTTTTTGCCGCTGGAGCAGTTGTTTATAAGGAAACCAAGCTCCTAGTTTTTGAATCATTCCCAACGCATACAATCACTTGGAAATGGCTTGGAGGGTAACTCCTAATGTTGAAGGAAGCTCTTCTTGCATTTGGCACGGATCCTCATCGAGCAATGCCCCTATTTCAGCATTTTCGAAGGATTTTGGCCTTCCTTCACGCGGACAGTCGTCAACATCGAAATCACCGTCTTTGAAGCGACGGAACCAATCACTGCTCGTTGTTTGATTTAGAGCAGCTTCTCCATAAACTTTTTGAAGCTCTCGAATTACTTCAGCAGCCGTTTTCTTTGAATAAAAAAAGTTAAAAGTTAACCAAAAGTTTATGGCGCCAAAACAAAATCACTAATGTATCAAAACGGTTTGTTTATCATATGTCTAAGCTTGATTCATGACGTTTTGGATATGTCAAAATCGACTATCGAAAACTTAACTGCGCACTGTTGTTTCAACAACAAAAAATTTTTGAACATGCTATTAGAGGGAAAGGTGAACTTTGAATTCCTTTGGACTGTAAGCAATCAGTAAGGTTAGCTTATCGTTTATTTTTACCGTTTGTGGAACACAATATTCTGTAGTCGCATCATTATAAATTTTAAAATCATACCTGAGCACCACATATTTAGTGAATAGTAATTCAATTGGAACAAATCCGTATAAGTTTGTGAAGTAGTCAAGATAAGCTCCGAGTAAACAGTTCAATAAACTATCTTAACCTCAGTGTTATGAATTCTTTAAATTTTCATTGAAATAATAATTTTTGTTCGAAAAGCATTAAGCTTCAGTGTAAAATAGACGATACCTCAACCTTTCTTTTTTTTTTATCTATTAGAGTACATTCGTATCTGTACATGGCGAGCCACTAAGCAATCTGATTACCTGTATTCGGATTACAAGTTATCAAAGATCGACCATTTGAATGGATCCGGATGAGTTGACAACTACTCGTAAGTAATGAATACTCCTCCAGTTTCTCAATAACAAACAAATATTCTCCGACCATCACTACACCTTCGAGAGCGCAAAGCCCTCAAGATTTTTGTCTTATGCAGAACTTACTTTACCAACCACGTGCTTTCAAAATTCAGCACATGATCGAGTATTCAGCGCGATTTCTCTCAAGCACATACATATATCAGTCTTTAGCTCATTTCTGAAGCATCATTAAGCAGTAAATCCTTCGGTTCTTCTTAATTTTTTTACGATTTATGGGCTGATAATGGTCAACAAAAAAAAGTTGTTACACACCGCGATTTATCCGTACAGCTACAGTCAAATTCAGCTGACTCACAAAGTCAATAAAACGAATAATTTCATCATTCACAGCGATGGTAGAAAGCCAGAGGGAAGGTGGTAGAAAAAAAAATCACGAAAATGCTTTTATGTTCTTTTTTTATGCGCCGAGTATTTTTGGAATTATTTTGTGTTTTTTCGTCTACTTTTCGTTTAATAGAGTTTTTTTTTTATCAGACGTTTTTCTGATTAATTAATGTTGGTTTTGTCTTCTTTTTTTTAATAAGGTCAATTTAAAAACCATGAATGGAGTAGAGAGGAGCAAGGGCAGTGATAGCGGATTGCTTGAGTTGTGGATTATGCTGCTTGCGGGATACATAACAAATATCGCCTCACAAGATTTGCAGTTCTAAGCGGTTTTTTTGAGTTTTTTTTTGTGCAAAAAATAAAAATTATAAAAAAATGAGAAATCGTACGATGACTTCACTTACAATTTCGATGATTGATGGCACTTTGCAGTTCATTGCACATTTTTCAAAAAAAAAAAAAAAGGTTCTCATGATTGGATGATGAAATGTTTTCCAAGCACATGAAGGTCGTGCTCTTTTAAATTTGAAGCAGTAAGTTGGTAAGTGAATTTATGAAAATATCGAATTTTGACGGAACTCAATCGAATCCGATTGTAAATTTTCTGTAATATGGACGATTGATAAGCAAATCTTACAATGGAGCATAAATAACATTCATAAAATTTCATCAGAAACCTGAAAGCACATCACATGATGATAGGACCCCAAAAATGACTTCGAAAGTAAGACGTAGTGGCATCAATTAACCTACGACTTAAGATAGGATTTAACATCATTCGCGGGACTTTTAGGTATAAATTTCAGTTTTCAAAATGTATAAAATAAATGGAAACAAATTTACGTCATAGTCACAGTCATCGTATTCAAAGATTATGTTAAATCTGATTGGGTGGGTGCCCTAATTGTACGGCATTAGGGACGCCAGACTGCCGGTGTCCAGTAATGTTATTTTGATTTCACATGAATCGTACATATTTTACCTTCTCGTCGTAGCCACCTAGCCTCGTCGGATAGGGCTTGAATCGCCAAAACTATAAGCACATGTTTTCAGCACGAGATAGTAACAACACTATAATGCCTTGTCTGAGATTTACAAGGTGATGCAAAATTAATGCAGAATACAAACAGACCAGCAATGGAGCGCTGTACTCCGCTGTCAAGCCATCCTCAATCTCAACAACGAAGAGGACGATTTTGGGTCGAAAATCATCATGAGTGACGAGGCGCATTTCCACTTTAGCGGTGACATCAATAAGCAAAGCCTTCGTTTCTGGGGCACTGAAAATCCACGTGTGATACACGAAGAGCCATTGCATCTACTCAAAGCCACTGTGTGATGCGGCGTTCACGCGGGAGGAGTGATTTGCAATACGGTCATTTTTACTGGCGACTGGTACAGGGCCAAGATAAACGACTTTTTACTCCCGCAATTGGATGAGCGGGGCTTGGTAAACATGTGGTTTCAACAAGACGGTGCAACCGCACACACAACATGAGCCATGAGATATTGTAAAGGAAGCGTTTCCTGGTCGCGTAATCTCCTGTTTTGGCGATTTAGCATGGCCAACAAGATCGCCCGATTTAACCATCCCAGACTTCTTTCTTTGGGGCTACTTGAAGTCGCGGATTTTTGCCAACAAGCCTCAGACAATCGCAGCCCTTAAGGAGAATATTCGACAGGAATGCGAACAGTTATCACCGGAAATCTTGCGGAAAGTCATGGAAAATGTGACACAACGGGCACAAATGTGTATCAACACTGGCGGCAGCCACACTTAAAAGAAGCTACTTCAACGTATTTGGAGCTGAAGTCTATAAGGATTCGCAAAGGCTACTCAGGATATCGAAATAGAGATGATGTTGGATGAACCTTTAAGGGGTTCTGCTCTTATATCTTTGACATCTGTTACTGACTTCGATATACCTACTACTTTGAAACCCAATTGTCCCAGAAAGTAAAAAAAATAGAAAATATTGTACATCACGATTTAGAAGCAACGAGTAACTTTAAATAAGTCTTTGCTGATGGCGGCTCAGCAAAACGCAAAAAGGGCAATGACGTTTGGATTGGCTTGTGGAATGCTCGAACCTTGAACAGACCTTGGGCGAACGACCAACAAATAGAGGAAGTTAACTGCTAAAAAGTAGATATCACCGAGTTACATGGAACAGAAACAGCGTCTACTTAAATGCGGATTTGTGGCAGCGGTATACTAAGGCAGGACATGTTAAACACGTTGTAACAATCGACATCAAGGCTAAGTTCACCATAATTGAGAGTGCAGGCGCTGTAAAAAAAAAAGGATGAAAGCAATCTATGAGCAAAGAAAAATTGATCACCTTCGCTTTCGAAGAAAAAAACTAAGTACAAGGAGCAGCGATTAAGGAAAAGGAGAAGTTTTACTTCAGGAATAATGTTAGAATGTTTTACCAAAAGCTACAAAGAATGTGTCAAACAAACAAAACCCGTAAGGAAGCTGGTATAAATGAGCACAAAACTTAATGGTAAGCCACAACGGTGCGAAATTATGGAAAAACCACATCTGCAGACTACTAAACAGCGAGGACAATCACAATTCCACAGCCAGCAAAAGCAATGAATCAATGCATCAATTCGAAGAATGAAAAACAAGATTTTCAAGAGACCTACCAAGCTATATATTTAAAGCTAAACAGAGATAACAAGGTAAGGAGCATATATAGGTTCATCGATTTTATGTTTTCAATTAAGAACAAATTTTTACTTTAAAATATTGTTTGAATCTTGGCATAATGAATGGAATATAACATCGTTTAAATGTCCTCCACGGGAGTTTTTGCAGTACTTGATTCTGACAAATTAATTTTTGAGAGTTTATACAATCAGTAATATCTACTTAGTTCTAGTCACTGTTGCTGTCGAAATCCTAGTGGACGAGAAGTTCGTTTCGAGCTTGCACCGGCCAAAATTTTGCATACAACCGTATATATACATACACAATTTATGCATTTGTTGTTGCACAAATCGTAAGTTACTACTGCATAATCATGGGATTTATCGTTTCGAACATAATATATTTGTAATGCTAGAGATGCACCTACTGCCGTATCACTGTAGTTTATTTTTTTAATTTCTGATCACACGTTCAGCGATCCATATTGTAAAATGACAAACCTTGAAGAAAACATATACAATCTCGTGTGATAGTTCGGTTTGACGTATTCTCTTAAACAGGGAAGTCAAATCCGCCCCACGAATTGGATGACCCTATATAAACTCATATCCACGATTTACCTGGAGGTAAAAGTTCGTAATAGTTTCAATCCCAAGATCGTTTCCCCAATTCACAACGTACAGTTTCAAGTTGGCAACGCTGCCATTTGACACCTACCAAACTCAGCTGTCATTTGAAATGTCATAATATTAGTTGAATGTTTGCCATTTACAATAATGGATAGCTTACAAATCGAAGAACGCGTTAAAATAATTAAAACATACTACAAAAGTGGTGATTCAAACGTAGTCACTTTTCGCGCATTACGCGATGATAATGGTCGTCATAATTGACCGACTACGCAAGCAATCGGTAAAATAAAATTGTGAAGAAACTTGAAGAGAGTGGAAGCGTTACTGATGTAGTAAGGCCTGTGCATCATCGTAATACATGCTCAGTCGAAAATATTGCTGCTGTAAGTGCAAGTTTTGCTGATGATCCGAATTTATCGATTTCCCGTCGTTCGCAGCAATTGAATGTGTCGTACACCTCACTATGGCGTATTTTGCATTTGGATTTGCATCTCCATCCTTATAAAGTTCAACTTCAGAACAATCGAAGCCGGCTGACCATTCACAAGGCCGTAGATACGCTTCTTTGGTGTTGGAACAACAGACAATAAATACAGATTTTTCGAACAACATTTTCTTCAGTGATGAGGCACATTTCTCACTCGATGGGTACGTAAACAAATAAAATTGCCGCATATGGGGCTCAAAAAACCCACAAGAGGTGCCGTTGCATCCAGACAAAGTGACTGTTTGGTGTGCTCTATGATCGAAGGGTGTCATTGGTCCGTATTTCTTGGAAAATGCCAATGGGCGGACGGTCACAGTCAATTTGGAGCGATATGGTCGAATGATAACCGATTTTTGTTAGTCGGCGATCGAAGATCATGACTTGGACGATATGTGGTTCCAACAAGACGGGGCAACAAGCCACACAACACGACCAATTATGGCTTTATTGCGTGAGAAGTTTCCTGGTCGCGTAATTTCACGTTTTGGCGACGTCAATTGGCCACCAAGATCATGCGATTTGACACCGTTAGATTTTTTTTTCTGTGGGACTACGCAAAATACCGTGTTTACGCGAATAATCCCCGAACTCTAGATGCATTAAAAACCAACATTTCTCAAGTTATGGCCGAGATACAGCCCGAATTGTGCGAAAAAGTGGTTAAAAATTACCTCAAAAGAATCGTATGCTGCGAATATTCTTGACTTATGATCATGTATATATAGCATTGTGTGAGTATTTACAATACTCCGTATCCTAACAAAACTTTAGAATCCAGATCGATACTCACCACCTATTGAGAGACTTGTCTAGTCTTGGCTTTTCTGTCAAACTCATCAGATGGTGTAGGAAGAGTGACAATGGAAAACTCTCACTGATACGTGAAGTTTGAAGGACTTCACTAAGATGTTTAATGTCAAAAATGATGCGCTTTCGTATGATTTGCTTAAAATCATTTTTGAAATTATACTAAAGCCACAAGCCAATGCTACCCGCACAATTTTTCCAACATCTGTGAAACAACTTTCATATGTTAATGATGATTCAAGGTGCATCTTTGCAAATATGGAAAAAGAAGCGGCAAAAATGAGATTGGATGAGAGCCAACACTGTAGTGAACCAAATCAGATATTTTCATGAAGTTCAGGAGATGATTGCCCTTAGCGTGCCACTTGCTGCTGGGAAATAAAGAAAGTATAGTATTGCATATTATGAATATTCACGTATTCTTGAAATTATTATATTCAGTTAGATCGGATACCGCGTTTGATGGGGGCCGTAGAACCTTATGGACTGACGTAACGACGAACTTATGTATATTATTCAGTTTATTTAGTTCAATTCGCTACCAGAATTATTATACCTTTGGTGTTAAAAGCTTGTTCGTAACATAATACAAGCTTATGGCTATCATATCGCTCGGCGTATAGTTGAACGAAGCCGCGCATATACAAGAGCGCCGTACTTTGTCTTATTAGGAGACAAGCCGATTTGTATTACAATAATCGATATAAGGTTCACCTCTGTCATTTTAAATACAGAGTTAATAAATTCTTACTGGGTTTTCTTTTGAAAATGCTCGAATTTTGTCTACAAGAAAGGACACTCAACATCAATGGCTTGGGCAGCACGTCACAAGGGCAAACAACACAGTGTGGCAAATAATATCCCGGACCCGAGCCAAAACTCAGCAACCAAGAGCGCCATCTATTTGTCCGAACATTCGTTTTAAAGTCTGAATCTTTCTCTAGTATCTGTCAAAATTTCATGACATTTGATTGATATTTTACAATTATACAAATTATTTTTCGAGAACACCTTTTTATTTGGCAATGAAATTTTAATGTGAAATAAAGAGCGGTCATTCAATTATCCGGAAAACTTGGTAAAAACAGTTATATTCGAGTGACATAAATGTTTTTTGCCAGTCTGCTCACGTGTGAATGAAGTCTGTTACCGTATTTGCTACAGTGCCGATTAATAACAAGTTCCACAGGCTCCAAATTAAGGTCACGATGAAGAGTCGAACCTCGAACGTACCATTCGTAATCAGTAATGATCCCTAAGACTCTGTTCTGAAGCGTCTGTATCCGTTTTCGATTCGACATTGCAGCTATTTCCCGAATCTGGACTCCGTAGCTCCAAGTCGGTATAATGATGGTCTCATATACCTTCCTTTTACATCGCAGCGATAGTTTTGAATCGCGGCATAATATCCAGTTAAGCCGCGCAAGCTTGAACCTGCAATTTGAAAAAGGTACCTTAATATGTGATTTGAAGGTCAGTCGCTTGTCTAGGATGACGCCCAGATATTTAGCTTCTTGATCTAGCTGCAGCGAGATATTATTGATCCGGACTGGAGGCACCTGCCCTTTGCGTAAGGTGTAGCAGATATTCTTCCATTTGTTGGTATTCAGCTTAATGTTCCACCTGCGAGCCCAGTTCTCAAGCAGGTTGAAATACGTCTGTACACCATCAGATGTCCGATTCTCGCATGGCGCCGAATAAAAAAATGCAGATATCATCTGCGTATGATGCGAGTAGTGCCTTTTCCCCAAGGATGGTCGTGATGGCTTCTCCAGGATTTGGAACGTCAGCCGTAAATAGGCAGTAAAAGAATGGTCCAAGTACGCTTCCTTGTGGTACACCTGCTTTTATTGTATGGGTAGTTAAGATGGAGCCCCCCAATTTTACTTGAAACTGGCGCTTGTTTAAATATGAACAGAAAAGAAGATAGAAGGGGGCGGGTAGACTTCTTTTAGCTAAGAGACCCTTGTGCCAGACCCGGTCAAATGCCTGTTGGACATCAAGAAATACGCCGTTGCAGTACTCCTTACCGTCGTACGCCTTGAGGACGAGATTTACCACTCTGTGGATTTATTCAATGGCACCATGCCCTTCACAACCATGGACAGCCTCTTCATGATGAGCCTTTCAAAGACCTTTGAGAGCGAAGGGAGGAGGCTAATTGGACGGTATGCCTCTTGGTCATCCTCTGGCTTCTCAGGTTTATGAATCATGTGGATCCTCGCCAGTTTCCAGCTAGACGGATAGTACTGCATTCTGATTATAGCATTAAATTAAATATGTTCTACGTTTAGGTAGAACTTTTAGGGTCCTTCACGAGGATTTGAGTAAAACAAAAGTTTGATCTCTGTTGCACGATAGAGTACCGAGTCAGAGCACTCATTATTCGTTTATTTTTCGCTCGAAATCAAGTGTGTGTGCTTAATCATACGCTGCATTCACCAGAATTGGCACCGTGCGACTTCTTTTTTGACGACATTCTGACTGGAAGCAATTCCGCAGAATGAGCTGGACCGAGAATTCGATTCAGTATTAAATCGCTGTAGCAAGTGCATTGAATCGGGAGGAGAACATTTCGAATAAATACAAGAACAATAAACAGAAATTGTGTTTTAATATTGTTTTTTTTTTTTTTTTTTGAGTCAGTCCGGGACCTTATTTGCCACACTGTGTGTGTATAACTTTGAGTTGGTAAAAGGATTTATCTACCGGGGTTCACTGCAACTTCAAAAAATAGAAGCACGCACCGTAGAGATTCAGCGAAGAATCACTCTTGTGAGTGAGACCTTTGCCGTCCCTGTGTTACCTTCTCTGTCCGCCGAAAGTTGGACTTTATTAAAAGCGGCCAAAAGTCGTTTGGTCTTGTATTAATTGAATTCAGAGAAAAAGATTCAAACACGAACTGAATTGATTTTATCAGAAGGACTAGAAGTGATCGCCTCCGACGACGCCTAGAATGTCTTCGAGTTCACTCCAGAGGGATCACGAGGTTAAGGAAGTCGCGTGTAATGTAACTCAAGTGGAAAGCAATCTCCTCTAACTCGGTGTGCGCAACTGCAGGCAAACTTTAAAGAGAGCTGTTGACTAAGCCTCAGGTCTATAGTGTGTGGCGTAATGAACAGGAACAAAGATATGACTGATGGTGAATCCAACTATCCGGAAAATACACAAATATCATTTGCAGGAAAATATCAAATGCCCATGGTTACGGTCTTTAGGAAAGTTTCGAATTCCACACACTTTAGCTTTGAATTTAAACTTTACTACGAGTATTTCATTCATGATACAGTATTTCCGTATAGCCAGCAAACTATGACGTTATTCTATCCAAAATCTCAACGGACACCATACCAGCCCCTTTCACTGGCATTTTCAAAATGATGAATCTCAAAGTAACAGCATTTGCTGTTTGCTTGGAAACTGATATCTAGTTACGTACGAATATTGTTTCAAATGTTTGTGTGTAAATTGTAACTTAATAGTGGTTTTCACTTTCAAAAGAATATATTGTACTCGTATTTACAGAGAGTGTGCTTTCGAGAGTATGACAATTATTTTTGTAAATTGATCGTAGTTAAACAAAAAACTAAAAAAAAATGATAGAAGGAAAGAAATAATCAACCAACGTCCGCTCTATGATAATGACCCCGATTCTCCGATTGCAATCGTATCAGTCCTCACGTTCGCAGCTCTCAGTTTCTGTCTACAAGTTTTTTTTTTAATTTTTTTTTCAAATTATCTGGCGTGTCGTAGATGAGTTAATCTGATGATTTATGTGGTGCATCTTTAGAAATCTCATCACGCTACTAATAAAAATATTTTTTCTTATTTTTTTTTTAAATGATTTCTTATTTTAAGATGACGAACTTGTAGACAAAACAAAAACTGAATATAGAAACTGCGTCTAAATATTTACTTATGTATCTCTTCCAACAACACATATCATATGATTAGAAGCGAATCTTGCACGTATATCTGGAGCAAATTCATCAATGGAAGAGGAAGACCTATTGATGAAGACTGTGCTCCTGGTAATTTTTATATACTTGTGAAAGGAAATTATGATAAAAATCATCTGATTTGTCATGTGGAAAATAAATGCCAACAAACTACCGCACATTATCACGTCGATTTCTATTTTTTTTCTATTTTTTTAAGAATTTTATATGCGGCAACAGACATCCCACACTATTAAAATTGGATTAATTATTATTTTTTATTTATTTAACCCAAATGAAATTGTTTGACAATCTTGAGAGATTTTCAGTTTTTTACGTTTGTTTGTGTTTTTATTTTCTTTTGCAAAAATGTAGCATCTCTCTGAGTGTGGGAAGGGAAATATTTCACAAGAGTATAAAAGATACTTCTTGCTCGGATTAGTAATGATTGTTCCAGATTTTGCAAGTGAGCATCTCCATATTGCTGAATTTGTTTATGTTACGGATTTTCTGTTTATTTATTTTCTTTAGAAGAGGAAACATTAAATTCGTGCCGATAAGGAAGATAAATTGAAAAGGTATTAGAGCCTTAGAAATGGGGGATGTTGTGTTCTATTTTCGATCATTTTGAGTCCAGACAATCCGGGATTTGGGAAACGCGCATACTACTACTTGTACACACCAACAGGTGGGATTGATAGAAATGAAAAGGAAATATTAGCACAGCACACTTTTCGCAACCAAAATTATTTGAACAAACTAAAAGAAAAGTTAAAAGCATAAATGAGGAGGAGAAACCGGATTGAGCACGGTCTGGTCTACGTAGCAGTACGTCTACAGCGGAAGTCTTTAGTCGTTGGCCTTTTCCTTTTTTTACAATTGGCACGAGCTCAAGCGATTAAGTAGGCACTTTAAACGTTTGTCCACAGAGCGCCGCCGGCTAAAGGGAAATTCGTTCGAGACTGTGTATTTGGCTAATAATTTCAGTTCAGCGCAACCATGGACATTGAAAACAGAGGAACCACCACAATTTGTGAAAAGAACTTCAAAAATGGCAATCTAAGAATCATGGTTTTACCGCGCGCGTGTGTGTGTGTGTGTGTAGGGAGGGTTGAAGGTTTGTAGGAACAGTATGTAACTTGCAACTTCGATGGAGCACTGGTGGTGAAAATACCAACAGAACAATGGAAAACGTCGGTGTTCAAGGTCGCCAATTGACTGTGCGCTATAGGTATCACCAATGCATTTGACGTTTTTGAATTCTATGTAACAAGTGCAGAGAGGATGGTAGGGGGCTGGTCATATATGGGCATTGCACTTTAATTTTTGGCCTAATCAACGATCTATATAACGCTTAATAAACCTATATATTCAACTGTAGATTGCTATTGACACAAATACCAAAAATGGGAAGGAGATAATGAACAATCACGTTGTTATTCGGAATTTAGTGGCCTTAGTATACGCTGGCGATCCCGTTCTACAGCTGAAGAGCCACGTAAGTCCGGGAACAAGTGTGAAAAAAAGAGAATATTGTTGTTGTAATCATAGTCTATTAGGAGCCGGATAATACTAGGTGGGGCGAAAAGGCGAAGAGTAACTTCCTTGACCGCCAGAATGCGCTGCTACTGCAAAAACGGTTATGGTGCCTTGAAGTCCGTTTATGTTTAGGCAGACATGCCAAATTTCATAGCGATACTCTTTTTAGTGTTTGGCTTCATGTTGAGTATGGACAAAAACGATGTTCGTTCTCTCATAAAACATTATTTTTTGAGAGGCAAAACGGCGAAGGAAACAAAAGAAAAGTTGGATAAATATTATGGGGCTAATGCTCCGTCAGATTACACCGTTAAATATTAGTTTCGAGAGTTTCGTGATGGCCGCAACTCCACTACCGATCAAGTTCGCAGCGAAACGCCATCCGATGCGGTTATAGAGGACAATGTCAAAAAAATACATGAAATGGTGTTGGCTGACCGGAAAGTGAAGGTGCGTGAACTAGCAGATACCACAAAGATTAGTACTGAGCGCACACGCCATATTTTGAGCAATATTCTGCATATGAAAAAGTTATCCTGCCGCTCGGTGCCGCGCATGCTCACACCTGACCAAAAACACGAACGCGAGAGCACTTCGAAAGAGTGTTTGGACTTGCTGATGCGGAATCGAGCGGACTTTTGGCGTCGATTGTCAACTGTTGATGAAACCTGGATCCACTACTACAAAAAAACCATCAACAACGAGTATTACTGTGCATTGTTGGAGCGATTGAAGGCCGAAATCGCTGCAAAACGGCCTCACATGAAGCGAAAAAAATTTTGTTTTTGCAAGACAATGCGCCGGCGCATAAGAGCATCGCAACCACGGCTAAAACCAATGACTTACGGCTCCAATCGCTGTCGCATCCACCGTATTCGCCCGATTTGGCTCCCACGGACTATTATCTCTTCTCAAACCTCAAAAGATGGCTCATCAATAAAAAATTCAGCTCACGCGAGGAAATCATCGACGCCACGGAGGAGTATTTTGCAGACCTTCCGGAAAATTACTTTTCGGACGGGGTCAAGAAGTTGGAAAATCGCTGGAACAAGTGTATCAACCTAAAAGCGGACTATATTGAATAAAATAAAAAAAACATTTAAAAAAAGAATTTTTTTCATTTCCAAGGAGGTTACTTTTCACCCCACCTAGTAAGTAGCAGACAAGGGATTATTTATGAAAAATTGAAAAGAGTGACAGAAATAGAACGAAAACCTTGAGACCACCAGCATTTTTTTTCGGATACTAGACGTTCTGGAAGTTAATTTCTAGTTTATTGGAGAAGAGATTCATCGATTCCAAAAACTGATGGATTTGATATCAAACTCTGTCAAATGCTTTTGAAATATCAACTGCAACAGTTTTACTTCCACCATATTGGTGTAGTTTCACTATTCTGTAAGAATTGATGGCTTAAATCACCAGTCGATCAGAAAAATAGACATTGAAAGGAATGGACATAAATGGGTAGGTAAACAGAGGGAGAGATTCGCTTTTTTAAGTGATGGGCTGGGCAAACGCTGTTTTCTATCTTCCATGTAAGAGCAGTGATTTCGCCAGTGCACACCTCTTCAGTCAGATACCATTTAGAACAGCCTTAACAGAAAAAAGGCTTTCACACTTGTTTATGTAGTCTGCAACCTGCATAACTATTGTACATTCGAATGTTATCTCTGTTCAAACGGTGTGATTCGATTTTAGGAATCAAATGGAATGCGCGGCTCGAGAGGCAGAGTTTTTACACTGTTTTTCGCAAAAGATAAGACAGCGCTTATATCCTGACAAAAACCGAAATATCTCTAAATGTTATAGTTTTGAAAAAAAATAAATGCGATAGCCGTTGGTTAAGCGCACAACACATTACTTTTTTGTTTGAGTTCTCTATTCCAACAGAACCAAAAGTGAATAAGCGTTACGCAAAATTTTGAAAGCATCGTATGCTGGAGTCATCTCGTCGTATTTTATAATTCACAATGGAAGAATGAGGCAAAAGTTATACATCTTTCCATACCCCGACTAGAAGTAAGGAGTGACATTTCTGTTTGGTAGTTAACATAATCAACATGGAATCTGAATTGGATGTACGAGGGTGAATTTCTGACCTCTTTACTGAAACAGCAATACTGCTCCGGTCAACAGGCATCTGTCAGTTGACTCCTGTCAAAATTTAAACTTGCTGCGTCAGTTAGTTTGTGTTTGACAGCTATTTTTATCAGACTACTCACTAATTTGAGGAGAAAATGGAAAAAAGTGAATTTCGTGTGCTTATTAAGCATTATTTCTTGCGAAAAAAAACCATTACCGAGACCAAGGCTAAGCTTGATAAATACTATGGGGACTCTGCACCATCGATTTCAATGGTAAAAAACTGGTTTACTGAATTTCGTTGTGGCCGTACAAGCACTGAAGATGCCGAACGTCCTGGACGCCCAGTTGAGGTCTCTACACCCGAAACAATCGAAAAAATTCACGATATGGTGTTGGCCGACCGAAGATTGAAAGTGCGAGAGATTGTGGAAGCCGTAGGGATCTCGCATGGCTCAGTGGTTTCAATTTTGAATGATCACTTGGGCATGAGAAAGCTTTCCGCAAGATGGGTGCCGCGTTTGCTCACAGTCGACCACAAACGCAATCGTGTAACAACTTCACAGGAAGGTTTGGCGTTGTTTAATCGCAATATGGAGGAGTTTTTGCGCCGTTTGTAACCGTGGACGAAACATGGATCCGTCACAACACACCAGAGAACAAACAACAGTCAAAACAGTGGGTTTCTAAGGGTGAATCGGCGCCAAAGAAGGCCAAGGTGGGTTTGTCAGCCAATAAAGTTATGGCGACTGTTTTTTGGGATGCACGCGGGATAATCCACATTGACTACCTTAAAAAGGGAAGAACAATCAATGGGGAATATTATGCCAACTTATTGGACCGATTCAATGACGATTTGAAAAAAAAACGACCTCATTTGGCCAAGAAAAAAGTTCTTTTCCACCAAGACAATGCAAGGGTGCACACATGTGCAGTTGCCATGCCAAAAATCCATGAATTGGGCTATGAATTGCTCCCTCATCCACCCTATTCTCCAGACTTGGCTCCGAGCGACTACTTCTTGTTCCCAAACCTGAAGAAATGGCTTGGTGGAAAAAGATTTGACTCCAATGATGAAGTCATCTCGCAAACAAAGGCCTATTTTGAGGACCTCGACAAATCATTTTTTTTGGAAGGGATAAAAAAATTGGAGAAGCGTTGGACAAAGTGTATAGAGCTCAAGGGAGACTACGTTGAAAAATAAAAATTTTTTTTTATCAAAAAATCTGTGTTTTAATCCAAAAGTCACGGACTTATTGACCCGCCCTCGTAAGAACAAATATTAATAAGTGTCACTTAGCACTAAAAGTTAATAGAAAAACAGTTGCCTCTTCTATTAACAATAATAAATAGAACCTGTCAGTTGAAAGAAAAGAGGGATCTGGTCGAAAAGTCGGTTTTATGAACCCAAAAAAGGTCACTAAGATTTTAAGCCTTCTTAAAAAAAATCCGAACACTTCTGAACTTAATTTGGCAAAAAAAGCAGAATGTTCAAATTTTTGAGTCCATATCGTGAAGAGAAAACATTCAAAGTCCAAAAGGTTCCAGTTCGGAACGCCAAAATAAATTAGGATGCGAAACAACGGGCAAAACTTTTGCAATCAAATTTCTTGACCAAATTTTCATGCATTGTAATGGACGATGAATCGTATGTTTTTGCTGATTTCAACCAGCTTCCGGGGCAGGCATTCCATGCCGCCAAAGGTAGAGAGAATGTTGAAGCAAAGTTTCAAACTCAACCTAAAATGATATTTTCAAAAAAAATTCCTTGTTTGGCAAGCAATTTGTTCTTGCGGGCTCAGAAGCCTAACTTTCATGACGACTAGCTCAATAAATGGCGAAATTTATGTAAATGAGTGCATGCAGAAGCGCTTAAGGCCTTTTTACAACAATCAATTAGAACTCCCCTTATTTTGGCCTGATCTTGCGCCATGGTACTATGGAAAGAGGGCGATGGATTGGTATGAGCTAAACAACGTTTCGGTGGTGCCCAGAGAGGCCAATCCTCCGAATTCGCAAGAACTTAGACCAATTGAAAGATATTAGGCCCTGGTCAAAAAAATGTTAAGGGCCACCAAAAAAGCTGTCAACACCATGGAAGAATTCAAAAAATGTTGGAAAAATAGCTCTAAAAAGGTGACAGATTGGACCATAAAAACAGGGATGGAAGGTGTTCCTGAAAAAATTAAAAAAAATTATTAAAAAGATGCTAACAATGCATCTCGCTAAGTATCGCAGTCAAATTCTACAAATTATCCACTTTGATGGAGAGGTTAAAGACAACTTGGCGATTCAAGAAGACCTTTCTTGCAAGCAAGAGAAAAAGAAGAAAATACAAATCAAATATTCTCAAGAACTCAGAACGGTAAAGAGAAAGTTTGGGGCGAATGTGGCGCGATAGTGTTATTGCATATTTAATTCTGTTGCGTCATTGAAAAGTTAAGATGACTTTACAATTCATACGGACTTTATTAGTAAAACAAGAGCAATTTAAATCAGTTGTAGAACCATATGCGATAATTTCTTTTCGATACACTTTAAGTTATATCATCGTTTTCTGAAGGAAGTAAGAACGTGAAGGCTCCACAGGAGATCAATTCTTAACCCACTTTATCTTACTGGACCAATTCATTAACAGCACATCTACATATATTAATTCAAATATATCATGTTCAGAGCAAAGTATAATTTTTAGTTGTAACTCTTCAAGTTAAATACTTAGAGCAACTAAATTTTCACTCGAAATAAATGGAATGATTATAAATCAGCACAGCAAAGGCAAACGAAAATAAGAATCCTACCTAAGGTAAATTTAAATTTCAGTTTAAACAGGCATTTTAATTTTTTTAAATTTGATGGAGAACTTGGTATCTCCAAAATTAAGGAAGTAGATAGGCTCTCATCGAAAATTTAGAGTTTCAGTGGCAGTTGTATCTAAAATACGCAAAAATTTGAAGTGTGACGCTGAAAAGAATTAGTCTGAAAGAAAACCAATTTCAAACTAAAATATACCAAGGCGTATTGTGCGGCAGATTAAATATGGAGTATATGAAAATGCGGCCCAAATTAATAAGGAATTATACCAAAAAGATGGGATTAATGTAAAAATTGGGACTGTATGAAAAATTTTGCGCAGAAACGGTTTTCATGGACGCAGTAAAATTAAAAAGCCGCTATTGACTGACCGCCATAAGAAATTAAGGCTACAATTTGCCCAAAAATATAAAGATTATTATGTCGGATGAAATAATTGGGTCCGATGGTCGCCAATGGATCTGGAAAAAGCCAGGTGAGTCAGTCAGCGATCGCCATATCAAACCAATCTTAAAATTTGGAGGAGGAAATCTTATGATTTGGGGATGCATGTGCATAGAAGGGGTTGGTGAATGCATTAGAGTGGTGGGTCGCATGAATGCCACTCAATACATCACCATCCTGGAAGACGGACTCCTTACAAGTTTGGAAAAGTGGCATAAAGGTGTGTCGGAAACTGTCTTCCAGCAAGATTATGATCTGAAACACACAGCCAAAATTACAAAAGCGTGGCTACAAAATCAGCAATTTCAAATACTTGATTGGCCACCACAGTCTCCAGCCCTCAATCCGATTGAACATCTTTGGGTTGTGGTTAAACGTGCTATTTCGAATTTGCCTGGAGATTGTGCAAGTTTGCATGAATTATGGTAACGCACTCAAACTGCTTGGTAAAATATCACCACAAATCAATGTAAAAAATTAATAGAATCCATGCCAAGAAGAATAAAAGCGGTCCTCAAAGCAAAAGGAGGCCATACGAAGTACTAAGTAGGAACAAAGTCAACAAATTGATCAAATGCCCTATTTTTACTTTTGTTGTATTAAATTATGTTAAAATATGAATTTGGTTCTCAATATTTTTTATACCGAATTATAATTATATAATTTTTTTTTTTTAATTTATTTGAATTATAAGTACAAATATAAAAGTTATGAACAAAAGTCTTTTATTCTGCTAATCATGTGATCAAAAAGTTGGGTCACTGTATGTATTGAGCCATATTCCATATATTGCTCCATTAAGATGTTAATGATTTAGACGCGTGTAGATAAGATATGTTAAGGAGGAATTAAAGCTGTTATGAGTGAAAATATTGCAGAAGATCCTTGCCGATTCGGGGTCGAACGCAATACTACTTCGGCCTTAGCGGAGGAACAAATTTTAGATTTCCGGATGAGTCTTTTGGGGTGCAACTAAAAAGTTGACTTAGGTGTACGCAAAAGTGTTGTCTAATAAAGGACATTTCATCGACAACTTAATTTTTACATTTGGTACAATTTAATTAATAATAAACAGACATTCAGAAAACGCGCGCAATATCTGTGTTACAATAGAGCAGTTGGCGAAGCAGTTGCAATACAGAAACGAATGAGAAATAGGCACCTTTGGTTAACCTAAGTCTATGTTACTTATATATTTCAGCGATTTATCAAAACAGGAAATGGTCTTCTAAGGCTTTGAAAATCGGTAAGAACAATCCATCGGTACAAGACAATATGTTGATTCAGAAAAATTCAGTGCTTTGGTTTCTTGGATCAACCAAGTCCCATAATCATTTACAAAATAATGTTCAATCGGAATAAAAATCATATGCTTGGAGCACTTGCAAAAATTAGTCGTTTAGAAGAACTCCTCGCAATCTGGCAAGGACTGTACCTTCACCAAATTTATATCGTACTAGAAGACATCTATTCGTTAATGAATCACCTTGAGTTGATATGGCCAACTCGCAAATTAATTTGATAATAATTGCCTACTCATGTTGGTAATCAATTGAAACCTAGAACCCAGTCATAATTGCATTAATTTCCAGGGGACAATTAAATTTTATTGCCATATTTCTTGAACTACAAAACAATGCGGGGTTCAAAGTTTCTTCAAAACTACGAATTCATAAAGAGTACACAACTTTGTCTATCTTCAATGAGTACGAATACTTGTACAGAAGGTTAGCGTAAAATTTAGAATTTTTATCAGCATTTTTAAAGAGCGTCATACAATTCTACAAATAGAAACTCATTCACTAGATTCTTGAACAGATATTCGTAGGCCAGATACGAATAATCTTACACCATTGAACTATTTCCTAACCTTGATCTTGGGTGCCTTCAGTCTACGATTTTTAATGGTTTACAAACAACCAAAGATTATGTAAATTGTTCCCCGTTAATTGCATCGAATTAATCTGAATCTATAATTAGCTGAATACATTTGCATAATTTACGTGATTTTGTGGTCGGTGGTGGTGGTGTGACCGGGCAATCATTTTCTCTCAGCGCCACAGAACTTGAATTTGAATAAGTCGCTCGTGATATACTTGTATCGGCACTTAATCATACTTAATCAGATAATGCCAATAAATCAGAGATGCATTCGTATTTATTGTGTGTATCTGACCAGAGATTAACACGATATTCGTAATTTATTATTTGTTTAGTTAATTAATTTGTTTGTTCATTGTTTACACGCTCGATCAAGAGCCTTGCCGGCATATTGTATTAAATCTTGAAATTGATGTCGTTATGGCCTATTGACTGTCATATTAGAGAGTCAATTAGATTTTGATCGGTTGCCAGTTGTACGAGTAATGAGTGCAACTGGAGAATTTAATTGAAACGACGAGAATGCATTTGCTCGTACAAGTATGAGCGACATTAAGTCTGGTAATTAAGTATGAAATTAGTTTAAGTGAAGTCTGTCGGTTGAGATTGAGAGTGTAAATTGCTGCCACGATTCCTTTGCTGGTTTTAAACTTGACTTGTCGTGCTTTTTCAAGTGATTCCTATGGCATGCGAATTATGACATTTGCCCGTTTTCGTATTTATTACTCTACTGTTTCTTACAAGAGCTGGCTTATGAATAAATTTTTTCTTTTTATATTTATACATGTTAATTTGTTAAGGCGTTACCTAGAGACTGTTTCTATTTTGAATCAGAAACGTTTTGATACATTTTTTTCTGTCCAGTACCTATGACAGTTATGTGAAAATTAGCATATTTCTGACGAAGTAAGCTTTGTGTTTATGACAAGAAGTTCCTTCACCTTTATAGGCATTTTAAAACGAGATTTTTTTTCGTCTGATATAATTCTCCGACAAGGCATCCGTTGTTAATTTTGTATTTAAAACTATGAAACCGTTACCATTAGCATTAATTAAATGAATTTCATACAAATGACGAACATGTAATATGGTCACATTCTTAATTGGTTTGATAACACTGCAACTCACACTAGTATCGGGTTTTCTAATATGGACTTGACAACTTTGAATTTAATTTGTGAACGCACTCTTTCACTAATCATCAAACTGTCACTGTCAAATTATTCAGTAAACTCAACATTTTCATCATGGTAAAGTACACGAACGAGCAACGTCTGCAAATTATAAAAATTTTCTACCGAAATTCGGAGTCGGTGACTGCAACTTTAAGAGCGCCAAGATGGTGAATTTCATCGCAAAATCATCTTCAGTGACGAAGCTCATTTTTGGCTCAATGGGTTCGTCATTAAGTAAAATATGCGTTATTGGTCGGGTGAAAATCCACATGTGCTTCACGAATCACCACTTCATCCACAAAAAATAACTCTTTGGTGCGGTTTGCATTCCGACGGTGTTATTGGGCCATATTTTTTCGTCGACGATAATGATCGTCGCGTTACTGTAAATGGTCAGCGTTATCGCGCCATGATCACCGATTATTTTTCACCTGAATTGGAAGATATAGACTTAGACGACATGTGGTTTCAACAGGATGGTGCCACAAGCAACACAGCACACGTTACAATCAATTTATTGAAGAGTAAGTATGGTGAGCGTGTTATCTCAAGAAATGGGGGCTTGTTCGTGCGATTTAACACCGCTTGACTATTTTCTGTGGGGCAACGTTAAGTCATTGGTTTATGCCAACAAGCCGAGAATGTTGGAAGAGCTCAATGGTTTGAGTTTTATTTTAAAAAAAAAGTTGTCAAGTCCTTATTGGAAAACCCTTTATAAGAAATAATAAAAAAAAAAACAGCTGATATCTGCGATTTATTACGAGTTTAGAAAAACGGATCGGAAGTGGCCAGTCTCACACTTCTGAGGGGCACTCAATCTGTAATAAAATCGCGACGAAGAGACCATGTCCGAAACGATATGTGAAAGTATTCTAATCAATCTAAAGTACAGCTCAGTCGCTTTTACAAGAGGTGAAACAAGAACTATCAGCCCAAGTCCAAGAAACGTGGATTCGAATCAATTGCCTGATTAGACTATGTTCAAACGAAGTACTTCATAACTGCAACGCCGCGCGCGCCGGTACCGAAGGAACTTGTGTAGTAGCCAAGAAAAATATTAGCTTCCACAATCTAAGCTAAGGCAAATCGTCAATCAAGATTAAGTTGCTGCTTATGTGAAACAAATTCCCAATGGCCCAAAAACTCCGCTGTGTCAGTGTATGCAATCTCATAAAATACTGTAATTCCAGAAGGATTGGGGCGTACTATTCGTATGTTGCAATGCAAATGTTAAGAATACTTTTTGGGGTGATTGCATTTGCTACGGGCAGAGGCAATCTCATCCCATGAACTTCATACTTTTGACTTAAAAGTACGATAAGGACATTTCTTGTTGAAGTGAAAGAATTTGCAAAAAACTGGACACAACCGATATCGAACATCCAACCGCTGCTGAAAACCCTGCACAGAAAGCCGTAGATGTGATCAACGATTAATCCAATTGATTTTCAGTCAAACCTCTTAAAATTGAGGTTGTCCATAAAAAGGAGAAGGCTGGCCGGTTTGAATCATCCAATGCCAAAAGCCATAACCATTCAATTTTCCAAGGAAGCATAACATTTGTTAGTCATCGTGGGCAGTACATTTTTTGGGACTTAGTTCCTCACGTTTAGCTCTTAGGCGCTTTCGGTATCCTGCAAAGACTTAAGGTCCCTCTACACAGTGGCCGATGAGTTGGCTGTTCAGTTCAGCCCACTACGTGTAGATACGCTCCGCCATCATTTGCCCACTTTATGGATGATAAACCAATTTGAACGTCAACCCAGGCCAATGCCATACGCGTAAGCCAACCATACGCCATCGCAACCTCTACACGATGGGCCACTTCGTAGAGTGGCCTTTAAAGGAATGGCGTGTCTCGGTTGTGTGGATGCTTTCCTTGAGGTGTCCGGCTCTGCTCTATTCACACTGATGAATCAACATCCAGTTAAGATTGCTATCATGGGATGCATTCTCGAAGCCATCTTTTGTTTAATAGGAAACGGTTTTTGATAGAATTCATATATAGCCCCGGTGTTATAAACATACAGCCTGATGAAATGACACTAGAACTCCTGTTGCTGCAAAAATACATAATCTACTCTTTCTGTGCTCAGGAAGGTTTCGGTCAGAATTTGAGCCCAGAAAAAAATATCGTTGGGTCTTCCCAGACGGCGTTATTATCTTACTACTCATCGAACGGAGATGTGTGTAATTCTTATGGCAACCAACTACATTGCCAAGAAAGTTTTTTTTTTTAAAGAGGTTGTTGACTCAATTCAATGAGTCTTCTTTGGGTCTTAGGGCTTACGATGACAGTGGCAGACGTTAGACGCCTCCCACTTACGTCCAGAATCTCAGTAGGAAAAAAAATCTCTTTCTGGGAGAGCTCGTTTACTGTTACGGTAAAAGTGTTCATCTTTTGAGGGTATCCTCAAATCAAACCATTTTTTGATGTCTCTATATGAGCGGAACTGCTGATCAGCCAGACCATGTGCCATCAATAGGAACAAGTAATAGTCGGACAGCGCAATATCTGGGGAATATTGCGGGTGGGGTAGGACTACTCATTTGAGCGTTCCCAAGTAGGTTTTCATGGGTTTGGCAAAGTGAGGCCGTCATGCTCACTTTCATTTCTTCGTGCCTCTGCTCGTATTGTGGGCATTTTTCGCGCAGTGTTCAGCTCAATCGCATCAATTGAAGTCGGTAGCGTTCTCCAGTGATGATTTCGTTGGGTTTCAACAGTTCATAATAAATAACACCGATCTGGTCCCACCAAATACACAGCATAACCTTCACAGCGTGAATATTCGGCCCAGCCGACGACGTAGAAGCATGACCGGGCAATCCCCATGACTTTCTTCTCTTTGAGTTGGTGTAATGAATTCATTTTTCATCACCTGCCGGGATGCAATAAAGAAGACCCTTCCTTTTTTGCCGCCGGAGCAGTTGTTCACAACTGAAAAATCGAAGCTCAATGTGTCTTGGCTTCAAATCATAAGCAACCCAAATTACTTGTTTTCGAATCATTCTCAACGCATGCATTCGCTTGGCGGGTAACTCCTAATGCTGAAGCATGCTCTTCTTGCGTTTAGCACGGCTCCTCATCGAACAATGCCTCCAATTCATGCCCAAAACACATGAGCAGAATTTTATGTGCAGTGAAATTAGAATACACATGTTTTAATTCGCGAAGACACATATAAATGCTGCACGCAGCGCTGTTCTGAAACACATTTCTATTTCTAAATTCGCTGCAATCGTCAGTGTCACATATGATTGACTTCAAAAAATATCTGCACATCTGTTTCACGGGCAGAGCTGCCAGCAGTACTGCAAGTAGTAGATTTTCTGCACATGTGTTTTGGGCAACAGCGTCTTCGAAGAATTCTGGCCTTCACGCGGACGGTCGTCAACATCGAAATCACCGTTTTTGAAGCGATGTAACTAATCACGGCATGTTGTTTCACTAAAATGAAATACGAGTAGGTAGATAAATTAGGGAAAGTCAATTTGCCTTGTGAGCTAATCTGCCTTACTTTTAGGAACAAGTTCAAAATAGTGAACAACGATTTGAAAATTGCTTTAAAATAGAAGGGGAAGGCTATGAATAATCACAAATTCATCACAGGACTTTGCAACAAGGGGCGTCTACAAGTCAACTGATAGTGCTGATGAAAAATCTGGATAATCCGTTAAAAAGCCAGTCAGGTATTTAAGTCAAGCAAATATCTGAAGATTTTAAGCCTCGGTTCAAATGTAAAGTTTTCAAGTTTTGCCAGTAACATAAGTAGCCTATCAATTCGGCGGACATTGTAAGTTTTAAAAAGCCAATCAAGCATACTCGTATGAGTGCAACAAAGTAATCTGTAGAAGGCAATGTACGGGTAAACAAATCAACACAATTTTCATGACCCACGTGTAGGATACATACCATGTCAAGCTTCAGAGATAGCAATGCTGCAAACAATCAGCATCATTCAAAGCTCTGTCCAAATATTTCTCCAAACTCCCACAGTATGATTCTGGTCAATCTCAAGTGAGATTTATACCTAACATATAGTCACTCCATCAATACGAAGATATCCATCAACTAGGTATCACAAAATTTTCGCAACATCAATTAGCACATGAGCACTATGTATTTTCATTTTTCGATCCCGACAGTTTTGCTAAATATTTATTTTTCGTTGTCGATTGAACACAATAAGCAAACTCAAACATCTCAATGTGAGTGTGCCACAAAAACAAAAAAGAAATCAAAACTTTTCGCCTGCCAAGAAAATAAATTCATATTTAGCCACGTCCCAACCACAGAGATCTAAATTATAAAAATCAAAATAAAAAAAAATCTCATCATCACCTCACCTGATAGGTTTCCTGGCATCCGGACAGTCGACTTGAGTACTTGACACATCGTCCAATATTCACACTATGCACACCGGTTACACCGTTCCGCACGCACCAATCTAAATTATTTCGCATTTTTCTTATCACACTACTACTTAACAAAATACCAGCACTTAAATCACAGTAGTTACGATCACTTTGCATTCGAAGATCATTTTCATCGGATGCATCCCCACCGCCCGCACTGGGGTTGTCCTCGTTTTGATTGTGGTACGCATCGTGCGTCCCACTGTCTGTCCGTTTGCCCATGTAAATATCGAACGTGATGCTCAGGTGAAAGAGCAACGTTTTTAACTTCCTGGCATCCACATATACAGTGTCCGGGATGATCAGGAAGTAGTCATAGTCATCCAGATAATTATCTGCGATGTATTTGATCACATGAAATGGCCGCAGGTTCTCACGAGTATCTGTGAAACCGACAATGTTCTTCAATTTGTAATTGGTCTTGACGTTGTCGGCGTTGATGAAAAATTTAATACGATTCACCAGGTGTGCGGTGGTGCGATTTATAGCTGTCGCTAATGTATTGATACTATCTTGCGACGTCATGACGCCGATAAATATCTTCTCGCGCATTCCTAGCTCGGATGAGTAGTAGCGGGGCCGAATGACGTTCTTCACCTGAAATCGAAAGGGAGAAATTACATAAATATAGTAATCTGTGTAAAAAGTTGTGCAAGAATGATTGTGTACGAGTACAAATGTGTGTGTGCTTGATTTTATGGGGCAAATGCGCTGAGTGATTTTATTGAGAAGAAATGTGCAAAGGTCGCGCAAATATTTGGATAAGAAGCTCTTAGTGGTAACCAATCGATGATGATTCGTTTTCCGAGAAGAAACACTTTTATCTGTTGAGTGTCAGTGGACATGTCTTGCAATTTTACGAGTATCAGGATGAAAAACCTCAAAGGTGGCATGAGTAACCGGTAGATAAAGAATATCTGCGGTGAGGCATCAATTTTCGGTGAATCGAGCGTTTGGGGTGATGGTGAAGTAAAATTGAATGGATCTGTCATGCCTGCAAAAACAGTGACTTCATCTACGAAACTAGAAGCATTAAATGGTGCAATATTTTCTTAACATTGTGCATCATTCTAACATTTTTAACCCACTTTTGGTGTTAAATATCATGCAGCATAAATTAATACATTCAGAACTAATTTTGCGCACCTTAAAAAGGTTTGGTTGCGGAGTAAGCTTAATCAACCAACGATAGAACTCACATTTCCGAAATGAAGTACTGACACCGATTACCAAATTGTTCGTGCTTCCAAGAAATTCAAAAGAACCTGGATCTTATCGACCAGGGCTTTACCATTAATACGACTTTGATGTTGTTGTACAAGAGCTGAAGATCTTAGGTGGGGATAGAGCAACTGCCGGACAATGGTAGGGTGACTTGGTCACATTGAGGTTGGCCGTGTGGAAAGTAAAAAGTAAATTCACTTCTAAAATTGTAAAAAAATCGCCAACACACACAGAGATAGATGTACTCTTGGCCACGTAACTTTTGCAAATGTCAAGCTATGATGCTAAGATTAAGAGGGAATGTCAACAACAGATGTACCAACTTAACATCTAAAAAAAAACAGAACTCAAATCGGAACAATGGGAGCGCCACACGGTGGTTATTCCGGGAACTGATCAAGGTAGTATATTCCGCTGATTTGACAAAGTCATAGATTGACATTTGGATATGTTAAGCTCTAAGAAAACAGAGTCTTGGGGCGAAGAAATAATCTTGAAGAATTTGATATCGTCATGGTGTGTATAAGGGATATAATTGTTTAATAATTCCCTTAAGACCATTTACAGCAAAGATAAAAAGAGGGGGGGCTAGATGGCTACCTTGTGGAATACCAAAGTGGCCAAAAACGAGGTTGAGAGGTCGGACCTGAAGCGAACGAATGAAAATAATGTGACTTGGAAAGAAATAGAATTCAACATTTCACGTTTGAAAAAAGAGAGAACATCAGTTAAAGATATTAATTTTGTGAATTGTGGAGAGTTTTGGGGGCAGGTATCGATGCAAGATAGAGTTGGGGGAACAAACGTTACCGTGCCATGGAGTAATTGGGATAAGAAGTGAAAATAAGATCAAGTTGCATTTCGATCGCGTTAGAGATGACATAGCATGAGTCTGTCATGAGTCATCTATATATGAAGATATTCCTTGGTCGATTGAGTGAGACTCGACAAAAAATAATTTAACATCCGATGGAATCTGGTTTAGCTAGGCTAAAAGTCGCTGACGATAAGGATAAGGATAAGGATGGATGGAATAATATGGCCAATTATTCGGTTAACTGCTTGAATAGCAATTAAGTAGGATGCAGGGACCAACTGGGTACTATTATTTTTATTGAGGCCAAGTCGAGTTGAGCTGAAAAAGTGAAAGCAATGAGAGATGAGTAAAAGCTATTGTGAATGGACAAGTTCGATAGATTGCAACAAAATGACAGAGAGAATGTTATAAAGGCGAAGAAGTTAGTCTGTTCTGATTAAATTCCGCCAAAATAGGCAGGTTTAACTTTTGTAATGTTAAGTGCTGGAAACGGGGAACCAGAAAAAAGCTTTCATGTTAGACGAAGTCGAAGATTCAATTCAATTCAATTCATTTTATTATTGATGAAAGCCTCTTGAGGTGACAATCTCATTTGTGGCTTATAAAATTAACAAATTTAATGAAATTAATATTAAAAAAAAAATCAGGAGAAAAAGTTTTCAATTCAATAAAACTTAATTAACAAAATTATTGTGAAAACGTAAAGGTGGGTCTGGGTTTTGAAGGTGGTTTTTTAATGAGCGGATAAAGTCATTTAGATAGTATGAGTGAGTCGGTAATATATTCCAAATTTTGGC
The DNA here is from genome assembly GCA_928272305.1 of Volucella inflata. Lineage (NCBI taxonomy): Eukaryota > Metazoa > Arthropoda > Insecta > Diptera > Syrphidae > Volucella > Volucella inflata. Next base: position 78,767,141 of record OV743719.1, read on the forward strand.
ACATAATGGTAAGAAAGATCTACGTGTTTGCAATGTTGAATTCCTGTAAGTGTTTATGCTAAAAGGTCTCGAGGATGAAGAAAAATGTATTTTTTTAAATAGATAGAGAGCTGTTCGATAGTGTTTTAGTAGATGCATGATTTACACATTTAAATAACGAACTAAGACATTATCCAGACTTCGAAAATGCAATTAGATAAGTGAGATACATGGTCAAATCTTCTTAACGAGTGAATGAATGGAATGGAGGAATTAAATGCTACATTTAATTTTTGCTTGTGTATTGAGTTCATACCAGAATACACTGGGGCCATACCGTACGTTATGATTAGTGCTAATAAAGTTTTGACTAAGGCTAATCTTGTAGGTTTTGGTAAGTAAACTGAAATTCTCCAGAGCCGCCTAAGACCACAATAGATTCCATTTATTACTTTATTTACATGATCATTCCATGTTAAGATGAATCCTAAATTTTTCACATTGGATTGATATGGAATGACATGTGTATCCAAAGTAATTTCAGGAAAGTAAGGTTCATTCAAGCATTTCTGGTACATTATTATTCTTTGTGATTTGTTTGGGTTCAAAGTTAAATTATTGTCTGTTGCCCACATGCATAGGTACACAGCGTAAATCTTCATCAATTCTGAATATCCCATCCTCCATAAGGCTCAGGGGAAAAGAAAAATAAGTTTGTAAGTCATCAGCATAAAGATGATAAGAGGAGTATTTAATCACGTCTACAATATCATTGATGAACAAGCTGAACAGCAAGGGGCCCAATATAGATCCTTGTCCGACTCCCCTATTTAGATAAACAAAATCTCTTTTAATTGACAATGGCTTGCCTACGGCCATTAAGAGAACTGTACATTAGTTTAAGGGTGCATGAGGAAAATCAAATGTATGTTTTAATTTCCTTAGCAAGATTATGTGATCTACCGAGCTGAAGGCTTTACTAAAATCAAGTAAATTTAAGATTGTAACTTTATCTTCGTCCATTGCCGATCGAATATCATCATGTACTTTTAAGACCGCTGATACACAAGAGATTTTTTTCGAAAACCCGACTGAATGGGGGACAAGTAATTATGCGATTCTATATAGTTATTTATTTGTTTGTGCATTAATTTCTCTAAGCCTTATCCTTCTCCGAAAAGGAGAAGAAAGTATGAAGACGATGCATAACATAGGAGACTGCAAATGCAATCGTATAACTGTTAAGAGAAACAATTCGTTAAAAGCCACACCAAATGAAACCGATAAATATCTCAAGCTGACTTCTCAAACAAGGTTAGGTGGAAGGAAATTTTTCACACTTCATCTTTTGATATTTTTACCCCCACACGTTGCACGGATCCAACTGACAGGTAAAACCCAAGTGGAAAAGTAAAGCTGGGTGGCTATCTCGACGTACAAGATACAATTAGAATCAGAAAAAGTTTCGATCGTGTAGACGGAAACCGTATGACAGAAGACAATTCCAAAATTCGAGCAAAGTAATCTCCTTGTGATGTCTAAATCGATCCAGTTTATACATACAATAGGATAGATCTGCATTGAAAATGATAGCCTTAGACCTCAGTCTTTCTCTTTCAAGTATTTGTCACCGACTGTGACTTTGCTAGTACCCGTAGGTTACCGTAAGAATGGTATGATTGGTTCGGTATTTGAGTCCTTCTAATTTTTTTCCGCTTTTTGGTAAAAATTCAAACACAATTTCCGCAGAAGTATTTTTCTACGAACTTCATTGAGGAGTGAAATACTGCTTCTTTCTTCTAGAATCGACGTTTAACGTGATTTATTTGCTTACAGAGTTCGGAAGCAGATCTCAGAGTCTCATGCCTCGCAATTTGCTATCCCAGCAAATACAATCTATAATACTTTTTGTTAGCATCACCAAAGATCTACTTTACTCACTTGGTCAACGATTAGTAATTTATGGTTAAGTCATCGGTTTTTCTTTCGCTTATTTTGGTAAAGTCGATGAGCATTTTAGTCTGCCATTCGCTCAGATGTCTGTAGCTCAAGACCAAATGTTCCTATGAGGAGGAGAACACATTCAATAGGAGTTTTTTTCTGCCCTTTAAAGAAATCACCATAGTATTTCATATGTCTTATGACCAATCGCACTTTTTGAATGGCTAAACATTCGTCCATACGAGGATTGCTAGTGGTTCGACACGAGAATGTCTAGCCAAAAGTCATTGTCCGTGTTTTATTTACTGCCATTATCAAGAATAAGTTTTTCGATGTGTGTTTTCGCTACTCAACGCACAATATCATACCATTTCACAGAAACCCAGACTTGGCTCATAAGTCTGAGCTAGGAATACATTAGAGTAACTCCGAATATATAGCCGATCCCACACTCCTTGATCAAAATTGGCAACCTGAGTGATACTACCTTGATCAAAAAGTTCCCGGAATTACAAATACAAGTTTATTCATCTAAATCTATATTGTCCCCTTCAAAGTAATCCCCATCGACTGCAACGCACTTATGCCAGGCCTTGATGCAATCCTCGAAACATTTTTTCTATTCGGTTTTCGGTTTGTCCATCAGTGCTTCCTGCGATTTTTCCATTACTTCCTCTCGGCTGCTGAAACGCGTTCCCCGTAGTGGTTTTTTAACTCGATTGAACAGAAAGAAGTCACAGGGTGTCAAATCAGGTGAATTCGGTGGCTGTTGGATGGTATTTGTTGCATTTTTCGTCAAAAAATTACGAATCATGATGGCACTGTGCGAAGTTGCGTTATCTTGGTGCAAAATCCACGAGTTTTCTGCCCACAATTCTGGTCTTTTTCGGCGAATTGCTTCACACAAACGTCTTATAACGCCCAAAAAAATTAATGATGCACTACACCGTTGTAATCCATAAAAACCGTGAGCATTGCCTTCTTTTATTGGCTGAAAACGACGTAGTTTTTTTGGTCTCGGCTCATTTGGTGAACGCCATTCACTTGCCTCATGTCTGGATTGCGTGTCGTACTCATAAATCACGTCTCGTCTCCAGTAATGATCCTTTTGATGAATGTGGGATCGGATTCAACCTCGCAAATCATCTCTTTTGCGGCGTCAACACGGTCTCATTTTTGCATGAAATTGAGGTCATTTGGCACCAACTTTGCTGCTACACGACGGAAACCCAAATCATTAACCAAAATGTCTTGGACGTATCCATAGGCAATGTTCAAGTCCTCCGCTGTCTCTATGATTTGCGGTTATTGACCAACATTTCTTTTACTTCATTAATGTTTTCGTCGGTTTTCGATGTCGATGGTCTGCCACTGCGTTCATCATCTTCCATTGACTCACGACCACTTTTGAACCGCACTGGTAAAAGACCGTTTTCTCTAGAGAATCGTTGCCGAAACACTTTTCCAATATTTCCAACGTTTGCGCACCAATAAATCCGTTTTTTACGCAAAATTTAATACAAGTTCGTTGTTGCAAATTTAAATTCATTTCTAAAATTGTAAAAAAATCGCCAACACACCCAGATGTGCTCTTGGCTACGTAACTTTTGCAAATGTCAAGCTATGACTCTAAGATTTAGGGGGAATATCAACAACAGATGTACCAACTTAGCAAAAAAAAAACAGAACTCAAATCGAAACAATAAGAGCACCACACCAAATTTTTTGATCAAGGTGGTATATTGGCTAGACTGATAAATATCTTTGCGAAATGACTCCAACTACTGACAACAACTATGTTGATTAGGGAGAATGTTTGGATACCTTTGAACCTCAATTTTAACACTAACATATATTTGGTTACCTTGCAGTCCCTCATCGATGAAACAACAGGAGAAACAACATAAGAACATACCAATTACCCCACGTTACAACGGCAGCGATTGAAACCCTCTGCCGAAGCGTGTAACCAATGAATATAACTTGACATGTCATTATGTGCTAAACACTGTCAATTTATCAGCGTTTTCAATTCAGTATCTCTAGGTACGTTGCGGATATTTTACTCGCATAATGAACATATTATAAAACAAATCAATGACGACAATATCTGTGCTATTTTCCTTCGACGTAACTATTAATTAAATCTTATCAATTTGTGCCAATTTAAGCTGCACACAGAGATACGCGCACACACATGTGCTACTCCCAATGCAAACAAAAAGTTCATCAGAACCTCAAGTCAATATTTTGCGAAAATAGATAGATATTCGCAATAAAAGGTAGCAATAGGTGTAGTTCACATACTCGTAACATTGGACTTTCTCTATGGGTCGTAAATTCTCCACAAGCGTGTGATAACGCTTCATTGTACAAATACAATACAATGGTATTTTTTAAGGTGATTGCGTTTGCTGCCTGATGTTCAGAGCAATCTAAAGTTGCCCTAATAGAAGAAAAGGAAAACATATTCAAAGCGCACATGGGGAATGGAGCGCATCCATTGCCCACATCCGCAACTAAAAAGATACAAAATCTTCAGCGTGTATAGAGAGGAATGACTGTGTCTTAAATGTCAAGTGGTTATATTGAAGTGGCGATACACCCAGTTCCGCCCACCAAACAACGACCAACCATCATACACTGCTTGAGGTTGTTATCAATTTAGATTCGTGCATTAAGCTGAAAAGCTGAAGCGGGTCGGAAAGTAAATCGCTGGATTTTGCGTTCACTTTAATTTAATTACGTATCTATGTAGCTTCTATCTATATACATTTTTTTCTAAAAAAAAAACAAAAAAAAAACAACGACAAGCGCCTAATATTGTAGTTGGGGATTTTAAGCTTTCCTTCCCTCCATCTGTTATTCAAGAATATGGTTATCTGCAGAGGAGAACGCACGTTGTATGGATAGGCGGATGCCCTTGGGGAAAGGGTTGATTGGTATTTTTCAATTTTCTTATCAGGGCCTAGTGGAAATTCCTCATTTTTTTTATGAAATGAATTTCAATTAATCGTAAACATTTATTCTGAATTTAGGGTTGATAGCCTTTCAAAAGAAGAACCAGGAACTTATATTGAATTGAGTGGTTGCCTTATTAGGGGAGCTCTAATTGCGTCATAACTCAATTTCTTTACTTAACAAATGCAACGACCTGAAGTTTAATATTGTTTTGAAATAGATACAAGAAAGTATGAGAAACAAGTTTTGCTAAGAATGCGAGGGATAGATCGAAAACCTTAAAGTTTCGGTCTTTCACTTGTCTGTTTGAACATTCCTTTCCTTGGCTGCCATGTCGTGGTAGGAAGATATGAGATCCTAAGGCTGCAATAGCGATAATTCATTTGTGGTCACTTCGATCGCAGACAGGCCACGGATTTTGGTGGCAGCAAGGAGTTGTTGAGATACCTTTCATGCATTGTTCCGCAAGGATAGAGGTAGAATCGCAGAAGATTAGACTGTCACGGTTAAACTCCAATAGTGTACATACGTGGTTCGGCAGAGTGCTCTGGCCTCCAACGGCGCGGCGTCGGGAGAAACACACAGGTGAATGTGATACGCAATGTACAGAAGTTTATCAAACTCTCGCAACTAAAACTGTATCTTTTCCTTTCGTCTCGAATGGGGCCAAGAACAGGAAATCTTCCGACATTCCCATGATCGGATAAAACAAGCCTTAAAGCAGCGATTCACGCGGCCAAATCAACTTTGTGCTGGACGCAAACAAGGTCCGGCTTAAAGTAGAACCGAATCCATCAAATGCTAGTTCGATTAGATGGAATTTAGATTGCATGTGAAAATCCACCTTCATGGAAATGCCAAAACGCCTAATGAGACGAGACCGACATGCTTATGAGAATGCCTCTGCCTACTTTCTGATGCTTCAAAATAAAAATATATTCTGAATGACGCTTCAACGATAACTTTGAGGTTACATACCCCCATAGGCAGAACAGGAACAGAATAAAACGTGGGTCAAAAGAGAGTCACTGGTTTACCGACAGATCCAAAATAGACGAAGGAATTTGAGCAGGCATATATAGAGAAACTAGAAATACCTCACTGGACGCAAGTATGAACTAATGGATCACTGTATTTCAGTGGAGATACACTCTGTCTTAGGCAGAATTTAAGCGCCACCAAGCAGAAGATACGTATTCCCTGTAATAGAAAAGCGTCCCTAGTCGCTATTTCCCAGAAAGAAAGAAACAAAAAAAAAACATTCCATGACATCGTCGGATGTGCTACAAGGACAGAATAATACTACTGTGATCAAGAAATAAGATGAAATTGTTTACAACTTTTAAAATCTGTATTTTTTCTTCTAAATCTATTTCATAACCTTCAAAGTACTTCTCTTCCGATACAATACACTTATGCCAATGGTCTTTCCAATGCTCAAAAAAAGTTGTTAAAATCGCCTTCAAATGGCCTTCAAAGCGCGCAATTTTATGGTGTCCCCAGAGCGGTCTCTTGAGCTTAAGGAATAGTTGGAAGTCACACAGTGCTAAATCAAACGAATACGGTGGTTGTGAAGCGATATGAGTTGAATTTTTGGCGAGATGGTCTCAAAGAACCAATACAGTGTTAGATGGTCCATTATCGTGGTACAAAAAAAAAGTGAACAGTATCAGCGAGATCTCTAATGGTCATTCGACGATTTTAAGCAATCAATTTTGGCGCGTTGTTCATCAGTTGATGTTGATGACCGTTTAGAACGATCTTTGTCTTCGATGATTTCTATGCTTTCTTCGAATTGTTCGTACCACTTGCAAACATTTTTTTTGTGACAAAGCCTGGTCACCGAACGCCCTCAGCAACATTCTCAACGTTTCTATAGAAGAAGTTTTATTCCGCAAATAAAATGTAATGCGACAACATCTAAACAACATCTGACACTGTAAGAGTCGCAGTTCATTTTTGTTGTTCTCAAACGTCTGCGTAACTAATGAACAAATGCAGATTCTGATACTGATACATAGGTATCAGTGACACCACATTCTGCTAACTCGAAAAGTGATGACGATACACTTAATTACTAAAACGATTATTCACCTTTTTGCGAACGATTGTCAAGATATATACGGAGTACTACGGACTGGTTTTTTGTCTGAGTGAGTTCGGAAGATCAACAGCCAGTATCAGATGAATCGAACCGAATTTCGTCTGGTTAATAAGACCAAGTATTTGCCCATCTGCCAACCAGAAGTCGTCAACTTTCCCATTACAGTGTAGACTGCTACAAGTTACCTATAGTAAGATCCAAGGCTGTTTATAGAGTCGATGTTGAAAGGGAAAGACAGATGATTCACTTGTTGGAGGTATAAGGACCCACAATCGCTAAGTTTAGCTCACTATAAGTGAGGTGTAAGTCCAATTAAACACCGAAAAAAAGCTCATTTACCTCTACTGTCACTAAGAATAATGCTACCACATTGTCCCTTAAGATCTTCCTGACTTAAAACTTTCAGCCCCACAATTATCTGGTTTTATTATTTTAAGTGACCATATACTCGTATGTCGATTAATATCTTATCAGCTCAAATTTATTAAATAGAATATCGAAAATCGCCATCTCCACCAATACGTCAGAGTGTAATTCTTTTGAACAATTTATCTCCACAATAATTTACCGCAAAAATCTTTATTTAACCTATGTGGGTCGTTATCCGAACACCTACTGTTAAGTAAACCGCAAATTCTAATGAAAAATCTATCTATCCGCAAAGCATCTCGTTATCGATTGCGGTGATTATCTTTGTGTCTACGTCAAAGTGACCTCAATTTATTTGACGTCATTAAACTGCTAATCATGAGCCATGCGCCTACTTGAGAAATCACTATTTCTTCAATGATTCATCGAAAAATTTTGCTCCATCGGTAAGTACGTGTACTTAGATACTTGTATATGAAATTCATAGAATTAACAACGTAAGGTGTTTTGATTAACATTAATTTTGCGGATTTTTTATATAAACAAATCGGTACTGGTGGAAAAACCCGTGCTAATTTAATACAATTTTAATTTGTTGCGTTGTGATTCGGAAGTTTTCAATTCCGTTGAACTGCTGACGGTGTCTAATGACATTAACTAACACTGCGCACTTACACAACATAGATATAGATTTATGGATCTCATTGCATTCCGGTCAAGGAATGGTCAAGGTAATAAAGCTAATTTTTAATTATAATCTAAAAAGGATGACAAGCACAGAACCCATATTTGAAAAAGAGAGGTTTAAAAGCTTCAACGTATTGTAGCTTGAATGATTGTGCCATAACAGCGGAACAATTACATAATACAATACTATATTCGAAGAAAGGGAAGTTTTGTTTTATTTTTTTCGACTAAAAAACATTTTTGATATCTCTAAGGACTCGAAACTCAAAACCTGATAATTCAAAAAAAAGAAGCTTTTACCCAGCTACACAAAGGATTGTTGATGCTACTTAGGTGTTGCTAATCAGGGTCATACGAGTATATATGTGACAATGAAGAGTAATATCGCACACATAAAACTGGGCTTGTCTTTTGTAAGATGATCTAAAACAGAACATTGTTTTGCCTTTATATAATATATACTGGATATGGATGTGATTTCTTAGACCAAATCAGCATTTGATGCCTTTTCCGTAGGTATACACTTAATTTTCTACACACCGAGGTATCCCCCACTTGGGGTGCCGACCACATGCTAATATATCGGATCCAGTCTCTACATTCAGACAAACAAATGTCGACTCTTGTCATTACCTCGTGGTAATTGGGTTCAATTAGAAAAAAAAAGAGGTTTAAGGTTCAAAGGCTTAGCAACTAGAGTATAAAGAGAGGACTTGGCTCTTTACTGGCGTCAATAATTAGTCGACGCATTATCGCCAAATCGTTCTGGTGGTTCTGGTGCTATGACGATGCGTCCAATTGCAAAGGTTACAGAAACTGCATAAAGGCGAAGGCTGTAAACCAATATCAGAGCCAAGTGAAAGTGGTATCGAGTAGGAAGACGAAAAACTGCCACCGCACGGAAGAAATTCGACGAGTTTGGTAAGCGAAAAAATATGAAGAGTTTCCTTTAAAAAGGAATCTAGTGAGGGCTGTCAACGGAAATTTATAAATCGATACGCAGAAAATTGCAATTGTATAGAATGATCACTTCTTGCAGGTTTCTATGTTAAATGGACTTGTCAAAAGAGTGATAGGATGAGAAGAGAACTTAAATTTGACCAATAAGGGTGCAGTCCCCATTTTCTTATATAAAATAAATGAGTATAGCCATTCGAAACTGAAGGACTTGCGAGTACACACGAAGAACGCTTACTTATTATCCAAACTACCAACGGCTTTATCAATCTTCTATGTGGATAACTTTGCGAAAAGATCTCTGTAAAAAATCTAGCTGGTTCAGGAATAAAAGCCACGAGATCATGGCATTAAACGGGAGCAAACGAATTCGTCTTTTGAGAAGCTCAAGTCGACGCGTTTTTATTTACAGAGAAGTAATGAATAGTGCCGAGGCTAACGTTTAACTCTATGGGCTTGTGGATTATCGAAAAAATCTTCACCAGACTCTAATACCGCCAAAAAAGTCCACTGTTTGGATTGTTGTGGTCTGCAGGCTGTTGCCATCATCAGTCCTTAATTTTGTTTTTTCAGAAATGTGGTTGGAACTTTTTTTAAGAACAAAATTCATTATTCCGGTAGATATGTGGTCCCAGGGTTATGGCGTTCATTGTCCATTAAACAATTGATTTACTGAGGACTCGATTCAATGGCAGCGTCATATTTCGTAGAAGACCAGTGCAGAGGCCCACCCCCAGCCTCAAGGTTCTTTTAAGCAGAATTGCGACATTTGGGAATAAGAAGTTTGGCGAGAAGCTTCACTCACTAAAAAGGTTTACTGTTTGATGTATGTAGTTTTTGAGCAGGAGGCATCATTGGTTTTTATAGCCGGGACTTGAAGGTATGGATGGGGCGATGCTAACCAAACTGAGTGCCATGCTTCCAATCCCCCCAGATTTATGGTGGATGTTCACCCTTGCTTACCTTTTTATATGCTTCATCTCGCCGACTTTAACTTTTTTTTGGGCTGACATTGTTCAAGACCATCCATTTTTCGTCGCTCGTGGTCATACGCTTCAAGAATGGATAGTTTTCTTCGCGCTTCGTGAATTAGTTGTAGACGTTTATACTCTTCGTCGGATGAGTTTCTTTCAACTGATACGGTACCCAAATACCGAACTTCTTCACGAAGCAAAGTCATTTTTAATGATAGCAAACTTCCAAACCATTTAGTGCTTAGTTGCTTCGATTTTACCGTCGTCAATCCAGAGGGATGAGTGGAATTGAGCGAGCGTTTTTCAATGACATTTCTGCTGTGAACCTAACACAACTTTTCTTCTGCCTTAAAACCTTTCTTCCCTTTTTTAAAGAAAAGGGTTCAATCCTGTTAGAAAGTGTAGCGAGCCACCTAACTCAAACTTGAATTGAACCAAATTTCTGGGGTGGGTGGCTCGCTTTGCTCGCTTAAAGCATTGAACCGTTTTCTCCGCAGGGTTGGTTGTTGGGCAGGAGCGTATAATTTGAATTCCTCTGAGCAAATTCTTACAGAAAAGCCGCATTTCGTATCGTGATACAAGCACGTTTGTAACAAGTTTTGGAACTTTACCTATTGTCATATTTCTACTAAAATATTTTCACTTTTCAAGTGGATAAAGGACATTATTTCGCTTTTGAAAGTGAAATAAAGTCAAATCGGAAAAAATAGCAGATTTACCCTTATTTCGCTTCAAAAAAAACGAAATTAAGCCAATTTTTTTTCTATTTTGGCTTTATTTCATGTCAGCAACTAAACTCGGGTTAAGTCATCTATTGCAGAAAAAAACCGACCGCTGAATAAAGATTCAGTTAAGATTGCTTTTAGGTTCAAAGCTCATAATCTGAAATCACAAGGCTGATGATCTTCAAGCTTTTGGTACTGCCGAAAAGTCTATTTGATGTAGACTCGCCAGCCCACTGACCACTGAAACATGCATTTGGACTGTGAAGTGTGACCTTTTAAACACTGATATAGTAAAGTCCGACAACCACCAAGCAAGAACTTTCGAAGGGCTATTACATCTGCCTTGCAAAAATTAGTTCACTCTACGTTAACATGTAATAAACTTTAGTTTTTTTTTATGATACCACGTGTGAATCATATAACCAACATACGGATGACGATAGCTTGCGACGACACATGTCATATAATCGTTATACTGTCCAGATGTGTCGTTCTTTAACTTACTCACATCATTAATGCTGTCAATATCTAAAAATATTTCGCAAATCGATTGCTTATTTTCTTTATCCCTCGTGTACTGTGTTTACATTTAAGCCAATGTACATATGTCATGATATCACTATCTTTAAACACAAAAACAAAATAATATTGTATTTTCTTCTTCCGCAAAATTTAATGAATGTTACTTCACAATAATCCAACCTGATAGAGTAACCGTTTTCAGGTAGCATAGAAAAATTTCAAGCCTATGATGGCCAAAGTTCTCATAGGTAAAAGCGAACCGCCTGAGCTATAAAAACTAATTTAATTGCTTTCTTATCAAGCAGTTGCCACTTTTTCTGCTTCACTATGCCCGGGAGTACGCACCGCTTATCACATCGATAAAGTGACCTTTGCACGTGTTAGATATGTTTTTTTCTTTATACATATGTATATGTATCTTTTTCCATTAAAATCTCAATAAAAATAAAGAGATCCTAAGCAGTTGTCTAGCCATCACGCGCTTCCAAATCGTTCTTGGAACAGCCAAGACGTCACAAAGACCGCTTCTTGCTTTTTCAATTTACGAGTAACAAACGCATGAGGCGTACAATACTGAGTCTTATCGGATTCAATTGAATATACAAAAAGATGTGTACTTTTTATCTATTTTTTACCGGGAGTTAGCACTTGAAAATTGTAATTAATTGAAGTACGAGTACAATACCTGGACAAGATACGGAGTCGAAGGAAAAAAAATATCGACAATGACCTCCAAGTGCGTGTGCGCTCGATATCTTTTTTTTTTGCATAAGAGCTCTACTTGAAGTTGTTATCGATGTCTAAAATAAATGTTATAATCCCTGTGTATTTTTAGATTGATTTCTACCCTACAAAGTGCTAAAAAGATAGGTAAAGCGATTATAGATACACTGAGTGCATTTGAAATACACTTTTTTTTTACGTTTTCCGATGTGATAATTAATAACGTGGAAGTAGTGTGGAGTACGAATATTTACTGATCATGCAATATTACCAGATACATCTAGATAGATGTGGATTATATATACATCTGTTTATTCAATCATCTAGCTTTATAAATACCACTTGAGTTGAATATAAAATAATAGTGTTCATAAGAATTACTTGAGTTGATGTAGGCATTGCAGAAATGATAATCATTATCCAAATTAAAAAATTAAATTTCGAATTTTATAATTATATATGTAATTAAAAAAAACCATTAAAGTTGCTTTTAAATAAAATTAAATGATCAAAAGAGGGCCATCAAATATTTGTGATGGGACTTACCAAGTTCCTTCGATAAACTTAGTCGTAAAAAAATTCAGTTTACCGAGCTGATATTTTTAAACTAGTTAAGGGTTTCGTTAATACCCTGATAGCATGTTACAAACATCACACACCATAATAAAAACTCGGCAACCATTTTGTTGAAAAAGCCAATATATTGAAACTTCTGTATCTGTTTTGATAAGTCACCATCAGTGAAGCAGTTGAACAACTCTTAGCCAATAAGGTTGAAGCTACATTTAATTAATAAGCTAGTTCCGTCAGTGCGGTCTTCGGCTGACGGCCTGAAGTTGCACACTCTGTAAATGTAAATGAGAACACAAGTCCCTCCTTTACTAACGCCAGATGAAAAGGGTTTTAAAGAGAGCCTCTACAAGGATGCATCAAAAAGCTCCTTGTTATTTTTTTAAATCAAAATTATGATTTGACAAACTCTTCAAAATTGGCTTCTGCCTTGCCAATGACCAACTCGTACAGGCTGATTTTTTTTTCTTGAGTCGCTGGGAGAGTGCGATAGATGCGTTAGCAATTCATTGCAATTTGACCACGGCAATTCCGGATTATTGAGCTGGTGAGTTTTTTTTTATCCCCAAATGTGGCCGTGTGTCTTTCAATTTCCTATCAAATCGGTTCACTATAGTGCTCCCATATATAGCGGCTATGGGAGTGACAACTCGAGGCAGAATAATCTACAGGAAACAAATATTTGCGTGGTGTCCACTGTGAGCAACCGCGGTCCAACAGCTTTCTAATATTTTGCTTATCAGGTACAGTATTAATTGGCAATAAACCTACCGCCTCTGGTACTTCGTACAATTTCGTTCGAAGTAGAGAAAGACATCACCTTAGGGGTTAGGTGGTGCGCACAAGTAGAAAGAAGACCTAAACCGACTTTGAGTGCACAGCTGTAGGTAGTTAGCTAACTAGAGAGACTAATTAGTTGAGGTCCATGTTCACCCCACTTAACTAAGTGGCATGCCTGAGGTAATCTTAGACATGCCTAAGCTGCAACTAGATAGCTGTCTTAATCTATACATTTGGGCCGCTCTGAAAAATAATAAAGTATAAAATATAGTAATACTGGTACTTATCATAAGGATAAGACGGATTCCCCGCGCTGTGTAGTGTACGAGTAAGCTTTGCCTTTGGTACGTTACCAAAAATGTTCCTTTTTCATATTTTGTCATTAAATCAAGGTCGGACATTTCTTGTAAGTTCTTTCGAGGAGCTCGTAAAATCATTTTTCGGTATCATAGTCTATTTGTTTTGTGGGTGGGTGTGGGCATATCAGACTAAAGTTACGTACTTGACATACAGACACAGCTTAATCTTTAAATAATGAAAGCAAGGCGTTCACGAATTAGAGATTCACCATTCTTCAAATATTGCTCAAAAGCGAACGTGCAGTGCAACAGCTCGTAATACGGTGATAAGAAGCACTAGGTTTCCTCACAAAAATATTCATAAAGAAACACAGCTACAACCATTTGGGTGCAGAACAAGCCAAATCGACCATGTGTTAATATATATCAGAAATGCATCAAACATCTTAGACGTGCGTACATTCAGGGGGCAAGAGTCGACTCTAACTGCTTTCACCACTTTTGGGCCATCGCCGTTTTTTAGAACTCTACGATCTTCGCTGAAAGGAAGAATTGATGTAGAGCGCTCTAACAACTCCGATGTAACCAAAGACGATGTAGACAGATCAAGCTAGAAACTCTCCACTGTGCCATTGCCATCCGCAAACGCTAAGTACCAGTTAATCCGGTGTCGCACCATCATAAAAGATACTGCCGCACCCACACTGCCATTCCAGTTATTCCAAAGAAAAAAAAAACCGGTAGTGCGATGATGAGTGTAAACAACAGAAAAAGGTACATCTCATGCATCGAAATCTCACGACAGTCTTAAGCCATTTTCGCCACATTAATCGATGAAACGTACCAAAGGAGCTTCCGGCCCGGCATATTGATGACAAACCCTCATACCTAGGCAAATCCTAGAGAGAACCAGCAAATGCCAAGTCGAGATATACCATCTTTTTATCGGCTTTAAGACAGCTTATGACAACATTCTTCGCCTGGAACTATTTTAAGCGATGGTTAAGTTAAGGATCCCGAGCAAACCGACCCAGTAGGGTCGCGTAGCACTTAAAAACATGTGCACTTTGGTAGTGCTTCATAAAAACAGTTCCAGGTATGCGCTTTTTTTCGTCAATGTGATGCACTTTCATTCGATTTCTTTAACCTTTGCTAACCCTACGGGGTTAGAACTAGAGCCAGAATCTTCCACAAATCAATCTAGGTATTGGACTACATAGACGACATTGACATCATCGCTCAATCAGATCAATCCATCGTTCAGGCATTAGTAGCAATCAAAATAAAGGTTTAAGGTAAGAAGTTGGTTTTGACTATAAACGAGAACAGAAAACATGCAATCGAGGCACATAGATTTTCCTTTACATTTTTTAATTTTCCTTTTTTTTTGCCAGCCAACTAGTGTTTCTCAGCTACTGCAGAGCGAACGGTTTAGTTCTAGCATTCGGCACTTCCAACTAGGTCGGTAAATGTTTTCGCTTGTTATACCTCCTGTTCGGTAATTTATTTTTATTTTGTTTCGCTTAAGAATTTATCTGTGAATGGCTTTTTTATAGCTGCACTTTTTTGGGAGCTCTATACCTAGTCAGGTCATAAATACTGGTACACAACTGAACTCACTCATTACGAATGCATGTATTTCGTACTGAGCGCATCCATTTCGTATGGATTGCGATTTGACAGTTTTTATTTATGCTTCATTGTGACGTAAAAAGTTTTTGACATTATATAATGAGGCGACATCGAAAATCGTATTGTTGTATTGTAGTTGGTCTACTTAAATGCAACATGGAAAAAGGCGATATCTTTAGGACGTTGCGACCGCTTGGAATCACTCGCAATTTTGTATATCGTGCTGTGAAGTTGTTTGAGGAAACTGGTGGAGTACGAGATCGTCAAAGATCAGGCAGCCGCGCACTGTGAGAGCTCCGAAAGCGATCAAAGCCATGAAGAAACGAATCGACCGAAAACCGCTACGAAAACAGAAAATCTTGTCGCGGGAAATGCAAATTTCGCAAAAATCCATGTCTCGCATTATCAAAGAAGATTTAGGACTCAGCGCGTACAAGCGACACACTGGACACCTGCTCACGAAGGAAAAACCCAAGCGAAGATCGAAAGCGTAACTCAGCCGCTACGCGAAGAACGCTTACAGACAAATTCTGTTTATTGACGAGAATCTTCACCGTAGAAGAATCGTTCAATAAACAGAACGATCGTGTGTATGCTCAGTCATCCAGAGAAGCATCCCAACTCATCCCGAGGGTTCAAAGAGGCCACCATCCCGCGTTTGTAATGGTATGGTGGGGAGTGTGCTACGATGGCGTTACCAAGTTCCATATTTGCGAAAAAGGAGTGAAAACATCGGCGAAAGTATATCAATCGACCGTCTTAGAACCCATTGTGAAGTCTCTCAACCAATTAAAATTCAACAACAAGCCATGGACTTTCCAGCAAGACTGTGCTCCAGCTCACACTGTGCCTCAAAAACAACGTTCCGGACTTCATATCAACGGATGATTGGCCAGCTGGTAGTCCAGACCTCAACCCGTTGGATTACAAGTTTTGGTCCGTATTAGAGGGCATGGCTTGCTCTACTCGACATTCAAATATTGAGTCGTGGAAGCGAGCCCTTGTCCGTGCAGTGGACAATTTCTTCATGCATGAAGTGTGTCTCGCAATGGATGAGTGGTCACATCGTCTTAAATCGTGCTGGAAGGCAAATGGAAGTCATTTCGAATAAGTTGTTCTAAGATTTGTAGCCATTGAATAACCCAATAAAAATAAAAAAAAATTGTTTAAATATTAATTCGTTTCCGTTTGGCGCTGATTTTTCTGTGTAACAGTTTTTATGACTTGACTAGTTGCAAATATGTTCATTGAGAGTATGCAATGTGGAAATTAGTTTCGCCGAAAATTCCGGAATTGGATTGCTTGGACAGAACAACGTCTACTTCATCGATAAAGCAGTTTTTACGTCCGTACCATAAAAAATAGAAAAAATAAATCCATTCGTGATTGAGTTACTGAAGTTCACACACACTTTTCGTACATACTCGTATGCATGCACATGTTAGCCAAAAATGAACAAATTTTTCTTTCATCTTTTCTCATGCGAAATATCTCATGTACCAGCTCAGCGCTTTGTTGTCTTAGAAACCTATAACTCTCGAACTTAAACTGGAAAAACAAATAAAACCGATCGATGAACATTCTCGCCCTCTTTTTCTGCAACATACCATATTGCAATAATCGCTTTCGCGTGGTCAACTTTTCGTTTATCTTTTCGTGAATCTCCTTAATACACACTGGCATTTCAAAAAAAAAAAAAAAAAAACTTTCCCCCTCCACGCGAATCCACTTATTTACGTCAGAGAAATTTCCAAAAACAACAAAGAAGAAAACAAAAAAAGTAAAAAGTTCGTTAAATGATTTGCCATAAACAAATTAAAATGACTAAAGCACACATATAAGTATTTCAAACATTTATACAGTCTGTTGCCCCCTTATCTCTGGCAACTGATTCCCTGCTCACAGATAAGCGGGAAATGACAATTGTCGCTAATTGATAAGTGTTTTCGCCCTCAAAGAAGAGAGGTAAAGGCGCCTTTACTTTACCACAGCTCCAGAGAACAGAGAAAAGAAACGAAAAAAAAATAATCCAAGAATGAGCAGAAAAAAAACTGCAAATTTTTTAAATTATATCCCTGAATGAGCAATGCCAAAAAACTCGCCAACCAATTGACCAAAATGTATCTTATAACCCGTCCAATTAAATTTTAACCAGAGTTGTCGTTCGAATCAATTAGGTATTAGTTAGTATCTCTTTATCTGAAGGGGATTTCTGCTACTAGTCTCGGAAACCATATCTTAGTTTTGTAACTTATCTCTTTGTCTGGACTTTCGATCATCTATTACCTCGAAATCAGTAACTTTATCTCCACAAATACTCAGATACTATCGGGTTTAAGGATACTTCAAAGATTACTATTTTCAATACTGTCACCAGAAGTTTGATTTTGGTCTTGCAATTCAAACATTTCATTCACAACCACGAGAATAATTATAAAAAATCTTGACGGGGGCAGAATGGGGTGGAGCACGACTCAGAGAGGAAATTTTTCCACTTTCGGAGATTTGCGAAGGCTGGTGGTGTCAGAAACTCTATACTATAGGTGAACGTCGTCTCGCCGGCTATATCTAGTGCCGCACATCAAACTGTATAAGGCCCTCTTACATTTGCGTGCGGCAAATTACTATAGATGCGATTTTCCTGATCCGTCACTCGAAATAAGAATCGACGTCTGTTCTGCAGATGCCTGACTAGACCAAAGTAGATTTAAAGCTCTTCTATTCCCGCCCCGGGTTTATCAGCTTTTTGAATGTCAAAGCCTCTGGGCCGTAGTTTGGTCTTACGGGCGAACACTTTGCTACGAAATTCGTTCCTGAGTTTAAAGAAAGGGCGTTTGGCAAGGGTTATTCTGCAACTGATTTCTGCGTTGATATCGTTGTTGCATGTAACTACGGAGCTAAGGAAGCGCACGAGCCTTATACAAAGTAAGCTTCGATTTTGCTACTTTAACTTCGACAATTATTTTGAATATTACGTTATACATTCTCCAGAAGTGTTCTTTCGACATTTTCAGCACCAACGGTGACTATACTAGTAGTTGCTTAAGTACATCACTCCGGGCTTCCATTCTGGTTCTATAGCCCTGGCATATTCGTTTTATTCTCTGATTTAAAATTTGAATCTCACCTCTATTTCTTTCCTCTTTTGTCTGAAAAGCCTTAAAAGGCTCCCGTCTTTTATGATCATGGAGCTCACGAGCAGCTCTCGTCTTTCGATGCAGCACAACTTTATTTGTTTCTTGTTTAGCTACATTTTTAAGGTGGGTTTTTTGAAAAATGCCATCGATTTTAGAAATGGCGTGGAACGTCACTTCGGTTTTGACATTTCTGAAGCAAACAAATTTAGAATTTATGTGACATTTGCGTGCAACGTGCATTAGGTGCCCGGTTTTTGTGGCCCCCCGGCTCCTACCGGATGTTCAATGCGGGGTTCAGCCACACAACTCTTTGAGACTGATGAAACAACACGGTACTGAGCAAGTCCTTGAAGGCTTCGTACCTCTCTCTCCTATGAGAATATAACTGCCGTGGCTGAAGATGTCGTAGAGGCTCCGCCGACATCGATTAGACGACGCAATTGGTAATTTCATGCACGTCTCTGCTGCGCATTTTGGTGAAACACTTGTTGACCGTGACCCGCATCAAAACTATGCTGGAACTGGCAGATTTTGTTTCAAAAATAAGCATGAGTGACGAGGCCCATTTTCAACTATGTGGATACGGGAACAAACAAAATTTGTGGTTCTGGAGAACCAAAAATTAGCGATTTGGGCACTAAGAGCCATACAATTCCATTCAAAGTCACTGAATGGTATGCTGTTTAAGGTGGATCACTCATTGCACCATTGTTCTGTTTTTTTTTCAAAACGTCGCTGTGAATGACGAGCGCTACAAAGTTATTTTTTATTCCTCAATTAGATAAATTGAGACTGGAGGATGTGTGGTTACAGCAAAACGCAGAAACGGCGCGTATAACACGAGCTACAACCGAAATTCTAGAGCAGCCGTTTCCCGGTTTTTTGATATCGCGTTTTTACGACTTGATTAATTCGTCGTCATATAAGAGGTTTTGTTGTGGTGGTGCTCTAAAATCAATGTCACATGAAAAGCATCTCTCTGTTGGGTCATTGACAAGATTCTTGTTGATGTACTATGATTTGTGGATGCGAGCTAGGATTTTAAGAGAACTTGAGGGAAACGCGATCCGAAAAGATTCTAGCGGACTCTTACGATTGCATCTTTTTGACGTCGATCTTTGGAGGTCGTACTTGGCTCCTCTATGCTTTGGATATCGTATCCTGATTAAAATTTCAGACAGTTCGGACACCTAGTTCTTGATGGTTGATTGAACAGAGAATACCGAATCCCCTTTATGTATGTTGGGTGTGGGAACCATGTGTTGGCAACTTTAACGTTATGCCTGCAACAAATTCGACTTCCTTATGTAGATTTGCATTAGGATCTCCTTAAATAGTTTCAATGTCATTGCTCGTACACTGAGCATATGATCGTTTTATAAGGCCATGGAATTCGTTTTTAATGCAGTTATTCTCATCTTCTGTCAGGTCATCAGCCCAAATCAGCGTTACACATCCGAATTTAGCCTTGATGCGGATTGTCAGAACGTAAGAAAAGTGAATTCGATTTTCTGCTTTTTGGTTTTGGCTAATAATTGAGCTCAGACCCTCCTGATTCTCCGGCCAGGCGGAGGAACAAAAACTTTGCCCCTAAGTGTTTTAGCAATTATGGAAAATATTTTTGAGATAATGCCTTCAAGTCTACGTATCGTTGGCATCGATTTCATTGTTCTTTGACACTCGAAGCAAAGTGCCAATAAAGAGTTTGACATATAAACTGATCAACCTGCTAAACGGTGGTTTAATAAGGTGAACATCATGTTGTCTTATGTATTTTGAGGTGAGGAAACCATGTTATCGATAAGACTAAGTCCTTTTTAAGACTTTGTGTCGTCTAGGTAGGTGACAGCATTACCAAAAATATCCTCTGTTCCTATTATTGTCTATATACTGTCTCTAGTTATGCCCGTCGTTAATGTCCATAACTTAAGCCGACAAGCTATAAGATTTTTAAATTACACATTCTCCATCACTGCAAAGTGTCATTTTTTTCGATCTAACTACAGCCAAGAAAACAGTATCTTAAGTTTATAACCAACCACGGATCACAGATATATGTATTGTGCAAGAGTGCTCTGGTGTCTCAATGATACATTCAATGGTCAAAAGCTTTTGGTCGCTTCTGGTCGAGGTTGAGCCCAGATTGCTCGAATTTTAGCAGTGAATGAGTAGTTTGACTCTATTTTTTTTTAATTTTCTTCCCTATATCTCTTTTCCCTTCCATTAGTAATCTGAAAGTTTGTCCAAAACAGTTGTATGCATGTCTAAAACCTTCTAAATTCTGGGCAAGTTGAAGCAGATAACTTTCAATGAGTTATATTAATCGCATGAAAAATCAGTGCGGCATCGGATAAAGAATAGTGCCGCAGTGCGTCCCAGCTTGTCGTAAGAGGCGACTTAATGGGACACCAATCATATACAGGCAACTATGACACCAAAAATGAGGCTGTGACACTCTAACACCTTAAAACTTTTCCACAAGTTTATATGCAATCAGTGGGTTCCCACGTCTGGAGACTACCGGTGGGGTCAATCAATTCGAAATGAGCATACAAGTGTCAAACCACTCAAACTTTAGATACACTTCATGGAAATGATCGCAATTAATAGCACTACCCCGCTGGGCACCACGATTGCAACGCACTCGGGTGATCCCAGAGCAAGCAGAAGTGCTTGTGTCACAACCCGACGGATTCCGGGGGCGGGCAAAATGAAGTTTCCAAAATATTTTCCTAAACTTCGGTTTGCAAGTTGGAACGTCGAATCGATGACCTCAAAAAGTTTAGAACTGGAAGCGATTATGCGTCGCAGAACTCTACAAATCCTGTGCGTACAGGAAACGAAGTGGTGTAATACAGGAAATAAAGCGCGTTTTCTAGATTTAAAAACTAAGGCATTTAAGATGTTCTACCATGGAACGGTCAGTGGACGAAACGGTGTTGGAATCGTTGTTGCAGCGGATCTTCTAAACAACATCGTTGGTATCTTGAAAATAAGCGACCGCTTGATGAGTGTTAAACTCGTCATACACAATGAAACGTGGAACATTGTTAGCGCGTACGCTCCACAAAATGGATGCGACCAATCGGAAAAAGATACATTTTGGTCAGAGTTCGGTAATTTGCTTAGAAATATACCTATCGATGAGATGCTCTTCGTAGGCGGAGATTTAAATGGCCACGTCGGAGAAACAAATGTTGATTATGAGGACTGCCACGGCGGTAAAGGCTTTGGAACCAGAAATTCAGCTGGCGAAGACATCCTTGTAGCGTGTAGGGCTTACGGCTTAACAATCTTAAATACAATGTTTATTAAACATCAACGACATCTTATCACCTATAGCAGCGGAGGCCACGAAACGCAAATAGATTATCACCTCTGCAAAATGTCGATGAGAAACCGTGTTAAGGACTGTAAAGTAATACTTGGAGAATCGCTAGTAAGCCAACACCGTCTGCTTATTACAGAATTCTTCACAGCGGAACCACTGAAAACACGGGCATCGTTTGGAAAGCCAAAAATCCGGTGGTATAATCTATCGAAGGAACGAAGCGCAAGATTTATCGCACTGGCTAAAGAAGTACTTCACAATACAAACGGTATCGCAGACTCACTTAGCCCGCAAGAAATGTGGAACAGCATGCACGAGGAATGCATAACACTCGCAAAGTCCCATCTGGGGACTATATCGAAATACCATCACGTCGGCAAAGAAACATGGTGGCGGAATGACGAAACCAAACGAGCTGTGGCCGACAAGAAGAGTGCATTCTAAGCGTGGAAAAAATGCGATCGGAGCGACGATATCGAAAAAGCTCGACTGGTTCTTGAATACGAGCGTCTTAAAAAGATCGCAAAGAAAGTCCTGCCTCGAACTCGAGCGGCAGAAGCGGAAAACCTGTACCAGGAGTTGGAACAAATATCCTCAAGATCGGCGGATAGAAGACAAGCTATCCAAGAAGTTCAAACGTCGTACAATACTAAAATGTCAAATATTTTTAAGCTCGCTGCACAGAGGAGAAAAAATTCAATGGAAATAACCTCGCCGAAATACATCAAAAACGCAGACGGTCGCTTACTAACAAATGAAAAGGAAATTTGTGACCGGTGGCTTGAATACTGCAAGGAGTTGCTTAACAAACAGTTTCCACGTGATATCGTGCCGACAGCTGGTCTATTCGAGGAGGAAGTTTCGGACTTTTCAATCGAAGAAATAAGTATAGCAATCGGAAAAATGAAGCGGGGGAAAACGGCGGGACCAGACAGCATTCCATCAGAGTTTTGATCGAAGATGGAGGGGATCGGAAGCGTTTGGCTATCGAAACTTTTAAATAAATTAAGACAACCTATGCCGAATCCATGGAGAAGTAGCTTCTTGGTTCCATTATACAAAGGAAAAGGCGACACTCGAGAATGCAACAACTACCGTTCAATCAAGCTTATGTCACACACAATGAAAATCGTCGAAAGAGTCTTAAACGAACGTCTTCGGCAAATAATGAAGCTCGATAATAGCCAGTGTGGTTTTGTTGAAGGAAGATCGACGGTGGACGCTATCCAAAGCCTACGAATAATAATGGAAAAGCACCGAGATTCGTCTAAGGATTTACACATGGTATTTATCGACCTCGAGAAAGCATTCGATCGAGTGCCTAGGGATCTCATATGGGCCGCGCTGAGGTCTCAAAACGTACCGGAAACGTATGTTAGAATAATATAAGACATATACGGAAACGTGAAAACTGCGGTTAAAAGCTCTGCCGGACTAACGAGAGAATTTCCAGTTAATGTCGGAGTCCATCAAGGAAGCGTACTTAGCCCTTTCCTCTTTAATGTAGTATTCGACTATCTTTTAAAAGACTGCATGCGCGAAGAAAATGTAACGCCAATTCTCTTCGCTGACGACGCAGTCATACTTAGCGATAATGTCGAAGATTTACAGAACGCCTTAGATTCATGGAGAAATGCGCTAGAGAGAAACGGGTTTAAAATAAGTCGTTCAAAGATGGAGCATTTGACGTGCCCATTTGCGCATCCGTTGCGACCTGTTCCGGATTTAATGTTAGACGGAATAGTTCTTCCGAAAAGCACTATCTTTTAGCACTTAGGATCAGTCGTTAACATGGAAGCGAAATGTAACGACAACTTAAACCACAGCGTGAGTGTGGAGTGGATGAAATGGCGGGAAATTAGGAATTTTTTCGCGACCGAAAATTTCCACTTAAGTTGAAGGAGAAACTCTACACCACGGTTGTTAGACCAGCTCTTATGTACGGTTCACAGTGCTGGACAATGTACGAAGCGTTTAAAAACAAAATGAAGGCAGCGGAAATGAAAATGTTAAGGATGTCTAGTGGAGTCACTAAACGCGATTGCATTAGATCTACGCGTATAAGAGGAAGTCTACATATAAAGAATTCGGTAACCGAACAGCTTGAGGCGAATAGAATAAGCTGGTATTGCCACGTTCAAAGAAGATCTGCGAAAAATCCGGTTAAAAAGGCACTATCAACTACGGTCACTCTAACTGTAAAAAAACGAGGTCGGAAAAAGAATTCCTGGATTTCTCAGATGGCAAATGCGCAACAACGCCTGGGGCTAACCACTGAAGCGATCCAGGACCGAGCATTATGTAGACGCGTTCTGCGGTCTGCGACATTAGCCAACCCCATAAGCGGAGCAACAGCGATGCAGTAAAAATGGGAAACTCGTTACGCATAAGTTCATATAACGAGGAAAGGGTTAATAAAAGGATAAAAAGATATTAATCGCATGAAAAGTGGTTACTCCGACTGATTAGAGTGCATGGACAGGCACGACAACACTGCCGGGCATCTGTCGATCTACAAGTATGACAATGGCAATGGTTTTTAATACTGGTAAAGTTGTCTTAGTCGTCTGTAGCACAGTCAACCCCAATTACATTCAATTGAAGTTGAACACCATTGATTTAGTTAATTTATTACAGACACACATCATTGATACTCTCCTCACTTCATCACTTCATCATCTATTTGGCAGACGCAGACATCAAGATCGGTATCACCAGAACACGCATTTCGATGAATTTGAAGGAAATATCTAAAAATAGATACTTGAAGGGCAATCTAATACAAAGTGCCACTAAAAGATACAAATTAATCGAATGATTGCTTGTACGAGTATGTACATGCGAATCTTGTATCTAAGAATATTAGAGCACATTATCGGTTAGCAAAAGATACTTGTTATAACCAAATTACTCGTATCTATACAAATTTATCCCATCACCACCTATCGCCCACCCAACTACAATATGAGTAAGTTTGTATGAATAAATTCGCTTAGATACATGAGCTTTGCGCTAAGGTACTTGTGTTCGTACTCGCACCGGCATTTCATGGATCAATCACTGGAATTAACGTCTAAAAATGCGTGCGTATGTAAACAAATACGCCAATGTAAACTGGTCTTTGCGAAATTCTTTGAATTTCTACTTTTTTACCCAACTTTTCCGCTTTACAATTTTCCACATGTTTCAAATGCTATTGATGTACTCGTTCATAACATACAAATGTATGTGCGAAAGGGAGGCGTGGGATTGTTCATTTTCCGGATAAACGTGGGCTGTTCTGTATTGTAATTTAAATTGATCGCTTGTTGGGTGTCGTTAGACAAATAGACGGATGGTCGCATGGACAAATAGACAGATGTTTGGTGGGTGTACGAGTACGAGTATGAGTACGAGTACTTGTGGACTGCTAGACGAGGACGACGACAACGACGATGACGACTTTTTGAGCTTTTCCATTCGACTTAATTCATTCACACTTTTAGGCAGCAACAGCGACCGAGAGCACGATGACAACGTCGACGACGACGACAACGACGACAGGGGAAAATGATGACCGGCCAACGAATTTAGTTTAAACGTATCTAAATCCGAATCTCAATCAAAGCGGTAAATAGAATGTGTCAGCGGCAAGCGGTGCATAGAAAATGTGGTTTTCTTCTTTCTTTTTTTCATCATAAGGAAAACGCTTCTATGTACATACTCGTACATTAAATACATACATATGAGTATATCTTGTGTTGTTCTTCGTTTTGATTATTTGATTTGCCAAGGGTTGAAAGGGGGTAGTGATGAGGCGGAGAGTTGTAGTATAATTGCATAAAGTCCAGGGGCCGGCGGACATGTGATGAGCTTCTATAGACGGCACACCGCACCGCACGGACGGTAGCATCTGACGCGGATTTAAGTGCTTCAATTATGAGCCGTGTAGTAAATCTTTGTGTCGTTTCCAGATGGCATGGATTTAGATTACATTGCTTTGGATAGTAGAGAACGATAGAATGCCATCCAGCACATACATACTCGTAGCTGCGGTCAAGAAGCTTGAATTGACTGAGTCTTTGGTGGTACTAGAGCTCTCATATTATGCAGTTTTGCTATCAGATACATGATCACATGTGGCATTTTTATGAACTAAAATTACATGAATGGTATTTTAAGATTTGTTGCCTGTGACTTTTAGGGCAACTGCGGCGGCGTATTTGCCTCCACTCTATTCCCCTATCCGATAAGAACAACTTAACGTAAACAGATACATTTGCATTGTACTGAGGCAGGAAATGATTGGAATTTAATTAATAAGTCTAGACGAGGAGAAACCTGATTCGATTTTGTTGATACACGATGTTACTTATTGACATATTATCTGTGACAATTTACGGCCAAAGGTGTTCCTTAAGAGTACGCATTTATTTCGACATTGCCTTCAATTAAGTTGTATTTTTCAATTATTGTACATTAAATTGGTTTTGACACGCATATCGCTTGCTGTTTCTTTTGAAAGGAAATCTTATTAAACGTTGCACGACATCCACTTTTTCGAAAGAGTGACAAACATGCTCAATGCTCACACATCAGGAATACTTTGACTTTCTTTCGAAATTCGATATTTGTTGTAGAACGGAATTAGGATTAAATTTGGAAACCATGTTTGTCGAAGCCAGCTTTTAAATGTCATTTATGAAGTTGTTTAAAGTCAGATAAGCTTCTTTACTATATACAAGCAAGTGTTAGGGATACTGATGGATGTGGTGACATTTTATCTTGGACTGATGATTATGTGGCTATTGGCAATATAAACTTCATTTAGTTTACCTACACTTTTGGCACAAAAGACATTACATATATATGTTCTAGATTTACCACAGCCAAAAATACATTCAATCAATCAATCATCTTTTGCTTTTCTTGTTCGCTTTAAATAGCCATTCTGGTGCCTCCTTAATTTAAACCCTATTTTCCAGTTGCTTTTTCAATTTCTTGTAGTGTGGCAGGTTGCCACACTAGGTGGGGTGAAAAGTAACCTCCTTGACGGCCAGAATGGGCTGCTACTGCAAAAACGGTTATGGCGCCTTGAAGTCCGTTCATATTAAGGCAGACATGCCAAATTTCAGTGTGATACTGTCTTAAGTTTTGTTTTGTCAGTTGATTGTTGTTGACGTGTTTGGCATCATGTTGAATATGGACTAAAACGATTTTCGTTCTCTCATAAAACATTATTTTTTGAGAGGCAAAACAACGAAGGGAAACAAAAGAAAAGTTGGATAAATATTATGGGGCTAATACTTCGTCAGATTACACCGTCAAATATTGGTTTCGAGGGTTTCGCGGTGGCCGCAACTCCACTACCAATCAAGTCCGCAGCGAAACGCCATCCGATGCGGTTACAGAGGACAATGTCAATAAAACATGAAATGGTGTTGGCTGACCGGAAAGTGAAGGTGCGCGAGCTAGCAGGTACCACAAAGATTAGTACTGAGCGTCATATTTTGGGCAATATTCTGCATATGAAAAAGTTATCCTGCCGCTGGGTGCCGCGCATGCTTACTCCTGACCACAAACACGAACGCGAGAGCATTTCGAAAGAGTGTTTGGACTTGCTGATGCTGAATCGGGCGGACTTTTGGCGTCGATTGGTAACTGTTGATGAAACCTGGATCCACTATTACACACCAGAGAACAGAATGAGTGCCAGGCAATGGACTGAAGCCGGCACAAGTGCTCCGAAGTGGCCGAGGCAGGCTCAATGGGTCGGAAATGTTATGGCGTCAAAGCATTATTGGAGCAAAATCGCTGCAAAACGGCCTCACATGAAGCGAAAAAAAATTTTGTTTTTGCAAGCATCGCAACCACGGCTAAAATCAATAACTTACCGCTCCAATTGCTGTCGCATCCACCGTATTCGGCCGGTTTGGCTCCCTCGGACTATTATCTCTTCCCAAACCTCAAAAGATGGCTCATCAATAAAAAATTCAGCTCACACGAGGAAATCATCGACGCCACGGAGGAGTATTTTGCAGACCTTCCGGAAAATTACTTTTCGGACGGGATCAAGAAGTTGGAAAATCGCTGGAATAGGTGTATCAAGCTAAAAGGGGACTATCTTGAATAAAATAAAACAACATTTAAAAAAAAAATTGTTCATCCCCAAGGAGGTTACTTTTCACCGCACCTAGTAAGTTTATCGACCTCGGTGCACTCTTCTAGTACCTTGAAAGAAAAACAAAAGCAAAAAGGACGATGAGCGGTCTGAATAGATAGTTCAGATGCTTGATGTAAGGACTTAATTCACTAGCAAGGGCCTATGTCTGGGAACTCCAATCTTGGATGATGTGATATGTCGCCTTTTTATCATATTGATGATCTGTTGTCTTTTTTCCCATATTTCGGATCCACCACAGATCCGATATATTCCTTAGAGCTGCTCCTTATTTTGTCTTATTGAAGAAGAAAATTAGTAAGAGGAATCGATGGATCTCTAGATCCCGTCCTGATGTTATATGGTTTTGGAAGAGACCACAATTATGGCTTCCAAAAATGTAGAGCAAGAGCCAGACCAATACCTTCGCTAAAATTCAGATAAATATTACTCTTTGTTCGAATGACAATAGCACTAGAAACAAAGACCCAAAATCTTAAGCCAATTGACGAGATGTGCTAAGAGTCAGATGGAAGACTCATTAGAAGTGACACGGACGGGCACCGACTGAGTGTAAGTGTTTCACGGCTATCATTACCCAACCCAACTTACGTAGCGCCATTCTGCTGGAGTAACATACATATCATTCAGAATAATGTCGTCCACATTTTCGAAGAAATAATCGCTGATCACATAGATTGTAACGCGAGTTCCGGCCTCAACCTTTGGAAAGATAAGAGCTGACAATGCTGCCATTTTGAAGAGCAGAGAGTACACTTTTGTGTTGTTTTAAGTTTGCCTCCCTTTAGAAACACCAGTTTTGGTTGTTGTCTCGTGGCGAACATCCGTTCCAAATCATAGTCGCGTGACTTTAGCTTTTCCAATAGATGGTTCTTTTTCCGATGAAGGCTGAAAGAGTAGACAGACAAAAGACAAATTGTTGCGGACACCGAATTGCCAAATCTATAATTTTCTCTTCCCCGATTAGGGAAAGTAGAGCGTTTTTGTAAAATAAAAACCCACTCGATGTTAGCGTCGAAGATGCACTGAACCTACTTGACTTCCCAGTGCCTTCTCTATACCTCACTATGCGATCAACACAAAGCACAGCTCCAGTATTCTAGCCCTCCGAACGTTTCAAGAAGACCAAATCGACTCAATATAGGTGCGAGTATTTTTGAATGACAACAGACGCAGAAAACTGCTAAGGCCTGTTCTGATCGGGTTTCCCAAAAAAATGGAAACGGAAGCTGACATGTTGTTGATAAAGTTAGCTTTAAATGGCGATCGGGGAGCTGTTTGTAGTGATCGGAAACCGTTTAATGACACAATTATATTTCTATTTATCTGTGTTCATAACTAAAATTATCAGCAAGAGAGTAGAGGCGCTGCATCTAATGTGTTAGTTTGATGTTAACAGCTGTTCGCGAACCCTAAGCCAAAAGGAGGTTGTAGGAAAATCCGCTTCTCAGCAAAAAAACAAAAAAAAAAATAAGAAGAGAAGCGACACATTCGGTAATGAATGGATCAGTAACATTCGGCTGTCTGGTAGAATGAATAACTCAAACAAGAAGTTTGAATAAAAGTATGTAAACAGCA
This sequence comes from Volucella inflata, assembly GCA_928272305.1. Classification (NCBI taxonomy): domain Eukaryota; kingdom Metazoa; phylum Arthropoda; class Insecta; order Diptera; family Syrphidae; genus Volucella; species Volucella inflata. Next base: position 78,796,570 of record OV743719.1, read on the forward strand.
ATAAGGATGCTGGAGTGGATAAATTCCCCGTATAATTATTGTATTTAAAGTCGATTTGCAAAAGAGCATTCACCAACCCATCTGTAAAATATGATCGTTTCATCTCAACAATGTCTGTTCGAAACTCAAGAAGGGAAACCCTAAATACTAGGTGAGGTGAAAAGTAACCTCCTTGACCGCCAAAATGCACTGCTACTGCAAAAAAGGTTATGGTGCCTTGAAGTCCGCTCATATTTAGGCAGACATGCCAAATTTCAGTGCGATACTGTCTTAAGTTTAGCTTGACAGCTGATTGTTGTTGACGTGTTTGGCATCAAGTTGAGTATGGACAAAAACGATTTTCGTTCTCTCATAAAACATTATTTTTTTAAAGGCAAAACGACGAAGGAAACAAAAGAAAAGTTAGATAAATTTTATGGGGCTAATGCTCCGTCAGATTACAACTCCACTACCGATCAAGTCCGCAGCGGCAAGCCCTCCGATGCGGTTAGAGAGGACAATGTCAAAAAAATACATGAAATGGTGTTGGCTGACCGGAAAGTGAAAGTGCGCGAGCTAGCAGATACCGCAAAGATTAGTACTAAGCGCACACGTCATATTTTGGGCAATATTCCGCATATGAAAAAGTTATCCTGCCGCTGGGTGCCGCGCATGCTCACTCCTGACCAAAAACACGAACGCGAGAGCACTTCGAAAGAGTGTTTGGAATTGCTGATGCGGAATCGGGCGGACTTTTGTCGTCGATTGGTAAATGTTGATGAAACCTGGATCCACTATTACACACCAGACAATGCGCCGGCGCATAAGAGCATCGCAACCACGGCTAAAATCAATAACTTACGGCTCCAATAGCTATCACATCCACCGTATTCGGCCGATTTGGCTCCCTCGGACTATTATCTCTTCCAAACCTCAAAAGATGGCTCATCAATAAAAAATTCAGCTCACGCGAGGAAATCATCGACGCCACGGAGGAGTGTTTTGCAGACCTTCCGGAAAATTACTTTTCGGACGGGATCAAGAAGTTGGACGGGACCAAGCTAAAAGGGGACTATATTGAATAAAATAAAAAGAAACATTTATAAAAAAAATAGCCACCATCTGTTTTTTGGCTCAAAGACTGCATATAGCAGCATTTGTAGAGATGAGCTATATAGAGCCATGTCAAGTTATGGCATTCCTGTCAAACTCGTACGTCTGTGTAGGAGAACAGCTACTACTCCATAAAAGTCAGTAATGACACCACCGTGGCTTTTGATATCAAAACAGGATTTAAACAAGGTACCGCGCCGTCATATTTCTTCAACATCATACTTAAAAGAATTGTGCCAAACTTACAGGCCAATTCAATGCAAATGCCAGCAATCGACACTATAAGAAATTTGGGAGCTGTCAATGGAGCGTTTGGAGCCATCAAAGCGAAGCGTCGAACTAAAGTGAAACAAAGCCCATGCTGCTGACAAAAGAGGACACTCAAAAACTACATCACTCCACATTTTGAGCTGGTGAAAGACTTTGTCCACCTGGGTTCCGTCGAAAATAAAAACAAAGATAGAGATGAATCAAAGAATCTCTCTTGGCAATCGCTGCTTCTTTGGAGCCTAGTTATCCCAGTTTTACTTTATGGCGCACAAGCATGGACTTGGTTTGACTTGGCTTTGCTAAATTTTTTTTTTCAGACCCAACTGTATAGAGTATATGTAGAGGGTATATTGTATACAGTATTGGCTTTACAGCAACATTCACTTGGTCAGGCGATTTAAATGAACACCACCAGGTCGACCCGCAATGCTATAAGTGCAAGACACTTCTAAATTCTAGATCCAATCCGGTCCGTAGCACCACTAAAAAAGGAAAAAAAAACAAATCCTTGCGGCAATGCTTTTCCATGTTTTTAAATTTCCTTAAGCGAGTAAATATCCGATCTTATTCATTATGTCCTCCGGATTGCTATAGATTAATACTAGTTTTTAAATCATAGCATACGCCTACTTTATAGCCTCATAAAACTAGTCATTCGCGTGCACTTCGAGTTGTAAATAAGGATAAATATGGTTCATGACCAAGTTCAGTTTTAACATTATCATTCCCTTGACATAAATACCAAATAAAACTGGAATTAATTTTGAAGTTAAAATACGAGTTAGCAACCATTTTATTATTTTTATTTTGAAGCATGCATCTATTAGTAGAACATGTTGGTACTCAATAAAATCCAACAAATTTCTGAACAGCACGTGTGGGGGAAAAAAAATCGAATTTAGCCCCATCCGAACTCATTTTAAATACCAGAACCCACTTTTAAACTTGTTAAATTATTCCAGTGACGACATTCAGTATAATATTATAACATACTCACACTTAAACATACACAATTTGCTAAAACAAATAACAATTCGCGAAATGAAACATAAACCAAACAACCCCTCTTGATGAATTGCAAATAACTAACCCGGCATTTGTTTACCCCATTCGTGTGCTATTCGTATGGCTGGAGGAGGGGTAGCCGAAAAACTAAAAAGAGAGCTCAACTACAACCACCACTCCACTCCAAATTGTTCTTTATTCACTCCGCAAAAGATTTGCAAAAGCAATAAACAAATTTCGCGCATACGAGTAATTAGGTTCCGACCTCGTTGTTAAGTTCTATGAATTTTTCGCAATCCAATTTATCTAAGCAGATGTTATGAGTATCTCTTCGGTTTTTTTTTCGTTTTTTTCATAAACTAAATAGTTTAAATCTGTGAAATAAAAGTTTAATCATTGTGTATGGATACCATACGAGTTGAGTACATAGAAATGCTTGTTTGTACTCAAACTTTGGTTACGCAAGATTGGCAAAATAACTAGATTGCGTAAGCGGAAATTTCATGAAAAAAAAAGCAAGCATGACAAATTATTGCGAAATGCCAATGATGTGTTCCTAATAAGCCAGAATCGTGGTTTCCTATAAGCGTACTTAGAGATCATTGAATCAAGAGATACTTTGTAGCGATATTGATAAAACTTTAAAAAGCTCAATTGGTAACCTTAACAGGACAGTGGCACCATTGCATCATGACCTCTGATGGAAGGGTAGACTTAAAGGGACAATCTCAGTTGCCTTAAGTCACAAGACAAAAACAGGCTTCATCTACGAAGAACTAGTCCAGTCCTATGTGCTACTTGTATGTTTTTCTTTACTGGAATTTTCAGTCTTATGGATAACATAATGGAAATAGAGGAATGGCCGTTGTGTGCGGTCTGATGCGTGGGATGGGCAGTACCAGAAATAGTGTTCCGAAGAATCGTCATCGCACTTACAGGCCTTCGCAGAATTTTGTGTCAAATATGCTTGGTACACTTCGGCGCTTTTAACTTAAGATGCTTAGGTCGCTTGCTAAAGACTACCACGCTGAGATATTAGCTGTAGCATAAGCTGAATCCCGCTAAGTACAATCCCATTTAGTACATTGGCAGCCAGACTGCCACTAAGGACATCGCTGCAGTCGAGATTAAATCAATTAAATCAAGAGCTTAAGGCTCTTTGTATTCAGCATAAGGTTTAGCTCTACTGCCACCGAGGAGGCCAGACAACAAACATACAGACGAGTTAGCTCGAACGGGATTCTCACTTGATAGAGTGTTTGTGAATCAAATAATCAAACTCTCACTGTGCACTCTAAGAATACAAGTACGATACAACAAAAGTTTAGAAACATTCCAACCATTGACTACTATTATGCACGTTATAAAACTGTGCCTTACCGACGACTACCTATGCAGAGGCTGCGCGATGGGGACTTATAGAAGGATACCTCCCGATTTGTTTGCCCCTCCTTGAAGATTCGCTGATGACTTAATGGCAGAGGACCAACGTGTGACAGAAAGCGGAAACCACAATGGGTCTGCAAAAACCTAAGTGCGATGAGGTACTAGGGTGCCTTTCTGCTCCACATACCAAATCACCATGCAATTGTGACTTAACTTAATTGCAAACGAATGACATGGATATGGAAGACCCAACGTACGAGATCGTAGATCCAGCCTCTGTAAAAAATCTCTCCTCTGCGTCTTACCTCGATCGTTGGAAATCCCATTTCTCCTTATCCCATTGTGAACTGTCACCTAAATAAAATTCAGTGGTGTCCGACTCAAAAAAGTTATCATAATAGCTTCGAAGTCGATTCAGCAACCATTTTTCATGACATACATAGTTCTTTGCCGACAGGGTAGCGTATATGTAATTCCTCTGTGAAGTGAGTCCTAAGTTTTCTTTGCGAGGAGTGAAATCTATTGGAGTCCGCCTCTAATTAAGACAACAGTCCTGCATTTAATGTGAAAAACCAACTACATTCCTTTCCTGCTTCAAATTCCGACCGAAATCGGTCTGGAGCAGTGGGAAATTCGATTCCAACTTTCGCACCAAAAAGGAGTTTTGGTAACATTGCGCCATAAGACCAGAGTCAAAACACAGTCGGCGCACAAGGTAATCACAACTCCAGTATATGCTGTTTAGATCAAGAGGACTCTCCCTGGCAACAAGCTACATGCCCTGCCGAAAACTCCCTTACATTGCCAGAAGTCTGATAGCCTTGCAGTTCTTTAAAGATCCACAGAAATTCGCTATCCATACACAGATAGTCAGATACGTAAAAACATGAATGTTGATGTGTCTTTGAACTAGATGGACCATGCTAGATAAGTTTCTAGTTTTCGTGAAGCAAACAACCTTAGACTGTATGACTTTTTGTCGTGTATCAGTCGTCGATCACTTTTAAGGCTGATGCGCCTTAGAGCAAACGATCTCAAGGCGTGATTCTACAGGACAACAAACAAGACAACACTCGCCATCACATATTGATTGCAACTAGCAATCTTTTAATCCAAAAAATTAGAGATTTGTTTACGCCATTCGGGAACATCTCCTACTTATCCCATATTACGTTGAAGTGGATCATACCTCGACTTAATGGTCAAAACAGAATCTGTGGTTTTAGACAATGAGAGAAGAGTGGTCCTGATTTTCCCGAAGTGCCTCCAATTTTCCCTACCCAAACTGCCGCCCTTCCTGATTCCACGAGGTCTAGCTTAAGCTATCTCTCCGGATAGAAATCAAAGCTTCTTCAGGCGACTGAAGCGCGATTTTCTGACCGAAATTCACTCGAGGAATCTTGCATTCAAACGACTCAGCATAACCTCATCCGCAATAACACTTGTCAATAAATTGTGTGTTTTAGCATCTAGCCATCTGAAGATCACTTTGGAAACAAAATTGGAATGAAGAGCTTCCCTTTCCGACTAACTTATCTTCCCCGGATCATTATATCAACACAACAGAGTGTCCTATGCGGTCTTCAGCTGATTGTATATGCACAACGGCGTGCATGTCTATGTCAATATTTTCCATGAAATTTAGGTAAATTGCAGTCTTGTTGACCTTTTTGTGAGAAGTCTGTGTGGGCATTTAATTTTATTTACTTTCCAACGACACATGTTTGCCCAAGCGAACTGCAGTAACGACCAACTTAGGTACACTTGTTACTCTCCTCCACTCACTGGCCGAAGATCTCTTAAATTGCATCTCTGACTGGTTAGGCCCCAGGTACTACGCTTACTTGTATTTATCCAAGTTATTCTTTGTTTTTCATTTTACGTTTGGAAATTAAAAACCAAAATTCCTGAGTTTCATCGCATTCACATCGACATGGAGATTTTGTGGTTTCACATTACGAGTACCTGCTTCTGCATCTCTGTTTCAGCGGTTCAGAGTGGTCATGTTGAGCCAATGTTAACTGTTGGAATCTGCGGTTGATTACAGCAACGTTTTCCTGAAACCTTGTTTATTAAAAAAAACCTAGTAAAGCGATAAAACTCAGACATGTGCATCGAAATCATTCGTAATAAAAACCTCAAGCGTGATTCCAGATGACCAGGGGGTACTCTGTCAGATGGATGACGCACTATTCCCACGTTCGCACATGTCGCTTGGAGATAATGCAAGAGAAATGCTGACTGCGAAAAACCATTGAGGATTAACGTACGTATATACCATGAAACCGTACATGGTATACCAACGCGATCACCGGTTAGGATGAGAAAACGTTGGACTGGTGAGTGGAACATTTAATGACAAATCGTTATATTTGCTTACGATGCTTGCAGTTAATGCACGTTGACTACAATATTCTGCATTTACTTAATGACACACTTGATGGTTACTACAGTTGGAAAATATGCAAACAGGATTTATGGGATTGGCTCGAAGGAAGAAGAGGAGAGGCTGACATTGGTTTAATCGACACATAATTATCAAAAGGATAACATAAAGGATATACCGGATAACGACTGATTGCAAAGAACATGCCTTCAGCTATTAGTGGAAAGGAAAATGTCTTAAATATCTTGAGCCAGGACTCAATAATGATTTAAAAATAACGAAAGAACTGGATGGAATCAACGGTTTAACATACTCATACATCCCACCTCTTGGCTTAATAATCCTCTATCCGTTTTTAGTTTCGGAAGTAGAGATGGAAAACTTAAATTTGGTCAACGTCACTGCTTACAACCTCGTATGGGTCTACTAACAATAATGTTACCGAACCCCATGCCCAAGGGGTGCCACAAAGGGATTTGGCCGAAAAATAGGTTTAGTGGAAAAGTGACTAACTTTGATGTGCGAATTCGGTTCGCAAAAATTAGCATTAAAACACTAGAACGAGCATATTCCTCTTAACTTAACGAAAATTCAGCAACATCTTTAAGAGTCCAATGCCGCTAAAAGTCATCAGCTCGACAAGAACCAGCGCTGGTCCCAAAATAAGTGGAAATACCACCTTGATCAAAAATTTATCCAGAAAATTAAAAATACAAGTTTATTCATCTAAATCTATGTTGTCCCCTTCAAAGTAATCTCCATCGACTGCAACACACTTATGCCAGTGCTTGATCCAATCCTCAAAACAATTTTTATATTCGGTTTTCGGTATGTCCATCAGTGCTTCCTGTGATTTTTCCATTACTTCCTCTCGGCTGCTGAAATGCGTTCTCCGTAGTGGTTTTTTAACTCGATTGAACAGAAAGAAGTCACAGGGTGTCAAATCAGGTAAATTCGGTGGCTGTTGGATGGTATTTGTTGCATTTTTCGTCAAAAAATTACGAATAGTGATGGCACTATGCGACGGTGCGTTATCATGATGCAAAATCCATGAGTTTTCTGCCCACAATTCTCGACTCTTTTGGCGAATTGCTTCACGCAAACGTCTCAATAATACTCTTTGTTTACTGTCTGGCCTTCTGGCAAAAATTCATGATGCACTACACCGTTGTAATCCATGAAAACCGTGAGCAGTGCCTTCCTTTTTGACTGAAAACAACGTGGTTTTTATGGTCTCGGCTCATTAGATGAACGTCATTCACTTGCCTGATGCCTTTTGATGAATGTGGGATCGGATTCAGCCTCGCAAATCATCTTTTTTGCGACGTCAACACGGTCTCATTTTTGCATGAAATTGAGGTCTTTTGGCACCAACTGTGCTGCTACACGACGGAAACCCAAATCATTAACCAAAATGTCTTGCACTGATCCATAGGCAATGTTCAAGTCCTCCGCTATCTCTCTGATGGTTAATTTGCTGTTATTGACCAAAGCGTGAGCGTTTTTGCGGTAAAGACATATATCAGAAAGATGGTATAAGAACAGAAGAAGGCGAAACAAACTTATAAATAAAATCATAGCTTGTGATGACTATATAAAAAAATCACTTTCAGATAGAAAGTATGAAGTTTCACTGTCAAAAAGAGCAGGGCGGTGATTGCCATGGCTAATTGTAAGCAACCATTCGGTTCGATGCATTTATCTCCAATAGATAATTTGATAGGACTAGGAAGACATAATGAAGCATAAAATCAGAGTAGTACAATCTACATACGTACACGGGCAAATGGGTTTTGATCGGTAAAAATTAAACAAACTTGGGCCTAACACCCAACCTTGAAGTACACCATAGAAGACACTTTTGATAGTCGATTTTGCGTTCACAACTACAAATTGTTCGCCTCTTTTGAAGCTCTACACCATTCTGATTATTGGAATTGGAAGGAAAGAGACAAAACTTTGGAGATTAGGACTTCATGAAACACAGTGTCAAACAATTTTTTATAATTTAGTGACATGTTGGTTGCTCAGGCTGAAGAGAAATTGATATTTGGCAGTTATATCGCAGACAATGATATGATATGATGATGATCTTTTGCTTGAGCTAATTTTCAAGAAGTTTGTTAAGAAAACTTTGCAGGCTGCCATCGTAAATCAAAATGACGTAAATGGGTCAATTTAACATATTCTGTTTACTCAAAAAAATGACATATTTTCACCTGGGGCGGACTCGAACCATTCAGTTGATTTTCAGAAAAGAGAATAAGTTTTACAATTTTCCAAGCATTTTAAAAATTGTAGCATTTAAGAGTTGAAAATACAGGGTGATTTCTTTTGTGGCTCTCATAGTTTGTTTTTAAATACTTTGAATACAATCCAATTAATTTTTTTTCTGTTTATAATGTTTTAATTTAGACATTTACAATATGTAGCAAATGGGCTCCATTTGTTGCCATGGAAAGGCTGGTCGTTTTTTTTTGTCATTTTACAGCATTTTTACAAGGGTTTCTTATGAAATGTCGATGATTTCGTTGCCGAGTCGTTAAAGTTAATTGGTTAAGCCTTACTTTTAAAATATATAAAAAAAATCAGGCGGAATCATATTATGTAATCGTTGTGATTAGCCAAAATGGCCATATTTTATATCAAGTCATTAGGGAACATCGCCTTACACATGTTACATCCTTTTCGCAAACAGAATGGCATGTTGCGCTTTTCTGTTAAAACAACAATAGTAATTCCTTATGCGAATCAATACCCTATATGGCGTTCGTTGTGTTAACAAAGCAGATGCCTGGTTTCCGAAGAAGAATTTAGGAAATTCATCTCCTTCAAACGGCGTGTAGTGTTAAAAAGTATACTGGAATGTAGTTTCTAATATGCATATGCAGCTAAATAATTTGGCCTGATGAAATCCTCTCTAATAATTAGAAAAGCAAGTTTCAATTATTTTGAAACACACATAGCTTCAAAGAGTTTCTCAAAAGTTATTGCTTATCAAAAATTCACCAACAATGATTCCTCGCCCTTTCACATATCATTACGCCCATAAGATCATTGAAAGGATATTCTGATATTTTTCAACATTAAGAAGTTCCATATGGCTAAACAAATACTTTACCAAATTTTAAAAAGTCATTAAAAACACCATGTGGTTGCAAGATTTTTGAAAAATCAATTCCTTCCAAGAAATTTCAATTAAATAAGAAAAATACTCTTAAGGGCAGAGATGCACTCCAAAAGAATGCCCCTTGTTGAAATTTAATACCACAACACATCCTCTTCATTTAAACCCAAAAGAAAACTCCTCAAGAGGATGCACAGGAATGCACTAAAAGAAATCTGTACTCTGCCTTTGAGCATTCATCGGCTTTTCAGTTTTTCGTGCCTAAGATACATGAGTTCCAAAAATAGACGACAATTCCCGAATGTCAAGGCAAGTGGTTGATTAAATAAGTGGAAACGAAACACACATGGTTCCTAAAGTCGGAACTCGTAACGGTTAAGAACATCTTTTCTCACACAGTCGTTAAGTATTTTCGCGCTTAATTAAAGGAAGTAGCAATGGATATAAACCGACAATTTACTCGTATATGCATAAAAGATCGTAAAGCCGTGAACATTCTTTTAAACATTTAATTTATATTTAGCGGATATTGTCCAATTTACATAACATAAAATACGAGTACACTAGTCTTTTGCTTTTTTTTAAGTGTCGCGTCTAAGAGGTTTCAAGGGCGCAAAAACTAAGAAAGGTCATCAACTCGATATTTATAAAGTGACTTGAAGTGATGCTCATCAATCAAATGATTCGTATCAATCATGCTCAGTCTAACACTGAACGATTTTATAATGCGCTTCAAATGTAGGATGCCCTATTCTGGAGAAATCGGCATTTCGATCGACACTAACGACGGCCACTGGTTCCGTGATTTGAAGCAATCCTTTCAATTCTGATTATTGACGCCTTCCGACCGTTTGCCCTAAGGCTCACCTAGCAATATATGTGATCTATATAAGGTCTACTAGAAATTGGATTTTAGTCGATTGTCTGAAAACTGGGGTGGTTCTCCTTACGAGCTCTTTACGAGGCAGGTTAGTATTTGGGTGTCATCAAGGATAACACCTTCGGACTTAACATGTCACATTAGAACCATGTAAGAAGCAATGTAAAGGAGCATTCCACATGGAGTTTGGACTTTTGTTGCGGCGAAAGAACGAAATTGACTTTTGTATGCAGGAATATTCTCGTCAAGAAAAAGCATGTTTTCTCGGATGGCTGTAAAACCGCACTGAAATGCGGCCCGGTGTCTTTTGGAAAACGACTTTGTTAAATTTGCCTCTTTGTTAGGAAAATTTATAATATCTTTCGTCTTCCAAACGAAAATTCATGCTAACTAGATGGCTGTGAACTTTCTGTAAATAGAGGCAAGACACAGGTGAGAGTTTTTCAGGACCGGGAGATGGTATGATTCTTCAGACCAAACGAATGTTTCCTTCTAACTCAACATCCTTCGACGTTTACTCTGAGAGTGATGAGAATGTCTAACTCTGTGAGTTTCCGGCCCACGAACCGTATGCAGATATTCTGTGCTAATGTGGTGGGTGCTAGTACTGTAGGCGACTTATATCTAAAGCATTTGCCTCTCTTTCTATAAAAGATACTGTAAAGTATGAGTTCAATGACTTCACAAGTAGATTACTGAAATGTGTGGAGCACATGGAACAAATTAACGTATTGTGCATCTCGAAGGATATCCAACTTGCATACATCAATTGGCAAACGTACATGGGAAGGGACCATAATCGCAGCAAGGCCCAATTCAATGGTATCACATTAGTTACCAACCAATTACAGTGACTGGACACGATAAGTGCCGAGTGAACCAAAAGCTTCAACGCAAAAAAAGTCTTGACGATCAAGACAACAATTATTGGTGATCGATTATAAAATTTAATTTTTTATTTTTTTTAATTTTATAAACCTCCAATTGAAAACGCTTTAAAATACGCCACGTTCTGCATATACCTAGGCAAGTCATAAATACTGGTACACAACTGAACTCACTCATTACGAATGCAACACTGAGCGCATCCATTTCGTATACATTGCGATTTGACAATTGATATTTATGCTTCATTGCGACGTAAAAAGTTTTTGACATTAATTGCTAACAATCATGGAATGGGGCGACATCATAAATCGTATTGTTGTATTGTAGTTGGTCTACTTAAATGCAACATAAAAAAGGCGATATCTTTAGGACGTTGCGACCGCTTGGAATCACTCGCAATTTTGTGTATCGTGCTGTGAAGTTGTTTGAGGATACTGGTGGAGTACGAGACCGTCAAAGATCCGGCCGTCCGCGTACTGTGAGAACTGCGAAAGCGATCAAAGCCGTGAAGAAACGAATCGACCGGAAACCGCTACGAAAACAGAAAATCTTGTCGCGGGAAATGCAAATTTCGCAAAAATCCATGTCTCGCATTATCAAAGAAGATTTAGGACTCAGCGCGTACAAGCGACACACTGGACACCTGCTCACGAAAGGAAAACCCAAGCGAAGATCGAAAGCGTAACTCAGCCGGTACGCGAAGAACGCTTACAGACAAATTCTGTTTATTGACGAGAATCTTCACCGTAGAAGAATCGTTCAATAAACAGAACGATCGTGTGTATGCTCGGTCATCCAGAGAAGCATCCCAACTCATCCCGAGGGTTCAAAGAGGCCACCATCCCACGTTTATAATGGTATGGTGGGGAGTGTGCTACGATGACGTTACCAAGCTCAATTTTTGCGGGAAAGGAGTGAAAACATCGGCCAAAATACAATATATCAACCGACCGTCTTCAAACCCATTGTGAAGTCTCTGAACCAATTAATATTCAACAACAAGCCATGGACTTTCCAGCAAGACTCTGCTCCAGCTCACAAAACAAAAACGACTCAACTGTGGCTCAAAAACAAAGTTCCGGACTTCATATCAACGGATGATTGGCCAGCTGGTAGTTCAGACCTCAACCCGTTGGATTACAAGTTTTGATCCGTATTAGAGGGCATGGCTTGCTCTACTCGACACTCAATTATTGAGTCGTTGAAGTGAGCCCTTGTCCGTGCAGTGGACAATTTCCCCATGCATGAAGTGCGTCTCGCAATCGATGAGTGGCCACATCGTCTTAATTCGTGCTGGAAGGCAAATGGAAGTCATTTCGAATAAGTTGTTCTAAGATTTGTAGCCATTGAGTAACACAATAAGAACAAAAAAAAAATTGTTTAATTTTTAATTCGTTTTCATTTGGCGCTGATTTTTCTGTGTACCAGTATTTATGACTTGACTAGGTATTGTTTGCTTTCTAGGCTATCTATTTTAGATTTTCGCCAAGTAAGACACGTTAAACGATGAGATTATGCATTTTCGCTTCCCATACAGGATTAACATGTGCTCTACTTCCTCCTACACAAGTAACTGTTGCACAAGACCTTAAAAACAACAGAAAGCCACCGAAAACATATAAAACGAGTATCTTCAATTCGTGAGCTTTTGTAGGCGATCTTTTTTATCAACAACTTCATCGTGGAAATGTTGTAAAACAAGTGAATGTAATTACAGAATACCCGTGCATAAACATTCACAGAATTTGGAATTCTATGTTTTATCGGCCTGAGATGTGAAGATAGTTTGGTTGCTATTACACAAACTATGCGGTTGTCGACATGTGTCTGTTTCGCACAACAATTTTATTGTTTTTTTTGTTTTTTTTTGTTGTTTTTTAGTTGATTGAATAAACAATTTGCAGAATCTTTTGGCATTAATTTTCGTCTGTATTTTTGCCTGTTTGACTGTGTGTTTGTAGATATGTACGAGTACTTATGGCCATTTCCTGTTAATTCAGAAATTGACTTAACCTTGAGAGAGATCGCAGGCAGAAGAAGTTGCACACAAAGCATAGATGGATTGAGTAGAGGCAAACAAAATAAAAGTGGCGCGTGCTTTTTTCTTGCTTCTAAGAAACCTTAAGTTTACAGGGAGGGCGGAAGGTGATGATAATTGTACAAACATACCCGTCCTCGTACATCTAATTTTTATCTACCATATATATAGTACATTCCGGCAAATTTCCTAGTGATGAACGATTGTAGTGAAGGCAAACTTATGTTGAATGAATGATTCATAGAGACAAGTAATGTACGATATAACGTAATTCATTCATCGACGGAGAGTTCGTTTTATTTCATCCTTATTACCGACAATAGTGGAAGAGATAAAAGTTTATCACACGTGGAACAATCTCATACATTCCAGGTGTGAATCATGTTTTCAGCTACTACTGCAAAACAAAACTTGTGGAGATAGAATACTTAAGAATAATTCAATAATGTATCAAAATAAGCTCTGTTGAAGAAGCACAGATATTTCGGGTAGTTGCTCGTCCACAATCAAACTGACTTGACTGGATCTTTGCTTTAGAAGTAACAAAAGGAATGAGAAATAGCCTCTGCAGCCTTGATCTACAATGTAGTTTTGGATTACGCTTTGTCAAAACCTAGAAGGAGAAGACTGACATTGAAGCACGAGAAGCTCCTTGGTACGCTGGTCTTTCTCAAACTAATAGTTCATATGACTTAATTACAAACACACATATTGGAACTATGTACAACAGTATAGTAAGAAGCTGGAGAGACCATTTTCCTATCAGTAACACTATCGTGCCCTGTCGATTGGTTAGTGGAGGAGAGTGACCGATTCTAATGGACATATTCCAGAGTATAGTAAGAAGTAATACAGTGTTAGTCATAGTAATTCGATTTCTGTGACGGCATAATTTTTTTTGTCAGAGACACATTGTTTCAGCACGGGTCTGCTATACAATCATCTTTGTCTCATTTCATAAGCTAACGGTTTACCCTAACCAGATTCACCGCCGATAAACAAATTGTTATTGCACATAACATAACACGGTTCTTCAGTCGGTGATGCACTCCAGGTTGGTTGAGGTCCCCTTCCACTTGTTCACCACCGTAGATTCGGACGTCCTCCGGGGCTCGAATTTGAACATTATTCAGGCCGGTGCTGTGGTGTCTATTCGCTCTATATGGCCCAACCATTTTAAGCGTTGAACCCGTAAACGCCTGACCAAGCCGATGTCGCTGTATAGCCCATACAGTTCGTGATTGAATCTTCTCCTCCACTTTCCGTTAATACAACGGGACAAAAAATAACACGTAGTATTTTCCTCTCAAAACGGCCAAGGGCTTCTCCATCCTTTTTCAATAGTATCCATGTCTTTGCACTATAGAGCAAGATGAGGATGATCAAGGTCTTGTATAAAGCCAGTTTGGTCTTGCGAGAAAGAGCTCTGCTACTCAATTTCCTTGTGAGCCCGAACAAATTGCGTTTGGCAAGAGTTAATCTACGTACATCTTATTTCCGTTCCGTAGACGAAGTCTTTAACTACCTCCAAGTTATAGCTGCCAATTGTGACACTTTGGCCAAGTTATCGATGTTGAAAGTCTTTATTTGATGACAGCATATACTGCCCCATTTACCTTGAGACCAATTTTAGTCGCTTCCGCTTCGATAGCTGGGAATGCCTCATTGACGTCTCGCTGTCTTCGTCCAATAACGTCGATGTCATTTGGGTCAAGCAATTGGGAAGACTTTTAAAAAATTGTTCCCATTCGATTGGCCAGTGAGTTTTGTACGATTCTCTCTAAAGCGATGTTGAAAAGTCACACGACAGCGCCTTGCCTTTAATCTTTTTTGACATTAAAAATTTCGGTTCATTCCTTAGCGACCTTAATGGAGCATCGAGTATTCTCCATTGTCATCCTGCACAACCTGACAGGGATTCCAAAATTAAATATGACATTATGCACCTCGTCCCTTGCACGCTGTCATATGCGGCTTTAAAGTCGATAAACAGACGGTGGGTGTCGATCTGGAATTCCAGGGTCTTTTCCTAGATCTTCCGTATTGTGAACATTTGATCGATGGTGGACTTCCCTGGCCTGAAATCACCCTGGTCCATATTGACCTATCCGGCTGCTCATGATCAGTTTCAAGCGATTATACAAAACTCGATGGCCCGACATCAGTAAAGAAAATAAACTGGCATACATCAACAAAGAAGAAAAGCCAAAACCGGCTTCAATTTTGGAAGCTATTGTAAATTTCGCCACAATGGATCCAAACGTCATACACCAAGAGAACCAAGAGGAACTAAACGCGGAAAAACTTCGATTAAAAATCAAAAAAGGTTGAGAAGACCAGCTCCATATAAACAAACAGAAGTTGTTGTAAACGATGAGCAGCGATACGGGACAAAAGGCAAACTTTGACAAATAACAGAGCAAGCAACGAAACGAAGACTATGAACATTGCAGAAAAGAACTGCAAAAATCAGGCTTCAAGACAATATAAGAAAAGCAGCAAGCTTATATAAGACAATGAGGAGAAGGAACACAAGAGATTCAATCGTCGAAATACATCATTAAGGGGGGACAAATACCCGGGTAATACCATTCCTTCGGCTGTCGAGGACGAAAAGGAAGCGGTCGATTTTTCAGAAGACGAATTTAGGGAAGAAGTTAGAGAACAGAACCTGTGTCTGGTTCCAATACCCTAAGAGGTATGAACGACAGTCGGAAATCTAAAAAATGATGACCAGCGATGGAAAGCCTAACCAATGGAGGGCGAGCTTCCTTGTTTCACCGTATAAAGGCATATGAAGACAGGAGAAATTTCAACAACTACCGATCGTTGAATAAATTTTAGCCACGGAAACATGAAATAGTTCTCGATAGTCGCCAACGCAATGTCATTTAACTCCATGGAACTCAGAGAGGCTTTGTGGAAGCCAGTTTGACGCATGGCACGACTAAGGGATAACGCTGGAGAAACATCACGACGCTTCGAGAGATTTAGAAAACGTCTCCATCAACTCTTGAAATAAGCTTTTGATAGATTGTTCAGATACCTTATATGGACGGCGTTAACATGTGAAATGTACCAAAGACGTATTAAAGACAGATACGCGATATTTACGTTACGATTTAGATTTAAACGAAAAGCACACAGCCGTAATAATCTGGAAAATCGAAGTTGAAACTGGAGTTCCCTCAGGCGGTGTACAAATTCCGTTGCTTTTAAACTGCGCGATTCCCATTGATGAGTCCGCACCAACTTTTCTGTGATTCCGTCCTTTAGCCAACAAACCAAATGTAGAGGAAATTTCCTGTTTTGTCACATTCGACGAAGGTTAGGTAAAGTTAGATTCGGATAAAGTGGCGGCTGTTGGAAAAAAAGACCAATCCAGTTAGACCTGTTAGCCCGTTGTGATACCACATGGATCTATGATCCTCCTACTCACCAAAACCATTTTAAGCTTTTGACAAAGCGTAGGAGACTTTCAACGTCTGTGTTGCTTAGATCGCTTAAGTCGTTGAAGATGAAAGCTCCTAAATGCAGTTTTTTTTTTTTGGGAGAGAACTGGACATATAAGTTAGCACACGTTTGCGGTAAATGCGATCGCAATTTAATGTGAACAAGTGTATTGGGAGTAAACAAATTAGTTTACTTGGCCACCTGCATCTATAACAACCGCTAGTTCGTCTGATTACGGTTTGGGGTAGGCGAGTTGTTTGCTCCGGAACACTTGGCCAACTGCATCTGCATTGACCACTATTCGTTTGGATGGAAAGTTTAGGCGATCTGTTGTGCTGGTGTATTTTAATGATCTCAAGTTAGTCTTGTGTTGATCGCGACAATCACAGGTCTTGATAGAAGACAAAGCGGTGAATTATTAGAAAGAAAAGAAATTGAATAAATGAAAGTAATTGTTTAAACAGAGAAAATAAGTTGTTTAATTTATACAAAGAAGATAGGGGATTGTTTCCTGTTGCATGTTGATGGTGCTGAGATGTTTCCTGTTTAGAAGGATCAAACTCTAAGAGCGATTCGGATCCAGTTTAGGTCAGATTTGTTTAGTTGCTAGATATGTTTTTCTTCACGTTTTTCTTCAGCCACGACAAGGCTTCCTTAAATGCCATAATTTCCGCCTGGAACACGTGATTAGATTAAGCTTATCAGCGAAAACACCGCCACTGTCAGTCTTTGAACCATCCGTGTAAATATGGATCGATTCGCCGTCCATTAAAGCATTCTCCTCCCAGAAGTATCTAGACTAGATGGAATGCTTACATGGAAGTTTATGTCAAACCAATGTATGGGGATGGTGTAGTCAATGTTTCCTCGAAAGATTCCTATTTCTTTTAGAATGTTAGCGTGGCCAAAAGATTTGTTTCTTCCACTGTGAAGTAACTTTGAGGCGAATAGCCTGCATTAGCAGCTACTTGTCTGCTGAAAATGTCAAGAGGTGTCAGGTAAAACAACATCCAATCCAATGCAGCGGAGGGAGTTGTGCGTTTGATTAGTTTCATGTGGTTGACGGCTTTGTCTAAGGCCGTCCACCAGACAACCACCCCGGATGTGAGTATCGGTCTTACGACTGAGACATATAACCAATGGGCAATATGAGGCTTTTTTGCAAGAGAACAAAGCTATTGAGGCTTACCTTACTCTTTCTTGAATATTTGGTTTCCAGTTCAGTTTTTTGTCGAAGAACGGAGAGTCTATAGTCGGAGTTATAATTCCTGCAAAAGAGGACAAGATCGGTTTTATGGGATTGTTAGTATGTTAAGATTATACTGCAGAAGCTCTTTAATAGTGTAAAGATGCTTTCCCGAAACGGCTATAGGAACATCATCCGCATACGCAATCACCCTGTAACCTCCCGCTTCCAGGTATACCCACAGTTCGTTGACCACTAAGTTCCAGAGAAGGGTTGAGAGGACACCGCCTTACGGCGTACCTCTGCCAACGCATCTTTTAACAGAAGATTCACCCAGTTTGGAGTTTATTATCCTGCTCTTTAGCATTAGACTTATCAGTTCACCAAGTGAGTCGTCTACTTTTAAATTTGACCGCACAGTCGTGTTTGTATATCTTCTATAGTGTAGTGGCTAGTTAATAAATGTAGAGCCGTTTCCACCGACTTTCCTTTGCAGTAGGCGTGTCTAGGATTAAGACTATATCGTATATGTATATCAATCAATAGTTCTAGAGATTTCAGAAGGAAAGATGATACACTAATAGGTCTGAGGTGCTTTGAGGAGGCATGAGAGCATTTCCCTGTTTTGGAAATGAAGACTTCATTTACATCTTTCCATGACGAAGGTCGGCGAAAAATTCAGATCAAAAAGCAATAGAAGCTGAAACGAAGCTGGGTTCTAAAGAAGAGGCCAAATACAGCCCTTACCTCTACATTTTCTGTTCGGTTTTCGTGTCCTTGCCAAATATTTTCTACATTTTGGCATAACTTATAAATGTAAGTTTTGAACAAAAACATCTCCGTGCGATCTTGTGAGTCCTTCTCTGCTTTTTTCTAGTTCCTTCTGAGAATCTTTAAGGCACAGAGTTCACGACCAGCTTTCTTCGGTTTTTACAGCGCTACTTTGTATTCTACTTGCTTCACTGCACGCACAATTTTGAATTCTTTAATAAGAGTGAAACCCAGCAGGGCCAAGTGGCAGAAGGCTAGGCGACAGTTTGGAAAATACGAGATCGGCAATCGTTCTGACGGTTCTTGGCGAATGCTAAATCTCCTACAACAAATGCCGCAGTTGAATATAAAGACCTCACAAGTGTCAAGATAATGATACCTATATAGCTTTTTGCAGATACATTTGAGCCTCTGCCCAATTATCAAGGCTTCTTCCACGGTCACGGTGGCTGTGGTTTAAACCTCTAACGCAGAGAGGGTGCACCTGCTGGTCTCACCTGATGTACAGTTGCAACAAGTACTGGGTGCTGAGACCCTAAGATCTGTAAGAGGTTTTAGGTAGGGCTTTACTCATGCCAAGGGTAGAACTGTGCCCTCAACACAGTTCCGCATTGGTATTATCTAATGTAGGTAAGCGTTGGCAAGGCGTAACCTTTCCCCCATAGATGCATCGGCATCCCGTGATACATAATATGTGTCTACGCAAATCATAAGACGATCTGAAGATATATAGTCAAGATGTTATGACAATGACATGCATTCTTACCATCGTCTTGTCCACTATCATATTTTTTGACAGCAAATTCCTTCTAAACACAATCTGACGAGGAAATTTTTTATTCCGTCCCACATTGCAACGTACATCGCGGAGCGTTAACCTCAAAATGGAATTCAGACACTTCAAACATCGTCTACACACTTAAAACCACAAAAACTCTAAATGCATATTCTATCTATCGATCAACTCTTGAACTACAGTCGGAATTGCTTAGGCTTACAGCAGAAATAACAAATGTCCATCGAATGCATTTATGCACTTGACGGAGATTTTAAGTGGCACATCGACGCTAGCCAATTGAGCGTATCTATGAATCTAAAGACCTTTGAAACGTTTCGTTTCTTAATTACAAATTAATTGCGAGTAATAACTTTGAATAAGCCAGCTTTCGACAGATTGAGTGGGTTAAGAGGTTTATTTGCGTATCAATCGCAACTGCATGCATGAGTTCCAATTTATCTCAACTTTTCATTGAATCAGTTTCTATTCATTAAGTCGAATAGAAACAAGAAAACATTCGAATTATATGAAAGATGCTATATTTATTCCATAAAAAGGGGTAACGTAAAAAAAACCCAGCGTCGACAATTATTGACTTAAACCCCTGGGGATTCAAAAATAATCGATTTCCTGTTTAAATCAGGCCTACAAATCCGTTCTTAAGTCACCTTCTTTAATACTATATACGAGTATGTACCTTCGATTGTGTGAACATATGTCACTTGTTCATAAATCATGTATAGGGGATTTCATCGATTCGTTTTTATCGTGTCTAACATTTTCATTGTTAAGTGTCAGACATGCATTAGATAATCTAATTGAAAGTAGCTTTTGGACATGATAAACTGAAAGTCACACGTGGAAGCCGCCTTAATCTGATCTAACTTCGGTAATAAGATACGTTTGTACATACGAGTATATGCTCCAAACACCGAAATGAGGATTTTGGTCAAAACGACTTACGATTCGCATGACGCAGAAAAAAATTTGATTCAAGTTGAGTGGTTGGTTCCGCGAACTTTGCGCTTTAGCTCTTATCATATTGAGTCATTCAAAACTTTAGATTACGGATACCTGTGTGTGTTACTCGTTCATGGTTATGTCATAATATGTCGATTGTCTCATATGTGCCACATTTTATAGAAGCGTGGCAGTTTACTCGAGTTCGATGTTTTGCAAATTTTCGTTCGTTTCCAAAGTCCGTGTTTTCGTGTAACATAATAAAACTGCGAAATTTAGGGCCTTAGAGAGGGTATTCTTAGCTGTTATCTACATCGAGAGGTTTCAATTTTCTTAACAACATAAATAAGTCATCACCATTATCAAGCAGCTTGCAGAAATAATTCTTTTATATTTAAAGTGTGCGCATACATTCTTATCCCCGGAGGCTTTAGGTGAAGTCCAAGTTGTTT
This sequence comes from Volucella inflata, assembly GCA_928272305.1. Classification (NCBI taxonomy): domain Eukaryota; kingdom Metazoa; phylum Arthropoda; class Insecta; order Diptera; family Syrphidae; genus Volucella; species Volucella inflata. The sequence continues at coordinate 78,817,242 of OV743719.1, forward strand.
CCATTTATTTTTACCAACAGCACCACCTTGTATGACACTCGTGTCACTGCATTCATTAAAGAATTCAAATGCGGTTCATCCCAATGACGCTACTAATGCAAAATTCTGCGGCAAAACTTGTACTGCTGCTTCAGGAGGTTTTGAAAGACTCTGTCATAAAGTCAGTTGATTATGGTCACAATCATTTTACGAAGAACTTCATGTTTGGAATGGAAGATGATAAGTCGACCATGATCCAGTGCAAATTATAATAACAAGGACAAGATCTACGTCACGTTCATATATATTTCCAGAAGGTCGTGAAAATAATCGTAACATTCGCAAGCATGATTACTTTTGTGGGAGAACATGACTGCATATCAATCTTATTTTGGCAAATCAAGTCTTAGATGCGGATCAGGGATCTATGACTCACCAACTATTATTTTCTATTCCCTAAACTGCATTCGTTAATTTACCACTCGTGCTGAGAAAGATCAGTCACAAAAAGTCGATTCACTGTCAGCCTGCAAACAGTGCAAGATTTTTTAGTATTCATAATCTCTCGCTATCAGAAAAAATATATCCCATGAGAAAGCTGCTCGGCCCCCGAAGATGCTGCATTTAAGCCGCCGAAAATTCGCTCATTTTCTCAAGATATTTGAAGATATTCAACGGATCGGAAGTGTGAGGTAAAAGCCTTCAGAAAGGTCAAAGAGGCAAAGTACCTGCAAAACTATTAAGCCTCACTTCTCTAAAGCCTTTCAGGAAAGTTCTTAAGGAAAAGATCGTGATGAAGTTAATTTATAAAAGCTGCATAGATGGCTGATTTCTTCAGAACAGTGATGATCTAGTTAATGGTAGCTTTCTAAACGTCCATATTCAGGACAGCTCTTGATTACCTATAAACACAAAAACGTAACTACATTTTAAACATATTAAACATTAAGCACATTAAACAAAAATTTAAGTGAAAAATGTTTAATCATTTCCATAATAATAAACCTAAGCTTGAAATTTCAAAATTAATCCTTTCAAATGTATCAACGCACATATCGAAAAATTAAGAATATGTAAAATATGTAGTTGCTCTGAACCATTGCAAAGCTTTGCGTTTCAGCCCATAACATCTCTTCAGATAATAGAAGCTACTGGTTCGCTAAAGAATTCGAAATCGTGTGGAGCTGATGGAATTTTTAATATTTTCGTGAAAAAAATTGCATGTTTCGTAGTGAATATCCTGGCAGTTATTTTTAATCGTTGCGTGTTTGCTAGGGTAATTCCAAATGCCCTCAAATGTGCAGATATTGTGCCTCTGTTCAAAAAAGGTTCGGCTGTTCAAATGTGTAACTACAGGCCCATTTCACTTCCTCCAGTTTTCAGTAAAATATTTGAAAAAATTATGAAAAATAGAATAGTGAGTTACTTAAATAAAACTGAGTTTTTTTAGTCCAATTCAATTTGGCTTTCACAAAGGTAAAACAACTGAAGATGCACTACTACAGTTTTGTTCCAAGGTAATGTCCCACCTAGATTTTAACAGCTGGTTTATTTATCGTTTTTACCAAAGCTTTCGATATGGTCAACCACACTGAGAAAACTGGAAAAAGCTGGTTTTCGTGCATTCATGCTTGATTGGTTTAGGTCGTACCTTGGAAATAGGTCACAAAGGGTGAAATTGAATGATATTAGGAGCGAAATTATGTTCTTTAATTTGGGCGTGCCCCAAGGCTCTGTCTTGGGAACAATTTTGTTTTTAATTTTCATTAACTCACTGTTCTCATTCAATTTTAAAGGTGCACATACTGCTTTTGCTGATGATATAGGATTAACGTATGGGTTGAATAGTCCTCTTGATCTAGTCTCTCTCTAACATAAATTGGGACCTTAACTTGTTAACGAATTGGTTTGCTGAACATAAGTTGGTGATTAGTCCCAAAACTAAAATAAGGTTTTTTAATCTTTCAATTCTACCCAATTTTGAACCTAATTTTTTTTTCCACGCACCAGAGTGCCTGAGATACAAAATGTATAACTGCTCCTGCTCGTCTGATTTTTCTTTTCCTACTTTTAACAGCAGGCTATGCTGCAGTGATAAGTGTTTCTTGATTGAAAAAATAGATGAATTTATATACCTGGGACTCACCATCGACTCTAGAATGAGTTTCTCGAATCACACTCGAATCCGTACGTAATTTTTATTCTATATCGTCTTATCGATTGTTTAATAAACTTCCGCAGTCAATAAGGGCACCATCAATGCTTGGAATGTTCCTAAAACATGCAAAATCTTGGCTTTTCAATTTTAACTATGCTGGTTGGGAAGCAATTCTTTCTAATATTCTGATGTAATTTTGCTTCAGATTTAGTTTTAATTCAAGATTTTTGCTTTATATAGATTTGTTAATTTTTTTCCTTTCTCTTGCTTATCTAGTGTCTAAATAGGTAAATCGAATGAATTTGTTTATATATATAATTCCATAGATTTTAATTAATTTAATTTGTGAATTACTCTCTGAAGTGGCGTTCAACACTATTTTGTTACTTTTGTATAAAAATAAAGAATGTCACCAATATTTCTTATATTTTTTATATTTACAACTTTTGTACTATGCATTGAGAAGCATATGTTTTTTTATGAATAAAAATGAATCTAAAATCTAAAATCTAAAAAAAAAACATTTTGTTATACGAGGGCGGGTCAATAAGTCCGTGACTTTTTGAATTTCTGACCTCTTTACTGAAACAGCAACACTGCTCCTGTCAACAGGCATCTGTCAGTTGACTCCTGTCAAAATTTAAACTTGCTGCGTCAGTTAGTTTGTGTTTGACAGCTATTTTTATCAGACTACTCACTAATTTGAGGAGAAAATGGAAAAAAGTGAATTTCGTGTGCTTACTCGTATTAAGCATTATTTCTTGCGAAAAAAAATCATTACCGAGACCAAGGCTAAGCTTGATAAATACTATGGGGACTCTGCACCATCGATTTCAATGGTAAAAAAGTGGTTTACTGAATTTCGTTGTGGCCGTACAAGCACTGAAGATGCCGAACGTCCTGGACGCCCAGTTGAGGTCTCTACACCCGAAACAATCGAAAAAATTCACGATATGGTGTTGGCCGACCGAAGATTGAAAGTGCGAGAGATTGTGGAAGCCGATCCCTACGGCTCGCATGGCTCAGTGGTTTCAATTTTGAATGATCACTTGGGCATGAGAAAGCTTTCCGCAAGATGGGTGCCGCGTTTGCTCACAGTCGACCACAAACACATGTGCAGTTGCCATGGCAAAAATCCATGAAATGGGCTATGAATTGCTCCCTCATCCACCCTATTCTCCAGATTTGGCTCCGAGCGACTACTTCTTGTTCCCAAACCTGAAGAAATGGCTTGGTGGAAAAAGATTTGACTCCAATGATGAAGTCATCTCGCAAACAAAGGCCTATTTTGAGGACCTCGACAAATCATTTTTTTTTGGAAGGGATAAAAAAATTGGAGAAGCGTTGGACAAAGTGTATAGAGCTCAAGGGAGACCACGTTGAAAAATAAAATTATTTTTTTATCAAAAAATCTGTGTTTTAATCCAAAAGTCACGGACTTATGTACGTTTTGGTGTCACTAGGGCGACGACTTGTGACTACTGACAGTATCATGGCCATGTAAGTTTCATCACTTTTGACAATAAGAGATTCTGTGGTCCGTGGTCTGAGGTTATTGTTAGAGAAGGCATTCCAAGCAAACCAAAAACTTACACTTGGACTTCAGCCGAACTTCCTTAACAGATAAAATAACGCAAATTCGTGCCCCGCAATCTGTCATCATGAAGGAGTTTTAACTCTTTTGATAAAAATTCAATGTTAGATCAGGTTCGTGTTTGAGTCTATCACAATGAAATAAGAACCAACCTAACACCCATATTTCCGCAGAACGATATTCTCCTCCCGTTCATACCTAATCATAACTCCACAGTATCTGCAACTTCAACCAAATTAATTCCAACCATAGAAGAAAGATTATCGGATACGGATTCCGAGTATTTGTTAACAAAGATATCACATACTTCGTGATGTACGAGTATAGTCGAACGGCACATGTGAAGCCGCGGGCATATTTGTTCGAACAGATTGACGGCGCTGAACAACTCTTCATTGAATCTTCTCCATTTTAAATCCATTCTTCACATCATGGTGAACAAACGAAGGCAGGTAATATTTCTTACAGAACTACAAAGGACTGAGTAAGAATTCTGCATCCAAAAGCAAGATGACTTGTTTCTCTTTATGAGCCTTTGCTCCCCTCTGGAGATCCCATGCTCATTTGTGAACATTAAAGCAAGGGTCTTGTTTATCCTTGTAACAAAATCGGTGAGCTCAAATCTGTTGGACAAACGTTACAAGAAATGAGTGTCAAGATTCTCTATTACCATCTTAATACCATTTAAGGGATGTATGTTTGGTTGAGAAAATCCTGGAAACAATCTTTAGAAATGTCAGCCTTATTTTCTGAGATTATTGGCGAATTTATCCTTGATGTAATCTGCCATCAGGCGTTCATTCACATATCTCTAGATATGTATGCGAAGCTCTAGACTTCTTCCCGCAGTCTCCCGCTGACATTTTACTCTACTACATGACCGTCCGTACTTTTGAAGCGATTTTTTTACTACAGAGAATAAAGATGCAACTGCCCAGTTACACAGCGACCGGCACTCTAAAAAGTAGTAGATTGACGAGTAATTACTTCTGTGTAGGAAATTCGCAATATCGACGTTATCCTTTTAGCAATGGTCGAAGAAGGTGGTATCACCCATTACTAGCACATCTTGTGTAGTTTGTTATTGTTATAAAACGCATTCTGCAGCCTTTGCAGCTAAACTGACACCGCATCATTGCAACAATACCAGACACTTTTCGAAGACGTTCCAGGTTCCGAGAATTCCGCATTAAAAAAGGAAGCTCAGAACCTTGAACAAACATTAGCAATAACTTTTTCACGATCCTACTGTTCGAAATGATTAATCGACCTTTTTCCAAGCATCGTGATCGGTTTTGTGCAACAAGGATTAGAACTAAATGGTATCTGTGCCTGTCTTGCTTAACCAACTGGACTGTTAAGAGCATATACATAATTGGCTACGAAAGTTTAAACCTTCGGCTTTATTTCAGTATCAAGGTATTAAACAGTCTTAAGAACTACCGCCCTAGCCTAACCTCTAGAGGTAGACCCCATTGTGAGAGGGTTTCAATGACTGTGATTTTATTTTACATCGCCAGCTCCTTGACTCATTCCTTTTACGAACACCATAAATTCGAGAATTGTAAGAACTTGCAGCGCATCTCCCAACTAGATGGTTAAGCAGCACAAGGTCCCACTGTCCTGGGTTCAGGAAACGTCGCTAATAAATTGTATTAGAATGCAATCCCAAGACAGTCACCACTACCGAGATTTTAATGATCTCTTCTCTATAAAGATTGCGACCTTGACAAATTGATCAAAAAATGTACTTGGTTCCAAGAGCAACTGGTGCATGGTTCTCCTAAGCTCTTCCACAAGTACATATCACAATGAATTTGCAACTGGTCTAAACACAAGCAACAAATCTGACTCTAACCTTGTTTTAATCTGCAAAAACAAGTGATTTTGCTATGACGTGTTTATCCATAGAAGTGCCACATTCCGTCACTACTCATAAGACTGATAAAAACGTACGCAAACGTGCTTAACTATTGAACAAACATAAAAACTCGATAAACCTTTGGAAATAAAAACTCCACAATAGCTATTTATGGATGTACAAGAAGGTATATCTATCCCAAGATGTTAGTTAAGAGTCACCGCTCCAGAGTGCATCCAATGTTGTTTCCTTTATTCGGATCCATCCACATATGTGTCTTAATTACAAAAAGCGATTTACGATTCTCTTTCCCAGGATCTACACAGCTTACCAAGACCACATGCGAGAAACGCAATATAAGGAACACATTCTCTACCATTCAATGGCAGATACAGAACCAACGCGACGAAGGCATCTCTTGCGCATCTCTATAAATGCAAAATGCTATTCATAGGGAATTTACTCGTAAAATTTCTGCCTTTTAACTGCAGCTTGCATAGAGTCTGCACTTGAAACGAACGCCTGACAGTGTAACATGGTTCTAACTCACATTGAATAGGAATTCTTCACTTCTAGGTTGTACTCTCGCAGTTGTATTCATATTCAGTGCCAGTCATCCGCTGGCTAATTAATTTATTTGCATTCACAATGTGTGACCCCCCTTTTCCTTACCAAGAACTGGAACGCAGAACGTTCCTGGTTCTGTTACGTTGACGGTCGGTGGTGCGGATTCGTAACGATGGGATGTAAAACGGTTTTATTAAATCAATTTGATTGGTGGTGTTAAAAGATCCAACATACCCAACTACACATGTTTTCTCTACACATAGATATCTACTGATTCTAGATCTTTTTTTTTTATAAATAAGTTAACATCCAATCGATCTTCACTCGAACGCAAACGATCAGTTTGTTGACCTTTTGATTTTTGAAAATTCCTATTTCATGATGCTTCGGGGATTCGGTTACGGGTAACTGGGTTACACGTTTCTTCTTGAGTGAGCAAATTTTGGAGGTTTCTGCAAAAATGGTGAATTCGAAACTTTAACAGGCATTTCCGGCGTGGTTGTTGGATCGTTCCCTCTATTTTGCCGATTGAACTAAAGCGATGACCTTGATAAATGGTGTTTGTCTCGGCTCAAGTGACAGATAAGCGCTTGTGTGCCACAAGCTTACCATTTGCGGCCTTAACTATTCAACAAGTTGTTTGATATTATCGACGGTGAAAACATCTTCGAAAGATATTCATAAATAGGTGAGCCGGCAAATTTATCTCAATATCGCATGCATTGAAAAGATTTACTTCAGTACGACATGATTTATATAAATGTTATTACTTGACTTGGTTTATGACATACAGATTTTACGGTACAGCAAAGTGACATGTATAGGTTCCGAGAGAAAAACATTGAAAATTTGAACAGAAAAAAGAAGATAACAACTTGTTTGCCTCGTAAATCATTCCCTGTTTTGAAAAAAGCTTGTCAGACGGGAATCATAAAGCAAGTGAAATTTATCATATTTCAAATGGTTCTGACTTATGAGTATTTGACAGGAAGCCCATAAATAAGTGTCTTAATAGGAACAGAATAGTATGAGTACTCGTATAGACAAATGAAAAAGGAAATTCGCATGGTTTATTTGTGAAATCGCCTAAACACCACAATTGACCGTTTCAATTGGATTTTTGTTGATCCGAAACTAAATCGAAGTCTCCGGATATGAAAGCTTAACATGGCGAACATTTTTGAGCAGAATATAACTCTGAGGCTTTGATGAGTTGTCGAAAGGCGACGAATGCATATTTGCCTGAGCTACACTAAAGTATCGCAAGCGAAAATACACTCCCCCGGTGTAATTCATCAATCGAAACTGGGCATTTTGTAATCATAAAGTTTTAGTTTACTGACTTATCCGGCTGACAAAACTTGGAGCTATCTGACATCCTTTATTATTTGGCTGATCGGAGAACTGCTATTATCCATTGTGTGATGTGAACGATCCAATATACTTCCGATTATACATACCTTTTTGTATTTCACAGATAGTCCACAGATCGGTAACATTTTCTTTTTTCTGAAGTAAAATTGTTGTCCCCGAAATCATGTTTAACCATACGAAATCTTTGCTGTGTCGAATACATATCTGTTTTTAATGAAGGCTACGACTATTAATTTGACCGTTAAGGCACAAGAAAAAAAACTGCACCAAATAAAATGTTCCCGCTCTTTTTGGGATACCCTTAAATAGAGCCCTTATCAGGATCCAGAGCAAAAGGCTGATTGAGAAAGCAGGTTCGAGCCCCAAAAAAAACTCCCGCCTGAGACTTATCAGGAAAGTTAATCTCGTATTACTCGACTTTTTAACATTAAATCCAAACAGGACTAAGGGGATTCCAGCCTAATGATGACCGCATTCAGATTAGCTTTGTTTACTCGAACGAATTTGAAAATGGTGAGAGGGTTAGACAAGGCCTTAAGCACAGTGTTGGTTTCCACTAATTCCGCTTCAAAATATATTTCATTGCCATCAACGTTTTGTATAAAAATAGAAAGACAGACGCAAGTTTTGTAACGAGGAGTGAAATCTTAAGTTGTCGTCATTTAAAACTTGCAATACGTTTCCTTCTTTCTTTCGCAACAAAATTGCATCAGACGACATGTCCATGAGACCAGAGTTAAAAGATGATCGGGGCAAGGTCATCAAACGTGCGTATTTTCTTTTAAACAGAAGAATTGTTAGGGATATCAAGAGGAGGGAAATTTATCAGTGCGTCCTTTTGAGGCATATACGAGTAGTATCTAAATAATTATTTTTTTTGTATTTAATGCATGCTTATTTGCGCACCATTGCACACAGAACGCGCGAATGGAAGTTAGGAAAGGAAAAAAGCAAATGGAGATGTACGTTGGTCTTAAATCTTTGCAAATTGTAATGGCTAGGAATTTAAGAGCTCGGCAGGAAAGAATTACGATATTGGCATCTAAAAATAGGCTTGATGAGCATTCATAGCGAGAGGGGTGTTACGGTTAAAGGTTTTAGGGGGCGGAATACTACTAGCACTTTGGGTGGTAAGAAGAGCAATAGAACAATCTGAGATAGGAGACATAAAGCGGTGTTCAAGGGTTTCAATTTACTGTGTAATACGGGTGAGTTTTATCGCACGATTTTGGAGCAATCTACCAAGTACAAATATGTCTTAGGGACACCTTTCGGTGAGGCATGCTATAATTAAGAAGTTTTTGTGTTTCGAGGTATTCCATGGGCTGACGGTGTATCAGAGTTTCCATCCCCTAGGAAAGAGGACACGCAATCGCAATGAGCGAGGAGGAAGAAGAAGATTTGCCTTTTTTGGAAACGGACTGGACAAATGCTGTTTTCCATCTGCTCGCAAAGTGTCTCGAAGAGCGAGATTGATGAAAAAGCTTGCAGAGTGGAAGAAAACCTCTTCAGAAGAAGGGAAGATGAATTTTTGCACTCGTATACGAAAGTAAATTGGTCCGATTGAAGATTTGACACACTCAAGAATAGGCAGACACAAAACATAATCTGAAAGTGTTGAGCTGGCTGCAAAATGTGCAACAAGCATATTGGATTTGTTGAAATCGCTGACTTGAGCGCAGGGATGGAGGATGTGGCAGAATTGTTAATATTATTGAAGAACGACCAAAAATTGTACGACCTTTGGGACATTGTATATTTTTTGCTTCAACTTTTGGTCCTATTGAAATTGTACACGCTTAAGAAAGGAGTTGCAATCGTTCCTGGTACGTTTGAAAATTTTTCGGGTTTCCACCGTCCTCTGTCAGGTTGGTCTTGTAGGTTCGAGAAAACATTTCTCTAACCCTGAGAGCCTCTTTACAGCTGGAATTATACCAGGACGTTTCTTGTTCTGATACTCAAAATCCAAATAGAAATGGGTTATCAAAACCCTCATTACACGTTGTTATCGAGGAAACGTAACGACCAGTTGCAGTTTCTAAGAAACTGTTTAGCCCACTCCAATTAGTTTTCGGGTATTGCCATACGGTTATTTTAGGAATATTTTCTCCAACTGTGTGATCGGTGTACAAGATATCAGCTGATATGACAGTGGTCAGACGAGCCTATCACATCGAACTTGTTCTTATCACAGTAAGAAGGTAAAAACAAGTCCAGAGTATTTGCGGTATGACTATCAACGCCTGGTTTTTAGGTTGGCTCATTTTCAAGCTGGGATAAGTTGCTTTCCGCAGCGAAAATCTCAACACACCGCCCTTTGGGTGTTGTCTGTCCATAAATATGGGAAAAGGAGTTAAGCATTTCCAGTCAGAGTTGTTTGAATCCTGGGTTTTACTATTCAAAGCTACTGCAGATCGCTCGAGATGGAAACACTCTCGGCTGGTCAAAGTCCCCGAAAGGCCTAATCAGCAAGGAAGCACTGAGTTGAGAGCAAGGGCTCTTTGTTCAATTCTTGGGGCTCACTTTCCAGCTAACCTGATCAGAGCCGACTCACACCCAACTTCTATTACCAAAGCTGCAAGTGAGCCATTTAATACAACACGCTGTAGGCTTTATCTATCTCAGTTATGGGGACGGATTTGATCAGCAAATACAGTGTTACTCCCTTTATATTACTTGGCACCGATAACAGACATCAAGTTATGCTAAAAAAAAAGGTATAGACCAGCTGTTGTCTATTTCGGAACTCTTAGCAAATATTCATACAAAAAAGATGATGATCGCCGAGGTTTTTTGACTAATCAGTGTGATTCCCTGCATGCATTATTCACTCAGATACGTGAAAAATCTTGAGATGATGGGCTTCAAAATCTTACAAGTAGAATAGAACATGACGTCGACAAAAAGGAGTATGCTCTGAGCATTCCCATCGACACTGAGAGTGTATTCGAGCAAGTTTTGCCATCTCGAAGGGCGGCGTTTTGTTTTCACTGATATTCTGCATTTTGGTCGAAAGGGGATCTGACACGTATGCAGGTGATACGACTGCATTGTATGTTGAATCAAATCTAGCGAATGTTTGTTCTAAAGCGCAGGCAGTCCGAGACGTGATTGATATTTTGATATTTATAAAATGAGCTGCTCTTTTGAAACCATCTTTCCTTGAAAAAGAACTGGTCTTTGGTGATAACCTCGCGCAATGATGGTTTTCGGCTCTGATCTTAAGCACATACCGTTTGATACAACGACACAAGAGATCCTGTTGCTACAAGAGCAGGAAGTCATTTTCACAGATGACTCCTTAGATGAGCTAAAATGTTCCCTGGAGGACAGCAACATTAGATCTCGTTTTTTATTGGAAAACTAGTGTCAAGCACAAATATACACTAAAGTGAGGGCAATCAATTATATTGCGAAAAATCACTAAAAAGGAAGAGAGAGTGGGATCTGCGTCTTAAGGTTAAGAACTACTAAGTACACCAACCACCTGCAAGCCTGCAAGACTACAAGTCTTATTAGTGCTCTAGGTCACAGTGGAATCGCGGGAAATGAGGTTGTCAACGAGCTTGCGACGCAAACCTCAGAAAGGTTAAGATAGCTATATAATACCCGAACCTGCATTAGGACTAATGGAGTGCTTGGGTCAAAACCTGCAGAAGGCATGCCTCTTCAGGGTGCCAACATCGGCATATTGGCATCGACGCACTTCGCTTTTGTTAGAAACCTAAGCGTGCTAGGCATAAATGATATCCTGCAGGTACTCCACGTTGATGTGATGCGACCTGATACTGAAGGCACTTACTGGTTAAAGTGTTTAGTTTTCTAAAGGCTACGAAATTTTAGTAAAAGGAGCATACAAGAATGCTTTGTCTAACAGAACAAAATCTGAAAAATACTGGATCGCCTTCCTAACATACTCGTATATGTATCTTGCGATCGGAATCTGCAGAGTTGGGACAATGCTAACTTACAGAAAAAACAACGGTGATGGTGAATGACACCAAGTTACGCAGTCGTTATGGGCAGACCAATCTGATCCCAATGGTTATACGGTCAGCGCCATCGTGACTTAGTGCATTTACCGATTATCCCGAATTTGAATCCACAAATCTATTACAACTTAGGTTCCAGCCGAAACTCATAAAAAAAGACTTAGCCTCACTAACGACCTGATCAAAAGTAGAGCACGTTATTCAACATTAAACTAGTAACTGTGTGCACACACGAGTAGCTGCCCCTATTTTCTGTCAACTATCTTTCCAATTAGTAACAACAACACGTTAGGAAATACCAACATACTGCGTGCCGATTATCAAAAGTGTATTTTCCACGCATCACAAGACTGCACTACAGCTGTTATCATTGCGAAGACAGGAGGTTTATACGAAGATAGCTAGATAGTAACTAAACAAAAACTCTATCGCAAAGTTTCTTGTCTATCGGAAAAACCAGATTGCCATGTGGAAGCGAATTTAAGCAGATATTCGACGTAGCACAGCAGGCATATGGATAACATCTCGAAGGCTGATTAAACTTTTAAATACCTCATTGATCGGATACTCAAATGAAACTCTGAAATTGTCCCAAAATCCTTCCCAATGAAATGATCATTGCACTGGAGAACATTTGTTCAACTCAATCAACAATCGTACCCCAATTTCATTACAAAAACAAATAATTCACGGCTGTAACTTGTATCTATCTGATAAGACTAAATCAACATAGAATTTGCAAAGATAGGCACAAGCAAGTATCTACAAACGAATATAAGCACTTGTACGCCCAACCTTCGGATAAGAATCACTTGATTCCAATCAAATCAGAAGTTAGAAAGTTTCGCAAAAAACCACTTCGTAGCCCACGCATAAAATTCCAAGTAAACAAGATCTTAGTTCTAATTCCCTCCCAAGTATTTCTAATTGCAATGGAATCCCGTACTTACCGGCTTCTTAGCTGCAAGTGGTTTGTTGATTAAATTCAAGTGTGGCTCAAAGTCTTGGCCGAATTTCTTCTCGAACGAATGGTTCTCAGCCGTCTGTGGGCAATCGTTCTGGACCAGCTCCCAGATGTCTTCCGGAATGTAGAAACTCAAGATGAGCCCCAGTAAAAAACCAAACACAAAATAGTGGTTTCGATTCAACGCGGATCTTTTCATTTTTGCAGGTTTCTTCAAAGACGACCGGGAGGAGGGGGATCCCACTGAATAGAGTGCAATTGAAGGAATTCCAGCCGGTTACACAAACCGCGCGAACTTGAAAAACTCGTAACGTCCTTATTCCGTGTATGGGGCTATGGCAACCGTTGCGACAATGACGGAACTATGGCTTTAGTTAGGGGTTTGTGTGGAAATTCTTAGCGATGACTGGAAATAGAAGAAAACGCGAAAACTTGTTGCTAACTGTGACCAGGAGGAGGAGGAGCAGTAGAACTAGGAGAAGGCATTTACTAACGACAACGGTGATTTTGGTTGATACCTTCACCTTCTTTGTGGACTTTCTGCCCCCGGAACAAACCGACACTCACTGGCACAACACGCACGCAATCACCTAAGACACCTGAGACAACCGAGACAACGTAGACACCTTACACAGCACAGACACGATAGGTCATATGCAGCAACAAGTTGCGCGCTTGGATTCGATTGCCGATTCCCAATTTGGATTTATATTCGCTCTTGGACTTGGACGTGGATCTGCAATGCGGCTATCTTAATTTTACCATTTTCTGTGGATTGCTATCTGTTGCTCAATCTAATTATGGCCACAAGGCATGCAATCGGCGTATAGAGGAGGAGGGAATTTCTGCACACCAACACCGACAATTGGAGAAACGAAATAAACGCGACGTTTTGATGGTGGGTCAAGTGTTTTAGAAAGCACACCCCCACTCGGAACCGCACGGCACATAGTCAAATGTCAAACTGAAGTTCGATTTGTGCAGTGCTGCCGGAGCAACGACTCGAAGGCACACGATTTCCGAGGAAAAGTAGAGAATTTCGTGTTTTTTTTTTTCTTGTGTGGTTGAATTTAAAAATAGTGATGCCAGACTGTCTTTTACGAAGTATTTTGAACGAAGGTTATTGTAGTAGATTATTGCCAAATTTTAACTAAATGCAATATTGATTTTTATTTCAACTGATTTTATGATTTTGAATAATTGAAATTGGGAATGATTGCAATTTTATATTTACATATATTCTTGTGAAGTAGTATAGCTTATCATTTTTAAGGAGGCAGAGCACTGTGTTGCCGTAACAAGTTTTTTTTATTTTCGAAATTTTGCCCGTGATTTTGCCAATGGTCCAGATTGCTTTTTTCGTCCTGTAAACTGTCAAACTTTGAGATCAAAATTTCTTTTCGCTGAGCATGAAAAGTGGTAGAGTACGCATTTATATACGTTCATTTCCATGATCGCATGCTTATGTTTAAAGACATTTAATTTCCGTAAGTTTTCCGATTTTTTTTCTGCTCCACTCATTCTACAAAAGCCAAGGTAGATGACAGCAAACCACCCAAACAACGACAAGGGATCTTGGCGATTTAAGTGCAAGGAGTTGGGACGCATAGGTACAAAAGGCAAAGCAAATCAGCTTGGTCAGCGACTTGTATCACTCAGTGTATCAAAGTATCATAATGATTTGATTTGCAGGTTTACTGGTCGAAGTTTGACGTAGTGAGCGACCTTTTAGAGCCCAGCTCGATACTACGGGCTTAGTTACCAATCGTGTTCGCACGCCGGTTCCGATCATTAGCTAAAGTATGACTTTTCAGGCAAGGAACAGTAGTTGTCTTTCCAGTTGGCATGTCAGATCTTTCCAACTAAAGATAAGCGCTAATAGACAGAAACAGTCAACGGTAAACCGAAGGGGGGAGTAGAAAGTGGGAATCTGGGTTAAAACGAATTTGAATCAGTGGTTGATTTGCAAATTACAGAGAACCTCACATTTGGCTGTTTGATAAAGATAGACGCCTGTGAATGGGGTCTGGTGTTGGAGTACTATTCGGAATTATCGTACGGTGAGATCTCAAAAATAGTCTATTTGAGAATCTTATCGAGTGCGAAAAGCCATTGCATACAAACCATGGCTCTTTGATTCCGCTGAGATGCAATTATTGGCGGAACAGGCAGATGTTTGATTAAAGAAGTCATCACCAAGCCCAGTTCTTCTTATTTTACAAATTCATTGGTGAGTTGGAAAATTATTGATCTCTATACTGCTCGAGAATTCTGTACACAGGAATTCCCATATTCCTGACGACTGGCGGCCGGTTTGAGTTCATTAAAGTCTTGCACGCGTTGTGCTACCCTGTACTTTCCGTTTTCAGATCTTGGAAGTGCGCACTACTGTGTACTTTTACAAAGAAGTTTGGCATTATCTGATCACATAGCCGAAATCTGAACATTCCGAGTTTGGTAATGTATGTTTGGCAGCTATCTTGTTGATGCCTAGGTACGTTCCAGTTTTATCAAGAGTGCAAACAAGCAAAATAGCTTAATTGTAAAACCCCAGCATCGTTTGACTGATACACAAGAAAGGAAGCTCTCTTGGCATTACCTATCAAATTACATTTCAAACTTACACTTTTTTCTATCCCGGGCACGCTATTTCTAATAGTCTTCCTCTTTCCTGGAAAATATCGTCAGTTCGCTATGTAAAGCCGCGCTAGTATAGCTAGCTCTCTGAGGTACATAACATCTAGATAAAATTTACATAGTTAGCGGTTGTATCTTCTCCCTTACTCGTTCTTGTCGTACTATATATTTGACAAAATATTCGACGAGAACTCGGAGGTGTTCAACATCTGCTTTCCTTTTCTGCTTATAGTCTAGAACTCGGCTTCATTTTGAAAATTGTAGTAGCAATGGTTTCCTTGGTAAGTCTTCACCGAATTTTCACCATGGTGTCATTTATTTAGTAGATAAACCAGTTAATCATTTCGTGGTTACTAATGGCGTAACGTCCTTGCCCTTCGCAATAGACAGATGTTTCTGCTTTTGCCTACAAGATCTACTTGTTTTTGTCCTCATTTACTGTAAGGCTAACCCGTTTTACCTTGTTCTTAAATTGTCGCAAAACTTCAACGACCGACGCATGGCGAACTGGGAGGGACAAACTTGTTGATATCGTCTAGTTCAGTCACTTCAAGAATTCGTTGAAGATATTGCCTTTCGTGTTAACACCTGCCCCGCGTACAACCTTTTTCAGCAGTATTTCGAAAAGCAGGATCATGTTTTTCATAAACTTAACTGCTCTGTTGTGTGAAAGTCTTAAGCCATGTGTCAACGGTATGATTACGACAAAATATTTACAATGAGGCAAATTCTGAAGAAGACCCAGGGAGTGTAAACTAATATTTACCAACTCTCGGGCTCATCAGATTATACGGAGTGATGAAAGAGGATGGTCGCTATAAAGAAAACAGTCTCGCCAAGAGCTTGATAATCGCTGCTTTTTTGTTTAGCACACAATTAAGTAGTAAAACCCTTTTTCGGACAATCAAAATGACTTTGTAGAAGGTACTGATTAGGCCTGCTTAACTACGCAGAAGCTGGACACTGACGATAGCGGTTGGGTGCTTCGGGAGAATAATCTAACTCCGACAAAGAAAGCTTGGATTAGCCGGTATATCCGTCGATTTTGGTCCCATTTACGTAGACATGGTTTTGAGGAAGAGCGATAACTGTGAACTCTCGTCACTATCGAAGTGTTCAGAAAAGTGTGTAGCAGTCGATTAAATTAAATACAATGAAAACTGAATTGGGTTCCTACTCCAATATCCTTCTAACTGGAAATGTTCAATGTAAAACGTTCTACCGGTAGTGTTGCACCGTCTACGTAAGTAAAAACGAAACAAAACCAATTAAACTCTTAACCGTTAACCACAGTTTGAGCACCGCAGTTCTACCATCTACTACATTCACCATTCACCCATCCATCGAACCTACACAAATTACACAAAAAGAAACCAACAGAGAAAACCAACAGCAAAAAAAAAAATTCTCAACGAAAATCTCTTCTGCGAACGACGAAAAGAAAATTATCGACTGTCAACTCTACTCTTCGCAACCAATAGTGTAGTTTTTTTCACATTAGTCATCGTAGAGAGCAAAGAAAAAAAAAATTCTCCAATCTTATTTGCGCTAGGCAAACGCAAAAAAAGAAAAGAAACATAAAACACCAAAAACACACAGAAAATTCGTGTTAGGCCATTGTAGCCCCCCGCCCCAGCAACAAAGAAAAAAAGAAAAAAAACATAAACAAACACAGAAACCAAACCCACAAAATGTGCAAGTGTCCCTGCGAAAAAATGCTGAAATCCAAAAAGGCCCACTGAGCACGGAGCACAGAACACCTAGCGCGGATCCAGGAACTCCTGAAACCCCTGAAAAACACGAAGGAGCACCACAGCCAGCTGAGGGAAAAGAAAAATCAGGAAAAACAGAAAATCCCTAAAAACAATCTTGTGTGCATGTTAATTGGTTTTTTTTTATTATTTTTCTTTAGTTTCTTTTGATTTTTGATTTTTATTTTTCGTCTGGGCCGTGTGTCTTGTTTTTCGCCAGCGCAGGAGATCAGTGAGCGAAAAGTAGGCAATCGGGCAATCCGAGCCAAAGTCCGAGAAAATCGAGAAAAATTCGAAAAGGAAAAAACACTCGGGAGTGCGCTGCTATCGTTCATGGCAGAGGAGAATTTCTATAAAATCTAAAAATAGGCGAACGGTTTTTTGGTTGTTTCTTTTGTGTTTTGAGCGGTTTTAGTAGCAGTTTTCAAACAGTGCTAACGGTAGCTGCAACTACACACCGGAGACCGCAGATAGTAGTGAGCACAGAGACAGGAAGGAGACCAGACCACTGTTGAAACATCAGCAAAAGGTTTGTAGCTGAGTGAAAAATATTTAAGAATTCCCATGAAAATTAGCAAGAAAAATTGTTGTTTTCTTTTTTCTTTCTTTTCTCGTTACGTTTACAGTTGATCTGTTGGGACGACGACGACAGTGTGTAGACAATGTCTTCGAATAATCAATCGAGCCAAAATCAGGCCAGCAATCAGTCGCAATCACAAACAAAACAACAACAGCAACAGCAGTCAAATAATCAAAATGAGCAACAATCAGGTGGTGGTGCAACACAAAATTCTCAGCAGAGTCCAACTAAGAAAACAGCACCGGTGGCAGCGGCTGTGCCGTCAACACCAACCACCAATAGCACAAGGGATCGTGTCATAGACAGTGTGCCATTCCCTCCCAGTCATAAATTGACAATTTCGGAGGTATTCGATGCTCGAACTGGTAAACCCCAGCATGATGTACTTAAGCAGCATTTCATACTCGAAGGGCGTATCGAAGAGGCGGCTGCCATGCGGATCATCCAGGAGGGAGCCGCTCTGTTACGTTCCGAAAAGACAATGATCGACATTGAGGCTCCCGTTACGGTGTGCGGTGACATTCATGGACAATTTTACGATCTAATGAAATTGTTTGAAGTTGGCGGATCACCCTCCACCACAAAGTATCTCTTCCTCGGCGATTATGTGGATCGAGGTTACTTTAGCATTGAGTGTGTTCTTTATTTGTGGGCTCTTAAGATCACTTACCCTAATACGCTGTTTCTGTTGCGCGGCAATCACGAGTGTCGTCATTTAACAGAGTATTTCACCTTTAAACAAGAATGTAAAATCAAGTACTCAGAACTGGTTTACGATGCGTGTATGGATGCATTCGATTGTCTGCCATTGGCTGCACTTATGAATCAACAGTTTTTATGCGTCCACGGTGGTTTATCACCGGAAATACACGAATTGGATGATATTCGCCGACTGGATCGGTTCAAAGAACCACCAGCCTTTGGGCCAATGTGCGATTTATTATGGTCTGATCCATTGGAGGACTTTGGCAATGAGAAAAATTCAGACTTTTACACACACAATTCAGTGCGTGGTTGCTCATATTTCTATAGCTATGCAGCTTGTTGTGATTTTTTGCAAAACAACAATTTACTATCGATTATAAGGGCGCACGAGGCGCAGGACGCCGGCTATCGCATGTATCGCAAATCTCAAACCACTGGTTTCCCATCGTTAATAACAATCTTTTCCGCACCCAATTATCTCGATGTCTATAATAATAAAGCAGCCGTTCTTAAATATGAGAACAATGTGATGAACATTCGACAATTTAATTGCTCACCCCATCCGTATTGGCTTCCCAATTTTATGGACGTCTTCACTTGGTCGCTGCCATTTGTTGGTGAAAAAGTCACCGAAATGCTGGTAAACGTGCTCAACATTTGCTCCGACGATGAACTGATGTCAGAGAGTGATGATGCTTTAGTAGATGCCGATGATGCGGCCCTCCGTAAAGAGGTGATTCGTAATAAAATCCGTGCAATTGGTAAAATGGCTCGGGTATTCTCGGTATTACGTGAAGAATCTGAATCGGTGCTACAGCTAAAGGGTCTCACACCAACTGGCGCCTTACCATTGGGCGCTTTGTCCGGTGGAAAACAATCGCTTAAAAATGCCATGCAAGGATTCTCACCAAATCACAAGATAACATCGTTCGCTGAGGCCAAGGGCTTAGATGCAATCAATGAGAGAATGCCACCTCGTCGCGATGGCGGTGCTGGACCAACGCCTTCCCCCGGTGATGAGGCTAAATCAATAGCCGCCGCTGCAGCCGCCAATGCCAGCAATGCTGTAAGTGGATAATTTTTCTCTTAAAAACGTCTAAATGTTTTCTTGCAGTAAAACTGTTTTAATTTTTAATTATTCAATTTTTAATTTTTAATTAAAAATATACATTTTAATTGTAATTAAAACTCCAAAATCAAAGGAGTTCATTATGAATCCTCAGAAAACAAAATATTGAAAAATGTTAATCAAATCAAATCATACCACTCGGAAGAATGAAAAAAAAAAAAAAAAACAAAAACAAAAACAAAATGTTTAAGAATCTTAAAATCTAAGAATTTAAGAATCTAATGTAACATGTTACCATGTCAGAATCAAGAATCTAAAAATCTTAAAATCTAAGAATCTAAAACCACCCTTATCCTCTCTCAATTGAATAAAGTCGTTATCTATCTCATTACAAATAAAACAAAACAAAACAAAACAAAAAAATAAAAATATATCGACTTCACAACTACTCGTATGTCTACAAACAGCAACAAATTCCTCTTATTCGAATCTTTAGTTATTAGAGAACACTTTCCTCACTCCTACAGCAAGCTATACAATTCTACAAAATATTCAATAATTCCTCCTTCTGGTTCACACTGATCAACTATTTACAAAGCAAATCAATTTTTATCTCTTTTTTTTCGCGCTTTTACAATTACTTTTCCTTTCAACTGCGCTCCACATTTCTCTTTGTTTAATTGTTTAATGTTTTTTTTTTTTTTATTATAATAATATTGTTATTATTTTCTGGAGCTAATGAATTAATTATAACAAATTATTATTACTATGGTATAAGCGTAAGTTCAAACAAAAAACAAAAACAGAAAACAAACAAACAAATTTTATTCAATGAGAAATCACCTTTTAAAGATTATCTTCTCTTAAGAAAACATTTAAAAAATAAATAAAAATAAACAATCAAACATCCGACCCACGAGACAAACAACAAACAACAAACAACATCCAACAACCGACACTCCCTTATCCAGTACACACCAAACACACGCCAATATTTTAGTCATTTTTAGCAAACAGAATACCGAAAACACAAAACAAAACCCCGAATAGAATTTCAACAACACTTCATCACACAGTGTTTGCCAAAGAATATTTAAAAAAAAAAAATAATTATTTATATATATATTATAAACAAAAAAAAAAAACAATTTTTTTCCTTAAAAAAAAGTATAAAAACCAAATCATTCAAATTTAATCTCGAAAAAGTAAAAAAAAAAAAAACGAAAAAAAAATATTTAAGTAAACATTGTAACCAATCATTGAAACAAAAAATTTTCAAAAATAAATTTCAATTTCAATTTAAATCAAAGAAAACAAAAAAAAAATGAATTTTCAAATTTAACAAAAAAAATAAACAAATCTCTAAGCAAATTATGAAATAATTAAAAACAAAAAACAAAACAACATATATACTAGTACTTTAAAATAAATTAAAAAAACAAAAACAAAAACAAAAACAAATACAATTTATGTGGAATAACCAGAAGAAGTAAAACAATTTTAGTAAATTATTTGCAGCATTAACAATTTCTCAATTTAAACAAAACAAAAAAAAAACCCCTTAAACAACTATTACTACCTATTTCAAAATTAAAAAAAAAAAAAAAATGATAATAAATAAATAAACACACATACCTAGATAAATCTTATTAAATTTTAAATTTAAATAAAGAAAAACAAAAGTTATGATAATACTATTAAATACAAAACAAAAAACAAAAAACCAAAAAAAAAATCGCCGCCACCTTTCTTTTAAATGGTGTAAAACTTATTGCAATCCCCCAGGCATAAATAAAAGAAAAAAAAAAACAAAACAAAATGAAAAAAAAAATAATTCAAATAACATTAAGAATAAAAAAAGAACAGAAAAAAAAACAAATCTTTATCAATGTTATTAACATAATTAAGAAAAATACAAGTACCTATCCAAAAAAACTAAAAACAAAGAGTTTTATTCGAAAAGATGTTGATTGACATGACAGAGCGTACATTATTTAGCCGATACGTTTCCTTAATCATAGATGGATCCAGAACAGCCAGAGAGAAGGTCTTTCCATTTGATTTTCAGATGCAAGAGGTTCGACCTTGCATGCGGTTGTAACCTAAGATCTAGTTAAAGTTTTCGATTTCGCCTTCATTATTATTTGCTCTCCTCTTGTACGCGACCGGTGGTGGCGATGGCGCGATGGTTAGCTTATTGGTCCATCACGTGGTCCGTGGTTCGATCTCCGGTATCACCAACAGTTTTTCGAATCGTCATCACCCTTTCGGCGGGTAATGGCAATCTCCCGAGAGTTAAATTGCCTATGAAAAAGCTTCTAAGGAGTGCCGTTCGGATTCGGCGATAAACCGTAGGCCGATGGCCAATACCGGGCTGCCAGCGCCTCAGTGTTGTTTTTTTTTTTTTTTCTTGTACAGGACCTGATAGGTCCCTTTTTATTTGTAAAATACGATACGAAACAAACCGAATTGATGTGATTGGATGGAGGGTTTTTGGTAGGATTTCGTTCTGCCGCTAAGATCGTAAAGAGCTAAGATTCCGTTCCAAGTTTTATATGACATTTGTTGTGTATGCCCGTCGTTTTTGTAATGGTTGGTTATTGTAAAAAGCGCGCGTCCGTAAACTTTCCTGTGTGGAGAAACTGACACATTTTCTCCTAAAATGTTCACAACGGCCTACATGAATGATGCTATTAAAGAAACGCAAGCATTTGATTGGTTTTTCCGTTTCAAACGATGCGAATTGGAAATTGGTGATAAATTTCGCTCTGGACAACCCGCCCTGAACCAATGGAAATGATGGAAAAATTCAAGATATCTTGTAAGATCGACGGCGGACCATTGAGAAAGTTGTGGAGCTCTCTAGAGGGAATTGGAGTTGAATATAGCGAATTTATACGGGTTATTTGAGGATTCTCTTTTTTCCAAGGTCGTCACAGGTGACGAATTATGCTTCTACGGTTACGACTCTGAATCGAAGGAACAATCAAGCCAGTTGAAGATATCAAGTTCGTCTCTTAGAGAAATCGTCCATTAAAACAATCAGCCCTATACTGTTAAACGTCGGGGGCAATGATCGTTCGAAAATCGAAAACTTCTATTCCACTAAACATTCGAAGGGAATCATTCCCCGTCGGTAAGCTAGTTTGATATCACACTAAACGATCGAAACGAATTATCCATACAAATCTGTCATCGAGTCATCCGCAAGTTTTTGTTGCGTTTGTGATTATCGGTCGAAAGTTCATAAGTAAAAAAATGAAAGTAAAAAATATTTCAGAGCAAAAAAAAATGTTGGGAAGAATTACAAAAAAAAAAATTGCTTGAGTCCACCCGCCATGAAAGTCGTTGTGTGGAAAAAGTAAAAAGAGAGGAGTTTCAATTGAAATATTTGTTTGGCACTGGGTTTGAAGCGACTACAAATTCAATATAAAAAAAAAGACTTTAAATAAAAAGGAGCTGAATGCTTAATGAATGGTTTAATAAATCTTAAAAGAATCATATCTTATTTACTCAAATAATAAATTTTATTTTCTCAAGTTTTCCTTACGCTTCATCTGGTATATCCATTATATTTTGTCGTTTTTTACGGATGTTACTTCGTACCCTTCTATTTGCATCGTTCCGCGTTTGATTAAAAAACGGGTAGTAAAAAGCTACACTATCCATTTTAAAATATTTAAATCGAATTATTTTATTCTTCACAAACAAAATCTCCTCAAAACAAATGCTTGAAGTAAAACTTCACAGAATAGTCGTTTTCGAAATAATTTCGAATTAATATCGGCAAGGTAGTGATCACCCGTCCAGCAGAATAGCAAAGTTGAGTGAAAGTGAATCGAATGTTCGATCCGCCGTTTAGCAAATTAGGGCTGAATGTTTGGCAGGGTCCAACAGTTCACTAGACTTCTGAGGCTTGATATAAGGACGAATAGTTTTTCTACCACGATAATGCTCCTCCTCCTGTACAGCTTTGATTGTACGCCAATTATTAACAGAAAATGGAATGATCTGTGCTCCATCCCCCTAATTCAGCTGTTCTTAACGCTTAAAAAGAGACATCAAAGTAAAGTGTTTTGGTAAAGAGATGAAGAAAACAACTTTGGCGGTATTACAGAAGATGAATTTAAAAAAAGGTTTTAAACAATGGAGTAAAATATTAGACAAGTGTACATCTACATATGTACATGTAAGTGCCAGTGGAGGTTGATGGTTTTTTATTTTCATTTCTATTGTAGGTTCATAGGCAACTATATAGTATATAAAGTGTGGAAAATAATATCCCGGACCGGGCCTAGAAAACATAATTAAAACACGATTTCTGTTTATTTTTGTTGTTTCTGTTTGAAATATTCACCTTCCGATTGAATACACTTTTTACAGTGATTGAAATGCCTGCTTTAGCTCATTTTGCGGAATTATCTTCGGTGCCCGTGTTAAAGCTGTTTGAATGTTCGGAATGTTGTCTAAAAAGCAAAAATTTCACTCCGTGAATTATCGTGCAGAAGAGACCAAATTTTTGAATAGCGATATTCGAGTCGAATAGTTCGATTTTTGGTTTTTCCTAAAATTTGCTGTTCCGGCGCCTCTGTCGTTGAACTTCTGATTCCGCACCTACGTACAATAGTTATTTGAGACCGCCGTGGTAGAGATCTCGGTACCCTCGAGTTCTTTCCCAAGGATTTACAAAAATGGCTCTCTCCAGAATTCATAGAATCGAACTCCGAAGAGTGAGGATTTTCCAGCTTAGCAAGTCTACCATACCTTTCACGTCCATGGCATATTTTATTTTGTATACTTCATATGCTCTGTATTTTCAAACATATGAAAAGTTTTTTTTGCAGTAACCACAATAATTTGGATCAAGAATTTTGAGATTTATGTTTTGAACACAACTCAGGTGTATGACTTGTTTTTGCCGTTTTTGCCGAAGCGCATATTGCCGGCCAAATTTTCCATCGACAATTTCGAGTTCAACCAAGGTTTCCTAGCTGAGAAAACATGGTGGGGCTGGTTTATTTTTTAGCTGCTGAGTACTGTGCCCTTGCCCCCGCGAACAACTTGAATTGCCAGATCAGTACAAAACATCCATCTGTAATATATGACGAACAATCAAGTAGGCACCAGCTAAGTAGTTAAGCAACATACACCCTGTAAAGCTCCGATATTAAAACGAGTTTGAATCAAAAACCCTTATTCACTATAAAGAATGAGCTATGACTATTTAGTTTTGGGCCGATCTATCACATTAATATCGCGTTGAATATATGGCTTTCAAGGCTTGAATAGTTTGCGGTTTATCAGCCTCATCAACAACTATTCTTCCAAAAAGACAATTTTTGGAAAATGCTCTTGTTGCAAATGAATTACTTTTAGCTAGGTGGACGGATCTCACAGATCGGTCATTTGTAATGAATTTCAGAGCTAAGTTCGGATACCTCATTTTCGAAACACCAAAGTTTATCATGCCGAAGTTTGTGCTTTGCTTCATGAGACCGACCACTTGACTCAGAATTAAATATGATTGAAGATAAAAGATTTAAATTTTCAAACAGGAGAAATTGAGCATATTTTCAATATTTTCTGGTTGAAGGTGAATCTTGTCTTAAGCCTTCTTCTTAATATATTGTTCTTAAAGAATACCCGGCAGGTATTCGTAAAACTTTTAGTTTTTTTGTTTGCCGTTTTATCACGGAGCGATTGGCGTCAATCAACGATTTCAATTTGTTGCTAAAATCGATATCTGTTCTCCCGAAACTTATAGCACATTTCGTGAAAAATACGGTAGCCCTTCTGAACTTACTACAATATTTGTCGAATTATTGAAAAATGTTGGCAAGCAATTCACTATTATGGATACTTACATACCAACAAAAACAAGAACAATGAGATTGTAAGAAAATATCGCTGCTATGGAAGAAAGTGTTAAATCGATTCAACGTCGTTCGCAGCTGCTTTATCCATCCTTACTTACTTACATTAGGTCGAGCTACAGTCCGGGATGGACCTGGGCCTCAGTCAAAAAGCAGTCAAAAAGCGTCTGCTATTTGCCTCTAGTTTCCCACGCTATGTTGACTGAGGTCCCCTTCCACTTGCGTGCGCCACCCGAGTCTCAGTCTTTCTCTACTGCGCTGTCCCTCGTGGGCGGATTCCAACACTTTTCGAACCGGAGCGTTTGTGTTTATCCGCTCTACATTTCCCAGCCATCTCAATCGTTTGATCTTCACTCTTCTGGCTAGGTCGATGTCGCTGTACAGTCCATACAGTCCGTCGTTGTATCGCCTTCTCCACTCACCGTCAATGCAGGCAGGACTGAGGTCCAATGCTCTGCAACATAGAGCAGGACTTATATAGGCTTACTTTAGTTGTTCGATTGAAGGCTTTCTTAGTCAATTGCCTACTTAGCCCAAAGAAGCAGCGATTTTCGTTTGATCTCAGCCCTGGTGTCGTTGTCTGAATTTATAGCGGAGCCTAGGTAGACAAAGTCCTTAACTATCTCAAAGTAATATCTGTCGAAGATGACGTTCTGTCCGAGACGTCGGTGTTGAGTGTCCTTTTTGCTTGACAGCATATACTTGGTCTTACCCCTGTGGCAGCTAAACCCATTTTCCCCGCTTCTGTCTCAATACTCGAGATAGCGCCACTGACATCACCCTGCTTTCTTCCGATTATGTCAATATCGTCGGCGTATGCGAGTAGTTGGATCGTTTTTTTGACATCAAACGTCCCGGTGAGATCTTTACCGACCTTGATGGAGCAGCGTGCATTCTCTATCGTCATCCTGCACAGACGGACGAGCTTGGCAGGGATGCCAAGACTAGACATTGCTTTGTATAGCTCGTATCTTAGATGCTGTCACACGCGGCCTTAAAATCGATAAATAGGTGGTGGGTTTTCTCCAAGATCTGCCGTAGTCTGAATATATGGTCGATGGTCATCAATAGCTCGATAAAGTGTTCGAAAAATGGAGCTCTACGTAGAGCCCGCTTTGTAGAAGGATATCGTGGTAGACTTCTTACAAACACTCTTTTCAAATACTTAAATGCTATGAAATAGTCTTTCGAATGAATTTAATAAATCGTCATCAAGTTAATTACTTTCTGTTTTATTGGAACAGAAAGGTCGGAACCTCCTAAAAAAAATACTTCATATACGAGTACTTACATAGGACAATGCGAATATAAGTCATCGCTGGAATTTCCTGACTCTGCTGATTAGAAATTTATACAAAACACATTTCAATAAATCTATATCTAATTATTGAAATGATTGCGCCACATATTACAAGTAAATATATGTATGTAAGTTTTTCTAGTCTAAAACTTACAAATGCTCATATCGAAATTTAATAGATAATGCTCTATAAAACGCAATTCCGGTTAAACTAAGAATTTTCTATTTTTATCAACCACAATGTGATGATACCGAGTGTTGGTTACTTGTTTAGCTCAGCATCTGCTATTAAATTATGCGATATTTGTGTGGATGCCCTGCTGCCCCTTATTCCTGCTTACAAGCAGAAAACAATAGACGATAGGCTCGCTTTGCTTTTTCCGTCCTAAACGAAAAGCTTCTGTAAAACTTTTGTGTTCTCAGATTGTTTACTTAACATTTTGTTTACCTTCAAATTGTTCGTTAAAAAAAGTAATAGAAATGATGGAAAAATAAGCAAATAATTATTAATTAAGTAAGCAGATGTTGCATATATTTCAAGGTGTCGTAAGCACTATAAATCATTATTATCACTATATCTATTATGAAACAGCTTAGATTACATGAAGAAGTAACATAATAATAGTGACGGTATACTATTGGCAACGTACATATTTGGAAAGGAATACCAAAATTACAAGTGAAAGGCAACCATATCCAAAGCCTAATCAAAATTAAGTGAACCCCACTTATCCTAATACTTTGTAAATCCACAGCTTAGGAATGAATTCTCGATCGGTAACAAAGGAGATCCTCCGTACATTTAACAAGGCACCAGTCAACAAAATACTCGTACAATTTGAGCTACATCTTCGTTCGCGTCAGCTTATCTAAACTTATTACTAAGAAATCCCTATAGTTTGGGATCCTGGGTCTCTTCAAGTTTCGCAATTTCTGGGCAATTGCTTCCAGATGGTTAAAAACTGTTTCTACCTTCGAGCTAAAGCCGAGGACTCATCGCGCTGAAACAAATAGTTTTTATATCTCCTCACTTAAAATCCATAAACGTAAACGTGACAGAAAATAAAGGATATCTTCACCCGCATTTGGCAACGTTCACACCTTTGGATCATAGGGTAGGAGTGAGGTGAGTAAGATCTCTTTAGTGTTCCTAGAGAAACCCTTATTACTCAATTTTAAGAAGTGAAAATCTCGGTCCTCAACTACCTCTATGTTTCGCAAATAAATATTGTGACGTTCTGTCTTGATGAAGTTGTGCAAACTTCCCTGTTGACAGCACATATTTGGCTTTGCCTTATATTTGTCTATTCTAATTCAACACTTGCTAACGCACTAATTCAGCCTTATCGCGAACAAATTTTCCCCCGGAATTTTTCCTCCATACGACACTCTCCAATCGTAAACAACTTCGAAAAAGCGAAAAACTATTCCCGGGAAAAAAGTTGGCATCGCAAATTTATTTCCGAGAGAAATTAATTGACATTTCTCTCGAAAAAATTCTCCGTTATTTGTTTGGAGGAATTTTAAAATGTAAGTATACTTTCTTTTTATGAATTTAAGATTTCTTGTTATTTCATGTATAATTGTATAATGAGGTCATCTACGTCAAATAAAAGACAAGTAAATAAGGAACAACCGCTCTTATCCAGAGATTGCTGTATAGAGGGAAGCTCATCGATTTCATTACCATTGTCGACTAATAAATTGTCCCAAAAAGAGTCAATCTTCAAATGCTTGCATTTTTTTTTTATAATTGGCGCGCGCTCAAGGGATTATTAGAACCCTTAAAATGATTGCACACAGTGCGGGCGATGGAAAATTAGGGAGGATAGAAAGAGAGGTACCGATGTACGTTGGTCTTGAATGTTTGGAGAATACAATGACTAGGGAATAAGGAGCTCGGCAGGGCATTCCATAAATGCGTTGTTCAGCTTAGGAAAGAATCACGATATTTTAGTGTACGTCCGAAAGTGGGCTTGAGGGTGTACTGATGAGCATTCATAGCGAGACGGGTGTTACGGTTGGAGGTTTGAAGTGGCGGAATGCTACTGGCAATTTCAGAGGAGCACTGGTGGTGAAAATAGCGATAGAACAATGAGGCTGTCAATCGACTGGGTATATTAGCATCACCTATAAGCTTTATCGCACGGTTTTAAGTCCTATCTAGTAGGCCAAAGATGTCTTGGGGACACCTGACAAGATGTGAGTATTGTACTCCATACATATGTTAAACATTGCACAACATTCGTTTACTACGAGTATTTTGACTGCCTTTTTAGGGAAGTAATGTAGTTCTCGCGCGTTTAATATGCACCTCCACTGGCCTTTAAGGTCAAAATCGTCCATTATATTATATTTCTGCAACTTTTGTGTGCAGTATTGAACCTACTTTCACTTGAATTTTCCTCCGTATATCTGTACGGAGTCAAAAGCCATGGTTCCAAAGAGTATCCAGAGTCTCCTAATATCAAATATTATGCACGTTATAAATGACAAAAAATATATTTTTTTCCAAAAGCTTGAATCTGTATCTGTATCTTCAAGATTCAAGATACAGATTATACATGTATTGATCTTTTGAAAGTTCAATATCAGATACAGATTCAAGCTTCAGATTCACATTCTGGTTAGCCCTTAAGTCATTTCACAAAATATCCCTGTCAAAATATTTCGAAATTGATTCGAACTTAGTTCACCGGGGAAATTCGATTCCCGGGAGATTGACGATAGGAGGAATTTTTTTCCAGGGAAAAAATAAATTCCCGGGTAAAGCGATTTCCTGCGGAAACGCCGATCAGGCTGATATGTCGTAAAGCCAAATGCAAATAATTGTACAAGTACCTATTAGAAAAATTGGGCATATGGCATAGGCTTGCTGGTTTCGCACAACCTTTTCAAGAATGATGTTGATGAAGTCATAGATACAATACCTGGAATCCTTTTTTTTACGCTTAAGGCCTCGGTAGAAAAGTTTTCGAATCTTAAACCTAACATTCTTTATCATCATTCTGACGAATCTAGCTAGGGTACTAAAACTAGGCCCTTTATAGCTTGTCTTTTAAGAAGCTGCTCCTTTTAAATCAATTTTAAAGTCTTCGCTACTCTCTAGGATGGTAGCAGGCGTACAGACCACAGAAAATATATTGTGCGTGGTTTTTAGGAGTTTGATGGTCCTACACATGATTAGAATGTATCGCCAAACGATGCTTAGTCATTAGAACGAAGTTTCATTCGTTAGGTATACGTGCCTATCGACCGAATTTTGGAAATGAGTTGACGCATACTCCCTACTTAGTCTTATTTGCTACCTCGTCTCAAGCAGTCTTGTTGGAGTAAAGTTTAGGAGGAGTTTGGGTCGTCTTCGCCATTTATTATCCTGAGAAAGTAATTATTTGATATCCTCAGCACCGGTAGTGACTCTACCAATTTAATTCGTTTATTTATTGTTCCTGGAGTAGTTCTTCTAAATCATTCGGCTCCCATGACCTTTCGCTTTCTACGGATGTTTTTTCCTCCTTCTTTGTAGGCAGATTACACGACCGTCTATAGCCCTTCTAAACAGCGCTGTTTCATAGTCAAATTGTTTTGCTCTATGTGCTTGTCTCCACTCCTTAGAGAATCAGTTGTTTTTCACTGATATTCAACCCTTGAAGGTGATTGTGACGAAAGGTTGAAGGATACGCAATCGGCAGTTGAGGAAACCAAGTGCTAGCTGTAGTGATATACCGCAGCAAAGTCAATAATCTTTAATTTGTTTTTAAACGTACTGCAGAGCCTATAAAGCGACATGACATAAAGACCAGATTCTGACTTCAGAGCTCCGATTTAAAGCATTCGATTCAAAGCCAAGGGGCTGACATACGATGACGCCGCTCTAGTAAACCTGACGTGAAAATCAACTTAGGACCTGGCTTTGGTCATATAACGACCATATCTAATGCATTTACACATACTTGTTTTGTATTTGCCTTCAAAGTTACTCTTGGATTTTTATTTTACACCAAAGTGCGCATGCTTCGCGATTTATATACTTGACCTTTATTTTTCATCTATGCTCCCTATTTCGTACTGCAAACAAAACTTTTGCAATGAGCAAAACTCCTAGGTAGGTTTGTATGTACGTATCAAGACTAAACTTTTTGTGCAAATCTTTTATGAACTACCGGATGCGATACATATCCGTATAAGTACGGTTAAGTAACGTGGTCATAAAGATCACCGCTTATACTAAAACAATTTTATTATCTTTCAGTTTGTTTATTTTTTGTATTTGTTTGTGTTTTTAAAAACTTCCAGTTAAAGGTAACTAAGTTCAGTGTTAAGCAGTAAATTATTAAAAATCACCTTTCCTTGGATAACGATGGAATTCAGAATGATGTGGATAATTGTATCTTTTGCAGTTACATTCTAAGAAGGCGACTTTAATCCGTCTGGGTGAGAACTTATGCTTATAAAAAGTTAACCATGGCTCGAAAGATAAGGGTCTTATACAAACTTTACTTGGGTGGAGACCTATCTGGCCCCAGTCGATCTTATATGGACGTTAAGCATAGTGGCAAAATAAGCCACAGTGACGTATGAAATATGTCTATGTGAACAATGCGAAATCAACAATGTTCAAGAAGTCATCAGAACGAATCTTATGGTTCATGAAATAATCCGAAACCTTGGCATACACATTTATAACCGTCTATCAGCAGTTGCTATCGAGAACAAGTGAGTGAAGCGTGTATAGTCTTATACTGCTTTTAATCGTGCAGTACAAGACAGGTAGGAAACGAGTAAATACTCTAATTTAACAAAAAAAAAAATGCACTAATAAATGCTACGGGAAACGTTATCCCAACGTGATGCCAGAATGTCTGAAGTAAGAGTGAAATCTAAAGATAGCTGGTAACAATTCATTCATGACAAAGTATCCACAGAATAGTTTCCTCAGGGAGGCGATCAGTTTGTCATCTATTTTTGGAATTGTTTTCGGCCATGTCATCTACTGTGAGTCAATCTGCCGTAGGGAAGATTAATTATTATTTCTTGGGAACATTTTCGGCAGTCTAAAATTCAACGAGGAACTTAAGTATATTTCAAGTTATTATGTTGTACCCTATAGGTGTGTGTATGTCTTCTTCTTCTTATCCTTTTATTAACCCTTTCCTCGTTATACGAACTTATGCATAACGAGTTTCCCATTTTTACTGCATCGCTGCTGCTCCGCTTATGGGGTTGGCTAATGTCGCAGACCGCAGAACGCGTCTACATAATGCTCGGTCCTGGATCGCTTCAGTGGTTAACCCCAGACGTTGTTGCGCATTTGCCATCTGAGAAATCCAGGAATTCTTTTTCCGATCTCGTTTTCTTACAGTTGGAGTGACCGTAGTTGATAGTACCTTTTTAACCGGATTTTCCGCAGATCTTCTTTGAACGTGGCAATACCAACTTATCCTATTCGCCTCAAGCTGTTCGGTTACCGAATTCTTTATATGTAGACTTCCTCTTATACGCGTAGATCTAATGCAATCGCGTTTAGTGACTCCACTAGACATCCTTAACATTTTCATTTCCGCTGCCGTCATTTTGTTTTTAAACGCTTCGTACATTGTCCAGCACTGTGAACCGTATATAAGAGCTGGTCTAACAACCGTGGTGTAGAGTTTCCCCTTTAATTTAAGTGGAAATTTTCGGTCGCAAAAGATTCCCGAATTTTCCCGCCATTTCATCCATCCCACACTCACTCTGTGGTTTACGTCGTCGTCACATTTCGCTTCCATGTTAACGACTGATCCTAAGTGCTTAAAGATAGTGCTTTTCGGAAGAACTATTCCGTCTAACATTAAATCCGGAACAGGTCGCAACGGATGCGCAAATGGGCACGTCAAATGCTCCATCTTTGAACGACTTATTTTAAACCCGTTTCTCTCTAGCGCATTTCTCCATGAATCTAAGGCGTTCTGTAAATCTTCGACATTATCGCTAAGTATGACTGCGTCGTCAGCGAAGAGAATTGGCGTTACATTTTCTTCGCGCATGCAGTCTTTTAAAAGATAGTCGAATACTACATTAAAGAGGAAAGGGCTAAGTACGCTTCCTTGATGGACTCCGACATTAACTGGAAATTCTCTCGTTAGTCCGGCAGAGCTTTTAACCGCAGTTTTCACGTTTCCGTATATGTCTTGTATTATTCTAACATACGTTTCCGGTACGTTTTGAGACCGGCCCATATGAGATCCCTAGGCACTCGATCGAATGCTTTCTCGAGGTCGATAAATACCATGTGTAAATCCTTAGACGAATCTCGGTGCTTTTCCATTATTATTCGTAGGCTTTGGATAGCGTCCACCGTCGATCTTCCTTCAACAAAACCACACTGGCTATTATCGAGCTTCATTATTTGCCGAAGACGTTCGTTTAAGACTCTTTCGACGATTTTCATTGTGTGTGACATAAGCTTGATTGAACGGTAGTTGTTGCATTCTCGAGTGTCGCCTTTTCCTTTGTATAATGGAACCAAGAAGCTACTTCTCCATGGATTCGGCATAGGTTGTCTTAATTTATTTAAAAGTTTCGATAGCCAAACGCTTCCGATCCCCTCCATCTTCGATCAAAACTCTGATGGAATGCTGTCTGGTCCCGCCGCTTTCCCCCGCTTCATTTTTCCGATTGCTATACTTATTTCTTCGATTGAAAAGTCCGAAACTTCCTCCTCGAATAGACCAGCTGTCGGCACGATATCACGTGGAAACTGTTTGTTAAGCAACTCCTTGCAGTATTCAAGCCACCGGTCACAAATTTCCTTTTCATTTGTTAGTAAGCGACCGTCTGCGTTTTTGATGTATTTCGGCGAGGTTATTTCCATTGAATTTTTTCTCCTCTGTGCAGCGAGCTTAAAAATATTTGGCATTTTAGTACTGTACGACGTTTGAACTTCTTGGATAGCTTGTCTTCTATCCGCCGATCTTGAGGATATTTGTTCCAGTTCCGCTTCTGCCGCTCGAGTTCGAGGCAGGACTTTCTTTGCGATCTTTTTAAGACGCTCGTATTCAAGAGCCAGTCGAGCTTTTTCGATATCGTCGCTCCGATCGCATTTTGTCCACGCTTAGAATGCACTCTTCTTGTCGGCCACAGCTCGTTTGGTTTCGTCATTTCACCACCATGTTTTTTTGCCGACGTGATGGTATTTCGATATAGTCCCCAGATGGGACTTTGCGAGTGTTATGCATTCCTCGTGCATGCTGTTCCACATTTCTTGCGGGCTAAGTGAGTCTGCGATACCGTTTATATTGTGAAGTACTTCTTTAGCCAGTGCGATAAATCTTGCGCTGCGTTCCTTCGATAGATTATACCACCGGATTTTTGGCTTTCCAAACGATGCCCGTGTTTTCGGTGGTTCCGCCGTAAAAAATTCTGTAATGAGCAGACGGTGTTGGCTTACTAGCGATTCTCCAAGTATTACTTTACAGTCCTTAACACAGTTTCTCATCGACATTTTGCAGAGGTGATAATCTATTTGCGTTTCGTGGCCTCCGCTGCTATAGGTGATGAGATGTCGTTGATGTTTAATAAACATTGTATTTAAGACGGTTAAGCCGTACGCCCTACACGCTACAAGGATGTCTTCGCCAGCTGAATTTCTGGTTCCAAAGCCTTTACCGCCCTGGCAGTCCTCATAATCAACATTTGTTTCTCCGACGTGGCCATTTAAATCTCCGCCTACGAAGAGCATCTCATCGATAGGTATATTTCTAAGCAAATTACCGAACTCTGACCAAAATGTATCTTTTTCTGATTGGTCGCATCCATTTTGTGGAGCGTACGCGCTAACAATGTTCCACGTTTCATTGTGTATGACGAGTTTAACACTCATCAAGCGGTCGCTTATTTTCAAGATACCAACGATGTTGTTTAGAAGATCCGCTGCAACAACGATTCCAACACCGTTTCGTCCATTGACCGTTCCATGGTAGAACATCTTAAATGCCTTAGTTTTTAAATCTAGAAAACGCGCTTTATTTCCTGTATTACACCACTTCGTTTCCTGTACGCACAGGATTTGTAGAGTTCTGCGACGCATAATCGCTTCCAGTTCTAAACTTTTTGAGGTCATCGATCCGACGTTCCAACTTGCAAACCGAAGTTTATGAAAATAATTTGGAAACTTCATTTTGCCCGCCCCCGGAATCCGTCAGGCTCTGACACAAGCACTTCTGCTTGCTCTGGGATCACCCGAGTGCGTTGCAACCGTGGTGCCCAGCGGGGTAGTGCTATTAATTGCGATCATTTCCATGAAGTTTAAAGTTTGAGTGGTTTGACACTTGTATGCTCATTTCGAATTGATTGACTGTTCTTTTACCCCACCGGTAGTCTCCAGACGTGGGAACCCACTGATTGCATACAAACTTGTGGGAAAGTTTTAAGGTGTTAAAGTGTCACAGGCTCATTTTTGGTGTCATAGTTGCCTGTATATGATTGGTGTCCCATTTAGTCGCCTCTTACGACAAGCTGGGACGCACTGCGGCACTATTCTTTATCCGATGCCGCACGGATTAGGCGTGTGTATGTATATGTAAAAAATATGTAAAGAGCATCAGGTCAATAGCATCATTGACACTTTATGAGACTGAAACGAGGACCTGATCAAATAAAACCTTTACAGAATAAACTGAACTTAACTACACACTTTTCTCACATATTTGCAAACGAGCTGTATTTTAAAATAAGAGGTTCTGGTTAAAATATTGTACATATACTGTTTACAATTCATAGACATAGATTTTTGAGTTTGTGGGTGGCTGTGGCTCAAGTGGTGGTGAACTGGCTTCCAAATCGAAAGGTTCGTACCCCAGCCGTGCTCGAAAGACTTGCATTTTTTCAGTCAACAAAATTCAAGTAAGACAAGCCAGCTCTCACTAACAATGTAGTCTCTCCGTGAAATGTTGGATGCCACTCATGGAGCAAAATAACCACTGAGCTCAAACATCTTTCTTCTCTTTCCTTCTAATTTTCCAAAAAAAACAACACGTGTTGAGGCATTTATGCCCACTTGAGTTTTAACTTCATTAAAAAATAAAAAAATTAAAACTTTTAAGTTCAGAAATCTAAAAACGAGAGAAATTCCTGCCACTTGTTTTCATTGGATAGAACTGTAGTCATATTACGTCAGCAGCGTCAATTGAGCATATTGAATGGATCGAGTTCCTCAGTTAAAATGAACGCGCCAAGTCAAAAACAGTAGTTAGTTCATACAATAACTAAGAGTTAAGTTATAATAGCGACGATGATACACTTTAAAAGAGCAAGCATACCACAAGGATCCCTTCTAGGCCCTCTCCTGTTAATTATTATTCATGACAAGTTTCTTAGATCATATATGCGTCCAAATGTAAAGATTTGTTAGTAATTAGTATGATGCCTCTTGGTATACTATCGAAGCTAAGAAGCAATCAGAGCAATCCGGCGGATTTGGCAGTTTCAATGCAGAAATGGTCGAACCTATACACCGCAACTTTTAAGAACATAGTGATTTGTGCTTGCACTGGTTCGGACATGACTTCTTTCAAAATTTGTCTTTACGGAGCGATCAAAGGAGAAGACATTGATTATTAAATTGTCAATTGCCCATGCTTTAGAAGAATGAAAGCAACTTCCCAGATGCAAGTTAAATAAATGAAGTATGATGGAGATCAAAAATCACCGATCCAAAATTGTAAAAACAATCACCCGCCTCAGACTGAACCATTAAATCGAAAAAGACTACAATCTCATTAAAGCAAAACGCATGCCTTAGGGGTGTATTTATATTACGCGCAATACTTTGAGCTATGTGAGAAGGCTGCAAAAAAAATTCCACACGGTTATGACTCTGAAACACCATCTTGAAGAAAAGCAAGAGATTATTTTGGATAAAGAATTATTTTCAAACATAATTCGTCTTCACAGACGAGGGGCCAAAGAAATATAAAGTAACAAGAGGAGTTCCACAAGGGTTAGTCCATAGCTCAGTCTTGCAAAATACCATGTACTATGAAATACTGCGAATGTGCA
Organism: Volucella inflata; assembly: GCA_928272305.1. Lineage (NCBI taxonomy): Eukaryota > Metazoa > Arthropoda > Insecta > Diptera > Syrphidae > Volucella > Volucella inflata. The sequence goes on from OV743719.1 coordinate 78,853,684, forward strand.
GTCCGAAATGCAGCAAAATTTTTAAATTTTGAAAATAGAGCGGCACATCTCTGGGACAACACCATTAAAAATTTAAAGTCGGCTCTGCTCATCACCTTAGATCTGGTAGATTGATCATCGTGATGAAAAACGTTGAGTCAAAGGCTCGTATTAAGCTTCTACCAGTGCTGTGAGCTTCTCTAAAAGACGAAGCGAACAAAGTGAAAAAGAGTCTTGTGGAATTATCGGAGAGTTGAATCGCGTTGCTAAAACAAAAACGATTATATGCATTACTGAATCTCTAAGCCAAACGATTGTTACAGGAATTAAAAAGAGGCAGGTTTTTGGTTCGGCAGATTTATCTGGTTTTAGCTATAATAGAATTTTGGCATCTTTAACTAGCCTAGGCCATATTAATAGAAATGATACCACGAATAGCAAAAATAAATGAACACTTAATCATTCATAGGGTCTATTTACGTTACCAGCATTTCAAACTGAAAATTCAGTTTGTTATAAGAATACAATGCATTGAAGCCTCTATTGGAAAGCCTAACTAACCCACCTGTTAGAAAATAAAATGTTGTAGTCTTAATACACTAAGATTTCATTCCCCTCTAATAAATAAAAACGTTCAATTGCATTGAGATTTTATAAAATTTTCTAATCAACATATTATTACTGTTTATGATGGCGTAGTACGTGTAGATGTCGTCTGTTGCGATTAGTTAGTTTTTCGAATGATTCGAAACTTTCTTATTGTTTTGATGTACTCGTAATTAACTTGGTGCCAACAAATATAATACTCAGGACGATTTTTCTGTATTTTTATTTTTTAAAAATAGCTACACACGCCGGGGATGTTGCAAATGAAAGGCAATGGCATATTACAGGTACTCGTATAAACATATACAAAATTGAGGGAAGGAGTCGATTATTTAGTGAAATTTCAGAGAAATTATTAGATACGAGAACACGAATACGAGTACATGGTGTATTATGACTCTTAAGAATATCTCGCACCAGATATATTGGCGCTGAAATTTCAACGTGAAAAACAGGTGAAAAAAAAAACACAAAGCGCACTGCTGTGCATTGTGAATGCGAATAATTAAACAAAATTTGTTTAGATAATAAATTTTGCAAAGGGTAATTTCAACAGGCGGTGCAAATACGTAGTTGAATTATTTGCTGGGTTTGTTGTTTTTTTTGTCTTGAATTCAACACTGTAATAATGAAAGTAGGCGATAGTTTTATATGTGTGCGGATGTTTGCCATGTACAGATACTCATAATGGTGTGCATCGAAAGTTATACTTACTTTTATACGAAAGATTGCATTCTGTCTGGAGTTCTATGGCGTATGCTGGTCAACAATCTACTTAACGCTCACAATAGCTCCAAAATCAATTTGAGGGCATGTGACTACAATAAGATGTTGTAGCTATATTTTCTGCTGCATCACGCCTAGCGACCTTTTGATGTAAGGCCCAGGCACTACGAACCTGATTGTTGATTGGTGCGCTAGAAGCGGGCTTTCAATTCTCGAAACGAAGCTATGTATAATATTTGAGTGTCACCTTACAAAGCAAACTATTTTGAAACAATCTCTATCGGCTTTCTGGTGGCTTACTCGTAAATTGGATCTTAGTAATATAACTCTCCAGGATGTTAGCAGACCAAATGAATGCTTCCGTTTTTTAAGAAGAGATCAATGAATTTTCTGCTTTCCCTCGATGACAAGACTGTAAACTGTTAACGGAGTGAGTATTAATTCAATGCACGTTTAGGCTGCTGGTGCTCGTGGTAATGCAGTGAGTACTTGTACTATTTGGGCCTTTTTCATGAAAGCGTTTATCTTTCGTCTTTTTATAAGGTTGGCCATAATGTATGACCCTATTGAAAAGCCCCATAGATAACCTCAAATGAATTTGTTTGAATATGCAATGAAACACTATAAGTACTCCAAAAGAACGTGGAATAATCATCACGATGTTTTAAATTAACAATTCGCTAGTGATTCTGGGGCAACGTGCATTTCTTGTCCGTTTTCTGATCGTATGGGTCCCACTGATCATTTAATGTGACATTTAATGGCACAACTTTTAAATGATCAGTAAAGACTGCAACAATACAGGACCGAGAAAGCCTGAGAAGGCCTCGGACTTCTCGTTCCGCCGAGAATATCGCTGCCGTTGCTAGGATGTTGTAGAGACTCTGTCGACATTGACCAGATGACGTGTCACACAAGTGGCCATTCATCGTACGTCTATGCAGCGCATTTTGGTGCAAGATTTGAAGGTTCCGACTGTCAATCAACTGATGGGTGTTAACCGTGAATCGCAAACGAAATGGCCGATTTTGCATCAAAAATAATCATGAGCGGCAAGACCTTTTTCGACGTACTCGAATGTGGACATGTGAACAAACATAATTTGTGAGTAATGCACGAAGAGCTAATACAAACGCTCAATGTAACTGTTTTTTGTGCTATTTACGCTAGATGAGTCGTTGAATAATTTTTCTTTAGAACGGCCGTTGATTTTGTCAAGCACTGAAGAGCAATGATCAATCATTCATTCTTCAATTGGATGAATTTAGACCATTCAACAAGACGGAGCAACGGCACATAGTGCACGAGCCACAAACGACATTCTAAAGCAGGCGTTTCCCGGTCGTTTGATATCGCGTTTTGGCATTTTTGATAGGCGTGTATGGTTAGAAGAAGGCATGTTCGAGGCATAGGGTTTTTCTGATCCATAATCGGTCGTATAATGTGAGCGTGTCAAACCATTCTGATAGTGAAAGAGGCAAAATTAAGTACATGCTATTATCAGGAGGTCTAAAGCTAACACTGGTCAAAAACTCATCAAGCATGTGAGAGTGGGTTAGTGAAAATGAGGCACGTATACGTTGTTAGTCTTCCAGAAGCAAAATCAAAATGTCAATTAGGTCAATTAGGTAGGCATGATTGATATAGTGTATATGGGTGATTGACTGATTGATTATTTATACTCGTATTATAACATCGCATGCAGACAGCAGAAGAGTTAAATTTTTTCGAAGATGGAAGGTAACAATTTTATTTTATAATTTCTAGAAGTTTATCTTTCTCTACCTGCGTTGTGGAACGTAAAAGAAAAACAAAATAGCAACCATAGTTGAGAAAAATGATCAGTAAAAAAAGACCTCTGTAATGCATGCCCTGCAATGGTGCAGAAGATATTAATTTTTCTTGTTTTGGTAGAGTGTCAGCACCGTTGGTTACATCAAACATGTTCGGGCACTCAGTCAAACATGTTTTCAATTTCAATTTGCTGCATTCGAGCTTGTCCGTTGCATATTTCTCATCTTTGACATTTGGCTCTCCTCTCTCATTTTAACAGGTTCTTTCTTCAACGAATGGTAAGCCAAAGAGGAAATAAGAAAAAACAAACCACGATCGTTTAGATGAATCGCATTGCATGTGTTTGTTGCTGTTGTGTTGTGTGCCTGATTCACCTAATTGATTTCTTCTCTTTTTCATGGTCCCCTCTTTCTGATGATCTTTGTCGTGTGCTGCGTTTTGACTTGTTCGGCAGTAGGCAAAGAGGAATGAGCAAACGTGATTCTATTGTCGTGTCGCGCCTTCAAGTCGTTCGACGTTGCCATAGCTGTCTGACGGTGAGTCGATGTCGTGTTGGTTTTGGTCTCTGTTGATGTTTCGCATCGCTGCTTTGGGTTAGTTGACATTTAACAGTTTCACGGGTAGGTTTGTTCGCTCGTGGTGTTGTCGTCTGCTCTCTCGGTTTTTGTTCTCGCAACCGGTTTCGATCGTGATTCGTGATCTTCAGCAAATTTTTTTTTCGATAGAATAGTGATCGTCATCGATTTACGAAGAAATTAAAAGTTTCGGCCAAAAAATTGGTTAATTAGTCATCAGTGTCACAGTGTGGCAGGACACAAAGGAACGCAAAATTATTTGATCGCCAGATTTCATCGCTGGTAGTATACGACCGATATTTGCAGTGTTTGCGATATTTCCTTTTCGATCGTTTTGCTTACACTTTACACTTTACACATTTGCAACAGACTCAGGCAGAATGTGCGAGTGCGAATGCTAGTGCCAATCCTAGTATGAGTAAAGCGAGTGGAAAAACGGGTTTTTCTGTGTTGTTTCTTTGTCAATCTGAAAAATTATAAACAAACAGATTCGAAAATTACAAGTAAAAAAAAAATTATTGCAATTAGAATTCATGTTTACGTTACGTCGCACTTATATGCAAATTTTACGGAAATCATAAACGCTCGGCTTTGGATAATATTATTGTAGAAGCTGCTGCTGTTGAGAAACCTTGAAATCTTGCGGAGAATTTAGCGCATTGGTCGTAGATACGAGTACATTGGATAGAGGTAAGTACTTTGATGGGTGGTTTTTGAAGGTCTGCAAGTTGGATCATAATGGCTTGAAGCCAAGATCATTGCTGGTTAGTTACGTATATGATCGTGCCACAATGATTAGGAGTTAATTTGATTCGCAAAGTTGTTAAACAGGTGGGCTGACTGGGAGGGGAATTGAATATTGACATGGCCGTAAACAGGTATCTGTTACGTCTTTTGGTGTAAGGTAGGGAGTGTATGAATTTACATTCTTACCTGTTCGCTGTTTGGTTTTGCGTCACACATTGATACAGAATATCAATAGATGTTTATAGTGGCAGTGAAAACTTGGGCAATAACAGCCTTTACCTGATTCTCTGAACTCGAAGTATTGGAGATATTACGGCCTCAGGCATCCTATGAGAATCTTAAAGTGAGTTTAAGTTTTATGCAGAACCTTGACATTGAAGTGGTTGTTTAAGTGGACAGAAGAAAGTGGATTTAGCTTAAAGCTATGTAAAAACTTGACCGCCAAATTGCGGACTTTGCGTGGGAATCAGGTTCAGAAAGGAATAAGTAAAGAACTGGGGGATTCAGAAAGAAATACCCTGGGGTCTTAGAAAAAATTACAGGTCAGATATACCTACTGACCGCGACTTAAGCTACAGATATTGTTTCTTATTTTGACGAAGCGCATCCCGTCAGTCTATTGTTAAACATCTGTTCCTAGTGAATTCACCGACAGCACTCTGAATTTTGATTTCCAATGTCTTCATAGCTTGCCATTTATCAAAGATTTTACATAATTCCGCAAGAAGTAGTCGAGTGGCATCAAATCACACGATATCGATATTCAATTAGTCTATTTCGGCATACAATGCTGAATCAATCACACAGTGACTCAATTTGGTTTGTTTGGCAACTGAACTACATTTCGCCCTAATTATGTCCACTACTTCAATAAAATAAACACTAATTGTCGCGTTTTGTTGACCTTTGTCTAGAACGCAAACCTCTGATTTGTTTAAATAGTAAGACCCAATGATGCCACCAGCGTGAAGACCGCTAAAAATGAGTCCATTTTGCATTCACCTCATTCCAGAAGCGGCAATTTTGCATCGTTCACTAAATATGATTTTTTGATAAAAACTTCAAGCTGCTCAAGGGCTCAATTCTTCAACTCCCTTCGCAAACCATGGTGGACGGACAAAGGCCAAATCGTCACTGGCAATGCCACACGTTGACGCGTCTATTCATTATGATTTGTCGCAAAATATTGAAAAAATAAAGAAAACACAATTTTGTGCACTTTTTATAAGTTGTTCCTATTGAGGTAACCCCTTTACATCGACGTAAGTATGTATGTACAAACATGTAGCTCCAGTGATAAGCCCGTTTCGAGCTGTTCTCTCGTTATATAGGTGCGGTCAAAAGTAACCTCCTTGGGAATGAAAAAAAATTATTTTTAAATGTTTTTTTATTTTATTCAATATAGTCCCCTTTTAGCTTGACACACTTATTCTAGCGATTTTCCAACTTCTTGATCCTGTCCGAAAAGTAATTTTCCGGAAGGTCTGCAAAATACTCCTCCGTGGCATCGATGATTTCCTCGCGTGAGCTGAATTTTTTATTGATGATCCATCTTTTGAGGTTTGGAAAGAGATAATAGTCCGAGGGAGCCAAATCGGGCGAATACGGTGGATGCGACAGCAATTGGAGCTGTAAGTCATTGGTTTTAGCCGTGGTGGCGATACTCTTATGCGCCGGCGCATTGTCTTGCAAAAAAAAATTTTTTTTTCGCTTCATGTGAGGCCGTTTTGCAGCGATTTCGGCTTTCAATCGCTCCAATAATTCACAGTAATACTCGCTGTTGATCGTTTTTCCATTTGCGTAGTAGTCCACAAAGAGTATGCCATGACAATCTCAGAAAACCGACGCCATAACATTTCCGACCCATTGTGCCTCCCTCTGCCGCTTCGGAGCACTCGTGCCGATTTCAGTCCATTGCCGGACACTCATTCTGTTCTCTGGTGTTTAAAAGTGGATCCAGGTTTCATCAACAGTTACCAATCGACGCCAAAAGTCCTCCCGATTCCGCATCAGCAAGTCCAAACACTCTTTCGAAGTGCTCTCGCGTTCATGTTTTTGGTCAGGAGTGAGCATGCGCGGCACCCAGCGGCAGGATAACTTTTTCATATGCAGAATTTTGCCCAAAATATGGCGTGTTCGCTCAATACTAATCTTTGTGTCATCTGCTAACTCGCGCACCTTCACTTTCCGGTCAGCCAACACCATTTCATGTATTTTTTTGACATTGTCATCGGTAACCGCATCGGAGGGCCTGCCGCTGCTGACTTGATCGGTAGTGGAGTTGCGGCCACCGCGAAACCCTCGAAACCAATATTTGACAGTGTAATCTGACGAAGCATTAGCCCCATAATATTTATCCAACTTTTCTTTTGTTTCCTTCGTCGTTTTGCCTCTCAAAAAATAATGTTTTATAAGAGAACGAAAATCGTTTTTGTCCATACTCAACATGATGCGAAACACATCAATAACAATTAGCTGTCAAAACAAAACTAAAGACAGTATCGCACTGAAATTTGGCATGTCTGCCTAAATATGAACGGACTTCAAGGCACCATAACCTTTTTCGCAGTAGCAGCGCATTCTGGCGGTCAAGGAGGTTACTTCTCACCCCACATATATATATACGCCTCGGGTACTCGAAGAGACGTTAGTGGCGACCATACAAGATCTCTGAAAATTCCATCGAACACTTTTTCCAAAGCGATGAAGAAGAGTTCTTCTATACAGCCACATTTTGGTTGCCGTAGAGATCAACAAAATTGCGCTATTGACTGTTTAGTACCTGCCTGTTTATTCTCACAGTATTCAACATTAGCTTCTAGATGTTGCAATTTTCATGTTATCTTTGCCCTCTAACTGTGAAACAACAAAGCACTCTCCAATCTTTTTTTGCAATGTTCGTAGTCTTACTTATGACGTATGTTCTAGGTTTCGCTCTTTTTATTGTACATATATACCTAGTCAACGCTTTATTCAATTCTGAATCAGCCAGTGAACAATATTGGACCTAATACTGTTCCCACTAGAACTACGTGATATAACTAAAACAGAACTTAACAAACTTTTATTGAGGCAGTAAATAATTTTATTAAGTTTTGATTAATCAGAGGTAAATCCTAAACCGTTGTCGATTACTTAGGGCCGATGAAATATCGTATAAATTCTGAAAGGTGTCAAAGTTCAGATTAAACCTACAATGTACACTAGCCCCATCTATATTTATTTGAAAAAGACATTTGAAAATCATCAAATAAATTATTCCAACATTTACATGAATACTTTGAACTCGTCCCGAAAATATCTATTGATCATTTATTGTGTGTAAATGACAGAACAAAATAATTAAAAAAAAAAAAAAAATCATATAATAATTCTCTTTCATTGAAATCGTTACAAAAGTAATCCATTTTAGTTAATTCATCATAACAAGAAATCAATTCACACACACTCATTTTAAAGTCGTAAAAAAAAATCCATTCCGCCATATCAGTTGAAACTGGAAAGTACGAGTAAATATCCCAAATGAGCGTGAATGCGATAGCACTCAGTACTTTATACAATAAGATGGTGTAAATGTCAACGGTAATTAAAAAGGCGCTTTGGGTCTGGGGGAAAATGAAAATAAATCTACAAAAACCCTTTGTGGTCAATAATGACGCGCACAAGTTTATGGACGTGCTCGTTCTACTCGAGAACTCTTTTTCTTATCAACAAGCGAATGATTAACTGGCCTGCTGTAGCTGTATAGTACTGTTTGTTTACTATCAAGACCGTCTTAGACGACTTGGCTTCGGAACGTAAATCACTTGGAAAAAAGAAAATAACAAATTTGTTTCGTCTGAAAAAGGAAAGATGTCACCTTCCTGAACTCTGGATACTAACTCCTAAGACCACCAGCTGCCATGGTCTACCGAATTAGTTTCATAAACTTTATATGGTTTCGAAATATTTAATGGGTTTCAGGTTAAAGGTTAGCCATTTGGTGATTTGATTACAAAAAAAAAAAAAAAAAAAAAATAGAAGGGGATTTCGATTAAAATTATAATTATGGTATGACTTTCCTTCAAAGTACGTTTAGAATAACCCTTATCGGCTTGCAAATTTTCTGGTGTTGTTTTTGGTTTGTGAAACCGGAAAGGCCAGTGAAAAGTGATTCAATGAGCGGGGTAAATGGAGGCGACATGGAGGCAAAGTGCAACATATGATCAGATTCCAAATATGGAAGAAACAACTGAGTTGTAAAATTTTTTGAAATTCATTTCCTTATCGCGAAGCTGATCGTTCGCCATTTACGTCGTTGTGCATTCGTGAAATATCGTATGCCTTGAGAATTCCAAAGACGTGAATTCATGAACGATAATAGCGGTGTTGTCAACTAGAGATGTAAACACTGCATTGTATCTTGTATTTAAAACATGATATGATTTTAAATGGCTTTAATATTGCTTCGACCATTTTGTGCCCGATTCGTTTCTTGGTTGAGAACAAAGTTATCTGCGTTCGACAGTTTCGAGTTGACATTTAAACTATCTTATGACTGCTTTTATTTCGGGTGTGATCAGGGTTATGATTGTTCGCAGTCCGCTGAATTTAAGATCGATAAGCGAACCTTTGAGAGTGTTCTTAACACTAATAGAAACAGTTGCAGCTTGAAATGAATCACATCTTACGCCTGTATTTTTTAATTAGTAAAAACGTCATCGCAGAGAGTGGGCATTCATCTTTGACTTTTAGCTTTCTAAGAACTTCAGGCCTATTTGTTGGACTTCCTTAATGTTAAAGAGCAAAGAAGGAGTCGTTGATCTTTGTGTTGAGCATGGTGCAACATGCCTATCCGAATATCGTGGGCGGAATCGTTGGCGCCGGTCGTTTTCGTCAAAATAAAGGGTCCTGTCGATTTGTCAACTTTTACCAGCATGTGTAACTTGACTGGATGAAGATAATTTACTAGTTTTGTGCATAAGAGCAATGTTGGTAAACAGAATCCTGACTGCTGATAAGGCCAATATGTTATTGCGAGAATAAGAGTAGTGTCACACTATAAGGTCAATCTGTTATAGCGAGAATTAGAATAGTATCACACTATATCTTAGTCCAGAATCTACTTAGCGCATTTAAAAGCTCTAATGGCTACGCTCAGACATTTACAGCTATCTTATTGCGTTGCAGCTGACTGGTCTAACTTATCTACCCATTTTTCTTACGGAAAAATAAATATTTAGACGACATTATGAATAAGAAGGTTCTTAAAACTAATTATATCATATCGAAAACCTAAGAGGCGCTTTCATTATAAAAGAGCTAAGTCCAATTATATCCTATGCGCCATTTGTCTAGTGGGATAAGCTTTGACGAAAATACGCCACCGTTATTTTTACTAGACTCCAAAGAGCGATCTATCTCGGTGGCATACGGCCGTTCCGATGTAAAGATATGTTGCTTATATGCCTGGGCTTAGATCGCATCAGCATGCAGGTTGTACAAGGTGGCACATTTCCGAAGGCCAAAATGAACTCATTGACTTTAACATGAATGTTCAACTGATAATTGATTAATGGCATCAGAATAGAGAGTAATATCCATAGCTGTTTGTTGATTTTTTGCTACAAAAGTGGTTTCATTTACACATTTAATGCAAACCTGTGTTTCTGGCATATCAAGGAAGTCAATAAATGTCAAAAGCCTACGTCTACAAGGAAGTAATCTCTTTTCTAATTGTACATTTAATAATTTGTTTCGGGACTACTGTTTTGTTTTTCTCCTTTTTATCCTTTTCAGAGTATTTGGAATTTGTAAACCGCTTACGGAAGGAGACAGAAATGTTTGAATTTGTCAGAAAATAAAATACATACACGTACATACATATATGGAGTCGTTCTATTCTAAGTGAGTTCATCGGCTCCATAGCTTTCTGGAAGATTGCCATATGACAGCACCAAGAAAAGTGTTGAACAGGTGAAAGTGTGGATAGATCTTGTGATCGTAAATATTTTGTCATTTGCCGGTTTTCCTGGATTTATTATATCATTTTGGCTAACTGCCAAATAGACGACAGTCTGCAGGAGGAAATTTAACTTTTCGGGTACAAAATCGCATGATCTCTTTCAATGCAATAGATATAGAGATGATCTTTAACATGATGGACTCATCAACGGAGATTCTTCCTCACAATATAATTTCTTGTTAACGTACATTTATGCAAAGATAAAAATGCTCCAAGGGCTAAACTCAGTTACTGAGCTTTGGTAAAATACATAAAAGAATTTGGTACTGGCTCCTGGAACCACTATCTCTACCGAATTATTTGAATAGGTTTGCCATTTACTATGGCAATAGCATTTTTATTTTTCATTCTCGTTTATACTTTTAAAAACGTTCTCGTAGAATCAAATGAACTGGATTGCCGGATTATCAACGAATGTACATGATGACGCTCACCACATCAGATATGATATCTCTGATAATGTCGTCGCTGATTTTCTGCATTTGATGTTTAACAATTTTGAAGAGATTTTTAACTTGATTAGGCAAGTTAAGACAGTCTCCTGCAGTCAATTTAACTACGACTACTTCTTCAGTGTTCTGAAATCCAAGATGATGACTCGGCGGAACAGAATTTTTGAGTTGTGACTTATATTTACACGATGTGAACAATCTGTTTTAATATTTGATCAAGTGTCTGTTCCCCTGGTAAAGGCGTAAAGAATGTCCTTCTTTCCTTATATGATTTTCAATTCAGTTAAGACGATTTCAATTGATGTGGAGGAATGCCTAGCTTAAAACTTAAAGTTTACCCAGCAGTGTTTGCGTAAAAAGCGAGTGACTGTTATATTTGGCAGTTCCTGCTCATCCTTTTTCAACTTGATTTTGAAATCGGGGAAATCGGGGATTTATTGTAAATAGAGCAAATAATTTGTCAGCCTTGATCAAAATTGATGCTGGTATTAACCCCTTAACAAATAAGTGCCAAACCAAAAGGAAATGGTATCACGATTTGAGCTAATAAGTACCCGATCATTATCAATGAATGGTATTTGTATTTGTATCGCTAAAATAAAAAAAAAACCTACATATTCTCGATATCTGTGTCAGTGATAACCTACGTTGGAATGAACCACCTACTCAACTTTGTCAAAAATTTAGCAAAGTGGATAAATAACCTTAAGTGACGTAAGAAATACTACCCTGTCCTATTTACTCTTAATATATGTAGGTACAAGAAAATGATACACCCGATATTTGAGTACAATGTCCAGATCTAGTCAGGTGCTTACAAATCTTCGCTCCAACGAAATTGCCAGTAGCAGCCCCTCATTTCAAACCTTCAATCGTAGACCTGTCTCGCGTGAATATTCGCCAGTTAACCCTCAACACACGTACTTTGAAATTTTATTTTCTATTTATTTATTCTATTTATATTAGTTTGCAAAAATTCGAAACTAACGTAAATTGGTAACTGCTTTTGTTCTCCGTTATTTTACTTCGGTCGCGGTGTGTGCGAGCATATAAAGTCTTTTTTTTTATAAAAGGAAAATCTCAGACATGATCCCAAACAGGTCGGAAATGTGCCATTCGATGAGATTATCTAAAGTAACTCATACTATGTTTTGACAGATATCATGTTTATCATTTAATAACACTTTTTTAATTCGCGATCATTTACGACTATCTTTTGACTTTAATTTAAATTTTTGACACCTATCGAACGTCACTTTGGTATATTTGTGCGATACGACTTGTTTGTACACAAATTTACAAGATCGTAAGTTGACCATTGTGCACGTCGAACCGGGCCCTATAAAATAAGGAAGAAAATCCAGATTTTTACGTCGCCTTTTCTTTGTCCGACAAAAAGACAATTTTTTTTTCGTGTTTCTTCCAGTGTGTTTTCAGCCTTAGTGACGCATTTTTGTGATCGTCTTGTCCCCAGAAATGGCCCCGTTAATTGGCTGCCCCGCTCGCTATTGCGATTCAGTACTTTTACGGTCGATTTTTTAATAGTTAGATAAGTATCCACGTTTAGATTGATGATGCGAAACACAATGGAAAAATTGTGCCAAAAGTAGCACTTATAAATTAGATTTCTTAAAATTAGCAACGCAAGCTGTCAAAACTGTAAATGGAAAGATACAAATGTCAATAATTTTGGAATGTTAAATGAATTAAATTGAAAAACGGGAGAAAGACTGAAGAAGAGTGAAAACGATCATAATTTTATTAATACTTATAAAATCGTATTTATCTGATTCAATTTTATACTCAAACTAATAATACTTTGCTTCCGGCTTAGTGTATTCTTCATATTTTTAGTGTCAGCTGCTAGTGAGCCAACACTCCAAATCAACTGCCGATTGAGTCAGAAATCTCCGTGTAAACACCTATCGTTGTATTATTACACACCTTTCTATCAAACCACATAGGATATCCATGGACGAATTCACCCCTAATCCCTACCGAAGGCCTGTTTAGGAGAAGCAATGCAATTTCGACGATCGGAATTTTATTTCATCGTTGCATTATTTTTTTTATTTTTTTTAACCACCTTTTGATAATGACATTTGCAGCTGCTGTCAATAATTTCTTTTTTGTGTTTTTTTTTTTCTGTACCATCATTGTTAGGGTCATTAGAGAGAGCACAAAAAGGTAGTAAGAAAAGATTTTTTGCTGTGTTCAATGTCCCCTTCTGTTTTTGTTGCAACACTTGCGAGTACTTTCCCCTCTTTTTGGATTACATTTCGAACATGAACTGTGAAAAACGGTGCTGTTTGACATTTGGTTGAGCGGAGTTGTTATTTATGGAAGATAATGACTTACACATCTATAAAAGGTCGGTGGGTCGGCATTAAAAAGTGCCTTTTTTGTTTCGAAGCAAATTATGAGTAACAAAAATTATGCTTTAGTTAACAAGTGCAGAAAGATGACAGAAAGATCACATGCCAATGGTGCACAGTGAAGTAGGTGCATGTGTGGCTGCAGTTGTATCTTGACTTTAATGCAATTAACTAGTTAAGCAATTGTTGTCAATTAGTCGTGATGGTCGGTAGCGGGCGGGCGACAATGCGATTATGGGTGAATCTTTAACCTTAGATGGATGGGAATTTTGCGTTTTTTTTTTATTAGACTATCCGCCTGGTTTCCAATGTCGGGCGCCAATTGTCATTAAGCTGGATAGTGAGAGTAGTAATTGAACGTATATGTATGTGTAAGATCTACAAACGTATATATGAGCCTTAGTACAGTGTTGACAAAACTCACATTCTAGATATTTAGATTGTTATGGTCTATTGGTTTTTGTGCTTGGTTAATTTAAATTTGCATCTTTCAATGTTGTTTATCGTGATCATGAACTTACAGGTCTTGAGTAGAACAAGAGTTTAGTAGTATATACATATGTATATACACTATTAACTGTTTTCAAATTGGTGAGTTGGAGTATCAATTAAGAGCTGTTTTCTTAAAGCTTAAGCAAACTACTGAAATGAATTTGTAGGCCGATCAAGGTCCCAATAAGAAGATGTAGAAACAATTAAAACCGTGCTACTGTTCGGCGTAGACTTTAGAAAGTTTATATGGTTTAATTAACTGAATTTTTTGTCAAGTAGGCAGTGTGATATTGAACTGTTATTTTTTCACAGAAAAATATATAACATTTAACAACAACAGCATTTTTTTTCTGCTTAAGGAATTACATTACATTATTATCCAACCCTACTAACATTTCCCATATCTTCCCACACTTGCACCGTTATTATTGCCTAATTTTAATGGTGGGGTTGTGGCAAATATCACTTAGTTACCATTGGCGCACGATAGGAATTCACCTTTTTAGAAGCAGTTGACAAGTTAGTTGATTTTGCACTGTTTCCCATAAAAAAGTAAATATGTTCTTGCTCGGATAAGGGCAGCTTCATAAGCCACCGATTGTGAATGGTATCAAAGCCAACACTTTCTTCACGGAATACTGTTCTATTCGTTCTGATATGTCACTTTCGCTGGGGTCAACGGTCGGTTAAAAACCACTCGATTCCTTTCGATAGTAATTCCCAATTCTCATCTTGCAAAAATTATTTCCATAATCATTTCCAAAGCCAAGTGGTATTCCACGAGCTGTCGTTAAAATTCCAAATGCTCGACAGATCGACAGACAACTCCAAGTGTATAGCTCTTGTTGTAAAGTACTGCAACAATACTTCTCTGTGACCTCGATAGAGCTCTTCTTTGCTTTTTTCTTTAAGAAGCCAATGTTCCTTCCATCTGATTTGCGCATAAAGTTCGTTCTGACGTCCTGCTTTGCAGCTCGCAATTACATATATGCCTTTTGTTTCGCTGAATGCACTTCCGACACCAGTTACCAAACTAGGGATTTCGCTGTGTGAAAGTGTAACCTTTCCCTAATACTGGTTTCATAGATAGGACTTCGTAAAATATTTTCGGATATTCGATAGCAATTCAATATCGAATTTCTACATGAGACTTTTTAGGTGTTATGTCGCACGGAATATTTTCACAACAACTTACTGGTCTGAGTCGTCTTGGAAATGTGAAAACAGTAGAACTGTGCCAACCAGAAAGTGATCAAGGTGGTTATTGTTGAGGCTTGGAACGTGTTGCCAGATATGCTCTAGTTTTTTTACTTGGATCTTAATGACGTACTAAGAATATTGTTTAGAAGTCTAGTCGAAAAGCTTGTACGTAGGAGCAATTTTTGACAAACGTAAGATTGCCTTTGAGACGTGAACGCCTGTTATATTGACAAATTTAGTGCTTATGTAGATTGTAATCCGTATGCATGTGTTTTTTTGTGTTTTAGGGTCTTCACTTATTGTTGGGTGGCATGGGCACAACTAAAGTTCGAAACATTCACGTTGTCCTTTTTTGTCCCTATCTGTCCCTATGGCAGCCTAGCTTCTTCTTCTTCTTATCCTTTTATAAACCCTTTTCTCGTTATATGAACTTATGCGTAACGAGTTTCCCATTTTTACTGCATCGCTGCTGCTCCGCTTATGGGGTTGGCTAATGTCGAAGACCGCAGAACGCGTCTACATAATGCTCGGTCCTGGATCGCTTCAGTGGTAAGCCCCAAGCGTTGTTGTGCATTTGCCATCTGAGAAATCCAGGAATTCTTTTTCCGACCTCGTTTTCTTACAGTTGGAGTGACCGTAGTTGATAATGCCTTTTTAACCGGATTTTCCGCAGATCTTCTTTGAACGTGGCAATACCAGCTTATTCTATTCGCCTCAAGCTGTTCGTTTACCGAATTCCTTATATGTAGACTTCCTCTTATACGCGTAGATCTAATGCAATCGCGTTTAGTGACTCCACTAGACATCCTTAACGTTTTCATTTCCGCTGCCGTCATTTTGTTTTCAAACGCTTCGTACATTGTCCAGCACTGTGAGCCGTACATAAGAGCTGGTCTAACAACCGTGGTGTAGAGTTTCCCCTTTAATTTAAGTGGAAATTTTCGGTCGCAAAAGATTCCCGAATTTTCCCGCCATTTCATCCATGCCACACTCACTCTGTGGTTTACGTCGTCGTCACATTTCGCTTCCATGTTAACGATTGATCCTAAGTACTTAAAGATAGTGCTTTTCGGAAGAACTATTCCGTCTAACATTATATCCGGAACAGGTCGCAACGGATTCGCAAATGGGCACGTCAAATGCTCCGTCTTGGAACGACTTATTTTAAACCCGTTTCTCTCTAGCGCATTTCTCCATGAATCTAAGGCGTTCTGTAAATCTTCGACGTTATCGCTAAGTATAACTGCGTCGTCAGCGAAGAGAATTGGCGTTACATTTGCTTCACGCATGCAGTCTTTTAAAAGATAGTCGAATACTACGTTAAAGAGGAAAGGGCTAAGTACGCTTCCTTGATGCACTCCGACATTAACTGGAAACTCTCTCGTTAGTCCAGCAGAGCTTTTAACCGCAGTTTTCACGTTTCCGTACATGTCTAGTATTATTCTAACATACGTTTCCGGTACGTTTTGAGACCTCAGCGCGGCCCATATGAGATCCCTAGGCACTCGATCGAATGCTTTCTCGAGGTCGATAAATACCATGTGTAAATCCTTAGACGAATCTCGGTGCTTTTCCATTATTATTCGTAGGCTTTGGATAGCGTCCACCGTCGATCTTCCTTCAACAAAACACACTGGCTATTATCGAGCTTCATTATTTGCCGAAGACGTTCGTTTAAGACTCTTTCGACGATTTTCATTGTGTGTGACATAAGCTTGAACGGTAGTTGTTGCATTCTCGAGTGTCGCCTTTTCCTTTGTATAATGGAACCAAGAAGCTACTTCTCCATGGATTCGGCATAGGTTGTCTTAATTTATTTAAAAGTTTCGATAGCCAAACGCTGCCGATCTCCTCCATCTTCGATCAAAACTCTGATGGAATGCTGTCTGGTTCTGCCGCTTTCCCCCGTTCATTTTCCGATTGCTATACTTATTTCTTCGATTGAAAAGTCTGAAACTTCCTCCTCGAATAGACCAGCTGTTGGCACGATATCACGTGGAAACTGTTTGTTAAGCAACTCCTTGCAGTATTCAAGCCACCGATCACAAATTTCCGTTTCATTTGTTAGTAAACGACCGTCTGCGCTTTTGATGTATTTCGGCGAGGTTATTTCCATCGAATTTTTTCGCCTCTGTGCAGCGAGCTGAAAAATATTTGGCACTTTAATATTGTACGACGTTTGAAGTTCTTGTATAGCTTGTCTTCTATCTGCCGATCGTGAGGATATTTGTTCCAACTCCTGGTACAGGTTTTCCGCTTCTGCCGCACAAGTTCGAGCCAGGACTTTCTTTGCGATCTTTTTAAGATGCTCGTATTCAAGTGCCAGTCGAGCTTTTTCGATATCGTCGCTCCGATCGCATATTGTCCACGCTTGGAATGCACTCTTCTTGTCGGCCACAGCTCGTTTGGTTTCGTCATTCCACCACCATGTTTCTTTGCCGACGTAATGGTATTTCGATATAGTCCCCAGATGGGACTTTACGAGTGTTATGCATTCCTCGTGCATGCTGTTCCACATTTCTTGCGGGCTAAGTGAGTCTGCTATACCATTTATATTTTGAAGTACTTCTTTAGCTAGTGCGATAAATCTTGCGCTTCGCCTAGCCTAGCTAGATATCGAAAAATCCTCATAAGACCTGGGGTTTTAACTTAAGGCATCACTCAATATTGTTTGTAGAAACATTTTTTAGAAGCATAATATTAGTCCTACGTGGGCGTGAACCCCAATATCCAGAGCCAGTAACAGCTTCGGAAAGATAAGAGCATCCGGCACCATCTATTTTTCAACATTCTAAAAAGTACTGAAAAACACTGCCAGCTATCATGCTCTCAAAAAATAGACAGAAACCTAATATTATATTTTCGCGGTACGAAATGGATCGATTTTCACTTGGACAGCGGTGAAACTTTCTTCCAAAGTGGATGCTGTGTTACCGAAAATTGGAATTTTGATGTCGTGAGAGTAGGTCTCTGTGCACTCAACGGAGAATACTGTCGAAATTGTTCGCCTAAACCCAAGAACCTCAACGCGTCAAAGATCTTAGTGACTGAATATCAGTCGCACTAGTTTGGGCAGAATTTTGGTTCAATTGACTCAGGAAATGAAGCAAAATGATTACACGCTTTGCTATCACTTTTCTGTTTTGGCTTTAGAGCAGCCAAAAATTGCCTAGAATTTTACGCATTTCCATATGGGCGGCTACGTACACAAGCAAAATTGCCATATTTTTGGTTCGGAGAATTTAAATAGTTTCATAAAGACGACAATGCATTCTGAACGTGCGACTATTTGGTTCTTGAAGTGGTACCATTATTGGCCCATTTTTTCCCAAGATAACCAATTTATTATGGCCAAAAATTAAGCAGGATGAGTCTCCATGCCACAAAACCATTCAACCATCGATTAAATGCACACTTAGTTCAATAGTCGTGTAAACAGTCGTTCCGGTGGTAGGGCTTAGCGGGCGCGGAGCCGCGATTTGACGCCGCTGGACCTTTTTTTTGTTGGAAGTCATAAAGGATCTGTGCTAACCGAATAATCCTTCGACAATTCAGGCACTTAATTGAAATATTGGTTAAGCCGTTCGTGAAATATGGACCGAAGCCATAGAAAATGTATTAAAAAATTGGGTTGAGAGGATGGTCCGCTGCCGGGAAGTCATTTGAATGAAATAATATTCAATAATTAATCGAAAAGTTTACTCCTTTCAATAAATCAACAATAGCTAAAAAGAAATTTGGAACAGTGTTTTTTATAGCCTTCTTAAACAAAAAACCAACAGATGGCCAAGCATTTATAAAAGCCAATTATCACTTAGGCAATTATTCAAACATTTTTGATGACACCCTTGGCAATGTCCTTCCAAATTTGGATTCCATATGGATTCCGAAGCTGACCTATATGATGTGGCGCAACTGCTGGTTGATGGCTCTACAGGAGTTCTATTAACTTCTTGTTTGGATTTTTGGACTAACGAACAGATCAAAACTGTCTGTCGGAAATCAATAGAGTTTAACTCATGACTTACTTGAATCGCACTTATGAAAACGTGTCGTTTGTACTTTTTCTTTACTTTATACATTTTTCAACTTATCAATATGACTGTTCTAAGTTGTATTTTTCTTTGTTATTCTTTACCATTGAATTCAAAGCCAAAGCCGATAAAAAACAGACAGAATCATTCAAAGAATCAGTTTGTTTATGTCGATAAATACAATAAATAACTTTTCTGTTCTGAAAATTAAACCTTTCAGTTATCATAAATTGGGCATATTAAATTGGTTCTTAGTTGATTTAAATAAGAACCTCACCCCATTAGTTAAATGAAATACTGCAATTCACTAAAATAAATTACTGTGCGATTGGGCTAAACTGTAGACTCACTTAACAGATTGGTGACATAGATTTAAATTAAATAGTTGTTACATCCGGTTACATAGATTGAATAAATTTATTTATGAACCATCTACCCTAGTACTCATAATCTGTTATTAAGATAGGTTTTTGGTATCTGCTATGTAGATCACGGTTTCACAGTTAATTAAATGATTCGAGCTCTACTAAACAAAATTAATAAAACTCTCGGGGCTCATTTTAACGCCAAAATAGGAAAAGAGTAATACAGTTGGTAGTCGGTAAAATAAACTTTAGTTAGCTGAATTTGTTGTGGATTGAAATAACTTAACGTTAATGGTTTCCGAACTTGAATTCTTACAATTATTACATTATTATAAAACTGTGAAGAAAATTGACTATGACGCAATGCATAATTCCAGTGTTATGGACGTCCAAATATTTCGAGCGGCAAGTATAAAATTGGATTACTGCATAAAATGACTAGAAAATGAAACTAGTGCGCTCTTTGGGCAAAAGAGTTAAAGAAAAATGTGAAGTAACTGAACTAAGCAGTAGAGTTTTAAAACAAGATACCACCCTAGTGCTTATGCAAAAAAGCGCTAACTACAACCTTGACGGAAGCTAGCACTTGCGCCAACTCTATTGAAGGGGAGTAGAAAAGGTTCAAGTACAACATGGTTGTTGAAACGGACATTCTACTTGCCGAGCTACTAAAGCCAGCGTGAGGCAGATTGACAAGGATCTGAATTCATTTTCAGAAATTGGTCCAAGTCAGGATGATGAAGTGCAACCTCAACTTCATTTGCCCAATTTAAAAGAAAGATGACCTTTTTACCTATACAAACTATAGATGCTACTTAAGATCGCTAAAAGTGTGTAAACGCTTTTAACGGTTGCTTTTCTTTCCGATCGTATTGGCCTCTATCAGTGTCACTAAAGCCCCGAGATCTGGAAAAATTGTGACCAAACTTTTATACAAGTGCAGATCGTAAAAACAATCTACAATAGAAAATTCAGATCGATACTGACCAATATTTTAAATTAATTTCAAGGCCGCATTTGGAAGGATCTGTAGAGACAAGGTATACAAAGCCATGTGCTTGCATCCCAGCCAAACTCAGGAGTTAGATGCTGGAAAAGAACGATAAAAATAAACGTTCTAAAAAATACGATTCTCACAACTCAGCATCATAGGAACAATTTTCGGTTGGTGCCTTTAAAAGTATGTAATTAGAAGTGACAACATTTATGGTTTTGAGGCATGAACGCTGACTTTAAACACAGGATCCTTTAAGTAAGTTTTGGTCTCGTTTCCTTTGAAAAACTTTGGAGAGAGGATAAAACAGCAATTTTATCCCAATTTTGCAACCGACAGCATCCCTCTATTTCCTCGACCGATCCGCATGCTCTATCCTTTTCCTTCTGTGAAGTCTGTAATCAGTCCATCTCCTCTGTAAGGAAAGTTCACTTGCAGCTCTGATTTTTTATTGTCCGCTCCTTGTTGCTGGTATTTTTCGTCGAATCAGAGTTTCATTGTAATTTCCAATTGGAAACAAATTATAATAGTTCAAACGTGACATGACGTAGTGCCAAAAGAATTGCCATCGGTATTCGAAAACCCTTTATGAATCATATGGTTAACCTTCAGGAAGTACAGTCATAGTAAGACGGTGACGCTTGGGAAATGATGAAGTTTTATTGCAACTTCATCAAATTCGTTGTAATTGCGAATACGGTCAAGTGAATATCAAACAGTGATCCTTTAGCACAAATATTAAGCAAACCTTTGATCATGTTAGATCAGGGACAAAATTCCTGCTCAGTTCTGCCGACTAAAAATCAAACCAATTGCGGTGATATACTTGTTCACAAATATCCCAAAATGTTGACTGATCTTTCTGAAAACCCTTACGATAAGGTGCAATTTTAGGATTCACTAAACTGCCTCTATAAGAGACTATCTAATTCCATTTCCTTTGCTTTCAATTTGTGAGCTTCCTCCTCGTGTAATTTGATGGCATATCTCCCGTCATTTACGAGTAAAATTAAAAGTATCAACTCTAAACAATTTGAGAAAATTACCCCACATTTCACAATTACCGCCACAATATAGTGGGCGACATATTCCAACCAACTACGAGTATCTGCAAAATTGAAATTGAATAATTTCCACCCCATTCTGAGTGGCAAAGAGCTAAACTGTTCCATCTCCAATGGATGGACTATTGTGCTCCTCCTCGTCACGCATAAACGGAAATGCATGATCTGTTTTCCAATTAAATTAAACTCAGATGGCTTAATTGAATAGTTCTGCCGCAAAACAATAAACCCCATTCAGAGCATTTCAATGCTCTGGGAATAGTAAATGGTCACCCCACTTATGGCAACATTAAAGCAGCATCAAGCACAGTCACTTTGAATTCGTTTCGATCCCCTTTAACTCATCTCTATACCATCTTGCTTGTCAAAACGCTCGAGTTTATGATGCGATTTGCGTTTTTATTTATCTTTAGCCTTCGGGAGTGTGTTCAAATACTCAACACTAGAGTATTAAAGAGTTCGAGGAGAGCAACAAAATACAAAATACACAACAAGCACCAAGCACCGCCAGTGACAGCTCTGCCACATGGGAAATATAATGCCCAACACAACGACAACAACAACAACAACTACAGTGTCAAGAAAATAATATTAATACGAGATACTTTGTAAAATATGTAGCAGCACCCTTGTGATAAAGGTTTTTGGGTGGCATGAAATGTGGGGAGATATTTGACGCTGCCATGTGGCTGCTTTAGACCATGTTTCTAGATACGGATACGCTTGTCATGTTGCATTTGCATTTGCATTCTAAAAATGCCTTGACGTTTGAATTGGATTTGAACACAAAATATGGTAGGAGATTGAAGTATGTTTGCATACCGCTGGGGTGTGTTCGTTTGTTGTTGATTTTATTGAGACTACTTGCACTTTTGACATGAGAAATGAACACGCTGTGACAGTAGCTGATCGAGTGATTGTTTTTTTTTTGTTTTTTTTTTCTATTTCGACCGCCAATTAATTGAAAAAATAAAATCAAATAAACAGAGGGATACGGAGTTCTCATACACATATGTGAAAAACAAAGTTCTATGACCGAGATTTCGATTGATGCTGGCGAATATGAAAATTGACAACCAATTGAATGAAGCCAGCCGAAGTAGAGGGGACCACGACGACAACGACGACTTGACATTTTGTCAAGTGATCACATTTCGTTTCGTGGAATTTATCGGAGAGTGAAAACTCCACTTGACTCGACCCGAAGACAGTAGCTTCGAATTTAAATAAATTCGTTTATTTTTGTATCTTTGTGTTGTTCAGCTAATTTGGGCTTTCAACGGAAACCGGAAGAGACTCATTTATTATTCGCTGGTTACTCGTATATCTGTTTTCAATTAGTAATGTGTAAGTGAAATCGGTTGTTAACATGACGAGTGATGAGTTGAAAGCTATATGTGAAAAGGAAGGTTTGACGAATATTGAACGCGCTCTATTGATTGATGTTTTGTCTTTTGAAATTGAATAATATTGATGTGGTTAATTAGATATGCCATTTCGTTCATTATGCTGTAGAAATTGTAAAAAGCGGAAGAATTCAACTCAGTATGAGAAAGGGTTAATCAAAATTACTTGTTTAGTTGGGGCTGCACTTTATCTCTCTCTGTTCTTATCCTTTTGTCTGAGCTGTTTAATACGTTCTTGCAACCGCGGGCTTACAAAGTGTTTTCATATACACATGATATTGCTTTTCCCGTCTTCGACTGAAAGACCTACAATACGTTCTCTGACCCTTAAAGGCGCCAGCGGCTGTTGCTATTTGCCAAAGGAAAGCGACATCCACCTTCTCGTCCTATTTAATCGTGTTGATGTCTTTGTAAAAAATCGTAAGCGGTTTACAATAGGCTGGCGACAGTATTTGAAAGAACAGGAGGTCCGCGGAATACCAATATGCTTTTTATACTTTAAATTTTGCCAAACTATCCTTGAATAGAATCCTCTTCTATGTATCTCACGACGGAGCTTACTTACTAACTTTAAGTGGCGCTACAGTCCGGGGTGGACCTGGGCTTCAGTCAACAAGCTTCTTCACCCAGCTCGATCCCTGGCTAGCTGCCTCCGGTTTCGCACGCTAAGTTGGCTGAGGTCCGCTTCCACTTGCGTGCGCCACCCTAGTCTTGGCCTTCCTCTACTGCGCTGTCCCTCGGGAGCGGATTCGAAGACTTTTTGGACCGGAGCATTGGTGTCCATACGCTCTTCATGAACCAGCCATCTCAGTCTTTGGATCTTCACTCTTTTGGCTAGGTCCATGTCGCTGTACAGTTCGTACAGTTCGTCGTTGTATCTCCTCCTCCACTCACTGTCAATGAAGACGGGACCGCAGATCGCCCGAAGAATTTTTCTCTCGAAGCAACCAAGAACACCCTCATCCATTTTTGATAATGTCCATGTCTTATAAACGGTGACTTTTGTTGTCCGAGAGAGGGCTTTGCTACTAAATTGCGTTCTTAGCCCAAAGAAACAGCGGTTGGCAAGAGTTATTCTTCGCTTGATCTCAGCGCTGGTGTCGTTGACGTGACATGTCATTGACCGCTAAACCCATTTTCGCCGCTTCCGTCTCAATACTCGCGAAAGCGCCACTGACATCTTGCTGATTTCTCCCGATTATGTCAATATCGTCGGCGTATGCGAGTAGTTGGACGGACTTTTGAAAGATAGTGCCTCTTGTGTTTGCTCGTGAGTTTTGCACTATTCTTTCAAGTACGATGTTGAAAAAATCGCATGACAGCGCATCGCCTTGTCTAAATCCTTTCTGGACATCAATGGTCTCGGTGAGATCTTTACCGACCTTGATGGAGCAGCGTGCATTCTCCATCGTCATTCTGCACAGACGGACGAGTTTGGCAGGGATGCCAAAACTAGACATTGCTCTATGTAGCTCGTCTCTATAGATGCTGTCATACGCGGCCTTAAAATCGATGAATAGGTGGTGGGTATCGATCTGAAGCTCATGGGTCTTCTCCAAGATCCGTAGTGTGAATATCTGGTCGATGGTGGACTTTCCTGGCCTGAAGCCACACTGATATGGACCTATCAGGTTGTTGACGAACGGCTTCAGGCGTTCACACAATATGGCGGATAAGATCTTATATGGGATGTTAAGGAGACTGATGCCTCTGTAGTTGGCGCAAATCAGAGGGTCTCCTTTCTTCAGAATCGGACAAACAATGCTTAGGTTTCATTCATCGGGCATACTTTCGTCCGACCATATTTTACAGATAAGTTGGTGTATGCTCCTTACCAAGTCATCGCTTTGTTAGACTTAAGCTTCGATATAGCTATCTTCACTTCATCCAGGTCGGGTGGACGGAATTGTTGGTCATCATCGTCCAGGTTGAAAGGTTGATTCGGTTGATTCTGCCTGACAGCGGTATTTGGTTCGTCATCAGCGTTATACAGTCTGCAGAAATGGTCTTGGACGAGTGAAACCCAGCACATCAGTAGCGGCATCCCTGATGGCGTTTTGGCAGTGTTGGCACTGGTCTTCGATGCTTGATGCTGGCGGCATTGGACCTCTTAAGAGATTAAGAGGACACTCGATCGGAAAAGGACTTGGCGATCTCTTGCGATTGTAGCCGTCTGACGTCGAATTTCCTCACATCATAACTTGTCTTGGCGTAGTTTGGGATATCCGCAACCGTACCTTGGCTACGACAAGGTAATGGACCGAGTAGATGTTGGCTCCTCAGAACGTACGAACATCCATAATACTGGAGGAGTGTCTTGCGTCGATCGCAATGTGATCAATCTGGTTGACTGTTGATTGATCAGGAGTTCTCCAAGTCCCCTTGTGTATGTCGAGATGTGGGAACCGCGTGCTAGCTACGACAATGTTTCGCCCCGCCGCAAAGTCGATTAGCCTGAATCCGTTATCGGAGGTGGTGTTGTGCAGGCTATATTTTCCGATTGTTATTTGCTCGTAGGTCTTGTAAAGGAGGTCATAGAAGGCATCCTTTGTGTCGTCATCTTTCTCCTCTGTGGGAGCATGTGCGCATATAAGGCTAATGTTGGCGAATTTAGCCTTGATGCGGATTGCTACGAGGCGCTCGAGCGGATTAATTTACCGCGGGTGTCCCACGTTATTCAGTCTTAGGCTCCCTACTATCGACCATTAAATGTATGAGGTGTAATCTTACGCCAACGGATTACATGGTAAACGTCGTTCATTTTATATACTGATGTCATAATGATTGTAGCCAAAGCGTTAGAAGAGGTTCCACAGAAATTGTTTTAAACATCACTAGAGTAGATATGTACGTATGTATGTATGTGAGAAATCGTGCTCTTACAAAGCTGATGGTTAACACCAGAAAATCGGAAAAAACTCATCCTTCGTGGTGGTGCGAGTTTTATAGTCATATCCGCAGCGCAAATATAGACAAGTGCGGCAATTTGAAGCATTTCGCATGCCTCATGTCCCGCCTGGCATTGCTTATTGATTAATACAGTCTGCTTTTTGGCCAGCTTTTGCATGCATTGAGCCAATTTTCTTAAAATACTTGGGGGCGTTTATCGTTTCTCTTGGCTAAATAAATAAAAAGTGAATTGGGGTTTCGGTGTCCACCGGACAGTGGTCAAAGTCTTCTCTGTGTAAAGATCTCAGGATTTTTCGCTTGCACCCAATCGCTCCCAATGTATTTTACAGTGATTATCAGGTACAAAACGGCTTAAGCTAAGCAATGCCTACATTTCTAGCCAGCGTTTTGGGACTCGCTCTCTTCTTGGAGTACTCAACTTGTGGAGTTTCTTAATCTTACCTTACCTATCACAGGTATTTATGACATAAGCACTCTTTTCTTGCAAGAAAGCTATTTTTTACAACATTTTTTACAACAGCGGAAGAAACTCACTGGCAATACGTTTTGATCATAAGATCTTTACTAACCTACGCAGGGGTTGCCCGGTGAACCGCTTTACAAAGCTTTACAAAGAGATGAACTGAGCAAACTCCAACAATCAGCATCTTTCTATTTTAGCATAGTACTTCGGAGTAATTCCTTTGTGGAGATATATCTGGGAAAGATACAAACGCGAAACGTGAAACGCCAGATGACAAAAAAAAACTTTGTTTCCAGGTCGGTTCCATCAAATAAGATTGGCCATGTCCCTAGATTTATTGTAAGACTAAAAATTAAGAGATCATGTCACATCACATCATGAAAAATATTCCTCATCAATTCAAGCTGCTTTCAGTGTCCATTCCAAATCCGCAGGTCACATATTTCCCATGCCTCGAATAACCTCTTGACTCTAGGTTCGTCTAAGCTCTCTGGGAAATGTGTTTATCCATTAAAATCTCCCATCCGCACAATTGTTCCTTCATTCACGCGCTGTATTTTTGTTTAACACCTGACAAATACTCCTCTTAGCCATCATATCGTTGAGAATCCATTTATAGAAAAGTGAACATCAATCAGACGTGGTCTATGGAATGCATAGCAATTAAATAAAAATTATTAATCTCATGAATTATTATTCATTCAAACAAAAACAAAGGCAAAATACTCGTAATTGATAATTACTATCAACTTGTGAGCGAATCAATACGACGTCGCGTCGGCAGCGCCGTTGCGATGCAATTCCATCTTCGGAATGAGTAAATTTCAATATTAGCTGCCGTTTTCGCTGTTTGATTGATCAACGTATTGTCATTGAACGAAAAGTTGATTACAAGTGCGAGTCTGATTGATTTTCAGTCATACGGACGAGATATTCGGGGAGGAAATGTAAAAATGAAAAAAGCGTAAAAATTGATAAAAAGTCACACTTTCCGATCATAAGAACGCGACAATGGACAACATTCAGTTCCTGGTTCTGTGTGCTCGCAGTACTCACAGATACGAGTACAACTGGGATGGACGACATATGAGTACGAGTATAACTATCCGGTGAGTCGATCGTTGTGTGCATACTAATTTCCCAATGAAGCACAATCTCGACTCGAAGTATAGCACAGTGAGTTCCACTGTATCCATTTCTACAAGTATGTTCGAGTATATCCATTTTGAGTCAGCTCCCCATTAAATTGGAGTTGCTTCACGTGTCTTCTTCGTTTTAAAGCTGCCTGATACTTAATTCTAAATTTAAACACCATGTAGGGGGCTTTAAGTGAATTGCGATCTGGAAAAGTGTTCAGCAACCGCTGAAATGGTTTTGCCGCCAAAGAATTCTGAAGGGAATTCGGAATACATTTCGACTTTGGGTTTTGATAGCGACACGATCGTTTGCACAAGACCGAACAATCAAGATTAACACAGGAAATGTCAATCCGGAGTCCAAACATATTTTTGAATTTGAAATAATGGTCACAACGCATCCGTATGATCATATTATGGCCTCTTTAACGAGAATAATAATAAAATTTCTTTGAAAATATGCAGCACGATCATTGATCATTTTAATGCGAGCCACGTGGCACGTGCTGTCAATTTATTTCTACGTGATTAGAGTTTGTGACATTAAATTTGTAGATATCTGATCTGATTTTGTAGGACAAAAGGCGTTTTCAGACGGGTTTTTGTACATTTTTATCTCTGAAACTATGTTGCCCTTTCTCTTTTTTGTATTGACGTCATCTCGTAAAGTTGGTCTGTTGTGATGATGAGTCAGAGTGAAATAAGATTTCTGCATAAAGAGTTGGTCAAATGATGAATCGCTTGAAATAAGTAAAGCGCTTCACTGGGAACAATGTCAGCAAGTGACTCAGAGGGAAAATAGTTTCAGAAACAAATTACGTCAAACAAAAAGAGAATGTCTGACCAGAAAAATGTTTGAAGATGAAATGGCTGAAACTTAAAAGGCAGGGTTGCTTGGACCTTTGTGTCATCAACGGAGTCTTGAATCTATTATAGATTTTAAGGAACATTGCCTGAATAAAGCTGAATAATGACACTCTTCGATTGATAATTATACTAAGTTGAAGTCGTTGATGGAGCTCTATGTTTCCATAATGCTTAAACTTCTTAGGGTCTCGAAGTTAAACTTAAAATTATTTGAACTTTTCAGCTAAAATATTTGCTGGGTCAAATATCCTCTTCCAATGCTAAGTTAAAGGGACAGTGGACAGTGGCCTTATATGAGATGATATCCTTTGATTCCTATGAGTTTGTTCTTATGAAACTCTGTAGAAGTCGTTGACGAATCTTTTGATTCGATGTCATTGAAGGTTTAACATTCTTTTCTTGTTTGTCACTACCTAAGGGTGATGACACACTCTTTGATATAAAAACGAGTCTCTGTACGATAATGCAATATTGTTCTTGCAATCATATGCAGGGCATAGTTCAACTTCTGAATGGACTTGGGCCTGGCAGATGTGGTAATTTTAGTTCTATCGGATTGATTTAAATTGTTATTAATGATATGCTTATACTCTTGTATAATATTTGCATTTTCACTCTGTGACCATTAGGAAGCTTTGATTTCCTTATTTTGTATAGTACTTCCACCTCATTTGCATATGGCAGCTTTACAACGTCGCGTCCCCTTGATTTGAAAGTTCTTTCTACTTCCTCGTATTTGATTTCGTAGATTTCTTCCTTAATCCTCATGACTTCGGTTATAAGGGTTGTTCGTTCTTTAAAGTTGTCTGATAATCTGTAATTGTTAACACTCAAATAATTGTGTGGGTATGGTCCTCGTTTATCTCAGAGAAACTCTCGTAAATTTTTAACATTGGTCTCCAACAGGCATTGTTCGAAGAGCCTTGTGGATTGGGTAGACTAGAAATGACTGGCAGATAAAAGCTCCTCTGGGCAAATTGAAAAATTTGTACATCTGTGTTGAATGGTGTTTTGCAATCATTTTTCTATTGGGTTGTTTTTTCCAGTGAGGCAGGCTGTATTTCTGCAATAACGCGTCGAATGTTGGCTTTCAAGTGATCAATTGTTTCTGACTTATTGGCAAAATAATCTAACGGCGTCAAATCACAAGAACGAGGAGGCCAATTAATAGGTCCATCTCGTGAAATTAATCGTTCATCAAAGGTTTGTTTCAGTAAATTAATTTTATCGCGCACTGTGTAGCATGTGGCACCGTCCTGGTGCCTAATTGAGGCACGTAAAAGTTAGTAATCATGTCTCTGTACCGCTCACATTGACTATAACGTTCTGACCATAATCATTTTTAAAGACATATGGGCCAATGGTTCTACCAGCCCATAAAGCCGGTGACTTTTCTGGATGTAATGGTGTTTCGACAATGGCTTGTAGATTATTATAGCTTCAAATGCGGCCTTTCTGTTTATTGAAATATCCATTTAACCAAAAGTATGCTTCGTCACTGAACGAAATTTTCAAATGAAATTGTGGATCATTAGCAATGTTTCCTTCAGCCTATTCACTAAATGTACGGCGCGAACAATTACCGTGTGGCTTTAATGCCTGTACAAGTTGATTCTTTCAAGCACGTTAGCCAAGATCTTTACCCAAAATTTTCCATATCATTATCATTATCAACACTAGGCTGCACATCATCAATCGCTTGCGTTCTGTACGAAGTTTTGCGAAAACAATCCATAGTTTCTCGAATTAATCACTCTCATGGACAATTATGAGCACGGACGTCATTCCCGATGAGTTTCTCGAATTGAACCATGTTTTTCAAATAAGTAAATGGAGCAAACGTTGCTCCAGCACAAGTCTATTCATGATGGATTTTGCAAACCAAACTGCATGCGTCACCATTCAGGCATTCATTGTCAAACCGCGGTTTTTGCAGTGGTGGTCGGGTGGACCCAACATACCAATGGCTTTCCCACCATCTTTCCAGACATAATGTTGGCAACGCAGGGCGTCGATCAATGTTATGGGTGCTTGATCGGCTAGGTCCTCTTGGTGTCTTGTAGCCGCAGCCTTTCAATTTGTTTAATGCCGGCGTTAAGAATAGCCACATTAGTGTAGTGGTCCGAGGCAATGTTGGACCCTTGGGACGTTCGGACATTTAAGACACTGTAATCAATGTGACCAATCTGGTTGGTGGTATTTTGATCAGAATATTGACAGATCCCCCAAAATCGAGTTAGTGAATTCGAATTCGTAGTCTGACGTGGTGTTGAGCTACCTTATTTTGCATTAAAATCGTCTTCAACGATCTGATCATCAGTCTTACAACATTGGGTATATGTCTTGACGGTGAGCTCCCAGCATGCGCGCATATCAAGCTGACGGGGAATTTTACTTTACTGCCCTTTGTTAGAAGTTGCTCGTTCATATGTCTAGTCTGCATCTAATGATAAATCTAGCGCAGCTTGTTTTCTCGGAATTAATTATCGCACTACATATAGATATTGCATTTTTTTTATCATTTTTATCGCACTTGAATTGTGGTTAGATCTGCTTTAGACAGTCTAGAGTATTCGCGAGTTGTCCGCTTACACGTGTTCTATTAAGGGACCCATTATTCCACATGCAGTATCAGAAATCGTTTGCTGTTTTTGAGCATAATAATTCATTAACAGTGAGATAATTCGTATTCGAAGCTTTGTTTTGTAACCACTTTTTTTCCACCGCCCGCTAGGGTGAGACCAAGCCCTTTGATTTCGCTACATCAGTGTCAGCGGCTCCGTACGAGGTTTGAGATCATTTTCCACCATCTGCAAATTGAAACTTATTTCTGAATTCGTAGAGCGGACGTTAAGGATGATTTTCAAAACTATCTTAATAATAAAAGTCGAAAACTGGCAACTCGGTTTGACAGTTTACTTTCGAACGATGGAACTGTTCATTTGTGACAGCTTGTGCTGTTACTTCATGGGACAAACTTATAATATTAAATGACGCACAAATGACAATTGTTGTTTATCTTGCAAATGCCAAGCCAAATGACTTTAGATCGGAATAAAATAAAGCCAATGTCAATCGGACAAAGAAAAACGTCAGAGACTTATCAGCTTAGAGTAAACGCTTTGAAAAGGAAATGCTCATTAAGAATTGTGTTCTGTCACTAAATTCAAATGAAAAGTTACGCTGAAAAGTCATTAAGCTCGCGTCAACACAAAACAGTTAAGAGTTCGAATTGTTTGCCACTTTAGAACGCAAAGTAATTATGAAGACAAATGAATTATTTATAGTAAAAGATATGCTTCAGATCCACAATTGCTGATGCACAGCAATAGCAACGTTGAAGTCGGAACACGAGTAGTTCAGCGTCTATTGACAAAATCATTAAGCTCAGTTATTCATTAAGTTAATTGTCACTCATTTTAATGTTTAAAACATCTACAAAAATTAAGAACAAATCAATTATAAATCTCTCAATAGTATCTCATTGATCAAGAATGAGTAGCTTCATGAAGTCTATTCACCCCTGAACTTTCGCCAGAGCAATTTCTTTAGCAGACATAAGAGCTCAGAAACTGACCTATGTCCCTGGCAAGTCGATGCCTGAAAGTCTTAAATTAACTCCTAATCTCACCGATTAAGAACAATAGCCATGAAATTGAGAACGTGGAGGAAGGCCGCGATAATTGCCATTCATGATGTAGTCTTTTAGACGCCAGCCGCAAGCCGACCGCACGTCTGTTGGTTATTGTTGTTACTCCAATTTGGATATCAATGTCCATGATATGTGAACGCTAAAATGCGCATGTTATATGCAAAGGAGTTGTTTTTTTCTGTTTTTGCTTTGTAGCAGAACAAGAGTTGCAAGACATAACCTAATTTTATTAGTTGTACGGATAAGTGAGAAATCTTTCCTTAGGGTGTATAGTGTGTGTACGAGGGCGGACAGCGTTCATGCAAACGGGTACATTTATGACACACCGGCATGACATCTACACGCACCTACATAGACGCACGACTTGGCACAGCACATTGGCATTGAAAGAGTTTTCTTTTATTACGAGTACATGCCATCCTTCTTGGAAGCTGCTTGACATAAAATCTCTCAGAGGAATGGAATCTTGATCTTACAAAGAATGGTGGGTGTCAAGCGCGGATAATGCAAAAGGAGAGAGGTTGCATTTTAAAAAAATATTATTCGAGTATGAGTATGAGTAGGTCTATGACTAACGCATGGAGTGTACTTTCTAAAGTAAATGTCATTACTTAGACTGTTATATCACTTAGCATTGCAGAAAGTGAGAGGGGGGGAAATTTGTAAGATATGACACAAGTGTTTCGACATGCGAACAACATAATAAATGAATATCATAATAAAACGT
Organism: Volucella inflata; assembly: GCA_928272305.1. Lineage (NCBI taxonomy): Eukaryota > Metazoa > Arthropoda > Insecta > Diptera > Syrphidae > Volucella > Volucella inflata. The sequence continues at coordinate 78,886,252 of OV743719.1, forward strand.
CAACAATTGTCAGTTTGTGTAGAGTTGGTTCGAATGTCGTTGAATTTTGCTGAATAGCAGAGGAAGCTACGAGATGATCTAAGTTGCAGATTTGAAATTTTTCATTTGTACTTTAATTTGCTTCAGCTTTAACATATGTATTGTGCGGCAGCTGTCAAGATGGAAAGAGTTATTTTTAGATTTTTATTAAACCACATGGTGTTGGGAGCTACATATTTTATTTTGAGAGTTGAAATCTTGCCCTGTATAATGTTTTTTTAACTCTGCAAATGATCTTGAAGGGGGTAATCGTTGTTTTTGTTTTTTGTAGTTAATATTAAGCTACACTGCATTAGACTTACATAGGTCAACGGGTAACATTTTTTTGTTCGTGGAATACCGCTACAGTTAATTATTGGTTAACTTCTAACACGAAGAAACCTAAAGGGTTATCATGTACTTGCATGAGAGTTTCAGAGCAGGTCGCTTCCGGAAACTACAATAAAAAAATTGCGAACGATTAGGAAAATGTTGCGCTTTCAGCCATCAGGGCTTGCTACAAATTGTGCTAAGTGTAATCAAGTTATCAAGTTTCACCTCTGAGACTTTCCATGTGACTCATATTCCTTTCAGTTGAACTTCTGTTGATCACTTCTGAGAAGGTCTTCGATAATGGCAAGCAGTAAAAGAGCTGATGAAACCTTTTGTTACACATACAATCCAGTGTGAAATCCCTTATATAATTTTGGGGAATTAAGGAACATGCGTATTCAGTCTTGAAGTTAGCTCAACAAAGTTTAGATTACTTGAGTTACATTTAAACCAGTTGTAGGAACATTTCGATACCACTGAGAAGATTTGGAGGGCGATACCCTAGCTTTTCCTTGATTGATCTAGGAAATGGTAACTGTTTAAGGAAAGCCTTCTAATGTATTCAATGGCAGTGGAGTGGCGAAGGAAGTGCGCTAAGGATCTCTTCCTCCTCATTTCTCCAGCCACTGCGGAAATGTTTGTGAGGATTCGCAATCGCTGCACTTGTCTTCGACTGAGATATTGGCCCATAATAATGCTTGTGAGTTTAAAGATTTTCCTTCTCTTATGATTGATCAGTTTTCCTCCTCTCTGTATAGGATTGATCGGGTATGGGCCATATGAAGACAAAAAGCGGGCCTTAGAACGCACTTGAAATTATGTCATTTGTTACTGTAAAAATTTGTTGGTTGACGCTGTCAAGCTGCTTACTTTTTGTTTTTAGCGATCCAAGTCCAGCCCACTCATCAGCGACGCAGTTCCTTGGGACGACTCATTGCTCAAAATTAAGGATCTATAGCTACTTGCCTGTCTGTGTACATTTGTATTTTGTCCTATTCGATGTGGCCGGATGAATAACTAACACTCCGATTTGGAAATCGCACAGTTTGCTGTATTAGAACTGTCGGTAATAGTGGAAATAGACTTGCAGAGTGCAGAGGAAGACTTTGCGGGTAATTTAGGTACATACTAAAGTCACTTTCACGTAATTAAAAATCGGCTAAAGGAGCATGGGATGCAGCGTGAATAGACTGGAATGTGCTTCGTTTAGCTCCTTCCATTGTTAAATTACTAACGGATTTATAATGCTTTTACGATCGTGATGAAAGATTATGTTCCATTGAGTCATCCTGGTCATCAAGTGTCTCAGTGGAGATTCTTTGAAAGTGTGTGAGGGTGTTCGCATACACAGGACATCTTCTTGCTACACAGTTAATTGACGATTAGTTTTTCCTGGCAAAGAAGATATAACCCTATATTTGTTACTTTATTTCTTGTAAATTAACGGCCAAACGTTGATTCTAAGAATCAAGGTGAACAAGCGGCATTCAGAATCATTTATTTTCAGTTCTTGACAATAATTGATGATCGAGAGTGTGTCAAAGGTCTTAAGAGCTGCAGAAAGAAAGTCATACGAAAGAGTGTATTGAAGTCTAAATCGATTTTCCTTTCAGTAGTCATACTGGAAATTCGACAGTCTTCTATAGACTCAAGGATTCTCTCGACGGTTTGTTCAATATTTATCAATTTAAGACACTTTTGCAAATAAATTTATCTTTTTTTGTCGTATTGCACTTAACTAAGTGTTCCTACCTCGGATTTTGTATATCAGCCGCAGCTCATATAGGTTTATTGGTGTAAACTGTGAGTACCATCAAAGTTAAATTCATAATTTTAGAACTATTCAAGTTGTAGATAAATTGTTTAAAGTATTTTGACCTGCTCTGGCACCAGAAATAGGCCCCACAATCACCACATCTCGGCTGCATCGGACGGAAAAACTTAAATTATAATTTATGATGGTGTTTTCAAAACTTCCGACTCCCTCGAAGCATCGTTTTGCTCAATGAATACTTCCTGTACCAATGAACTACTTTCCGGTGCATTTACGCACTCACCCCTTTCAATAGCCACACGTAAGTGTATGGATTCTCTTACTGACAGTCGTATCTATGGCTTTTCTAATGTGTAGATTCAAAAAAAAAAAAAAAAAAAAACAAATGTTTTAATTGATTAATTTCTTTTGTAACTGAAAATGCAATGTAAACAGACTCGGACTCATCAAAAGCATCGCGCATCGTAAAACGCATTCAAAAAGTCGGAGTGTAAAGATTTTAATAACCGAAGAATACTCGTTCATATGTATGTCTATAGTATGTACACTCACCGCAAGCGCATGAAATTTTGTATTTATGACGCTATTATCTCTCATAATAGAAGCGATGTGTCCCGCGTAGATGAGGAATCTTCAATGCTATAGATGCAACTAACAGACTGTGCCAACTACACAGGACACCCTATGTGCGTTTAAAAAAATGAAAAAAAATAAAAACCGCAATGCATGGTATCTGTAGATACGCTGTTTAGATTGAAGATGTTTATTTGATTTGCTTTGTTTTGTAATGCTTGTGCCACATTTGTACATTCGTCTACACATGTATGTATGTATAACTGCATGATGTATGCACTCTAACTGGTTTATTTACACTTTGAAGTGAGTAAACTTTGAAATAATGACGCACTGCAATGACGTCATATCCAACAATCACCTGCAAATTGCAATCGAAGGCCTGGTTTTTCGCTGTTGTTTCTAAATAACCAGAGAAACTGTTCAAATTGTTTACAATTTAAATTTCGTTGACTCAGGTTAGGTATGAATATAAGTTGGTGGAGATGCGTAGGTTAAGTAAACACATCTATAAAGCTTTGAATAATAGGTCTTCGAGTGAGGTAAATACTTTTTCCAAAATAACTCAAGAGATCACTGGATGCTGCTTTCATTTTTGGCGGTTCTTTGACACTTATGAATGGTCAGAAATGTTTGACAAATCTTCATGAATAGACTTACACCAGAGGAAGGTTTCCGTCTTATTCAAACTCATTTTGAAAATCCGTCTTCATTTCGGGATTCCACGATGTGATTGGTTCTCGAAGTAGGCGAACTGAGCTCGCTATTCGCGATGTTGTTTTCCATGACGTTAGGACGACAGATGAAACTGTATTCGCTTTGAGTGATAGCGAATCCAAACTGTCTGAAAGTCCTCAAAAAATAGCTCTACTCGTACTCTTAAATACTTAAGGTCTAGTCAACAATCGACAGTGTTAGCCTGATTATTCGAGTTATTGTTTCAGTTCGTCTTCTCACTCCATCAGAATGACACTTTGATTAGCCTGGATAGGATGGCAACATCCGTACATTTTTCAAAATTTAGAGTCCATTTAAGTTGACGTTGCTTACAGGTTTGTAAGCTATCTATAGGTTTAACAAAACAAGTCCTTGAATTTGATTGCGTGAACTATGTGTGATTTTTGTGGTTTCTGCTAATGGATCTTACCGTTCTCGAAAGGTTCATTCGACGATTTTGGTGTGCTCTTTTTTACTCACTTATTCAATTATAAAGGAAGCTATAAGTCCAGAGTGGACTAATATCTTTACACAATTGACTCAGTTAGTAGTTAGATTCCTCTCCCAAGAAATCCTTCATTAGTTTCGAGAGTTTTGAAATGAACTAGAAAACAATGTTTGCCTCGATGGGCTTTGGAGGAAGAGATATAACAACGAGTGTTACGCACACTTATGTGTCGACGAGCTGTCAAGAAAAATGAGCATCGGTCATTTGAGTCCAAAAAGTCTCCGATTCCGTGCAGTGGAGCAACACTTTGCCTTAGATGACGGGCAAACGTGAAAGCATCCCTAAAACATATTATAACGCGTAACTGAAAGCAGTTTGCCAAGGATTGCGCCAGTTGAAAAGGTTTATCCCGAAATGTAGTAGCAACTATTGATTAAAGAACGATAGACTTTAGTTAAAAGACTTATCGCATCAAAACGTAGTAGGCACCGAAAATCCAATCCAAAGCCGGCCTCTACTCTTAAGGTCTTTAAGAAACCGTAGCTACAGGTTAATATATGTAATCTGGTCAAGCACTTTGAACCATAGAACATGAACAAAAAAATACTATTGGGGCTATTAACTTAAGATATGAGATGGTCCTTCCACATTCCTTACAGTTTTAACACCACCAAATACCTGCCTACATGCCTACTCTTTGGAACCTTGAATTTTGTCAAATCCTAAACACTCCCATCGCAATTTCAAATTCGTAAACAAAAAACTAAAACAACTTAGAAGCAATTAAGACCCACACATTGCCGAATGTCATCACCGGCCGATCATTAAAAATTCCAAAAGCGTTTTTGGAGTTTAGGGCTTGTCGACGCTAATAACACACACCAGTGGCTCCAATCAAATTGATAATATGTGACTTCCCGATATGTGCGAAAAATAATTAATTAACTCCCAGCGGAATCAATTAATAACATCGTTAGCCGATTGAATTTATTCACTTTCAATGTACCCATATAATAACTGGGTCATTAGATTGGCATAGGAAAAACTTAAACTACGACTGCCAGAGCTGGTATTTTCAAGTAAAACCATTGCGACTTTAGATTGCTGTTCTTATCTTATCTTATGACGCCTTGGGTGATTGCTTAACCCAGTTGTTCATTGAATTAGTTAGACTGGACCTTAAGGTGAACTCTTGACTCGGATCTAAAAAGATGCAGATACTCGTAGAGAGATGGTAAGATGTGACATTACAAGATACAAGCTATGTACTCATTTTAAAAACAATTTATTTATTTTTAATGCTAACTTAGGCAAAAATACATTTTTCTCTTTTATCTGCAACCAGCATAAAAAAAAACAAAGATAAAGGTGTACAAATAAAGGAAGAAAATAACTTAAATGGAATGAAGAAAACATTTGCCTGCAAGCAATACACACTGGAAAGAGGGCAAATCTTCAATAAGATAAGAGCCATTCACCCTCCATTCAATCCTTGAGCTCAAATATTTAAACGTGAAGGCTGCGCAAATATGCTCGTATGAATGTACTTGTGTATTTAGGCCTACGTATTCGTATTGCAGTTCATTTTTTTTTTATTATCAAACAAAAAACATTGATGAAAATTGAATTTAGTGGGAAGAGTGCTTTTAATTACTTTGTGTAGTTATCTCACAGTAGGTCTATGGATAACATTACTATCCTAAGTATTAAAATCTGTTATACTCGTACAGTAACCTTTATTAAAATATAATTTTATTAGAAAGAAATCAGACGGGAACCTGTTACACGACACTATAGATACATACATACCACTTTGATCAAAAAGTTCCCGGATGGGCGCGATCCATTTGGCCGATTTGAGTTCTGATTATTTGTTAAGTTGGTACATCTGTTGTTGATATTCCCTCTAAATCTTAGTGAAATAGCTTGACATTTGCAAAAGTTACGTAGCCAAGAGTACATCTATCTCTGTGTGTGTTGACGGTTTTTCTATTACTTCCTCTCGGCTGCTGAAACGCGTTCCCCGTAGTGGTTTTTTTTAACTCGATTGAACAGAAAGAAGTCGCATGGATCCAAATCAGGTGAACTTTCTGATCAAGGTAGTATATGACAATAAATAGATTAAGACTTTCAGGCCTTCTTAACTGAATTTACATGAAAGGTGCTTTGAAATCGCCCGATCTTGAGCATTGATCACCTCTTGATCGACACAAGGAAAAGATACGAATGAAGGTTCAAAATAAAATAGCAGTTTATACTGACAAACATATGTATGTATGTAAATAAATAGATGATCCCCTTCTACGACAAAATATCGGCATCAAGAAGAATGAATCATATAATTACAAGGTCGATGATAGCCAATTGATCTAATTGATTTACGTTATTTTATGTTAAGCTTTCTGTCGGAAAGACAAAGATGTAGTTTATTGTACTTCTTAAATGTTCCTGTGCAAGTAACGATTATAAAGGATCAATTAATTTTAAGCGGGTGGTAAGTGTAGCCCATACTAATTGCTGTTGACCGTACAGGTTCCAGCCTTGGCATAAGTCGAGGCCGATCTAAAACCTCTGCGATCTGAAAGTCAAGACAAAAAAAAACACTGTGGCGCTGGCAGCCCGGTATGGGCCGTGGCCTAGCTTCTTGACACTCATTTGTGTTGCCCATGTTGTCATTTTTTGTCACATCTGAGCGGGGCCTACGGTTTATCGCGGAACGGCACTCCTTAGAAGCTTTTTCATAGACAATTTTTACTTTCGGCAGTTTGCCATTGCCGGCCGAAAGGGTGATGACTATTAGAAAAATTGTTGGCGATACCGGGGATCGAACCACGGACCCTCTGCGTGATAGTCTAATGAGCTAGCCATCGCCACCACCCGAAAAAGCAACGACACCCAGTTCTTTTCGCAACTCTTCATCGTGCAAACTGACTTGTGGAAGCCCTTCGTTTGCATTAAGGTATAAACTACATCCATCATGACGCTCCGACTAGGGCGACTACCTATGACCGGCCACTTATAATGTTACTAGTCAAATTTCACGAATTTTCTTCACAGCAGCAACAGTTGATGCATTATTTTTAAAATTCACACAGTTTCACCTGCACTTTGGAAGTAACTTCACAATATTTCCGACCGTTCTTCAAACGTAAAGCGATCTATTTTGTACCGCTAAAATATAATACTAAGTTATTGTCAATTTTTTTGAGCGCATTTGAGCTGTCAGTGTCAAAAGAACATAATGATCCAAAAAGAAACCCACACCTAATTATGATTACTTTTTTTTCTTAGGCCCAGAAATCTTGTTATAAAAAAAGTTAATCCTGCCTTCCGTGATGACTTTCGACGAATCGACATTTTGCCGTGCCTATCAAAGGTTTTTGAAAAAGTACTCACTACGCAAGTCCTTGATCCATTTGAAACCATTTGAGATATTTCAAAAACTTTATTATCGGCTTGAAGTACAATCAAAACATTTATGAATGGAACTCGACTTCGTTCATATGGCCACCGCGGGCACGTTTGCAGCGCGCGATTCGTTGGACCTAATTTTCGACTCGGCCACACAGTTATTTTTTGTGGATGAAGTGGTGATTCATGAAGCACATGTGGATTTTCACCCGACCAATAACGCATATTTTGCTTATTGACGAACCCATTGAGCCAAAAATGGGCTTTGTCACTGCAGATGATTTTGCGATGGAATTCACCATCTTGTCGCATCTTCTCCAGAACCCAATTGGAGAACGTAAGTCGCTTCTAATGGTTCATCGGCTTCAATTCTTGAGTCAGCTTGATCTTGTATGGGTGTAAACCAAGATCCTTACGTAAAATACGCCATAATGTGGTCTGAGCGATACCCAACGCCGTGGAATTGACTGATTTGGATCGTTTGCTACGGACGCCTGAACGGTAGCGATATTTTCGACACTTCGACCAACCCGTTGTCTCACTGACACGACAACATCACACAACGAATATGTAGACTCAAATTCTTACACTAAACTTGTTATTGCCTGTCTACTAGAACGAGAATTACGACCGAAAATTGGAATTAACGCTCTTAAAGTTGCAGTTTCGGTAGAAAATTTTTATAATTTGCAGACATTGCCCGTTCGTGTACTTTACCATGATGAAAATGTTGACTTTACTGAATAAATTGACAGTGACAGTTTGATAATTAGTGAAAGAGTGCGTTCACAAATTAAATTCAAAGTTGTCGAGTTGGAAAACCCGATATACTTACTTACTTTAGGTGGCGCTACAGTCCGGGGTGGACCTGGGCCTCAGTCAACAAGCTTCTCCAGCCAGCTCGATCCCTGGCTAGCTGCCTCTAGTTTCGCACGCTAAGTTGGCTGAGGTCCTCTTCCACTTGCGTGCGCCACCTGAGTCTTGGCCTTCCTCTACTGCGCTGTCCCTCGGGGGCGAATTCGAAGACTTTTCGGACCGGAGCATTGGTGTCCATGCGCTCTACATGACCCAGCCATCTCAGTCTTTGGATCTTCACTCTTCTGGCTAGGTCCATGTCGCTGTACAGTCCATACAGTTCGTCGTTGTATCTCCTCCTCCACTTACCGTCAATGCAGACGGGACCGAAGATCGCCCGAAGAATTTTTCTCACCAAGAACACCGTCATCCATTTTTGATAATGTCCATGCCTCTGCGCCATAGAGCAGGACCGGGATTATTAAAGTCTTATAAAGGGTGACTTTTGTTGTCCGAGAGAGGGCTTTGCTACTCAATTGCCTTCTTAACTCAAAGAAACAGCGGTTGGCAAGAGTTATTCTTCGCTTGATCTCAGCGCTGGTGTCGTTGTCTGTATTTATAGAGGAGCCTAGGTAGACAAAGTCCTTAACTACCTCAAAGTTATATCTGTCGAGGGTGACGTTCTGTCCGAGATGTCGGTGTTGGTTGTCCTTTTTGCTTGACAGCATATACTTGGTCTTGCCCTCATTGACCGCTAAACCCATTTTCGCCGTTTCCGTCTCAATACTCGCGAAAGCGCCACTGACATCACGCTGCTTTCATCCGATTATGTCAATATCGTCGGCGTATGCGAGTAGTTGGACGGACTTTTGAAAGATAGTGCCTCTTGTGTTTGCTCGTAAGTTTTGCACTATTCTTTCAAGTACGATATTGAAAAAATCGCATGACAGCGCATCGCCTTGTCTAAATCCTTTCTGGACATCAAAGGTCTCGGTGAGATCTTTACCGACCTTGATGGAGCAGCGTGCATTCTCCATCGTCATCCTGCACAGACGGACGAGTTTGGCAGGGATGCCAAAACTAGACATTGCTCTATATAGCTCGTCTCTATAGATGCTGTCATACGCGGCCTTAAAATCGATGAATAGGTGGTGGGTATCGATCTGAAGCTCATGGGTCTTCTCCAAGATCTGCCGTAGTGTGAATATCTGGTCGATGGTGGACTTTCCTGGCCTGAAGCCACACTGATATGGACCTATCAGGTTGTTGACGAACGGCTTCAGGCGTTCACACAATATGGCGGATAAGATCTTATATGGGATGTTAAGGAGACTGATGCCTCTGTAGTTGGCGCAAATCAGAGGGTCTCCTTACTTCAGAATCGGACAAACAATGCTTAGGTTCCATTCATCGGGCATACTTTCGTCCGACCATATTTTACAGATGAGTTGGTGTATGCTCCTTACCAAGTCATCGCTTTGTTAGACTTAAGCTTCGATATAGCTATCTTCACTTCATCCAGGTCGGGTGGACGGAATTGTTGGTCATCATCGTCCAGGTTGAAAGGTTGATTCGGTTGATTCTGCCTGACAGCGGTATTTGGTTCGTCATCAGCGTTATACAGTCTGCAGAAATGGTCTTGGACGAGTGAAACCCAGCACATCAGTAGCGGCATCCCTGATGGCGTTTTGGCAGTGTTTCCAATGGTCTTTGATGCTTGATGCTGGCGGCATTGGACCTCTTAAGAGATTAAGAGACACTCGATCGGAAAAGGACTTGGCAATCTCTTGCGATTGTAGCCGTCTGACGTCGAATTTTCTCACAGCATTAGTTTGTCTTGGCGTAGTTTGGGATATCCGCAACCGTACCTTGGCTACAACAAGGTAATGGTCCGAGTCGATGTTGAAAAACCCGATATAACCTTGCTTTATTTGCCTGATTTCTCAAAAGCATTTGACAAAGTGCACCACGATATCCTGTGAAACTGAATCCTTTGAAGGATTTTCTAATGAGGAGGTCACAAAAAGTTGCACTGGGAGAAAAACCCTCGGAACTTAGGTTTCAGAGATCAATTGTGGGGCCTATATTGTTTTGTATCTTTACACCTTGTTATGTACAAAATCTTCTATTTATTTTTACGCAGACGATGCTCAGGTTCCAATATCTCAATCCATGTATTATACAATATTGTTGATTGTATAAGAAGTCTTGCCTTTAATCATATCTTGGGCGATACACAATAGTTTGCAACCAAATCCCACCAAATATCAAATGGATTGTTTTTATTTGTTTCAGAATATCGCTAGAATTGCAATTGTATGTGTACAATAAAAAGCTTAGTCGCTTGTACCTTTCATTGACTAGTTAAATAATAAATTGAAATACCACTTACGCCCATTTATAGAAGCCAAAGTCAATGGCACGTACGTGTAGTAAATAGGCCTTAAGTAGTCATTGAAACCACGATTCTCAGTATAGTAGACCAGAGCTGGTTGTTCTCATAATTCGATATTATTTACAGCTCCATCCTTTTATTTGTTTTTCGTTTAATTGTGATTATTATATTCTGATAAAGAAAAGGCATATTAATGGCCTGTTTTGGAATTTATTGGAATTTGAACCGTTTGGTTCGTTAGAAAATAGTAACTCAGTTGAAAAATCGTTTCCAACAAGTCCATGAATGTATCATTTTCCCTTATGAACTGTGCGCATATGTACGTTGTCAAAGTCATTATTGTCTAAGAACTGGAGAACATGAAACCCATGTTCATCTTAAATTGTTTGCGGTTAAATACGAGATGCTTACATTTCCAGAAATTAAATTTCTTTCTTACAATGTTCCAACACATAAGTGTAGTAATAAACATGAATCCATCTATGATGTCTATGATGACGCGCTAGTATGCGTCACTATAAAGCCAGTATTGACTGTCATCACGGCCGGATCTGATGAATTTCGTCCGACAGACAAAAACTGCATCAAACTTTGGATTTTTCGGGATGTTTCGACAATCTCATGTGAATTTCTTCGCTCCAAATGCATTGAGCCAAAAATGAGCCTCGATAAAACAGCGGATCCATTGTCGTTGATTTCGAGCCCATTCATCGAAATTTGCACGCAAAGGAAGGATCGTCATTCGAGTTCAATTTTCATAAAGCGGACGGACAAAGGCCAAGCTGTTGTGAATTTGGATTTTCTTTAACATCTTCCAAAGAAAATGTTGTGCGGAAACGGTCAACAATACGTCGAATAGTGGTCCCATATTGTATAAGTGCTCTATAAGTTTGGCGCACAGAACCATCATTTTGGAACCAAATTTCTGGGATTTGGTATACCCTAAGCCGTTGCTTCATGACAAATTAAAGCTATCGAGAATATAAGTTATGGAGCTCTAATGTTCTGTCATTGTAATTTACCGGCATTCAATCCATATATATTACTTAATACATAAGAAATTACGTTCCTCATTAAAATCAACGATCCTGGTTTTTATTACCTTTAGGGTAGGGACGAGATAAACCTAACACGTTATTATTGACTTCTTGTCGTCCACCGTTTTAAAGAGTGGGAATGATTTCCAGAAACACGTGACCAATACTTAACCGAATCGAAAGCTTCCTTCTCTAATTTCTCATTAAAATTTTAAACACACAAATATAAAAAAACACTTGTCACTCCCCTTAAAAGAGCTGTTTCTTTGTCAACTTGCATACCCAATCCCTCTGGGGATCACCATTGATTTGGCCCCATATGGTACCACTAGACTCAATTCGTCATAGAATACGAGTATATTGTTGCGAGATAATACAAGATAGATTATAGGATGTGTATGTCATTTACGCCCGCCTGCAACATCCGATAAAGTTAAAAAGGGGCGACGGCACAGATCAGAATGATGAACGAAAAGAAAGAAAAAAAAAACACATTAATTATGTGACACACAAAAAGGAAGTTCAATTGGCCTCCAACATCTATAACTTCATCGGAACCGCATAAATAACTCAACTCTGTGGACATCCCCACCCTAATTAACATAAATCACCTACACCGTTGCATCCGTACATCCGCTGCTCGAATATTAATTCCTTCAACCGCCGGTGGCACTACTGGCACTGGTGGATCTTGCTTACAGGGTAGAAGAATTATCGTCTATTCTCCTCGGTCCGGAAAGATCATTGATCACAATACAAAAAAAAAAAACAAAAAAAAAAACGACGACTAGCAATAAAAGAGTGATTTCCGATACTTGTTCGAATTTCAATTAGGGCTCCTCCAAAATCCAAGTGATCATTTAGAAGCGATTATCATTTGTAAAAGAGTTTTCGAAATTGTCTTTAGACTGGACTTGGTGGGAGCACGTGAGATTTCGAAATGGGCGTAGGGGTATTTCTAATCAACTTTGCGTTGTGTTTTCAAATTTTGGGTTAATGACCAATTTTAGGGAGTGCTATGGATAACATAGCTTCATTTTTAGACATTTTTAAACCCCTTATCGCACTCTTGAAGCGATTTAAAATTGAATCACATTTAAGTGAATGAGTCGTATAGGCTATGTTACGGATACAGGGCTTTGTTAAACTCGTTTTCAGCATTTTTTTCTTTCTTTATCTGAAAATGTACTGCAATATGTATATTTGTTTGTAACTGAAAATGAATTCAAAACCCGTCATTTGTTTTGGTTTGTTGCAGAGAACGTACGCAGAAGATGGAAGTGGAAGTGGTGTTCCCGCATTCGGCAACACTATTTGCAGCGATATGTGCTTGCATCTTTGTCGTCATTGGAGTACTGGGTAAGTATTATATTTTTATAGTACACCATCATAATGAATGATTGTACCTACTCAAAGGAGTCTGAATGATTTATTGTATTTTTTTTATTTTTCCTTTTTCTGTCAAAGGCAATCTAATAACAATACTTGCGCTGCTAAAATGCCCTAAAATGCGAGGTCATGCAACAACAGCTTTTGTTCTGTCGCTTTGCATATCAGATTTGCTCTTTTGTTCCTTCAGCCTGCCGTTAACGGCGGTTAGGTATTTTCAAGAGGTGAGTAAGGGTTTAATTGAAAATTTTTCTTTTATAATATATTTTTGCAATCATTCTTGTTTTATTTTATTTTATTCATTCATTCTAGGCATGGACGCTTGGCGAAACACTTTGTCAAGTATTTCCGGTGATATTTTATGGAAATGTTGCCGTATCGCTGCTGAGTATGGTTGGAATAACCCTTAATCGGTAAGCGGTCATAATAAATTGCATTAAAGTGAATTTAACCTAGTAATGCGATCTTCAAGAAGCAGATGCATTCGGCTGAAAGGCATTTACATTTTATTTCATATACATACATATGTATGTAATACACCTATGACACTTTCAATTAGATTGCGTTTTGTGCCACATTAACCTCCATTTATACCATTACCACTACCACTTAACCTACTAATATATTTATATTACCCGAAGCTCTAGCTAACAGTCACCTCAATGCAGGGCTTTAGGCGTTAATTGTGATACGGAATTCAATTTTGCACCCATAAGCCACTTTTTGAGTATGCTAGCCAGAAATGGTCTCCTTGCTATGAGAATCATATTCAACGTATCAAACCTGTATAACGCAGATTTTTACGATTCGCCCTGCACGGCCTTCGAGGAACTGACAACTGCATCATGCCTCCTATGCTGATATACTCAAACTGCTCAGACTACTTTCTATAGAAAAACGTTGCAAATTCGCAGATATTCCTTTTATCTACCAGCTCTTAATCAGCAACATCGACTGCGTCGCGCAGCAACTAACTAGCTTTTAGTTAATACTAAACTACCAAACTTTATGGCTGTCCCTCTTTTTTAACCCAATTATTACCGAACAACATACGTTTTGTATCAGAAATATTCTCAGAAACGCTCTCAACAATCGAATCCCTCGACCTTCAACTTCCCCGTCGCTTAGTTTTAGTTTAACTTCAGTTTGCATTGAACAGATCCGAGTGATAAAAATAAGTGTTGTCTTTATGCTACTGCGAACGACCATCCGCAAACTACCATCTCAAGCAATCGCATCGTGGATTTTGTTCATAAACCAGTTGGAACTTATACGAGTGTAGACCGTTTTTTTGTGGGAAAATTTAGTAGACGGATAAAAGCTGTTGCAATTGACTCGATTTAACAATTCCATTCTAAAATTTTTAAACTAACTCACTGTCTAACTTGAGAGTAGTTACCACATTAAAGAAATCTTCCATTATTGCTAGTCGGTCATAGTCACATGACGCTTTTACTTTTGATGACTACTTGTGCAGTTTTCTTTTTCACCACCATAACATATTCGGCCAGTGCTCGCCTGCTTACAAAAGTTGTCCAGTCGAAAGATTCATAATATCCAAAATTGTATTATGGAAGAGTTTTGCCCTGATTTTGACTGAGAATCTTTTTGCCATACAATATTCTCTCAAAGGCTCTCAAGTGGTATCCGTAATTGTGTTGGTATTGCTATCAGTGGTGGCGCTATCTGGAACAAGAAGTTGGCTGATAGCCAAAAGTCCTTATTCGAACTGAGGTATCGGCTTTGTAAACAAGTAGATTTCAATCCGGCAAACAAACATAACTAGACTTAAAAACTAACACTTTATTTCTGCTAGCCATCGTAGAGATCAAAGTATTTAATGGTCTAAAGCCGCCCTATCTGATAGAATGCAGATTCGATTTTATACTGAACACCGTCAACGTAGACCAAGTGCTTAAAATAAAACTTCATTGTCTAAAACATTCTCTTCCCACATCAGCATTTAGCATTTATCTGTTCTCATTTCTGAAAAATTAACTTAATGCCAAATTATAAAATCACTTAGTTGATGGTTTCAGTCACCTGACTAAACTTTACTTTCGGAGAGATGTATATGTACGTTTTCTTGTCACTTCGTGCTCCACTTAACAAAAACCAATAACTTAAAACTTGATCTATTAATTATCTTGCTTATAGTCTAGCACTGAGTTCCATGACTTATCCGGTAGGAAGTAGGTAATTTTCTACAGCTTGCTTTTCGTCCTGTAAGAAATCTCTGTATGTAATAGCTGTCAATAATTAATCTTGCTCAATGCACTAATATATTGTAGATCAATATAACTTTGAGACCACTGTTTTCTTTAGCCTACTTCAAGTATCATAAACGCTCCAAAAATGACACATTGAGGCCGGGCTCATCTGCTCGATGGAATTGGAGTAGAAAGTGCCTCCAAAGTCGGTGCCTGCCCATAATTGTTTCTTTAATTATAACCGTATAGCTCATGTTAAGCTTATGCTTTAAGTATCATTTTATTGAACCAGCTTGTTTAATCTCTCTTTTCTTTTTAGATATATCCTTATTGCTTGCCATACGCTCTACGCACAAATCTACAAGCCCATGTATATAGCCTTACAACTGGTGTTTGTTTGGGCTATTTCATTTCTTATGCTGGTAAAGAAAAAGCCACTGTACTCAAAAATACAGTTAATAACTATTTTATTTATTGTTCTTATTTTAGCTGCCACCAATTCTAGGTGTCTGGGGCGAAATGGGTTTAGACGAAGCGACTTTTTCCTGTACAATTCTGAAGAAAGATGGCAAATCAATTAAGAAAATGCTGTTCCTCATTGGATTCCTACTTCCATGTGTGGTCATTATTGTCTCCTACTCGTGCATTTATTTTAAAGTTCGAAGACAAAAACAAAAGCTAAAAGCTCACAGGTAAACTCTTTATAATTTTCTTACTTCATTTACTTAATATTTTGTATTTGGACTTTCTTATAGATCATTCCAAAAACCGTCTAAAGAATCAATATCGACAGCGCGAAAAAGTCGCGAGGACAACAGACTGACCGTAATGATGGTCACGATATTTTCTTGCTTTCTGATATGTTTCTTGCCACTCATGTTAGCCAATGTTGTAGATGAACACAACAATTCATACCCATGGCTGCATATAATTGCTTCTGTAGCGGCTTGGGCCTCAAGTGTGATAAATCCCTTCATCTATGCAGCAAGCAACAGAAACTACAGGTTATTTAAAATTCATATTCCTTTTAATAAATCTCATGAACGTTTCCAACATTTGTTTTCTAGAGTTGCCTACTACAAAGTGTTTGCGTTGCTGAAATTTTGGGGAGAACCTCTCTCACCAATGCCCAGTAAATCGTATCAACAAAGTAAGAATTCACGTGATCAATCTGGAGCGCTACGCAGCACTCCACTATTCCATGGAGTTCAAAAGAACAATAGTATTAATCAATTTTGCCAACCGTACTCTGTTTGAGATGTACAAATTCTGTTTAAACTTATCTAAAACAACATTTTTATTAGATTAAGATTGTTAAAATGAATAGATATCTACTATAGTCAAAGCTCGAATATGATTGAAATAGAGGTCAACAAAAAAAAAAAACAAAAAAAATAGAAGGCAATGTGCCATTCGATTATTGTGTTATCAAAGAAAACTATTTTCTTCCAAAGAAAAGCAAAAACAAGCCAAATTAGCTTTAAGTAAGAGAAGCCTTTTTATTTAGAAATTTAGAAATTAAGTTGAATTCCTAATGTAAAAGACAAATTAAAAGAATTAAATTAAATTATTTTACTTTTAGACAAGAAGAGGAGAATTGATTTTATTTTGAATTTGCATTTCCAGCTTGTTCAAATAGTTTTGATAAGCGTTTAGACAATAGTGGGCCTTTAACTCCATAACAATTCTTTTTCTTGGAAGAATACGAAGTACTCTACGTTAAAGCTGCTTCATTTTGCCCGGTGCGAGATTATTCCTACTCATCTCTTGAGATAATTGAACTTCTCGACTATTGTTCATTATTTCATAACTATTGTCTGAAGAGACGTCTTTAATTGTAGTCACCTGAAGGTTATCCGCATATTTTTACGAACGCTCTCTACCCTGAACGATACTAAGTATCATTCCAATCTTTGAAAACGGTCGAACTCTCTATGTTGCTTGCTTCTTAACTGTTACATCTTAACTCTTGCTAGGCTCTGTTAAAACCTAAATAAATGGCTGGGCTATTAAGAGCTTTAGATTCCACATCGAAAATTTATGTGTCTGATTGAGCAAAATTGAAATTCTTTCTCTATTAGTTTCTTACACAACAGTTGTGGTCAAAGTGAACCTCGATTTGAAGTTAAACGCTTCTTCAATTAGTGTGGTCTCTCCTGTGTATGTTAGGTTTGCTTATATTCTACTTGCGACCATCGCGATCGCAGTTTTGTTTGGTATCATGCAATTGTATACTTATTTTAAGGCAGTTAGAGGTGGATTATTGGTGGTCATGGTTCCTATATAATAACTAGGTGACATACGTATTTTCCAACCTCGCCGTCAGTGTACAGCACAACGGATTCTGGATCTTATATAATCTCCATGTGTCGTCAGAATAGAGTGCTACAAAGTGCTTTATTTCGAACTTGTAACTTACCTTCTTCTTCTTACTTCTTCTAGACATAACTGAAGTAAGTTTCTTTACGAGAATTCATTTCATGTTTAAAGGCATCTCGGATCATTAAAAACAAACTTCTTTGAATTAAACATTCCTTTTCGAAAATTTACATACCGTTTTCTCCTTACTGCAGTGATGAGCTCTTGAGAAGACGTGGGGCTTGTCGCCTAGAAGGGTCGTTTGATATGACTTAACATATTCTTTACATCGTTTGTGTGACAGAACTGCTGCTTCTACTAAACTCCAAGGAAAGGTTAGTGCTGCATGGGGACTATCACTAACAGGTCCGGCTCTGATATGCATAGTGATATGCACTCGCGAATATTATTCTTACTTCATAACATTTTCTTTGGTACAAGCATTAGAGTTCCGATGACCTTACACGCTGATTCTAATTTGACTTCAGTCTCATGGACGATAGTAGAACTTGAGCTCAGGCTTTCGGCCAGAATCCATGTTAGCAAAGAAATGTAATCTGATCTTCACCGATGTCTCTAAAATCAAACTTCGAGATACAGATTCACACAGATACGCATTGTGTTGGCGCTTACAACTGTTGACAGTTCGATATTAGATACAGATTCAAGCTTCAGATTCACATTCTGGTCAGCCCTTAAGCTTCAAAGCTCAAAAGACAACAATGAGCTATAGTCTGAGGAACAGATGGAGAAGGCCACTTCTTTTTTGCCCCTTCATATGAAAATTTATAAATGATTTTATCTCCTCCGACGTTTACGGTAAAAGTGATGTTGACACCGCTGAGCACTTCCTCTGCGAGTGTGATGTAATGGGTGCTATTGCGTTTACTCATCTTTCTATGAAAGGCTGTAAAATTGCTGTAGAAGCATACAAGAAGCATACAATGAACACAATAGACTATTTCCTAGTGCTCGGTTTCGACAAAAAAGCAATAATACATACTACCTTGATCAGAATGTTCCCGGAATATCCACCGTGTGGTTCCGATTTGAGTTCTGTTTTTTTTTTCCCGGATGGGCGCTCCCATTGTTTCGATTTGAGTTCTGATTTTTTTTTTTTGCACATCTGTTGTTGATATTCCCTCTAAATCTAAGTGTCATAGCTTGACATTTGCAAAAGTTACGTAGCCAAGAGTACATCTATCTCTGTGTGTTTGGCGAGTTTTTACAATTTAAGAAATGAATTTAAATTTACAACGAACTTGTATTAAATTTTGCGTAAAAAACGGATTTAATGGTGCGCAAACGCTGGAAATGTTGGAAAAGTGTTTCGGCAACGATTCTCTAAAGAAAACGGTCCTTTACCAGTGGCTCGAGCGGTTGAAAAGTGGTCGTGAGTCAATCGAAGATGATGAATGCAGTGGCAGCCCATCAACATCGAAAACCGAAGAAAACATTAATGAAGTAAAAGAAATGTTGGTCAATACCCAACAGACAGTAAACAAAGAGTATTATTTGGGCGTTATGAGACGTTTGCCTGAGACCAGAAAACCAGAGGCAGAAAACTCGTGGCTTTTGCACCATGATAACGCACCGTCGCACAGTTCCATCATTATCCGTAATTTTTTGACAAAAAATGCAACAAATACCATCCAACAGCCACCGAATTTACCTGATTTGGCTCCCTGTGACCTCTTTCTGTTCAATCGATTTAAAAAACCACTACAGGGAAAGCGTTTCAGCACCCGAGAGGAAGTAATGGGAAAATCGCCAACACACACAGAGATAGATGTACTCTTGGCTACGTGACTTTTGCAAATGTCAAGCTATGACACTAAGATTTATAGGTAATATCAACCACAGATGGGCCAACTTAACAAAAAAAATCGAAACAATGGGAGCGCCCATCCGGGAACTTTCTGATCAAGGTAGTACTTACTAAGATAGCGCTACCGTCTGTCATGACATGGGCTCAATAAAAAATCTCTTCAGTTTCAACTTTGGTTAATCGCTTCCAGTTGCGCATTCCCTCTAAGCAAAGTTCTCTCCTACTACGCTTTTCTCCCGAACGGGAATAAAAAACACTGCGGACTTATCCGCTCTTAAATCGTACTTTTGTAATTTCAACGTTGGTTAATCGCTTCCAGTTACGCATTCCCTCTAAACAAAATTCTCTCCTACTACGCTTTTCTCCCGAACGGCAATAAGAAAACACTTCGGACTTATCCGCTCTATAATCGTACTTTTGTAATTGGCACGAAACGTTATTTTTACTTTATGGTAAATTTTGTTGCTAGATTAGCACCTCTAAGCTTTTGCTTTCTTTAACTTCAAATGCACTTGATTTATTTTTTCTGAAAAAGCAACGATCTTCCCTTTATCGTCACTCATCGCCGTTCTATTTAGCCCCGCTTTATAGGCCAGCACTTTGCAAGATGTGCAAGCTTGCACTTCCCATCAGGCGACGCCCATCGTTCCGGCATTTCTCACCGCTTCTTGTTATCGATGTCCCTGAACTTCAGCACTCAGTACAGGCTACGAACATGTCAATGAGGTGTTGAAGGATACGCTATCCGGTATTGTGGTATTTGAAATAATTGTAGATGTATTTTGTTTGCGACAATATATTTTGCCTCAAGATACGAGGGCGGGTCAATAAGTCCGTGACTTTTTGAATTTCTGACCTCTTTACTAAAACAGCAACACTGCTCCTGTCAACAGGCATCTGTCAGTTGACTCCTGTCAAAATTTAAACTTGCTGCGTCAGTTAGTTTGTGTTTGACAGCTATTTTTATCAGACTACTCACTAATTTGAGGAGAAAATGGAAAAAAGTGAATTTCGTGTGCTTATTAAGCATTATTTCTTGCGAAAAAAAACCATTACCGAGACCAAGGCTAAGCTTGATAAATACTATGGGGACTCTGCACCATCGATTTCAATGGTAAAAAAGTGGTTTACTGAATTTCGTTGTGGCCGTACAAGCACTGAAGATGCCGAACGTCCTGGACGCCCAGTTGAGGTCTCTACACCCGAAACAATCGAAAAAATTCACGATATGGTGTTGGCCGACCGAAGATTAAAAGTGCGAGAGATTGTGGAAGCCGTAGGGATCTCGCATGGCTCAGTGGTTTCAATTTTGAATGATCACTTGGGCATGAGAAAGCTTTCCGCAAGATGGGTGCCGCGTTTGCTCACAGTCGACCACAAACACATGTGCAGTTGCCATGGCAAAAATCCATGAATTGGGCTATGAATTGCTCCCTCATCCACCCTATTTTCCAGATTTGGCTCCGAGCGACTACTTCTTGTTCCCAAACCTGAAGAAATGGCTTGGTGGAAAAAGATTTGACTCCAATGATGAAGTCATCTCGCAAACAAAGGCCTATTTTGAGGACCTCGACAAATCATTTTTTTTGGAAGGGATAAAAAAATTGGAGAAGCGTTGGACAAAGTGTATAGAGCTCAAGGGAGACTACGTTGAAAAATAAAATTAATTTTTTTATCAAAAAATCTGTGTTAATCCAAAAGTCACGGACTTATTGACCCGCCCTCGTATATTGAAAACGTTTGAACATATTACAAAAGATAACTATAAAAAGCTACAGAGTTTGTGCAAAAACTACTGTCTGCGATTTCATTGCGAAACAACTATACTTGAAACAGCTGACGAGCACGCAGTGTTTCAGTCGTATCCGACCATCTAGATCGCAAGGACAGGCACCCCCAAATTCATTTTCATCTACCGTGTAAACAGTAATGCAGCGCTCATTAGAACAAAGGATTGACATCAAGTTAAGTGTGAAACTCAGCGAATCCGCCCAGGCATTCGACACAAGCACGGGCATTCAACATTTCAAAAAGTAATTTGCGGATGCGAAAAATGTATCAAAGTGTATTGTTTGAATCCGACCCTGAAGCAAATATGAAAAGTGAAAGGAGGGATACACCTCGTCGTTCCTTTTCTTCAAGACGGCCAAAATGAACAAGTCAAAGGTCAAGACCATGCTCATTGTGTTTGTACCACATGGTAAAACCGTCAATGCTAAATTCTACGCAGAAGTGTACAAAAGACTTAAACAACGGGTTGAAAACTACACCATGACAACACGCAAGCCACAACGCCTTTTCTTGGCCCGTTTCCTGGCCAATTCAACGGTTATTTAGTTGCTCTACGTTAAGACAACATGACTGCCCCAGACTTCCTCTATTTCTAAAGCTTAAAAACTCCCATGAAAGGACACCATTTACCTAAAGTTGACAAAGGTAAAATGACTTGCACTTAGGCTTTAGATGACATTCCGAAGAACGCCTACCGTGAGGCGGTTATACATCGCAAGTATTGAAACCCTTTAATATGATGTACCATCTCATCAACAAATTTTTTTGATCGACTTAAATTGACCAACTTATTATTATTATTAGTGTAAAAGATACGATTGAGAAGGCAAAATTTAACTCGCTTATTATGATGGGGTTTTATTTCTAGGAAAAGTTATAATTTGGTAATTTAATTATTGCATTTGTTATACTAAAATACATACCGCAGTTTGTATCTCTTTCCGCGTGTACTACGTGACAAAACGTATTTCCAAATGATTCCAAAGTAAGATGTCACTCTCAGTTTAAGAACAAAGGAATTTTCGGCGGCAAAGAAATCGCGCGAAAGAGACACGAACTGCGGTTCGACAAGGACTGCAATAGTTTCTTTAGATTTGTTCGTTTTGACATTTGTACGATATATGTTGGCGACATCCCTGACCCCAGGAATCAGTGCGATTCACCACTCCTGTAGCGGTCCGTACATCTGCACACCTGACTTCTCCATCGGTCCCGGCGTAGACGCGCAATACTCGTCCCCGGCACCACCGCTTTCTTGGAACACTAGGATCGCAAACGTAGACCAAATCTCTCTCCTTGAGCGGCGTTGTTCTCTTACACCATTTGTGGTGGCGCGTCAGAGTCAGTAGATATTCTGCTATCCAGCGTTTCCAGAAGCAATCTCTCAACTGGCGGGCGATCCTCCACTGCTTTCGTAAATCGCACAGCTTGTTCAAAGGCTCTCCGGAGATTGGTGTCAGGGCGGTGTTGGCGCTACCCAGCAAGAAATGGTTCGGCGTAAGTGGCTCCTCCTGGCCGGTGGTAACTGGCAAATGTGTCAGTGGGCGCGAATTTACAATGTTCTCGGCTTCAATCAGTAGACACTGGAGCGTATGTTCTCGGGGAGAGACCTCTTTTAACGTGTGGCGCAACACTCTCTTCACGCACGGCACCATTCGTTCGCACGGGCCCCCTTCTGATGGATTGTTAGGGCAAGTAAACACCCATTCGATCCCTCTTGATGACATTTCGTTCTGGATACGTTCGCAATCGAAGACCTCTGAGAAGCGTTTCGTCTCTCGGCTGGCACCAACGAAGTTCTTCCCATTGTCGCCGCTAGATTCCCATTGGCACTGACGACTCTCCGCGACCGCGGAAAACACTTCCTCGCTTGCGTCGACGAACACGTGAATTTGAACTTCCCTTAGCGAGGCGACAAGTGGGTAGTGGCGTCGGATTCTGATCTCGACCACTTTGTTGATCCTGTTATGCCCCTTTCTCCACGCAATGTTGATGTTGTCAGGCAGCGGCTCGTCCCATCCTATGTCAAGCCTCCACATAATCAGTTTTGCGACTACCAAGAAGTAACATAGGAATCTGAGGGGGTCAAGCACCGACATCACGACACTAAGGAGCGCTCTCTTGCTGAGGCGTTTGGTTCCGGCAACAATCTCTGGATCCAGCCGATTGAACTACAGTATGTATTTAAAGTTGTCACTAGATGGTTCCCAATACCTACCGAGTATCTTTTCAGTACTCAGGGTTTTCTCGGCTCCTTCGTTTACTGCCTTAGAACATGCGGCCAGACCGTTCCTGCTCCCATCCAACTCACTCTCATTTATGTTTATGTTTATGTTTATTAAATATTTTAACAGCATTTATAGTAGACTTTACATCATCTATAAGTAATAAATGCGATATGGTAAATGGTAAATGTATGTGGAAGTTTAAAATAGATAAACATTACTATGCTACATTATATTTTAATTTAAACTAACTTAACATTCGTTAAACAAACAGCGAATATAAGAAAAAAATAAAAATAAAAATTTAAATTACAATGAAAAGAAAGAGAAAGTTTGCACCGGAAGCTTCAGGTTGGCAACAGCATGAACGTTATTAAGCACATACCTCTTCTTTTCCGCTACGCGACACATTTCCAACCTCACCATTGTCGTGTCATCTTGAGCTCTACTTCCTCCAAACCACTGGATATTTAGCTCACTTCGATGACCATTCAGTCCAAGCTCATCCGCCAAGTCGCGATCCATCATGGTAACTGACGAGCCCTCATCGAAAAGAGCGTACACGTCTGCTCGTTTTCTTGGCCCAAACACTCTGACCGGCAGGATTCGGAACAGCAACTTTGAATTCCAATTTGGCCTCGCTAGACAGCTCAAGACTGAGCTTTTTTTGGCGACATTAGTGGGCGATCAGATGCGGTCCTTACCTCATGCAGCAGCTTGTAGTGACTACTTCGGCAGCCTTCCACGTCACATACGAGTAGTTTTAGGTGACGCATATGAAGCAGTCCTGTCTCAATTAATAACATATAGTTTGGGGTTGTAGACGGCAATTGAAGATACGTTTTAAGAAGAAACGAAGTAATTTTTCCACCTCCTCGTGTTCTTTGTAATCACATCAATAAAGATGTAGAGACCGCTTTATAGTACCATTTTTTTTGGACTTACTTAAATTGGCGGATAGATTCCAAATGTCGCAATATCTCTCCAACTTGTCAATCATTTCTCGTAGCTTATTAGGGGAATCTGCCAGAAAAACTATGCCATCAGCGTAAAATAACACCGGAACAGTAGCACCTGCAACATTTACTCCTCCTCCAAGTAACTTTACAATGTCGTCAATCAAGAGATGTGTACTCAGTACGTATCGTTGTTTCAGATCCATCAACGAACTCAATTGATCGGAAATCGATTCAACATCCCATATAGTTATCTTGTCAGTCACATACAAAGCTCTTAGTGTTGCCATGACTTTAGAGGATATACCTAAAAGTTCGAGAGACTTTACAGATCTATTGAATCCAACGCTCCATATTTACTAAAAAATATTTTTAGTTGAAATCACATCTCTGGTTTTTCATTCACTTAAATCTACTTTAGGTCAACAACCGCATTAACTTTATTACCAAAATGATAAAAAAAAGGCGGTAAGATCGCCACCTTCATATCTGAATATAATAATAACAACAATGTGAACTTATCTGCTCTTTTAACTGAGTACTTGTAATAACTTGTTTTAAGTTTCTAATTTTGATGAATAGCCTTATAACACGAAAATATTTATATTTTTTAATAAAACAAGTATATGCAGCGACATGTTAATAAATGTTGACGTAATTATTTATCGTGATCGCTAACGTGATTGTTTGGGTAATTAAATCGACTTAACCTTGACCGTTTAGGCAATGCAAACACTTTGTTCATTGTTTTAAGTTTTCTGTTTTAATAATTTATTAATCAGTATTTATAAACGTTAAGCAGTCTTTTTTACATTACAGCATATTATCTATAGATTACACATATTGGCGTCTAGTAGATAACATTTAAAATTCTTAAAGTATTCTCCTTAAGTTCTTAAGCATTTTTTTGTTTAAACTTTAGAACTATTATAACAACTAAACATTAGCATTTGGTACGATGTATATAAAAAAAAATTAAACAAATGCCCCGGGTGAGGATCGAACTCACGACCTTAAGATTATGAGACTTACGCGCTGCCTACTGCGCCACCGAGGCTGTATCCGCCCTCTACCCTTCTATTCATACCGCGGCATATCACCAGCTATGGCACACATTATAAGATAAATGCTAGCCGACGTTAGGCAACCGGCTACAACTCCCGCCATCATGCCTGGCCACCGGCGGAATCCTATTATCAGGAGCAGAATAAACAAGATGGTCAAGATCAAGATAAATGGCAGCAATGGTGCCAATTCTGCAAAATCATCACTGTTGAGTTTGTACGGCGAGAACGCCTTTAAAAAACCTACAAAGAGAAATAGCAGTATTTTTAGACAAAGCTTTTATTTTGAAAAATATCACTCAATAATCACTATTGTCGTTCTTCTCAAAATTCTACGAAGTAAGTGGGCGTTTTGTTGTATAAGAAAATCAAAATATTTCATTGTCTTTTGAAAAGAAAAACGCAACAGAAATTTTTACTTACGTTTCGGCTTGTGCGGCAAGACGTTCAAATCACTAAGCGCGTCAGAGTCGTTCAAGGTTTTCTGAAATGCACCCAAATACGTGTAATTAGGAATCGACCAATCAACAACAGCGCTAACAGTTGGCAAAAACATTTTCTTTTTTTGTTTTTCTGAAGAATCACACAAATTACTTATATTACAAAACAAATGCACAGACACTTTGGCAGCAATAAAATCAGAAACTAACCTCGATAACGTCTTGAGGGACCAAGGGCTGATGGAAGAATATCCAATGCATAGCCGTATCTTGAAAATCGACAACCTTATCGGACAGGCTTTTCGAACAATGCTTTTCTACGTATGTTCGATGTAAACAAAGTGAAGCGAATGGAATATTTTTCAAAAATCGTACTAATCGCGGGCAAAGAGGCAACAAGACTGAGTATAAATATTCGTGCAAACGGCGGCGTTAAATTCATTCCGCCGACGGATGATCTGTTGCTGTTCTGTTCTAAAGCTGTGACTCTTCGACACACTGAAACGAACAAATCTGCGCGGTCGGTGTAGTACGAGTATTAGCCTTTTGTTGTTGGTACATATAATTATTTTCGAATGATATCACTCATATCAGGCGTCTGACTGAGAGTGTAAACATTGTCGAATGCAGTCGCGATTACAAATCGCTAAACGAAAACAAATAAATACAAGACACATAAATATATCGCGCGCTTGCTCACGAAAATAAAGAAAAACAATTTTTGATCATTCTGCTCGATCGATGCCGAAATGTGATGAATCGAGTTTTTATGAAAACAATTGATCGTTGATATATTTAGATTAAATACAAATCTTTAGAGGGCCTGCTTATCAATGAGTCAGATTTACGAGTATCTAGGATTGCTTAGAACCAACTAACACTCTTATATTTTTACTTTTTTTTCCATTTTACACGCTTTCTTAAAATATTGTTCATACATGCTAAATGTAGTCATTAACACGTTTTTTCGTTGTGATAACGACAATGATTATACCCATACTTGCGCTTCGTGTATTACATTGGAAGTTTTGAAATGAATTGGAATCAACTATTAGGGAAAGAACCGATTTTCTAGAATCTGTTCAACAATAATCAGCAGTAGATACAGGTAAGGTAGCAACATTATGCCTCTCAACCTGGTAACAATGAAATGCATAAGTCCTTCGCTCTTGAAAGCTTTCATAGAGATACCATGATAAATATATTTGCCGCCGACAAGAATTTCTGAAGACCATAGGGTTGCCATCAACTATTTTGATGATATTATGGTCTTTGGAGAAAAAAATGCATAGGTTAATTTTTTTAATTATTGCTATAAACTCTACGAAACGTTAACAAGTACGTTAAAGGGCTCTCCAATATGGCCTTAAACTTCTTGTGTAAATTTTGTTTGTATTGTAATATATCAGCAAATATAAAATGTAAACTAAAGTCTTTAGTTTTTGTAAAATTCAATTGTTTTTTTTATTAAAAAACAATCTGCACAACACCTTTCCTGTTCTACATTTACAAAAGAACTGATGAACTACAGCTAAAAATGAATGGCACGTCACGGATAAGCCACATTTCACAACAGAAAGATCCTTCATGTCCTTGCACTCTCTCTCTCTTGTGCTCATGCACTCTGATTATTGTAACTTTTGCTCAAGGATTTCACAATATTGTGAAAGCAATATTTTAAGATAAATTCAACAGTATTTCACAATATTGTGAAAACTTGTGGCAAGAGTAATGCAAAATATCCACCCAAATTGTGCTAACAGACGTGGAACAAGTACAAGAATCATGAAATGAGCTATATTTCTTATGCTGGAATAGCGAAAGACAAATTGCTAGTACCTACTTTTCCGACAGATTGGTTTGTAGAAGATTCGTTGGATAAATTCGCATTTGGCAAAATCGATCGCTCTTTTAAAGCTCGCAACTTTTGTTTTTAAAAAAAAGAGCTTAAAGCTCAATTGAGTATGACTACACTTATTATAATGGAAAAGCAATTCAATTTGAATTTATTTATTTTTTAAAGTACAGAATGGGCCTTAATATATGACTCTATAGAAAACTGACATGGATTTAGAATTGGCATCGAATGTTAATCCAGTTTTAACTTTTTGAATTAGAATTTGTGTGAATAAGCAATGGAACGATATACTATTGTGTCCAAAAACTGGTCGGAATTTTTTTATAAATCAAAAACTCTTTATTTATTTTTCCAAATCAATTTCGTCCCCTCCCGATATAATACACTCATGCCACCACTTTTTCCAGTCCTCGAAGCATGCCAAAAAGTCTTCTTCCGGTATAGCCTTTAGAGCGCGCGCCGATTCACGTTGAATGTCTTCAATCGACTCAAAACGATTTCCTCAGAGTGGTCTTTTGAGTTTTGGAAATAGCCAGAAGTCACACGGAGCTAAATCAGGTGAATAAGGTGGTTGCATTTTTGGCAAACAAGTCACGAAGAATCAGTGCAGTACCAATCGAGACTTGACACGTTTGAGGCCCAAAACATCTTTCAAAATGGTATTAATTGATCCTTTTGATACCCCAACTTCATCAGCAATGTCTCCTATAGTTAATCGACGGTTTGCAAGCACTAATTCTTTTACTTATTGGATGTGAGGTCGATGGACGACCAGGGCGTTCTTCGTCTTCAACGCGTTCTCTACCTTCTCTGAAGAATTTAAACCAATCATATGTTGTTGATTTTGGTAGATCTCGGTCCCCGTAAGCCTTCTTCAACATTTGCAACGTTTCTGCAGCATTCTGCAGAAAACAAAATTAGATCGCACTTCTTTGTTGAATAATTTCAGACATTGTAAAAATCGCCAAATTCACTTTTTGTGTCGCACAAAAACAAGCGTTACTCAAGCACTAATGAATATTTTGACATATAATTTGGCATGGAAGTCAGTAACAGTTGTACCAACTTAAAAAAAAAATATATTGAGCGAAAATATTTACCCGCGTAATTGAAATCGAAAAATTCCGACTAGTTTTTGGACACAATAGTACATACTCTAAAGAGCGCGGAATAATTGTAATGAACATTTTGGTTAACAAATCGTCAGTGATTTTGAGGAGTGAAGTATCCACCTATACGTAAACAATCAAAATTTGCAGTTTTGAGCCACCCAAAATCACTTAAATTCATTATATCGCGTTTTGACAATTTGCCAATGCCCGCACGATCACCCGATTTGACCACCCTAGCCTTCTTTCTATGCGGTTATTTAAAGCCACGTAGTTGTGTGAACAAGTAATACCACCCCTTAGGAATAAAATCCGTCAACCTATCGCTTGATGTTCTGAAGAAAACCATGAAAAATGCCTTAAAAAGAGCGCAAATGGTAATTAATATTGGCAGCGACCACTTAAGCAATACCATATTCCAAACATGTTGGAAATAAGACATACATACAAGTATATCAAAACAAGTCTGTCAAAATAGCGTCACAGAAAAAAGTATTTTTTACATTTCAGAACAATAAAATCGTTATACAACGGCTTTCGCCCTTAAGTGGCGCTGTGTTGAACTTACCTAAGGTAAAGAACAAATTAAGTTTATGGAGCTCCTGCAAACAAGATTCAAAGGTCTGTTCCTTGAGTGGGAAAGACTCAATTTTTTATTATGATAGAAGGATCTATGACAATTATGTGTGAAACAAAATATCGGCCAAATGCTCGCCACGGCTTCGGTGGCATACCTCTATCCGATGGTCCATATTGTCAATGATTCTGAGACATAATTGAGGTTCAATGTCGTTAATGTTCCGAATTGACGTACACTTTTTCTTTTCAATATTCCCAAAGAAAGAAGCCCAACCGTGTCAAATCACATGATCGTGGCGGCCAATTAACATCGCCACGACGTGAGATAACACGGCCATTGAATTTCTCGAGCAAAAGAGCCACTGTAATCATCTCGGGATAGCGAACACCATTCACGGTAATTTTCGAAGAGTCGAGGTTGACGGCTCTTCTGCCACACTATCGCGAACAACAGCAATATTTTCCGCAGAACGAATTGGGCGAGCATGCACAGGTGTTTTCACATTTCCTACAGACCCGGTTTGCTGAAATTTGCGCATAATTCTCCCGATTGTGGACACATTTGGTCGATTATGCTGACCAAAAAATCACGCAGCATTTTGCAATTTGGATTTTGATTTGAACATCCATTTTCGTAAAAGGCTTCAACAATCTTAACGCGTCTCTCAATTGTGTATCTCTCCATGGTTGAATTTGTCAAACACTGATACAAAGAAATGTCAAATTAAGTTGGGCAAAAAACTTGACGTTAAGGTGTGACTCACAATTAACGTCTTGCATTATGGTTGGACCACCCTGTATTAGAACGTCACCTTGGAAATGGCTGTCGAAGAGAAGAGACATCAACTGATTAGGAGTCATTAAGCACAAATTTCTGTCTATTTTCAAGATACCACCGCTGTCTTTCAATGCTCTGGATAATGCCGATTATTAAACATGGTGATTTAACTGTTTACCGGCTTTTGTCAGAAATATCGAAGCACCACCGGCGGTTCTCTTGATCTCTTACTTTCCAATGAGTCGAATATCGGTTTGGAGTTCTTTCTTGGTAATGATCGTGACAAATCCGTATCGTTCATAAAGAATCTTCAAAGGAACTCGATTGACGATAAGGGCACAGGTCACCTTGTATACCTTCGTGGTCGCTCCAATGACCTCCACTATGACGATAGCTTCGCAAGGATCAAAACCTGCTTTTAGCAGCATTTATTTATTGCCCCTTGTTTGGGCGATCTTAAGGCACAAAAAAAAATCTGGTTACTGATGTGAACAGCTCAAGATTCGTTGCTTTAGTGCAGAAAATTATTCATTATCTTTTGAATACTTAAGTTTCAAGATCTGCTAGCTAAATCTTTTAAAAACTTTCTGCGCAATATTTTAGTTTCGAATGCTGGCCGTGCCGTTTAAATTTAAATATTAAGTTTTTGTTTATTGGTTTAATATTCTGTAGGGAAGAAGTATACATAAATTAGAGAATACATAAAATGTGGTGAAAATACTTACAATTTCATGTCCCTTCGGCAAGTGCACGCTCCATCAAATGAGAGCATCTTGATGCGATCGGAATTGAACGAAATAATGAGCTTTTGGGAAATCAAAAATTTGACGAAAGAATGGTTGTTCGTAGAGTGTGAGATCAAAGGGCGCTTTCGCAATGATCACGTTTAATGGACGTTTACATTGTTTTCTTACATATATTAGTTTATTTTTACAAATTCAATTAATTAATGCTTATCTATAGTAGTTTAGGTACGTTCATTGAGCGGAAATTAAACGTTAATATCAAGATATCATACTGTCCTT
Source organism: Volucella inflata (assembly GCA_928272305.1). Lineage (NCBI taxonomy): Eukaryota > Metazoa > Arthropoda > Insecta > Diptera > Syrphidae > Volucella > Volucella inflata. The sequence goes on from OV743719.1 coordinate 78,917,363, forward strand.
CGTACATTTATCAATCAATAGATTCCTATTGGGGGGTAGAAAGAGAAGGTTCGTAAGGAGCAGTCAACGTTCTCAAAATTATTTCCTTAGGGGCTTAGGAATAAACTCCTCTAATTTCGAAATTTTTTGCTACCAATATACTTAGTGCAATTTGAAAAACACTTAGGGGTTCCCAAAGCTTAAGAGGAAGATTCGTGTACGAGTTTTTTACACATATCAAAATCCACTGCCTTATTTTAATTTTGGAATTTCTCTTGTCGGTCTTCATAACCTGAGCTCATCCCAATCTGAATTTAGAGACCAGACGTCTAAGCTCTTAACGACTTTTTGTGTTGAACCATGTCTTCCTGTAAGCTTCTGTGTAAAAAAAAAACGATTTAACATACGAGTATCTACTGCATTCTCGGTTTAGTGCGACTTCAACTTAAAACTAAGGCACTGAAGCAACGCGCATGTAAAGCTTTCACTACGCTGTACTTCCTTTATTCACATGATGCTGGCTTTGAATTTTATATCTGCTTAATCCTGAGACTACTGGAAATTCCACTTTGAGTACTGTGTGTGCCTACCTCTCGTTTCATAATACATTTACTGAAAAACATTTTCAACGAATCTCCTATGGGCGTTCACAGTAATTTACTAAGACTGCTGACTGTTTACCTTTTTAAACTGAAATAATTTCTGAATTGTTAGTACACTCAAAATGGCAATATAGTAAGCATGTTTGGACAGGTGCTACTTATGTACGTATGAAGTGTGAACTTATACTGAAGCTACAATCAGAAGGTATTCGCAACTAATGATTCGTCATCTTGTCGCAATATGCTTCATCTAGCTCGATGTTCGCGCTTATTGCAAAAACAATCCAGGAAAACCTTGAATAACTATGCGAATGACCTTGCGGAAATCCAAACACTCTTCGCAATGGGTGAGAACACTCATCAAGTGTTTTTTCCTCTGTTTTGCCTGAAAAAATACGTTTTTCACCGGCTTTTTAAGCGACATCCGATCATTTTACTTACTAACGAGCTTTTTAGCAACATCTACCATCTTTCGTCCTCAGACGACCAAGGACTAGGGTAGACTAGAGAGTATTTATTGGCTCTTGGCTCTTGATCTGCTCTTTTATTTGCTTTCCAAAAAATATATTTACATGGATAAAATTCACCCTCCTACCATGACCACCGCACACTCTTCTTCAGGTATCTGTGATAGCAGAATGAATACCAGTGCCTAGACTTATTCATCAATTGATATTCGGGTTTCATACGTCTGGTTGTTTGTAGAATAGCAAATGCACTTGAAGTTGGATAGTGCTTAGCTATGTAGTTTTGTTTCTCAGGTGTTTGTCACAAACACAAAAAACAACAGACAGCATAACCAGCACAATTCAATTATTTCCATTCTTTCATTCCACATTACCATACAATTATCCAACAAAGTTACCTCTGATACGACTATCGTAAATCATCTGTAAATCATGTAAACAAATTTGAAAAAGCTTTACTGAGTGGTGAAGTTTTTTTCCACACTCATGCGCATTCAAAACTTATAGAATTATAGTTACGGGTTTAACTAAGTACCATCATTCCCTTCAAGTAGTTGTCACCGTGGAAAGAAAGTATCTGTTTTTTTTCGTAAATAAATTCGAATTCTATCCTCGAAATGCATGCATCTAATTCTTTTCTTTTACGAGACGACGAATTGGATGAACGATATAATTTTTCGGGTGCAACACTAGCTATATCCGACGAGGAGGCAACACAAAATCTACTACGTCATCGGAGTAACATATCAGACATGGAAAAAAGTGCAATCTTAACCGGGTCAGATGTGACATCGCCAATTCATGTTGCCAGTGCATATAAGGAAATCAAAAGTACTACAGGTAAGATTAATCCCGGTTTTGAAAGGTGTCTCTTCATCTTAGTCCCCATCTCAGATACACCATTGGATGACGGAACATTTATGTGCGGACCTGGGGGTTTATGTGCTCCAAAGCCCATAAAATGTCCAGAAACAGATGAATTCTTTTGTTTCAGACCTGGCCAATTCGAGAAGGCAGTTTCAGATTGTGTAAATGTGCTGTTGCGTCCAGCAAACGATACGAATATCATCGGGAGCTGGCTTCTAACAGAGTAAGTAATACGATTCTCTAACAAAAACAGATGCAGTAAGTAAACCAAATAATGGAATCAATTTTTCAGTGTAAGTCATTGGGACCATGACAGGGAACGTGTATTTATTCTTACATCAAAAACTCTGGTAGATGTAAAGTATGATTTTATTGCTTTGAAAATTCTTCAGTCAAACAAAATTAAGTTAAATCAAATCGACACGATTATTCAAGGCAAATTGACTTATCCTCAGACTTCTTTAGTTCCGTAAGTATGACATCATATGACGACGTTGAACACAAATATTGAAGAGATTTAAATTTTGCAGACGAATTGAAGGAATCGCAAACGGTCTCACGTCACTTATATGTGGAAAGCTACTGTGTCAGAGTCAATCTGCCAGGTCAGTATCTCCGGCTAAAGTTCAGCCAAATCAATTGACGGTGGCTCAGCGCTTTGATTTTTCATGCTTTAAGCCAGTGTAAGTACCTATTATACTTAAGGTTGTTAGCTATAAAATAGTTGGATACATTTTTCATAAACACAATAGCAAAATCATAATTTAAGCCCATATCTTACAGTCTTATACCTAAGTTTTTTCAAACATTTTGGGAACAAAGCTAAGTATAAAAGCCTCTCCAGCTTATGCAGTCTTTGCTAACTGAGCTCATCCTCTTCTAAGTTGTCCCTATGGGTTTTGATCGAAAATTTACTACGAGGCTGGTGTCCATGCCCCTAAGGTGACCTAGTCAAAACTTCTCCTCGATTTCACACTGATGAAAAACTGGACCGAAAATTACCTAAAGAACTTTTCACTCGTCAGTGCCAAAGTTTCTGCACCGTAAAGTAGGATTGGCATGATCAGTATAATTTTACTACCTATTTGCCTTCTATTTAAATTCCCGCATGGGTGTCGTAATAGATAAAGTCCCTAACTACCTCAAAGTTGTACCTACTATGTTGTGACAATCTGTCCTCGGCGCCGATGTAGTGTGAAAAAAATTAAATGGCAACACATAGCCTTATTTAAGTCCTTTTCTGAAATTGAAGGTATCGGTTTTATCATGACCGACCTTGACGGAGCGGCCTGCATTTTTCGTCATATTCGAATGAGCTTGGTAGGGATGCTAAAACTAGACATTGCTCTGTAATGTTCATATCAACATATGCGACTTTGAAAAGAGTATTTCTTCCCAAAGATCTGCCGTAATGTGAAAATTTGAAACCCCGTAGTTGACGCAGTTCAAAGAGTCTCCCTTCTATAGATTCGAACAAACAATACTAGGCTTCCATTCGTCGGGAATAATTTCGTCGCCCAAGATTGTGGAGATGAGTTGATGAATACTGTTGTAAGGATTTCGGCAGTAAAGCCATCGGGTCCAGGGTCTTTGTTGGAAAAGGCTGTCCTGACCTAACCTTGGTCATCTAAATATATTGATATAAATGAATTTACATTAATATAGATAATATTATATTGTCAGAATAAATAACAGAGGTCCTAAGTGGCTTCCTTGGGGTACGCCAAAATAAGCTTTTATGGTTTTAGATATTGTGCACCTAAAAAGTGAGCGTTTATGATCTGGATTAGAGAAAGTAAGTAGTCGCTGAAACAATACAATTATCCGTATCTGAAAGAAAGAAGCGATCAAGCTGTGTACCTTTTGCATTGTGTACAGTACCAATGGACTCATTTACCGAGGTGTATGTTTCTTTGTTAACAAGTAAAGTTTTTTAACGTAATATGATTGCTAATAGTATGCATAACTCCCAAGCTAAGAACGAGGTTTCCTTTATATCTTTGGACCAACCGGATAAACCAATGTCAACAAAAATTTATAAAAAAAATCCTTTTTCAGTGAACGAAGTGAACTGGGATTGCGATTATTGTGGAATAAAGGACGACCAATTTCACTTTTAACTTCATGGAATCCATTCGCTGGAGATATACCATGGAGGACAGTAAAGAATCATCCAATATTGTTAGCCAAAAGTAATAAAGTATATTTTAAATTAATATTTTTACCAAAATATCCACTCTTTGTCTCTATGTCTCTTGCAGATAATGATAATATGTCTGTCCAATTGAAAGAGGAATTTAATAGTAATCGACATATCTACTCAGCAGAATCTTTTTACGAAACTCTACGATCAGTATTTTCAAATGCCAATCCCGATGGTGTTGACTTTAATTGTGATTTTAAGGAGGGACCGATATTAATGGAGAACTACGTTGGTGTTGGAGCAATTATACATAACAAACATAACTTTGGATTCTTCAAAGTTAGAGGAAAGTTTAGTTTTTAAATAAACAATATCTTCTCTATCAATGCAGTTATTCAACGAACTTTTTGAACTCTAACATTTTGTAACAATCAATTAATTAGCGAATAAATGTAATGTATTTTAAACAGTCATAGACTAAAAACTATAAATACCAGATTTACTTGTGTACTCTCGTACTTTAAACATGGAGAAAGTCTTTGTCGTATTGTCTACATTTTATAACTTTTCAATGACAAGCTTTACCATTTTAAAAGTAACCTGCTTAGGAGATCACTCATGAAGTAACTCCTATACATTACAAACAATTTAGAATGTATAAAATGCTTTACATCTCCTTCTTCTTCTTATCTCTTTATTAACCCTTTCCTCGTTATACGAACTTATGCGCAACAAGTTTCCCATTTTTACTGCATCGCTGCTCCTCCGATTTATGCTTTACATATCCTAACGCATAATTAAGCTCGTACTCATAGTGCGAATGCGGATCAACCGAAGATCATTGAACTTGCAACATCCATAGCCTTGTATTAAGTTGGATAGATTGTTCTACTATAATAACACTCCACAAGATGACCTGGGCTTAAACTGAGACATCAAATATCTAACAAGATTTTTATTTATCATAGAATCGCAGCGGACAGATAAACATGTCTGCCAAATGATAACTTACTGATATAGCACGGAAATTGGTCAAAATAATTCATAACTACTTCCAGTGATAGCAATTCATTCGAACTACGAATCTAACATTTTACAAAAATTAAATTCGTGAATAAAAAAAAGAAAAAAAAACACTGTGGCGCTGGCAGCCCGGTTTGGGCCATGGCCTAGCTTCTTGAAACTCATTTGTGTTGCTCATGTTGTCATTTGTGTCACTCTTGATCGGGGCCTACGATTTATCGCCTAGTCGGAACGGCACTCCTTAGAAGCTTTTTCGTAGGCAATTTTACTTTCGGGAGTTTCCCATTGCCCATCGAAAGTGTGATGACGATTCGAAAAATTGTTGGTGACTAGCCAGGAATCGAATTCAGATTCTCTGCGTGATAGTCCAATGAGCTAACTATCGCACCATCGCCATCGTGAATAATTTACCCAAAAACAAACCACAGGCTAAAAACAAATTGTTGGAAATCGTTGAAGATGATCACAAAAATTTCATTGTATGCTAAACATATGTAATAAAACACTCCGGACACATCTGGGTAAACTTCATTGCATACATATGGTGCTGACAGAGCACAATTCAGACGACAACTCCATTTCAATTCAATTGAGATACTCGAAGCTCAGGTAATTTGACGATTTTCCTAGTGAGCCAACGGCAACACTTATAGTTTGGCCGCATTTGTACAGCCAATATCTCAGTCTGAAAGATACTGCTATAATCCGCTTAGCGACGTAATCATCTTAAGTTAGTTTTAGTCCAGCCGTTGTTGTCGTTCTCATGATAGTAAACCATCACTACCTACAATATCTATGTAGGTATTTAGCAATGTTTGATAGTCGAATCGTTGCCTCATCTATGGGGGAAGGTCAAATTGTGGCAATATCGTTTCAATTGTGAAGTTGACAACCTCTGTGTTTTGCGGGTTGATTTTCAACTCACAGAGCTTGGTTTATTCACCGTGATAGAATTTCACTAATTGTGAGGAGGAACATGCTGGCGGGTATAGGAAACTTGTCGTCCTCGCACCCAATCGGTATTATTTCAGCGTTTTTGATTTTATTATAATTTCGCTGACATTAGAGGCCACAGATTATCAAGTCTGTAAATGTCGTATTAATTCCGACATTTTCTAAATTTCTACTTAAGATCGTAGAGCGGCAAGCAACGCCGGATATGGACAATGTTACTGTGGCACCCTTAAAAGGTTAAGAAGAAGCCAAGCAATTGGCAAAGACCCTACACCATTACAAGGAGGAAATCACTTTCATGCAAGATGTGTGATCGAATCGGCATGATAGAAAGAGAAGAAACTGCCGCATCTGGGAAAGACAACAGGAGCAGCGTCTATTTGGATGTGGCTTTATAATTAGAGTACGACTAAGCTTCCAGCTTCAGACATCTACGCGTCGTATGGAGCCTGTATTCACCAACATAAACCTGATATGCGTTCATGCCAACACAGAGGAAAATAACAATATAAGGAATATCCTAAAAAGAAAAAGAATAGCGTTTATACCGCCAGAGTTGGAAAACATAGCCTACCCGATAGCAGCACTAAAAATAAACTCCTGCTTATCGACTTTGCGGAGGCTTGAAATGTCATCATAGCTAGCACACGTTCTTCAGCAGTTCTATTGCTTTTTTTCAAATTCCAAATCCTATTTAATCTTGCCTGAGTTAGAATGCATACAATAGTTTGCCCGTCATTTTTTTTATATGGAAATTTAAAAAACGCTTTGTAATGTATACGGGCAAAGTGGAAACAGACTGGTTTTTCTGCTTTTGTTTTTGCGTTTGTGATTGGGCTGCCCGCGAAATTGTTTTCTACTATTAAATGCGTGTAAATGATTGCCATTTTATTGTATTTGATTACACACTGTTCCAGTGTTTCACATTCCAAAATGTGCTTTACCTTGTTTTGTATCCTTTCCTTGGCGTGCGTTGCTATCAACTTCTAACATTATTCCAATACACAGAAAGGCTAACACTACCAAGGTCACAGAAAGAAATGAAAAATATTGCGCAGTGAACGTATATATTTTAATTCATTCACTGTGCTCCCGACCAACGTGCACAAAGTCTTAACTACCGTTTTATGCGAAGGTCTAAAGGGATTTGTCACCGATTCCATGTCAGTAGGCGCGGTATGATCGCACACTATTCATGTGGGAGGATATAAATATGCTTTTTACTTATTCATAGCACATACATCAGAATAACATGGCTAAGGAAAATGATATTTTAATAAGGCGTTATTATTTTCAAATGCCAGAAACTAACTGTTATACACACTCCTATCTGCAAACCCATCGATTAACCACTTCTTCTGTATCAGCTGATTTCCCAAATGTCACTTGAAGCAAAGGAAACAACAATTTCTACGACAAAAAACTCGATCAGCTCCCTTGCACCACAAACGAGATAAATCCAAAGAATGATCGCCAAACATGTACTTGTCGGTAATTGCATTTGAATTATATAACTGGGCAGCAATAATCGTTGTTTTCATTTAAAGGCGGAGGAACTGGTTTCATAGGAAAATACTTAAACAAATGTCTCACAAACAATGGCTACAATGTTACTGTGGTGTCGCGAATGCCGGGTATTAAACGAATTACATGGCACGAAATCGAGAAGAACGGTGTTCCTAAAGGTATAACTGCCGTGGTAAATTTAACTGGACAAAATGTTTTGGACCCCACTCGTCGATGGACTCCTGGGTAAAGCAATGTCTAATGATTTCTTTGAATTTCATCACATTAATGAAGTCTTACTCCAGGTTCAAGCAGAATGTTTGGAATTCAAGAGTTGTATCGGCTGCATCACTGGTCAAAGCCATAGAAAGTTCACCTGATGTCAAAGTATTCGTTAATATCTCTGGTGTGAGTCATTATAAGACCGATGGTCAAGTACAAACAGAAAGCGATCAGGTTGAAGGATTCGATTTTATGTCACGTTTGTGTTTGGAATGGGAGAAAGCAGCAACAATCCCAACTGCCGTGAATTGTCGTTCTGTAAGTTGATAGTTAAACTTAGGAATCTCTTTCATGAATTTTCTATGTAGGTAAAAATTCGAACTGGGGTCGTCGTTGGTCGTGATGGTGGTATGATCAAATCGATATGGCTTCCTTTCAAATTGGGTCTAGGTGGTCCCATGGGAAGTGGAGAGCAACCAATGCCTTGGATTCACATCGAAGATCTTTGTCGCCTTATACAGTATTCGATTGAGAATGACAACGTCGAAGGTGTCTTGAATGGAGTTGCCCCTGAAGTATGTACTCACGGAGAGTTTTGCAAGGTAAATTCCTTACAATGATTTGTAGATACGCTGAAGCTATGTGATTCTCTGATCTTTCGTTTTTTGTCTCCAGGCCTTTGCGACTGCAATGCATAGACCGTCAATATTTGCAATTCCTGATTTTGTTGTTAACTGGCTTTTCGGTAAGGACAGGTCTGCTTTGCTACTTGGTGGAGCGAGGGTAAAACCAAAACGAACTCTCGACTTGGGATTTGAGTTTAAATATCCAACTGCCAAGGCTTCATGCGAGGAGGTTGTGCAGAGCAAGTGATTTATATTGATGAACAAACTGTATTGTTTTATTTATTTAAAATTTGTAAATTTTTGTGATAATGGCCAAAAAGAATTTCTCCGCTTCAATTCAAAATAACTAATCTTTACCAAAAATTTTTTTGGAATTTGTTTTATCTGTTGACTGATTTTTCCGGGGTAAATTGCGTTTTCGATAAATGATGTCACTGCCTTTTTTCACTTAAAAGATGAGGAAGGCACCTAAGTGCTTCCGTCGGCAATAATTCAATTGGTTTCTTACAAATAATAAATCTCGATTGGTTTCTGATGTCCCTTATGAAAAAAGGTTGACTACTGCCTGACGAGTCAGAGTCAAATTTTGACTACCGTGTAGCAAAAGCTTATGGAACATGTAAGCAAAAATTATAATCAGACACTTTAACACCAATGATGCGTTAAGAAATTATCGAGTCAGAGTTCAACTGTTGACGGGAATAAGCATTATGATACCTTCAAGAAATATATTAAATATCCCAAACTGGAACATCGGGAAAATGACGCGCAAAAGTTTCAAACTAGAAACGGAATTACACAGAGTAACAAAGTGCCAGTTGTCTACCATTTAATCATAAAAGGAGTGCGCTTCAACCACGTTTATAAACTATGTTATATGAAACAGCGAAACACTAAAAGAAGAGGACTTACGTCGTAAGTCGCAATCAATCGCTTCTGTTCCGTTCTCAAGAGTTGAGCACCTCTCTATAAGGACGTTTGTTCCCAAAAATTTAAATGGCTATCGTACACGTTGAACTTCGGCTGACTATTTTAAAGAAAATACAAATTTCATCGAATAATCCTCAATGAGGCCGCACACTTTCGGTTTAATTTCAATAAACGAGTTCCTATCGTAGCCATTGAATACATGGAAATTGACTGGTGTGGTTTTGTTCCGTAGATATGTACTTCTGCCGAGTTGGTGAGTAGAATTGTTAACTGAATTCTTTTGGGACAAATTTTAACTGGAAGGCTTTGAGATAGCCGAGACATGTAGAACGAATGGACACCAATGCTACGCAGAGTCTTCAACTCTAACCAGGGGGGTAACGCAAGAGAGGAATTGCTAATTTAAGTGACGTGCACAAGTAGAACAGGGCACTAAGTGTAACTGAGTCAAACTGTATTATCCTTGTGTTCATAAACTTTAAAACGTCGTCTTCCTTTTGCAGATTAGTTAGGCATTTCAATTCTAACTGCAGAAAGAATAAGACTTTTTGAAAATTTAGAAGATGGTAGCGTAGAATAGCTTTGTGCCTTTTGAAGTAAAATGATGTAACAGCTTTTTTGAAATAATATTTGACAAAAGCAAATCAATATGCCTGCGCAGTGACTGCGCTCGAAAACAGTTGAATAGATCTGCGATTGTATTATGTTAGAACTGCTGACGTTGATGTAGTCAGCCTGAATTCAGGCAGGCTTTGTCATTTCACCACGACGATTGACGGTTGCAATAGAGCTGTTCGTTGCCTTATTGCTAGAATTGATAAGGCTTGTGCGATTGAACACCTTGAAATCTTCTTTATCGATCATGGGATCCCTGAAACTGCACCTTGTGACAACGGTCCTTAGTTCGAATGGAACTTCGAGTCCGCGATATGATGGTAGGGACGGTGAAATCATATCAAAAGTAGTAGTAGCAAATATAAATTCCGGCTTCTACAAAAAAAAAAAAGGAAGACTAACCTACAATGATAGATCTGGAGGCTTTATATAAGACAGAGCTTATACGCTTAAAATAATCTAAAAGCTATAACTACCATATAATCACGCAGCGTTGGACTCGCGATGCAAATCAATGGAGATCAGTGTTTCGAAGAAGTTCGTTTTGAAGATGAAATATATTTGTTGAAATTAATCAAATAAATTCTGGATATTCTCTAGAATTAGTAATTTCGCAACTAGTTTTTTGGAAGAATCTATTGCATACATTTCTTATCCAGTCAGAGCGCAAATTCAGCTGGAAATGATGTTGCAGGAGCTGATTTTTTTATGATTACAGGATACAAAGCCAATTCTATGAAGATTATTGCAGTTAATTATAAAGTAAATTTAAAACGCTAAAGTTTAAATTAGTTTTAATCATTGCCCCAAATCGTTGGCATCTAGCACGAGTTATCATGAGGATTTAAGGATGACTTGAAATATTAAAGGACTGGTGTCCCTAGAAACTGCATGAATAAACTCTAACAATTGCTATTTCGATTCCTTCAACATCGTGTGTGAGAAAATTATTCGAAATACGTAAGCCAACATTGGCGTTGTAAAAGTCTGTACAACTTCTTACCTACACGGATGACGTAGACATTATTATTGGCAAAACGAAGTGAGTTGGTTCTGTGGCATTTGCAAGTATTGAAGCAGAAGGGGTGATTTTGGTGGTAAACGAGTGAAAAAGTGAAGTATAAGTGGCATCCGAAAGCACACAAAGCTTCAAAATAGGGAGAAAAAACTTTGAAATAGCCAACGAAAACTACCTAAACTACGCAGGTAATATAAACAACGACAGCACATATGTAAAAAATCATTAGAAGAGGAACTGTTTTTGTGCCCAGAAGTCAATTGGTCCCGGTTTGGTAGCTTCGAGTTAAGCTGAACTGCATCTGTGAAGGTAGAGATTTAACAGAGAACTGTATAGACTGTTTGTCGAAATAGACTTCGGCAGAATAATCAGGATTCATAGGCTTAAATGCCGAGGGCATGTAAAGCGTATGGACAGCAGTGGTTTAGCTCTTCCTCCATCAGCTAGAAAAACTACAAGGTATATTGATTTAAGCTTAACTTCAACTGGAACCCTAGCAGTGACATATTGACGGAAAACATTGTCATAATGGTAAGTATTACAAATGAACAGTCCTTCTCTTGGCACAAATCTGAAGTCAAAACTACGATCAATAAAAATGACCGTGAGGCAGTAAAAAATTAAAATAAATAAAAAATAAAATTCATATCTTCTGCAGCGCTTTGCCGTATCCATTTGAAGTTTTTTTTTCTTGTTTTTTTTATTGTTCCTACATTAATACATATAAACTGTGAAATATATTTTCTTTACACTTTACTCAACTATTACAATACAAAATTTGTTTATACGAAATATGCACCGCTTTCTTCTTTTTTTTTCATTTTTTTTTGTTTTAAATTCCGCTCAACGGAATTTCATACTTTCAAATCATTCAAATCAATCACTACTCGTACACAAGTTAAATAACATAAGATGCTTAAGCGCATCAGCGTTTTTCCTTTCCAGGTGTCCCACTTCTATTCCTCTGTGTGCAAGTATTTAGTTAGTTGTTACTGCTGCGCAGCATTCGTGAATATGATGATGATGCAAAGATCGCGTTAATGATGACGGTAACATCTCTGTTGGTCATTTATTACAACCTTTCTTTTCTAAATGCTTTTGTAGAGCCTGTGGAATGGAGTCTTTTGTTTTGGAATTATTGCCATGACCAAGAAGCGATGGTGCCAGAAGTTTTCCCTCTTGAATGTCTTGAATCTTTTTCAAAAGATCATAATTAATCCGATCACTTACTACAGAGTCTTTTCTATTGAAAGTAAAAAAAATGAGAATTAATTTTTGCGAATGATTAAGTAAAAGGTTTCATAAACCTACTTATACTCTGGATGATTGAGAACTTCGTCTCTTATCCAGGTAGCAGTTGTTACGTATTCCCCTGATGCTCTTCGTTGTATCAATCGTAAGTACTGTTCAATTGTGCAATGAGTATCCGCATCGACTTCCATCGATTGTAAGTAACTTTTAATTAAAGGAATCAAACCAGGAAAGCCTTCTGGCTATATAAAGTAGTATAATAAATAAAATGGCTGACTAAAGTGATATAATTCAAACTTATTCCTTACCTTTCCGTTGAAAATTTCATCGATTGACAACAGAGCATATTCATCTGGACAGCAGCCGTGCCCATTTATTTGTTCAGAACATGGTTTTGTCTTTTGGATTGATTTACGGAACCAGAATTTCTCCTTTCGACAAGAATCACGTTTCTGTGCAGTCTGCATATTTTCATCGACCTTGCTAATGGGAATGAGAAAGTCAAGCTGATACGATAATATTACTCTGGTTAGCAAGACGACAAAGCAAACGATGGCAGCATTCTCGAAATCAGTCATCTGAGCTTCACATGGCCGGAACTCAACACGCCAACCTATTGGTGAATTGGGTGGCGGCGGCTTAAATCGCATTGTCTGCCAATTTGTCGATTGAATATTTTCAAAGTGATCTGTATCCTCTTCATCGTTTTGGTTAACCTTTTCACTAAAGAGCGAAATCGTATCCCGAATGAAGAGATGGGCAATATGTTGTGCTAGAAGATGATCAATTCCTCCTTCACGCAAACGCTGGTATACTGCATCGTCATATACTAAAGGCACATCGTTGTATCTATTAATTTTTCAATTTATTTTTTTTGTTAGAATGTGAGTGTACGTTGTTTATTCAAAAAAATAAAAATTACCTTTCACCTTCTGGTGATAGGAACGAATCAATGGAATCATATCGGGATTTGAGAATTCTAAACTTATTTTCTTTCAATGGTTTCAACCCGCGCTCTTCTGCCGTGCGACAATCCACAGATGCACTAATCACATTCCAACGACAATCAGATTCGGTAAGATATCCCCGAAAGATTGGAGATGCTGCTGTCAGGGCCAGCATGATTGGACATAGCGGCGTTAGTTGATCATATAATGTTCTAGCCTCAACAATGTTACATGCTTGGAATGTCACTTGTAAACAACAACAACCCATGCCGAAGCCCATGGCATCCATATGCACTACATCCTCATCCCCAGCTGGACTACCAACAACCGGAATTTGTGTGTTTTTATCTTTTAGCACTGGAATTTGATAAGTCCGTATAAATCAGTAAAAATGTATATTTTTGTATTACAGAATGCTTACCTTTCAATCTGATATCGACATTCTCACCACGTCGCAAGCGTATGTTTCTTGTAAGCGTCTTAAAACGCGGATGTCCTTGGCATATTGCCTGATCTGGAAAATATTTGGATTGAGCTGAACCCTCGTTTGGGGTTGGTTGGTAAATTGGATCTGTGAAAGATGGACAGCCAAGCCGTGGGAAATTTGTGATCGACATAACGCATTCGCCGTCCTTAAGTAGTTCGCTGACTTCTTCCCGCCTGTTTCTCATATTTGCTTCGACTAAATTAAAATGTGCCATTAATCCACCGAATGGTTTGCCTGGAGTTCCTTCAACCATATAAGCTGCGTATTCTGGTCGCCAAAGCGATTTAACACCATTAGGATCAGCATTTTCTTTCTCGTTAAGTTTCGCAATTATTTCTTGAGCTCGTAACGAAACTCTGGCTACTTTTTTCTCATCGTCAAATTTAACTATTATATACTCAACCTAGACAAAAGAAACATATACATATGTACACATGGTATATATTTTAATAAGCTTTTCTAATAGTTACCTCATCACCCCATTTAAGCACGTCACCATGACGGTCCTGTAATCGATGATACAAATTAATAAATTGCTCAATTCCATGTTCACGGACATGTTGGGCTAGCTTTTTGGTATCCTCCCATGACAGTGGACTGCCTTCAGTTAGTAGTCCCATTACTGAAAAAAAAAATTAAAATTATTGTTAGACAGTTGGAAAAAGTATTGGACGACTTTTGTAGATAAGAATGGAATGTAAATGTATTCGTATTGGGTATATACCCATTTTTGATGGTTCTGGCAACGAACTACCTGTAGTTCGCATTATTTAAAACTTTTGATGTACTCTATACACTTTTAGAGTGCAAGAAGCCACTCGTTCATCCCGAAGTTGCAAATAAAGCTTAATCTCAATGTGTTACTGGTAAATACAGAGACCTAACTTCGACAAAATAAAAAGCAGTTAGAAAGAAATTACTGCACGACAGAAGAATGAAACCTGATGAAGACGGGAATAATAATAATATAAGATAGTGCCTCTGGAGTTGGAGTTTGTTTTTTTTTACCTTAAAGGTCTTGGTTTTATCATTATCAGTCTCCCACTACAGTCAAGATCTTGGCAGAGATCTTACAATTAAACGTGGCTTTGAATAGTTCGTCTCTGTGTATCGATGTGTAAATCTTCGATCTTTTCCAAGAGTCCTAATTTGAATATTAGATCTATTGTGGAATTTTGGGCCTCAAAATTAACTGATATAGTCAGATTAATAGTCTGATCTCGAGTGTCATAATTGCATAATACGGTAAACAGGATTTTATTTGCAATGTGGCTTAAGCCATGTAGTTGGCGCAGAGCAGGGGATCCTACTCCTTTAGTATTGGTATAGCACAATAAATGCAAATTATCCATTCGTCAGCTAGATTTTAGAGATGTTTGATCAACATGTACTTGCAGGTTGTGTTAAAAAGAGTGGGACTACGAGTGTCGGGTAAATCGTACACTTCTCGGATAAGGACTGGCTTTTAAGTCCCAATATTTCGGTACGGGCTAAAGCATGGCATGTCCTTTAAAACGAATTATAGCTAGTTATTCAAGGTCTTAGCTTAGCTTACTCCCCATTTCGTGTTCTGCTGAGCAAGTAATTGAAAATGTACATGAGTACCGCTATATGGTTTCCAGCATGAGTATGCAAAGGAAATGCGTCATCACTGACTAACTTAGGGCACTGGTTTTCCTTGTCCGGAAAATGTCTCATCACTTGGCAAAATAATTGTTCTAGTATTCAGAGCCGTTCGTACTATTCTTAAAAACGTCCCTTTTGGGATATGACCTTGAAGCCAGAGATACGTTTATAAAATGTGTAAATAATGTTTCTTAAACACCATTCTGTTTAATATGTCGCCCAACGCTTCCTGTTCCAATGTTTCATATGCTGCAATTTTTTTTATTATTCTTCCAAAATGCACCACAGGAATGATACGGAATCGATTGATTATGGCCTTGATATTTTGGCATTTTGCTGTCTCACTGGCACGGGATTACTATTGAGTGAATAAGATTATTAGATTTTTTTTTCACAAAACGCTCAATTCTTGGCTTATCGGTGCGGTTTAATCGTTGCTGACCGCGGATTTTGAAAAAAATTTAAATCCGTTGTAGACGTTGTTGAAACGAATACCCATCCATTTTTAAATGATAAAAAAATCTGAAACACAAACATGGCATTTATCCAAAAGGGTATGCGACACTTCAGATAAATCTGCCATGGCTACGAATTTAAGATAATTAAACTCTGTGTCTGAGTAACGATAACAAGATTATTTTAGAAGACCCATCATAAAATAACAGTTTTATAATATGGTTCAGTAATTAAGCGACAAACACAAATTAACTTAATATACCCCGGGCTAATAATATGTGCTGAGCTAAACAACATTGTCTCTCGATTGTTCAAAAGGCAATTTGAGCAGTAGTCAGCTTACATAGGTACGAAAGCGTCATCTATATTATTTACAAAAAAACAAATTCGCGTTTGTTGAATGTATGAAATAACTAAAATAGTAAAACAAATTTAAAATAATTTATCAAAGCAAAAACAAATTATAAATGAATTAATAATATTGACTCAGCATTTTACAGAGACAGAAAATAGTTAGCAAACAAACAGGTTTAAGCTTCATAAAAGGTGAATGATTCCACAAGTTATGTTCATTAGATTTCTTTAAGCTTGGTTTACTTGATCGCATGAATGAGAAAATAAGTATGTAGCAAGGTCAAATTAGGCGTTGAGGGGAAACATTCGAGATCCGATGGATTTAATTTTTTTTATGTTATGTACTGTATGTACTGTTTTTTTACGTTATGGAAAGATCCGAATTTAATGAGCTTTATATTTTTACATTCCTATTATATGTTTAACGAGAAATGGTACTCCGTGCGGCATCGGATAAAGAATAGTGCCGCAGTGCGTCCCAGCTTGTCGTAAGAGGCGACTAAATGGGACACCAATCATATACAGGCAACTATGACACCAAAAATGAGCCTGTGACTCTTTAACACCTTAAAACTTTCCTACAAGTTTGTATGCAATCAGTGGGTTCCCACGTCTGGAGACTACCGGTGGGGTAAAAGAACAGTCAATCAATTCGAAATACAAGTGTCAAACCACTCAAACTTTAAACTTCATGGAAATGATCGCAATTAATAGCACTACCCCGCTGGGCACCACGATTGCAACGCACTCGGGTGATCCCAGAGCAAGCAGAAGTGCTTGTGTCAGAGCCCGACGGATTCCGGGGGCGGGCAAAATGAAGTTTCCAAAATATTTTCATAAACTTCGGTTTGCAAGTTGGAACGTCGGATCGATGACCTCAAAAAGTTTAGAACTGGAAGCGATTATGCGTCGCAGAACTCTACAAATCCTGTGCGTACAGGAAACGAAGTGGTGTAATTCAGGAAATAAAGCGCGTTTTCTAGATTTAAAAACTAAGGCATTTAAGATGTTCTACCATGGAACGGTCAATGGACGAAACGGTGTTGGAATCGTTGTTGCAGCGGATCTTCTAAACAACATCGTTGGTATCTTGAAAATAAGCGACCGCTTGATGAGTGTTAAACTCGTCATACACAATGAAACGTGGAACAATGTTAGCGCGTACGCTCCACAAAATGGATGCGACCAATCGGAAAAAGATACATTTTGGTCAGAGTTCGGTAATTTGATTAGAAATATACCTATCGATGAGATGCTCTTCGTAGGCGGAGATTTAAATGGCCACGTCGGAGAAACAAATGTTGATTATGAGGACTGCCACGGCGGTAAAGGCTTTGGAACCAGAAATTCAGCTGGCGAAGACATCCTTGTAGCGTGTAGGGCTTACGGCTTAACAATCTTAAATACAATGTTTATTCAACATCAACGACATCTTATCACCTATAGCAGCGGAGGCCACGAAACGCAAATAGATTATCACCTCTGCAAAATGTCGATGAGAAACCGTGTTAAGGACTGTAAAGTAATACTTGGAGAATCGCTAGTAAGCCAACACCGTCTGCTCATTACAGAATTCTTCACAGCGGAACCACCGAAAACACGGGCATCGTTTGGAAAGCCAAAAATCCGGTGGCATAATCTATCGAAGGAACGAAGCGCAAGAATTATCGCACTGGCTAAAGAAGTACTTCAAAATATAAATGGTATAGCAGACTCACTTAGCCCGCAAGAAATGTGGAACAGCATGCACGAGGAATGCATAACACTCGTAAAGTCCCATCTGGGGACTCTATCGAAATACCATTACGTCGGCAAAGAAACATGGTGGTGGAATGACGAAACCAAACGAGCTGTGGCTGACAAGAAGAGTGCATTCCAAGCGTGGACAAAATGCGATCGGAGCGACGATATCGAAAAAGCTCGACTGGCACTTGAATACGAGCGTCTTAAAAAGATCGCAAAGAAAGTCCTGGCTCGAACTTGTGCGGCAGAAGCGGAAAACCTGTACCAGGAGTTGGAACAAATATCCTCACGATCGGCGGATAGAAGACAAGCTATCCAAGAAGTTCAAACGTCGTACAATACTAAAATGCCAAATATTTTTTAATTATTATATATTTTTAAGCTCGCTGCACAGAGGCGAAAAAATTCAATGGAAATAACCTCGCCGAAATACATCAAAAACGCAGACGGTCGCTTACTAACAAATGAAAAGGAAATTTGTGACCGGTGGCTTGAATACTGCAAGGAGTTGCTTAACAAACAGTTTCCACGTGATATCGTGCCGACAGCTGGTCTATTCGAGGAGGAAGTTTCGGACTTTTCAATCGAAGAAATAAGTATAGCAATCGGAAAAATGAAGCGGGGGAAAGCGGCGGGACCAGACAGCATTCCATCAGAGTTTTGGTCGAAGATGGAGGGGATCGGCAGCATTTGGCTATCGAAACTTTTAAATAAATTAAAATGTGGACAACCTATGCCGAATAAATGGAGAAATAGCTTCTTGGTTCCATTATACAAAGGAAAAGGCGACACTCGAGAATGCAACAATTACCGTTCAATCAAGCTTATGTCACACACAATGAAAATCGTCGAAAGAGTCCTAAACGAACGTCTTCGACAAATAATAAAGCTCGATAATAGCCAGTGTGGATTTGTTGAAGGAAGATCGACGGTGGCCGCTATCTAAAGCCTACGAATAATAATGGAAAAGCACCGAGATTCGTCTAAGGATTTACACATGGTATTTATTGACCTCGAGAAAGCATTCGATCGAGTGCCTAGGGATCTCATATGGGCCGCGCTGAGGTCTCAAAACGTACCGGAAACATATGTTAGAATAATACAAGACATGTACGGAAACGTGAAAACTGCGGTTAAAAGCTCTGCTGGACTAACGAGAAAATTTCCAGTTAATGTCGGAGTGCATCAAGGAAGCGTACTTAGCCCTTTCCTCTTTAATGTAGTATTCGACTATCTTTTAAAAGACTGCATGCGCGAAGAAAATGTAACGCCAATTCTCTTCGCTGACGACGCAGTTATACTTAGCGATAATGTCGAAGATTTACAGAACGCCTTAGATTCATGGAGAAATGCGCTAGAGAGAAACGGGCTTAAAATAAGTCGTTCAAAGACGGAGCATTTGACGTGCCCATTTGCGAATCCGTTGCGACCTGTTCCGGATATAATGTTAGACGGAATAGTTCTTCCGAAAAGCACTATCTTTAAGTACTTAGGATCAATCGTTAACATGGAAGCGAAATGTGACGACGACGTAAACCACAGAGTGAGTGTGGGTTGGTTGAAATGGCGGGAAAATTCGGGAATCTTTTGCGACCGAAAATTTAAATTAAAGGGGAAACTCTACACCACGGTTGTTAGACCAGCTCTTATATACGGTTCACAGTGCTGGACAATGTACGAAGCGTTTAAAAACAAAATTACGGCAGCGGAAATGAAAATGTTAAGGATGTCTAGTGCAGTCACTAAACGCGATTGCATTAGATCTACGCGTATAAGAGGAAGTCTACATATAAATTATTCGGAATAGAATAAGCTGGTATTGCCACGTTCAAAGAAGATCTGCGGAAAATCCGGTAAAAAAGGCACTATCAACTACGGTCACTCCAACTGTAAGAAAAAAAAGGAAAAAGAATTCCTGGATTTCTCAGATGGCAAATGCGCAACAACTCCTGCGGCTTACCACTGAAGCGATCCAGGACCGAGCATTATGTAGACGCGTTCTGCGGTCTGCGACATTAGCCAACCCCATAACGGAAACTCGTTACGCATAAGTTCGTATAACGAGGAAAGGGTTTATAAAAGGATAAGAAGTTTAACGAGAAATGGTGATGTGATTTTTAGAAAATTTATTTTTTCTCCAAAAAGGTGTGTTGGACTTAAGTCCTGAGGAACAACAGGTCGGGCGGTAGGTTCTACACTTTTTGAGAACTGCCATAATTTGTGGCTTCTTCACATAAAACAATGATTTTAAATAGTCTCCCAGAAAAAACTTCAGGGCGGTCAAATCGGGTTATCTTATGGGCCAGTGAAAATCGTCAAAACGCGAATTCAGACGGCTGGGAAACGTCTGCTTTGAAATGATGATTTTGGCTCGTGCAGTATGCGTCTTTGCTCTGTCCTGCTGGAACCACATGTCTTCTTGTCCCAATTGAGGAATGAATGTCCCCGTTGATCATAGCTCTGTAGCGCTCGCCATCCACAGTGGCTAAGCCCGTGCCGTTCTAAAAAACAAAAATAGTCCATGACTCTTCCGGCGTAAGCAGCACACCAAGCTTTTCGTGCATTACTCGCGGATTTTGTGTTTTACGTGCTTCACTTTGTTGTTCAGATTCAGGGTGGCGTGATGATAGGTAAGATGCGATTCACGCTGAACATTCATCAGCTGATGGAATGTCTGCATTTTGTTTGAAATATCTCCAAGTCTTTGGCCAGACGTTTCGTGGAATACCCAATTATCCGGCGCGTCGTCTTATTAATGTCGACGGAGTCTATACGACGCAACGGCGGCGGTATTCTAAGCCGAACGAGAAGTACGAGGCCTTTCAGAGCTAGCTCGGTACCGTATTATTTCAGTCTCTAAGAGTCGTGCGGCTAAATGCACTTAACGGCCAGGGCGGCCAGGAAAACGAATACGAGTTTGGAACCCCAGTATGAAACTTGGCTGAACTTATGCCGTTTCACTCTTCCTTTAAAGCGAATCTATGCAACTATTATATACGCATCAGACTACTTCAACGTATGTATATCAGAAAACAAAGAACTTGCAGGCAGAACAGGATTGCTACAAAGAGCCTGTTTGGGGCTCTTGGAAAAAGGCATACGATTTTCGGTGCTGCACGTGGTATAGACTGTGCTGGGGAACAACTCGCGGAGAGCGGATCTATCTACCATTGAAATAATAGAAACAAGCACAAATTTTGTAAAAAATTTTGTTTATATGTATAATCTGCTAACACCACTTGCGACAGCGGATTGTGGTTTATCGATTTCGCTTCGAGGTAAAATGTCATCGTAGCAAGTACGCCGTCCCTGAAAATTCGACATTCACAAGGCGACCTAGTGGTCTCCTCAACCTGCAGTCAACCACAATAACATTGATCACATTGCGATCGGCTGAAGGCGCGCCTCTAGGTTTGTTGATGTCTAAAAGTTTCCAGAGGCCAACATTTATTCAAACCATTCGATTTTTGTTTGGTATGCATGAGGATATTCTCAATGTTGCTTATTAAAAAAAAATACCGAGCGGAAGTTTAACATTGGAAAGCGCAGAAAATCGTCAGGGCATTTTCTGATCAATCGTCTCTTAACTTCTCTTGATGTCGTCGTCAAGAGCATTCTGTCCCGCTACTTAGTAGCAATGTTGTCAACAATCCATCAGAGATATGAGATCATACTCATATGGTTAACCCAACCAACACTACGAAACTCGTGCACAGAAACATAAAGAGTTGTGCTGCAATGGAAGACTAGAGCGAATAGTTAGCTCTGCGAGTAAGAAGAGTACAAGAACCGCCAGATCAAGTAAAGTCAATGTTATGGCAGGAAATATATTTGAAAATAATGCTAGAAGGTGAAAAGAACACGACAGTTATAAATACCAACGTATGTCCTCAAGAATGAATAAGGAAACCTAATGGTGGAAATGATGTCAATATTGCGGATATGAAAGAATGATTTCTTCACGTTTCAACGTTTTGCTGTCAGCAGGAGGTATCATTTAATCTAAACAATGATGAACAACTACGTCAGACAGAAGATATCATTTCATTTGAACAACTTCGTCTACCCGTCCAAGAAGGGTCTGCGAAGAAGCGATATCAAAACTACAGACCAATAACAATGCTAGAAGAGACGTTATGTTGGTAAGAAACATACACAACTCATCTGTTAAATGTTTTCGAATAAAAGTACGCCCGATGAATAAAATCTCAGCATCCTTGGCCGATCCTGAAGAAGGGAGATGAATAAATGCCCTTAATACTGTATACAAGAACTAGTCTACCGTATTTTGTGGAGACTTGAAGCCATATATCAACATTTTTGTAGGTCCTTATCAGTGTAGTTTTAGGCTTGGTAAGTCCATAGAGACATTGTGTCGGGCAGTACACCAAAATGGCAAACTATGACTTTGAGGCGATAAAAGACTTTGTTTAAGTAGGCTCCACTATAAATTCAAACAGTAATACCACCGCATAGATCAAGCGAATAATCAACTTTGCCAATCTCTGTTTCTTTGGAGTAAGAAGGCAACTGAGACAATCAATTTTAGTCGCAGCCCTACTGTATGGCGTAGAAGCATAGCCTAAAGCGGATAAAAATCGCCTTGTATAAGGCGCACTGCGATGTTTACCTAGAAAGGAGAGCTAGAATTCATCAATTCAAATGACTACGACATGTGGAGAGTCTTTGTTAAGACTTATGGTAACGTCTTCAAATCTGTCCAGATGGAACGGAATTCGAAGAAGATATTATGTCAATTAGCCTAATGTGGTATACAGACATATTGCCTTGGTCAGAAGGTTTAAAATTCATCAATTCAGGCCCAGTTCAAACGCAGACTAGCGCTGCCTAAGGTAAAGCAAATAATACTTCCTCTTAATTCGAAAAGTCAAGCTGCTGACCATGGTCTATTATAATTCCTTTTCAAAGAGCACTTTATCAATTGAATTATGTCTCAAATAAAAACATTTGCTTTTATGAAGTCATATCACTAAGACCTAAATTGTACAAATACTAATTCATGCTATCATCAAACATTACAGCTCTTATCGGACGAATCGAAAGGGCGTATCGTAAAACACTCAAATGTAACTTAAGTGGTGGAAAAAATGCGGAAATGCTTTTAATTAATATTCGTCAATTTTCCAGTAAAAAAGGATTCATAAAAGAATTCAGTTAATTGGACATAGTAAGTCCCTTGCATAAACCTCATGCTTTAATACTAAATTCTTTTTCTGTATTTTTGGGTCAAGTTCACATTTACATATGTATATATACAAAAGTACACTAAGTCATATAATTATATGTTCGTTTGTAATATACATATATTTCTACAAGGACACAAATTGAAACACTTGAATCATTTTCCACATGAAACTTTAATAGCTTCGACCATTAATGTTGTGCATTTAATATTAATTACAGACACATTTAAACCAAATTTCTTTAGGCAGGCACTCCAGTAATTATTTTGATTCCCAAATGATATTTTAAAATTTTAAAATATGACTCTAACATTGGTTGACAATCTTTTCTCCGTAAAATCACTTGCCTCACTTTCGATTTTTTTTCCGCAATGTTCAATTTTGAAATTAAATACTACTGATATTTTTTTCTTCTAACATCTTTAAACAAAAGTGTTATTGAAGAATAAAAAAAAAAAACAGTTCTAATAGAAAAATGCCACCTTCAACAAAGCACTTACATTTTTATAAAAAAAAAAAAAACAAAAAACTTTCAAACGTGTTACTTGACAAAAGAGTGTTAGAGAGTGTGGAAGCACAAATCAGTCAACGTCCTCATGTATTTTGGATAAAAGTATTTTTATTATATTTTTTTGTGTATATGGATATATCTTTACAATGCTTTATTTAAACAATCACTTCTATGTACAGCACGCTTAATGCAAGAAGTGTCTGTATGTCAAGTACTTTTATTATATGAATTTAACTTTATCCACTAGATTAACTCTTATCGGCTGATAACAGATTTACCCCAAAGTCCGATTTTACGACCATGAACAGAGGAACAAAACATGGAAAATTGTCAAGTATTTTAACTAAACTTTTCCCTGTTTTTAATTAACAATCAAAAATGATAAAAATCTTAATGAGTTTTTCGGCTAGTAGAAACCGGACTATTTTAGTACGTAACTCGTTTATGGAAACCTATTAATGGTCAATGAAATATGGGAGGTTTCGATTTAGGTGTACTAATGTTAAATTGATAAGCGAACTCGAGATACCAATCAGATGTGTTGTTCTGTAGATTTTGGACCCAGAGGTTTAGTTTTGCGGACGATGTTGATACATGGCCAGGCTTACCCCACGATTTTTTACGCTTTGGATTATCGTTTTGACGTATTGACTTTTCGTCGATTCGGTGCAAAAATGTATTTTCTTTTCTGTCGTTGAAGCAGTAGTTCACAGGTGAGAACACGTGGATCGACGTCTCTCGGCTTCGATTAATACGGCACCCAATGTCGTTGCTTCTGGATCATTCCTAACATTTTTAAACGTTTTGAAACTGTTGACACATCTACTTGTAATATTTTTCTAAGTTCTAATAGCGTCTGACATCGGTCTTGATCAAGTAATTCCTCCAATCCTTTGTCTTTAAATTTTTCCGGTGTGCCAGAACGTTCTTTATCCTCAAATTCGAAATTGCTTTAGTGAAAAAAATTACTTTGTTTACACTAAAGTGAACTACCCTACACTGAAATTTAAGGTACTTCTTATGTCAACTTTGAATAAACAGCGACAACTTTTTCGGACTGGAATCTCAAAGCTCAATACGCAACTACACCAGAACTCTATTTCCTGTGGGTATACGGAACCGGTTTTATCTTTATTTAGGAGTTGAATGAACCAGAAACTAAGCCCAAAAAAGAAACTTCATCGAATCATAACCAAATGAATCCTCTTTGTGGAAGGCGACAACGTTGAGCTTTATTACTTCTTAGGCATCGTAATGGATTGTATTGTAAGGAACAGATGAAGGTACTCGTAGATGCAAACTGTGCGGCTGAAGCTTACCGAAGCTTACTGAGTGCAGTGAGAATGAATGCATTTAATTACACATTTTCAGATTAGGTAAGACATGAATAAAAGAAGACTGAAAACCGTTTTGAGACTGCAATCGTCCAGGATTTCCGTCAACAATTGGGCCTTTATGAGGGCAACCATATTCTTCATATTCCAGATAGACCAAACATATGCTTCCGGACGTTCTTAAGAAATCAGTTTGTTTTGTTTGCCAAAAAATTCTTTAGACAACTGGCGTATTAATAGGGCCAGTGTAGGTTCTGCGCGAAACTCGAAAGTCAACGTTAAAGACAGTACAAGTAGGTACATACTTGCCTTTGCCGATTGCGGACATAGATATTAGTAATCATTAGATAGTTACAATACATATTTGTAACTGTTTGTAAGTCTTTTGCTAGTATTGGAGCTTAAGCTACGCAGATAGGTTTGCTGTTTATCAACTTATCAATTTGCCCATAAACTACTGTTGTAACTATCAAGTTTCAACTTATTCTAAATATAATAGTCTGCAGTCAGTAGTCTTATCAGTGAGTAGTGCTCGTAATCACCCTACACTGTTCAGGATTGTCAATCTCTTAGATTTCCTTGTGTAAATTGAATGCAGTCTGTTGCTTGTGACTTTGCATTATCGTAAATTGTTTACACATCATTTTGGATTTTTCAAGTCTTTCAGATAATTTTTGCTAAACGGAAAACTAGTATAAGTCACCAGACAGATAACATTGCAGCAGGATATGTAAGCGTGATAATGAAAGCCTTATGGCTGAGTTCTATACAAATACATTCCATTATGAAAGCTGCGTGCATATGTGACACAGCAGACTTTGTTATTAACTACAATAGAAACATTTTAACCCAACGTACATACTCGTACGTCCGTCTCTGTGTTTTTTCTTCCCTATTATAGTATCTTTCGACCAATGGAATAAGGCGTATATTAAAACAACACAAAACGAGTACTTACATTAATGATGCCGGTGATAAGGAACTGAAAAAAAAACTTTCATCTGAGGAAATAGCTGAAATAGCGATATATCCTTAAAGAGAGGTACCGATGTACTTTGGTCTTGAATGTTTGGAGGTTATAATGACTAGGGAATAAAGAGCTCTGCAGGGCATTCCATCAGCGAGTTGTTCGGCTTAGGAAAGAATCACGATATTTTAGGGTGCGTCTGAAAGTGGGCGTGAGGGTGTACTGATGAGCATTCATAACTCCAATTTTAGGCGGATGAAAGCCTTATATAATGAAGTCAGATGAGAGGGGGTGAAATATTTCTTACATCGCTTAAGGAAACCTAGACATTTCGCAGCATTTTTGGCAACTTCAAATATGTGGTCATTCCAACGTAAGTTGTCATTGACATACATACAGAGAATGGAAAGTTCTTCGGTTTCAACGATGTAAGTGCCATTCATGGATAATGGCTGGGTATTTGAATTTCGCTTAAGCGACAGCAGACAGAATACACGACCCATAACTTACACATAATATGTTACTATGAATGCTACAGGCGATATAGCTTGATGACGGAGTATTGGGTTCGATTTACATGACATACACAAATAAGGGAACACAAATTTCTCCATCGTCGTCGGCTTTCCGGCCAACAGTGTCAAGCTTCTAACAAAGTCGCTTATTCTCTTGCCATTTAAAGTCATCCCAGAACCATCCATTTGCACAAAAGCAATGCAGTCATATTAGTCCTGCATATAAAAATTAATTTTATGTAATTGTGTTTTTTGGAACTACGCATCACAGTGAAATTTTCACGGAAAGTTTATGGCATTATGCGTGCAGAACTGCGTCGGCTGGCTATTCCAGTATACACGTCCGAGCACATACATATAATATAATGAGCTTACAAAATACAAATTAAGTAGCATGTTATCCTTTTCTTTACATTAAACAACAAAAGTGTAAGGAAGCTGTAGAAAGCTTGTAGGATCGTTCTATCATACGAGTATACTATACAACACTGCTCTAATGGAATCAATTGCGTTTAAATGACTCAAAATAAGGTCTCGGCTGTGCATGGGCTTTCTTTCCAGTGATTAACCGCTTTCTCTTGATACCTATACCGTTGGCTAGATCCTAAGAGGCATTAATCGACTAAAAAGAGGTGAACCTTGACTGGGTCCAGTTTCATATGCGGTTTTCGGAAATTAGTTAATGGATAAACCTGTCAAGAAAAGCTCAGAGGAGGAGTACTCAGTTATTGATTTTGTGTCCTCTCAAAAGGAAGGTACCACTAGGATATCCGTAATGCCGGCCGAGGCATTAAAAGACCAAATCATCTCTAAAATATGGTCGAATAAAAGCATGCTAGCGGAATAAAACCTCAACAGAAATTGTTTGACGATAAATAAACATGGCCCTGAGTTTGCGCCAGCAAAATAGGCATCAGTTTTCCGGTAGCTTGGCCATTTCGAAAGGAAAGTGCTTCACATTATCAATGACCTCGTCCGCAACGACGGAAAGTGGAGAAGAAAATTTAACAAAGAACAACGTTCCGCGAAATGAACTTTGGTAAAAGTGTCAGAGCTCATCGCAAATGAAAAGCGGATGGTCACAAGTGTTCCAGCTCACAAGGAGTTCTCGAATCAATTACCGAGAGAAACGTGCGTGAGTGGGAAGAGAGCTTAACTAACTCAACATGTGAAATTAACAGCAGATAGCAAACATAGCAGGGCTTGCTGGAAAGGTTGACTCTCAAGTTCATCGTACTGTAGCCAACTTAGTAAGTAAGATAGCCAAAGTTATGTGGCATTTTATATACGGCATAGATCTGGAGCAAACTTATAAGCCTTCTAAGTGAAAAATAAGTCAGAGACTATCTACCGAAAGGTGAAAAATTTTAAACGACAAAATAATTCAAGCCATTCAAACCAGTAACAAATCCATTTAATTATCATCGCTGATCCAGGAAAACAAAAATAAACGAATAGTATTTGATTATTTAATAAAAGAATAATCCGATAATACAATACTAGGCAAAATCAATTTAATCTAGTCATTTATAAAATTTCTACTTCTGGCCCGCATACCGCACATTGAGTTACACTAGCTTTACAGCGTATCAGCTATTATTAACGACGCTAGAGATTAGCGCTGATTCCTTATCGTTGTACAAAAACTGATACTGATACTTATACTTCCAAACAATGTAGACCGATAAAATTAGTTGCTTTCAAAACATCACACCGTCAAGTCATAAGAGCAGCATGTTCAGATTAAAATCGTCTTTTTGTTCGGCGCGTCGTAATCTCTTCGAGAATACGAGATTTTTATCGATTAAAGCTAGTACCGTGCACAGTGGAAAAGATTCCAAAACAAACAATCTCCAACCTGAATGTGATGTCCTTGTTATTGGCGGTGGAGGCGTCGGTTCTTCCACAGCATTTTGGTTGAAAAAAAAAATTCGCGATGGACTTGACGTAGTGGTGGTTGAAAAGGATTGTAACTACACGCAAGCTTCAACGCCATTATCGGTTGGTGGAGTAAGACAGCAGTTTTCTGTTCCCGAAAACATTCAGATGTCTCTTTTTGCATCTGACTTCATTAAACGAGCGCGAGAGCATCTAGGAGATGTGGATCTAAATTTTCAACCACATGGATATCTTGTTTTGGCATCCGAGGCAGGCGCTACCAACCTGGAAGAGAATTCAAAAATTCAAAAGAGACTAGGAGCACGAAATGAACTTTTAACACCAGAAAAACTCAAGTCGAAATTTCCCTGGATCTGCTCTAATGGAGTATCATTGGGTTGTTATGGGTACGAGAATGAAGGATGGTTCGATCCGTGGGCACTCTTAATGGGCTACAAAAATAAAGCACGCGAATATGGTGCTGAATATGTTGACGGAGAGGTAATTGATTTCGAATTCAAGACTAAATCAGGTGGTCAACAAAAAGATCTAGATAAAGCTGTTGTTCGTCTATCGAATGGTGAAGTGCAGTCCATCAAATTTAAATCGTGTGTACTGGCAGCTGGTGCAAAATCAGGACAAGTTAGCCGTTTAGCTGGAATTGGAACAGGAGAAGGACTGTTAAGTATACCAGTGCCAGTGGAGCCGCGAAAGCGTTTTGTTTATGTGTTTGACTGTCAGGGGGAAAATGCCCCCGGCCTACAGACTCCACTCACCATAGATCCGAATGGAACCTACTTCAGGCGCGACGGGATGGGAGGAAATTATTTATGTGGTCGAAGCCCAGAGCATGATTGTGAACCACCAATTGATAATCTTGATGTGGATCATAGTTTCTTCGACAGTGATATTTGGCCTACTCTTGCAGAGCGGGTGAAGGCTTTTGAGTCGGTCAAAGTTCGCAGTAGTTGGGCAGGCTTTTATGAATATAATACATTTGACCAGAATGGTATTATTGGACAGCATCCATACTACAAAAATCTCTACATTGCGACTGGTTTTAGTGGGCATGGAATTCAGCAAACTGCAGCTGCAGGTAGAGCTATCTCTGAACTTATCATTGATGGTCGATTTATTACTATTGACCTATCACGAATGGGATTCGAAAGAATAGTCAACAATCAACAATTGTTGGAGGTCAATATTTATTAGATTTTTTTAATTTGCATTTAGTTTAAATAAATGAAAGCTGTAAATAAATAAACAAATAAAGTGAAAGTAAGCTTAGATATTATTTCATTTGATGGTTGTTTGTTTTTATTTAATCAGCTTGGGATTTGTAAACTCTTTCAAGCGGTTAGACAAGCAGCATTACAAGTATTTAAGTACAATATGTATGAGTATTTAGTCATGTATCAAGTTTGCATCTACAATGACGATCAGAAGATTATGGTGAATAGTTTACATTAACCGAACTTTTTGGTACTATAAGCAAGCCTGGAAAACCAATCGGCCGTTGTTGCGGAAAATTATTCAAAATTTTCAAAGATAAATTGATCTTTTAGTGAAAAAAAGAAAAACAGAGAGTTTCCTCCTTCTTTGAATCTTAGACAATATGATGCGAACATTTCACAGATAAAAATCTTAGGAGGTTCTGCATCTGACCATCTGCAATTGGCATCATATGTTTCATTTAGTTAGTGGCATCGTTGTTTCCTTTCATCGGCTCTATAGTTTCACCGAATATCTCAGTAAACTGATATCCATCAAGTATGGGTCTCGCTGAAAGACAGTCAAGACTTTGCACAACCGCAAAATTGCCAAAATTAAGTTCAGGAATGTTTAAGCTGATTGATTGTAGTTGAAAATATACTGGTACATATGTTCTTGAATTACGATGGTATGGTGAAGAGTTTTCGGTCTGACAATGAAAGACAGGAATGTTCAGTTAAAAAATGATTTTAGTT
This sequence comes from Volucella inflata, assembly GCA_928272305.1. Classification (NCBI taxonomy): domain Eukaryota; kingdom Metazoa; phylum Arthropoda; class Insecta; order Diptera; family Syrphidae; genus Volucella; species Volucella inflata. The sequence continues at coordinate 78,947,555 of OV743719.1, forward strand.
TTTGATCCAGCGTTTCTCTAACATCAGTGTTCTTTCCCGGAAGTAAGAGTCTGTTAGGCTGTGAAAATATTCATCTACGGCCCTCTTAACTTATTCATTGCATGCGAAGCGCTTTACAGAAACAAATTTCTTCAAGTTTGGGAACTGAAAGTGCCACAGCAGGAGAATAGGGCAGATCGCCGAGCAAACCGTATCAAAAATCCCGTAGTTTTCTCATCGCCAACGCACCCTTGTGTACAGATGCATTGTTCTGGTAAAAGATGATTTTTTTTATTCTCCTTCCGCGAATTTTGGCATAACTGGTCAATTTCAAGAAGTTTGGAGTACTATTCGCCTGTAATTGTTCTTACTTTTTCAAGGTAATCACTTAACAAGATCCCTTTCGCATCAAAAAAACATGCTGGCAATGACCTTTCCGGCAAATGCGATCGACTCCGCTTTCTTTTGCGCTGATCTACCGGCTTCAACCCACTGCTTTGTCTGCTGTTTCGTTTCTGGCATGTGGTGGTGGACCCATGTCTCATCTATGGTGAGAAATCGCAGCACAAAATCGGTCCAAAGATTGCTGCAAAAATCATTTGCGCATTTGCTTTTGATCGGCATTCAGCAAATGCGGCACCCATCTTGCGCAGAGCTTACGCATCCCTAGAATTTTTTTGCAAGATGTTTCGATATCCCCACAACTTCGGCTATCTCACTCACTTTCACACGCACTTTTTCGATGATTTCGGGTGTAGTTTTTGTTTTTAGGGCATCCTTCACGTGGGTCATCTTCTATGGATGACTACGTTTAAATTCAGCTACCCACTTTTTTACGATTGACATGGAAGGAGCGCTATCCCCGTAGACTTTTGTCAACTTTGAATGAATTTGCTACGGATTAATTCATCCAAAACGAAGAATTTTATGACCGCACGATATTCAAGTTTATCCATTTTAACGAAAAACACGCCAGACGTCTACTGCGAAAATTCGTGCAAACAAACTACTTGAGAGAAGCATCCAAGATATCTGAACATGGGTCGTAACGCGGCTTCAACTCGATAGTGATCCAAATCTACATGACTGCTCGAAATAATAGGACATTTACAATTTCGTTGGCGGTTTTATTAGCTGGTGATATCCATGATGTTTTGTGACAATTAAACTGAGGAAGCCGTGTGCTAGACATAGTAATAATATCTCCCTACCAAAGACAATTAGTTTAAGTTACTTTCCAGACGTGGTGTAATGTTGAATACATTTTTGGGTTGGACAACAAACGATGAGCTTTCTTTATTTTATCCTTGAAATCACTCACAATTTTGAATTCATACATACTACGATATGGTAATCGTACTCAAAAGACGTCTATAAAATCGGAACTGGCGACGAATCGGGGATCCATGCATACAAAACCAAAACTAAACAACACTCGAATGTACTGGTCTTACAAGACGAACCAAATCCAACAAAAGTTGTCGCGCGAGCAACGTAGAACAGTCAATTCCGAATAGTACACCACAATTTGTTTGCCAGAAGTGTTCGAAAAAATAAGGAGAACTAATCACAGATGACGAATTACTCTCCACTATGACAATGCAAGCTCTCACACATTTTTGAGCACTAAAAACAGCGAATTGGTGGGTCACCCGCCATACAGTCTTGATTTGGCACCCAATAATTTCTTATCGCAAATAAAAAAAAAAGCGAGGTAAACGTTTTCCGATGCCTAAAGAAGAAGATTTCCCGTCTGGTTGTCTGTTCTTTTATATTTTCGTGAACGAACGTCAAGTTGATATTGAGTCAGTTACCTGATTCAGCGATTTGAGACCTGCACTTGACCCATTACCATTTCTCTTTCAGCATCTCGACAAGGGTGACAATCCTTACCGCAAATTCAGCCCCGGACGGTCATCGTACCCGGATAAACAGTATTCAATAGGTGCCAACAAAACAAAAAAAACAACAGTGGAGCTGGCAGCCCGGTGTGGGCCATGGCCTAGCTTCTTGACGTTCATTTGTGTTGGTCATGTTGTCATTTTTGTCACATCTGAGCGGGGCCTACAGTTTATCGCCGAGTCCGAACGGCACTCCTTAGAAGCCTTTTCATAAGCAATCTTACTTGCGGGAGTTTGCCATTGCCCGCCGAAAGGGCGATGACGATTCGAAAAATTGTAGGCGATGCCGAGTATCGACCATCGGACCATCTGCGTGATAGTCCAATGAGCTAACCAACGCGCCATCGCCTTTTGGTGCCAAAAGGATGTAAGAAAACACAATTGATAGTAACTGGATTGGGCATTAATTGTTTGACGATGATCAGTGCCTATCCTAAAGCATTTCTTCCTTCTTTATCTAACTTTAGGTCATTTTTGGTAGTCGTAAATGAATTCTGGACATACTTTTGCAAAGTACCTATAAAGCTACGTAATTTACGACATGCACACAAATAAGTGACTGTTAAAACTTCCGTGATATTTGATTGTACGCCAAACGCTTCAATAAAGCACATAATAGGCGTTTTTCAATATCATGGGAAATATACTTCTTACACTGGTATCTTCAAATAATCCAACTTAATACGAGGGCGGGTCAATAAGTCCGTGACTTTTGGATTACAGCAGATTTTTTGATAAAAAAATGATTTTATTTTTCAACGTAGTCTCCCTTGAGCTCTATACACTTTGTCCAACGCTTCTCCAATTTTTTTATCCCTTCCAAAAAAAATGATTTGTCGAGGTCCTCAAAATAGGCCTTTGTTTGCGAGATGACTTCATCATTGGAGTCAAATCTTTTTCCACCAAGCCATTTCTTCAGGTTTGGGAACAAGAAGTAGTCGCTCGGAGCCAAATCTGGAGAATAGAGTGGATGAGGGAGCAATTCATAGCCCAATTCATGGGTTTTTGCCATGGCAACTGCACATGTGTGCACCCTTGCATTGTCTTGGTGGAAAATAACTTTTTTCTTGGCCAAATGAGGTCGTTTTTTTTCAAATCGTCATTGAATCGGTCCAATAAGTTGGCATAATATTCCCCATTGATTGTTCTTCCCTTTTGAAGGTAGTCAATGTGGATTATCCCGCGTGCATCCCAAAAAACAGTCGCCATAACTTTATTGGCTGACAAACCCACCTTGGCCTTCTTTGGCGCCGATTCACCCTTAGAAACCCACTGTTTTGACTGTTGTTTGTTCTCTGGTGTGTTGTGATGGATCCATGTTTCGTCCACGGTTACAAAACGGCGCAAAAACTCCTCCGTATTGCGATTAAACAACGCCAAACCTTCCTGTGAAGTTGTTACACGATTGCGTTTGTGGTCGACTGTGAGCAAACGCGGCACCCATCTTGCGGAAAGCTTTCTCATGCCCAAGTGATCATTCAAAATTGAAACCACTGAGCCATGCGAGATCCCTACGGCTTCCACAATCTCTCGCACTTTCAATCTTCGGTCGGCCAACACCATATCGTGAATTTTTTCGATTGTTTCGGGTGTAGAGACCTCAACTGGGCGTCCAGGACGTTCGGCATCTTCAGTGCTTGTACGGCCACAACGAAATTCAGTAAACCACTTTTTTACCATTGAAATCGATGGTGCAGAGTCCCCATAGTATTTATCAAGCTTAGCCTTGGTCTCGGTAATGGTTTTTTTTCGCAAGAAATAATGCTTAATAAGCACACGAAATTCACTTTTTTCCATTTTCTCCTCAAATTAGTGAGTAGTCTGATAAAAATAGCTGTCAAACACAAACTAACTGACGCAGCAAGTTTAAATTTTCACAGGAGTCAACTGACAGATGCCTGTTGACAGGAGCAGTGTTGCTGTTTCAGTAAAGAGGTCAGAAATTCAAAAAGTCACGGACTTATTGACCCGCCCTCGTAGTTGTCTTTGTAATTACACAACCAAATAAAATCCCACCAATATAAGCGACAATAAGAGATTTACAAATAAATTGGATAAATTTTAAGTTCAAAACCACACTCAATGCTAAATATATATATTACATGATGCGAAACTCGTGCTAATTACAATGTGGCCACTTTTGCATTCAAGTGAGTCAATGCCATGACATCACCAAGTCGTTGCACTACAATATTTATACATATGTATGCAGCGAGTTCCAGTTCTAAGTTACGAGCAATACTGGTATGCGGGTTGCGGAAACTGCTTCGAGGCATGACCTTGCGTTACATTAATTGAATTGCATCGCATCGAATTTTATTATTAATTTAATGGATTCCTCGAAATACTAATACACCCCTCAATGTAAACGAGTCTTTGTTTTGTGTTATAACATCATCTCAAAGATAACGTTCAATGGGAACTTTTTGTTTACTTTGATGATCGTAAATCCATTTTTTTTCTATGTGCAGGGTGTTCCGGATAATGTGACAAAAACTTTAAGATGGATTCACTCACTTTGGCCTCTTTTGTTTACTATTGAAATTGGCATGCTGATAAATGGAGTATTGTTGAACTCGTAATTATGAGTACTTCAATTATTACAAAGTAAATGAATGTACCAAGTTATTTTTCAATCTTAAAATGTTGACTTGGTTTTTAACTCCCTCTTCTTGCAACAAAATAAGCAGATCTCTTATCAAATAAAGTAAAAAAATATACAAAATTATTTGCATAACCGGTTTGTAGTTTTTGTCCGAGTAATTGACGTGTAATTCAAAATATCCTCGATAATGCTTTGTGTCTATGGTTTTTGCGGTAACGGTCGACGAGCAAGATTGGAATATCTGAGATGATACCCTCAAAGGACTGCTCCAAACGAAAGCACATTTTTTAGAACATTTTCCAGGTTGGGGAAGACAGCAACAACACGGAAATCGTGGAGAGACTCACATCCTGCTTTAGCAGAAGCTATTCGCAGCTACAAAATTTCTTGCAAAATGCCAAAAACCATCAAAATACCACTCTTAGGCAACCAAGCAGATACATATGCATTTTTTCATATACCAATACAGGAGCTACAACCCGGGGACTTTCTGGAAAGACACTTTGCGGAAGTCAACTTTATAAGCCGCATTCGATGGAGGGATGAGTTCCAATTGACCAGGGATGGAGTCACTAATTTCCCCCATTTACATACCATCGCAGAAAGGAACCACAACTCCATGAAAAACATAATGGGCAACAGGATAGCAGCCCCGCAGCCTGTGGCCATTAAGTTAGAGAGTGGTTAGATCGTTTGTAAGAAAATTCGTGATACGATACAAAATAAAATCTTTGACATACGAGTATTATTCGGAACACCCTGCATACAACAATAATACAATAAAACAAATAAATAAATACCGTACGTTAGATAATGAATATGATATTCATCTAACAAAGTTGTTGAGTGTTGAACAAATGGCACAGTTTTACTTTTAGATGCAAATCTCTGGAAGTATGAATGTTATTTAAGTGCTCTTTATATTTACTCGTATCTCTATATTTGTGCAGATGTCTGGTAAATATTTATATAAGAATTGTGTGACGTTGGTTTCTGGTCCATAATTATTTAAAACCTGATCTTAAATTCATTCAATTCCCTCGAAAAAGATCGGTTTGCACTTTTGTAGTGATTCAAATATGGACCGTATGCATCAATGAGTAGTAGTTTCTACTCTACAGATCAGTTATTTTTAGTTTAAGATGTTAAACTTAAACGTACATCCATTTTAAAATAGAAAACACCAACATTTGTGAAATTTCATATCGCTGGATTGTTTGCTCAACGCATTTCCAAGACCTTGGTCGACGAAAGTATGCCCATGCTTGGCCTTGGTTTTTCCGATCCTAAACATGGCAGATTCGATAAACTGCGTTAACTACAAAATCCTGTCTGTTGTATAATATTGGGTCTATAACTTATATCGTGCGGTTTGCTAAGAGATGGCGTAACTTGTATTATTCCATTGGAACATGCGTTGGAAAGCTACTGTCATTGTACGTCATTTCAGTATATGTCATTCATTTGAAGCGTAAACAACAATAATTTGTATAATATGAACACCTAAGTCCCTACTTAAATACATTGACTGGCTTCTAACAGTATGTTTTTAGGCCAGGAAAGTTCGAAAAGGATTAAATTTTCACACTACGGCAGATCTTGGACAAAATCTAATAGGCTTCAAATAAATACCAAATCTCTACATCAATTTTAAACAGCATATATAGAGACGAACTATAGAGAGTCATGTTTAGATTTGCCATCCCGGCCAAGCTTACTCGACTTTGCAGAATGATAATAGAGAATACACGCTGCTCCGCCAATGTCGATCACGGCCGAACCGAGATCCACAATGTTAGACTAAAACTTAAACAAGGCGATGCGCTTTTATGTGATTTTCCAATATCGTTCTTGAATGAATTGTACGAAATTCTTAAGTCAACCCCAGAGGCACCAGCTTTCAAAAGGCTGTTACTCGAATATGAGAGGAACACAAGAAGTTTCAACAAGTTTTATTTATGGATGGTGTGGTGGGTGTTTAAATTTTTTTGGAATGACAGCACATAGCACTGTGTTTTGGAAGCATAAAATTCTACTCTGCTGGTGGTTCCCCAATCAGTCATGCTGCTGATATCGGAATTTATTGAGCTTAACTCACGCTGCCATTTCCGGAGATAAAACGAAGCCCCGAGCCACACCAGCATTTTTTTGTGAATACTCGTATCATAATTGGAAATGTACAAGAAAACTCAAATTGAAAATTTTGTTAGGACGTAAGAATTATGGATTTATAGGAGCAAATACTGCTTCCCTTAAGAGTCCTAAAGAGTAAGACTGATTCAAAAGTCGAATGCATACTAGCTCTTTCCAAAGAGCTGGACACTGAATTATCATAATGTATTATCAGCGTAGCATTAGAATTTTTTTACTTGCGAGTAATAATTTGTACTGCCATTTGCTCTTACTGGAACTTCATACGTTTAAGAATGGCGTTGTAATCATTCCTGGTGTGTTTAAAACTCTTTTCATGTTTTTGTCGCAACTGTTTAGAATAAAGTTTTTGGCTTGCCTGGTTTCTCCGGTTTCATACCTCTAGCTAGGTTTTAGTGCTTCGTTTTATGGTTTATTCGAGCCAACAGAATAGTCTTGGCTTCTTGAATGAATGATGCGAATCCTCCAACTACTTCATTTGTTTTGGATCAATCTGTGTTCCATACATGCGAGTCCTTGCCAAATGTTGCTTTTTTATGTGCCCAGTTAAGACGGTCTGGAAAAGTAACCTTGAAGTTATGCCGAAAGTTATATCGTGTCAGACATTTGTTTGTTAAGTGTATTCCAAGCATGATAGTTCATTTTTCCTGAATTCATGAAGGATTGCAGTGGATATTTGATTCATCTTCTGTGATGAGCATGTAGGCATTTACCATATCTTCTTTCATAAGTTCTAGATGAAGTTGTGGGATGTTTAGGATAACTTCAAGCGCAGCTGTTGGTGCGGTTTTCATTTCACTAGTTGCACCGACACAGGCTAGTTTCTGTTTTCTTTTTTAAGTTTAGCCTGTGTTGACGTCTGCATTGCTTTATGCCACCAAACGGCGGTTGCATGCGAGATGATAGGTCTCGTTATTGCCGTGTACATCTACAGTGAGTCTTAGAAAGGTGAGTGTGATAGATGTTCGAGAAAATAATAATTTTAATACGGGGGAGACCATTTCAACTTTATGCTTATCAAGGTAAGGTATGAAAAACAAGCACAGGGTGTTGGCAGCATGACTACCAACGCCATCGTGTAGGTTAAAAAAATTAACGCATCTTCCTTAGAGTGTTGTTTGTCTAGACAGGCGAACTCACTCAGAATTACATTCATTAAAATAACCAAAAATAACGATTTAAGTATGAGGATAGAGGAATGAAATTCTTTTTATGGCTTCTGTTAATAAGGCTTCACATGAACTTTAATTCTGAATTGGAACACATCAGTGGATGAGTTTTAGTAAGCTAAACTACGTATTGCACACGCAAATAGCAAGAAATGCTATCAATTTTTATTCAGTTGGTTTCAGATTTAAGTGGTTCGAGACATGCTTTTGGAAAGTATGTGTAGGTGTACAAAGAGATGTGATTTCTTCTTAGCATGAGAATATTTGCTATATCTACTCTGATTTCTCGAATCAGCTTTACACTGGCTAATCGATAAATCACTCAACAATTGAAATTATCAGAGAAATGAAACAATTCTATAGCCTTGAGCTCCTTTTACATATTAATAGAGAAACTCAACCAACCTAAAAGCTCAATGTGATGTTCAAATCACTAAGAATCGATGGAATACCACATCACCCATTGCAGATGTTCCTCTAATCTGATACAAGTCTTGTTTTCCCTTATAAAGTGACTGATTTATACAAGTTAACTCGATGTCAGGGTTAAGGTCATTTCTTACACTGCCCTTATCCGCCCATGCTCTTATTTGAAAGGAAAAGGGCTTACCTTTACTTGTACAAAACAGGAGAGTCGGAGTGTATCTGATTGTATTGTAAAGGTCTTATACAACAGGGCGGACTTATCTAAAGAGGGTTATTTCGTTATCAAGCTGACTCGACTAACAACCCAATATGTTACGGGGTTATTACCCCAATCATTTTTATCACGAACTTGGTACCTTCAGACGCCTTCCTCTATTCTCAAAACAAAGTGCAAGACAAATAACCGAGGCCACTTATCCTCCAGCATCAAGCAACTAATTTACGACAGAGACATCGCACACATCATTGCGGAGTCGGTAGGGAGTCCTAATTAGATTGATGGTACTCATTAGTACCTGGGATTGCGATTGCTTGCTAAAGGAGAGAAACACCTTAACTGTGCTTTTTTTTTTTTTTTTTAATTTGAGTTGACATAGTTTAAGTAGTTACAAATTAAATGAAAATAAAAGAATAATTGATGGAAGAATAAATTATCTTTCGGGACGAATTTATAATACTCGTAAAGAGTGCAAAACATCCGCATATGTAGATGTTGTATGAAGCAAATTGACTACTTTATACGAGTATGAAATTAAATGCTCCCCTAAATTATACGGGCATACAACTCAGATCATCTACGACTCGAAGGCAATGACTTCCAATTTCTGAAAGAAAAATAATTGTTATGGACAACTGCATAGTTGCTAGTCAACATACAATTTATCATTTTTAAATCCACATTTCCGATTCAATTGTTTTTTTCGACTTGTCTCTCAATTCTATCCCGCATTTCGACATCATCCATAGCAGACAACAATCCTTGAACTCAATAGAAGAATAAAGAAATAAATGATAGAAAATTTCTTAAACAATGATGTCATCGTAGGCATTGTGCATTTGTAAAATACATTTGTCGACACAATATTGGGAATTGGAGACAAGGAAAACAATTTTAAAATTTCATTAATTCGAAGAATCTTCTGACTTATCGCTCATCTATTATAAAAGTGGCAGAGACTAATTAGTAAGTGAGTGCAAATGAAAAACAAAATTTTCGTCATACAAACAAATTTTTGAAGACTGTCGTCATGACCGGAATTAATTAGTGTAAAAGGTGACAGTAAACAATTTGTTTACAACAAAATTCGATCAAAGTAGGTTGTAGCTTTCTATGCTATGTTATCAGATGTACGATAGGACGTAAATTACTCTTGGAAGTTTAATTTCTGGAAACAGATAATCTATTTTCAAGCAACAGCGACACAGCATGTGTTCATTTCCCCTTGCCAGATATAAGTGATAGACTTCTATTACATGGAAGTCTTAGGGGTTAAGGCAATAGAAAGTTTAACACAAAAACTCTTCTTCAAATCAACATTTGCGTCCTGCAGGAGCTGAAATAGCCTGACCTCAATTAGAGCACACATCACACCCAAGGAACAATTATCCACTGCATAAACAAGAGCTTGCTTTATAGTCTCTTCATTTCTGTACAACAAACAGAGCACAGCACAGACTAAGATTCAGATTAGACAATTATCTAATGATATAAACGCTGATTATAAGTGTGTCTTGAACAGAACAGAATTCTCAATGAATGTTCCTCGCGTACATTTTTCTTCCTACATCCTCAAACAACTCAAAAGTATGAAGCGCAAAATTACGAATGATTCCATACGTCCACAAAACTGGATAATGATAATTATAGCACTAGGAAATATGACTTCGAGTGAGTATAAACATACTGGTTCACACTGCACGTGGCTTTTCAAGGCTACTGAAAGAAACTGGAATAGAAAGAAAATCTAATTTAACCTTTTGGGAAACACGATTTTCCGAGAAGAAGAAGAGCAGAAAATGCAAAACCGAAAATGTGGCTGTTTGCTCAAAATGATTTTTCCGTTAAATGCTTGATCGATTTCATGTATTTCCAATATCCAATTGCCAAAGTTGAGATGGTTGTAGAGGTTGTTAAGTTCAAATTCGTGTGCAAATCCTTAGCAAAATTAGGTTTACTATTGTTAAGGATATGCCCAAATACTGAGACGACGTGAAATAGAAACCCTTCGTTTCCGGCCATTCTTTGGACTACAGATGCAATATATTCAGTTGTTTTTACGCTAGGTACACGACCTTTCTATTTTAACATCATTCCCTCGTATCAACAGCCCAAATTTTTTAACTAATTTCACAAATTGTGGTTACGAAATTTTAACCATATATGTAGCGAATTTTAACAATTTTAATGCATTGTTGAAGCGTTGTTTATCGAAATCTCTTTTTTCGAATTAGTGTGAATACCGTTTTAATTATTGTACAATTCGCAAGTCCAAATTCGACAACATCAGCTTGATATGCGCTCACACTTCACAGAAGAACCAAATAAGTCAATGTTTCCAGGTTCTCAATAAAACCTAAGCAATGCTCTAATTATATTTTTGAAATTATTTTCAATTCAGAACTTTTGTAACACAAGCAGAAAGTATAGCCTACACAAGATCACACAAATAGACTTAAGCTTTTTGGCTTCATTACTAGCACAGTGCACACTGTTTCCTCACCTCAAAACAATATAAGAACATAAAACTTCGTTGACTCACTTACACTCCTTCTGAGCGGGCTGTGCATACCTTAATCTCCAGCCATAGTTTTTATAACCTGAATTTAGTGGCGAAGATCTGTGGCATCGATGGAAGAAGCTGTAGAATGCAGCCAAACTCATGTGTCAAAACATTAATTGATCAATTGATCTATAGAGGAAGCAAAGCTGCATAGAAGAACGAGAGCGTCTCCTCTCAACTATGCTCTACGAACAAAAACAGGAGTACAGAAAAACACGCTTCTCCGAAAAAGAGGAAAGAGCAATAGAACCGGGCAAGTGGGGTGATGTAAGCCTAGATTTCAAACCACACTAACTCATTTCTTCGATTTGATCGGAATAAAGTATCTCCAATATTGAGCTGTAAACGCCTGAAACTATTTATCAACTATCCGCCTCTTTCGGATTTCAATGTCAATAATCAGTATCTTTAGACATGAGCTATTAATATGTAAGGCAATATTCTCGTTAAAAAACAACAACTATTGGCATATCAAGTGTATTGTTAAAGAAAGTGTGTTATAACGTAGTAAACGTTTTGAGTTACTTGATTAACCTAAGTGTTGAAAGTGGTTGTTTTCCTCAGCACCTAAAAGCCGTTGAAGTTATACCACTTTTCAAAAAAGGCAACAAAAAAGATATGTCAAATTATAGACCCATTTCACTCCATCCAACATTTTCCAAGATTTTTGAAAAACTTATAAAATCGCGAATATTGTCTTTCTTAGACAGAAATGAGTTTTTTAGTAGTTGTCAATTCGGATTTAGAAGAGATGCAATCTTAAGAGTATGTGGCCAGTTATATGAAAGTGCTCACTGCAAACAAACTACGATGGCTCTTTTTGTTGACATGACAAAAGCGTTTGACTTGGTTGACCACGACGTTCTGCTGAAGAAATAATATAATGCCGGTCTTAGAGGAGTTATCCACAATTGGTTTTGTTCGTATCTTAAGGGTAGAAAACAAAAAGTCAATGTAAATGGGTGTTTTAGTGATTCGCGTACCTTAAGAAATGGCATTCCACAGAGTTCAGTTCTTGGTTCTGTCCTTTTTTTTTATTTTACATTAACTCTCTGTTTACTCTCAATCTTAAAGGTTTGACACGCGTTTGCAGATGACATAGCCCTAACTAATCAGTTTAATACAATATTCGAATGTATTGCGAAGATCTTGAAACATTGAGACTTTGGTTTTCAGAACATAAGTTGATTATTAGCGAAAAAACAAAACTAATGTCCTTCAGCCTATCAAACAGTGATTTGGTAAATTTTAATCTATTTTTCCATGCACCCAATTGCAAAATTTTTTTACATAGTTGTGGAAAGAGTACTTTTGTTTGTAGCTCCCCCTGTTTCAAATAGTTGCTTTAAAATTGAATCTGTGCAAAATTTTAAATACATTGGAGTATTAATTGACCGAAACTTGAACTGGAAAGATCATATTCATACCATTAAAAGGCATATGCTCCTTGTAACCCACAAAATGTACGAGGGCGGGTCAATAAGTCCGTGACTTTTTGTATTTCTGACCTCTTTACTGAAACAGCAACACTGCTCCTGTCAACAGGCATCTGTCAGTTGACTCCTGTCAAAATTTAAACTTGCTGCGTCAGTTAGTTTGTGTTTGACAGCTATTTTTATCAGACTACTCACTAATTTGAGGAGAAAATGGAAAAAAGTAAATTTCGTGTGCTTATTAAGCATTATTTCTTGCGAAAAAAAACCATTACCGAGACCAAGGCTAAGCTTGATAAATACTATGGGGACTCTGCACCATCGATTTCAATGGTAAAAAACTGGTTTACTGAATTTCGTTGTGGCCGTACAAGCACTGAAGATGCCGAACGTCCTGGACGCCCAGTTGAGGTCTCTACACCCGAAACAATCGAAAAAATTCACGATATGGTGTTGGCCGACCGAAGATTGAAAGTGCGAGAGATTGTGGAAGCCGTAGGGATCTCGCATGACTCAGTGGTTTCAATTTTGAATGATCACTTGGGCATGAGAAAGCTTTCCGCAAGATGGGTGCCGCGTTTGCTCACAGTCGACCACAAACACATGTGCAGTTGCCATGGCAAAAATCCATGAATTGGGCTATGAATTACTCCCTCATCCACCCTTTTCTCCAGATTTGGCTCCGAGCGACTACTTCTTGTTCCCAAACCTGAAGAAATGGCTTGGTGGAAAAAGATTTGACTCCAATGATGAAGTCATCTCGCAAACAAAGGCCTATTTTGAGGACCTCGACAAATCATTTTTTTTTGGAAGGGATAAAAAAATTGGAGAAGCGTTGGACAAAGTGTATAGAGCTCAAGGGAGACTACGTTGAAAAATAAAATTATTTTTTTATCAAAAAATCTGTGTTTTAATCCAAAAGTCACGGACTTATTGACCCGCCCTCGTACCTCATCAAGCAACACTGCTCTGCAAAAGTGTTAAAGTCAATTTATTATGACCTTGCCCACGCCAAATTGCAGTATGGTATTACAAGTTGGGTAGGCTCTTATAACAACTCTTTAAGGCCATTGTTGATAGCTTAGAAACATTTAATTAGAATTATCAGTAAAAAAAAAATCGTCTTACACCGAGCTGGCCATTATTTACAAACCTGCGAATTTTACCAATGAGACATCTTTACGTTTTTAAAGTACTAAAAGAATTTTTTAAGCAAAGTGGAAATCTTCCTAATAGAATAAATCATTTTTATAGTCTTCGTACAAATAACATGCAACTGGTAAATGTTCTATTTGCCTGCACAACCCACTTTTCGCGCTTCTACACTGTTACAGCCCTTTCAATGGTTAACAAGTTACCTTTTCCAATTAGGTCAACCTTACGATTTAATTTATACCTAAAACGCGTAAAAGACTGGTTATTTACACTCAACTACGACTTCCTTAAATCATTACTTCGTTAATCTGCTACCTTAAACATCAACACAAGTCGTTCCCGTATTTTTAGTGTCAGCTTCTTCATTTTTATTTTCGAGTTGTTAACGATTGAATTTATGTACTATTATATTTATTAGAATAATTCCTTAAATTTTGAATTTCAATTAATCGATGCTCCCCCACATCAATTATTGTATCTTTATATTGTTATTAATTCACTATCTTTCCACACTAACTTTAAGTTACGGATTGATTACTATTATTTTCCGCTTTATTTAAACTATAGCTTTCACTTTGTAAATAATTTTAAGTTGGTTTTTATTGAAAATAAATAAATAAAATAAATAAATAAAGGAACGATCGCTGTTTCGTTAAGGTTGGAAGCAGTTTTACAAAGATTTTGACGCAAACAGAATGTTGATAAAAGATGATGCGCTGACATGTGATGAACATCATACTTTAAGAAAATGTGCATATTTTGCAAGCTTCAATTGTTCAACACACTGTGCCCCCACTTGGATACGCTGATGACATTGGCATTATTGGCAGAACGCAGCGTGCTATCACTGTTGTGTTTGCAAGAATTGAAACAGAAAAGGCAAACAAAAGTTTAGTCGCGCACGAAGACAAAAGCAATCTGTCAATCAAAAGAAACCATAACAATGTCGAATAAGACATAACGTCACAGCAGACAACTATAATTTTGATGTTGTTAAGGATTTTGTCTACCTTCGCTCCGCTAATATCTCCAATTATAACACTTTGTCAATAGTCAAGCGGAGAGTTAGGAGATATTACAGCGAACTCAACTAACTACACATCGACATCGGCCTAGTCCAAAAAGTTTGCTTTCTTTTGCCTGGAGGTATGATGCAATAGGGGATGATTTCGTGTCATGAATGCACGAGTAAAAGAATACCTCAACAATCTTGATATATACAAATTTATACCACTCACCTCAAAGCGATAAAAAGTCTTACTAAACACTCAGTAAATAATTAATTATTAAACGTTTTTTAAACTGCTCTATCTCAGACAATCTAACCTTATCAAAAGCTATTTCCCGGAAACCCCAATATATGACCACATTATCCACATAGAAACGTTTGCATAATATCTCTATATTTTGGATAAGGGAGAAAACCCAATGCGCATTTTTACTCTTCCCCAGGCGCTTAATTTAAGTTAATTATGGGAAACTTATGTGAATCATCATCGGGACACGTCCAAAAAATGTCATCTACGCCTTATTCCCTCAACACAAAACGTAGGAAGAAATAAACTCGTACAATTGAAAAGTTCTCCAATCGATCGATATTAAAATATGAGTGAAACAAACAGAAACGCTATATTCCCACACACCTGCGGCACAAACAATTCTTTATGACTGGCGTCCCCCGGCTAATATTAATTTCTTTCATTTCGCCCACAATAATAGAGCGCCGACCACCAAATCACTGACCTACCCCACAACGATAATTACGCAAGTCTTCGAATTTCGAAATTGATTGGCCTTCAAGAAAAAAATAAAAATTAAGCTTCGACACGCAACACATAACGTGGCACGACAAGAAGCTGGACTTGCTAGTCACACGAATTTGATATATTTATGCGCACAGCACCCATCTTACTCGTAAATGAAATAAAAACAAAAAATCTAAGCACTCACTCGAGTAGTCTCAAGTAATTACAGAGAATTCCCAAATAATTGTCATGAGCAGTAGACTCATAGAACCACCATCAGTCGCTGATATGGAGGCAGTCGTACAAGCTTTCTAACACGACATGTACAAATGGAAACCAAACTAATGAGTAATTGCGCACTTGTTTTGTCGTAAAGTATTCCTATTTGTTTGGATGGCATATAAAGATAATGGACTAGTGCAAGTGCACACCACACTATGAAGTCTCTAGATAAAACAACTGTTGCTCCTTTAATGGCATTCGATAGAGGGATACATCAATACTAACTATACATAACATATGAAGTAGTATGCAATTTAGTTTTAATTTTAGAGGAGAAAACAAATCTTTTCTCCGTCGATAGTTTGTAGGTAAGTGCGACCTACTTAATTACTTTCAGGCACCGCATACTCATAGCAGAAATTCGTTTGAATCCATAAAAAAGGCAAATTTTAGCACATGTTAGTGCCTGTCCATGAATAGATAATTAAGCAGAAATGACTTGCAGAATTGTTTGAGTTCATCCCGAAAGGCAATTAGTCATTGTTGGATGGCTAATACATACATACATACATACATACATGTCTGTCTTTACGTAACAAACGATTGTCATTTTCATTATCATTATCAGCTCCCCCTTATGATGTGTAAACAGAAACAGTCATCAATGCCATGTGGCGTTGTTGAACAAGATACATGAATTGCTCAAAGATTTGTAATCTTTGTAAAGTGTACAACTATTTCAATAAACTTAGATAAACACCCGGAAAAGGGTCACCTTACATAAGTTTGTTTAGTCATGCAATAGCTTAAAACAACTCCTAGGGACTGTGGGGAGTATTCGTACCCAAATTCCAACAAATTCAAAGGACAACCACAAACAGAGGTGCACAGTCAAAGTCCAACTAAACATGTTACTTCAGGAATTGCACTGAGGAACAGTATCGGTGTAGGCACCCATCTTTGGCGCCGCCAACAATTCCACAAATTTATAAAACTGGATTCTAATTCATATCCAAAAAGAACACGGATACATACAATTCATCGAATTGCAGAGGCAAGAGGAATGACCCTTTTGCACGTTTAAATTCATGTATTTCATCATCATGATCAATGGAAAAGTGCAAATCATTCGCTTCGGTTGGTAGTTTGGAAGCTTCTCGAATTTTACTATCTATTTTTAATTATCAATTTAACTATAAATCAGATAAAACTTAAGTACTGGCAGATAGAAAATTTCACAGAGGAATATTCCAGAGACTATTAATAATGCACAAAATTACCTCTTTTCTGTTGCTTTGATTGCGAATAATTTTGCACTTGTTCACTTCACTTTAAAAAAAAAACACACACACGCAAGGGGATGATGTTTTCTTTCGTTTTTTTTATGTGAAAAAATATTTTTGGAAATTATAATTGGTTTTATAAAAATACAAATTATCGAATAATGTTCGCTGAAGGAACTTCTGCGTTTCAGTGTTCTTGTTTTGAAGAAAACTGCTGATAAACACGAGCACGACCACTCCGGAGGAGTTTTTATTCCAAACAACTGACAGTTGTTGTGGTCTCGTGCTATAAAAGAAATGTCAACAATTGCATTTCGACTGCGACGCCAACTGGTTGTGAATACTGAGTATTATGAGATAGTGAAAATTTATGGCATTGCCGTTTGGTTTGTGGACAGGAATTCATATAATAAATTCTTTTTATATCATTAGCGCGTTTAAGGAATTTGATATAAGTGTCGTAAAATTTTTGCTAAAAGCCCTGCCAACGGAAACGAATAGGGATACGAATGTATTTTGGTTTTGAATGTTGGCAAGTTATAAAAGGAGCTCGATAGGACACTCCGAAGGCAAGTGGTACGGCCTAGGAATGCATCACGACATTTCAGAGTAAATACGTCCAAAACGGTTGTTACGCTTAAAGATTTGAAGAGCAGATTTCTGGCGAAAATACCTTTATGGCAAGGTAACACAAGCGACATTACATCGGTGTTGGATGTAGTCAATTCACTGTGCAATATTGATATCACCTTTATGTTTCATCAAACACTAAGCGCCGCCTAACTAAAGATCTGGATATCATTTTAGAACCTATTGCCTTTGAAATAAGTGCAAGTGCAGCTATTTTGCTTTCACCTGATTTGTGTAGACTTTGGTGCCTCTTTTTTCAGAGGCAATATATCAAATCAGCAGTGGACACGTAACTACGAAAACCGTACTACCCGTTATTGAGAGGTGTTTTCGGATATTTTATGTCGGTTAATCAGCGTTTTCATGACTTTGGAAAGAAGCGTGATGAGGATGTAGTCCCTTGAAAGAGACAGAAGAAGATTTGACTTGTGGGTGGATGAGTTTATTGAGCAGTAGTACTAAGTAAGCACCGCATACTTACGGTGAGAGCAGAATAATGGTACTAGTTCGCATCTAGAAAGTTTCAGATCCGAGAGGCGTGTGGGGGTGGAGTGATACGAAACAGGTTGGATCCAAGATCTGATATCAGGCCTATCCGGATATTCGAATCTTGTTTTAGATAACCGGTTAGTTTAGATAACTTGGATAGTTCGAATAATTGAATATATTAGCATCTGGATAGTGCAAGATAAAGATGTTAAGTCGGATATTCGGAATCAGAAGTAATCATGAACATCCAGAAACATCCAACTAGTGCGACAAGTAATCTAGTTGTTCAATGGTAGACAATATCAAGGAACTCCGAAACTAAATTATTTGGTGACAAACAGTTTGTTTTACATAAATGCTAGCCGTTCATCCAGCTTTAATGTACACATCGTAATGTTGGACGTACGATGACAGTAAGGAAAATGAAAATGTTTCAGGTGTCGGAGGGTGGAACAAAACATTACCTAATATCAAGTTCGCGCATTAGAGAAAGTTTCCACATTAAGAAGATGATAGTAGATAAACTTTACGATAAGTGGATCAGATGGTTTTTTCATGCCAGACAAAGGCACTCAGAAAATTCAGTTAACAAACTGATGAAGGCCTAAGGTCTAGAAGTATATCGTTGTAACGTCGTTTCTTCCATAGCAGTCTTTGTATTCATAGTCCGATTCCATGACGGATACTTTTGAACACCAAGGAATTAAAAGGTTGGACGCTAACTTGCGCAAACTTTTGATACATATAGGGCTTTATTTAGTATCTACGCTCCCAAAGTGATGGCAACATCGTTCTTATTTTGTTACAATCTGTAATAATAAATGTTGCATGTTTTGGTTTGCAAGATCAAGAGCGAGACTTGTATCTGACATATCGTCATTTTACATCAATTTCAAGTTCGAAACTTTTGCCCGTCATTATACCAACGTTTCAGCTTGCGATAAGTGTGAAAATGTCTTTTTACGGCAAGCATGTAAGAAGAACTTAACTACTTACATACTTACTTAGGAAGCGCTACAATTCGGGGTGAAACAGGGTCTAAGCTAACAAAGCTACTCAATTAGTCACTACCTCCAGGTGCTCACTCTAAGAGATGCCTTTCTATTCCCGGGCGTATTGGAGTCCATTTGCTCTACATGTTCTAGCCCTCTCAGGCTACTGATGCGCAGCCACTGTACAGCTCGTGCACTTTGTCGTTAAATCTTTTCCTCCCAAGCCCGTCAACGCAAATGGGACAGAATATATGTCTAAGGATTTTTCTCTATCGTCCATAGAGTCCATGCTTAAGTGTCATAAAGCAGAAGCAAGATCAACAAGGTCTTATATAGAGTCTCCTTAGTTTTTCGGGATAGGGCCTTACTTGTCAAATGCCTTTTTAACAAGGAACAGCGATTGGCAAGATCGGTTTTTCGTTTTTTTTTCCACTGAGGTATTTTTGAGAGAATTTATAGTAAAACCAAGGTAGACAAAGCCCTTTACTACCTCGAGGTTATAGCTGTGTACTCGTACCTTGATTTTCTATCAAATTCATCGATGTTGTATATCCCATCTTGTTGACAGCATTTACTTAGTTTTACCTTAATTTACTGCTGAACCCATTTTGGTAGCTTCTGTTCCGATTGGGAACACACTGGTAATAGCCCGCTTCGTTTTTCAAATTATGTCGATATCATCGGCGTTTCCTTTGAGTTGCACAGACTTTTGAAAGACTGTTGCAGAGGATTCTTGTGAGTTCCTCAAAATTCTTTTCAGTCAAGTGACATGTCGTCGCCTTGTCCAAAACCTTTTTTCGATATCAAAGGTCAAGTCTTTACCTACCTTGAAGGAGAAACAAGGGTTTTTCAACGTCGTTATTTACAGACGGACGAGTTTGACAGTGAAGCTAGACATGGGTCTATATAGATCGTCTCTATAAATGCTGTCATGTGCAGCCTTTAAATTGATAAAGCGTTTAAAGCAGATACGATTTTATATTCTAGGTTTTTCCTCTCAAAAGGCTGGGTCTGGTTGCCTTGACACTTTCCTTTTACCAGTTGGCATCCCGTTTAGATGCTTGTGCTGCTGGCATTCTTCATCAAATTAGAAATTTCTTGGTGGTGGTTGGATAAAACCCAACCCATTAGTTGCGGCATCTCTGATGGTATGGAAGCAACGTTTCCGCTGGTCTTCAGGCGAGATAGGAGTTGTTGAAAGATTTAAAGATTTTGACAGTTTATTTGGGTTGCATCTTTTGTACATTATATCTTCTTAAGTAGTTCATCGTTGTTGTGGAGCTTCGGAGATCCATATTCGTACCTTGACGACAATGTGGTGATCCGAGTCAATGTTGACTGCCCGGAAAATGTCTTTGGTATTTTACGTCAACTCCTGCCTGTGTTAGACTTAATTTCATGGTATCGAATAGACACATCAGTGAGGTGATAGCTAAGAGAAACCTGCGTTAAGGGTCAAAGCCAGTTTAAAACCTATTGCCGATCTTAGGATCACGGCACCCAGTACTCATTCGACTCTGAATTGTGTGGATATCAACTGGAAAACCCTTCCTGCGAGTTAAAGTTTTAACCATAGCCATCGTGAAGCTCCAACTAGGTGGCCAACTTCTAATAAGCCAGTCCCGGCCGAAGTCCTGTGGGCCTGACTCCTATTGTAACGTTTTTTAAGTCCTGGTGTGGACTAATGATGGTTTTTCCACTCAACAAAATAATTGACTGGCAGCTTGTAACTCATCAAATCGTAGAAATCTTCAGCGGCGTTAAAATCTGAGAACATTTACGATAAGGCCAGTATTCATTCATTCATTATACGTCATAGATGGGCGAAGCCTTGATGCTTGGACGTGGGCGTTGGCTGCGCAGAAGGTTCGGAGGTCGAAAACAATGATGGCATGTCCTGCGCCGTTCGTAATGTGATCAGTTTAATTATGTCTTTCGTGATCCGAAGACCGTGTATATTGAGATGAGGAAACCGTGTGCTCGCTATAGTGATATTGCGTCCCGTAGAAAACTCAATAAGCCTAAGTCCGTTGCCAGGCGTGGTGTCTTGTAGGCTATGCTTACCAACTATTCTCTTTTCCTATTCTGACTTTGAACATTGCTGACATGATTTGTCGAGGAGATAGCAGAAACATGTTTTGGTGGCGTCGTATTTTTTTTGCAAGGGCATGGGTGGATGGCCATATGACGCTCTCTCACGTGTTGGTTGCTGACCACTTTTTGCCTAAGTCTGCCGCTATGGCGAATACGCATCGAAATAAACGCTGCTTCTTTTCCATTTTGCAATCACCAAATTAGATACTATATGACAGTTTTTCATTCTTCTTCTGTTCGGATCATCCCATCTCAGAGCAGCCAAGAGCTACATGCAGATCCGAAGATTTTTGTCCTTTAAACGTCTGCAAGAGTCGTCAATAGAGGAAATCGCTTCTAATCGAGGCCATTAATTGGTTCATCAGATAAAAGTAAAATCATTACCGTGCACGGTTGCGACCACACGTCGTAGGCCACTAGTAGGGACCACTAACTTCAGATGTTGGTTTCTGCCATGCAGACCCAAACTAAGTTATAATCCAGCAAGTAAATTCCCGATCAATCACCGTGCAGTCTAACATTCTACAGCAATATTAACTACGGTATCAGTTCACTTTCGGCATTTGAAGAGTGTAAGCATTATGTGTGTACATCAAATGCCCAAACCCTATTACAGTTTGAGAGCTATTATAGTCTATGTCAAAACAATATTCTTAATTTCCCTTTTCTATTTAGTAAATACACAAACCAAAATAAATTTATTATATTGGTTAGGTTTAAATAATTTTTGAAAATTTCACTCACAAATTTAATAAATGAAAACTTAAATTTAGCTGAACATGTAGAAAATAAAAACAGTCAGTTTCATTGTACGATCTTCCTCAGTTCACATCATCAGAAGCAACTCATCCTGCACTTATGTTCATAAGTATTTCCAACTCAAAACAAAAAAAAAATTCCCATAACAAACAGAATGTCCTTGAAGAGCTCGAATCCGGAACATATGACAATACTCCTGTCAACCGAGCCATTGCCAATACACAACAAAACTCCAGACTGACGTTTCGCGCGATTTACCAACAAATTCTTGTTCCTGCGCTCTAGTAGTTTAAAATTCGAAAAAACATAAAGAATAGACAAATAGAAAAAAATTCTCTTTGAATCTGTACTCCCAGCTGCTGGGGCAGATTGCCGCAGTTCTAAACGTTAAGTCAATGAAGTCTGGGGTATACTTCAAGTTCGCGCTGTTACCGCGACTAAAGTTGTCTGGAAAAGATGTGAGTTCCGCAGTTCAATTGTTTATATTAAAATATTCTCAATTTTATGTTTAAGCTTATCTGTGTGTTTGTTCTTGTCAAAGTTTAAACAAATATTCAAACAAAACAATGTACAAATTTAATGTTTTCCGTTTTTAATCTTACTCCATAAAATGTGCTGGTTTCCCATCGTTTTCTCCACAAAAAAAAAGTTTCTTTCTCTGATCCGATTGTTCATTTGAATTTGTGTTATTTGGTACATGGACACGCATCCAGTATTGATTGCATTGTGCCCTGAAATATGTGCATAATCCATTGCGGGGGAATAAAATGTGAAGAAAAACGTGTCAACGTTGTGTACCGAGTGGGCATCGGGCAATGAAATCTATTGTGCAACTGGGTATTGCTGCACATTTGGTAAAATCGATACCAACAGGAGAATCTCATCATAGTTCAGTGGAATGCTCTTGAAAATAACAACAACAACAGCGACAACGACAACGACAACGACAGCAGCAGCACCAACAGTAGAAAAAGAAACAGCGACGGCAATAGCAATAGCAATAGCAAACAGTGGCAAGAGCTAAGAACTGTGCCTCTTAATTGAAAAAGAGGAGTATGAGAATGCCAGACACGATGTCACCCCTGTTGGTGAAATTCTTCAATTTCACAATTAAATTTCACAATGTAGACTCCCGTCGAGTGTCGTTGTATGTCGCACTAAACTTAATGCTGGTCGATGAGCCTGATGTTCTTACCAATGAGTTCAGTCATCTTGAAAGGGATTAACTCTTGGAGAAGAGAAATGGATGAAGAAGGTACAAAAAAAAAATCGTTAATTAGACGTCGGCAAGACCAATTCAAACGGCGACAATGACGTCGGTAGATAATGGTGAGTGATGTTAGTCGAAATGAGTCAAACAGTTGCTTGGGTATCCCGATTTTTCTTTGTCGTTTGTGATGTGGGCTCCTTTACTTCAACAGAAAGAACACGTGTCTGTGCAAAATCAATAGAGAATCCTAGCTCGTCCTTGAATTGGAGAGCTTAGCTACCTTCAGCAGCAACTTTCTTCTGCGTTGTCACTTAACCCAGATATATGCACCTCACCCTGTGCTCTGACAAAGTGGATACCTGAAAATAAATTTCGATTGTGACTTTTTGTCTAGAATGTCGCCCGCTTTAGCTTCGTCTGGTTTTACGTCATCATATAATGATGACTCCGGTTGACGTTGACTATGTGTGGACCTATATAATTGTGTGCTGAATGCGATTATCCAGTACTTGTGAACTTGGAATACTGGATAGGAGCAGAAAGATAAATTAATTTAAACAGTGTCAACAGCAGTTTTTCAAATCAAGCGCACATAAATTTTGTCTGCTTATCTGTCTAGAGTTTCCCTTCATATGCCTATTGTTAACACCTCGTATTTTCGAAGCAAGTTATCTTAAACTTTTGACCGTAAGCACGCACACGTATGTACATATTTTTGTTGCAATACATCCTTTATTTGGTTAAAGGATGCTATCCTAAGCTTCGCTATTAATTCTGATAATGATACCAATAGGCAGTCCTTCTCAGTAAGTCTGTTTCTATATTCACAGACGCCTATGAGACGGCCGAAAGCGTTGGTGTTGGGAAAACGAAGAAACTTTAGTTTAGTTTACCCCCATAAATTACCGCTTTCCAAGTCAATTTCTCAGGTAAGAGGCACAAGATCATATTCAGTTCGATACCCAAGAAGCTTCCCAGAGAATAGGGTGGCCGAAAAACTGGCCAAACTTGGATCTTGGTGCAGAAATAGTAGACAACATCAAGTCCCCAATGACATACTTTCAAGCGTCCTCTAAGGCCAACAACATCTGCACTGATCGAGGCAAGTATAAGACATTAAAACTAGTATAAGCGATAATCAATCCTAAGCAATCAAGACAGCTGATCAACCTCAGATGGAAAGACATCTTCATACTCACTAACATAATTCCGCACGCAGAGCGATTGAGTGTATATTAACAGATCTACAAGAGCTGTAGAGACGAAGAGGATTCTGCAATTGCCATGCCGTGGCACGCATCAGAATTCATTCCCTAGATATCAACCACTTACAAAAATCTAAATGATCTCTGGTAATTGAAGATCATCAGCCCAAATAAATTTATCAATTGATCTTTTAGGGCTGACCACAAAGTGAATCAATTTTTGACAGTTCGATATCAGATGCAGATTCACATTCTGGTCAGCCCTGTAGTTTCAGGATTAACTGGGAGCTCACTCTACCACGCTCTCTCAATGGTAGAACATTGGACGAACAGTTGGTCTAAGTGCACCTCAATGAGGACTATGGACGATGCTAAGACATATCTTCGGTAGTTTTAGACAAAGTGCTGATATTTCCTTTATCGAGTTCGATGTCAATGTTAGTCACATTATACGATTGTTTATCTTAAAGTTTTTTTTGTTGTGATTTCTCCACTAGGTAAACAGCAATGCATATACTTACTTAAGCTGGCGCTACAGTCCGGGGTGGACCTTGGCCTAAGTCAACAAGCGTCTCCAGCCAGCTCGATCCTTTGCCAGCTGCCTCCAGTTTCGCACGCTAAGTTAGCTGAGGTTCCCTTCCATTTGTGTGCGGCCTGAGTCTTTGTTTTTTTCTACTGCGCTGTCCCTCGGGGACGGATTCGAAGACTTTTCGAGCCAGAGCGTTAGTGTCCATCTGCTCTACATGACCGAGCCATCTCAGTCGTTGAAACTCCACTCTTCTGGCTAGGTCGAGGTCGCTGTGCAGTCCGTAGAGTTCATTGTTGTACCGAAGATCGCCCAAAGAATTTTTCTCTCGAAGCAACCAAGAACACTCTCATCCATTTTTGATAATGTCCATGCCTCTGCGCCATAGAGCAGGTCTTATATAGGGTAACCTTTGTTGTTTGAGAGACGGCTTTGCCTCTCTAGCCCAAACAAGCAGCGATTGCCAAGTATATTCTTCGTTAGATTTCAGTGCTGGTTTCGTCTGAATTCATAGCGGAGATTAGGTAGGCAAAGTCCTTAACTACCTCAAAGTTATACCTGTTGACGGTGACGTTCTGTCCGAGACGTCGGTGTTCAGTGCCCTTTTAGCTTGACAGCATATACAAGTACTTAGTCTTGTCGCTTGACCGCTAAACCCATTTTCGCCGCTTCCGTCTCAATACTTGCAAAGACGCCACTAACGCTGCTTTCTTTCAATTATTTCAATATCATGGAAGGACTTTTGAAAGATAGTGCCTCTGGTGTTTGCTCGTGAGTTTTGCACTATTGTTTCAAGTACGATATTGAAAAAATCGCACGACAGCGCATCGCCTTGTCTACATCCTTTCTGGACATCAAAGGTCTCGGTGAGATCTTTACCGACCTTGATGGAGCAGCGTGCATCCTCCATCGTCATCCTGCACAGTTTGGCAGGGATGCCGAAACTAGATATTGCTCTGTGTAGCTCGTGTCTGTAGATGCCGTCATACGCGGCCTTAAAATCGATGAATAGATGGTGTGTATCGATCTGAAGCTCATGGGTCTTCTCCAAGATGTGTGAAGATTTGGTCGATGGTGGACTTTCTTGGCCTGAAGCCACACTGATATGGACCTATCAGGTTGTTGACGAGCGGCTTCAGGCATTCACACAATATGGCAGATAAGATCTTGTACGTGATGTTAAGAAGACTAATGCTTCTGTAGTTGGCAAACCATGCTGAGGTTCCATTCATCGGGCATACTTTTGTCCGACCATATTTTACAGATGAGTTGGTGTATGCTCCTTACCAAGTCATCGCCTGCCGCTTTGAAGAGCTCGGCAGTCGGGCCGTCCGCTCCAGTAGCTTTGTTGGACTGCAGCTTAGATATTGCTATCTTCACTTCATCCAGGTCGGGTGGACGCAATTGCTGATCTACATCGTCCAGGTTGAAAGTCTCATTCTGGCTAACAGAGGTATTTGTTTCGTTGTCGCCGTTATACAGTTTGCAAAAATGGTCATCCCAGTTTCTCAACATCATTTGCGACTCTATTACGATGATCCCTTATTCGTCCCTATAGACTTCGGTTCGGGGCTTGTGTCCGTGAAATGTTTATTTACTATACCTTTAGGTAAAACTTCCGAATCTCTTTCCTGGAGTAGCATCTACCAATTTCTCCGACCGGACGCTTCCCATGCTCTTTCTTTTTCCTCCTATGAAGCCAGTGTTCGTCTCCCCTCTTCTGCTGATGGAGCACGTGAGCAACTCTAGTCCTTCTATGCAGCGCCGCTTTTTATACATCTTGCTTAGCTGCGTGTGCTTGTCGGCATTCGTCATCAAACCAGGGATTCCGTTATGTCGAGCCGCGTGAAATTCCGCACATCAGTAGCGGCATCTCTGATGGCTTTTTGGCACTGTTGGCACTGGTCTTCGATTTGGCGATCTATTCCGATTGTAGCCTTCTGATGTCGAAATTCCTCACAATATTAGCTTGTCTTGGCGTTGTTCGCGATATCCTCATCCGAACCTTGACTATAACAAAGTAATCGGTGTCAATGTTGGCTCCTCAGAATGTTCAGACATCCATAATACTAGAGTCGTGTCCTGCGTCGATCGTAATGTGGTCAATCTGTTTAACGGTGGATTGATCATGGGTTCTCACAGTCCCCTTGTGAATATCGAGATGGGGGAGCCGTGTGCTAGCTACGACAATGTTTCGTTCCGCCGCAAAGTCGATTAGTCTGAATCCGGTATCAGAGGTGGTGTCGTGTAACAGGCTATATCTTCCGACAGTACTACCAAAGATGCCCTCTCTTCCTAGCTTTGCAAGGTCTAAAGATAAGGTCATATTTGTTCCGGGATTTTTTTTCATGCGCTATCCCGTTTATAGTGCTGCTATTTTTGTCTGCTGGTCAGCACTCGCGCTTATAAGTTTAGCAAGTCCAGTCCGGATGGACATTGACCAATCCCCAACGATCATCATGTGGAGGTATTATAAGCACAATTGATGTGTAGAAAATAGCTGCAACACTGGATATCGCTAGGTTGACATCTCTCAGTGCCTACCCTATTTCTACAGCACCCAATTGTCAGTAAACAGTGCCTATCTTCATAGTTAAAATCAGAAACACATTTGGGTACTCATTTTGAGTAGTTTATCTAACTAATATCTTATTCTGTTTGTTACCCCCATGACAATGTTCACGAAGACGTTGTGAGGGCGATATGGATCATTCGGTACTTTAGGGCAGAAATTGTAATTTTTGCAACAATGCAACATTATTACGAGTATTCGTATTTTCTGTCTCGCACTAAAATGTCTATCATTACACGTTGGGATGGCGTTAAAAAACACGAGTCCTTATTTCTAAAAAGTTTATTTGTATCAGAAGAAGTATTCACATTCACAAATGACATTTGCATCAATTAAATTACTAAATTTGGTCTTAAAATAGTTGAGGAAGGGGAATGGAAAACTTATATTTAGAATGTGTTTGTCTTTTATTTCCTGGGAAAATCACTGTAAATGAATTTCTTTTCAAGTGACTGGGATGACACTTGCGCTGTAATGAACTTTATTGTGTAGTGTACGACTCTATGAAATGATGAAATGTGGAGTTGAATAACGGTGATACTTGTTAGATAACTATCCGAAGAAAGACAACAGATTGTCCTTCGGAGAGCATGTACATTTGGTGAGGTGGGGAAGAGTAAAAAGAAATGACAGTATTCGAGTAAATGTGGAAAAATAAATCACGTTGTTGAGTTTTTGCATCTGTTTTAAGTTCATGTAATCACATTAAATGCACCTTGACTGTGCCACGTGCCAGAAATCCTTGTGATTTGTAATGGATTTTCATTCTCCTCGTTAGATAGTGTTTATCGTGAAAAATCAGTTTCAGTTGTTGTTTATGTACGAGGGGCCAGCCCATGTTCCCCATGTTGTATCGTTAGTTTTTCTTTAATTTTGATATGTAGTTGAATTACAATATTAAATTTAGGGCAACAACACATTCAATTTAATACTTTATGGGACCATGTCAATATCCGACCATTCTATACGCTATACTTGCCTACCCAGAAGAATATATTCTTGACACCATTTACTGATTAACTTGGGTCTCTTCCAGCTATCCTTTTTAATAGACTTGTTAAGGAGACATTTGTTTATGTCTCTTTATATGCACCGAGATTCGTCTAAGGATTTACACATGGTATTCATCGACCTCGAGAAAGCATTCGATCGAGTGCCTAGGGATCTCATATGGGCCGCGCTGAGGTCTCAAAAGGTACCTCAAACGTATGTTAGAATAATACAAGACATGTACGGAAACGTGAAAACTGCGCTTAAAATCTCTGCTGGACTAACGAGAGAATTTCAAGTTAATGTCGGAGTGCACCAATAAAGCATACTTAGCCCATTCCTCTTTAACGTAGTATTCGACTATCTTTTAAAAGACTGCATTCGCGAAGCAAATGTTATGCCAATTCTCTTCGCTGACGACGCAGTTATACTTAGCGATAACGTCGAAGATTTACAGAACGCCTTAGATTCATGGAGAAATGCGCTAGAGAGAAACAGGTTTAAAATAATTCGTTCAAAGACGGAGCATTTGACGTGCCCATTTGCGCATCCGTTGCGACCTGTTCCGGATATAATGTTAAACGGAATAGTTCTTCCGAAAAGCACTATCTTTAAGTACTTAGGATCAATCGTTAACATGGAAGCGAAATGTGACGACGACGTAAACCACAGAGTGAGTGTGGGATGGATGAAATGGCGGCAAAATTCGGGAATCTTTTGCAACCGAAAATTTCCACTTAAATTAAAGGGGAAACTCTACACCACGGTTGTAAGACCAGCTCTTATGTACGGCTCACAGAGCTGGACAATGTACGAAGCGTTTAAAAACAAAATGACGGCAGCGGAAATGAAAATGTTAATGATGTCTAGTGGAGTCACTAAACGCGATTGCATTAGATCCAAGCGTATAAAAGGAAGTCTACATATAAAGAATTCGGTAACCAAACAGCTAGAGGCGAATAGAATAAGCTGGTATTGCCACGTTCGAAGAAGATCTGCGGAAAATCTGGTTAAAAAGGCACTAGCAACTACGGTCACTCCAACTGTAAGAAAACGAATTCGGAAAAAGAATTCCTAGATTTCTCAGATGGCAAATGCGCAACAACGCCTGGTGCTAACCACTGAAGCGATCCAGGACCGAGCAGTTTGTAGACGCGTTCTGCGGTCTGCGACATTAGCCAACCATAGCCATAAGCGGAGCAGCAGGGATGCAGTAAAAATGGGAAACTCATGACGCATAAGTTCGTATAACGAGGAAAGGGTTAATAAAAGGACAAGAAGAAGATATGCAGCTTATTCCTTTTGCGTCGTCATTTTATGGTAGTTTCGTAAGTTTTATGAACCGGAGAAATGTTGTCAAATGGCCCAAGATCTGTCCTATACGATACATACCGAGTCACGAAACTTGTGTATGGTAATGGAACATCACACCATTACAATTGATCAGCTTGCTATGTTAAGTGATGACATCACTTAATTTCAGCTAGTCTTCAGGTCCTTTTCAATCCCACCAGATGTTAGCATCATATTTTGGTAGATTTCCGTTTTTACTTGACTTTTCGATGCTTTTATGTCTACTCGAACTGTTTTTTCTGTTGGCATTGTTGCCAATTCATTTTTTGTCGTCTTTGATCATACACTTCAAAGATGGGTTATTTTCTTTGCTCTTGGTGAATTAACCGCAGACGTTTATGCCCGTCGTCAGATGAATTTCTTTCTTCTCATGCGGTACAGCGGTAGTAAGCTCCTGAAGTATATAATGCTCATTTCCTTGCATCAATGCTTTGATTTTACCGTCGTTAATCTTGGAAGGCCTACCCGATCGATAACCAGATCACCGTCAGTGAATTGGGCGCCGTGCCAGCACTAGATTAGCATACATACAACTCGACCGAACGGCGCCACCTTTTTTTGTTTTTAGGTTAAGTGTCAAAAAAAATTATGCATCACACTATGGCCCCTCGCTTTGAGTAACGTTTGCGATAAAGTGACTTAAGGACGCGTTTTCTACTGTTCTAGCCAGCTCCTACTGAGGTATGCCTCCTATCACATTATATCCAGCTATGATCAGTTAAGCTAAGCAGCCTTATTCTTCTGTTATCCTGCACCGTTGGATGAGTGTCGCATACATGACAAAAATATATTTTGATTTGTCATTACACATTGTGTCAGATGCGGCCTTAAATTCAGCAAAAAAAAAGTTAAGCACTGCTACCATACTCCTTGGCATTCTCCAGGATCCGTCGTTTTGTGAATATTTGGGTTGTTTTGCATTTACTGACTCTAAAGTCACACTGAAAGCGGCCAGTAAAATTGTTTCAGCGGTTAACACAATACGTGAAAATGTTTTTCTGTGTTTAAGAGACGGACACCCGTGTCACACTGACATGGTATTTTTGTTCAGTATTGCTTGATATTTCATCATGGAAAGACTTTGTCAGTCTACAAATGTTTTATGAAAATCAGCGTTTTACGAATATTGTGTTTCCTTCGCTTAAAGAAAGTTGTAGTTGCTAGGCCTTGGCTATACCACAGAAAGTTTGAAAACTAATTGCTATTGTTTGATAATAGACCAATTCGGCGATAGAGGAAAGTGTACGCGATGAATCGATTCGGCGGCATTCTCAACAACTTGGCTTGTCGTATACAACAACTTGGCGTATTTTCCCTGACGATCTTAGTTTAAAAGCAGACAAAATTCAATTTGTGCAAGTACTGAAGCCTGCCGATCTTCCAAATCGTCTCCTTTTCAGCCGCTGGGCTCTAAAAAAAGCTTCCAGAAGATCCACTCTTTTGAACCAAAATTTTGTATAACATTATTGGCCATTTCTAGCTTAATGAATACGTCAGTAAGAAAAATGGTCAAACGTTCAAGAGCTGCCATTACACCCATGCAAAACAACGGTTTGGTGTGGTTTATGGGCTGATGGAATCGCCGGTCCATATTTTTTAAAAACTGAGGCTGGCGGTTTGTTGCGTTTGAGGTTGTGCAACGTTAAATCTCCTTACAGTATTCGTTTACGTTCTTTGGCTGCAATTATTACACGTATCTTGCCTTCAAAACGGTCAAGGATATCTTTATACAATTTCACTAACATCAACACTTCCAAGCGATGATTAAGGTGTTTATGTAGAGTATCCTCGAGTTTTCTTGACAGGCCTTAATATTTGATTGTTTTCCCAGAGCAAAGAAACAGCGATTTAGAAGATTCATTTCATTTGGTTCATGGTGAGCTGTCCTCATTGTTGATAGTTTATGCAAGTATGTATGTACTTGGTTTGGGACGTATTCTGCCAATGATGTTAATGTCATTAGTGAAGACATTTGACAAGTGTAACAGGGGTGCTAAGACCAGACATGACTCTGAATAGATTGTCTCTATAGAAGTTGTCATGTAAATTGATAAAGAGGAGGCATGTGTCTTTGTTGGTTTCAGACTTTTATGGAAACGGCGGTTACAATCTTGTATGTGATATTGAAAAGACTGAAGCCCCTATAGTTTGCGCAGATTATGGGCTAATTTCTTTTAGAACAAGCGAAAAATGCTGAGGGTTCATTCACCAGGCAAATATTCCCCCGATCAAACTTTAAAAATGTTTCATGTTCTCCCATTTTCCAAGTCAAACCCGACTGTCTTAAATAGATTAGGAGGTAGTCAATCCGGTTGTTAAACTCAAGTTTAATTATTACTATTCTTAAGATAAATGGGTCACTTCGAACACTAATTGTGTTAGTGCTGAATATTGCTTCACGTTTCTGTTCGGGTTTAGTTGGTTTGATCAATTTTTTGTAGCTTTTCAAGAAACTTCTGATCGATGTAACTAGAGTGGCCATGGTTTCTTTGATTGCTCGCTTCCTATTTTTCTTTTTTCTCGAAGAAGCTAATATTCCTTTCTCCTCCTTTGTCCACGGAATGCATGAGAGGAACTTGTCCTTTTATTAAGCACCTCTTCAAAGGCGAGTTGTTTTGTTACATATCTTGTCTGCGTTTTTTATTTAGTCAAAGATTTCGTGCGGCTCGTAAACGTTCTAGTACATTGGCTGCTACTAGGCAGTATACCAGGTGTACATTTGTCGCTTGGAATTACCTAGAATACTGAAGTACTACGTCGACCTAATCATGGTCAATTTTGTAAACGGTCTTATGATTAGGTGAACGCCATATCTTTTATGAATATTTAGATAAGAAAACCGTGCGCCTAGCAGCGAAATCAATTATTATAAGTTCATTTGATTGTAGGACACGCAATCCGGCTGTACTGCTACCCAAACGAGTATATTTTGTTTTGTTGAAATAACATTCAAGGTTTTTAGGGTTTTTTCGGAAAGCTTGTTGGCCTTCCATTGATGTTCGGCAGAAGATGGCTGTTTAAGGTCCGAACAATAGTATCCCGGTAGGCATAGCCACCAATCTAAGGGAACAGAAGTTTTTAGGTTCTTCAATATATAAGTGGTTTCGTGCATGCATCCTCGAGCATTTCTGCTGCCCTTTTGGATGGTTCTTAGGCTTGAAGCGACATCCAGTCTGAAAGTACAGTATGTCATAAGTTTTCAGCTAAAATTGTTTTTGCCATAGCCGTAGATACAATTGTTTTATGTTCTCATCACCGACTTCAAATTCAGTGCAACATTGAATACGCTAATTGTCATTCTTTCTTGGTTCAGGAAGTCTTTGAATTGAAAACTTAGAACTCAGAACTCTCATATTGTGGATTTTGAGATGAGCTATCCTCATATTACGAGTATTACATAGTCAAGTCATAAATACTGGCACACAACTGATCTCACTCATTACGAATGCAACACTGGGCGCATCTATTTCGTATTGATTGCGATTCGACAGTTGATATTTATGTTTCATTGTGACGTAAAAAGTTTTTGACATTAATTGCTTACAATCATGGAATGGGGCGACATCGAAAATCGTATTGTTGTAGTTGGCTTACTTAAATGCAACATGGAAAAAGGCGATATCTTTAGGATATTACGATCGCTTGGAATCACTCGCAATTTTGTGTATGGTGCTGTGAAGTTGTTTAAGGATACTGGCGGAGTTCGAGACGTCAAAGATCCGCTCGTCCGCGCACTGTGAGAACTCCGAAAGCGATCAAAGCCGTGAAGAAACGAATCGACCGAAAACCGCTGCGAAAACAGAAAATTTTATCGCGGGAAATGCAAATTTCGCAAAAATCCATGTCTCGCATTATCAAAGAAGATTTAGGACTCAGCGTGTACAAGCGACACACTGTACACCTGCTCACGGCCGCATTGAAGGAAAAACTCAAGCGAAGATCGAAAGCGTTACTCAGCCGGTACGCAAAGAACGCTCACAGACAAATTCTGTTTACTGACGAGAAAATCTTCACCGTAGAAGAGTCGTTCAATAAGCAGAACGATCGTGTGTATGCTTGGTCATCCAGAGAAGCATCCCAACTCATCCCGAAAGTTCAAAGAGGCCACCATTCCGCGTCTGTAATGGTATGGTGGGGAGTGTGCTACGATGGCGTTACCAAGCTCAATTTTTGCACGAAGGGAGTGAAAACATCGGCCAAAGTATATCAATCGACCGTCTTGGAACCCATTGTGAAGTCTCTTAACCAATCAATATTCAACAACAAGCCATGGACTTTCCAGCAAGACTCTGCTCCAGCTCACAAAGCAAAAACGACTCAACTGTGGCTCCAAAACAACGTTCCGGACTTCATCTGACTGGTAGTCCAGACCTCAACCCGTTGGATTACAAGTTTTGGTCCGTATTAGAGGACATGGCTTGCTCTACTAGACACTCAAATATTAAGTCGTGGGAGCGAGCCCTTGTCCTTGTAGTGGACAATTTTATCAGCAATCGATGAGTGGCCACATCGTCTTAAGTCGTGCAGGAAGGCAAATGAAAGTCATTTCGAATAAGTTGTGCTAAGATTTGTAGCCATTGAATAACCCAATAAAAACAAAAAAAAAATTGTTTAAATATTAATTCGTTTTCATTTGGCGCTGATTTTTCTGTGTTCTAGTATATATTTGCAATTTCTTTAGCCGTTGCAAAGTTAATTGGCCTGATTGACACAGAAGTTTTGTCATGCAGAGGTTGTTTTTAAAAATGTCTTGCTCTTCTGGCTTTAATTTTAAAATGACCAAGGACTAACCTCATGTTCTCTTTCACACATATTTCCTTCATTTTCTAAAAGGTTGTAGTTTACTAATTTGTTTTTGTAACGTTAGCCTAATAACAAATAGAGAACTGACTACCTTACTTGATTGATGACTAATGAAATGTGTCTAAAGTAGTGACTAATGACTCACGAGATAACTGAAAATAGGCATTTTGTATGGCTTGTAGTAGAAAGAAAATAATTAAATGCAATTCACGCGAAACTGCAGATAATAATGCAATTATTTACGGGAATTTTTTCCACCAACGATAACGATAATGTTTTACAATTCACTCCATTTAAATAGACAATTATTGTTCGTTTTTATTTTCAACAATTTCCGCATCGATAATGAAAGGGTGAGTGAAGTACTGTCGCAGAAAAAAACTAAAAATTCTGTACTAACTTAAGCTCATGGATTTATGGGGCTAGGGAATGTGTGTATGTATATTTAAACGTTGATGTTGTTGATTCGGTTGAGTGATTTCAAATCTTTAAGCTTCATTTATTTTCTTTTAATACTTATTATTAGATTAAATGTGTAATGAATGCTAGAATCTAAAATAAGACCGTTTTTGCTTTTAAATTCAACAGTCGGATCGATGAGTATTACTGGCAAAATCATTCCTTACTCAATAAAGAGTTTCAAATTAAAAGCAAGGTGGTGTTTTGATTTGATCCAAGGCTTTTAAGTTGAACGAATTTACAGGCAAAAGCAATACAAGACAACCTGAAAACAGGTTGTAACGCCTTTTTTTAAAATAATGGGGCAAAAGATACTACAATGTTCCAAAACAGAAGCTTAATTCTTGCAGATTGCGCCATGTACCCGCCAACATTTGAGTACCTCCGTTATAAGGTACGATTGGTATTTTTTGAAGATGTTTTGAGAAAGGAGTACTGTCTATATGTCTGTACATAATCTAGCTTTCTTATCTGCATGTGATTGTCGCTCGACTCATGCGCGATCTTCCACTGGAAAAAGTACCTTTAAGTAAATTACCCTTTGTTACCATTTAAAGTTTTCATTCAAAGCACAAACTTGCACACTTAAGCCTACTAGTTCGGCTACAGGAGTTAAATGCTTTAGTTCTGTTGTGCCTTTGCTGGTATTTGACGATAGCTGAACCTTTATGCTTGCATTCTATGAACGCCTTAAGAAAAGGCGTTTTTACATAGCCAATGGGCCGCATAGCATGTGGCTTTGAAACGTTATCATATAAGATCTCTGGCCCCATTGACTGCTATGAAATTTAATAGTATTTCAATGCCGTGAAATAACGCTAAGTGAAATAAGGCCAACTTTTAAAAATTGGCCTTATTTCGCTATGCAAAAATGTGATAAGACCCGCTTTCAGCACTTGGCCTTATTTCATTTACCTCAAACTTGAACTGAACCAATTTTCTGGGCTGCGTGGCTCGCTTCGCTCGCTAATAGAATTTCAACCTTTTCTTCGCAAGGATTAACTGCTCACGCGATTTCGTCGCTCTCCTAAGGGTATGTCATCAACTGTCAGGCAGGCGCCTATAACTTGCTAGTAACTGTCTTTTGGTTGTAATTGGTTGACTTGTCAGTTGAGAAGTTGGTCTTTTTTCCCTTTAGCAAAGTGAAATAAGGTCAACTTGGTCTTGTTACTCAAATTTTGTTGGCGTTATTGCACTTGGTCGAAGTGAAATAACACCAACTGTGGAAAGTTGGCCTTATTACACTTTTCACTTTTATAACAATTTAGAGCTAGATCACTAATAAGGTCCTTAATATTGGCTTTCTATGCCTGAATAGGTGGGGGCTCATCACCATGCAATAAAAGCTTTACATAGCCTCACAAGAAATAATCGACTGGTGTCAAATCTAAGGACCCCTGTGACCAATTTATGTAACAGTGTTGTGGTGGTGGCGGTGGCGCGATGGTTAGCTCATTGAACTATCACGCAGAGGGTTCGTGGTTCGATCCCCGTCATCGTCAACCATTTTTCGAATTGTCATCACCTTTTCGGCGGCAATGGCAAACTCCCGAAAGTAAAATTGCCTATGAAAAAGCTTCTAAGAAGTGCTGTTCGGATTCGGCGATAAACCGTAGGCGTAGGCCCCGCTCAGATGTGACAAAAATGACAACATGAGCAACACAAATGAGTGTTAAGAAGCTAGGCCATGGCCCACACCGGGTTCCCAGCGCCACAGTGTTTTTTTTTTGTTGTTGTGGTTAATTCGAGACCTCAGTAAATTTATATTTTTATGAGTCGTATGTAGCACTTTCCTTTTGGAACCACATATGGTCCGAATGAATGTCGTCCATATATTCGGAAAAATAACCACGTATCGACGCCCAGTAAGGTTGACAATTGACTGTTACGCGTACTTGGACCTCATAAATAAAAACCGACGATGCCGGCCGCGCGAAAACCACACCAAACACGCTACTTTTGTGGATGTAGCTAAATTTCTTGATTCCCTTCTCGAAGTACGAGTACTTTACTCCAGAAGCTGTAATTTTGCTTGTTCACAAATTAACTGTGCTAAAAGTGAGCATGACAGGCGCACTGCTCAAGAGCCCAATCCACAACCTACCATCACAAGCCGTGCTTACTTCCTGCACCAGCTGTATCCTACGAGTATATAGGTGTAGGGCGAGATATTTTCGCAAAATTCTTCACGTAGTGGACGGATTAACATATACTGAGGCATTATAAGTGTATTCATACCCAATTGAGTGTTACGTTCTTAACAAAAAAAACTGATAGGATCGAGATACGTTCACTCATATTTCTCTTGTTCGCACAGTACGTGTAGAATGTGTGTAATACAAAATTTATGCATAAAACCACAAACATTGTAGCTAGCTTAGCTGGTCGATTACGAGGACCAAACAATTCACACAAACTTTTTTCGGTCCGCAAATTGAAGGAGGATTTTTGAAATTTGTTTGAATGATACGCTAGTATTCCTGCTGATGTTAGTCTATTCATGACTATTCGTCAAACAATGTCGAACTTATCGATCTTGCATCTGGGAATGCAAGGTGGCGCAAAATTAATCATCCTATCGGAAGATGTTATAATTTTTACAAATGGCGTCGTACGTCAATCAAATTTGACATTTGTGAAACTGGATAGCTGCAGTATACAAACAGACAAGCAATAGAGCGCTATACTCCGCTGTCAAGCCATCCATCCATCCATCTCAACAACAAAGGGGACGATTTTCCACTTAATCGGTTACGTCATGGAAAGTTTATTTTTATAGAAAAGTTGTTTTATATACTAGGTGGGGTCCCCCTTTAGCCTGATACACTTATTCTAGCGATTTTCCAACTTCTTGATCCCGTCCAAAAAGTAATTTTCCGGAAGGTCTGCAAAATACTCCTCCGTGGCGTCGATGATTTCCTCGCGTGAGCTGATTTTTTTATTGATGAGCCATCTTTTGAAGTTTGGGAAGAGATAATAGTCCGAGGGAGCCAAATCGGGCGAAAACGGTGGATACGATAGCAATTGGAACCGTAAGTCATTGATTTTAGCCGTGGTTGGGATGCTCTTTTGCGCCGGCGCATTGTCTTGCAAAAATAAAACTTTTTTTCGCTTCATGTGAGGCCGTTTTGCAGCGATTTCGGTCTTCAATCGCTCCAATAATGCACAGTTTTACTCGCTGTTGATGGTTTTTCCTTTTTCGAGGTAGTCCACGAAGAGTATGCCATGACAATCCCAGAAAACCGACGCCATAACCTTTCCGACCCATTGAGCCTGCCTCGGCCGCTTCGGGCGCTCATTCTGTTCTCTGGTGTGTAAAAGTGGATCCAGGTTTCATCAACTGTTACCAATCGACGCCAAAAGTCTGCCCGATTCCACATCAACAAGTCCAAACACTCTTTCGAAGTGCTCTCACTTTTAATAACTTTTAAATATGCAGAATATTGCCCAAAATATGGCGTGTGCGCTCAGTAATAATCTTTGTGGTTTCTGCTAGCTCGCGCACCTTCACTTTCCGGTCAGCCAACACCATTTCATGTATAGTATTTTTTTGACATTGTCCTCTGTAACCGCATCGGAGGGCCTGCCGCTGCGGACTTGATCGGTAGTGGAGTTACGGCCACCACGAAACTCTCGAAACCAATATTTGACGGTGTAATCATAACGGAGCATTTTCCAATTTTTCTTTTGTTTTCTTCGCCGTTTTGCCTCTCAAAAAATAATGTTTTATGAGAGAACGAAAATCGTTTTTGTCCATACTCAACATGATGCCAAACAAAAACTAAAGACAGCATCGCACTGAAATTTGGCATGTCTGCCTAAATACGAACGGACTTCAAGGCACCATAACCTTTTTTGCAGTAGCAGCGCTTTCTGGCGGTCAGAGCACTACTCTTATTCTTTTTATAGAAAAGTTGTTTTATACATTTAACGCGCCTTATTTTCCTTTTGGTATATGGGATGTTGGAGTTTTTCTCAAAAATTTTGCTTCCAAAGCTTGTTTAAATTTTGCCAGTTTATTTTCTCGACTGGTACCGGCTTAGTTTCTAACAACATTCCCAGTTTCGTGTTTGATTGTAAGGTTTACTGCGATTAGTCGGTCTCTAGCCTTTGAGCTGTTTACGATTTTATTTACGAGTTCAGCCTTCAAGATGATGACCGCTCTGTTCTTAGTTTGTTATTTCCACCATAATATCTTTTACAAGTTTAAGTAACGGGTTATGTTTTTGACATTGCGCAACTTGTTTTCTTAAATGCATATTTTGAATGTTGGGAAATCTAATCTTGATAAGTCTGTAATGAGGAATTTACATTTTTGGAAATGTAAGGGTTCGCTGCCAACTTTCTCTCCTCTCTGTAGTAGAGTAAAGGTAGATGTCACAGTTTTTAAAACATTATTTACCCAGTTCTAGTTATTCTCGAAAGTATGGCGAATTTTGAAGTAGTTTATACTACGAGTATATGGTGGCTAACTTCCTTCCCCGAAGAACTCGTGTATGCGTATTGTTATATCTGAATCGAGTTTTTGTATTCGTTGTTATTTGCTTGGCTGGGGAGATTGCTCAGTTACGTTTTCACTCTCATAAACCCGCAATGAGTTCACTGTTCTTCGTGAATCCGTATTTCCTGTCAACAATATTCAGAGAACATCACACAGAGATCATGGTAATGATTGATTTTGATCTTTTTTTTATACATACTCGTAGTATGCACTCGACAATTTTCAAGTACTCTTTACCTTGTGACTACTGCAAAGATATCTGTGATCTAAAAAAAAATAAAGAAAATGATAAACGTTTATATATGTATTTTAATTTAACAAGGTCATGTAGTAACTTACTAAAGCGGCAGATGACCTGTCATGAGCTTCGACGCCAAGTGTATCTTCATGAACTGTTTCTTTATCATCACGGCTGTAGGTGTCCTCATTATTTTGTTCAAATAACCAAATATACATCTGTTGTAGAAATTACCGGCTGTAGCTATAAAATTCCTTATTATACCGTGCGGCAATGTATCAACCTAAATTCTTACATCAACCAGCACGAGTACCCGATTGCATGGTTGGTTGGCAAGCCTTGAAATATTTAGCATTTCCCCTGTCAACATGACATAGCTGTAATCTCACTTTTCATAAAAAATTTTTTTCTGTTTATAAAATATTTTAATTTAATTTTATTTTTCGCCCAGACATATTCGTACCGGGGATAGTTTCTTATCAACCCGAGGTTTTGTCGCGCTAACATCCGAGAGTACCAGTTTATTTGTATTTGCTGTAAACTGTAGTGTAAAGTAAACTATACAATATATCGGAATCGGTTCTACCACAACTTGTACTTGTACTCGTGGGCGTTCTCTTATGTTGTATTCGTATCTTGCTTTTGATTTCCGAACTACGAGTAGCTGACAGATGCCTTTGCCAGTACTAGAGTTGCTTTTTGCAGTCGGACGCGAGTGAAGTTTTTTTTTTTTCATTTTCTTTTTGGTGGTTTTGTTAAGTGTAAACGTTTTGGAATTGATAAGAGGTCTGTGAAAATATTAATATATTAAAAAAATTTGATTTTTTTTATCTTATCTGCTGTCGAAAAGAAACCTTCTACTATATATTGTGTGCAAATATCACCCTCGGCATTAGGGTCTCTGATATACTCGTAATATTTTTGACCAACGATTTTGTTTAAAAGTCAACGGTTTAGTTAATTTTGAGTCTGACCCTTGGCGTTATGAAAAAAAAAAATTAGTTCGTCTCCCTGAAAATGTATAACTTAATTCACATACGGTACGGTTAAAGAAAATTAGTAAAAACGAAAAAAGTATCTTACACGAGAATCTGTGAATCTGTGTGCATCGACGACAACGGCTAGTATTTGTTTTGGCACGGGTGTAAGTGGAAGTTCTATTTTTACATACGTAGAGTATAAGCGGATAGCAAATTTGTGGTGCATGCAGATTGGATTGTCCCGCGACTAAATTCCCATTCCGTACTTCTACTGGGGCTAGCGTTGCGCTGCATTTCAATCAGTTTAGAATGCATAGAAATGGTGACTTCCGAATTGAATTACAGACGAACTACTCGCACTACGAATACAGTGTTGGATGATGATGGTGCAAACATTATCTATGGAAATGGGATAAATTTGTTTCTTATATTGAAATCATTCACTCATGCAAGAGGTGTTATGTTTCGTTCGCTTTCGAGTGCATGAAGTGAATTTTTTATCGCTTATTATTTAATAACGCCTCGGTGCCATGCTGACTTGGATTAGATTTTTATTTGGGCATGGGATACTTGTTTGGTTTGATTGATGTCATCAAATAGCTTAATTTTGATTTGGATCATAAAATTCGTAATGTTCATCACATAGAGTCTGGAATAATTGGGAAAACCAAATCACTAGTTGGTTAAGAATAGAAATTTGACCATCTACAAGGCATTCCGATGAATTTCACTGCGCAAATATCTTTTTATTTTTTGATATACCATATGTATTTAAATTGAATTTTGTTCTTTATTCGAGTATTGGTTCCACGTGGCTTTGACAGTGTTATATAGTATTTTGGTTAGTAGTGATCTTGAAGAATCCTTTGCTTTGCAACAATACTTTAACCTTGAAGATTACCATATGTATGTGTGGTCCGGAACAAAGAACCGACACTTTAAATATCTAGGGAAGGCTGTAGGAAGGTTAATCTTGAAGGTGTGTGGCTTCGTATGTGTAAGAAGCGTGTATTACTTTGCCAGGACTTTCTATCGCTTACAGCTTATTACTTCACAAGGGTTTGGAATTTTCTGATTACATTGTGTATGTAATTGCATTACCTAGTTTGGCTCGTTTCTACACCTTAAATGCATTCTAATGGAACTCTTTAAGAATATGTACGGCCAGATACTTTTCATTTAAAAGGAGGCTCGAGATCATAATATAGAAACACGGTTTTTCGTGAAAATTCTTATTTATTCATCAACGTAGTCCCCTTCTGGAGTGTTACAATCATTTCAGTGGCACTCTAATATCAGTATGCCTCTATTATATAACTTTTTGTCCATCCTTTCAAAATAAACGTTGTAGTTTCGGCAAGCTTCTCTTTATTGCTGTCATATCTCTTTCCGGCGAACGTTTATTTGAGTTTTAGCGACACATTTTCTCATCAAATAAAAGTATTTTATCAACGTATGGCGCCTTTTTTTGCCATGGTTTCGAAAAAAAGCAAAAGGTGGCAATCAGGCGCTGGCCCCTTTTCGACTCTTTTCTGATATGATATGATTTGGTGATATGGAGCGTTGATTGATTTGTTTGACTTTTATCGGTGTCGTTCCTAACAAAATGTGTCTAATCTGTTTCTCTAGTGTTCAACATTTTGAAAATGTCTTGGTGTGTTGGTTTTAAGTATTCATTGGTGATTTATTTGGTGTGATCTGTTCTTTATGATTCTACAGACAAATTCATGGTAAATTTACAATGGATTCTTTCTACGTCTAGAAACGCCTAAAATAGTACTATATTTAAGGTTTCGAAATCACTGTGTGTGGCAACTATTTTATGCGCAGCAGTTTAGTTAAGTAAGCAGACCCACACATTTTTTCGAGCATCATTACAAATGTCTTTTATACTTAAACATTATGAAACATCTGAAGTAGACTCCCAGTCTAGGCATCCGACGTATCTCGTCCTTGGAATCTACACCACTCATTTAAGTTTTAAGCGTTTTTGAGAGCAACTCCTAACTAAGTGTAAGACATACTACAGCTGCTACAGAACGGATTTCTATCCATTGAACCTTTTATGATTAGCGAGTTGTGAAGTTGGGAAAGTTCTTTGAAGCAAATATCATATATCGTAGGCTCGTCTTGATATTGGTTTTTATTGGGGACATTCGTTTTTATCACTGACAATTTTTCGATTAGGTTCATCAGGTGTTTTCAGTTAGAAATGTTCCATGCTCTTGTAATTTTGTATTGACTTTTTGTGCACACAATTATATGCTCGTAGTACTTGTCATAAGACAGAAATATTTAATCCTTCTCAAATTCAAGAGACGATTTAAATATTGTGCTCTAACTATCCAGTTACAGCGGCCAAGAACCTCCACTTGCGGACTTCAAATAAGGAGGTGTAGTCTCTTTAGGCAGAAATCAGAAAATCGTCGCCCCAGAGCTTGAATAAAGATGCTGTGTATGTCTTAGCCATCGCATTTTTCTCACCAGGTTGATTTTGCTGTTCTATAACCTCATCCAAATCGCATCAATGCAAACGGGACCAAATAAAACCTTCTAAAACCAAATAAAATCTTCTTCATAGAGCAGGACTGGTTAGTTGTGGGTTTTGTATAGACACTCCTTAGTTTTCATTGACACACTGTAATCCCAGAGCAAGCAGAAGTGCTTGTGTCAGAGCCCGACGGATTCCGGGGGCGGGCAAAATGAAGTTTCCAAAATATTTTCCTAAACTTCGGCTTGCAAGTTGGAACGTGGGATCGATGACCTCAGAAAGTTTAGAACTGGAAGCGATTATGCGTCGCAGAACTCTACAAATCCTGTGCGTACAGGAAACGAAGTAGTGTAATACAGGAAATAAAGCGCGTTTTCTAGATTTAAAAACTAAGGCATTTAAGATGTTCTACCATGGAACGGTCAATGGACGAAACGGTGTTGGAATCGTTATTGCAGCGGATCTTCTAAGCAACATCGTTGGTATCTTGAAAATAAGCGACCGCTTGATGAGTGTTAAACTCGTCATACACAATGAAACGTGGAACATTGTTAGCGCGTACGCTCCACAAAATGTATGCGACCAATCGGAAAAAGATACATTTTGGTCAGAGTTCGGTAATTTGCTTAGAAATATACCTATCGATGAGATGCTCTTCGTAGGCGGAGATTTAAATGGCCACGTCGGAGAAACAAATGTTGATTATGAGGACTGCCACGGCGGTAAAGGCTTTGGAACCAGAAATTCAGCTGGCGAAGACATCCTTGTAGCGTGTAGGGCTTACGGCTTAACCGTCTTAAATACAATGTTTATTAAACATCAACGACATCTTATCACCTATAGCAGCGGAGGCCACGACACGCAAATAGATTATCACCTCTGCAAAATGTCGATGAGAAACCGTGTTAAGGACTGTAAAGTAATACTTGGAGAATCGCTAGTAAGCCAACACCGTCTGCTCATTACAGAATTTTTCACAGCGGAACCACCGAAAACACGGACATCGTTTGGAAAGCCAAAAATCCGGTGGTATAATCTATCGAAGGAACGAAGCGCAAGATTTATCGCACTGGCTAAAGAAGTACTTCACAATATAAACGGTATCGCAGACTCACTTAGCCCGCAAGAAATGTGGAACAGCATGCACGAGGAATGCATAACACTCGCAAAGTCCCATCTGGGGACTATATCGAAATACCATCACGTCGGCAAAGAAACATGGTGGTGGAATGACGAAACCAAACGAGCTGTGGCCGACAAGAAGAGTGCATTCCAAGCGTGGACAAAATGCGATCGGAGCGACGATATCGAAAAAGCTCGACTGGCTCTTGAATACGAGCGCCTTAAAAAGATCGCAAAGAAAGTCCTGGCTCGAACTCGAGCGGCAGAAGCGGAAAACCTGTACC
The DNA here is from genome assembly GCA_928272305.1 of Volucella inflata. Classification (NCBI taxonomy): domain Eukaryota; kingdom Metazoa; phylum Arthropoda; class Insecta; order Diptera; family Syrphidae; genus Volucella; species Volucella inflata. Next base: position 78,992,102 of record OV743719.1, read on the forward strand.
AGGAGTTGAAACAAATAACCTCACGATCGGCGGATAGTAGACAAGCTATCCAAGAAGTTCAAACGTCGTACAGTACCAAAATGCCAAGTATTTTTAAGCTCGCTGCACAGAGGAGAAAAAATTCAATGGAAATAACCTCGCCGAAATACATCAAAAACGCAGACGGTCGTTTACTAACAAATGAAAAGGAAATTTGTGACCGGTGGCTTGAATACTGCAAGGAGTTGCTTAACAAACAGTTTCCACGTGATATCGTGCCGACAGCTGGTCTATTCGATGAGGAAGTTTCGGACTTTTCAATCGAAGAAATAAGTATAGCAATCGGAAAAATGAAGCGGGGGAAAGCGGCGGGACCAGACAGCATTCCATCAGAGTTTTGGTCGAAGATGGAGGGGATCGGCAGCGTTTGGCTATCGAAACTTTTAAATAAATTAAAATGTGGACAACCTATGCCGAATCAATGGAGAAGTAGCTTCTTGGTTCCATTATACAAAGGAAAAGGCGATACTCGAGAATGCAACAACTACCGTTCAATCAAGCTTATGTCACACACAATGAAAATCGTCGAAAGAGTCTTAAACGAACGTCTTCGGCAAATAATGAAGCTCGATAATAGCCAGTGTGGTTTTGTTGAAGGAAGATCGACGGTGGACGCTATCCAAAGCCTACGAATAATAATGGAAAAGCACCGAGATTCGTCTAAGGATTTACACATGGTATTTATCGACCTCGAGAAAGCATTCGATCGAGTGCCTAGGGATCTCATATGGGCCGCGCTGAGGTCTCAAATGGTACCGGAAACATATGTTAGAATAATACAAGACATATACGAAAACGTGAAAACTGCGATTAAAATCTCTGCTGGACTAACGAGAGAATTTCCAGTTAATGTCGGAGTGCACCAAGGAAGTGTCCATAGCTCTTTCCTCTTTAACGCGCATGCAGCGCGAAGCGAATGTAACGCCAATTCTCTTCGCTGACGACGCAGTTATACTAAGCGATAACGTCGAAGATTTGCAGAACGCCTTAGATTCATGGAAAAATGCTCTAGAGAGAAACGGGCTTAAAATAAGTCGTTCGACGACAGAGCATTTGACGTGCCCAATTGCGCATCCATTGCGACCTGTTTCGGATATAATGTTAGACGGAATAGTTCTTCCGAAAAAAACTATCCTTAAGTACTTAGGATCAATCGTTAACATGGAGGCGAAATGTGACGATGACGTAAACCACAGAGTGAGTGTGGGGTGGATGAAATGAATTTGAATTAAAGGGGAAACTCTACACCACGGTTGTTAGACCAGCTCTTATGTACGGCTCACAGAGCTGGACAATGTACGAAGCGTTTAAAAACAAAATGAGGGCAGCGGAAATGAAAATGTTAAGGATGTCTAGTGGAGTCACTAAACGCGATTGCATTAGATCTACGCGTATAAGAGGAAGTCTACATATAAAGAATTCGGTAACCGAACAGCTTGAGGCGAATAGAATAAGCTGGTATTGCCACGTTCAAAGAAGATCTGCGGAAAATCCGGTTAAAAGGGCACTATCAACTACGGTCACTCCAACTGTAAGAAAACGAGGTCAGAAAAAGAATTCCTGGATTTCTCAGATGGCAAATGCGCAACAACGCCTGGGGCTTACCACTGAAGCAATCCAGGACCGAGCATTATGTAGACGGGTTCTGCGGTCTGCGACATTAGCCAACCCCATAAGCGGAGCAGCAGCGATGCAGTAAAAATAGGAAACTCGTTACGCATAAGTTCGTATAACGAGGAAAGGGTCAATAAAAGGATAAGAAGAAGAAGTAACTCGTTTTTTGAGGTATCATTATCAGAATTGATAACAGAGGCGATGTTGACAAAATCCCTAACTATCTCAAAGTTATAGTTGCCTATTCCGCCATTCTGTCGTTCATTGTTGTTGACAAATTACATTTTCTTTTGTCCTGGTTTACATCTTAGGCCATTTTCCGCCTTTATCTCAATACCATAAAGCGCATCAGTGATAACAGGTAATACGAGTACCATTAGCCTATGCAATAGGTACACAGACTTTTGAAAAGTTGTAGCTCTGCTGTTGTCTTTAGAGTTCAATTTGAAAAGTAAGAAAAAAGGGTAAATTTAAATCGTTTGGCATTAATGATTGTTCGTATCGTTAATGGTAGAGAGTTCCGAAGCTTAATAGCATGTATGAAAAAAAGGCGCGATGAATTAGTAAAACAATGACGAGATGGTATTAAAGCATGTGTTCGGACAGATCGAGCAAAACCAAGTTTCTTAAATAGATACATGGGAGACTTATTTACTATAATATTGGGCAAGAATATAAGATTTTTTGCATCTATGTAGTGGTCTAGAGAAGTACCGAGTAAGCTTTTAGTATATTCAGATACATGATCAAATCTGCGTAAGCCATGAACATATCTGATAGCATCATTAAACGCTACCTGCAGCTTTCGTTGTGACAAAGAATCAACTTTACTATAGACAACTTCAGCATATATTATCAATGGAAGGATGAGGGTGATAACAGGTTTTCTTCTAGTATCCATTGGAGTGTAACTTGAGGTCAACCACAACTTCCGCAGGCATCCATAAATGCGTCTTTTATTATTTGTGTGGTCATATCCGGACAATCTGCTATCAATAATAAAACCTAGACTAGTTATCGTATTAACTATTTCAAGATTTTCTCTAGAAAGTACGATATTCGGTAGGGAGTGAAAGGACATTAATGAATTTGAAATAGGAATTACCTGTGACTTCTTCGGATTTAAACTTAATCTATTTATGATAACCCAACTACTCGTATATATATTGGCGAGTTCAGATTTATCAAATTACCTATATTGCTAGGATTTGTGGCTGAGTACAGTTGAACACCACCTGCATAAAGTTGGACTGTGAAATGTTTACACACAGTTCTGGGAGAGATATTTTCTGCATCATCTCATTGACGAAATAATAGAAGCCACGTTGTCTGAAACCTTGTTAAAAATGAAATGGCTTAAAGGGGTCTTTCTCAATTTTTACACGGACGGGGTGGGGGAAGGTTGTTTTGAGAAGAACAGTCAGGTAACCATCGGCTCTCGAAGTTTTGGTCGCGTTAATTTTTGTTTATATTTTATCACATTAGTCTTAACGTTGAATGTCGTTCAAAGGATTACTGATACTCTTCAGCAATTAAGGAACGAATACCATTCTCAATTGACTGTCGGATATTTAATCGTCGTAACTGGAATAAGGATGATTTTATAGTACTCGATTATCTCATCGAAGTGCCGCTTCATCAGTAAGAAACATTTCTACACATGCTTGCCTGCATAGTTTACTCGTACATCGTAATAGAAATTTCGTGCGGTTGGCTGACCTACACTCAGTACATCAGTGGCGGGATTACTAAAGGTTTTTTCTTGATTTCACTGATATTTGATATTTGGGTTATAAACACAATGATAAGGGGTTAAGGGATACATAATTGGCAAACGTCCTGGCGGTTAATCGCGATTGAAGCCATTCAAGGGTTTATTTCCTGATAGTATGTGTTTGTGTGGTCTAAGAAGTATAACACTTGGGGAGTGACTTACTTCCAACACAACATTACTGATATTGTTGACTGCATTATGATCAGGTGTGTCCTTAAGTTGTGTCGTGGATATGTTTGTCGAATGGCCTACCAGGATGCCCTCTGTTCCTTTTCTTTCGTTAATTCGATTTTATATAAGACATCGCTGAAAGATTATTGTCGAGAAGCTGGCAGAAACATTCGCTGGTATTGACGAACATATCCAGGGTGCGGATTACTACAATGCCACGTGCCGAAAGCTGAGGTTTTCTCCCCTTGATCTACTGTTAACAACAAATCCACACCAAAATAGATTTTGCCCATATTTTTGTAGCTGTCACCATAGTAAATGTTGTCCTAAAATTCTTCCAAGAAGTAATTTTGATAGAGAACACATTTTTTTTTTTTTTAATAAAAAGGAGATTTTTTTTATTGATTCATAAAGTATAAGGATATGTATGGCATAGCATATCGAGTAAATGGCCTCCACAGTTTTCCTGACAGATACGTACTCTTTTGTCGATATTTCCCCGTGCAGTCTTGCATAAAGGTGGCTCAATTTCTTTGATTCAGCTTTCAATTTGTTGTTCAAGGCGTGGGTGGTCGTGAGCTTCTTGACATAAATCTTAGACTCAAAAAAAAACCCAAAGAAAAGTAAGTCTAAAGGGGGTAAATCGCTTGATCTAGGCGGTCAATTCTGATCACCAAAACTGTAAATTGCAAGACCAGAAAATGACTCAAACGGTAGTTGAATTGTTTCTTGGGCTGTATGGCATGTGGCATCGCCTTCTTCAAACCACATGTTGTCCACATTCATATTTTGCAATTCAGGTCCAAAAAATTGGATAATCACGTCGCGAAAGCGAGTACGATTTATTGTTATTGCTTGACCAAGTGTATTTTCAGAGAAGAATAGTCCGATGAAGACTTAAGCCCAAAATCCGCACCAAATAGTGACACGTTATGGAAGCATTTTTTTCTCATTAATAACACCTTTTCAAGGTAGTAAGCCAAAAATCCGGTCCTTATTCGAGGCTATTGGTGGTTCACTGCAGTAAAATTCTTACGTACCCATGTCACCTTCTGCTAGTTGATATATGTATGTTACGTGACACAAACATAATATTTATATATCATATAGAACATCTGGAAGCTTATTTGTTTATTTATTTTTTTAAAGTGAATCCGTAAATCAGAAATATAACAATATTATTTTTTTCTATCTTCAACAACTCTACAAAGTATCATAACAAGGTATCTGGCTTGCATAATTGATTTAACAAATTTATTCCCAATCAAATTGATCATTGGACTCGTCTCGACATATCAAGATGTTCATTATTCATAATTAAAAAAAAATATAAGCGGGAATAATTGATTTGATGATGCAAATTTTGTACCAATCTCATTAATTGTTTGTTGAATTAAATTATCCAGCTCCCTAGACTTGGAACAAATTGCGTAATATTGATTATAACACAACTGTATTGAAGGTCGGGGGGGTGCTTTATGGTAGGTATATTGCTCTCTTTTATCAGACTCAGTGGTATGTGGACAGCTGGGGAGTTTTATTAACTATATATGGTAGTAGAGAAATGATAAATAATATGAGAACAGGTAGTTCCCGTACAGTGCTTTTGTCTAGTAAGGGATTTCACAGATGTACTGACAACAGGTACTTTACTTGGTTTTGACTATGGAAAACGTGCTGCCGCGGTTATATTTGTCGTGTCGGGTTTGGGAATGCACATTGCCTATCTTGGATTCTGTATCAGATTATTGGGTAGTGATGATTTTTTCTGCTTGATTATATGCAATGCCATTATCAATCAGCGTTTAATTACATTTAATTTTCATTACGCCTGTTAAATGCAATCTTATATCGGAGTTCCGAACACTGATTCATCATAAATGAATTTAATTACTGTATTGCGCCACCAATATATGGTAATAAATCGCCACTTAGATAACGTTAACAGGAGGACGTATCGCATTTAAACGTAAGAAATTATCTAGTCTGTGGTTTTTTCCCACCCAGAGCCAAGCTTTGAGTTCTCTTCAAAACCTAGACCAGTAGCTTCATGTCAAGGGATTGATTCCACCAAAGTCAACCGTCTTAAATCCATTGCGGAATGTTTTTATTTCCGGATCATTAAGATAAGGAATGATTGGTCTATTGAACCCCTCCCAAGACGTATGGGATTTAGTTCTGTCATCACTTCCACGATAAGAATAGGGGTTAGGCCACTCTAGAAAAATAGGTTTTTTAAGAATACAAAAAAGAGTATTTACTATATATATCAGTGACTACCTATACAATAATTTTTTAAAGGGGTTAATAGTGGCGGCTGTGCAGCGTTTTTGCGATGACATCTCCGTTTTTTCAAGGTCCACGGCCAGACAAACAGCTCTTGTAATTTTTGAATTATAATAAGCCAATGAATTGTTTTTGATTTTATATATTAACTGCTAAAGAAGTACGTAGGTTTAAAAAATCCTACGTACTTCCATAGACAATGTATTTTTCAAGACAGGCTTAATAGATTCATACACTTCAATTCGAAGAGCTGGCTTATGTTTGTGCACACCCAAACTATTTGTAGCTTTTTCCATAAGCACCATGAGTCCTCTCCTAAGGGACATTTATCGTCTCTCGTTCCGGTCATAAGAGGCTCGCTGCCTACCTGTCGGCCTTGTACTAGGTACTATACTTTAAAAAAACAAGTACTTCGAGATATTTCCTGGCCAAAATCTTTTGGGATATCATTTTTGAGGTCCTAAGGGAGCATTGAAAGCAATAAAAAAAAAAATCTATTTTTTTGAAAATCCAAGAGTGCCCTAACCCCTAAAGGCAGTAAGCAATCCGCATTATCTGTGGCATCAGCGATCAATAATTTATATGGTATGGACTCTACAGAGTTATGTTCCTGAGAAGCTTGACTCTCAATGGGAATCCTTCTATTTTATTCGTTTTTACTTAACAACTTGAGTGCAGTTCAAAAAGGATTGTATGTAGGATTATTTGCTTAGACGTGGATTCTGAGTATCTACCTTATGATGTGCACTCACATATTTTCCACTTGTACGTTCCATCTAAGGGGAGGTCCTTTTTTAACACGTTCGTTCTCCGTATAGTAATCAGAGACTCTGTGGGCCGGAGCGCCATTATTCATTGTTGAATTCTGATTTGAATAATTTGCACATATTTTTGAGCAGGGTCTGTATAGCTTATAGAGTTCCCTTTTCAAAGAAAACAGAGTCAAAAATCTTTCCATGGTTAGTGCGTTCAAGACCGGGAAAACTACTTTGGTAATATCTATGTATCATCGCCATCGATCAGAAACGGAGTTATAATAATTTGAATCCGAGTCTTTTTAGACCTCTTTTACTTTAAGGCCAAGTAACATAATTGTCTTCTTAGGCCAAGGAAACAGCGATTGGCAAGTGTTACTCTTAGTGTAGCCAATGGGGGGTCATTTAGAGGTAATAGCAGTGGAGTCTGTTAATTTTGTACGAGTATTCGCACTATCTCTGTAACAAACTCCCTTATCTCACTAATGAGATGATGTCGTAGAATCGAGTCCTCAGTAAGGCAGTAGTTTCATTAGCAGGATAGCATGAAGCTTCTGTCACATCCATGGTCTAATGGGTTTGGTTTCTCTAGCAGCTGAACTTTATAAGGATGGAGAAGGCCGAACTGTTGGGATCGAATTGATTGCCAATTACGCAATTTGGCACTTCTGACGTAAGTCTACTCATGATGATTTGACACACAATTCTGAACACAAATGTCAAAGGTCTGCCTAATTGTAGCATAACCTAAAAGTTATATATATTGGAATATCTATAAGTATTAGCAAGTACGTTAGTTTCATAGATTTTTGGGAAATCGGACAGAGTGTCCGAACTCTGATTTAAAACGTGTACAAAGAAACAGCTATGAGCGTTACTGTTGTATTAATTAGTTAAACATAAAGGGAACGGATGCGGATTTTATTGTTTGAAAATGATGTCACTCAAATGTTGTTCATTTATTAGAATACAATGTTGGAAGCAGGGCATCGTGTTTCCCGCCACTGTTTCCCGCACTGCTTGCCTAAATGTCGTGTCACAGCAGATTTTTTTTTCAACTTCGTAACAGACCGCAGGTTTTCATAAGAAATGTTCAAGGTGGGATGTTCTACCCGTCTGCGGAGTTTTTTCAACTTATTAAAACGACGTTTGTGACGAGAAATATGGATCTCCTTGCAGATAATCTGTAATCATGTGCCTAATAATCAAGTTCTCTGAAACTAATAAATGAAGGGGTTGATGTTTCTATTCGTCGATAAGGCACCCAATGTAAAGGTTGTTCGTGTGGGACCCAGTAGCAATTTTTTTGCTATTAACATGTCCATTTTAATGGAAGTAGGTTGTGTCTCTTCAAAAGATGCGATTCGCAGTACGAAATTACTCCAGAACTGTTGCCAAAACCCTTGTGTGCAAACTAAAGTCATTTTCCTTAAGTTCTTGCTCCAAATGGATCTTAAAAATGAAGACTTTTCGTTTCCGCATTAAGATTTTGGATGTTCGTTCGATCTCACGATTGTTATCGTGGTTCCCCTGGCTGGGGAATATTCTTAGCTGAAACAGTTTCGGGGAATATTTGCATCTACGAACAAATCAAACTTACACTTGGCCCATTGTTTAAATAACTGGTTGGCACGTATGAATCGCCACATAAAACAAAAATACGAAAAACGCCAACCTATCCCAGTACTAGTTATTTACATATTTGCATTAGAAGAAAAATAAACCCGGCATCGGCCACTTTGTACCTTTGTTATCGGCGTGCCTTAACGTTTTTCTGACATCGGAGTTCTCGGCGAAAATGCTTTCGGCTTGTACGGAATAGTTTTTGTACACAGTTTGAAGAGTTTGTTAGGCAAAGAGAGAGGAACCCCCAAAGATCCTGCAACACCCGGCCCTAAAATCGATAGAAAAATTATAAGTATTCATCTGGATTTTTTGGTTCTCCCTTTTCTTGTGGATCGATCAGGCGATATACACGTTATATTTACTCGTATAAGGCAGAGGTTCATTTGACCAAATCTTGGAAATAGGTTGGCTTCGACTACCAAGTCGTCTCCTGCTGGCATATATAAATTGGAAGTTAGGCCATCTGGCTCTATCTGCAATTGATTGGGATAGACCTTGTTAAATGTTTCGTTTTACTTGACAACAGAATTTTGGTCCTCTTTGCTATTGAAAAGTCGCAAAATAAACTTTTCCATATCCCAAGAAACGAGTGTGCCTTTTTGGTTTCTTTCACGTTGCTTTCCAGGTTTCCCTTTTTTTCTCCGGAGAAATCGGTGTTCTTCTCCCCTTCTTTAAGAGTAGAGCGCACGGTTCGCTTTTGTACTTCTATTTAATTGTACATGTGCTTGCCTCCACTGTTTATCAAAACAGCGGTTTAATGTGGGCTTACGGGTGAAACACAGCACATCATTTGCAGCATTTCCAATGTTTTCTTTGGTATTAATTCTACGATTTTCAGGTTTGAATGCAGCTTATAAGGTCAGAACGAGAAGGTTAGGGATAGGAGATCGGCAAAGGTTCTGGCAGTTTGGTATGACTGCAGCTGTTTATTGCGAAATCTCCGTTGTTGAAGCATCAAAGTTATCTTCAGATGTACTTTGGCTGCAATAAGTGGTGGTGCTGTCTATGTTGTCCACTCTAAATGTAGGGATATCTACTTGTATAACCCTCGGTTGCAACATAATCAATTTTATTTACCAGTTTTGCGATCAGATGCTTGGCCTGCTACTTTGTAAATGTTGAGTTGAAGAAGATGTTTGCTTGGAATGCATAATGATATTTCGCTTACAGCAAAGTCAGTTAGCCTAAGTGCGTTTTCAAAGGTGGTATTGTATAGAATATGTTATTTGATTGTACCACCAAAGAAACTCCCATTTTTCTATTGTGATCAAATTCCCTAAAACAGTTCTACTAATGTCATACTAAGGGAATTGCTTGCAAGTTGTATCAAAGATTATTCAATTGACCATCAACATACGAGTAATTAGGATATTAAGAATGACTCATCGAATAATTAAGAATGGGCTCACCTCAAACGTATTTTACGTTAGTTGCCTTTCAAAGATTAATTAAACGATTAACAGATTTTTAACTCCTAGTGTTCTTTTCACGGCATACTTTGTTTATACTCGTATGTTCCATAATGTTAAACGATTTATTTTCTTGTTGATCTTAAAGGACTTTATGAGTATACTACGGTAATTTTCGGACTATTCACAATAAATGTAAATGCCCAAAACTGTTTATCGAAGTATATTGCTACGAGTAAAAGGTTAGATTAGTTATTAATTTAAGCTATCAAATTGCATAATTCATCGATTCAAATTCAAATTAAAATTGGTAAAAATTCACCAAACTTATTCACATCAAATCAAACAAGTTTGTATCTCTTTGTTTTCTTAATTTTATTTTAATTTTCTGGGGACAATGCAAAATGAAGAGCTATTGTGTTAAAGCCTGCATTCCACGAAACGATAGTTCCAGAGACGATCATTCATTGTCAAACGCGTTTGTTGAATTTTTTTTCTATAGAACGGTTCTTTTTTTTTTTTTTATTAATTTTCAGAATTTCCTTTGTACGTCATTATTAATCTTGATTGTGGCTCAGCTGGCTTAATTGTTTGTTAAACTTTTGCTTAAGCTAATTTATATGAACGAGCGACGCAAGCATTAAGTGTTTTTAGTGAAAAGTGTAAATATATAAAATATTTTGGCATTACCGTTTTTTAAAATTTCATTTAATATTTTTGACGTGTTCATAAATTTATTGAAAAAAAATAAATAAAAAGAAAAAAATCGATATAGTTGTTGGTTCCGCTTGGAGTTTGTAATTGGAGTTTTGGAAGCAAAATGCGTCGAAGAGTAACCCGTAAGATATTTTTAATTTATTTATTTTTTTAATTTTAAAAATGTTTCTCCTCTGCTTTATTTCTTTTCTTGATTTCCCTTGATCCTGTTTTTTTTTCTATTTTTAACCTTTTTTTTTTGATTACATTTTTTTACTAACTTAATTTATATTTTTTAAGTTTATGTTTATTTTTGGTTAACAAATTTTGTACAGATTCCTGTTTTTTTTTTATAGACAATATCGAAAGTCACAAATAAGTGTTTGCAATGCTATAAAATATCAAGAAGTACTTAATTAGAATTAGTTGCTATGCTTGAAAGAAATACAGAGTTGTCTTCATATTGTTTGTTACAGATTTTTTTTTTTCAAATTAAGAAATACTTAGGTACATACTTAAAATAATAAATAACTTCATTTTAAACTTAAAATAAGGTATTTTTAAAATAATATATTGCTTCACTGCTTTACTAGTCTAATAAATTGCTTATTTGCTTGGTGTTATATTAAGAAAGTAACATTGAAGTTAGATCAGTTCCACGTCTCAAACTTTTGGGATGTCGAAAAAGCCATTTAGCATTTTTTTTTAGGTTTTTAAAAAAATAATTTAATCATACGAGTATGTGTAACGAACGAAATTCAATCAATAATATACCAGCTATGTAAATATGTAACCGGATATTCTGTGTAGATAGTACACGTTTATTGTATAGGGTCATGCAATTCGTGGGCTGGATTTAACAGCCCTCTTTCAATCACATACGTCAAACCGAAGAGTCATCCAGGACTGTACATGTTTAGTTTTAGGCTTGCCTTGTACATAATGAATAGCTTAATCATACTGAATGTGAAATTTTAAAAACTTACTACAAAAGTAGTGATTCTGCACTTGGTACGATCGTCCATCTGAGCGTACTATAGGTAAAACTATTAAAAGATTCGAAGATACTAACACTGTTACCGATGTGTTAAGGCTTATTAATCATCAAAATGCCCGCTCTACAGAAACCACGGCTGCTCAAGAATGACTCGCCCAAGAATTGGAGACAGCTGACTACGGAATACGTAGAGCAAACGCCGATTGGGTGCCTAACCATAAGCGTTTGGATGTCCAATTTTTACACATTCCATGAGGCTCATTCTTCACTCGGTGGATACTTTAACAAACAAAATTGTGGCATATGGATGGAAGTGAAATCCAACATGTAATCGTCGAAAGACCATTGGATCCACAAAAAGTCACTATATGGGGCGAAATTTGGTCTGGTGGTGTCATTGTTCCATATGTTTTCGAAAATTAGGAAGATGTAAACGTTACGGTCAATTATCATCGTTAAAGCCAAATGTTTACCAAATTTTGCTGGCCTCAAATCGAAGATATGGATGTGGAAGACATGTGGTTTCAACAAGACGGTGCCACACCTCACACAACACAACCCTTTTTGACTTTATTTCGAGAAAAATTTCCTGGACACTCGTCCATGCGTTTTTTTTAATGTGATCTGCCGCCGTTGTATTTATTTTTGTTAGCCTTTCTAAAAGATCGTGTTCATGCCCACAATTCGCGAACTCTTAACACTTTATAAACGTATATTTGTCAAGTTATGGCCTAGTTATTGCCCGCAATATACCACATTGATCAAAAAGTTTCCGGAATTTATTCAGAAAATTAAAAATACAAGTTTATTCATCTAAATCTATATTGTCCCCTTTAAAATAATCCCCATCGACTGCAACACACTTATGCCAGCGCTTGATCCAGTCCGCGAAACATTTTTAATATTCGGTTTTCGGTATGTGTATCAGTGGTTCCTGCGATATCTCCCTTAGTTCCTCTCGGCTGCTTAAACACGTTCCCCGTAGTGGTTTTTTAACTCGATTGAACAGAAAAAAGTCACAGGGAGCCAAATCAGGTGAATTCGGTGGCTGTTGGATAGTATTTGTTGCATTTTTCGTCAAAAAATTATGAATAATGATGCCACTGGTCGACGGTGCGTTATCATGGTGCAAAATCCACGAGTTTTCTGCCCACAATTCTGGTCTTTTTCGGCGAATTGCTTCACGCAAACGTCTCATAACGCCCAAATAATACTCTTTGTTTACTCTCTGTTGGTTATTGACCAACATTTCTTTTACTTTATCAATGTTTTCGTCGGTTTTCGATGTCGATGGTCTGCCACTGCGTCCATCATCTTCGATTGACTCACGACTACTTTTAAACCGATTGTGCCACTGGTAAACGACCATTTTCTTTAGAGAATCGTTGCCTACAAGTTCGTTGTTGCAAATTTAAATTCATTTCTAAGATTGTAAAAAATCGCTAACACACACAGAGATAGATGTACTCTTGGCTACGTAACTTTTGCAAATGTCAAGCTATGACGCTAAGATTTAGAAGGAATATCAACAACAGATGTACCAACTTAACAAAAACTCCTTCCTACATTTTCGTAAGAAGTGCGCGTTCCTTTGATGCAAATAAGTAATAATCGGAAGGAACCAAGTCTGGGGAGTCAGCCGCATGTGAAAGTATTTCCCAATTAAAACCCTTATCGTTTCCTTGATCAGTTTATGTGTGTGGTGGTGCATTATCATAAAACAAAGTCACTTTGTATTGTTTACCCTCTGATAAAAGCGCTGGTTGATGCGACAAGATATTCGGTGTTCCATTCCTGGAACGTATACTTGTCGAAAACTTTGTATTTCCACGGCCAAAGTTCTTGTCTCAGTGCTGCATCGATCCTAAACAGCAATTTTACGGCTGAACCCTTCATCTACCTCTTCTGAAGCCTGTTTGACTTTTCCTGTTTCGCAGGACAAGCCGTCAAAGACAGAATTCTAACCCACCATTTGTCTATTGAACATGGTGAAGAAAAGCCCACAAGAGTCCTCGGAATCAGAAGATCTAGCAACTCCTGGGTCAGCACTATAATTGGCAGGGTACCATCTGGAATACATTAATCCATTTGGGTCATCTTTATACTGTTCGATGATACAACAGTTTTTGGTTTGGGATCTTTTGGATCTTTTGACTACTACCCCAGAAAGTAGTCAAAAGAAAAAGTAACTGCATTTAATTCATTTCCACTTTTTGGGGGTCATCAATTTGTAAATCTCATAACCAAGTGTTTACGCCGCCGTTCGGGCAAATAGATATGGTTTCACGGTCAACTTTGAAAACAGGATATGAGTCCGCACATAGTCACAAGATACCCACACTGTGCAAGTGGAAAATATGTATTTCTTGGAAATACCAGGTAATTGAATCAAATAAATAATTGTTTTTCAAAGCGAGTAACGAATATGGTTTCTATCAATCGACAACCTATTTCGCATCGATAAGATTATCTCATTTTTTTTATTGTCGTAGCCGAAAAAGATAATTCCATTCTGAGGATAGGTATTGCATTTACCTATGTATTTGTATCTGTCACCATCCCAACCGTTGAATGATTTTCTGTTTGCACGTGATTCCAATTACGAGTATGTGAATCTTGAATTTCGTTGCCAAGAGTTGGTGATGGTTTAATCCAGTCCCCCTATTCAGATGTCCATATGCTCTAGAAATAATTTTACTCACATTCTTCTCCAAAAGAAAGATGCTACTTACGAACCAGCTGATGACATTGAACGTTTGCCCAAAAACATTTACCTTGAACATCAATAGTAAAAAAATTTCTCTTGCTGCAAAAAAGCAAAACTGAATACACAGGTCGTTTATTGTGTTCCAATTAAGATTATGCCCTAGCTCAAGTGTTTATCTTGTATGGTCGTAATTGCTCCATCAGAGATAAGGTATACGTCGCATGCCAGACGTCCCCCGTAATGCGTCACTTTCCAAATTTCGAATCAATCACTTCTAGGCCTTGCGGGAGGTGTTTTTGACATGTTTTTGAAAAAAAAAAATAAAAAAAAGGAATAAGTAGAAATTCCATTGTTTTTGTTGTGTATAATTGTCAACAGGAAATTTAAGTAATCGTTTCCAGAAAACCAATAAAGTTTATCATTTTGCGAAGGTGGTGGAACTGAAATAGATAAAACGATATCTAAATGTTTCGAGATGTCTGGCAGTTACCTTGAATAAGTTCGACAAGATTTCTATTTTATTTTTGTTTTCTAAGATAATGGTTAGCAATTGTTGGTTATGAAATAATTTAGTAAGAAATTCTTTGTTATCACGTTTTGGGAAAATTGATAGAGTTGTTTTGCGCTATCCGTTTCGAAGGCAAATTCAAATTTCTCTGAATCAGATGTTAAGGGGAATTATTTTATTATTTGGTAAATATTATTTACGTTTGTATTTTTCCTTTCGGTAGAGGGGATAGGTTGAATACACAATCTGCCATAGAGCCCGAAATCTAATTTGTGCTTCATCGTTTATGGCATCTTTTTCTTGTATAAAATATACTCTTACGCGCAGTAAAATTTTAATTCAGATGCTTTAGGTAATATCACTACTCGATACTGATTTCGCATGCAGATTTCGATTTAAACGCTACTGAAGGTTGCTACGATATGACCAGTTAAATAGGTCCTATTGGGTGGGAGGTAGTTCACACTAAGACTTAAAACACGGAACCGTGGGAGTTAGGCCTCTGTATGGACTTCGGTCGACGCCTTATATATTAGAAGTTAACTCCTTTGGGTGAGCGTCACGATTGCTGTTGTTTCAAATTGGTTTCAGCTCGATGTAGAGTTGCAATAAGTAACGGGTGCCTTGACCTTAAAATCAGGAAGAGGTTTTAAGTCGGCCTTGTCTCATACCGAGGGTGAAGCCTGTTCCCTCAACATGGTATCAAAGGAGTGATGAAAAGCGATGGTCAAGCATATCTTTACCCCCATTGATGTATGCCCACCACGTGAAATGAAGTTTTACATAGATAGGAATTCACGTAAAAAAAGAACAGAAACATCGTATAGATGCTATCAGGTCTGGATCTGCGGAGTAGATAATGGACGAGTTTTTCCGCTGTTTTGGACCATCTGTTTGAATACGATGCAATTTGATGTTGTATCTTTTATTAATCCGTTTCTGGATATGATTTCTCGAATTAAATGTCGAAGTCGACTAATTTCATCAGTGATTATTGGTAAATCTGCTATCATCACTTTTGGATCAGCCTAAATTAGTAGACTACTTTAAATGTTAAATCTTGCCTACTTAGATTCGCATCGCTATATGAAAAGCGATCTCTGTCTTGACTAATATGGTATTCTTGTCCTTCACTCTTACTATCCTAAGTCTCGCAATTCTGTCACAAAGATACGCAACTGATAGAGGATACCACAAATTAATCGTGGTGTCAATTTAATTTCGCTTTGAATTGACACTATCCCATCACCGAAGGCAGTACCACTCATGCGAATCCCCTATCCCATGCTGGAACGCAGATTTGCAATAACTGCTGCAACCGAAATCCGCAAACTTCTAAATAGGACAATTGAGACTTATTTAGAGGAACACTGGAACCTTTGCAGATCGAAGCAAAAATCATATAACAAGCTTATTCGGACTTCAAAGGGTGCTTCCTGCAAAAGTATTCAGAAAAAATCGAAACACTCGGTGGTACCATGAGCCTTGTTAAAAATTTTCAAAATGTTAAGATCGATAAAAGGACTCGAAATACCTGATGATACCTTCACTGAGTCAAAGGGTTGAAGATGGGACTCGCTTTCCTGATGACTTGATTATAACCAGCTCACAATCAGGTTCTATCACCGAAGTTGTTAGTGGGTTGAATAACGCAACATACCGTAGCTTGTATCTGTCATCGATTGTGGTGACAAGGACTATTAAATACGATGTCGCATCCTTTAAAATGCTTCGGAACGCTGGAATATATTCGGTTACGCTACAAAAGCTATAAAATAGTTCCTCGCCATTTGAGTGTAATCTTCACTAAAAAGGAGTCTGATTGCTGATTGCGCCTTTTTTGTGATGTCAAAAGTGAAAAGGGGTTGTCCGTAGGTATACATGCTCTCTTCACTGCTTTATTGTATTCTGTTCAACTATTGGGTCTATAACTTAATTCGTGCGGTTTGCTAAGAGATGGCGTAACTTGCTGCCAAAAGTCATCGTATTTTGGTGGAAGTTTATGGTGAACATGCGCTAGCTGAGCGAACGTGCCAAAAGTGGTGATTTTGGCTTGGAAGACGATGAACGTCCTGGGCAGCCAAAAAAGTTTGAAGATGAAGAACTGGAAGCATTACTCTATGAAGATTGTTGCCAAACACAAGAAGAGCTCGCAGAATTTTTGGGTGTCACTCAAGCAGCCATTTCAAAACGTTTAAAAGCAGCTGAATATATTCAAAAGCAAGGAAATTGCGTTCCACGTGAGCTCAAGCCGAGAGACGTCGAAAGGCGGTTTTGCATGTCCGAAATGCTGCTGGAACGCCACAAAAGGAAGTCATTTTTGCATCGGATTGTTACTGGTGATGAAAAATGGATCCATTACGACAACCCCAAGCGCAAAAAATCATATGTGAAACCCGGCCAACCAGCCAAACCAACGGCAAAGCCGAATATCCATGGCGCGAAGGTAATGCTCTGTATTTGGTGGGATCAGATGGGTGTGCTGTATTATGAGCTGCTAAAACCAGGTGAAACCATCAATGGACATTGCTACCGAACACAATTAATCCGTTTGAAGAGAGCAGTAGCCGAAAAACGCCCGGAATATGCGATCAGACACGAGGCAATAATTTTCCATCATGACAACGCTCGGCCCCACGTTGCTATTCCGGTTAAGAACTATTTGAAAAACAGTGGATGGGAAGTCTTACCACACCCGCATTATAGCCCAGACCTTGCCCCTTCTGACTACCGTTTGTTCCGGTCGATGCAGAACGCCCTCACTGAACTACGGTTCACATCAGAGCAGAATATCAAAAATTGGCTTGATTTATCCTTGGCTGCCAAGCCGGCGCAGTTCTTTTGGGATGAGATCCACAAATTGCCAGAAAGAAGGGAAAAAGTCATAGCTTCAGATAGGCAATACTTTGAATACTACTTTTGTACATATTTTTCTTTTTGAAAAAAAAAAAAAACAGCACGAATTAAGTTATATACTCAATATATGCTTAATACTTTCAAGTCTATGCCCAAGGATATGCAGATGGAGAGAAGATGGGTTGTCTGGATTGTTGTTGGATCATGCCTTGCGATTGTCTGTTCTAAAGCGCAGCTCTGACGGCCTCTCAGTTAATCTCTTAAAACTCATGTAGTGCTTAAAAGCATCACCACACTTTTTCCAACGATGGTAAGTATCTGTGTAAGCATGTTGGGTCGAAAAACTTAAAGGCTCTTTCGTCTTTTTCGCAAATCAAAGGAGCTTTTGTTAGTCATGGATCTTGTCACTGAGGAGAAATCATTTAATCTACACGGTTATGATAAGATCAGTTATTTTTTATGGGTCGGTTCTCACTAAAGAAAAAGCACTACTTCTTTTACCAGACTCCAAGGAACGGTCTCTCTGCTGCATGGGCCCTTTCCTATGAAATTCAAAACTCCAAAACCGAATTCCTCTGTGATTAGAAATTGTTTCGGCCTGATCTAGGAAAGGAATGAAGTAGGTTGTCATAAACGGCTCCAAGAACGATCTGAGGCTTGACAACGTCTTAGTTACTTCTGCTAATAAAACATATGTATGTCGGTTTTCCCCAGGAGATATGCGCAAACTCGACGGTAAACTATATTATGAATAGTGAGTGGATATGAAGTATATGGTTAAGGTCTTCGCCGACTTTCTCACCACTTTCTACCTCGGGCGAGAAAGCAAGGCTTCACATTGAAGGCTTAATTTACGGGGTCTTGTTTGGGTTTTAGGTCATATTTGGAACTTGGGAAATAAGATCGCTGAACAGTTAATGGTTTTTAAGAATTCAGTCAAATTCCAAACGTTTAATTCTTTAGACAACGAAAGCTACTTATTTTCTGTCAAATAAATAACATTTGAAATGTTAGTTGTGTTTAGCTAGTTTTCTACCTTAAACATACATACAAATACAGATTAGTTTGCTTTCACAATTCTAGACAGCGCTCTGGGAGCTCCCTTAAAGACGTTTGATACCAACTCAAGTAAATAGGGTTCGACACGCTCCCTGAATTGGCGTCACAGTTCTGAATTCATAAAAATTAGTTAACATATTTGTCAAAATAATGAATCATCATACATAGTTACGGCTAAAGTCGTAATATTGGATACTTCACGAACCTTGCTGCGCACCACACACTTTAAATATCCTAATGGTGCCACTTGAAATTTTTTTGTGATATATGATAACTTAAGTTGTCTAATTCCATTTATTTAAGCAAGTGTTAGCAAATGCGTGAAAAATGATAAAAGTAGACACTTGCCGTTTGCTTTTGTTTTTTTGTTTAGTTTTTGCAGACATCGTAAGTGTCGCATGGGTTATAACTGAAAAAGTATTTCCAAGTGCTCTAATATATAAATTCGAAGTATCAGGCAAAATACGAGTAAGTACCCTCTTACAACCTTTTGGTGTGGGTTTAAAATTCTTAAAATTTTATTCAACAAACGATACCAATCTTTTGAGTGATCATATCCGGCTATACTTGACTTGACTGTGAAATACGTTGCATACCATAATTTTTGTTGATTGAATCTATTGCTTCAATCTCCCTTTGTTTTTTTTTTTAAAGAAAATTTCGCTAATTGGGGCGCTAAGTTATAACCAGTTTTATGAAGTCGCATGATTTTTAATCAGGTCCAGATAAAATTATGCAGTCGATGTGTGATTTGTTTTTTTATAAGGCATTGTGTTTTATTTACCAACGATGAGGTAATTTAAATTTATAACACTTGAGCTTATCATGACATTTCGTGCCGCATGCGGTTCTTGATTAGTATCAGATGATCAAAATCTAAGAACGATTTCAAGTGTGAAGGACGTGCCGATTACCACAGTGGTCAAAGGTTCGCCTTTATACAATAAGTTGCGACTACAAGTATTGTCCTCAAATATGCTGAAACTAGACCATTCTGTAAGTTGTCTTTTTATGGCGATGATTTTTACAGGTTCAGCCTTGAGCACTTTACCACGAATTTATTTTTATTTTTTTTATTAAGTGACTGAAGCATACTTCTACCTTCATACTCGAAAGGCTTGATACCAAAAACTTGACATCAGCCAAGAAAAGGAAGAAATCTTAAAATCTAAACGAAAAAGAACGCCTGAAGGAAAGACTAGTGCTGACGTATCTTGACAGATAACTTCTGATGTTGGTTAGCCTCCGACGTCGAGTAACGACATTAATTTGAGTAAAATTGAATAGAATAGACATACGTCTTGAACAAGTTTCAAGTCATTCACCAAATAAAGGGTGTTTTTTTAAGAGCTTGAGAACCTTAAATAATAATACAAGACAGAAATATTGTTGGAATGAATTTTTCATTATTATAATCTGGTAGATAATTACATGGTATTTATTTTTTAAATATGATTTCCGGCATATGACCGCCTCGTCTAGGAGTTACATGGTCCATTAGATCAATTCAATTTTTTTTACTACTTTTTCCAAATCTGGCCGTATGACGTCAATGGTGGCTTGAATATTGGCTTCCAATGCTTCAAGAGCTGCTGGTTTGTCGGCATAAACCAATGATTTAATATAGCCCCATTAAAAGTAATCGGGAGGCGTTAAGTCGTACGAACGGGAGGGCCAGTTAACAGGATCACTTCTGGAAATAAAGTTGACACCAAATTGATTTTGCGATAAATTGATGGTTAAGCGCGCTGTATGGCAATTTGCGCCGTTTTGTTGAAACCAAATGCCGTCGATGTTTAGCTGATTAATGTTTGGAAACGAGAAATCAGTCAGCATGGCTCGATAGCGCTCGCCATTCACCGTAATGGCAGCTCCTTCCTCATTTCGAAAGAAATATAGACCGATGATGCCGCCAGCGTATAAACCGCACGAAACAGTCGATTTTAATGGATGTAATCGTGATTCGTTAACAGCTTGAGGATTGTCTTCGCCCTATATACGGCAATTTTGCTTGTTGACGAAGCCATTTAATCAGAAATGAGCTTCATCACTAAACACAATTCTTCGATAAAAATGCTCATCTTTGACCAGTTTCAAATTAGCCCAATCAGCAAAAATACGAGGTCAACGATAAACATTTGGCTTTATTTCTTGCACGATCTGTATTTTATAGGCACGTAAGCCAAGATCCTTATGTAAAATTTTTCACCAAGTCGAAGGAGAAAGGCTAACAAGTTGAGAACGGCGACAGACCGATACTTTGGCGTCTTCTTCAACACTTCACGCTACAGCAGCAATATTCTCTTCGGTGCGCACATTTCTTTGTTTTGTCGATGGTTTTGAATCGAAAGGGGTAAAATTAGTGCAAAAACGATCAATAACTGCTCGAATTGCTTGCTCACTAGGCCGATTATGTAGGCCGTAAAATTGACGAAGTGCTCTATATGAACAGATTTATTTTTTTCAAAGTCAATTTCCACAATTTGAAAGTGTTGTTCTGGCGTTAAACGATTTATGATGAATTGGCAAACCTTACTGAACAGCAATGTCAACACAGTTTGACATTGAAAGCTGTCAAACCATAGACAACAACCAACGAAACTTCTCATATTGAATCGATTGGTCATCATTGCTTAGGTGGTGCTGTAGTCCCGAGTGAATCTGAGACAATACCACTTTCCTTTTAACTGAATTGGGGTCCCTTTCAAAGTAACAGCTTTGTATTTTAGCATACTGTTCGAGCCGTTTGTGTTGGACGTCCTTCGTGTCGAGAACATATGCCATGTTTTACATTTATTTACCACTAAATCCATAATCGACGCTACTGCTTCTATGAATGAACAACTCCAGTGACACCTTGCTGATTCTGAGATGCACTTACTTACGTGGCGCCACGAATATTTTTCGCCAGCTACCTTCAGTGTCGCACTTCAAGTTGGGTAAGGTTCTCGTCCACTTACGTCCGTACGACCGGTATAGGAATCAAATACCATTTGAGCCGGAGTTGTTATTTCCATTCGCTCAACATGACCTAGCCATTTAGAACGTTAGAACCGTAGACGGCTGATCGATGTAACTGTTCATAAAGTTCGTGGTTGAATTTCTACCTCCATTCCCGTCAGTAAAAATGGGACCAAAAACCACACGTAAAGTCATGCTTGACAACCGGCATAGTATTTCTTCATCCACTTTCTAGAAGTTTCAGGCCTCTGCGCCATGTAGCAGGACCGAGATGATAAGGGTCTCATATACGGTCAGCTTTGCACGACGCGAAAGGACTCTGTTATTTGATTGCTCAAAGCATTGATTGGAGTACTTTGCATCTTATTTTTTCTCTGATTACTTTGCTGCTTATAACTGCTGATCCAAGATAAACAAGGTCCATAACTATCCACCTTGAAGATATAACTGCCAATAGTGACAGTTCAGCCAAGCCTCAATAGCTTCAGCGTACGCTAACTATTTTGTAGACTTACCAAATGTCGTACCACTTTTATTGGTCAATGAGTTTTGCATGATTCTTCCTAAGAGGATGTTTAAAAAGTCAAACAGCAGCGCGTCGCCTTGCCTATTTTGACATTGAAATCTCGAGCAATTCATTCCAGACCTTGATCCAGCACCGAGTTTGGTATTTTTGAATATTGGCCTGAAATAAATTGAATTGCTTTAGGTTCTTACATAATACGACATATGAGGTCTTAAAGCTGATGTTTGGGAGATGGTGCATATTTCAGCTGTTTCAAATATGCCAACAGCTTTATAAGACTTAAGGTTTGATGTTGCAAAACTTATATGAGGGACGAAATTCTCTGTCGTCTTTATTGATAAGGATGGTTGATTCTGTTTTTTTTTTCTATTTTCTCTTCACCGCGAATGCGACTCTACTACAACTAGTTGTCCATGTTAATCTGTGCAGGTTTTCATTTTGGCTTTACAACCCTTCGCAGCGTTATTGGTACAGTAACATCTCATATTTTAAAATTGCATTGCTTTGATAAGGATTGTCCTGTCAAAAGCTTAAGGCTAACACCAGAGTACGCAGAAAACCCAATTACAAAGCTCTACTTATTACGAAATATTGTCCTCTTCCCCAAGGAATATACGTTTTAATCAAATGTAACATCTCTGCGAATTTTCTAGTTATTGCTCCTAATGAGTTTGTGTTTGTGAAAAGGAAGAAGCTTCATAAACTTTAGCCACTAATACCCAAAGTAGATATCGGGAGTATTTTAGTCAAGCGTTTTAGACTGTGCGATACTTCATGTCCGTCGTTATAGCTCATTGATGTGCCGGAAAGTACTTCGGTAGGTATAAAATGCCAATATTACTTTTGTGCACCATTGCGGTTAGAATGGTATGCCATAAAGTAACATTATGAAACGGTCGCCTGCCATTCTGTTATCGACTACTTGTTTTATTTAAGCGTCTAGCATATAATTTTAAACACTTAGGCTGTTGAGAATTGGAACTCGTAAATATTTAGAACTCAAAACGAAACGTGATCATACCGGTGGAGTCCCTAGATGTATCTAAGCATAAAATTAAACGCGATGTTAATTTTATGCTGGAATAGAGAACCAAAGATAGGATATACAACTACAATATGGCATTGCCATAAATTGGGCACTAATAAAGTCTTAACGAGCTTTAGTCTGGTGGGCCGCGAAGTAAAACTGACGAAAAACAAGAGTCTGCGAAGCACTTTATAAATTCCCCTTCAGTATAATTGCCGAAGGTTACCTGTTTATCTTCAAGCTTAGGTTATTTACATTATCCACAAATCGAAGTTGAGTGTGTTTAAGGAAAAGCAAACCATCAGTTCTATACTTTTGTTGTTGTAAATCACTTGATTTTGTGGGGAATGAAGAATAAACCTTTTTTTTCTGTGTCTAGTTGAAAATCTCTGAGAGATATTCATTGAACCTGTAAGCTAAACTTCAAGCATACCAGAGGGTTTTAATAAATAAATATTGCCCTTCATCGCCATAGAGATAACCAAGAAACCTTTAAATAAACAGCAGAGAGATCATACATGAAGAGGCTGAATAAAATATGTCCTAGGATGTAACCTTGAGGCACTCCTGAAAGTATGTTTATTGAAAAAGAATATCTCATTATCTATGACCACGTAAGTATGCACTTATTAAACGCATTGTTCTAAATTTAAAGTACAACTTTAGTTTCCTACGTGGGATATTATAGTTTACACTGTCAAATGCTTTAGAAAAATCAAGCAGGCAGAGTAAAGTCATATTGCCCAATTCATAATCAGCCCGCACTACATTAAGTACTTTTATCATAGCCGTAGGATAACTAGAGGTCTGCTCACAAAAATCATTTCTAAAACTATTGACAAACATGGTACGATACTTATGGGGCGAAATCCGGTCGTCGAAGCAGGATTCGATTCGAAAAACAGTGGATTGCATGCGTGAAGTTACTCATTTTACAATGTAACACGATCCTGGGGTAGAATTTTGGCTTTATCAGATACCAGAATGAGATCAAACAGACTTGGGGAAGATGCTTAACAAATGGTATAGGTGTTAGTCATAACTAAGTTGCAAGCAGAAACGTTGTCTAATAACTGACTTGTTCTAAAGTCAAATTTAAGGAGGGCGGCGTTAAAGTCACCGCAAATTCCAAAAATTTAATTTCATTAACAGGTAAGGAAGAACATGTGATGTTTCAAGCTCCTTGGCTTATTGTGCAGCTCGTTGCGTTATTTTCTGTTGCAAGGGGATTGGCACATGAGAATCCAGATAGGAATTAGAACCCATCTACCATATATGTATGTATAATCAATTTTTTAAACTCATTCATTTTTTTTAAGCTTTCCAAAGATTTTAGAGCCCTTACTTTACAGCGCATCTCACGACCCGTGGAATGCTATTCTAATTATCGTCAATTACAGTCAAAGCCGGTTTCATTGAATGGGGAGTTAGATAAATACAAATATAATGTGTTAGTTTGCGGTTTTACGCTTTATATAAACTTAACTTATTCAGTTAGCACTTGGTGTGAGATTCCAGTTAAGAAAAGAAATGTGATAGATCGCCTTAAGTTATCTGTCACACTGCACCGTTAACTGATGTAGATTCTCAAAAGTTTCGTGTGCAACGTTTGGCAGTTATATACAAAGATTTAAAAAAAAATCTATATATAATAATTAAAATAAATATTTGCATGAAAATTAGCTAACAACTAGCTAATGACGAAATGATGGATGAAAAAATGTTATTTTCCATCCATCAGGATGTTATTATCCTGAATTCAATGAAAAACAATGGCAGTTGTAGTTGTGTGGAGTACCTCTGATTAGGTATTGTTTAGATACAAGTCCTTGACACACATACGGACAATTTTGATGTATCTACAGCTCTGCCCTTTTTAACTAGCAAGGTTTCGGATTTGTGCTTACAGCAATTTTTTTTAAAACGTACAATTAGTTGCATTCAATCAATGCATCTAATTATGGAGAAACGAAAGTTATTGCATTGTTTAGTCGTAGTCGATTGTTAATAATTTTTATTGACCAAGTTTATCGGCTGACCATGGCAATAGTAGTGAGGGCTTGCTTTAAAACATGGCCTTCAAATGCAAGTGATATAAACACAATCGGTATTATTAGCTTCAATCATTTTTTGGTTCATTGAGCTTGCAGTGCTTTTTATTGATTTTTTTTTAGTTTAACTGGAAAAACTGAGAATAGCAGCTTGTTAATCATAGGGAAAGGCATGCATGATTTGAATCCATGACCAAGGTCGATTTTGATGTCACAAGTTATTCGTAGTTACCTGAGAAACCAAGGACGGTAAACGGTTCGACCTTTGCCTGATAAATGAAACATTGTGGTAATAAAAATTGGTGCAGTACTTTCAATTTCAGAGAGAATATTGTCAACATTAATTTTGATTTCAATATAAGGTGTTTTTTTGGCGTCAGTATCAGCTCTTAATTTTCAGAGGCTAAAAAATGTCTATCGGCGTTAACTATTTACATACCGAAAATTTGCAGTACTGGCATTTTAAAGTCATTCCTGTCATGGGAAAACAGATCTGGCAGCATTGTCACTACCCGCGTTAACTCCGATTATTAAGTTAGCACGTACAGGTTAAATTTTTGTGCAATTAAGACGTTGATACTGCTGATACCGTTGGCAAAACAACACACCTATAGTCAGAAGACTTTCTTAAGGATATTTTTGAAAAACTAACTTCTTTAGTTCGAAAGCAGTTGCTTTTAGTTTCAGCTCCTCTTACTGGAACTGTAAGTGGCCAAGGCTATCGAATTTGTTGCTGCGTCCGTAAATGACTTCAAGTCACCTGGCACCGTAGGCATATACAATATATAGACTGGCCACAGGCAAATCTAAAGCACCGGCACTAGCAAACAAATGAATCCCGCTGTGAATCCCGCTGTAAGAGTATAGTATAACATCTAGAATCACTTCAGATTAAGCAGTTCGATTTCCTTCATACTGGGGGTAGGGCTCTCCACGTTAGGTGATTGAAGCAAAACTTATGTTCCTGTTGTTTAAAATTTTGTGCCTTACAGTTTTCTGGTTTTAAATATTAGATTCAAATCGATTCTCCTTTAAAGCTTAAAGTGAATGAGTAGCTTTTTAAAGGACTGGTCCATTATAAAGCAAATCGGATATATGCAAGTTTAGGACGGAATACAGAGCAGGCATATTTTTGCGT
This sequence comes from Volucella inflata, assembly GCA_928272305.1. Classification (NCBI taxonomy): domain Eukaryota; kingdom Metazoa; phylum Arthropoda; class Insecta; order Diptera; family Syrphidae; genus Volucella; species Volucella inflata. The sequence goes on from OV743719.1 coordinate 79,018,302, forward strand.
TTTCTCTAGTAATATATGATGTCGAACAGTTTACTTATTTACTTGACGGCGCTGAAGACTCCAATTCTGCATATAAGGTCAACTTTCACTTATGTGCGGCACCTAAGATGAGGTCGTCCTCCGCTGCGTTTTCCCTCTGAACTGGAGTCGAATACTAATCACTGTTCGGAGGTAGATAAATTTCATTACTTCCTTAAAGTAGTAACCTACCTACCTCTTTGTTGACAGTATTCCCTTTGTTTTTACTTTGTTAACCGCCAAATCCGTCTTTGCCGGTTTTGCATTAACATTTGCAAACGCTCCATTGACAGCTTTATACGATTTTCCAGTTATGTCAACCAATTTCAAGTCTGCGTGTGCGAGCAACGTGCCTCTGGAGATGCTTTGTGAGTTCTGCAAAACTCATTCAGGGACACAAGAATGGGCATCGCGTTGCCTTACTTCTTTTCTGAAATAAAGGTCTCGGTTTTGTCATTACCGATCTTGACGGAGCACCGTGCATTTTCGATCGTCATTCTGTACAGACGAATTAGTTTGACTGGGATGCCACAACTAGATATGGTTCTATATACAAGTAGTCTATTGCATCTATGTCTGATGAAAAGATCGATTTAAGACTCCTGGTTTTATTTTTCCCAAGAGCTGCCGTAATGTGAAAAAGTTATGATTGACTTTCCTATTGAGGAGACTTATTCTCCTGTAGTTGGCGCAGGTTTCATTCGTCGGCCCTACTTTCGGCGACCCCGATTTTGGAGATCAGTTGATCCTAGTGCTCTTCTTCATCCTTACAGATTGTAATTCAGGCCTTACGGCTCTGAGTCTTTTGAACTTCCTTCTTCCGGAAGCATCTCTCCAAGTCCTCGCTTCATCATACTTACGCTCTTTTTATTTTGAGCTCGCGAGCTGCTCTCCGTCTTTTTTGGAGTTGCTCTGTACGTCTGTTGTATTTTACCTGTCTGCATTGGTCATCGAATTATGTTCTTCTGTGTTGTGGCATGTTGAAACCCAGTACGGCCGCTCTGATTAACTTTTAAGCAGTGATGCCACTGGTTTTCTTCTTTTCATGCTAGTGGCACCGGACTTCTTGAGGGGCCAAACCAAACTCTGTCGGATAATGCTCCAGATAATAGACCTCTTTTCTTTGTTACGTGCGAGGGGATGTTGGTTGTTTGGAATGTTCGGACATTATTCGAAAGATTGAAGGAGTGCCGTGCATCGAAAGCAATATAATTGATTATGTTGACGGTTTGTTGAGAAAGCGTCAGCTAGGTCTCCTTACTGGTTTCAAGATGTGGAAATGCTGCGCCCCGCTGCAAAATCAATAAACCTGGGTCTGATTGTGATATTGTGGACTGTCCTTACGACTGAATAACCAAAGATGCTCTACTTGATTACTTAGGGCAATAAGATCACCAAGGGCGAAATGCACAATTTATGGCACTGCTCGTAGATTTTGTCAAGAAGCTGGTAGAAGCAGTTTTCGCATGGTCATTCTTATCCAATATCGGCGCAATATGCTTTTATGCTTTTAAGTGAATCATCGTCAGGGGTGACGCTGTGAGATGTACTTGTCACGCAGTGTATTGAAGGTCGTTTCCCTTTAATCATTAGCCAAGGTCGTCAACACGGAAATAATACGTTGGCTTATTGCATTTTTGTAATATCTTCCGTAAAAGGTTGTGAGCCTCATGACGACGTAGGCAGGTATTGCACTCCTAGTCGAGAACGCACTTGCCATGATAGCCTTTATAAGTAAGAATTTACTCATGCTGTTACCGCCCCGAGGGACAGCGCAGTAGAGGAAGACCGAGACTCAGGTGGCGCACGCAAGTGGAAGGGGCCCTCAGCCAACTTAGCGTGCGAAACTGGGGGCAACTTGCACAAGATCGAGCTAGCTGGAGACGTTTGTTGATTGAGGCCCAGGTCCACCCCGGACTGTAGCGCCACCTAAAGTAAAGTAAGTAAGTTACCGCGGGTCACCATCGAGAGGGAACGCAACCACTGCGCTACGAACTCGATTGTTGCAGGAATTTCTGTGTCAATCGCCGCACGGATACCCATACTTGCCAGATAGTAGAATCCGCCGAACTTTTTCCAGCAAATCTAGCATAATGACATGTAAGGAATATAGGAACATGTAAGACGGAATTATTCTATCTGTACTTTAAATGTATAGTGCAGTTTGAAAAATTTCCACTTCCGATAAACGTTTCTGGTTAAACTTCTAACATTTAACCGCAGAAATTTTCTGAATAAAAAACTTTTTCAACAGTCGTGCCTTGTTTACTTTTGCCAGCACATTACATACTATATGTATGCGCAGCACATCTACTTGACTCATTGCCAACGCACGACATCCATAATGTACCTCAAAAAGTGCATAACCTAATAGCCTTTTATTATAAAAAAAATTACAAAACCCGAATGAATCGTTGTTTTCGAATATATGAAAAAAAAACAGAAATTGAAAAATTATAAAAGAATTTCCCACTAACTGGCATTTCCTAGTGTCACAACATCCATTGACGTAATCCCTATCCACTCCACACCGCGACGAATACGGCAACAGCTCCAAGATCTATCCCAGTCAATTTGCTCGTGCGCCAATAATGCATCATTATCATGATCATGATCATGAGCGAATCCATTAGTCACAATGGCATACAAATTTCCGATCGATTTCATTAAAGTAGCAACGGCAACCATGACAACCACGACAACGATCAAAACCACCGAACCGTCTAAGTTCACTGTCAAGGCAGTAGACAACTAGAGACTAGGCCAGTAGCTACAGCAGCTGGTTAGGTGCATGTGCGACATGCCGCCTATCGCATATCGCTCGTAGATCCGGTACATGCTACCTATAGCCTCATATTTGTATTAGCCATGTGGAACTTATGACTGTAGTGTAAGCTCTAAGCACATGCGATTGTATTACAACTACACGGCGTGGCGCGAAAGCGTCTCTTGTTACAAATTTGTGGCTTATAACGTAACAGAGATAATAATAATAATAATAATAATAGGGGAGCTACAGGTGACTTGCGGTGCACTACAGGCCCGACTACGAGTTGTGTTCACTAACCGCAAAGACAGTACTGGGTTCCAAAGATTGTCACATAATTTCCAGCTAGTTCCGAAGATGTGCAAGACCAGCAGTCACTTCATTTAGGTTTTGTAATAGTTTTTTTTAGATTAGTTTCGTACACAGAGAGAGTGGGTGTTGTTCCTTAGATTTTTGTGCTATTTTTTTCGTGTGTTGCCTCAATTTTGTTTTATTTGTTGCTGAAGTGGTATGTCAGTGTAGTACGTATTGTATCTATCTGTAGCCACACATAAACAAAAGTAGTATGAGTGATAAAAATAAAAATAATTTTGTCAATTCAATTAGATTCATGAAGCGATACAATTCATTAGCGTTTGCAGGTATTTCAAAAATTTAATTGAAATCTATCTTTGAATGCATATCGGGGGTGGGATTGGATTGTGTGTAATGTGTTTTTTTTTTTTTCAATTGCACCTCCTAGTTGGCGGTATCGTAATAAATAAATTGGTGAGGTATATAGTCGATTTTTTTTTAAATGTTTTTTGCTGCAATTTGCCTAATGTGTAAGTGTCACTTTTGTTTACCTGGCTGTAAGCAATTACATGGCCTAGGACCTATATCGCTTTGTACTTTTCGTAAGTCTATCTTCTGAATTAGCGTTTTATATGCTCATGGAACATTCATTCATCTGCACACTGGTACTGTGTAGAGGACAACTCAAAATTTACTTCACACGATTTTCCTACAACTTCGATCCGTCTATACAAGAAAATGTATATCTTAGAAAAAACTTTAAGTTTCACAGCTTAAACTTATTCGTAATTTAGACGGAAACCACAAACCGCAACTGGATTATATAAGATAACTGGTTGGAAGTTTAACCACATAAATCAGTATCAGTTGAAAGAAGCTCTTAGGTTTCACATTTGTTGGTTCACATATTTCTAAATCAAACGAAGCACTTTATGATTGTTCACAAGCCCACTTGTCCAAAAACGAGCCTAGCCGCAAGACACGATTTCTGATGACTTGAAGCTGCAATCCGAGAATTCCCATTGAAGTCATGGTCCCGTAGCTTTAGTTCCTGCACTATTTGGACTTTTACGGATAAGAGATCTGAAATTGCTTCGCGAAATGACCCGCGCATTTGACGCATAAATCCAAAACTATTGCGATAAACGTCGTATTGAGAATTTAGCATCTTTTGGCACACTCTCATCGACATCGGCTACAGTTCACGTGTGGTGCACCATATGTGGTACAACATTTGTACACAAATTAAAAAAGAACGAGCTCAGTTAGTCGATATGAGGACCAAATGATAGTACACGTAATCTGTGTGAAGGGTCCTTATATTCTGAGTATTGAACGTTTAAGCTTAGATAATTACCTTTTTAAGGTTAAGTAGCAAATGTTAATATCACGGACGACCAAAACCGAAAAAGCATTATATATGGCTATATATGGCTATATATGTCTATATGAGATGGCTAGGGAAATTCTTGGGAGACGTTGCTGCCATTCTCAATAAAGAAAGACCAGTGATGACATTTTAAATAGCCCTTTGGAGACACCGCATTTGATGTGCTTGGTTTCTGTCGACCCCCACAACGAAATTCTTGATTACGGAAAGCGAATAAATCAAGACAACAAAAACAATTGTAGGATTAGATGAAGCTTTTACCGTAACCATTTTACAATATTTAGGCATAACTCTTTCAAGTATTATCTTCCACTTTATTGCCAAATGAGTGCAAACAAGAGACCACTTTCAAATTATTTGTCTGTGTATAAAAAAGTCAGATTAATCCTTGGCATTCCAAGTCAGCAACAGCATATGTATTTATGCAGGAATAATGCGTGTATAAGTAAGGGATTTTACACAACTAAACGACGAGTACACGGAAAGACTGAGAGCTAATTCATTTATTCATTATTACCATCTAAAGCTGCAACTAAGATAAAGTTGCTACATTCAAAGCCTTCGAAATGATCGTAGAATGGAATAAATTCGTACATGTGCCACATTATTTTCTATACGTTTTGTTATTACTGCCACCAAGGTAATCAAAAGTCGAATTTACTGAAAATTTAAATCCCATGAAGATGAGACCTATCGTGTCGATGCTACGGCTCAGAATATTTCTTGAAAAACTAACAAATGCAACGTGCAAAGTAGACCATGAATACATCGAATTCCGAATGGGATAAGAGGTCTCGGCCTTGAAAAGAAGAAATCTGCATGTGTCAGTGGTCCTCCTACTGACCACCGAATAAAACAAACGTCAGAGCAAGCTGACAAAACCAAAACTATCGTTCTCCTATCCGGTCCTATCACCGAAGCTGTAAGTGACGTGAGTAACACAACACACCGCAGGCCATCAAACAGGTTGCTGCTTCCTTTGATGGTTTTTAGTCGTCTGGCACCCATCGCACATATTCAGTTAAGCTACAAAAAGGTATAGACCAGTTGCTGGCAACCTTGAGATAAATTCTTACTATTAGCCAGTGCCAGACTAATGCATACCAAAATCCATATGATCAGCAGGAGAAGCCTTAAAACAGAAAATTAGAAAGGATGACTACTCGCTCATCAAGAGTAGTCGCTGACATTAAGGCATTTGTAACACGGCCGACTACAAACTAATTATTATTTTTTTAGGTAAAAGCAATGCTGGTAATTAGCACCCTGATTGCGGATGCTGACTGCATATGTCATTTCTCAATTGCCATGGTGCATCCTGGACGACAATATGCTCATACAGATACTGTAGCTGTACTGTCTGTCTGCCACGAATAAAGCGCAGTTCGAGGCGTAATCGATGAATGGCACACTAGATACGAGCTTCCAGGCATTCGGATAAAAATGTATGTTGTTGGCCTTACGAAAAGGGGAAAGCTCACAACTGAGTGCCTAAAGTTATGGTGAACTATCTCATGACTTCTAAAGTGATCCAGGAATGCAAAGTTGAGCTTCTGAGTCTTGTTTGAGTTCCAATGCAATCACTGGAACTGAAATCGTCTGTGGACTCTTAGTCAAGGTTTAGAGGAAAGTATAATTTTTACTAGCGTGGTGACTTAGCACTATGCTTTTGATGAGCACTTTAGTGTAAAAGCCATAAGTGGCAGATCATCTAGCGTGCTGTGTGCTGTGAGAATAATGACGACACCGTTGAGCACTATCTGCTTGTGTATCCAACATACGCTACGCGTTCATCAGGCTGCAGGAACCCGGCCCTAATCTGGTAGATTCTTAAACTTGTAATTGTATTTAATTGCCCGTTTGCTCGATTGAGATAATATTCAGAGATCTCAGCCAATTTATTGTGAACAATTGAAAGGGAGAAGCGCACAATCACTCCAGGCCCAGGTATAAATAGGCTTGAGGCCCACACTTACCTTAGTTTGTAGCTCAGGTCTACCACAGTAGCCCTGGTCTGAACCAAAGTAATGCATCAAATCCTAAATGTCCTGTCGTGAAACATACCCATACATTTCAGTGCAATTTATTTATTCTCGTATTAAATCTATTTTTAATTTTAATATTTCATATAAGCACCTACGAGTATAAAAACATTTTCAGTGACGTTGTTTGAAAAGTTGCTGCTGTGTTTGCCGTCATTCAAAGATGTTTCGAAATTTTAATGGTAAAGCACTTTCGACTTAATTATTTTTTAATTGGTACTAGCAATTAAAGTTTAGTATTCTAAAATACATTAAATCGGATTTACTATAAAGTTAAATCTTTAAGCAATTAGCTTATATATAGTAGATTAGCGCAACACCCCGGTGTTTTAATACAAAATTTGTTATAGAATGCGAAAACAACTGTGACTTTGAACATTAGGTAACAACAAAGTACGTGTGAACTATCTTTGCGGAAGATATCATTACACATTTTCTGTAATTAAAATATTCTTTATTACTTCTAGTTTAAAAGCCTCTACTACAGTGGAATGTTAAATAGCAGTATACCTCTTAAAATCCAAGCACGTACCAACCAAAAGGTTTTTATTACAACTTGAGTACTTCTGATATGCTCGAGTAATTATATTTGTCAAGTTGATGAATTGGGGGAACACCTCAATAAGGAAATAAAAACCATTATTCAATTTATGAGTGTCTACGAATTGTTTACAATCACATTTATCGACTGTAGTTCAGTCGATCGAACCATGATTTGCCTCACCAATTTCTTTAGATCGAATGTGTTGTAAAAAACAAAGAAAGAAAATTAGTGTTTTGGACTAATGTTATTTGTTATTTTTGTTTAAACGTAATGTTTGCTTAATTGTTTACACATGAACAATAGCAAAGTTTCAGCTGAAGTGTCCCTAGAATTTGGAAACTTATGACTTATCGTTTATAATGTTGCTTTTCGTGTTATGGTTTCTATAGAGCTGAGAAGATTACAGAAAGACGTAGTTCGAATCACTTAATATCACCTTGAGTTGAATCTACGTCTCGGTAAGAGGAGGCATAAACATGAACGCAACTAGCACGAGAATGTGCCTTTTTGCTACCACTACTCGTGTATGATATGTATGTGATGTATTGTTGAGAGACAGTCGGTGCCTAGATCCAGTCTATGGAGTTAAGGAATCGGACTAGATATACGCAGTTTCCTTCTCATTTCATTGCTGCAACTGGTTGGTTGTATGGGATACCTAGTTTAGCCGGTCACCACTTGGTCAATGCTTCAAGATTATTGCCCTGATTCTGGTGATATCTCGACCAGCTCTGTTGTTCTATACCTATCGTAAGTCGGTCATATCATTCTTGATATCCAGGAAGTATAAGTTGATTTGTCCTTAAACAGCTTCTAGCGTAATGTGGGCTCTTGACGCGAGTGAACCGTATAAAGCTGAGCCCTGCCTGGCCAGTTTATCTGCACGCTCGTTTCCTTTTATATTACTGTACTGTGAGTGTGAGTGAGTGTGACCCTAAAGCGTTCACCCAGTCAGTTAAGCTCTTTCCGGTACTCCTGCACCACTTTGAAGTATATGGTAGCAGAGTCGAAAGCTTTGATAGCGGCTTGGTTATCTTGGATGATAGCTATGTCTTGTTTGTCTTGTTTGTGTGTTGTGTCACGTCCGAGTTTCATGCAATCTTTTCTTCGTCTTTCTTTCACTGAGCTCTGATGGAAAGTTCCACGTCGATGTCGGTGTAAAACGAGAAACATGCCGTTTGGCAACAATTCCAGTCTAGCACCTAGATTCCTTGAGTTTTACTGCGCTGCATAGATGCAGGAGTACAGTGTGGGCATCTTTTGGGGCCGACCTCATTGCGCCCGTGTTGCCTATACTTGCTGATTCAGTCAGGCCTTTAAAGTTCCGTGAGGTTGTAACCTCTGCTCAACGGTGAGAAAAATTGACCATTTGTAAAAGCTAAGTGTACGACATGTCGTTCTACTTGCTCTACATCATAGCCTAGCCTAACCAAACAACATTCAATTAACGTTGATTGAATTACTCAATTTCAGTGAACAAATTTTCATCTTTACAAAAGGCGTTAGCGCTGGGGTCTTTCCTGTGGCCTTTTGTAAACACAAACTCTATCCTTGAGTGAAGCTATAGACTGTAACGCTTTAAAAATCAAGGTTTCAGTTTTTCTCTAAACAAATGCTTAGTTTAGCCTGAATTCGCTGCCCGGATATTGAATTATGAGTATATATAGACAGTTAAGCAGTGGTCAAATTTCGAATTCCCAAGACCATAAATCCGAGAGTGTGTAGAGACTGCCGCGTATACCTCAACGAGATGGTTAAGCAAGATCACATTCTGTTGGATTCTGGGGCACTCGGTAGGCAATCTGCTACGTCAAACAAATAATTAAGTTGGCTGTTTTATGAATTGGCGACCGCTATATTCTAGGCTGGGCAATGCAACCAAAACTATCTTATTTTCCAGTCTCCGCGTTCAAATTACCAACATTTTGAAGCCATTCTAAGGGCATTGCTCATATTTTGTCGAGAAGCTTGCAGAAATATTTCTTGAGAGCATCGACTATTTCTTCTGTTGATGCGAATTGTTACAAACAATGCGCCCGCTTGCACGCCCAAAGCATTTTCATCAAGATGGTGTTTGCTAGCCTCGTAAAAGTAGAGTTTTAGCTGATCCCACTGATGGTCATGGCCGAGTTTAAGGATCAGGCCCTTTCTGGACCCCCTTTGGCAAAAGGGTTCGGGCTATCACTCAACATAATAACTCAGGAATTCAGATTCGATATAGTATAAGAGTATATATGCGGGCTACGAAGTAACAACCACTTTCTGTATGTCACCATTTGGGCCAGCTATTTTTGCACTTGGTGAAATACAGATAGATCCCGACTCCACATCTCGGCTCACACGGATCAAAAACTAGCTTTCAAGCTATATTCCAATCAGGAATTTAGCTTTATGCAAATTATTTACTTACTAAAGCTTCAAACTGCATAGTTTCTAACTAGTTTATGCCACTTTCTGGCCCGAAACGAAAAATTTCATCCCTGTATCCTCATGCTTAAATTTAAAGCGAGTTCAATATGCACAATTCCAAGTAGCTTTCACAATCTGGAGAGACACCATCCAAAGGATGATGTTCCGTGATATCCACCAACACCTTGGACTTCTCACCTTAGGTAGACGATGTCGGTATGTTTTACCTCAGCCAATTTCGCGACACTGATAACTTAGTTAGAAAGATAACTGCAAAAGGAACCGCATTAAGAAAAGCCAATTGAACCGGACTCGCCAGTTTCTTAACCATTTTCAACTGAACTGTCTGTCTCGATAATGACGTTCGGCATCGACTGAAATGATTATATACTCTATTTTCTTTGGAAGAAGATTCTTCATCCTCATGCATGGATAGAACCAAACTAAAATCAAAGGCGTGATCACAACCAATCCAAAAGCTCAAAAATAAGGCGAAAAATGCTAAAATCATGTCATATCCAAAATTCGAAGGCTCATTTATAATGACATTCCAGCTGCCAACTCTTTGGACAAGGCCAATAGTAGGTTAACCGGAAATTATAACCAAAGTCTACATAATCTGAAGATATTTCAGAAAAATTTGACAAGTTTGTCAACAGACTTTGCAAGCTTCATCTCAGAGATTCCTTAATCCGACCTAATGCGGTAAATACCTCCAACAAACATAAAGTTGGATAAACATAGTTATCTTTAATCGAGAAGCATGAGACTTCCAAGACTCAACATGAACTCTTAAAAGAGACAAGTAGTATGCCGATGGATCTAAAACGGATACCGAAATAGGTGCAGGTATCCAGGATCAAGTTTCAGAAGTCCCAGCGTTTTTCTAGTCAAATTTCATGCAATCTAAGAATGTGCCGGTACAGAAATGAAAGGCGACCTCATTCATATATTCATGGAGCATTGGAGCAGCATTGAATGTTTCCAACTCAAGCTTGTTTGATTACAAATCTGTGCTACATCGCTTTGCTTCCGTCGGAATTTATCTAACAGAAACAAAGCGAAGTTCTAGTGGGTACAAGAGTATTAAAGAAAATGAAAAATGCGACGAATTTGCCAGAAAAGGTTTAGTTGATCCGTTCAATGGTCCAGAGGTTGAACAAATTGAAAACCAACGTACATCGGTATATTTTAATATTTTCTATTGAATTTTCTGTAGCCAGTTCTACGTGTTAATAATTGAAGGTTACACCAAGTCCCTTAAGCTTGCTCCTACTATCTCTATTTCGACCCCTAAGTACTCAGTTCGAAATACGTGAAAGTGACTCAGATATGGTTTCTGAAGTGCTTCCTCTTGTGCCCATTATTAAGTCAGGTTCAGTGATTTCTGACAGGACATTGTTGTGTTTTTTTTTCTTTCGTTTTTTATGCTGAACACTCGCGTTTATAAAATTGGCATCTCAAGTTCTGTGTGTACGAGCCAAATAGTAAAATCAGTACACGGCTTGGCATCGGCATGACGACACAGCTCGGTGTGTAATCTATTTCCACAGCTTCAAAGTTGTCTGAAAACCTGAATACCTGAACATTGGCAAGTTAATGCTTAAGATATGTTATATTACCCAGGAGCTAACAATTTAATATGAAATCAAACGTAAACTTATTCTGTTTCAGTTCATGAATCAAGTTCCAAATTTGAAATGCCTTAGGTTGTAATTAAAAATCTGTCTCTGTCCATCTAAAAAAGGAGAACATATCGATATAAAGGAGATCCACATATATTGTTTTGAAGAAGACATGATGCATGGGATCACAAAGCAACCTACGTCAATTGTTTCAAAAAAAATTTGTCATACAGATCAATAGTAACGTCATGCTCCCATCAAGCTGACTGTGAATTTAAATTGGAAAATCTACATATTCTCTTGTGACGATTGGGTACGCACATATCCAATACTCCCCACTTAGCAATATTTACATACTCAATTACACATTGAGCACAACCCGCAGCTAGCTATTGTTCGAAGTGGGATTTTTGAATTTCAAAAGCGCATTGTTTTTTTTTCTTCTAGCTATTGGGTGTCATTTAAATTCGTTGTTACTCGTTTTGCTCATTACCTTCCTCGATTACGTTTCTAATGCCCGATAATTGCGACACTTAGGTTCAACTGTCCCTATTCTATGTTCACCCCTTTAACTGAGAATCGGTGCTGTATATGATGGATGGATGAAATGATAGTTATCGTCGATCATTTTAAATACAGTCCAAATGTCAAATTTTTTCGCAAAACAAGTACTTACGACTTATTTGATAGCTGCTTGGATAATGATCTTGGTTAAATCTTTTGCCGATAGTGGAAAGTTGATAATATCTGATTGAAAGTTGTTGATGGGCGGTATAACCTTGACCAATTAATGTCACATATTGCTTGGTATTTTGGGGTGATAAATATTTTAATAAAAAGCCGCCTAATCTACTTATTTATTTATTTTAAAAGTAACTTGTTGGAGCACGATGATATGTAGATGTGGCCGCTTTATTTTGTTTGATATTACGTTATACACTTTGAAATTGTACTCGTATGTTGCGGGTCTATCCTTTAAAAAAGTTCGTGGTTCGTCGGAACACTGGAGCAAATGTCTCTTTTGTTTAGCGAGTTGAACCTTTCAAGAGTTGGCATCATGCTCAGTCATGTCATTCAGTCGGATTGGAGTTGATTTTAAAAGCAACACACCGTCGATATTGATTGAAAATGTAGTTAAATATTTTTTCTGTTCATTAACAGTTTTCTCGAGAGTAATGTAATAAAGGATGATTCATTTAGATGTACTCTTTCTTGTGGGGATTTCATGAAAAATAGCGTTTGCTTCTTGTTGCACTGATATGGTATTTTTGTTTAGTATTGTTTGCCATTTCATCATTGAAAGACCGAGCAGGGTATAGCATGTACAAATTATTCAACTGTATTACGAAAATCAGCTTTGAACGAAGAATGGTTTTCATACGCTTATAGCGAATTATAGTCCATATAATCGGTCAACTGAACGTACAATTTGCTATAGCTGTGGTAGCTATCGTTGAACCCTTGAAAGCTGGAAGAAGATCCACTGTTTTCGATCAATATTTTGTTCAGCGATGAAGCCCATTTCTGGCTTCATGACTACGTCAATAAGTTAAACAGCTGCCATTACAGTAAGAAAGTCATTTTGTTCAGAGATTTGGCACTTTCGTCGATTTGTGTTTTGTTTTTGTCCGCACTGGTGGGTAAAGCCTAGAGCCCTTCGATAATACCTGCCATCTCAGCCCACTACAGGGAATCTATCATGAAAAGAGCAGCAGAAGTCATGGAGTTGCAAGTTGTAGGTACTGCATACTTCATTAAGGCATAAATTCAGAACCCGTGCCTTGTACGCAGTCGAAAATACCACGGGCGGTTTGTCGCTATTGCACTTACCTCCGCTGGGATCCTACTCAAGGCTACGCCCATCAATGACGTAGTCTAATAATGAACGAGGTCAGAGCAATATTGGTCTTTTCGCAAAACGTTTTCTAATTGACGTCACCGAAGGTTCCTACGATTTGACCAGTTATAGGCTGGTGGCTTTGGCTCAAACCTAAAGTCGCAAGATGGTTTTTTTTTTAGTTGTGCCCTTAGCACAGACCCCGTTTGCTGTTTCATTTATTATTGCAAGCACTGCCCAGGCGTATGTGTGAGTTCACATGTATAAACCAGAGATATGTGTGCTTACCTCCATTTAAAGTCTAATTTTGACGTTCTTGGAGCTTCCTCCGGAATCTCACCTGGGTCCTACTTAGAGCCCCAGAATTTTTGACTGTTAAGTCGCATTTTTGTTGCGATAAGCCAATGAAAAGAATAAAGCCATTAAGTATTAAATAAATGACTACGCGTCTTTCAAGTAGTTAAAGGAGCCACTAAGAAACTTATAGAAATGCCGAAAAAACTGGCCGTGGATGGTCATATATCTAGACCAGAAGGTAACTTGATTGCGAAGTAAGCCATGAAAAAGACATTTCACAGAGTAGTTGGACACGAATGATGAATTAGAGATAGATGAAGGTCATACGAGATCGAAACGAAAGATGTATCACTACAATATTTCCCTCTCCTGAATTATCAATAATGTGATATTTTGGTAAAGCTTTGTATAGTGTGCCACAACGACTAAGCTGGGGAATTCCTCAGACTAAACTTTATAATGAATCTTTTTTTTTTTTTTCTCTAGTCTACTTCTGCAAAGCACTCGAATATTCTCAAAAAATCCAACTTTATGATTACCAAATGCTTTTGTTGAACAACTTTATTATAAAGCTATGATATAGCCCAATAAAACACTTTAACTTCCAAAAACGATTTATTGGCGTGCACATATCATATTTTTGACTAACCGATCAAATAACTATTAAACTATATTAGTGTACAATTTTGTCAACATACACATAAAACAATCGTTAACCTGGAAAAAAATAGAAAAAAAAAATCTATAGTGCTTAGCTACAACCAAATGTCTGAAATTGTGTTTACCCAGACAATGTGGTATTCGTATATAGATTGTGAGATATCTGGGAATTATGGTACCACTTACTACCAACCTTATTTCTTATATAGGCCCAATATCACATCACGAGCAGTTGTAAACCTTATCAAATACATAACTAAAATACTTTTACTGTGAGTGGGTGGGAAAACATCATGGCAAGGCAATCAAAAGACCTTTATTCTGAACAGATGCCATCAACTAAAATTCGAATAAATATTTTAAGTATTAGAAGGCTATTGCGGTAAGGAACTTAATACAATCGCCATTAAAATCTTAATGATAATACGCATTTAGAATAAAAATAAATAAAATATCAAGATTCAACAAGTGCAAGTATTGGGGTTTCCCATGATTTTCGATATTTGTGAAATAACAGTGTTCAAACTCATTTGGTGGTATCTTTTGTTTTGGATCTTTCAAATCAGGAAAATGTCAATCTTTTCCGTGGCACAATCCAATTAGTGTTGGAATTTGAAAACCGTGAATGACGTTAAAGATGTAGATTACCCGATTTGCAACATTTTTTTTAGATATCAAGGACTTTAAGCCCGACTGACAGTTCCCGTCGACTTGACTGGCATTTAAAGAAATTCACATATATTTCAAGTATATAATACACATGAATGTGTGGAATCAATATCAAGATCAATATGGTCCACATCTTAAAACGTTTCGTAAACACCTTTTGATGACAGCTTTCAGCTGCGTGTTTTTTTGATGATACAATCAACATAACAGCACTAATTCTATGGGAGCCAAAGATTGGTCATTATGTTAACTACATTGCTTCTTCATATTTTGAACAACTGTTTCTGAGTGTGTCTTAAGACATTGTTTTATTACCTTTGTCAAAGCAAGAAGCATTAGATCTCCTTTTTCAGAGAGCCTAATAGCGAATTATGTATCAAAGTGATATGTTCTTTGTGATGATGGATCCGTGATCCATTCAGCTCCATTTGAGGGTTTTTCCGGGCGTTTGCTAAAGCAGTGACAACCCGTCAGCCTTTTAATCATTCATCTTTAAGCCATATACGGATTTAAACTCATTCCTCACAACTAATGAAGAAGCGGCAATGCAGAAAAGTCACATGCTGTGTTCTCCGTGCTTCCACGCGCTGTGAGCAACTGATTGTTTCAATATGTCGTGCAAGATGGTCCGCAATTCTTGGCGCATTGAAAAATCGCGGAACCTATCAATGGTATTCATATGTATGAGTATTCAGGCGCAGTCGTCAGATCCCTCCATATCGGATCAGAATCCGTTCTTGATGTCGAGGAAGTTGATTTAAACCGGTGACACATGGTTAAATGTGTAAGTGTTTGCATAAATTGATAGTTGACATACAAATAGGTCATGTGCTTAAACATAGTGCCAACCAATGATTGGCATTGCAGAAATCAAGAAAGTGCAAAGTTCGCTGTCGAACGTTCGTTCGTTCATACGTTGTCAAAAGGGAACGTCGGAACGTAACTCTATATAATTTTGACGCGTTGCGCTTTTCTCCAGAATCTGAATGTAAGAATATTATTTCCGTATGTTTGGCAGGAAATCGTACCTATGAGTGATTTTCAAACTTCGAAGGAAAGCAGGTCGTCGTTTTCAATAAAGTCAATCTACTACTGATACGCTCCTGCAAATTACTTCGCTCAGTCCAACCTGTATAGCATGAATTTTCTATCGAGTTATAGGAATCTTTTATTTTGTGGACCTTCGTTTCTTGATTCGAAAACCGCTTTCATATATTATGTATGTATTTGAAACCAATCTTAGTCTGGGAACAATAGCAGCTTGAAGTCGAAAATATGGTGTCACTTCTTATGTATGTATGTTATGAGCGGAAATAGCACTTAGTGACGTTTACTTGTTCTGTAATTCAATGATGAGAGGCCCGGAAAAAACGATAAACGCAAAAAAAAATTTAAAAGTATTTATTTCATGTCTCTTAATCTGTAAAAATTAACAAAATTAATCTCTGTTTTTTAACAATTTTTTTATTTGTAAGGAACACCTTCCATCATTGTTTTTATGGTCCCATCTGTCACCACCGACCCGTTGTTGAGCTCATACCAATCCATCGCTCTCTTTTCATAGTGACATGACGCAAGATCAGGCTTAAATGAGGGGAGTTCTCGATGATTGTTGTAAAAAGGTCTTAAGCGCTTCTGCAGGAACTCATGTACATAAATTTCGCCATTTATTTAGCCAGTCGTGTTGAAAGTTTGGCTTCTGAGCCCGCAAGAATTGCTTGTCAAACAAGGAATTTTTTTCGAAATTTTGCTTTAGGTTGGATTCAAAACTTTGCTTCAACATTTCCTCTACCTTTGGCGGTATAGAATGCCTGCCCCGGAAGCTTGTTGAAAACAGCAAAAACATACGATTCATCGTCCATTATAATGCAGGAACATTTTTTGAGTTCATAAAACCGGCTTTTCGACCAGACCCCTCTTTTCTTTTAACTGACAGGTTTTCTTTATAATTCTTAATAGCAGTAGCAACTGTTTTCCTATTAATTTTAAGTTTCTTTGCGATTTTTATACAATACTTCCACCCTGGGTGTGGTAAGTGACACTTAATAATATTTTTTCTTACATCCCATTCAGATTCCATGTTGATTATGTTTACTTCCAAATAGAAATGACATAAAATTTAAATATAGAAGAAGCATTCCCAGCATTTAAAACAATAAGATTTAAAGTGATTTTTTGTAATTTTTGGAAGTAAATTCAAAATGGCGATGGCGATGGCGATGGTGCGATAGTTAGCTCATTGGACTATCACGCAGACAGTCTAGGTTCGATTTCTGGCTGGGTCACCAACAATTTTTCAAATCGCTGTCAACTTTTCGGCAGGCAATGGCGACCTTCCGAAAATGCTTCTAAGGAGTGCCGTTCGGACTCGGCGATAAACCGTAGGCCCCGCTCAGATGTGACAAAAATGACAACATGAGCAACACAAATGAGTGTCAAGAAGCTAGGAAATGAAAGTGGGTACATTTCTTCTATGGCACTCCTTACATTTGCATTTTCGAACCTAAGCCCGGAGAAGTTTAATAATACTGCCAACTTTTCGCATACATTTATAAGATTCGACATAAGCTTCACTAATCGGTAGTTGTTGCAATTTCTCTTTTCGGCTTTGCCTTTACACAATGTACCAAGGAAGATATTCACCCAATGGTAAGCCATTCGATTGCCTCTCGCCATCTCATATGGTATAACAATATCGCGATCTTTCAAATCCAGGATTTCTAAGTATCACCCATACTTCTTGGGGCATATAGTACTCGTACTTGAAGATCGGTCCTAACACAAGTTTTTTTTTTTTTAAAAAAAATTAAAATGAACAGGAATAAACTACTTTCGGCATTTCGAGGCTTTATTAGAAAGAGATACAATTCGCATTATTTAAGAAATACGATTGCATTCACGGCAGGCTTCTTAGTAGCCAATTTTCCAAGACCTGTTTGGCTCTATCTCACGAATGGCTCAAATGATATTCGCTTTGAAGCCTTAAATCATTGCCGAATTGTTTGCATGATATTTATCTCAAATAGCACAAAAACAAAAATCCAACTGGGTCAAATCCCAGATCAGATTCGGCCTGTCAATTGACATCGCCAAGACGGCTTATAAGACTATTACAGAACTTGGCACGCAAAAGATCGATTGTTTGATGGACTGTGTGGCATAGCTTTCGGTCCAGCTGAAACCAAAGATCGACCAAGTTCATGTTTTTTTTAATTTTGGCTCACGAATTCGGTGATCGGGGTTTTATAGCTCTCACCGTTGAGCGAAAAGGCGTTTCCAGTAGCAACTTCGAAATCCGCAACAAACTCGACAATCACCTGCGGGTTTTCTGATCCCCAGATGCGGCAATTTTGTTTGTTAACATAGCCTTCAGCAATAAAATGCAGCTCTTAAACAAAAAATAAAAATTCTGACCAAATTTCTACCTGTAACGCCCAAACTGAGAAGCAATAACTAGGCGCATGGTCAATTGCCGAACCAATTGGACTTTATAAGGGAAGAAGCCAAGATCTTTATGTAATATTCTCATTAGGCTGGTGCATGAAATGGTGGGTTGTTGAGATCGTTCGTGAGTCGAAACACCTTAGGCTACATAACAATCAAGTCAGTCATTCAAACTTGCGTACACACAACAGGCTCCATTTCGCCTAAAATTTTCTTTCAATAAACGAACTGTTTGGGCAACGAAGCACTTTTGAAATAAGTTTGCAGTAATTACCAACGTTGCTCAAGCGTAAAACGATTCATTTCGTAATTTCGTCGTCTGACTGACAGGCAACATACCAAGCTGGAAAGAGCTGGTTTTCCCTTGGTTTCTTTACTAAGAATACTGTAAAAATAAGTCAGTGGTTCTTCTAAGATCACTTTAGAATCTAAAACTCGACGTGTTTGGTTATTTGAGCATTAAAGTACTATAGTTTTATATTTGATTGTCAATTTAATGGCAATTCTCCAGTCGAAGATTTTTGAAATGCTTATAATCTTTCCTATAAGCTCTCAATCTGATTGCAACTCCGCCTTTTTTTCTGAGTTCGTTTCGCTTCCTTTGCAAGTTGAAGTATCAACTCGGTTTCTGACAATTGGCCACTTACAAAATTTCTCGAACCTATATACGAGTAGTTTAAATCTTTTACTTGGCATTGTGTTTTGACTTGAGGTATGTGAACTCTAAAAGGAATATATCTTTTCCCCCGGAAAGAAAAAGAAATGTTGAGCGTGATAGTGTGTTCGTATACGTTCCCTTTGACGATGCCCTATTTTCAAACTATTGCCATTTTTTCCATGTGCAAATAGTATTCAGTAATGTATGAAAGTACATCGGCCTTTTTTTTACACCAAGGTCATCTTTAAAACGTATCTTAATATTGACTTTATTTACAATCATCAAGTGAACTCATAAATCGAGAAACAAATCACCACAAATTGATGTTTTTTTTCCAGTGTATGTTATTATTTAAATCTAAGTAAGAGGCTTCAACAAAACCGTTCAAAATTAGATATTTCCGCCAAAAACCACCTTGCCGGTATTTGAATTGTATCGAAATCATCTCCCAGTCAAGCAACTTTTGTATCTCAATCACAACTTTTAATTAACAAAACTGAATCAAAAGAAAAAGCAAAGCCAACGATAAAAACACAATTTACACATAAAACCAGTTGTGCAACTACCAGCAGAAATGGCGCCTAATTCTGAAACTTCAAAAATGTTTGTTTAATTGAACGCCAATCTGTCATCATTCGAAGCACGAACCCACCTCCTAACCTTGAAAGACCTCCTCTATTCGCAAGTTTATCACATTCAAGATCTTTAGTCACAGCGTATTTGGCGTGCATTGTTTGTTTCAAATTCTTCAAACTTTGTTTATCCGGGACCTGATGTTTGCCGCATTAGCACTTGCCAAAAATAATCACCCGAATCGTGCCAAGATACAGGCAGTTAAATAAAAATTAGAAAACATTCTAAAAGTTACCACCAAGGTAAACAAAAATATCTGATCATGCGTCCGAAATAGACCATACAAATCAGCTAATGGGATAAGTTCTTTAATTCACACTCTAATTCCTTGGAACTTCTCTGAATGTGTGACTTTGGACAAATATTGATTTTGGGGAATGTTAAAAGAGACTTGGAATGGATTTTAGTCACGGGTGACATAAGACCGTATCTGTTGGTTTGGATAACTGCCGTATGAGTTGGCTGAAGTTGGCTCATTTGTCAATTACAATCAAAACCTTTGAGTGTTTCGATGCAATGTCCATTGGGGTCAACCAAAGTAGTGGTCATTGATCCGATTGATACGCTACCATTAAACTTACACTTTCAGTGACCTGAATGGAGACGAAATTAGCTGCCGGTTGGGGGGAAGAAAAATTATTTTTGCAACATTTTTTTATGGAACGACTGTGGCGGTTTGCGGCAGAATCATTAGTTGGTCAATCACCTGTGAGACGAGAAAGCAAAAGTGACCTCAACGTATTCGGGTGATGGGTTACAGAACTTTCTTAAATAAGAATTAGTGACGATCAGTGGAAGTCGATTGGCTACATTTCTATCTAAAATTCATTTACCCAGTTTTTTCTCTATGAGGTTAGATGCATTTTAGATGGCTTAAAACTGGAAAATCGCCGTAAGTGACCAAAGGTATTATAAATAAAAGTTGTCCCAGGATAGAATTCAGGGTCAGCACAGACGTACATCTTTGTATGTTATTATCTTCAGGGATATGTTCATGTACTGAGATAAACTAACATGAAAATGCTGTGTCTGCAATGGCATGACACGATTTTCCCAATGTACTTAGTCAGGAGTAAGCTTGTACTCCTTTGCTAGTTTTTTTTTTTTTTTTTTTTTTGTTGCGTGTAAAGTACGCCACAATAGTCGTTAACTCTCTTTGGTCAATTCGTAGATTATTAAACCTCTTTGCCCACCTGGTTTTCCTTGTATTGTCACCATTCTTCCCTTCCCGTCAATCTCTGTTGTTTACACCTGTTTGGATGGACTTAACTACACTGGGTACCCATACATACGTTAATCACTTTGATATCAATTCGGAATCTGTGTTGAGGGCACACGTTCCAATTTTAGAATGAATCGATGCCGATCTAAAATCTCTTACAGATCTTAGAGTCTCAGCACTCTGTTCAACTCTATATCGTGTGAAACCAGCAGGTACACTTCGTGAGTTTAAGGTTTAAACCACAGATACCGTGCCTCTCCCACAAGGGGGCCTTCCTCTCCCATAGTATTTTAAGACTTGACTCCTAACTCCATGGTGCTTTATGTCCTGTACTACCGGTGAAATTGCAATTTCACAAGACCTATGACCACCTTGTAACTTGTCAAATCTAAACAACCTTCAGTGCCGTTTAAATCTAAAGATATTATTGATATGTTCAGTATTGCTCTGGCGCCGCTTTTTATAAGACAGGGTCATTAATGGTCGATGGCCTGTAGGTTGGTCCGTTGGATTCAATCCCCGTTTTTTTACATACGGCGTCAGATTTTATCAAATAGGAACCCCCAGATGGAGACAGGCGGATGATCTGGAGACTTTACCAGACGGACAATGTGTTCTATATTGCCCTAAGATGTCGAGACTCTTAGCAATGGTCGAGAACCTTCTCTTGGAAAATGATAAAAAAAATTTATTTTTCTAAAGCCTCAAATGCCTCAAATTAAAAAAAGCAATCCTGTGGTTCTCCACCATTTGAACCCCTAACTTTAGGCTGAAAAGGAATTCTCGGCCCCCTTAAAATCATTCTTATCATCCGGGTCTGAATGAAGGTATATAATGGACCCTAGCAGTCACTCAACAAACAGACGAATGCAACCAAACATTTTTTTTAAGACAGAGTCAGCCATGCTAAGTCGATCATAGAACCTAGAAATCTTCAACTTTCAGTTAAAGTATTTCCTTTCAATTATTATACAAAATTTCGTCACTCCATTATGTTAACCCCAAAACTCATTGCTTAATAGAGACAAATCTGGACAAAGACCCTTGCAAAAAATGTCACGGTTGGTACTCCATTTTATAAGATTCGTACTTTCTTTTTTCACTAGGCGAGCAGAGAAGACTCTGATTTTTCTAGCATCTTCTTTAAAATTGAAGTTCGTTGCAAAACCGTCCATGTAGATACTTCTCTTACTCGTTTTTTTAAATGCAGAAGCTGTTGTCAACATAATTGAGCTACGATTCACAACGAAGATGACGCTTTTCATCAGGTTATCAGTTGAAATTGCTCAATGTGTTTTGTGTGGCATATCAAATGAGAATCTGTGTTGGTCACGGTCATTCTTCTCAATTTCAGTGGCGATTCTACAATAAGTTCGGTCCAAGTTGAAAATAAAACGGCACTTTTAAGGCAACCTTTTTAAAGGTCATTCAAAGTTGGAGTATGGTCTATGGGTATGGATATCTTGACAGCTGCGCTTAAAGATTTAACTTAGTAGATCATGACCATAAGATCTATCTTATACCGTTGGCAATTGATAGTCGTCTATACTCTAAGTCCATATTTTTCTCCTCTTCTGTACGGATTCCTCTGTTGTCCATCACTGGCAGATTGAGGCTTAGACCATGAATCGGTAGAAATTATGGTGTTTCGTTTGATTAAAAAAATAAATGTGCTGCTATCTACTCATGGCCAAAGTCTAGAAAAAAAAAGCCGATGGGCATATTTAATGTAAATCTTTAAGTACAATTCAATTTGGACAATTTCGTCAAAAGCACTTAAGTCAATCTTTGTTTTTAAAATTTTTTTTTTTAAATCATTTTTATCCTGCAAATAATACCTCTACCCTCTACCGGCACTACAATCTGAGTCTAGACTTTTATAAATATTTCTCTATCTTGATTGGAAAAATATCTGATAATTGCTTCGCCTTCGTGGTTCTGTGGTCTATGAGTTTATTTTTTTATTTTTACCAGTAATCTAAAATATAATGAAATAAATTAAAATCAATGATTAATAATTACGAGAATAATTGATATTTAACACAACACTATAAATAGGAATTATTGATGGATTTGAAAAGTAAAATAGGAAAATGTAATCAATGAAGAGCTTAAAATATACTGCATTGTTCACTTAATAATATATTTGGTTATAACATATTATTAAAAGTTATTACTAAAATTTAAATTATCAATAATCAACAGAAATATGTGTTATTGTATTTTCCATGAAAAATCCGCGGGGGATCCCATTTAAGTTTTCTTTAGAATGTCGTACCTTCTGTTTTCATCCATTTTTATGAGCAACATTCACCGGATTTTAATATCTACAATAGTATTCGAATAGGGATTGTGAATTATATTTCATTCTCAAAAAGTTAAAAACTATTTTGTTGGTTGCATTAACCTAGTCTAGACCTTATAAATACGAATCTATCTACTAATCGACAAAGAGGCTATGATAAATTATCATTTCCCCGGGGAAAACATTATAATTATGCGGTGGTAGGATACTCAACCGCCAGGTTCATCAACAGACTAAATATTTTAAAAGTTCTTATACTATTCCCAAGTTTTTGATGAAGTGTGTCCTTTTTATCAGTTTAGGCTACTGCTTACAGTTTTTGGATCTTTATCTCATCTATAACGTGCTGATTTTTGGCTTCCGAACCCTGGAACTTTGTATGCCTCTAGGGTGCTGATGTAGTCCTAAAAGAACTTATCTAGTTGTATCAATTTGCGGAATCTCGGTGGATCATTAACTGATTTATTTCGCAATATTGTTGTTGAATCGAGCGGTTAGTACTCGTACAGTATGAAGCCCCATCTTGCTAGAACCACATATCGCATGGATCAATGTCGTCCGTATTTTCAAATAAATAATCATCAATCATTGTCTGTTGACGTTGGTCATTGGTTCTGTATGTTCACAATGATGAAACGTTGTTGATTTTGCGTCACATACACAAGTACTAGCAATCGTGTCGTCGGAATCTTTCGCACGTTTCTGCCTCTGAAAACCACTCGAAATTTTGTGAATCGTAAGGATACTGGTGGAATGATTAACAGCACAAAATCTGGCCTTCCGCGCACTGTGCGGCCGCCACAAGTTGTCATGATCGTGGAGAATCAAATTTTTGAAATCCGCTGATCAAGCCGAGAATCAAGTCTTGGAATTTGGTATCATCTTGAAACATAATTTGATATAGAAACGTAAGTCACAATCGAAAGCCTTGCTTACGTGATTAACGGTCACAAGCGAATTATATGAACTGATGAGAAAAGTTTCGTTTAACAAACAGAACGCGAGTGTATGCTCTGTCATGAATAGTCGCCTAATATCGGGGTCAACGAGCTCCATTTCTGCGAGAAATGTGTCAAAACCTCAGCCAAAGTGTATCAACCGGACATTTTAGTGAACGTTGTGGAGTTCCTTAATGTTGTCGAGCAAATAAACTGTAGAATTTTTAACAAGACTACATTCCAGCTCATAATATAAAATCAACTCAGCCTCAAAACTACTTTCCGAATTTCATTTCCACTGATTATTGGCTATCCTTTAGCCCAGATCTTCTCGTAAATCCATCAGACTACTACTAGGTGGGGTGAAAAGTAACCTCCTTGACCGCCAGAATACGCTGCTACTGCAAAAAAGGTTTTGGTGCCTTGAAGTCCGTTCATAATTAGGCAGACATGCCAAATTTCAGTGCGATACTGTCTTTAGTTTTGTTTTGACAGCTGATGTTGTTGACGTGTCATTTTGAGTATGGACAAAAACGATTTTCGTTCTCTCATAAAACATTATTTTTTGAGAGGCAAAACGGCGAAGGAAACAAAAGAAAAGTTGGATAAATATTATGGGGCTAATGCTCCGTCAGATTACACCGTCAAATATTTGTTTCGAGGGTTTCGCGGTGGCCGCAACTCCACTACCGATCAAGTCCGCAGCGGCAGGCCCTCTAATGCGGTTACAGAGGACAATGTCAAAAAAATACATGAAATGGTGTTGGCTGACCGGAAAGTGAAGGTGCGCGAGCTAGCAGATGCCACAAAGATTAGTACTGAGCGCACACGCCATATTTTGGGCAATATTCTGCATATGAAAAAGTTATCTTGCCGCTGGGTGCCGCGCATGCTCACTCCTGACTAAAAACACGAACGCGAGAGCACTTCGAAAGAGTGTTTGGACTTGCTTATGCGGAATCGGGCGGACTTTTGGCGTCGATTGGTAACTGTTGATGAAACCTGGATCCACTTTTATACACCAGAGAACAGAATGAGTGCCCGGCAATGGACTGAAGCCGGCACGAGTGTACCGAAGCGGCCGAGAGAGGCTCAATAGGTCGGAAAGGTTATGGCGTCGGTTTTCTGGGATTGTCATGGCATACTCTTCGTGGACTACCTCGAAAAAGGAAAAACCATCAACAGCGAGTATTACCGTGCATTTTGGAACGATTGTAGGCCGAAATCGCTGCAAAACGGCCTCACATAAATCGAAAAAAAAATTTTGTTTTTGCAAGACAATGCGCCGGCGCATAAGAGCATCGCAACCACGGCTAAAATCAATGACTTACGGCTCCAATTGCTGTCGCATCCACCGTATTCGCGCGACTTGGTTCCCTCGGACTATTATCTCTTCCCAAACCTCAAAAGATGGCTCATCAATAAAAAATTCAGCTCACTCGAGGAAACCATCGACGCCACGGAGGAGTATTTAGCAGACCTTCCGGGAAATAACTTTTCGGACGGGATCAAGAAGTTGGAAATTAGCTGGAATAAGTGTATCAAGTTAAAGGGGACTATATTAATAAAATAAAAAAACATTTAAAAAAAAAAATTTTTTTTCATTCCCAAGGAGATTACTTTTCACCCCACCTAGTAAAGTCCGTTCTGGAGAATATGTTTGCAGTACTTGGCAGACTTTGAAGCGCGCCCTTGTCCGAGGAGTCAACAATTTTCCAATATATGAGGTGCTTACCGCCCCTTGTTTTACAATGGAATGACAGAATAAATGATCAGCAGCGATCTTTTTTCATATCTGACGAGTTTCGCCTGAGTGGCGAATCTATGCAATCCTACTCATGACCAGTTTTTCATTGTGCACTCGGAACTTTGTCAGAAAAATCTGCGTATGAAGGCATAACACTGGCATGGCTGTTGTAGAGTTTTCAAGCACAAAGCAACAGTTAAAATTCACAACCTGAATCATTCCGAGTGAAGAAAAACTCTCCGTCCTATTCGGACTCCCACCCCTGAGGGTCAATATCGAAACCAAACACACCTGAGTTTCAAACCACTACATCACAACAATGCTTTCCTTTCTCCTCCTTCTATCTTTCCGCCTGCGCCCTGGCGACAGTAAAAGGGTATCATAAAAACTCCTTGAGGTGCGCATAAATTATAAAAAAAATAAAAAAATTGAATTTTTTGAGTTTTTAGCGTAGTGTGCATATTTGGTGAATAACCCGACCTAAAACCACACTGGTAAGGACCAATCAGATTGTTGACGGCAGCCAAGGTATTACTAATGATTGCCACTATCCACAAGACTCTTCAGTTAACCCGATTCCTGGCTAAATACCTCCAGTTGCGCACTCAAGGTCGGTTACAGCCTGATTGGTAAGATTAAGCATTAATTTCGAGTAAGTTAGACCGCACATTACAGCGCATCAACTTGTCTAAGGCCTTTTTCACATCAAAAGTCTCGGCTAAATCGTTACTTACTTTAGCGGAGCAGCGAGCGTTGTCACTTGTGATTTTGCGCAGATGGTGGGTATCAACGTGGACTTCTTTGGTCTTTTCCTGGATCTGCCGGAGTGTGAAGATTTGGTTGATTTTGGACTCTCTTGGCCTGAAACCATACTGATAGGGGCCATTTCTAGAAGTGTCTGCCCTGGTCTTGTTAGGGTTCGCGATCTTTTCATACTTTCTTAATACGATGTTCCTTGAGTAATACTTCTTCATTTACTCGATCGCACTTTACGTTTCC
Organism: Volucella inflata; assembly: GCA_928272305.1. Classification (NCBI taxonomy): domain Eukaryota; kingdom Metazoa; phylum Arthropoda; class Insecta; order Diptera; family Syrphidae; genus Volucella; species Volucella inflata. The sequence goes on from OV743719.1 coordinate 79,044,800, forward strand.
TTGCTTTTTTTCCGGAGTAAACTTTCTCAGGACATGAGAAGCAGCATTTCTGACGACTTGTTGGCTTAGCAGTATATTGAAAGATGCATATTAGCAAGGGTTCTGCGGCTTCTTTTCGTAATGGGAATGAGTTGTGCCGACGTTCGTAAAATAAAATTAGATGTACTCGCGTAATTTTGTATCCAAGAAGTATGCATTCCTCATTTGGTACTTACGACGTTTGGAATATATAAATATTTCTGAAGGTAACGCAGTGGTCTGTTGAAATTCATCTATGAGCTAAGCAAAGTTTACTGTGCTTCGTATTAACCAGGTTTTGTTAGTGTTGTAGGTAATTTGCTTTGATACTGGGATCGTTTTACCCGCAGTGGTTGCGGTTTTCTTCTTGGTTTCAGACATTTTGTGTTTGCCATTGCCTGTGAAAGAGTTTTTGTAGACCTTTAAAACGAATTCCAATTAACGATCCACTCTAAAAATAAATTGAATACTTTTTAATGTTATTATTGAACAATTATTTATAAATATATCTTTGCATCTAAATAGAATATACTCGTACAGGTAATAAAAAAAAACCGGACTTGCTGCATATTTTAATTGTCGTGAGTCTTTACTCGAATTTAAAGGTCGTAAAAGAAATGAATTAACATGATAATCTAGATAACGATCAATGAATATTGCAAACAAGGTAGTTTGTTGATTAATCAGTTGCCCGACTTTGAAATGTCTTTCATCTGAATCATCGTTAAGTCCTGCTTTTTGGCACACCAGGTGTTATTCATGCTCTAGTTCTGTTGTCTAATATAACAATTTTATAAGCATTGGCTATAGATTGAATTTTCAGTGTTGCTCGTTCTGTCATTCTGTGTCAGAACAAAACCACGGATTCAGATGTGTCCCAGCTCACACGTTACCTCTTTTTTATTTTGGCTTGAATTTTGAATTTAAAAACGGAAAATTTTCACTTAAATCTTTGTCCTCATCGATTGCTAATATGCACATTTGCATTCACACATTTAATAAAGGAAATCGGTTCCGCATGTTTTATTTATGGCATTTTATTAATATGTGATAAAAATCCCCCAGATTGATCATTCACAACACGATCTCCATATCAGAGCTCACATCAACTAGACGAGTTGACTTTTTTAACAAAGTAATTTTTCCGTAAGTTTACAATTGTATCTACACATTGTGTAAGATACAGAGGTGCTTGAAACACCAGCCTCTGTTATACAAAAAGTGATTGCAGTTATTTTTAACTGGGATTTTTTTGTTTCCTTCCTAGAAACAATGAACATCCCTAGTGTCAATCCTAAGATACGATGTATCTTATGTGGTTGTATCAGTGGCTAGTATTTGAGTAAAAATACAAAACTTAATTGTGCTTTAATGACAGTTGCGGAGAAATGTTATTAATTTGTTTATTGTTAATCAACTTCTGGTGTAGACAGATTGACAGTTACTAACAATCTACGAGTATCACATGACCAGCAACATGCCAACACTACAAAGAACGTTATCAAAATCGTAATCGAAATTGTAATCAAAATTGAAATCGAAATCGAAATCGAAAAGTTATTGAGTGAATTTTTCTTTGTTTAAAGATTCACTTCAAGTAGGATAATGAAATTGTAGTTTCCTTGAAAGATCTCTTCTATTGTATCTGTGTGAAGTATTCTTCGAATCATATGATATATCGTGCAATCATTGAAAGATAGTCGACGAACGTGACGATTGTCTTGTTTGTTAACAACATACGAAGCCACATCTGGTGTCCCTTAAAAGGTCTCCGTCTTGAAAATTATTTAAAAAAAAGAAATTAATTAACAAATTCTATTCTTGGATATCAGTGGTTATCGGTTAATGGAAATCGTTTAAATTACGCAAACCAGAAATCGTTATTTGATGTTCAGATGAATGATAATTTTCCTGATAATCAGTGAGACATACGTACTCGTACACAAGTACTTACGCATTTTTGAGTTTTTTTTTTCCCAATAACAAACATACTACAATACTTTACAAACATTTGCTTTTACACAATGGAAAATCAGAAGTCAGGTGTCATTCAATAAAAGCTATGATCAGATAGAGTATCTTTTAATTGGTTAACCTCTAAATGATTGGTTGTAATTTTTTATTAATGGTATATGATATGCGCCGTTCCATATAGGATAATGCTAAATCACATTTTGATTTGAATTGGGTTATTAATGTGGTAAGTCGTTTTGCTATTCTTATGATCAGTAATGATATCAATAACTATCGACCTGTATCTATATTACTAGTAATAGAATAGTACATGGAGGGTGTAATTGTAAATTGACCTTACCAACTTTGTTAATAAACGTTCCCCTATCCACCAACAACAGTATGGTTTCCAGAGAAAAACGGACCATCACATCCCTTCTCAAAAAAAGCCACCATATACTAGTTATATGCACTTCAGTAAAGCGATCGACACTGTAGTATATTGGGATTAGTGGAGTAATGAGGGTTTGGCTAAAGGACTATTAAAATTGCCGGCATTTTTGTGTAAACATTTACGGTGTGTACAGTGCAAGAGAATAGGCGGTTTGTGGGGTACCTTAAGGATCAGCATTTGGGACTATCCTATTTATCCTATACACTAAAGAGCTCCTATGGAAATGTACACAATTTGCTTATGCTGGCGATACTGCAATAGAGGTTCGTCACTGGAAACAGCTACAGGGACAATGCAACAGTAGTTAAGTAATTCAGTTCAATACTGTTAGGACAATAAAATCGTCATCAATGCAAAATATACCAGAATGAGGCTTATACCATAAAGGAACAGATACTCTTTGAAAATTATGCGTGTGCTTCTACACAAAATCAGATAAATGAATTCGTGGAAACGTATAAATACGAGTATCTAGAAGTTATCATCGACAGCCATTTTATTTGAAACAAACATGTCAATAAAACTAAATCGGATTTGCTGTTCCACACAAGGTATTCTTGCTTGAAAAATTCATCTGAATCACACATCATAAAGATTCAAAAACTGCTAACTAAGGCTAACCTCAAAAAATAAACTACCGAACTTTTTCTGCCGAAAGACTTTTCAGAGTTATGGTAGGTTGAGATAACTCTATTTCTTGAGGGCCAACAGAATACATGATTAATACTAAAAGACGTGCTTAGGGTTTGTTGCAAGTGTTTTAAAACTATAAAAACTACGGTAAAAGAGAACTAAAAGGTAGCGTACCTACAGCTTTAATACAATGAACTGAAAATTTGAGAAATATGATGAATGTCAAAACTTTTTATAAGCGCCGCTAAAGATCGATCTCGATCATGAACCCAACAAACCAACATCTGCTTTCATTTAACTCGATCCTCGGAGAATTAGCTATTGCACGCAGAAGGTCGGCTGAGGGGCTTTTTTAACACGTTGTCGCTCCGGTTTGTATTTTAAAGCAAGGAATCCCAATTGTACTCATTTAACTGGAATTCTTAGTTTTGCATAAAAAGATAAATAAAGTCTTCAGTGATAAATTGCCCTTAATACCAGGACCAATCACCTAAGTGCCGCGCAGAACACCACAGATATGTTATCATCACACTCACATTCGTCGCTCTATCACTAAATGCCTGGTACAATAAGGTTAAAAGAAGTATAAAGGGGCTCTTTACGACGCCAAAAAGCCGGCTATAGTCTTTCCTACTGAAGGAAAGTAAAAAGGTGGGTAACCTCTAAGAAATGTCAAAAAGCATTTGTTTGGTCTTTCGGCATCCTGGAAAGCCATGCCGTCTTCTGTTTTCAACGCTTTTTGACAGTTTTTGGGCTCAGCAAAGAAAAGCAAACATTTTTAAAACTCCTTTTAGAAGAACGCACCGAAGTTTTATTGTGACAGCTATTTGAAACAGATGGGTACGAACATTTTAGCAAAACTGAAGAGGCGCAAATTTTGTGTGCTCATTAAACGCTATGTTTTGTGCAAAAAAAGATATTAAAAGTCTATTTTCGTCGTTGTTGGTTGGTTCTTGCACCTGAAATTGATCTAGATGCCTCCGGGGATTGCAGGCTGCTTTCCTCCATGATGAGCCTAGGCTCCAGATTGACCATGACCTGATTTTTAACATCTGCTAACTGCCATCTACGATATTACGAGACTTTGCTTATATGCATGTATAACAACTTTTTTGCAACAAATAATACTAACGGAGGATTTTTGTTCGTAAACTAAACATAGTTTGAACCACGTTGCATAGCCTTATACGATGCATAATATGAAGAGACTGCTGCCTAACTATAGTAGCGGTAATCTTCTGAGCCTTTCAGTTGCCATGCTTTGTGGCTGAAGACAACCTCAACCACTGACTTTGTGTCTTTTCTAGTCACTACCTCCAACAAATCCACAGTATTCAGCACAATTTAAAGCTGGGAATTTCCATAAATTCAATATCTCCGAAAACTGTAGTTTCTCTGTATTTTCTGACCAACTATCCAGTTTATGTCAAGAGATTTTGAATAACGATTTGTGTCCAAATCCTGATGAAGGGAAATGTGTTCAGCTTTACTACAAGATGGCAATTGAACATTATTACATGCGGGTAGGTTTAATATTTTCATATGTATACAGTGTGGCATCATGTTTTCTGTTAATTTGTCGGTTTTTTTATTTGAAATATTCTCCTCCCGATTCATTACACTTGTTACCGCGGTTCAATAGTGATTCAAATGCCCTCTCTTGCTCATTTTGCCCGTGTCGAAGCTGTTTGAATTGTCTGAATGGGAACAAAGAGCACAGTGCTTAATCAGGCGGTGGATGATTTAACACTCACTTTCGTTTTCGAGCTAAAAATTTACGAACAATGAGTGCTATGTGACTGAGTGCAACACAGACCAACTTTTTGGATCATCACGATATTTGGGTCGAATACGACGGATTCTGGCCATCAAGCGAATCAAAACTTCAATATAATATGCGACAGTAACTGTTTCATCGATTGGAACGAGTTCTACAACAAAATCCCGTACTTTTTAGATCATTTCAAATGGCCAAACTGAAATTGGCCTTCCTACGAGGGTTGTCTGAAAAGTTTCCGACCGAACAATGATACGAGTACAAGACATTTTTTCTCAAATTTTTTTTTATTTTTCTACATAGTCTCCTACACACTTTTCCCAGTGATGCTCCCATCTCTCTAACCCGACCAAATAGTACTTGGAATTTTTCTCTGCAAAATTATTGTTCACGAAGGTGATTGCCTCCTCATTTGACGAAAATCTCTGTCCTCCGAGCGCAGTTTTTAGATGAGTGAACAAAAAGGAGTCGCTTGGGGCGAGATCTGGTGAATAAGGCGAATGGTCAAGCAGTTCAAACCGTAATTCATGGATTTTCGCCACGGCAACCGCTGAGGTGTGAGACGGCGCGTTGTCTTGGTGAAACAGGATTTTCTTTTTCTGCAAATGTGGCCGTTTTTCCGCAATTTCTGCCTTCAGCTTGGCAAGTAATGATGCGTAGTATGCTTCTGTAATGGTTTTCCTTTTTGAAGATAATCGATTAAGATAACTCAAAAACAGTCGGGAAAGTGATTTCCCAGCCGAAAAAACAGTTTTTGCTTTTTTGCCGCTATCTTGACGTTGCGGTCGAAAACTTTTCAGGCAAACCTCGTATGTTTCCCTGCCGCCCAAAAACAACGTTTATGCCACTTGAAAACAAATGCTCTAATCAAACAATTATCACGGTATACTTGTTGCATCAATCGGAATGTTTCTGATGCTTTTTACCAAGTTTTTCGGTGATTTTAATTGCCACTCTTCTTAGTCCATGTTAAAATTTCAACATCAAATGAAAAGGTGTTCTGGGAAAATAATTCTCATGATTCTAAAATGTCAACCAAAAGTCATGAAATTTTGACAGATAATAGACAAAGATTCAAGGTTTAAAATATGCAGATAACTAGATGGCGCTCTTAGTTGCTAGGATATGCCTCATGTCCGGGAGATTATTCACCACACTCTGTACACATTTATAAGCAGAGTTGTACACAGTGGGGTCTAAAACTGTTATAACAATATTCGACAGGATTTTAATGTCCGTAATATGAGTACTGATTAAATATAATACATACGAGTACATGGGCTTTTGATTTAGCAGGCATGTGAAGTTTAGTTCAACTCTTATCTCAACTTAATTGTTAGGATATTTGTCTCTTAACCACGATAAGATGGCCAACGGAGGAAGCTAAAGGTAATAAATTCATTCAAAACTTCGCATTTCCTGCTTTAAGTTTACTGAGAGCTCAAAACGAAGATTCAAATTAAGTGGCCTAATTCCGCCTACACACTTATTAATCTTTATAATATTCACCACAATCAAGGATGATTCAGTTTAAAATAATCTATGCACGAGCTGAATAAATTTACAAGGATTACCAACCTTTTAATTCGAACCCGTGATCGGCGGCGTACGAATGTTTAAATAAGTCTTTAGTTATAGGAGCAGTTTCCATTGTCAAATCTGAAACTGGATCTGACTGGAAACTTGTTTTTTTTTTACTTTATTTCTTAGATACATCGTCTAAATTATGTTTAGCACAAACAGATTTAAATATTGATCACCTTATTTAATTAATCGTTCTTAATTTCACTTGACAAAAACAAGAATATCGAACAAAACTGAAGAGCAAAAAAAAAACAACAAATCTCCACACAAAACAAAGAAACAAGTTTTTAATTTTTTTTTTTTTAAATTTCTACATATTTTTGGAAATTAAATGAGTACGACAAATAGAATTTTGGTCACCAGATAATAGATTAGCGCCAAACTGTGGATTATTCTTATAAAATTGTCCTCGTGACAAAATGAGTGGAAAATTTTTCACCCCATAACTAAAAGAAAGGATTCAAGATACGTTTTGTGACTTGATGGGAATAAATAAGAAAATCTTTTCAGGACTCTTTGATAAGTTTCGTTAAAGTCGATCTTACATCAGTCAGTCCTCTGTATATACAGAGAGAGAGAAACTCTAGTAAAGAATTTAACAAATTTGACCATCAAATTGAAGAGAGGAAGTACTTAGAAGTAATTTCATTTCAATTTCTTGTAATTTTAAGGCTTAATTTTGCCGGTATTATAATCTTAATTGCAGTATAAGCAAAAGTATTCCTATGTAAGTATAGCTTATCGGGTGAAAGCCCTTCAACTGTAAAATAACCGATATACGTCAATTATCTGCTGTACAAAAATTGACGTCAAACAGAAAAACGGACAAATCACTCCAAAAAGTATTTACAAGTAATAATTTTGCAAAATCACTCCCATTTTACCTAAGCTCTTTTTCTACTCATCCACAATATAAGATACTTTTATAGAATATGTGGGTATAGTAGAGAGTGTATCTTTATAGATAATACTCACTTTCAAACACTCTTACATTACGAGACTCTAATCATCATTGTCGTGCGCCGTATGTCGAACTAGAGTTTATGGGTACTTACTGTCAACAGCGCACAGTACTTAAAACAAGATTGTAGTGACAACTACAAGTTCTATTACTATTAAGCGATACGGTACTGTTCCTTTTTATCGAATGAGTATATTACGCGAATAAAAAAAAAACTAAATAATAATAATCAACAAATCCATCGTGTAAAAGTACCCGAGATACTGTGAAACACCTCTTCACAGTATTTTTTCGTTTCTTTATTTTTTTTTTTCACTTCATTCATCATATCTTGCGCGATTCGTAATCGGACGAACGAATTGGATTATATACCAAGCCGTAGTCGTCTTTGGTCATTCAGTATTCGGAAACTCGGCGCACAGTCAACAGACAAGCTTAAAAGATAGAAACAAAAAAAAAAAACACAAAAGTAACAAGAAAAAATTATATCAAATAGCAAGCGTTAAACCTAACGCAACGCGTCGCGTCTCAAAACGTGTGTCCGGGTTATAGCCATACTACCATCACTGTTCAATGCTTAAAGCCGACCACGATCGTTGACTTTGATTTTCTTAAAAAAAAAAAAAAAAACCAAATTATTAATAAATCAAAAATTCTTTAAACTTAACGAATCTACTTAAAAAAGTTTTTTTTTTTTTTCTTAAAAGTTAAAGAAAAAAGAATTTTTAATAAAATAACCGTCGAGTACAAATTTGGAATTTAGAAATCAAATATCAGAAATTGAAGATACCTCGTACGCATCCCTTGAATACTTGAATACTGTGCCCGAATATTATTGGAAACATAATATTTTCTCTACAATTCTACATCTACAAATAAAAAATGTAATTTTCTTATAAAAAAAATATATATAGAAAATAATTGAACAAAACAATAAGTTTGTTTTTCGATTATACTCTTGACAAGTTGACATATTTTTTTTTTAATTTTTTTTTATTTTTTACAACCTTAAAATTGAATATTGTGAACCCGGTTACCGTGGCCCTATGATTAATATGCAACACGGTGCGCGATAGTATACGCGTATTAGCATTGCGCACTTGCATAACGTGATCAATCAAAAGTGAAGGTTTCCAAAAATGAAATATAAAAACGGTGAATCTTTGAGCCTCCAAATTTATGTTACAGTGATTTAAAAAAATATATATATACACCTGTGTATACAAATTTTGTGTCGGGAATACCTTGAAAAATCGGTATCTCAGAGTGCAACCTTAAACGGGGCATTTAATAATTTTTTTATTTATTAAGATACTTTATTTTGAATGAAGCCTTGAATTCTGAATTTTTTTTTTTTGGTAACTTGCAATATTCGTGCATCGGAATGGGTAATAAATATATGGGTAACTATTTGTATTGTGCGACTTCCAATAGAATCTGTTCTAGGCGAAATGTATCTTTTTGTATCTACTTGTTGTAGTTTTTTTGTTTTTAAATTTTTCCCTTCAGGACAACCATTCTGTCTGTCTTTAAATTTAATGTATCTTTTTAAAGACTTTGGTGAATATGTTATGTATTTGAGTGGATACACAACTATAGATATGTTTATCTTATTTTCTAACTGCAATAGATGCACACCATGTCTTTGCCCATTTTTTAGTTTTAATTGGTTCAACCAAGATCAGTCAGTGCGTTCTATTGAGATCTTTAGGTTTGTTTAAGAATTATTAGAGCTCTTATTTCAGACGAAATTTTCTACTTATTAGATAGCATTTATGAATATTTATTTATATATAACCGTTGCCATTAGTTTGTGTGAAAAATTTTTGTGAATTCATTATTAGTTGCATGGGCATGTTCCGGTGTAATAAACGAGTTTTGAATCATTTCATGCATCTGCATGGAAGAGAAGTGGGTTATCTATGGAGCCACACCATCCAGGAACTTTCTACATACCTACATTCCTTTTGAGATACATTTTTTTTTGTTTTTTATTATTATTCTTTTTGCATGCCTTGGAGGCTGTTAGTAAAATCAAATCGCACAGATATGTGGGATATGTGGGACACATTTGAGTCGACGGGGTGATGCGAATGTTTGTTTTTTTTTTACTTGGTCTTACCAACATTGAAATGCGGGCGTAGACGACTTGTCCAGCTTTACTAGAGTTTCTTGCTTGGATTTTGTAGTCCTTTTAGTTTGGTGCTCAAGTGTTGTTTAGTAATTTTCCATTTTCCATTTCTCTTAGTTAAATTCCGGTCTAATCCATGGAATGCGAGATGATATGCTGTGAAACTGGATGTTTAAAGATGTACCTCATTGAAGGTGGTAAAATGAAATTAAACAAGTTTGCTTATTGCTTATTTGTGCTGGAGCATAATTGTGGCGGTTAAATTTTAGTTAAGTAAACCTCCACTCTTTTTCGTTTGAACTGATTGCTTTGAAGCGTATTTCATAACTGCTTGAAGGCGACGTGAAACAAATGTTTATTATGAATGATAATTCTTAATTATGTTGTTCCTGTTATAAAATATTAAATATTAAGAAGCGAGCGCCCTGTCATTTCTTTTTTTATTTTTTGGTGTTATTGAGGTCCTTTGACCCCTTATGGGATTTATGGCGATGACAACCATCGCTTTCGGAGCCCTTCAATACGTTTGAATGTCCTTAAAGTTTTCCTTAGAAAGACTCCTCTTTGTCTGTCTTTTTCCATGTTTGCCTAGGAAAACTAAGTCGTATTTTAAGTGGATCGGCAATGTGGTATTTCGTTAGCTTTATGCTAAGAAATTGAAGGACTTAGGGCTTTTACTTAAGTTGTATTTATTCTGAGCCCTACTTTGTTCACATCTGATTCATCATCGACGTTATTTCGGAAAGAATAAATTGATGTGAACGGATTAAAATCGATGTTCTCAAAGTGGTTATACACTGCTACAATATGTGTGTTATGCTATTCCTTATCAGTGCATTGCCATCTAATCCTTTTACTAGATGAAGATTCTTAACCACCAGCGATTTCCTTAGACGGCTGCTGCGTCTTCAATCATTATAGCATGTGTATTCGTTACTGTTGCCTCTAAGTTCAAGTAGAAGTATTAATTCTGTTATTTATCCAGTTTAGGGCTTCATTCCTAAGTACGAGTAAATTCACAAACGAGTATGCCATTAAGGGGTTCGTTGCTTCAACAAGTTACAGCCATCAACTTCACCAGTATTTGCAAACATCCGCAGTTTCATGTGGTCGATTCAGACAGCTTAGCCTGCTTGAAAAGCAATACACAAATGTCAAATGTTAATGCTCGACATTAAGTTTGTGGATAAAGCAGAAAATCCAAATTTGGTAATGAATTAAATTGGTTGTGGAAGAATGTTTGCGTCGTTTCATAACTATTGCCGAAACATACAATCGACCACCAAAACGTTTCGGACACCAAAAAGCAGTCGAAACAGTGGGTTTCTTCATTCGAAATGATATTGAAAAACCTAATGTGGGTCGGTCCGTCAACAAGATCGTGGGGGTCGTAAGTTTTTTGCGATGCACGAATTATCCACATCGATTGCCTTTAAAAAAAGGAAGCAATCAGCGGCAAATGTTAAACTTCCTTATTCAAACCGATTAAGGACGATTTGAAAAGGACCCTTTGCTTTCTTATTTGTCATATTCTCTGACTTTTTTCTCCAAAACGATTTTTTGTTTATGCCAAGAACACAACGTAATTTCTGAGACCTTTTTTAAACTGCCAACATCTGGACATACCAGTTTAATTTATAAAAAGAAGCCTCTCCAAGGAAAACAATGTATTTGTTTTATTTTATTTTTTTGATTTTTTTTTTTGCGGAAAAATTATGATTCATTCATGACTCATCCTTAAGATTTTTTGTTGTTTAATCTACCTGGAACCAAAAGCTTGTGCACTCCTTTCTTCGAAAAACAAGTCAATCCTGATTTTTAACTTATATTTAAAGACCAGAAAATCAATTGTTTTTGTTGTATATTAACACAATTAATTGACCGTCTCAGCCATAGTGGAAGCAGTGAACAATTCTTGCATTTATTTATTTATTTGACATTTTGTTCTTATAAAATGCAAAATTCAAATAACACGAAATTAAGTTTATCTTTTCTCGCCATGCAAAATAGTCTTCACATATTCGTTAGCTGTCATTGAATATGGGTGTGTTCTTTTATACAATTTATACAAATTGATTTTAAATAGAAACGTCAAATAATGTTTGATTTTTTAGTTAAACCAGTGTCTGCAAAATACTTTACCAAAATATTTAGAACCTTTATGTTGACAGAAGGCATATTTTTTTTAAAGTTTTTTTTCATTAACAACATTAAAGAAATGATATATCATCTGGGATGTGATAATCAAGCTATTGTGATGTGAATACAATGTCAATCAATAAACGTCATTCCAAAATCTCATATAAAACAAAAAAAAAAAACAAAAAATATCAACTTAACTCAAATGAATGCAGAGAAATCGAAATGAGTTGTAGCGATTACGTTTATTCTATCTAAAACTTAATGGTCGCATGGGAGCACCTATTATTATTCTTTTTTCACAAATTGTCAATTATTTGTCAAATAAAAAAAAAACTGAGATTTTTAAAGAAAAAAAAAATAAAACGGAAATGAAATGATGTGAAACGTGTAACGCAGTGGTAGCTGCTGCGATATGATCGCATCATGATTTCAAAAGTAATGGGACGTCGTCGTTTTAGGTAGCAGATAAAAAATATAATTTACTGTTGATTACTCAGGGAAAACTAGTTGATTTCATCTTTTACTATAAATCAAAGTGAAAAGCTGTGTATTTCGTCAATTCATTTGGTAGAAGTACATCTGTATCGCGCCTTAGAACAAAAGACAATTAAATTTTTTGGAGAGACCGTATTGTGATTGTTTTTCGTAAAAGATTATTAGTCAACATAATGTAATAACTTTTTTACTTACCTAGATGGCGCTATAACCTCAACTAGTACACCTCTTTAGTTATCGCGTTCGTGGATTTTTTGCCCCCTAGTTGCGAACTCAAATATGTTTGTGCTTCCCTTTCCTTTACTGGCTTGTCCCTCTGGGTAGTAATTGAAGATTCTTAATATACAATTCATTGTATTGGCTAAATATTGTCTCTTACAACAACAGAAGTTTTAATAGAATTGCTCCCGCCCTTTACGTATCTGAAGGGAGGGATGCAATAGCTCTGTAAAACTTATCTGCCGTCTTAAACTTGAGTGCTGATTTGGAATTTCCTGGTTCGTTTGTGGGATTTGCCATGGTGTGTATCCAGACAAGGGCCTTTATACGATATGAAGGAGTATGATTGCTCTATAGTTCCGATATTTGAAGATCTGCATACATGGGTACTTTTCTTCATGGAATCAAATTTGTCGTCTTCTGCTGCTTTATGGTAAATAACTTGATGGAAAGGTCATCTGATTCACTAGCGTTGTAATATGCAAGTATTGATATACTCGTATCACTTCTTTATTTTTAATTCCTATCTTTACTTCCATTAACCAAGTTAAATGATTTGTTATCCTTGCTCACAGATTTAGACCGTCCCCGCCGTTAAACAATCAGGACAAGTGATTTTCTATATCATCAGTGTTGACTAAATTTTCTTGCTGATCATTGCAGGTTTGTTTTCAGGCCTTCTTGTCTCAATAAGTAATTTTTTTCGTTTTTCATTTTATCATTGGAATTATTCGTCATCCAGGCTATTTCTGCCTTCTCCAAAAAGCCCAATGACCTTCCATTATGTCTTAAAATATGATATTTAAGTCATTAATGAACGCACACCTCATATCAAAATTTTTTTATTAACAGCAAACTCCTTGACACTATCATTACCGAACATTCTCCACCAAAATTAGTCATAGCTCTATATACATTGTTTGTTAAGTAATTTTCTGATGCCGATTGCAGGCGTGATCTCAATTCCCTTCAAAATCATTTGCTTGAAACAACCTAAATAAAGTCGTAAAAAATCTTCGACGTAGAGTCTATCACATTAAACTAGTCCTAGTCCTATGAAAAGAACCTCGTAGAGGATATTGAGAAGACTGATGCTTCGGTAACTATCACAGTTTCAAAGGTGTGTGTTGTTGAGACTACGTCAGTGATTCTTACATTTATTATTATCAAGAAAATATTCAACTGAGCAAGTCTACGAATGTTATCAAATTAGGTACACCTGACTGAGTTAAATATCGCTTTCCTTATCTGCTCTTTTTCCTAATCTAAACTTTTCAATCCCTTATTCAGAGGGAGTGAATTTCTTTGCCCATTAGACTTTAAATTCTAATATGAAAAGGTTACTATTGTACTTTAATCATTAGAGGTATTTTCATTGCCAATAGCATTCCGATAACCTAAATAGTTGTAAAACTAATGAGTCATTTATATTTTTCTATCATCACTATACGAAAGTAAACGTTCCCCATTGAATATCTTTAAACTTTGCGATAAATGTTACAGTGATGATGTAACTCTGGCGTATACGTTATTTTTTTGTTTGTTAATTAATTTTTGGAAAAAATACAGCATCGCTGTTATTATACATTTTATAATTTAAACTTCATTTAAACCATAGTCAAATCCTATATCCCAATCGTGTGTAGACAAAACATTTTATGGATTTCGCAGTCCTTTGTTGTCCGTCGAAGGTGTACTTCTATGTAACAAAAGTTATGTGGATCGGTTCAAAATAAACAATCGCTTAATGTTGCCTAAAGACAAATAGAATAGTGTACCTGGAATTGAGTCTACACTCCAAAAATTGAAAATGAGAACCTACTGATTTCGAAAACGGATTAAGTCTGGAGACAAATGCTCCAAACCACTCCGACGAGTGCTATGAAACCCCCAGAAGAAAGTAGCGTCATGAACCATATACGATCTGTTGGACATTGTTGTATCCAGTCAAACTTGGCTCAATCTTCTTTAAAAAAATTAGCTAGTAGACCAATTGAGCTTTACTGTCTTTTAGCTTATAAATAAGTAAGCCAAGTTTTTTAGAAAAGTAAAAACAGTCTTCTAATGTTTTATTGGAAGTGTGCTCAAGTTAGGATCTAAAATACTGGATCATTGCAAAGTTTGTGCCCAATTTGAAAATGAATCACAATCGATTACACTTTAAAGAAGACAATGTTATTAATCAAGTAACTAGTCCCCGTTTTTCCCAACGTCAGCTTCGGCGAAACCAAATTTCTTTCCATTCAAACCGTTTTGAAGGGACGGAAATAGATAAAAATCTAAATCTGCAAGGTCTGGAGAATACGGTAGGTGCTAAAGGCTTTCCCATTTAACCTCCTTCAGTTTTTGCGTTAACGTGATGGAAGATGGCTTATTTTGCGATAAGAAAAAGCTTAGAAAGTTGCTCATTGTACTATTCTGCAAAGTTGTTTCGTCAGGTAGAAGAAACTCGAAAAAAATTATATCCCTCGAATCATACCAAACAGATACCAATATCTTTATTTGATGCAATCCAGCTTTTGTTTTCTCTGAGAACTTTTTGTTGCAGTTTCAACTCTTACTCCTATTTGCAACTTGTATAGTATACATGAAGAAGGTGTAACGTTTTGTTCTCGATTTTAGAATTTTTTTCCACAAATAATTTGGGTTAACTCAATGGCGTCTAGCGGTAGAATGAAATTTTGCATACAATACTTTCGGATTTTTAAGTAGGCTCCTTCAATGACACAAAATTCTTAATTAACAACCAACTGTTAGTTGGTTTTCGGCCCGCGATCTTACGATTTTGACGATCTGGCAGACTTTCGCCACTTACTCTTTGAATCACTACCATAGTTTTGCACTGCAGTATTGGATGTGTTTATTTGTTTTATGTTCTATTCGCGGCTATCTTTTGTTTAGCTTACTCACAAACCCCTTTATCTACAATAATTTACGAACTACTGCCGCAGGCCACAGTCTCGTGGCCCTGGTGCTATCAGAAATGACAACACAGTTCGAAAGCTATTTCTATAGAAAGATCATCGTTAAAAAAATTAACAACCTTCAGAATAACATTGTAGATGTGTCTCATCAGGGACTTTTTTCGATAATTGGTATCCTTCGGTTGCTTCATTTACCTCTTCGACGTTGGACAGTAGAAGGTTTTTCAATAAGAGAATCACTAAAGGGTCTTGTTACTACTTTCGGTTTTTTATTGTCTCAACAGTATCTTCTTACTTTAAATAAGGCAGTCGAATTCTGAATTTGATCATTACAAGATAAGCGACAGGCTTTCATTCAAACCGACCTTAAACTCTTTGATACATATCTGTTACGTCTTCAATTTGATGTATACCCTGCTTTTTGCATGTATCAAGCAAATGTTTCACCATGTCTTAACTTCACAATGAATCCGCGTTCTTACATTTTCGTAGCAACTACCCATCATCAATTTAAATGCAGAAACTCTTCTCTTACTTAGAATTTGTCAAGAATGACAACTTTCTGTTTGACATTTCGAAAATTGTTGTTGAATGTCTGTATTTATATCTCTTTATTCGTAAACGTAACCCCTTTGACTTTAAACTGAGATACTATAAATGTCAAGTATTGTTCTCAAGTATTCGTTCTACAACGTAAACGTGTTTATTGGACATCACCCTTGATGACTGGAAATCGTGCAATTTCTATTTGCTGAAGTGTGAATTGTCCAATCTGTCATATTTCAAAAGAAAATAACAGTAAATGTCAAATTTTAATATTTATGTTTATTGATTGTGACATTAACATGACATTTAGCGCAGTCATTTTTGACTGATTACATTCATGAGACAGTATCTATATGCATAAGCAGAATTTTGTGTGCAGTGAAATTGTAATACACATTTTTTAATTCGCGAAGCTATATATAAATGCTGCACGAAGCGCTGTTCTGCAACACATCTCTATTTCTAAATTCGCTGCAATCGACAGTGCCACACATAAGTGACAGTAGCTGTAAAATGACTGCAACCGATGCGATTGACTTCAAAAATTATCTGCACATCTGTTTCACGGACAGAGCTGCCAGCAGTAATGCAATTAGATTTTCTGCACATGTATTTCGGGCATCAATTAGTTTTCCGTTTGCAGTAAAAATATTCAGGCAAAAGTGTGTGGTTAAAGGCTGCTGTTTTGAAATATATTTTTTCAAAAGCTTTTTTGTGCTTCAATAAGAGTGTTTTCCACTCTACATGGCCACTAAACCCTTCGATGTCTGAAGAGAAAATTTATAAAAATTGAGGAAGGTGATGTTTCCTTAAAAATAATAAATAACAAAAAGTCAAAAAACCATATTTAACACCATGTTTAATCCTTTTAATATTTTTGTTTCACAAAAAATAAAAAGTTTTTTTAGTACACAATATCCAATTAAGAAGATTTATATCAGACTAATTATACAAAAACATCTCGCGTACGAATACATTAACAAGAGCCGACACTACAACTTATCTTCATAAATGATTACTTCTACGTCAGATACTCATACACATGTCATCATCAGGTTCAGGTTCATGTTCATATTAAACTCAGGTCTACTCCGAAGTCTTTAAAATGCAATCTATATGACAACTGTACTCTGACAACATATCATATTATAGCACGTGCTACGACTATGTACGAGTACGCCTACAATAAACATCACTATCCATCACTAAAGTCAGACGAACTACAATTTGAGTATGCTGAGCTGATGCAAGTTGCAACAGAAACGAATACCAGATACAAGTACTGAAGTGAACAAAAGAAAATATTTGAAATTTACAGCCTCATTGTCGATATAATACCGCCGAGTAAATATTGAACATTATGCCTGTTGTATATGAGTATACAAAAGTATCTGAGTATCTCTTGATTTAAGGGCTTCTCGTAAACGACTTATCAAATGATTTAAATATTATTTGCATATATGTACATACGACGAAAAAGTGATAAATTTTAATTCGAGATTTAGATTGTCAATTTAAACGGGGTATACCTCCTAGACTCATATTCGTATGTCAACAATGCAATGTTTGAATACGGTCTTTGTTATCTAAGTGAAAATTGTTAGTCTTATCTGTCCGTAATGAATCGTTTTAATTGGTTATTGTGCATTTTAGAGCCAACTCACAGATTTACAAAGACCTCTCGATTAGATAATGAGAGTAACATACATACAATATTCGTATTTACGATTTAATATTGTTTACGATTGATACTTGTCGCTGTATTGCTATTTTGTTTGTTTACTTTCGTTAGTTACAACACAATTGTTGATGAAGATCTGCCATTTACAAAGGTGGAAAATTTTCAACCTTGAAGATTAGAAGATTTTCGTAGCTAAAAAAAGAGTAAGCTTAAAGCCGAGTCGTAGTGGAAATTTTTGAAGAATTTTAAGAAATTTCCAGTCTTTTGAAGGTTACTAGATATCTCATATAAAAAAATAGCAAATTTCGATCTATTTTATATATTAAAATCGATTTTAAATTTTACGTCGCATTATATCATTTAATGTGGCTAATTTCGTAATTGTTTCAAAGATGTTTTGCAGTAAAAGATGGCAAACAGAAATGTCTTAAATTTTAGCAAAACAAAGTTCCCACTTCTTTATCAGCGTATTTAACTCAGCAAGCACAAGATGGTAATAAATGTCTAAACATATGGCTATCCGGACAAACAAACGGAATCGCTTTAAGGTTAATAAAATTAGAGAAGTCCTCATTGAGGTGAACTTGGACCATTTAGTGGTCCACTTTTATACCCCAGGGATCTCGTAGAAGGAATTTACCGAATCAGGGCAATTGGACAGGAAACGCGCTACAAAATTCGGTTCCTTGTCAACCCGGTAGGAATACTTATTCCGCATGTCTTCTATTAAAACAATATATCATGAATATATTTATGAGTTTTTCCTTCCTTGACCCTAGACCCTAGACCGGCGCTAGGTGTTCATTCATCGAGGTTTCTCATGCAAGTTTATCTAACTGCATTCTGATATCGCTTATATGTAAGGTCGTAGAGACAGTGGCCTTATTTGAATTACGTTGTACATTATTAAGACGAAGTTCTTCTTATATCAGAAATGCCTTTAAGGCACTACTAAATGATGCTCTCATATTCCCTTCACGAAGATGGACAAAAAAATCAATTTGTTCTAGGCAATCAAAGACTTCGTCGGATCCATTGGTGTTTCTTTCAACCACTCTTGCAGATCAATTGCACCTACGAACTTTTATTCAAGAATACTATCATCTAATGAAATT
The DNA here is from genome assembly GCA_928272305.1 of Volucella inflata. NCBI lineage: Eukaryota > Metazoa > Arthropoda > Insecta > Diptera > Syrphidae > Volucella > Volucella inflata. Next base: position 79,063,433 of record OV743719.1, read on the forward strand.
TACATCTAGACATGTAAACTTGCCGGCTTGTAACTGGTTTCGTAGCAATAAGTCACCGACTAATTAAATCACATATCTCATCGATTATTGGAACCAAATTCTATAAAAATCTAGTTAAAGCAAGATACTCGTAATTTGGAGACATTATCTCTTTTATCGAAAATCCTAGTGTTCCCCAGGGCTCTATTCTGCCTCTCATTTTATTTTTGATTTTCATTACTGTTCCAATGTCTACTTGTTCAGTATACATATTCTTAAGAAGGTGACCGTACACTATGCGTATGATATTCTTTTATATCCTTGATTTTTGGATGTAAAACAAAAACGGCAGAATTATGCTTACTTAATTCTAACATAAGCAGAATAACTAACTGGGGAACCACCAACTTTGTGGAATCTAGGGAGTGCCATCGAAAAAATTTACGTACTGATACAGTTAAAGTATTTTTTTCATGTCTCCAAATCTGTAAAAATTAACAAAAAAAAATTAATCTTTGTTTTAAACAAATTTTTTAAGGGAACACCTTCCATCATTGTTTTTATGGTTCCATCTGTCATCTTTTTAGAGCTGTTTTTCCAACATTTTTTGAATTATTCCAGCTTTTTTTGTGGCCCTTAACTCTTTTTTAACCAGGGCCCAGAATTTTTTCAATCGGCCTAAGTTCTGGCGAATTCGGAGGAGGATTGGCCGGTCTGGGCACCACCGAAACATTGTTTAGCTCATACCAATCCATCGCACTCTCTTTCCATAGTGACATGACGCAAGATCAGGCTAAAATAAGGGGAGTTCTCGATGATTGTTGTAAAAAGGCCTTAAGCGCTTCTGCTTCTGCGCTCATTAACATAAATTTCGCCATTTATTGAGCCAGTCATGATGAAAGTTTTGCTTCTGACCCCTTAAGAACAAACTGCTTGCCAAACAAGGAGTTTTTTTTGGAAATTTCGCTTTAGGTTGGGTTCGAAACTTTGCTTCAACATTTCCTCTACCTTTGGAGGTATAGAATGCCTGCCCCGGAAGCTGGTTGGAATCAGCAAAAACATACGATTCATCGTCCATTACAATGCACGAAAATTTGGTCAAAAAATTTGATTGCAAGAGTTTTGGCCATTGTTTTGCATCCAATTTTTTTTTGGCGTTTCGATCTGAAACCTTTTGGACTTTGTATGTTTTCAAGCCCGTATTTTTCTTCACTTTATGAACAAAAAATTTGGGCAGTCTGCTTTTTTGGGAAATTACGTTTAGCAATGTTCGGATTTTTTTTCTAAGATCTAAGTGACTTTTTTTGAGTTCATAAAACCGGCTTTTCGACCAGACCCCTCTTTTCTTTCAACTGACAGGCTCTCTTTATAATTCTTAATAGCAGTAGCAACTGTTTTCCTATTAACTTTAAGTTCATTTGCGATTTTTATACAATTCGTCCACCCTGGGTGTGGTAAGTGAGACTTAATAATATTTTTTCCTACATCCAATTCAGATTCCATATTGATTATGTTAACTACCAAATAGAAATGACATTAAATTTAAAAATTAATATAAGAATTTGAGTGGTTTTTTTTTTGTAATTTTTGGAAGTAAATTCAAAACGATTTTTGTATATTTTTTCGATGGCACTCCTTATTATAATTCTTTCATAACATAATATTGTCTCCTGTTTTTAAAGCCCAGCCGTTGTTCATGAATGGTTCTTACATTAGTAAAACCCAAAAACATTCTATTCTCGCCATATGTTCACTACGCACTACACATGTAATGACGCTAATATTTTTGCAAAATGTATGGATTGTAGGAAATATTTCCCTCCTTCTGGTTTGACATTAATTTGTAAGGCATTTATCAAAAATTGGAAAATAATGTCCACAATTAGGCAGTGCTTCTAGGACCTCTCTGCACTTACTGGATAGGATTCAAGACCGAGCGAGTGAATTCTAAAGTTACACCAGTATTGCCCAAATGATGGATACCCTTGAACGCTGACGAAATATTTTTTCCTTATTACATCGCTATTTTCACCACTAATGGTGTATTGAAATCGCTAGTAGCCAGCTACATTTCGCCCCTTTAAACCTTCAACTGCATCACTTTGTCCTTTAGCCCGATTTCAGACAAACTCTGATACAAAGTGATTCTTTTCTAAGCAATTCAACTCATTTATTGAATGCCCTTCTTAGCTCTTCCCTGTCGTAACAACCTGCTAACTTTCTAGTTTTTCTTCTTCTGCGATTTGCGCAAACATTTTATAAAAATACAAAACTTGTTGAGAGCGTTCCAATTGAAAAGAAGTAATCACAAATCAAGGCGATTACCTATATAAAAGTCTCTGCAATGCTATTATCTAAAAGGTCTCCGACTACGGTGGCTACATTTGTCTTATCTCATTTAAAAAAATTTTACGGTTCTTGGGAACAACATATGTCTGACTACGTTCCAAACGATCTTTCTTAAGTCTTTGTCAGGCATTTACTTTTTTGTAGAAAAGTAATGCTTCCTTTTCTGATTTACATTTGATTGCTATTGGATTTACATCTAACACAATCGCATCATCTACTGAATTTACAATCAAATTTGAGTTGGAAAACGTATGAATATCTTCGGTTCAATATCGATCGATAAGAAAATGGTTTGTATAAATGAAAACAAAATATTCTACGGCCTTGATTCATCCTTCAAATCATAAGATCCTGATAAAAATTATCAGTTAATTGAAAATATCATGAAAATATTGGTCAAGGTATGTTAACGCACATTATTTTATCATTATCAAAACAGGTAAATAAATTTACTTTATGTTCTACCATATGACAAGTCCCCTTCTACTTATAATTTATCACAAAAATATTGACTATTAAAAGATGAGTCATTTCAGTTCCTAAAAACTCAAATCATGCACTGGTTTCATTTGGTTTGAAGAAAGTTCACTAGTTTCTCTCCTCCAAAAACCAGCAAAAACCCCTTGCTGTTGATTTTATGAAGAAATTCCACGAATCTATTATAAAGTCTATGTAAATTTATCCAATATAATTATTCGAAAACAATTAGTAACCAAATTAAGATGTGCTAGTTAGCTTTTCCTTGCGTCAATGGGAAGGAAATCCGTGAAGAAATATTCATTACAAAACATAGATATTCTGTTCTCTTTATCTTATAGTAAAACGCGCTTCCTATAGACTATGCACGCGTACACATAATCGTATATCACGAAACACTTAATATTCTCTGAAATAAAAAAAAAAATGTATAAATGCTTAAACCTAAGACTGGATAAAGCCAGATGAATACAGACATAATGTATACAAGTCTCGAAACTTGTCTAAATACCTACGCTTGTACATCTGCGCGATTTGCTAATTTTAGATTTCAATACTTTATTATTATTATAATTTTTTTTTTTTCAAATTTCAAAAGGCCAAGGTTAAATAGTAAAAAGTAAACCGACAAATACGAGGATGTTTGACCGCCACGAGAACTTGCCATTATCGAAGGCTCAATTACAAGTACGAGTATTAATATCTTTAAATTACAAATCAAAGATAATTTTTCATACTCGTAGTATCCGTACATCATCGTCTTCATCTTGAGTAGGTATCCGTACTTGAAGTACTTGCATATTGTTCAATATCAAACACTCAAAGCGATTTCTCAATCACAACGATTAAAGCAGATGCAAAGTACTCGTATCTAAGCATGAGTACAAGCATCTTTTGTGTATCTATGAGCATCTTATATTAAAATCTTGCTTGATCAAACTTTTACCCATTGTTATTCGTACATTGGATCCGATTTTTATTGGATTTAAATTGTATCAAGCCACGAGTGGCGAATAATAATTACGAGTACTAAAGTCAAAGAGACGAAAAACGCGTTTACATTTTGTTCCTGCCATAGCAGACACGTGAAACAACTCAAGGTACCTCGTGTATGCCTGGTCACTGTACAGGTTGATGAGTAATAAAATGATCTTTTTTATTCAAAATTTTATGTGTTCTCTGTTTTTTTTCTTAGTCCAAACCGGCAGCGTATCGATTGACATTTAAATTTTTTTTTAATTTTATCGAGGTAGACAGTGTCTTGGTTATTTTTTTCAAGTTTAACGACCACCGTTGAATACAAAACGAATCGAATTGGATTGATGAAATAAGTAATTAATTAATAATGACCCAATTTATTTTATGACGATAGATGAAACAACTTTCGAGTAGCTACCTTCATATTGATACAAAATTGGCGGGCAAATTTCGATGATTTCCCAGCCCTCGAACATATAATAATTTAGTGGCGCCAACATACGTTTTCCTAACATTTTCCAATAGGTTGTGATCTCATATTTGAAACTTTTCTAGGGTGTTTACATATCGTAGATACTTTAACAAATATTTCACATATACATATTTCAACTGTTAAATATTTATTTATTATTTTATATGAATTTATTATATTTTTGAGCTGAGGTTGGCAGAATGAACTGTTTATTAATGTGCTTCTCGAATTGGTATTTGTATCTTATTAAGGTTAGTGACAATTTGAAGGTGTACGCGGCCAATTCCCTTTCGAAGGCCATAGATTAGATGGTATTAATTTGATATTTAATTGGGCAAGATAATTTTGAGGAGATTAACCTCTGCGTATCGCGCGCTTTTCTAAATCGTTCCGGGGGTGTGGCGTTAGTAAAAATCTCGTCTAACCTGGTCAAGACTAGTAAATGCAGCATTTTTTTTTTATTAAATCTGTTTTGCTTATTATAACAGTTACTAAGTGATTGATATTGAAATAACTAGGTAGTTAGTTATCACATTGCGGAAGATCAAATGCCGGAAATGTGAATTTATCAGTGAGACCTGCCTGTCAAGTAGGGATTTGTTTCGTAAAGTAAAACTCTTACTTTCTTTTCTCTTCTTTATGAATCAAAGCAGTTTTCTGCTCGCTTGTTATGGAACTGTCCTGGCCCAGCTCACAGAGTTTGCAAATTTTCGTATATGTATGTGTAAGCTCTTCTTATAAAATCGTTTGCTTTGAAAGAAAAATAAAAATAATTAAACTCTCCTGTCTATAATCCCTCCATTGTTCAACATCTTGTGCCGCAACTACCAGATTTAGCATTAGCATCACTTACGAGTAAATTTGCAAAATCGAATTTAGCAGAAGGGTAGGTGAAGTTCAATCATAAAGTTCAGCTTTTCAGAACAAAAATTAACACTTGTTGTGCTGTTTTATCGTTGTTGACTCTTTTTTATCGTTTTGCCGCATATTTCTTTGAGGTTATTGATAAGGGGCTAACTAAGGCGTTGTACCAAGTCCGTGTCGGAGCCGGAGATGGACTATTACAAAGAAAGTGGGTAAACGATTCTTTCTCATTTATATCTTTGTGTCGCCGTTTAGTTCAGGAGGACGGAAGCCTTATGTTTTGGTGTTTTTCGTTTAAGCTTGTTTGACCCCGAAGAATAATTCCGAAACCCTTTTCCATAAATTAGTATATCACAGAATTTTCCCAAGATAAGGATTCACGCATTATTCGCTTAAGTGACCACCTTGACCCCCCATATAGTCACTAACAACATGTTCTTGGCTATAAGCCATCAAAGAGAAGAGATAAGTTTGTCTAGAAGGTCTTTTCTGACCACCTCGCGTGGCTGTATGCTTGTTAATTGTTTTTATTAACAAGGGTTCCCATCGTATAAGGTGTTAGACCAGGTTTGATACTCAAAATTGAATTCCGGACTTTGCGGATGGAATAAAAACTCTGTAACAAATTTTTCAGAGTTAACATGTGGCTTACTAACTTTGGTTGTTTTCGAAAAATATAAAGAAGAGTGTCAATATACATATGGCTTGCAGTTGGTGTGCCGCAAGATTGTAGTCTGTCACCTGTAGTTTTTGTTTCAAATTGAAAGCTGCATCCTCTTTCATTTCTGATTGGTGACTAGTAAAATATTCGAACTTAGACTAATAGGAGTAAAAATTACTCAAAAAGACCGACCTGAATATCCAAGGAAGACAAACTGATTTCACGATCGTTTTTTCATCAAATTTTACAGTTCATTGAATGAATAGAATTCAGTCGGAACAGCTAATCAATCATCGGTAGCAATACTGCCGCTTGAATGGTTTGGCATTCATTGCATTCATCAGAAATCAAATACTATATAAATTCAAATGTATAAAACACTAGTATTAACCAACTGCAAATAAGAGTATCTGTGTATCCATCCTCCCTCTATTTGTGTGAGAGTTTAGCTTTTTTTAACTTAACAGACAATCGGCATTATGCAAGATCATTTATACAAGCAGGCATGTACGAGTAAACCAGATGTCATATGACTTGTATGCATAAGTTTGTTTAATTGTAGATACTTCAACTAAGTAGTCGGCACTAGTAGAAAGCATATCTACGAGTATCTCTATGTCTTCAATTGATAAGCTTTTCCTGGTCCAGAAGGGAATTATTTTCGCATACATTGCTCGTGATTATCTAAAGATATTCCGTCATATAAGACGGGGTGGTCTTTAAGATTATTATGTATGAGTACACTGTAAGAGTATCTAAATCAATTTTTCGAAATATACGAAAGTTAATTTGTAATGTACGTATACCAACATCGATTTATGTATCGATACAAAGAATTGACGATTGAATTTGTAAGTATAGTGCGATGGAACCATTTGTTTAGTCGGTTTCCGCTCAGGTTATTGTCTTATGATTGCAATTACTATAATCAAGTTCAGTGTCAAAGTTATTGTTTTATTATTTGTCAGTGTATCTATTGACTAATGTAAATACTCGTATTATCTACTTATCTGCGTAGTATTAAGTGGGCCTTATTTATGCTTTTGTGTATTCCCAACCTTATACGAGTATCAAGGTAAGGTCTGAGTATTGGAATGCCTACGCATGCAACTAAAACGTTGTTGACATATAAATGAAAATATCGAAATTTTGTCATGGAGTTTTCATTTTGATAACAATGGAAGTTCAAAGTATTCCAATTAAGAAATAATTTTGTGTAGTAAGACACATTGGTCTTTTGTAGTAAGAAAAAGAAGAGTCTTTTTTATGTTCCCTGAGTCATTAGAGTTGATTCAGCGACCTTTCCTTATAAGTTAGTACCAATACGAAGCTTAAAGTAATTGCGCGCGCCACATGTAGCCAACACTAAACTTAGAAAGAACAAAAGTATATAATAGGTCTTTGCAATTAATGTAGAATCATTTTTTGATTCACTAAACACTAAGGATCAGTATTTTGATATCCTTTTATGCTCTTTTTACTGGAATCAGTTTTGAAAAAAATTAATTAAACGCTTCAGTGAAAATGAGGAGTAAAAAGTGCCCAGACAACAGCAATCACCGCCGCAGATACGAGTAACTGGATCCTAATGCGAACGAAGGAAAGGAACTCGCGGAGATAGTACTCTGTGGTGTTGTCATTACTCTTACAGCAAACGCAATGGGATATGCTGGGGGCTCGATCTACCTCTGTCGCGGGGTGGCCCTTCTAGATCCGTCGGTAGTACATGAGACCCTTACTCTCAAGATGGTGGTTTGGGAACCACGTTGGGCGCCAATTGTTATGTTTAATTTCCCTGCAACTGTCAAACGTTGTCTAGAACCTGAAATAACTATTGAAATTTGCACTAATTTCAGCGGTGGGTCCGTTAAACCTGCAGGTAGCGCTTTAATGGCAGTTAGACTTGGAAAAACAAAACAAAAAGTGAGCGCCACGTGATTTTGATGGAATCACGAAACCGCATTCCAAAAAAAGGAAAAATTTTCCCCGAAGAAGAACACGACAACAACAGAAGGGAAAGACGTAATAAAGCTCCATTGGAGCTCGAAGATTTATTTAAGATGTGTATCTATTAACGAAAGATACACGCATTTAATGTAACGAGGAATGTAATCGAACGTAATCGTCGTCTAACAAACACCAGAGCCGCATCCAATACCGCCTTTAAAGCCATCCACGAAGATCTGGTTTCATTCCTTCCGGGCTTCGATTTTGCCCAAAATCATTCCTAGATACGATTTCACATTTTCGCAGAAACAACATTGGAGGGCAAGTCCATAAGAGAGTAGTCGCAAAAAAAATCCAAAAGATCATCAAATCTCTAGCTCGTATTGTATCAAAACTACTTCTTTTAAAACAGGCACAGAAATTGTACGAATATCAGGGACAAGGAAATTTGTCAGTACGTCTATAGCAGAACCATCTCAAACACATCTTGCTTTAAATCAGGCAGTCAACAGTCATGATTCATGAGGTTTAACCCTTCCCATCATCCTCTTCAACATGAAGGAAGTCAGACTGATTGGCCTAAAGATCTTGGCCGTCTTAACTGAATTTCAGTAGAAAGACTACGCCTTATATAGTATAAATCATATGACATTGCCAGCAGTTGACATATTCTTCAAAATTAGAGTTGATGATTTCGAACTTTTTTCTAGCCTAACTTGAATAACTCATGCTATGCTCGTGCTAAGCTACTTGAATTCATCAAAGGAACAAAGAGTAAAGCGCCATGCTGCCGAATGTTAAGAAACGAGTTTTTTTAAAAAAATCTTGAAAACACAGAAAGCACAAGCGAGATACTACATGTATTTCACTTGCGATGAACCTTAGGTTGTCCCTTTTAATTAGTTTGTCAATAAAACGGTCTTAGACTTTTCGTTTTATATCAACATACATATAATAGAAATAAAAAACACGTGCTAATATTTCGTATCAGCTCTCGAGTTTATTGTGAAAAAACCACACATATCTTATCGTTGGATCAATCTGGTATATACTTTCCGTTAAGATCCTCTTCAGAAAAAGTGATTTCTGAGACGAGTTTCTATTAAATATCTAAATGAACATGTGCTGACATATATGAACATGTGCTGCCTTTTGAAATCTACCCGAGATACTCATTGTAGATTATGCTTTGAATCATATATCCGCCTGAACTAATTAAATTGGTCCAATTTTTCTATCTAATCAGCTGTTGTTTTCATTTGATATACGAGTAGATTGCAACTTTGGATGACAACTAATATTTGATCAGAATCATAACTTGGATTAGTCAATCAAATAATAATTAGTTTTTTTTTTTTTTTTTTTTTTTTTAATTCAAATAGCGGAGTGATTTTTACTATCATTCGTTTATTTATCAACGGCTAAACTCAATTTAGATTGATATTTTATAAATAAATATCAATGATTAATTTTTTGATCTGTTTAGTATGATATTTGACTTACTTTTAAGACTTTTTGGAGTTCAGATTTAGAGAGTATTTTTGAGGTAAGTCAGTGTTTATTTTCCACCACAATTTATTCGTTAAGGTAGTTGTTATGTGTTTATTTATTTTTTTGTGAAGCCAGTCACGCAATACAAGTTTTATCCCACCTACATACTATACAAGAATATTCTATAAAGTGAGTGATTGCAGAATCTATAACGAAAAATAAATCTACAATTTCATTTGTCTATCTAAAGGGAATCACACCAATTTCTTATCTTCAAACCGAAATTTGTTAATTTTTATTACAGCCATCTCAACGGTCCGGTGACTAAAGCTATTCGATTTTTCTCAAATCTAAGCACAAAACCACATTTAAAAAAAAAAAAACAAAACAAAACCATAAACGGAAAAATGTAAACCAACAGCGTTGTACAAATATTAAAAGATATTTATATATACAAAACTTATCAACAAATCCTGCTTAATAATCAAATTCCAGTACATAACTATTTAAATAATTTACTAGAATATAAATAAATAAAATTGTGTGATATATAAATATGTAAATAAGTAGTAAAGTATTTCCTTTCTTAATATATAATTGAAATTTATTGGACTCCTTCTTTTTATTACAAATTGTCCACCTTACTTAAAGTAGATTGTAATTTTCTCAGCTTAAAGTAGAAAACACAAAACAAAATAAATTGTTGTTTGCTTTCTAAGCTTAAATTAAAAATTTTAATTAATTATAAAATATCAGCTGTAAATTAAAATTCATCAATTAATGTATAGCTTAGAGCAGAAGCAAATTAATATTTTCCAAAGATCCACAAAAATGTCGAGTGGTCAGTACGCTGATTTGAATTATTAAAAAAATAGTAAACAATTTAAAACCAAACCAAGAAAAGACCTATTTAATTTTTTTTTTGTATAATTTATTTAGTTAATTTTTTTTTTTAAAAAAAAAAAAATCCAAACGCAATATACTCTTAAAATAAACTTATGAATTTCTTTAATTTATTTTAATTTTTAATTTATTTTAATATTTATTAAGTAACTCTTGGAAATTTTAAAAGATAAGTCATTCCTTAGTAAAAACAAACAAAAAACGATAATAATTCAAAATGAGTCCAAATAACGAGAATGATATTAACCATAGTAATAATTTCCTAAATAGCTGCGATAGTAGTAGTAATAATACAAATATACACACAATTAAAATAAATGACACACTTATAAACACAAATAATAATGGAGTATCACCAGGACACTACACACAGGATGACAAATATAAATTATTTACTATTTATGGAAATGGTGAGTTTTTTTTTATTAAAAAGAAAAACATACAATCCCTTGACTTTTTCTTTTTTCGTTTTTGTTCTTTCATTGTATATACCAAACTGCTGTTTCTTTTATATATTTTTTAAAGATATTTTTAAAAGCACATTTTTTATCAATAATATTTTTGTATCGAAGGAGCAGACTGATTTTTGTGTATTTTTGTAGCATCTGCAATTTTTTTTTTTTATTTCATGAAAGAGGATGGTTTGTCATTAAATTTGTATGTACTCGTACTATAATAGCCAATTTGCATCTGCACTTGATAAGGGTTCGTTGTCCGTTTGTAGAATGAGGCAAGTAAGCGAGTTATATCTCTACATTCTCCAGCCACCTGATTCTATACGGTCTGTAGAAACGAAGCTCTCTCTAATTAAAAAAGTTTTTCTAATCAACTTTACTTAATTTTAAAACAAAAAACCTTAAATACAGTAAAGGAACTGTCCTTCGGCGCTTTTAGTGCCTTAATTCTCTTTTTGTCTAATATTTTAGTGAATTTTACCTAAAAACCTAATTTTAACACATCTTCTGCGATGCCCAAAAGCGCCCCGTCATTTTTTTCTTCATCTTAGTAACGCCGGCAAAACGCTTTTCTTTTATGACTCTTTTTATTTGGGGACATACAAAAAAAATTGCGCGGGGCCAAGGCGGATGACACACTGTGGTCATGAAATTTTATTCAGAAATTAGTGCACCGAATTTGAAAGCCATCATTTTTTTTCCAAAATCCTTTGATATAACTTGCGGAACTGAGCTCCAAGTCACTTCAAGTAGCTCCACAAATCTTTAAATGGTCCATCGTTCATCTTTCAGGATAATTTCGTAAAGTTTTTCAACATTTTTTAAGGTCCGAGCCATCATTATTTTTCTTTGGCATTAAATGACACCTCAAACACTTCAATTTTCCCAAAAGCATCATTCTTGTTGGTCGTTTTACCAGCAAGAAGCAACAATTTGAAGCCTCGCGCTTTAACATGAATCGGCCATTCTAAGAACAACTAGAGCACACAAAACAACTATCACTAAAATGTGACAAGTTAAACGAAACCTTCTTTACCTTGCCTCCGACTAATGGCTTATTAGTTATGCGCTCACAGCGCTCAAACGCGGTAGTTAAAATATTTTGCCCACCATAACATCACATCCGTGTCTTATAGGTGCACCTCGTATTCGCCATGTTCGAACGGTTTTCTACGTTAAATATCTTTCTAGAAACCTTCATTATATTTTCTTGGTTTTCCAAATATGAGGTAACATCAATAAATACCCGTGTTAAGAATGAAAATTCAAGTTTTTCACATTTTTTTTATATTCCAACGTAATTTTCTTATAGGGCGATACACTTTTTCCAACATGCATCCCATTTTTTTAATGGGCTCCTCTTTCGGGCTGAATTTTTTTTTTCTGCGAGTTTCGATTTCCTGTAAGGAAATTAAAAAAAGTCGTAGGGAGCCAAGTCCGGCGAGTACGGTAGATGCGATCGCAAAACGTACCACAGTTGATGAAATCTAGCTACTTCGATTCCGGAGAATTGTGCTAGTGCGTTGTCTTAGTGGAACAGTATTTTTTTTTTTTTATCAAATGGGTTGATAAAGGGGCCTACTCTATCGATTTCTTATAAAATCGGTTTAAAAAACCACTGTTTTACTTCCGTGTGATCAGGATTTCTTTCTAAAGATTATTCCCTTCGAATCCCAAAAACTCCATGATTTTGCCAGCCAAAGGAACCGTCTTTGTCTTCTTCGGAGCAAACTCGCTTTGAAGCTCATACAACTTGTTCGTTGCTTCGGTGTTGGGGGCCTGTTGGATAAAAGCGGATATCGTAGACCCACTCATTCCTCAACAATAAGTCATAATTAGTGATAATAAATTTCAGCAGTAAATTCAAGACTCTGGATCGCCTTTAAAAAGAGTTGCCTACGGAAGTTGATTAAAGGTATACAGATCATTGAATCTGGTCAGGCGTCCTTAACCATCCCATTGCTTCGGGTAATCTATTGTGGCATATTTTGAGAAGCTAGCTTACATTTTTAGCTTAAACACGGAGCCATCATCAACCTTTTAACAGACAAAAGCAAACCTCGGAGTTGAGACTTTCTGCCTTCTTCTCGCCGCTATATTTGACAAAAAATGGGACACAGACACAGTAAGTGAAGAGACAAGGCCACATGAATCTGTTGTCAATTACCTTACATCTGTGATATAAATTAAATATTCACATATGCATATTGGGTGCCGAACAATATGCATAATCTGTTGGTATTGTCAATACTTAATATTCTCTCTGATGAATGAATCGAAAAGTCCACGCTTGATTTGAGCACGTTTTCTTTTTTTTGCTGTTTGGGAACTGTCTATTCGTTCTGTCGGGAAAGGTTAAATTGGTTAAGATGCTAATGGAAGCGATAATTGCTATGCTGATTTCTACAGAAGCTGTTTGAAACAAAAATAAGAATTATCATCCCTTAATTGCGGATCTTTCCATCGAAAATTTGTATGAATTGACGCGCGACAATTGGCTTTTGGGGTTTAATGTCCGCAAAGGCATGAAGGAACAATTCCAGCATCTGTGTACTTGCAACCAAATAGCTAGGATGCAATGAAGGCTTTTTTCCTACCTGGGAGTACGTGAGTCTGAAATTGTGATCAAGAGGCCGTAGACATGATAGTGTCATTCATGCACATAAGAAGCTTGTGTCGTTAAGGAACTGAATAGTCATTTTACGGTTTTGAGAAATATTTTTGGGTATTTGTCTTATTTCAAAGCCATATTTTGCCTCCCAATGCCATGATTTCCATACAAATTGTATTCAATCTTTTAGTTTTTAAAGCTCCGTTGAAAAGTTCATATTGAAAGTTCTTGAAGAAATCTTCAATCTTCTGTATACACAGATCGAAAATCGCAGACGTACCTAAAAAATTCTTATTTACATTCTATTTTTATTGTAATGGTTTTTTTTATAAGACAAAAATTTGTAATATGTATAAAAGAAAAAGAAAACCTCCAACGATGTTTTTTTTCTTTCGAATCTTTGCTTTTTCAATTGGTGCTTGCATGCGAATTCAAAGAACTGTTTAGCCTTCCCTTTTTTTGCACGTAAATTAATTTTTTTATTATTATTTTTTTTTTAACTTAAGCAGGAAAAAACCTGTTAAAAATCTCAAGTACAATCTTGACCGTAATTTCTCAGAAAGTTCATGTACCACTTCTGCGGCTAAATAGGCAATTGTAACAGTTCAATTTTATTCAATTTTGATTTTATTTTATTTTTTCTTTTTTGAAATGTTCCTTTGTAATAAATTGGTGAAAAAGATAATTAAACAATGTTAAGATTGTGTAAATAAAGAAACCGCAAATCATTGTCCGCCAGTTGGTTATGGAGTGGGAACACTTTGATTTCTGGTCAATTGTATCTATTTCTGTGTGCTGATTCAATTTGCATATCGAGAATATTTGCAATTGAAATTGTTCCGTGTTGATGTATATTTAAACGTTGCAGACCTTTTTTTGAACTGATATTGTTAAAGACCTTCAAGCTAAATGAATCACTCACGTTATGAGATATTTTAACTTTTTAGATATTTTTGTTTTAAAAGTGCACTTATAAGATCTTCTATTACGAATTTTGCTCACAACAAGTTGCTTTATTTTTTTTGTAAATACCTTCTTTTAAACCCAAGCTGTTACTTTAACACTTCATTACAACATTTTGACATACACAGGAACCTCGAAACTATTATAATACTCGTAAGATACAAAACAAACGCTATTATTCACAATAAAAATAGGAAATTTTGTAGTTTTTTTTAAGTACTAGAATAGTTATACAATTTGTTTTGAATTTTCAGATATCAAAAACACTTACAACTGAATAAATAAACATATCTTTCCGTATGTCTGTCAAATAAACATAAGCTATTAAAAAACAACTGCAAATACTTGTTTTATCTTTGAGTACATATTCCTGATACTTGAGTCTTGTGATGATGCAATGCAAGACTATCACGTCAATCATTGAAGACTGTTTTTCTTCCAAATTCTTTAGATCTATTATTTTTAATTGTAAGGAAAGTCTTGACAAATTTCATAATTTTGAAATGAATTGAAATTACGGATGGCGGTGGCTCAAGTGGAACTATCCCAATAGTTGACTAGAAAAAAACAACAACAAGCCCAGCTCTCACTAAAAATTAAGTCTCTCCATTAAATGTTGGGTGCCACCCATGGATCATCAACAAACTATTGCAATTATAAATTGCTCAAAAAGTTCTTGCTGTTCAAACTCTGACTCAAAAAAATGAATCTTTCCAAATTATCCTGGAGGGTAACCTATAACATAACATAGACATAGAAAGGACTCTTTCACTTTACATAAATCATTGGGGGTTTGTCACTAAAGATAGGGACACGACAATAAATTGAGGGCCAAAATCTCAATCATATAATTTGGTTGTGCTTTAATTTTGTGCCCCTAAAAATCTTCTCCAGCTAACATGGCATTTTTCTCCCAGTTACGGACTATAAGTTAATTGTCATAAATTTTATCCTTCGAAAAAACACTTCCACGGATTGTCAAGTACTTTCCTGAATTAAATTGAAAGGTGTTCATGAAGCAAACATCACTTAAACTGTGTGAATACACGAAAGGGAAGCAAAAATAAGCTCAACGACTTATATTCACAAGTAACGTCCCAAGGGTATAATATTCAGAATACCATCAGTCGACGACTGGGCTTTTTGTTTCTCCCTTTTGGGTTGTAACGAGTCTGTTTTTTCGACTAATAAATCTACCAGCTACTACATATTATCGAGCGTCGTATAAGATGCCACCACTAAATAGATCCTAATCCCTGACTTTTAGTCGGGGTCGGTTGGTTCCTACCCTACCATCTTCGTAATATCAGTTCCGTCTACCCCTTGTAGAGAAGATGATACGGCGAACCACGTTATTCGACACGACCGCCCGTGTCTGCGCAGGGACGTAAGTCCCTGGGATATAAGACCCAAATTGAATTAGGTACTTATGTCCCACCCCATCGGGACATAAGTTTAACAGTTTTTTTTGCCAAAAACGGGACTTAAGTCCCAAATTTTTGTAGAGTTGATATTTATTTAGAAACAAAAATTGTGCATTTCCATTAGGCATCAAAAGCTTTTTTTTTTCCAAACTCAGATCAATCCAACATATTTTTAGTTTTATGATAGTTATAGGCGCCTGCCTGATAGTTGTTCGCATACCCTTGGCCTGAACGGCTAAACCCTACGGGGAAAAGGGTGAATTCTTGTTAGGGAGCAAAGGATTCCACCCTGTCAGGCAGGCGCCTAAAATTGGAATTAAAAATATGTTGGATAGGACATAAGACCCAACATTTTTTTGTTGAGACTTATGTCTCGATGCGGTGGACCATAGGTCCCTAATTCGATTTCCCAGGGTCTTACGACACCGCGCCACCAATGTCAGTACTCCCTGGTGGAGCAAATTAGCCTTGATGGCGACTGCTTTCCTTTTCAATACGATCTTCAACTTCACTTTTTTGAACAACTCCTTTTTTTAAGCAATAATGACATAAATTAAGTTTAGATACAAAATCTTTATTGTCCATAGTACACGAAGGACATAATTATGAATATTCTTATGTAACTTGATGTACATATATGGCTTCTTTGGCTGGCTTTGACAAAATGCACTCCAACGCTCCAACTTTTCTTATCTCTTTTGAGAATAACATGTTTATTAGTACCTACCTTCCAAGGCCTAAATAGTTTACAACTTATCAGCATATACCACAGCTCTTACGAAGACCCAAAAGTAGTTATCAAATGGCACCAGATCGCGGCAATTAGTTGCGTACAAATCAATATCTAAAAATAACTGAACTGCCAACATTATCCGTTGATTGTAACGATGATACCACCAGCCTAAAAATTACACCAAATTGTTTACTTTTGTGGATATAATTGAGAATCATGGGTCTCTTTTGAATTTGTTTTAATCCACAAATGCCAAATAAAGCTTAAGTTAGCCTCGTCACAAAACACGATTTTTTCATAAACATGGGGGTCAACTCCAAGGTCTTGATCAAAAAGTTCCCGGAATTTATTCAGAAAATTAAAAATACAATTTTATTCATCTAAATCTATATTGTCCCATTCAAAGTAATCCCCATCGACTGCAACACACTTATGTCAGCGCTTGATCCAATCCTCGAAACATTTTTTATATTCGGTTTTCGGTATGTCCATCAATGCTTCCTGCTGTGGCTGTTGGATGGTATTTGTTGCATTTTTCGTCAAAAAATTACGAATAATGATGGTACGAGTACTGTGCGACTGTGCATTATCATGGTGCAAAATCAACGAGTTTTCTGCCCACAATTCTGGTCTCTTTCGGCGAATTGCTTCACGTTAAAGCCCAGATAATACTCTTTGTTTACTATCTGGCCTTCTAGCAAAAATTCATGATGCACTAAACCGTTGTAATCCATGAAAACCGTGACCATTGCCTTCTTTTTTGACTGCAAATGACGTGGTTTTTTTTCTCACTCGGCTCATTTGGTGAGCGGCATTCACTTGCCTGATGTCTGGATTGCGTGTCGTACTCATAAACCCACGTCTTGTCTCCAGCAATGATCCTTTTGATGAATGTGGGATCGGATTTAGCCTCGCAAATCATCTCTTTTTCGCATGAAATTGAGGTCTTTTGGCACCAACTTTGCTGCTACACGACAGAAGCCCAAATCATTAACCAAAATGTCTTGGACGGATCCATAAGCAAAATTGTAAAAAAAAATCGCCAACACACACAGAGATAGATGTACTCTTGGCTACGTAACTTTTGCAAATGTCAAGCTATGACGCTAAGATTTAGAGGGAATATCAACAACAGATGTACCAACTTAGCAAAAAAAAAAAACAGAACCCGAAACAATGGGAGCGGCACACGATGGTTATTCCGGGAACTTTTTGATCAAGATGGTACTTTAGTTTCTTCACCAGCTGGATCTCAGAGGGGGAGATCTTTATTTTCCGTATAATGGACAACTAATTAACTGTTGCTATTGCCAGTGGATTGACGATTTAAGATCTTCCGCCAAGCTTCTACTCTCAGTTCTTTAAATTCTAGAAAATTTCATTATTACTCGTATCATGAGAACGTGTCATTTTGCTTAAATTACTGAGAGCCGAAAAGAAATATATTCATGACATCGTATAGTGAAATATATTAAGTATATAGTATAGTAAAAGATATACATCGTATACTGCGGAGTTATCAGGCACTAAGATCCATTGATTTGATTGTAAAGTTCCCAACATCTACTTTCATTAACAGTAATCAAAAGAGGGGGTTTTGAAATTACTGGTGTCAGAATATCTCAGATTTTTCTAGTATTAATAAGACCTCTCAATCAAATTACTAATTGATTAAATTTTTTCGACACCGCTTATCTCTGACCGCAACACATCAATACCAATAATAGTATCAATCTTAACTCAACATTAATCTGACACCTGTAGATACATATCTTTTGTTCGTGGTAATATTGTTTTAATTTTTCTTTGTTTTTCTCTTGCTTAGTGATATTTATTTCTTGATTTTTGATATTATCTAAATTCTTTATCTAAATTTCGAGGAATACATGCTTCTTATTTTATACAATGATCTCATTTATTGTACATTATTAATAAAAAATAAGTCTACTAATTATTTAGTATTAGTGTTATCTGAAATAGAATTTAAACATCTCTTAATAAATCGCCAATTAAAAAGGAAAAATATGGAATTGATAAAGGAAATTATAATGTGGGCAAAGGTTATTTCTATTAACAAGCTTATACTAAATGGCCGCTAAAACTGAAATATTTTATCCGGAAGTTTGGTAAACGAGTACCATCGGATACACATTTTATTTTATTTTTTGTGATGTTTTTATTTTTGTGTATTTTTTTTTTCATAAAAAAAATATAGATTAAACGTGAAGGATGTCACAAAATAGAGGCAATGAACCTTTATTTGTTTTGGTCATTGTGTATAGAAAAACCAAATAAAAAATTAATTAAAATTAATTAAATAAAAGTGTTTCTATATTTATGCAGTCATGCAATGGGTAAATACGTTCTCGGATTCTGTCTTGAGGAATATGTAAATTTCTATCATCATATTGATTGTAGATTATTTGTAATTCTTTGTTCTTCGGAAAACGTTCGACGATGGAAGAGGCTGCAAGATGATCACACTTTAGTGTCACTTCATAAGTCTTAGATAAAGCATCTTCTGTTTGATGTCAATTTTATAATAATTTCACAAAATGAATATCGATACAGTGCGTGGTGTATCTTTTGACTTGGTTGATGAGTTGATAAGAGCAACGCAATTTGCACCAGAGAATTTTAACAAAAATCACAAAAATTCGTACACTGAAGAACACTTGGCATTTGGTATGTTTGTTTAAAGATTGCTCGTAACAGTATCTAGTTAAAATTTGAAAAAATAAAACACAAACTGTGACATTGACCCTGTTTTTGACAATGTAGAATTCCGCCAAATAATTAAATACAAATGTTTTATAGTAGATACGAGTTTTTTTTTTTATAAAATTCGACTATCCAAAGCACGTGGTTTTTTTTTCAGTCTTAATTACCTACGAGTATGTCTGTTGAGTCATTAAATATTTGTGAATTTTTATCTTCCATCTCTACACTCAATGTTCTGTGAAGCCTTCTCTGAGATGCAGTGTTTTTATTTACTTGTCGGTTAAACTCTTGTGATAATTGGCGTGTGTCGTGTGCCTTATCTACATACGGGTATAAGACCTTTTGTTGTCTGGGCAATTGCCTGTTTATGTGGAAAAATAGCTCGAGATGAGCAACTTTTTTATTTACTTATGTGGTTGAGTATTTATGGGCACCTACCTGTTTCACCTTTTTCCTTGAATTGTTATTGTATTATTACATTTTTTTTTTAGAAATTTGGAAAAGTTGTAAAACAATTAAAAGTTAATAAACGAAAGTGGATTAGATACAGATTCTGGAAAACCTTTTTTTTTTAATTATCCTTCTAAGAAATAATTAAGCCCAGGCTACATACGAGTATCTCCACAGTTGGGTTTTTATTATTTAGTATTTACCTTACTCGCGGGCAATACTTATTATATAAAGGTCTCTTAAGCTGACTGCCTTACTGCTCGGAATTTAGTTTAACAAAGCATTTACATTTCCTTACCAGTTGGCATCCTGTCATTTACTATAAAATTAATTCTGGTCAAGAGCACGTATTTCCATTAGGCTGACCTTTTAACTTACAGATCTGCAAGGATGTAACAGTCCCGAGGATCCAGGTATCCAAATAGAGCATCCTAAAATCCACTTAAAGTTGAAATGGTCTTCATCGTTGATGGAGATAGCTAAACCATTATTATCCTTTCGTCCGAATATGGCCAAACAAGTGAAGTCAACTTGTTTCAGTGAGCTTAAACACGTTATTATTCTAACTGAGGTCTTATCTGCCACTGTAAGTAGATGTGCATTATTTCATCCTCTTAAATGCTTTGAAAATGTTTCTTAAAAGAATGTCCGCACTAGCTAAGTAAACCAACAGACTTAATGTTTGATAGGTACGATATATCCTCTTAATCGATTGATGATATGTAAGTTTTCCTGAGGCTCTATAAATCTCACTTGTTCATACCTGTAGAAAAGCTGTTTTACGTAGTTTGTATCATTTTCTTGTGACGCAGTGTTACACAAAAAAAAAAAACAGAACTAGCACTACCACTTAGCCGAACCGGCTTATAAACGAGTTTTATATTTTATAACTATTTAGAGACGGCAATAAAAATTGCGTGATAAGCAACACTGAGTGGAGGAGCTGGAGATCCTAGTCCACACTGGTGTATTGCACCATACATTTTTTTATCTCTATACACTCTCTTATGAGGCGATTACTTTAAGGCCTCATATGATCGATGCCAAACCATATTTCTCTGGACTCCAAACCAATATGAACTGTACCACATTGTGGACGTAATCTGAAAACCTGAGACACGAAGTTAACATTGACTTGGCCACATTACGAGTAGACAGAAACACCCGAGGTAAGAGAATCAACTCCCAGTATCTTTGTTCAAGATCGTAGAATCTTCTTAGCCTTAGATACTATAATAGACAAATTCAATGATCTATTCCAAGTTATGATTGTGAAGGAACGCTGTTTACATGCCCATATCTGATTAAGTCCTAGGTTCAAACAATGAATGGGATTATATGAACTCACGCTGCCGTCATATTTGTGTTCCAGACTGTCTACCAAATCATGGAAAGTCACCAAAATTGTCTCAATATTTGCTTTCAGTAATAATTGTTCTGATATGCGACTAATTAAGCGTTTAGTGAAAAAATACGGACGGACATATTGACTCAATAATGTCGCCATGTCAGTGGAATAACGAGACATCAGTTGTAAAGATAATATTGGCGCTGTTCGCGAGTCCTAAGTCACGCCCTCAAGAGCTCTCAAACGTTTGTGACGTGTTTTGCGGACGAACTTGGCTATATGTACAATCGAATTAATGAGGACAACATTTGCTGATATCGTCACCCTAAATAGGGGTGCCAATTGGTCGCCTTAGCATCTTTAAATTCTTTTACTTGGGACTACCAGAGACTTAGGTCTATGACAACAAAACAGAATTTAAAACGACAGCGAGGCAAATATCTGATGAAAAATTGGGTCCATCGCGTACTCGCATGCCAGCTGTTCCTTGGAGGACATGCAAATGTTTGTCACGAAAATTCTGAAATTTATCAAAGAACAAGCATTAAGCATCCTTCAAAAGTCGGGAAAAATAGTTAGTTTTACATGTCTATGCACACAGTAATAAGGCTTGCATAACGATTTGAGTAACTAGGCCATGATCTTACAGATACCGCCGTTTGGAGTATAAGAAAATAACTTATTGTTGTGCATTGAGAGAAGATCAACAGTAGCCTTGCTTAACTGTTTCGTAAGATATCACCCACTAGCTCACAAGTTCGATTTCCATCTATTGTTCGGACCTATACCCAACTTTTCGAAACTCACTTGGTTTGTTTTATTGTAGAATTACGCAATCACAGTTACTATATCAATGATTCAATCTGAAACTTATTTGATAAGATTCGATAGAAATGTCAAGGTTTTTATTATATCAGCTTATTGTACTAAATCGCTAATAAAAGTAAATTAAAGGTTGTAAATCCAGCTGCTTGTATAAACGTTGTGAAAATCAGATCCTTTTGCTAGCAGTTCGGCAGATTGTGAGAAGTGTGACATGCAGAATATGATATATGTTTTGTTTATTGCATGTACGTTTGCTAACAATTATTATTGCGAAAAACGAAAACAATGGTATCAATGTGCAGGCGGCTTACTCCTATTTGGTTAGAAAGCAACATGACACTGGATGTCAGGGTAATTCGGACTCACAAAGTAAATATAAATCAGCGAAAACCAGACAGCGTATTCATTCGAATTCTTATTGTGTACTACAATACAGAATGGTAAAATTGATTTGAAATTGAAAAACGAAAATTTTGGTTAAGCTCTATCAAGTGACTAAACGTGCGCATCTATAACGCTTTTTATTTTATTTTTTCATTTATTCATTTAACCATTGAGTATGGTATATATTTTCTTGGCGACTTATTTTCTTGATATTTCTTCTAGCATTTGTTAACACTTTTACTATAATTACTCTAATTTTGTTTACAATAAAAGAAAATAGATATTTTTTTAGTGTATCTTTTATTTTTCTATGCTGTTACTGTTACTTTGAATACTTTTAAACTTAACACTTTTTTTCTTCTGTAATTCTATCTATGTATCAATTTCTTTGCATGGTTTCTATTGTATCTATTTGTGTTTGCGGGAATATTTTATTTTTTTATCTATACATACTCGTGCATATATGGTTTTCTGTTTTTTTTTTTTCTCTTCTTCAAGTTGTTTGGCAGTATTTTTTTTATTTAAATTTTTACAAAAATTTCTATTACAGACTCCGACAATGACAAATTGTCCGGTTTACCACATTCGACAACTGGTTCACTAAGCTCAATCATCACGACGTCAATAGCATCATCAGAACCTGATCCAGGAACGGATAGAGGAGGTGCAGGTGGTGGTCACGATGGTGGTGGTGGAGGTGGCAGTGTTGCCGGTGTACCGGGTAGTGCCGATGAGAAATTAGCCTTAAATCGTCCTGGTGTTAAACAAGAGAAATGGACAACCATATTGGTGCAGGTGTCGATACCATTCTTTTTGGCTGGTATCGGTACCATTGGTGCTGGCATCATCTTGGGTAGAGTTGAGGTGAGTTTTTTTTCCATATTTTAATCAATTTTTAATTACTGTTAATTTATTATTTGTTAACTTAGCTTTTACTCAATTGCGCTGCCTTCTGAGTAAATACAGTTCCACAGGTCTTTTTTTTGTGTACCTGTGCCAATTGTTTGTATTTTCTAATTGTATAAACCGATAAAGTGTGTTTGGAGTTTAGATTTTGAACAAATTTTAAGTTTAATTAATTAGCAGCTATTATAAGTTATTTTGACCACAATTAGCAAGCTTAAAATATTTTTTTTTGTGTTTTCAAAGAGAATTTTTAACTATGCTGACAGACAATGAAGAACAAAATAAAGCAGAGAGACTTAAGTCGTGTAGAAATTCTACACGAGCTAATTAAACACGCGCGTTAAAGGCGCTGTTTTTATCCGGCTTTCATTACACTACTTCGCAAATTAGTAGCCAGCACAGTAACTGCCGAAAAAGTGTTCGCTCGAGTAAACAAAGTAAACACTTGTAACATTTTGCACATTGTTTAATTAAGCTATCTTCGGCGCAATTCCCTGAAACTTAAATGCGTGCAGAATCCAATGAATAAAAAAAAACACTGTGGCGCTGGCAGCCCGGTATGGGCTTCTTGACACTCATTTGTGTTGCTCATGTTGTAATTAATGAGCGGGGCTTACGATAAAACCGTAATCCGAACGGCACTCCTTAGAAGGTTTTTCGTAGGCAATTTTACTTTCGGGAGTTTGCCATTGCCCGCCGAAAGGGTGATAGCGATTTGAAAAGTTGTTGGTGACCCAGCCAGGAATCGAACCCAGACTCTCTGCGTGATAGTCCAATGAGCTAACTATCGCGCCAACGTCATCCAATGAATATTCAATTAAAAATGGCGAACAATTGTTTTTATTCAGTCCTCAAGCCTTTAAATCAATTATTCGAACCAAACTAACCTTTTTAGTAGTTTACGCAGATCCTCTCATGATATCACTTTTTATATATCGAGTAAACACCCACAAGCTCTCTGTAGCACCACTTAGACTGACCACTGCCCTGTATCGTTCAACGAGTTAAGTAGTATCAGAGTACACTCTGTTAGGTTCTAATACACCCGGATGTCTCAGAAAAATGCATCAGTGATGAACTGAGCCGACTCGGATTTCTAGAAAACTAGGCAGCGTGAAAACGTCAATCACCAATACAATCCTTAGGGTGTTACTACTTCCAAAATCCAAATGATCCCCATCACAAAAGCTTTTTAATAACAGGATCAGCTAATCCATGGGGCTTACAACTGGTTTAAGTGCACCTTAACGTGGACCACAGTTCCCTTACTTAACATGACTTTCTGAACTACATATTCTAAAAGCGGCAATGCCTTTTCGGCAGTTTATTACTATAAAATGCCGATTCAAATTTAAGAATACAGCACTATCTTTGAACAATACTCTCGTATATAGTTCACTCCATATCCTGATCACATTCTTACTCGACATGGGCAAGGAATAATTTGGGCTGTTTGCTATTGCTTAGGGCTGCATTGCCTGTTGCTAATATTTTAGTAATACTTTAGATAAATCTAAGGCATGTTCACATAAACTTTATTTTTTTCGTACGGTTCTGGGCCTCTGGTAAACGAAAAAACCCTATCAGCTTCTTCAGTCCATAACTACGTAACATTTTTTTTCAAATAACGATATGTTTTCAGAATTACTTTTACATTGTCTGGTGAATTCGATTCGTTCTTACTGTTTCATGACCCTGGCTACCTCGGCTTCACTAAATCCAAGTTATCAAAGGACAGCTCTTGGCTATCGCTGTTTGTTTGTCCTAAAGCAGTTACTTAGTGGGGAAGAAAATAACGTCCTTGATCTGCGAGATTCATCGAGTGATTTTCGTTTCCATTTGGATTAACAGTCATAAAAGTGCACATCAGTCGCCTAGGATATGTACAGCGAATAAAGTTTAGCTTTCTGGCCGAAAAGGATAAGTGTATCTAAAACGGGTTCAATTGCATAACTCAAAGTTGGTTGAGTGATAACTCATAGTGATAACTTTGCATAAAGCTACGATTATCAACTAAACAACATAACTAAACTCTTTGTAGAAAACATCCAAGCCTTAGCGACTTGAAACTGTGGATTTATTTCAATATTTCCAAGACAGGATTATACTAATATAATATACTTGTGGCTCCCACTAAACAAAACCAGGTGCAGTTCTATATCTTAACATTGCCCATTGATGTAGATCAGTTCCCATTAGATAGAAATTAATTGCATTTTAATTGGTTGGCAATAAATTTTTATAACAGCCTCTTAAGTGAAGTCGTGCTTCTCAAGTCAAGTGCTTCCCTGAGAAAGCCATTTAAATTGAATACATTTGAAATGCCACAAAGATCAACCAAGTCGTTGGTCATTGGAGTAACTTTCCATTTCTGTGGAAATTTCAGAGAATTTTTAATTACTACGAGTAAGAGGTGATTAATGCCAGGTTAACTGACATCTGAAAGGGTGGAGAAAAAAAAACAAAAACGTCACACATTTTTTAAAAGGTCAATTCCAGATACTTTTTCGGTGTTGAATGACATACATAAATAAAAAAAAAACAGAAAAACATTCGGACGAGTGAACGTACTATCACGTAACAGAGCGATTGACTAGAATTAGTTGATCTATAATTAGAGGTGTGCGACTATGTATGTTTAAAGGGTTTTATATTCAGTTGAACCTGGAGAGCGTAAAAGTGCGAAATACATTATCTTTTGTAAATATCTTTTTGCAAATATGTATGATAGATGTGGTATGTGGTCTTGCGAAAAAGTTGTGAAAACGTCACAGATCGTGCCTCTAAGGTTTGCAATATCAATTTGATATTACAGAAGCATTTATCACACCTCCACCAGCAAATACAATTTGCATCTATTTTTATTTGCAATTGTTATTTATTAAATTATTTAATTATGATAAATTATGATTTCGTTTGGTTGAAAGCCTTCCTCTTATTATGAGAAAATAAAGCCTTGTAATGCGGGATAAGATTATGAGCTAGTGTTTCCTTTAACACATTTTTGTTTGTCCTATCATGTAGTACACAGACAAGTGACTTTTTTTAAGAACACTAAACGTTACCTTAAACTCGACCCTCTTGTAAAGTAGTCGACAAACTTACCGCTACTAAGACTACACTCCCGTGGATACTGGCAGCAAAACGAGAATGGTCTATTAGATACGTCTTACTCTCGGACGAAGGACGTAAGACAGATTGAATAAGCCATCAACATGAAAGATGCCTTAAAAATGAGCTACTTCAACGTATTTGGGGCTGTGCTCAATAAAGATTTTTCAAGCCAAGTCATGGCGATGAAGTAGAGATTGGGTGAAGGGCAGTTTTGAACGGATTTTGTCCAAAAGGCTAAAGACTCCAAATTAAAATCTACTGTTCCGGCGAAATTAATTACCTTAGATAATAACGGATCTACTCGAGATGAAATAAAAGGCATGGAATGCACTAACCGGCCATAAACAGCCGAACAACTAGTGTCTGGACTGCTATAGCTTTACAGTTGCATAATTCGAGGCTTGTTTAATTGCATGTTTCTTACTTGTTTTCCGTATGCCAAAAAACACTCAATTAAACTGATTGCATCGAAAATAATCTAAAATTTCAAATCTCTTACAGCAAAACCTTCCAAGTTATTTACCAACTTAAAATCATTTATTTGCATTCGCAAAACTAATCCGTTAGGTTCGAAGTAGTTATCATAAGTGTGCCACTTTCGCCTCTGTACAAGTATTATCAGTTAATAATGAGCGATTTATTTCGTATGCTATTGTATCAGACATATCAAAACCACCATTTTTATTGAATTTCTTTCATCAATTATACGAGTATCTGATTTTTTTTATTTTCATTTTAATTATAGAGCAATTACACCTAAATTATTTGGTGTCTATTACGACCATTTTGGACACTTATCAAAATAATATATTTGAGTTTATTTCTTTATTGAGATAATAATAAATAAAAGGTGGTAAGTGATTGTTGCTTGGCGGAACTTCCCTATCGAAAATCGTTTAGTTAGAATTTTCGATAGAATCAATTTAATCACTTTCACTGGTAATTTATCAGACCTAGGTGAACATAACAACGATTCAGTCTTTGTTTCTTTGTTGTTCGTGAAATCAATTTGCAGGGAGATAATTTGTTTAAGCATCCTTGTGCCAGGCTCCATTTTGGACTCTGTTCTTCTAATTGTCTGGAAAAACTTCCGAACTAATTTTTTCAAGTATCACATACTCTACAGCCCCTATTGAGCTCTCTTCTAAGTCTTTTCTTCGCACAACAATCAACGTTTACCTTAAACTTTGGGCCTCTATGCAGCTATGGGCCATCTCTGCAGCGCCCATTTATACGCCCCTTTTTCATTGCTGATGACCATCAACGAAACTTCACAGGTTTTATTGAGCTCGAGTTAAAAAGGATCTAGCAGTCTATTTCGATTGCAATAGTTTAACATAGAATTCACTCATAGTACTTGGTAGGCTTTTTTTGTGCCTGTTTGTAGTAGCATTTTGATATTCAATGTTGGCTTCTCGGAGCGATCAGACATCTAGACATCTGGGTATATAATCATTATACAAGTAGTGTTGGTAATACTTCTCCTGATTTCATGCTCAAAAATGAGCTGAGTCATTCTGAGCCTAAATATGTGTTCAATGCGATGGTTGGAGAATGTTTTGAGCTTAAGATCGTCACTTTTCTTTAGAAGTTTCCTACGAGAATGTGTGGAAGAGTGCGTACAACGTAATAGGCATCAATATCTATAAATTAGATTTGAAGGTTGTTTTAGTCGATAGAATATAAGTTGGCATTAATAATGAAAACCTATATCTATACTAATATTATAAAGTTGAAGAGTTTGTTTGGTTGAACGCGCTAATCTCAGGAACTACTGGTTTGAATTAAAAAATTATTTTTGTGTTTGATAGTTCATTTATCGGGGAAGGCTTTAGGCTTCATCACATCACGCTCTGACCAATAGGAGCGAAGCATCAATGAAAGGTGTTGCAAAAGTGGGAAAAATTATTCCTTTTTGGGAGCTTCCGTTGCGTACGTAATTTGATTTTGTAGTTATTTTACAGTAATTCCTTTAATATATATTTTTTCTGATTTACGTATCGAAAGCAGTTTTTGTTTCGCAATTATACGGTTAGGTTAAGTACTTAATTTCCTACGTTCTTTCTTTTATCTTTTTCGCCAGTAAAATGCCTAGAAAAAGAACTCAGCTTTCTCGGTAGTCCGCTATTGCAAAGCGGCTGCGACTTTTGCGCAGCAATGAAACAGCGGATGAAAATATGCATAGGTTGGTTACTCAACGAGTGATCAATGAATGAAACCGTGCTAGGGAATCTAGCGTTGAACGTTCTCAGCGTTGAGCCTCACAGAATTTCAGAACTTTGGCGAACCATGAACTGAAATGAAGCTCTGAATGTTCCTAGTGATTAGCCCAACAAAATGCGCGATCATCAATGAATAGAACTCGCAGACAACACAATTTATTGAATTCTGCCTTTGCTTATAATTGTAACCTTGACTATTTAGTGCTAAATGATGTTGATATTGGTAGAATGGATAAAATATGCTACATATGCAAAGCAAAAAAATTGAAGCATGTAGCTCCGGAACCAACATCAGTTTTAAAAGAGCTGATATCAGGCTCACATTCATCCTCAAAGCATTTCTTGGATCACTCAAGACAATATAATACACTTTCTCAGATGACTTCATTTGGTGCCAAAGAAATTCGACAGGGAAAAGGGACAGCGGCAAGTTTATCATTTAATCGGTTATTTTCTTCCAGCTGAGGATGCACAACCCGAGTTTTTGCAAATATATTTTGTTTCCCATGCAGATCAGGTATTCTTGCGCTCAAATTTAAGCCCAACCTTGCAAATCGATCCTATAGTATCATATCAAACATATCTTCACGATCATAATACGTATATTCAAAATTAAATACAATCTCGAAAATAGACCAATGAATGATTTAAAACTTACTATCCATGCTGATGTAAAACCTCCTAACGAGCATCGAGGTCGGTATAATGCGCCAATAGTAGACGAAGTAGCCGTTTTTTGATAGACGAGGACAAAGGTCCCCGAGATATTGTGTTGAATGCGAGAGAGGTCGACTTCAACAAGTTTCTGAAATTCACAGATCTTATGACCCACTTCAAAAGCCTTTCCTGTTTCCGCTTAAAAATAACGGATATTCTATAAACATTTCGCAACAGAATAATGTTGGTAGTTCTAAAACTATCTCAAACATGCAGTTCTATGCATACATACATACTTTATTTCAAAGGATTATTCAACCAATATTGTGTTAATATTGCAGCAGGATTGATTTCTGAGAGGCTTGGCTTCGTTAAAACAAAAAAAACAAAAAAAATTGGGGGCAGAAGAATACATTCATACGACAACTATATGTCGTGTTATCAAGAGAAAACCAGTATATTCTTCTACCACAAGCAAATAAAACTAAAAATATCATTCACGCAGAAGTACTTAAAAATACCTTTTACAAAAATACTACTAAAAATACCAGACTAAAAAAATACTAGAACCCCAGAGTACTTTTACCCAGCGTTCCTTTATTATTCCTGTTCCCGTGACATTTTTTACTATTTTTCCATTTTTTGAAGTAACTCTGCCCATCTGTCTATCTGTAACGCTTTTACGTCTAAACTACTGAATCGATTTTGATAAAATTTTGTACAGAGTAAGCTTAACCTCAAGGAAGGACATAGTAATATTATTTATCCAATCGCGATAACTGATATTCCCGTGGACGAAGTCGCGGGCAACAGCTTTATCAGCTATATACGAGGGCGGGTCAATAAGTCCGTGACTTTTTGAATTTCTGACCTCTTTACTGTAACAGCAACACTGCTCCTGTCAACAGGCATCTGTCAGTTGACTCCTGTCAAAATTTAAACTTGCTCCGTCAGTTAGTTTGTGTTTGACAGCTATTTTTATCAGACTACTCACTAATTTGAGGAGAGAGACCAAGGCTAAGCTTAATAAATACTATGGGGACTCTGCACCATCGATTTCAATGGTAAAAAAGTGGTTTACTGAATTTCGTTGTGGCCGTACAAGCACTGAAGATGCCGAACGTCCTGGACGCCCAGTTGAGGTCTCTACACCCGAAACAATCGAAAAAATTCATGATATGGTGTTGGCCGACCGAAGATTGAAAGTGCGAGAGATTGTGGAAGCCGTAGGGATCTCGCATGGCTCAGTGGTTTCAATTTTGAATGATCACTTGGGCATGAGAAAGCTTTCCGCAAGATGGGTGCCGCGTTTGCTCACAGTCGACCACAAACACATGTGCAGTTGCCATGGCAAAAATCCATGAATTGGGCTATGAATTGCTCCCTCATCCACCCTATTCTCCAGATTTGGCTCCGAGCGACTACTTCTTGTTCCCAAACCTGAAGAAATGGCTTGGTGGAAAAAGATTTGACTCCAATGATGAAGTCATCTCGCAAACAAAGGCCTATTTTGAGGACCTCGACAAATCATTTTTTTTGGAAGGGATAAAAAAATTGGAGAAGCGTTGGACAAAGTGTATAGAGCTCAAGGGAAACTACGTTGAAAAATAAAATTATTTTTTTATCAAAAAATCTGTGTTTTAATCCAAAAGTCACGGACTTATTGACCCGCCCTCGTAACATTTTCGCACATTTGCGTTTCAATTTAGCCGTTAACGGCAACAGGATATGTTCGATTTGAGTGTTTTAATTTACCAGCAGGAAACGATGGCAGTGTTAAGTCGCATAATATCGGCAATGAGTAATTAAAGAAAAACCCAATATGAAGAACAAAAAAAAAAATTAAACAAGTGGACTGATATTGGTTGTTATCACAAAACAATATTTTAGTTGATAGTATAAATAAGTTTAAATTTTACACCTTATCTTTATTACAACGTCCATTTTGACATTTAAAGATAGTTTTTTTTTCTATAATTATTTTTTTCCTGCCAATACATACATATATTTGTTACTTTGTTTTAACGAGGTTAAATCACTTGGCCAATCAACAGTTGTTTACTTCTTAATTTCGAGGGTCCCTTGTCAAAGAAACGTTAACCAGTTCAATGATCAGAACATCCAAGGAAATATAAATCTAATTGAATCGATTTGCAGTTTAAAATTCACATTAAATGCCATTGAACTTTCGTTAGTAATTTATTAATTTATATTGGAATGAATTATATTAATTATTCAGTCACGATAAATTAAATTGACAACATTCATTTTCAGAAGTATATCGAATCGGTTTTATTACGATACATCTGTTTGTATAAAACGTCATATTAATTTTTCCTAAAAAAAAAATCACTTTTTGGGCTTCTTAAAAATATGTCGGTCTTCAAAAAACTGGATTCCAGTGTGGATAAGATTCATAAAAGAAAAAAGAAACAGATTAAATCTTTTTAACACTTTAAGATACAAGGAATAGGGTCAAATTGTCCCTACATACTTTGTAGCTACTAATTTAAACTTGAGTGTAACATCATTGGAAAGTTATTCACTCTGGATTCTGTCGTCTGCCTTTTCATTACATTTTCTACGGAGTTGTAAGCTATCCTGCCTCTGTCATATCAAAATTTACAGTTTTGCATCATCTGAAGCTGCTCGCAGTCTTACTCCAGTTATTATCTCCAGATAATAAAACTATATTTAATCGGTTTTATCCAGATCGCTTAATCAAGGCTATCATCAAGCCTCTATAACCACAATTTAGATCAGGGTAAAGATCAGGCTGCAGAGCTTTCTTTTCATTTAGATAAATATAAATGTGAATCAGTGGTTATACTATAAAATACAATTTTAAGTATATCTGGCCAACTTAAATCGCCCCGACCGCCAGAGGGCATAGACCATTTACAACAACGTAATGCTATGCTTTTAAAGACAGGCCTCTCTAACTCATCCACAATGTTCTAGGGTTCTCTTTGAATGTTCCGCGCCGCCAATCTTAGTTAGATCGCTGCACTCTTCTGATCTGATTGAATAAATGGATTCCTCTGAAGATATATTAACATTTCCTCATTTTTAAGCTCTGGTCCTGTAATGTTTCCTAGTTTTGAACCACTTAGTTGAGGGCCATGCAAAGTCAGTAAGTAAATGTCATCAATATCAATCTTAGATATGATGTTATTGCTTACTACAATCCTTGATTGCTGTCATTGTGTCGCTAATACCACTTTGATTGCAAACATCTAGAGTTCGACTTCAGATCTCTTTGGCTTCATCCGATAAAACATAAAAGTTTCTACCTTTATATGGCAATATTGTTTCAAGGATATCACATATATAGGAAGTTACTCAAATAGTAAGTAAATGTGATCAAACTTTAAAAAGTTTGTTCCAACTGCCATTTATTGTCTACGCATTCGCTTATCCCTCTTGAACTATCCTTCAATTCGAGGTAAGAAATGCATATTTTTATCCATTTCCCGTATTACATCAGTGTCTCTTACTTTGGTATCGTCCTGTTTCATTACATTGATTCATCAAGTGAGTGGAATTTTTCTGCGACAAGAAAATCATATTTTTCACTGTCTGCTGTTTTGTTTTCAGATTTGAAAGGTGGCTGTGCTCTTTGATATGCATAAAGACCCGAGTGGACCTTGTCTTATTTTCTTATGTTGGCACGCTATGAAACCGCCAAACTAATCGGTGTTGTATTGGTGGTACTTACAAGTTGTAGTCGTTGCGTGCCAATCCGAGTTCGCCTCCGCGATTTTTATAAACAGTCAGGACTCAGCTTCGGACAATCTTTAGTGGTTCTCGTTTATAAATGTTTTTAAATGCGCAAACTTCAGAACTAACTATAACTATCATTTACAAAATGCCTCATAATATATGTATTTGCTATTTTTTTTCTTTCAGAAATGGAAAGTCTTTCGATCAGTTTCAGAATTATTCATCCTTGTTCCCGCCCTACTTGGTTTAAAGGGTAATCTTGACATGTGCCTAGCATCGCGACTCTCAACCCAAGCGAACTTAGGCAATATGTCATCACGAAAGGAGGTTATGAAAATGATCGTGGGCAATATAGCTTTAGTTCAAGTGCAGGCGATAATAGCTTCATTCTTAGTGTCATTGTTTGCCATCGCAGTTGGCGCCGCCATGGATGGTCATTTTAATTATTCATACACAATGCTATTAATAGCATCGAGTATGTTTACAGCAACATCATCATGCTTTGTGTTGGGTAAGTACCATACAAATCTCAATAGTCTGGCCTTTCTTAGATTATAATTGATTTTTATTTATTTTTTTTAAATAGATTTCGTATTAGTGGCTGTGGTTTTATTATCTCAAAAATTCCATTTAAATCCTGATAACTTGGCAACTCCGCTGGCGGCGTCAATTGGTGATGTAGTTTCAATTAGTGTTCTTTCATTTATTGCATCTGTTCTTTTTGAACAATTGGGTAAGTGGCTATTGACGAATCTAAACAGTTAAATCTCATTTCTCTAATCAATTTATTTTAAATCATTTCAGAAACCCACCTCTGGATTACTTTTGTAATTATCGCAATATACCTTTGTCTTCTACCAATTTGGGTGATTATTGTGTACAAAAATAAATATACTTGTCCGGTTCTAACGAATGGCTGGATTCCTGTACTCTCAGCGCTGTGTATTAGCGGGTAAGCAATTAACCTATGTCGTAATCATGTTTTAAATCCGCAGGAGATACTCGTTATCTTGCTCAATAACTAAAAATAACCACGGATCTAAACACTCCTTCATAATTATTAGTCTGAAGAACTTTTCATCGAATTTTTTGTAAATTAATTTATGTTACACGTGTGGTAGCAGCAGGGTGCCAAAATATGCATACTCATTATTGATTGAAGATGGTTGAAGACTCTCAAGGTTAGGCTTCACAGAGATGAATGAGTTTTAATGAATGACGGACGTACTTAGTAACGTTAGTAGCTCATCAATAATTCGGATAGATCAAATGTATTTGAAGTGGTGTTTATACAATGATATCCGGTCTTGAGAATTGGGCATAAGGAGCTCACTTAGATTCACTTCAATTCGATTTGAGTATTCTTAGAACAGAGAATTAAAAGAAATTGAACTCTGTTGAACCCATCTGAGTTCATAGAATAAGTCATAGACAGACTCAGTTATCATGTATTGTCCACGTGAAGAAAAATATAGATCCCTTGTTCCTATTCCATTTTTATAATAAACAAACAATAATTTTCCAAGTCACGTTCGTTTTGGTTTCTAAATTTGTTAATTTAGACCTAGATTTTGGGCGAGACTTTAAGACTAAAAAAACCTATTCCTACTAAGGTATAGTTCTAAACTTTCGCATTTATTTCATCCTCTCTAGACGATAAGATAATGTTTAGAAACCTTTTAAGCTTTTTGATATCGCGCTTATTGGCAGTCAATAAGCCATAAAAGTGTTTTTTTTTTTTGGTTTATTTGACGGATTAGATTTCTTACCGATCAGGCAATCAAGTTTTACTTAACAATACAAAACAGTCCTAAAAACGGACCATGTCTTGTCGAGTTTCTTTCTTTCTTTCAACTTCTCTCATCGTCAGAAACTGATCAGAACATAACACGTTTATATTAATATAAAATTATATAAAATTACGTTTATAAAGAGCAGCACCCAAATTTCTTTCAAATCACAAATAGGATTAACAAATGGGTCTGAGTCATATCGGTTTTCTTGGTTAATCCAATGATCTCAGACATAACTCCAGTTAATTGTTAAACGATATTCAATCAGCACTCTCCGTAAACCGTGAAAGCTTCGATTTCGGTTCACAGGACTTTTATAAACGCGAACTGGACTTAGTCAATCTGTCTTCGACTTTAGTGGATATTAAAAAAAGTGTAAACACCTCATAAAGTCTAAAAGCTACGTTGCCTTTAATCCATTGAGCCTGTAAATATCACAGTTAAGAGCATCTACAAGTTGTAGCCTACATGTGCAAGAAAACAAACAGGCTCGAATTTTTTGAATTGAAGACTCTAGCTACCGCGGAGCCCAGAACGAATGGTTTTTTCGAAAAAAAACCAGTAAATATCAATTATTTAATAAAATCGTTAACTCTTTTCCATATGTCGAGCTTCGTTTCCAAGGCACTCCTTTTGTTTGGTTGTTTTACGATAAAATATTCTTTAAGGATCAATCGTCAACGTGCTTAATCACTAATCTTAATCTTATTCGAATTTTTTTTTGTATTTATAAATTATATTGTCTACTTTTGTTGATTTACAGATTTGGCGGTCTTGTTCTGGATGCATCTGTGGATGTGTTTAATGGTTTTGTTGTGTTCCAGCCAATTATAAACGGCATCGGTGGTAATTTGGTTTCAGTGCAAGCTAGTAAAATTTCTACAATGCTTCATCAGAGTTCTATTATCGGTATAATCCCACCACATACCAAAATCTTCGAATGGCCCTGGAAGGCGCTTTTCAAAGGAGGTAATATTCAATTTTATTTGGATGAACTTTTACTAATAACTATTCTCCTTTAGTGCCATATGCAAAATCAGCAAGAATTCTCCTAATGTTGTCTATACCCGGTCAAGTATTATTTATCTTTGCTGCGGATTATATTCACATGTCTGAGACAACTATAACATTTGCATTCGTTGGTGCGTACCTATGTGCGAGCGTATTACAGGTAAGTTCTTTTACTTTTTTTCTCTAAATCGAAATGCTTATAAATGAATGTTTTTTTGTTTTTGTTTTGTTTTTATTATAAGGTGATGATTCTCTTGTACTTGGCACACATAATAATACATGCAATGTGGAAATGGAAGATAGATCCAGACAATTCAGCCATCCCATACTTAACCGCCCTGGGTGATCTCTTCGGTTCGAGTTTCTTAGCGGTGTCATTCCTATTCCTAGTGGCAATTGGTAAGGAATACGGTGACAATGTTGATATAATTGATGCACCAAATTGAAAATAAACAAAAATACACGATATAACAACATACATTATATAGAGGAGGGTATCCTCTTTGTCCTCGTCATGAACTCCTCAAAAACAGTACCTAAAACAGAAAAAAAAAAAACAAAATTAACAACAATAAACTAGAACTTATAGTAATCAAATGAAAAAAAAAAAAAAGAAAAAAACCAATTCATTGTTAGAAATTCTAGTTTAGTATAAACAAAAAGTTGTTCAGAATGATTAGAAAAACAAAAAACAATAGAGAAAAAACTCTAAAATATTTTAAAATGTATTGTAAGTGTAAAGGGATCATATTTAAGAGCATGAACTTAAAAGACAGCAAAAGACTTTATGTAAAGATAAACGTGTAAGGCTTTTAGAAAAGCAAGAAACGATTGAAAAAAGAAATGTACTCGTATCCGAAATTAACTCTCGCAACAACAAAAAAAAAACAAGTTTTGCTTTATATAGGTATTCTCTTTGTTTATGTTTTTTTTTTGATTTTGGAAATTCCTAAAGTACTCTTGAGAGCAATAATTTACAAGTCAACCATACGACTAAGTCTTAGGACAGAGGACAGAGAGCCTGTTAAGTCCTCTTATTCATTTCGTTCTTCTTCGTAACACAAATGTTTGTAATTGGTACTACAACCGGGAATAAGAAAACGAAAGCTTTTTTGTAAAGTAAAATTAAAAAAAATTATATAATTTCTCTCTTTACTATTACAGGAAACTTTAAGACAAAAAAGTAACCAATCTTTGTTAAGTTCCATAATTTTCTAGTTAGCATTTGTTGAATAGAAAAAATTTAATCAATATTTCTTTGTTTATAAGCAACCTGAGGCAATAATTTTTGTTTATATGTCTTATGTATCCTCCTTTTTTTTTGTTTTAGTTTTATTATTTTTATTTTTATTTTTATAATACAAACAATGAAAGCAACAGCATTTTGTTCAATCTGTTGTATTATTGAATTGGGGGTAAAGCAGAAACCACGAAATCCTTAAAACGATTGCAGCGATAGTATTATAATTTTAAATTATTAATCGATTGGGTTTGATTTTTACAAGCCAAATGTATAGTTAGTGATTTGTAATTTGTTGTTTTAATTTAAAATTGTAATTTTATTTGTTTAAGTTTTAATTTATAAAGTGTATAGTGTTTTGTAGACTTAAGAAAAACGATAAAACAACAAAGAAACAAACAAACAAAAAAAACCAAGGTCTAAACTAAGAAATGATTGTAAATAGATTCGTATACATATTTAAATATGCAATTGTCCCATACTTTTTACACATTCCCCTGTGTCCCCATTTGAATAAATGAGAAAAGACAAAGAAATTAAGTTAACAATTTTTTTTTATTTTATATATGTTTTTTTTGTGGACGGGTATGAAGAAAAAAAGGCGCTTTTTGTTTGTGTATGCATTTTTTTTTCTTGTGTTTCATAATCATGTTTGTATTTACGATGAAGGCGAAAAGAAGACCGATAGTAGGACATAAAAAATAGTGTTAAACAAACAACAAAATAATAATACATATTTGAAATAATATGAAGGACTTGTGATCGATATTAATTATGTTATTGTTAATAAAACAAGCAAAAAAATATATATATTATAATTTATAGAAAAAAAACTAATACACACTGTTTTCATTTTTCTATCTATTTTCGTTTTTTTTTATTCTTTAATTTTTATTTTACAGAGCCCGAGTTCTATAGCGATAATGGAAGAAAATTCTTACTCTATTTTCTTGGGCGTGTAAAGAGAAGGGCACATGAAGAGTGAAAAGGCTGTAGGCACTTACTGACGGTGCATGATTACATTTATTTAAGAAATTAACTCACAAGAGCTCGAATATACCAACAAGTCTGAATTAATGTTGTGTTGAAACGTAGGTTTGTAGAAAAAATAATCAGTGTTCTTCTTTACTAGTCTATGGATTGGATGATCTTTTTAAATTATTCAAAATAAAGACGCTACTTTACATAGTCTCATCATTTGAAGACTTCATTAATATGATCGTAAGGTATTTCCAAACACAATCACACGGTGTTATGTACACTTGAAGAACAAAGCAAAATTTTGTAATAAGATCCAGAAGATTTCCTTTGAAAGACACACTACACGAAATTCCCCAGAAATATTCTCTTCTGCTTTTAGTTAACGTTGAAGAAATATGTAATGCGTATAGTTACATTTTTCTTTCACTTCTAAACCAATATAGACCTTGTCATATTTGTTTGACCATTTATGTCGCTGTACAAGTAAAATGAGGTCTGTGGGGTATATTGATACTTTTTTGAGACAACAGTCCTTCCTTCCACTTCCACTTTCTATCAATATCGTTTGTTTATCAGGTGGTTGCTAGGTCTCTTTCCGAATGTTGAAATGTGAGAAATGTGTGCTTGCTACAAAAATATTTCGCTCGCGACAAAGTCAATTCTATGTCTTTCGTGCTGTACTTTTGCTATTACTTTGTTCTAAATAGCTCGTATATTTTTGTCAAGAAGGTTGAAAATTATTCTCACCATGACTTCGCCTCAATACAATACATATGTGTATATCAGAAGTTGGGTTTATTCAAAACAAACATTCTGTTTCGGCTGCTTGAGGATTTCTCAGCACGTCCGACTCCAAGTGGCCTTTTGTTAAACACGCACTGAAACTTTGATGACCCTGCGCTTTGTCTGTCTTTCGGTTATGATCTTATACTCATATGCCGTTAAATGTAGCAAAACCTCAACGCCAGCTGCAAAAAAATACGAAATCGACTTACCCTGTGCTACTTTCGGTCAGAATTTGAGCCAGGAAATGAATTCTTTCGGGTCTTCCAGGATGACTCCAAAACCGATGTAGCATGCGGCGCTGATGTTTTTCTGGAGGATAACAAGGTTAGATTCTACTCCTCTTTGGAAATACTTGCGTCTGTTATCCAAACGGAGATATGTATATGCAATCCTGATGAGAACAAACTATATTGCGAAAAATCGGTGGAGGGGACGAAGCATTTGGATCTGTAACGAAAGTCAGGCTGCACTTTAAGCCTTGTTGAACACCATTTCGATTTTCAAACTAGTTCGGGAATGGAAGACTTAAGTTTTTTTTTTTTTTATAATTTACGCGCGCCTTAAGTGGTTAATGATACCCTTATACTGTTGCCAGGGCGCGGGCGGGAAGATAGAAGGAGGAGAAAGGAAAGCACTGTTGTGATGTAGTGGTTTGAAACTCACATATATTTGGTTGCGTTATTGTTTCTCCAGGGGTGGGATTCCGAATAGGACGGAGAGTTTTTCTTCACTCGGAATGATTCAGGTTGTAAATTTTAACGGTAATTTTGGGCTTGAAACTCTACAATAGCCAAATCTACATGTCAGTGTTATGCCTTCACACGCAGATTTTTCTGACTGAGTTCCAATTACACAAATGAAAAACAACTCATGAGTAGGATTCGAACCTTGATCCTCCGAGTGAGATGCGATGGCTAGTACCACTACACCACGACCACCCCCAGGCAGGTCTGGTTTGCGTTCCGCATCATATAGTATTAGGATCACAGCAAATTAAATTCCCAAAAAGACTTGCTATTCAAGTCTCAGAGGAGAGTTGGGTATGCCTGCGTCCTTGGTTAGAGCTTTAATTGGCAGTTGAGTTTCATCATATGAGGATAACTGCAGATGATATGACTCTCCAGGTTGCCAGCAGACTTCGTCAATAAAGCGCTTACTCATCTTTCATAGAACGAATAGAGGAATATCAGTAAAAAAATGTTGCTTCTTTAACAGAAAATTTACAAGACATGAAAAAGCAGCAGACTTGGAGTACTGCCTCATGCCCATTTTAAGATCCAGAGAGCCTGAATATGATTTTTTCCTCATCAGGCGTCTTTTATTTTATAGTTAGTAACAAGGAGGAATTTTATTTTCTATTATATTAGAAAATTAAAACAAAAAATTGTCGCATTTAATAGTCTCCGTTGTAGCATGCTTGAGAGAAAAATTTAAAGTCTGACCCTACAAGCATACCGGCCGAGTAATATCAAAACTAACGCCATAAGATATGTGCTTAGGTTTTAGTTAAAGTTCAAGATTCTTTGCATACTCTTGTCTGTGACAACATTTGTAAATAACTGCCAGAAACTTTCTTCTTGTTCGCCTGATATAAGACCAAGAAATTGATTATCTGTGAGCAAACAGTTGACGACAAAAATGCTGTACACTGCGTCGTATAAAAACACTAGAAATTGTTTTCAAACTGAAAAACATAGCCTATACGATATCAGCAACAGCGTTGCAACTGTTTTTCTACAGAACAGTTGTGCTTGTAATACCTCTACGTGGTAACGTGGCAGCACTATAAGCGGGACGGCGAGTGTGTTCCCCAGATGGGATCAACGGTGAAGAAAAGTCGTAAAACAAATGAGATCTTAGCCGAGCTACTTCGCCGAAAGGGTTACTGGCTTCGCTCTAACCGATTTCTCGGTCTAGGGGTATTATAAATGGAGCTGGATCTCTAGGTCGGGGCTTGTGGGTTGGCCGGGCATTCATAAAAGATAAAGGTTACGAAGCAACAACAAGCTTCAGGTACGGAGGGATGTACTGTTGATAACCCGTGCAAACGAATTAAGAACAACGAGCTTCGGATATGCATGTGTAATGTTAGGCCCATTAACAAACTATGCGCAACCGAACAATTAGTGGAGGCCCTAGACTGCTGCAAAGCAGACATTACTGCCACCAAAGGAATACCGGACAAAAAGACGATGGAAAACTGCGGCATCTACTACGGCGATTGTTATCGACGGCAAAGCAGCCAATTTGTTGTTGAAGGCAGAAACCAAAGATAGCTTCTACGAGTCCTTGAACAAGACGTACGAGCGATGCCCTAGCTATGACATTAAAATTGCCCTCGGCGTTTTTAGTGCAAAGCTAAGAAGAGAGGGCATCTTTGGTAGTACTGTCGCGTGTACGTATTCAAGCTAATCGACTTTGTGGTGGGGCGAAACATTGTCGTAGCTAGCATACGGTTCCCACATTTCGATATTCCCAAGGGGACTTGAAGGATTGATCAATCAACCGTCAACCAGATATCCACATTGCGATCGACGCAAGACACTCCTCCAGTATTATGGATGTCCGAAAGTTCCGACGAGCCAACATAGACTCGGTCCACTACCTTGTTGTAGGCAAGTTACAGTTGCGGATATCACGAATAACGCCAAGACAAGCTACTATTGTGAGAAAACGTTAAAAGGCTACATTCGCAAGAGATCGCCAAATTCTTTTCCGATCGAGTCTCCCTTATTCTCTTAAGAGGTCCCTTGCCGCCAACATCAAGCATCGAAGACCAGTGGCAACACTGCCAGAAAGCCATCAGAGCAGCCGGTTCTGATGTGTTGGGTTTGACTCGACCACCATAACGAAAACCCTGATGATGAATGCCCGCAAGCAAGATGCATACAAAGCGGCACTGCATAGAAAGACTAAAGCTGCTCAGGAGTTCTATGAGCAAAAGCGGAGAGACCAACACCGGCTTGTAAGGAGGAAAAAGAAAGAGCTTGGGAAGCGCTAGATCAAGGAAATTGATATGTGCTACGCGAGGAATGAGATAAGAAAGTTTTACCATAAGGTAAAAAAAAACCTGCCACTGACACAAACTCCGAATCGAAGGCTGTAATAACGAATAAGGGAACATCGTAGTAGAGTCACAGTCCATGCTGAGGATTTGGAAAGAGCATTTCTGTAGACTGTATTAGGGCGATGACGAACTAAATACCGCTGTCGAGCAAAATGAACCTTTCAACTTGGGCGGTAATTACCTTTGACATTGTCTTACGAATACACCTATCGGTAGGGATGTATTAAGATAATATTTTGCAGGTTAGTCCCAATGCGGATCACAAAAAACTGATCACGTATCGACATAATGTCCATTACTAAATTTGATTCTCACGATGAATTCCAATCCCACATCTAAATATGTCGATTGTTTTATGGAAACTGTAGAAAATGTTGCAATAAAGTCGGGTCCTTTAGATAAATTTCCAATGACGTTTGAGAGAGGAAATGTAACAGATGCACACTCCAAACTTTCCACATGACATCGACTTGCTGTAAAAAATGCATATCATTCACGTTAGATTGCTAAAATATGTAGAACACATGGAAATAGGTCATTTGTATGCTCTCAACAGCGTCTGAAATTTTTGCATCCTTCCCGCAGTAGAGAAACCGTCGTCCTACGTTTCGCGAACAGCAAAGCCACCTCAACCATTTTGGAGTAAATTACTAGCGCTGACTGGATAAGTTTTTGGTTGATGTACAGTTCTGCCCGAATTCAGCGCTATTTTAGTCAATAAGCAGAAAATTTGTCAGAATGTTTCCTTTAAACTTTTCTGATCGCAAGTGGTTGAATTGCCCCGAAAGAAATGTGCTTAACTAATTTCGAGCAACACAGCATTGATTTGTTCTTTGACTTCAGAAACAGACAGGTGCAAATGGATGGTTCCATGTTTGTTGACTTCATTATTCTACAATAGAGAAGAAGACACAACACTGTGAGACGTGCTTGCTTCAATAAATTTGTGCTACATTTCAATTGGACCTAGATCTTTATAGCGAGATATTTGGATATTTAATACTTTAATATTTGTATTTATATTTACTTAATATTTTAATACTGTCATAGGCAGATTTTAAGTCGATAAAGGTATGGTGAGTATAAAAGTCGTTTTTTAATTGATGATTAATTAATTACCGCAGTATTTCTGACAGCGATGTATATTTAACAGCAATCTAAGAACTTTACTAGTTACACGTGAGGTGATTCTTCCACACTTTATAAGGTTTCTGCAAAAAAAGGAGGAATACACGGTGCAGAACCTGTTGACCTATTGATGTCTTTGGTGCATTTGTATGCCCTCAAAAGCGTCAGAATTTTTATCTCACACTGATGTGGAGTAATATTCATGTCCTGAAATATATGTGTATTGTTGTAATTCACTTTTTTAACATTTGAGAGTAAAATACTTACATAGCCGGCCGAAATCAGGTCTTCGACCACATTTTTAAATGCAACCCGTCTCTCTCTGGGAACTGCAAATTCGCGTTCGCGCATGTAAGTAAGTGGAACAATGCCTTCGTCTGCTCGTGAGTCCACCGTTTTGTTCTACTGCTAAAAAAATATATGTTTTGTTTAAAATATTCAACAATTAATTCATTTCTTTACCTTTTTTCCATTGTTTTTTTTTAACACCCTAACAAAAACATGTCAAACGTCAAATCCACCAACCTTCATAAAACAAAATTATTTTTATAGTGTACTTTGCGCCATCTTCATTTCAAAATTTTTAAAACTTTATCAGCAGCACTCAATGCTGGCTTATTTATCGCCAGCATTCGACTTGTTGTTTGCAATTTTAAATTATACTGTGCTGGTTACTGACCTGCCAATAAAATGCGGGTAAGAATGTATCCGATTATAATCGAGATGTTCGGTTGCTCTGCAACAGCTCGACTTAAGCATTGTATCATATTTAGGGTGAAGATTCACTGCGCATACATATTTCAGTGCGGTCATATGTTTTTTTTGCATTCAGAGAAAAAATTAATAATCAGTCAAATCTTAGATGTGCTTTTACCATGATGTTGTTATATCTTTTCATTTAGGAAATAACAAAACAGTTTCACACTAAAATCTTCTAAATTCTGATATCGTCTTCTAATTTCTGCAATCAAAATTGAAATGGCTAACTAATCTGCAAAAGCGTGATTTGTTAATGTTTACGAAGACCAGAGTAATAAGAGTTGGTTCTGCACAAAAACTGAATTTTCGAACGCAACTTATGCAGTTCCTTATTAGTATGACGTTTATGAAAACATCCTCCTCTACTTGAGATAAAAGCTGGCTTCGGAACTGCCGTTAACACATTCAGCCCTATCATGAATAAATGGTCCCTCGGATTTTTTACCTTTTTCGAAAACTAGGTATCATGAAAGAATTTCGAACGGGGAACAAAAAATTCCGCCGGAAAAATAGCTATTGTGAATGCCATTTCGGGGAAAAAAATTTGTTAATTTCCCTTGAATTATTCCGCTGTCCTTTTACTCGGGAACAGCGTGAAAGAATAAAGACGTAAGTAATGTTTACCAATAAATGTTGAAATTTAAGTACTTATTTCATCACAGGTCAAATGTTACAAATAAAAACAGTTGGAAATATTGATAGATCTGACGGAAAAGTACCCGGATATCGCTGCTGGATAGACAAAAAAATAGCTTCACCATTGGAGAAAGTGCGAAGGATTTTTTGTTTGTGGCAATGAATGTGAAAGCAGCTCCAACAGGTACTTAAACATCGGCTTGTTTATACGGTAATATCAATAAAACCTTTAAAATTAAAAATATTTATACATATTTCAAAATTGTTTCGATACATTTTATCTAACAGAGCTTGTGGTAGTTCCAAAGGATTTGATCTATCTCTTAAACTCCTTCTGATGGATGTTTGTTCAGTTGTCTGCATTTCCTTGTTTTCTTCGATCGCCAATATTAATGCAACACTTCTTAACATTATAATCAATTTAAAAATCACACTAGACTGTGTTTTTGTAAAAAAAAAACTTTCAAAAAAAAGAACTTCCACTAAAACTTGTTTATCTTCAATGAATTGATCTGTCAAAACAATCGAATATAACTTCGAATACACTTTTTTAACGTCCTTATTATGGCAGTACTGATTACGTCGGAAGGGTATTCCGATGGAGATTTACAATAGCGGGATTTTTTCCCCGGGAATAAAATCATTCGGGGGAATTTAAATTCCGCCGGAATTCATGATAGGGCTGATTAAAGGCTCAAATCCATGCATTACGTTTACAATCGTATTTGACGGATTGCAAAGAGGTGCCCAATGAATACATTCGTTGGACGCACAAAAAGTTGAAAGTTGACCAATTTCATCCGAAGTGATGCATTCCACTTGGGGGCCACATTTGCGGTATCTCTCTGCCTCTCATTACGGCTTATGAGTTGTCGATTTTTTGACATGACGCAACGGATTCTATGGGCTTGGGCC
Organism: Volucella inflata; assembly: GCA_928272305.1. Classification (NCBI taxonomy): domain Eukaryota; kingdom Metazoa; phylum Arthropoda; class Insecta; order Diptera; family Syrphidae; genus Volucella; species Volucella inflata. The sequence continues at coordinate 79,108,406 of OV743719.1, forward strand.
TTAAGGGTTCATTTACCATCAGACCCATTTCAACACCATAGGGGATAGTAAAAATTGAATTTAAAATAATGAAACTGTTGCCGAATAGCAAATGATATGACTGGGGGTATCAGACTTATTTTTTGTCCACCCCAACGACACCACATACCAGAGGTTGTGGACTAAATCGAGTCAGCTAAAAGAAACAGAAAAACATAAACACGACGTACTTAAGATTCGATCTTTTATTTTTAAATTCTAAATTACAAAGCTACTTTAAGTTAAGTCAATTAGAGATGAGGAAGCTTGGGCGTCATCACCGTCACTGCTGCTGGTCTCACTGTCACTTAGCAAACGAACATTACCTTTAGTTCTGCTGCTACTACTGCTACTACGACTACTAGAGGAGGAACTGCTACTGCTCCTTTTTCTGCGTTTCCGTTTTTTCGATTTGATTTTTTTCTTCAGAGCTTTTTGCTTTTTCTTGTGCTTTTTTCGCTTCTTTTTCGTCGTCAAATCTATTGTGAGAATACTTTGCGTTTTCTGTTTTTTCTTTTTAGCAGCCTTTTTGATTTCTTGTTTGGTCTTCACTACTTGATTCATATTACTGAGAAGGAACATTGTTAGGTCTACAGGCATTGGATTGAAGAAAGCACCAGTTTCAATGGGCTCACATTCTTCTGCAGACATTTTTCGATTGGCTTTAGTTTTGCACCTTTCTGGTGTCTCCCTTCGAACAGGGCTACGTTGGAGTTCTTTACTCTTCGATCTAGCTTTACGTGCACGCCTATCTAGTTCTCTGAATTTCTTCGATGAATTGTGCATTTCCCGTGCATGTTGCCGTCTATTATGCTGAAGCACAGACAAAATTGTCCGCCCAAGGAAACGTTTGTTTGGACGAGCTGGCCTCTGCAATGTTTGTTGACTTTGCAATTCAAATTGTTTCTTCTTCTCGATTTCGGCGATAATTTCTTGAATCGCCAATCTAAAAACGGTAAGTTATTATAGTTAAATTTTTGGACAGTTTGTTGGAAATTACCTTTCTAAATTGGAATTATCCATCTGGACCGGATTAAGGAATTCTACACTTCTTCAACATGCACAACGAATGTCATAAAAGAAAATTCAGAGTGGTAACAGTTTTTGAAATCTCTGCGGAGAAACAAACATTCACTTGTCACGTTTTCCATGAGGAAAGCTTCCTAATCAACTGAGCAAATCGAAAGACAACATTCTTCTTGATGGCGTTTCTTTCTGGTTTCTACATTTCCCTATAAACTATTTTTAAATAGAATCCTCCGATAAATCGTATAGAAAAGATGGTAACAGTTTTGCAAAATGAAAATAAAAAACTGATACTAGACAACTGTCAGTTGAGTGGCGGCGTATTTGTTTTTATCTTCTTTTGGATTTCATACCATTCACCTCAGCCGAACTGGTTAGAAATTTTCAAGAGTAAGAAAAGTTTTTAAAAAAGAAATATAAATAAAAATGAGTGGTAATGTAATTTGAAAATCTGATCAGTTTAAAAAAAAAACATAATGTGTTAAATTATCGTTCCATATGTAACTTTTTGAATTTCCTATATACAAATGCTCATTGGTGACAAGGTTCTTCGAATGAATTTTACGATGACATTGTATCTAGTATATAGTATACATAGATACAGAAAACGCAAAAGAATTCTGAAGGTGAGAAGCCTAATCTACTTATTTATACGATTTATGTGATAATATTGATTATTGGACATTATTACTTAAAAAAAATGATCACTCATGTTTTATCATTTTATCATGACTTAGTATCTTGATATAAATATTTTGTTAAGGGGTCAACTAAAGATCGTATTTGGTCACGCTATTGAATATGGGTTAACTTTTAGCTTAAGATGACGCTACATCTCGAGGTGGATCTGACCCTTAATCAACAAGTGTCTTCAGCAAGCTCAATCTTAAGCTTGAGATCTAATTCAGTCCCAACAAAATTGATAACCTGATTTTGATCTCTCTCAATGATTTAATTTAGACATTCGATTTAGTAAGTAGGAGTCTTACATTTGCACCTGCAAGGTGTCGTATATGAGGGTTTCTCTTCGAAGATGAAAAAAGGAAAATATATTTTTCGTGAGATCACTGATAGCTAGTTGGTAGCTATTAATAAAAACTGTTTTACGAAATATCCATACCACTAGACATGAATATGTATATTTCCTTCTATTAAAAAGTTTCACGTGATTATTATGTTTCACATTACTCCTGAATTTTCTCTAGTCTCACTATCAAATCAAACTAGAGGTCTATCACGTAACTATATTACAGCATATACTGATGGTACTTTCGAGAAACTAACAGTAACCTGTAGAATATTATGGAAATCACCCACAAAAATATCCATTACTTTTTATAACTGACTAAAGAGAGAACTTCAACCGGTAGCTATTAGCCATACAACTGGTTTTCTCTCTGCATCTCACTCTAACACACTATTCGACTTCGTTACTATACCCACCACTTTACAAATGTCAGCCTCTCGCTGAAATCAATTCACCTCTCCGATTTTCTTGTATATCGTCGAAGAAAAAAAGAAGTGTTCAAGCGTGGTTATTTTTTCCTCGAAAAAAAATCGCCCCAATAAACCGATTTTCACTTCGCGTTAAATATTAGAAAAATCTTCTAAACATTGCTAACATTGTCGGCTTGCAATTAAATCGTAAATTCCGCATTTTTTTCCATTAAAATCACTCAAAAAAAAAATTCCAATTCAAAAAAGTTGAGGCAAAAAAAAAAGCAAAAGCAAATTCGTTTTTTTTTTTTTGGGAGTTCACCAAAGAGTAGTTGAGAGAAGAGATAGAGAACAAGAAGAACAGCAAGAACAAGCAGCAGCAGCAGTAGCAGCAAAACCAAAAAAAAAGAAGAAACGAAGAAAAACGAAAGAAAAAAATCTCATTCTCAATTTTTTTTTTTTTTTTTTGCGATAAAAATGTCGAGCGTGTAGGAGACGGTAATTTGGAATAGTTACGCCGCGATTTGTCGGGGTAAGTAATGGAAATAGTAAATTTTTGCAAATCGAAGCAATCAAGCAATACCGTGGTGCTGTGTAGCATCGCTCCAGTTACTTATTTTAGATCGGTGCGCTGTGCGTTTAGCACAATTGCTAGTCCCTTGTGGATGGATCCTTTTGTTGGATGGTTTCAAGAGGAACAGGAGGGTCCAGCATTGCGTACATGGTATAAAATTTGGGAGACCAATGCCCATGAAATGAGCCAATTGCTCGATTTGCAGCAGCAGCAATTTCAACAGCAGCAACAGCAACAACAACAACAGCAGCAACAAAACAGCAAGAACGGTAACGGCAACAACACCATAAACAACAGCAACATGATTACGATGAGTAGAGAACGTGATCGTGATCGTGATCGCGATCGTGATACAACAACCAATGCTGCCTTCCATCAAATGTTGGATCAACAGCAACAACAGAATGCGCCGGCTAGCGAACAGCAACAACAGCAGCGCGAACGTCCCACAAATGAACGAGGTAATTATTATAATCCATCGCGCAGGAAAATCGGACGAATTGTCGATAATAAGGCATCGACATACAATAGGCATGTGGAAAAGCTGATAAGTAAGTACAGAGGTTGCCCTTGGCGCATTCCCGGCTACGTATACGGACGTGGCGTTATCGGTCTGCACGAGGAGATCGAACAGTTTTATCATTATGTCCTGCCAACGCCCGCCGAACATACCATCCGCAACGAGGTCGTCCTCCGCATCGAAGCCGTCGTCCATACAATTTGGCCAGCAGCGGTGGTTGAGATATTCGGATCATTCCGGACGGGATTGTTCCTGCCTACATCGGATATTGACCTAGTCGTACTGGGTATGTGGGAGAAATTGCCATTGCGTACGCTCGAAACGGAATTAATTGCGCGCGGAATAGCTGAACCGTCATCGGTGCGGGTGTTAGACAAAGCGTCAGTGCCCATTATTAAATTGACGGACCGTGAATCGCAAGTTAAAGTGGATATTTCATTTAATATGCAATCGGGCGTACAATCAGCTGAATTAATTAAGGAATATAAACAGCAATATCCTTTACTGGCCAAGTTGGTGCTTGTACTGAAGCAGTTCCTGTTGCAGCGTGACCTCAACGAAGTTTTTACCGGTGGCATTTCATCCTATTCGCTAATATTGATGTGCATTAGCTTTTTACAGCTGCATCCGCGGCAAATACACTCGGAAACGGCGAATTTGGGTGTACTACTGTTGGAATTTTTCGAATTGTATGGTCGCAAATTTAATTACATGAAAATTGGCATTAGCATCAAGAATGGCGGTAGATATATCCCCAAAGAGGATTTACAACGAGAAATGGTCGATGGCCATCGGCCGTCGTTACTATGCATCGAAGATCCACTGACGGCGGGCAATGATATTGGCCGATCGTCATATGGTGCATTGCAAGTTAAACAAGCATTCGAATATGCCTACTTAATGCTGTCGCAGGCTGTGTCCCCATTAAATAATCATGCGAGTGATTGTAATGAACGATCTATATTGGGTCGAATAATTCGCATAACAGACGATGTGATCGACTATCGCGAATGGATTAAAGAAAACTATGAGCATCTGCTAGTCACAAGAATGTCACCAGGTGGTGGTGGCACCAATACAGGTCTTATTATCACAACTGCTGGCGGTGTTGGTGGTGGTGGTGGCGGTGGTGGTGGTAATGTTGGTATTGGTGGTGTAGTTATGGGACAAACGCAAAAGCAATATCAGCAATTACAACAGCAGCAGCAACATCATCATATGATTGTTAGTGGTGTAGGTGGTGTGAATAATGCCAATAATGACTATCGACGAAGGGGCAGCACTTCAAGTGGTGACGACTCAGAAGATAGCAAAGAAGGTGACTTAGACTCGAGTATAATGTCGGTACGTGGCGATACATGATGACTGCAGCGACAGCGGTACCACCAGCACCCAATTTCTATATCTATTTCTAATTCTCCTGGTAATCATCCTTCCATCCATCATCAACAACAACAGATACAACAACAGCAACAGCAGCAGCAACAACAACAACAACAACAACAACAACATAATCAGCTACAACAGCATACGTATGTTTGTACATCGCCGACGACGCTGCCGTTAGCCGTTAGCCATCAAACCGGCAAGTTAGAGTACCAGCTTCATCAGCTCTACTCTCCTGCTACCTTGAATTAGATTCGTTTTCCTTATCCTTAAACTTCTCCCAGTCTTATTATTCCTCTCCCTCCCAGGCCATCCTCTACTCGTATTTAAGTATCGTATTTAAACAAAAAAACAAAAAAAACAAAAAAAAATAACTAAAAACAAAAACCAGAAAAAAATTTTAAAAATATCAAGAAGGCTGTCGTTTTGAAAGAAGAAACAAAAACAGATTTTCTTTAGTCGCTAAGTTTTGATTTTCTTCATTTGTTTAAAAAAAAAAAAAGAACTTTCTTTCAATGTAATGTTAACGGTTTTCTCTCTTTCCCAACTGTTTTCTGTTCTCTAAAAAGAAAAATTAATGAACAAATTCTATTGAAAATGAAGATGAAAAGAAATTTAAAGTTTTTTTGTAAGACAAAACACATCACATGCTAATTGGTATCTAGGATTAAATACAGATTTTGATAGTAGGAAGTGTGCTTTCTATAATTTTTATTAACTTAACGATACGATGGATGTGTTATTGCTTTAACAGTAACAGAGAATCTAGAGGTGAAAGAGAGAAATACAAACTGCGATCGAGTTTTGCTATAAAAAAAAATTTAATTAAAAATATTTAAAAGAAAAGAAAAAAAACGCCACATACATACACACATACATAACACAGAGAGAGAAAGAGAAAGAGAGAGTGAGAGAGAGAGTTTACTGAATTGGGAGTTGATGGTGAACAAACAGACACAAAACTCACACACCTGCCTTAAAAAGGACTATATGACCGAGTAGCCACAGAAACACTTTCAAAACACACATAATCACAACCTATACATACCATAGGCGACTCACAAACCACACATGAATTTTTTTCTAAAATTTTTCCAAAAAATTTTTACAAACTTTTTTAAACAACAAACAAAACACAAACACTCTGTGTCTACCATTCGGTTCTCGTTGTCTCCTTAATAATTTACTTTAACTACTACTTCTCTACTTTAAGTGATACAATTATTTTTATTTTTTATTTTTTTGTTTTTAATTAATGTTTAATTATTATTACATATATATTATTATTATTATTATTATTATTATTATTATTATATTATTATTATAATTATAATTATTATTATTTTTTGTTTTCAATTTTTCCTTTTTAATGATTAAGCTATGTTCAAATGAAATTATTTTAAAGTTAAAAACAAAACCTTTTAAATTAAATTTAATTAAATTTAAAATAAAAAACTAAGAAAAGAATAAAGAAATGTAAAGGAGAAAACAAGAAAACAAAATATGTAACAGAAACAAAAAAAAAAAAAAAAAGGAAGAAACAATTTAAATAGCTATTATTATTGTATTGATAGTAATTTAATAGTTTTGTAAGTTTCTATTTAACTACTACGTTACATGAGCAAACACACACTCACATATATATACATATATGGGAAAATAATGCAAACCAATTTATATATATATATATGTATATAAATAGTTGCCGCGTGAAAACAAACAAACAAACAAAAGAAAACATTTTAATTTTACTACAAAGTGAATGAGAGTTATGATTTAGTAGATTAAAACAGAAATAAGCGAAAAATGTAAATGTAAATGTGAAATGTATATTGCAAATGAAATGAATTAACAATTTATAAATTGAACAGAAAACAAAACAAACAAAAATTACGATAAAAAGGCAAACAAACTACATAATTCTGACACAAAAAAATGAAACAATTTTGCAACGAGAGCTTTTTGTTTAGTTTTTTATTTCTATTTTTTTTTTTTTTTTTTTTTTTTACAAAATCATTAGTAATCAAATGTTGAGATTTGCAAATACCTTACAACCATACCATACCATACAATACAATACAATATCATTCTCTACAATAGCATGTGTAACATACATTTACCAACGAGTGTTTGTTTCAATTTTTTCTAAATTCATTTCGAAAGGATTTGTTTTTGTTTTTCTATATATCGAAAATATTGTCGTGTCCACTTTATTAAAAAAACAGTTGGAAGAGAAATTTGTTTTTATTATATTTAATACAAGAGAAAATGTACATTTTGTTTAGAAACGATATTGAGTTGAAAATCGAAATTATATCTCCACTAGCCTATTTATTATTATGTTCTTTAGTTTTTTTAATTTGATTTTACTGTGAATTTTAATTAATGAAGAATCAACAAACATTGCATACATAATATATAAATAGTATATACATATATAACAGAATGAACAGAAACAAAAACAGAACAGAAACAAATACTTGTATTTAAATATATTTTCGAGAGAAAACAAACACGAAAAGCAACAAAGCAAAACAAACAAACATAAAGAACATCCTGTAATTAAAATACTTATCGATAATTTTTAATTAACAAAACAAAATAAGAAAATAAGAAAAAAAAAAAAACAAAAAACAAACAAACAAAAAATAAAGTAAAATTTTAAAATAAAAACAAAAAAAAAACTAAAAAAAAGAACCTAACTGTTAGGTAAACGTAATGAAGAGTCTTTTTTTTTTATTTTTGGTTTATTGATTCTCACTTGATTGCAGTTTGGGGATACTCGAAATAACAATTTCGTTGCATTTTTAATTTGCCTAAAAAAGATGCAGCCATTAACACCTTGGTTTCTCTAAAGTATACTACACACTACAGGAATGCTTTGACTTATGTCGCTTATTCTTCCCGAGAAAACGCGTCGTAAGTCGAAATTGACTTAGGTCAAAGCAAAACAAACATAACATAGAGTATGTACACACTACGTACATACGAGTATATTTATGATAACTCAATGGAGGATTGATAAAAACCATAACAGCAAAATAAATAAGGAATTCAACAATATGAATTAAAAAAATACGTATTATTATGATACTTTTCAATATTACTTGAATGAGTCATCATCCAAGTAACATTGATCGTTTGTGTGCTCTTCAATGTTCTTGTCAAGTAACCTTGCTACATTGATGAAAATCAGAACTGATTTGGCTTTCGTCAATTTTCATTGTCACTAGATTGATGATATGTAGGGTGCATTGATTTTACTTGCGAAATAGTAATCGTAGAGGCAAGATGTCTGATATTTGACAACGTACACGGGAATTTTTAAGTGAGTTCATATGTGTGCTATTCAGTTGATCTGTTCGCTCGTTTGGAAGTGGTATTGCAGATCCGTCGATGTAGTTCGGGTTTCGCCTCCTGAGGTAGTTATTTAGTGCACAGCTTGCTAAAACGACGAAGTCGATGGTTTTCAATGACAAATGAATATTTGTATGAAAAACCCTGAATCGGGACCAGAGAATGCCAAATGCGTTTTCTACAACTTGTCGTGCACCTCAAAGCTTTTTATTAAAATATTCCCAGTCTGCATTCAATTTATGCCTTAAAAACAGTTTAATCATATCTTTTCGCTTCATTGCTCACGTTTAAGTCTCTTAAAACATTATATATTGCACGGCAGGTTTCTGGAATTATTGTGGACAACGATTGAGCGGAGACTCTTGCTGAAAATTTAAGGTCTTCAAAACTCCTACCAGTAGCTACAATACGTAGAGTTGATGACAATCTCTCATCACATTTTTGTTTTTAATCAGGGGTGTAACCAGCCCCAACAATTCAATGAATACATTTTCATCCATTCTAAGAAAATTTCTGTAGTCTTCATCAAAATAAGACAATTCTTCCAACAACGAACAATCTCCATGAAATTTCCTTTTCAGCAACCACTTTTTGTTTTATCCAAGCTTTAGATTTTTTTTCATTTAATATTACTGCACTTGCTGCAGTACCGGCTGCAAGTAGGTACAAATTATTGTCTATTCTCGTAGGCACATATGAAACGACTAAACAGAATTTACGTAAAAATATTGTCAATGTTCATTGATACGTGTGGTGGTGATATTTCATCAATGTTACTTGACAAAAAAAGGCGTCAATTATACTTGTTAATTAACATTGATCGTGTGTAGGGCGCTTTAGAACCTGTAGTTCAGCCTGAGCATCTTGCTTTGGCTTTGCATTATTAGTAGTAGACGACTCGAAAAATTGTATCAGTGTGGTTTGAGCAGCTTCTAACTTTATTTTTTTTGTACGGATGTAGCATTATAAAGCATTTCCACCTAACATAAAGAGTCACCCTATCTTTTGCTGTCTTATAACCAGGAACTGCGCTTGTATTGTATCTCTGGAAACAAAAGCTCTTGTTGGTATTTGTTTCCAGTACAAACTTGCTTCGTCTACATTAAAAACTTGCCTAGGACTATACTGACGTTCTTCAATTAATTCTTTTAGTTCCAGTTCTTCCAGTTAACTTAATATTATAAAGTTCATACCTATTTTAAAATTTGTCATCTCGACTAGCTTTAAAAGTAAAATGTTCATCTGGCCCTTTGAAGGAATCAACTATACTCTGCGCTTTTGTCTGAATAACACTAGCATTCACAGGAATCTTCCTTCGGTTTAAGTCCTGTATCCACATAAATAAAAGCTTTTCCATTTTAATTAGAACGTAAGGTCTATTTTTAGTGATTATGGTATCCGATATAGAGCTCCTGCTGAAGCGCTTTCCCGCAATTTACTGGCATTTACTTTTATATTGCGCATAGTTGAGTGGGGAAGTTCTAGGGAATGTGCAATGTCGACGGCCTTTTCGTCTTTATCCAAGCGGTCCAAAATCTCGATTTTAGTTTTGATTGGAACTACCTTCCGCTGCTTTTTGCGGAAATTTCCCGAAAGAGAGGAAGATGATCTTTTTCCATCCAAGATATTAAAAATTCACTTCAACCTAAAGTAATCAATACCTGCTTTTGTACAACATTATTAAAATAAATTAAACATCAAATTTACCAGAATTTCTTATCAAATTAAAAAACAAACAAATCAAAAGAAAATGCGACACAATCTTACAATAGCACACTTCTTACTTTGTTCTAGAAAATATCAGTAGAAAAATTGCTTTGCAAACTAAAAAAAGAACAGTTTTTTCGAATGTTAAATTTCAAATTTTGCTCGGCCTACTAACGTATTTAAGGTCGAAACTCGAAGCTGGTAGCTGTTTGAAGATCCTGGTTCCGCCTCACTTCAAAAAGTAAAAGTCGCTTTTAATTCTATTGCACGATTTGTATTCAATCTTCGTCGGTTTGATCATATTTCATCTGAAGCTCGTCAACTTCTTGGATGTAATAACGTGGATGTCTTTTTTAAGTATCGATGCTACTCTTCAAAATTGTTCACAAGAAAGAACATAACTATTTATATAATAAAATTCGTTTATGCTCGTCCAATCGCTATATTGTATTGCGACCTTCCATATATACCTGCAATTGCAATTTTTCATATACGCTGTCAGACTCTGGAACAATCTACCCAATCATGTGAGGTCTCGAATCGAACCCAGAAAATTTCGTACTGTCTGCTTTGAACATATTTCCAACTTGAACTGATTTATCTTTATATTTTTATCTTTTTTTGTTTTTTTTCTATCAACTCTTGACTAGTCCTTGGTTGCGCTTTTATCTAATGTTTAGCTTCAAATTTTATATTTATTTTTAAATTGTATCTTCTTTTTGTGGGTTTTTTTTTTGATTAATTGTCATAGCTTACTTTGCACATTATACGTAATGTTTTGTTATCTCATATCCTCTACTAACCCCCAAAACGTGAACACTGTATTTTTTTACATTGACTGCTCTAAAACGTGAACAGAAATTTTTTCAACATTTCTATATAAAAATGCACTGAAATAATTTTCAAGACTTCAAGGGATCCCATAGTATTGACAATGCGTACCGTATTTATGTATTTGGTCCCACACGTGCGTGTACATACCATATTGCTATCATCCCTCATTCAGTTAATGTTCTTCTCTTGCATAAATTGGGTTGATCAACGTCTTATTTTCTGTTTAAAAATGTGTTCAAAAAAGTGAAGGTTTTAACATTAAACGAAAAAGCAGAAATTTTGGAAAGGTTTAAAAAAGGAGTAAGCGTGGCAAAGATATCAGAAAAATATGTTGTCGCTAAGTCAACAATATGTAGTATTAAAAAGAAAAGATATTTAATTTAGAAGTGTGTTAGTAATACATACTCTGGACCAGGAAAAAGAAAGACATTAAGATCATCAGAGCTGCCAAAAATGGAAAAATGTCTTTACACGTTGTTCATTCGAATGCGAAATAAAAATTGTGTTTTATTTTAAGAACAATAGTAAGCAATACGGTACGAATACAATTTAAATCATAATATGTTACAATCCAAAACATGAACAATCTCAAAATTCGTTATACAGATTTTTTTTTTTTCATTTCAGTTTGAATTTAAAGAAATTCATTTTACAAGAAATTTGGTTTTTGATTTTATATAAAATTTTACATAAAATAATCAGTAATCTTCTTCAACAAAATCTTCTAACACATTAAGTGAAGTTAATACATTAGTCGGTACGTTGTTCCTCATCTCCAAATAGTTAAAAAATATATGAGCTGATGAAGATAGTTGCTGAAATGTGGGAAACGTAAATTTTTCTTCATCGGCTAGTTTTTCTTCTGCAGTGCCAGAATCTGCAAATATAGAAGTAAAACACATCACACATTCGTTTGGAAAGCAATTAAAGTGAGGATGTATGTGCATTGGTACATGTTATCTTAACATATATACGAGTACATACCTGAAACAATCCCAAGAACCCCAAGATTTTCGAAAACGCTGTCGAGAATATCTTAATCATCCACGTCAACATTTACGTTATCTTCAAATGATGCATTCACATTTGCTACTATTTGAAATACGGTTTGTAAAGAATCGAAATCGTAGAGCGGAAGATCGTCATTTTCATCCCAATTCGCAGTTTGTTTGCCATCTTTTGAAAACTTTCTTTTGCTTCAGAAAGGTAAGCAATTAGAAATTCATATTCGAAATCTTGCTTAAATTTCGAATGTCATCTAACAAATTTATGGTCATAACATGTTCTTTTTCATTCATTTTAGTTAATATGTTAATTAAAATTCGCTTTCTTTAATTTTGTTTCATATCACAATTACCATGTTGGGTGGGAAATAGACAAGTTCTATATTTCGCAATTTACTTCTTACATCCCTAGGATGAGTGGTGCAGTTATCAATAAATAGCAACAATATTTTTCTCTTTTGAAAGCCGATGCTTTCGTTCAGTTTTAAAAGCCATTTCGTAAAAACTTTACTTGTCATACATGCTTTCTCATTAAACTTATAGTCCACACTTAAAATTTCTATGATAAGCAAGTTAAGTTTTTCAGACCCAGTCAAATTGCTTGCTACTAAGACATTTATTCTTTCTTTGCTCTGCTTTCTACCAAAGCATTTCTCATTTTTAAATGCCAGCGTTTTATTCGGTAAGCATTTGACAAATAAACCTGTCCCATCCGCATTAAAGATGTCCTTATATTTTTGTATCAATCTCTGCAGGACATTGGTTACCCATTCATCACGATCCCTGATGTTCACATTAGAGCTTTCTGCACATAAAGTTTTCTGAGCGAAACCGTGCTTTTTGTTAAACTTGTCCTCCAACTACTCTACGTTGGCTTCAAAGTCTGTATGACCCAATGCATTCGCGAATTCTTTGGCTTTTTCTTTGATTAGGGCTCCAAATAGACTCTTACCACGTACAGCACGAATCCATTTCAGCATTGCTTCAACCGTCTTCAAAGCGACACGTACGAAGATTTCTTCGTCTTCCACATTCTTTAAAATTTTTGACAAAGTGCTGGTTGGAATCTCATACTATTTAGTTATATCTTATTTCCTAGGTTATTCCTTTTTAACTTCACTTATTATTATTAACTTTTTGTTAAGTTAATAATATGTGCGCTGCGACATCTTCACTAAATGCAATTGTTTTTCAAATGACTTTTGTTATACTTTTTCTGTTGCTTACGCTCAGCAGTCAGGGGATTCCCCAAATTGGTTTCAATATCGTTAAAATTCGTTAAAATTTCTTTAAAATTCGTCAATATTCACTAAAACTTGTCAAAATATCATCGAAATGTGTGGCACAAATATTGCGGAGATTTTTCGCAATTTTAGCCGGCTCACGCTCTGTTCGATCGAGAATATCGCTGCTGTGGCTAAAGATGTCACACTGGATTCGTGAACATCGACCAGACGACGACGTGCCACACAATTGGCCATTTCACGCACGTATCTGCAGCGCATTTTAGTGAAAGAATTGAACACGTTTCCATACAAAGTGCAGACAGTTGCATCAGCTGATGGGTTATGATCTTCATTTCTATTGAAATCATTAACTTTCTGAGAGAGAATTTCTTGCATTCATCACATTTTAAGGTGTGTACAATGTTTTTAGACAATCTTAAGAAAATGTGTGTGTGTGTGTGAGGTTTCTTTTTCTTGTTTAGATGCGCCATAGGGATATAATCTTCAAGGCGATCTTTTATTGATAACTTTCTGCTTGCTTCCATTGAAACTAGGGCCTCCATCCAAATTGGGGCAGCGTATAACAGGACTGCGTTTACTATCTTGGATATTCTGATTCTTCAACTCGTATATCCGAGTTCTCCGATGTTTGGCAGTATTTCAGAAAGTGCTGCCTGATGCTTGGACGCATTATTGCCCGAATAGTCAATTTAAGGACTAAGCTTAGTCTATTGACAAGAATTACTCCTAGGTATTGAATAGAGTCTTTTGATCCAATGCCTTGAGTTGAGTTCACCTTATGCTCTCGTATTCCACATGGTTGGTTATAAGACCAGCTTCCGTTTTGTGATCTGCTAATTCTACTCGTAGTTCGGCAGATATTGGTCAGCCTTCGGTAAGGTAACAACGGCGATGTCGTCAACGAATCCGATAATTTTTAACCCCGGTGGCAGAACTCCGTCGTACATATATGATATTTCACAGTGGATGCCTTACTGCCGTAATGATGGGATCTATTGTTTAAAAACAAATTGACTTATTCGATAATTAATGAAAATCGTTCAACTACTATTTCTTAGAAATTAATCATTAAAAACAATTGAATGAAATAAAACATTCAAATGTTTTACATTTTTACTATTTTTGCGTGTATTCGCGCACTGTCTGATTCTGGCGACGACGGCTGCTTTCCCAACAATTGTTGTTGTCTTGCGTCACTCGTTTGGACTATGGTCTATCGGAATATTTGAATGTTTTTTCATTCGAGTGCTCATTAACTAAGTTATAGTGATTAGCATTGCATTGCGTTTATTTTCCCTATACTGCCAGAACTGTTTAACATCGTGGATTCGAGTTGTCGTTTGAAATTAAACAAATTATATAAAGGATAAAAGTATTAAAAACTCTTCAATCGAATACTGTTTATTTTTCTTTATATAAGATAATATTTGTATGTATTTCAATCGACAATGCCGATGGGCAAAGATATTGCAATTTTCAAAAATCATAGCATAGCAGTGGGGCACATATCTTTTAAGTTTTTTTATTATCTTTCCTATAGTGCAAAGGTAATAACTTATGGTTGCAGATGAGTCTTTGAGCCTAGTTGCAAGTCATGGTTTTCTGCGGCTCTTCATTATAAATAATCTACTAAGGGCTTATTCCTCAATTGCCTTCTTAATCAAAAGAATCTATGATTAGCAAGACTGGTTTTTCGTTTTATTTCTGATGAGCAGAGCTTCATTCGTAGTGGTGGTCGGGCCAAATCCAGGACATCAAATGCGACGTCTCTGATTTCAAGTTAGCAATTGCTGATTTTCGGCAGTTGTTGCTAGCAGCATAGGAGCAGAAAAAATCTCCTAAGTTGTGTCGATGTCTTCTGTCTATAGGATAAAATACTGCAGTTTCATTCGTATGGCATATTTTCGTTAAAACATAGTTGAGAGATGATTTGATGCATGGTTTCCACTAAGTCATCTACCAGCGCATTGTACATCCCATTAGCTAAGCCATCAGCACTCCGATGATTGTTGCATTTAAGCTGATGTCCTGTTTTACAGCGCATGGTTTATCTAAATCGCTTTGTTAAATATAACAAAACCAGTTGATGTTGTTCTCCTGAATGCGCATGCTTCTTCTAAGATCGCATTAAATCACCTGTGTGTCCATCATTGCATGTAAAAAGCTGAACGAATAACTGTCGTGTATTTTTCAATTACAAGAAAAATTGCAGAGTTTTCGCCTTATTTATGCCACCCCCCCGAAAGCTCTTTGTGCTCTATATTGGTGGCCAGCAACAAAGCCTACGTATTTACATTTCCAGCACTTCGATGATTCCTTCTTGAAGAATGTAAGTACCTTAAAGAGCACTTTCAAAGCGACCTTTATGTTCTCCAACTACAACTTAGAATTCCCCGTTTAATTTCGCTCTGTATTTAACTTTCGTTTTCACGCCATCATACAAATCGCGTATCTTTCTTATGCATATACTTGTTCGCCTGGGACAAATTTTCTGATCGCAGCGTGGTTCATAAAAAGTCTCTGAGTACTCCATCGAACGCTTTTTCCAAATCAAGAAATCCATATGCGTTGAACCATTTCTCCATCATTATCTCTCGATAAACTCCCATAACTCTTTCACCAATCGGTAGTAGTTGCGATTTTTCGGCCCGCCTTTAACTTTATACAGGGGAATAATTTGTTTTCTAATTTCCGATTATTCGGAGGGAATATAATGCAATAGGTTTTCATTGTTCGGTTTCTGTAAAAATCTGTCGTGGTCCTTTTTGTGACGGGAGAGGGAGTGGTACGCGTTTAAGTACTCTTTTCATCTAAAGAGTGAGCCAACATATGGTGTGGATGTTGGCTGTCAATTACTGTCACTTATTGAATTCAATGTGGTTGATCTATTTAGCAGATGTCATACAATCTTTGGCAATTTTAGTCATGTGGTCGTTTACTACGCAACAACGCATTGCTTTTGCTTAATGTTATTACAAATAAGGGGCGATTTGAAAAAGTTAAATTTCGTAAAATTCGTGAATTTTTTAATCAACAGATTCGCTATAGTGAATCCGGATCCGTGCAATGCTGAAGCGTTTTGAAGAAACTGGTTCGGTATCGGGTCAAACTCCATATCAGCATGCTCCGCAAAAACGTCACCACTGTGAGCAAAAGAGTTCAAAACCAATAGTGGGCCTTACTTATGGCATTTTACGGCGAATTTTTAAAGTTGATCTTCATTTGCATGCCTATAAAATCCAAATTACACAACAATTGAAGCCTTTGGATCATTTATGACGTCGACAATTTATCATCGATGAAGCCCATTTTTGGATGGTAAATAAACAAAATTGTCATTTTTGGGGACCGGGAAACCCATACGAGATTCACGAAAACCAATGCATCCCGAAAAAGTCACTGTATGGTGCGGTTTATGGGTTGGCGGCATCATTGGTCCATACTTTTTCGAAGGTGATGCTGGAGAGTCAGTTACAGTGAATGGAGGATGATATTGCAGCATGTTGTTCCCTCTTTTTTTCCAAAATTGAATGAATTAGGTTTGGACGATCGTTGGGTTTTTACAAAATAGTACTACCGCCTACGCAATCAATCAAGTTATTGCATGCGAAATTTGAGGATCGCATTGTTTTGATAAGAGGAGAAGTTAATTGGCATCCAAGGTCATGCGATTTGACATCTTTAGACTTCTTCCTGTGGAGTTATTTGAAGAATAAGGTTTATGCCAGTAACCCAGCGACAATTCAGGATTTCAAACTGAAATTGCGGCCATTGACCCATTTATCCTTCAAAAAGTCATTCATAATTTTGGCCTTTGGATGGTCGCTTGCAACAGAAGCCTTGGTGATTATATGTATGGTATATTGTATTATTGCCATAGATCAAACTTTATTAATCAATAAAAATCTACATTAATTTTGCAATAAATCAGTGTTTAATATAATTGAAACTTCCACACTATCTGTTGGACCACCCTTCATTAGGAATTCGTTTTGGCTTTTTCATCGTTAAATATTTATGCGGATATTTGGCCTACATCATACACTTATTGCTAGTTCTAACCTTCTTTATGCTTTAGATAACAAGAAGTACTGCAGTTGCACTTGCGTATCCAATGATGTCTTCTGATGTTGTTTTGATCACTGTATCTGCAGTGTCTCTCTCTTTTAAATAACGTATTTAGGATGTATAAACAATGTGATTTGCAAGAGTTGAGTTTACCTTCTCTAGCCTAAATCTTTGTTTCAAAACCGGCTCCTTCATGATAGCCTTCTTATCGTAGAAAGTTGCCGTAAAAATCCCCACAGATGACAAGTATTTCATTCATGATGTTCTATTCAAAAGGTCATATTATTTTTTTCATTTTAAAGTGGCAGTCTTAAATCAGTTGCTGACCATATTCAGTAGTTCAACAGGCATGATGAACCATTCACTCCGTTCTTATTTTTTCCGTTTTGTAATGATACGATTTTCATGCTTTATTAGGCAAGTTCATGTAGTGGGCCCTCTTTCCATCACTTTGTCACTGCGTTTTCTTAAAGCATTTTACGATATATCAGTTTAACGTTAGGTTGTACGTCTTTTAGATTCAATCTTTTACGAGTCATCGTGCCGACCGACGTTATCGCAATCTGTTTTTCCAAAAGCATCACATTGCTCGCCCCCGGAAACTGTCGAACTCTGACATTTCTATATACATACATATTCGCCCGGGATCACGCTTTTGCTTTGCAGCAACAGTGCGCTGCGAGGTTATATATGTATATAAATACTTCCTTGTATTGTATGTATGTCAGAAAGTTTGCTCTGGTCCATAGATTACTTAATTTTAATTAAATAACTTCTAGAGCTCAAATAAAACAGTATCTTAAAAGATTTACTCATCAGCAGACTCAAGTTACTCGTAACTACTGACCCCTTCCAAAATGGCATACCAGGCACGTGATAACCGATTGGGAGCCTTAAGTAATTTTTTATTAAAACAACAACAACAACAACAACAACAACAACAACAACAACTGATGTTAATCAGTGTTCCAGTGTGATTTTAGCGTTCAGTGCATAATATCATGCTAGCATGATTCATATTAGAACATAGCCGGCGCTTTGCTATGGGTAGTTTCTGATCCAATGGTCCCTGCTTCATCATTCGACAACTCCTAAACAATTCTACTCGTATTATTATTATTATTTTGCAATTCGAAAAGCAAATCAAAAATGAATTAAAAATTGAAGCACTTAATACGGTGATAAGTAATTGTGCGCGCCAATTTGATAAGATTCATATGATAGCCGCTCTGAAGATTACTCGTGAGCTGGTAATGCGTCCATATGACCTGGTGATATAGAAGGAATCGCTGGAATCATTAATTAATTCACGCCACGCTGGCTACAGATGAATATCTTCTTTTTGTTTGTTTGGCTTCGATATACTCGTATTCGTACGTAATATATGTATCTACCACATGTGCTCCAAGTTGACGATTGACGACTACAACATTTCACAGGTTGTGAGCGGCCAGGCAAATGATAATTGTGTGGGCTGATTATGCGAAAATAAAAAAAAAACAATTTTAGTTTTCATTGAGATTAGCATATTTCTGTTTTTAAATATTTAGAAAGTTAGAGAGGGAGGGGAGGAACCGAATCACGTACAAATAAGGTTTGCGCAATCAGATCAATATAATATTTGGTTGCTACTTATAATAATGGTTAGCAATGTAATTCATTATTTTATATATAGTCATTGGCGACATTATTTGCACATTGCATTGCTTGCACTCTAACCAAACTTTATAGCTTGAGAACTTTTGAAATAAGAACAAATTGTTTATTAACTTTTCTCATTTTTAATGAGATTGCAGTTTTATTCAAACAATAAATAAAAAAAAATTAATCAAATTCCAACAAGCTAAAATCTGCTAAAATCATACAAAATTATGTGACACAATTATTTACACATCCATCATCAACATTACTTAATAGGTTGTGTTTCCCCCTTTTGCAGCAATAACTTCTGCAAGGCGTCTTGGCATTGAGTCTATTAAGCCTTGAACTTGCTCTACTGGAATGGTACTCCAACCCGTCATAAAGTCCTTCCAAGTTTGATCTGTAGTTCTGCTAATGTTTTCAGGAATTTTAGATTTTACTATGTGTCAAAGATTTTCTATAACATCAAGGACTTTGCGAGGGCCATTTAAAAACGGTTCGAACCACTTCTGCGAAATACTTTTTAATGTTCCAGGCTGTGTGTTTAGGTGCATTGTCATGTTAAAGGATAAAATTGCTCGCGATATATCTTGAACCAGCAACCAGTGCAACATCATTTGAAATGTTCAAATAATGTGACTATTTCATGTTATCGGAGTACCTTATAAGTGGACCCACTCCACTATTCGATATGCAATCCCATATCATTATCTTGTCGAAGGTGACGTTCTGACCGAGACATCGGTGTTGGTTGTCCTTTTTGCTTGACAGCATATACCTGGTCTTGCCCTCGTTGACCGCTAAACCCATTTTCGCCGCTTCCGTCTAAATACTCGTGAAAGCGCCACTGACAACACGCTGCTTTCTCCCGATTATGTCAATATCGTCGGCGTATACGAGTCGTTGAACGCACTGTTGAAAGATAGTGCCTCTTGTGTTTGCTCGTGAGTTTTGCACACACTGCCGTTATGTGAATATTTGGTCGATGGTGGACTCCTCTGGCCTGAAGCCACACTGATATGGACCTATCAGGTTGTTGACGAACGGCTTCAGGCGTTCACGCAATACGGCAGATAAGATCTTATATGGAGATATGAGGAGACTAAGGGCTCTGTAATTGGCCCAGTTCAGAGGGTCTCCTTCCTTGAGAATCGGACAAAAATGCTGAGGTTCCATTCATCGGGCATACTTTCGCCCGACCATATTTTACAGATGAATTGGTGTATGGAGGACCAGTTCCATTTTGAATGCCCCTAGGACAAGGGGTCGGTTACACTGAAACCAGTAACCCGTTCCGGGATGTGAGTGCTGCCGTTGGCCCATATAGGGCTCGGCCGCCACCATCTCTTTTCCAAGACCCTGACTAAGTGTTGGAAATCCTTACCGGCCTGAGCTTCAAATATGTCGGAGTAGCCCGGATAAGGTCTTGTTTTGCTTTTCCGACACTAATCCTGATTTATGGCCCAGTAAGCTCGCCATTTGTCCCCTTCACTTCGAAATTTCCAGTGAGATTCCCAGATGGCGCCACGGGGAGGCGTGAAGTAGGTGAACCAGCACCTGTCGGAAGATGCTACTTCTACGAGGCCTTTTCAGGGCTTAAGATCGCGTTGGAGCTTCCTGCGCCATCAGCTGCGAGGCCTTCATTGACAGTTTGGGAGGCGACATGTTTTCTAAGGCAGACCAACAGAATGCTCATTGTCATTGGGCTTTATGATGTCTCTTTATGTAGCCTAACTGTTCGTATTATGGTCAGATTTGGGCGCAAGAACTAAGCTCTGATGTGGTGGTCGCAAGTACTACGAGTATAAGCACTTAAGCATTTATATCCATTAAGTTAGAGAAAGAAATCAATAATTCCTATATCATAATTCTTTGTGAAGGTAACATGACTTCTTTTAACTATCCACGTCAGTCTGAAATGATTTGAATTGTGGCAAAATTGCGTTGCTTATGTTTCTAGCAGTAGGTTGATTTGTGAGGTATATTCGATTTGTCGTCTTGTCAATTGTTTTTCTGGAGGTTGCATTTGCATTCATTGACTGTTAATAGCAATATTGTTAAAAATTATGAAATTTTTGAGCATCGATAATCTGATGAGGTTCTTACATTTTTTTTTCAAATTTATCGAAACCTGACCCCTTCAAATGTCAACATTTGCTTTTGCTTAAATTTGACAGCCAGAGAGGCATTCGTGAGTTTGTTAAACGTGGTTTAAAATTTGGCATTAACACACTATTTTCGTTTAATGAGATGAGGCGTGTCCTTTGGGAGCCGATTGTGGCGTTGGAGTTTAATAAAAACACACTTGCTCCTATTGTGTGAATATTTTATTTCTAAAGAAGAATACATTATTTAAAGATTTCAGATATTTCCGTTACTCACCGCAGTTTGTACTTCCACAATCAATCACTTCAAAGGTTGGACTTCAAAAAAAACCTTTTGTAATGATGCGAAGAACTGTGAAGAGTGCAAACTACGGCGAGAAAGGGACAGCCATACAGTTTTAGATTATCGAATTTCTACTAGGTGGCGTTTGTAACAAAGCTCTGTTCGTGTTGTATTTTCTAAGGCCGTTCTTTGACAAGGTGCAATAGTTAAACAGTTAAGAGTTATTGCACAAATCACACCAATTTCACTACATGTTATAAGGGACTTAAAGTTCATTGGTTTCAGCGGATCTAGATAAAGTGCTAGAATAAATCTGTTGTTCTACAGATTCTACTCGTGATATATGGAAAGTTTTCTAAGACCAGAACTAGTTAGCTTTTCTTATTATGTTATTTTTTTATTATTATTAGGTATGTAGATGGATATAGAATTTCAGTTCGAATTTTGCCGAAACTTTTTTTTTAAGTTGCCAGCATTTTTCCATATAGTACTTGATACTATTAAGTAGGAATTTTATTTAACGAAAATCTACTGATTTGTGATTTCAGATCAATTCAGAATATGGAGAGAGTATTTTACAATGGTTTTGAGCTGTTTTAACAAGAACATCATAATTTGAGCCTTCAAATACACAGAATAGTAGCCGTGATAAGATTCTTCAAAACAAAATCTATGTATTGGCACCATTCTTGGCGAGAAGTCAAGAGACTTAAAATTACTTAAACTCATTAAAATGCTGCTATCAGGCTGGCTTTTAACGGAAGCAGCTTCAAAGTTAAAATCATACATGATAGGTGTTATGTCAGAGCATTTCGAAATACCAAAAGGTTTGCGACGTGTACAAATACGCTTGCTGTATTGTTGTTTATAGTGTATTAACTTGTGTTTTTCCAAAAATACCATGTGTTTGACTTTAATTTTTACAATTATATATTTATATAATTTTAAACAACTCTGAACGCTGCATTGGATGGCATTTGTTTTTGTGGAACCTATTTGATAAGAAATGTCACTCAAACTACTTTTGTTGACAATCGTTACTGATACTGTCAACAGGTCAAGAATATTCTAATTGTTTTTATTTGATTTCACTGCTTTCTTTTATTTTGGAACACGTACTTAAATTATAAAATGAGTGGTATCTCCACCATCAGGGAGAACATCAAAAAGAAGTTCAGCAACGTTATTAAAGAAGGAATCCACATAGGAGAAAACATTTCCACCCAGTTTTCTCGTGTTCATTCGCCCACTTTTGATCCGAGTAACGACCCGGAATTGGGAATACCCTCAGAAATTAACATTGCTGCAGGTGCTGAGGTACTACAAGAATATGAAGATGCGTGGAAAAGTGTCAACGAAGCAAACGACCAGAATGTAAAAGCGGCAGAAAACATAAAACAGGCAATAGACAGACTTCAGCAGAGAATCAAGGCTCGCCAAGTAAACATGAATGATTTGTTGACGTGCCTAGCTGGGCTTCCCTCAATAGAAGCAAATTTAAAAGCTAGTTTAGATAAATTTAGCGAAATTGAAGAATTGAGTAGGGTTGCAGAAGACAAAATAGCTGACTTGAACGATGTGTGTAATATGCTGGAAAAGCAAGAGACGACAATCAAAGAGAATCTGGAAGCAAAACGAAAAGAAATGGGTAAGTAGGTAGACGCAATGGATTTCCTTTATTAAATTCCTTTTTATTCTTTGTCTGTTTCAATATTAGCTGCATTCGAAGCTCAACAACAAAAGGAAGCTTCAGAGAAAAGAGAACAAATACGCCAAGACGAAGAAAAGTTGAAACGCTTTCAAGAGGAGCGACAGGCTGCATTCGATGAAGCCTTTCGAGGTGATATTGAGGAGTATAAGAAAACCGGCGCTGTGAAAAGTAATGATGTCCTTATGTGTTCAATGTTCAGAACTGAAATTCTCCTTTGTTTTAGAAATTGAACTGAATAGACCAAGAACCTTTTCCTTAGAAGAAATAGTCTTGCAAAACGACGAAGCAGAGGATGCATTAGAAAATTTCCTCAATGGTTGAACATAACATTTTTTTCTTATAAAATCTGTGCCTTAGAGTTATGTATTATTGCTTGGCTTCTAAAGCCAATCAAATCTTGTTTAAGTATTGTTAATAAATTGTTTTCCCAAAAGATAGAATCGACTTTCATTGAACTTCCCTCGACCTGAAGGTGATCAATGCTGGGAGCAATACAATTGCAATTTGCTCATCTGTAGAGCTCGATTTACAGCACTTATTTGATGAATCTAGGCAGTTGAAAGCAAACGCAAACGAACCAGTATTTTTGAACCGTATATAGTTGACGGAGTTAGAGGGAAACATTCAAAGATTTGAATTTTTGCACCCATCTGGCGCAGTGACAGGAATTCTCGCTGCTAAACCGGAATCTTTTTTGTTTGTTGAGTCCTCTTATGCCTTTTGTTTAGCTGAATGGCACATTCATTGACCCAGATAAATGCCTTAGTTAGAATGAACCAGCGATCTGAGACCTTAAATCCATAATCCAGAGTGCCTGGCGTTGATCTGAATGTGGTTGAAAGTTGATTAATTATTTAGCTAAATGCCTTTGTGAGTGTTGGCATGTGAAAACGTAGTTTTACATTCGACTTCATGCTGTCCAGCTATGACAAATAACCCAACCTTGAGGCTTTGTCGCGCAAGTTATGGGGTTTTAAAAGTCAACCTCCTTTCTTAGATTTGTGTAAAAAGGGAAAAAACCTCGGAGGCTTAAGATTTCTGGCCTGTCGTCGTAGGAGTTTTAATTGTTCAGATCAATTTGGTCTATTTTCGCTTGCGTGGGTACAGAAGCATTTGGTGCTTCCCAACAATGGCTTGACATTTGGAACGTGACTCATCGTATTATTTCATAAAATCGCAAACCCATTTTAATGATCTGATTAATGATCTGGTCTGACTGCATGCACTCGATATTTTTTTCAGCTTCGGATAGTTAGTCTTCCGTGAAATCGGTTCCTGCACCGGAGTTCTTCCTTAAAAGATTCGCTAACGTGCTGCTTTCATCTATTACGAATTTCGTTACTATCCACTATCAGGCGACTCCGTTCAGATTCGATGTATTTTGGCAAGAACAGAATCAAATCTTGCAAGTTTTTTCTTACCTATATCAATGTGATGCGTCAAATCACAAGATCTTCGAGGCGACTTTATAGGTCCATTATGCGTTTATGTTTCCTTCAATGCGTCAATTGTTTCGTCGATACCCGCTTGGTGAGCTCTACGAGCAGAAGGGACGAGAGAAACATCGGCTTTCCCAGAAGAAGAAAAAAGAGCACGAGAAGTGCGCGATCGAAGATATTGGGAAGTTGTATTGCAGGAATAACATTCAGAAGTTTTACCAAGAGGTAAAAAGAACGTGTGAAGATCCGTACCCGTGTAGATACGGAAAAGGAACGCTTGTAGTATAATACAGTCAAAGTAGGTACTGCGGATATGAAAAGCTTTTTAAGCAGACTGCATGACAGCGAAGAAGCCATAGAATGACATTGTAGAGAGCATTCATCAGCTCACTTCTCAAATCTGGTCAGAGGAGTGTATGCCTCTCTTCAGAATCGTTTGCCCGGTCCACGAAAACAGAGACCCTCTTAACTGTGTCCACTGAAGAGGTATATATACGCCTCCCAAGATTTTATCAGCCTTTTGCCAACAACCTGATTGGCCCTATTAATCCAGTTTCAGAACAGAAAATCGTCCTAAGCTTCATACTCCGGCGGATCTTGGAAAAAAATCATCAAGTTCAAGAGGTATTCAACATCTTTTCATGGTTTTTAAGGCCGCATATGACATCATTTAAAGAGACGAGCTATATAGATCCATGTCTTGTTTTGATATCAATGCCAAGTTTGTCCTTTTGCGAATTGAAATTTGTGAACGCTCTCTTCTCTGTCAAAGATAGTAACGATTAACTCGAGACCATTGATGTCAAAAAAGTCACGCGATGCGTTGTAACGTCTTACATACTGAAAAAAGAATTGTGTGAAAATCACAAGGAATACCCGAGGCATAAGCTTTCAAAACTCTGCGCGTACACCATTATTGTTGAAACAGAAGCTTCCAATATAAGTACTAAGTATTTTATATGTATGTTGTTAGCTAGAAAGGACATATAACCTCGACGAATTGGACAGAACGTCAGAGTTGACAGCTAATTATACCATATGTAGATATGATATGTGATATGTACGAATGCCGTAAAACAAAACGAATGTCTGCATTGTTGTTTTTCCGAATGCGCGAACTCAGCTCCTGACATCTACTTAAAAGAAGTCGACAAACACTCTTATTGTTTCAAAAGCTTAAGCCCTGTCGGAAACTAAGTCAACTCCACGAGAGGCGCTCTAGCAATGTCTACCT
This sequence comes from Volucella inflata, assembly GCA_928272305.1. Classification (NCBI taxonomy): domain Eukaryota; kingdom Metazoa; phylum Arthropoda; class Insecta; order Diptera; family Syrphidae; genus Volucella; species Volucella inflata. The sequence goes on from OV743719.1 coordinate 79,133,997, forward strand.
TATGGAACAAACCAAATCATCCAGATTTCTGAACCCGGAGGATTGAATTTGAGTTCAGCATCGCAACCTTTATTTCTTATGATTTTCTGATTTCCATTTTATGCTTTACTCTGTCTTCGTCATTTGTTGCGTATTTGAGATTACATCGTCTTAATATTTCTGAGTTTAAAAGGATTTGTCTGCCTATTTAGGTAGCCGTCTAGCGAGATATGAAGAGCATTGGTACGAATAGAAATCATTGTTGTACAACAAAGGTTATGTATATTCAATGCAGGGAAATTCAATTATGGGCTTAAAGTGCGCAACAAGGCAACATATTTTCAACATTCTTTGCCTTGGTAAGGACGAGTGTAAACTCTAGACCATAGTTCCTTAATTTAAGACTTGCTGTTTGTCCTTTTTGTCCAATGTCTATTTATTTTTCAGAAATTCTGTTTCTACATAACAATTTTTTATCTACTAGGTGGGGTGAAAAGAAACCTCCTTGACCGCCAGGAGACATGCCAAATTTCAGTGCGATACTGTCTTTAGTTTTGTTTTGACAGCTGATTGTTGTTGACGTATTTGGCATCATGTTGAGTATGGACAAAAACGATTTTCGTTCTCTCATAAAACATTATATTTTGAGAGGCAAAACGGCGAAGGAAACAGAAGAAAAGTTGGATAAATATTATGGGGCTAATGCTTCGTCAGATTATACCTTCAAATATTGGTTTCGAGAGTTTCGTGGTGGCCGCAACTCCACTACCGATCAAGTCCACAGCGACAGGCCCTCCGATGCGATTACAGAGGACAATGTCAAAAAAATACATGAAATGCTGTTGGCTGACCGGAAAGTGAAGGTGCGCGAGCCAGCAGATACCACAAAGATTAATACTGAGCGCACACGACATTATTTGGGCAATATTCTGCATGTGAAAAAGTTATCCTTCCGCTGGGTGCCACGCATGCTCACTCCTGAACAAAAACACGAACGCGAGAGCACTGCGAAAGAGTGTTTGGACTTGCTGATGCGGAATCGGGCGGACTTTTGGCGTCGATTGGTAACTGTTGATGAAACCTGGATCCACTATTACACACCAGAGAACAGAATGAGTGCCCGGCAATGAACTGAAGCCGGCACGAGTGCTCCGAAACGGCCGTGGGAGGCTCAATGGGTCGGAAAGGTTATGGCGGCAGTTTTCTGGGATCGTCATGGCATACTCTTTGTGGACTACCTCGAAAAACGAAAAACCATCAACAGCGAGTATTAGTGTGCATCATTGGAGCGATTGAAGGCCGAAATCGCTGCAAAACGGCCTCAGATGAAGCAAAAAAAAATTTTGTTTTTGCAAGACAATGCGCCGGCACATAAGAGCATCGCAATCACGGCTAAAATCAATCAATGACTTGGCTCCCCCGGACTATTATCTCTTCCCAAACCTCAAAAGATGGCTCATCAATAAAAAATTCAGCTCACGCGAGGAAACCATCGACGCCACGGAGGAGTATTTTGCAGACCTTCCGGAAAATTACTTTTCGGACGGGATCAAGATGTTAGAAAATCGCTGGAATAAGTGTATCAAGCTAAAAGGTGACTATATTGAATAAAATAAAAAAAACATTTAAAAACAAATTGTTTTTCATACCCAAGGAAGTTACTTTTCACCCCAACTAGTATAGTAAGCATGAAACAAATATTTTTTTTTAATTATTTGAAAGTTCGACTTTGAAGATGTTTTTTAAGGATCTGTTTATTTACTCCTTTAAGATGTGCATGCGTTTGGTTTTCTGTTCATGGCACTGAATGATTTATCGTTTTCTTATTAAAACGTTTCGAAAACCTCCCCAAATATGTTCATCACGTTTCAATATTTTTTAAGTATACAAAGCAGCTGTCTTCTTGTTTCCTAGTAAAATACACGAAGGTTTCCAGTACGAATACGAGTAAGTACTTAAGCAAAAAAGTTCACTGTACGTGGTATTTGAAATTTATCAATACAGAGCCAAGAAGTCATCTTGAAATTTCAACTTCTTAGTTGTGAATGTAAAAGGAGGGAAGGAAATATAAATTGTTTGATTTCGAACTGAAAAAGTGTACAATGGTTTGAGTAAGGTTGGTTTTTTTCTTCAAATAACTTGGAACTCGAACAACTGGAGCATATACACTTCTGAAATTGCAATAACTATTGAGGCACAAAAAAGTCTATCTACGAGTATACACTAAAGTCGAAGTTGTCGACAGCCACATTACAAATCGAAATTATCAAAACTATAATATTAACCTGTTTCTGCAACATATATAGTAGGTAGCAGAATAATTAAACAACTAAGTAAGATAATTTGTACTCTGATTATATGGTCATTTAAGGAAGAACAGGGAGTAAAAGATATAAAAATGAACCTCCGTTTGAAGTATTCCTAAAACTTTTGCAGATAATTGTATGTACCTACATATTTAACTTCTCTATTCGAGCAGTGGAAGGTGCATCTTGCATGGCTATCTTGCTCTCTATGCGAGTGAATGCGTCGTAGCTGCAGCGTCTGATATCGAAGGTCTTTGTGCAGCTGTTGGGCTTAACGTACTTTCAGTTGAAGACGGTACAAACACACATAGGGAAAAAATCCTGATGACCATTTCATTAAAAGCTATTTCCAGTCTAAAGCTATTCAATGCAGATTATTTATATCAGAGCTCGAGTCACTTTTTGAATTCTAAGACTACAATCGGAGGAGCTGTAATTTTTATTACAGAAACCACGATTAGAGATTATCAATTTGTGGGGTCAATATAACAAGTTTTTACAGCAACTCGGTCTAAAAGCTAACGGAGTCCAGGTTTTGGTACCAAAATAATATTTCCAATGAAATTTCGCTACATTGGACACATTTTTTCAGGGCATTAATGCCAGCGCTCTCTTCGAACAGTACAATAGATATTTGCCCAAAGAGGAGATGAGAAACATAGGTTGGGGACCAAGTGTTTACATCCGCAATGACTACTAAGCTGCATTAACACCTTACTGATCATATCATAACCTCCAATCTAATTCGAGAATGCAAGGCTTCTTTGAAAACGGTTGCGGAGCTGAATTGATTGATTTTTGTGTGCGTTTCGTCCCGCATGGGATCACAGAAAATGCGCTTGCCATTAAAATTGCTGAGTAAGTCTCTGACGACAATTCTTAGGATCATCGATCGATCTGGATGTACTCGATTTTTTCCAAAAACTATCAGAATTCGGACATCTGGGTGATGGTTAATGGACCTTTGTATAATTCTCTTTGAGGGCTTCAAGATTCTGAAGCTTGTTGACATAGAATCGTGACTTCAAAAAAACCCACTCGGTTAAATCAGGCGATCTTGTCGGCCAGTGCAGAATTTCGATTGTGGCTCGTGCAGTATGTGCCATTGCACTATCCTATTGGAACCACAAGTTCTCCAATCCGAATTTATCCAATTAAGGAAGGAGAAAGTCGTTGAACATGGTCTGCAGCGCTCGCCGTCCACAGTAGTCGTTTGGCCCGATGACGACTCCAGCGTAAACAGTAACTTTGAGCGGGTGTAATGGCTATTCGTGGGTTACACGCGGATTTTCGATGCCCCAGAAGCGATAATTTTGCTTATTCAAATATCCACAGCGATGGAAATGGGCCTCGCCGCCCACGATGTTTTTCTATGAAAAGTTGTCTCCCTCATAGTCGAGATTCAGGACGGCTTGAGCGTAGGTTACACGCGCTTGGCGGTTAACAGCTAACAGCTAACGAATTGTCTACACTTTGGTAGGGAACATCATACAGTCTTTCAGCAAAAATTTTCTATCAAGACCGCCGATTGATGCTCAATTGCGCGGCACATCGTCTGGTCGATACTCCAGGATGCTCTGGGACATCTTTAACCACAGCTGTGATATTCTCAATAAAACGGCTATTCCGGGGGCGGCCAGGCCTGGCAGTATCTCGTGTTGTATAGTACAATATAGTAATCTTATAGGCGAGCTGCTAAACGTCGTAGTATTATCCCAGTTGGTATCGGACCACCGGAAAATCGCGCCGAAATTCACACTGCGACAACACCATCCACGAATTATTCCGCAAAATAATCGTAACAAATATTCCGTGATTTATGTCTATCTTTGTCTTGTCGACATGTATTTTGTATCTGTTTACCTCACAAGTGTCAAAGTAGAATTGACATTTGCCGCCATTTGCAAAAATTTTAGCATCTTCCGATAGGGTGATGACTTTTACGCCACATACTCGTAGTATTGCTAAGCTCATAGCATTCAATGGATTGGATTCTGTGGGCTGTCATTTTTATTGTAGTTTCACATTTGTGTTTTTTGTTCGCGATGGTTAAGTGTCGAATGGATGAAATAATCAAATTCATTAATAATTAGTGGCAATTTCTGCATTTGTTATTGCAATTATATTAATTCTGCAAATGCCTCTAACGCGAGAACACATCGAAATGCTCTGCTCACTCTTAATTTTATATCATTCTATCATTCTATCTTGCTATGAAAAGTGACAGATAGTATGCTATGAAACTTATTGATTGATTTGCCGCAGAATTTAGCACTTTTTCATGATTTAAGATGTTATCTTTTCTAATTACAACGTTGTAGTTGACAAGTATGATTTAGGAGTTATGACATCACATGGCCCCCAGAAAATCGATGTCACGACATTTGTTTTAGGACAGAGACCTACTCTGATTTGAAAACTGCATTAAATAAATTCCTTATGCCCAAAACACATGTGCAGAAAATCTACTTGCAGTACTGCCGGCAGCTCTGTCCGCGAAACAGATGTGCAGATAATTTTTGAAGTCAATCGCATCGGTTGCTGTCATTTTACAGCTACTGTCACTTATGTGTGACACTGTCGATTGCAGCGAATTTAGAAATAGAGATGTGTTGCAGAACAGCGCTGCGTGCAGCATTTATATGTAGCTTCGCGAATTAAGACATGTGTATTCTAATTTCACAGCACACAAAATTCTGCTCATGTGTTTTGGGCATCATAATAATGCGATCGCTGCGGCTCACAGCTTTTTTTTATTCTACAAGTACTCGTATGTCTTTTCTAGAAGTCTATGATGCTTGCGTTGAAGCAGATCAGACAATTCCACGTGACCTTATTGTGTAGATATATGTACATATGTATGTAAAAAGCCGATAATCGTTAAACATGATTTATTTGAATAGGTAGAACCAAAGCTGGTGCAGAATTAAGAAGTGGTTTCGCTTTTATTTTCATTGCGAATTAGGTCAAGTTACTATACACAGCTTATACGATTAGTCAAACTCGAAAAAGGTTAACATTGGACAATAAATACTCGCATTTCACCGTATGCCATAAATTATGTGTCTTATATTGTTGTAAAAATATTGGACCATTCTTTACGAGTACAGGAAACAAATCTAATATCGTGTGGCAGAATAAATTTCACACAAATTGTATACGTTTATCATGGAATTTGAGAATATGTTTCAAAAACTGCGAGAGAGAGTATTCGTCGGTATTTCATACCTTTTACAATAGTAGGTATGAGTACGTGTATGGTCTTGTTAATATTTACAAAAGGAAACAAAAAAATTGGAAAAACTTCAACTGAACTATAAATTTGAGTTAGCAGATAAAGAGCTTACAGATAGATGGTACGGGTATGTGCCAGTGCCACATGTGGAAATAGTTTTTCCCATTCTGTCACTGATACACAACTTGCAATAATTCCATTGACAAAATAATGATTTATAACCGGAAGTTTTCACACACACTGACATATATGTACATATATCCCTTACGTATGACTATGATATCCGTACATCCTTTCAAAGTACCTTAGATATTTGCAGTTGTGATGTTGATGCTACTGTTGTTTCTGATGGCGATACTAGTACGATGCGAAATGCAATGTATCCTCTTGTAGTCATTTTGTGGAGAGTGTCGTCTCATGTTTACGCTTCGACCAAACGAAAGGATTTTCCGCCCATAAGTACTGCACTCAATATTTTCAAATTTATTTTTGCTGTCAATTTTTAGTTCTGCGACAAATGGGAGTTCTCAGAGTCATACCGAGTAAGACCGACGACGCAGGACACATGAGAACACATAAAATTTCGGATTTAACTGTTTATAAATAAAGTGTTTGCGTTAAAAAGATTAATGTCATGTGGGACTTACGAGGACTTTTAATGTAACCCACCGATATATTGTTGCAATATGTCATTTGAGAATTTGTTGTAAAATTATTCCGAAGAAGCATCTATTCCATGAAGTACCCATTCTATGGAGTACCTACATTCTATCTAGATAGCTCACAAAGGAAAATAATAAATTGCAAAGAAAATTTATTGTATTCTTTCAGAGCAAATGCTTTAGATGAGGAATCTCATTAATCCCTATTGCCATAGTATGGCAAAGCTCAATTTGTATACTTTTGTAAATATCGTTATGGTACTTCTTTCTTTATTTACTCTGTCGATGGTCTTAAGTAAACTAAACACCTTCAATGAGGTGATCTCAAAAGAGAGGAGGGTTGTTCTTTAAGGCAGCCCACGTCACCAAAATCATGAAAATGAGAAAGAAAGAAATATCCGTCATTTATGTGAAACTGTACCATAACGAGGCAGCCTGGAGTTCGTCCCAAATTATTTCAGTCGTAGTCATTGGATTGAAAGTTCCTAGCCCAACAAATATTCGACAGTGTTCAATGAAGCCATGGAGTCGACCAGATTTTGTTTGATTTAGGCAATGGTAGCAAATAGGAATTTTGTTAGTCTGATGAATGAGTCGCCGGTATAAGAAAATATGACAGTATTCTACGGGCCTGGGGAGCTATACCTAATTTGGACTCTACCCAATTGATCGTTTGTCGTTACAGAAGGTGAATGTGCGGCAATCGATGCAGGAAGCTGCGTCCAAGCAATGTAACCTCAATCGACTTAAAACAAATTCAGGAACCGAGGATCCTTAACAATTCTTTTTGATGAGATTTGGATCAAACAACTATGAAAAATTTTGCTGAAACGACATTGGTAACGAGAAATCTGATATATGTTAGCATCGAAAGCCTTCACATACTATGTAATATACCTTGTCAAGTCATAAGTACTGGTGCACAGAAAAATCAGCGCCAAATGAAAACGAATTAATATTTAAACAATTTTTTTGTTGTTTTTATTGGGTTATTCAATGGCTACAAATCTTAGAACAACTTATTCGAAATGACTTCCATTTGCTTTCCAGCACGACTTAAGACGATGTGGCCACTCATCGACTGCGAGATGCACTTCATGCATGGGGAAATTGTCCACTGCACGGACAAGGGTTCACTTCAACGACTCAATATTTGAGTGTCGAGTAGAGCAAGCCGTGCCCCCTAATACGGATCAAAACTTGTAATCCAACGGGTTGAGGTCTGGACTACCAGCTGGCCAATCATCCGTTGATATGAAGTCCGGAACATTGTTTTTGAGCTTAGTTGAGTCGTTTTTGCTTTGTGAGCTGGAGCAGAGTCTTGCTGGGAAGTCCATCGCTTGTTGTTGAATATTGATTGGTTAAGAGACTTCACAATGGGTTCCACGACGGTCGATTGATATACTTTCACCGATGTTTTCACTCCCTTCTCGCAAAAATTGAGCTTGGTAACGCCATCGTAGCACACTCCCCACCATACCATTACAGACGGGGGATGGTGGCCTCTTTAAACCCTCGGGATGAGTTGGGATGCTTCTCTGGATGACCGAGCATAGACATGATCGTTCTGCTTATTGAACGATTCTTCTACGGTGAAGATTTTCTCGTCAGTAAACAGAATTTGTGTGTGAGCGTTCTTCCGGTACCGGATAAGTAACGCTTTCGATCTTCGCTTTCGTTTTTCCTTCAATGCGGCCATGAGCAGGTGTCCAGTGTATCGCTTGTACGCGCTGAGTCCTAAATCTTCTTTGATAATGCGAGACATAGATTTTTGCGAAATTTGCATTTCCCGCGACAAGATTTTCGGTCGATACGTTTCTTCACGGCTTTGATCGCTTTCGGAGTTCTCATAGTGCTCGGACGGCCAGATCTTTGACGGTCTCGTACTCCACCAGTATCCTCAAACAACTTCACAGCACGATACACAAAATTGCGAGTGATTCCAAAAGGTCGAAACGTCCTAAAGATATGGTCTTTTTCCATGTTGCATTTAAGTAGGCCAACTACAACAATACGATTTTCGATGTCGTCCAAATTCATGATTGTAAACAATCAATGTCAAAATCTTGGTACGTCAGAATGAAGCATAAATATCAACTGTCAAATCGCAATCAATACGAAATGGATGCGCCCAGTGTTTCATTCGTAATGAGTGAGTTCAGTTGTGTACCAGTATTTATGACTTGATTACGTAGTAGCATAAATATGAATTCAAAGAGTGAAGTTCTTGTCAACTGTATTCCGGACTTACGTCTATTAATTTATAATAAGGGGTAACTTCAGCACTTTCAGAAATGCCAGTAGAAGGAAGATCTTCTAGAAGATTACATTTGTATCGAAAAACAGCTTAGGTTGTCAACTAGAGGGAATTTAAGTTGTAACTCAATACCAACGGGAAGAAGGCTCATAGAAAACCACGCAGGGCTAGGTGATCATCAATTGAAAACTGAGTGCATAAATGGGTTTCACCTCTGTGGTACTTCTACTCCACTAAGTCGGTCAGATGCAGTAGTCCTTCTTATCTTCTTCTTATAATGAGCACGACATCATTGAATGCAGTCGAAAGGCTGAGTTCACTGAGTCTTACCTGGTTCCCAGGTCGCAATGGAATCACGGAAAATTAAATCACCGATGAACATACCAGGCGAGACTCAGAAAATTGTTTTTCAAGATCTGATTGCCCTCAGATAAGGCATTGACAGCTGGAGTGACTCCCCAGGTTTTATGTATCCAAATGAGTGGCTCCCGAGGTCTTTAAAAAATAAGCGGCCTTCCTGCTGTCCTGAGGACTTAAATGTGCTGGACATAAGAAATACATCGTCTTAAACGCTCGGACTCGATGAGATATGGGGCATTTTTAACCCTCCTTAGTATTTCATCCAACACTACGTATTTAACATTTTTTTAAAGGAGTAAAGTTCACATCGTTTATCACAATAGGGAGCTATTGAGTTTGATAGGTGCTGTACTTTCTTACTAGGCACTTGCTATCTCTGTGTTATTCTATTCCGATGAATCCAATCAAATCAAAATTTTTGAATGAAATTGAAATAAGTTCACTGACTACCATATTGACATCCCTCCCTAATAATCCATTAGTTAGTGCAATTACATACCAATTTCGAAATTGCAGAAATCTGTTTTAGTCTAAATAATTGACACCCACCCTGAAGCTAAAATTATTCACCCAATTTGGCGGATCTAGCACCCCACTGGTAGTTTAATCCACTACCCCTATAAATAAATGGCCAATATCGTTTTCATTTTACGCGTATGCAATGGTTGGCTTGTTCCACATTTTTCTGTTTTCCCACCACACTGTTTTTACGACTTAAAAAGAGTTTAATTTCATAAACGCCTAATTTAACTCATTATCTCCATATTATCTGCTAGTAGCGATACATTAATTAATAATTTCAAACAATAATTACAAATGGAAAACGAAACCAATTGAACTATACACCAAACTGTTTGTCATCGAAATCCTTTTGTCCAGAAAACCGTATGCAAGTGCATCCTTAATTAATGGCCACTAATTATACGCATAAACGTTAAATTTTTAAGCAATAGCTTTTGCAGCAGCTTTCGCATGCCCATTGATCCCTATTGCTATGTGATTAAGCCTGAGCTGCCGCCAGTACGACTACAGACGGACTCTGGCAGTAGCTCCAAAAGGACTAATGCTTCATTGTTGAACTATTTAAATCCGTTTGCAGTTGGCGCTGGCTTTAAATACCACCAGCCACTACTGTACTCCTATGTATCTGGTCAGTATTTCGGAACAACATCCACACAATCACCCCACAGACACAATTAATTAGTTGATAAATTGGAAAAATTAATGAGCAGAGTGGATTACGTAAAATTCTTAATTATTGTGCTTAATCCTGGGTTCAGTGGATGAAGGAATTTGTGGAAAAAGGAGAAAAAGACCTCCGAATACACCCCTACAATATACAGGTCAACGCCGCCACCGTCATCGACGCGAACTTAAATGGCTGAACTGAACTGAATCTGAAATCTGAATGCTCAACGTTGTGCGCCAACCCACCATTTAACCAAACAACGTCTGGCAGTCTTCCTTCCGTTTCGCGGGATTCACACTCAACAACCAACAACATTCGCACAAAAATTGTGGCTTTGCTGGTTTGGAGTAAAAATAAGAAAAAAAAAACAACAAAAACGCTGCACTTACCACATCTCGCAAACGTGTTCACTGCCAGAGGGAGCCAATTTTTAGGAAATAAAAATTAAATTAAACCAAAACGGAAGCCAAAAATAAGTTTTTATCTTGTCTAGCCGATCAAATCGAGAATTTCGCGCCGTAAGCGAAAAATTCTCTCCGCTTTTGTATGGTTTTTATAATTTTTAATTTTTTTTTTTTTACCCGGGGGATTCCTCTAACTCCTCAGTAGTAGACTCGTACTCGGTATTAATCTCGAAGTGCAACCAACCAACCAACACGACGTGCGATATGCTGATTTCCCGATATGGACGAGTATGCTGATACTCTGATATGCGTCGTGGTCATTGAGGAATTAATAAAGGACACAGCTAGCAATTATCCTTTTATGTGGGCGAACAGTTATAACGTCCTGGTCCAGTGCCATATGTTCTGTCAGTGGAGAGTTTACTTTAAATTTTAAGCTGCAAACACTGCTTCAAGGCAGGACCTTTTTTTATTTATTTTTTATTTTTTCATATTGTTAATAATTCAGTCCTTGACGGTCTCCTCAAATCGAAATTAAAAATAATAAATATCAAGGACTCAAGGATGCTCGTGGTTGATGGTAGAGAAATCATGTAAATTTAGGTGCGCAACGTGGAACTTAGTATCTGTGTATCTTTTATATCTGTTACATACGTATGCCTATAGCTTTGTGTTATTTTTACGAGAGTAGTTAGGAGTTACCACCCAGTTGGGGATCTATGAGGTGTTTGCTTTCGAACTGGAACTCATTAGCATTTAGTAAAACCAGACCAACATCATTTTTTTAAGGAATTCGAAGGAGTGTTTACTTTGAGTTATAATTTCATGAGAACTCGCTGTAGTTAATTGTTTTCTTGAATTCGTTCCATGTTCTTCTGTTAGTATTCTGCTATCATTTTGTCTTCTAGTGAATGAGCACTTGTGCATAAATTGAAGAATTAAAATCACATTCCAATAGAGAAGGTGTTTGGTAACGATGTGATCCTTTGCCGGCTATCTACCTTGCATATTGAACGAGTTCTTCCCTGCCTTGGTTAGTTAAAATGGAATATGATTATTCATTCTTAAGAATCCTTGACATCAATTTTACAAATAAATTCAAATATTCCATCCAGCGGTGGCTAGTATGGTATGACTAGGAAGAATAATAAAAAAATAAACACTGTTAATTTAGGATGATCAAATTATTGGAATTACAGAGTGTTTCTTTTTTTTTTTTAAGAAAGGGTAGATTTGGCGTATCCTTACAATAATTTTGTATGCGTAGAAATGGCAGTAAGTTCAGTTTCTTTTACCTCTTAATTCTGAGGGTTATCCCCCAACGAAGCGGCTCAGTCACATTCACAGTAGACTCGATAAAATCTAACCAATATGTGTGATACGTAATAGGGATATGTCTCTGCATAAACTCCGCTGTTAACAAGTTTGGAATGAGAAAGATGGTAGGGAAGTGGGTCCCAGTTTGCAAGAAATTCAGCAGCCGAAAAAATACAACCACAGCTGCGGTAATTTGAGTTTCCCAAGTCAGATAAGTCCACAGAATTGTGGTTAGTCTAGAAGATTTTCTATCTTCCGAATGAAGTAAGTAACTCTACCAGATCATTTAGTTCAGTGATGTCGAGTTGTTCCCTGCAGAAAGTATTCCACTTGATTTCGTTCAAGGCTGGAGAGCCACATAAAATGTGTTAAGCTGTTTCGTCTTCTTTAAGACAAAGTCAGCACTCCGGAGAGTCGACTAGTCCCATTTTGTTGAGGTGATATCTTAAACAATGATGTCCTGTAAGTTTTTGATATCGTGCCGACTTCGATTTAGGCATCTACTTGCATTTTTGTTGAAGGGCAGGATGGCTCGTCTGGCCTGTCTTAGACCTAGATTGTGCTCCCAGTATGAGATACATTTTTAGTGCTCCCAGCTATTGATGGCCAGATTGATCCATTGAAGGCAGTTTCTAATCGCTTTCTGGCCAATTCGTCGGCCTTTTCATTATTTAATTAATGGAAAGACTTAATTTTTAGTGAGAGCTGGCTTGTTGTATTCTAGTCAACTAAGCATCTTACTTGATTTTTGTTTACTGAGCAAAATTGCAAGCCTTCCGGGCAAGGCTGGGATACGAACACCGAACCTTCCGATTTAAAAGCCAGTTCACTACCAGTTGAGCCACGGCCACCCACAAAATACAAGGACTCTCTCCTATAGCAATTGATATGCCTGTATTTGGTCCGTGTATACGAGCTCCCACTCCCAATTATACCGTTTTGTCTGTTTGCTGGAAATCTCCGTGGAGAATCTTTTGTCGAAGAATAATGTCTTTTGAAGCCGGTCTGTTATAGCGTAGATGATGATGCAGACTTGGTCCGCAAAGATCTAACTCTTTGGCTTATATAAAAAGGGTTTTCCAATAGGGACTTGACAACTTTTTTTTAAAATAAAACGCAAACCATTTGAGATATTTCAAAAACTTTATTATCGGCTTGAAGTACAATCAAAACATTTATGAATGGAACTCGACTTCGTTCACATGGCCACTGCGGGCACGTTTGCAGCGGTCGATTCGTTGGATCCAATTTTCAACGACTCGGCCACACATTTCGGCTGACACGGCCGCTGTTTCGCGCTCAATGTTTGCTCTGAGCTCTTCCAACGTCGTCGGCTTGTTGACATAAACCAATGACTTAACGTAGGCCCACAGAAAATAGTCAAGCGGCGTTAAATCGCACGAACGATGCGGCTAATCGACTGGCCCATTTCTTGAGATAACACGCTCACCATACTTACTCTTCAATAAATCGATTGTAACGTGTGCTGTGTGGCTTGTGGCACCATCCCGTTGAAACCACATGTCGTCCAAGTTCATATCTTCCAATTCGGGCCTAAAATAATCGGTGATCATGGCGCGATTACGCTAACCATTCACAGTAACGTGACGATCGTTATCGTCGATCTTTATTGCCTGTCTACTAGGACGAGAATTACGACAGAAAAGTGGAATTAAAGCTCTTAAAGTTGCAGTCACCGACTCAGAATTTCGGTAGAAAATTTTTATAATTTGCAGACGTTGCTCGTTCGTGTAGTTTACCATGATGAAAATGTTGAGTTTACTAAATAAATTGACAGTGACAGTTTGATCTGTCACTATCGGACCCGATATACTCGTATATATACTCGTATATATACATTTGGAGTTAGTTCATTAGACTACTCGTCGGCAGTGTTTGAAGGGAGGGATGTTGATGTGGGAGTTCACAGTTTTAAAATATTATAGAACGACTAGGGGAATTAATACTTTTCTTTTTTCTTTAGTTTGACGGGGCACATGAGTACTTTAGAAGTTTACTAAACACTGAGCAGTTTTCATCCTTCTCACAGTATGCCGCGCCACTCTTCCTAGACGATCTGCTAGATTCTCCGTTTATAAATTTGGAATTACGGACCGTTTTAGAGAGTACAAAAGCGGGAAAAATTCCAGGAGATGACGGGATTCCTTCGGAATTCTATATAAACTGTACCTCGGAGTTCCTGTCTGTACCAGCCAGTTTCAAAAGCTGCGTACTATAACCCCTAGAATTATCGCGGCAATTCATTTTTGAATTCTTCAGTGAAGTTATTCAGCACACTTATTTTTAAAAGGTTCACAGAGTGGGTAAGCAATAAAAGCATACTCAACATGTATCAAGCTGGTTTTAAGAAAAACCACTGTACTGTAGACGAGATACTCGTAGCTTTAAAAGCAAAAAGAAGAAACTGTATTCAATCTTTGTAGATTTTCGAGCTGTATTCGACTCCATTGTCCGTAAAGCATTGTTTTATAAATTGAATATTTTGGGAATCTCAACTAAAGCTGTGAATCTACTGAAAGCAATGTATGAAAACAATGAGTCTTATGTTTGGGACGGCAAATTTACGTCGGAGGTTTTTGAAACGCAAATAGGAGTCAGGCAAGGATGTGTGCTGAGTACTTTGCTCTTTATTTTATTTATAAATGACATTTTGGTGGAAGTTGGAGGGGAAATCGAGTTCGGATGTTTGCGGATACCATGCCTCATTTTTGCCGATGACATCGTTTTTCTAGCGGACTCAGTTGAAGGAGTGCAGCGGATGATAAATCGGCTAGAACGCTACTGTGATCGTTGGAATCTGACTGTGAATCTTGGAAAAAAAAAAATAATGATCTTCAGGGATAGAGGTGGTATATATGTATTCGAGAAACGAAAGGTGGACTTAGAAAGGTCAGAATTTGGAAATTGTGCGAGAGTATAAGTACCTCGGTGTCGTGATCTGTCCGAATCTTAACTTTAAAAAGCATTTTATGACAAAATTAGCTAAGGCGAAAAGCGCTATTTCTTCAGTCTGGGGACGTTGCATGGAGAGTAGGCTTGTGAACCATAGCGCAAAAATACAGATATTTCGCGCCACTGCTTCCTCCATTATGTTGCATGGTACTCAAGTGTGGGGTTACTCGTAGTTCAATGTTGTGGAGAAGTTTCTAAGATACTTCCTTAAACGATTTTTTCAGTTGCCGACCTGTACTCCGCATTACATGGCTCATCTGGAAACTTCTATGCCACCGTTATTCTTAGATACATTGAAGATCCACTTCGAATATATATTGAAGCTGCTAAAGATGGACGTAGGACGACTTCCCAATATGGTCCTTAAGTCGATGATCACTTTAAGAGGCAACCTCGTCAAAAAGTGGGAAGAAATAGCGGTTGAGTGTGGAGAAAGAGTACATATTCAACCAGACATCAGTCCCGCTGTTCTAAGAAACGTGTTTGAAAAGATATTGGGTAGTGTAAGTCGTTCAGCTTATTGTGGTTATGTGACGAAAGCACAATCTTCCCAGTATAGGTTGATTTATAGCCAGCTCGACTACAACTTGCAAGAGAGGTCCTACTAGTTGAATCGACTGCCGGTTTCAATGGTAAGTGTTATTTCTAAAATTGTAGAACCCGAATAATTAATGGCGATTTTTAAATCTTAACATAATTAATAAAAGAAATAAAATCTATAAAGTTATTATAATGTCTCTTTGGTAGACGGTTATTATAAATAAAATATTTGTAACTAACATTGAGGTATCGAACTACTTATACAAAGGCTGTCATTAAGGAAATGGTTTCATGTTGAGAATCCCAGTAAGAGAAAATAAAGGGTTTTTTGTTTTATGAGTATAGAACAACATGGAATAAACTACAATACTAAGAAATTGTAGTTATAGAATAAAAAAGATATTTTTTTCTGCCATTAGTGTTTGAATATGATTTCTGGTATAAGGAGGCCGAATAGCACAAATAAAGCACAATCTCTACATTCAATTTTCGCCTAATAAGTGTGAGCTCAATTGACATATCCCCAACACAAAATAATCCAAAGATGATAAACTACACGATCTTGGAGGCCAATTCACAGGATCATTATGTAAAATGATGTTCTTTTCGGATCTTTGCGTCAATAAATTGTTTCTGGCGCCGTCTGCCAATTAACTGAAGAACGAAATAGTCAGTAATCATGGATCTATGTACAGCATTCTCGGTTGAAAGTAAGTTCAGTGCGGAATCGAATTTCGAGGAAATATCGAGGATATATAGGTTTACACTTCTTGTTTGTAAAAGAACCCCAATTAAAATGTTGACTTAAGAATCGACCACAACTCACT
This sequence comes from Volucella inflata, assembly GCA_928272305.1. NCBI lineage: Eukaryota > Metazoa > Arthropoda > Insecta > Diptera > Syrphidae > Volucella > Volucella inflata. The sequence continues at coordinate 79,150,046 of OV743719.1, forward strand.
TAAGTGGACTTAAGCATACGTCATAACACAACAAAAAGGTAGCGGAAGTATCGGGCACATTGCAAAGTGCTTTCGGTAATATAAGCTGAATTAAAAGGCAACTGTTAAATATAAATTTTCGTACGAAACAGCGAATGTATTCACTCTTCGAAAGTGACCAAAAGTGAACGAAACATACGGGCTTTCTGAAAGATGCACCAATATATTGATATGTCTCTCACCAGTAGCAATTGAATGGATTAAATGAGAAGAAACAACAGTGCATTTTATTGCCCTCCACAAAATAAACCAGTGGGTTTTGTTACTTAGATCACATGCAGTTTCAGTGATAGGAGCCTTCTGATCAGGCTACGTGGAAATAAGTCTTTGCTTTCAATTCAGTGTAGGTACCAACAGATTTTCCGAGTATTTCCAGCAAGTCCGACTGACTACTTTGACCAGTCTGCTTATGTCATCGAGTGTTTCGATCTTTTTCTAAAAGTCCCTATAAAAATGTACTCTTCGAAGCCTTAACTGCCTTCCTATATTACCTATATCTCTGTTTTGATCCTTAAAAAACTCCAATCTTACTTGGAATTAGAATAAGTGTCTGTTATGAAGTTTACGGGTTTCCTTACATAGTCACTGCAATATGTATTTCACTTTGGAATGGATAATCTGCTGTTGTCTTTTCTGCCAGAACAAGTCAGTAAGAAGCATTATGTGAAGGTTCCGTTGAATTTGTCAAATTGTGGTCAATGTTCAAGTTCATATACTTGGGTTATTTTTTCACCACAACTCCTTCAACTCCTTTACTAAACAAGACGACTAAGAAATAAAATAAAATGTTTAGGACTCGTACTATGTATGAGGTTGTACGTAGTCATAGATATACGAGTACATGTATTAACTTCAAAATCGAAACACTATTGGCTGCGGAAATAACTAAATCAGTCTGCCGGCACGCAAACCATATTATGATTTGTTACCCCGTGTTGTTGGTAGTACACACATTTAGCTAACTAACCTATAAAATGGGAGAATATTCCATCCCTCCTGTAAGCCTTTACCCATTGAAGGAATTTGAATGAAATTAGCCCTTCAGCTTTTCGGTCACACTTTTAAATGCAAACATCCTTAAAGGGACTTGGGAAAATACCTGCGATTTGGGTTATGTGTCAAATATGAGTGAAAAATTGCTTGTAGGACCTGAAGCGTAAAAGAGTGATTTAGCTGGAGCAAATGGTCTAACAGTTGTTAGGGTAATAAATCTTTTAAATTTACTGAGGCCATGTTTAGCCTTTAACGAGGACAAAGCTCACTACAAAAGGATATAAAAGAGAATATATATTAACAGACCACATTTGGCTAAGCACTTTAGTCTGCTTTAAAGTAAATACAATTGTTGAAGTCAGATCAAAGGTATGAATGAAAACCTTTGATGTCAATTAGGTTCAGTGCTATTGGAAGATATTTTTTAACCTTGAAAACGTAGTTGAGGTATACTTTAAATAGTTATGGTGATTTAAGCTGGTATGAAAGATTTCTATAACAGGTAAGATAATAGTTGGAGGCTTCATCAAACAGGCCGACTTAGATTACAGAAGGTAAGGGCAGCAAGAACAGTAGCAAATGAAACACAGAGACTCTCTATATCTTATGCTCGAGGCTCACGCCACAGGTAAAGATGCTGAGCAACATCATCAGCCAGTTATAATACGAAAAGATAAACACCAACTTTGAGTAACTCTGAAAGGAATCATTAGTACATACCTGCTTCTGGAATAGAAACTGGCATATAATTGAAGAGTAGAATTTTTATCGGAACTCCAAAAAGGCAACTACATGCCTTGCAAGATCAATCAGTCTGATTTTCTATATTTTGAAAGTCTGGGGAGTGTGGTTGAGCTTGAATTGGCCAAAACTATTTTGTGAGTGAATTTGCTGACCAGAGTGATCCTACAAGACTGGGATACGTCTTCGATATTTTCAGTATAAAAGAACCTTTCGACAACTCAACTGTTGGTGTCAGGGGTTGCCGAGAAGCATCATCTTATGTCCAGTGCTATCCTGCATATTAGACCAAAATCTGCCTGAGACTAAAGTTCTAGACGAGATCAACGATAAGTGCACTAGAAATGATCGTTCGATTTCATTGTCTGATGAAACAAGATTTCCTGAAAATAACAGACTTGAGGGATGGTCTCTCATTTCATTTGAGGCCCTTCTATTTGCATGCTTCACTTAAGGTAAGGTCTTCCTCCACGACGCTGTCCCTCTGGGTTTGATTCGAAGACCCTGCGGGTATCCATTTTCTCTACATGCCCTCCTGGTTTGTCGTTTAATCTTTTTCTCAAAAGACCCTCAACGCAAATGGGACCGAATATTTTCCAGGTGCTTGTATCTTCATCCGCTTTTAATAGAATTTATACTTCAGTACCATAAAGTGGGATTGGGATGATCAAAAGCAATTGGCAAGAGTGAGGTAGTAAGGAGCCAAGGTAGTCCAAATTTTTAAATTTCACCTGTCGAGTGTGATGTTTTGTACAATTCACCGAGGTTGTGCCACCTTGTTTGTTGACAGTAAATACTTAGCTCCATTTGAAAGCATCTGCTTTAATACTAGCGAACTCGCTGGTGACAGCACGCTGATTTCTTTTAATTATGTCCATATCATCGGCGAACACTTGTAGTCGCACAGACTTTTGACATGCTTCCGTCATGCGGGTCAACGGGTCTGAAACCTTTTTTGACATCAACGGTCTCAGTTAGGTCGTTACCGCCTTTGACAATGCAGCGAGGTTTGTCAATCCTTTGATGTCGAAAAAGGTCTCACTTAGGTCGTTACTGCCTTTGACAATGCAGCGAGGGTTCTCAATCGTCATTCTGCTCACACAGGTGAACTTGAACTTCGCAACGTTCTGAAATTACTTACACCTCAAACGCCTTTTTACTCTGTTCTTATCGACATGCAGTCTGATGCAATGAGAACTAGAACTCCTATTGCTGCGAAAATACGAAGTCGATTTTCCCTTACCTGAACGCAGTCGGACAGCTGAATTTTCGAGTCTGTTGCGGTTCCAGGTCACAATGGGACCATGGTAAGGATTATTAGACAAGATTTAGTGGAGTGATTATCAAGACCCGAACATTAGCTACGAACGCCTGCAGCCTTAATTAAGGTTTTAATTAGTTTTCCGTGACCTTAATTGCAGTTGGAATAACTTTCTAGGAGCGGCTTCTAGACTAAACCTATGATTGCCGTCTTCCTAAAGAGATCAGCAACTTTCTTTCTGTCCGTCAGCAGGACCACGCTTATTGTGAGAGCGATAACGACACTTTGGGTTTCTGAGCTAAGCTTATTAAGGCGATATTTACCCTGCCTTTGTGTGATAGGTGTTGCTACCGTAAGATCTCTATCGCTAAAGAGTTCACTCATCATTATACGAGACCTAGAAATTCCAGCAAAAGGAATACGGTGGAGTAGTATTTTTTAGATATGAGAAAAAACACAACAAATTACATTTCGCCCATAAAAAGTTTTGTGTTAGCACGTTTTCACTAACGCCCAACGTAATACATAAATTTGTAGAAAAACTCAAATCGAGCAGCACAGATACTGCTGAAGTGCTGACGTTGAAACACAACTCAATACAGAGTGTGATAAACAGAAGAACTCAAAAGCAACTCAAAAGCAGCTTCGTTATATCGTAAGACTTTTTAGCGCTCTGTTCCTTAAATTACTCATTCAAGGTTTAACAGAACTCAACCAAAAACCACTCAAGTTCAAAGAGCATAATCAGCAAAACTGCTCAATATTTGCGACTCCAACCCAACTGTAATATCGTAAACTTGGTCACTCAACTCCTTTGCAAAACTCGCATGCGAATTTTATTCCACCGGTGGGTTGAGTTTCTCTTTAAAAATTTCCATTTTCAATTTGATGGGTGGTGCTCAGCGGTTGAAAGGTTTTCCTTGGAAAAGCACATACTCTTCTGTAAGAGAACTGTCTTTGGGGAATCTTAGTTCTGAATTAAGCGTTTGACATGAAAAATCCCTTGATTTACAGAATTCCTCTAGTTTTTGGTAGAGATTTTCAGTAATTTAAAAATGTCAAATTTAAACGATTTATTTTGCATTGGTGGAACCAATTATTTACTGCCAATTACTCGGTTGGTCTACTGAAACAATTCTGAGAAGGGTTTTTCCTGTGGATCGTGGAAATTTGCACTACTTATTTCCAATGGAAGGATAACTTTCCATTTATTCAATTACAAAGAGAACTGTGTCAAGTGCTGTTAGTTGTAAACGGAAAAGAGCAATGTAATGATTTGAAGTTTGAGGGTGCTCTTTTCAACTTTGAATTTATCCGTGAGTTTACGTCGAGTACTCCAATGAATTGAATAACCACGAGAGGAGTAACTAAAATTACAAAAAAATAAAAATGAAATGTTCAAACCTAATTAAAGTTTGTTTAGTTTTCAAATTGTTAAGTGAGCCCTTGACTATTAAAAAAAAAAAAATACATACAACAAAATGAAGGGAACTTGAAGAACTAATTCCTTGACATATTTGTGGGAAAATATTGCATTTGTGGTGGGGTCGAAAAGACATCACAAATTGATAATGGCGATTTAGGCAAAATGCTTGTAAAATATCTATTCCTTTCGATTTATATCTTTTAACAGTAGTCTTCTCTTAAGTAAGTTATTGATGACAAGTAACCAGCCCATACAGCTCAATTGAACCGGCAAAGGTTGCAATTGATGTAGACTTAATCGGATGCCACAAGAATATCCATTCCCAAGTAAACTTCGAGTTTCCATTACTGTCAATGACAATAGTCTGTGGAAATCAACTGTGAAAGCTAGGTTTAAGCTGAGAAAATTTTTTTCAGTCGGATATGGTGCTCCATGCAGACGGTCCTTTAATAGCTAAGCCTCCTGTTGTCTTCTTTTTTCCCGTGGGAACGAGGTTTTCAGGTTAACGATAGGCGTAGCTTCCAACAAATATTTCTTACGAAAATCTAATTAGTGTTGCGTAAGACGTACGCTAAAGCGATTAATTGCTTGTTGTCGGGTCATACGTACGAGAAAACCAACTTGACAGGAAAATGTGTCAATGTTTCGCCTAAGCTTGGAACGAATCGGAAGCTAAAGAAAGCTATTTAGAACCCGAACTGTATCCTTACACACACTCAATATTTGAAACTTACGTATCCCTCTAGGAAGAAGTACTGCAGATTGTCCGTTCTATAGTGAAAGGCAGATTTTCAGATTACGTAACAAAGTCTAAAAACTTATAAACTACAATAATTCAGAATTCCATTCGACCTGCGCCTAAATCAACAAGCGTCTCCAGCTAGCTCGATCTTGTGCTAGTTGCCTCCAGTTTTGCACGCTAAGTAAACTGAGGTCCCATTCCACTTGCGTGCACCACCCGGTGCTGGGTCTTCCTCTACTGCGCTGTCCCTCGGGGGCGGATTCGAAGACTTTTCGGACTGGAGAATTGGTGTTCATCCTCTCTACATGACCCAGCCATCCTAGTCGTTGGATCTTCTGGCTAGGTCCATGTCGCTGTACAGTCCGCACAATTCGCCGTTGTATCTCCTCCTCCACTCACCGTCAATGCAGGCGGGACCGAAGATCGCCCGAAAAATGTTTCTCTCGAAGCAACCAAGAACACCCTCATCCATTTTTGAAAATGTCCATGCCTCTGCGCCATAGAGCAGGACCGGGATTATTAAGGCCTTATAAAGGGTGACTTTTGTTGTCCGAGAGAGGGCTTTGCTACTCAATTGCCTTCTTAGCCCAAAGAAACAGCGGTTGGCAAGAGTTATTCTTCGCTTGATCTCAGCGCTGGTGTCGTTGTCTGTATTTATAGCGGAACCTAGGTAAACAAAGTCCTTAAATGCCTCAAAGCAATAGGAGTCGAGGGTGACGCTCTGCCCGCGATATCAGTGTTGATTGTCCTTTTTTGCTTGACAGGAAATACTTGGTCTTGCCCTAATTGACCGCTAAACGCATTTTCGCCGCTTCCGTCTCAATACTCGCGAAAGCGCCACTGACATCACGCTGCATTTTCCGGATTATGTCAATATCATCGGCGTATGCGAGTAGTTGGACGGAAGTTTGAAAGATAGTGCACCTTGTGTTTGCTCGTGCGTTTTGCACTATTTCAAGTACGTTGTTGAAAAAATCGCATGACAGCGCATCGTATTCTAAATCCTTTCTGGACGTTAAAGATCCTGGTGAGATCTTTTCTGACCTCGATGGAGCAACGTGCACTCCCCATCGTCATCCTGCACAGACGGACGAGTTCGACAGGGGTGCTAAAACCAAAACTGGAAATTGCTCTGTATAGCTCGTCTCTATAGATGCTGTCATACGCGGCTTTAAAATCGATGAATAGGTGGTGGGTATCGATCTCTAGCTCATGGGTCTTCTCCAGATCTGCCGTAGTGTGAATATTTGGTCGATGGTGGACTTTCCTGGCCTGAAGCCACACTGATATGGACCTATCAGGTTGTTGACGCACGGCTTCAGGCGTCCACACAAAATGGCAGATAGGATCTTTTATGCGATGTTAAGGAGACTGATGCCTCTGTAGTTGGCGTAGTTCAGAGGGTCTTCTTTCTTGAGGATCGGACAAATAATTCTGAGGCTCCATTCATCGGGCATACTCTCATTCGGTCATATTTTACAGATGAGTTGGTGTATGCTCCTTACCAAGTCATCGCCCGTCGCTTTGAAGAGCTCGGCGGCCATGAACCATTAAGCTTGCCAAATGCCTCAAAAGGACAAAATGAGGCAAGTAAGAAACATTTGGGAAATCACATGGCACATTCACTGAATCTCTGTTTCATGCTTAAGATTCACTTCCCAGGTCACCTCATATGCAAAGACTGGATTAGTAGAATTGAGGGCGTGCTCAACAAGAAGGACTATGGGCTGAGACTTTCACTCACATTGAGGCTGCATTCGATAACGCACACTTTGACTGCATTTGTAACTCGGACAATATGGCAATGATAGCGATACGAGTATCTGAATTACTGCAATGATAGCGAATGTAATACTAATTACGGATATTGTCGGGATATTCGCAAGGAGGTGCTCTGTCTCCGCTGCTATTTTGCATTTTTGCCAACTCATCAACAGTTCTTACAACTAAATCCAGACATGTGCAAGTTGATTTACTTGTATTTTCTGTGGTATTATGCCTAGTGACTGCCTGCTCATCATCACTAAACTTAAGGTTTCGTCCTTACGAGAAGAAGGACGTAGAGTAGCTTTCGGATAGATACTGATCTTGCCACAATGTAGGATCTTTTGAATTTATATACATGGCTACGATAAAACCAAGATATAAAATGCAAGCTTATAAGAAAATACGTCAGTGCTGTTTATATCGGGCTTCAATGAACGGTGGTCTTTATCTTCCTTTGATATTCGTAAAATGGGCTGAACACTCAAAAGGATTATTCGTTTAAAAAGTAAGGGTCTTTGGTACAACATGCATTGGAGTTTTAATGGCCTTGTCTATTTTTTCGCCTTATCCCCGCAACTGGGATAATACGAAAGTAGCTTCCTTGTGTTCAGCGTAAGTTTCGTCCAAAATCTTAGCCATGATAGAAATATTGTCGGATTTTCCAGGATTTAAGCTTATCGGAGGTCCAGACATTTACAATTGATTTGTCAAAATTAACTGATAATACGAATACAACCGTACAGCCGGACATAGAAGAACTATCTGTCACCTTTTTTTCTGAAACTCTCATTTGTGTGTTTATTGCTATAAAAAACACAATTCAGCCAACTAAGCGCTTTCGAATTTGGCAGAATTTCTAGCGTAGCACCATAACAAAACAAAAACTCCTTAAAAATAGCTGAGTATTTTTTAGTTTCAGTTTTATAATTGTCCCAAGGATAACCCAATCCCGGCCCGACACTATTTTCACTCTATAGGGATTTTGTTATTGGGTAGTGCTTGCATCATAGTTTAGTTGCCAAAAAAAAGATGAGTAAAATAAGCCAAAATGATACAATTTGCAGGCCGATTAATTGTGCTGAAACATCACCATCAAGTAAGGAACTACAAAACGTTGGCCAAAAAAAGAGTAAAAAAAAAAGAAAACAGCAGCAAAACGTAGAATTATCTACCCCGGCCAATCAAATAATCAAGTCCATTGCAACATTACTGGCGAAATTCTGGAGCTCATTGCCAAAAAAACCCCTCCACAAAAAAAAATGGGCCAAATACAAGTACATAAATGCTGCGATGCGAACGGAATGGAAAACTCTTAAACTGTGATCCTTATCAGAGCTTGTTCTGAGTTGTTCTTCTCTGGAATAAACGATTGCACGCGGCCAAGAGTCGTTTTTTTTTTTTTTTTTTTTTTTTTTTGTCTAAAGGACTCCAAAATCCTAGCCATCACACCAATGGGAAAAGTCAAAGTGCTAGGAACTGCAGTTGCTTTTTGTTCCAGACCAACGCCAAAGTACAGTACAGGCAATCAATGAAATCCTGAAACTGCATCTACGAGCATAAAACCTCGCAACTCAATGGCTGAACGCCGAGATCTGTATCCTTTGTCGTAGTTCATAAAAACGAAAGGATGTCGACGCCGGAATCGGATAATATGCATCACAATCAGAGAACGTGTACGAAAGAGTATACGAGTACAAGTATACGAGTATGTGTACGATAAATACAACACAATTCGCGAGTAATTATTCACTTTGGCGTGGTGCATAGAAGGCGCCCTAAAATGAACTACACAATCAACTGAAGGATAACAAGGATATGCATGATTCTGGATATGCTCGTACTCGGCACCGCAGTACTATATGTAGGCTAATCCTTGTGTTGACCCGATATTGTTGCGGAACAAACCGACTATTCGGCGGCCTCGTTTCATGTACCGCCTTAGATGAATGCAGCATAATGGAAGACAATTGAATTCAATTTAAAGATTGTAGCTCCTGGTGGTTTTCGAAAACAAAGCACTCACCAAAAGAATGGCAAATAAAAGGAAAGAGAAGAAATACGAAAAACGCTTTACTTTCGAAAATATGTGTACACGTTGATTTAGAGGAGAAGTTTTCGACACTGCGAAGAACAAGGTCATGTGCGAGTTGATACTTGCAACTTTTGAATACGAGTACGTAGTATAGTACACACATACATAAGTATGTACGTGTTGCGTGTTCTGCCCTCTAGGGAGGATTCGCTTTCTGTTTTCGGCCTTTTTTTTTCTGTTTTTATAAAAGCCAAAGCCAAAGCCAATGAGAAATGCCTGTCGTCCCTTATAAGGTCGTAAAAAACAATTTGTCATGTAGGAAATGAGAATACAATTTGCGAAATGAAAAGTATTTAAACTAAACAAAGATGCAAAGCAGAGAACCAATGGAGTACAAAGAAGAATGTTAATGGTCTTGGGATTCTTTAAATCCCTCGAATAATGAACAAATTGGGCAAAAAACAAAAAAACTTTCGAGTATTGGCTTGGAAAAATGTTACTTTGTGTTATTAACAAGAATAACAATCAAGGGAGGCTTTTTTAAAACAATCTTTCTCAGTTACTATGGGGAACATAAATATGTATTTAAAAATGCTAACTGCAATAGAGAAAGGAGTGAAAAGCTTCAATGAGATTGTACCTATATTCATTCTTATCTTTAGATTCATTTAGATCTGAACACCGCATTCTATGAAGAACTAGGTAGCCTTCCCCTTGATTATCTGAGTCCTTCGTCTTTAAACTAGAGCTACAGTAATTGAATATCAACGTTTCTGGTTGTAAAAGCTGGGTAAAGTTTTGTTTTTGAGGAACAAAACCCTCATCTTGAAAAGACTCCATCACGAGGATGGTGACGATACTGTTCGCAGTTCAGTAACAAATGAGCTTGAAACAGCTTTCCCCGAGCACACAATCACCGAATGGCTCTTTATAAAGTACTGAGTTAAGAAATCTTCTCAAGAACATTTCCCGGTTTTATACACCCACAAGTATCATCTTGGAGGCGGAAGTGATATAATTTGAAGAGGAAGAGGTAAAGCTTGTAGCCAAATATCCAAAACCAATCCCGATGCTCTTACCAATATCCTAGCTACTAGAACTCCAGTCTACTGTTAATCTATTTTCGTTTGCAGGTTATATTTACGGTTCCCGATCGCTTGATGGCTACAAGGCAAAGAGATCAAATTGTGACTATCTGAAATGTGTATACTGATACGGTTCCCACACCTGGAGACTACAAGTGGGGAATAGGAAAATCGGAGCGATTTCTTTTGCGCAATAGAGATGTTATCCCGGAAAAGTAGTAAGAGCGCAAGTTATGTTATTCCGTAGTACGGCGAAACCGAGAAAGTACGTCTTTAATCCAATACCAACTCTAATTTGCTATAGCATGTGGGGTAGCAGTGGAGGCATGTTATCAATACTTAGATGGCGTGACATTGAATAAGGTGCAAACGAGAATACCATCTCTTGACAGATGTTATATTTATTTTCTAGATCTTCTACCATTCAATCATAGAAAGTTATTCACTTCAACAACAATAAACAGTTCATCAACAAAATTTATCAGTCAGTTACGAATAGATAGCGTGCGTTATCTCCAATTGTCGGTATCTTTTTACCGCCTTGATAAGGGACAATAGAGCTCTATAATGTTATAAATGATCATCGTGTATTCGACGTTTTCCTGATTGGACTCTATGGAAGTTGTTAGACATAGATTCTCGCTAAAGATCATCCTCAATGAAGAGGTATATTTTTGGTTGAATGGATTTGTTTTTAAGTAAATTCGCCAAATTTGGTCAAGCGAAGGGCCCGAAAGTCTTTCAACAGTAGCTTTTGTTTACGAGAACGTTGACTGGTTTGTGTGGTTTTCGTGCCAAAGGTTCCATTAGGCCGTATATTTTTTGGCATTCGGTTACAGTCAGAGAAGCCGGTTATAGTCTATGAAGACGCAGGATAACGATATAGCACCTTGATCACGGAATAACCACTGTGTGGCGCTCCCACTGTTCCGATTTGAGTTCTGTTTTTTGGTACATCTGTTGTAAATATTCCCTCTAAATCTTAGCGTCATAGCTTGACATTTGCAAAAGTTACGTAGCCAAAAGTGTGTTGGTGACTTTTTACAATTTTAGAAATGAATTTAATTTTGCAACAACGAACTTGTATTAAATTTTGCGTAAAAACGGATTTAATGGTGCGCGAACGTTGGAAATGTTGGAAAACGGTCGAGAGCAGAAACCAAAAAAAACACGTCGATTTCAGTCGAAAAAGAAGGTAATGCTCACGTTTTTCATGGATTACAACGGTGTAGTGCATCATGAATTTTTGCCAAAGGGCCAGACAGTAAGCAAAGAGTATTATTTGGGCGTTATGAGACGTTTGCATAAAGCATTTCGCCGAAGGGGACCAGAATTGTGGGCAGAAAACTCGTGGATTTTGCACCATGATAACGCAACTTCGCACAGTGCCATCATCATTCGTAATTTTTTGGCGAAAAATGCAACAAATACTTAATTTGGCTCACTGTGACTTCTTTCTGTCCAATCGAGTTAAAAAACCACAACGGAGGACGTGTTTTAGCAGCCGAGAGGAAGTAATGGAAAAATCCCAGGAAGCACTGATGGACATACCGAAAACCGAATATAAAAAATGTTCCGAGGATTGGATCAAGCGCTGGCATTAGTATGTTGCAGTCGATGGGGATTACTTTGAAGGGGACAATATAGATTTAGATGAATAAACTTGTATTTTTAATTTTCTGAATAATTTTGATCAAGGTGGTAGAATGCACGCTGCTCCATCACCGAAACCTTTGATGTCAAAAAAGGGATTTAGACAAGGCGATGCGTTATCATGCAATTTCTTCAACATCAACATATTAACACAGAGATGGTGAAAATGGGTTTACCGGTCAACGAGGGCAAGACCAAGTACATGCTATTAATCAAAAAGGACACTCAACACCGACGTCTTGGAAAGAACGTCACCTTCGTCAGATATAACTTTAAAGAAGTTTAAGACTTTGTTTACCTAGGTTCCGATATCGATTCAGACAATGATACCAATGCTGAAATCAAACGAAAACTCTTGCTTCTTTGGCAATTGACTAGCAAAGCCCCCATTCGAATAAAATAAGATATCCTATAAAAGGCCCTTATAATCCCAGTCCTGCTTTATGGCATAAGGGCATGGACTTTAACAACAACTGATGAGGGTGCTGTTGGCTCCCTTGAGAGGACAATTTTTTGAGTGATTTTCGGTGTCGTCTGCATTGACGGTGAGTGGAGGAAGAGATACAACGAATAACTTTATAGACTGTACAACGACATCGACCTGCCCTGAAGAGTGAAGATCCAACGACTGAGATGGCTGGCCCATTCGGAGCGGATGGACACCAACGCTTCGGCCCGAAGCCGAGACAAGACTTATTTAAGACAAAGTTTGGTAGTGGCTTTATCTCCAGAAATAGCCGCACAGTTCGTGCAATTTGACACTTAGCCTAGCTTAGTTCTTATAGGGGTAAAAAGCTTGGTCATTGATAGATTTTATTTTCAATTGTGTTCCCGACCAAAAGTATATGCTCTGAAGATAATTATTTGATCTGCAAATCCTATCTTAAATCAAGCTTAACTTGTTGTTTAGGTCAGGCTGATAATCATACATACGATTTGCTAGGGTTCTAGTCACAAAGGGTCTAAAATTATTTCTTGTGGTACGCCTGTTAGCTTTTGCGAAAAATTTCATGTTCTCTTAGGTACAAAAACTGGTTGGTTCCTTTCAGTACGCTGTGACAATATCAATCTTATTATCGAAGCTAAAGTCCAGCTGCTAACGCAAATGGCCTACCTAATAAGCTATTAGAGTGGTTAGGGACAACCTGGTTGGGAACATGCATGCATGCCCAAAGAATGGAATCTCAGTACCGTTTTCGTAGAAAAATAAGCCTCCTTAATATCGCCTTTAGATCTTTCGTGTCGTATTATGTGAGCCTCGGCTACCATTCGGAAACAATCTGGGTGGACCAGTACGATTTTACTCTAAGATAGTCTGCAGCAGATCTGTGAAAACAGCCGGAAATTTCAGATCGATTCTCACCATCTACATATTTGTCGGGTTCAAAGCTGCATATTACATGACGAGCCAAAAAATTGCACGTCTCACCAAATCATGGCATTCCTGCCAAACTCGTCGTATTGTGCACGATAACTTTGAAAAATTCTACTTATAGTTACCTCGCTAGGGTCGGTAATGAATCAACTGCGATCTTCTATGTCAACGAATGTTGTCATGTGACTTTTTTAATACCTTCTTCGAAAAAATTGTGTAAAACTCACTGGTCAAAAAGTGAAGTACGGTCTTCTTCACCGACAGCTTGGCCAGAATAACCATTGGGAGGTATAATTTCGATGTAGTTAAAGACTTAATCTACATTTGCTTCGCAGTAATAGTAACAGTAACAGTAACACCGGGATGGGAATCAGAAGCAGGATTACTCTTACCATTTGGAATTGCTTTGGCCTCAAGAAGCAAACGGGGAACAGGATTCTTTCTTGTAAAATCAAGACTCTTAGCTTCTTGTCCTGCTCTAAGATCCTAGGAAGTACCCGATTTATATGATTATATGTTTGAGAATGGTATGCAGTATGCACGATGTTATCAGCACAAAATTTATTTTCGCCCCCTTTCAACAATAGAATTATTTTTTATTTTATTTTTTCTGTCGAAACAGAAGAGTTAGTTCATGTATTGCTGAAATTTTTCGAATTTTTAAGATGAGTAAATGAATGCTTCACCCACTAAATCAAAGCCAAGTAACTGCAGGTTGATTTAGGGGCAGGCCGGAAAGAAGGAATGAAGCAGTGGTTGAAGTGACTTTTGTCAATATCTCTTCAACTAACTCGTAATCAATTTCTCTCTGGATTTATTCGGTTTTCTGAGTCAATATACTGGCAATAGCTTTCTAGAAAGGCGTCAGTCTATTTGGATGAACGTCTTACAAAAGCTATTGTTAGAGTCAGAAATCGAAAGATATCACTGCCATATTCGGCCACTTTATGACGATGTGTGCGCAAATGTGTTTAGAAGTATATGTGAGCTAAGGTTTCCATTTAAAGGAGATCCCTTAAGTATAAGAACAAAATTAATAATAAGGAAATTTTGCCATAACTTATTTGCGTCCTTTATCTTACTCAGAAATCCGATTGCCCTAGGGTTAAGTCCCTTTTTTAAAGAACTTGTATCTTCCTTTTTTTGCAGAGGTTATCCTTCTAACCCCCCGAGCTAATATTGACAACCAATAATTACTCAACGTCCATCCAATAGAGCTATTCATTGTAAAATCAAATCTGGGCAAAATCAAATTTTCCTAATTTGTTAAAAAAAAAAGAGGAAAGAATGATTCCACATGCAATTGTATCTGTAGGAGTTACGAGTATCTCTGCCTCATTTTTTCTACAGTCCGATAGTGGTCCGGTGCTGGTTCCTAGCCCCGTTTTTCTACCCTATGGCGGGATTACAGCTTTAATTAATTGCGGATAAAGTCGAAAATTCTTACAAATTAACAAGCCATTTATCTTGGCAACAAGAGACGAGAAAAGGAGGATTCAGTATCGGGGTAGGTAGGTTGATGTTGGAGTCAGAGTTGGTGTCGGAGTCCTTCCAATAAATTACCATCGCAGTACCAATATACTCGTACTTTGTGCTGCTGTTGTGGTATATGTACTAGGAGCACCTAATAAAGTTAAAGTTTGGCGCGTGCTGGAAACTGATCGTTCTTAGTCTGGGACTTGACTTTGATTCTATTCTATTGCATGGTAGATGGTAACTGGGTACTATACCTACTCGTATAAATGAAGCCTTGCCTTGGTTGTAAATCGTTTTCAAATAAACCACTTGCACTTAACGTATAAAGTGGAGCAAACAACTTTGTAGGAAATGTGGATGTTAAGATTAATTGCTTTTGGCAGAGAACGAGCTGGTAAGACAGGGCAGTTGTCTTGAATTGCATTTCAGTTAGTGGCGTACAGTGTGTGTATTAAAATACGTGCATGCCGTCAACGTCATAGCCGTAGTCGTTTTCGTCGTCGTCGTCGTCCATGTGTTGCTTTGGCAGAGTGTTGATTTTTCAAAGACTTTTAAGTGTTGCACTAGTTGCAGAGATACAAATTTATTATACTCATACGTATCTGCACTTGAATATGGACAGCGACTGAAAAGCAAATAGATTTACTATGCTTGACTTGGTTTGGAAGGAAAATGTTAAATAGAATCTATTTTTCTATTTAAAGATGATTCCTTCCATATAAAACGTTGACATCTTAAGGTCTCAGTAGACTGTGGGGATTTTTGGATTTGTTTAGGAAAAATGGTTCTACTGCTGATTTTATTAGGATCACGAAGCAGTAAGTCGCCACGACATTAAATCCAAAGAATTGCCGAATGCGTGTAGATTGCATTGGGTTGATCTAATGTATTTGATAGCTGAGATTTCAAAGGGAAATATTGAAGCCTTCCGACTTTGTCTGCTTCTTTTTCTTACATGATAGTCCGTTCAAATACAAAATGCTTATTTCGTCATCAAATGTTACATATTTATTTCAGCGCCATTTGGCGGATTGTCTTAATTCGCAGACCTTAGAACCATTCTACAGACGATTCTTGTTTTTATCACCTTGCTAGTGAAGCTAATAGTTTTGTGATATTTTGCATTTGGCTAATCCTACTATTTTGTTCCTTGCTTCTTCCTTTAAATTGTACTGAAACCTAAGTCTTTATTGCTTTCTAGATCAGATTTTTCGACGACCTTCCCAATGTATGGAATAATCGGCTGGTTTGATCAGGAAGGTAAGGAATAACCTAAACATATTCGTAACATATTTTTGTATTTAAAAATATTGAAAGATGACTGGGGTTTAGTTTAGATTCTAAACGATTTTTCCAACTTTGGTCAGGGTTTGTCAACCTGTGGTCCAATGTGTATTCAAACAACGCAACCATACAGATCCAGCAAAGAATCAATCTTCCAAGTAGTTGTTTTTTTTGGGCTAACACGGCAGCTGACAAATATGTCACTCTAACATACAACGAAAAAGCCACTGTTAGAACCCCTATCTTCCTAGTCCTTCTGCATGGCGAAGATGTATGGATTTAAGACGTTGGTTGCTTCGAGGGAGAAAGGTTTTCTTTTTTAAAAGTTTTTCGTTCTTGTCTGCATTAATTTGAAGAAGAAGTTAAAACAGCTTTATAGGCAAAACAGCGCCATCCGCTTGGTCAGAAGACGCAATTCATCGAATCCGATAATAACCACTGTCATCCTGTGTGCGCCGTCCACATAGGTACTTAAAGAACTGTTTCGAATACTCTGTCAAAATCGTTTTTTGCCATTGTATTACGTTTTTCTAAAAAATTAAATACAAGCTTAGTTCATAATAGATATTAAGTGCCCACCTTTACAATATAGCCTTTTCTGCATGTAGTAGACTTTTGTACAGTTAGACTACAATTTTCTCATAATTATTTTAAGGTAGATCCAAATAATAAAAAATTGAAATCACAAACAGAACACTGTTGAAAAGGTGTGGTCTCCAAAAAATCCACAGAAAGCATGGCTCATTATACCATCCGCTCATCAAAGTGTTTCTTTACACCAATTCCAAGAGGCTGCAAAAGCAAAGAGGAAGCGTCACCAATTTGTCCTATCCCCAGGAGTATCCTAAACACGATTAAACAATTAAGAGGCGACGCTCTGAGGAAAGTTTCACAATGAAATAAAAAAACCCAAGGAGGTGTATACCTTGGCACATAAATCTTTTAGCGATACCGCCAAAATATTAAAATAACACGGCTTAACTGCGCTGCAACATAGCCTAGACTTTCCTTTTGGACGAAAAAAAAGGATCGGTTTCTGAGCAGGCAACCAATAACATTGATTTCATTCTATTTGATCGAGCATAGATGCCAACAATTTCATGACTTAATTATTAAATTCATGACAAAGTCTAACTTTAGTCTCTTAAAAATGACAAGAGATAATAAGTATCACTCGTGCTTTCTTTAACCTAAGATATATAGGTAAAATCATGCGAGTATTCTGGATTCATTCTATTCCTTTGGACGTTGAGTTAATTTTTTGTAATCTTAGTCCCATCCTCCTATACAGAGGCTTAGTAACCAGATGGAAAAATACAGGACTGCATAAAAGTGCTGTCTTACTTACTTATCGGGCTACCGACCCGTTAAGAGTCTCTGCCTGAGACACTGCAGCCTTCCTACGATCCCGAGCCCGCTGTTTCGATGTGGCCGAGCTAATGTTGTCGACGTGTTTTGGCTTTTTGGACTACATCCACATCTTGGTACAGCTCATAGAGTTCGCGGTTGTATCTTCCCCTTGATTCGCCCTCCTCGCACACAGGACCAAAAATCAGCTGAAGTATTTTTCTTTCGAAGGAACTCAGAGTCAGCTCTCCTTTCTTGCTTATCGCCCAGCACTCGGCGCCATACAGCAGAACTGGTAGGATAAGGGTTTTGTAGAGCACATATTTCGTCCTTCGAGTAAGGAGTTTTGAACCCAATTGTTTGGGCAAGACGAAGTAGCAACGGTTTCCTAGGGTAATTCTTCGCCAGATCTCCACTAGGGTATCATTTGTGGAGTTCATGTTTACTCCAAGGTAGGTGAACTCCCTAACTACCTCGAAATTTTTGCTATCAATAGTGACGTTTTGTCTTACGCTTAGTCTTGTCCTCATTTACTTCAAGGCCGACGGATTTCGCCTGTTCTTCAATCGCCGTGAACGCTTCTATCACGGCACGCTAGAAGCGACCGATTATCTCAATATCGTCCCCATACCCCAGCAGCTGAACGGATCTGTTGAAGATAGTGCCTTCCGTGTTGACACCTGCCCTGCGGACTATCTGCTCCAGTACAAGATTGAAGAAGTCGCATGCTAGCGTATTTTCTTGCCGAAATCCGGTGCATGTTTGAAATAGTTCAGAGGAAATACTTCCGAGCTGCACGCGTGTTTTCCATCGTCACGCGACACAGCTGGATCAGTTTTGCCGGGATTCCGAATTCGGCAATCGCCATATAAGGCTCCTGACGATGTATGCTAGATACGCGGCTTTGAAGTCGAGGAATAGGTGGTGTGCTTCGACTTGAAATTCGTTGGTCTTTTAGTCGATCTGCCGGGCCGGAAGCCACACTGGTACGTGCCCATTAGTGTGTTGCAGAAGGGTTTAAGACGTTCACACAGTACGTTGGATATGATCTTATATGCGACATTAAGCAGGGATATGCCTCGATAGTTCTTGCAAGACGTAGAATCTCCTTTTTTGTTTATGGGGCATATGGTGCTGATAGTCATCGGGCATGTTTTCTTCTACCCATACTTGGTTGATGATTCGGTGCATGCTCCCTACCAAAACATCACCACCGTACTTAAAGAGGTCCGCTGGCTAACCATCAGAGCCGGCATTGTTGTTCTTAAACTTTTTTATAGCTAAGCCAACTTCTTCTATACTAGGTGGTGGAACTGGTTCTTCATTGTCTGGACGTGGGTTCTGTTCTCGCCCTATCACTTTCTCTAGATGATGCCCATTAAGCAGCTACTGGAAATGCTGCTTAAACACATCTACTATTCCCTGCGCTTTGGCGACTAGATTTCCTTCGCTGTCTCGAAGAGCCAGTTGCTTGGCTTTTTTTATAAAACCTCCGGATGTTATTACGATTGCACGACTCTTCGACCTCCTTGAGCTGGGAAGCTGCGTAAGCCCTCTTCTTTCTACGCAGGATCTTCTTTTCCCCCCTTCTCCTGGCTCGATATTTTTCTCTCGCTGCCCTTGTTTTGCGCCGCAGCGCTTTCTTCTGTGCATCTTCTGTAAACTTTTTCCTGTACACACATTCATCATCATACCACGGGCTCTTTCTCTGGCATGGCTGGTACCCTAAAGTGGTTTCGGCTACCTCCTTGATGATATCCGCGATACTGGCACCACTGATTGTTGGCGTTTGTGGTAGGTGTGTGCACAGAGCATAATTTCATAATCAGGCGCTCTCTGTAGACTCTGGCTTCCCCTGGCTTCCCCAGGTGCTAAGGCGTCCAACGTCGAATTTCTTCTTCTGGGCGGTTCGCAGCTTCTTCTCGTTTGACAGTCGAGCTCTGAATTTAGCCACGACAAGAAAATGGTCAGAGTCGACGTTTGTCCCTCGGATTGTGTGCACGTCGAGGATGTTGGATGCGTGCCTCGCATCGATTAGCACATGCTCAATTTGGTTGGCGGTTCGATCGTCTGGAGAGCGCCAGGTTGCCGTGTGGATCCTTAGCCTTGGAAACCTAGTGCTACTTATTACCGTATTAGGAGCTGCTGCAAAATCAATAAGTCGGTAGCTTTTGTCTGTTGTCGTTTTGTCGATTCTGCGCTTACCAACTAACCCGCCAAAGATGTTTTCCTTTCCGACTTTGGCATTGAAGTTCCCGAGTACAACTTTTACATCGTACTCCGGACAGGCTCCGTAGACTCCATCCAGGAGGTCATAGAACTCCTCCTCCTGGGATCTTCAGCCTCGTCGGTAGGGGCGTGTGCACATATTAGGCTTCTGTTTCGGAAAGTAGCTTTGATGCGGATAACAGAAAGGCGATCACTTATCGGCTTTAATTCAATGACTTTTATCCTAAGCCGATTTCCCATGACGAATCCACATCCTATAGGAATACATGCAGTCTTTTGTTGCTGTAATAAATGTCGCAACTTTTTCTATTCATCATACTTGATCCTATCCATTGTATCTCCTGGATCGCGATATTATCTGCCTTGCACTGCATGAGGACAGACTCAAGTTTTTGAGTGGATCCAAGAAGTCTCCAACATAACTCTACCACAAAGAGACCACAGAAGTGATTCCTTGTACCTTTCCAGACTGTGTGGACTGTACATCACAAGATTACGGACAGAGACTAACTTATCTAAACCAACCGCGTTCTTCATATTCTAAGCTGCAACTACATTCCTAAGTTGTTGGCTATGTGGTTCCGCGTATTATGCCACATGTTAGCCGAATCTAATCAGCAGGAATGATACCACATTCATGTGAGTAATGGTCCATTTGAACAGTTTTTCCGTTGAAAACTTTGTAGCTAAGTTTCAAGTAAACTGTATCGAAATATTCAGTTTATTTCAATTTAGCGAATATAAATTGTGTGGTCTAGGTACGAGTAAGAAGGAAAACAACTTTACAAAGAAGGTTTCTTCTCCATTGTCAGCCCCATTCTCCCTTAAGATTAGTTCTACCCCGTAATTGTGAACACCCCAGTTCACATTATTCCACAAAGAGTACAGTGCACTACCGATACTGATTCCAGCTTACTCGTAAGTATTTACTTCTTCTTTGTTGGATGAAAAACAGTTTCTTTGCGTCCATTGTATACTTTGATAAAGCACATTCCTGTGCGTTAAGCCCACTTTAACGACTTCTCCACAATAAATGCATTTTTACTAACTAATCCGTGAAATGATTCTTTGTTCAACCTTTCAGGCTAATGTCCCAAGAAACAAAAGCCGCGTAACATTCCTCTAGTCACATACATGTAGGAATACGAATACTTAATCACCAACAACTAACTATACTGGTGGCAGCGGATTACACTTTCTAAGTCAATTAGTATCTGTGCTTGACTAGCGATTTAAGCATTCAATTGTATAAATTAAACTATCCACCAACAGAGCCTAATGTATTTGGAAATCCCATTTGGGACAGCAAATACCTGAAATGCTTCTAATTGATGCACATCTTAGGCTGTTCTTATAGACTATAATCGTAGACTACCTGTATTCGTAACGCAGGCACATAATATGTATGAAGGTATCCAAGTAGCAAGATAGGTAGTTAGGTTTAGGTGTAGTCGTGCATATTGCCTTAATACCAATCAGTAGCTGAAGATAATCCTTCTGTAATTTATCTCGCGCCAGTTCTACTCGCATTTATAAACGCATCGCATAGCTATGTACTCGTACGATATACGAATAGCAGAGAGTCGCAGTTGGAATACCGGAATGCGTACCTAATCGCAGTAAAAAGCATTCCGCTTCGCTCCTTCAATTGTATCTCACACAAGTCAATCAAACTCAATCCGGTTATTGATTTATCCATCTCCGGATGGCCAAGCCGAAGTTGAAGTCCAAGTTGAAGTCAAAGCCGAAGTCAGGCTCAACCGAAATCGGCACAGTGTACCCCTCTGGCTGATTGATCAAAACCTTGATACCGTGTGACACATGTCAATAAATTGATCGCAAATACATATATTTTCTTGGTCGTTGGTCTGTCGATTGGTTGATTGTTTGGTCTTTGGTTGCTCCTCGGGCGATCTTCCGCCCGCCTCTTTTGTCGCCTGCTCTTTGTGTGCACTTATTTCGCAATCATGCCGCATCGTTTAATTATTAATTTCTCTCTCTGCTTAATCCTTGCGCTAACAAAGTCCGATTGAGATGGGACTGTTGCTGATGCTATTGGATATCTGTATCTTACAGCTTCCAGATAGTCCAATGGTCATAGTCATAATCGTACGGAGTTGTTAGTCGGTATCCGTATTCGTCGTAATGGTACGAATACTTTGCAATCGATATCAGTTTACGAAATGAATTCGTTTTCGTCCTCATCGTCCTCGTTGTTTTCATCATCGTCCTCATCTTCATCATCATCATCATTATCATCGTCATCATCATCATCATCGTCATCATCGTTCTAGAAGGTCCTCACTATTTGGAAGGCACAGTTTCAAGTGGTGCTGTCTCAACTGTGCATAATCCCTGGAGAGATGCCCTGGCTCTTTCGATTGTTAGGATGGAGTTGTATATGTAGCCTCAAGACCTGAACTCCATAAATAAACTCTGAAAAATGAAACCCCTCTATGAAATGTGAACTAATCCCGTTTTCGCTCTTATAAAATATATTTTTTGTTTTTTTTTGTTTTTTAACGCAGCCTCATACTATGCTGGTTGGGTCCATCGCCTCATATTTGGTCGTCGTCTGACTTCTCTTTAGTAAAGGGGGAGCCAGTGAGTGATATGGGGAAGCTTATTGTCCTGCTTTGTGTGGCGCTAAAATCTCTTAAGATATATCATTTATTAAATATGAATCTGGGACTTCTTTGTCGTCCGTCCGACCGGCCGTTTGTTCGTCTGGCCGTTGGTTTGTCTCATTGGATGCATTTCGCAATCGACATTCACGAATTTTTCTCTACGTTGCTGTGGTACTCTCAAGTTTTGTATCTCATATCTCGTACTCATGGCTGATTGTTTTTTTTTGGATGAATTGTTGTTGCTGCGGTTGTTTGTTCTGTTTGTTATGGGCTGGTGGGGTATCGAGGGATGATAGTGGTGTTGGTTCCCTGTCGCCAGTGAGTATTGGACTAATGGGTTAGAAGTGAGGGAGCCAAAAGTAAGGCTTTGTGCACCTTTTTCGCGTAATCGTCTTCATGGCCGTTGTCCTCTTTGCCGTTCTCGGTATCATCATCATTGTCGTTTGTCGCTTGCTGTCAGTTGCTTTAGGAAGGCATTCAGGTTCAACACTGACTGGGAGTTTAAAAGTTCAAGTGGTGGCGACGTGATTCTTTTGTCCGCTTGATTTCCATGGATGAATAGGATTTTGTTTGTGGGAAGATGCGAATAGCTTCGTGTGCTTTTGTAATGATTACGCGCAGTTATTCATCGACCGTGGATACTAATTAAAGCGCCAATTTCATATCTATCATGATGGACTGTATAATAATTGTTGTCCTTGGAAGTTAGATCCTGAAATAACAATTCTTGTAGTCTTAACCCTTGGAGGGCTTTTTGTTTTAAAACGTTTGCCTTTGAATTTGAATCACCTTGAAGCACTTTCAATTTGACACAAAAACTAATCTTTTAATGGCGCAAGAGAGAAAGGATGTTTACCCCATTTAATATTGTGAAAGAATTTTTTTCAAAAATTTTCGTGACAATGAAACCGATAACAAATTCTTCGAAAAGTTGTTTTCTGGATGGCTCAAGGCAATCTCGTATCTTGTTACAATTTAAGGGTTCTTTCAACCTTGAGAACTGCGGATGACAGAACTAATTTGGGTTCAGGATTTGCCGATAGTAGTAGTTTGTAAGTAATTTGTTTGAAACCGCAAATAAAAGGATTAAAAATAATGTTTAATTCTTACAGCTATAAACTTTATTTTATGAAAGACAAGGACGATGCTACCAAAGAACGTTTCCACGAGCTCCTCGACAAAGTCACATGAACAATGTAAAAAGTATGAAATCTTTTATAGAACAGTTGCTAATAACATAGCCTACACACCACCACGTTTGGCAACGGACTTAGGTTTATAGCATTAGCGAAGGGATGAAATATAACTTAAGCAAGCACAAGGTCTCCTAATATCAATATGAACAAGGGGACATGGCGGTCTCCAGATCATGAAACCCTTAACCTAATAGATCACACTGTGACCATGAATGCCTTCATTACTCTGGACATCCGAAATTTCCGGGCAGTAAACGCCACAGCTCAAGTATCAAAGCGTCGCCCATCTATGAGGTAATCTAATAATGAGCTCGGGCTGAGTTAAGACTGGTCTTATCGAAAATGCTTTCAGATTTTTACTCCACTAAAGTTTGCTAAGATTTGACAAGTTACAAGTTCTAGATTCTGTTGAGTGGTTAGACCAGTAGTCCACAACAGGCCTTAAGGCACGTTACAATGGGAAACCACGATAGCTGTGGTTAAAACCCAGGAAAGGTTATACTGGCTACAGTGATTTATAAGATCGGCAACAGGTTTAAGATTGGCTTCGACTCATGCTAAGGGTAGAGCTTGTGCCCTCAACCCAGATTTCGCTTTGGTGTTATATCACTAATGTGGATAAGAGATGATCAAGCGTATCCTGGCCCCCATGGATGTATCGATATCCCGTAAAATTAAGTCCCAAATAGTAAAATACCAAAGACATCTTCCGGGCAGCCAAAATTGAATTGAGTCACTTTCCTGTTGCATTCAAGGTACAAAGGCGGATCTACGAAGCACCGCAATAAAGACTAACAACAGTGAGAAGACATAACGTAGAAAAGCTGAAACTCTAATAGTCGCCTTACGTGTGTTCTGAAACCTCTCAACAATTCCCATGCTGGCAGCACTGAAAACTAGTGGGAACGCTGCCAACATACCATCAGAGAAGCATCAACTAATGGGCAAGCACATGCAGCTAAACAGAAAGCGTGCAACGCATCACGGCAACGAAGAATCAGAGCCACTCCAGGAATAACATACGTACAGAAATCCTTTAGATACGAAAAAACGAAACCTTGTTGTATGGTACCTAGAATATGGAAAAATTATTTCAGCAGCCTAACATTCCGCCGTAAGGGAGAAAAAACCATTCAGCTTAGATGATGATAGCCAAAATATTCGTCTATCTGACCAAAATGAAGTAAGGATACCAGGATCTAAGCTAAAATATAAAAAAGCACCTGCACGGCTGACGGCTTATAGGCTGAAGTGTTCAAACTTGCTGGAAATGATTTTGTAGAAGTGTAAGAAAAGTGTATGCCTCATAAGTGGAAACTGAGTATCGTTTGGCCGGTTCTCAAAAATAGAGACCTCCTCAACCGCGTCAACTATAGAAATATATTCAAGGCTCCTCAAAACCGCATACAAGTTGTTATCTGCTATATTGCGTGCATGTGTAAAACCCTTCACTAATAGCCTGATTGGCCTCTAATCGGTATCAGACCAAGAAAGGCCGCGATCTCCCAAATCTTCTCACTCGGGCAGATCCTGGAAAAAAAACTCAAGAAGTGCAAATCTAAACTTTCCATATTTTTATCGATTATAAGGCCACATATGACTCCCTGTCAAGCTTGTCTGTTTATGCTGAATGAAGATTCAGAACGCTCGCTGCTTTGTCAAAGTTGGTAACAACTTAACCAGAACCTTTGATGTCAAAAACATTTTAGACGAGGTGACGTACTGCCTTGTGACTTCTCAACATCATAGTTGACCGATTTGTACGGAATTCACAAGCGAATGTACAATAATTTACAGTCTGTGCAACTACTAGCGCTCGCCGGTGATATCGGCAATGATTGGGTGAACGAGGCTAGCTATCACTGGTGCGTTCGTTAATATTGAAACCGAAGCTGCCAAAATGGGTTTGCGGCAAATGGCACTTAGTTGATGGTGCCAACAAGAAGCCACATAAAACATTTTTAAATTCGAGAGGTCACTCCAGTCGACACCGACACATGTTTACCTTACCCCTACTATAAATTCTACCAACAACACCTCAGCAGCAATTAAAGGATAAATTGCTCTAGCCCATCGATGTTTATTTGGGCCAAGAAGGCAATTGAATAGTGGGGCCCCATCTCGAAAAGTTTAGAAGATTCTATATAAGATTTTCTCAGTCTTTTCTACCCAGTCCTGCCATAAGTTCTGTTACACAATTTCCAACGCTTGTCGTTCAAAACTTCTTGCAGGAATAGAACTTGTTTTTCAGAACACATGCACTGATGAGTGAAGAATACTAGTCAGTTTGGTTTCAGTTTGCAAACTATTAACATGGAGTGGGGTGTTAAAATGAATCGAGTCGCGTTGCTAAAACCACTCGAGAATATTCGTTTATTGAGCTATTGCTCGCTTCGCCAAATTGTCTGGATCAGAGGTCAGTCCGAGAAGTGGTCGCCCGCGCGTTGTCTATACGAATACGGTAGTAAAGGCAGTGCGTGAACGAATTCGGAGAAATCCCCTTAGAAAGCAAAAGATCATCTCCAAGGAATTGGATATATCAATCAAATACATGCCTAGACTAATTCGAGATGACCCGCATATGAAAGCCAATCGTTGGTCCACGGGTTATCTTCTAACTCCTCAACTAAAAAAAATTAGGCTGGAAGGATGCAAGCGACTATTGTAGTGGCACGCGGACAATGGCCATGAAAACATTCTGTTTATGGATGAACAATTTTTTACCGTAGAAGAAGTTTCCAACAAACAAAATGACAAAATTTATGGCACATCATCTAAGGAAGCGAAAAAAGTTATTCCAAGGGTTCAACGTTGACATCATCCCGTTTCCGTAATGGTTTGGTGTGGGGTCTATCACCATGGTGTAACACCTCTCCATGTCTATGGAAAATCAAACCAAAGGTTTGACTTATACCCTTTTCGATGGATACAGATGTATCTTCCAACAGGACTCTACTCCAACGGACAAAGCCAAAACTACGAAGGAGTGGCTCTGAGTCAGTAGTCCTGGCTTTAAAGCAGCAAAAAATTGGTTGTCGGGGAGTCCAGATCTGAATCCATTGGTTTGTTATCAGAATTAAAGAACATAGCTTGCACGACTCCCAACAGACAATATGTTTACTGTTCTTTTTTTAATAGGGTTTTTTGTATTTGTAACAGAACTTATAGCAGGACTAGGTAGAATAAAATCCTTCGAAATATTCGTATACTCGGTCCCATTTGCGTGGATGAGCTTCGGAAAAGAAGATTCAACGACGACTATACGAGCTATAAAGCGACGTCGACCTAGTAAGTAAACATGTGCATCAGTCGCCTAAAATGAACATCGAATGGACACCAAGTGGAGGCGGTTAGCTAAAGACCGCGCTAACTGAAGGAGCATGTTACTGGAGACAAAGATTCACATCAAACTGTAGCGCTGTTTTATCAGGATTGTTTGAATTTTGTTGTTAAAATAAATTTAAATCTATTTCTTCCGAGCAGGGAGAAAAGGAAGAGTAACCGTCATAGAGTTTCGCGTGCAGTTCTAGAAATTTTATACATAAATCTAAGCTGTCCAGATTATCTGATTTATTCATTGAAGAAAGGAGGAGAAAACACGGCAATGCTTATTCTGTAAGGTGGCAAAATATAGAGGGCATAAATGAATGTAAAGGGAGAGGCTTAAGCGACTAAGCTTGCAAAAAACAAAAAAAAAATCAGTTGAATGATCTAGGTTAGGATCACGAACTCACGCATCTAAACTTTACAAAGGAACCTAGATTTGGCCTTTTGGTTGAGATTAAACAGCAAAATTGTTAAAAGCAGATTTACATACATATTGTATGTGTTGATCCAAATAACAACCACGACATCATGAAATATAGCTAGTTAAAGACAGCTTTCTAGTACGTAGTCCTTAACTGAAAGTCATCCCTTATCCTGTAATTGTTTACTCTACTCAGTGTAATACTTGGATTCTTTTATTATTGGTCAAAAAACGTTGAAGGAAAGTCTGTAGCTCTGAATACAGCGCCATTAACTAAAGCCCCCTGTACTTCGTATGTATGGAGCTACGAGTGTACCCATGACTCGTGTGTGCTGATGCATAAAAAAGGAACTCTCGACAGATTTTTCTTCTTTTTTTTTGGATGCTTCACTTCCATGTTATGAGTATCATCTCGCAGCTCATATTCGGGTACATGACAATCTCCCAAATGAGTGCACTTAATCCTGGCGCTTTATTTTGATTTGGATTTTCTTTTTTCGTTGATTGAAATTATTATCCTGATTGGTTCATTCAGTGCGTCACCCAATAGAATTTTGTTTTGTTTTTTTCTGTTTTCGTCCCATAATGTGCAGCATTGTTGATGTTTTCAATTGTGTATGTGAAGAGATGCACCATTGCTATTCGCGTAAACATACTATATAACCGTGGCATCCTGTTGGCAGTGTTGCACTGGTTTTCCATTTAAAATGATAGCCACTTCATTTGGTAAGAGGCTCTTCAGAGATTATTGCCGTCTTGGGAGCACAAACGGTTATGGTTATCCTTGTGACATTAGGGGCAAAATATATGTGTTTACATACGTGTTGGTTTGTTGTGTAGTATTTATATATATGTACGTACAAGGTATACAAAATGGAAATCGACAACATGGCGGAATTTCACTTTTTTTCCAGGTTATATACAAAAATGCAAAACAAAAAGAAATACTACATAAAAAAGGGGTCGAAGTACTTTGGTGCCTTTGAGGATAGGGATCCTCAGTCAGTACATAGAAGTGCATACAAATTGTCCTGGTAAAAATGAGGGTTTGGCTCGTGAAACAAGAGATCTTCCCCAGAATTCATGCAATAGCAAAACCATGGCAAGCGTGGCACGATGGCATAATGGCACAATGGCGTAGAAGATGCATATTTTTTTTTTTTTAATTTTTTGTATGTATTTAATTTAGGGAGGAATCATGTGTATACAAATAGCATAAGTATATGTATAGCATACATACGAGAACGTGTAAGTGTTTAAATATTTTATTTCCCTCGCTATTTGTGTAGAGGTTTTGAGAGAAAAGCCTTTTGGTAGGAAGAACATGCGTTTGTATACATCTTTCGGCATCAAGCAAACCCTTTATTTATTTTTTAAGAATACAATTAGCTAGAAAAACTATTCTTAACAAGAAATATTTTGAACACCGAAACTATATATATATCAACTCCTGTCGGGGACGTAACTAATGATGATTTAAAAAAGGAATTATTTATGGAGGTACAAGGACCGTTAAACTGAGTAATTATTTACAAATTATGCAAGTGGGCTTTTTGTGGTAAATCGCTCCTGGTATCAACACAATTGCTGACCTATTAAATGTGAACAATATCGCGTCACCGCCCTTACTCAGCGCATAGTGGATAGCTACCTATGTACAAGTTTACTAATGAGGTTTTCATAATGATGTTGTATGTAGAATCCTTAGTACTACATTGGACAAATCCTTTCATGCCAGGAGTCCTTAAGAAGTTTGACCGAGTATGTTTTTGTGTTATTTTTTGGCTTTGTTAAAGATCGTCGATAGGTATAGTTCGTCAATAACCTGATAGGTCCATATCAGTGTGACTTCAGGCCAGGAAAATCCACCATCGACAAAATATTCACACCAATGCAGATCCTGGATAAAACTCAGCTTTAGATCGATACACACTACCCATTGATCGATTTTAAGGCCGCGCATGACAACAGAGTCTAGTTGGGGCATCCCTGCCAAACTGGTCCATCTGTACAGGATGACTATGGAGAATGCACGCTGTTCCATTAAGGTTGGTAAAGATCTAACAAAGACCTTTGATGTCAAAAAAGGATTTAGACGAGGCAATACGCTGTCATGCGACTTCTTCAACATCATACTTCGAAGAATAGTGCAAAACTGACGCGCAAACACAAGCGGCACAGTCTTTCAAAAGACCGTCGAATTTCTCGCATACGCCCATGTTATTGACACAATCGGAAGAAAGCAGGGTGATGTTTTTTTGCTTTTGCAAGTATTGAGACGGAAGCGGCAAAAATGCGTTTGGCGGTCAACAAGGGCAAGACCAAGTATATGCTGTCAAGCAAAAAAGACACTAAATACAGATGTCTCGGATAGAACGCCAACTTCGACATATATAACTTTTAAGTTGTTAGGGATTTTGTCTACCTAGGCTCCAGAAAACCAAAGCAGCGCTGAGGCGCTGGCAGGCTGGTATGTGCCAGCACACATTTGTGTTGCTCATGTTGTCATTTTTGTCACATTTCAGCGGGGCACGGCACTCCTTAGAAACTTTTTCGTAGGCACTTTTACTTTCGGTAGTTTGCCATTGCCCGCCGAAAGGGTGATGGCGATTTGAAAAATTGTTGGTGACCCAGCCAGGAATCGACCCAGACTCTCTCGAATTTGTTATCTATCGCGCCATCGCCAGCGCTGAGATCAAACGAAGAATAATTCTTGCCAATTACTGCTTCTTTGGACTTAGAAGTCAAGTGACTAGCAAAGCATATGTATGTGTAGGACGAGATCGTTTTGCAAAAGCCAAACAGTTGGAATATATGCTAAATAGATAATCCGGGATCTTTCGCCTCCTTTAAAACACACAATGGCTACAGTCTCTTCTGCACGAAGATAAGGTTGACACATTGTCTGCTTTGAGGCATGTAAAGTGTACGTTATACGTGGCTCTTATGTACATGAAAAATTAAAAAAGAACATCCCAATCGGTGCAAAGATGCACAAAATTTAGCACGAGCGAGAGGCTTATATATTTTCGCCAAGCCAATTAAAAAGATTTATATTTTGAGAGCCACTAACTTAAGAAGAATAAGTGGCAGCTAAACCCGTCATGGTTGTGAACCTTTTTTAGAAAATGTGCGAAAGATAAGAACTTCGCTGGAAAATCAGCACCATCTTGTGCCAACATTTGTTGCATCAATAAAGTAATAACCTTTAGAACTGAAGAGCATATAGCCATCACAAAAGTCCGCCGTGTTTACACCAGGAAAGAAGTGGCGCACGTTGAAGAAATTTGAATTTTAGCCTCGATGCTACTTTTAATTCAGAGAATAATCTAGGTTATCCTAATTAGATTCTTGTCCGAAGAGTGATAGTTAACTGCAACGTGTACTTTAGTCCATAAACCTAGAAAGGTCTTAGTTAAGGTGCACTTATACCAGTAGTCCGTCTAGTGTGGCAGGCGAAGTTGATTCTGGAACCAAAGACATTTCTTTATAAATTTGCCGAGATATATGATTTTTATAGAGCATAGATCATTTATTTGTATATCTCGAAAGTTGTCATAGCATTCGACATTTTGAAGCGTACCAAGTTAGAATAGTTTTCTTCTGCATTGTCGTTTCGTAAAACAGCGTCCTGTGATTATATTTTTGGCTTTGAAGGTGTCTTGAACTTGATCAGCTCCCGTGGCCGTTTAAGATCGGGTATTGGACGATATTTGTCAAGATATCTCACAATTATATATAGTAGATGGGTCTATCTACGGTCGAATTTAGAAAGCATTTAGAAAGGTGTCATAATGTTGGTCTAGAAGAGTGGTGGCAAGGGTTCGGCTGTCCCAACAGACTCTGATCTTGAGATAGTTAGTCATTTTACATAAAGTCTGTTTAACTCTAAAATTTACGCTGTTCAAAGTGATTCCAATTTTTGAGGCGAGCATTGAATTCAGGCTTTGAGACTTTGGTTTGGAAGACAAAACGGTGTTCGGGTAGACCAAACGATTTGAACGAACGGGAGCGTATTTCAAAAACAAGACTTAGGAAAGAATAAAGATATTTAAGAGTACGTTCCAAAGTAGGCCCTTACACTTATGAGCATTCACAGGAGAACGAGTGCTACGATTGAAGGTTTTAAGGGGTGGAATGCTACTTGCAATTTCAATAGAGCACTCCTGTTGAACAAGGACTAGGTAAGGCAGAAGAAATTTCCGTGTTCAAGGAATGTGTGCTATATGTATTACCTATGAGTCCTATCGCACGGCTTTAAATCCCATCTTGCAACTGCCGAGGAGTTTTGGGCCTGATGTGAATATTTGCTCCGATTTTAGGTAAGATATTTACCTTTTGTATTGAAAACAGAGGAGAGGGAGAGAGTGTTTCTTACACTTTTTCAGAAAACTTAAACATTTTATATTAACGAAGTTATTAAGTTCATCTCGGTTTCGATAATACCGGTGTCATTGTTGGACAACAGCTGATAGCTGACTACGTTTTGTTCTGATAGCATGAAATTTCACTCGTTGGTTTACCAATTTGTTTTGGTCATCATTTCCACTGTACGGTCAAATAGAAGGGATATGATCTCGGAAATAAAAAAAAAAAAAAGGTTACAGTCGTCAGTAAAGTGTGAAGGCAGTCGTTGGAGAGTTTTCAATGATATTTATATAGTCAGTTCGGTCCGCTTTTTTCGAACAGATAAATGTTGAAAAATTATCAAGCGACTTAAGTATAGACCAAGTTGACAACAACTTTCAGGTGTTGACTTTAATTTTCGTTTCACTCGAGTTTACTGTGAAGGATGATGCCTAGATGTCTGGCACAACTGGAGAATTCCAAAGGAATATCGTATAACTTGGTAACTTGTCAATAGAAGCAGCTTTGTTTTCATCGGATTTAAACTTACACAATAGCTAAAGATTGCGAGAGTATGACTAAGGTATACATTAGCCATTGTTTATAGGTGTTTGCGCAAGACATTAAAGTTTGCGTCGCGTCATCTCTCTAAGCTACAACACAAATTCTTGCCGGTTTCATTGAGTTATTAAGCAGCCCATTAAGGATTAAATTCGATAGAAGTGGAGAGGATCCACCCCTCCATGTGATTTCCTTCTTGTAGAGCAACTCACTGTTGTAAATGAGTGGACCAAGCTTCAGACAGAGTCGTTTATGTTTAATTCTTGAGAAGAGTTAATGATCGAAGATGTTTAAAAATCCTTCGATATCACGGATACTTGCAATCTAACTCCCCAAGTGGAAAGCTAAGAAATAGTTATAAGGCCAAAAACTATTGTGTATCAGGGAAACCTCTTTATCATGATTTTAATGCTCACATGGCGGCTGTGCAGTCCCCTTTGGTGGCAGTCTGGTCTTGGTTGTAAAAGGTGGATCGTTTAGCATATAAAAAAATCAGTCTCTAAATTTATTATTTGGAGTATATTTCTTTCAAATGTTGAGCGTAACTGCGACTATCAAGTTCTAATTTTGAATGACGCGTTCAATAATGTGACAGAGTCCACCGACTGAAACGGAGACGATTCGGAAGGTCGGTCAGCTTCAGTTCTGCACGAATTGATTTTTTTATGTTTTTAAACCAACATAACGTTAAATATGCCAAATTGTTGGATACAACTAGTTAGGCTAGTGAGAACGGTTTAGAATCATCATATTTGTCGCGTACACTCTCCGCTACCGCCGCTATATTTTCTTCAGTACATGCTAGACACAGTCTATTTTGTCGCATATTATCCAATAATGAAAATTGGATTTCAAACTATTCGCCGGTATAGCGAATTATGCGTTCGGTATGCCAATTATGTTCACGATAATTTGCTTTAATCGCACGAAACGCATTCCTCGTAGAACGCCGATTTTTGTAATATAGCTTACTAATATGTATGAGCTGTGTAGAACTAAGTCCTCCGTGATATAATGTTAAATAATACTGAACAAAAGTACCACATTGGTATGACAAGAAGTATGTGTGTTCTGTCATGAAACCCCCACTGAAAAAAGTGCTTATATAAGAATTATCATTTACCTGAGCGTCAACCAATCTCTCCTTTAATTTTGGACGCACTTGCTCTAACCGCCTTTAAACACATGAATCAAATATTGTTTAGGTCCATTTCTACTTCATTTGCTTGAGAGCTTCTTAAATCGTCCGTAACAATGAAGCCACTGGATTTCCGCAGTTAAGGCTGATAAAATTTGCAGCAGTTTAACAATACTTTAAGCCCCTGACGGTGAATGATTTTTCACTCGTGACATGCATTCGTACTGCTACAACAATGTAGTGGTCCAAGTCAACGATAAATCTCTGTGGCTCGCGTCTATCACAGGATAATGAACAATTAACCAAAACCATGACAAGGCATGCATTTTCTTTCTAAATGTACGGGCACAGTCGATGGACTTTCATTTCATGACTGCTTATTCAGTCCAAACCAAATTCAAATGTTGTGGTTTCATTTTAGTAAGAGCATCAGTATTTGCCATAAACTTTTCAACTTGAAGCACTCTTGATAAGTTTTTCGTCAATGCCACACCCTATCGTTTCCTTCAAACTACTCGTATTATTCTCAACTTCCAAGCGATTAGACTCAATCCTTTTCAATTAAACTAAAATTTCTAAACTTGTAGTCCAGCATGACTTTCAGATACCTATTGAAACTCATACTCACACTCGTTGTGCTGGTATCTTTGGCAGCTTGTTTGGCAAATCTCTAACGGATATGCAAAATATTTCAAGAGAATCATCTCTGTAGCTACGATCTGGCACTCATATTTATCTGATATTCTACTCGTATTTCTATTTCAAGTTACAATTCCAATTGTCTGCTTGGGTTGTGTGAATCACTTGTCCGCACATGTCTCGAAGTGTTCATTTAGTTGATTGATCTGCTTCTCAACGACAGCCTGAAGGATCCATTGACTGCTTGACCATAGACTCAGTCAATCGGCTTTCTATCTATATAATACGAATACAAAAGATACACACAATTCATTGTTCGAATCCGTAAAATACTCCTACTCCACCAGACACCGACTTCGATTTGTCCAACATACCACATCATGTATCCGTTTGATTATATGAATGTGTGCAAGAATGAATCCTTCTCCTTATTTTGAAGTGCAGTCGAATACAAAATCAGACATCGATTAAAGTCATTTCCGGAAGGATTTAACCATCGGCCATTGCAGGAATGAATGAATTCGGGTGATAAATACCCCGTATGGACCACAACAGTCAGAGGTCAGTTATCTTTGTGAAATTGGAATGGGAATTACGGAATATGGCCCCCAGAGACATATGTCAGTCTGTCGCCTCGGCCATGTTCACAAAACTCTATCCTTCCTTGGCCATGTCCGACACAGATGTTTGCTTTAGTATGTAGAGGAAAGCGGGCGCTTCGTTGTTGGTTTCAATTTTTCGATTTTTTTTTTCTTCTGTCTTTGCATGACACTATGTACACAGGGTTACTATCGACTAAAATACATGGTTAGACTGTGGATGGTTTGGGAGTTAAGTGGGCGTAATAGCCCACAATGGAGATTTGGAGGGTCTATTTGAAGTTCACCCACTCAGCTAGTAGCTCCATCGATTGTATATTATTTGTAGTAGAGTGCGCTTTTGTGTCGTAGCCATCGTCGTCAACATAGTCGTGGTAGCCGGTAGTCGTAGTTGTCGTAGTTACTCGCATATGTATAATTGTATGTCGGTGCTCATAGATACACAGGAGTAGCCTGTTAACTCTTTAATGGGCCGATCTGGGATACAAATACAAGGTAACGAGCTGAGCGGAAGAGGGCGAGGAAATCGTTTGGAAACTGATGCAAACAAATTCCCCCACAAATTTATGACCGGATGCCATAACTTACTGCACTGTGAAATAATTGCAAAGAGTAAATTAAAGGATTCATTGTACGTGTTTAGAGTGTGTGTATCTACAAGTATGTGCGTACCGATAGAACTACTATATGAGAAGAGGCTTGCTAGCTTGAAAATGAATGCGAATAGTGTCCCCTTTGGGAATGAATATAAGTAATGACCTTGCTGCCCAGTGCTCCTGCTATAGAAATGGAACTGATACAATTTATTTACCGTCTGTCGGTGTATATCTCTGTCTGGTGTTGGAGCCAGATGAAAATGATGGTTGAAAATTTTTGGCAAGCTCTGGGCCGAACTCGGGGTCAAAGTTGTTGGCGTTGCGACGGTTGCAGAGAACTGATTGGGATAGAAGTTGGAGCATTGAGAATGGTCGTTATGAATGATGATTCAGAGGGTTGTTTTGTTTATAATGACTTTGGCTACCTGTTTTGATCTTTGCTATTCATTTGCAGATACTGTTTGCCTCATAACATGGGTAAAATGGTTTTCCTGTAAAATGGAATAGGTCTATGCAAATTCATATCGAAATGAAATTCTTTGCCCTTGCAAAACAATTAGAGCTGTGATGTGGTATTTTAATTTGCACTACCCTAGAGTCTATAGCCTATAGTCCTATATTTAGGGGTATGTTGAAGTTGGACTAATTATCCCGATGGGAAAACTTAATTGGTTTCCTTTGTAAACGCTAGTCGCAGTAGAGATGTTTTAACGATAACGGATACACGTTTAGCATTACTGATCAAACTAATATCATTAGATTTGTCTTAACTGGTATTGTAGATGTTGGTTTAATTTCAAATCCCTGCGCTTTTATGATACAGTAAGTAGAGAACACAATAGTCACTAGTGCATCCTTTTGATGTCTCAACTCATTTGAAGATGGCGTGAACAAAATTTTAAGATTTTCGCATTTCATTTTAGAATCGGGACTTGGTACTTTTGTGTTTCTAGTGAGTAAATTTAAATTTGTGTCATCTTCTGTCAGCTGAAGCCGAAAACAACTACTGAAAAACTAAGTAGTCGGTCAATATTCCTGCTCTGGTAGAGTACGTTTCCAGAAATGTGGTATGTGGATCAGTTCGAGCAGCTCCTTACGAAATCAATTACCGCACGTTTAGATATTTCAGCAGTGTTCCCCAGGAGCCTTTTTTATTTTCATCGCTTTCCAGAGCTTTTCCTGAGCAGGTTGACCATATTTTGCCAATCATCATCTGCTTTAATTATGGCTTTAGTATTAGATTCCCGCCAATATATCTGAATGCCTTTGCTCAGTATCTGTTTTTTTTTTCATAGGTTTCGCAAGCAGCTGCCGTCCTTCTGTGCAGTATTACCGTGTACGCTAATTGTATCGCGTTTTGTTAAACCATTGTGGGGCCACACACCAGATTCGGCGTGTATAATGGTATGCTTAGACTGTTGCCTTTGGTGTTTTGTGCTTGGTGCTGGCAGGAGTGCACTCGATCAGAAAAGACCCCAGAGGACTCTAGGAACTGAAGCTGTTTGATTTATCAATGGAAGCTTTTGGGTCTTCTGTTCTCCAGGATATATTGACATCTGCATTCTGGCTACAATACAGTAGTGGTACGAATCGATGTTGATTTCTCAAAATGGTTAGAGCTGTGTCTTGCATTGATAGTAATATAATGACAGTCAGTGTTAGTGATGATAAAATGGCAAGGGAGTGCTAGGACATAAGCAATATGCTATCCTACGTCGTTATAGGGCTAACAACTCTATACGGAAAAAATTATTAATATGCCGGACCAACTAATGGTCTCGTATAGAACCGGATTCTCTATTGACGACACTTCCAAACGTTTAAAGGACAACGACATTCGGATCTACACATAGAATGTTCGGAACCTTAAAACCTATCATGCAGATATCACTGCCATCCAGGAAGTGGGATGGGATCTGTCGGATATAAGAATGATGTGATATATTGGCGAGCAATTAAGTTTGGGCTTGGCAACATGAAACCGAGCGTTGTCATGCAGTAAAATCACTTTTTCGTGAGTCTGCTCGTATTGTGGCCGTGCTCGGCTTAATCGCATCAACTGAAGTCGAAACGATTCCCCAGAGATGGTATGGTTGGATTTCATCGGTTCATAATAAATAACACTGACCTGGTCCTACCAAATACACAGCATTACCTTCGGAGAGTGAATATCCGGTGGAGCTGACGGCGTAGAAGCATCACCTCTCTGCCTCTCTATGATTTTCTTCTCTTCGAGTTGCTGTAATTAATCTTTTTTTCATTACCCGTCTTGATGCGATGAAGAAAACCATTCCTTTTTTGCCGCTGGAGCAGTTGTTCACAGGCGAAAAAACGTCGCTCAACGTCCCTTGGCTTCAAATCATAAGGAACCCAAGTTCCTTATTTTTAATCATTTCCAACTCATTGAATCGCTTGGAAATGGCTTGGCTTGTGATTTCTTATGCTGAAGCAAGCTCTTCTTGCCTTTGGCACGGATCCTCATCGAGCAATTCCTCCAATTTAGTGTCTTCGAAGGATTTTGGCCTTTTTTCACGCGAACGGTCGTCAACATCGAAATCGTCGCCTTTTCAGCTACGAACCCAATCACGACACATTAGTTCACTTAGAGCAGGATCTCCGTAAGTTATTTGGAGCTCTCGATGCTCTTCATTCGCCGTTTTCTTCGAATAAAAAAAGAAAATCAACACTTTCCGCAAATGACATAAAATCAGAGATTTTCACACAGCCAAAACAAAAACGATGTGTTTACCATATTCTAAGCTTAGTTCAGGACGTTTTGGATTTGTCAAAATCGACCAGCACTTACTGCTGAGGCCATCTATTGACAAACAGCAAGAACTTTGTTGCGCGCCTCAGCCAGGAATCGAACCCAGACTCTCTGCGTGATAGTGCAATAAGCTAACTTTCGCGCCATCGCCAGTTTCATCCTAACAACTCCAAGAAATTCTTAGTTTGAAAAGTAAATGTGCCACTCATCAGCTCTATGAGCAGAGGAGATGAAAAGAACATTGGCTTCGCCAAAAGAAGCAAATCAGCTCGGAAAGCGTGCGACCGAAGATATTGAAAGGTTGTACTGCAGGAATAACATACAACAAGACCCATAAAATCAGAATTTTTACTCAGAATATGGAAACATTTTTGTGCAGATTCTATACTAGGGAAGAAGCCCGACGTTCCGCCCTTAGGCAGAATAGGCCCTAGGTTATAGTACCCAAAACTTCCGTCCACCTGACTAAAATGAAGTAAGAGTAGCAATATCTAAGTTGAAATCAAACAAAGCCGCTGGATCTGAAGGCTTCTTGGCTGAAGTATTTAAATGTGCTGGAAATGACTTTGTGGAAAGGACAAACGAACCCATTTCTTAAATCTATTGTACTATAGGCCTGATGTATTGAATCTCAGTATCATTTGGCTGGTTCACAAAAAAGGAGTATTGCTCAACTACGCACATATTGTGTCAGCGTCTGAAACCCTTCGTTAACAACCTGATTGGCCACTATTAGTACGGTTTCAGACCAGGAGAGACCACAATCGACCAAATCTTTTTGCTCCCCTTAATACTAGAAAAAACTCCAGAAGTCAAAATCGATAATCACCACCTTTTCAACAATTTAAAGACGGCATGCCAGCTTTGCATCCCTGCCATCGACCGTTTGTGCAGAATGACGATTGAGAACTCCAGTTGTTCCATCAAAATCGGACTTAGCCAAGATCCCTGATGTCAACAAAGGTTTTAGACAAGGTGATGCGCTGTCATGGTACCTCTTTAACGCCGTATTTGAAAGAATTGTTCGTAACTTAAAAGGGAAAACCAGATACATAACCTTTTAATAGTCTTTGCAACTAATTACTAGAGAACGACGATGATATCGACAAAATTGGAAGAGCACAGGGAGCCGTACCCGATGCGTTCGCTAGTACCTTAGGAGGCACGCCAAAGTAAAAGTAGACCTCAACGAACTTAGAGGGCTTAAGACTGGGCCAATTGGAGAGGCTTGTTAGATGAGGCCCAGGTTGACCCTGAACATACTTAAGTAAAACCGTTTGAATGACGTGAATTGGCCCAAGAACTTAATCCCAGAACAGGATCCGACAACTACAATATAAAATGCGTATCACTATCTGAGCTAAAGCAAACAATAAAAAACCTAGAAATTAATAATGCTCCAAGATACGATTTGATTACAGTGAAATTCTAAACGAGCTACCTCAAAAAGCGTTTGTCAAGCTCTTCCACATTATAAATGCTTCCATAAGACTTTTATATGTTCCAGGCCAATGGAAAATCGCAGAAGTCATAGTGGTTCCAAAACCGGGGAAAAGTCCAGACGACAAAAAATCATACAGACCCATTTCGCTCCTACCGATAGTTTTAAAAGTCTTCGAGATTCTTCTGCTTAAACGTTTAAAATCCATAACTCAAGAAAGACGATGGATCCCGGACCACCAGTTCGACTTTAGGGTCAAATATTCTACAATCGATCAGGTCTATCGGATAACAAATATAATTGAAAACGCGCTAGAGGGAAAAAAGATATGTTCAAGCGTTTTCCTCGATGTATCGCAAGCCTTCGACAAGGTATGGAACGATGGCTTGGAGTAAAAGCTGGGGCAATACCTATTCTTACTGTACACTAGAGACATACCTCTAGATAAAGAGACTGTGGTAGCCACGTTCGCGGATTACACGGCGATCCTCGGACAAACCGTTGAATCTTCGACTGCAAATCTTCAACGAGCTCTGAACAAAATATTTGAGTGGACGAAGAGGTGGCGAATAGTTCTAAACGAGACTAAGTCAACAAACAACAACTTATCTTTATTCATCTATTTGGTACAAATACCGTATGCAAACGAGGCAAAGTATTTGGGAATGACCCTCAACGCAAAACTAAAGTGGAAATCACACGTAAAAAAGAAACGTGATGAGCTCGAAATCAGGCCAAGAGAAACGTATTGGCTTATCGGAAGATACTCTAAACTAAGCACATAAAACAAGCTGCTTATATGTATATAAGCAAGTGCTAAAACCTTCGTGGAATTGTGATATACAACTATGGGGTTGTACCAAACCAAACAATATGTCTGTCCTACAGACATTCCAGAACAAAGTGCTTAGAGCAATCGTAAATGCTTCACGGTATACAATAAGGAATAGCGATATTCACCGCGATCTGAGAATTGCAACAGTGAAAGATGAAATAACAAGCTTTGCTCGTAAACTTGACACTCGTCTTGTGCATTATTGCAATTAGGAAATAATCCGGAGATTGGACGAGACAAATCTTGTGCGGCGACTTCAAAGAACAAGACCGTTCGACTAAGCGCCTTAAGAAGAAACCGTAACGACAACAGAAGGTGCCTTCGCTGGAAACCTACCTGCCAAACGCGATAAACTATAGAAGTTTGAGCTACTTGTTAAGGAAACTTAGTCGTAGGCTTATAGAAAACGGGAGGTTTTTTAAGTGAGTAAGAATCTCACACTGCCATGAGCGCGTGCTTATGGTGTCTATGAAGGTTTTTACCTACCCACGGAGAAAATGAAGGAATTTGATATTTGCACTTTGAAGTCAATATCTGGTCAATGTTCGACTTTATCGTTGTCAGAAGATGATACTTATACGATATCCATATAATTGTATTGTGACTATAACGAATCTAAAAAATGTAAAAAATGCAGTTCTTTCCTGATCACCAAACACCACATTGAAACAGTTCATACTGCAGCAATATCCTTTTATTGAAACAAAGTTGGACACAATTTATTAATCAATCATACTTCCTTTTTCTCGTCAAAGCCAAACATCATAGCTGACATCTCATGTTACCTAGAAGTCATGAGAATCCAAATCTACTTATTTTCCAACAAGCATTGTCGTAGAAAGAATTTTGGTCTACGGACAACAACTCTCCATCCTTACAACATATAGGGCCTGGTGAACAGTGACTCAACTTTTTGATCAGCAAAATAAAAGACTTTGTTCGTAACTTTTTTATTTGTTCATTGAAATTTTTAAAGAAAACTGAAAACTGCGAAACTGTTCCTACTTAGTACTTCGTATGGCCTCCTTTTGCTCTGAGGACCGCTTTCATTCTTCTTGGCATGGATTCTATTAATTTTTTACATTGATTTGTGGTGATATTTTACCAAACAGTTTGAGTGCGGTACCATTATTCATGCAAATCCGGACAATCTACAGGCAAATCCGAAATAGCATTTTTAATCTCAACCCAAAGATGTTCAATCGGATTGAGGTCTGGAGATTGTAGTGGCCAATCAAGTATTTGAAATTGTTTTTGAAATGTTGGCTCTGTGATTCGGACCATTATCTTGCTGGAAGATAGTTTCCGATACATCTTTATGCCACTTTTCCAAACATGTAAGGAGTCCGTCTTCCAGGATGGTTATGTATTGAGTGGCATTCATGTGACCCACCAAACCCTTCCATGCACATGCATCTCCAAATCATAAGATTTCCTCTTCCAAATTTTAATGTTGGTTTAATATGGCGATCGCTGATGGGCTCACCTGGCTTTTTCCAGATCCATTGGCGACGATCGGACCCAAGACGGCTTATTTTTGTTTCATCCAACCAAATTACCCTTGCCCAGTCATTAACACAATAATCCTTATATTTTTGGGCAAATTGTAGCCGTAACTTCTTATGGCGGTCAGTCAATAGTGGCTTTTTAATTTTAGCGCGTCCATGAAAACCGTTTCTGCGCAAAATTTTTCGTACAACCTCAGTTGTTACATTAATTCCATCTTTTTGGTATAATGCCTTATCAATCTGGACCGCATTTTCATATACTCCATATTTCATCTGCCGCACAATACGCCTTTTTATATTTGAGCTTAAAATTGGTTAACTTAACTTAGAGCTTAACAGACTTATTCTTTTCAGCGTCAGGCTTCAAATTTTTGGAAACAACTCCCACTGAAACTCCAAGTTTTCGAGAAGTTCCCCGATGAGTTGTCTTGGAAACAATTAGTCTTTCTACTTTTCTAACTGTGGAGACACCAAGTTCTTTCATCTACCATCAAATTTAAAAAAATTAAAATGCCTGTTTAAACTTTTATTTTTAGTCCAGTCAAAATAGACAAAAATAAGTCATAACTTAGCCAAAATTCGAATAGAGCTGAAAATTTGCTGAGACGTTAAATACATCAATATAAATGAAATGTCAAAAATCCCCTTCGATCCTACTTCTGCAAAAAATTTTATTCAAGGTCAAAAGTACATAATTAAGGTTTTTTTCATTTTTCTCGAAAACGGTAAGTTTTATCGTGAAAATACTACAGAAGTTGTAGATCATACAATTCTCTACCAAAATGATCCAGTCACTTTTTCTCTTACGACTCATCATTCGTGAGATATCGCGGTTTTAATCATTAGAAAATTCATATTTTACATAATATGCACACATTTCCCCACCACCTATGAGGTAATGTACTTGTAGCATTTTTTTTAACGTGGTTTCCCCAGTAGGTATACTCCACGATCTATTGTAATAAAGAAAGTTTGATCAGATCGTATCCTATTGATTGAAAGAATGGTAATATTGCTAATGGTCAAAGTGGAATGGGTTGTTTTCTTCTAAATGTTATTATATTAGATAATTGTCTAATTCTACTTCGACAATTGTTTCTTCGTCTTCATTTTCATTTTCTTGCAGAATTTCTGTTCGCTGTTCTAAGAATAATATGGTACTGTTTGTCAATAAAACAGATAATTGTTAAACTCCCTTTTTTCTCAGTTATAATAATTTTATCACCATACTTTAACTTTAATCTTCTTTTAGTTGTTTTATTATCTATAGTTGGATTTTTGCCAATGTCTTTTAATTCTTGCAATGATATTGACAATCATCATTATTTTCAATGTATTGAAATATTTCCTCCATTGCCAAGTTCACTGAATACATTTTGGTCAGAGTTCAGTAATTTGCTTAGAAATATACCTATCGATGAGATGGTCTTCGTAGGCGGAGATTTAAATGGCCACGTCGGAGAAACAAATGTTGATTATGAAGACTGCCACGGCGGTAAAGGCTTTGGAACCAGAAATTCAGCTGGCGAAGACATCCTTGTAGCGTGTAGGGCGTACGGCTTAACCATCTTAAATATAATGTTTATTAAACATCAACGACATCTTATCACCTATAGCAGCGGAGGCCACGAAACGCAAATAGATTATCACCTTTGCAAAATGTCGATGAGAAACCGTGTTAAGGACTGTAAAGTAATACTTGGAGAATCGCTAGTAAGCCAACACCGTCTGCTCATTACAGAATTTTTCACAGCGGAACCACCGAAAACACGGACATCGTTTGGAAAGCCAAAAATCCGGTGGTATAATTTATCGAAGGAACGAAGCGCAAGATTTATCGCACTGGCTAAAGAAGTACTTCAAAATATAAATGGTATAGCAGACTCACTTAGCCCGCAAGAAATGTGGAACAGCATGCACGAGGAATGCATAACACTCGCAAAGTCCCATCTGGGGACTATATCGAAATACCATAACGTCGGCAAAGAAACATGGTGGTGGAATGACGAAACCAAACGAGCTGTGGCCGATAAGAAGAGTGCATTCCAAGCGTGGACAAAATGCGATCGGAGCGACGATATCGAAAAAACTCGACTGGCTCTTGAATACGAGCGTCTTAAAAAGATCGCAAAGAAAGTCCTGGCTCGAACTCGAGCGGCAGA
Organism: Volucella inflata; assembly: GCA_928272305.1. NCBI lineage: Eukaryota > Metazoa > Arthropoda > Insecta > Diptera > Syrphidae > Volucella > Volucella inflata. The sequence goes on from OV743719.1 coordinate 79,193,660, forward strand.
AGCGGAAAACCTGTACCAGGAGTTGGAACAAATATCCTCACGATCGGCGGATAGAAGACAAGCTATCCAAGAAGTTCAAACGTCGTACAGTACTAAAATGCCAAATATTTTTAAGCTCGCTGCACAGAGGAGAAAAAATTCAATGGAAATAACCTCGCCGAAATACATCAAAAACGCAGACGGTCGCCTATTAACAAATGAAAAGGAAATTTGTGACCGGTGGCTTGAATACTGCAAGGAGTTGCTTAACAAACAGTTTCCACGTGATATCGTGCCGACAGCTGGTCTATTCGAGGAGGAAGTTTCGGACTTTTCAATCGAAGAAATAAGTATAGCAATTGGAAAAATGAAGCGGGGGAAAGCGGCGGGACCAGACAGCATTCCATCAGAGTTTTGGTTGAAGATGGAGGGGATCGGCAGCGTTTGGCTATCGAAACTTTTAAATAAATTAAAATGTGGACAACCTATGCCGAATCAATGGAGAAGTAGCTTCTTGGTTCCATTATACAAAGGAAAAGGCGACACTCGAGAATGCAACAACTACCGTTCAATCAAGCTTATGTCACACACAATGAAAATCGTCGAAAGAGTCTTAAACGAACGTCTTCGGCAAATAATAAAGCTCAATAATAGCCAGTGTGGATTTGTTGAAGGAAGATCGACGGTGGACGCTATCCAAAGCCTACGAATAATAATGGAAAAGCACCGAGATTCGTCTAAGGATTTACACATGGTATTTATCGACCTTGAGAAAGCATTCGATCGAGTGCCTAGGGATCTCATATGGGCCGCGCTGAGGTCTCAAAACGTACCGGAAACGTATGTTAGAATAATACAAGACATGTACGGAAACGTGAAAACTGCGGTTAAAAGCCCTGCTGGACTAACGAGAGAATTTCCAGTTAATGTCGGAGTGCATCAAGGAAGCGTACTTAGCCCTTTCCTCTTTAACGTAGTATTCGACTATCTTTTAAAAGACTGCATGCGCGAAGCAAATGTAACGCCAATTCTCTTCGCTGACGACGCAGTTATACTTAGCGATAACGTCGAAGATTTACAGAACGCCTTAGATTCATGGAGAAATGCGCTAGAGAGAAACGGGTTTAAAATAAGTCGTTCAAAGACGGAGCATTTGACGTGCCCATTTGCGCATCCGTTGCGACCTGTTCCGGATATAATGTTAGACGGAATATTTCTACCGAAAAGCACTATCTTTAAGTACTTAGGATCAATCGTTAACATGGAAGCGAAATGTGACGACGACGTAAACCACAGAGTGAGTGTGGGATGGATGAAATGGCGGGAAAATTCGGGAATCTTTTGCGACCGAAAATTTCCACTTAAATTAAAGGGGAAACTCTACACCACGGTTGTTAGACCAGCTCTTATATACGGTTCACAGTGCTGGACAATGTACGAAGCGTTTAAAAACAAAATGACGGCAGCGGAAATGAAAATGTTAAGGATGTCTAGTGGAGTCACTAAACGCGATTGCATTAGATCTACGCGTATAAGAGGAAGTCTACATATAAAGAATTCGGTAACCGAACAGCTTGAGGCGAATAGAATAAGTTGGTATTGCCACGTTCAAAGAAGATCTGCGGAAAATCCGGTTAAAAAGGCACTATCAACTACGGTCACTCCAACTGTAAGAAAACGAGGTCGGAAAAAGAATTCCTGGATTTCTCAGATGGCAAATGCGCAACAACGTCTGGGGTTAACCACTGAAGCGATCCAGGACCGAGCTTTATGTAGACGCATTCTGCGGTCTGCGACATTAGCCAACCCCATAAGCGGAGCAGCAGCGATGCAGTAAAAATGGGAAACTCGTTACGCATAAGTTCGTATAACGAGGAAAGGGTTAATAAAAGGATAAGAAGAAGAAGAAGCCAAGTTCACTGAATCATCTTCGGGACGACCGACTTTATATGCCGTAATAGGCCTCAGAAAGATATTATAACAATTATTGTGGTACTTAGCTTCAGCAGCAACTAAGTCAAATTCATACTCAATGCGGGCAATAACAGCTTTTGCTACGTCATCAGAACAAGTCCGAGCTACCTTTAAAATGGAATCTTTAAATTCAAGGGTAGATACATTATATATTTTACGACGAACATTCTGCGCTTTCTTCTTTTCAGCTTCTTCATTTGCTTCATCGCCACAAAATAAACAATATCTTTTAAAGTTGAAATCTGGCTCACTTACTCGTGCTCTAGTATGAGGTGGACTTATCGTGGATGTACTACCTTGTTCTGTCTCACGCTGTCTTTTAGCTGTAACAATACTACTCTTTCGAGTGTACATTTTACGACACTGCACGTGGACTGTCACAGATTGCTTGTCTTTCAAGTATTCAAAAAACTTATCATTCCTTTCAACACTCGCATCAATCAAAGTCTTCATTCCACGATCAACAACAACAGCTTCAATTTCTTTCAAAGGTTTATCACAAATGAAACAAACTTCTGAAATTGAAAATATTACCAATAAGCACGTCTACTCACTGCAAAGGAATTTTCAAAACTAACAGTATATGCTGAGTTATTTCGTTTACTTCCTTCAAAAATAGGCAGGTATGCGACCCTCCACACTCGAACAATGACGTAGCTAGCAGATGTTACTCAAGGTTACCGACGAATGGAATTAGGGACTGACAGTATAGTCTTTTATTTTAAAATACTCATTCAATTTATACAAGTTTTATTGTGTAAGTAACACAAACCAATAGTTTCTTATTTTCATTTATATTGACGTGTACAGGCTGCATTTTAGTGCATATTATGTAAAATATGAATTTTCTAATGATTAAAACCGCGATATCTCACGAATGATGAGTCGTAAGAGATAAAGTGACTGGATCATTTTGGTAGAGAATTGTATGATCTACAACTTTTGTTTAACCTATTTTCACGATAAAACTTACCGTTTTCGAGAAAAATGAAAAAAACCTTAATTATGTACTTTTGACCTTGAATAAAATTTTTTGCAGAAGTAGGATCGAAGGGGATTTTTGACATTTCATTTATATTGATGTATTTAACGTCTCTGCAAATTTTCAGCTCTATGCGAATTTTGGCTAAGTCAAATGTCTATTTTGACTGGACTATTTGAACAAAAAAAACACAGAGAAAACTCCACACTTGGCCAAACTTTGTACTCACAATATGCAACTGCGACAGTGTCAACAAATTGATCATATGCGTTGCCCAAGAACTTTTACAAATTCTCACAAAATAACAGTGCATTTTCGTTTGCTTTTGCTGTGCTGATTCATAATCACTCCATTTATTTTGAGTGCAAAATTAAGTTGCTCTAACTGTTAAATTTGAAGAGTTACAACTAAAAATTATATTTTGCTCAAATAATGTGATCAAAAAGTTGAGTCATTGTATCTCAACTCCAGATGTATTATGAAAATTAAAAAAAATTCATAAATGACAAACTTTCAGCATAATAGTCAACATAAATTCGTGAATACAAGTTCGTACTTTGCAATTGATTTCAGCCTTCACACACAAACACATAGAATAATTTGAACATTTATCAACCTGTGTACTGCAAATAAAGTTAATTGCCCTACCAACTTACCAACCACACCACACAGGTAGAACTTCATTCATTTACTCCACCTCCGTCTTAAACAAAAGCAAAACTGCAATTCTTGGAAAGTTGTTAAACTCGAAAGCATGAAATAGATGCATCTCTCTTAAATCCAAAGTGGATTCATCCATTGCAAACATCACAACCAGAACCATTGTCATTTGTGTAAGGATCTAGGAGTTGTAACATGTTCTCAAAACTTAGTTGAACAACAAAGTAAATTCATGTTATGTTTACGTTAACTCCAGAACAATTGTGTTTCTGGTTTGAAGGCAATACTGTCATTCTTGTAAAGTTACATACGTCAATGTTAAGGTGCTCTTGTTGAGGCCCGTTCACAAATAAACAACTGACGGCTTAACATCCATTCATTCATCAAGCTGCAGTTGCATTCCTTGTAGAAATTACAGCAAATTTCTGACAGGACACTTTAATAATTGCAACAGCCACCGTAAACTTAACATGCATGCTGGCATGGGTACTGCTTTTTAGGTCATGACAAGAGTCTTGATATATTTGAGCTTAACTCGCCAATGTGCATGGCATGCAGCCCGATTGTAACTCACACCGTCGAGTCGCGCTCGTTGCGTCGTCTCCTCCTTATTATGCAACAATTCATGATAACCAGTGTATTTTCCGGTTCATTAAAAAGCATTTCTCCGTCTCAAATTGAGACTTACGGGGATATTTCCTCCAGGGCGCCAAACTTCCTTATCCCTTAAATCAACACTCAAATAGTTGTGAACTTATGAAGTTTGGGGATTACGATAAGTTGTTCGCAGAAAAGTTCCCACCTCGGGAAGTTCCATTCAACACGGTTAATTCTAAATGGTATTTGGCGCTACCACTTTGATTGACGGTGGAAGGGAGAGGCAGAGGACAATCATTTCGACCTTTTAAAAGACTGAAATTGGGGGGGCGTAATTGCAGTTACCTACATGCCAAAAGACAAACTTACTAAGACCTCCAGGTAGTTTAACATACTATAAACGACATGTCACGCCTGGAAATTTTTGTTTTGTGTAATGCCCATTGCCAGCAACTACTTTACACCACCCGTTCGTATATTAAAACATAGTGTATAGGCGCCCGCCTGCCCGTCAAATTCAGTTCGCAACAAACTGCTGCGCGCGAACATGCAATCACTCTGCACGCGATTATCTCTACCATCGTCATCCTGTATAGTTAGACCCATGGTTCGCTTCAACAACTGTACACCTTTAATAAACACTTTGTCTCTGATACGGGTACGGGTATAGGTCCGACTCCAACAAAGTTTACAACTTTTGCGGCCCCCATAAACCAACAACAGACAATTCCATGGAGAAGTTATGGTGCTACAACAACTCCATTTACCTCCACCGCCATCTGAATTTCCTCCAGAAACGTTCGTGTAGAGCTCATTTCAATGAAATGAGCAATAATATCGGACGCGTGTACCCGCCAATCGAATTGCTCTCGGTCCAATAAAGTTTACGTTCAGTATTCGTATTTATTGAAAGAAAATCGAGGTGAACAAATGGATCGTACCTCATGAAGGTCTACGGATACAACGAGAACATGTTAATATGAGGCTCATGGCAGCGCAGCGCAGATACGGAGATGCAACAGACCAACTCTGTATTTTTATCGAAACCAAACGGAAGAAGGAAGAAGTTAAACCCAACCCAAGACCCACATACCTACGAATTCGTAAATGAGGTAATTCTTAATGAAACATCTCAAAGAACGAATTTGGATTTCGATTTGGACACGGAGCCGATGTATGTCTGGTGGATGTGGGATGAAACTATCATGGATCAACCATCTATAAGATGTGTGCAATATCAGAGGAAATCCCCCGGTATCAAGAGACAGAAGGTAGGCAGAGATACGTGCTTAGTTACAGCCATAAACCAGATACAGTAGCATGGTGTGGCATTGCATCGGAATTGGAAGAAGGTCATTTGGATATTTATGGCGTTGTCAAGGTTTGGCTGATTTGCCAATTTAAAGACTTTAAAGGAACTCGCCTGGATTTGGAGGAAGTGGAGGAGGAGTGCATTCAAATCAATTAAGGTGTGGAATATCAAAGTTAATGTGCTGGCAAAGTTATTGTTAAGTTGACGACAGGGAGATTGGTCACGGTTAGAAAAGCTTTGAAGTTGTGACGACGTTGTCACGAAGTCGATTATGGTTTAGAACTATTCCACGGATGGAAAACTGGCTTTTTTTTGAGTTGGAATCAAGTGGATGAAAGAGGGAGCTATAGATTGACAAAGAGCAACTAATAGAAATAAATATGTAAACTGCAGTTAGCAGCAATTTAATAAAGGACCGTAACCTTCTCTCAATAAAGTGGAAACTTTAAACCTTTTGCGGAGAAATAAACTAGAAGCGAAAGAAATGAGGGCATTTCTGGTAGCGGGTGAGAAATACGGATACGGCATGTACGCCTCTTGTTAATACACAACAAAATCCTATTTATAACGCAGATCTTGTATTCCATAAGACTTCAATGGAAACTCTCAAGACCTTTCGAATATTCCTAACTAGTGGCAATATTGTTTGGATACAATGCGGCGATGAATGCAGATTTCCTCGTCCAACAAATTGAAACACGAAAACCGAACAGCTTCCTGCGGGATTAATATGATATTACGGTATCAGCTCATCTTAAAACTTCATTTTGTACACTATTTACCCACCGGCTGTAAATGGTGTACAAAATTGAAAGATGTTTGGGGAAAGTTATCAAAACCGAAGGCCAAACAAGTTTCCGAAGTACGAAGACTCATTGCTGAGCTGTTTAAAAATCCAAGATTGAATCGAATTATGATTGAAAGGAGGCGTTTCGGATTGTTCCAACCACAGCATATTCAGTGCCCTAAACAATACTGGCAACGATGGCAACGATTAGTATAAGGCCTCGTAGAAGTAGCATCTTCCGACAGGTGCTGGTTCCTTAAATGACGAGAATGAGCCTCTGCAGCCGAACATCTTGCAGCTCTGCTAATAAGTCCTACTTCACGCCTCCCCATGGCGCCATCTGGGAATCTCACTAGAGATTGTGAAGTGGAGGGGACAAATGCACCATAAATCAGGATTTGTTTCGGAAAAACAAAACAAGAGCTTTATCCGGGATACTCTAACATATTTGGAGCTCAGGCCGGTAAGGGTTTCCGGAGTCAGGGTCTTGGAAAAGAGATGGTGGCGGACGAGCCCTATATGGGCCTACGGCAGCGCTCACATCCCGGAACGGGTTACTGGCTTCGGTGTAACCGACCCCTCGTCCTAGGGGCACTAAAAATGGGGGGGGGGGGTGGGGTTGTGCCGCCTGGATAACTGCCCGGCCATTTAAAAAAAAAAAAAAGTTACGAAGCAGCAACAAGCTTCGGATAAGGACGGATCTACTGTTGACAACCCACGCAAACGATTTAAGGACAATGAGCTTCGGATATGCACGTGGAATGTTAGATCCCTTAATAGACCACGTGCAGCCGAGCAACTAGCGGAGGCTCTAGACTGCTGCAAAGCAGACATAACCGCCATTCAAGAAATGCGATGGGATAAGTCGGACAAAAAGAAGATGAAAAACTGCGATATCTACTACGGCAATTGCTATCGACGGCAAAAGCAGCGCTTATTTGGATGCGGATTTGTTGTCGGAGGCAGACTGTGAAAAGAAGTTCTCAGCTTTCGGCATGTGAGCGAGCGCCTCGGTCGGTCAGTCTTGGATGAGGGTGTTCTTGGTTGCTTCGAGAAAAAAATTCTTCGGGCGATCTTCGGTCCCGTCTGCATTGACGCTGAGTGGAGGAGGAGATACAACGACGAACTGTATGGACTGTACAGACATGGACCTAGCCAGAAGAGTGAAGATCCAACGACTGAGATGGCTGGGTCATGTAGAGCGTATGGACACCAATGCTCCCGTCTGAAAAGTCTTCGAATCCGCTCCCGAGGGACAGCGCAGTAGAGGAAGACCAAGGCTCAGGTGGCGCACGCAAGTGGAAGAGGACCTCAGCCAACTTAGCGTGCGAAACTGGAGGCAGCTAGCCAGGGATCGAGCTGGCTGGAGAAGCTTGTTGACTGAGGCCCAGGTCCACCCCGGACTGTAGCGCCACCTAAAGTAAACAATACTCAGTCAAAGAACTAGCCTATTGTATATACCATATATTAAAATTTCTTAGGAAATTTCTAGAAAGAAGAGTTAGTGCTTCAGTGATAATAATGTGGACAGTACTAGTAGCCTGATGTGAGCATAGGCAGAGCACCCGCATAAATAGATTTCTGCGGTGACATCATCATTCTTGCAGAAAGCAGAAAGAAAGGGGTAAAGTTAGTCCAGTGAGCGCTGGCCCATTGTGTAACTTATGGGCACTAAGATGCTTAACAAAAGCATAAGCCATATTACGACAGCAAAAAGCTATCTACAGTCTTTCTTATTGAGGGATAGCAAAAATCTCGCTGACCTTCTATACACATCAGGATGCACAAGTTTTGTCTTTCGGCACGCTAACCCAGGTTTGGGTCCAAAGAAACTCTCACCTGAGCATTGCCTGGCAAGTACATTCCCGATCTCATTTTCCGCAGCACCATTGTTACTTTTGGCCCAAGAAAGATTAAGTTCAGAGGATCTTAAAACGTATCTTGGTTTTCACTAACGAAAAATGAGAATATTGTATTTAATGAAACTCCGTCCTTAAAAAAAACACGGGCTCTTTGTTTTGGATCGCATTCGTAGCTTTCCTTTAAAGGTCGACCACATTCTTTTCCCAGCTCACATTTTGCTTGAAATCATAAGAAGTATACTTCTTACTTTCGCAGCAACAGGTAGCCTGCTTCAGATATGTAGATCCAAACGGCCCTCTCCGATAACCATCCTTAGGTCTTGAAAAAACACTACTTGTAAGGTCATCAACCCTTTGTGCGTTTCAAAATCCTGGATTCCATTTAAAGTTCTAAGTACGAGGGCGGGTCAATAAGTCCGTGACTTTTGGATTAAAACACAGATTTTTTGATAAAAAAATAATTTTATTTTTCAACGTAGTCTCCCTTGAGCTCTATACACTTTGTCCAACGCTTCTCCAATTTTTTTATCCCTTCCAAAAAAAATGATTTGTCGAGGTCCTCAAAATAGGCCTTTGTTTGCGAGATGACTTCATCATTGGAGTCAAATCTTTTTCCACCAAGCCATTTCTTCAGGTTTGGGAACAAGAAGTAGTCCCTCGGAGCCAAATCTGGAGAATAGGGTGGATGAGGGAGCAATTCATAGCCCAATTCATAGATTTTTGCCATGGCAACTGCACATGCGTTTGTGGTCGACTGTGAGCAAACGCGGCACCCATCTTGCGGAAAGCTTTCTCATGCCCAAGTGATCATTCAAAATTGAAACCACTGAGCCATGCAAGATCCCTACGGCTTCCACAATCTCTCGCACTTTCAATCTTCGGTCGGCCAACACCATGTCGTGAATTTTTTCGATTGTTTCGGGTGTAGAGACCTCAACTGGGCGTCCAGGACGTTCGGCATCTTCAGTGCTTGTACGGCCACAACGAAATTCAGTAAACCACTTTTTTACCATTGAAACCGATGGTGCAGAGTCCCCATAGTATTTATCAAGCTGAGCCTTGGTCTCGGTTATGGTTTTTTTTCGCAAGAAATAATGCTTAATAAGCACACGAAATTCACTTTTTTCCATTTTCTCCTCAAATTAGTGAGTAGTCTGATAAAAATAGCTGTCAAACACAAACTAACTGACGCAGCAAGTTTAAATTTTGACAGGAGTCAACTGACAGATGCCTGTTGACAGGAGCAGTGTTGCTGTTTCAGTAAACAGGTCAGAAATTCAAAAAGTCACGGACTTATTGACCCGCCCTCGTAGATGCCCAGATCACTCAACAATCTGAAAGGTTCTTATAAAATTTAAAGTACATTCGAGTGGAAACTAAGAAACCTCAAATTTATGCTTGAAGCAATGAATCTTCATCATTTTCAGATCAGATTAGGTAGACACGAAGCTTTATAAATATTGGTGAGAGAACATTACGAGAACATTTCAATTTAAAAAAGGGATTTCAACAAGTTATAGCACCATCAGATCAGGTGACTTCTTTCACAACGCACAACGTTTCTGTTGTTAACAAGAAAAGATCACCAATTATCGACTACGTGGGAACTGCGCTAAAATGTGGAGCTGGAAATGTGTGACTAACATTTCGACCAAAAGATCACCAATTTATAGGTATTAACTGTGCTTTTGATGCACAGTTTTCTTGTCGTAGTCACAGAAAAGTGATTTCATTCAACTGCTCAAGTTAAGATCTTTTATTATGTTAAATCGAAGTGTCTGGCGCGGCTTCGAAGAAGCTCCATGGAAGTGAGAATATTAGTGATTTTTATGCGGGATCACTTGATCTTAGGTCTGCATCAATGTTGCCTATGTGGTAAAGTACTTCCTGCAAAGTATTCCAAGCTCTCTACTACAATCGCAAGAGATCACTAAATCCTTTTCCGGTCGAGTCTCTTTTAATCTTAGGTTCACTGCCACCAGCATCAAGCATCGAAGATCAGTGGCAACACTGTCAAAAAACCATGAAAGATTCCGGTTCTGATGTGCTGAAATTTACTCGACCACCAAGAAACCCCTGGTGCGATGACGAATGCCGGCAAGCACATGCAGCTAAGCAAGATGCATACAAAGCGGCGCTGGATAGAAGGACTAGAGCTGCTCACAAGCTCTATGAGCAGAAGAGGAGAGACGAACACCGGCTTCTTAGTAGGAAAAAGAACGAAGTCGAGGATTCGTAAGATTTAAAAGGTGAAAAAAAAAACGTGCCACGGACAAAAGCCCAAACCGAAGTGAAGATAGCAATGCCAAAGGTTAAGTCCAACAAAGCTGCTAGAGAAGACAAGTCGGCAGGCGATGACTACCGAGGAGCACCAACTCATCTCTTAAATATGGTCGAATGAAAGTATGTCCGATGAATTGAACCTCAGAATTGTTTGTTCGATCCTCAAGAAAGGAGACCTTCTAAGCTGCGCTAACTAAAGAGGCATATTATTCCTTCTTTAAGTGGCGCTACAGTCCGGGGTGGACCTGGGCCTCAGCCAACAAGCGTCTCGAGCCAGCTCGATCCCTGGCTATCTGCCTCGAGTTTTGCAGGCTAAGTTGGCTGAGGTCCCCTTCCACTTGCGTACGCCACCTGAGTCTTGGCCTTCCTCTACTGCACTGTCCCTCGGAAGCGGATTCGAAGACTTTTCGAACCGGAACATTGGTGTCCATATGCTCTACATGACTCAGCCATCTCAGTCTTTGGATCTTCACTCTTCTGGTTAGGTCGATGTCGCTGTACAGTCCGTAGAGGTCATTGATGTATCTCCTCCTCCACTCACCGTTAATGCAGACGGGACCGGCATCAGTCTTCCTAATATCGCATAAGAGATCTTATCTGCCGTATTGTGTGAACGCCTGAAGCCGTTCGTCAACAGCCTGATAGGTTTATATCAGTGTGGCTTCAGGCCAGGAAAATCGAATCGAAAATCGAGTAAATAAAGTGCAAAATATATTTTTTTTGCCAAGGGACTATAGCATAACTTTAGGAAGTTCTAGTAAATTTAATTTAAGAGTTAATACTCAGGCTTAGTTAATGTCCCGGTTCCAAGAAAAATATATATTTTTAAACTATTACACTGTTTCAGCACTTAGGCTTTTCAACCAGTTGCCATATGAGAAACGAATCCTTAAAACAAAACACTCATTTTTGAAAGAAATGAAAACATAGATTGTAGTCGTACATAGATTGCTCTAAGTTCGAAAATCTGTTAAAAAAATGATACATTTCAGTTTGTTGTTACCCCACTCTAGACATAGAATTGTTGTTTTGCAAGGAGGTCATTCGCCTCAAGCCGTTCAAGCTACAGAATTGACTCCTTATTGTTCCTTTTCCCTTTTAAGAGTAACGGTGGATGCGGACCCAACGAAATCGGTGCGACGGATTGCACAAAACATGTGCACAATAAATCGACACCTTTCTCTCATAGGAAAGGTAAAGAAACTCGATTAGTGGGTTACCCCATGAGCTTCGCATCGCTTACATTAAGAAACCAAACTGAACCGTTCTTGCGCCGGATAGTCACCTGTGATGCAAAGTGCATTGTATGATAATCGTAAAAGGTATGCGCAGTGGTTGGATGCACCCCAAGCCCGATCTTCAGCCAAAAAAGGTTATTGTGACAATTTGGTGGACATCGAAAGAACCATTCCACTTTTCAATTCTTCAACCTGGAGAATTTCATAAACGCTATCAAATATTGTGAGGAAGTAGATATACTACCTCGATGGCGATTTTTCCATTACTTCCTCTCGGCTATTGAAACGCATTCCCCGTTGTGGTTTTTTAACTCGATTGGACAGAAAGAAGTCACAGGGAGCCAAATCAGGTGAATTCGGTGGCTGTTAGATGGTATTTGTTGCATTTTTCGTCAAAATATTACGAATAATGATGGCACTGTGCCATCATGGTGAAAAATTCATGAGTTTTCTGCCCCCAATTCTGGTCTCTTTCGGCGAATTGATGGTTAATTTGCAGTTATTGACCAACATTTCTTTTACTTCATCAATGTTTTCGTCGGTTTTCGATGTCAATGGTCTACCACAGCGTTCATCATATTCGATTGACTCACCATCACTTTTGAACCACTCATGCCACTGGTAAACGACCGTTTTCTTTAGAGATTCGTTGCCGAAATACTTTTCCAACATTTCCAACGTTCGCGCACCATTAAATCCATTTTTTACGCAAAATTTAATACAAGTTCGTTGTTGTTGAAGATTTAATTGCCTAAAAAATTCAGCACTTCTACAAAAATGGAATATTTGACCTTGTACCAGTCATAGATGCCAACAGATCCTATTTTAATTGCTGACATTGGCTGTGGGAATAGTACTGAATCATGAAATAAATAACACTTTCCATCATTTCAAGTCATGTGTCAAGGTCTTCTAAATATATACGGATGCAGTTGATGACTCGAAATGTTGCATATTGATAACTGATTAAAAAATAATAAAATGTCGGTACATAGCTTGTTGTAGTTTGTACATAATGAATGTGTAGGCTTTCTAAAGTTCAACGCAAAAAAAAAACACTGTGGCACTGGCAGCCCGGTATGGTCCATGGCCTAGCTTCTTGGCACTCATTTGTGTTGCTCATGTTTTCATTTTTGTCACATCTGAGCGGGGCCTACGGTTTATCGCTGAATCCGAACGGCACTCCTTAGAAGCTTTTTCGTAGGCAACTTTACTTTCGGGAGTTTGCCATTGCCCGCCGAAAGGGTGATGACGATTCGAAAAATTGTTGGCGATGCCGGGGATCGAACTACGGACCCTCTGCATGATAGTCCAATGAGCTAACCATCGCGATAGTTCAATGAACTTCCAAATAAACGCTTGCCATCTTCACATATTTTGACAGCAATGCTATGCTACCGACATTTTGCAATAAGCTTCACATGGACAATATTGAGTGCAGTTAAACAAGCGGAACACCAGGCTTAAACTACTGCTTTAACGGAGATGAAGAACCACTTTATATGAACTAGGCAATACAAATGGCATATAACAATCTAATCAAGCGCACACAGTATTCCGAATCAAGCACTTGTCAGATACTACCTTAAACTTCTCACCCTCCACCTTAAACTACAACAGATCCCTATCCTCTGAAACCGGCATTTATCCCATCCAATTCTTTACCAAATGCACGGTTATTACCAATAAACATTAAAATCAAACAAAATACAAAATAATAATAATAAAAGAAATTAAAAAATAAATGGAAAAAAAACGGAACCGCTCTTAAGGCGGTCTTCGCAACGAAATTACCCAAAAATTACGACTTTATCCCGAAAACACGCGCAATTCTCTTGTGAAAATTCCCATTGATTCCGTGAATCTGCAAATCCAATCCATTGCGGCTTAACTTCCTTCGAATTCCATGCCAACCATGAGGATGACACACACAAAAAAAAAAACAGAACACAGATCCAATAAACCAAAAAAATACGAGAGATAAAAAAAAAACACAGTTAACAATGCGTACACCGGGAACGATTTTCATTTACTTTATCCTCAAATGGATTTAATGCCTCCCGAGATCGTTCTGTATGTCAAAATTGATTGGACTCCTTCGCTGGCCTGCGTCCAATCGATTCACAATTTCTTAACATCCAGCAGCGTAATTTTGTTACTCGTGCTGATGTTGATGTTGATGCTGCCACCGCTGCCACCGCTGCCACCGCTGCAGCTTCTACTCATGACATGCATTGCCGATGATGGCTGAACTCCTGCATTTGATTTATATCCCGTTGCCACTTGAAGTTGAAGACCTTAAAAGAAACAGCAACAGCAACAGCAGGAGCATTGAGCATTGGTCATCTTCAAGACCAGGCCCGAACAGACTGGGACCGGACTAAGCCTAGTCCAGGCCAGGCGATGACCGATGAAGAAGGAATTCAGAATGGAGCACACATCTTTACGGGGATATGTACGAGTACTTGTACTCGTATTCGTACTGGTACTTCGTATTATGAGAGTGATGCCGGTGATGAGTTAGGACCGAAGATGCATCAACCAGTCAACTGATATGGATATGTGTGTGCCAAGACCAAGACCGAAAGCAAGAACCAAAGAAAAATGATGCACACCGCGCGCCGCACCGTTGCTACCATTACCGCCCATAGGATGTGGTCTGGATCTGGATTTACACAAAACATCGTCAAAATGAAGAGTAACATGCCAGCAAGTTGGGATGGTTTTTGCTTTTGCTTGGATTTGATGTGGTAAGCTCCTGAAATGCTATTGCGATTCCTATTGCCGGTTGGCTAGTGATGGTGAGACAGCGCGGTACGGATAGTGAAGCACTGAAATACTGAGGTTCCTTGTGGATTTCTTGTGTTCCTTGTTCCTTGTGGTATTGCCGAAGTTTTTCCGTCTTCAAGTTTTTATCTCTTTGTTGCGCTTCTATTTCCGTGTCAGTTTTTTGTGTGCTAGAGTTAACGCTGATGCCGGTGCTGGTGATGGTGATGTTGCTGGTGCTGGTCCTCCATGATGCTGGTGCCCCTTTCATTGGTGTTTTCTTCTTGTCAGAGAAAAATCCCCGGCAAAGTGAAAGATTTACGATTTATCGGTTTGATTCGAGCATCACGAGACTGGAATATCGAATTCCCCGAAAGGAAATCATCCTCCGTGGATTTGTTGTCGTGCATTCGAAAGTGTTTTGTATCTTTGGCCTGGTTGTTCGTTTAGTCATCGTCGCGTCGGTCGTGGTACGGACTATTCTCTATTGAGCTTACAATTGCTGTTCTTTCTATAGGTATACCATACCGAGGATTTCTTTCTTTCCTGCTATTGTTGCTGCTGCTTCCGTTGGTGCTGATGGTTTGCAATGAAGATGGTTCATGTCTTCTTGTCATTGATCCAATGATTTACACTTTCCTAATTGTGCTAGTAGTCGAACTAAACTAAATCGTACATATATGGCTGTCTCGTGCGATATGGTATCTGTACTATCTATACTTGTAACTCACATTAATTTCGATCATATCTTTTTCGATTTTAATGAACTGAAATAAACGGAAGCGGTAAGACTGAAGGACTTTAAGTGATATGTCCCTAAAGTAAATTTTATGATCTTAAATCGATGGTTAACGGTTTTACATTTTTATACGCTTTTCCTATCCTACGAGTTGAATTTTGTTAAGTTATCCTTACACACATCTTCTATACGCTACGCTTCGATAACAAAGTTTTCTTTTATTTTTTCGAAGAGTTTGAAGCCAACTTCCAGTCGCTTAGCTTTCCTGAAAAATATCCGGATGTTGTTTCTATTCTGGGACTTGTCGGCATTGTTGAGACTGCTTTGACGCTCTTCTGCTGAACGCAATACCTTTTATTCCTTCCTAGTTCTGGCTCCTTGTCATTGTTTTGAGTTGCAGCGTTTGCTTTTGTTCACTTTCTATCACCTTTATCCGGTCAAGGGCTCTTATGGTGATAGCTAGCAGCCTACGGTGTTCCCGGCTCTCTATACGATGATTGGATTGGATTGTGAATTCACAAAGGCGATACGATCTGTAGGCCCTGGCTCTTCCAGTCTTTCTAAGGCTTCCAATGATTCTGCCCGATTCGCAGCTTTTTAATACTCCAGCTCTGAAATTGGCTGTCACAAATAAGTGGTCAAAAACCGATGTTTGCTTCTCTGAATGTTTCTATACTCAGAATATTTGATGGGTGCCTCGGATCTATGTACAATATGAGAGCATGGTCGATTAAGTTGGCTATTTGGTTATCCGGACTGTGCCAGATGCACTTAGTGCTACTTATCACTAAATTACGAGCTACTGCAAAATCGATTAACTCGGAACTGTTCTATTTCGTCGTACAGACTCTGCTTTCCGACTAATCCGCCGAATATTTATTTTTACCGAATTTCGCATTGAAGTCCCGGGCACAATTTTGGCATCATACTCCGGACAGGCTACAGGATGTCAAAGAATTCCTCCATGCTAGAGTCTTCAGCTTCAATAGTAGCATTCAGAAACATTAGCAATCGCTTATCGGCTTAAAGTTAGTTATCCTTTTCCCACGAAATATTTCAGCGATTGAATGTCTTGCGAGATTCTTGTTCATTGTACGATCTTAAAATTATTAGCTCGCTTCTCTGTGTTTCGGCGTTTCACTACCTCTTTTGGTTGTTGTTGAACTACCTACATATATAAATTCCCGATGTAGTGCCTCTGTTCCTTTGGTATATATTTTTTTTTGTAGCTTCCGCTTTTCCGCTCCATTTTTGCAATATTTATTTTATTACTTTCGCCATTTCCGTACTTATTAGTCCACGTTTAGTAAGTCAATAATTTTTGATATATTTACGACAAGTTTTTCTATCAAGATTATGTACACTTCGTTTTTATCTTTTACACCGTTCTACAATAATACGTTTTGTAAGCGTTCGATTGCATGATTAAGTGGCGGGTTCTGACACTAACTGCCATCAGAGGAACTCTTTATAACAGCAACCTTTTTTAAATCACAATTGAAACAAGAAATGGAGAGTTACAACTGATGCAATATCTAATTAAGAACCGCAACGTATTGATGTGTGCAAGACCTTCAAGCTTCAACCAATGTTAGCCGACCATGACTTAAAATTAGGCAGACTCTGTTCCTAATTAAGCTATTCTGTAATCGATTAATTTGACGATGGAGCTTCCTCTTCTTCTGTAAGCCACCAAAATTGTTGGTGCTACCGAGAAACATCCCTCATGTCGCTGCTCCTCATCGCGCTCCACACTGCCGTGTGCGACGTCTTTGTCGCAGTTGAGTCGCCTGTGCTCATCTTTTCGAGCAACGTGGCTAGAGGAACTCTCTCGTGATATATATAACTGGCGTAGTTAGCCCTGGAGATCAGGCTTTTCGACTGGGTCATTGCTCTTGCAATGTGCCTTCGAATAAAAGTTGCTCACTCTTATTAAGTTTGCTCTATTGTACAGGACCTCATTGGGATAGTATTTTATGTACTCAGACTCTGGTGTTCTGTATAGGTGAAGACAAGCCCTAAGGCAAGCTCCAACAGACTTGTCCTCATGTTGAAAATTGTGGGACAACCAAATAGGCTGGATAAGGGCCATGTAGTAGGTCACATTTACCCTCGCATAGAGTTGCCTGCTATAGAACAGTCTCTTTGGCTCTGGCCAGAGCAACAACTATATGTTTGTTTAAATATTGATCTAGCCAGATCCTAAGGTACCTGACTACATTTCGACAAGCAAGTGACTGCCCGTGTTGTCCCACGATCAAAAACTACAGCCAATTCTTTCTGGTATCTGCAGAGGCCCAAGACAAAGGCGTCCTAAAAAGAATGGTTTCCATATTCTGAAAATTGATCTTTAACTTCCAGTCGTCGCAATATCATTATGAAAGGAATATATCAGATCACTTGTCTAAATGTTGAACAGGATCCTTATTGCAGACCGAATGTAGAAGTCACATCGCCATTCTACACGATGAACTGTCTATCTACGAGCATACTGAAAGGAATATACAGCAGTGGCTTGCTAGTGCCTAGCCTGTTCAGCTTGTAGAAGAGTCCCTCTAATCATATGGCATCGAAGGCTTTCTCCAAGTCAATCAGGCATGCCTCCGTACACTGTTTTTTGGCTTTATTCCATTGGATATCGGAAACCAGTTTAAACGCGGCATAAATAACATCATGCCCCGCCTTGAAACCGAATTGATTATCCGGAACTTTATTTTTGTACTCAACCCGCTTTATCAGGACTCTATTGATAACCTTTTCGAAAACCTTAATGATGGAAAGAGATTGATCGACCAGAGATTCATTGGGTTGGAGGTGTCTTCATCCCTTTTGGGGATGTGGGATGTACCACCGCAGTTTTCCAATGTGTTGGATAATGTGAATTATTATTATTCTAGTGGGAGATGTCGAAGCAAAATATTCGGTTTTCCATCGGTTTCCATCGATTTCTTACTTCTCATTGTGCTGAAGATTGTTTGGAGCTCTTTTTTCGAAATGAACGGCGGTTTTTTCCTTTCATTGGCGATGACATTATTTGTTTTGTTATCGTCACTGAACTGGGTGAAACCTGAGCTCTTGATTCGAAGGTAGAAATTGTGTACAACGATTCGATTTTTCTAGGTCGTGGTGCAGGGCAATGATGGCATTCGCCTTGTACTCTTGGTGGAAAGTCGCTCCTAAGGCCACTACCTTCTCGATCACAAAGAACCTGTCATCATCAACAGCCTCATTTGGATCTATGCCTGCTGTTAAAGTATGCTTTCTGGCGAGTTTTAGACATGAAAGGTCGTTATGATCTTTTCTCCGAAATATTCTATTTATCTGTGGGGCCATGTTCCAGTTGCTGGTGCTTACAGCCTGAGTTCTTTTGTTCCAGTAGAAACTTAATAGAAACGTAATTTTTTTATATTTATGGTTGGAGGTTTTTGATCAACGAATAATGGCATTACCTCTGGGTTATAGTCCCTTCAGTAGATGCAATACTGTGCACTTATTTTCTCTTCATACGGTAGGTACTGGGCATCTTTTTTGGGGGAGATCCGTCACTGAAGCAGCTGGAATCCCCGCTTTAAATTTAAAACGTTCGTCGATTCGACTTCATGCGTTTTCTATCAACCATGTGCTTCGACTATTTCGTCTTCTACAACAATGGTGTCATAACTATCCAGATGTTGAATTCCAGTGGTTGTCGAGACTCTCAGAAGGGAAGCTGATGATTTTTTCTACTTTTATGGCTAAGTAGTACAAGGAGTAGATATGTACATGACGGTTCGTAGTTTATCGATCTTCTATTGGGGTATCCTTAGCAAGTTGGATAGGATCAAGTAGACAAACGAAGTACGAAAACGTTTAAGAAGCTACCATTCCATGATGGTTACTCTATCTATATATTCCATAGCTCCACCTTTGTTGAGCATACCAACGACGGATTTCTCAAGCATCGGTTAGTGTAACGTACGATTTGATTTAAAGTACGTTATACATAAGTCTAAACTTAGGTGAATTTTGACAGTCCTTGTGGTCAGTGGACCTCCGGACGGTTGTCGTTTAAGAGACCATCGCCAGATGGTCCCATTATATGGTTGGATGTAGTGACAATATTGTCTTTCATGGCGTTAATATCAACCATTACGTTCGCGACATCACCGTTAAATTGTTATTGATGAGTTTATTAATTTGGGGAATACAATTCCACTTAGTTATTGTTTTTTGTATTTGTTCCTTAGTTTGAATCCCTGAAGGCCTAGTTTAGACATCTGTGGCGTGATGATTTTCTGTCTGATACGAATCTCTTCAGAACCCTAGAATAAAGGACCTTTTAGTCTTGCCTATTCTTTATGCCAAACCATTTAAAGTAAGAGCAACCAATTCCTTTCAAAGCATGCATAGAGACTTATTTTCACAGTAATTGGAACAGAATTCATCTTTGTAACACCAGTTTTCAAAGGCAGGAAATATTGTTATATTTTCCGAAAGAATTTTGAGATTTTCTTCTGTCATTTCATTCATCTACGTTTTCAAGTTAAATACAACAGAATCCATTTTATCCAAAAATCATATAGAGACGGCAGCAGGACATGATTTTAACAAAACCGATCACAGCAGACAGAGAAACAAAACAAACCAACAGAAAATATCCTTGTGAAACTTTTTCTCTTATTTTTCCTAATGGATAGTTAAAAGACTAAGGCACCTGTACTCAGATACCAGCAAAACACTATTACCTACTCTCATTGAAAACATACAGGAAGCACACTTACAGACAAATGTTGGTTGCAATATTTTTTCAAGGAACAACCAGTCTACTCTGATGTCCTCAGCGTAAAGGAGAGTAACCCCTTACACCTACACAGTACATATGGTCTTTAAAGGTAGTAGATATCAGAAAATAATAATTTACAGATATCAGATTTGGCCCCAAGAGCACCTTTTAGTCTTGGTGTCTACTGTATGGGTAGACCATAACTTTACCTCTCTACAGAGTCGAAGAAAAATAACACGAGGACCTCACCTAACAATTGCACAGCATCATGACTTGTGTTTCGATTGTCTGTCCATTATTTATGATGATCGATATTTTCACATTTGTTCCGATTCACTATCCGTTCCATGAATTGTTGCTTTGTTGTTTGTTTTGTGGCATCCTTTCTCGCTTAATGTATCTCTGACGATTCACTTTTTATATACACGAACATATCGTACGATTATTTTCCATCTGCTACATAAACGACAATCGACAAACAGGACAGGACATCCCGTCGTAGTCTCTCTAGTCATAGTTGGAATCTGAATCGAAGACAGAGTCGAAATTGGACTCAGTGTCGAAGTCGCATCTTTATACTGGCGAAGCACATACGAGTACTCGAACGTCTCTGTTCACACCATCGAGTTTATTACTTGGTGTAGAGGGCATGCACAGAAGATATTAACTCTGCCACCATATGCCAGTATGTCAGTTGGGGATCCGTGAATTGTTTGTTTCTACTCCTCAATGCACGTTGCTCTTTTTGCTTGCATTGCTTTGCTCGCGCTATTCCAGCTAAAACCCATAACACAATCAGCTGCGCAATCTGCCAAAAGCTAATGCATTCCAACATTATTGTGGAAAAACATACACTCGCATGCGAATAAAACCATCAGTGCCACACTTGGTTTCGTTCCCCCTTTTTTCCGCCTGACAGTAACTCTTAACTTGAAACTGGACTGGACACCATCACCTTCAACGACCGAAGGAGCACCAGCAAAACACCACAAAATAGCGCAAAACACTACAAAAAAGCGCAAAACCGAAAGCAACTTCTTTATGGCTCTGTTGATGGTATCAAGAGTTAATGCTGATGACATTTTTGCCTGATGTGATTAATTCGCTTTTTGCGAGAGTAGTTCGTTTTGCCAGAACTCAGCAACTCAGCAACCCAACACCCTGTTCTTTCATCAGTCCATGTGGACATTGGGAACACAAAAAAAAAAAAAAAAAAAAACTCTCCAAGTCACATTTAAAGAAGGTGGGGGCCTTTGGTCTTCAGACTTTATTCTTCTGCCTCCTACCTTTTGCTCTCGACCTTTGGTTTTCAAGCTCTGCTCCCTTCTAAAGGAGGAGTGTCTGCGAAATGACTATGTCGTCGCACTTGCTGATTGGAATCGCACGTTATAATTTTCGTGTTTAGGTGTTCATCAGGTATCAACGTCAAATGCACCAGTGACCAAGAAATTGCAGCAAATTCTGGTGATTGTGCGATGGCTGAGACGATAAAGACCGACCCATGAAGACGGCGAAATGTACTCGTACATATATTGACGCGACTATTACCACGAAAATGGTCCTTTCCTCCTTTTGATGGAATTAAATCTCCATTTCGTTTGATGGAAACTGATAAAAGCCAAACAAATTGTTGCCACTCTGAATATTGTGAAGCAGATTCAAACCTAATCGGATGACTGCAAGGACTATGTATTATACATAGATATGTTATGTTATTTAGCCTTCGAACTTTGTGATTGAATGGTTCTCAGGATGTCCGCAACCTCGTATAGATAGAAGGAGGGTAGGTAGGTTTCCAGTCTGCTTGGCACAGTCATATAAGATCAGAAGTTTTACCCTGAAAAATATATTAATCCTGCCACTCAGAGGGAAGCCAACTTGACAGGTAGACGATCATGAAAGCCAAATCGGGACTCTAGGGAAATCGAAGACAACCTATTACACAATTTAAACTTTTCTTACATCATCCACCTGGTAGAAATATATTTCAATTAGCTAATTTCGGAGCATTTCATTCTCTACGAGATGCAACGGTTTTAAACAAGGCTCTACGCTTCCCAGTTTTGACTCCTGTTGAATATTAGATTTATTTGTAGATGGTTACAAATGACGTATCGTTGAACGCATTTTATTGCGAACTTCAATTGTTTCGAGGTAAATACTGCTATATAATTATTTTTTTTATTTTCCTCGTAGGGGGCAGGTGAAAATCTTCTATCAAACACTGTTGATCGCAAGTGCGTGCTCGTAGTAGTGTGAGATTCCCACGATATTAATTTTTGTGTTACAGTTTATGCTGTCTTTCTACCTAAATGCTTAGCAGAATTTTGTAAAGTTGTTAAATTTATCAATAGTAGAAGTACTATCGCCAGCGGAAAACTGCTCAACGCAACACTTGCCTCGCAGCCGTTTGAATATGCAACGCCATGGAGTGACGACGAACCGATAATTCTAGATGAGGTATAAAATGTAATCGAGAATGCTAGCAAAGCGAGAAAGCAAAGAAAGCCCCAGGAGACGACGTAAATTCTTATCAGTATTAGTTTCGGCATTCAATCGAGTTTTTGAAATCGGAGATATAGTAAGAAGCTTTCTGAGATCGATCATATTTCCTTTGCACAAGAAAGGTGACTATAATGACCCGACAAACTAAAGAGGTATATCCTTTTTGACTACTTCAACTAAGCTTTTTAGCACAGTGTTTTTTAATTGTCTCTGGAGGTCAGTAGGAAGAATATCATCCATGAATGTAAAGCGGGCTTCAGAAAGAATTACTCGACGTTCGAACAGATATTTATGCTTAGGAACATTGCCGAAATCTACAAGAGGAACCACTAAGAGATTTACGCATTTTTTTGTAAATTTTCGAGCAGCTTTTGATTCTATTTCTCGAGAGGGAGTTTTCTATAAGCACTTTAAATGTGGAATATCTACAGAAAATAAGAAACGTTTCGCCAGCAATGTACGCAAATAAGATAGCTTTTGTTTAAGATACACTTTTTGTCCGACTGTTCTAAGATTGCTATGGGTGTGAAGAGGGTGTATAGCACGTTACTGTTTATATCACCTTGATCAAAAAGTTCCCGGAATAGCCAGCGTGTGGCGCTCCCATTGTTCCGATTTGAGTTCTGTTTTTTTGTAAAGTTGGTATTCCCTCTAAATCTTAGCGTCATAGCTTGACATTTGTAAAAGTTACGTAGCCAAGAGTACATCTATCTCTGCGTGTGTTGGCGATTTTTTACAATCTTATTATTTATTTATCTATTTTAAGTGGCGCTAAATTTCAGGGTGGACCTGGGCCTCAGTCTACAAGCTTCTCTAACCAGCTCGATCACTGGCTAGCTGCCTCCAGTTTCGCACGCTAATTTGGCTGAGGTCCTCTTCTACTAGCGTGCGGCACCTAAGTCTTGGAATTCCTCTACTGCGCTGTCCCTCGGGAGCGGATTCGAAGATTTTTTAAATTTGCAACAACGAACTTGTATTAAATTTTGCGTAAAAACGGATTTAATGGTGCGCGAACGTTGGAAATGTTGGAAAAGTGTTTCGGCAACGATTCTCTAAAGAAAATGGTCGTTTACCAGTGGCACGAGCGGTTCAAAAGTGGTCATAAGTCAATCAAAGATGATGAATGCAGTGACACATAATCGACATCGAAAACTGACGAGAACATTGATGAAGAAGGCCAGACAGTAAAGAAAGAGTATTATTTCGGCGATATAAGACGTTTGCGTGAAGCAATTCGCCGAAAGAGACCAGAATTGTAGGCAGAAAACTCGTTGATTTTGCACCATGATAACGCAACTTCGCACAGTGCCATCATCATTCGTAATTTTTTGGCGAAAAATGCAACAAATACTTGATTTGGCTCACTGTGACTTCTTTCTGTCCAATCGACTTAAAAACCCACAACGGAGAACGCGTTTCAGCAGCCGAGAGGAAGTAATGGAAAAATCGAAGGAAGCACTGATGGACATACTGAAAACCGAATATAAAAAAATGTTTCGAGGATTGGATTAAGCGCTGGCATAAGTGAGTTGCAGTCGATGGGGATTACTTTGAAGGGGACAATATAGATTTAGATGAATAAACTTGTATTTTGAATTTTCTGAATAAATTCCGGGAACTTTTTGATCGGTGGTATTATACATAAAGGACATAACAGATACTGTTAATGATGGGATTAAGCTAGATCGAACAAACATCCCCGCTCTCATGTTTGCAGATGATATCGTCTTTTTCGCAGTTATGGTTTATCTAATGATAAACTCCAAAACGTAGAATCTATCTGTAAATTTAGCAAAGTCGAAAATGATGATACCAAGTAATAGTGGTGGGAGGTACTGTAGAAGAGCAAAGTGGACATTTCAAGTTGAACCTTGCACGCAATTGTATGAAAAAAAGGACCTTCGAATTATAATCATCCCTAACGTATTCATGAATAAACATCTTTAAAACGCGCAATCCTTTCAGTTTGGGACAAATGCATCAATAATAAACACGGAAGTCATAGTGCAAAGCAAAAGTTATTCCGATGAACTGCAGCCGCAATTCCAAGTGTGGGTAAACTGTTCTTTTGAAGCCATTGAGAAATTCCTCCAATACTTAGATTGCCGTACTCCAGGCCAACTACATGCTACATTTTAAAAACGCGAACACTCCCTATGTTTCTGAACACATTAAAAATGCATTTTAATTTCGGGGTAAAAGTAATTACACCGGAGAAAGAAAGCCTACCAAAAACAGTACTTACACACATCTTAATATCAAGTGGTAATCTAGTGCAAGAATGGGAGCTTCTTGCATCAGTAAAATATTTACCTGAAGAACGAAAATACTTTTTAAAATGCTTCGCGACTGATAAACTAAACAGTATTTTCAAAATGAGAGGAGAGTCGGTTCAATTGAATTATATACCAAACCGATAAGAACTACCAATTTTGTGCAACAGCTGCCTGCAATATGAAAATATGGGAGGTGTACAACACTAGCAATATGTCCAATTTTATGGGAATTCCGGGAACGATTTTTCGCCTCATATGTTCTGCACGAGGATGTTGCAAATGGAATAAGAAACCGAGAACAAGGCTGGGACCAATTGTACAATTGCACCGTAAACGCACTTCAATACAAATATGCATTATTGAGTTACTTCTATGCCATTCGCATAATTTTATTTATGTAGAGAAATATGTATATCAAAGATCAAATAATTTTTTTAACCAAATGTCAATCTGGTAGACGGCCCTGAGCTAAACCAAAATAAACTAAGAAACATTTTTTTTGTAACATTTCTAATGAAATAAAGTCTATTACTGCAACTACTACTACTGTTCGACGTATTAAGTTTTTTTTGTCATAAAATAGACAATTTTGGGTCTTGCAGAACTTTGTGGCCAATTTAAAAAAATTGATCCAAGCCTTGGCGGAAGTAAATATCTTTCCTTTCAAATCGCTTTGAAGGGACCTGAAGCAACAAGGTCTGGGGAATACGGTGGGTGCTGAAGGATTTCCCATTTTAGATCTTCCAGTTTTTCGCCGTGTAAAAGAAGTTGGAAAAACGTAAATTCTGGAATTCCACCAAAGAAATAACAGTACCTCCATTAGATTCCAGCTTTTTCCAGCGGCTCTCCACCTTCACCTGCGTGTTTCCAAATTCATTTCGTTGCAAGTTGTCTTGTTACGACTCGATCCAAAAAAAGAGACTCGGTCCATTTACGAGTATATCGGCTGTATATATCTATTTTCCCCCAAGAAATGCAACGTCAACGTGTCGAGTTTGGAAGTAAGTCCACATTTGTTTAAATTGGAAAATGTTGACGAATGGGTAATATAATCCTCTTAGCAACCTCTTCAGTTGAAATCTTCGGTTTCTTTTTCATTAATTCTCGCACAATGTCCCCATCATCAATCTCGGAAGACCGTCAAAAACGGGTTTAATCGTCCAAGGTCACATCACCGTCCCGTAATCTAGCAAACTACTTTGTAATGGTCCTTAGAGCAGAAGCAAGAATAAATGCTCTAATTGATTTCTGGTGAAAATCCAATACTCACTCCTTTTCGAAACTCGTACAGCATTACATGGCTATACCCTCGCCTTTCGTTTTCCATTTTAGAATTTCTTTTAACGCACAATTCAATTGGGTCTATCGATAAAATGACATCCGATGCCACGATCTCTCTTCTGGTATACAATAAGTCCGTAAGACAAACAATAGTTGGGTAAGCGACTCTCCGTCACGTATGAAGATTGGGCGTGAACTTTTGCAATGATCCAATACATTATTGAGAGCGCTTTGCATTTTCGTAGTTATTTCTTTAATCGGTTTTCATACTACGTATATAGCAATTTCATGGGGAAATGTAGCTAGAACAGTCCCCTCTTCTTGGGTTATGTCTCGAGTATATACGAGTATCAAAGACAGAAGTCAGCCAAGAACACTTCTCTGTGGTACTCCAGCTAAGATATCTTTGAATTGTAATACCTCGTTTCGGAGTCTGGTACGGAAAATTTTTTTCTCGAGATACTATCAGTATATAAAAGAAGTTCAGTGGCAAGACCTGCTGTAATTTGAAAATTAAATCTTCATACTCTATTTCATCAAAGGCTTCCAGGGCATCAAGAAATACGCTGGATCTAACCAATTTTTTTTCTTCTAAAACTCTCTCAATTACGTTGGTGATTCTATGCACCTAATCAATAGGAAATCGCTTACTTCTGAACCGAAATTGGTGATTAAGGATAAGATTCTTTCCATCAATGAATAACAGTACACGTCTCAGAGTAATCCTTTCAAAAATTGTCGATCTTGCCTTGTCATTCAAATAATGCCCCGGATAACAAATCTGCATCCAAATAAACGCTGTGTTCTCTCTTTTAGCACTCACCATAGTAAATGTCGCAGTTTTTCATCCGTCTTTTGTCTGGCCCATCCCATCGCAGTTCTTGCATTGTGGTAATATCTGCTTTATGACTGTCTAGGCTGTCTATAGTTGTCTCGGCGAGTTGCTAGGCCGAAGTTCTTTGTCCCTTTTCAGTTTGCCGGGGTCGTTAACATTGTATCCGTCCGTATCCGAGGCGTGTGGTTGGTTTTGAACCATTTTTGGTTTTTCGCGGTTGGGAACCCGCTACCTGGATGGCCAGTGTTTTTAGTTTATCCCTAAGAGAAAAGGGGTTGTCCCAGTTCGGGAGTATGCAAGGTTTCGTTGGCTTATGATAGAGCTTGTCCGCCGCCATCACTTTTCCAGGACCCGGACCAATCCTGGAAATCCTTATGGACCTAAGCTCCAAATATTTTAAAGTAGCTCGCATAAGGTTTCACCGTCCGATTTTTGACGCCGCCGTTGACTTCATTATGGGGGTTCCTCCGCCGTACGCCTTTTTTTTAAGGGATTCTGCTCCAGATCTGAGACGCATATTTCAGCCATCAGGGCAGCATAATCAGCCTCGTCTGGTATAGTCCATGAGCACTGGAGTTCACAAGGCTTTGTTTTCGCAAGTCCGAGTGTCCAGTTACGCATGTACAATCAGACATAGCACGCTCATCGTTAGAGCACTATAAATAGCTATGCAGTGATCACCACGAGGAGGTGATGATGTGATTTTGCTCATCTAACTTATTGAAATAGATAAATCCTTAAATTAAAAGTTGTTAAAACTATCTATTGCATACAGCGTGCCAAAATTTGACAAATATTTGTATGAACCAACGCTTACATCAATCACTGATCGTGAGCCTTTAGTCTCTCTCTTCAACCCGAATATAATCTTACCTATTATGACAGCCCACCGCCTCTAACTTGGGGAAATTATCCAATAGGTACCGTGACACGATTAAACGCCGACGCTACTAATTCTCCATCGAAATTGCCCCTAGCATTCTGCCCTTTTAAAACTTTAGTCGTAACACCCTTCTCGGTAGTGCAAACATTTTAAGGATACTAATAACCCCTTAAGCGAATATTTTCTGTGGTCATAGAATTGGTCCTTATGCTCTCCATGGTTTATTGCAGTTATTAAGGAGAAAAGTGGAGCAATGCATCACACTATTTTTCAACTATTTTCGAACAGAGGAAGAATCCAATAGCTGTTCAACTGTCCTATTGAATGTCATTGGAGTAGACATACATATATGTGTGCCTAAAACGGCTGATGTGGTGATAACAATGAGGGATTAAACGTTCACAGGTATATATAGGTCTTAAGAAATAAAACTTGATGTCTTTGACTGAGGCTATGAATCACAACTGACCTATATTCACCTCTATACGCTCTCTAGTCATTATTTAACTCAAAGTTACTTTCCCTAATGTACGAGTACATTTGAATCAGGCCAGAACTTCACCTGCAAGAATAGAAGCTGATAAGATGAGTTAATGGAAAATGGCTGTTGAAATACAAACACAGCATTGCATCCTTGAGTTTCTTAATGAACTGAAAACTTAAATTCCATTTTGTTGAAGTGTTTGAATTGATAATACTTGCAATACGTCCTTCTGAAGAAATTGTGCATCCAATTCCAAGTGCATTCAAATACTTACCATCTTCCATTTCGTTTGTCATCAACTTAAGTAGTCTTGCAAAATGTCAACATCAATATCATCAAAAGTTTCGCAACCCCTCTCCCTCGAACTAATTATCTGTAAACGCCTGAAAGCAAGAAATTCAACATAACTCCCTTAGTGAGCTCAAAATTATTACATCAATTTCAAGCACAAACAAACTTCGGCGTCAGCTTGTGCTACTGAATAATTAGTGCAGTCCAACACCAACTTTTTTTAAGCCTCAAACAACAGAATAACGATATGGAAGTGTAGCACTGAAAGAGAAATTTCGCTGCAATCTTTTATTCATTTATCTGAATGAATTGGAAGCACCGCTCCGTTTCGCTCATTAGTAAGTCTTCGTTGGAGCTGAATGTCGAAAACTTACGAGTATATCTCGCTACTAACTATTTGTAGTACCCACTTAAATGGAGCCAAAGCTGGATCTGGAGCTACCGCACTGGTATACCTCCAAGTATGCCCTAGCGCCTTTCGCCAAACTTTCAGGTGATAGTTGACTTTAATTTCTATATCATAAGCTTCTGTCCTGGCCAATAAATGTCATTACACCCAACCCACCCCCCAAACCATTTCTCTAGGTAGTGTTACGTACTCGTACCTAGTGGGAAAGGAGTTTTTTGTTTTTCATTTTTCGTTTTAACGTTCTTAACCTCCCCCTTCGGGTGATGTTTAGTGCGAAAACTTTTCAATGCGAAATCGAGTTTTCTAAAAGTTTACGCAGTTGAATGGGATCTGTGCATGGCGAAAGGGGTAATCGGAACGGGATGGGGTAGTGGCATCATTAGAAATATCAACTGGTAAATGGGCTTAAGAGTTTAATTGCGCCATTGAGAATTGAAGAGGATTCATTCCTTACCATGGCTGTGGCTGGTTCTCCTCGTCATGTCCTGGACTGGAATTCAGGAAGGACGAGCACTGGTACGAGAATGAGTACCAGAGCAAGTACTCGACGAACTCGAGCACTTGAGTACTAGTACGGTGTGCGAGGAACTTCTTTGTGATAACGATGGATTAACCAACGTTACCATGTAAGTAAGTGAGTATCTGTACAAACATCTATAGGTACGACCACGTTGTCACGGGCTTACCGAGGATATTCAGAATGACCAAGTATTTAACTTCGGGAATTAAAACTTCAGGATCGGAGCAGTCGAATACAGTGGCCCCAACTACGCGATGCACTCGAAGAGCATACAGAACACATCACTCGCATGCTGCACAGGTAAATTAAGGACTCTCAATTACAACACTTGTCTTTCGAATTGTGGTAAAAGGAAAAGTTTCCTCCACACAATGAGAATAGTCGAGGATTTAAAAAAGTAAAAAAAAAAAATAGAAAAAACATAAAATAAAAGTCCTTAATGAAGAAACTTGGAAGCAGCTACTATATGTTGAAGGATTTTTGCTGAATCTGAAAAATAAACGACAAACGAACCATTCAAGGTTGAAAGGATGTCAAGTAGGCTAGATGTTACGTGAATTGGAAGTGCTTTCAAGATTTTTACGTTCGTTTGTATTTTTTTGAATTTTAGTGGAACACGGTAAGGACCTCCTTGTAGGGAGCGAATTGCGATCAATGAAGACAGTAGGGCAAAAGAAGCACCACTTCAAATAGCATCTGTGAAAGTACTTTGATATTTGATAGTGAAGTCTAACAAGCTTCAGCCATTAACTCTGAATAGCACTTGGATCATTGTATCCTGTATAGCCACATCTGTGGCGAAGTGGATAGTTATTATAATTTGAGTTCAAGAAAATGCAGGCCCTCTCAGAAGGCTTCAGTGTGATATACATACATACATACATATGTTTATTCAATTTGTATTTAATTACAAATTCATATTAAAACATCGTCGTCAACTAATGAGAACTTCTTCTTTTCGACAAAGCGAGAATCATGTGGTACGAGTACAACCCAATAGTTTGAGAAGTGGAGTGGACAGGTTGAAATCAAGGACGGGGTTGTTTAGTTTAAATTGACCATAAGAGGAACGTTGGACAGGAAGACCTATAGATACGTGAGTTGCTGTTGAAAGAAGTGGAGTTGAAAAGTCGATGAATCTTGAGGGCAGTCGATGATTGAATAGACTGTTTGCTTTGCGCGCTACTTGGTCTGAAGGATAGAAAGGCTGCAGGGTCGAACGGTATACCAACCGAGTTTTTTAAATATAGTACAAATGGGCTGAAAGACAACCTCATTGGCTTATACAACAGCATATTATATCATGGGACAGTGCCCCAACGGCTTAAAGAAGTTCTGATTTTTCTCATCCACAAAGGATCCTGCTAACTATCGGTGAATATCATTCTTAAATGCATCGTACAAAATCCTTGCAACAATTGCAGAGGCGGCTGTGCACATGGATAGAGGCCAATAATCTGCTTAGGGATATCCAGGCGGGTTTTAGGTCTGGCTACTCAATTGTCGACCACATTTTCGTATTGAAAAGCGTAGCAGATACATTCATACGCCGAAATAAAAAACTCTACGTCTTCTTTGTGGACTTTAAAGCGGCCTTCGATTCCGTGAACCGAAATGCCTTATTTTATAAGTTGTATAATATCGGAATGTCATCGAAATTCGGGAAGGTTTTACAAAACCTTTATGAAGAAACCAAGGCAGCTGCTTGGAATGGTGAGACACTATCAGAATGGTTTCAGACAGAGTCGGGAGTAAAGCAGGAATGTTCGCTGAGCCCAAATCTATTTGCCCTTTTATATACGATATAGTGGACTTTCTCCTTAAAGCCCTCCTGTCGACATTGTACTGTTGGCAAGCCCACCGGAATCTTTGCAATTGATGATTAACAAATTGGTCGTGAATTTGGATAAATCCAAGATAATGATATTTAAAAAGAGAGGTAGACTTGCTTATAACGAAAAATGGCACTTTAATGGAGAAAGTATAGAAGTTGTAAATGAATACAGGTATCTTGGAATCCTTTTAATTAGTAGCCTTCAGATAAAATATCTGAAAGAGAAACTCATGAAGTCTATAACCTTCATCAATGTAGTGTGGAAAGACTGTTTCAGCAACTCACAGATTACGCACAGCAGTACATTCAAAGTATTTGAAGCTGCATCGGAGGCAGTAATGCTCTACGCGGCGCAAGTATGGGGTTATAAGCTATATGTGGAAGTTGAAAAACTACAACATTTTTTCATTAAGAAAACCTTCCACCTCCCTTCAAAGGATCCGAACTATATGCTCATGCTGGAAACAGGACTATGTCCGCTATTCATTAAAACACTTACGTTGCAGGTGAACTACATACTAAGGGTTATAAACATGTCAGACAACCGACTTCCAAAGAAAGCGGCCTTACACGCGATTCGGAACAAAATAGCATGGTTCGAAGAATGGCTGGAATAAGCTCGTGGGAGTGATGTAGAGCTGAATGCGGAAGTTATAAACTGTGAGAACTCACTACACCCGCTCATAACGAGAGTTGATGAACAGATCAGAATGAAGCTTGTAGAAGAAGCGACGGGATCACTACATCGTAGTACGTATAGCCGGTTAAATCACAATCTTGAGGATAAAAACTACTTCAAAGACAGCCATAGAATTCTCGGAATATCAACAATTTTTAAACTCGGTGGAGAACTTCTAAAACTCAATTATATCCCTCATAGAGAAGATCTTCCTATATTCTGTAGTATGTGCAATTTGGAAGAAAGAGGAGATACCATGCATTTTGTAGGCAAGTGCCCAATCCTAAGGGAAACGAGAAGCTTCTTTGGAAAAGACTTGTTATCGGAACAAGAAATGATATCCCTTCTCAACGAAGTAAACGTTACTAAACTACTACAGATACTGCAAAATTGCATTAACATATAGAGAGACTATATTAGCAGGGAACTTCTAAAAATGTTGGTCAATGTATTTAAGTAGATACCATGCTAACTGATTTTATATTATTACTATATTATTATTATTATATAGTAAACTTGAAACTTGAACATAAGTTACATCGAGAAATCTGGTTGCAGGCGGGTTGGAGAGTGGAGAGTGTAGTAGTAGTAGTACTAAATGACCCTCTAGAGATTGTTAATAGAAAGAATGAATAGAAGGGGACCAAAATGACTGCCTTGTGGAACCCAAAGGGAGCCAAGGAAAGGAATTAAAAGGGCAGATCCAAACCGAACACTGTTATATCGGCTAACCAGGTAGTAAGATATCAATTATTATAAAAGAGATTTAAAGGTGAGGTAATCAATTTGAAGAAGATCAATTATTGGTGAGAAATCTTATCAACAACCCCATTATAATCGGTTTTGATAAGGCTACAAGAGCAAAAGACACAAATTCAACTAGACTTGTGGTAACAGACTTATCTTCTAGGAAACCATGTTGTCTAAGCGGAATAAAAGACTTAAAAGAAGACTTAAGGCTTCTTATAAAATGTTTTGAAGGAGTTCGGATATATGAAAGAGTTTGCAAATGGGACTATAATTGGCAACTTTTTTCTTTAATCCCTTTTCATGTATTGAGGCTATAAAAAAAACTTTTAAAATCAGAGAAATTCTCTCTGTGTAGGAAATAGAAGAGATAAATAGGCACGAAAGGGAGGGAACGTGCGGCATCGGATAAAGAATTGTGCCGCAGTGTGTCCCAGCCTGTCGTAAGAGGCGACTAAATGGGACACCAATCATTTGCAGGCAACTATGACACCAAAAATGAGCCTGTGACACTTTAACACCTTAAAACTTTCCCACAAGTTTGTATGCAATCAGTGGGTTCCCGCGTCCGGTGGGGTAAAAGAACAGTCAATCAATTTGAAATGAGCATACAAGTGTCTTGGATTGATGAGATGCTCTTCGTAGGCGGAGATTTAAATGGCCACGTCGGAGAAACAAATGTTGATTATGAGGACTGCCACGGCGGTAAAGGCTTTGGAACCAGAAATTCAGCTGGCGAAGATAAATTTGAAGCATGTAGGGCTTACGGCTTAACCGTCTTAAATACAATGTTTATTAAACATCCACGACATCTTATCACCTATAGCAGCGGTAAGCCAACACCGTCTGCTCATTACAGAATTTTTCACAGCGGAACCACCGAAAACACGGACATCGTTTGGAAAGCCAAAAATCCGGTGGTATAATCTATCGAAGGAACGAAGCGCAAGATTTATCGCACTGGCTAAAGAAGTACTTCACAATATAAACGGTATCGCAGACTCACTTAGCACGCAAGAAATGTGGAACAGCATGCACGAGGAATGCATAACACTCGCAAAGTCCCATCTGGGGACTATATCGAAATACCATCACGTCGGCAAAGAAACATGGTGGTGGAATGACGAAACCAAACGAGCTGTGGCCGACAAGAAGAATGCATTCCAAGCGTGGACAAAATGCGATCGGAGCGACGATATAGAAAAAGCTCGACTGTCTCTTAAAAAGATCGCAAGGAAAGTCCTGGCTCGAACTCGAGCGGCTTAACAAACAGTTTCCAAGTGATATCGTGCCGACAGCTGGTCTATTCGAGGAGGAAGTTTCGGACTTTTCAATCAAAAAAATAAGTATAGCAATCGGAAAAATGAAGCGGGGGAAAGCGGCGGGACCAGACAGCATTCCATCAGAGTTTTGGTCGAAGATGGAGGGAATCGGCAGCGAATGGCTATCGAAACTTTTAAATAAATTAAAATGTGGACAACCTATGCCGAATCAATGGAGAAGTAGCTTCTTGGTTCCATTATACAAAGGAAAAGGCGACTCTCGAGAATGCAACAACTACCGTTCAATCAAGCTTATGTCACACACAATGAAAATCGTCGAAAGAGTCTTAAACGAACGTCTTCAGCAAATAATAAAGCTCGACGCTATCAACAGCCTACGAATAATAATGGAAAAGCATCGAGATTCGTCTAAGGATTTGCAAATGGTATTTATCGACCTCGAGAAAGCATTCGATCGAGTGCCTAGGGATCTCATATAGGAAACGTATGTTAAAATAATACAAGACATGTACGGAAACGTAAAAACTGCGGTTAAAAGCTCTGCTGGACTAACGAGAGAATTTCCAGTTAATGTCGGAGTGCATCAAGGAAGCGTACTTAGCCCTTTCCTCTTTAACGTAGTATTCGACTATCTTTTAAAAGATTGCATGCGCGAAGCAAATGTAACGCCAATTCTCTTCACTGACGACGCAATTATACTTAGCGATAACGTCGAAGATTTACAGAACGCCTTAGATTCATGGAGAAATGCGCTAGAGAGAAACGGGTTTAAAATAAGTCGTTCAAAGGCGGAGCATTTGATGTGCCCATTTGCGCATCCGTTGCGACCTGTTCCGGATATAATGTTAGACGGAATAGTCCTTCCGAAAAGCACTATCTTAAAGTTCTTAGGATCAATCGTTAACATGGAAGCGAAATGTGAATACGACGTAAACCACAGAGTGAGTGTGGGATGGATGAAATGGCGGGAAAATTCGGGAATCTTTTGCGACCGAAAATTTCCACTTAAATTAAAGGGGAAACTCTACACCACGGTTGTTAGACCAGCTCTTATATACGGTTCACAGTGCTGGACAGTGTACGAAGCGTTTAAAAACAAAATGACGGCAGCGGAAATGAAAATGTTAAGGATGTCTAGTGGAGTCACTAAACGCGATTGCATAAGATCTACGTGTATAAAAGGAAGTCTAAATATAAATAATTCGGTAACCGAACAGCTTGA
This sequence comes from Volucella inflata, assembly GCA_928272305.1. Lineage (NCBI taxonomy): Eukaryota > Metazoa > Arthropoda > Insecta > Diptera > Syrphidae > Volucella > Volucella inflata. The sequence continues at coordinate 79,228,850 of OV743719.1, forward strand.
GCCGAACATAATAAGCTGGTATTGCCACGTTCAACGAAGATCTGCGGAAAATCCGATTAAAAAGGCACTATCAACTACGGTCACTCCAACTGCAAGAAAACGAGGTCGGAAAAAGAATTCCTGGATTTCTCAGATAGCAAATGCGCAACAACGCCTGGGGCTTACCACTGAAGCGATCTAGCACCGAGCATTATGTAGACGCGTTCCGCGGTCTGCCACATTAGCCAACCCCATAAGCGGAACAGCAGCGATGCAGTAAAAATGGGAAACTCGTTACGCATAAGTTCGTATAACGAGGAAAGGGTTAATAAAAGGATACGAAGAAGAAGGCATAGGAAAGAAAGTTAATACAACAGTGGTTTATGGCCACCTGCAGCTTCACAGAAGTACTCGTATTATTCTATTCGGAGGTGTCGTCATTACTTCTATACAAGCCTTACGAGATGCCCAGCAGATGTTGTATTTGCCTAGCAAAAGCGCCGTACCTTGTCCTAACCCAGTTTCGGATCTTAAAAATGTCTCTTTTGAGCCTTGTCTGGTAAGTTCATTGGCGATTGCATTTTACTGGATCCCATTGTGACTTAGGAACCCACTTTCAATTGCGATCATTGAAGAGTTTCATATCCAAATTGGCACCTACAGATGCTGATGTTTTGTCTTTAAATCATTTCTGTATATCAGAGCTTGGAAGACAGACGCAAGTTTTGCTTACTGAAATATTTCGTTGTTGTCCCCCAGAAAGACATCATCCATGAAGACTTGACTACATTTCTCAAAGAATACAGGTATTGTGCAAAGTAAATGCAATGCTCGTTCTCAAAGCTTCGGTGAGCCAAGTCACCAATTGATGGCTATCTCGAGGACGTGAAATAAGCACAACAGATGTGAAATTATAGCTGCCACACTGGTCTTCGCCGATTTGACGGCGTTCTAATCATTCCCATCCTAACCACCTGTCGACCACAGAAAACACTATTTTGTATACATAGATATACACACACATATATTGACTAACCATTCAGGAAAAGTTAGTATTTCCAAAGATTCCTCAGTCAAAAAAATAAACAAAAAGTGAAATATTGGATGAAGCCAATGTAAATATCTTTATCAGAATCGTAGTCCTTTGCAGGTAAAACAATTCTATTGTCAAATAAATCCTTCAAAATCAACTTCACTTGTGTCGAAGAGGTGCACAGTATCTCCACCTCTTAATCTACACATATATACTTACCTCGTCGAGCATACAGTTACCGAAACATTCTTTCTTTCAAATACCAAAGGCAATCGAAACCCAAGGACATGAAATATTCATAACAAAAGGACGACCAACAAAGCGTTCCGGAATTGTCATCTTCTAAAATATTAAGCCAATTGAAATATGTCAACTCTGCACATTCTCGAGGATTATACTTGTCAATGGATGATATTTATTCTGTACCTTCCCTTTGTCTCTACGACCTGGCTCTTCATTCTTTCTCGACCCTGCTAACAGTGTGTACTTGTACCATGTCATGGTACATATGTAGGTGTACTCGCTACCGCCTTATATAATGCTGTTCAGATATCTACGGATACCCCCTTCAATTTTTTTACGTTATAGCTTTCGTGTGAATTTTTCAAATTTCTTAAACCAACAATAAGTGCAGTCGTTTGCAATGCAATTTGAGGTTACACCGGCAGAAGGAGCCATAAAAACACATAAAAATAGCAAAAAAGCCAAAAAATAAAACTTTGCTCTCATATAGGTAGGTATGTTTGGATTTTTTTTTAACCAAAGAAGGAGGCAACATGGCAGAAGAAAGAAAGACAAATGCCACAGACAGATTTAGAAAAGTTGCAGACAATTTGCAAGATAGCAACAAAAAAAAAACGAAAAAAATCAGCCATCTTCAGTTTTTCGATGTTTTTCTTGTTTTTTTTGGGGGGTCGTTTTGGGGTCTGTCCTCGCAATCATTGTACTATACGTTACGGGATAAGTCTCAGTACTCGGTGCACGGTAGTCTCTTTTGATGGTTCTTACTCGTATTTGGTGCTCCCTGGAGACATGTGCTTATCATGGATTTGAGAAAGGACAAAACATGTGAAATAAGAAACATTCTTTACGGGAATTAAGATTATAAATTAAAAAAAAAAAAAAAACAACAAAATCCCGAAAAATTCTCTTCAGGATCTTTCAGATGAAATACGTTGAATTGGGGTGTGGTAGTAGATGGAAACGTTGTAGTTCCCTTAGAAACTCGTCCATAACGACGACGGTGTTGTTATGTCCGGCAGATTGTGTCTAAGAAGCGGATCAAAATTTTCTCAGCAAAACCATTTGGAAGTTCTTTGCTTTGCAATTGAATGTCAATGTGTCTTTTATGGCACTAAGGGGACGATATGGCAGAGAATAGTAAAGGTATATTCTTGGTTGGTTGTTCCTTAAGATGATTGAACCTTTGAATGAACTCTGTTGCATAAGCCTGAAGGTATCTTATGTATACTCTAACGTTCTCGGAGGGATGGCCAAATTTAAAATTGAATAAATGAGTAAAGAGGAAATGGCTTTGGGTTAGCCAAAGCAACACGTTGTGTTCTTATCGAGCATATTTATGAATTCAGAAAAGCTTGAAAGGATTTGGTAATTCCAAAGAAACGTCCTTATTGATGTTAAGCACCCAAATGTCAAGCCCAAATGTTGTGTAAAAATAGCACGGGCTATTCCTGAAATAACTCTACAGGCACTCTTCGCTTATGTTGCTAAGGATCCACTCACTGTATATCCTTCGGCCGACTGAATTTTTCCAACCTGCTTTCCTAGAAATTAAAGTGAAGACTTAACGAAGACTTAACATATGTCATGACTAAGTCTTCGAAGCAACGGATAAGTCAAGTTTACAAAGGTGGGTCGATAAGTCTCTTTAAGTTCAAATACGAAACATTATTTCTGGCGAAAAACTTTTTTGTTCAACATAATCTCCCTATAAAGCCAACTCCGGCCATACTTTCGCCAAGGATGCTCAGGTGGAGGGTTTTCTTGAATGGATACAACTTCAGGGTGCAACATCGACCTGGGAAGTAGAACTGGAATGTTGACGCACTCAGTCGTTTACCCGCCATTTCAGCAGAGGCAAATGACAGTTCGCATCTGAATATGATCGAAGAAATCGACGCGCACATTCTGGAGTCCAGCGACATTGGCAAGATGAAATCAAAGGACAAAGTCCTTAAACAAGTTCTTCACTGGGCGTTAAGGGGATAGCCAGGGCGCCAGTTAGACGAAAAATTCAAGCCATATATACAACACCAGAATGAGATCACGGTAAATAAGAATTGCTTACTTCTTGGTTCCCGTCTTATAATTCCAGATACCGCTCGGAGATACCTTCTGAAAACGCTGCATGCTGGTCATCCAGGTGTGGTAAAGATGAAAGCTCTTGCCAGAAGCTATATATGGTGGCCACACATAGACGCTGACATTGAAATAACTGCGAAGAGGTGCATAACGTGTCAACAATCACGTCCAGAAAATCCTAAAGCTGTTATTCATCCTTGGGAGGAGACATCTAAGCCATGGTCCCGCCTACATGTGGATTTCCTGGGCCCTTTTCAGGGTCAAACCTTTTTTATACTTGTCGACTCATACTCCAAATGGGTTGAGGTGAAAACTGTGTCAACAACCAGCGCACAGTTTGCAATTAGTAGTTTGCGATCCATATTCGCAACTCATGGGTTACCCGACTCTATCGTCTCCGACAATGGAACGGCCTTCACTTCGGAGGAATTCGGGGCATTCTGTAAAAGAAACCTGATATCTCATATTCTAACAGCGCCTTTTCATCCAGCGAGTAATGGCCAAGCTGAAAGGATGGTTCGAACAACGAAGGAGTACCTAAAGCGCAACCCGGAGGGCAGCTTACAACTTCGACTGGCAAGGTTTTACTTAGGCAGCATACATTACCATCAGCAACAACTGGTAAGTCACCTGCCGAATTGCTTCTGAAGAGGATACCGACGACGTATTTCGACAAGCTGCAACCGGACAACAACCCTGTGCGATCATCCAAGAAGAGTTCCCCAATAACTTCTGCAACACAACTTAATGTCAACGAACCAGTGTGGGAGAGGAATTACTCCAGTGGACCTATATGGATTCCCGCCATAGTTGCAAAACAAAATGGTCCCGTCTCATATGCCGTGACAACAGAAGAAGGTAAAACAATCCGGAGGCACATAGGTCAACTTCGCTCTAGCAACCAACATAACATGGTAGAGACGTCTGAGGAAGAGCGAGAAGGCACAGTAGCTTCTCCACTCCAACAAGAGCAGCCAGCGGAAATAACAAAATCACCAAGTCAACATGACCAACCAATACCAGACCTGAGGCGTTCTGAAAGAATTCGCAACAGGAACACTACTTCAAGTTAAGTTGGGAGGGGTGTTGTGTCTGAACACAATCATCGTTCAAGCGAGTAGTTAGAAGCTAGATTACTGTTTCCCTTCACTACATGCCGACGAATTTAACCTCATTGAGATCTGGCACTTCTCTTCTGTTTCCGCCACCTTCAACACGTATCGTCGTAATTAATATTCATTCCCTTGTATAAATTCTATTTAAGTACACATATTGAATTATCTTGTAAAATAATATTAAATAATCTTGTTTAAATAAACAACAATTAAAAAAAAAAAAATAGAATTCTTCAAGCCAGATATACTCGTACTTTGTCCAATGGACGTTTTCGATGTCTTGCCCTACATTTTTTCGAGGCCCTCAAAATAGTTTCTTTTATCGACAATGTCTTCATTCGACCCCAATATTTATGTTTGGGAGTCCTTTCTTCATGATGGAAACAGAAAATAGTCGCAGGAGTCTAAATCTTGAGAATATGCTGAATGAGAGAACAATTCATAACCTAATTCATGCAATTTTACCATTGCAACACCAAATGTGGTCGTTTTTACTTCAAATCGGGATCGAATCGATCCAATAGCTCTGCTTAATAGGCGCCGGTGAATGTTCTACCCTTTTCAACGTAATCTAGGGTAATTGCGGGAGAGATGGCGCGTCGGGATAGATGCCGCACCTAACCAAACTCATACATCTAGTCATCCGCGGAAAAAAATTTGTTTTGCTTTAAGTGCGTTAGGTATTTAAACGAAAACGTACGAAAAAAAAAAATATTTACATACAACATATAACGGGAATTTTTGTCCCCTGTTTTGTTTTTCGCGCCCCTTTAAGCTATGGAAATTTTTTAGTATGTTGCTACTTGGCGATCCAGAAGCAGGTTATCGCCTGTTTTCTCAAGTGTAAGTATTTTTTGCCATTAATTAGTGTTAAAAGAACTGGATGGTTTAATTTTTTTTTGTACTCGTCTTTTGTTAGTCATGAAGCGTGGTGCGGCATCTCTCCCTCACTACAGGGATAGATGCCGCACTTTTTTTTTGATAAGACGCCGCATGTTGAGACGAGGCATGGGAAACAGCAGTGTCCGTTGGAAATGGAGCTTTAGGATTCAGGGCCTCAGGAATCTACTCCTCCTATCATCAAGCTACTCCAGACCACTTCTTCAGCATATCAGACTCGACTGCAGTTGAAGTTCACCAATCAACAGTTCTTCCTTCAGAAACGATGACTTTATATCCTGAATCGGACTTGGCACCAGCAGTGCAAACCATCAGTAATACCTCGAACTTGGAACTGGTTATTCCAAGACCAGCAATACATCGCACACCTATTATCCCTCTGAAAATGAAACGCACACCTCATCATGTTTCAAGCCTACGCCAATAAAAATCCTTCAAAAAATTTTACCAATACCAAAAATTGCAGCGCTGATTTTTACAAGACGAAAGTAGAAAGCAGAGGTCATCCTGCTCAATTGAAAAAACGAAGAACGCCAAGTCTCCGAAAACCCAATCAGAAAAAAAGGCTTCAAAGAGGAAGATTTAGCCGGCTGAGAATCCTTATGTTTGTGCCGAATGTTTGGAAAATTATTTTCTGACCTAAAAACGGGAGGATTGGATCCAGCGCGCGAAATGTAGCAAATGGCTACATGAAAACTGCACACGCTACAAAAAACCAGAATCCTCCCTCTGTTCAGATCGCAGCCACTCCTGAAGAGCGAAAAAACATATTGGGAGAGATGGCACACCTAACATATTTTATTTTTCTATTAAAAGTTATGAAAAAAGTTTTATTTCCTTATTTAATTTATTTATTATGGTAGAAAATAAATCCATCTTTAAGTTTTTTTGAAAATTAAAGTTTGTTTTAGTTTTATAAAAAAATTTCATCGATTGCAATTACCTTATGTGAACGCCACTGCGCACATTCCAAAAACTGTCGCCATAACCTTGTGGTCGATAGACTCACCCTGGCCTACTTTGGATTCGATTCGCCGGGAGAAGTCCACTGTCTCGACTGTTCCTTGGTCCCTGATTTGTTTTGTTTGAATCTATGCTTTGTTTATGGTCACAAAACGGCGCATTGAACAATGATGGGGACTCTGCTCTTTCTATGTCAACCCTTAAAAAGTAGGCAGGCGAATTTGAAAACGGTCGTGAAGGACGGCCAAAAACAGTAACAACACCCGAAACCATCGAAAAAGTGCATAATATCATGTTGGACGATAGGCAAGCGAAGGTGAGTGGGACAGCTGAAAGTGGGGATATCAGAAGAAACATTTTGTAAAAAAAATTAGGGATGCGAAAGCTCTGTGCACGATAGGTGCCGCATTTGCTGAATGCCGATCAAAACCAAATGCGCAAACAATTTTCGCAGCAAGCTTTGCACCGATTCAATAGGGATCCAACCGATCTTGTGCGGCGATTTCTCACCATGAATGAGACATGGGTCCACCACTACATGCCAGGAATGAAACAGTAGACGAAGCAGTGGGTGGAAGCCGGTGGTTCAGCGTCATAGAAAGCGAAGTCGATTGCATCTGCCAGAATTGTCAGAACTGTCATGGCCAGCATGTTTTGGGATGCGAAACGGATCCTGTCAATTGATTACATTGAAACACGCAGAACAACCAGCTTGATGCCAAAATTCACGAGAAGAGGCCTGGCTTGAAGAAGAAAAGAATCATCTTTCACCAGGAGAATGCACCTGTATACAAGCGTCCGTTGGGGTTGGCGAACTACGGGATTTACTCAGCCACTCCTCTATAGTCCTGGTTTGGTTCCCCCAGACTTCCATCTGTCTCCGAAGCTTGAAGAAATTATTGGTGTCCATTCGCTCTACATGTCCCAACCATATCAGGCAACTAAAGCGCAGTTTTCTGACTAGATCAATGTACTTGTACAGCTCGTGTAGTTGAATTATCTCTTTTAGTGCTCGTCGATGTAAACAGGACTTTACATTTTACGAAGAATCTTTCTCCTTTGGAGCTACCGAGGATATTTTTATCCGCTGTCGATAGGGTTTATGCCTCAGGACCATAGTGTTTTTTGGCAACGCGTCTGTTGCGGCGTTCGTCACATTCGTTTGATGTTGTGCGTTCCATTTTGTTGACTTTATTTTGCGCTTTTTCATGACTAAACCCATTTTCCTGTTTTCGTGCCAATTCGTGCGAACGCAATTTTAAGTTTCAATTATTCAGGCATGTTTTCTGCCCGCAAAGTCTTAAAAATAAGTTGGTGAGTAATCTCTACCACGTCGTTGCCTTACATAGCTCGGCAGGTAAGCCTTTCGGTCCAGAACCCTTGTCGTTCTTAAGCTAGGTAGATGGATATCTTGAAATTCACCGTTCAGTTTGAATGGTTAATTTAATCTGATATTGACATTTAAGTTGTCCTCACCAGCGTCGAGGAAGTGATTTTTCCATATCCTCAATCTTTCTCTTCCCTTCAGAGAAGCCGATGTCCTTCATTCCTCGTTTGCTCGTAACGCTCACATGCCGCTATCGTTCTTCTATGTAGAGCCGAATTATTTCCTTACGTGTGCTTGCCTGCATTCTCAAATAAGCCATCGTTCTCGTGGAAGTGGTCAGGTGAAACCGATAAATTTTTGACATTGATGCTCCTGCTTTTCAGCGTTTGATGTTGGTTGCATGAACAAATTGTGGGATTTAATTTGTCAAAAGTTTCGCACCTACAAAAGTGTGTGGTGGCTTACATTCTTTCTTTTTAGAAGGCCCTCTGCTTTAAGCTCGAATATTCCGTGTGCAGTTTCGAACGTCTTTGTATTTTTTCATTTTGCAGGGTCGTCAAAACTAGATTCTTCCTTATACGAGGCTTTCAGTTGCTTCGCAAGAATGAGCTTTTGCTGTGGCAGTTTATCTTACTACACGCATAACCACCAATCAAGAGGGCCAGGTCGAAAATAGCTGCCGTTGACCTAATAAGGGTACATGTACCAAAAAGAAAAAACCCAGCGACTACCACGGACGAAGGTAAATAAGTAAATAGACATCGTTGCAGCACTGGGCATTGACAGGTTGATGCCGCTCAGTTCACACCAAATCGTGTAATCATCCTCCCCTTGATATCCATATCACAGGCTGCACTCTAATAGTCCCTTTCCTTTTCAAACAATCCACATTGCATTTTTGATAATATTTTCCGTCGACAACATCGTGACTCCTGTTGCTTTGAAGATATTATTTCCACTTTCGATTGCAACTAATTTATTCTTTCATTTTGTTGGTTTTAAACTAAAATAATATTTTAAAGCCCGTCATAGCTTATTTAAAAGTTAAATTATTCTCCTAGTGCAGCGAAATGTTTGTGAGTTTTAATTAGATACGCACCTACTGCATGTGCGCGTAAATAAATTAAAATTTATTTGACAAATAACTGACTCTAATAAAGTCATTCGGACACCATTATAATTTCGGCTGTAAATTGCGCTAATTCTGCCAATTAGTTCAGATTCCTACAACCTAATGTGCAATCGAGTTCACAATGCTGACTGAAGCTGCAGCAGCACTAATTAATTTTATAGAGCAGAACTTAATGCAGAGACCAACTAATCAGATAATTATAATGCTCATAGATACTCGTTTTCAAATTCAAGAGTGTACCTGTATTTGTGTTACAAGCCACTTAGAAAATTCAATTTAATAGAAACAGTTAAATTAATTTTAACTTTTTTTCAGATGAATTTTATGAATTGGAAAAATATTCAGGGTATCGCGAAAAAGTTGTTTTCCCCATTTTAATGAAAAAACAAATTTGATTGCAATGACGTTCGTGTGATTGGAAATAAAAATAAAAATGCAAGGTCATCTTTTTTTGTGGTTAGCGTGCTTATAGTGGTGTGAGATTCTAACTTACTAAAAACACCTCCCCACGAAATTAATGGTAACGTTACCGAACTAAGTTACGGCTTTTTTTTTTCATATAATGGACCAGGTGGACGGTCGGGTGCTGTAGAAATAAGGAGTGGAAAATATCCAGTGTTGCAACTGTTTTTCTACATACGAGTATTAGTTCCGCTTACCCCCACGTGGTAATTATCGGGTACTGGTCGATGCCCATTTGGATTCGACATGCAAAACACTGATTCTGACCAACCGATAAAAATAGCAGCACTGAAAACAGGCGGCGGATGCATTCCCCAGATAGAATCAACGCTGAAGAAAAATCCCCGACCTTAGCCGAGCTACTCCGACATATTTGAAGCTCAGGCCGGTAAGGATTTTCGTGACTAAATCAGGATCTAAAGAGGCCACAAGCAACAAGCGGCCCTAGACCCCCATCAAAGAAATGCGATGGGATGCGCCGGACAATAAGACGATGAAAACCTGCAGGGGCTGACTTTGGCAAAAAGTCTTGAGTTTCCGGCATGTGAGCGAACGCTTCATATTAAGCCGTATTAAGGCCGCCCCACAGAGGAGAAAGATGACTACACCAATGACAGCTTCTATGAGCTCTTGAACAAGACCTACAAGCAATGCCCCAGCTACGGCATTAAAACTGCTGAGGCAAAGCTAGGAAGAGAGTACATATTTGGTAGAACTGTCGGAATGTATAACCTGCACGACACCACTGGCGGCGAAACATTGTCGTAGCTAGCACGCAGTTCCCACATCTCGATATACACAAAGGGATCTGGAGAACTCCTGATCAATCAACAGTCAACCAGATTGACCAAATTGCGATCGACGCAACGCACTCCTTCAGTATTATGGAAGTCCGAGCGGATATCCCAAACTACGCCAAGACAAACTAATGTTGTGATGGAATTCGTTGTCAGATATAAGTACGAGATTCACGAAAATCCAATGCATCCCAAAAATTCACTGCATGGTGCGGATTATGGATTGGCGCACATCATTGGCCCGTACTTTTTCAAAGATGAGGCTGGAGGAAAAGTTACAGTAAATGTAGAACGTAACCGCACCATGTTGACCGGCTATTTTTTCCCAAAACTTAATGAATTGGGTCTTGACACTTTCAACAGGATGTGGTACCGTCAACTTACTTCCTTAACTTTAGGTGGCGCTACAGTGCGGGTGAACCCGGGCCTCAATCAACAAGCGTCTCAAGCAAGCTCGATCTTATGCTAGCTGTCTCCAGTTTCGCGCGCTAAGTTGGCTGAGGTCTCCTTCCACTTGCGTGTGCCACCTTAGTCTCGGTCTTCCTTTCAGGGCGGATTCGACGACTTTTCGAACCGGAGCATTGGTGTTCATCCGCTCTACATGAACCAGCCATCTTAGTCGTTAGATTTTCACTCTTCAACCTAGGTAGATGTCGCTGTGCAGTCTATAGAGTTTTTTACAGAATTTTCCTCTTGAAGCAGCCAAGAGCACCCTTATCCATTTTTAATAATGTCCATGCCTCTGCGCCATAGAGCAGGACCGGGATTATTAAGGCCTTAAAAAGGGTGACTTTTGTTGTCCATGAGAGAGGGCTTTGCTACACAATTGCCTCTTTAGCCACAAGAAAAAGCGTTTGGCAAGAGTTATTTTCCGCTTGATCTCAGCGCTGATGTCGTGGAGCCTTGGTAGGCAAAGTCCTTAACTAGCTCAAAGTTATACCTATCAAAGGTGACGTTCTGTTCAAGACGTCGGTGTTCAGTGTCCGTTTTGCTTGACAGCATATACCTGGTCTTGCCTCATTGACCGCTAAACCCATTTTCGCCGCTTCCGTCTCAATACTCGCGAAAGCGCCACTGACATCACGCTGCTTTCTCCCGATTATGTCAATATCGTCGGCGTATGCGAGTAGTTGGACGGACTTTTGAAAGATAGTGCCTCTTGTGTTTGCTCGTGAGTTTTGCACTATTCTTTCAAGTACGATGTTGAAAAAATCGCATGACAGCGCATCGCCTTGTCTAAATCCTTTCTGGACATCAAAGGTCTCGGTGAGGTCTTTACCGACTTTGATGGAGCAGCGTGCATTCTCCATCGTCATCCTGCACAGACGGACGAGTTTGGTAGGGATGCCGAACATAGACATTGCTCTGTATAGCTCGTCTCTATATATGCTGTCATACGCGGCCTTAAAATCAATGAATGCGTGGTATGAGCATCAGGGTCTTCTCCAAGATCTGCCGTAGTGTGAATATCTGGTCGATGGTGGACTTTCCTGGCCTGACGGTTGTTGACAGGTTGTTGATGAACGGCTTCAGGCGCTCACGTAATAAGGCAGATAAGATCTTGTATGAGATGTTAAGGAGACTGATGCCTCTGTAGTTGGCGTAGTTCAGAGGGTTTTCTCTCTTGAGGATCGAACAAACAATGCTGCGGTTCCATGCATTGGGCATACTTTCGTCCGACCATATTTTACAGATGGTGTATGCTCCTTACCAAGTCATCGCCTGCCGCTTTGAAGAGCTCGGCAGTCAGGCCATCCGCTCCAGCAGCTTTGTTGGACTTAAGCTTCGATATAGATGTCTTCACTTGATCCAGGTCGGGTGGACGGAATTCTTGGTCCACATCGTCCAGGTTGAATGGTTCATTCTGCCTGACAGCGGTATTTGTTTCGTCAACACCATTATACAGTCTTCAGAAATGATCTTTGCAGATTCTCAGTATCGTCCACACAAGCCAAAAATCAATCAAATTATTGCGCGAAAAATTTGGAGATCGCATATTCTTATCGCCACATCTAAGTAGATTGAAACCGGGGGGGAATTAAACAAATTAACACTAGATATACATATGTAGCTTTTCAGTTCCACTCTGGTCCGTTGTTTCTTAAAAGATAAAAAGAACTAATGATGCGGCTTCAATTTCACCTAACATCCGTAGTCGATTTTTACACTGGTAACAGTGTTAATTAAAAAAAAATTTCTTTTGTCATTAATCGAACTTCTTGCACCCAATTAAGTGAAACCCAGGAATTTACCATCATGCATGGGTGCCAACGAGTGGCTATAAAAGAGGAAAACCTCTCTACTGTTGCCCTCAAATCAGGCGTTCAACTTTACTCGATGCTACTCCATTCAAAGTTTAAATTCCTGAAATTCGCATTCCGGCTCCTGAATAACCGCAGCTCCCAGAGGTAAAAGTAAAATCCTTTCACTCGTGCACCAAATTCTAGGGTAAAAGCAGAAGGCAATTCGCTGTTTGTTTTTTTTTCTGAATTTCTGTATGCACAAGTACTTGCGAGTAGAGCGTACGGTGGTACTTCATGGTTGGACAAGCTTTCCATCGGTTAATAAGCCGAGGTCAAATAATTGCTTCCTTCCTTATCCAGAGGTCCCTTTACCCAGTATCCTCATCGTATCTACTCATACCCCAAAACTCCAGAAGAACCCAATGTGTTTCTATTGAATCATGGGACGTTCGGCTTAAGTCCTTTCTCTGTTTTGTGCTTTTCTTTTTGTTTTTTTTTTTTAAACCCTCGTTCTCAATTAGTTGGTTCAGTTACTTGAGGTTACTTGGAAACTTCTGGCCCACTTTGGAGTTCTTTATAGTACGCTACACACCCTTAAGCCAAAAAAAAATTCTGAATCTGAATGCACGTTGTAGGGGTATACGATTGTATGCATTTGTATGTGTGGGCAACAAAAACAAATAGGCACTTGACGTTAGCTTAAGTCAAATATTATATAATGGCCTACAGGGTAGATGTGTTTATGATTGTAAGCATGTGTCACTGGGATAAGGTGTGCTAAATGTATGCACTGCACTGTCCACTGGGAGAGGGTGGATCTGTCCGTCCGTACCTGACCTTCCCTAAAATTCGCTTGTTGACTTCTAAAGTGGATACGTAAGTGTATCTGCAACAGGGAGCCAGTTCTTTTAGCACTTCCCAGAGCCCGTGCAATGCCGGAGAAGAGGAGAAATAATTTTTTTTCTTTCACTAGCACGAGCACCATGCTGCAGAGCATGGTGTTAATGAACTATGGAGTGGATGCATAAAATATTTACACAGCTCGAAAAAGGGGTTACTTTTGCCTGGATGTTTTGTTACGAGCAGAGAGGGACTGTATGTGTGCATATTTCCTTTAATAACCTGTAATTCGATTTAGTTACATTCTGCGAGTGTAAAAATGAAAATGTCATTAACTCCAATCCGTATGGGGCATAGTCGTTCGTAACTCTAGTTACTCGTATATTTACAAGGACCGCACTGCTAGTGTGCCAAGGCGAATTTTTTATATTCAGCTTTCTGCTGGGGACTAAAAATGACAACAGGGGTTGACAACAAGCAGGATAATATTTTTTTTTTCGCTCTGGACTTTATTTGTTAAAGTGGTCATGTTGACGTTAATGATAGAATCTACTGAGAGTTGTCAATCAGAGAAAATTGTTTTTTCACCTCTTTTGGTAGCAAACGTTATGAATAGGCAAGTCGTTTCGTTGTTCAGATGGGAGGCAACTTATTGCCTTACCATTGAACTAATAATGTCCACCTGATGTTCCATTCAATGGCTGTCATTAGAAAGGACTCGACAAAGGTGTGTTTAATGAAATAATAATGAGTTCAGGTTAAATGCAAACGAAATTGAATTCAACTTTGTTGCGCGAATTTTACTGAGAATATTTTGCTGGCTCATTTGTCACTTTGTAAGTGTCAATAACAATGAGGAAACCCTTAGAATTTCGCTGAATTGGAGTCCTAGAGCCACCAAATCAAGTCCTTGACCGAACTTTAATTCTACTCTTTGGTGATTTTAATATCTATTATAGGATACCGCCCAGAAGAAGAAATTCGTCGTTGGACGTCTTAGCACACCTGGAGTAGCCAGAGTCTACAGGGACCGCCTGAATATGAGACTCTCCTTTTTGCACTCACCTCCCACAAACGCCAACAATCAGTGGTGCCAGTATCGCGACATCATCAAGGAGGTAGTCGAAACCACTATAGGGTACCAGCCACCTCAGAGAAAGAGCCTGTGGTATGATGGTGAATGCGTGTACATGAAAAAGGACAGAAGATGCACACAAGAAAGCGCTGCAGCGCAAAACAAGGGCGGCGGGAGAAGAATATCGAGCCAGGAGAAAGGAGGAAAAGAATATCCTGCCTAGAAAGAAGAGGGCTTACGCAGCTTCTCAGCAATCGTAATAACGTCCGGAGGTTTTATTAAAAAGACAAGCAACTGGCTGCTGGCTACAAAATCTAAACGCACGCTCTTCGAGACAATCTAGTCACCGAAGCGCAGGGAATAGTAGATGTGTTTAAGCAGCATTACCAGCAGCTGCTTAATAGGCATCATGTAAAGAGAGTGATAGGGCAAGAAGAGAACCCACGTCCAGACAATGAAGAACCAGTTCCATCACCTAGTATAGAAGAAGTTGGCCTAGCTAGAAAAAAGCTGAAGAACAACAATGCGGCAGGCTCTGATGGTTAACCAGCGGAGCTCTTTAAGTACGGTGCTGATGTTTTGGTAGGGAGCATGCACCGAATCATCAACCAAGTATGGGTAGAAGAAAACATGCCCGATGACTATCAGCACCATATGCCCCATAAACAAAAAAGGAGATTCTACGTCTTGCAAGAACTATCGAGGCATATCCCTGCTTAATGTCGCATATAAGATCATATCCAACGTACTGTGTGAACGTCTTAAGCCCTTCTGCAACACACTAATGGGCACGTACCAGTGTGGCTTCCGGCGCGGCAGATCGAATATTTCGAGGTAGTTAGGGAGCTCACCTACCTTGGAGTAAACATGAACTCCTGACATGACACCCTAGTTGATATCCGGCGAAGAATTACCGAAGGAAACAGTTGCTACTCGGACTGGCCAAGCAATTGTGTTCAAAACTCATAACTCGAAGGACGAAATGTGTGCTCTACATAACCTTTATCATGCCAGTTCTGCTTAATGGCGCCGAGTGCTGGATGATAAGCAACACGGAAGAGCTGATACTGGGTTCGAATGGGCGAATGGAGGAGAAGATACAACTGCGAACTCTATGAGCTGTACCAAGATTTGGATGTAGTCCAAAAAGCCAAAACACGTCGACTATATTGGCTCGGCCACATCGAGCGAATACACAATAATGCTCCAGCTAATCAAACTGCAGCATGCCGAACACAAGCATGTAGTATTGTTGTCATGCACACATTCAGCGGTGCAAATGTTGACTTGGACCTAAAACACGAATGCGGATATTAAGGACTAGGAGAATACGGTGAGGAGCCCTAGCGTAGGGCGGGTACAATCACAAGCGATCGCCAAAGCCTTTGCGATCTAGAGATGCCTCTGCAGGAATAAGGTTCTGAAAATATACCAAACGATAAGAAAAACGTGTCAATGCAGCTAAAAACCCGCCTGAGGAGACGATCAAAAGAACATCGAAGTTGAAATGCTGACCCTCATAAAATTTTGAAGAATATTTTCTTTTGCTGTTAAGCTAAGCTAACTTACTTGCTTTAAGTGGCGCCACAGTCCGGGGTGGACCTGGGCCTCAGTCAACAAGCTTCAGGCAGCTCGATCCCTGGCTAGCTGCCTCCAGTTTCGCATGCTAAGTTGGCTGAGGTCCTCTTCCACTTGCGTGCGCCACCTGAGTCTTGGCCTTTCTCTACTGCGCTGGCCCTCAAGAGCGGATTCAAAGACTTTCCGGGCCGGAGCATTGGTTTCTGTTCTGGCTAGGTCAATGTCGCTGCACGGTCCATACAGTTCGTCGTTGTATCTCCTCCACTACTCACCGTCAATCGAATTCCAAATCAAATTGAAGAATTTCTTTCTTAAAGTCGCCACATGCACCCTTATCCAATTTTGATGATGTCTATATCTCTGCGCTATAGAGCAGGACTGGGAGTATTTAGGTCTTATATAGGGTAACTTTTATTGGCTTTGCTAGTCGATTGCCTTCTTAATCCGAAGAAGCAGAGATTGAAAACAGTAATTCTTCCATCGAAAATTGTCACTCTGGCGCAGATCTTGAAAAGACCTAATCGATACCCACGATCAATTTCATTTCCCTATGCAGGATGGTTTCCTTACAAAAGAAATCCGACACCGAAACGTTAGACAAAATGTGACTATCGACGACTTAAAAGTCAATTGAACAACAAAGCTATAGCTCGTGTAATAAAGAAGACACTTAACACGACCTCTAGCAACCCTGAACTGGTCGCACAAGTTGCTGTATTCGACCCAATTCAGAATGACTTTGTCGCATAATTCCATAATTCGGCAATGTCACGTTGAATGACTTGTTGGCATAGTCCAAAGGCCATTCCTGGCGATAAGACAATCATCGAACTTTGTCTTCAATAAATTGATTGCGGGACGCGCTATATGATAAGTAATGCAGTCGACTAGAAACCATATATCTTGAAAGTCCAACAGATCATAAGAACAGAACATAAAATGCGACGAAGGCTTACCGACTCCTAGGGTTACTGGCAATTGTGAAAAGATAAGATGGGAAAGGCATGCTAAAGCAAGGTTACGCCTTCTAAGGGCTCAAAACTCTACACGTTACGGATTTAATAATGTAACGAACCGACTAAAGGCATCGGGTAAAAATCGATTCACTTTCGATTACCCTTGGAAATGTTTAAAGGCCAACGACTTTCGTATCTGTAGTGGAATATTCCGACTATAAGCAGGCCACCTGCAGAAATCATTACTATGCATAATGAGATGGGCCGGACATAATCATCATGATAAAATGTGACGAAGAAGTCTTGAACTTCCAACACATGAGCGAGCATCTTATTATAATCAGTATCAAGGCCAAATTTGTTTATAATATACGCTTGTGGCTTCACGGAAAACAAGAAAGACGCCACCAAAGAACGTATCTACGAACTCCTCGAAATGACATATGAGCAATATCCGAAGTATGACGTTAAGATCGTAATAAGCTATTTCAACGTCAGGATAGAAAGGGAGGATACCTTTTGTAGGACAGTTGATAACATAGTCTAGTTGATAAGCCTGCATCGCATCTTGTCGGCCAGACTTTTGATTTTGCAGCGGGAAGAAATATCAATAAGGCAAGTACACGGTCTTCTCATCTCAGTAAACACAAGAGGATTTCGAATCAGACCGCTACTAGGTGGGGTGAAAAGTAACCTCCTTGACCGCCAGAATGCTACTGCAAAAAGGGTTATGGTGCCTTGAAGTCTGTTCATACATATTTAGGTAGACATGCCAAATTTCAGTGCGATACTGTCTTTAGTTTTGTTTTGACAGCTGATTGTTGTTGACGTGTTTGGCATCATGTTGAGTATGGACAAAAATGACTGTCGTTCTCTCATAGAACATTATTTTTTGAGAGGCAAAATGGCGAAGGAAACAAAAGAAAAGTTGAATAATTATTATGGGGCTAATGCTCCGTCAGATTACACCGTCAAATATTGGTTTCGAGAGTTTCGTCGTGGCCGCAATTCCACTACCGATCAAGTCCGCAGCGGAAGGCCCTCCGATGCAATTACAGAGGACAATTTCAAAAAAATACTTGAAATGGTGTTGGCTGACCGAAAAGTGAAGGTGCGCGAGATAGCAGATACCACAAAGATTAGTACTGAGCGCACAAGCCATGTTTTCGGTAATATTCTGCATATCCTGCTGCCGCGCATGCTCACTCTTGACCAAAACACGAACGTGAGAGCACTTCGATAGAGTGTTTGGACTTGCTGATGCGGAATCGGGCGGACTTTTAGCGTCGATTGGTAACTGTTGATGAAACCTGGATCCACTATTACACACCAGAGAACAGAATGAGTGTCCGGCAATGGACTGAAGCCGGCACGAGTGCTCCGAAGCGGCCGAGGGAGGCTCAATGGGTCGGAAAGGTTATGGCGTCGGTTTTCTGGGATTGTCATGGCATACTCTTTGTAGACTATCTCGAAAAAGGAAAAACCATCAACAGCGACTATTACTGTGCATTATTGGAGTAATTGAAGGCCGAAATCGCTGCAAAACGGCCTCACATGAAGCGAAAAAAATTTTTATTTCTGCAAGACAATGCGCCGGCGCATAAGAGCATCGCAACCACGGCTAAATCAATGACTTACGGCTCCAATTGCTATCGTATCCACCCTATTCGACCGATTTGGCTCTCTCGGACTATTATCTCTTCCCAAACCTCAAAAGATGGCTCGTCAATAAAAAAATTCAGCTAACGCGAGGATATCATCGACGCCGCGGAGGAGTATTTTGCAGATCTTCTGGAAAATTACTTTTCGGACGGGATACAGAAGTTGGAAAATCGCTGGAATATGTATATCAAGCTAAAAGGGGACTATATTGAATAAAATAAAAAAAACCTTTTTTCATTCCCAAGGAGGTTACTTTTCACCCCAGCTAGTATATATTGTCAACAAGAAGGAACATACAAACAACATCGACGAATTAAACCGAACGTCACAATCGACAGCTACAAATACAATTCCGATGAACTTTTTCTACCTTGATTCTGCAATTCTGCCAACAACACCTTGAAAGAAGTAGAACGAAAAAAACCTCTTGCCAATCCCTGTTTTCAGACTATAAAGTCAATTAAGTAGGAACGTCCAATACCGAAAAGCTAGCTAAGACTTTGATCATCCCAGTCCTGGTTTATGGGGCTAGAACATGGAGTCTCTCGAAAGCCGATGAACATAACATAAGTTGTTTCGAGAGAGAAAGCCTTTGAAAAATTGTATTAATAGGCGTTGGAAGAGAAGATACAGCGACGAACTATACGAGAACTATACAGCGACCTAGTTAGAAAACTGCACATCAGTAGAGGGAGACGTCACGAAAGGTAGTGCGACCATGTAAAAATGGAACTAAACTGATTTGGAATGCGCAACTGAAGGCAGTAAGTATGAAACCGGACAGGCTTGTTTGTTGGGACCCAGATTAATCCGAAGCTATAACGCCACTTAAAGAAGTGAGTAAGAAACAACTCGGTACAACAAAAGACCACCTCACAAAAATAAAATAGGGTGACGATAGATCATCGATGCAAAACGTGTAAAAAGAGACTTAAATAATACTTCGAGTTTTTAAAAAAAAATAGCCAAAGAAAGCGGTTGCAAGAGCAGGTGCAGTAGCAATAGAGGTGCTTTTTATCTTTTAAATTTCCTTTGGGGTTAGTGCCTATACTACCCTCCGAGTTGTGGTGCGCGTTTGCCTCACAGCTAAGCGCGAATTTGTCCTGATTCCGATCGCCCTTTCCATCAGCTTTTTGCATTGTATGTGGTGCAATAGGACATTTATCCAATTGACGACCATGTACTTTTTGTAAATTCAAAGGCAAGCAGTGTTATTGTGAAGTCGTCTTTTGTGTGTATATGGAGCAAAAATGTTAAGATTAAGTTCTGCTCCTGCCAAAATAGAAGCTTTGGTATGATCTGGTGCCTTTAACCCGGCAATGAGTTTTTGGAGACGCTGTCATAGAGAAGGGGAACGTAAAAGCTAGGAATGGAAGGTTAATAAACACGGATCTCTGAATCATGCAGACGAACCTGGCTTAAAAATTGTTCGGTAACTAGATCCACCTTATACAGCTGGGCTCTTTTCTTTACTCTGTCTCATCGATATTGAAACCAAATGCATAATCAAGAAAATAAACAAAATTCCTCTACAAATAGCCATCGATTGTTGGCATGAAACTATACTCGTAGTATACTTAGTAATGTTATCCTTGCATCTAAAATGGAAATTTATGCAAAAGGATCACAACTGAGGAACATAATTAATCCCTTCTCTAGCCTGGTCATACAAAGCCACAGAATTAAACGCTCGATAAGAAAATTCCACTCACAATGATTACCATAGAGATAGAGATACTTTACCGGCTTTCTTGTACTATGTGTCAAAGCCAAAGCTGATGGTATCTGCTTCCACTACTCCCACTAAATGATGAGTAGGTAGGTACATACGACTGAAAAACGACTGACGACCGTCGATCGATGTCTACGACAATGACTGGTAGAACTGCAATACTCGTAATGATGATGAGTCCATTGCGATTGCAATCGAACAATGTACGAGTAACTAACAACTGCTGCTGCAACTTGGTACTATCAATTTCACGGTTCTGTAATCCAGATAAACATCAGACCCCATAGTGCAATCGAACCGGTGAACCAGCAACGTACTATACAGCACACACATACGAGTACCTAAACCCTTCCTGCAATGGCATAAGGGTGAAGGAATTCGTTTTAAACCTCCAGAATCTACGAGCGACGATGCATCAATGTGGCTGGCTGGTACCTTGATTTGCAGCTATCCAGTAAATTGATGATTTCATTCGTGTAATGGTATGCGATAAAATTGATTTTTGTTTAGTTTAAATTAATTGAGCGGGATACCGCATCTCTAATAGAGAAACACCACCACCATCACCACCACCACCACCACCACCACCGCCGCCATCAGAAGAAGGTCAGTTGTAGAGGAGGAATGATATCCGTATCTTGGAATTCATTATCTCGATGCTGTTTGATTAAAGTGGAAACATTTCTTGCACGGCCACGAGTAGATACAAATAGAGGAGTACCTTGTATTTTCTTTACCCGCCTGAACTCGTCATCACCATTATTATTGTCTCCTTCGTCTATGTGTTTCACTATCCCACTATTTCTCTTCTATTACTAATTATTCAAAGAGTCCTCGACTAGAGAGTACAGAAAATAAGAGGGCTGTAGAGGGAGGAATGGGGCGAAAAAAAAAACACAAACTATGGAAAACGCAAATATACAAGTGAAACGTAAAAACTACAAACAAGGACGAAGACAACGGCGAAAACAACGACAACGACAACGATGGCAACGATACGATGTCGTCGCCCCCAGGAAAGACGCATAATTTCGCAAAGATGCATCTTAATTGTCGTTTTGTTATCGCATCTTGAATTGAAATAGCTACTTAGCATTTGCGTGATGTTTTTGTTTTCGTTTTCATTTTTGCTTCGGTTTTTGTTTTCTTTCGTTTTCATTGGAGCAGATCCCTTTGTTTGTTGGCCCCCTTTTACGAGGCGTAGTCGTAGTCGTACTCATACTTCCCACCATGGTAATGGTGTATAGTATGGGATTGGGATACTGGTGCCTGATGGGAAGGTAGGGCATTCGCAGGATATTTGCCGTCGTTCCATATGCACATTGGTGCTGAAGTGGATGCTACCAGGACGTGCACCTGGCAAAACATAGTACGAGAAAGGGTTCGGATAGTCTGCATTAACAACTAACAAAGGCAGACAATTGGGAATAGCTGCTGCGCGTTTCTGGGTCATTTGATTTGGTTGCAAGATATTCGAAATGGTGCATTTGCAACTGACGCTGCTGTTGCCACTGCAAATGTTATTGCCTCGATATGTGACAGTTGCACTACTTATATACGAAGCTTCATCTCATATGTATCTACCAATAACCCAGGAAAGGCCGCCAGGATGCACTGCAGAGCACTTTCATGTCAGGATGCATCTACAACACCATTAGTTCAATTTTAATATTCAAATACTCCAGTGCACTCGCTCATCGTACTATGTGAACAAGTAAGTAGCTCAAATCATGTGGCAGAACGTTATGCCTTGAGTTAGAAATAATTTCATGTTGAAGGAATTGAATAGAAAATTGCACTTGTAGTTCGTTCGTGTCTGGATTTGTGGTTACAGCTTGCAATCAGTCAAGCTTTCAATTTTAAAACAGGAATCTAATGATGAGTTCTATGTTAGAGGTACCGTTAAATTGCAGTAGTAATTGGTTAACTCAACTGCTGAAAGGTATAATGCTACATGCTCTAACGAAGTGAAATATGATTTACTTTGGCTTCAGATCTGTGCATTTATGTTTCGTCCTCCTGCACGTTTAACCAAAATTTTGAAAGTGTACTGGGTTTCAATGAATAAACCGGGCTTTAGGTAGATATAAAGACTCATTAACAAAATCTATAATTGTATTGATTGCAGGTCCTTGGAAGATGATGCCAAAAGCATAATCATATTAGCAGTTCAGATGTGTGAAGTGTAATGAGGTGCCTTTTAGGCAATAATTGGTTAGAGAAAGAGTCTGCTCTTTCGGATAACAACTCTCCAGGACCTCAAAGGATTTCACGTTTGAAGAAAAAAAACGTTTTAAGAGTCGCGCGTTCGGCTATCTTGTATCACTCAGTAGGCCCTTAGGCAAAACAGGCAGCTTAACCGGATGAAATTACGATGATAACCCAGACGTCGTGTTGGTATGCTTAATCAAAATCGCAAAATTGACTAGATTGGTAACCATAAAACTATATGGAAGACTATCTTTTTTTGTAAGGCCTCCTCCCCATACCATGTCATATAGCATTCGTCGAAGAAGCAGCGCGCCTACCAACTCGAAAGATCTTGTGACACTGCGCTCCAAAATCTGATAAACAGAATTATGGGATGCTTTTGACTTCGCAAATTTCGACGACATAGGCACTTGGTCAAACAACACTCAGGAACATCATCAGCGTAGATATATACGAGTATAATGTGTTTTTTTTAGCTCCATGAGAAGTTTCGATGATTGTTGTCTATGGTTTGACAGCTGTCAATGTCAAACTGTGTTGACATTTCTATTCAGTGAGGTTTGACAATTCATCACGAATCATTTAACGCCAGAACAGTGCTTTCAAACTGTGGAAATTCACTTTGAAAAAAATTAATCTGTTCGTGGAGTTCATAGCGCACTTCGTCAATTTTACGGTCAACATAATCGGTCTAGTGAGCAAGCAATTCGTGCAGTAACTGATCGTTTCGCGAAGACAATCCTCAAGCTGTTAACGAATCACCTTTACATCCATTAAAATTAACTGTTTGGTGCGGTTTACACGCTGGCGGCATCATCGGTCCTTATTTCTTTCAAAATGAGTAAGGAGCTGCCGTTACTGTGAATGACAAGCGCTGCTATCGAGCCGTGCTGACTGATTTTTTGTTACCAAAAATTAATTAGCTAATCATCGACGACATACAGCGCGCTTAACCATCAATTTATTGCAAAATTAATTTGGTGTCAACTTTATTTTCAGCAGTGGTCCGGTTAACTCGTTCGTGTGACTTAACGCCTCTCGATTACATTTTATGGGGCTATGTTCAGTCATTGGTTTATGCTGACAAACCAGCAACTCTTGAAGCATTGGAAGCCAATATTCAAGCCACCATTGACGCCATGCGGCCAGATTTATTGGAAAAGTAGTGAAAACTTGGACTAATCGAATGGACCATGTAACTCGTAACCGCGGCGGCCGTATGCCCAAAATCATATTTAAGAAATAAATAAATGAAATTATCTACCAGATTATAATAACAAAAAATTCACTCCAACAACTTTTCTGTCTTATATTACTATTTAAAGTTCTCGAGCTCTTAAAAAAAACACCCTTTTAATCGCTAAAAGCGAAGTGGACCAAGAATGGAGCCTTGGGGAACACCACTATTAATGAGACAGAAAGAGGAGATTTTATTTATTATTTTTGTAATAGCAGCTTAGATATGTGCAGTAAGTCAAATAAGAAAAAAATCAGTATTAGAAAAATTGAAATTTGTAGTCAGCTTACGCTATAGAAAAGTCTAGTAAGATTAAAAGGGCTGTTTCGTTGTCATCAATTTCGTGACGAATATCATCAGAAACCTTTAAAAGAGCCTACGCGCAGTTGTTAACAGATCTGACTGAAGAGAATTTAATAGTTTTTCCCTTTCTGTATACAGTATGATTTGGGTGCGAAGAACTGTTTCAAAAGCTTTGGATAGGAAAGGAAGGATAGCAATGGGTCTTAGGTCATGGAAATTACCTTTTTTAGGTATATAGATAATCATAGTTTTTGATCCAGTCAGTAAGGTTTTTTTTTGTACTAAGTGCGCGTTCAAGGGGTTATTAGTACCCTTAAATGATTGCACACAGCGCGGGCGATAGAAAGTTAGGGAGGAAAGAAACAGAGGTACCGATGTACATTGGTCTTGAATGTTTGGAGATTATTATGATTAGAAAATAAAGAGCTCGGCAGGGCATTCCATGAGCGAGTTGTTCAGCTAAGGAAAGAATCACGATTTTTCAGGGTGCGTCCGAAAGTGGGCTCATATCGAGATGGGTGCAAGAGGTTTGAAGGGACGGAATGCTACTGCCAATTTTAGCGGAGCACTGGTAGTGAAAATAGCATTGGAAGAATGTGAGGCAGGAGACATTACGTCGGTGGTCGAAGGTATCAATCGACTGTGTAATATTAGCATCACCTAAAGGTTTTATCGCACGGTTTTGAATCTTATCTAGTAGGCGCAAAGAGGTCTTGCGGGCGCATGACCAGATGTGAGCATTGTACTCCAATTTTGGGCCAATGAAAGCCTTATATATTGAAGCCAGATCAGGAGTGAAAATATTCTTACATTTCGCAGCATTTTTGGCGACTTCGAATGTGTGGTTATTCCAACGTAAGTTGTCACTGACACACATACCGAGAATGGGAAGTTTTTTGGTTTTAACGATATGCCATTCTTGGATGGGTGTTTGAATTACGCTTAAGCAACAGCAAACAGCATTGTGTTTTGGAAGAATTAAATTCCACTCTGTTGGTAGTTCCCCAATTGGTTATGCTGTTAATATTTGGTTATGCTATAATATTTAATGAACTTAACATACGCTGCCGTTTCCGTTCTACAGCCGAAGAGCATGGACGTGAGTTCGGGAACGAATATGAAAAGCAGAGAGTACTGTCGTCAGCAAAGGAATAAATTGGATTAGAAGTAGGAAACAAGAGATCATTGATGAAAATTGAAAAAAAAAGTGTCGGAGACAGAACGGAGCCCTGGTGTACACCAGCATTTATTTTGTGAATATCAGACTTGAAATCATCCAAGACAACTTGAATTGACGTTCCGAAAGGTAATTTCTAATCCATTGAAGTCATCGATCCCAAAAGCACGCAGAGCCCGATGCCAAACTTTGTCAAATGCCTTAGAAATATCAAGTGCAACTATCTCGCTTTCGCCAGATTGATGTTAAGTTTGGTTCCACTTTTCGGTGAGATATGCCATCAAATCACCAGTGGATCTGTTGCTACGAAAAGCGTACTGCCGGTCACTAGGAAGTTTTCGTGTTTCGAGATATTTCATGAGCTAACGATTTATCAGCGTTTCCATGACCTTGGAAAGAAGGGAGCTAAAAGTATGTGCAGTGCAAGGAGAAAGAAGAAGATTCGCTTTTTTTAGGGACAGACTGGACAAGTGCTGTTTTCCATCTGCTCGAAAAGAGTTCTTAAGAGTAGGATTGATGGAATAGCTTACGCAGTAGTTTTTGCAGCGTTGAAGAACACCTCTTCAGAAGAAGGGGAGATATACCATCTGGATTCCCATTGAAGATTCGACGCACTCAAGTGTAGACGGAGACAAAACACAATCTGGAAGCGTTGAGCTGGCTGCAAGTACTCCTTTCTGAACTACTTCTTTCTCCGTACACCAGGAATTCATATTCATTCTAACAAATCCAATCCGTCAAACGTTCTAGTATTAACCCTGCAAATAACTTCAACACCATGTTTATAAATGATGCCTCTTTAATTGTGCGGTTTCTAAAACTCGCAACGGCTTCTTCTTCGACGAGTTTAAAGTGTTATGCCCATGAGTTTATAAAGAAATTGTTCAGTCTTGCATATTTAAAACTTCTTATGAAACTCGGCCAATGCCAGGGGCTTTGTTCAAACAAGGTTGCTTTATGCCTTCCCTAGCTTATTCAAGACATTGCATGACCTAGCGATACATCTTCTATATAAGGAAGAGCATAACTTAGTTGACTTGGTTACGGGGTTGACTTAGTAAATTTTAAAAATGTTCCGCCGGCACATCTTCCAATTCGATGCATCTAGCGAATAGACGGGTTCTGGTTGGCTTTCAAAAGGAACGACTATCTCGGGCTCGATCCATCTCTTGCCTTAGGAACTGAGTATGAATAAAGGTTTCAATATGCATTGTTGGTTTCGTGCCCGAAAACCGCACTAATGGCGCCACACAATACGGAAGACCTAACTCTTATCTTATTTCTGTTAAGGAAATTTATGTCTTTGCAGCTGACGTAGTATTCCATATCCTTAAATGGCTTGATAGGAAGGCCTGCATTCAGGTTATTAGCTGGTTATCTCTTTTCGGGGCTACTTTGACTACGGTCTTAAATTCCCTCGGAATCAATTGTCAGGATTTTAGGACTCTTAGCCTGGCACAGGGCTACTTACGTCGAAATACCCAGCTGCTTATGTCTATGCGTTGCCACAAAGGACCTGGATCTTCAAGCTGCAAATTTGTCGTCAGGTCAGTGTAAACATACATTTTATAACCAAGAGCTCTGGATATGAATAAAACCACTCTTTATGAACCATGCTTATCGAAAAGGCAAACAACTTAAGGTGACCTGCTGCAGATTTGAAACCAGTTTTTGGGACAGATGCTGGCGGTACCGTCTACCCACTAAAACGTTGTTAAGTTCTGTTTAAGGTAAGAAGACTTCCCTGACGAGGAGCTTTATTCTGGCTTTTCTTGATATTGATCTCAAATATTTAAATCCCATTACAAGAGTATTTTTGTTGCGGGTCTGACTTGACTTTATAGTACTTCTGTGTGAGATATTGTAAGTACTCCCTATAGATCTGCATGATGAGTCTCAGTTAACTGAAGGAGTTATTCATTGATGACTAAAAACCTGCTCCTCAGCTTTGCTTCCGTGTTGAGGAGCGTCACTGAATAAGGAGCCGCCAAAAGAAACATAATGTTGTCTGGTGTCTTTAAAGCGGCATTTAAACACCTATCCATTATCCATGAATGTCACTTGCATCGTCAAAACCGGAAGACTTTCCATTCTCGGTATGTGTGTCAATGACAAAATATTCGACATCGTCAAAAATGCTTCAAGATGTCTTGGTTTCCTTAAGCGATGTAAGAAATTCTGGTCTGGCCTCAATAAACAAGGCATTTTCCGTCTGAAATTGGAGTATAATCCATGCATAGGGTCAGGTTCTCATAATCCTTCCTACGACTATTAAATGGGCATAAGATTCAACACCGATCTTTTTGAAGCACTCATAAGTGACGCCAATATTGTACAGTCAATTGAAGCACTTAACATCGATATCGATATTTTCACCACCAGCGCTCCATCAAAATTACATGTTTCACACCGCCCCTTTGAATGTTGTCATAAGTGCAAACCCACTTTAGGATATACTCTGAAACATCGTGATTCCTAATTTGGACAATTCGCTTATGGAATACCCTAACGAGATCTACGAGTATATTCCCCAGCCATTATAACTCTAAAACATTTAAGACCAACGTAGATACGACTAGGCATCTATTTCCAAGTATCGTCTTTCTGAGGCACTTGGGGCATTCATTCATTCACATGAGATGTGTTCAGCAGTTAGACGACGAAACTGTAAAGCCGATATTCAGTTACCTGAATAAGACCTACTATCGTAGATGGGAGTGCTTGGATAGGAACCCAATCAGTCTTCTGATTGACTGACAGTGATGCAATAAATTTGTTGGCGAGGCCTTGTGATTTTTGACAATGGGATATACACATCTTGTTCTACCAACTCTGTATTGTTGAGTTTGTAATACTACAAAATAATTCAGGGCGAAAAAAAGAAACAGCCGAACCGTTTCTAACCAGTTCGTCGGCTATTTCACTTCCGAAAATACATTTTTGACAAGGCATTCACTAAAGTTTTTATTAAATCTTCTAGTAGAGGTCTTCTAGTGTATTCAAGCAGTGTAAAAGAGATTGGGAGTGAATGAGGTATGAGGCTAGTTCCTAAGTTCCCTAATGGCGTTTTGATTCTCTATGAGATTATGAATGGGGAACCTTTCATTTCCTTATCGAGGATGGGATTGGCGTACACCTAATTGCACTTTCGCTTGAAATACGGACCAAAATTTTGTTTCCCTAGATTTCTATTTTGATTGAAGGAATTGTCCATTAACAGCTGGATTAAGCCAATTCAGTCTAAGGACCTTTAAGCTTGTCTAAAACAGATGCAACAGATTGAAAATAACAATTCGTGCTAGCTACTCTTTTGACAAATATCAACGAATCTTCATAAGTTAACAAGAAAAGAATAGTCCTTAGTTTCGAAGCCAATGTACCAACTAAGAATCATCAACTCATCTTTCATTCATAACAAAACGCCACCTTTCACACCACTCAAATCTTTTTCCATCAAAAATATGATTCCTACCACGGCAACAGCAGCCATATTAAAGGATGCACATGGGATGAAATTTTATTTTGAAAATCCAGAAAAAAAAAACCTCCATTACGCTTAAGAAAAGTTTGCCTTTTCTACAGATTCATACCACATAACGTACAGACCATGATGCACAGATGAAGTCAAGAAAATTTTCTTATTTACCAAATGCAATGACTCGGGGCACAAATTCAATTTATTCCATGGGAAGCAGGTAACGATGCACGAACTGAAAATAAATCCTTAAATCACCATCCTAAATCTACTCCTGAATGACACCAATTTAATCAAGAAGAGATTTCTCTCTATTTCTCCTACAAACTCTAGCACTACAACTGCGACTAGGGATAGGACTTGAAGTACAACTACTACGATTACTATTACTACTACTACTACTTCTATCACTGTGCGTACTACTACTTCGGAGAGTGGTTCAAAAGGCAAAACGTCCTTGGATAGTACACCGGAGGAGGAATGTTTTTTCCATCATCCTGTTCTAAAAGTTGCATCTTTCCATAGAAGCCAAAGTTTTCCTTTTTTTTTCAAAATTTTGTTCTGTTTTCTTGTTTATTTGTTTTTTTTTTTTTTGTATATATTTCTCAACATCGCCCTGCATTATCCTAATAACACAAAAGTCATCGTCTGGCGGCAGAAAAACGCCACACAGTAGAAAGCAGTAGAGTAACAAAAGTAAGTAGGAAAACAAGAAACAAAAATTACAAGTCGTAGGACGGTTGGGAAAAGAAGTTGTAAAACCTTAACCGCATATATCCAGTTGGAAAAAGGGTTTTACCAGCCACCAACACAGAATAGAGTTCTGTCATTTTAAAGCTCCCACCGTACAAAGGTCTCCTAGATGTTGATTTACCACCACCACCACTACCATCACGATTACCATTGTCATCACCAGCACCAACGCCCCAGTGAACAAATCCAGGAGCTTCTGTCTGAATTTATACCTTTTTTCTAGCGTCACTCCCTTCTTAAGCCCTTCAGACCTATTTCATTTCAACTCGTATCTTTTATTTGCGCTGAATGAAATAAAAATCCAAACGAACCGAACGGATAGAATGTTCAAAACTGGTGGTCGATCAGTAGCAGCAGCGGCGGGAAGAAGAGCCACAGGAAATCCCATAGCGCATTGTTGTCGTGTTCTTAGCATTACGAAGCGAATTCCATGCACTCCTCGTCAAGGTAAACGTTTCCATCAGTAACTGGTATTCGAGGACTTTGTTCCTTTCCTACCACCTCCTCTGCCTTTAACTCAAAGTCGTTCTCGTACTCGTTGTCGTAGTCGTATTTGTAGTTGCAGTCGTAGTGGAGATAAACATATATATACATAGATGCATACACGATACGGGTACGAATACTTGACAGCCCTGCCACAAATTTGTGAATGACTTAGTAGGGCGCACGTGTAATAATTATAATGTGACTATCAGTTGAATGCACCTGCAGATATCAGCAGATACATCTCTAATTGAGCCGAAAATAACGACACATCGACAGAACGTTTTCGTAAACATCTCTGCTGTTTTAATTGACTACCATATGTGCGGTTAAAAGGGGTGCGCATCTCAGATCCAAAAGCGCCAACTTCATTTGCTCCATCAAAAATTAAAACCACTACATGTGTATGTATGACAAGCATTCGCAATGTTGTTGCCAAGGAAACTTAAACCACAAAGAGATGCACTTTAAGAGTGTCACATCGATCTGTGCATCATACCAGTATTCGTACTCCGTAGATGACAAGGCTTTGAGGAACATTGCTCCTAGATACTCGTATATTACCACACTTTCTTTGGCGGCTTGATTGTACGAGCATATAGTATGCGTTAAAGCGTAGGATCATAATTACGGTTAAAGTTTTTCAAACAATTTTCCAAAGATACGAATACGACTACACCGAACCGACTTGTAGCTTGTCTCCAATGAAGGTCCTTAGAGGTATACAGGTATATGTATGTACCTTCTGTGTTAAACCCCGTATCAGTCAGTGAGATGTGGGTGTTTGTTCCTCTGCCAGAGTGGAAGGAGGCGTTTTAGCGCATGAATAAATGCAAAACATTTCAAATGAATAATTGCAATTTTAATTCGAAAGTTTTCCTCTTCGTTTCGTTTTCTTTATTTTTTCAACGTTTTGTTCTTCACTTATTTCCATGTTGGATTTGTTTTGTTTTCTTTTGTTTTCAACCCCCGCCCCTAAACGTTTTGGCTTTTGTTGTTGTTTCCATTCGCCGCACGCTGGGTGGTTGTGAAGTTCCTTGAAAAAGTTGTCTTCTGGTAGTTTTTCAATCCTGGTTGTTGGCCATCAGTAAATTTGAACACGACTACTACAAAAGTCGGATGCAGATAGTACAGAGACTATAGGAGGGAAGTGAACACTATTTGGGGCTTGCTTTTGGGTTTTAAGTAGAACTACGGACGGACGGTATCCCGGGAAGACAGGATGAATGCATAAACTTGTTGATTAAAGTGATTTTAGTGAAATTCAAATTCTAGATTTATTCTTTTTTATTTCTTCTCTACCTATTCAATTTTTTTTCGTTGAATTGTACTTGTTTAAGGTTACAAGGGGAATCGTGGTTATAAAATAATGAGAAATGAAGTTATCCAGTTATAGTACCATGTTGGAGGAAGTATAGTACTGAGAGAATGAAGATTGGATTTTTGCTTTTTTAATTCTTGAGTTTGGGAACTTATTTCTGGAAGACAATAAGTAAAGTAATTGCTTTGACTAATTAGTCCAATTATTGCTTTTAGATTGGGCAGAATTCCGTGTCAGAGGGTTGTTTTATACAACTTGAGAAAATGTTGTAAGGTATGAAGTGCGGCAGTGATTTTCATCAAATGTAAGCAATTAACTATTTTTATTCACCCTTTTTCTACGAGAAATTTACTCCACAATAATTCATAATACATTGCCTGACTAACGACTGACACTTTTGAAGTGAAGTGGGTGAGAAAAGTACTCGTATATACTCGTATTCGGAAACGATACATAACACCAAATATGGATGATCACAATGTTAATGACTCCACCAAACGAAAGGAGGACAAACCTATTAGACTACGGACGTGAAGCGGTCAACTCCTAAGCAGATCACAAGCAGCTATACATTTTTGTCTCAAATTGCTAAAAAGCGAATATTAAACGTCGTAGTCAGACCAGAATTTGGCTTTGTAGCATCTAAGCAAATCCTTGATTACAATCGGCAATAAATAAAGCTTTACGTGCAGTTGAAGGTCTTCTGTCTCAGAAATTGTAAACTCAGAAACTACTATACTCAGGTAAACGGGGCTAACGGACAAAGTTGCGCAATCCAAGTTGGTCGAAGTCTTCTTTCCCTAGTGCATAATACCTAAAAATAAATCTTCCTCAACTGTGTTGATACAACTTCTAAGGTGTGTAAAATTACAAATGTGCAACGTTTTGACTAAGTTAATGCTGCTTTATGCTCCATTGTTATATATCTACATTCAAAAACCCTCAACACGAACGGTACCAAAGACCGTTGGCAGAATCTTGCATTTAAAACGGTCAGGAATATCTTCATCAACCTTCGTTAACGTCTATACATCTGCGCCACGAAGTTTGAGTGGAGTGTCGTAACTGCCTTCTTTATAACTGGTGCGATATGTGAACTTAAAAAATAAATCAGAAGATATTGAGTATCAATTTGTGACTTATACAGTCCGAACTAAACCCGGGCCTCAAGAAATAGATGCATGATTTATCGCCAGCTGCATTCAGTGAAACACTCTAATTCGATTGAGGTCTGCGTCCACTTGCGTGCGCCACATAAGCTGCAGTCGTTCTCTGCTGTTCCATTCCTCGGCGTTAAAACTGAATACTCTTTGGACTGAAGCCTTAATGTCCTTTCTTTCATCAAGGCCAATCCTTCTCAGACGTAAGATCTGTGAACTCTTGACTTCTCCACATATCTGGGTTTAAGCTTGTCCCCACAGTACAAATGGGACCGAAAATCACATGATGTAAATTCTTTTCGAAATTGCGTAACTCCCGTTTCTAAAGTTATGGCCAAGCCGTCGGTAAAGTGCATCCTAATGACAACATGTACTTTGTTTTGCCACATTCACATGACAACCCGTCATCTCGTCTTAGAGCATTCTTGGTTAATTTCCTACCGACTTTGATGGCGCAATGAGAATTCCTTATAATCATCCCACACAACGTGACGGGTTTTGCAGGTTTGTCAAAACTAGACATCGAGTTGAATAACTCATCCGTGTCATGCGAAGCTTTGAAGTCGATGAATAGATGTTGATTGTCGATCTAAAATTTACGGATTTTAAATTTTTTTAATTTTTGAAGTAATTTTTTACGGACCAATCGCATTGTTCATACATGGTTCAAGAAGTTCACATAGCTCTCATAATCCGAGTGAATTATGCGCTGCATGCGTCAGCAGCTTTGTTAGACTTTAGCTTTGTCCAAAGTGAATTATATATTTTTCCTGACAGCGGATCGTGGCCGAAGGAGCCTTTTCATATTTCCAGCACCGTCTCTAAGTCGCAGTCGGGCTACTAACATCTTTGTACCTAGTAAAGTCATAAATACTGGTACACAACTGAACTCACTCATTACGAATGCAACACTGGGCGCATCCATTTCGTATTGATTGCGATTTGACAGTTGATATTTCTGCTTCATTGTGACGTTAAAAGTTTTTGACATTAATTGCTTATAATCATGGAATGGGGCGACATCGAAAATCGTATTGTTGTAGTTGGCCTTCTTAAATGAAACATGGAAAAAACCGATATCTTTAGGACGTTGCGACCGCTTGGAATCACTCGCAATTTTGTGTATCGTGCTGTGAAGTTGAGAACTCCGAAAGCAATCAAAGCCATGAAGGAACGAATCGACCGAAAACCGCTGCGGAAACAGAAAATCTTGTCGCGGGAAATGCAAATTTCGCAAAAATCCATGTCTCGCATTATCAAAGAAGATTTAGGACTCAGTGCGTATAAGCGACACACTGGACACCTGCTCACGGCCGCATTGAAGGGAAAACGCAAGCGAAGATCGAAAGCGTTACTCAGCCGGTATCCGAAGAACGCTCACAGACAAATTCTGTTTACTGACAAGAAAATCTTCACCGTAGAAGAATCGTTCAATAAGCAGAATGATCGTGTGTATGCTCGGTCATCCAGAGAAGCATCCCAACTCATCCTGAGGGTTCAAAGAGGCCACCATCCCGCGTCTGTAATGGTATGGTGGGGAGTGTGCTACGATGGCGTTCCCAAGCTCAATTTTGCGAGAAGGGAGTGAAAACATCGGCCAAAGTATATCGATCGACCGTGAAGTCTCTCAACCAATCAATATTCAACAACAAGCCATGGACTTTCCAGCAAGACTCTGCTCCAGCTCACAAAGCAAAAAGCAAAAACTCAACTAGGGTCAAAAACAATGTTCCGGACTTCATATCAACGGATGATTGGCCAGCTGGTAGTCCAGACCTCTACCCGTTGGTCCGTATTAGAGGGCATGGCTGGCTCTATTCTACACTCAAATATTGTGTAGTTGAATCTAGCCCTTGTCCGTGCAGTGGACAATTTCCCCATGCATGAAGTGGGTCTCGTAATCGATGAATGGCCACATCGTCTTAAGTCGTGCTGGAAGGGAAATGGAAATCATTTCGAATAAGTTGTTCAAAGATTTGTAGCCATTGAATAACCCAATAAAAACAAAAAAAATTGTTTAGATATTAATTCGCTTTCATTTGGCGCTGATTTTTCTGTGTACCAGTATTTATGACTTGACTATGTATTTCCAGATGTGGCTCTCCGCACGTTTAAATATCGATCCGGACTTCTTCTTCTGGTGCATTGCGAGTATTTAATCAATTATTGACTAACTAGGCTTACGACCAGACCATTAGGGGTGAGTACGGTCGGCAAGAACTTATACGGGATTCTAAGGACTGAGGTTCCTTTCATCATTTCTACAATTTGGTCATCCGGTTTGGTAAGCTTGTTACTTAAGTTAGCTTATAGCTATATAAGCTATTTCTTATACGATTTAGCTCAACAGAAATCACGTGGAAAAGTACTACTTCGAGTAGTAACTTGCAATACGCCTTACATTTTTAAAATAAAGTTGTAAGCCTTTTTAAATAAAAGTTAGGCCATCTGTTGGTTTCTTTTTAAGTCATATATATTTTCACGATTTGAAATAGATCGATTAACGCTTCAGCAACGTTGGGAAATATTACAAGGATACTTCCAAAATGGATGCTTTGTTGCCGAAGTAGTGCGAATTTTGAAATTTCGATTGAAAGTCGATTGAAATCCGAGAACCTTAACTCAGCAACTGAACTTTAGTCACACTAGAATGAGTTTCCTCATAAAGGTCGCGGATAAATCGCTTACAAGGTCCAATTGACCCAAAAATTGAAGCAAGATGACCTACCGCTTCGTTACCGCTTCTCTGTTTGGGCTTTAGAGGAACTCGAAATTGACTTCAAATTTACTAAAAAATCCTCTTTTCAAAATTGGCAATTCCATAACAAAACCGCCAGGCAATACAATCCTTACTTACCAATCAGGTAAATGGATGAGCCGCCTTGGGCAGACATGGAGAAGAACAGTCGAGAAGAAATCAAGGTCTCTGGGGATGTCTCGGAGGAAAAACAATGACATGCAGCCCTTGTTGTAGAGAAAAAAAATTACATTATGACGTTACGATGACTCTTTAATGGAGTGCAGACTCTTGGTTTAAGTTTATTTCTAAGAAAAATAGTGACATAGCTATTGATTCTAAAACCATGAGACCTGTAATGGACAAGTATCATACCCGTGTACCCAGTTTAGACATTTGCAACTGTATGAAGGATACTAATAAGCCTCATACTCGCATATCCTATCGCTAGTTAGATGGCTTCTACCCCATGGTGATATCATGATTGACTATGCCTTTCTGGTGGCAGTTGATATCGATGTCATAAGGAGCCGTTTCTACGCGTTTCTCAACATTCACATCAGAGCTGGTGACAATTAATGGTGCCACCACGCAAATATCGATTCAAGGAATTCATCATGACTTTCACTTGCGTTCGAATTTCCCAAAATTAATCATTGAGTGCGAACATCGTCACTGACCGGGAATTCACTTAATCCCCATGGTGCCACAAGACTTAGCCTTGCGAATGTCTCTCACTAGCTATATTCTCGGTTTTGATTAATCCACTTCCACAATTTATTACCTAAAATGACATCCAACAACGAACATGATAATCGTACATACAAATACATACATACGTAGGAATGGGAATGATATACGAACGATTTTTTTTTTGTGAAAAGCACCCTGACTGCTTCGTACGTACATTTGTATCAGTAGATATTTACGAATAAGTATATCTTCTCCCATACATTTGCGTGCCATATGTCCAAACGACACATCTCAAAACACGTACCTCCCATTTGAATGGCTATTCGAAATTATCTTGGCACAGTTCCCAAATATTGTCGCGCACTTGTGCCGATCCGCATGATATTTAAATCGTTCAACAAGTTCGTTTCATCATGTTCCGTTTCAATGGAGAAGTACATATGTGCATACGACTACTCGTACTGATATTCATGAAAACATGAATGTGCTGCTGGCCCCCCCATTAAGCACATTATTCACTTAAGACTGCTGTTGCTTGTTATGCGTGCTAAACCATTTATAAGATTTCTATTCTTCTCGACGACCACAATAAGCATCTTCAAACGAAATACAAATCTTCAATGAATCTCTCTGAGTGGCTACGTGCTCCGAACAAATTGTTGGACAACAATTACAATTAATCACCGGCAAAGGGAACACCATTCGTTCATACTCGTACATTCACGAGGGCCTATAGATATATTAGCCGCCTGCCAGACAGAACAGAACACTTGTTCAACATGATCCGCCCACCAATATTCGTATTCGTATTCGTATTCGTATGATAGTCCGATCACCGATCTTCGTCCACTGATCTGCACTAAGAAACAAACAACCCTTTGGGCCCAAACCTAAACAGGCTCCCCTGACAGATAAATATTCGTATAGTAAACACACATACTGTTGCATGTTGATGTTGTATCTCTTTTAACAGCTGAAAGATACGAGCACAACCAGTCACTTGATTAACGATTCTAGATAAAAATTTGTCATGAGTCGTTTATTGTTTTAAATTGTTAACCCAAAAATAAACACTCGCTCTGTCTTGTCTGTATATCTGCATCTGCTATACTCGTATCGAATTTGTATCTGTACCGATTCGACATCTTTAATTATGGAAAACCAACAACAACAAAAAATATTGCGAGCTGGTACTTTTCACGTTATTCCATGTGCATTTCAAATTATACAAATACCAGGATTGCCGACGTCCCGACTTGCCGTCCTTTTGTGTTTTGGAGCGTTTTGGCTAGGGGATAACGGACGCTGAGTGAAATTTGGCATGTAATTGATTCTTTCACTGTATTGTGATCAATCAATCAAGTTAATTGGGCTCAAATAGCAGGAAAATTCCCAGGGTGGTGACTGCAAAGGCACAGCCGATGACTGAAGCGGAAACTTATTTGTGTGTGCCGTATCCCCCTTTACTTTAATTTTTTTTTCTTTTTTTTTTTTTTTTTTGAAGAGAAATTGGATGGCGGCGATTTCATTAAATCAAAAATTTTATTACGCTTCCCTTCAATTGTCGGATAATCTTAATCTTGCGCTGGTCAAAGTGGTTTCGTTGGAGATAAAAGAAATCGACTTTCAGATACGAAGTCGGCAAACCCCGCCGACTAACCGGCCGCTGATCATCGAAGTGTTATGTAAGATTGACATGGGATCGATTGATTGTTGATTTTGAAATGTGTATCTGTAAGATGTTTGACTTTACTCGGTGCATCGCTGCGTCCAAATATTTCCATTCAATTGGAGTGTTGTGCAATATTCATTCTGTTTTGAGGATATAGATTGTCATCACTTCAATAGATAGGGATGAATGATTGTCAAAGGGTCTGGGACAATTGAATCTACTAGTCTCGGTATAGAAGGAGAAAACAGGAAATTGTGTTGCTGTTGCAAACAGTACTAAGTACTCAGGTACTTAAGAACACTCCTTTGTAAGGAATGTAGAGCCTCGAATAGGGATGACACAACAAACAACGATTGGAAATGGTCTTATGCCATTTGACTTTGCTGCATTTTTCAATAGCTGGAACAGGGCTTTCTACCTCCATATTAACAACAAATGATTGTGGTTACCGTAAAACAACAGAGAAAGAATGTAAGGAGGCTTTTTGTTCAACGTCTGTAACCGAAAACCGTGCACAATTTTGCTTATCCTTGTCCTTTACAACCTGCAACAAGTGCTGAAGATCATTCGCATCGATGCTAATAAGCCGTCAGAAATGCGGTAACTGATGTGCCACTTGGCCGTACCCACCAAGTCCTTGGTTTCATGAAGAGCGCAGGTAGGCATACTCGCTTTCGAACCGATATTCCATAGAGAAAAAAGAGCGGCAAACTAGTGATGAAAGCCAAAATTGTTTATCTACCGACCAAAATGAAGTAAAAATAGCAATATTTACGAGTTTATTTACACAACAGTTGCTGAACCAGATAGCCTACCTATCAAGCTGTTTAAGGCAACGGAATACAAGGAAACCTCAATCATCTTGAAGTGCGCAACTGTCGGAAATTGAGCAAAACCTACGCTAATTAGAGGGTGTATTGCTTGAGGTTTGATAGATTTTGGAGGGGTGAAATGACTTTGAATGATCAACCCCATTTTTCACGGACTTACGAGATTGATGACAAAATTGTGCGAGGCTTAGTGAAAAACAACCCGAAGACTTCAACTGACCGCCTCTTCGTGGCTTAGATGGCATGATAGCTTTTAATCGAGTCCTAACAGGTGACGAGAAGTGGATCTGTACAACAACTTGCATAGAAAATGGAGTTAGATACAAGGAGGTGAAGTCATTTTCCATAATGATAAAGTCAGGGTCTTTCAAATATTCATCTGTTTCGGTCCCATCAGACTGTTTGAATGGAAAGATATTAGGGTCTGCCGAAGTTCTCGAAAATTACTTTACACGACGTTTTTTGAAGCAAAACCATGCAGTTTCCATAAAAATGGAGTCCGCAAGCTTCCAAAACGTTGGGAGACAGTAGTAAAATAACGGGGATCATATGTATATTTGAATAATAATTCTTTTGCAATGATCTAACAGATTTCAGCCCACAATGAGTATCCTTGAAACGATGAAGTTAACTCATCACCTAAAGAGGATTCTTTTTTCACTCAGCCTTCAGTACACAACTGCATTAAAAATCTCATTCGCAGTGAAGACATAGCATTCCTGTCGAATATTCTCCTGAAGGGTACGATTGTCTGAGGCTTGTTGGCATAAGTCCGCGACTTCAAGTAGCCCCAAGGAAAGATGTCTGAGATGGTAAAATCGGGCGATCTCGCTGGCCATGCCAAGTCGCCAAAACGAGAGATTACGCGACCAGGAAATGCTTCTTTCACAATATCCATTGTGGGTGGTGCTGTAAGTGCGGTTGCACCGTCTTGTTGTTCGTCAGTAACAGTGACCGTATAGCCGATGGAGGCCTCAAAAGAATACGGCGCTATCATTCCTCCCGCGTGAACACCGCACTACATAGTGGCTCTGAGTGGATGTAATGGCTCTTCGTGCAGAAGATTTTGCTTATTGACGTAACCGTAACAGAGAGAAAAAGAGAGATCTTTAAGCCTCAAGGTCGAGATCATCAAAAGGTTGTACTGCAGAATTGAGGTTTGGAAACTTGGAAAGTGAGTAAACGATTAGGGGTAGCAAAACCTTAATTGAAGCATTGGAAGCTGTGCAAGGAAACATCATATAAGATATTTAGATAATTTAGAATTTGAGTTTAAGAATTCCTAACAGAAAAGACGACGAACAGGCCACTACAAGAGGGAATCTATTCGTAGATCGGGTCACACTTGTTCGATTTGAATTTAAAAGTTTTGGTGATTTCAATCTTGTATCTAAATATCTACGTGTATATGGACTACAATTGTTATGCCATGTTGAGCTCTAATACGCAAGTAGGAACTAACTTCTAATCCCCATATGCTCTTCAAGAATCTCAGACCCCTCAGTCTGCCATCCATATTGCTAAAGACCTTCGATAGAGCCCTGGAAATTAACATCAAGTGGAGTCTCAATCAGAGAAGACTGTTGAAAAGCCAGCACGCTTATCTAAAGCAAAATAGGTTAAGACTGCGCAAAACTCGCTTTATATACTAAAAACTCACTCCATTACAAGATGACTATGCAACGAGGACGTGGCTTTGTACTGAGAGAACTTTTAACAAAAATGATCAACAACTCTATTGAAGACCTACACCTAACTATGTACTTTTGTATGTTGCTTGATCCAGTCCATTTTCAGCAGTAGATTCGTAATAACAAGTATGGGTCGCTGCTCTATAAAAAAGTACATCGCAATGAAGAAATCCGCAAGGAGGTGCACACTCTCTTGTATTATACAAGCTATTACTAAAAGAGCTGCTCGGGTCAAGCCACCAATGTCCTTCGAAAGAAAACAATTATCACACTTACAAGCACTCTCTTAATTCAGTTATAGGTGGACTTATCAAGACAACTATGAGACAATTAAACTTTTATGGTCAAAATTCGATCTTAAACGACCAACAGAGTTTGTCGAAATCTTGAGAAGGGATATCTTCAAACTCACAAGGGGACCCTGTACCATTGGAAAACATACAGAGTGTCTCACTTTTTCTAGCAAAGATATTTGCAGGAGCTACACAGATGAAGAGGACCCTATGGCACACTTCTTCTGCAACTGCATTGCCCTGACGTCCTAAGCAGTCCCCACTTCTTAAAACGAAATTATCTTTTCTCCCTGAAGACCACTGACCATGACAAATTTATCAAGAATAAGCTACGTTATTGCTCTCACAATAGATTGATACCTGTCTCAGGTCCACGTCATCCAGGGGATTCTAACCATAGTCAATCCGAAGAATCCAAGTGAGGTGAAGCTGGTAATCTAGAATTCGACAATTTTATTGGCATGTATCGGGTAAGAATTCAACAAAATAGTGCATTAGCTGCCAAGACTCAAGTCCAAAAACTTTGAGGATCTGTACAAGTCTATCTTTCCCGAAGTTCAATCAAAAAAACGATCTGTTGAAATTCTACCGAGAAGATCCATAGATTAACCTACACCGAAGCGAAATGCTAGCACTAGTTTCAGCAAACTCAGTCCATTCAGAGTCCATTAAGAATCGAAAACAACGTTGTAAGATGTGACCTATCCTTAACCACTTATCAAGCCTAGAAAAACACTGGGCAACTCATTCAAAACTTTTTGATTTACTATTCGAAGCAACAATGCATAAGAATGCGCAAATTTCTTCCTCACCACTCCACTGCATAAACATCGAGTATCTAAACTACGAGTATTTTGGTTAAGTTCACTTCTACACAACCCAAAGAACAAATTGACAAAGTCAATTTTATCAATTTTTTTGCTTTTGTGTTCAAGCACCTGGGCCACCATTTAACCTTTCAAATACCAAACAGCCATCAGTAGCTCCAACTTTAGATAAAATCAAAATCTGCATACTTGTCACAGTTTGGTAGAGGTCTCCTAGTGTCTTCAGAGGGGGCTCCACTCATCGAATCTCAAGTTCTAACCACCATGTATTGTTAGTAAATCAATGAACAATCTTAACCTCGATACTCCCCAGACAATCATTCCAAACCAAAAATGCACCAAAGAAAATTCTCCAGTTGCTCGATTGTTTCGATTTTTTCGATTGTCTTAATTGATCATTCGCGATCATAGAACATCGTTCTCGGAATCGTGATTAATCGACCAAAACCGTGGTAGTTGCACTACACTATTCCAGTATTCCAGAGGTCGCAGTTAACTTCAGTTTTAGACTAGTAGCTACAATACTACGAGTATGCCATGCCAAAAACCAGAAGTTAAATTCAAATTGTCAACGTCCAGATGTAACATGTTCTGATGGGTGTTGTGGCGGTACTATGTCGGTACTGGTGCCTGCACTGAGAGCTCTGTCTGTATTTTTAGATGCGATCGATGCGATGCAAAATCACTAAATGGAACACTACGTAGAGAGTTAGAATTTTGTCACGACCAACGACAACGACAACGACAACGACAACGATACCGATACCGATACCGACAACAGCAAACGACGAGGAGGACGCTTTAAATAGAAATACTATCAACTTGGCGAATGGCTGTCAAACAGTCTTGCAGGGTGAGTAAAGTGCTAAGGGCGGCCGGAGTCGCCGCCGCCGCCGATGACGATGGGAGAAATACTCTTCGGCAATATGCTTCTATTCAGCTCAAAATCGTGAATCATGGGTTTTTGAAATCTCTTTGACAAAATACAAGAACGTGTACGAATACGAGTACGGGTACGAGCTACATTAAGATTGTCTGGTGACGTTCGATGATTTTAGATGTGAGATTTAACGGAAAAAGTCACAATCGCGGTGTATTTTGATTGACAGATAGATTGCCAGACAGACTGGTAGAAATTCGAGACCGAACGTTGGTGGAGCATGTTGATGAAATCCAAATGGCAATGTGCTAGCTGCGATGACATGTAATTAAGGTAATATACGCTGTGTGAAGTGCTTTGCTTGAAAGCATGCCAAAGAGGGCCAGAGTTCAGTGGAAACTTTAAAATAAACATTTAAAGTGAACTTTTGATTATTAATTAAAATAATGCAAAACACTGGTTCGATACGAAATCTCGTTCAGTTGTTGTATCTATATAATGTGCTCGAAGAATCATGCCTCAAATCGGTACCACATATGGTAGAGATTCTTCGTTGAATTGAGGTTGTTTACTTACAATTAGGAAGCCTACGCACTACAGCAGGCTTGCATGAGCCTACAACTAAAAGAAAATCCAACGGAGAGATGTTTATGATCGGGCAACGTGGAGTTACTGTGTTCGCCTATTTAGAAGTTTTTGAAAGATTGTGCTTTCGATGTTTGCTTGTGAGTTCAGCGCAATTCTTTCAACTATCAGGTTAAAGAAGGCTTTAACGACCGTCACGTCGTTATGGACTTTAGGAACACTGAGCATTCTCGACGTTGGCAGAGATACCAAAATCAGAAATTTTTCTATAAATGCTGTCATATGCGGCTTAAAATCGACGAAAGGGTTGCCGGAGTGTGAAGATTTGTTCGAATGTGGGGCCCAATCAGGTTGTTGACGAAGCGTTTTTGACGAACGCACAATATAGCAGATAAGATTTTGTATCCGATGTTGAAGAAACTTATGCTTCTATACATGGTGCAGTTTAGCGGTCTCGTTCTTTGTGGACTGGACAAACGATACTGAGATTCCATTCACCAGCCATACACTCTTTTAACCAAATCTGAGAAATGAATTGTTGTCTGCTTTCCACAAAGTCATTTCCAGCAGCTTTGAACACCTCAGCCCAAAACTGTCTGGTCCAGGTGCTTGGATATTGCTGTCCTTTCTTCATTTTGGTCAGGCCGATGGAAGTTTTGACTATCATCGTCTAGGTCGGATGGGATTTTAACCTTTTTCTCTATTACACAGTCTGCCCCGACTGTGATTCTAGTGCAGGCATCCTTCTACATCTGCACAGGTTTCTTCTATACAGGTCTTTTGTCTTGACACATTCTTTCTAACTTTTGGTAGAGAATTTACAACTTCTCAAAATCATTGACCACGCGCTTCGAAAACCGATTGAAGTAAAAGAGAATGCAAATATGCTGATTCCTACTAGCAACAAGAGGAGCATTTATTTGGATGCGGGTTTGCCGGTTTCTTCTTATAACAATTAGTATCAAGGCTTAACTTCCAAACATCATCCTAATATGAGTCTATGGAGGAGGAGAAACTTGACGACAAGAAGAATATCTTTGGCATCCTCCTGGACAAAAAGGGCATATTTTGTTGTACTGTTTGAAAAATAACTTGAAGAAAACCGCCTTCGACAACCGATTCTGTCTAACAGAGAAACATTTTCGTGTAAACTTTTTCCATTATCACAACTAGATTGAAACCAAAGCTTAGTAAGGCACATTCCTATCATGATACATGTTCGAGCGTTTCGTAGAGCAAACATGTTCCAAGTTCGAAGTTCAACTCACCCAAAACAACGTATCCCCTAGTTTGAAAAAGGAGGATCTGCGCTTTAAAAAAATAACGCCTGGTCAAGGAAATGAAAAGATGTTATTGCAGACATGAGGTTGCAAAATTTTACCAACTCTACCGGAAACAG
Organism: Volucella inflata; assembly: GCA_928272305.1. Taxonomy (NCBI): domain Eukaryota; kingdom Metazoa; phylum Arthropoda; class Insecta; order Diptera; family Syrphidae; genus Volucella; species Volucella inflata. Next base: position 79,272,693 of record OV743719.1, read on the forward strand.
CTCACGGCTACAAATATTGAGCAAGGAATGAAATAGAACAATCTAAGACGCTCTGGCAGAATGTTGCATTCAATTTCTCTGTAACCGGATAGGCTATCGCCTTTGTTGTTTAAGACAGCGCCCGGGAGATGCCATGGTGGAAAGCATACAAAAACCTTTTACCAAGATTTGGTCGAAGGAAAGTGCGGTTGACTTAAACCAACTCAGGGTTAGACAGTTCGTCAAAGACTGCGCTATCTAGGGAAAGATAGTTTGTGAACCCCAAAGCGTTTAGGTTGCCGTGCTATGAGTATCTACAGAAGGAAGGAAGACGATGTCAATACTCACTACCCTGTAAGTTGATTGTGGGTGCAATCATATGTGTGCAGTTGGAAACTATTCGCCTCGATCTCCAGTGGTTATTTACAGATATGCAATTATATCGACTTATACTCTGAGATTCCACTTCTAGGTCCATATGCCACACGAAATGATATCAAAGCGCATCGTCGATGTTGAACGAGTATTTTGGCCGAACTGTTAAAGGGAGCGACCAGAATTGAGCGGAAGAAAGTACGCTTGATGAATGGGACCTCAGAATCAATTGTCAGATCCAGAAAATAGCATATTCGACGATATGCCCAAGCTATAGAAGCATCAATCTTCTCAACTCGAACTTAGCTCCTATAAGTGCGGTTTTAGCCCGAAGAAATAAACAATGCAGAAGATAGCCACGCTAGAGGCCAATACATTTCCGATAGATCCTTGAGTAAACCCTGGAAATGTCAATCGGTACTGACCATTTTTAATAAATTTCAAACCTGCATAACCAGGGGTTCTGCCAAACACATCCTATTGTGCGGAATAAATGTGAAGAGTCCTCACTTCTCCGTTATGATCAAAGGCGAAAATTCGATGTCAAAAATGGGCAAGCTATGGATGGGATGGGCTATGACTTCTCGGACACCATATGGAATTTGAGAAAATTGTATAGAACTCGAAAGCCAGCACACCAAAGATATAGATTTCCCTAAAATAGATACAATTTTCGGAAATAGTGGATTAAACCAAAGATGCACAAGATTGACGAATGGAACAGAAATTACATGCATTGATAATAAGATCTCACCGGGCTGTGGACTGACAATCGGGCCCCCGCCAAATTATCAAGGCTTCTTCCATCATCGTTGTCTAATAAAAAGAGGGTGTAGAGCAAAACTAGACTTATCTATAACATCATCAGACCTTTTCACTACTGATGATGGTTGCTATGATTTGTCCAGTTACAAGCTGCCGGTCATAAGTCTTGTTGAGTGGCAAGCCCAACGGTAGTCCATACCTGGCGTATTCTTGCCCCCATGGATGTATGGGCATGCCGTGAACTTAAGTCTCCACGATAGGCGTTAACGTAAATAACAAGACGTTCTGTAGACTGACAAGCATCTGGTCAGAAAAGTAGGCATCAGTTACCTGAGATGACTAGGATTAATACTCTGGACCGGCGAGTTTATGATTTTAACCCGAAGAGAAGATGAAAGACATTGAGGCCCAGTGCCCACTGAAAATGTAGCGCCGTCTGAGTATGTGACTAAGTTGACGTAGGTCAGGAATACGAGTACAACTTTTTTGTTTGAGTCCAGCTGAGTTATTCTTGCGGCAGGTTTGGTGCTCTCAAATCAGCGCCACCAATTACAATGAGCTTGTTCCAAAAATCAAAAAAAAAAACAGCAGACAAGCGCTTAATCCAGTCGCCATCCTGGAGAGTTATACTTACTCTCATTATGCTTACACGAAATCAAACGCTCAATAAAATGTCTAATCGAGCAGAATGGCTATCCGGGGGGAAATTTGGGCCCGCAAAAACTCTCCTCTGAGCTTTGGCAATAAAATTCATCGACGATCTCATAACCGGTGATTCCAGCGTGACCTGGTACCAGAATGGATACTAATACGGAGGTAAGAGTACAAAGTTTGACAAGACTTCAAGCGCAAGCTGTCACTTTACATGCAGATAATTTGTCTCCTCCGTCGACTCTTTTCAATAAAGTTCATTGCCATTTGGATAGGCTATAGGCAAGAAAAGTAAAGACAACCGCAAACAAAACACCTGCGCAGAATGCATTGTCAATCTTGAAGGTAACCATGACAACACCGTTAATGTCGACGAAAATCTGAAACACTTCCTCTTTATTGTCGGGAGCCCCTTCAACCCTGCCCTCCAGATTTTTAAGCGAATTCTCGCAGGATCTTCGTCATTGGTAGGCATTTTGGATAGGAAATGCAATTGTAAGGCAGTTTTGCTGACATGAAGCTCTTCATTCGCTGAAAGAAGTCAGAATTAGTTGCTTGTCAGATAGACTTAGAACAGAAGAATCGCAAGGTGTCCAATGACAATTAAGTCCATGTGAATGCTACTACTTTTCTGGCGAATTACGATACTAAATCGTAATCTTTCAATTTCATCTAAAACAATAAAAATGTGTTAGTTATGCAAATATCGCAACTAATGCGGACAGTATTCATTATGGAAAAATTTTGCCTAAGGCGTGGTGTTTTAGCGTGTTTCACGTTTTATTTATCTTCAACACATTCCAAGCGTTTCCGTGAGACATTGACATGTTTGTCGCCGAGATTTTTCTTCAGCAGAAATGTCCAGGATGTTTTTTTTTTTTGTTTTTTGTTTTGTGCAAGTTGGTGTTAATTAATTAATCTCAAGACAACCATCACAACACTTTTACCCTTTTAAGGTTGTTCTGGTTCTTGTAAAAGTGCCACATGATGTCCTAATTAATTCTCACCTTACACCAACCCTAAAGACTTTCTAATTAAGAGAATCACACTCCCGTCTGTCATCTTGCTCCTGCCGAGTTCCTGCTCCTTCCCTATCCAGGCGAGGTTCATTCAATTTGAAATAAATACTCGTAACTCTCAAGAAAAGGCTGAGCTGCTCACAAGATACAGGGTAATGCCTTTGACATTGCCGAAGTAAGTAAAGAAACAGGAAGCAAAGTGCAAAACATCAAAAGCTTCAATGAAACTTACAATCCTTTTTAATGGCGTCAAAGTAAAACGCATTCTTTTACCTCAAAGTTAAAGTTTTCCTTTGGAACGAGGTACTTTTTTTTTTTGTACGTCTATATATTCGTACGTTAAGCCATTTCACTTTAGATTGAGAGAGAGAGAGAGGAAAAATACGTTTCCCCGGTGATGTTCATTATTCGGATATCTTTGAAATATGTTCGCTTTCGTCTGTATTTGCCACCACTTCCGTCACTTCCATAAATCTCACTGTTTATCATTGTGAACTCGATGGAAAGAACGCATTTGAAAATGCATATAATACAAATAAAGATTTTTTTTTCTGTATCTAGGATATGGATTATCCTTAAATACAATCAGAGGATGTCTTGGGTGGATAGAGTTAATGTGATTAAACGGTACCAACATCAACAGGACCTCCAAGTGTTCGTTTTTAATTCCAGTAGAGTGGTTCGTTTCCTAATAATTAATACGAAGTTGAGAAGTGAAAATTGAAAAGCTAGAAGAGGGAAGTGAGAACTGAGAAGTGAGAAATGAGATGTACCTTAACGGAAGACTTAATAGGTGTGTCAACAGAGATAAAATGCTGACTGTCTTCTTTAAATGGTTTCGTGACTTGTTCTGGTAATGCTTTTTGGGTTGAAAAGATTAAGGTGTGTAGTAGCTGGCAGCTTTGAAGAAAGGATTCGTTTTTCTTTTATGGCGTGGATACATTATTCGCGTTTGTTGGGTACGTGTTTTGTTAATTGACATAAGAAGAAGGCGATGATGCATTTTAATGTTTATGACTTCATCATTTGGAATATGATGATATCCCATTCTGTTGGGCGGATTTTCTTTTTCCTTTTAAAAAAACCCACCTGTTCCACGTCAGCATCTGAGAGCGTTTCTACAAACTTAGTCAATCTATTTTCGAGCAAATATTGATATAGGTATGTACCTACTCAGTGGACGGTGTATCAGAGCAGCGTTTATGTTCACACGAGTCACAGAGGTAGTTCTCACTCGTGTTAACAATGACATTTTGGTCCTTCGAGTCAAATTTTAAATAGTTCTGAGATGTTGATTCCTTCATTCTTTTGCTGCAGTTTTAGGAAGGATTCTTGCTATAGCATTCTTCACGTCAATGGCCTACATAACCTAATTTCCTCGGCAATCCGAACGTTTTCTTGAGAGTTCTAGTTTCGGCTGCTGAGTACGAGAATCAGTGAGTTCGACATCGTGATACTAAACAACCGTCTGCACCAGACGGTACTGCTTATTTACTTAGATGGCCCTTCAGTTCGTTGCGAACTAGGGTATAATCACCATGCCTCTCCGGCTATGGCTATTATTTGGCAGCTGCTTACAGTTGTCTACACAAAGTTGGATGAGGATCATTTCTATCTGTGTGCGCCATCAAAGATGAGGTCGTCCTCTACTGCCTTGTCCCTCTAGACGGGAGTCGAAAGCAGGGCCTAGACAACCAACGTGTTGTATAAAATCTTTTTGGTGTTATCTTTCGTATGATTTCCGCACTGGCGACGTTGTCGGAGTTTGTATCGGAGCCGTCCTAGCTGCCTATCGTGATGTTTTGTAGTAAGCGTCGATATTGTGTGTCCTTCTTTGTTGACAGCAACAGATGAGCTGTGCTGTTTATCTTTGATCGGTCAAACCCATTAATAAAATAAAACATTGCTTTGAATTGGGAAGCCTGGTAGTGACAATAGTCTAAACGACACTGAGCTCAAATATTACCAGAGAATCTTCGCATTCACGATGAGGCTGTGAAATGGAAAGCAAATTCTTAGAGCGTAATGCTGGATGCAGCAAATCCTTGAGAATTGACTTTAGAGGCTGACGTGTGTCACTACAGCTGCCGTGGATTAACAAGGAAGCTCAAGGAAAGGAAGAATGTGTTAATCCACCTTCACCTGGATCCGAATAAAAGAAGCAAACTTATTTCACAGGAAGGGCAAGATAATAACAATGGTCTTTCTGTCACTTTTCGCCCAGACAAACCTTAAATGTACGAAAGCTCAGCATCTACACATTTTGTGGAGGTTTTCCAAGACTTCACATAATAAGAATACTATGTTTGGAAAAACCCGCATCTGACGTTTCGGTTGTTTAAGGACTTTAAAGCAATCATATGCCGAGCAATGGGAGCTGCTGGATTAACTCTCATGATACACAGAATCGTCATTCCGTCAGCTTATTTTCCCTATGCTGAATGAACTAACTGTGATTTAAGGAAGAAAGGACTTATAGTTTTTTGGAAAGCAGTAAATGCAACGTGAGAGGTAGTCATCCCATGGGCTTCAAGCTATTGTCTGAGTTGTTTGTCTTCAATATTTGGCGCTAGGACATCACTATCTATTCTTTCAACAATATTTGGGTAAATACCTTAAAGGTATTAGGCTTGTCTCCCAATACGGTCTTCTTTGCATTAAGTAATGTCTTCACGGATGGCTTCAAAGACGAGACAGGATGTGGTGCTGTTGTCTTTTAAAGGACGAAAGCGTAAAATTTCACTTCTCGTTAAAAATTGGCAATTATCCAACTACATTAGGAAGAGTCAATCCGAGTTTATAGTGACTCAAGCTGAGCCTTGAGCTTTATCGAATCCCATCACCACTTCTAAGCTAATTTAGGAATGCAGCGCATCTTTCAATGCAAGCGAAAGGTTGAATTCACTAAGCCGCGCTTGGGTCGCAGATAACAATAGGATTAGAGGAGAGCTTATTAGAACTCGAGCAGAAATTTCTCGAAATTCCAATGACAGTTAGGTTTGGTGGAGCAAATCTGCAGATATAATGGCTCTTTAGGATACCCGCAGAATCTAATGGAACAAGGACTTTCCTACTGCCTTTCAACAGGGAAGACTGTAGACTGCTAACCGGCTTCGTGACTTAGTGTTCTAGTCATAAATGGCACGAAATCCTTCCACGCTTGTTGCGAGAATGATGAGAAGCACTATCTCTGTGAGTTTTTGACATGCGCTTGGTTCTATCTGCTGTTACTTGATGCAGTTTCTGGTACTGTAGGCACTAAAATGTTTACTTAGCTTTCAATGAAAGGTAAAAGAAGTGCAATGGAGGCAAATCTTCGTCCAGATGCTCTGTTCTGTTCCGCCAGGAAGAAAAGCGGTCACGAATAAAGTAAATGAAGTAATTATCTAATTATCAATAGCTCAAAACAAGTAAGCTACTTGGCTTAAAATACCTAAAAAAAACACATTTAACTTTGGATTAAAGCGTTTAGGCATTTACGCTCGAATATTTCTTAAAACAAATTAATTGTCCGCTTGCAGCATTGAATTTTCAGCACTCATTCATTAAAATTCATACATATGTACATATCTTGTAGATCTTCTATACGTTATTACAGATACTAACATGTATATGCATTTATGTGTGTCTGAACGAACGATTTTACTCCATACTACCGATAGTACGCGCTTCAGACGGACCACCCTTACGTGAAAGCTTTCTCGTAAAAGCTTCACCCACAACATAGTAAATACGAAACTTTTCAGTTTACAATGTTAGCAAATATAAAACCTACCCCATGTTCCAGACTCATCCTCCCACAGCACCAAAGGACTGAATCCCAGTCGTAACCTTACTCAAACAATGTTGGGTCGGTCGTCGAGAAAGGAAGGGACTCCTTGTCAACGGTGGATGGTAAAACGAAACGGAAGAACTATTTTTACCCACTGGCATTAGACTGGTACTGAATCCCCTTAACGGATGCATACCTACCCGTTCCAGTCCTTGACGTGTAATCTACATAAACCAAGCATCTTTCTCCCAGCACCAGCACCAGCACCAAGCACCATCACGAGGCCCCAGCGCCAGTACCCCAACCAGTCGACGCTGAATGAATCTATCGTAGGTAAACAAACTAAGTTCATTTCGCAAACAAATCGCGTATCCGCATCCGTTGGAATTTTCTGCTGCTCTTGCTCACCACTTCTTGTTGCTGTCGGTTGTGTGGCTTGTCGGACCAGCTAACGCGGTTCAACCAGCTGACAGTGCGTTCCATTTGGCAAGGTAGGTAGGTAAAGTATGCGCCTTAAGTGCGTACACCACTACTAAACGTGTAACGCGCCACATGTATCTAAAGATATGCACGTAAGCGTAACCGAGAACTTTGCAAATCTGCCAAAGTATGAATAATTCGCTTGCCTACCGGCTTGATTTTTTTCCTTTAATTTTTTTTTTGTTTTTTTCTGCCTATAGACATGAGAACACACCTTTAGTTATGTGGACGGGCTTAGTTGTGCATGTGTGAGAATTTTTTTTTTTTTAAAGGGATAACATTTTTACAAAAGTCAGTAGAGTCACTCCTTCCTCACTGCTTTCATCATCGTCGTCATCATTATCATCGTACTTAGCATCATCAGCAGCATCATCATCATCATCATCATCATCATTATCATCGTCGTCAAAAAGGAGTAGAGCGAAGTAGGTACACTGTATCTATGCACATCTATCTGTAAGCCGGGCTAAGAGTTTGGCTACATCAGCCACAAGAGCAACAACAACAACACACACGGCGACGACTGTGGACAAGAAATGTTGAGCCATGGTAAAATAAAAGCAAAGAAGTGCACTCCACACAAACGGCGAAGGCGAACTGAAACCAACATTATTTGACAAAAAAAAAAACATAAAAAATGGAAAAAAAAATAATAACAAAAACAAAGAACAAACGAATGAAAAAACGCAACGAAAATGAGAGAAAAGATAGAATACAGCAACAACAACTTCTGGCAATGGCATCAAGAACAAAATGTTTGTAAAAGAAAAATAACAAACCAATCGGCGAGGCGACCATTGCGGCAGCATTGGCTGCTGCTTGCTGCCTAACATCAAACGGCGCAACGAACTTCCCAATCCCAACCACAACCAGTCAAGTCACTCCGACAGTGTTGCTGTTGCTTAACAATGGGTTGGGTTTTCACCCCAAAAAGTATTGAAAAGCTTTCTACAAAAGTATTGAGAGCTACCTATGTAGTTTTGAATTTTGTTAAATTTATTCTAGTACTCGTATGAACGGGGTTAAAGTTTTACAATAGATGCATTTAGACCATGCCTTCGAAGAACTTTGTTTTTCAAATTAGAAGATACCAAGATACAGTTTGGGCAAGACAATCAAAATTTATCTCTGTTTTCCTCTCATTTGTACACTTACGATAAGGACATTGACATTGACAGTGATTCCAAGTTTAGTGCAATATCTACTAAATTTGAACTTTTTGTCGCTTTGTTAATTTAAAGCAGACTTTTTGATTTGCAACAATTCAGCTAATACCAAATTTGGCTGGGTCAATGCACGAATAGCCGTCGGTTTGCCACCGGCCACATGAAGCCGAATGTATATATCTACTCATACTGTAGATTTCATTCTACTATCTATCATAGACCCGTGAGTGTAGATTAAAGGTGAAGAATTGTGGCTTAGACAGATATTACGTGTAGGCGTACCTCTAAGTCAAAATGATATCGCTTAATATTGAAAGATTGATGTGTTGTACTTCCGGTTAAGTTTTACCATTGTAGCTACACAATACATCCATCGCATTCTATGATTGTAATCGCTTCAAGTCGTGACGTTACATGAGTCTCTGACTGATTTGTTAAGGTAGAGTCGCAGTCCGGTGTTTACCTAGGCTACAGATAACCTGCCTTCAGTTTTGGACGTGAAGATGGTTGAGTTTCTTTAGTTTGCACCCGCCACCTGAAGTGAGATGTAGCTCTTGTGTCCATTTGATCTAGAAATTCCATCCAAGCCCATAGATTGTTTCTTTTATCTAACTGCATGGTGTTGTACGAGTATATTCCCTGCATCAATCGTCGATGCAGACAGGGCTATACACCACCCGAGGCATTATTCTTTTGAAATGAGCAATTGTCTCCTCATCCTGTTTTAGATAAAGCTGACGCGCTGATCACCGTCATGATCAATATTTTTTTAAACGATATTTTGATTTTCCGAGAGAAGGTTTGATACTCAATTGGCTTCAAAGTCCAAAAAGCAGAAATAATCAAGTGTTATACATCTAATGATCGCTAAGGTGGTGTTGTCTTTTATATCAGGGGTGTTGCAGATATTCGCATCCGCATCCGCAGCAGCAGAACTTATGCGGAGCTTATGCGGACGCGGGTGTTGCACAAGTCGGTACAGGAATGACTTAGCGCATCTCAAAGTATTCCAAGAGTGCGTAACCAGATGGAACAGTACTGTTTATATGTTCGAGCGGTTTTTGAAAGTAAAAGACGCATTAAGTCTCTACATAAATGACAGCAAAATGGACCCAATTATGCCAGGAGACTGGAAAATAATCGAATACTGTGTTCAGTTGCTGAAACCTTTATTAATTAAGCAGCTCTGAGACGCTCATTTCATCTGTAATTCCAATAACTCAAATGCTTATGAAAAAACTGGATGACCATTCAACGAGATCACAGGACTCTGATCCGATTAGGCTGGCAGTCACAAATTTAAAAACGGAAATGTTTTCTCAATTCTCTGCCTTGGACAAAAATCATTTATTTTCTATATCCACTTATTTAGACCCACGATACAAGCACAAATTTATCAAACCGTTGACAGAAGAAAAGATGAAAGACGAAATACTGAGAGCTCACAAAAATCATCTTCATGATCATGACAGCACATTTTCTCCCTGTTTAAAAAGTGGTCTGGAAGCAATGATAGATTCGTCAAGTGAAGATGACGACCTTGTCCAAATACTCGTATCAGACAGTCCCGGAACAGACCTTAAAAAGGAGTTAGTGTCATATCGCAGCAAAACAAAGGACAAATTTATCGGAAAGTCCTCTTATGAGGTGAAAAGATAATAAAGAGTTTAAGATGTTATTTGCAATAGCACGAAGAAATTTGTCACCTCCCCCAGCCAGTGTTTCTAGTCAACAATTGTTAAGTGGTGCGGGACTAATTTACGACTCTTTGCGAAATCGCATAGACCAAGAAAAGGTAGCCAAGTTGCTGTTCGTAAATATAACACACCTATGTTTATATTTAAGTATTAAAAGTTTCTTTTCGTTTAAATAAAAATGACTAAAAAAGTAATAATTAATGTTTTTACAAGTATGTACGAGTACCAAATCTTACATCCGCATCAGCATCAGCATCCGCGATTGTGAGCCTTTTAATATCCGTATCCGCGGATATCAAAAAATCTGCATACGCAACATCCCTAGTTTATATTAATTGCGAAGCAAATCTGGACAACCTATCTCAAAGTACTATCTATTGTGACGGCAAGTTCATATAGATAGCTCACTGTGCTCTGCCGACAATGTCTATATTTTTCCTATAAGCCAAGCAGTTGAACAATCATTTGCTAGTTTGCCTCTGGCATTGACTTCAGGGTTTTTTTTCCTAATCGTGAAGTTGAAGGAATCATATGGCAATAAATCGCCTTGTAGAAAGCCTTTTTCTCATCAAAGGCCTCGGTATAATATTTACCGAAACTCACGTAGCCAAGCAAGTTTAGCAGGGATGCCAAAATCGACATGGTTTTCTATAATTTTGCAGATATTCCCTGCCATTGGCCGCCCTAAAATCGACAAATAAATGAGTGTCGATTCAGAAATCGAGGAGCTATTCTAAGATCGGTCATAATGTCAATATCTGGTCGATAGTAAACTTTTCAGTCCTTTAGCCACACAGATAGGGTGGTTGAAACAAAATTTTAGGCTACTACATAGCGCGGCAGATAAGCTCGTATCGGCGATGTTGAGGGGACTGACATCTTTATAACTAGCGCGGGCTGTAGGAACTAATTTCTTCAAGATCGGGCATACCATTGTATGCTTAAGTTTGAACTGAAGTCTGGCATTATTTAAGAGATGATTTGGGTGATGTTTTACGAAAAGTAATACCCCACCGCTAGGCTGTTAGAACCTACGGATTTGTTGAACTTAATTTTAGATATGGCTATTTCTTCTGGGCAGAATGGTTCATTTATACGAGGGCGGGTCAATAAGTCCGTGACTTTTGGATCAAAACACAGATTTTTTGATAAAAAAATAATTTTATTTTTCAACGTAGTCTCCCTTGAGCTCTATACACTTTGTCCAACGCTTCTCCAATTTTTTTATCCACTTTTCCACCAAGCCATTTCTTCAGGTTTGGGAACAAGAAGTAGTCGCTCGGAGCCAAATCTGGAGAAACGGGTGGATGAGGGAGCAATTCATAGCCCAATTCATGGAATTTTGCGATGGCAACTGCACATGTGTTTGTGGTCGACTGTGAGCAAACGCGGCACCCATCTTGCGGAAAGCTTTCTCATGCCCAAGTGATCATTCAAAATTGAAACCACTGAGCCATGCGAGATCCCTACGGCTTCCACAATCTCTCGCACTTTCAATCTTCGGTCGGCCAACACCATATCGTGAATTTTTTCGATTGTTTCGGGTGTAGAGACCTCAACTGGGCGTCCAGGTCGTTCGGCATCTTCAGTGCTTGTACGGCCACAACGAAATTCAGTAAACCACTTTTTTACCATTGAAATCGATGGTGCAGAGTCCCCATAGTATTTATCAAGCTTAGCCTTGGTCTCGGTAATGGTTTTTTTTCGCAAGAAATAATGCTTAGTAAGCACACGAAATTCACTTTTTTCCATTTTCTCCTCAAATTAGTGAGTAGCCTGATAAAAATAGCTGTCAAACACAAACTAACCGACGCAGCAAGTTTAAATTTTGACAGGAGTCAACTGACGGATGCCTGTTGACAGGAGCAGTGTTGCTGTTTCAGTAAAGAGGTCAGAAATTCAAAAAGTCACGGACTTATTGACCCGCCCTCGTATCATTTGTGTTTATGTTCATGGCAACGATTAGTATAAGGCCTCGTAGAAGTAGCATCTTCCGACAGGTGCTGGTTCCTTAAATGACGAGAATGAGTCTCTGCAGCCGAACATCTTGCAGCTCTGCTAATAAGTCCTACTTCACGCCTCCCCGTGGCGCCATCTGGGAGTCTCACAAGAGATTGCGAAGTGAAGGGGGCAAATGGCGAGTTTCCTGCGCCATTAATCAGGATTAGTGTCGGAAAAATAAAACAAGCCCTTATCCGGGCTATTCCGACATATTTGGACCTTAGGCCGGAAAGAATTTCCAGGACTTAGTCAGGGTCTTTGGAAAAGAGATGGTGGCGGACGAGCCCTATAAGGACCAACGGCAGCGCTCACATCCCGGAACGGGTTACTGGCTTCGGTGTAACTGACTCAAAATGGTACTGGTCCTCCAGGTTGGGGGTTGTGCCGCCGGGGTAACTGCCCGGCCATTTAAAAAAAATTAAGTTACGAAGCATCAACAAGCATCTACTGTTGACAACCCACGCAAACGATTTAAGGACAATGAGCTTCGAATATGCACGTGGAATGTTAGATCCCTTAATAGACCACGTGCAGCCGAGCAACTAGCTGCAAAGCAGACATAACCGCCATCCAAGAAATGCGATGGGATGGGCCGGACAGAAAGAAGATGAAAAACTGCGACATCTACTACGGCAATTGCTATCGACGGCAAAAGCAGCGCTTATTTGGATAAATTCGCCAACATTAGCCTCATATGCGCGCACAGAGAGGAGAAAGATGACGACACCAAGGATGCCTTCTACGAGCTCGTTAACAAGACCTACGAGCAATGCCCTAGCTATGGCAGCTGTCGATTTATATTTCATGAAATAGAATATTCAGTACTGAGAAGGTTGAAATCTGAAGTATTGTATTTACAAGCATGCTGATCGCTGAACTTTGCTTAACTTATCAGGATATATCACATTACCCAGAAATTAACATACTCGTAGTTTATATGTAAGTATCGCTTTTGTTTTTAACTGGATTTCCACTGCAGTTTTATGGCTGTATTCTCCAAGACTTTGACTTATAATTGCTTCAGTTCTCTCAGCGTTCTAAAACTATTGTCCAGATTCGTTGAAGAATTATAACGTCCGCATTTCTTCTTCGCGCTGATAACCATAACTTCTGCCGTTCTTCCTTGAATCTTTTTCTACAAAACTAATCAATGAAAAAAGAAAGGACTTCCCATGAACTTTTTTTTCCGGAAATCGACGAAAAAATCACATACGGGCAAAGTTGAAAATCATGTGAGGTTGAAGATTTCTTCGATGATTGTAGATTGGTGCATTATGAATTCCTTTCACCAGACCAGACAGTTACCAATGAATGTTATCTGAGCGTTATCGATTGTTTGCGAAAAGCTGTCAACCAGAAGCTAGCAAAACTATGGTTAGATGATTGCTTACTTTGGAAGGAGCTCATACTTAAAGACCAATTAGTCGTCCATTCAACATCATTGGAAAGACTGGTTCACAAAGTAATGGCGTGGAAGATGATTTAGAATCTCAGTATTGGGAAAAATCATTGGATATCTTTACCGAGGTTCTCTGACTTTATTTATTATGGTAATTTGCATTGGCCCGTATCTATTGAAGTTGCTGCTTACCTTACTACAATCGTATATACAAAGTTGTATAGCATCGGAACCTAATCCAACCTTATATGCTATTTTCAACATCATTACTACAACAGAATCCTTTTTTAAATTATTATTGCCTAAGGTTCTTAGATAGATTATACTGCATGGGTCCATCTCAATACATGTACTCGTATTTATCATGTCAATTCGAATTTAATACCTATCTCACTACTTTTTCTTCCAGAGGAAGTCATACGAGTATGCAGCTGGTATTATGACCATGGTACAATGTATTTGTTGGCTTAATATTCATTCAACAATGGCAATGGCAACTCGTATCTGCAACCAGACAAGACCAAACAACAACTCGGCTAGCCGGCAAAACTTGAACAGCAAATCGAACTTCGACGTAACCAGAGGAACACGTTTTCCCTCAATGTCTGAGGTTGTCGACTACAATGATTCCATCCATTGCCGGCGCTGCTTGTCTATGTCTCGTCGCTTTGGCAGCGCGGTTGTCTCTTTAGTTAAAGATTCGGCTCGACAGTGGGAGGACGTTGCTAGCTTTTCCCATCGACGTCACATCGTGTGGCAGACACAAAAAAGCTCCACCACGAACAATAGTGCCGTGTTTTTATTATTTTGTTTATTTTGTTTGTAATTGTGTTTGACTCTTATGCCATCTGATAGATGAATTTAATTTGTATCGGTAAAATGTTGGCCCGCGAATTAATTTAATGGAATCTCTAATTTCAAGCAATGGCTGTCGTTGGCCTTCCGGCACTTGATGGTAGTAAATATAAATCGAAAGATGCTGCCCAAATGTCAAATTGCCGGCTCTTAAGTGTATAATCGTAGTAGTCAGTGTCAAAAGCGTTTAACTTTGCCCAAAGTTATATATATATGCCGACGGTGATGGTAGTGTAGATGGTAATTTTGCACAGACAAAAAAAAAAACAAAATAAAAAATAAATAAATAACAGAGACAAGCAAACTAATTAAAGAAAAAGGAAACGTTTTCGCCACAAAACAACAATTGCCGATGGTAGTGGATGGTGGAGTTTTCCTATCCTATCCGGTTCTACTACAACTGCTGGTCAAATCGAACTTTGAGCATACAGCCACAACGGGGCTATAACCGTAGTGTAACAAACATTGTCCAGCTCCAACTTCATCTCCAGCTTCAGTTCCAGATTTATAGGAGTCCCCCCTTAAAAAACCGGTCTAAAACGAGAGAGTTTACTTAGGAGTCCCATTGGGGGACAGACTATTCGTAACTGGTGCTAGTGTGTTGTACAGTGTGGACTTTGCCAAAAGGAGTCCGGGAGGAGTAGTATTGTAGTGCTGAGAAGTTGCCTTAGTTGCCTGTGGGTTCATCGTCGTGTCTCTCGTTTTTTGTGTTGTTTCGTGGGCCATGATGCACTTCTCCTAATACTTTGGCCTCCTGAGCGCCCACGGCCCACTTCGCGCGTCGTACTCTTATTCGTATCCATATCCATACCCGAACTCATATGGTATAACGATTCCTTGGCAAGAGTTTGTAAGTCATAGTCAGCCGAAAGTGATACATCTCTTCGTGTGTCGTTTTCGTGTACCCTTTGGATCTGCTGCTCTTCTCTCTGCAAATCAAAAACTGGCATCAGCTAAAGTAACCAACAACGAAAATCAAATCCAAACGCGTTCCTTGCTACTAATTTCGTTTTACCCCGTATGCAGGTTGTCGTGGCGGCTGGCGCGGAAAATTTCTCAACTCTTGCTTCCATACATCACTAGCATCCAGGTGAGGCCTGGATGCACAACTAGGAATAGGTACCCAACGTATGTACGATTGAGTGACTAGTGCAAGGTGCGATAATGGCTAAATGAATGCCTAGTACCTTCTCGGTCCTGCCCAGGTCCATTCGGAGATGCTAAATGTGCCTAAATGTGATTCCTTCGTGTTTAATACTTACGACCATATGTTGTAGCATTGTGTGGGTGCCGCGAGCGAAATAGCATCACCGTTGCATATCTATAGATACACGTACTCATACGAGTACATTTATTCGTAGTCGTAGTTTTGTATTCATATTTGTAATCGTACTCGTTACTCCTTACTTGTTTATCGTCCACAGGACGACCGACGCTTTCGGTGATTTACTATACGTCAGTAGTGTCAAGAAGTGGAAACGTATAAATTTGCTAGCCAAAAAAAGTTTTAATAAAAAAAAGGAAAAGGAAATTTCAAAAATCCAAAAAGGAAAGAAATCAAAGCATAACGCCGAGGAAGAGAAAGGAAAGTCTTCTCGGGAAATTCTAACAAGTGTAACCTGTGTAGTGGTGTAAAGTGTATGTAATTTTGTGCTCAAGTTCGAGAGCGTTAGTGTGTGTTTTATTTTGTGTTAGTGTATTGATAGTCGTGCCCTGTATGCACTGTTGCTAAAGAGCTTTATAGCGGCGTTGCCAGAAAACAAATTGTTGCCATTGCCGGCATACTTCTTACTATTTGACAACCCAACTCTGTTTGGATTAAAGCTGTTAATTTTGTTTTGTGACTAACGGTAAGTTAAAAAATCTTTTACAACTTCAAATTTTAATTTTGAATTTTTTTTTCTATTTTTGTCTTAAACCAAAGCTTATTTGTTGTAGTAAATGTTTTTGATGTTGATTTGCCTCCAAAGGACTGTTATTGACTTTTTTAAAAAATTAACCGTTTAGGAAGTTTACTTTGATTTTCAAATTTCCAAAATGAATATGCATACTGTTTCGAATTGAGTACTGTCCAAGCCTTATCATATGGTTGAACATTTTTCCCCACGTATCTGTACTA
Source organism: Volucella inflata (assembly GCA_928272305.1). Classification (NCBI taxonomy): domain Eukaryota; kingdom Metazoa; phylum Arthropoda; class Insecta; order Diptera; family Syrphidae; genus Volucella; species Volucella inflata. The sequence goes on from OV743719.1 coordinate 79,288,971, forward strand.
AAGTAGGTCTTACGCGATGAAACCTTAAGTCTACTGCTAAAATGCACGGTGTAGTGGCCATTGGACATCTTATTGCACTACGCCCAACACGTAGCCTTTTAGAAATATTTCCTAGAGTTCCTTTTAGTCTAAGTGATCTAGATGCCTCAGCTAAATTTTTATTTTATTTATGCTAGTCTGCTTCTACTCGTATATTGTGATTCTGATAAATTTAGGAGGAGCGTAGTTACTTATTTCTTCGTTGACACTATGTATTCGTTCGATGTCAACACTTTAATTTTTCGTTGGCGCCTGCGCTATTTTTCCTGTCGGATCAGTAAGAGGCTAGTGGTGGTGTTGGCGCGATGGTTGGCTCATCGGGCAATGGCAAACTCCCGAAAGTAAAATTGCCTATGGAGCTTCTAAGGAGTGCCGTTCAGATTCGGCGGTAAACCGTAGGCCCCGCTCAAATGTGACAAAAATGACAACATGAGCAACACAAATAAGTGTCAAGAAGCTAGGCCATGAACCATACCGGGCTGCTGCGCCACAGTGTTTTTTTTCAGTGAGATGCTGTTTAACTTTTATTTGTGGTTAGAAGGCAGGTGCTGACATTGTCAACGTACCAAAAATGCCGATCTCCTTTGATGTGCAGCTTTTACGAGACGAATTGCAGAAAGGATGCTCGAAAATTCTTCGAAAATCTGAAAATAACTTGGCAAAGGCAAAGATAACGAGCTGAAGCATATATTATATATATATATATAGATGGATGGAAACGAAATAGAAACAGTCGATTGTGAGAATTTGGATGGATTACCTCTGCACATTGGTGAACTGTAATGACCACAAACACTCCTCTGTCTCGTAGAATTCATTATTTACCATGGACCACCATTCAGCAGTAGGTACAGTATTGACACCACCGACACGTTTTATCTCAAATTTGGTGATTTCTTCAACATTATATTCAAAACAATTGTAGGAGAGCCACAGCCTAATAAGAACATCATCGACAATATAGGAAGATGAAATCTGCGACCTCTCACTGAAGTGTCTGTGGCCATTGAAGCCGAAGCGACGTAGATGCGCTTAGGTGGGAACAAAAATTTGTCTTCCTTTATTCGTTATACCGCACAAGCGCAGAGATCAAGCGAGGAATCGTAATGCTAGGCCTTATTTTGTTAAACCGACGAATAAGTCCCTCTCACAAATGTCCCAGTACTATTGTGTGGCGCGAAAGCATGGATTTACTCGTAAATCTGAAGATGCTCTTGGTGTCTCCAGAAGATAAGTTATTCGAGTGATTTTTGGAAGAAGATATACCAACGAACTGTTTTGGCTATATAGCGACATTGACTTAAAGCTAGACATCATTTGGTCGAAAATGTTTTCAAATCCGTTCTGGTGAGAAAACGCGTGGAAAAAATTGCGAAAAGGTAACTCGTTAGGCACAATCGAGGTAGATAAGGGAATGATCGGTTTAAATGGAGGGAGTTGTTGATTCAGACTATCACTCATATCGAATCTAAAGTAAAGTAAGGACTGTTTGTTCATAAACTCAATGTCTTCTTCGTTATAGGCGGACAATTTGGCTCAAAAGTACCTGATTTTTCTACTGTCACTCTTTTATATCATATATAAGGGCCTCTATCGAATCCAATTCAATAAAATACCATGTTAGATGGTTCACATGTTCCCAATTGAAGTGTTTCGGGCAATTAACACCATGGTGATAGGACGACCTCAGCCCTGTTAGTAGAAGTCTATAACGTTAGGCAGATAGTCATTCAAAGTCATGTTTAATTGCTATATCATTTTGAGAGACGGCTCATACAAACCTTTCGGCACGAAGCTATACAAATTTGCTAACCCAGTTGTTGATTTTCTCCACTGTTACGGCCTTAAGCTCTTGATTTGGTATTTCGGATTACTTACCGCAGTATTCTATAACATCTTAGGTGTATTCGTTGCAATTAAAGTTTTCAGCGATTTATTGACAACGAATTAGGGTTTGCCACGGACCCTAAGTAGCAGCAAAAGGTACTAATTTTTAAAGAGCCATTGATTCTCACGTATCAACCCAATATCTTGTCGTGCAGTCCTCAGATTACTTTTTTAATGTTGGACCATTGTACGATTAGCTGCTTTGTTTGTTTTAATATTTTTATCAGCCTTTACACATACATATGTCCCTATATCAGCATACATTGTCCACACAGCAACGCCTAACTATTTTAGTTTGGTGCATTTAAATAGTGACTTAGTGACAACTGCGTGTTTACAATAGGCCTGTCAATGTCCACAAGATATTGCGTCTGCATTTAAGACACTTCAAAATCGCAAGCATTTAATTAAAATATCTTACAACCTCTCTTTTGAGGTTGTTTAATAGCAGCAGTGAAAATGCCAGCCTGGTTATATACTATAATACAAGTATTTCCTTAAAGTTTTAGAAGGTACTTCGTTGCAATATGGAAACACTTTTTTGCCCATCATGCACTTGAGAGATGTCTGCGACAATCGAATTTTGTCTGGAATCTGGATCCAGAATGACTTCTTCTACGTATAATGGTACTACAAACATGTTTGAGTTATGAAAACTTTTTTTTCACACTTTTCAGACTACTTAAGCAATTTTTTTTGGGTTTCGTCAGTTGATGCGGTCTCTTTAGAATACAGGCAAAGTTATTTACAAACTTTCTGAAGCACATCACAAGTCCCAGTACGCTTCCTAATTAGGTTTATCTTTTATGACTGACCTAAACCTCCTTTCACGTCGATTTGGCATGGATTCATATTAACCCGTTCCTTTAAAATGATGTTGCCAAAGTAGATTAAATTTGAAGACTGACTTTTCCGAATTTTGCTTTAATTGGCCACTCTGGAGCCTCCGAAGCACTTCTTCAACAAAAAGTTGGCCGGAGTATGTTGATGTCGTCGACGTAAAGAAGCCTGAGGTGGAGACTGTTGGCTTGATATCGACAGTGTTTTACTATTGTAGTATACATTTGTATGCACCGTCTATCAGTCCGACATTTTATTTTTTCTGGCCGGTTACACGATTGTTGTTTTGCTGCGATTAATTTTGATTTGAAGACCCATACTGGGCGAATACACCGATTAGATATGAATTGAAATGTTGTTATATTTTGATTTGGCTAGAACAAGTCAGGAGTCTTCTCAGACCTTCATGTCTATTAGTTCTAGACATCTTTTGTTTTTGCGATCAATGGCTTGATAAAGTCATGCTTTTTACGTCGCACGTTGTGCCCTCATTTTTTGCTTATCGGTTTGATGTTTGTTTTCCTTAAATCGCCGGGTTGAGCAAATATTTGGCCGACGGTTCACCTGATATGCAACAATACTGGTGTGGGCCTATCAGGTTGTTTACGATGTTCATAATACACTGCCAACAATCTTTTGGCATTGGCAGTTGGCGAATTTATTAGGCATTCACTTCTCTAACCAAATTTTACACATGGGCGGTTTTATCCTCTCCACAAGATCACTGTAACCAGCTTTAATGAGCTCGGCCACTGTTGCGAACTTCTAGGATTTGATCTTCATTTACTTTTAGTTAGATGGACAGTAGTTTTCGTGGCCATCGTTCGGGTGGTATGGTGCGCGTTGCTAGATAGTGGTATGACTGTCGTGTCTGCTGTGTAATGATTTGCAGACCTTGTCCTCACAATTTTAAAGAAGCAACTGCGTCTTTACAGAATCTCTCGTTCACCTCAATTATAAGTTTTACGAGCTTCGTTTTCTGTTGTTGTTTTTTGCAGAGGTTTGTGTTTGGTTGTTTTCCCTTACAGATATGTATGTGTCAACAGAAGCTCAGAGGCCCTACATACAAAGTTGCAAGATAAACCTCCTTCTTAGCTGCAAGTATTCGCCGGTATTCATAGTTGGATCACTGATTTCTTGTCTCCAAATGCCTTTTGAATTCACCCTTGATCTTCAACACTTAGTGCTTGTTTTTTCGGATGTGGTATTGCGTATGCCAATGGCACTATCAAGGGTGTTCTCTTCTGTCTTTCACCCCCGTTTGGCTTTGTGCGAATGTAAAGCTAATGCTGGGGACTTGATCCTCGATAAGGATTGTCAAAAAATTGGAATATGCTGCGCGTGACGTAAATTGCAGAGCATTTGGAGCATTGGAGATTTATATCGTCTTCTTTTCGGTCCCATTTTATCGTATTTATGATTAGAATCCTCACCTGATTATCCTTGTCACGTTGAGATGTTTCGCTAACAACTTTAACAAGGCTGTTTTTGCCATATATCATAAAGGTTTCGCATAAGCTTGTGACATCTAGGACGACGCATGCTTTGCCACGATACATTCTATTGATTTCTGGGTCAAATTCGATTATATCAACCAGACATGGCGTTAATATTTCACCGATGAAGGTCGGTGCTATGAGGCTCAATTTTGCTTCAGTTAGTTTGTGCGGACGATATTGATCTGGCCGATGTGTGGTTCCAGCAGGATGGCGTCATACTGCCTATGAAGCCTACTAAGGATCCGATTCAATGATAATATTTTATTCTCCGTCGTGATATGCAATAATTTTTGATTCTACATCAAATCAAGTTGTCAAGTCAATATATTGACAATAGTTCTCTTGTAAAAGATACTTCTTCAAGTACGTAATTTAGTCGTAGAGTTCTTAATATTCACCACAGTAAACTCTCAGTCATATAAGTGTTTCGAATCATAGATTTTACATGATTCTATCTGTAAAAATGATTCGTTATTAAGGTTTCAACTGTTTCAAGTGTTCAAATGATCATCTGTTGTAAAAAAGAAAAATCTGAAAGAGGGTTCTAAGCATGGCAACACCCTATTTGAAAATCGGTCATCCAAACTGATGGCATCATACTCGTATCGTAATTAACTTAAACTAGGGTAAGTGTGCCCATAGATACGCAATTATTGTTACCTGTTGACAATGATGTATCAAGATAAAGCTAATAAGCTCTTGTTAAAATCCAATTCTGTTTCTTTCTTTTCAAACAACAGTACAAAATAGGGTGATGCGTACAACAATTCGATCATAATCTTATATTTACGTAGGAAGGGTTCTGTTGTGGTGTTTTTTTTTCTATGAATAATACTTTTTACCCGTTTGTGTGGTTGTAACGGTTGAACGTTTAAAATATCTCTTTGAATAGAGCGCAACATAAATTAAAACATCATTTGCCTTCATCAATTATCGATCATCTCGGATGGGGGCCATAATTGGAAAAATAAATTAAAAAAAAAAAATCAACAAAATTAGGTTTCTGCTAGTTGGCCTGATTGAGGTACCTTGTGCTGCCGAAGCTTTTAATATCACAAAACTTACGATTCTTAAGTCATGTGCACCATACGGTTAATATACTGAAAGTCATGTTCTTCTTTTCAAGTGATGAAAACGCTTTAAAATTGAATTGGTTTCCATCTATCTATCTATGACGGATAGCGATAGCTTCTTAGGTATACAAGTTGTCTTTATACTCATTCGTGGTATACTTCATATTTACATTATATCGCGCTCTGCCCACAAGAACCTTAACAAATATTTTTTATGTCCTCAGTGGGTGGTCCTATCGCATTTTACATTCAAATTCAGATCGTATTCGTGTATTTATTGAACAAATTACTACTTTCGCCTACACATCATTATTAAGCAGTTGCGTCTAGTGCAATACGGATCCAACATCAAAACATAAGACTAGGTTTAAGAGTTTTAAATAGCAGACACAAAGTTCAATTAATTACGGCGCTTCCAATGACTATGTTTCATAGATGTAATAAATGATCTGCTAGCCTTCAGTACGTTGACAATTGTCCTCTGTGGTGGCTTGATTTTTAAAAAGAAAATCAGGTGGACTTCCTGAATCCCAGACCAAATATTCCATGCAAAATTGTTTGCTTAAGAAACAAATGTACGGGTGCTGCTCTAGTTTCTTGCTTGTCGTAAGGAACTCGACACTTTGTGGTAGAACTAGCAGAATCAATAATATCTAGAACATGAACTTTGTTGTCCGAGCTAGGAGTTCTTAACCCATTTGTATTGTTGAAACCTAAAAATCAATGTTAAAAGTTTTCCTAAGTGAGTCAATGTTTACTCTGAAGATGCTCCTATCAGGAGAGCTACTTTGTCATAAACAGAGTATCTATGATGTTTTCTGCATGCTTATTTCGAGTGCTCTTTGATGACTGTGAATATGGGTCGATGGGACCGGCGGATAAAGTACTTTCCTTAATGCATCATTGTGCGAATTTGTTTGTCATTAAATAAAGAGTGAATCTTATGTGCGAGTACCGACGCGCTCATCGCGATCTGCCAATGATGTCACTGTCATCTGGTCCTGTGAGTAGTTTGCACTAACTTTTGAAAAGTTATACCTTGGTATATGCAAGTTTGTATCGCGCAATTTTCTCAAGTAAGCCATAAACAAGCGCATTACCTTAACATCGAAGATTTCGGTGACATTACTCGTATTTTTAACCTCTATGGACCATTCCAAAATGACAACATGAGCAACACAAATGAGTGTCAAGAAGCTAGGCCATGGCCCATACCGGGCTGCCAGCGCCACAGTGTTTTTTTTTTTTGTTTTTTTGTTTTTTTTTTATGGACCATTCCGGATCTTACACAATCCTATGAGACACCTCTTCGTTGCGTAGATCCCGTCATATGTGGCATTGAAATCCATAAATGGGTAACAAGTATCGACTGGGATTTCTGACGATTTTTTCTTGAATTTGCCGTAGTTTGCACAATAGTCTAACTAAAATATAAAGTTTTCCGCCCTAAAACCGCACTGATAGGATCCATTAAATTGTTAGCATATGCTACCAGGCATTCTAACGAAATTAATATGGGCGACAAAATCTTGTCAGCTTTCCTATGGCTAAATTACGAGACTGAATGACAGTTTGCTCTCTACCAAGTCATCTTCAGCTGTCCGTCTGGTCTATCAGCCTAGTTATTCATTAGTATTTATAGTTTTGTGATTTTGGTCGAGTGGACAGAAGTCTTTGATTTCATCACCCAAATCTAATGGTTTGCTCTGTCCGAGAATGGAATTTGGATCCGTTTGACCATTTGCGGAAGTGGTTTTTCTATATCTCCAGTAAGGGCTGTGTCTTTTCTATTGGTAATCCTCGCTCATCCCTACATGTTTCCGTCCGCGTCTTGTTGGCTTGCTACATAAGTTTACACTTTGATTAAATTCTTGAATGTTGTTCCTGGGGTAACACCTATCCATTTCCCTGATAGCTCACTTCTTATGATTTTTATTTTTTCTCAAGAGAAATCAATGACTTCGTTTCTCCTTTGCTCGTACAGCGAACGAGGCGCTCACGTTTTTCTATGCAATGCCGCTTCCAAGGCGAACTCTTTCGGAACTTTTACCTGCACTTTGCACCGATAAGAATTTTCGCCGCTGTCATCGGGTAAGACTCAGCTTATAACTTGAGGTTTTGACGGATTTTTAGCATCTGTAAGGGTATTGGCATTGAGGTGACGAAACCAACTATTTAACAAAATTTGTTCTGCACATGGTGTCGCGTTAGATTTCTATTGTGTTGCCAAAGATGTCTTCTTCTCCTATTCTAGCGTTTACGTCATACTAAACGTATTTCTCTTAGGTTTCTTCGGGGGCAGAACGAAGAACTCTATAGTGGCAGCTGATATTTATTTTGTGGCGAAAAATGCCGCTTACACAAAAACTACACAGAAATAGACGCTCTTTCTACTCTCATTGCAGTCATTCTAACTTTTGTCTAAGTTGTCTCTTCTCTTTTTGTCAGCTCAACCGTATGGCGATATGTCTGCTCAACTCACACCTGAAGAGTACGGCCATTTCTTCGACCCCGTGGGCCCAGTAAGCTAGCTCAGTGCGTTGTTAATTTAAGATCTGCCGTTGATCCATTAAGGATTCATTCACCACCATCTCTGACCTGACTAGTCCTGAACATTGTTTTTTGATCTCAGCTTCAGAAACGTTGGAGTTACACACAAATGGGGTCCGACATGCTGACTGTAGACACCGCATTCCTGGAGGACAGATAAATATTTCCGATGACGGGATAGTTGAGAATACTTTCTAAAACATGCGAAATTTTGTTTTTTTTTCCTCCTCCTGATCAATAGCACTTGAGTGTTAACTTCTTTTTTTAAAAAACAAAAAAACAAAAAAACGTGAAGATACGGTAGAGGTGATTAAAGACGTCATACCGTGGTTAAGGAAATATGATTCCCGCTGACGATATTTGTTTTTTTTACAAGTCAAATCCTTAGAATTCCAAGACTAGTTCTCATTACCAGAATTGGATACCTTAAGTATATCAATCGCTGCATGTTATCTCAGCTATATGACGTTTAAATAGCGTGAACATTAGCTGAACAAACCATCTCAGGTTACCATTGAATATTTATCTATCCAGTGGGCAATGCAAGCCGATACTGCAATTTCGCTATTCAAATGAGCAATCAGTGTTTACGAATAATGTATGAACGTTCCATGAGGACACCCGCTGCCAATTAAGCTCTTTATTTTACTTCAATTTTGATAATATAAATTTCATGTAAATATGTCGTGGAAGTCTAAAGTTACAGATTTCAAGACAACTTTATTGCATCTTTCATCTAACTTTAAAGATATCTCATTTCAGTTGCCATACTTTACGTGATATGCATTTTAGAATCCAATTCACTAAAGCATTATCCACGCTTCTCTGACAACCCTTCGAATAATTTTTCCAGGAACTTACTGACATGTGCTCTCACATTAGGCACGATTCACTGGAAATGCATCCCTCAAATGAAGTCAGCATCTATTTTTCCAACTTGTCTTACGGCAAGAAACCAAGCGAACCGCTTAAAAACTTTAACTGACAGTTGCAAATGCCAGAGAGTCGTATCCATCCAAACTGAGACGAAAGGAATGATTTACCTCCATCATCTTGGTTTTTTATTTTTATTTTTTATACATATTTCGTTCTCCCCCTACTGTAGCTCAACATCATCATCGTAGACATCATAGTTGGATTTGTAGTTGCAGTTGAAGTTAAAGTTGGAGTTTTTGTTTTCGTCTTCGCCTTCGCCTTCGGAACAGTGCATTCAAACTGGGTATGATGGGTGACCTTCATAAAACTGACCATCACTGGTTCTGATGGTTGCATTGATGGATGGATAAACTCGAGTAACAATGCTGTTCTTGTGGGTACACTCTGTTGCAAATGTTTTCTGTTGGTACTGATGTTGCTCTCTTCCGAAAGCTGATTCTGAGACTCTCTGATGATGATGGAGGAAGAACTTGATTGCCATAGCATGACTCGTTGACTAATGTTAGTTAAAAAATTGAAAAATCAACGCACCAAACTAAAGGAAAATAACGACAACAGCGGCATTGCTATACTCGTACAAGTTGTGGTAACATTATGTAGATGCCTTTAGCCCTGAACTGGCTTCCTTTATTGCACTGGTGTAAGGATCTTTTATATTCCAAAAAGTAGTATCTATAATTATTCGTATGTACGAATGCAAATTCTGGACATATCTCATACAATCTCAAATATCGTATGCGATATCAGATACCAAATATACTGTGTTGCACTAAAAATACCAAAATAAACATCTTACTTGGAAAAAAAAACCTGTGTTTGCAGCTTTAAAATTGCCACTAGCCTGCACAAATAAAACATAGAGGCAGAGTTATATTTTATTTGTTTTTTTCTTTCCGGGCCAAAGGACCTATCGGACATATGGCTTTACATATGATAACCACAACAACACCACTACCGGCACCAGCAGCTCCGCAAAAACTCGTGGTAATGGCGAGCGTTTTCACACAGGCAACTGAATAATTTTTATCATCCCGAATCGTAAGGTGACTTTGATATCGAGGGGCAGCTTTTAACGCAGAGATGTTCCATGACGTGTTCGATTTCATCTCCTTCTTGTAGGAAGAATTGGTGATGTGTAGAAATGATGCCTAGAAAATTCGGTATAATGCTTTCTGCTTTCGGCCATTTACTGTCTTTTGTCAACATATGTAACCTGTCAACTGTCAAAATGACGGATTTAATCTTCATTTTGTAGGAAGAATTGAAATTGTCAGTTGACAACGGTGGTGTTTAGAGATAATGCCTAGAAAATTCGCCATAATGCTTTCTGCTTTCGGCCATTTACTGTCTTTTGCCAACATAAACTGTCAACTGTCAAAATGACAGATGGTTTTTGTTATCCACCTTAGTGGCCTCTTATGTCTTATGCATCCTAGATACCACAAGTTTAAGCAGTATTATCAAAGATACTCCTCTTCATAGGGTGTTGCTTAACAAACTTCCACAACAAAACTATACACTTTGACGTTTCCCACATTACGTCATCTGTCGAATTGAACTTGTTTACTAGTCGATTCCCCTTCTTTGGGTGCAATGGATACTGGCATGCCGGTCGGATTCAATTCAATGGATTGTGTTTTTGTTTATGGTACCAAAGTTTATTGTTATTAATTTGTGTGAATTGATTTCGCGTGCAAAAGCAATAGCTGGAGGGACGGCTGTCTCTGTTATTCTTTCTTTTTTTTTTGTTATTTTAATCCATCCATGTTGTATGATTGGGAATAGTGAAATAGAGATGTCACTGCATCGAATTACTTGCAAAACCGCAAACGTAGCACAGGAGAATATTGCGGTTTCTTTTGCAGCCAATTAGTGAGGGCCAAGACATGTACATAATCGGAACGGAAATTGTTGTGTCTAGAGTTTGTCGCGTACGATGGTCGTTGGTAATTTTGTAAATTTATTTTGGTGCATATTTGGTTGAGTGACGTTAATTGGCTGGCTTTTGGCTCACTGTCCTTCGAAGTGAGAATTAAGGAGGCGGGTCAAGTAGTCGTAATTGGAGGCAACTTTGAAGGATTTTACAATTAAAATCCGTGCTTGTATACACATGTATCGTTTGTGAAGCCATTTTAGTAACACCTTGCCAAATGAGAAATAGTTTTCTTTCGCTGGCCTCCAATGGAGCTTGTGAACAATAAATCAAAACGACATTTTGTGAACATTTAAATTTTTTGGCTGTCTAAAGAAAACCTTATATAGGCTAGATCGGTGATGTACATTCACATCAACTCTTTTTAGCCTTCTGATTCGACTTTTTGTAAAGTGCGATGTAAAGAGGCGCCGCTGTCTTGCGTCCATGATGTTATAAAGTTATCTTTTCACATTCTAAACGCTGACTCTGCACCTAAGCTAGGTAAGGTAAGAGTGGTATTCGTTGAGTTAGACTTAGACAAGCTGTAAATCCATTCCGATACAACTGGGAGAGCAAAGGAAGGTGACAGCTTAGCTAAATCTGAAATCAAAAACAATTTCTTGATAATTTTTTTAAGATCGGTGATCGTTTTAGAACTTTATAGAAGCTTCGGAGATAGGCGCGTCACCATTGTTTCCTCCATGTCTGCCTGCCCAACAAAAAAATCGTTGTAAGCAATAGTTAATCGTAGCAGATGTCTTCCAATGCCACATTGTCCCATGATTTAGTTTGTGTTTTAAGATATCGTTCTTGTGTTGTTGATCAACTCTCTGGATCGTTTGAGATCAAGTTCGGGCCATATAGGTCTAGATGTCTCATAGTTGTTTCGAGATCTACGAAAGCTATTGAAAAAGTGATAATTGCTTGGCCATTGGTGGCTTGATGTTGGCAAGCTGAAGACTAATTATTTCAAAGGACACAGGGCTGTCCAGTTCATAAGCGAGGCTGCTGTAGAACCCGATAGACTGTGACCCTTTGCTTATTAGCCATCTTCTCGAGAGAAACACGACAGACCTCCAGATAATTCAAAGCTCGACGCAGTTATTTATCTTCAGCTGAACCAAACACTGGCTTGAAAGACGGTACAGATTGACAAATATGTGTGTACAAGGACTATCTGAAAAGAACACTTCTGGCAACATCTTCGGCTGTCTTAGAGTCTCCACTTGTGAATGGGAATTGACGTACTGGGGAAGACTTTGCATTGCTTGTTCTTTTTACTTGTCGACTGGTAAGTAAAGTCAACGTTGGTAACAGGCCGTGATGCAGCGTAAAGAGGAAGTACGTTTTGAACAATCCACAGCTGAACACTTTTTGCCATAAAAACAAAGTTAATTGCAATTGGTATCCATTTCTTCAACAAAACAATATAAGTTCGTCTTCTAAGTGCAGGTCGGCCAAAAATGAGAGTTGAATTGATAGCACGTGATGTTAAATTCACCGAGACTGTTAGGCAGCAAGTCTACTAATATGCATTGCAGCGTTTGCGCACATACTTTGTTTACATCCGCTACCACATATCGCCCACAGTCAGGATTGGAAGTCCTGCTTTTATGCACCACCATTATAATTTGCACAAAATTAGAGATTTCTCTATGCCGTCTTATCTGACCGAGATTACATGTCACGAAAAATTGTAAACCTTGTGAAGTTGCCCAAAATGATTGATGTGATGGATCTTCTTGGGGAATGTGTAGTCTCCGATTTTTGTTACAAAGTTTACCATCCCTGTTCGCCAGGGTTCGGTATGAATGCCAGTTCTTGGCAGCTCCAGTAGTGAAATAAATAAATATACTCGTATATGAAGCAACAGAAAGAGTACTTGACGACCTTATCAGTACAACCGATAACTGATCCCGGTTACGACAGATTGTGTTACTAATCTACATACTCTTAATTCGGGCTGATTCTAATTAGGCTACCTAGGAAGAGTAAAGTGAGATGGATAGTCTATTCGATATGCACTCAGTTTAGGTGCCATCAGATATAATGGTATGAGGCACTAAAAAGGTTTAGAAGAATTCTGAGGTTTCGCTTCTAGATTAAACCGTGCATGGCATGCATTTGAAGTTTTTTAACGCATGCGGATCAATTTATAGAAATGACGAGTATGGATCTAAAACGTATAAGTCTTTTACTTACTGATATTGACCGATCTATGTTTTCACGCTCCATATAATTTTGTAGGCGACGTTCAATACGGATAGGAATAGGAATAGGGTGTCGTCAAATATGCGTACTCAAACTGGTTAGGCCTTTAACGCCTATGGCAAAGGTATGTAGATGCTCGAGTTGTTGAACTTTTTTTTAATGCGAGTCATAGTCAGGCGAAAATTCACATATTGACTGTAAATTGGTAACCTGATGATAAAGTGTAAGAAATAGATCAATCCGCATAAAATGATGTGTAAGTTTTGCGAAGCTCCTGAGTGTAAGAAGTAATTGCAATCCATTAGCACTAACTCAATATATTTCAGTCGGCCTTGTCGTCGTCAACATCTCGGTCAGATGTCATCTTATATGCACCGAAACGCTTTGGTAGAGTCGCTTCATATGTTATTTCACTATCAGAACGCTCCGAGATATCAATTGAACGATACATAGATCTGCAGCATGTCAGTTAGACTCGAAATGGACAGAGATCTTCTTCTTTCCGGCCTTGGCATATAAAAAACAAATAGACACTAGTTAAAGCTTAAATACTGCGGTATACGAGTACATAGATTTTGAGAAATGATCTAACTACATAGTTTTATTGTACTGCCGTATCGATCAAAATTTTCACACAACGGTGCGTTGTATTTCTCTGTAGTTCCTTTTAGTCCAGCGAATAGGAAGAATTAGTTTCGAGTGAATAGAAATCGTCTTTAACTAGTATGCAACTATTTGCGAATGTATAGTAAGTACACCGCGGACTTAAGTCGTATCCCGAACTGCTGATATGCCTGGAAGAGGGTGGTAGCAGGGTGGTTGCTTATGCGAATGCCGTTGCTATGGCAGTCTCAGGAAAAAATCTTCATACGATTGAAGGGCTACTGCAATATAATCTTAACATATTGACAAGCTGGGCGGATCGCTGTGGTTTGGGAATAAACCCCCATAAAACTGATCTTGTCCTCTTCTCCAGGAAATACAAAATTCCGACCATAGACTCTCCCTCAATCAACGGTACCAGCTTGATCTTCTCCGATACAGCGAAATATCTGGGTCTAATTTTCGACAGGAAACTAAGCGGGAAAACTAACATTCAAAAAAGAGTTTAGAAAGCCTCAGAAGCTTTATTCTCTTGCAAAAAAGCCATCGGGAACAAATAGGGCCTCGAACCTCACATCACCCATTGGCTATACATCTCGGTCATAAGACCGATACTCACCTTCGGGGTGGTTGTGTGGTGAACGGCCTAAGACGAAGCAGTCAACTGCATGAAGATAGGTAAAGTCCGAAAACAGCAAGTCTGGGCAGAAGCGGAGCCCTACGTACTACTCCCTCTATAGCAGACAGTAGCCACCAATTCAGCTATTCGCCTCAAAGCGACTTCACTGTGGGCAAATAAACATTTTGGCCACGCAAATATTCTTAACGAACTAGAAATCCGATCAGAAAACATCGACTACACCATACCCAAACAATGGTTCGACAAGGGCTTCCATGTAAGCATTCCTTCCAGATCCTCGTGGGAAGAAAATGGGAAATGGATGACAGTTCACAGTTCCTGGCTGAAGAAAAATATAATATCTGCAATGGATATCCACACCTTTTCTGATAGTCAGGCCGCTATCAAATCCTTGGACTCATGCTCTCTAAACTCAAGAACAGTCATGGACTGCCGAACATCTCTAATGGAGATGGCGGAGCAGTTTAACATTTCGCAATGTGCCAATAGGCCTTAGTGGGTTGGTTTTTTCAACAGCCACTTAAACCTAACCTAACCTAACTTAAATCGTATCCCAGGCCTCCCCAGTACCATTCTAATCTGTCATTGAGAATCATGAACTATGTAGCTGAATAAAGGATTTAACAAGTAATGCGTCAGAAACCAAATTAGTTAAAACTATTCAAAGTGGATTAGGCACCTTATAAGTCGCGTTTATTGCGTCTAAGAAGCATTTTTTTGACAAAACTAAGAGCAAACGTAGTCGGTAGATAGGCCAAATTTTAAGTACATGACCGTATATCAGTGTCAGTCCAACATTTCTGGGCTGATTAATCGGAATACGATTACTTGGTTAGTTTTAGGATACTTACATACGAGCGCCTACTTACTTAAAGTAGGGAGTGAACTTAGTTGCCCAAAAGGAGCCACGCCAATTTTGTCCGGCCCTGACTAGATGCCTCAAATTAAACACTTTAAGTTGTTGAGATGTGAATAGTTTCACCTTTCGAAAACTTCCTTACCACTTCATATGTGCTGGTCATCCTAAGTTTACGATTGAATTCGTCTAAGCAGACGGAGCTCTTAGGAGACATCCATTCGTTCTTCATTAAATCCGTATTTCGTAACCAAACATCATGACTGAATTGATAAAGGCCTTTTAGAGAATTGTTTTACTGATTTTGCTAAAGTTATGCTTTCTTAGCTTGAATTCAGTTCTTATTCAGTTATCTTCAGAAGTGGTAGCGGATCTGAGCCATGGAAGAACAAAACAAACAAAAACACTGTGCTGGCAGTCCGGCATGGCTTAGCTTCTTGGCACTCATTTGTGTTGCTCATATTGTCATTTTTGTCACATCTGAGCGGGGCCCACGGTTTGTCGCCGAATCCGAACGGCACTCCTTAGAAGCTTTTTCGTAGGCAATTTTATTTTCGGGATTTTGCCATTGCCAGCCAAAAGGGTGATGATGATTCGGAAAATTGTTGGTGATGCCAGGGATCGAACCACGGACCCTCTATGTGATAGTCCAATGAGCTAACCATCTCGCCATCGCCACCATGGAAGAAAGGTTTCATAATACCAGAAAGCTGACGTTTTGTCCGAATCATCAATGCTTTGTGTGTCACATTACCAAAGCATATACCTAGTCTCTGCCTAAATTTGCTATTGAACCTAAAAATCACGTAGCACCGCGTTTTATAGAGCAGAAAGCCGGCTTCATGCCTCCTGGATTTATGAAAAGTTAAGTTTATCGTTTGGAAATTGTTCTTTATATTCAATAAGACGTCACTAGTGCTCATATTTATCGTGTTCGTATCGGGTTCTCAAGCAACTCAATTTGGCTTACCTTTCTTTGAGCAGAAGACAGTCGGGTAGCTCAGTCAAAAAGCCTTATTCTAATGTCGAAGGATCAGTCATTTAGGCTATATTCCTTCAAACATTACATTATTGATGGATTTTAGTCCGTTTTGACTCTTCAATCATTATGCCAGACGTAAGCAGTCGCCTAAGCTGCCCGGCAACAATGTTAGCTATTTATTTAAAGTGTCAATTGATTGACCAGCGCTTAAGTCAGACATACCCGTACATATCTGGGTAGTAGGCGGTGATAGAAATAGGTTTTGGTGGCAACAGTGCCTTTATTGACTTAGAGGCCCAATTTGTTATGGAAGTGAGGTACTAATCCTCGTTTTTTTGGTAGAATCAATATAGGATCCCCTATGACCTCTATTTAAGTGGCGACTCATAGAATTTGTTGAAGACATTCTTATTTGAAACTAAGTTAGCCGAATAGAGCTCTGGGCAATCTTATTAGTCGTAAACTGTTACAACGAAGCTTATCAAACCATTTGAGAAATGACATAAATCATGCAATATCTCCTCTTCATGCCTCAACTACTCGTTGATCTCTAGGGATCATAAATTCAATTCACCTCATCCGCAAGTGGATACTCATAAATTTAAATCCCTACATCGATGCTTCAATCTGTATGTACTTCCACTATCGACTAATTGCTTTTAAAACGGAATTAATTCTCGAACATACAATAACTCAGCGGCAATAAAAATACCTTGACAAGGATCATAACTAACATTCCTGGCTTTGTTTCGGCTACGGACTCCCTTATTCTGGTACCACTAAGCCAAGCGTTGCTTTCTTCCCCACTGCACCTGGGATGCGATCAGACTATCAAGACCTACCTATCCGGTGCGAAGAAGGGATACGTAATTTATCCAAAATAAATGGCAAATACCACGTAACGCAGCAAGAAATGGGCGAAACGGCCCTTTTTTTGTATTGTTGCAGTCAGTTAGGACCAGTAAAAGAGACTCGGATGAGGTGGATGGAAGATACAATTGGCAACCGAGAACCGATAACGGGCGACCTGCAAAAAAATACAGCAACTTTAAGAAAAGACTTGTGTCAGTGCCACAAGTCGCTGCAAGTTAATGTGAGCAGATGCTTTCAATCAGATCTTCCGCCGCCGAACGAATACGATGACGATGACGATGACGACGACGTCGACGTCGAAGTCGAAGGGTATCCGACTTCATATTCCATGGTGATGCACTGCCAATCTATGTGCAACCAATATACTCATATGTACCTACTTACAGATGCACAGTCGTTTTCGTTTTCGTCTTCGTGTTCGTCTTTGCGAACGCTTCTGCTGGCGTAGCTATGCATCAAATCAATTTCTGCTCCTCTGAGTTGGAGATGTATCTCTTGTTTGTTTCGTTTAATTTCTTTTCATTTCGTGTTAAATGTTGTGCAACATTTAGAGTATCGGATGTACATTGCACCCACTGCGCGCGCAGTCGCGGTCATGATCAATACGCGCGTCATACTCGTATCTATACTATCCACGAACTTAACCATAGAGCTGTTTCAGTACCAGTACTATTCCCAGCCAGCATCCAGTATCCGTAGTATTGAAAATTGTATCTGTGATGAAGAACGAAGCGAAGGAGGATCGTTGTAAGCGTTTTACCCTGAGGCAAGTACTTTTTAGCGATAAAATATTAATTCGTGACGAGTTCTGGCGAATGTTGGGTTGTTTATGTGGCATATACTCGTACATACAGATACGAGGGTGGAAGGCTGCAGGGCTAAATAAAAAGCTGAAAGGCCACACTGTATCCATTGCATCCTCTGGCATGACAGATGGAGAAATAAAACATTTTAGTGCTTACCAAGATGGGCGGAGAAATGACGGAAATGATTAAAACTCATTAAGGGTGATGCGCGAATAGCGAAATTATATTACAGAATGTTGGTCCAAAGTTCCGAGGAAGGAGAAAATCAAAAAAAAAAAAAAAAACCCAAACTCAAGAAACAGAAAAAACAACAGCAAATATGAAAATCCCTCATCATATTCCATAGAGCGGAAGAAGCATGACAACACTGACGAATTGATGTGACATGTCTTAGTTGTGAGCGAAGGAAATTACAAGTTTAACCACAAATCGCGGAAGGAAGGATTACACACTTTCTGACATCAACGGACAGAGAGTGATGGATTGGAGTGAAGCACGCTTGCTGATGACCACCCAGATGACAGACAGCGTACAGGTTCAGAATGTAGATAATTTGAAATCACATCAGCGCAATTCTGATGAGTTGACGACTCTGGTTTTTGTTTTCCGTCTTCATTTTTATGCAGACAACTTTGAAATCCTGATGTCTACTGAGTCAGATGAGAACTAATAAATGTTGGCATACCGATACGTCTTACTCGCTTTGATTAGTTTGCCGTTCTTTCTACATTGTTGTTTGGACAATTTATTGTCTTTCGAAGGTGGAACACTCTAACTACTTCGAAAGAATTTGGAAGAAAAGAGACACCAATTGTG
Source organism: Volucella inflata (assembly GCA_928272305.1). Classification (NCBI taxonomy): domain Eukaryota; kingdom Metazoa; phylum Arthropoda; class Insecta; order Diptera; family Syrphidae; genus Volucella; species Volucella inflata. The sequence continues at coordinate 79,307,497 of OV743719.1, forward strand.
CTTTCTTAGACATGTCACAGTCCTGTATTGCGGTTTTCATTACTTCAGATACGAGTACTACCAATTCTTAGAGAATGCCTTTAAAAGGCTTTGAATTCATAAGCTCTTCTTATATAGACTAACAGACAGCAACCATGAAATACTCTGTCCAAATTGAAGGGGGTGTTTTATAGCTGCTTACAGTCTTGCATCCCCAATTGAGTAAAATTCTTTGTCAGGTTATGTTATCCCTGTTCCATGCCACATTTCGACGTTCCAAGGTAATTTTCGATGACTTTTCAATACATATCGGGTACTAACTCGGTGCAAAAGGACGATCTTTGCAAACTAGCGATGATGGTTGCACTTTTCTTATTTTCGAAGAAGTGTGGAATGATGTGACAACATTAAGTGACTTTTGTTTGGATGCAGTGGTCAGCTACATACAACTACATGTTGATTTTCACTTCCCCATAAGCGACAATATTGTCTTTTAGCGGTGGATACAAGTGAAAAATGAGCCTCATCGCTGAAGAAAATGTTGTGTGAGAATTGGTCATCCAAAACGCTGATGTTCAAGAACCCAATCGGCGTATGTTCTATACATTCCGTGGTTGGCTGGCCTTATTTCGTTAGTAAGTTGAACTTGATAAGGGTGTAGATGCAAATCCAAATGAAAACTACACCATAGTGTGCCCGCCGTGAAATCGATAGATTTGGATCTTCTTCAACTCTTTCACTAAAGGCAGCGTGCATTTCGATGATAGGTAGGCCTTAAGACATTTGTAAAAGAGCCAGTCTCTTCAATTTATGGATGATTTACACATAGGTATGAATACATAAGGTGACACTCCACCAAGGCTTTACCTGAGCCTCAATTTCAGATGGCATGATGCCTCCTTCTATGATTTTTCGCACATAAGCTCAAAAATTCTTTTTCGAATACTTTAAGATGAAAATAAATAAATTTTCTGCCTAAAAGGTCAAAGCTACATATTGCGCATTCTGATAGACCAACAGCAACCCTTATTGACTGCGTCGCCATTTACTGGCTTCAAGCTTTTCAATAAGAAAATAGGAGAGAATAGCAGAATTGAAGTGAATAATGTGATTCGACATCCAAAATAACATCATCTGGGAACCTAGAGAGTCGCAAAGTGTACGCATGACTTCCAAATTTACGACTGTAATATTCGAATCAAGAAAAGTAAGATGAACTAGGAAGAGATCCTATTCTTGAGGGGCATGAGTACATTTCTGTGTACAATCGCCTCAACTCAAGAACACCGATATACGCCTATGCCAGCGGAGTAAAATTCAAGGATTAACTGAGTTCGGGCTTCATTGCAGCTGGTACCTCCATAGTTTGGAATACCATACTGCCAACCAAATAAGTCAGATTTTCTTCCAAGAAATTCGAAGAAAAATGGTCAGAAAGCTTGATAGAGGAAGTAGAAATATCTCGTAACCCCTTCGGACCCCCAAAAACTAACACTGTATGTCTTAAGAGCCACTTATGGTGAAATGGACTTATGCAAGAAACATTTTAGGATCTTTTGAGAAAAGCTAAATTAGGTGCTGCATAAAACGAGCTGGTGGTGGCGATGGCGCGATGGTTAGCTTATTGGACTATCACGCAGAGGGTCCGTGTTGTTCCCAGCTTCAACAACAATTTTTCAAATCGGCTTCACCCTGTCGTGGGCAATGGCAAACTCCCGAAAGTAAAATTGCCTATGAAAAAGCTTCTAAGGTGTGCCGTTCGGCGGTAAACCGTTGGCCCAGCTCAGATGTGACAAAAATAACAATTTGAGCAACACAAATGAGTGTCAAGAAGCTAGGCCATGGTCCATACCGGGCTGCCAGCGCCACAGTGTTTTTTTTTTTATAAAACGAGCTAAGAAAATGGGACAAAAACCAGCCTCCGCAAGGAAGGAAAAAAGTTGTCAAATAAGTGGCTAAGAAGGGTACTTATCTTTCTTATCTATATGTTTTCTGTTACAATAAGGTACTCAAGAAAAGAAATAGTAAATTGTGCTTCTTGTTAGTATTTTGCAGATATTTGTAAGTCTTTCGTAGAAATATGAATAAGCACTTCAGTGGCTATATTATCCGGGCCGACCACATCAATGTCGAATATCTGTAACTTGATGTTAGCGTTGGCCGTGAAGATAACATAAATAGTGGCCCGAGTGGTCGTTGCTTATATCTTGAACATCTAGGTGCTTAGTAAAAGCATAAGAAAGGGCTAAAGTCTTCACTACTGGGTTTATCGCTCAGAAAAGTTGCTGCCCTTTTGGAGACTTTGCCAAGCATTCGTTTGGTCTGCCGCCAACCTGGAGAGTCATGTCATCTGGAGAAATACTCACGTAAAATAACCAACTTGTAGTAAGAGTTCTTATGAAGGATACAGTCTGTCCTAACACACGTTTGGATCCTAAAAAACTTTGTTCTAGAGCCTTGTCTAATCAGTGAATTCAATTTCGTTCTGAAAAGTGCCTCGTGCCTCTCGAAATTGCTTGAAAATGAGTAAAGGTACCAGCAAGGGCTTAAGTCCAAATATTGCTTTCCCTTTGAAAGCGGACGCAAGCTTTTCGAATAAGGCTTGAAATCTACGACAATAGTCGTCTTTCAAGAGGCGCTGCATCTCAGCTTAGTTTGGAAGCCATCCATTTTTTTTCTGGCACATATTGTTGCCTAAGTCTTTTCCGCATGCTCATAGTATGACCTTAGAAATCAGTTTGTAAAGATTAGCAGTGAAATAAGAGTCGAAAGCTCTGAATGTTGTCAGCCTCTACAAATTACTCAGAAGAAACATTTTGCGAAAATCATCGCACTGTGCGGAATGTATTTTGTGCCGTTACAGCAACTTATTGTTCATGTTAATAGCCTTCCGAATGTACAATTCGCTATACTATCGACAAGTTTGAAACACTTTTCAATATTGGATTGTACGTGACTAAATAGTCCACTTCTAGTACGTAGTGAATCAAAAATAGCGGCAGTAGCAGAGAGTACGCGATGGCCGTGATAAGTCGGCGCTGTTTTCAACAGCTTGTCTTGTCGTATGCAACAACTTGGGATATTTTACAATACGTGGGGATCTTGGTTTTAAAATGAGAACTGAAGCCTGCCGTTCTGTTTTAGTCTATGGGCTCATGGCAAGCTTCACTGTTTCTGATCAACATTTTGTTCGGCAATAAGACCCAAGTATGGTTTATTGCTTACGTTAATAAGCAAAATAGTCGTATTTTTGGGTGCAAAGCAATCCGAAGAGGTTCAAGAGCTTCCATTACATTTAGACATTTAGACAACTGCTTTGGTTTAATGCGGTTGATGGGCTAGTGGAATCATCAGTCCACACTCTTCAAAATTGAGGCCGACTGGAATGTATATGTAAATGACGCCAATTTTCGATAATGGACTATTTACTGCTTAAAATTGGAGTCCATAGTCTCGATGGCATTTTGTTCCAAGAAGACGGCGCTACTTGCAACACAGCTTGTGAAACCATGGCTATATTGGAGAACGATTTGGTGAAAAGTTATTTTAACGATTTGGACCCGTGATTTGGCTGCCTATAACATGCGACATCACACCTCTAGACTTTTGCTGCGAGGCTACGTAAAGTCCAAAGTTAGCATTGGATAAGCCAGCTACAATTTAGAAATTGTAGGCCAACACTACCCGAATCATTGGTCAAAAACCCCTCTCGTAATGCTAGAACGCGTCATCGAAAATTGGAACTCCTGAATGAAGCATGTAAGCCGCAGTTACAGCCAACTTCATTTTTTGATTATTCGGTATTGTTGAAAAAAGTACCTTTTAAGGAATCACTCGTTATATAGATAATGATAGCAAAAACAGGGCAACACCCAAGGTTACATGCAACAAAAATGACTCTTGGCGTGACCGCCTGCGGTCCTAAATATTTTTTTTTTTATTTTTTTAACATATTTCTCAGATCGTGTTTGAATAAAATGTATTCTTGCATGACCCAGCCATAAATCTCAATGCCGCTACATTCTGTGATAGGCCTGGATTTTAACGAATAAATGTTAGCTAGCACGGTCTTTGGCTATTGATGAGCGCTAGGGATCATGACTTTTTGCACCCTTATTTTAGAAAACGTTTTCAGGGCGACAATGGATAGGTTATTGTTATGACTAGGGAATTACGTCCACTAGATATCTGAGAAATTTTTCAAAAAGCCCAAGAAATCAATTGTTAGCAAGTTTACTAGCCAACAACTAGTGTGGAAGTTTTCAATCTAGCATTTTATTGATTAATAAAGTTCGGTATATGGCAATTATGAATAAAACACAATATCGTTCATGTGACCAATACGGCTACTTTTGCAAGTGACCATACAAAGATCAAAATTACCGATGACTTTCTGAAGAATAAGTTAGTCAATGGCCGCCATTTCAGTTTGGATGTTATGTCTGAGATCCGGAATTGTTGCGGGCGGCAGCACCATCCTGTTAAAACCAGAGATGGTCCAGACCCAAGTCAACATGATGCGGTAACGTTTTCCATTCACTATAACTGTTTCCCTAGCCTCATTTTCGAAAAAGAACGAGTCAATGATGGCGCCAACCCATAGTCCGCACCACACAGTGATATTTTTGGGATGTGTGTGTGACAAGGACCACAAATATGGGGAATGTCCCTTGGGTAACGATAGAGTAGTAGATAGGGACCAGCTCTTTTGTGTACTCTGCAGGAACTCAGGGCATCCCGCCAATTTCAGAGGGTGTCCTAGGTTCCAGGAGCTGAAAAAGAAAGTCCAGGCTCGAAAACAGTTGATCGAAGAAGAGAAACGTCAGAAGAGTCGTGCTTTTTCTAATTTCGTGGCACCCAGTGTATCCTTTGCTCAAATGGTATCTGGATCAGGTAAGGCCACAATGACAGCAAAAAATACGCCAAAGGTAGTCAAAAAAGCGCCGGAAGCGGACCTGGATTTGAAAACGATCCTTCTGTCTCTACACGGAAAGATTGATCACTTCCAGAAACAATTAAATGAACAAGCGGCTCGAATTGACGTCATCTATTCGACGCTGTTTGACAAGTCTGGCACGCCGATATAATGTGTGCTACGTTGAACGAGGTTAACTTAAAGATCCTTGCGTTAAATGTTAACTCATTAATCCGGATCGAAAGAAGGACCAACCTTCAAAATCTGTTGTCGAGTGAAAGCCCAGATGTGCTTTTGGTAAGCGAAACTAAGCTTAATCAGAACCACAAAATTGGCTACAGTGGTTATAATGTATACAGAAGGGACCGGCCTCACTCCTAACGTGGGGGTGTGGTTGGAATCTTATTACGAAAAGGCATACGCCATAAGGTCATATATAGCGGAGATTTACTGAGGTTCCGGGTGTTGGAAGCCTGCATCATATGCATTCCTCTTCATAGTCGAAGGCGATTGTATGTGGTGTCACTTTACGCACCTGAAGCACTTAATCCCATTCAATTTATAGCAGAGCTCGAAATACTTTTTCGTTGCCTGCAGCTTCAATCGGAAGAAAATTTTTACTTTCTGGCCGGAGATCTCAACGCTAGACATGCGGCATGGGGAAATAATCCGCCGAATACTAGGGGCAACCAGTTATACTACTGGTGGTGTCAAAATATGATTGAGTACAAACTTGAGTTGTACGCGACGAATATTCCGTCTTTCCCATCAGCTGGTTCCTTTCTGGACCTGGCTCTTATAGACAATAGACTAGAACTGACAGACGTGGATCTAAACACACGGAACTATTTGCGTGCGTTCGAGTACGATAGTGATCACTACGGACTCGCCGCCGCAATACGGATCCCGAATGAGCAAACGCTGCTAGAGCAGTACGATCAAGTGTACTTATACGACTATCGTAGGGTACGTTGGTCGCGCTTCTCCAGAATCCTAAAGCGGAATTTACGTTTGAATGGAATTGATCCTCCGATTAATGGAAACTTGACCAACGACGAAATCGATTGTGATTTACTGACGCTACAAGACGTTATCAAACTAACAATGGAGCAGACTATTCCTCGGGTAGAATGCTCCGACGGAGACCAAATCAAAAAGTACAGAACTCCAACAATAAACGCACTGTCATTTGAATTGTGTAGTCGTGCAAATGAAGATTAACTTTTAAAATTCGCCGTAAAGTGCCATAGGTGTTGACTTCGGCGACGAATTGAGATCCCTGTCTGGTTTTGAACACTTTAGCACACAGTGGTGATGTTTTGGCGTGTACGTGCTGGCCGAGCATGCTGACATGAAGTTTGACCAGAAACCGAAACAGTTTTTTTTCAAAGCGCTTCACCATAGCACGAAATTCCGGACTAACTAGGGCGATTATGTTGACCGAAAAAATCACGAATTTTAGTTACTTTTACAGATCGCCCATTTTCGTAATAAGATTAAATAACAGAAGTGCGTTGTTGCCTGGTAAATGACTTAAATTGCCAAAGATTGTATGACATCTGTCAAAAATATCAACGACATTGAATTCAATAAATGACAATAGTTGACAGCCAACATTCACACCATCTGTTGGCTCACCCTTTATGTTTGCAGCAGATATTTCATAGAGGCCGTGCAAGTAATAACTTCCTGAAGTTCTTTGTCTCAAATAACTAAAGCTAGGGCAGTTACAAAAAAAGTGGCGGGTATTCCCCCATGAGCCTATGTCTTCACAATCAGTGCAGAGGTCATCGTTAAGGCGCAGCTTTATTGCTTGCCTCCCCTGAAGATTATGGTCAGTAATCCAACAAGCGCAGATAGTTGAACTCTGTTTTTCGAGAGATTCTTACTTGTTCTGAAAATAGCAGTTCTAGCCATTATTGTCTTGATGTCTTGTAAGTTGAAAAGTTTTAGCACCTTTCATTAGCTTTAATTTGTATCGTTTGCTCTAGTAGTACTCTCAGAGTGCAGAGTTGAGTGGTGTTTCAAAACTTTGAACTGCCAGTTCTTTCCTTCTCGAGCTAGCTTACATATGTGAATTTTCGTTGTCTGCCACTCCTTTATGGCAAGGGGTCCAGCACAGTGTAACCTTATGCTGAAAGCAGAGAGATCTAAGCTCTTCACAACAGGTTTTCGCAAGCCTTCGATTTCATGATTTCGTCTCAATGGCGAGCGGGATGTCAATAAATATAGTAATATCCTTGTGAGATATTGCCTTTATTGCCGCAAGTTTGACTGCTTCAGCTGCAGCTAATATACTGGTGAAGTTCGTCAAGCGTTGTGAGGATCGTTAGTTAATTGATCGGAGAAGATTCAGGAACCGATTTCTGTCTTTATCTTTGATTTATCTGTGAAAATGGATATCGAGTCTTGTATACGAGTACAAAGAAGCTGATGGCTCTATCGACAGCCGTGTACATCCGTAGGATAGTCTTATAGCTAGGTCCCCACTTTCTCTTAAATATAGGGCTGCAAGCATAGGAGCTGATCCTACAACTTGCTACTACAATGTACTATACAGTCGTTTAAGTATATTGGGCCTTATTCTGACAGCTACATCAACGTGAACTTACCCCGAAGAAAAGCTTAATTCGTCCTCTATGTTGTTTTTAAGCAGTTGAAAGCCATGCAGATTCCTCATTAAAGGGCTGAGTGTGTAGGAAATGCAATTTACCCTTTCACGTCCCACAACAAGCCAACAGTCGATAATAAGTGGGAAATGGATGGAATGTTTTTTACAAGAATAGCACGAATAGTTTCTTTGAGGTGCGAACCAAATGATGAATTGTTTCCAAAAGATTTTTAAAAGTTCAGCACCAAAGACCATTACTTGAATAAGATACAAATAATCGAAATTCAAAAAAAAAGGATCCAAACTCTAACCCATAGATCAAGATGAAAAGGTACATCTACGAGTATGTTATAAATTAAGCAAACCCCAATCCTGTGGTTTCAACAAATAACCCAGAAATCCATAGACTCATCGACACATCGTAACACACCAACGAAGATAAAAGTCCACCGAACGCCGCTGCTAGCATGATCCAATAAAATAATGAAAAAAGGATAAAATGCGAATAAATCGGCGAACAAGATTAGAAAAGTAAAGACTCTAAATTGCCTCCTTTAACAATGAGGAAACCAAGATGTTAGGTCTTTGACCTGAGACCGTTGAACGTCTACCACTACATCAGCACATAAAACTAGTGGTCGCATCTCGATGGTAATGTGGCTCAAAGTATTCGTATCTGTATGTACTCGTATCTGTATCCATATAGCAGTTCGTTCTTGGTTTGACTCCTTGGGAGTGATCGTTTGTCGTGCATCACAGCGGATAAGAGTTCCTGCACGAAATCGTACAGTGAAAGCAACGTTGACGTCGACGAAGAACGACGACAATAACAACAACTAACTGACGAACAAAGTTGAAATCCAAAACTTTACCTTTACCTACTCGTACGTTGCGACCGTCTTCGTTCGTTTGGAGGTTTTTGACAGACTCGTATTATATTCGGAGCTCGAAGTCGTTTTGGTTTCTTAAGGCTTCCTCCAGCCATGATGGAGGACTACGAGCACAACGATGAACGCAAGCATGTAGGCAAGCAGGCAGGCAGGCAACAGCAGGAGTAGTAGCAAATGGAATAAAAGATGACGAAGAATTACGAAGAAAATTTGTGAAGAACACTCTGTGCGCTGAAAACTGCAGCAGGTAGTAGCATTCCGTGTGATGAAAGCAACCACTTTAAGAGTCCTAATTACGCGTCGCAAATCGCGATCACACATTTGTTCTGTTGATACCGCGCCGCACCAAACAAAGTGCTTTTCAAAACACGTACTCCTGTGGCATTGGTACTGGTACTGGCACGTATTCAGCGGATCTTGTTGACTGGATAAGATCAAGACTGCTTTTGTAGGCTACGGATACGAATAGTTGAGGTTGGAGGGTTTCTCTGGAATTATACCACTAAAAGATGTGACGTGTTAATTCCTTCGCAATAAAAAGGGACGGTCTTACTGGCTTTTGTGTGGGGTGGTCCAAGGATATGTGGTATTTTTATTTTAATTACAGTTCATGCAGCGCATTGTTATGTAAAAGATTCATTAATAGAGGTGCGGTTGAGTCTTTTGTGAATTTCTTGCCATATCCTGTCTGCTAGTAATTCCGCTGGTTCCCCCGAATGAGTCCATCAATTCTGAGAACTGTAGATTCCCATCAGAACTCAGAATTTTTAATGATTCATTCAGTCAATTCGAAGCGTGTTTGATTTCAGTTTCACACGAGGGGTTCTATATAACTTTAGAAACGTAACAAATGTATGTTTGTCCCCTTACCTCCTTTAGAGCATTCAATTTTCTAAAAGAATTTTTAAGGAATAGTGTCATTTTTTTTTGTTGCGAGTGCCCCAGTTGTGGTGGTATCTAAACGAAGTACACCAATTTGTTTTAGTCAGTTCAGAGGAACAGGAAAACTTAGTTGGTGACACGACATCAGGTGCTTCAATAGTAGAAAATGACAACCGTCGCTCTCTTTTTTCCCTTGTTAATGTTGCACGTGTTTTTGTATACACACACATGTATCTAACTAGAAGTTTGCAAGGTCCTTTTATATTATAACTATACAGAGACGAATTTTTGAAACTTAAAAGGATTATGCAAAATTCGATGCACCTGAGGTTGTGCGATTTGTACGTTGTTACATATCTAAGGGTAACTTTTCTTTTATGTCCAGTTCCCTTCGCAGATAATGTGAATGAAATCTCACAATGGCAATTCGGCAGAAAGGGTTGAATCAGTTCTCCGTCGTCCAACTATTGTGCTTTCAATTTGTCAAGAAAGGGACATTATACTCGTAGTACGTCAATCTCGCACACTTCATATACACATACAACTAGGTGGTTATTTCGACATTTTCAATTGAAATGAAGTGTATTTCACTGTCAGGCTAGTGATCCTTACGTAGTCTGGTATAAGACATCATTGTAATCCAACAATAAATTTCTTCATCAGCCTTCAGCTGGGAAAAATTATCGTTTTGAATAGAACAGATGTCAAGATAATGTATCTTTTTGGGTGACAAAAGGAATTTAGTTATGTACGAGCAAGATTCAACGTCTTTAACATTCTTAAGACACCCTTAGACGGTTGATAATTCCACTTGAACATTTAATAAATAGATGCAGTCCGACACTTGGTCGATTTAAGTACTCGAGTGACATCTTGGAATATTTTGCAGAAAGCCCTCCTTTGGCAGTTGGTTACTTTGGAATGTTTGAGATTTTGCCGGCGAGTTAACGCCAAAATAGATTTATCAACGTGACGTCCTCTATGGTGATTGGTAATCATTGTAGAAGCAACCTATTTGGACCGTGAATTATCAGCAAAGGAAGTCTTATGCAGGAAATCTTGAGCTTCATCTGAGCAAATGCCTGATTGTAATCCATGTCCAAGCTTGATTCGTCAACAAAAGGCTGATATGAACCAACGACCTACAGTCAACAGCATGACTTGAAAAACAGGAGTTTTCTTAGGAGAGCGGTGCAGTTTGAAGACATAAGCTACCCGCAAATGTACTCAGGCTCATGTCACCATGAAATCATAAGCAGCACACATTTTTAATACTTCAAAATCATCGTAAAGAAGGATGAGAGTTGCTCCAACGGATGGAACATCGACCTCCCACATGGAAAAGAAATACGTAGAGAAGGACTAAATCACGGCTACTAATGTTCGAAAGTTCTATCAACCTGTGGTGAGAACTAGCCAAAGAAATTAATACGAAAGAGACGCATGCAAAGAAAAGAGCTGAAGGCGAAAACAGTCGGTGTTGAAACAATATTTCTGAAGACGGTTTAATGGAGAGACGACTAAAATGTTGATGTCAAACTAGAAAAAAATTTCACCGTGAACGACGATCGACAACTTCGTCCATATGACTGATACGATATCCAAACTAAAGACAAATCGGACTGTTGACTGTTGAGCAGGATTTGGTAAAGATTGTACACCAATTCGTTCTTAAAACATTGGCGATGCAGCGCAATACCTCTCTTGCCAATCGCTGTTTCTTTTAATTGAGAAGGCAACTGAAAAATAAATTCCTTTCACAAAATCGAAAGAAACACTGTGTAAGCCCCTTATCGGCTCAATCCTATTGCAAAGTGCAGAAACAGGTATATTTCAAAAATAGATGTTTCGAAAGAAATGTACTTCCGATACCTTTCGGTCTATGCAAAGCGCAGCCATGCGTAATACTTACCCTGCGGCACTGGATACTTTGTTTCATTTTACACCCTTCATTTGTGACTGCACCTGCTATCATAGCTATTCGCCGACTGCATAACGGACTAATAAAATATTCCTTCCTGTGACGTGTTTCGGGCAAAAATTTTTGCGATCGAGGAAATCTTTTCCTTGCTGAAAAATACCGAATAGTCAGGCCGATACAAAACCGCTGGACGCATTCTCAGAAAATCAGTTGCGGAAAACTGTTATTAGAGAGATGGCGGAGCAGTTCCAGATAATTGTAGGGCCGAAGAGCTAGCCAAAATCGGAACCAGTACATCTGACCTATGCTGCCCAATCGCTATTTACAAACTAAAAAGCTAATTTAGGTTTATGGCTGGTAACAAAAGAAAGACATGTTTAGGGACCGAATAAATGTCGCCAAAGCTGTGTCTAAATAGTTCTAAAAGTTTGATTTTTCTAAATAGAAAAATCAGCGCTATCAAAAGTGTCATGATTGGACATTGTCTTATAGGCCATATAGGAAAGCTTGGAGGTTTAACAAACGTAGCTGTGAAAGCTACACGGTCGAGACAATCCTATACCTTCTTTATACATGCCCAGCTCTCTCTTAAAGAGGAACACGGCATTACATAGGTTTTTTTTTTACAATGACTTAGGCCATCTTAACAATATAGACATGAATAGTCGCTGATGCCTCGGCAGAAGCTTCAATTGGTTCCAGGAGTAGAAGATCCAAGTGGTGTCATAGTGCATTAAACCTAACCTAACCTTATTTTCGGTTCCGTCTGAATAAAATTGATAACAGATAGAGGTATTAGAATCGTCAAAACGAGACGAATTTATGGGCTAAATTGGCTAGGACAATTGCGACTGAATGCCACTACTTCGGTCCAGAGTGTCTTCGAATTCTAGCCGCAGCGACAGCAAGTAAAGAGAACTTGCTGCAGTTGACTTTGTATGCTCAATATATGACTTTTGGTTGAGGTTCAGCTCAGTTCAAGACTGTGCCTTCGCCCTTCGTAAACCTGCGTCTTACTACCAAACAGAGGTGGACACAATTCTAATGGCAAGTTCTTGTTCTATTTCGCCCATTTTTCGATGCCCATTTGGCAACTCCCTTTATTTGTGTGTTAGTTCTGAATAATTTCAGATTTGTTTTATTTCATAAGGAATCAGTCTTTTATAGAACTCAGCTGTCAGCTACAAAATATCTAGATGTTGTCCCGCTGATGGAACTTTGTTATACATAGAGGTGGAACGCTGTTGTGTAAAACGAAGCTAAATGGTTATTCATTTTTCGATTTCGAGAGTAAAGCTAAATAAACCACACACAACGATACATTTTTGATGAAAATTTAAATTCATTCGTAGCATGCGATTCTTTTGAGATAATTTTTAACCACTTTTTCGCACATTTCGGGTGGTATCTCAGGCATAACTTGAGTTATGTTCGTATTTAATGCATCTTGAGTTCGGGGATTATTCGCGTAAACACGGTCTTTTGCGTAACTCCACAAAAAAAATCTAACGATATCAAATCGCATGATCTTGGTGTCAAATTGACATCACCAAAACGTAAAATTACGCGAGCAGTAAATTTCTCACGTATTAAAACCAAAGTTGGTCGTGTTGTGTGGCTTGTTGCCCCGTCTTGTTGGAACCACATACCGTCCAAGTTATGATCTTCCATCGCCGGTGAAAAAAAATCGGTTATCATTCGACCATATCGCTCCGAATTGACTGTAACCGTCCGCCCATTGGCATCTCCGACGAAATATGGACCAATGACACCTTTTAACCATAGAGCACACCAAACGGTCACTTTGTCTGAATGCAACGGGGCCTCTTCGATCACTTGTCGGTTTTCTGACCACCATATGTGGCAAGTTTGTTTGTTTACATACCCACCGTTCGAGAAATGTGCCTCATCACAAAATGTTGTTCGAAAAGTCGGTGTTTAATGTCTGATGTTCCAACACCCAAGAAGCGTATCTACGGCGTTGTGAATGGTCAGTAGGCTTCAATTGTTCCGCAAGTTGAGCATTATAAGAATGGAGGTGCAAATTCAAATGCAAAATACGCCTTAGTGAGGCGTACGACACGTTCAATTGTTGCGAACGCCGGAAAATTGATAAATTCCGATCATCAGCAACACTTGCACTTACAGCAGCAATATTTTCGACTGAGCGTGCATTACGATAATGCACTCTCTTTAAATTTCTTTACAATTTTACCGATTGCTTGCGTAGTCGATCGATTATATCGATTATGACGACTATGATGATCGCGAAAAGTGGCTACGTTTGAATCACTACTTTTGTAGTAAGTTTTGATGATTTTAACGGGTTGTTCGATTTGTAAGTGATCCATTATTCTAAATGGCGAACATTCATCTAATTTTATGACACTTCAAATGACAGCTGAGTTCGGCAGGTGTCAAAAGCCAGTGCTACCAACTCGAAACTACGAAATGAATGACCCTGTACTTCTTAAGCCCACTTCTGGCTGAAATGTTTACAATTTATCACTTCTTTCCTTTATTCAGCTAAACTCTCTCGATTAATGCATATTATTCTGTTCTAGACCGGGATATTAAGATGGTTATGCTCGTTTTCAAAAGTCTGGGAGCTACATATGTACGTGTGGCTCCGTATAACAAGCTGGTGTAAATCTAATCAGTCCGAGGATCCGTTTTACAGCGAGCGCTATTCTTGCCGAAAGTATTAATTCAGAATTATATGGACATTATATTTGATTCATATCGAATCCAGAACCTACTCATCCCAAATATTCTGTTTAAGCAACGTTTTGCACTTCCTCTATGTCCAGCTATGTTGAAGCACTCAGTACTCTACTTGTAGTTAGATATTGCTGGAACCGAGATTGCCCTAGAAATTTGTCAGGATCGGTGGTAACTGCCTCAGAATTGCCTGCTAAAACAGGAAAGTTGCAAAAGGAGTGCGTCCCAGATTCTTGCACCTCTTCGTCGATGCAGCTCCTGCAGCTTCTGTGGAAATCATCACAAAGGAATACTTAATCGCTGCAAGTGTCTTCCAATGGCGGGGATGCTTTTTTTTCGAGAGATGATCAGCTAATTTGATCGCTTAAGGTCGAGTATGGATCATATTAGTCCAGGTTTACATATGACTGACCTTTAAAAGAGCTTGTTGGTATGTTATTTGTTTAACCTTGTCGAGCTGCCTATTTTTTGTTCTTTTTTTAATCCAAGTTAGGTCAGTTCCCTGGGAGTTCCGAGAGGAAACCAACAAAATGAAAATGGAATTTGTAGAGCAGCGATTAGAAGAGGCACGTAGCTCATAGCGTTTTTTCCAACAAGTTCATCTCACGACCTTGTTGTAGACCCAGTACGTGGCCTTAGTTTGTAAGATTAGCAACCAGAGCTTTAATTTCGATTTGCAACATTTTATTTTCATCTTCATTTGCTGTTGCCACAAGTCACTTTCAGTGTTTGACGGATCTTTAAGTACTCCTTCCAATTTCTAAATCTTAGCTATCCAATGGAATTAGTGTAAAAGTTAATGACATTGGCAAACTAATCTTTATATCAAGGAATTCGTAGTACTTATGCCTCATTTCCGCTTACACAATGCCCGCTTTGTGTTCATCTCAATGCCTAGGCTAACTTGTCTGGCCATAGAGGTAAGGAGACCTCTGCTCTGGTGGTGATGGTGGAAAAACTCTCATCCAGATCTCCATTCTGTTTCCCTAAACCCATTCACATCCAGCAGAGTGTAGTTCTTTTTGGTCAACTTACATACTCGTGCTCGCACATGCTATGGCTGTTCCTTTTGATTTACTACTTCCCCCTGTTTGCTGACGTTAATTATAATAAATTTAACTACTTTGACAGACCGCCCAGTGACTCTTGCTACCACTCGAGTGGACTTTGGAATTTTTCCTTACCACATGCCTGTACATATGTACTCGTATGTGACATACATGTGTGGAGCAGGCAATAGCAAACAAAGGAATAATTTATCAGTGGCAAATGCAGACAAAAGAAAACGTAATTTGCTTGCGGTGTAGGCATGGGCAATAGAAAATTACGATTACTCCTGCCACCCAGAGAGGGAGAGAGAGACAGAGTTTAAGATGAAGGGTTAGGTCGTTAGGCATAGGGACGAATAGATGGCGGTAGGGTGTCAATGTAAAGTACTTGACAGTCACATGCGAATGACCTACTAAAGAGGCACTCTCTGATCCCTGCAGAACTATAAGTGGGTGTTGTTTATTTTCCTTTTTCGTTTTTTTTTTAGAATTAAGTCTTCAAAGGAATTCTATGCAAGAGTTTGTCATCTTAATGGTAGCAGGCTTAGCCAACAAGGGCTGTATTTAAAGTTGCAACGCGTGTACTTATGTTCGCGTATGCGGTACATGGAAATGCGAATATTGCTCCGTATGGTAAAAAAAAAAGGCCGCCCTTCATCTTATCATTCTGTAGATAATCGCTCTTTCATTACGGTAACGTTTTTGTTGAGTTTCTTTATTTTCCTATTTTCATTTTATTCTTTTACTTTTCTTCATTTTCTACTTGTCACATTGAATAGAAGAGTCTTTACGTGCAATTGAGAGATTATTAACCCGAGGGATAAAAGGGAATCAAAGGAATTTGCCATTCGACAGAGAAAAGGACCGCGTGTAGGTTGTTGGCATTTACGCACTTGTCATGGTATCCATCTGCAGCTCGGCTATGGTGTGTAAGCGTTTACCGAGTCCCGGTAGTGTAGGTATCCGATGTTGGTGAAATATTTTTCTCGTTTTTGAATTGTTTTTTTTCGTTTTGAAATGTGATGTGTAAGATAGGAGTAAGCCGTCCTAAGATTATTGCTGCGATGCGAATTTTCAATCTGACAAGTCATCACATTTCATTTTTAGAATGAAAGAGAGTCGGTACTTGGGAGTACAGGAATGATTTAAAAGGATAATGTGCTCTTCCCGACCGCAGACGATTTAGTTTTTCTTTTGAAAAATGATTGTGCTTTTTATCAAAAATGGTAAGGAGTCTGTGGGGAGGGTGAATTGAGCCTTTGACTGAAGGATGTATAGAGATATGAACAGAAAAGAAAGTAACAGATCAAGAAGATGGATTTATCCGAGGAGCTGCTGTTGTTAAAATTTACAAAGAGAACCTATAATGGCTCAAGGATATCTAGTTGGGAAATGGGAATATAACAAGGATGAAGGATGGAATATAGAAGTGAAAGGATTAAAAGGTGATAATGCTAAATGCTTTGGGGATGGAATATTTATGATTACATGGATGAAAGAGTTCAGTCGCATTTAAAGAAGTACACTTGAAGAGCTTGATGGTTTCAAGAAAATGTTTTACCGATGTCGGAGAAAGAATCCATGTACACAAATACGTATGTAACTAAAGCATACCTCGGCTATTATATGAAATCGGAGTATGGTTTCGTTCAGAATGTAGTGCTTTGTGTATTCCAAATCTAACCCGATGCAATATTCAGATTCAGAATGTCCAGGACCCAGGAGTGTGGAAATAATGCATCCATGGTTTAGAATGTTAAAGGGGTTCCTTTCTATTGCATGAAACTAGGAAGACTAAATTATTTAAGACATATTCTTCGAATCATATGATGATTGACGCAAATTCGTCGCTGCTTGAATTTATTCTTCCAACGATTCGGTAATACTATCAGCAACAGTAGCCGAACTTATGAGTACTGTGATTGCGTGAAAATGTTTTTTATGCAACATTTGTAGTGAGAAGGGCGATGGCGATAGCGCGATAGTTAGCTCATTGGACTATCACGTAGAGAGTCTGGGTTCGATTCCTGACTGGGTCACCAACAATTTTTCAAATCGCCATCACCCTTTCATATTGCCTATGACGGCTTCTAAAGAGTTCCGTTCGGACTCGGCGATAAACCGTAGGCCCCGCCCAGATGTGAAAAAAATGACAACATGAGCAACACAAATGAGTGTCCAAGAAGCTAGGTCATAGCTACTGGGCTGCCAGCGCCACAGTGTTTTTTTTTTGTAGTGAGAAGGTTATTACCTTGTCCGTCCCGTACTAAATCTAAAAAGATTTATTACTTTCAAAAGATTCTTTGCAGGCCATACAGATAGTAAGCAGGTTGCGAAAAGACGGAGACGTTAAGAAAAGTATGTCGGCAAAGAAATCAATGCTCTTTTCATGATTTTTTTTTTTAAATAATTTACGCGAATGTATACAAGAAGGTATGGATGTACCAGCTGCTGGAAACAACTCAGAAGCTCGACACTGGCATACAAGTCGAAACTCTAGTAAATGGTAAGAGTAGCCCTTGTTTTCAAATAGGCAAAATTAACTTGAAGGAGTTTTGGGCCCAATCAGTCTGAGATCCTTTATGTTAGAGACCATGGTGAGAATCGTCCCGTTTAATGTGCACAAAACTGTTTTGGAAAGCATCCGCTGTCCTAAGTGCGACATGCCTACGAATATGAAAACTTCTCCGAGACAACACTTCAAAATTTGATGCACCCTAGTGCAAATTGAATTCGATAAAAAGGAAGCCCGTATTCGGATAATTTGCTGCAGAAATATTGGTCCTCATTTTCGCTGATTAAAATCCCGATGCCAGTGAAAGAAACAAATACCAGGAGTGTTGAGAGAGAATATTAAGGCCGTAGGTTGTTGTCGTTCGCAGGATTTGGACATCGCTCAAGCAATATTGTGGAGATCTCGGTTTATACGATTTGTATGAGATTAAATCGACTCAAAAACTGAAGCCAGATAATCAATTAATGCGTCTTACTTACTTACTAACTTTAAGTGGTGCTACAGTCCGGAGTGGACATGGGCCTCAGTCCACAGGCGTATCCAGCCAACACGACCCCTGGCTAGCTGCTTCCAGTTTCGCACGCACGCACTTGCGTGCGCCACCTGAGTCTGGTCCTTCCTCTACTGCGCTGTCGCTCGGGACCGGATTTGAAGACTTTTCGAACCGGAGCATTGGTGTCCATACGCTCTACATGACCCAGCCATCTCAGTCTTTGGATCTTCACTCTTCTGGCTAGTCCAGTTACTCGCTGTAAAGTCCATACAGTTCGTCGTTGTATCTCCTTCACTACTCACAGTCAATGGAACTCCAAATCAAATCGAAGAATTTCTTTCTCGAAGCTGCCACGAGCACCCTTATCCATTTTTGATAATGTCTATGTCTCTGCGCTATAGAGCAGGACTAGGAGTATTTAGGTGTTGTATAGGGTAACTTTTATTGGCTTTGCTAGTCAGTTGCCTTCTTAATCCGAAGAAGCAGAGATTGACAACAGTAATTCTTCGTTTGATCACATCGCTGGTGTCGTTTTCTGAATTTTCTACCGGAGTCTATGTAGACAAAGTCATTAAAGACTTTAAAGAATGGAGTGTCCTTTCTGCTTGACAGTATATGCTTGGTCTTGCCCTCATTGACCGCTAAACCCATTTTCGTTGGTTCCGTCTCAATACTCGCAAAAGCGCCACTGACATAACCCTGCTTTCTCCCGATTATGTCAATATCGTCGGCGTATGCGAGTAGTTGGACGGACTTTTGAAAGATAGTGCCTCTTGTGTTTGCTCGTGAGTTTTGCACTTTTCTTTCAAGTACGATGTTGAAAAAATCGCATGACAGCGCATCGCCTTGTCTAAATCCTTTCTGGACATCAAAGGTCTCGGTGAGATCTTTACCGACCTTGATGGAGCAGCGTGCATTCTCCATCGTCATCCTGCACAGACGGAGGAATTTGGCAGGGATGCCGAAACTAGACATTGCTCTGTATAGCTCGTCTCTATAGATGCTGTCATACGCGGCCTTAAAATCGATAAATAGGGTGTGTGTAGCGATCTGAAGCTCATGGGTCTTCCCCAAGACCTGCCGTTGTGTGAATATTTAGTCCATGGTGGACTTTCCTGGCCTGAAGCCACACTAATATGGACCCATCAGGTTGTTGGCCAACGGCTTCAGGCGTTCACACAATACGGCGGATAAGATCTTGTATGCGGTGTTAAGGTGACTAATGCTTCTGTAGTTGGCGAGTAGCATCTCTCAATTTCCTCGATCGCGCGCCTCTCATGCTCTTTCTTCTTCCTTTTGAGAAGCCGGTGTTCGTCTCTCGGCTCGACGAGTGAAACCCAGCACATTAGAAGCGGCATCTCTAATGGCGTTTTGGCAGTGTTTCCAATGGTCTTCGATGCTTGAAGTTGGCGGCAAGTGACCTCTTAAGAGAATAAGGGAGACTTGATCGGAAAAGCACTTGGCGACCTCTTGCGATTGTAGCCTGACTTCGAATTTTCTCACAGCATTAGTTTGTCTTGGCGTAGTTTGGGATATCCGCAACCGTACCTTGACTGCAACAAGGTAATGGTCCGAATCGATGTTGGCTCCTCGGAACGTACGGACATCCATAATATTGGAGGAGTGTCTTGCGTCGATCGCAATGTGATCAATCTTGACTGTTGATTGATCAGGAGTTCTCCAAGTCCCCTTGTGTATATCGAGATGGTGGGAACCGCGTGCTGCCTACGACAATGTTTCGCCCCGCCGCAGTTAGCCCGGCGGCACAACCCCCAACCTGGAGGACCAGTTCCATTTTTAATGCCCCGAGGACGAGGGGTCGGTTACACCGATGCCAGTTACCCGTTCTGGGATGTGAGCACTGTTGATGAAAGCGCTCATATAGGGCTCCTCGTCCGCCACCATCTCTTTTCCAAGACCCTGACTAAGTCCTGGAAATCCTTACCGGCCTGAGCTACAAATATGTCCGAATAGCCCGGATATAGTCTTGTTTTGTTTTTCCGACTCTAATCCTGATTTATGGCGCAGGAAACTCGCCATTTGTCCCCTTCACGTCGCAATCTCTAGTAAGATTCCCAGATGGCGCCACGGGGAGGCGTGAAGTAGGGCTTATTATTAGAGCTGCAAGATGTTCGGCTGCAGAGGCTCATTCTCGTTATTTAAAGAACCAGCACCTGTCGGAAAATGCTACTCCTAAGAGGCCTTATATTGATCGTTGCCATCTAATTAATGCGTCTAGCTTTTTAAAATTAATCTCTGTAAATGGAATTGAAATTCCATCGAAAAATCATCTTTGGTGATAAAGTCCATTGCTGGCTAAATGCCTATGTCAACAAGCTACAAATGCACTATTGGACGTCTACAAATCCACAAGTGGTTCGCTAGACGCCACTTGATATACAAAAATTGACTGTTTTTCAGGGCGGGAACGTTTTGGGATTTATTTTTCTTTCTTTTTCTGTTGGTGATCTTATAGCGCTCGTATTCCCCCTTATTTTCCTTACTCGAAGGAGTATCGTCTTCGATAACATGTTTCAGTACAATAATGATGAAACAAGGTTTATTAGACCGAATTTTAATTTGTTCAGGACTATCATTGGCAAGAATCTGCAATTGATGTAAGAATTTGGTACAGGAACAAAGTGAGGTCAACTTTTACACACTGATCCAAATACAATCAAGGAATTGGCCCTGCCGTCATAACACTAGAATTAACCCATCGCTAGATAAACTCGTATCTTCCTAACACGGGGGCGAGAAATCTGCTAGTGTAGAGACATCCACCATTTCAAAGATCGGAAATGTAAAACATTTTGATACAGTCTGTTTTGAATTACTGGGATCACGGAGAACGAGATTGTCCTTGAACTTGTAAGGAACGACTCAAGGAAGAGTTTCTCAGAATACGAAACTGTTTTACGATTACCGTCATCCTCAGTTTGGGCATTGGGCATTACATTCCAAAACGGTCAATGAAAGTCATATTAAACTATTACTACGATAGCAACCGTACTGTGCTTTAATAGAGAGGATTTCCGCTTGTTTGTTAGGAACGTAACAAGGCATTAAGTATCTGTATATAGTACCATGCTGCAAAAGTAATGATTACACTGCGCAGCTCTGTTAGTTGGCAAGAGATTGGGTATGCATTTGATTATAAAATATCATACACGTTCAATACTTCCACAGTTTTTCTATTTCTATTTCTATTTTTTATTTATTGTTTTATTATTTTTTTTTTTTCGTGGAAAGTTGGAAACCTTGCATTGGCACCAATGGTCCGACGTGCATTGATAGTGACAGATTCTTACTGTCTAAAATCACCTCCCGGGGAATCTTTCCGGTTATTCCCCCGCGGAAATACCGCTAAGTATTACTTCGCGAGGGACGGTTTTGAGCTTTTTGCTTCGTCACGAGGTGCTTACCGAATTCGCGCTCCGCTGCCTTTCTAAATTTCTTGGATCACACATTATTCGTACTGCTGCAAGGTTCACAGCGGCCCAAAGATCTTCGGATTCCAACATACTCGTATATTGAACTATGTTACGTTGAATATATTTGTCCGTTCACCAAATTCTTCACACAATATAGCTCTTTCGTTTACACACCGAGCACATTCGAAGAAAACGTACTCCACGTTCTTTACCGTGGACAGGACGGACTCGAATCACCATTTCGTTGGAATAGATATTCCCCGAAACAACCGTGACCCGTCATAAACTGTGTAAGATAGTAATTCAGTTCGCCTTTCAATCTTTGTGATTAGTCAGTACGTCCATCTCCCTTTTTGGGACTCGTTCCATTGTTGTCGCCAAGCTTCTATACTACGGCTTCTTCCAAATTTTCGTCTTTTTATTTGCGACGTCAGACCATATTTGCACTCCGTACACCTGTATGGAAGCTACAACTCTCGCAAGCATTAATCGTTTGTCTTGCTTCGGGCCGCCGATATTCGACATGAGTCTCGAAAGAACGCCTATCGCCTTCGACGATTTCTTGCAACCGTATGCAAGGTGATGCTTGAAATTAAGCCCAGCATCAATCATCACTCCTAGGTATTTTATAAATGGGCTGGAAATAATTGTGTGCTCTCCGACTTTTATCGTTATCGTCTCTAGCACCCTTCTACTCGTAATGAGAACGGATTCCGTTTTATGTTCCACGAGGTCTAAACTCATATCGCGTAGCCAGTTTTTTATCAGTGCTATTGCTTTGTTGCAATACAACTCGATTTCTTCAAGTTGTCTCGCCATTGCGACTACAACAGCAATATCGCGGGGTCTTGGAGTCGCAGAATGTCGTCATGCATCACGTTCCACTGTAAGGGACCTAATACTAATCCTTGGGGCATGCCCCCTGTAATTTTATATAATTTCGTCACATCGTCTGAGTCGTAAAGGACTAACATATCGGTAAAGCAGCTTCTGATCAATCTTAATATGTACTTCGGTACATTTAATCTTTCCAGGCATTGTGAAATGCACTACCAGTTCGCGGAGTTAAAAGCATTTTTCCTGTCAAGTGTAAATACGGCGCAGTACGCTTTGCTGCCTCCTCTCCATCGTCTACCTTCTATGGCCGACTGGGCTTTATCTATTACGACTTTAATCGCGTCGATTGTCAATCGGCCCTTTCTAAGGCCGTACAGATATTCCGCAACTGAGGTCTGTTGCATATAATTCGCTCTTATATTTTGCCGATAGTTTCGAGCATACAGAGCGGCCGATACGATGAGGGCTCCTCCGGTGGCTTATTTCCTTTCGGTAATAATACCAACCGTTGGCATTTCCATTGTTTCGGAAATATTCCCTCGCTTAAGCATGTATTATACATGCTAACGAAAAAATCTAGGCGGGCTTTCATCGCTAATTTGAAAGCCCTATTTGGTATGCCGTCTCGATTGCCGCGGTGAGTTCATCGGTTGTTATGGCAGGAATGTGTTTGCGTAGTTCTCCGATCTTCCTTGATAGAACTCCGTCATATTGAGATTGGTCTAGATCGATCCCTCGAAATGTTGATGGTATCCACCTCACAATAGTCTGGAGCCTCCGTTTGTTACTCGAAGTAACAAGCAAGTAGTCTGATCAGTGTCCGAACAATCCGTGTATAGGACCGAACATCATTATATTTTCTTTGTTTTGCAAGGTCGACAAGATGATGTCCGTCTTTATAGTTGCAATTTAGGTTTTACTGTAACTAAGTCAGGCGATTCAACTCTTGACGACAAACAAGCAAGACTTATCGACTTTGAGGACCTTGCCATTTGGTCAGCCTTTCGCAAAAATGTTATTCTCGTGTCTCGTTGCTTATAACTATAAGGTGTCAAAGGAAATTGGTGTCCAAAGGGGAAAACGAGAAGGATGAATAGATGTCCTCGTTGGTCTTAAGCGATGCACTCCATTTATCATTAAGGAGTGGTAAGGTAAAAATAAAGTAGGTACGATGGACTATGGCACTTAAAATAAAATGAAGATGCTTGCTCAAAATATAATCTTGTGCACTTATAAAACTTGTGCTCAACTCAACATTGCCAGATAGGAAGTCGAGAAATAAAATATTTTTCCCTTCTATGAAGTATGGAGTCAGCTAATTTCGGTGGAACTGGAGGTGTGTATCAACACTGGAAAGGTACAGGCTACAATTCGAACGCTATCTAAAATTGAAAGAAGCAACGTTCTTTGAACAAGGATCAATCTGCGACTATTCCGTCCCAACGCAGGATCAATAATGCTACATAGGCACAGTACTTGGAAGGTGGACACCGCTAACAAACTCAAGTGGCAATACTTTTAACAATAGGTGTTCATTAATCATCTTGAGAATGTTACCCCCAATCGTATTTCTTATAATTGACTTAGGCACAGTAAACGTCCAGAGGAAGACCCTACTTCGCGCTAAAATACGCATCAGTTGTACGGATGTATTAGAGATTTACATATGTACGTCCAGGTCTTCTGACAATATGCCAGCATGGATTTCCTTCTGGGTTTCAGATGGACTTTGAGATGTTAACAAAATTTATTAATAATTTCCCAAAGATGTGCTGGCATTGACTTCCCAACCGAACAGTGCTTATGCAGATAGTTTTTAGTAAATTAGCACGACGAGTTGGAAAACTAAATGCTCTAACTCAACAATGAGTAAACTCTATAGTTTCCAGATTTTCCGTATCGAAAAATTGAAGAATCCAGCAAGAAGCTACGAAAATAAAAAATAAAATTAAAATTGAATCTAAAAACCACTCAACGTTCTCGAAGGATCACATGTGCAAAAAGCCATTCTCTGTTGGTCTTTCACACGACCAAAAACTAAAACCATCTGTTCCCATCTGTCGTCCTTCGCTTCCAAATAAGGACAGAACCCATCAAACAGAAGCAATCAAAGTGAGTCTCTCTCCTCCCCAGACACACATCTTGTCGACATGAAGATGTGTAGACATGTATCTGTATCTGAATCGTAGGTATAGTAAGATAGCGGACAATTAAATAAGGAATTCCGCTTAGTTAATTATTTTTCACATCAATTCGAGATTAGCAAAAACCTGAAAGAGGATCCATCCATTCAGGTTCTCAAAGGAGTCCAAGCTGTTGAGTTAGGTAGGTACGACAACATTAACGGACCATGGATTAGCTAGCAAAATTGAAAACAAAAACAAAGAAAAAATCCTCAAACGTGTGTATCAAGTTTCCTATTTTGCATTGTATGGCCCCCCCATTGTAGTTCGTTTTGCATTTTTATTTCGTGCACTTTCCTTGCCACAAAAACTTGTGTGTCTGAAACACACAAAAACTGGTGAGAGCCCGAAAAAAACCCAAAAAAAAAAAAAAAAATAAGGAGCCGCCATTAAGTAAATGAAGCAATCCATATGCATAAAGCTCGAATAAGGAATTGACAAAAATGGAAGCCACACCACCGACAACGACAACGACAACGGCACAATGCCACCACAACACCAGCAACAACAACTACGACGACGACAAGAAGGACTTTGGTGATGGTGAGACGCTATAGCAACAAGACAAGTACCTGAAGTAGCGCTTGGAATTCCTCAAGAACTCCCTTCTTACGAGTCATTAAGCACGTCATTCGATAATTTGCCCATATAAAGCGCCATAGCCGGTGTCAATGCCAGTGCTAGTACCAGTTCAAAATACCATACCCAATCCCCTGGTACTATGGCTTGGATGGAGGTTCTAAAAACGTTGTCGCCTCATTCAACAATACCAATATAAGGCGTGAGCAAGGTACACATCCACACATGGACTCAGAAATTCAGATTCGGATACGGATTCGAATTTATATACCTTTGAAAGAGACTTACGACAGCGGGACCGGCATTGGGATCGGGACCGAGACTGGAACCATTACCTTCCCATTCGAGTTCAAGTTAATTTAAATTTACCAACAATCAATTTCCCACATGGTAAGCTCAGTGCTTACGTTGAGGTAAGGCAGCGGTTGCATTGAGTACACGTCGTTACAATGGAGGCAGAGGTATCCGTATATGTTTAGCTAGCCAAAGCAAGTACTGTGAAACCCACCTCCAATTAAGAACGGAAATCCCTTTCATCAGAAGGCACACACATAAACTGGGTAAGCACACAATTTGCAAATGCAGAAATTAGGCTGCCCCTGACGCAGGGGTAGAATTAGTGAGGCTTTTCAATGAGTAAACATTTAAAGAATAAAATAAAAAATATCTGAACCCTCGCTATAGGCGGTCTTTGACAGAAAAGTAATCGTTAGGGCTAATTATGTACCTATACTTCGTGACCTTTCACAATTGAAAGCACTGAGTGAATGTAATAGACGTTGATGGACGGATAAGTTTCTGATGGATTACATTACACCAGGGGCCAATGTAACGGATGCATTGCACGTGAAATATAGTCACATGTGAGTTACGCGTTTCAATAGAAAGTAGAGTGCGTACAGAGAGAAGTAGTTGTTAGTTGTTGACATTTGAGCCAGAATTGGAAGTTGTTGCAAGTCGTTTGTAATTCAAAGGTTGCCAGGATATTTGCTTCCCCTTTCTGTTGGGTAAATCCTTATATCCTTTTTGTTTGGGGTGGATCACATATACCGTAGGTATGTCCTCGAATACGAGTATTATATCCCGGTATAGTCCAAACTTGACATTTACTCGGGAGGAGCAGGCTCCCTTTTAACTGGAAAATTGGATTTGATGGAATATCATACGAGTATGACAAAAGTTGGCAAGAAAATGTACAAAGACTAATTTGAAGCCGACCAAATGATGACTTAAGGTGATTAAGATAGGACAATTGGTCTTTACCAGTCTTCGTAAAAGCCCGTTTAAGATTGATTTCCATTTTAAGAATTCCATCCTTCATTTGTGTGCTTCAGCTCTTTCACGAATGCACTATATTTTGATGCACAAAGTCCAACTTTATTAACTACGTCAACTTCGGCTCTGGGCATGTATCATAAAATATTTCAGGTCAAGAGACGTGATTTTTTTGGCCCTCTTGAACCTCTTGGTTTTCTTTCTTTATCAACTTCTTTGTTAGCTCATTGAGATTGCTATATCATCTCCTCTGTTCACTCTCCGGGGAAGATAAGGACACCATGGATTATACACTTTTCCTTATTTGTGCCTGGAGCTAATTTACTCTACTCCTATCAACCTCTCGATTTTATCGTTCAAAACGCTTCTATTCATTGCAAAGTGGTTTCTCAAATACACAGTGTGGTAAATAATATCCCGGACACGATTCATATCTGAGTTATCATAAGCGCCATCTATTTTTCCGAACATGCGTTATGAAGCTTGAATATTTCTGTACTATATGTCAAAATTTTATGACATTTAGTTGACATTTAACAATTATACAAATTATTTTTCCCGAACCTTGATTGAGTAGAGCAGTTCTTTTTGAGTGACATAAACGTTTTTTGGGCGGCAGAGAGACATTGATGGATGACAAACACACAGAAAATTTCAGTTCGCATGCTTGAAATGATCCAAAAAGTACTTGATTTTGTTGCAGTAGACCGAAATGCTTCACTGAGAATGATGAAAGAGGCCTTAAACATCAGCAAAGAGACTATTCGTCGACCATTCTTCAGGAGGATTTGAGCAAAATAAAGTTGATCTCTGTTGGACGATAATACACCGAATCACACAGCACTCATTGTTCGTCAATTTTTTGGCGATTTTGGCGAAATCAAGTGGGTGTTTTAAATTATCTGCCGTATTTACCTGATTTGGCATGATACGACTTCTATTAATTTGTGAAATTGAAATTGAAGTTGAAATGATGCTTTTTTGGACGACATTTCGACCATTTCAAGCAGCTTTGACACGGGCACTGGAGGCAATACTACAAAATGAGCTTGAGCGAATAAGAGCAACGATATATAAACAGAACTCGTGTTTTAATTATGTTTTCTAGGGCCAGTCTGTGATATTATTTGCCACACTGTGTATATCTTCAAATCCCTGTGTTTCGTACATTATCTCATTATTTCGAAGAGTCCTCTGGCAGATGTTTAATCCTTAAATAAAGTGTTCAAATCCTGCGACAAGGTACTATATGTACATATGTAAACATATGTTCCCTTCTATATATACGCTCAGTGCTTCGTTGAAAATGGTGAAATTGTTTCAGAAATAATGTGACTATTTACGGTACCAACATCTACCATATCACTACTGCTACTGTACACAAAACTTGATCAGAGTATAAGGCGCCTATTCGCACAAGAAGTGCTCCGCGGTATTGTCATTACTTTCATGGCAAAAGCCTCAGAAGATGATATAAGTTATATTAAGTACTCTTAGATGTTTAGTAAAGGCGTAGTCCAAAAAGGTAGTCTACAGAGGGACAGCAGAATGCGGCCAACCTTTCAAAGCCTTTGAGAAGCATTTGTTTGGCATCCCTACAACTTGGAGAATTATAACAGCTACGGTTGTGGTAACAAAAGACTAACTGTCAGTGAATTTCCAAGTCGATGGCCCAAGACAGTTTCAATGCTGCCTTGCAAAGGCAGTGTTTGTTATGTTCTGCGAATTTCGCAATACCAAATAAGTTGATCAAAGAGTTTGCCTGAAATTTTGTGTATCTAACAAAGTATCAAGTGCGGAAGCATTGAAAATGTTAATCGTAGTTTACGGGGACTCGACAATGTCCAAAACACAGAGTGGAAACCAGTTTAAAGCGGACTGTACTGTGGTTGATGATTTGCTTCTTTTCGGTAGTCCATTCACCAGAATGGCTGTAAAACAATTTTTTTTTTAATGTTTTTTTTATTTTATTCAATATAGTCCCCTTTTAGCTCGATACACTTATTCCAGCGATTTTCCAACTTGTTGATCCCGTCCGAAAAGTAATTTTCCGGAAGGTCTGCAAAATACTCCTCCGTGGCGTCGATGAATTCCTCGCGTGAACTGAATTTTTTATTGATGAGCCATCTTTTGAGGTTTGGGTAGAGATAGTAGTCCGAGGGAGCCAAATCGGGCGAATGCGGTGGATGCGACAGCAATTGGAGCCGTAAGTCATTAATTTTAGCCGTGGTTGCGATGCTCTCATGCGCCGGCCCATTGTTTTTCCTTTTTCGAGGTAATCCACGAAGAGTATGCCATGACAATCCCAGAAAACCGAAGCCATAACATTTCCAACCCATTGAGCCTCCCTCGGCCGCTTCGGAGCACTCGTGCCGGCTTCAGTCTTTTGTCGGGCACTCATTTTGTTCTCTGGTGTGTAATAGTGGATCCAGGTTTCATCAACAGTTACCAATCGAAGCCACAAGTCCGCCCAATTCCACATCAGCAAGTCCAAACAGTCTTTCGAAGTGCTCTCGCGTTCGTGTTTTTGGTCAGGAGTGAGCATGCGCGGCACCCAGCGTCAGAATATTGCCCAAAATATGGCGTGTGCACTCAGAACTAATCTTTGTGGTATCTGCTAACTTGCGCACCTGCAATTTCCGGTCAGCCAATACCATTTCATGTATTTTTTTGACATTGTCCTCTGTAACCGCATCGGAGGGCCTGCCGCTGCGGACTTGATCGGTGGTGGAGTTGCGGCCACCACGAAACTCTCGAAACCAATATTTCTGATGGAGCATTAGCGCCATAATATTTATCCAACTTTTCTTTTGTTTCCTTCGCCGTTTTGCCTCTCAAAAATAATGTCTTATGAGAGAACGAAAATCGTTTTTGTCCATACTCAACATGATGCCAAACACGTCAACAACAATCAGCTGTCAAAACAAAACTGAAGACAGTATCGCACTGAAATTTGGCATGTGTGCCTAAATATGAACGGACTTCAAGACACCATAACCTTTTTAGCAGTAGCAGCGCATTCTGCCGGTCAAGGAGGTTACTTTTCACCCCACCTAGTAAACATCGAAAAAGTTAAAAAAATTGTCCGCGCATACTCGTATAATTGTGTGAGCATCAGGAAGATAGCAGCAGAGCGTTATGCACGATGTTTTGGGCATGAGACAAATTGAAACGCTGCGTGTGCCAAGAGTGCTGAATTTGTTGCAGAAACAACATCGCATTGATTTCGCCAAATAATTGTTATTTTAGGGCCAACAGTTTTATCTATGGCATCATTACAAGTGACGAGACATGGGTCTATGAATGTGACATCGAAATAACCAACAATCAACGGAATTCATTAATCACAACAGAGTTAAACCAAAGTCCAGGCTTTGTTGACCGTTTTCTTTGAATGCCGTGGTGTGGTCCACTACGAATTTCTTTCGCCAGGCCAGACAGTAAATGGGGAGTACCACGTGAGCGCATTAAAGCCTTTAAGGGAAAGGCTCTGGCAAGAGGCCAGAACAACTCCTGGTTCCTTCATCCCGACAACCCACCGACTCACACATCTCATCTTGCAAGCGACTATTTGTTCAAAAACAACGTTCATACATAGACATAAGAACTCCTAAGACTCAAAGTATTGAACCGACAAATATGCACAGAAGCAGTGGAAATAGAACGCTACCTAGCGGGCGATCCCTGTTCTTATCCGTAGGACTACTGGCTTGAACTTTGTGGGCTCAATTTTACCGTCCAGCATTTGAAGAGTAAATTCGTAGGACCTTCCGCCTTGGAAAGCATGTGGCATCTGTGGGAAACGACGTCGACATAAACGAGGTCGGACTGATTAGTTTTGAGGTTTGTTGGTTTAACGGCAAACTCGTGTTGTTTTCGCTATG
Organism: Volucella inflata; assembly: GCA_928272305.1. Classification (NCBI taxonomy): domain Eukaryota; kingdom Metazoa; phylum Arthropoda; class Insecta; order Diptera; family Syrphidae; genus Volucella; species Volucella inflata. The sequence goes on from OV743719.1 coordinate 79,337,665, forward strand.
CATGGCAAGGAAAGATATTCGGAGCTGCCAATAAACTGCATATAGCCTTTTGCAGCTTAGCTATCGGTGGAGGGTGTCTTAAAGCCAATAATAGAAGTAACACCATGTATGATGGCCTCGTTTGATGTCCACAATCGATAAGAGATACCGTCTGTATAGGACGGGTTCCTTTGTAGTGAAAGGAGCAACTTGCAGCCCCAGGAGTGGCAGTTTCTTAGTTGCTTCTTGTTTAGAAGTTTTCGAGGTTCCATACGTTGTCGTTGCAAATTTGCAGTCCACCATGAAACTGGCGCACTGCAGAACAATCCTTTTTATCATCCATATCACTCGGGTGTAGGAGACGCATCGTCTACGTTGCCGAGCTTCTCTTTGGAGAGAGTCGAGTTGATTTTCAAGATTTCTTCCTTTTTAGAAAGGCCAATACTTCGTATTCGATTTTTAATTGAATATACATATGATCTAGCATGAAACCCTCTAGCAGTTCAGTCGGTAAGCGTTGTGGTCTTACTTGTATAATAGATATGCCAAGTTCAGCACTAACTTGAGGCTAAGGTAAATGCCATTTTGTTTCTCAGATCAAATTTTTCACAAAGTGACCTCGCAGTCAAAAAAGATCAACCACTAGACTGACTAGATTGCGATCATGGCAAGACAAAGTTTATCCAAAATTCGATAGAAGTTATGAAACACTCATGGTTGACGGCAGCGTTGACCTGGGTGTAAGAAACTAAATTAATCGGTCGTTGCGTATAGGAAATGGAAAGCTACCTTGAATCCTAGGGTTTCAGTAATTAGTAGGAGTAGCATTCAAAATTGGCCTGAAGTCTTTGTCTCTAGGTATTGTTCTTTCTCGGCTGCATTGGATCTCAAGGGAGATTTAAAGTGTTTAATCGTGTTTCTCTTTAAGAATATATTGTATGTCAGTATCATGCCTAACATGCCCCATGATGACTGCAATTAAACAAATTGGACACATTTCAACCTCCACTGAAAAAAAGTATCTTAAATTATTTTGAGTAAGTACAGCACATAACATGACAGTTGTTGTTTGAAAAGGGAATTGTGGTTGACAGGTCACAACTGACAGCTCACTCACATTGCCTCGCAATAATCAAACACACAAACTAAAAATTCAAACGTGTAATGCGTCCCATGTGACAGTGTTTCAAGACATTGCACTCCCCAGACTTTGATAAATTATTGATTCATGTCACCCACCACCGTAAACCAAATCAATATGCTTCGTACGCGACAACAACGAGTCCAACCCTTAACGTTTTCACCTGCACCAAAGGTTTATGACTCGATTTTCCATGGAAAGCAATTACAAGTATCTATGGGATGCAGAAAATTTTACGAAAAGAAACGTCCAACCAAAGGACCATAATTATATGGTGAATCCAAATAAAATACAACCCAATTTGGGGGCTCTTACCGTGTCGTGTAACTCAAAAGTTACTGACTACTCCCAATCAGTGTCGGACAAAATAAACTCTGTTTCTGTCCCCATCTCTTTCAAAACAAATCGTCCATAATGCCACCGTTGAAATCTTATATAAGCCATAAACTGACCATAAACAACCCCTCCAAAGTGAGTTGCATCCCAGGAAGACGAAGAACCATACCAATGAAGTTGGAAGAATACGAGTAAGTTGTGTCTTTACGGGGGTCGTTGGCGTTGTCGTCCATACGATCTGTATGCTGTGTAACAATAAATTGCAATTGCTGTCGATTTTTTTTTAAAGTTATTATTATTGCCACGATGTCAGCCTAAGTGGGTGGCTGGATACTCATACATACCTCGAACTCTTAAGTCGTGTGCTCTATTTAATGCAATACTGCGGCGATAATGGCCAGAAACATCCGAACATCCGAGTCCTTCCACTTTTTGTTGGCCTTTTTAGCTGTTACCTTAACTTTTCTTTTTTTTTTTTTTTTAATAAAAGCCAACCAAGCCAAGGAATGCAAAAAGACGACTAGAACCGAAACCGAGACCGAAAACCCCCCTGTGGGTATTTTTGCACTGGATTTTGCACACACTTAACAAGAGAGTGTAATAAGAATGAAACGATGTATGAGTATACTTATAGGAAGGGCACGAGGATGTGCAAGAGGAGATTTCTAAAGACACGAGGAACTGCAAAAAAGAAGTGATTGCACTTAATTGCATGTATGCGGGTCCATTAAGCTTGTGTAAAACTACAACTGATAAGAATCTCCCAGCGGACACAGAAATTATGTCCAAGCTGGAAGCACTAAAGTGGCTTTATTCTCTTAACATGCTTTCCATTCGTTGTCCTACCAGTTCAGTGTACCTATCTACCAACAAACCATTCACCGCCACAGCTCTACCCTGATCACTTTACTTAGCTGGCTGTACCTATATTGTGTCCAAGTCCATGAAGTGTCGTTCATGTCGGCGGCGGCGGCGGCACAGTTCTTTCACAAATTGACTACCAAACGATGATGGCAAAGCAAAGAATTAGTAACCTTGCATGGTTGCCTCTTGTAAGATGATGGGCTTTTGTTGCCTTGCGCTTTGAATGCCTTTATACTCGTATCTCAGCATAAGTGTGTGTATCTGTATCTGGACAATGTTGCAGTCACCTATCCTCCAATGTCAGAAGGAGAGAATACGTGTAAGACCTTCGTAAGATATAAGTACGAAGTACGAGTAATATGTCATCATTGCCAGGGGGGGCTGCCAGCTAGGTAACCGTACGTGACCGTGTATCCGTATTTGTGCAGGCCTCAAGTACCCAAGTAAATTAATCGCGAACAGGTGTCGATAGTTTTGTTAATGGCTGATTGATTTTTGGTCCGTTCACTCCCTGAGCGCCTCTGTTGTGGTTGTTTCTGTTTTTGTTGTTGTTATTGTGGCAATCAGCGCCATCAGCATTGGCGTCAGGCTAATTGATTTCAAGAGTTGCTCTCCTCTTAAAGGCAAATTGCTTTTCTCTCTGTTATGCGAGTGCTAGTTGTTGTATTTTTACTCATACTCGTATTCGTATCTCGCATCAGGACCAGATAACACTCCATCACAACCAGTCAGTCGAACGGGATGTGAGAGCGCGATAATGGCTTGCTGTTACAAACGAGGCGCGTATTTGAACTTGGTCTACACTTGATTCGCTGCTGAGTCGAAACTGCTCAACCAATTTGACCGCAACAATTTGACCAGAGGCATAGTTGAAAGAGAACTTAGATTTGCAGAGTTGTAGCCTCGTAGAAATAAACAGATGTAGGATGGAGGGATGCATTTGCATAAGGACCCGTTGATATTGCGATGCTTGTAGCAATTAAAACTATCAACGTCCCGGTCGATGTTGTAACAAGCACTCAATACTCTCCGCTGCCCCTGGAATCGAATCGATTCCATGTAGAAACATTTTTTTTCAAAAAAAACAACTAAGATCTGAGAGGGAAAAGGTGTAAAAGGATCACATACAGCAACCGGGAATTAATGGGAAACCAATTAACCTGGGTGGTCAAGCACTCGAGCTGGCTAATTCACTTTCTCTACACGTCCTCTTGTCAAATAGTGAGATTCTTTCATACGGGGTGCTGTTCGGTTCAGCTTGGTTCCCTTGCGAAGATTGTTGCACATGTCAGGCGCCGATGGAACGTGTTCATAGCGAAGTTAAAACACCATATAGCATGCACTACCCCTCAACGTGGTCATTGTAAGGGACCTAGTCACACGCCACTTTCTGTCATATTGATAATTGACCGCAAGTATTTGTGTTCTCCTTTTGATGTAATTTATGAGCGTCTTCGCCTCATGTGTCGTCGGTCGCATTGATTGTACGAGTAGTATACGTATGTGATTTTATCTTAAGATACAAATCGTGATGGTATCGCAGATTGCAATCATCGTCGGACAAGAAGTACGTAGTACTCTAAGTGCGAGTGGAATGGAATTTCCATTCCTGAGAGCATCGGTTTGCTGGCCGATCGGGAGTGTCTAGTTAAACTGGTATGTGAGGCTGAAGTATGATAGCACTTAACTCACTAATTTCATTAATCGATTCCCTATAATGGGTGTCCTCAATAAACCAGGAAGACACTTTGTGTACTTGAACATGAGCTAACACTTGGACGGAAATGTTTTTGTATCAAGTGGAGAATTCAACTTGGCTAGCGACACTGTATGTTAATTGAATGAGGTCATCTAACATGGCAAGAGAAATTACTTATCTAAATTGTAAGATGCCATGTATCAAAGCAAGCTCTATAGTTGCCTTGGCTGGGCAGTTCTCGATTTGACAATGTTGTTGATGCAGGTCATCAGTTATCCGCTGTTAATTTAAATTAACGAAAACTGTCCTGTAACTAATTTTGTTGATAGGAAGATCGGAATAGGGTATGAAGAATTGCTTAGTACTTTTTCCCGCGCACGGTATTGGACAGCACTGCACCAAGATATTTATGTTTCTTCAGGTATTTCTTTCACGGTATTTTTAAAAATATTTTCCATGTATCCGTTTAGCACTATATGGTGCTTAGCAAAATCGTTGTGTCCCGTCCAATCTACAGTCTTTAGTTTTGCACAACAACGCTCAATTCGGCATTCGTTTCGTCTATCAATGTTCTGCAAGGTCTCACATAGACTCACATGAAATTCAACTGCCAGTAGAAGTTCTAATAGAGTTCGTACGTAGCCCTAACTTAGGTTTAATTCTTGAGAAATCTTCCTTTGAGCTGTTCCTACCAAGTTTATTGGCGATCTCATTGTGGCATTTCACCCAAAAAAGCTTAATAAATGCGGGTTTTCAACTGCATTCAAAGAAATCTTGCATTGCTGAGCTTCGTTGTATATAGTGAAGTGCAGATACTTCTCCCCATCCAGCCATCCATCGATCCTTTACAATATAGTCCACCGCCATTAGAATTTCGTATTTACCCGCTTAGAAAACAGGCCCTATTATACCTTATGAAGAGTGAAACCTTAAATTGTCGTGCTCCACAAAGACACCAACGACGTATTAAAGACCAGTTTTAAGGCCATCCGTAATGATGTGGGATCATTTCCTTCCTGCCTCTGATTCTACCCCAACTCTTGAGTACGTGAAAGACGATTTTGTGTTTTCGAGGCAAAGAAGTTCTGGTGTTTTTGAATCAGCCGAAATATCTACGAGTGTAACACTAGCGTCAATAGGGGGTCGGCAGGCAAGGATTCAAACTTCATTGCGTGTTTTCTTTTTTTACGAAATATATAGTATGTATAATTGGTCTAATTATAGCCGTGTGGATCTCAAAGACTCTTGGAGGTTTTCGACGTGACACACTACGAAGAAATAAGCGTATTATCTACGAAGGCACCGAAGTACGTATCTTCGTTAGAAAACAGATGGTGATGTACTCGTATTTAAGCACTACCTGAAGGTCGCTGTTGACTTTTTGCCAGTGTCAAGAAGCAATTGGCAGTTGGGTTTCATATGAACATAACTCTGCAGGATACCGGCAGACCAATTGAATGCTGCCGACGTTTATAAGAGGTCAGTGAATTTTCTACTGTCGCTCAGTGGAAAGATTGTAAACAGAATAAATGTCAAGTCAATGCATACTTCAAGCCGATGACACCCGGCATTAATGCGGTGTGTGCTGGTACTTTTAGGGACTGTATGACCTTGTCGAAAAGTGCCATAGGTTTTACAAATGTCGGAATACCTTATTCCTGAAGAACGCGGAATTTTCGTCATGATGTTTTTGATGAACAATTTGCCAGTGATTTTGATGAACGTGCATAACGTGTATGTTTTCTTACCCCCCAGCTCTCACTGGTGGTTCAATGCGGTGTTTAGCCGCAAGCCTCTAGGAGGCTTAAACAACATGGACCGAGCAAGTCCTGGAAGGTGTTGTACCTCTCGTTCAGGCGAGAATATCTCTGCTGTGATCAAAAATGTCGCAGTGGCTCGGTCGACATCGATCAGATGACGTGCCACGCAACTGGCTTTTCCACTCACGGGTCATTTTGGTGAAATAATTAAAAACTTTTCCTTTTAAAATGCAGACAGTCCTTCAGGTGACCGTGAATCAGGTCTAACCTACGCTCACGTCCTCCTGAATCTCAATAATATAATTGTGAGTGACAATATCCATTTCCAACTAAGTGGATACGAGAAAAACCAAAATTTGCGGTTTTGGGGTACTAAAGATTCACAGAGCCATTACAACACTGCCACTGCATTGTGTGAAGTTTACGCTGGAGGAGTCACTAGACCAATGTTTTTTAAAAGACGACGCACCGGCCTTAACTGACCTGCTTAAGCAGTCTGAAATCGCGTTTTCGACATTTACACTGGCCGACATAGTCTTCAATGGGTTTTTTTTTCAAGTCACGCATCATTCAGCTTCCTTCTTCTCATAAAGACACAACCTCCGTACTCAGAGGATTGATTGAAAGCCCATTTCAAGTGTAACAGTCGTCATCATTTACCGGCATAGCTCTTGTCTCGAAAATCGATAAGTGAATTAGAACAGCCGTCATACGAGGGCGGGTCAATAAGTCCGCGACTTTTTGAATTTCTGACCTCTTTACTGAAACAGCAACACTGCTCCTGTCAACAGGCATCTGTCAGTTGACTCCTGTCAAAATTTAAACTTGCTGCGTCAGTTAGTTTGTGTTTGACAGCTATTTTTATCAGACTACTCACTAATTTGAGGAGAAAATGGAAAAAAGTGAATTTCGTGTGCTACTAAGCATTATTTCTTGCGAAAAAAACCATTACCGAGACCAAGGCTAAGCTTGATAAATAATATGGGGACTCTGCACCATCGATTTCAATGGTAAAAAAGTGGTTTACTGAATTTCGTTGTGGTCGTACAAGCACTGAAGATGCCGAACGTCCTGGACGCCCAGTTGAGGTCTCTACACCCGAAACAATCGAAAAAATTCACGATATGGTGTTGGCCGACCGAAGATTGAAAGTGCGAGAGATTGTGGAAGCCGTAGGGATCTCGCATGGCTCAGTGGTTTCAATTTTGAATGATCACTTGGGCATGAGAAAGCTTTCCGCAAGATGGGTGCCGCGTTTGCTCACAGTCGACCACAAACGCATGTGCAGTTGCCATGGCAAAAATCCATGAATTGGGCTATGAATTGCTCCCTCATCCACCCTATTCTCCAGATTTGGCTCCGAGCGACTACTTCTTGTTCCCAAACCTGAAGAAATGGCTTGGTGGAAAAAGATTTGACTCCAATGATGAAGTCATCTCGCAAACAAAGGCCCTCGAGGACAAGGAGGACCTCGACAAATCATTTTTTTTGGAAGGGATAAAAAAATTGGAGAAGCGTTGGACAAAGTGTATAGAGCTCAAGGGAGACTACGTTGAAAAATAAAATTATTTTTTTTTATTAAAAAATCTGTGTTTTAATCCAAAAGTCACGGACTTATTGACCCGCCCTCGTATTTGAACCAAACTGGTTGACTTTTGGGTTGATGATGTTTTAACGATTCTAGTTCTTTTTCCTTTTTACCTTATTCACTGTTGCCTTTTTTATTTTTGGGGATCTACAGATTTTCAAACATAAAAGCACATGATTTTCCCAGTTATCTTCAGTCTTTTTCTTCGCCCATTGTTTTTCTACTCAGTGTATTTATTTAGATTAGCTATTATGTTCGAAATTGTAGGAACCTACGGACCACATGGCTGGGCGTCCACCCATATTTCTGAAATTCCGTATCCTTATTGAATTACAATAAATTACCTTGGACGCGACAAGTTTATTTTTCCGGTAGTTCGGCTCTAAATCCAGGTTGAGAGTTGTGCCGCTGGGGTAACTGCTCAGTCATGGAATACGGATGGATCTACTGTTGACAACCCATGCAAATAATTTAAGGACAATAAACTTCGGATATGCACGTGGAATGTTAGATCTATTAACAGGCATGTACAAACCCGTACGCCCCCACAGAGGAGAAAGGTGACAACCATAAAGATACCTGCGATGAACACTTGAACAGGACCTACGAACAATGCCCTAGCTATGGCACTAAAATTGTCCTCGGCGATGCATTTTTGGCAGTGCTGTCGGAACATATAGCTTGCACCCCATCACCTCCTATAACGGATTCAGGCTTATCGACTTCGCGGCGGGACAAAAAATTGTCGTAGCTAGCACACTATTCCTGATCAATCAACCGTCAGCCAGATTGACCACACTGCGATCGACGCAAGACACTCCTCCAGTATTATGGATGTCCGAACGTTCCGAGGAGCCAAAATCGACTCGGACCATTCCCTTTTTGTAGCCAAGGTACGGTTGCGGATATCCCGAACAACGCCAAGTCAAGTTAATATTGTGAGGATTTTAGACGTCAAACAGCTACAATAGTAAGAGATCGCCAAATCCTTTTCCGATCAAGTCTCCCTTAATTTCTTAAGAGGTCATTTGCCGCCAGTTTCAAGCATCGAGGACCAGTGGCAACACTGCGGCCATCAAAGCCATCAAAGATGTCTCTTCTGATGTGCTCAGTTTTACTCGACCACCACAACGAAACTCCTGGTTTTCTGACGAATGCCGGCAAGCACATGCAGATAAGCAAGATGCATAAGAAGCGCCGCCATAGAAGGACTAGAGCTGTGCACGAGCTCTATGAGCAGAAGAGGAGAGACGAACGAGGAGAGACGACGAGGAAAAACAATGAGCCTGAGAAGCGCGTGGACGAGGAAATTGAGAGATGCTACTCCAGGAATGACATTCGAAAGTTTTACCAAAAGGTTAAAAAACATGCCACAAACACAAGCCCCGACCCGAAGCCTGTGGAGACGAACAAGGGAACATCGTAGTAGAGTCGCAGTCGATGCTGAAAATCTGGAAAGACTACTTCTGTAGACTGTGACGACGAAACAATAACCGCTGTCTGGCAGAATGAACCCTACAACCTGGACGCTGATGACCAACGATTCTTCAAAGCGGTAGGCGATAACTGGGTAAGGAGCATACACCAACTCATCTGTAAAATATGGTCGGACGAAGGTATGCCCAATGAACGGAACCTCAGCATTGTTTGTCCGATCTTCAAGAAAGGAGACCATTTAAACTGCGCCAACTCCAGAGGCATCAGTCTACAAGATCTTATCTGCTGTTCTGTGTGAACACCTGACACCGTTCGTCAACAACCTGATAGGTCTATATCAGTGTGGCTTCAAGCCAGGAAAGTCCACCATCGACCAAATATTCACACTACGGCAGATATTGGAGAAGACCCATGAGCTTCAGATCGATGCACACCACCTATTCATCGATTTTAAGGCCGCGTATGCCAGTATACAGAGCAATGTCTAGTTTCGGCATCCCTAGCAAGCTCGTCCGTCAGTGCAGGATGACGATGGAGAATGCACGCTGCTCCATCAAGGTCGGTAAAGACCTCACCGAGACTTTTGATGTCCAAAGGGATTTAGACAAGGCGATGCGCTGTCATGCGATCGTACTTGAAAGAATAGTGCAAATCTCACGGCCGAACATACCACAAGAGGCACAATCTTTCAAAAGTCCTTCCAACTACTCGCATACGTCGACGATATTGACATAATCGGGAGAAAGCAGCGTGATGTCAGTGGCTCCACTCTTTAAAGTCTTTAATGACTTTGTCTACATAGACTCCGGTAGAAAATTCAGAAAACGACACGAGCTATGTGATCAAACGAAGAATTACTGTTGTCAATCTCTGCTTCTTCGGATTAAGAAGGCAATTGGCTAGCAAAGCCAATAAAAGTTACCCTATATAAGACCTAAATACTCCCAGTCCTGCTCTATAGCGCAGAGATATAGACATCATTAAAATTGGATAAGGGTGCTCGTGGCGGCTTTGAGAAAGAAATTCTTCGATTTGATTTGGAGTTCCATTGACGGTGAGTAGTGGAGGAGATACAACGATGAACTGTATGGACTGTGCAGTGACATTGACCTCTCCAGAACAGTGAAGATCCAACAATGAGATGGTGAAAGGTGACCTCAGCCAATTTAGCGTTGAAAACTGGAGGCACCTAGCAAGGATCGAGCTAGCAAGAAACGCCTTTTGACCGAGTCCGCCCAAGTCCACCTCGGGCTGTAGCGGCAGCTAAAGTGAAAAAGTTACTAAGTAAGTTCGACACTTATCCAAATTTGTGAGGCAAGAAACTCGCCATATGTACCTTTCACTTTGTAATGTGCAAGAAGATTCCCAAATAGAGCGACCAGGTGAGCTGAAAGGTTTACTTGCCGAACAAATTATCGACTGATCCAGTATCGTACTTCACAAATTATCTATCTGTGTACAGATAACACAGACTACAGCTGGTGATTGTCCGTAAAAAATGAAAAAAATTAAATTCTCACATTTACAATTAAATCAGCATATTAAATCCTTTTCAGCCTTGCCCAACGAAATCCTCCTCTCATTTCGTCCTTCAATCCCAGTACGATCTGCTGTGTTTATTTTATTTTTGTTTAAATTTTTTTTTTGCCATAAAAACCCAGGTACCACGTTGAATTAAATTAAATTTACTTTCATTGAATTTAAATTATTTATGCGTTAAATAAACATTAATTATGCCCTATGATGGGAATGAACAACAAATTGCGTTTGTTTGGTAACCGCATCAAAATTGAAAAGCCTTTACTAAATAGCAAGGGTTCGGTGCCGGATAGGCCTGTTTATACGCCCATGCTGCCATTACCACAGCGGTATCGCCAAAATCATGCTCCCACCTCGACCTCAAATTAATTAACTTGAAATAATCACAAATCATTTTTGTTCTCACTTATGTATATGTATGTATGTATGTACTCGCATATGGGCCATTGGGTAAAAACACTAATTAATTTGGTTATTTTAACTACCGCTGCCATTATCGGTGTGCGAGGGTACTTTTTAACCCATTATTGGCAGCACTGTTTGCGGAGTACCGCCTTCAAGCTCCGAGGACATGGTAATTAACGATTTCGTAAAGAATTCAGGGGTTGCTTGTACCGTTGCCGCTCCATCCCGATTATTTGAAAAATCCATTCGAAAAAAAAAGCCAGACATGCTATGTACTCGTACACCCATACCATCGTCGCGTCTAGTTTGGCAGCATTTTTGTTGTTTTTTTCAACTTTGGCTCTTTTATCGAAGTTATTGATTTTTCGATATAGAAAATCACGACAGACAATCATTGGAATTATGTATTTTCCGAAGTGGGGGCTCGGTTCGTAGTGAAGTTCTAAAATTGTTTGCAATTTCCATCATGCAACTTACGAATACCACACAAACGGATGGAGTTTGCCAAAGTCAATGTACGCGAGTATGTAGCAACTGCTGAGTATCTGCAAACGAAAAGAAAAGAAAAAAAAAACTCCTGCACGTCGAACGTTCTCAGCAATTATGATTATAATAACAACAATAACGACAGCGTATAGCAGCTACCAATTCAATCTGCGTGCCAATCTAATAGACAACGTGTACATATTGGCAAATCATGCCCTCGAAAACAGTCTGTGTGAAAAGTGCTTGCTTACTTAGAGAGAAAATCGATGTTATAGGATTTCGATGTTTTTTTATTGTCTGCCTCTGATATAGGTTACGGGTGACTAAGATCACAAAAGCTCCTTTATGATTCCACAGGATCACAATAGCGTAACGAGTATACCTAATGTTGAGAATTAAAAATCATGAAGATCTACATGCAGCAATTGCCTTTCTCTATTTATCATACTTACTTACTGAGGCGGCACTACAATTCGGGTGTTAACCTGGGCCTTAACTATCTAGCCTCCCCAACTTGCTCAATGCTGGTTTCCATTTGCCTTACATGGCAGATGCCTAGGCGCACTCTCATAGTTGTCAAGATTTTTGAATGTATCATTTGGATCGGGCAAACGATACTGAGATTTTATTCATTAGGCATACACTCTTCCGATCAATTCTGAGATATGAGCTCTTCACAAATCACTTTCAGTTGCTTTAAATACCTGAGCCGTTTGGCCGTTAGGTCAAGCAGTTTTGCTGCATTTATGGTCAGTTGGTCATGTGGACGAAAATCTAAGTTGAATGGTGTATTCTGTCTGACAGAGGGCTGTTATGTCTCGTCGCTGTTTCTAGAAGATGTTTTTTTTGCATTCTCAGCACCGACTGTGGCTCTACAACTATATTTACAGTCCTCTATTCGGAACTTGTTGCCTTGTTAGAGCACACTTTTCGTGCGGCTTGAAAGTTCGGATTTGTTTCTGGCTGATTCTGTTAGTCTCTTGCGTAGTTCCCTTTTTTGGTGGTAATTGGGAAATTCGCATTCATGCCTTGGCATGTTTCGAGTCAGCATTGGCCGCCGGAATACTGCTATAATAATTTAATGAAAATTAACGTTTCATTCACTGGAGACAGCTATGTCCCTTTTTGTATGTATAAGGTGGCGCAAAAGTTATCATCCTATCGGAAGATGCTATAATTCTTGCAATTTTACTTTGACATTTGTGAAGTAAACAGATAAAAGAAACACTTCAACAAGACATGAATTGCTATACTTCTAAGGAACGCTGCGTGAATATTTCGGCGTAGATTTTCCGTTGTTAGTCGCTTCCCTAGAAGAGTATGGAACAGCACGACATGTTGTCAGGTCTGACCAGCCGCATGGCAGCCGTTCTGCTGAGAATATCGCAGCTGTTGTTGAGGATGTCGCAGAGGACCCCAGATTATCGACCAGTGCACCAGCTGTTAACTGTTGACCACCAAGCGAGTTTAAATTTCGCTCAAGCTATCCTGTATATCGACCACGAGGGAGACAACTTTTCCATCGAAAATCATCATGAGCGAGGACGCCAATTTTCATCTCTGTGGATATGTGACTAAATAAGACGATCGCTCTACGGGCACCGAAAATCCTCGTTTAACCTACGAAGAGTGGTGTGCTGTTTACGCTGGAGCCGTCATCGGGCCTTACTTTTTCGAAAACGCCGCTGGCCAAACGATTACTGGGTCATGCTCAACGACTTTCTCGTTCATTTAATGGTAGAACGGCCCAAACTACAAAAGCCACAACCGACATTTTGAGGCTGCATTTCCGGGTCGCCTAATCTTTCGTTTCGGCGATTAACACTTTTTTTGTGAGTTTATTTGGAAGTCACGAGTCTAGGTCACCATACTTCAGACTTTTGAAACCCTCAAAGAGAATATCCGTCAAGAATAAGAGGACCTATCACCAGAATTTCTGGCAAGAGTGATGAAAAATGCCATAAATATGGCCTGAACGCTCATCAATTCTGCCGGCGGCCACTTAGCCGATATTATTTTCTTGACTTAATGGAAAACATAATCCCAAAGCAGAACCAAAGTTTTTCATTCATGACAGAACACCGGCTCACAACTTTTGCGACACCTTGTATAATATTGCCTAAGTCAATTGTCAGACGTGGTGCTGTACAGGCTATGCTAACCAACTGTCCTATCACAGACGACTTCCTTTCCGATGCAGCGGAAAAACGGCTTAGTACGATTTTGATATCATACTCAAATCCTTGCCGAGTAGTTCGTAGAAATACTTTTTGGGGCGCCTTTCTTGTTTTTCATGCAACCATGAGCGCTCATTATATTGTTGCTATAAGACTTTCGCTCACATTTCATAAGTTCAAAACGTCTTACATGTGCGGAAAACTGTAGCCGAAAAAGTACTGTTTCTTTGTCCTGCAGTAATGACCATAGTAAGGTTACAGTTTTCAATCCTATATCTACTGGATCCATTTCTGAACACTTCCTAGCTGGTAGTGGTATCCTCAAGAGAGCAGTCTAGGGCTTCTGCTCATTGATCGCCAGCAAATTGCTCACAAAGAGTCCGAGTATTCCTCGTGCAGATCCGAAGGTCGTTGTTTTTATTTCACTTCTGAATGCATCTAAGGATTTTTTATTATACATCTAGTGGCCCTTGTTGAGCTGGTCAGCAAGGGATATCCCGCTGGCATGTACGACTCTTTTTGATTTTATAATTTAGCTCAAGCAGGATTCGTTTAGTTAAGCTCTAAGATGTACTGACTGACCTTCGGACATTCATCGCTTCACAGTTTATCCGAATACCGCTATGATCAGGTCCGTCTAGAGTAGGCCCAACTGGTTTACCGTCGAAGGCTGATACGAGTACCATAAATGTTCTCGAATAGTAGAGATTACTTGATGAATCTATCCGCTTCTGAGTTGGTTTTAGAGCAGAGATCATTTAGTTTTCGAAAGTGGTAACTGCCTATGAATTACACTCTCTTGCGTGGTAAAGTTGGACAGTGACACAGGAGTTTTAATACCCGTCGAGGCATTTTAAGAGTTGTATGTGAAAATGGCGATGGACTCACTGAAGATGATTTTTGCGCTATTTCCGTTCGCTTTGGTTTCAGTAAGTTGAAAGTCAGTAGATTGTGGTAGGCAGTATTGAATTATAATTAAACTAGTATGTCCGACATTTCGTTTTTTCGGTTGCTGAGTGTCGGTTAGCCTAAGAATGAAGTTTGAGTTAACCTTCATGCAAAAAATGCGATGGCTAATCGATGAAGCGATCCTCCACCGGCATTGGAACCTCCTCAACAGGCCATTAATACTTCTTAAGGTAGAACATTGCGCTATATACAAGACTCGGTCTTACGAACATTTTGTGGACCTAGTACATGACCTTGGGTTGTAGACTCCATCAGTAAAGGTCGTGATATCCACGATGAGAGCTTCCTCGAATAAACAAGAACAGTATCATTTAACCTAGGTGGGAGGATGCAGAGGTTTGGCATTTTCTTGTGATATGGACGGCGTATATGACCGGGCTGTCGTAAGGCCACACTCCCGCGTCCTAGAGAATAGTATGCCTTAGGCATACACATGAGAGTATGTTAGGGCGATTGCCTGACAGATAAAAAGTTATGTCGTCTGCATAATCCACCACACAACATTCAAAGTTAGGTTATTTAGTAAGCCTTCAATAGAAGGCTAAGTTGCACAAGATTGGAGAGAGAACAGATGCCTTGTTTTGACCTTTTCAACCCATTTGGAGCTGATGTTACCAAGAATTTTCTAGAAAAAGTGGAGTGCTGCTGAAAAATTGCGCACGAGCTTGTAATACGTATTCACATCTCTAATATATAATACCAGAACCATGTAAATCACGCTTGGGTCCAAATATCCAAAATAGAAAAGACCTCTGCTAAGGTGATGGTTAGAAATTGGGGAGAAGGGCCTACGATTTTCAAACCTGGGGAGGCTGGTTGCTTAAATTTTAGATCCACTAAAACTGTAGGGATAGCCATATCGAAGCTTAAGTCCAACAAAGCTGCTGGAGCGGATGGCCTGACTGCCGAGCTCTTCAAAGCGGCAGGCGATGACTTGGTAAGGAGCATATACCAACTCATCTGTAAAATATGGTCGGACGAAAGTATGCCCGATGAATGGAACCTCAGCATTGTTTGTCCAATTCTCAAGAAAGGAGACCCTCTGAACTGCGCCAAGTACAGAGGCATCAGTCTCCTTAACATCGCATATATGATTTTATCTGCCGTATTGTGTGAACGCCTGAAGCCGTTCGTCAACAACCTGATAGGTCCATATCAGTGTGGCTTCAGGCCAGGAAAGTCCACCATCGACCAGATATTCACACTACGGCAGATCTTGGAGAAGACCCATGAGCTTCAGATCGATACCCACCACCTATTCATCGATTTTAAGGCCACGTATGACAGCATCTATAGAGACGAGCTATATAGAGCAATGTCTAGTTTTGGCATCCCTGCCAAACTCGTCCGTCTGTGCAGGATGACGATGGAGAATGCACGCTGCTCCATCAAGGTCGGTAAAGATCTCACCGAGACCTTTGATCTCCAGAAAGGATTAAGACAAGGCGATGCGCTGTCATGCGATTTTTTCAACATCGTACTTGAAAAAAAAGTGCAAAACTCACGAGCAAACACAAGAGGCACTATCTTTCAAAAGTCCGTCCAACTACTCGCATACGCCGACGATATTGACATAATCAGGAGAAAACAGCGTGATGTCAGTGGCGCTTTCGCGAGTATTGAGACGGAAGCGGCGAAAATGGGTTTAGTGGTCAATGAGGGCAAGACCAAGTATATGCTGTCAAGCAAAAAGGACAACCAACACCGACGTCTCGGACAGAACGTCACCCTCGACAGATATAACTTTGAGGTAGTTAAGGACTTTGTCTACCTAGGCTCCGCTATAAATACAGACAACGACACCAGCGCTGAGATCAAGCGAAGAATAACTCTTGCCAACCGCTGTTTCTTTGGGTTAAGAAGGCAATTGAGTAGCAAAGCCCTCTCTCGGACAACAAAATTCACCCTTTATAAGACTTTAATAATCCCGGTCCTGCTCTATGGCGCAGAGGCATGGACATTATCAAAAATGGATGAGGGTGTTCTTGGTTGCTTCGAGAGAAAAATTCTTCGGGTGATCTTCGGTCCCGTCTGCATTGACGGTGAGTGGAGGAAGAGATACAACGACGAACTGTGTGGACTGTACAGCGACATGGACCTAGCCAAGAAGAGTGAAGATCCAAAGACTGAGATGGTTGGGTCATGTAGAGCGCATGGACACCAATGCTCCGGTCCGAAAAGTCTTCGAATCCGCCCCCGAGGGACAGCGCAGTAGAGGAAGGCCAAGACTCAGGTGGCGCACGCAAGTGGAAGAGGATCTCAGCCAACTTAGCGTGCGAAACTGGAGGCAGCTAGCCAGGGATCGAGCTGGCTGGAGAAGCTTGTTGACTGAGGCCCAGGTCCACCCCGGACTGTAGCGCCACCTAAAGTAAGTAAGTAAGTAAAACTGAAGGGTTATCTAAGTAAGTAAGTCAGTTACAGGGTTTGAGATTTTCTTGGTTTCTCTCTTTTTCTAAGGCAAAGACCGAAGATGGGCTTTGGGATGAAGCGAGATGAATCTCGTTTTGGTTTCTTTCCAGCAGGTGTAGCAATCTAATCAATAAGACTAGCTGAAGTAAGTTTTTTTTGTATCGCTTAAAGGACTCTTAGTGAACTAGCTGGTCTTAGTCACAGAATCGAGTGGAATATATTTCACAGCGTCGGCAAAGGAAACCTCTGAGCAACAAAAGCTCAGATGTCTTTGAAATAAAGATTGGCCAGCCTTTTTATAATTTGGTCCCACTTTTTGGTAAAAAAAAGGCTACCAAATCGCCCAATTTTGGCTTCCAATACTAGAATGCTGTGCTACTCATTGGATAAAGGCCGGTGCTTTTCCAAATACGAGTACTACTCTAGAATGGGATGTACAAGAAGGGGATCGACGAGCTTGGAATAGATACCAACTGGGTCAGCCAATGTATGTGTGTTAGTATGTATTATACTTACTCCTATTCCTATTCCTACATCACAGCTAAAGTAGATTTGTTTTACCAAAGTATAGTCGTGAAGTTGTATTGAAAATAAGGGATAGGCTGTCACACGTTGCTGGGTGTAGGAATTTTCACTCTACTTTGTCCTTAAGGAGCATATCCATAATTTGTGGATGTAAAAAGTCAAAAGATCTAGGTACTCGTGTGTGTATTCCCTTGCCTTCTCTAGATACTGTATGCATTCTAGACAGAAGCATCTCTGCTGTCTTTATGTGTTTTTTGGTTTTGTGTTTCTATCTGTCCTCGTTGCCGTTTTGTTCAATAATTGTTTTTATTGTTTCGCAAACCAAATAACAATAAAAACAACAAAAAGCCCAACTTTTTTGGGTTACCTAAGGCGCACTTGCTGGCAGCGGAGTTGTCGTCGCCTTCGTGGCAAACATGCCCAGGAATACGAAATTGTTGAACCAAACAAAAGGTTTCAAACAAAAGTCAATAAACATAAGAACCACTGAACCGGGTTTCACTACTCATTGTGTGTACATGTGTAAAATTTGTTTAGCATTAAATACGGACAACAAAACCTCAGCAGTAATGACAACAGCTACGAGTATAACATCAACAACAACAATGAGTAGCAACTTATTGGACTCAAATATAGAAAATTCGTTTAAATTGTAGCACAGAGCATAGTAGTGATAGGGTAAGCGCTAACGCTGGTTTATAATATAACCCAGAGCGACTTAGTCCAAGAAGTACAAAATTTGCTGGCAGCTGCAGCTACGAGTACATATAGCATGAGCGGGAACCATCACTATAATCAGCTTCAGCACTAACACCAGCTCCAGAACCCAATGCCAGCAACAACATTCCAATTTGAGGTTAGTAAAAGTTCAATTGAATTCCTGAAATTGTATAAAATTGCTCCTCTCTCGACTGTATCTGTGTGAATTTGTGTTGCTGTGTGAGGGCGTTCAAAAGAGGGGTAATGCCTCATATGGGGCGGAAGTTTTAATTACAAAACTGGTTACCGCAAAATTGAAGTTTTCAGATGAAAATGCGATGCAAATTGGCCTGAACGACGGCACACATGCAGATATGAATAGAAACAGTCGTAGAATCTGATGGATAAAATATTTGATATGAATGCGTCCATGAGGGCTTTCAAAGAGCACCACCTAGCCAACTTATAAATGCGTTATGCTTTGGCTTAAGTGAGTACTGGTATCAGAGTGACGTCTGCTTCAGCCAGTACTGCGGATATACATACTCGTACTTTGGGGCGGCGGCGGGAAAATTAATTTAACAACAATAATCAACTTGTTTTAGAATTAGTTTTAAATGCAATAAATACGTGGGAGCCAGGCAAATTGGGATGAACCGATGGAATTACTCGCATTCATAGTGGAAAAACAACAAATAGCTCTTTGTGTGGGTATTTACGAAGGTTATTCTGATTCAAGTATGTTACCACCGCACAGATGGATTGGATTGGGGGCATTTAGACTGTGCGATGATTGAAATTTCGGAAACACATTGGGAATAATAATTTTGTTAAATTACGCATGACATTTTAATTGGAAAATTCTTACTGAGGCTGAAAGGGAAAACTTAAAATTAGAAAATTAATTCATCTTATGTGATAATGTCTCTCAGAGGGCACGGTTTATTCAGATTAAAGTACTTATTACAGAATGATTGTGGAGCGGAAGTTAGCTTCAAATAATATTCAAAAAAAGAACATTTTTTCTGAAGGTTTTCACCTCCAATTCTCGGGATCGATCGATAGTTTGCATAGTCTCATGCACATATAATTTGTTAATGATTTGTGCTAAGAATGTTATTCTTCTCCTACTTCTGGCTTAATCAGTTTTTTTTTTTTTTTTTTTTGGTGGGTAGATGTGAAAATCTTCATAGACACTATGAACCCGTTGCTCAGAGTAGTGTAAGATTCTTACTCACTAAAAACACGCCTCCCTTCTTATCGACTACTACTGAGTAACCTTATCAAGTAGTTTCCGTTTCAAATAACGTTCGCGTGGGGCAGGTAGCTTTCCAGCAAAAGCACCTGTTAGTACCGCTATTATATGCGGATAGTCCTTATCGCGCCAGATCGAATGGTCTCATTCTTTGTAATCGACGCACTAAGTTTGTCTCGTCCAGAATTTGGAGTACGAGTATTTTATTATTACAATGACCATGAAGACGAATATGGAGTTTGCGAGCAAAGTTCATTATTCCGTCCTCGACGGTAACTATTCCTAAGTCTCTGTGGATATCACTGTTTCTGATATACCATGGGGCGTTCACGATTTGTCTTAGAACTTTGTTTTGATAGCCTTGGAGAATATTTCGGTTGCTTGGTTTAGTACAAACCCAAAGTTATATACCGTACGTTCAAACAGGTTTAAGCACTTGCTTATAGATGAGCAGTTTGTTATGTATGCTTAACTTGGAATGTCTTCCTAGTAGCCAGTACATTTGTCTGAATTTATTTTCAAGTTCATCACGTTTCTTCTTAACATGCGGCTTCCATATCTTTGTCCATTCGTAGATTTTATCCAAAGCCGTTTGTAGCTTTCCAGTAGCTAACTCGACTGAAGTATCTGTAGCTAGTATCGCCGTGTCGTCCACGAACGTGGCTACTATGGTACCTGATTCTTCCGGTATGTCTCGAGTATAGAGTAAAAACAATACCGGACCAAATACACTTCCTTGCGGAACTCCAGCAGCGATCTCTTTAAATTCCGAATATTCGGTGCCATGTTTAACACGAAAAATTCTGTTTTCCAGGTACGATTTCAGAATCATATGCAGCTCTCTCGGAAGAACCTGACTTAGCTTAAAATTTAAGCCTTCATGCCATACCTTATCGAAGGCTTGAGACACGTCAAGAAACACGCTAGAACATATCTTTTGTTGCTTAGTTCTAAAACCGAATTGATGATCAGGAATTAGACGCCTCCCTTCAATGATCGGTTGCAAGCGCTACAATAGGAGTTTTTCAAATATTTTAGATATTATCGGCAGAAGCGATATCGGTCTGTAGGACTTCTTTTCATTTAGAGATTTGCCTGGTTTCGGGACCATTATAACTTCGGCAACTTTCCATTGGCTTAGAACGTTTAATAATCTTAACGCGGCATTTATAAGTTGGAGCAGTTTGATCAGGGCTTTCTTTGGCAACTCCTTGACAATTTGACCTGCTATCAAATCATAACCAGGGGCTTTGTTATTTTTCAATTTTTTAATTGCTTGGTTAAGTTCTCGTAGGGATACTGTTTTTATTCTAAAATTGTCCGGTGCCGTAATTATATAATTAGAACCTCCTATTAACGCCTGTCCATCAAAAGGCTTAGACGTTTCTTCTCTTTATCTCCTTTTGCCCATTCGCCATTATTTTTTCTTATGGGAGGAAATTGCATTTGAGGCTTTTTGATTCCCTTTATGGCTTTCCAGAGGGAGTAATTTGAACTTCTTTCGGCAGTCAGACCTTCGAGATATGTAGAGATATTCCGATTTTTGTAATCTCGTATTGCTTCCTTCAACTTGTTGCATAAGTGGTTTATGTATGTTTTATGCTTTTATTTCTGGCGGATATTTTATTTCATTACTTGCTTTCTCTTTTCTTTTTGGAGTTGGAGTGTTGTTCCAGGCAGCGTTCTGCAGGACTTTGATGAATCTGTCGACTCCGTCTTCTATTTCGTTTTGTGTTTTTAGCGACACGTTTAGAACAATATGTTCATTGCAGTAATTTCTAAAACCGTCCCAGTTAGTTTTGTTGTTAGTTAATCTAGGCGCCACTTCGTTCTTAATTAAGAGTATGCTTAGTGTCAAAATGACTGGTGAGTGATCTGAGGAGAGATCATAACTTTCCTCGATGTTTGCAGAAATTTTGGCTGCTCCCTTTGTGACAAAGAAGTCTACAAGATCAGGGGTCTTTGTTATATCCGAAGGCCAATATGTTGGTTTTCCTGTCGAGAAAAAGTCAACTTTACATTGCATTCCGGCTTCATAGAGTTGTCTGCCTTTCGTTGAATTACATCTTGAGCCCCAGAAGGTATGTTTCGAATTAAAGTCACCACCCACTATAAAATTCGGTCCGAGTGAATCAAAGATACCTTTAAAGTCATTCTTTTCTAGCTTGCATCGCGGGGGACAATAAACGGATGCAATGTTGTAGTGCAGGTGGTTATATTTTACGCGAACCGAACTTAACTGCATTGCATCGCATTCAATCTTCATATTTATAGAGTGTTCAATACAATCTTTAATGAACAATGAGGATCCGCCTCTGGCATTTTTTGATGGGTGGTATGCATGATAAGCACAGTATCCCTTTAGTTCCACGCGAGGTCCTTTCCTCAAGTGAGTTTCAGAAATCAAGCAAATGTCAATATTGGCTTTTTGTAAGAACACTTCCAGTTCGTCGAGTTTTTTAATAAGGCCGTTTGCGTTCCACGTCAATATTTTAAGCACTTGTTTCATATTCATGCTTGGAATTGAGTTTTACGTATTTCTTTCTCGAGATTGCACAATTTTTCAACTAGAAGTTTATTTGTTCTGCCTTGCTCCTCAAGAGTCGTGAGAATTAAAGAGAAAACGCGAGCCACTGGATCTGGCGTAACACCGCTTTTTTTATTTCCTTGCAGTGACCCTATTGGTTTTATATTTGCCTTGTTTTCTTCTTTTTTTTTTGTTGATTTGAATTCCAATTTCTGCAGCCTCTGCTCTGCTGATTTCTTAAGACAGTTGTAGGCTCGGAGACCTAAGGCTAGTTATCAACACATTACGATCTATTGCAAAGTTAAGCGCCATAAAAACTTTTTAAAAATATTTCCAACGGCCCAGAGTACTGTATTGAGGTCGGATCTAAGGAGTTTAATATAAGGGTAGGTGCATCCTTGCATTAAATGTCTGCAGATAGGAACCCTTGAAAATACCGAATTTGATCTTCTCGTCTATTTAGCAATGTCAAAATAAACTTTTGTGGTTCTTTTATGTTCTCCTCTGAACTTTGTAAAATTGCAACGATAAGGGCTAAGGGCACTTGGAGCCCGTCAGTGATCTTACAGCCTTAGCTATGCCAGATTTGGTGCATTGTTTATTCGTGTCTCTTTTTTCCGAAGGTCCTTGAGATATTCAATCAATGACAATGTGCATCTGCGAGTGAAACGCTTAGTTATCAACGCAAAAATTATTTGGAAAAAAATGTAAGAGAAGCGCGCAAGAAGGATGAGTCGAAAATGAAGATCCGAACAAAACAAAACCGTAAACAAGGTACAGTATAAATAGCGAAACCGATAGAGCGCTTCCTGAAAGAGATATCGCAAATTTTACAATGCGATGAAGAAAGCGTTAGCCCAGGTGATAACATCGATTGACTTTAGATCGAGAATTAAAAGAAACCGCCGACAAGCAGTAGAAGTGTTACGAAAAAAAAAATACGAGTAGTAAAAGATTAGACATACCCTCGGCTGTCGCGCATGAAGAGGAAACGGAAGCCGATGATAGCAAAGCTGTTAAAAGAATGAATTGGTTTGTATAGTTTTTTGAACCGGAAAATGTCTGCTTAATGAGTAGGCGATAATCCGATATTCTGGGTTTGAATTTGTCGCAGTTTTGTTCAATAAAATTATGAGAGGCGATTGAATACCGAGCCAGTGGAGTAAGATCTTTCCTGCTCAATTGTGTACATGTAAAGGCGAAACGAGAGGTCGCAACAATTTTAGAACCTTGAAACTAATGTCACATACTATGAAAGTATACGAGCCATGTATGGCAGTCGACAACGGAATCTTTTTAACTCTTTGGCTATTCAAGGATTAGGCAATTTAATGGGGAGATCTTTAATTTGAAAGATCGAATATCGTCTTAATTAACCTGGAGACCCCATTCGATAGAGTTCGTAAATATCTTCTATGCAAGGTGTATAAGATATGTATAATTGGCTGCGGGACGCTTGAATTTGCATGACATATCTGGTAGATGTTGTTACAGAAAAACGACCATTGTTCGGCCGCCCTTAACACTCACATCAAAACGTTTGTATGAAAAATATGAAGAAAATAGGGTCTACCAAAGCGTAATCTTTTAATAAGTAGATATTTGTGAAAGCCTCCACATTAAGAAACCGAAAGTGAAGAAAAACAGTCAGAGAATATCAACTTATTTGGCCATGTTTAACGAAAACCAAATGCAGAAATCAATAGAGGCTCAAGTTCCAAAAGTTCAAATGCTAACTCTTGGCTTCAGTTTGGAACAACTGTCTTTGATTTTTAACGTGAACCCCTGGCTGTGTTAGACTTAATTCCAAGTGAAGCCCATACATCCATGTGTTTCAGGATATGCCCGACCAACGCTGTCTGTCATATCAATTCGGAACATGTTCCAAACTTTTTATGAGTCGAGGCCAACCTAAAATCTTTTGTCGATTGTAGTATTTTCTGCAACTGACCAACTATATTTGAAACAAACTGGAAAACCTTTACTACCTTTTAGGCTTAAACCACAGCCGTGCACCTCTACCAAATCAGGCTTGAACCATTTACGATTAAATCAGTATTTGCTTGATAAATGGACGGGGACCATCACTTCGATAAGATATGAAATAAACTTTCGCAGTGCCCAATAATGGTTTCGTCCAGAGGAATGTATTCAAGTTCTCACGAGTTTAGAATGTCTTTTTGGAGGACAACAGTAATGAATTGCATTCCTCATTAGGAAAACTAATGTCTATTGTTTAATCTAAATGAAAACGAATGACAAGTATAGTATATTGTGAAGATTCAGTGGAGTGGTCAGAGAATTTAGATCTGTAAGGACTGCAAAACTGCGCTTAAGGCTTTGTTGAACTTCCAAGCTAAAGGTAGTTCGAATATGCAAGACTTCACTAAATATAATGAGAAGGTTGAAATGAAATCGAGAATAAACTTGCTAGACAGGGCTCAAAAATCGGTTTTCAGTATTCGAAACTACATGAGGAAAGTGTGTTCTCGGTAAGGGCTTCCAAAGGCACTTTGATCCTATAAAGGGTTTTCCAATAAGGACTTGACAACTTGTGATATTTCAAAAACTTTATTATCGGCTTGAACACATGAAACATTTATGAATGGAACTCGACTTCGTTCGTATGGCCACCGCGGGAACGTTGGATCGGTCGATTCGTTGGACCCAATTTTCAACGACTCGACCACACATTTCGGCCGAAACGACCGCTATTTCGCGTTCTATGTTGGCTCTGAGCTCTTCCAACGTCGTCGGCTTGTTGGTATAAGGCAATGACTTAACGTAGCCCCACAGAAAATAATCAAGCGGCGTTAAATCGCACGAACAAGGCGGCCAATCGAATGGCCCATTTCTTGAGATAACACGCTCACCATACTTACTCTTCAATAAATCGATTCTAACGTGTGCTGTGTGGCTTATGGCACCATCCTGTTGAAACCACATGTCGTCCAAGTCCATATCTTCCAATTCGGGCCAAAAATAATCGCTGATCATGGCGCGATAACGCTGACCATTCACAGTAACGTGACGATCGTTATCGTCGACGAAAAAATATGGCCCAATAGCGCCGCCGGCATGCAAACCGCACCAAACAGTTATTTTTTGTGGTTGAAGTGGTGATTCATGAAGCACATGTGGATTTTCACTCGACCAATAACGCATATTTTGCTTATTGACGAACCAATTGAGCCAAAAATGAGCTTCGTCACTGAAGATGATTTTGCGATGAAATTCACCATGTTGGCGCATCTTATCCAGAACCCAATCGGAGAACGTACGTTGCCCCAAATTGTCCATCGGCTTCAATTCTTGAGTCAGTTTCATCTTGTATGGGTGTAAACCAAGATGCTTACGCAAAATACACCATAATGTGGTCTGAGCGATGCCCAATTCTTGAGAACGCCGTGGAATTGACTGATTTGGATCGTTTGCTACGGACGCCTGAACGGCAGCGATATTTTCGACACTTCGACCAATTCGTTGTCTCACTGACACGGCAACTTCACACAACGAATATGTAGACTCAAATTTTTACACTAAACTTGTTTTTGCATGTCTACCAGGACGAGAATTACGGCCGAAAATTGGAATTAACGCTCTTAAAGTTGCAGTCACCGACTTCGAATTTCGGTAAAAAAATTTTATGATTTGCAGACGTTGCTCGTTCGTGTACTTGATGATGAAAATGTTGAGCTTACTGAATAAATTGACAGTGACAGTTTGATGATTAGTGAAAGAGTGCGTTGACAAATTAAATTGAAAGTTGTCAAGTCCCTATTGGAAAACCCGATGTGAGCATAACTACAGATAACATGATTCTCTACCCTACCGGAGAACCAAACGAATTCACGAATCAAAGTGACACACCTAAACAATCTCTCTAGTAAAACATCCAATTTTCTTGCAAAAGCTAAGAAGGCCTCTAGATTTTCGAAAAAGTATTTTCCTAAGAATTTCTCTCGACTATGCGATATTGCCTCGCATTCACACAGCATATGTGTTAAGTCCTCAACCGCTTGTAGATCACCGCAGAATCTGCAAACATTAGTATCTGACAATTTGAGTTTCTTTTTGCGTGTTTCAGCAGGAGACAGTGCCTTTTTATTGTCCTAAGGTAAACCCTGTTTAATTTTATTAACTCCCTAGATCTTTTTCCGTCAAGAAGTGGCCATAGAGCCTTGGATACCATATGCCATTCAAGACTTAGATAGGCACTCTAAATGATTTTTTCCCCGATAGTGCAAAGGGGTGATGTTAGCAACCTCACTATTATCACTCTTCTTGCGAACTCATTCGCTAGTTCATTTCCCTCTATATCGCAATGTCCAGCACAGTCTCACCCGGTTCTGAATGCATAATGCTTTGAGCATTGTGCGACAGCCCCTGATTGTATCAGAGTTGATGTTAGTTGATTCCATTGCCTTATAAGCGGCCTGGCTGTCGATGTAGATAGCGATATCTCTTCCTTATATCGATCTCATCTGTATTAGCTCAGCAGTCCTGAGGACAGGCAGAATCTCTGATTGAAAGACACTACTTGCGTCCGGTAGTCTTAAAGACACTCTTGGTTCTAGGTCTTCTGAAAAGATACCAGAACCTGTTCCTTCCTCTGTTTTCGAGCCATCTGTGAAAATTGCATATTCATTCTCCCTCTCTGGATATGTTTTATCATACGGAATGCCAAAGTCGATAAGGAAAGGGATTTCATCCGTTAAAATAGGATTGCCTGGCAGTAGCTCCGCTAGGATTGTACCATGTCGGAAGCTACTGCTCTTGAAGTGACCCAAATTAGTGAGTCGTATCGAACTGTTGTCCAATGCTGCCGTATGGGTGGTACGGAGTGCACCTGTAATGGCTATGGAAGCAGTTGTAAAAAACGCGAAATCCATGTCCCAAGTTTTAGAAAAAAAAATCATTAAATGGTAATAATAATACAATGCAAATGCTGCATGAAGAACTTATATGTTTAAAGAAAATCAAATGTGACTTTCTCAGCACAATTGGTCAGCTGAAAGAGGAGAATGAGAAGCTTATTTCGAGAGTTGCGGCGCTGGAGAGCAGACTGAACTGGAGAGAGCAGAAATGTGTTGAGAATATGATCGAGATTACTGGTGTGCCTGGAGTCAGCAATAATAATGCAGAAGAATGTGTTCAGGTAATTTTCAACAAGGCGTTGGATGTCTCCCTGTCAACTTCAGATATCCAGAAATTCTACATCAAACGTGTATGGAAGATTTGTGTTCAATTCTCTTGTTTAGAGGCAAAAGAAAGAGTGCTGAACGCGAAAAAAGTGCAATGAAAAAATTTAATTCGTCTTCATTTGTCGCAGGCACTAAGAACAATATTTACATAAATAATTGCTTTACAAAATATACTAGAGCCTTATTTATGGAAGCCAAAAAAGTTAAAGCTGAACAAAATTATAAATATCTTTGGTTTCAAAATTCTCAAATCCTAATGCGTAAAGCCGAAAAGGGTAGGGTTGTTGCTATTAGATCATTTCTTGATTTTTCAGCATTGAGAGACTAACAATTTACTTTACTTTCACTTTATTTAATTATGTTTTTTTTTAAATATCAATAATGATCTGTTAAGCAACAACAACCCAACCCCTAATGCCATTGTAAACTTTAATGATGAAAAATTTGTTCGTAATTCAATTAAGGGCAAATCATCAGAACATACGTAGTTTACGTCAGAATTTTGATCTTACTTACTTACTTTAGATGGCGCTACAGTCCGGGGTGGACCTGGGCCTCAGTCAACAAGCTTCTCCAGCCAGCTCGATCCCTGGCTAGCTGTCTCCAGTTTCGCACGCTAAGTTGGCTGAGGTCCTCTTCCACTTGCGTGCGCCACCTGAGTCTTGGCCTTCCTCTACTGCGCTGTCCCTCGGGGGCGGATTCGAAGACTTTTCGGACCGGAGCATTGGTGTCCATGCGCTCTACATGGCCCAGCCATCTCAGTCTTTGGATGTTCACTCTTCTGGCTAAGTCCATGTCGCTGTACAGTCCATACAGTTCGTCGTTGTATCTCCTCCTCCACTCACCGTCAATGCAGACGGGACCGAAGATCGCCCGAAGAATTTTTCTCTCGAAGCAACCAAGAACACCCTCATCCATTTTTGATAATGTCCATGCCTCTGCGCCATAGAGCAGGACCGGGATTATTAAAGTCTTATAAAGGGTGACTTTTGTTGTCCGAGAGAGGGCTTTGCTACTCAATTGCCTTCTTAACCCAAAGAAACAGCGGTTGGCAAGAGTTATTCTTCGCCTGATCTCAGCGCTGGTATCGTTGTCTGTATTTATAGCGGAGCCTAGGTAGACAAAGTCCTTAACTACCTCAAAGTTATATCTGTCGAGGGTGATGTTCTGTTCGAGACGTCGGTGTTGGTTGTCCTTTTTGCTTGACATCATATACTTGGTCTTGCCCTCATTGACCGCTAAACCCATTTTCGACGCTTCCGTCTCAATACTCGCGAAAGCGCCACTGACATCACGCTGCTTTCTCCCGATTATGTCAATATCGTCGGCGTATGCGAGTAGTTGGACGGACTTTTGAAAGATAGTGCCTCTTGTGTTTGCTCGTGAGTTTTGCACTATTCTTTCAAGTACGATGTTGAAAAAATCGCATGACAGCGCATCGCCTTGTCTAAATCCTTTCTGGACATCAAAGGTCTCGGTGAGATCTTTACCGACCTTGATGGAGCAGCGTGCATTCTCCATCGTCATCCTGCACAGACGGACGAGTTTGGCAGGGATGCCAAAACTAGACATTGCTCTATATAGCTCGTCCTCATGGGTCTTCTCCAAGATCTGCCGTAGTGAATATCTGGTCGATGGTGGACTTTCCTGGCCTGAAGCCACACTGATATGGACCTATCAGGTTGTCGACAAACGGCTTCAGGCGTTCACACAATACGGCGGATAAGATCTTATATGCGACGTTAAGGAGACTGATGCCTCTGTAGTTGGCGCAGTTCAGAGGGTCTCCTTTCTTGAGAATTGGACAAACAATGCTGAGGTTCCATTCATCGGGCATACTTTCGTCCGACCATATTTTACAGATGAGTTGGTGTATGCTCCTTACCAAGTCATCGCCTGCCGCTTTGAAGAGCTCGGCAGTCAGGCCATCCGCTCCAGCAGCTTTGTTGGACTTAAGCTTCGATATGGCTATCTTCATTTCATCCAGGTCGGGTGGACGGAATTGTTGGTCATCATCGTCCAGGTTGAAAGGTTGATTCTGCCTGACAGCGGTATTTGGTCCGTCATCCCCGTTATACAGTCTGCAGAAATGATCTTTCCAAATCCTCAGCATCGACTGCGATTCTACTACGATGTTCCCTTGTTCATCTCTACAGGCTTCGGTTCGGGGTTTGTTTCCGCGGCATGTTATTTTTACCTTTTGGTAAAACTTCCGAACCTCATTCCTGGAGTAGCATCTCTCAATTTCCTCGATCGCGCACTTCTCATGCTCTTTCTTCTTCCTCCTGAGAAGCCGGTGCTCGTCTCTCCTCTTCCGCTCATAGAGCTCATGAGCAGCTCTGGTCTTTCTAAGCAGCGCTGCGTTATATGCATCTTGCTTAGCTGCATGTGCTTGCCGGCATTCATCATCGAACCAGGGGTTTCGTTGTGGTGGACGAGTGAAACCCAGCACATCAGAAGCGGCATCTCTGATGGCGTTTTGGCAGTGTTTCCAATTGTCTTCGATGCTTGATGCTGGCGGCATTGGACCTCTTAAGAGATTAAGAGACACTCAATCGGAGAAGGACTTGGCGATCTCTTGCGATTGTAGCCGTCTGACGTCGAATTTTCTCACAGCATTAGTTTGTCTTGGCGTAATTTGGGATGTCCGCAACCGTACCTTGGCTACAACAAGGTAATGGTCCGAGTCGATGTTGGCTCCTCGGAACGTGCGGACATCCATAATGCTGGAGGAGTGTCTTACGTCGATCGCAATGTGATCAATCTGGTTGACTGTTGATTGATCAGGAGTTCTCCAAGTCCCCTTGTGTATGTCGAGATGTGGGAACCGCGTGCTAGCCACGACAATGTTTCGCCCCGCCGCAAAGTCGATTAGCCTGGATCCGTTATCGGAGGTGGTGTTGTGCAAGCTATATTTTCCGATTGTTCCACCAAAGATACTCTCTCTTCCTAGCTTTGCATTAAAATCAACGAGGACAATTTTAATGTCATAGCTAGGGCATTGCTCGTAGGTCTTGTTAAGGAGCTCGTAGAAGGCATCCTTGGTGTCGTCATCTTTCTCCTCTGTGGGGGCATGCGCGCATATGTGGCTTATGTTGACGAATTTAGCCTTGATGCGGATTGCTACGAGGCGCTCGCTCACATGCCGGAAGCTGAGGACTTCTTGTCTTAGTCTGCCTCCGACAACAAATCCGCATCCAAATAAGCGCTGCTTTTGCCCTCGATAGCAATTGCCGTAGTAGATGTCGCAGTTTTTCATCTTCTTTTTGTCCGGCCCATCCCATCGCATTTCTTGGATGGCGGTTATGTCTGCTTTGCAGCAGTCTAGGGCCTCCGCTAGTTGCTCGGCTGCACGTGGTCTATTAAGGGATCTAACATTTCACGTGCATATCCGAAGCTCATTGTCCTTAAATCGTTTGATCTGTTAGTGTGTAATCTAGAAGCGCTTGTGTTCTTACCCGATTTGAGTTTTGTAAGTGAGATATGGATTTTTGACTGCGCAAAAGACGATTATCATATTCCGGGTTATACTTTCTATGTTAACACTAATGAAAAGTATGCTGCAGGTGGAGTAGGAGTTTTTGTCAGTGATTCCCTGAATTCTGATGACTATAAAGTAAATTGTCTTACTTTTTTGAGCGCTGATGTAATTGAATTGTCTTGCAAGATATGCGATGATGTTTTTAAATTTATTTGTGTATACAGATTACACCTTTATGATATTCAAGTGTTTTTAAAAGAATTTTCAGTGCCCCTAAGTAACGAAAAAGTGGCTAATCTTATTTTCCTGGGTGATTTTAATATTGACTTTTTAACTACCAGTACTACGTCTGATCTTTATCTTGCTGTAGTTGCTGAGCATGGTCTATCTTCTTTCATAAACGAAATAACTAGACCAATTTCAAGTACTTGCTTAGACCACGTTTTGGGTCGTTTTGCATTTTGTATTTTACATAAACGAATGTGCCGGTATTAATTTTGATCTCCGGATTACCGATCACTGCATGACTGGTATTCTGCTCAGTGCGTTAAAAAATAAAAAATCTGCTTAGCATATTTCGTCGCCTAAGGTAATGAAATTAAATTTCGACCTGCTAAATATTGAACCATGTTCTGAAACATGGGAGGAAATTTATGAGGAAGGTAATGCTTCTAAGGCTTATGACCTGTTTTTAGCATCTCTTAAAAATTACATAAACTGTTTTACATATACTATTGTGTGCAAAAAATCGGATGAAAGGTTAAAACCATGGATTACTTATTCTCTCTTAAAAAGAATTAAGCTCAAAAATAAATTAGGAAAAAAGTGCTTCAAACATCCCCTTAATACAGCGCTGAAAACTCGCTTTACGTTATTGAGTAAGGAAGTTAACAATAGTATTCGATTATCTTGTGATAGATACTTCTACTCAAAAGTACGTAATGCTCTTGGTAATCCTAGAAAGGAATGGAAGGCTATAAATAGTATCATTGATGGCAACACTCTTAATCTCTCTTAATCTATAACACTAACCGATGACAGCGTTACTATTGATGATCCTACAACAGTATCAAACATTTTTAATTATTTCTTTTCCTCGGTTGGTCTGATGTCTTCTTCCACTGATTCTCTTACAAATTGTAATGGCTGCGTTAGGTCCCGTTAAGTCGAGGACATTGCTATGAATAATAGTTTCTTTTATGAAGAAATAACAGGCCTTGAACTCTATAGAATTATCTGTTCACTTAACAGCTCATGCTCTTGTGGAGATGATGGAATCTCTAATCATACCCTCAAGAACATAGCACTTAATGTTGTAGACATATTAGCTTATATTTTCAACTTAAGTGTTCCCTAATAAACTAAAATGTGCTAATGTGATCCCTCTTTACAAAAAAGGTTGTAAAAGTGACAAAACCAATTATAGGCCAATTTCTTTATTGTCGTCAGTCTCTAAAGTTTTTGAAAAAGCCATTAAATGTAGAGTGCTGAATTACCTGGCAAAAGTAAATTTTCTTAATCCTGCTCAGTTTGGTTTTAGGGAAGGCCTTGCTACAGAAGATGCCCTCTTAGAGTTTTCTTGTTTTATTAATAAAGCTCTGGATGATAAAATGTTTTGCGCTGGGCTGTTTGTAGACATAACCAAAGCTTTTGACATGCTCAACCACAGCATTCTTCTAAATAAATTACACCATGTAGGATTTCGTGGTTTTATCTATAGCTGGTTTGAGTCCTACTTAAAGGATAGAATTCAAAAAGTCATAGTATGTAACTTTGGCAGCAGTTCAAAAACTATGAACTTAGGTGTGCCACAGGGATCAGTCCTTGGTCCCATATTGTTCCTAGTTTACATCAACTCTTTATTTAGCCAACCGTTCAAACGGAAAGTGACAGCTTTCGCAGATGATCTTGGCATTGCATACCGCTCGAATAGTCCTCTAAACTGAACTGACATAGAGTAAATGTCGGCAATATGGTAGTCCCATGACAGTTATTGGACGATAGTTTAAGAAAAATAAACTAATTCGTCAGCATTTTTTTCCTCAAGATTGTAAGTGCAAATGAATACGATGCAATAATGAAGAGCGAATAGATTATGATGCAATGGCTTGAAGATTCGTCGATTCCTACATGGAGGGACAACCCGGTAGAGTACCATCACATTTAAGGTGCTTCGCACAGGTGGTAATTGCTTCCTCTACCTTCCTTTTTTTTCCTTTCAATGGTTTGCTAGCCTATGTATAAAAAAAAATGGACGCATTATCTCAATAAAAAAGTGTTTGTTGTACATAGAAGCAATTGTTTGTTTTCTCTATTCTGCTTAAGGAACCCTTAAAATACTAGTGCAATAGGTTTCGAGCATTTCATACAGATTGCAGCTCTCGAGAATGTTGAAAGCAATGATATTACATTTAGAGCTATGAATTAGCGGCAGAACTGTAATAGTCCCTACCTATGCAAGCACATTTCTATGCTGTTTAAATGTCTTAATAGGATACCTTTGAATCTTTAATCATGAATAGCTTTCAAAAATCTATTAAACGAACGATAATAAACTTTCAAAAAGAAGAACAAAGGAAAAATTAAACTGCTCGTAAATCTGTCCAACATATCTATTACTGCTCTGTGATTTAGCAGATACAACCTAAATAAAACATTAAACACCTCACAGTCAGAATTAATTTAAATCCGCAATTAAATCTTTCAAAAAAAAAAAAACCAAAAATGAAACATTTTTATGAACGAAACTGCGTCGACATACTCGTAAAATGTGGTTCCCATAACCAAAAGACAAGAGGGAACAACAATTCCCAATTCCAAATTGGCCGAGACCAGCACCTGAAACCATCGACCAACTATCGATAGCATCAATCAGCTAAACGGCATTTAAATTGCTAATCGAACCGTCATTCAAATTTGGTAAACAAATTCGTCTAGCTTTGGTTAATCGGTTTTAATAGCCAAACCGAATAGACAAATGACAAACGGTCCCATTAGCTGACACTAAAAGTATTCAATTTGAAATGTCTCAAGTCGGTTGGAAGTTGAGCTTTTATAAGTAACGTCTATAACAAGCTCAAGCTGATCGCTGATCTCGATCTTGGGAGACTGGCAAATCAATAATTCTGGCCTATTTGGGTCCGAGTTCAGAGATTTGGTGGTGCCTTTCGGGCGAACAATCTATGGAGTGTGGGTAACTGAGAACACGAACATTGGGTATTTAGATATTGGGTAACTCTGTCCAACCAGTTTCTTATGGTTTTTTGTTTTTTTTTTTTTTTTTTTTCGAGTGATGGAATTAATTTGACGGTTTATTTACGGGCATTGGGATGGCTCTTATCATCGACTCGTCAAAGTGGTTGATGTGGATTTTGAATAAATTATTGACATTACGGATCAGATATAGGTATAATACGCGCGAAGAGTTGATGGTTATATGTATGTTATGAGCGGTGCCATGGTGAAGTCTATATAATCCAACCCGTAAGACACAGCGGATTTTATGAGTTCACTACGGGTATCGGTTAATAGGTTTTACCCGCATTAAGAAGGCATATAATTGCGCCTATAAAGTGACGTAGATAGTTGTATTATGAAAATGTGTCTAGAGAAGACAATTTGACCCCGGGTGAGATTTGATGATACAGGATGTAGGTCGACTGATATCCCATTACTTAAAATGAGATAAAACCACATTGTAGATGGAAGGGGGAAGTTTTGATTATCGATTGGGCTATTGACTTATAGTTCAATATCAGTCGACATTGCCTTGGTTTATTTAAAGTACGAGTATTATACCAAACAGAGCTGAATTCGTAAGCGATGTTTTTAATTTCAAGTATCTGGCACTAAGGAGAACTTTAGAATTTGACGGTTAAGTGAATGTGCACCTTGTAACTGATTATTGCCAATGTTATGGGTGCTCTGCTACTCAATTGACTTTGAACTTAAAAATGGGCGCTTGACAAGAATAACTCTTCGAATGATATCTTAGAAGTGGTCTTTGACTATATTAACTGCGGAGCCTATTTAGGCAAAGTTCATCTCTACTTAATTGTTTCCTCATTTTCCGCAAGTCCATCTTCTCCACTTCTATGTCAGTACTTGCAAATGCCTCTCTTTCAGCTCGCAGAACATCCGCGTAGGCAAGTAGAAAACCTGCAGGTAACATTGCCTCTAAAATTCAACCAAACCAAATGGTTTCATTTCTTTAGAATCTAATCTAATT
Organism: Volucella inflata; assembly: GCA_928272305.1. Lineage (NCBI taxonomy): Eukaryota > Metazoa > Arthropoda > Insecta > Diptera > Syrphidae > Volucella > Volucella inflata. The sequence goes on from OV743719.1 coordinate 79,372,373, forward strand.
GTTCATTTTTTTAAATAATTTTTAAAGGCTTGCCATGCCGTTAATTGCTTCTTTAGTGATCTCAATTTTAATGCTTTACTATGTTTTTCTGTGTTCTTCTACTTCGTTTCACTCTTTGCTTCGTAGACAATGCACATACTAAGTGACACAGGTGGGAGCTGCGAATGTCCACTGGTGCAACACCTTGAAAAGTCGAAGATGTTGCCAAACATTTTGAGTGCAAACAATTCGGGGATCAGTGTTTGTTATTTCAATGTGCAAAGCATTGTTAACAAGATAGACGAAGTACGCTCTTTGTTTGAGAGTGGATTTATGGACATCATTTGTATCACAGAAACTTGGTTAAATCCGGATATGGGGACATACTCGTACCTTTTTAAAGTATACGGATATAAAATGTACCGCGCTGATCGACTCAATGGGCCTTGCGGGAGTGTCGCAGTGTATGTGAAAAAAAAACATACAGCCCAAAGTAGGTAGGTACGATCAACTCATTGGGATTCCATTTTGCTAATGATGTCCACCCCACTTATTTCCAACCTGACAAAGTGCCGTCGCTGATAGATGTCTTTCTGAAACTGACTTGGTTAATGTAAAACCAATCAAATTTCTTCACCAGCATTCTCTTACCATGATATGATTATTCTTTTCGTAAATATTGGTCCACCTAGTTCAAATGATGTCCTTGAACAACTTCGTCAGTATTCGTCCATTGATGTTCGTACATTGCTCAATGACTGTGACAACCTCAATTGGTCGCTTATATACTGCACATCTGAGGTAAATTTGCAATTTTCTGGACTGAAAAACAACCTTGACTATCCTTTGACAACGTATACCTCTTGCAAAAAGGAGAATACAGAGACCTAGCATTCCTTGGTTCACTCAACAGGTTGAATAACTTATTAAAAACAGAAATTTGTTATACCTTATTTCAGTGCGAAACGCTGTTACCTGCTTAATTCGTAAAAACAAATGTAAGTATTGGTTTAACTCAAATAAGTCAAGTTCTGAGTTTTGGAAATCCATTAGATAGATTGGCATTAAGAAAAGTGAATCTGGATGTAGCAATATTGCCTTAAATGAACTTAATAGAAAGTTTACCAACAGTGCACCTCCAACCAATAGACAAATTGACTTTACCTTTTTTGATGGACTCCAACCCGAGCAAGGAGCACCGCTTTCTTTTTCCTTTCAGTTCTCTCCAAACACATTAAAAATTTGTTTAATACAATTATAATGACAGGAATTATTCCTGATGAATGGAAGCAAGAAAAAATCAAACCTGTTCCAATGTCACGATTGCAAAATAATTCAGAGTATAGGTCAATAGCTATCCTACCTTTCTTTTTTACGGTGTTTGAGAAAATTGTAAGAAAACAAATAAAGATCTTCCTTGAACGAAATAACCTACTAACCCAACATCAATCTAGTTTTAGGGAGAAGCATAGCTGCACAACTGCGTTATTAAAAGTAACTGACGACATCCGTTCTGCCATTGACAGAGGCATGAAGTCACTTCTAGTTCTCCTGCACTTCTCAAAAGCATTTGATTCCGTAAACCATAACATTCTCTTATACAAATTAAAGAATCAATTTGCTTTTGATAATAAAGCGCGTAAATCGAAACCAAGCTGTATTCTGTTGTGATCGAATATCATCGAGCTTGCCGGTATCATGTGGGGTGCCTCAAAGATCTGTCCTTGGCCCTCTTTTTTATTCACAATGTTTATAAATGATATATATAAAAGGATAACCCACTGCGATTATCATATCTATGCGGATGATGTGCAGTTATACATAAAAATACCCACATATCCAGTGTCTTCTAGTATTGAAAACCTTAACACAGATATCGTTCCATATTTGTTTGGTTGCAACAAAAACTGTCTTAGCCTTAACCCGTCAAAAACTTAGTCACTACTGATTGGTAGCAGCAATCGAGAAACAGTGATTTTGCCTCTTGTTATAAATAATGATGTTATTGAGTCTGATACTAAAATTAAAAATTGGGGAATTTATTTTAACAAAAAACTTAACTGGACCGATCACATAAATCTTGTTGTCTCAAAAATATATGGCGTTCTAAGGGGATTGAGCCCGACAAATCGGTACCTGCTTGTCAAAGTCAAAATGAAACTTATAAAATCTTTCGTCCTGCCCATTATTCTACACGGATGCGAAATCTTCGCATGCTTGGATTCTCTGTTCTTGGAAAAGCTAAATGTCACTTTTAACAGCTATGCTAGATACATTTTTAATTTGAAAAGGTATGATCAAATATCCGCCTTTACTACGCAAATAGCTGAGTGTTCACTGGATACGATGGGGATGGCGATGGCGCGATAGTTAGCTCATTGGACTATCACGCAGACAGTCTGGGTTCGATTCCTGGCTGGGTCACCAACAGTTTTTCAAATCGCCATCCCCCTTTTGGCGGGCAATGGCAAACTCCCGAAAGTAAAACTGCCTACGAAATAGCTTCTAAGGAGTGCCGTTCGGACTCGGCGATAAAACGTAGGCCCCGCTCAGATGTGACGAAAATGACAACATGAGCAACACAAATGAGTGTCAAGAAGCTAGGCCATGGCCCATAGCGGGCTGTCAGCGCCACAGTATTTTTATTTTTTCACTGGATACCATTCCAAAATATCAAACTGTCCTTGCACTGCATAAAATTATTTACTCTGGAACTCCGAATTACTTGTTCACTTGTTTGTTTATTCTCCGAGAACCCTTAATCTAATACCTCATAAGTATAAATTTTTAAATAGCAGTTGTCAATTTTTCATTCATGCTGTGCGCCAGTGGAACAGTCTTCCCACAAACATCAAAAGAGTGAAAATAGAAAATCGTTTCAGAAAAGACCTATTAAATTACTCCACAAGTCGCATTTAATGATACATATGCCTATTAAAATTAGCTTTTATTACTTAATACTATATCTATTCATCTTCAACTTTCCTCTTCTCTCACTTTCTACTCTTTTTTCATCTTTCCTCTTGCTTTCATATTACATTTGTTCCTTTAGTTTTTCTTTTGTTATTAGAATTAAGATAATTTTTGTAAATGAGTGTGTAACACAAATTTTAACTGCCCAATGCTATACGATTTTAAAATTAAAATATGCGCAGAGATGCTTCATTATATATAGTACAAATACAAACACATGGGTTACTTTCCATCTAAAGGGTCTTCCAATAGGGACTTTCAAACTTTCACAGTTGATAGTGGCCATATTTTTGAAGCTACATCTGTCAAACTGGCTGTCTACATTACACCAACATCCGTACGTCGATGAAACGCAATATCTGTCGAAAACATCGCCGCTATCCGTGAGAGTGTGCAGAAGAATCAGAGGCAGTCGATTTTACGCCGCTCAAAAGAACTTTGCTTTTCGCAGACCACAACTTGCCGAATTTTGCATCGTAACTTGGGCCTTAACCCCTACAAAATTCAACTGACCCAGAAGCTGAAGGTAAACGACCATAAACAATGACGTATGTTCGCTGAATGGGCTCTGAAGCAGTTGGAAACTGACCTTAATTTTCAGCGATGAGGTCCATTTCATCATGAATGGGTACGTCAGCAAACAAAATTGTCGAATTTGGGACGATACCAAACTACATGCATCCCGAATAAGTCACTGTTAGGTGTGGATTTTGGGCTGGCGGCGTCATCGATCCATATTTCTTTGAGAACGACGTTGGCCAAGCCATCACCGTCAACGGCAAGCGCTATAGGTCGATGTTTACCAACTTCTTTTGGACTGAATTGGATGATATGGACACCAACGTTATGTGGTTTTAGCAGAAGGGCGCTACTTGCCACATTGGAAATTTTGCACAAGCGATTCGGGAGCAAAGTCATTTCAGGTGAAGGTGATGTCAACTGGCCACCACCACCGTTTTGACGCGGTAAGACTTTTTCTTGTCGGGTTTTCTGAAGTCGCAGGTCTATGCGAATGAGCCACAAACCACAGCGGCCCTAAAAGCCAACATAACCCATGCCATCGGTCAAATTCAGCCTGATTTATGCGGCAGAGTCATGGAAAATTGACCATCTCGGATGCGCGTAACCCAGAGAAGCCGCGGCAGACATTTGATAGATGCTATATTCCATACGTAGTATAGGCATCGATAGGCCTTTCAAAGCAATAAAAAACTTTGATGATATCTCACACAAACTTTGTTTTATTTAAATTTAAAGATAGGAAGCACTTAATGAAAGACCCTTTATCTTGTAAACTTTCGTTCTTCCACATTTTAGAAACGGTTTGATGCACGCTCTTTTTAAATTGAGTTCTGCTGCCTTCAAATGCTCAGCAGTTAGGCAGTTAGGCTACTGGTTTTAGCGACATCCTTGTTGGATTTTCGCTTTACTGCTTTCCTGATCTTTTATTTCCGAAACTATCTTCTTGAGTTATTCCTTTCAGTCCGTTTGTAGCTTAAGCTTGCTGTTTTAATGGTATCACTTGTAGACAAAACTCGTCAGCATAGCTCAAGTGTTTAGGATAATATTCCCTCGTCTATTTCAGCATCGATCCACTTCTGTACTCAGTGCTGTCCGTAATAAGTCAAGTGTATGCTCTTGACATTCAAGCTTTATTAGCGCAACAAAAGTCAATACATACGAGTATATTGTGTCAGGAGCTGGCTCCTGATGCTTTTTTATAGAAGAACTCTTTTCTTTCTCCATCATGAGGTCTAACTTAATAAACATCAAAGAAATGGGAGAGAAATTTCTTTCATCGAATGGCAATATTTTTCTGAGACATCAAGGCGCACTTCTAAAGGTATATATCTTTGCATCAGATACTGCAGCAGACTTCAGAAATTACATTTCCGTTCCTTTTCATCGCACTCATCCGTCCTTCCAGTTTTGACTTGAAGGAATCATAAATCAATCCAAGTCTCATTTTTTCTTTTTCGGATTGACAATTGGCCCTTTCATCCGATGCCATTTGATCCAATTAGATTTGTCTCCAGAGATTCTCAAGTGGAGGGTATGGATTCGTAACCCTCTTGTTGTTGACAGGCCGAATGTTGCGCCAGCACTTGTTAATATCTTTCTCTGCTCTGCATCATGGACTATCAAGTGATAGTGCACTTCACTTCGTAGTCGTTGCATTGTGACAGCATTAGATCCAGTAGATGGGTTTAACTGGCTTAAAGTTCAGTGCAGGTTAGCGATAAGGTGCCTACATCAACACTACCGATACGTGTGCCAGTAGCAGCAATATTCTAACTACCACTCAGTTTCAAATACATATGTGTACATCACTCAACAAGTTTGCACTTGGAATCAAAATTTACTTAACACTAGCACACCGTAAAGATGACCTGGCACGAAGTGTATGCGTGCGACGATGAAGAAGATGAAGCAAAGGAAAAACACTTCACATTGCATAGGCCCAAGTTAAAGTTTGTTGTACGCCTGTAAACTTAAGGAGGGTAGCAAGGGTTGGTTCGGTTAACCTTCCACCTGAACTCAACCGAACCTAGATATGGAATAAGGTAATGGTTCTGTGCACTGAGTACTTAGTTCAGAGTTCTGGATTCTGGCATACGAGTACATGTGTTTAAATTTAATAGTGGTGTCTCTGCTCGTGTATTCGTTCCTCCTTAAGGACTTCTTGCAACAGCATTGCCAGATGTGTACCGTGATTGTAGAGTTTAACTTTACATACTTTGTTGTAATTAAATCAAGAAGCGTGTGTTGGATCTTCTAATTTGAGCGATGCTTTCGCACGAAAAGTAATGGACTGATTGGCCTAACGTATTTTTGATCTGCGTGCTTTGGAAACTTTCTCTCAAACTCAACGAACGTTTATGAAGCACACAATTCTTAGGCTATCGCCATGCTTGCTCTGACTCTGTCATTCATTGTAGAATCATTTTATCCATCCTGTCGTTTTCATACCATCAGAAAGATATTCAGCAACGACACTTCTTGGGTTGCCTTAAAAACTCCTTTTCAATGTTCATTACATGACGTTGGTTAACCCTGTTGCCATGAGGTGTTTTAGTACATTCCATCTCTTTTGAAAGAGTATTGACAAAACGCATATTCTATTGAACCAAAAAAGTGGTCCTGTTTTGGCTTTTTAGTGTACCTCCACTATATCTCAAAGAGATCACCGTTGTATTTTCTTCTCTATTTACGCTTACTGCATACAAGACCAAACATTCTAAAGGCTCCTCTATCTGATGGTTTGTTTTTTAAAAGAAAAGGTATAACAAAAAATACTGTCCAATAGTTTTCAACGATTGTTGCGTTATTGGCAAGAGTAAAACTTCCGATTTTGAAATAATATGAAATACAATATATTTACATTTAAATAACTGCCTCAGCTGGCTTGGCAGTTGGCCGTTTTGTCAACCCAATTTTTAAATAAATTTTCGATGATTTAGGCCCTTTTTCACGAATAGCTTGATCAATATTGTTTTTGAGTTCCAGAATCGTCTCTGGATTACTCGCATATCATCGATCTTTAATTGTACCTCACAAAACAAGAGTCCAAGGGCGTCAAATCGCAACTCTGTTGTGGCAATAAATCGATTGTTGGACCACTGGTATGGAACCATAGCGCTCGTTGCATCGTTCGGTGGTGGCGATGGCGCGATGGTTAGCTCATTGGACTATCACGCAAAGGGTCCGTGGTTCGATCATCGTCAGCGCCAACAATCGTCATTACCCTTTCGGCGGGCAATGGCAAATTCCCGAAATAAAACTGGCTAATGTAAGGCTTCTAAAGAGTGCCGTTTGGATTCGGCGATAAACCGTAGGCTCAGATGTGACAAAAATGATAACATGAGCAACACAAATGAGTGTAAAGAAGCTAGCCCACGGCCCATACCGTGCTGCCAGCGCTACAGTGGTTGTTTGTTTGTTTGCGCTCGTCGACTCCAAAGAAAAATGGTCCTCTCCAAATACCACATCCAACAGTTACCCGTTCAGGGTGCAGTGACAATTTCGCTTGTTTATGTAGCGGCCGAGATGGAAAACCCCCTCAACGGAGTATGATTTTTTTAAGCAAAATTATCGCCAATTTGGGGGTGCTCTTAAGCCCAAGCAGAAAAGTGATGACGATGCGGGGATCACTTTGCTTCAATTCTTGAGTCAATTTGATCTAACGAGCAAATACTATAATCAGAGATCTTTCTGCCAAATTCTCCTCAGAATCGGGCGACTGATATTGACTTGGTGAGATCATTCATGCATTCGTGAGGTTATCGGGTTCAAGCGCACACTTTCGGCAATACTCTCCGTCGAGCGTACAGGACGAATACGGAATATGTTTGTTAATTAACCAGTAAACTAATCTCCCGAGCTTTCTTCTTAAACTTACGTACAGCAGTTGTAAATGGTGGATTATTTCGACCAAAATATCTTTTCAAAATTCGCACTTTTTTTGCAACACAGCAAGCACTTTGAGAGTAACGCTGCATATACGTTTTTCAAGCGTTTATCGAACCATTTCATAGCCAGATATGCACGTAATACTGAATTTCTGTCAATTTCTATTTCAAAAAGAGTCCAACAGATGACTTAGCCTTTACATCGAACCCATAGATTTCAATACAAATGCTCCCTTGTCTGTTGGCGGTTTACGTATAGCTTGATTGAAATAGTGACTTGGCAGCGCATTTAAATTTGTTTTATGCCTTGCAAAGCCATCCTATCCAGCTAAGACGATGTTCATGCCACCGATCCCATAGTATACTCGTATTTACCTCCCCGAACTATCAATAATCTTCGTTTTGCAAAGCAAGACCTCTGTACTTGTAAAGTTCGGTGAGCAAGTCATCAGAGTTGACGGCTCTAAAAAAAATGACAGGGAACAGCTTTTTTCATACCGTTGTGAGCTACGTCCTTATTGTTATGAAGCGGATTCTACTCTTGGCCTATCGCTCGCTCAGCATTTCTATTTATCAGCTTTTAAAAATGCTTCTTTGGAATCAATGCACCTCGATCACAGGATCTTTCACAATAACTAGACCATTATCTTTCTGGACGGGAAGTTGCAGTGGCTCTTTCTTCTTACCAAGATTTTTTTGTGTTTCTCCTATTTTCGAGTTGTAGCCTTCTCCTCCTGTCTTCAATTCCTATCGTATTTCGTAGTTGAATGCACTTGTCAACACACTAATTTCACATTTTGTTGGTGTTATCTCGGCTTGCACCGTAGGTAGACTACGATTACTCCAGGCGCTGTAAGGTGTCTAACACCGACTATCGGTTTTTGTGTGGCCCGCAGCTTTCTTATGTCCGCTTTTCAGCTTAAAAACTAAGTGATAAGCTCTCAATAGAGGCTTATTTACTTACTTATTAATGTGGGGCTACATTTCGAGGTCAACCTGGGCCTTGGCTAACAAGTCTCTCCAATTGACCCGACGCTTAGGTCGCTGGTTCTAATTGCGCACTCTAAGTCGGTTTAGAACTCATCTACTTGTGCGCACCACCTAAGGTGAGGTCTTCCTCTGTTGCGGTGTTCCACAGGGTTAGATTCGAAGGCTCTGTGAGCTCCGGCTCGACGTCTATTTGCTCCAAGTGTTCGCGCCATCTCAGGCGGCTAATGCTCAGTTTTCTGACTAGGTCCATGTCTCTGTACAGCTCGGAAGTTCGTCCTTAAATATTCTCCTTTAAAGTCCGCCAATGCAAGCGGAACTGAATATATTTCGAAGGATTTTTCCCTCAAAACGGCTAATGATATATTCAGCCTCTTGCGCATCAAAGTAGGACTGGGATGATCATGACTAGAGGATTCTCAGTTTTTCGCGATAGAGCCTTACTACATAATTGCCTTCATTCTTCATAATACGAGTACATCTTCTATGGTGTTGTTTACTGAATGTATTGCAGCGCCAAAAAAGACAAAGTCCCTTACTATCTCGAAATTATAGCCACGACTGTGACATTCTGTCCAATTGATCGATGTTCTATGTCCCTTCATGTTGATAGCATATACATGTATTACTTAGTTTTGACCTCATTTACCGCTTAAGCCATATTGGCAGCTTCTGTTATAATATTTGTGATCACAACGGTGACAGTTCGCTCTGTTCGTCCAATTATATCGATATAATCGGCGTGCTAGCCAGCGTACGATGTTGCTCAGACTTTTAATAGATTGTGCCTCCAATGTTAGCTTATGAGTTCCGCACAATTCCTTCAAGTATGGTGTTGAACAGGCACGTCACAGCCCATCACCTTTTTTGACATCAAAGCTCTCGGTTAACTCGTTATCGACTTTGAGGGAGCATCTTTCGTTCTGAATCGTCTGCTCCAGCTGCTTTGTTTGATTTCAGCTAAGATATTGCTATTCTCGCCTCATCTTGGTCAAGTGGACGGAAGTTAAGGCTGTCATCGTTTATGTTGAATTGTCTTTTCTGGGATGATGGGCTTCTTCGCCGTTTTTCCATATTCTTAGCACTACAAGATTTCCTTCTTGTGGTAAAACTTCCGTACGTTCTTCTTGGACTACAGCCTCTCAATATTTTCGGTCGCTCGCTTTTTGTGCTCTTTTTTTCCAGCTTTTTCTTTCCGTCTCTTCTACTCGTAAAGCTCAAGAGCGTTCTTTGCTGCAGGACAACTTTCTCACAATTGTTTTTCTTTGTTATGGCGCTTGGAAAATTCACATCCGCACTTTGAGTGCAACAAGGTGGTGATCCGGTCCAGAATAATGGAGGGATGCCTTGCTTCAATGGCAATGTGATCAACTTGATTTACTGTTTCATGATCGGAGACTGCGATATTCTCTTGTGTATATTGAGATAAGGAAACCGTGTTCTTGCCAAAGTGATAATACACCCCACCGGAGAGTCAATGAGCCTAAGTCTGCTGTCAGTTGTGCAGGCTATGCTTACCACCTCTACTTCTAAATATGTCGTCCTCTCCCTTCATGGCATTAAAATCGCCTAGAATCATTTAAACGCAATACTTTCGGACATATCGTATAAGTCTTGTCGAGAAGCTGGTAGAGCAATCTTTGGTGCCGTCGCCGTCGCCGTCGTCCTTATCTTCCGCATAGTCATGGTGCGTATTAGTCTTAAAATAACAAAGTTAGGCTTGATGTGATTGTCAGAAGACACTCGCTCACGTGTCAGAGCTCAAGATTTCTTGACTAAATCCAGCTCATATAGGAATAAGAGCTGTTCTTTTCCGTATAGCAAACAACATATTTCCAGAAAACCCCATCGCACTTTCTAGATATCAGTGGTATCTGCATGATAGCAGTCAAGAGCCTCTGCTAATTGTATGGATGCCCATGGTCTGTTAAAGGCAGACAACAGAGAAGATTCAGTCTTCAATAAATATACTTGTAGGACATTATATTGCTTAACGTAAACACAATTTTCATTTTTTTTCCCCTTCTCGGGGTGTGCATTTCATTTTAGATTTCTCATATCTTCCTATCTAAATAAAAAAGAACCTCTCCGACTTTATTGGGTAATATCTTCCGATATATCTTCCTGGAGAACATGTTCAGGTGGAAGAAAGATATAAAACACCTCTAGTTGATCCTTCTTATAGAAGTGAGCTGTGTGCTTAACGTCAAAATTACGAGTACAATCGAAACCTATACGTTGGATCTACAATACGGTTCAGACTGCAATGTACTTTGCCCAAAGCATGAGAGACACTCAGCTAAGGAAAGAACTTAACATCGAATATGTCATGCTACTCCCAAATCTTCAATTAACTAACAGTTTCGTACCCCCGTGAGATGTGCGGCTGCACGTGGTCTTTTAAGAGACTAAGGTTCTACGTACAGATTCGAAATTCATAGTCCTTGTTCCGTTTCCTTCTATTGTCGGCATTGAATTCACCTGTATCGCGGCTATTGGATATTCTGTAACAAAGGAAGGAAGGAACCTATTCAAGCCATGTACCAATAGACTAGATAATAATAATTGATAATCATGGATCTCAAATCATTAGATACATCCATAGACGCAATAGGTTATCTATCCTTTTCGGCAACCGAAAACTTATCATCCCCAGAATTAGTAAAATATCTGGTTACTGAGATTGCCAATGCAAATGTTCAGATACGATCGTATTGAGGTGCTGTACAATTCTTTAAAAAAGTAAAATTCTCGTCATAAGTGTAACTGGCAACGCTGACCAGAAGAGAATAATTCTTCGCGCATACTACGTATCGAATACATAGACCTAATGTTGGGAGCTTAAAGGAACAAATATTGTGCGGAGTACGTGGAGTACGTGAAGTATCCGTCTACATTACGCCTGCCAGCAGACCAAGTTAATGTGGATTCAATCGAATTCGAGCGAAATGTGAGTGGTTCTCGAAGATTAATGGCAACTGATATCTGAACTGAAGGTGCTTGTATTTTATGTCAGTTGATATACACGTACTCGTACTCGTATTCTCCATGTGGATGGATTGTGTGTTCATATATCAAAGGGGCCAACGATAAAACAACAGCTTACCACTTTATGCTTCGGTTTCGTACTTTCAATATATGCACGTGAGGCAGTCGACCCGTTGACGTTGAGTACGACACGACAAGACGAGACGAATACTCAAAGCTGGCGGTGAGTCGCACGGATACCGGCACTCACTTAAGACTGGACTTGAGAAAAGTGTAGCAATGGGGAATTCAAAATTTTGTGTTTGAATTAGGCTTCTACGGTTTGGGCAGGGCACACGTAACGTCTTGCGTTACACAAGATATGCGTGCAAAGGAGCCTGCTGCTTTGTTGTCATTATCCGATCGCAATTTATATTATGGATATATGTACTATATGTCCTTGTACATGCAAACAGCTTTGAAGTATATTACCTTCTTGCTTACGAATACCTACCTGCATGACACACTTTGAGACTGAAGGGAATTTTTCATTCTTAAACTTTGTTTTTTTTTTTTTGCTTCCTGAACCTAGATGGAGGTAGAACCTATGAATATATCTACTATGAGTATCTGTGTTAACAAGCTGGTCTAGCATGTTCCACAAAATGGCATGCAATTAAAAGTGCCTATATAGAGTGATTAAAGCTTTACCAAGTAATAATATTCAGGTTGGATTGAGGGGGTGGACTCTGGTATCAACTGCACCCACACACATATTTACACTAAAATTGTGAACGGTTTGAGGGCAGAATTGATTTTCGAAATGTAGAAGCCGACAATTAGCACATAAAAGGAGAATAGTGATTATTAAAAGCTTCCCCCATGCTATTTAGATTGTAATGACAAGTTAATCTCTTCTTCAACTTAATGGTGTCACGCTTGTCTACAGTAACATCTACTTCTGAGTAGATTCCGCTGCTTATTTATTTTATTTTTATTTTTTACTTATTTATTTGTAATGCTTATACACTTTAAGATACAATATCTTATAAGATAGTGAAAAGCTAATTTAGAACAATGAAAGCTAGTAGAGTAGTTGTACCAAATTAAAACTTAACTAGAAAAATTTATAAAGGTACAGATTAAAATTCATAGTAATTACAGTCAGTTTGATAAGATCGTATACGGCAAAACTCGTTTATGAAAACCGGTTTGGAAGTGGCATTTGCATTAGCAGATAAAAAATACTTCTGCTAAGATGCTTTGAATAAAAAAATTTAAAGAGTGTTCAATTTTTGTCAGAGACGGAAGTATTTTAAAATAAGTGTCGCGTTTGCATCACGCTATGAAGCAGTATTCTTGTGCACGCATCCAAAAGGACCGAAAATGTCATACGGAGCAGCTGCTAAATAAATGAAAAAGTCAAAAGCATTTGTTAGCAAGTGGGTGCAGCGTTATTTCCAAGTTCAAAATGTGGATGATTTGCCGGATCGTGGGTCTACGCCAATTTGTTGAAGGAGGATCGACGGTGGACGCTATCCAAAGCCTGCGAATAATAATGGAAAAGCACCGAGATTCGTCTAAGGATTTACACATGGTATTTATCGACCTCGAGAAAGCATTCGATCGAGTGCCATAGGAAACGTATGTTAAAATAATACAAAACATGAACGGAACCGTAAAAACTGCGGTTAAAAGCTCTGCTGGAATAACGAGAGAATTTCCAGTTAATGTCGGAGTGCATCAAGGAAGCGTACTTAGCCCTTTCCTATTTAACGTAGTATTCGACTATCTTTTAAAATACTGCATGCGCGAAGCAAATGTAACGCCAATTACCTTCGCTGACGATGCAGTTATACTTAGTAATAACGCCGAAGATTTACAGTACGCCTTAGATTCATGGAAAAATGCGCAAGAAAGAAACGGGTTTAAAATAAGTCGTTCAAAGACGGAGCATTTGACGTGCCCATTTGCGCATCCGTTGCGACCTGTTCCGGATATAATGTTAGACGGAATAGTTCTTCCGAAAAGCACTATCAATCGTTAACATGGAAGCGAAATGTGATGACGACGTAAACCACAAAGTGAGTGTGGGATGGATGAAATGGCGGGAAAATTCGGGAATCTTTTGCGACCGAAAACTTTCACTTAAATTAAAGGGAAAACTCTACACCACGGTTGTTAGACCAGCTCTTATATACGGTTCACAGTGCTGGACAATGTACGAAGCGTTTAAAAACAAAATGACGGCAGCGGAAATGAAAATGTTAAGGATGTCTAGTGGAGTCACTAAACGCGATTGCATTAGATCTACGCGTATAAGTAGAAGTCTACATATAAAGAATGGCTGGTATTGCCACGTTCAAAGAAGATCTGCGGAAAATCCGGTTAAAAAGGCACTATCAACTACGGTCACTCCAACTGTAAGAAAACGAGGTCGGAAAAAGAATTCCTGGATTTCTCAGATGGCAAATGCGCAACAACGCCTGGGGCTAACCACTGAAGCGATTCAGGACCGAGCATTATGTATACGGGTTCTGCGGTCTGCGACATTAGCCAACTCCATAAGCGGAGCAGCAGCGATGCGGTAAAAATGGGAAACTCGTTACGCAATAGTTCGTATAACGAGGAAAGGGTTAATAAAAGGATAAGAAGAAGAAGAAGAAGTGGGTCTACGCCAAAAACAGCAAAAAAGCATTACAAAATGATTCTACGCATGTTTGAAAAAAATCCTCTTCTATCGTTACGTGGAGGACAAGGAATTTTACGTAAAAGGGGTCTAAATGTGTGTTGTGGTACGATACAAAGACGTTTACTAGCCAATAATGTAAAATTTCGAAGCACAATAAAGAAACCACTACTGTCAAAAAAACACGTAGAAAAGCGACTCAGTTGGGCCAAGGAGAATTTGGACAGAGATTGGAATAACGTTATTTTTTCGGATGAAGTTTCTTTTTGGGCAATAAATTAATCCAGCGGACCGTCAAACACCCGCCAAAGGTGCACGTTTGGGGATGCTTCTCAAAACAAGGATTTGGCAATTTGTTCATGTTTACAAATAACTTAAACGCACCCAACATGGTCAAAATTTATAAGAAGGCTTTATTACCATTTGCCCAAAGGTGGTTTAAAAGAAGGAATGAGAATTGGTTACTGCAAGAAGATAATGACCCGAAACATCGCAGTCGTTTGTGCAGTTTGATGTTTTAGATTGGCCATCACAGTCGCCGGATGCAAATCCCATTGAAAATATTTGGGCATTCATGAAGCCAAACCTCCAAGGAAAGAAGATCTCGACGGTCAAACAAACAAAATACGAGTTTTATGGAGATCTTTGTCTCAAGCTTATGCTATAAGATTAGTAGAAAGCATGCCTCGAAGACTCCAAGCAATTATTGATAATGGAGGAGAGTGGGCGACATATTAATTGAAAAGCATTCAAGTAAATAAACAAAATAAACCAGTACCATTGATTTTTTTTTATTATTATAAGTTCTTCTTTAAGTTTTGTCGTGTACGATGTTATCAAACAGACTGTATGTATTAACTGCTTCGAAAAATTTATTTACAGATTTGTAGAGAAATAGCTGCGTAAATCCTTTTTAAGCCTTTTTGTGCTTGTACCTAGATTGGTTCTTAAATTTCGCGGTAGTGAATTCCACAAACGGACTGAATTTACGAAAAATTGACGTTCTGATGTGAGGGATGTGTATTGGGGATAAATTATTTGACCTGATCTGTGCGAAGAGGCAAATCGAATCTTTTCGTATAAGTATGATGGTTGTTGTGTTACGAGAATATCCGATAGCAGGGCTAGAGTGCGAAACTTCAGATAGCTCTCAAAAGGCAAGTCAAGCAAACGAGAAGAATAACTACTTACTCTGTCATGTTTGCGTAGCCCAAAAACATAACGTACTGTGCTATTAAAAGCAACATTAAACTTTCTTCTACTGATCGAGTCACAGCTACAAAAGATTTCACATCCGTAAAGTAAAATAGGAATAACCAACCATTTAGCTAACATCAAGCGCGTTTTAGTTGGAGTAAAAGACTGTGTTACCCATAAATTCCGTAACACCCCATATACCTTTCCAATGGCAGCGCTGATGTGATTTTCCCAAGTTAACTTGCGATTAAAAGTTACCCCAAGATTATTTGCAGTCTCAACATAATCTATTGCGGAGCGTTTCAACAAAATAGATGGAAAATACGAAAGATCCAGTGGTTTCTTCGATATGACCAGGCACTTCGATTTCTTAGCGTTTAGACAAAAACCATTAAATTCAGACCTACGTGAAATTTCGTCAAGATCTTCATTGATAGAGTGGACAGCTCATATACATTTGAACATCATCAGCATACATATGGGACGAACAGTTGTTTATAATGGATGGAAGGTCATTTACATATAATGAGAACAATAAGGGGCCAATTATAGAATCTTGAGGGACACCACTAATAGTTGCAAGAAAATCGGATATATGTATGTATTGTCATTGAGCTGAACTGATTGCATTTTGTTATTTAAGTAGGATGTAAGCAGCTTTACTGCATCTAATGAAAAGTTATATTGCCGAATGAGCTTTTTACATAGGTTATTGTGATTAACCATGTCAAATGCCTCAGAAAAGTCTAGGAGCACCAAGAAAGTTACTTTTTCTTCATCTAATGCTAGTCGTATATCATCAGTAACACTCAACAGGGCAGTGGTACAGCTGTGTTTCACACGAAAACCAGATTGCTTTGGTGTGAGCACGTTATTATTTTTAAGATATGAGCTCATCTGTTTTTGCAAAATACGACCAAAAGCCTTGGACAGAAAGGGCAGAATTGAAATTGGTCTAAATTAATCGGCTTTAGCATTTTTGGTAATAGGTATAATTTTCGCCAACTTCCACTGAGTGGCGTACTCTCCTTTTGTCAAAATAGTGTTAAAAATGAAGGTGATAAAAGGCAATATGATTGGTAAGAGTAACTTTAGAAATACAGGGTGCATTTTGTCTAGCCCAATGGCATTTGACTTTATCGAGAGTATACTTTCTACCACATCAGCACTATCGACCGATCTAAAACCAAAACTATTAACACCTTATGATTAACAGCCAGGCTCGACAACGGTTCAGTCACACCTAACGCGGACGAGAAGGGCCGAGAACAAAAAATCAGGTTTAGCGAATTGCAATCAATGCTGTCACTACTATTTGCCAAATTCCACTTTGCCTTGCCAATACCTATGCCGCGTAAATTCTTCCACAGGTATTCAACTTGCTCGCATACATACGCGATTTTGTGGAACGAATCTCCGTAACAACTTTTTTGCGAAATGAACATAACATTTACCGAAGCTCTGGAAGTCTATATCGCTTCCAACTGTTGTAAGCTCTATCGCGCTTCTGCATTAAGGAACGTATTTAACTGGTAAACCGTGACTCACTTTTGTCCTTAATGGTATTGCTTCTCAAGGCTACGTGTGTATCATACAGATTTGAATTCGACTTGCTCACTGGACGACGATATGTAGAAAATGTTATCCCAACATCTCGATACTCAAAAGTTTGAATGGCATGATTGATGTTAAAATTATAAGTAAGAAAAAAAGGCTACATGGCCTGAATTTATCTTCAATCTACAAACTTTGCCGTTAAAAATTTGGGACTTCGCCAGAGTTCAAAATCATCTGTCAAATATGCAGATCATTAAATGCGAACATCTCATGCACCTGCTACGCATTATTTGGCTTAGAAATGTTACAGTTAACACTGAAGATAAGTGGCCTTAGGATGTGCTGCCTTTTGGATCCTGAATTTCACCCGATGACCACTGAACAAACTATTTGTTGCTGACTTATGTTCAACGAATGGATTCGGAATCTAACTAATACAAAAAATACCAGATTCCGACGAATAGAGCGGGAAGATACGCCTAGCAAACAAGACGGGTCTCTTAGGGTGTGAACGAAAAAAGGTGATCACAAGCACTTCCTCAACAAGGAACACCGGCTTATTTTACGTTGGCAGACAAGGTGGCAAACCAAAGTCTAAAGAAGTAGACGGTGGAGTAAGCTATGTACAATTGTGTTTCCTGTATAGAGCAGTAAGGGTAAAACGACGAATTGTCAAGGATTGCTTCTTCGAGCTTCTAGACCAGAGATGACATTAACATCACTGTCTTAACGAAAAGTAAGAAGATGAGGCCATTTTCGACTTTGCACTATCATCACACCAGTAGTTAGAATGCGTTTCCCAGATGCTAAGACTTACAAGGGAACTGATAGTAACCTAATCAAGAAACCTTCAACCAGACTGCTCATATTGCAATGGACGCAAGAAATACCTCTTGTATTTTGGATGTCAAAGCGTTTGGAGAAAGCAGGACTAACTTAGACCACTGTCTTGTTGTAGACAAGGTACAAGTGCAAATATCTCAGTAAACAGGACACTAAAGAAGTGTCATAAAAAATTGTTGAAGTGTTTTCTAATCGAGTGTCCCAAAAGCATCCGACGAAAAGCGCCGATATTTTCGGCAAGTCATTAGAGACGTTGTATCTAATGTGACAACTAAACGACCTAACACCAAAACTCGTGTTTTACGAGTATTAAGAATTGACATTAAGGACATTCAATGCGGAACTACAAGGAAAACGAAAGCCGCTAACGCATTGTATGAGCAAAGGAAACGAAAGAAACATCGGCTTTTCTAAAACAAAGCAGGCAGAGGTCATAGATATGTGCTTCTAAGGAAATGATTTTCAGTACAGCACATGAAATATAAGCTCCCTTAATAGATCACGCAGACATCTTAGATCGTTTTAAGGCATATCTAAGCGCCAATTATGAAATCAAATACTCGTAGTATAGACTGAACTAACAATGGACTCAAACTTATCGATTTCACTTCGGAGTAAGCTGTTATTGCAGCAAGTACGTGGTCTCCACTTGTCAAAATTCATAAGGAGGCTTTATGGTCATCTGATCAATACTCTACTAACCAGATTGATCACCAAAGCTCCAATACGAGGGTTGTCTGAAAAGTTTCCGACCGCAACCTAAAGATAGCAACACTCGTCAATAAAAGCTAGTGAATGCTAGTTGTGCATCTTTTGAAAGTTACTTACCGTAGTAACGCGCATTTTTTAGTTGACTGTCGTTTGAGTGAGTCGATGTGAGTGTTTTTTTGTGAAAAGAATTGAGTATCGAGCTGTTATTAAATTCTTGTTTTTGAAAGGCAACATGCCTACGCAAATCAAATATGAGTTGGACTCTGTGTATGGGGACTCTGTCCCATCATTTACCTCAGTGAAATTTTGGGCAGCTGAATTTTAACGTGGCCGCAAGAGCTTGGGAGATGATGAACGTCCAAAAACTGCAACCACTGGCGATAATATTGCTAAAGTTCACCAAATGGTGTTAGCCGACCGCCGAATTAAAGTGAGAGAGATAGTAAAGGTTATGAAAATGTCCAAAGAACGTGTTTGTTACATATTAAATCAAGATTTAGGCATGAGAAAGCTGTCCGTGCTATGGGTGCCGCGTTTGCTTACGTTAGACCAATCTAATGAACATTTTAGATGTACGTTAGATGTGGTTTAATGAACATTTCGAACGCTCTGTTGGCGCAGTTTTGGCGCCGATTAATTACTGTAGATGAAACTTGGATTCACGTTTATACGCCCGAAACAAAAATTCAGTCAAAACCGTGGACTGCAAAGGACGGGCCCGGCTCCAAAAAAAACTGTTTTTTCGGTTGGGAAAGTGATGGCGACTGTTTTTTGGGATAGTAAAGGAGTTATCTTAATCGATTATCTTCACAAAGGAAAAACCATTACAGGAGCATACTACGCATCATTACTTGCCAAGCTGAAGGCAGAAAATGCGGAAAAATGGCCACATTTGCAGAAAAATAAATTCCTGTTTCACCAAGACAACGCGCCTTCTCACACCTCAGCGGTTGCCGTGGCGAAAATCCATGAATTACGGTTTTAACTGCTTGACTGCTTGACTGCTTATTCACCAGATCTAGTCCCAAGCGACTTCTTTTTGTTCCTTCATCTAAAAACTGCGCTCGGAGGACAGAGATTTTCATCAAATGATGAGGCAATCACCTTTGTGAACAACTATTTTGCAGAGAAAAATGCCAAGTACTATTTGCACGGGTTAGAGAGATGGGACAAATGTGTAGAGTTACAAGGAGTCTTTTAGACAACTCTCGTATGCCAACATTAGTTGGAACCACTCCCTTGCTTTGGCTAAGGAGAAGTTAAACGGTCTGAGAGTTTGACGTCAAAAGGCTCCAACTCAAGGAAACCATCGGGACATTTGAGAGGATAGAAGAAGGAAAAGTGCGATTTACTAACGAAAACCTGGAAAAAGTCAGCTGGGAACCCAATGGTAGATTTGATGTTGAGAATATGAAAAAAAATTCTGAATACCTTAGACAAAACGAGAAATGCCGTACCCGAAGTTTAGTTCAACTAAGCTGTCTGTCTTGAAGGTATAGCGGCTCAGCCATTCACAGCGGTGAATGATGATTTTATGAAGAGCATACTTCCCAAAATATGGTCGCAGTAAAGCATGCCAGACGAATGAAACCTCCTGAAAGAAGGCCTTCTAGTCTGTCTCAACTAAAAGGGATCAGTCTGTTCAACATCGCCTATAAAATCTTTCCTTCCGTACAACGTAACCAATGTTTCAATCGAAAAATCGATCCGCATAAGCATGGGATCATTCCTAAAAATTCGACCAGATTTTTACATTTCGCCAAATCTGGGAATCGACATTCAGCAACTTTTTGTAGATTTTAAGGCAGCCTGTGGCCAATACACATATTGGCTAAGGCCTTTGATGTCAAACACGGCTTCATAGTCGTACAAGGCTATTTCGCCAACATCGCGCTTGAGAGTATTGTGCAAAACTTGCAAGCCAACACTGGTTCAAAATTCTGTACATGCGGGTTCCTATGCGGATGACATAGGGATCATCGACAGAACTTAGCGGGCTGTTTTTGGAGTTATGAAGTCTTCGAATTTATTACCAAACCTTAGCCGCGCGCAAGTGGAGAGCAACCTCATTATCAAGCAGCTCACAAGCAACAGACCTGGCTGGAGAGGCATGTTGGTTAAGGCCCACATCCGGATTGCTTTGTTGTCACTGGTTGGCGAATCTATAAAACATTTTCCCGGCTCTTGTTTGCCGAAATTGCGTTCTTTTTTGGTTGTTAAAAGTATTCGTAGATATTTCGAGGTCTTTCCAAATACGATCTCAAAATATTCCAAACTATCTCTTTTCATTCTCTCGCCACTGTATACCTCGTACCTACTAATAATTTGTAAAAAAAAATGTCAGTTTCAAAGAAAATTCAATATTTCAGCCTTTGGAAACGTTTCACATTGGAATGGTGTAAGGCTGGTGCTGAATTTATTTACAAAAGTGAAACACCACTGCCAGTGTAACATTTTACATTTAGATTTACCCTCGTGGCTGGGTTTGATAAATAAGGGTGGCCAAAGTGTGCGAATAGATTTACATTTATTAGTTTGGATTTGGAGAAGTACGGATAAAAGTCCAACTTTGCTCGGGTCATGTTTCTTCTATAACGAGGAATATTCCACAGAGCCATGGTCCAAGTTGACGGTGGCAAGTATCAAATTGCTGTGAAAGGGAGCAAATAAGTTCGACTTCTCTGGCATAGGATTCGATTTCCTCCGGGAGCAATTGAAAATTTAATGATTCGCCCTTCTGCTCAAGGTCAAGACCGAAATTAATTATGAATTAATTGGACAATTTCCTTTTGCGGTGTACAATTACGGATAGTCTTACAGTAGTTATATTTTACTCAATTCAGGATGGTACCCTGGCACTCTACTCTGGTGGTTATGTCACGTTTCAATACAGGAAAAAGTATCTAATCCCATTTATTGAATGATAGTTATGACTTGTGAGTACACATTCGGTTGAGAGGATGCATCTCATGTTGCTCCTCGTTATGGTATAATAAAATGTTTGAGATACTCGTAGACTGTGTCAGCCAGCGATAAAAAAAATTTTTTTTTTTTTTTATGATGTGAGGCTATAAAAAACCGCACACCTTGAAAGGAGGAATAAAGTGTTTATTGGTGTGATTAACTGCTTATGCATTTTACCTGGTTTAGAGCTCGTAAAGATGATTTTTATTTCAATGATGAAAAAGTAAACATTGGACAGGTTTTCGAGCCTTTCATATAGACGGAATGAGTACATTTAAGAATGCCAACAGTTTCTTGTGGAAGATCCAAATCAGTTGCATAAGTGTTTGTAATGGAATGACTTAAACGAGGAATATCTTGTCAGTAAACAGATGCATTCTACATATTCCTCTTGTTCAGGGATATAGGAAAAGTCGAACTATAAGAAGGCAGGAAGGGAGTTGGCTATGCAAGTATTTTACCAAAAAGGGTGAAAAATACTTTTGAAGGCAGCCGTGTGAGACAATAGGTACACTCCTGCATATAGCCTGTTCCATGGTGGAGAACAGATATTCAGGCCATTTAGGAAGTTTTGACAAAGAGGAGAATGTTTTTCGTGGAAACAAAATGAATATCAAAAAATAAATGAGAGATTGTAGGATGCTTCTTATAAAGACTTTTGCTGAGTGAAACTAGCAAGAGACAAATCACCCAATTTAGTAAGCACATGAAAGATCTGATGTCACCTACACTGAGCCGAAGGCAAGGGTTCTTTGCCCAATGCAGTTTCAAGATTTCCCGATAACCTGCTCAGAACCATCTCACATTTAGCTCTTATTAACAAAGCTGCAAGTGAGCTGAGTGACAAACCACACCATAACAGGTACCCTTCATCGGTTATGAATCGAAGGAGGCCATCAAATCCGCTTAAGTCACATGGAACCATGGAACCGATGTCATAAATCCAGTTACTTCAAGGTCGCCAATAACTTTAGACCAATCAGTTTGGCTTCCTTCATGTCGAAGAGCACAGACAGTATGATTGAGCCAACGTTGATGATCCCTGATATCTCGAAAAAGATACTTTGGACAGAATTGAAAGCGCAATCTACCAGAAAGAGTACCCACTGGGCATTTTCATCGAAATTGAGTGTGCTTTTGACAGTGTAGTTTTGTAGATATGAGCAGTGTGCTGAGTAAAACTCAAATTGCGGACGCTGACTGCGACCAATACGTAATGGTGGAGTTAAACAAGATCAGCCACAAAGCAAAGTCCTTTCTCCACTACTTTAATGGACATTGGTCTTCACCGTACCTAACGCCTTCAAATCTCCAAACTAGATATCAACTTTTAGTCAATCCAGTCAATCAGAGACTGATCTGATTTATTTAGTGCTTAAAGGCATTACTATCCGTTTCTCCATCGATTGTTAGTATCCAAATATGTATAGAAAATTTGAAAACACCTTAGAAAGGGTTTTTTTTTGGAAGACATAGCGAGAAAGATCCTCTCGATCTACACAACAATGATTAGTGTGATTAGATCCTGTATGTCGGTTCTCCGGTGGAACAGGCTTTTACCAGGCCCTAAAAAATTGTCTGTCTCAGCTTAGTGACACACCTGGTTTGATGTTCGGTTTAAGTTCCCTTCCATTAAAATTCATTCAACAGGCTCCACACTCAAATCCATCTTCAGTTTGGAAGGAAAAAACGCGTGTTATAACACGCACTGGCCATTAAGACCTTCCTATCTTTCAGACCACCTGGAGTCCTTTTGCATAACTCGACCCTCTATCTCGGCTATAATTTGAGGATTTGAATATAGTTCGGTCTTTATGGATGGACAAAATAGGGGACCAATGTTTTTTTTTTCAGGAAGATATTCGGAATCTACGTAAGGAGATAACCTGTATTGTGAAAAATGAGATAAGGTGTAAAGTAACTGCCTAATGTACCCTCTTATCATTTTCAAAATAGTTCAAGAATAAAAGTCTTCTTCAATCAGTTGGGAGCTTGGTTTGACTTAATCTTATTTGAGTCCAACTTTACATTGAAATCAGTGGAAGTGATATTGCCAGAGAATTTGCAAAAAAAAGCTAAAAGGAAAGTTTTTTAGAATTGGAACCTGCATTAGAACTTCTGGCCTCAATAAGAGCTTCCATGGATAGTTGAGTCTTATGTGAACATACATAAGCAGGCCGTATGACTCTTCAAGACTTCGGTAGACTATGCGAATACCTCTCGACGTCTCTAAGAGATCAGCGGCTTTGCTATTAACTTATACTAGGAAAGACTCTGGGCTACTTATTGGCGATATAGCGAGGCACTACGCTTTTGATGATCGAGCTATGCATAAGTGACGCTTTGGTGGGAATACGAGTTCCCTAAAAATAGTACAATTTTTGTAGTAATTTACACAGAAAAAGTTTTAGATTATCAAATGGACTTCCTAATAGATTCCTTTGCTATTATATTTGAAGAATTCGTACCAACACCTTCATGCCGGTCCGTGGCGTTGTTTGCTGATTCGGATATGATCTCATTTCGGATTTCGCTTGATGTTAAGACTATTCTTCAGTCGCCTATAACTTTGCGCTTTTAATTATTGTACATATACCGAAAATTTAATCACAGCCCGGCAGTTAAGAGGTTTGATAAGTGGATGTAAAAAGTGAGGCATAAATGCCGCTGTTAGACGAAATATTTTTGATTATTAAAGAGGGCGTATATGTGGATTTAACTAATTATATATCAATGCCATTTGCTTTATTTTTCGCATGGTAATGGCGCAGAACTAAAATGCTGAGACATTCAGTTCAATCTCTAACTTGATGTTCAACTGGATAAGGTCTTCATTGTTGGTGTTGGCACACTTCTTGGGAGATCCTTCAGGCAAGAGCATTCATTACCTAGACATCATAGTTATTACAAGCGCTATCTGCTTATTAAATCCATGTCGTAGTTAAACCAGTGTAGGTCTGTGTTGTACGCTTCCACTACTCATTATAGAGAGAACCTATCGTCAAGGAAAAATTTTTAATGAACCAAATATGTATGTCTTGTTAAACGTTTCCATTTATCTGCGCCATACAAATAATGCCATATTTTACAATGTTTTCTGTGAAGATAAAGGCAATAATGACACTTTGTTCGCTGAACACCCCTAAGTTTAATCCTTCTTCTTATCCTTTTATTAACTCTTTGCTCATTATACGAACTTATGCGTAACGAGTTTCCCATTTTTACTGCATCGCTACTGCTCCGCTTATGGGGTTGGCTAATGTCGCAGACCGCAGAACGCGTCTACATAATGCTCGGTCCTGGATCGCTTCAGTGGTAAGCCCCAGGCGTTGTTGCGCATTTACCATCTAAGAAATCCAGGAATTCTTTTTCCGACCTCGTTTTCTTACAGTTGGAGTGACCGTAGTTGATAGTGCCTTTTTAACCGGATTTTCCGCAGATCGTCTTTGAACGTGGCAATACCAGCTTATTCTATTCGCCTCACGCTGTTCGGTTACCGAATTCTTTATATGTAGACTTCCTCTTATACGCGTAGATCTAATGCAATCGCGTTTAGTGACTCCACTAGACATCCTTAACATTTTCATTTCCGCTGCCGTCATTTTGTTTTTAAACGCTTCGTACATTGTCCAGCACTGTGAACCATATATAAGAGCTGGTCTAACAACCGTGGTGTAGAGTTTCACCTTTAATTTAAGTGGAAATTTTCGGTCGCAAAAGATTCCCGAATTTTCCCCCCATTTCATCCATCCCACACTTACTCTGTGGTTTACGTCGTCGTCACATTTCGCTTCCATGTTAACGATTGATCCTAAGTACTTAAAGATAGTGCTTTTCGGAAGAACTATTCCGTCTAACATTATATCCGGAACAGGTCGCTACGGATGCGCAAATGGGCACGTCAAATGGTCCGTCTTTGAACGACTTATTTTAAACCCGTTTCTCTCTAGCGCATTTCTCCATGAATCTAAGGCGTTCTGTAAATCTTCGACGTTATCGCTAAGTATAACTGCGTCGTCAGCGAAGAGAATTGGCGTAATATTTGCTTCGCGCATGCAGTCTTTTAAAAGATAGTCGAATAGTACGTTAAAGAGGAAACGGCTAAGTACGCTTCCTTGATGCACTCCGACATTAACTGGAAATTATCTCGTTAGTCCAGCAGAGCTTTTAACCGCAGTTTTAACGTTTCCGTACATGTCTTGTATTATTCTGACATACGTTTCCGGTACGTTTTGAGACCTCAGCGCGGCCCATATGAGATCCCTAGGCACTCGATCGAATGCTTTCTCGAGGTCGAAAAATACCATGTGTAAATCCTTAGACGAATCTCGGTGCTTTTCCATTATTATTCGTAGGCTTTGGATAGCGTCCACCGTCGATCTTCATTCAACAAATCCACACTGGCTATTATCGAGCTTTATTATTTGCCGAAGACGTTCGTTTAAGACTCTTTCGACGATTTTCATTGAGTGTGACATAAGCTTGATTGAACGGTAGTTGTTGCATTCTCGAGTGTCGCCTTTTCCTTTGTATAATGGAACCAAGAAGCTACTTCTCCATTGATTCGGCATAGGTTGTCCACATTTTAATTTATTTAAAAGTTACGATAGCCAAACGCTGCCGATTCCCTCCATCTTCGACCAAAACTCTGATGGAATGCTGTCTGGTCCCGCCGCTTTCCCCCGCTTCATTTTTCCGGTTGCTATACTTATTTCTTCGATTGAAAAGTCCGAAACTTCCTCCTCGAATAGACCAGCTGTCGGCACGATATCACGTGGAAACTGTTTGTTAAGCAACTCCTTGCAGTATTCAAGCCACCGGTCACAAATTTCCTTTTCATTTGTTAGTAAGCGACCGTCTGCGTTTTTGATGTATTTCGGCGAGGTTATTTCCATTGAATTTTTTTCTCCTCTGTGCAGCGAGCTTAAAAATATTTGGCATTTTAGTATTGTGCGACGTTTGAACTTCTTGGATAGCTTGTCTTCTATCCGCCGATCGTGAGGATATTTGATACAACTCCTGGTACAGGTTTTCCGCTTCTGCCGCTCGAGTTCGAGCCAGGACTTTCTTTGCGTTTAATCCCACTTTAAGTTTTTAAGAAAAAGTTACAAAACGCCCTTTTAAGACAGAGCATTGGCATTCGCCAATCGAAAAATTCAATTATACACATCACACCATTGCGTGTTTGAAATTTCAAAAATGTGTTATATAAATTCACCACCAATTCTGGCAGATAAAATGTACCCACATGTTTTTCTGATTATTAATAAAATAAACCCAACACGAAAAACAAAATAAAAAAAATACAATAAACTGTAATGAAAATGTGACAATAATTTTTAAATATTAAATGTTGTAAGTAATAAATATTAAAATTAGTAGACGTGTATGAAAGTCACCTGCAGGGATATTTTCCTCACATATTTGAATGTTAACTTCGATTTGTTATGCTGCAATAGTTACAACATTTGTTTGAAAATTATTGTTATTAGCCAGCTATGTTGGTAAGAGTATTTTATCTATACAAAATTCACTAGGCTTCTAGTACATTTTCAGGTTTTTTCGAAACTTAAAGGGTAACGAGACCATACTATGTTTTGACAGAGGCATATTTGTGTTCCAGATTGTATACAACTTTATGATGGAAAACATCGCTTAAGCAGAAGCTTAAAAATTTCAAATCCAAATCCGAGCAGTTAAGACTGCCTTACATGCATTACATCAATTTTTCGATAGATATAATCGTCCGTATAACTGTAACTATTGTAGCTATGTCAATGAGAAAACAATTTGTAGAAGGTGACGAGAATATTACTGCTGTTTGCAAGTCAGTAAGCCAAGGCCGCAATTAATCGGCTTTGCGATGTTCTCTAAATCTGGGCATCGCTCGGACGTCCCTTTGGTAAGTTTTGCGAAAACTTTACCGGACGTAGTTAAATGATCGTATTAGCCCAAGAGCCAAGAGCAAGTGTCTATCATGCCTGCCGAATTTTCACTGATTGGGCTCTATTGGAGATGAAAGACGATTCGGATTTTTATCAGAAAATCATCTTTGAATTGCTTTTTTAAAAAGATGAGAATGATGAAAATGAGGCAGGTCGGACAAACAGTTAAAGATGTCCAAACAGCCGCACATTGTAGGCGAAAAATATTTGACTGTTTGCTGTAATTCTGAGGGGATTAAGTAGCTACATCAAAAGTAAATATCCTCTTTGGTATGGCATCGACCTTGCCATCAAATTTTCGCTTTTGGTAAGCCTTTTTTGCAGGATCTTTCCCAATGAGTTTCCAATTAATTCTTACGGTTTTGAGCCATTTTCAGTTTCAACTTGAACTGTCTGGACTTAATAGTGTAGACTTAAACAATGTTTCTCGGCCGTTGAAAATTTTCCTGAACACTGCTCACAGAATTTGGTCTTACTTTTCATTCGTCAATGACTTCTGGTAATCTCAATGGCCTCAGTTCAATTTGAATGGATCTCCCCTATTTATAGTAGACCCCAAATAGAGCTGTAGCTAATTAAGCATTTACACTACGATAGATATTGAAACACAAATCCAGACGGATATTTACCAGTTCTAAAGCACTTATTGAGACGAGTTTCTGGTTAAACTCCTCAGATTATACAAGGTGGCGCAAAATTAATCATCCTATGGGAAGATGTTATAATTTTTGCAAATGGCGTTGTACGTCAATTATATTTGACATTTGTAAACTAGACAGCTGCAGAATACAAACAGAAAAGCAGTGGAGCTCCATACTTCGCTGTCAAGCCATCCTCAATTTCAACAACGAAGAGGACGATTTTGTGACGAAAATCATCAAGAGCAACGGGGCGCATTTCCACTTAAGCGGTAACAATAAGCAAAATCTTCGTTTCTGTGGCACTGAAAATCCGCGCGTGATGCACGAAGAGCCATCACATCCACTCAAAGCCACTGTGTTATGCGGCGTTCACGAGGGAGGGGTGATTGGGCCGTAATTTTTTTGAGGACGCCATCGGCAATACGCTACAGGGCCATGATAAACGACTTCTTACTGCAGGAATTTGATGTGCGGAGCTTGGTGAACATGTGCTTTCAACACATCATCATTCAAGACTCACTCAGCATATGCTCATTCTTCTTTAGAATGCTGGCGGTTTTTCTTTTCGGAAGAGTTCGATCACCCAACCTTTGGAACGCTCTTAGTGGCGTTTTCTAGACATCGGCATAAATATAAAATTGTACATCGTTTCTGAAAAGTGTGATTTCAAGCGTTCTGGTTGCTCAAAAGTATTTTCCAACAACTTGCACTGCTGAGTTTCGAATTTGAGTAAAGGTCGCTATTTTCCTTGCGCGTCAAATGAAGGCTCTCCCTTTTCTCGATATATTAACGTTTCAACCCGATGAATCTTCGATTCCTACATGAAGAATAACGCAGTAAGGAAAGTGCTTTAGGTGTCGTGCACAAGTAAGGAGATAGCAGCCATCATTTTGAGCATACTCGGAGACAGTGAGCTGGTTCAGGCCCAGGCTAACATTGGAATGTAGTGTTAAGTAGATAAGAAGGTATGTAAGCTTCTTTTTAACGGCATTGTTATTCCCTGTGCCACGCCATTCAAGACAGGTGTTGGGTAATTTTCATCCTACGATAAGTGAGAATCATGTTAACGACATGCCTAGCATGTTCTTCCGAATAGCTGTGTATGCCTCAGGGCCCTTTTCTGGGTCCGACACTTTTTAAAATTTTTTTAAATGATGGATTTTTACTTATTGAGGTTAGATATTACCTACGTAAAGGCTCACTATCCTCATCCTATCCCTATCCTCGCCTTTATGGGAATTGCTAGGAATTGAACCTAGGCCATACGTACCTATAAAGAAATTATTTTGCGACTATGGCAAGTAAAATACCGTTGTTATGCAATAACAAACGATTCAAAAAGATAAGAGACATGCTATGGTCTATAGTTATCAAAACAAGACCATTTCACTAGTTTTTGGAATGCAGTTACAACAACTGTATGAGAAGAGACTGATTACAGCTTTTTCAATACTATTTTGGGATGAGGTTCTTTCACTTCTAGAAGAACTCTCTTAAATAGCAATTTATTCTTGAAATGTCGACCTTTTTCTGTTGGATGGAGAGGGACATTTAAGTCCTAAAAATGACTCCATTCCTCACATTCCTTGTGGACGGTGTTTCTTTACTTAAAAGACCTGAATGCTGGCGTTATATTCTTGTTTAGAAACAACACAAAGGATTGTATTCTAATTTGTCCAGTTCCTCTATGATATGTTTCCATATGTTACATAAACATACGGTCCACGTTGCTTTTGAATTAGAAACTCTGCTTCAATTGTCATATTCTACATTCATCACCAGAAACAAGGACAAAGGTGAACAGCTAAAAATTCACTTCATACACATGCTAACAGAAACGGCAGCCTTGAGAAGGGAGATGGTAGATTCTTTTTTTTGTATTTGCATACATATATGGTATGTTTACAAAGCTTGCATACGCAATTAACTTACAGCATCCTACGGATACAAGAGAATTCAACTTGTTCTTTTAGCTTTTCAATTTTAATTACAACATCCTTTTTAGTTATAAATTCAATTTCTTTGCCTTTTGTTGTGTAACACTCCTGCTATTCATGGTATTCGTATGCTAAGCCACAAACTTACAAGGTGCTTTACTCCGGTGCTTGTACCATAGCCAGTCCCGAAGTCGGTATCTCCATGCCTTGCAGTATTACAGTATTAAGCGAACTTTGAACTATTTCTACACAGAGCTTCACTCATTATTTATTCCCAACCCTGGTAACATGAAGTTTCTGCAGCATTTGCCGCATTCAATTATGTTACAACAGATCTAAGCAGATTTCTTCGTTTGCTTCCTAGCTTGCAGAGCTCCTTCTATAAATTTAAGTAAAGCGTTACTGTCTTGGTCGATAACCACCAAGACTGGGATGTTTTCTTGACTTTTCATTGTTGTCTTGTAATATCGCTACTAAATGGCAACTACAATCGCTGATGCACTGTACGGATACTACTTGTACGAAGCGGTACGACGATGATTTTCTTCTGCTGGCAGAGAAGTAAAAAAGGGTGACTCCATCGTGGAGGTGGCTCCATCATCGAGAGAAAAGAAAAGAAACGAGGGAAATCTCTGCACATTTGCATAGCGATTTATATGTATCTGTATCTATATACACCTTTCTGTAGGTAGCTTTTCGTCCTCGATGAGGTAACCCTAGCGTGTGCTTAATTGTACATTCCTTTGACCCTCTATCTTTGTGAAGAAAGAAGTGGCGAAAAAGCGCATGTGGAAACACAAATAATAGAGAGCATCGAGTCGAAAGGTAACAGAGCCAATTAAGGCATGTTAAGTGGCTTTCCCTTTTAACGTCATCATCATCGGCATGCTGCCTTCTGTGCTTCTATACGAGTACGAATATCATAAAATTTTCCTCTTTCTCTTTTAATTTTCCAAAGGAAACTCATCTGCTTCGAATGACGGTTGCTTTGGCTTCTCTTGCTTCAGCAAATATGATGACATGTAGATACATACCTATACAAAGGTTCATGTATCTATTAGCTTCATCCTGCACATAATCATCGTCATCATCATCGTTCGCATCAGAAGGAAATTTCGCGATGCACTCTGAATATTATTGCTAGAGTGGTAGGTGGATACGTGGATCGGTTAGGTTAGGATGGTAAGGGGATGACAAGCCAAGTACGAGAAGATAGCATAGTACTATGAAATCTCTTTTTCAATTCTGCACTTATCTAGCTTAACCTGCTCCTAAAAGTTGTTATGCTCTTTCCTAGCAACGAAATAGAGTATTATATAAAATGCGGTCGGTCTTTCGGTTAATGGTGGCTTCTACATGTATTTACATGACATCCAACCAAGAAGAATCAAAAAAAAAAAAACATAGAAACAAAGAAAGAACTTCAAGTTGGAGGAACATGATGACGAAGAAATAAAATGTCACAAGTAGGTCGTAGTAAGGTGCTTCATAGTTATGATAGTGCTTTGAGATAATCGAATCTCTTGCGACATGCACAGTACAAAATGTTTCTCTAGTCTGGTAACTCACTTAAATCCTGTGACCTTTCGTGGGGAACAGGATATCGACATTGCTTGCATACTATCAAGCAGTCTCAAGCTTATGTCATTCCAAGTGTCCTACGTAGATAACTCTATAACTCCTCTTTGGTACGTCTTCTTTGAGCACGCCCTTCTTAATGCATGGGTAAGCAGATCGGATCTGAAACAGCAAAGAATTCGTCTTACTATATCTAAAATATCAACACGTAAATCCAAGTTGAGATCTGTTTAACTCTAAGGCTGCAGTGATGAAAAAATTGTGTGCGGTCCCCACATTGTTTAGTTTTTGGTATTTCTATTTTTAACCGACACATTTTAGGCTCCACAGTCCTACTGTAGTGTTCCAGATTTCTATGTTCAGATCTGCTAATTGTTTTCTCTGAACTTGAGATGCTTTCCAAAATATTTGGGCATTGAATTGTGACTTCGCCACACACGGTATTAAACCTGGGCTCAGCAAGAATGCTGTGTTAGTTTGCAAGGAGTTGGATTTGAGCTGCCACATATTAGTGGTGGCGATCCTTGGCAATATCGGCTCGCCGTCTATTTGGACATTGAGAAAGCAACTTCTATGTATTTGTTGTCAATTTTTATCTTTGGGCAAGTGCTGTCTTCAAACAGTCTGAATCGGATGACAAGGCATTTGTCATGCCAAAAAGTGGGTCGACACTGGTACTTCACTGTGCACACCAATCGCGCACTTTTAGTAAGGTGTTGTCGCAAAAATGGACCACAAAAGTTGGCCTTCTAATGATACTGAAGATTTTTCTCAGAATCGTCAATATGCAATCATTGTACGGCTACCACTGTGGGTCTTTCTTTTAAGCTTCTGGTTGACACGTTAGGTGTAGATGTCACAAAGGAAGGCTATGCTCCTTCAAGCTTATTCAACCAAACCACTATCTTATTTCGCTAGCACTCGAAACGCCTGTCTTGTACAGCGGAATGATATTTTTTCTCGTTAAGCCCACCTCAAATTTTAAGGACTTCCCTTTCTGATTTTATGAGTTGGGAGATTGTCCATACACGATAGAAAACAAAACATCTGAAGTGCGTATCCGAAGCGATCTGTTGCGTTTGAAATCAGTGCTTTCGACAATGCAGCTAGGTTTACCATTTATGTAAGTCGAAATGCTCAAATGGCATACTAGAGGGACTGGAAGGTAGTCAGATGCAGGGGTTCCTTCCTGATGCTAAGCGGTTTTCATCATTCATCTCAGTGCAATCGTCCCGTCATTGCTATTGTACGTTTAGTCGTCTTAAAAATATCTTCC
This sequence comes from Volucella inflata, assembly GCA_928272305.1. Taxonomy (NCBI): domain Eukaryota; kingdom Metazoa; phylum Arthropoda; class Insecta; order Diptera; family Syrphidae; genus Volucella; species Volucella inflata. The sequence continues at coordinate 79,405,026 of OV743719.1, forward strand.
ACAGTTGTTTGGTCTCCTAGATGGCAACACTTATAAATGGACCTTAGTCTATATCTCAATCTCTTTCCTACCATCCGCAATACCGTCGTGCTATATCAAATGTTGGCTATTCTTAAGCTGAGCAATCGCTTATCCTCAATACACCTAACCAAAGTACCGTGGAATTGTGCACATTTCTTCTCGGTCTAACATAGAGTGGCTTAAACTCGAATATATTTTTGGCATTCGGAGATATCAAATTGTAGAGGCTCATGCACGTAATAATCGCAGTTCAGCTTATAGGACTAAGCCCACTATATTTTCGGGGCACCGACTCAATCTACGTTAGTACTGACCAAATCTGATTGCTGATATGCCCACATTGCCAAAGGAAAGATTCTGTGATTTTCCCTTCAAATCCCTAGCTTTTCTCACCATTGAGGTAAGCCTAAGACCCAAAGTTTTATAACGACAAACCCACACATTTATACCGGTCAGTCACGCAAACGGATTGAATGGTATGAAAACAACACTTGCTCTTTACATTTATAAGAACCAATGAAAGAAGTCAGAGTAAGAGTAGAAGAAAACAAGATACACTGATGGTTCTGAAGATGCAAAATAAAATAAAAAAAAAGAAAGTCAAATCCTTATCAAGGGTGAATTTCGCGTTCGTGCAGAACAAACTCAGGTGGCACATGGCGCAAGAATTTCAAGTAAGAGTTTCGGTTAAAACACCACCAACAGCAGCAGAACATGGCGAAGCTAATAGAATATCAAATGCAAATGAGGAGAGACTTCTCTTTGCCACTGATGATGCGGCGACCGATGTCACTGCACACACGACTTGGGGTATTACTCAGAGACCAAGGAACTTTCGCTGATGCACTTCTGGTTCTTAAGTTGAAAATATTTCGCAAATGGGGAGGTATGCAGAAAGATCTGTGGAACATTAGTGTAGGACTGATGGGGACTGTGGAAAAATCCAGAAAGGCAATTGCCACTTTTAATCAGAAAAAATTCTTGCTTTTCTATACGAGTACGAGTATCTATGAGTTCAAGTACGAGTATGAAAGTACGAAACGGGGTGATGGTATGAATGTATTTAAGTGTGAGTATTGGAAAGGACAAAAAAAAGGTTAAGGAGTGCTTCACCTCATTCCATGGCACGGCAAATTCCGATGGTGGAGGAAAAGAAATTGTTCAGAGATTTCTTTCAAAGAAATGAGGATGAATGTGACAAAGATAATGCCGTTTGTTCCTAGGTAGCAACGACTTATGAGGATTACACGTGACTAACTTTTTTTTTTGTATTCTTCCTATACTTGGGTCTCCTGTTCCAAAGACAAAATAAGGGATGCTTTCTCTGTTATGAGTCATGATTCGAGATAGGAGGTGAATGGAATATTCTATTCAGTTGCAATGGGAGTTATACTGACCTGACCCCGGTATTAGCTTGGATTTGTTATGACTTCGTTTTGTATGAAAAGGGGAGACTGAGAGGTTTTTCCTTACATAATTGGTTATCTATGGTACGAGTACGTTTTGGTTGTTCCTTTTAGCCATCTATTAGGAAAAATAACCTCTTTTAGATATGGCTTCATTTACAAACAATTTAGGTCATCAGAACTAATAATGTTTTAGTTCTTTTCCAATGTGCTCAGTTTTTATAGGTATAGGCAGGCACTTATCCCTACGTCCCACTATAAACCTTGTTTATTCTGGAATTATGTATAATTTTGCCTAACCTTATTCTCTGAAATAACGACGGCAAATCGAACCTAAAGTTTATAGAAGTAGCTTCCATATCGTGGTTATATAGCGTGTCCAACTATATCCTTTGCCCCTTTCACTTGATTCGCGATCTTTCTCAACTGCGCTGTGCTTTGGGTGTGGAATCGAAAACCTTTCGGACCGAAGCGTTCATGTCCGTCCGCTCTGCATGACCCAGCCAATTCAGGAGTTTGATCTTCACTCTTCTGGCTAAGTCGATGTCGCTGTACAGTTCTTTGTTGTATTTTCTCTTCCATTCACCGTGTGCGCCGACGAGACCGACAATCTCAAAGCACCCAAATGAACCCTCATCTATTTTCGATTGAGACAGAGAATTGTCTTCTTCCCCCAAAGAAGCAGCGATTGACGAGAGTTATTCTTCATTTGATCTCAGCGCTGGTGTCGTTGTCTGAATTCATAGCGGAGCCTAGGTAGACAAAGTCCTTAACTCCGTCAAAGCTATACCTATCAAGGGTGACGTTCTGTCCGAGACGTCGGTGTTCAGTGCCCTTTTTGCTTAACAACATATACTTAGCCTTGCCCTCATTGACCGCTAAACTCATTTTCGCCGCTTCCATTTCAATACTTGTAAAGGCGCCTCTGACATCACGCTGCTTTCTTCCAATTATGTCAATATCGTCGGCGTATGCGAGTTATTGGACGGACTTTTGAAAGATTGTGCCTCCGATGTTTGCGCGTGAGTTTTGCACTATTCTGCCAAGTATGATGTCGAACAAATTGCATAACAGCGCAACGCCTTGTGTAAATCTTTTTTTGACATCAAAGCTCACGCTGAGATCTTTACCGACCTTGATGGAGTTGCGTGCATTCTCCATCGTCATCCTGCACAGACGGACGAGTTTGGCATGGATGGCAAAACTAGAGATTTCCCTCTCTCGTCTCTATAGATGCTGTCATACAAAAAAAAAACACTGTGGCGCTGATAGCCCGGTATGGGCCATGGCCTAGCTTCTTGACACTCATTTGTGTTGCTCATGTTGTCATTTAAGTCACATCTGAGCGGGGCCTACGGTTTATCGCCGTGTCCGAACGGCACTCCTTAGAAGCTTTTTCGTAGGCAATTTTACTTTCGGGAGTTTGCCATTGCCCGCCGAAAGGTGATGGCGATTTGAAAAACTGTTGGTGGCCCAGCCAGGAATCGAACCCAAACTGTCTGCGTGATAGTCCAATGAGCTAACTATCGCTCCATCGCCATCGCCATACTGTCATACGCGGCCCTAAAATCTATAAATAGATGGTGTATATCTGAAGATCATAGGTTTTCTCTAAAATGTGATGTAGTGTGAATATTTGGTCGATGTAGACCTATCAGGTTGTTGAAGACCGGCTTCAGGCGTTCACACAATACGGCAGATAAGATGTAGGCGAGTTAAGAAGACTGATGCCTCTGTAGTTGGTGTAGTTCGAAGAGTCTCCTTTCTTGGGGATCGGAGAAACAATGCTGAGGTTCCATTTATCGGGCTGACTTTCGTCCGACTATATTTTAGATATGATTTGGTGTATGCTCCTTACCAAATCATCACCTGCCGCTTTGAAGATCTTAGTGAGGCCGTCCACTCCAGCAGATTTGTTGGACCTTAGCTTAGATATTGCCGTCTTAACATCATCAAAGTCGGGTGGACGGTATTGTTGGTCTGCGTCGTCCAGGTTGAAAGGTTCGTTCTACCTGACATAGTTTTGGTTCGTCATCGTCGTTATACAGTCTACAGAAATACTCTTTTCAAAGAGGAACTATTGGTGTGAAAAAAATCACTTTATGGTTTGTTTGGTTAACGGGTCTCAAACCACTATAAGGGAGCCATGGTTATGACCAAGAACTTGTCAAATTATTTAAAATTGGCTAATTTCGCAACCAATTTTGTAGAATAACACAGACTTTTCGTTGCATCAGCTCAGGCAGTGTCAGGCGAAGAGAAAACTGTGATATCAGGATGATGGGACTTATCATATGCTGCGGTACCTAAGCTCAGAATACATTTCTTAAGACGAAGTCAATCAACGTGAGAAACAACCATATAATAGTATGGTACTATCAACCATGGTTATGAGCAAGTCATCCCACTAGCGCTTTCCAAAGCTATGGAGGTTGTAGGGATATATCAACCCGACTGGAAATATTTAGGAAATGACACTTTTACTGGGCCTAAGGCAAAGATCTCAACTCACAATCATAAATTTTGCTAGTGATACGAGTAACACAACATGATGAATTTGACATTTGTCATTGGTGAGGTCAACAAACACTTTGTTGGCTCGATGTCTTCAAGGCGTCTTGTGACGGTAGCATAAACTACGGAAATATATCCACAGTTTGCTGGCCGGCCTCCCTGAAGATAGTCTTCATGGCTAGTCTGGCACTCGAGAAGAAGATACACACTGAAAATTTTCTTGGACATATGCAAACAATCGTAGATTAAAGCACAAGGTATGTGCATTTAGTCAATCCTTTCAAAACGGAGATTGTTTTCCTAACACAAGGAACTGCTCACTTATCCTGTGTTTTAGGTCATTCCCATACGTTTTCCAAGGAAAAACAAGACGATGTCGGCTTTCTTTTAGTGTAAAGAAGCTTTCGCAAAACATGAGGCTTGTCACCGAAGCGATTCCTTCAAATCTTATGTAGCATTTGCCTTGTAAAATAAGCTTTCACTTAAATATGTCACTGCTGCTTTCCTCAAACTCCATAGGAGGGCATGTCTTGGTTGATCATTCTTCCTTCCATTGATATTCATATCATAGGGTGCACTATCAAAACTATCTTCCGTTTAAAGGCAAGTAGTCTAACACGCACTGACATTTTGATGACTTTGTACGCCGAGTGTCTTGATTCTGGTCCGTCCATAGGACCAATGATAATAGAATCCCCGTAGCTTCATAAATATGAAGACAGCTTTCCCTTTGCTCAGAAATGTTCTCGATCAGAGAATTGAGCCAGGTTGTTGAAGAATATTCGGATAATCTACATACCTGACTGAAGACCTTGATCACTTCCAGAATGTAGCTAGAGAATGCAAGCCTTCTCTGAAAGCATTCGGAAAGCCGAATTCACAGCGACTGTTTTTGGTTTTAGGTCATAATAGATCGCGATTGTTGGTGAGCTTGAAAGCTAGTGCTTAGTACCTGCGCTAGAGCTCCTTGAGTCCTCGATTAAGCTGGGTTTCATGTGACCATAACTGAAGAAGCATATGTTTCTGAAGCATAACAACAGACCAAAGAATAACATCTCTGAAAGATCACCGAGCTCGAAGCTTGTAAACGGGGGCTTGGAGGACTTGACTAATACAGTGTATACCCATACCACCTTGATCAAAAAGTTCAGAAAATTAAAAATACAAGTTTATTCATTTAAATCTATATTGCCCCCTCCAAAGTAATCCCCATCGACTGCAATACACTTATGCCAATCCTCGAAACATTTTTTATATTCGGTTTCGGTTGTCCATCAGTGCTTCCTGCGATTTTTCGATTATTTCCTCTCGGCTGCTGAAACGCGTTCCCCGTAGTGGTTTTTTAACTCGATTGAACAGAGAGAAGTCACAGGAAGAAAAAACAGATGAATTCGGTGGCAGATGAATTCTGGTCTCGGCAAATTGCTTCACGCAAACGTCTCATAACGTCCAAGTAATACTCTTTGTTTACTGTCTGGCCTTCTGACAGCGTTGTAATTCATGAAAACCGTGAGAATTGCCTTCTTTTTTGACTGAAAATGACGTGTTTTTTTTTGCCTCGGCTCATTTGGTGAACGCCATTCACTTGCCTGATGTCTGGATTGCGTGTCCGACTTATAAACCCACGTCTTTTGGCACCAACTTTGCTGCAACACGACGGAAACCCAAATCATTAACCAAAACGTCTTGGACGGATCCATAGGCACTGTTCTAGTCCTCCGCTATGTCTCTGATGGTTAATTTGTGGTTATTGACCAACATTTCTTTTACTTCATCAATGTTTTCGTCGATTTTCGAAGTCGATGGTTTGCCAAAGAGTTCATCATTTTCGATATTGACTCACGACCACTTTTGAACAGCTCGTGCTACTGGTAAACGACCGTTTTCTTAAGAGAATCGTTACCGAAACACTTTTCCAACATTTCCAACGTTCGCGCACCATTAAATCCATTTTTTACGCAAAATTTAATACAAGTTCGTTGTTGCAAATTCAAAGTCATTTCTAAAATTGTAAAGAATCGCCAACACACACAGAGATAGATGTACTCTTGGCTGCGTAACTTATGCAAATGTCAAGGTACTCGTATAATGCTAAGATTTAGAGGGAATATCAACAACAGATGTACCAACTTAACAAAAAATACAGACCTCAAATCGGAACGATTGGGGCGCCACATGGTTATTCCGGGAACTTTTTAATCGAGGTGGTAGATGTTTCTACGTTTCTTCACCCGTGAAAGGTGACTGTAGCAGTTAATTTTAACGCTCCACTGCGGAGAGTCATAGATGCTAAAATGTTAAATTGCTTAGAGGGTTCTCATTCTATGGGCATACTCCCTATTTCTCCCTCAACGGAGCTTATCCTACTATTTTCTAAGGATAGAAGTCAACTCCTCTTTGAAAATAAAGTGTTGGTCATGCTTGTCTTGATGTTATCTTTTTTTTCAATTGTATGTCCCATCGTATTTGCTTACAGATCCTGTATGTAGCTATCGTCTATCATTGCAGCTCTACCTTGTATGCCTCATGTCCCACATTATGAGATTGAAAGCATGGTCGTTGTAGTAGACGGATGGAACCTACTCGTAACACATCAGATGAAGACTTGTTGGCAATATTCTCACTGCACTTGGCAGCATTATATTTCTAGAAATACTCAAAAGACTCAACCAAAAGTCTGCAACTGTGATATAGTGACTGCCAAGTTTCTTTATGACAATTCTCCCTGCGACAAAGTCCTGTATGTGGGTCCATTTTTATTGGGTGTGCCTTGTCAACTATATTTTTCAATTGTGCTCCCGAAAATGATCACCTTTCCTAACTTTGCATTTAAATCACGAAGAACAATTTTAACATCTTGCTTACAAAATTGCTTATACGTTTGGTCGAGGAGTTCGTGGAGACAATATTTGGCAAATTCGTTATTTTTCTTGGTGGGTGCATGTACGCATTAAAAGCTTATGTTGGTGAATTAAGGCCTGGGGGCCTTGAGTGTAGTCAGCTGGTCGCTCAGACTTTTAAAGTTTCACGTTATTTTTAAATAGATACCAAGCTGGTTCCACTCTCTATGGTAATATCAATAGTAGATAGCACAGTTTTTCTTCCTTCTGGGCTAATGTCGTTATACTTCTTGGATTTGTTAAAACCAGATTGTACCTGCACAGGTTCAAGATTTCGATCCCATTTCATCGGCCAGACCCATTATACAGCAGGAATATGGTGGTTATCTACTGCAACACCCCTTCTTGTTTGTCAATCTAAGCTCTGAGCCTACCATTTAATAAGTTTCTTAACATGACCCAATCAAAAGCAGAATAATTTCTAAATGGATTTGAGAAGTGACCGGACTTATAGTCCCGGGACAAGTAAGGGTGGCCCCTCCCTAAATACATATCAAACATTTGATAGGTTATATTCTTGGATGCATAATTATATACAATACATCTATCTTTCTTTTATATGCCATTATGTACTCTAACAACCTCGCAGCTTTCGAATATTCAAAACGTACATTGGAACCAACTTTCATTTCAAGCAAAATACACATATTCTTCAGCCCAAATAGATCTGCATATGGGAATGCAAATGATGAAGCTGCACTCCAAAGTACCTATATACAAACTATAAAGGAGGTAGGATACTATATTCAGATACCATATGCTCTAGAAACCTGTATAAGTAGGTGAACAAACTCTCGTTTGTGAGCACGAAAAGGCTGTTTTCCCCTTCTAATTGTATCTACTCGTTTATCACGATGAAAAAAAAATTCGTTTATGTGATAATATTTCCGGGAGCACTTGTACGAACATTTCACGCGAACTCTTGTAAGGAACTCTAGCAACTTGCTCCACTTAAATCTATCTCTTGTTGTATACTCGTTCATTTCAACATCTTTCCAAAAGTAGCTCACTGAACATAAGTATAGCACGTAAAAAATAAAAACAACAACAATCACCACTGGTACTCATATCTAACTATCCATCAAATGAATTTCTTTACCAATCCCCCGCTGTTGATTGTTGTTGTAAGTCGTATAGCAATTGCTGCAATTGGTGCAATAATCACTCTCGAGATCTCATTGAATCTACGGTACTCTTTGTAATTGCCCATTTTGATGGTCAAACAAATCTCTGTATCTCTGAGCACATAAATCTCAATCTCAATCTTAATCTTGGTCTCAACCTCAATTGGTCGTAGGTACACAATTGTCGAAACCCAAATGCCATTTGTATGCATTTTCGGATAATTGAAGGCCGTGTTGCCAATTTGAAAATCGCGAAAAGGGTAATTGTTCCATCGAACGAGATGCATACTCGTATTCACTTCACACCTCAAATTGAGAAAACGTGCAACTTGATTCAAAAAACAAAAAAACAGAAGCAAATACGAGTACCTCCAAGTTACGCCATTGCTGGAGGAGGGAAATTGCTTTGACTTCAGTAGCTCCCGGCAACCCCCTATACCTAACACTGATGTACATATATGTAGATACAAATAGAAGTATATAGCTTCCTCACATGCTGGAAGGTTGCAAATAACAAGAACTCCGCCAGAGAAGAAAAGATATCCATTACCATGCCAGTGGCAGTAGTATAGTACTGCTTAACTCCTTCGACTGACTACTGCCATCGCTACCGCTATTGGTATACTCGTACCTTCCAAGTGGAGTATTAATTTTGAACACCGTCGCGTCGGTCGATCGAAGTCGTTTCGAAAGGTTTCGGACGGTCTTGTGTACGAGAATATTCGATTCGTTTCATTTTATTATTATTATTTTTTTTTTTTATAAAAACTCACTTTGCATTCCTTGACTTGAAAAAGCCAACACGAAATGACAGTAGATAACGTTTGTGGGGTAGTTGCAGTGACATGAAATGGTAGGGAAAAGATTGGTTGCGGGGGCAGACGACGCAGGTGGAAGTGTCGGATCAGTGGTATGCTGTTGGTGTTGCGGCTTCCATGTTAATTCTCTGCGGGACAAGTTTACTGAGATATATAAATGATCGTCATCTGGCAGTATGACGGATACTAATGACTTTCAGGAATGGTGTTGAGGTTGTTGTGCACACTCTACGCTCTGTGGTAGTTAGTCTCCATGGTAGATTAAGGGGTCCTTCTGGGGGTAAATTGCTGAAAGCTTTTGTATGTGGAAGTAATTTTTCTTGAAACGGTGTCGCTACAATTTGTTAATTGATAGTGTCATCCAAAATGGTGGCTTTTCTGTATATAACAGAATTAAGTTATTAATTTTCGAATTTTTTTGGGACACATCCACTGACAGGGGTTCCAGAGCTTGATAAGGACTTTTTAAATACATTTGACACATGTGATAAGAAAAGAAGTCGTCCAAAGTCCAATTTAGGAATAATACACTCAGTTTCGTTATTAACTTGAGGTTTGTTTTTTTGTGAGAAGAAATTTTGCATGAAAGTCTCCACTAATATACATATAGCAGATACCACTCCAACAATTTACATGACATACATTCTAAGGAACGAATTTGTTTCCTTAAAGTTTCCTGGTAAAGTCCAGGCTATGCAATAAGACTAAACTCTTCGGGAGGACTCAATCTTCTCCTTATGAATATAAAAGTTACGCAAGTCTTGCTTTAGAAATTTATCCTTTCTGACATTGAAATTAATTTTGATGGCCCTCCAGTCTGGCATAGATAATTGCCATGGCCAATTAACTTCGCCAGTCAGCTCATCACCTGGTCAGTTACCTAGAATTCACCCAAATCGATGGTTCTTCAGTTTCAGTCGATTTCAAACGAGGGCATTTTCCGCCCGAAATTCTCAGAATCGTCTAGATTTCATTGGGTATTTTGTCAGGCGTCTTTTCATGATTTAGATCTAGAAAGTTCGGAACAGTTTATCCAAAAATTTGAAATAGAAGAATGACTAACTCCTTCAGTAATAAAGCGTCTCCAGTACCACCACCCACCACATCAGAGGTGAGTACCGGCAGCCTAATGTGAACTTAGGTCACATACTCAATGAAATACAGCATCGCAATGTCATCATTACTCTGACAGAAAATGTCGCAGTTTGTTTTGACGTCAGCAACCAATCTGCAGTCTTTCCTATTAAGAGGCAGCAGAAAAGTCGTTGGCGTTCTGACAAAAACATTCATTTGGTCTTCCATCCAAGTTCTGCTCATATGAAGCCCCACTATCAACGGAAGCGGTAATCGAGGATGCAGACAGTCTTAAGGCTGATTCATGTCCTGAAAAATGTTCCTCTGCGCCTAGCTTGGTCGGGAAACTGACCGATGATTTCATTTCAAGTGATATCATTGTGACCGGGGACCCAAACAAGACTCAGTGAACCTCGCCTTCTGACTGCATTCTCAGAAGTCTTACATTCGCGAACTAGCTTTTAAGTCTGAGAGGGTTCTGAGCTTACGCACGATATACAAAATTTTTGCCATGAATGCGTATACCTTCGTTTTAAAGCAGACCAAGCTTTCCTTACTGACAGTCAGATGTACAATACTTTTTTTTTCATAAAATCATCAAAGCTGCATCTTAAATCGTTTCCTGCCACAAATTCAGGCTGGAACTATTCTTGGAAACATGGAAAATCAATTTATCGGCATGTTGATAAGATCAAAGCCAAAATACGGTCGGGGCACAAGGTCATCAAAACTTTAGTATGTGTTGTACCAAAGCCCATTTCTCTTTCAACGGAAGATGGCTTTGAGAGTGTTGGCCAAGATATGAATATTAAGGGAGATTTGTAAGTATTTTTAGAGTAGTGACAGGTGTACCATGAACCAAGAGAGACAATTCTTCGGAGTATATTTATTTATTTTTAGGACACAAGCTATCAAGAGGTTATGAGGGTTAGGGAACTGTTTTTAGGTCTTACAATGCTAACCCGTCACAAATGACTACAACGCAAGAAACAGTAGTAACCTAATGATACTAGAAATTGTTGGTCGTTCATCAATGAAATTAATATATCCGCCTCATCTAATCTGCTTTGTGCTTATTTTTGAGCCAAATTATGTTATGTCTCTGCCAACATTTGCATAGGTCGAGCATTTTATGGGAGCAAATCACTAAGTCATTCGTGTAGTAGGAAGTGTAATCAAAAATCTTGATCTGCGGTGGAAAAATCACTGCGAAAGCCCTTTCTTAAATTCATGTGTAGATCATGTGCCAATCACTATATTAGATGACTGGCCACACTTCCTGGTAACACATGAGATTTTATCTCTGCCAGGTATTCGGCTGGGCACAGCGTTGCAAAAGCCGTAACATTTCTCATACAGATCTGAAAATCTGCGAAGTGCAAGATGAACATAAGAAGTACCTTATGGAGCTCCTTGAACAGGTTTTTGAGAAAACAAAACATATTAACCTGCTTTATAATTATGGCGAGCAAAATTTGACGAAGTCCCGAGATGTATTTTCGGCCATTCTCCATGAAATTCCAATAATTTTAACCCCAAAACAGGACAGTCGGAACAGTGGCCTAGCGAGGGGGTGTGGTAAGGGGGGCACATGCCCCGGGCGACACTTTGCTAGGGGCAGCAATTTGGAGCGCAATTTTTTTCAACTATATAAAATTTACAAAACGAATCCTTTTCCAGTCCATCGAATTTATTTACAAAATTTACTAGCATTACCACTGTTTCACAGTAAGTAATCAGACATTCACATTCCTTGTGTTGCTTAACAACAAAATCCAATGAACGCTGCTCCCTAGTATGTAACTACATTACTACATTACAGTACTTCATGCAACAATATTATTACATTATATTCGATAGTATCCCAGATGTATCACCCAAAGATCAAACCAGTCAAGTAGTCAGAAAGTAGTATAAGCGGAATCTTCCATTGATTTTATCGAAACAAAGATAAAACAGCTAAAGGCATTTCTGACATAATTTTAAGTAATAGTACGTTGACACCAACTCGAAATTCAGCATTTCGGACAAATTGAACATTTCAGCCGAAATGCTGCATTTCATCTCTGCATTTAGAAGGTTGTCAAATCGAACAAATCTTTTTAATTATTCTACAGGTCAATTAGCTCACGTCATAGCGCCTACAAAAACAATTTAGAAAAAAGTCAGATGTTCCTATATTTACAATCACTAACGACTATATGTCAATTTATTCAGTAAACTCAATATTTTCATCATCAAGTACACGAACGAGCAACGTCTGCAAATTATAAAAATTTTCTACCGAAATTCGGAGTCGGTGACTGCAACTTTAAGAACGTTAATTCCAATTTTCGGCCGTAATTCTCGCCCTAGTAGACATGGTTTATTTTGCCTAAGCATCTTGGTTTACACCCATACAAGATGAAGCTGACTCAAGAATTGACGTACGTTCTCCGATTGGGTTCTGGAGAAGATGCGCCAACATGGTGAATTTCATCGCAAAATCATCTTCAGTGACGAAGCTCGTTTTTGGCTCAATGGGTTCGTCAATAAGCAAAATATGCGTTATTGACCGAGTGAAAATCCACATGTGCTTCATGAGTCACCACTTCATCCACAAAAAATAACTGTTTGGTGCGGTTTGCATGCCGGCGGCGTTATTGGGCCATATTTTTTCGTCGACAATAACGATCGTCACGTTACTGTGAATGGTCAGCGTTATCGCGCCATGATCACCTATTATTTTTGGCCTGAATTGGAAGATATGGACTTGGACGACATGTGGTTTCAACAGGATGGTGCCATAAGCCACACAGCACACGCTACAATCGATTTATTGAAGAGTAAGTATGGTGAGCGTGTTATCTCAAGAAATGGGCCAGTCGATTAGCCGCCTCGTTCGTGCGATTTAACGCCGCTCGACTATTTCCTGTGGAGCTTCGTTAAGTCATTGGTTTATGTCAACAAGCTAACGACGTTGGAAGAGCTCAGAGCCAACATGGAACGCGAAATAGCGACCGTTTCGCCCGAAATGTGTGGTCGAATCTTTGAAAATTGGGTCCAACGAATCGACCGCTGCAAACGTGCCCGCGGTGGCCATTAGAACGAAGTGGAGTTCCATTCATAAATGTTTTGATTGTACTTCAAGCCGAAGTCCTTATTTTTTACCATTATAAAAAGGAGGAAGTGGGAAGACAGCAGCTGTCATATAAATGTTTTTCATTCAATGTAAACGGTGGAATGAAATTCCGAAATTTCATTTCGAAATGTGGAATTTCGGGTCGGTGTAATCGTACTATAAGCTAAAAGCTGATAATCTTGGAATAATGGCTGGAAAATATACAGGAGTGCAGCAAACACTGAAAGACATAAGCAGAGTTCATACCCTGCTCAAATCACTCGTTCAACTTGGTTTATTTACATGCTGCTGCTTTTGAGCCAAATTCGGGCACTTTCTTCGGTACCTTAGAACGCATATATTTTTTTTTTCCGTGTCCACACACCGTTGGGAAGATCTGCTTGGTACTTCAAGCAAAGCATTGAAGAGGATACAAGAAGCAAGATGAAACGCAAGAGCTGATGCGGTCGAGAATACCTGGAACCATTATGAGGGCATATTTAATACCTTGGAAAAACTGACGTACAGATGCAGGAGCATTAGTGATAGCATTGCAATCGTTTTCATTTCTGTGGTTTTTGGGCTTTTGGAAACCAGTACTGCACGAAGTATATATGGATACTTGCAAACAGAAGGACTGAATCTTCATCAATGTGCTGAAAAAATAAATGCATTACCGATCTTCCTTACAGAAAAAGGAGATGATTTGGTAGACGGTGCTTTTACTTATGCTAAAAATGTATATCAAAAAACTTGGAATTTTAATGGAACGTCCCAGGAAAATAAAAAAAAAAACATATTTTTGGTGACGGAAATGTAGATGCCTTTGGCCTTTGTCCATGAACGCTTGCGTTGGATATTCTCGTAGTTAATCCATTTTTCATCGCCCGTAATGAATTGCTTCAAAAGTGGTTCCATTTCGTTACGTTTCAGCAGCGTTTCACTGATGGTTATTCGGTCAATTAAATTTCTTTGCGTTAATTCATGTGGCACCCAAACCTGCTCATTTTAGATGATCCCATACGTTTGACATTCAGTGCCTCCGCTATCTCCATACAGTTTCCGTGCTGGTCTTGCTTTATCAGTTGCAAAATTTCATCGACTTTTTTAGTGACAGGCCGAACAGTGCGAGGTTCATCTTTTACATCAAAATTTTCCGAACAGAGTCGAACAAACCACTCCGGCGTTCACTCACAGTATTCTCAAATTTTTAGCCATGTTTTTGCAGCGTTTTTCCCTCTTTTATAGTAAAAAATGGCGATGGCGATGGCGCGATAGTAAGCTCATTGGACTATCACGCAGACAGTCTGGGTTCGATTCCAGGCTGGGTCACCAACAATTTTTCAAATCGCCATCACCCTTTCGGCGGGCAATGGCAAACTCCGGAAAGTAAAATTGCCTACGAAAAAGCTTCTAAGGAGTTCCGTTCGGACTCGGCGATAAACCGTAGGTCCCGCTCAGATGTGACAAAAATGACAACATGAGCAACACAAATGAGTGTCAAGAAGCTAGGCCATGGCCCATACCGGGCTGCCAGCGCCACAGTGTTTTTTTTTTTTGTTTTTTTTTAGTAAAAAAGCTTAACATAGCGTATTTCTTCAGATATTTCCGTCATATTCAAATCAGTAAAACTTTTAGCACGAGAAACGAATAACCCAGCTGTCTTCACAAAAAATGTAGCCTGACATGTCACCTTGACTATGCTGTATGGCAAATTATTATCAATACAGCCAGTACACGACGTCCTCACCTCATATTTACACCGAACATAAGTACAATAAAACTGCCAGATCAATATTTTATTTTTTGAAATAAATATTAAGGGCAGGGGTGCTCGTTGTGATGAATTGAGAGAGAGTGCAAACTAACTCAATGCAAGATTTGGTAGAAGAAAAATATGCCTAATGAAAGAAATCACTGTTTCGTTGGCCATACTGACCCTTTAAACTGCGCGAACTATGAATGCTTTATAGCCACTAATATTAATTGCACACTGAGAGTACAGTTTTAGGCCCGGTACGTTCACTTTTGATCAAATGTTAATACTCTAGCAAGTCCTGGGAAAACTGAGAAGTGCAGATTGATACTGATTGTCACATGCGGCCTTGAAACCGATAAACAGTCAGAGTCATTCCTAGTTTTGTTTCTAAGCAGTCGACAACGCAAAATTATCAAGCCTCGTGGCAGTCATTGCGGCCTTTTAAATTTTTGCAGACTAGAGAGAGATTAGAGAGGAAATATGAAGAGGTACTGACATACGTTAGTTTTAAATGTTTGCAAGTTACAATGACTAGGAAAAACAAAGGCTCGGAAGGGCATTCCGTAAGTAGGTTGTACCACTTAAGAGGAAATTGCGATATCTTACAGTGTGTCCGAAAGTGGGCTTAAGGGTCGACGTTGGCTCCTCGGAACGTTCGTAAATCCATAATTCTGGAGCAGTGTCTTCCGTCGATCGCAATGTAGACAATCTGGTTGACGATAGATTAATCAAGAGTTCTCCAAGTTTTTTTTTTCATGGCCGTTGGTCCATAAAGGTTTCCTCCGCCACCATCACTTTTCCAAGACAAGGATTTAGTCTTGGAAATCCTTACCGGCCTGAGCTCCAAATGTGTCGGAGAAGGCCGGCTAAGGTCTCATTTGTTCCGGGGATTTTTCTTCCCCGTTGATTCCATCTGGGGAATTCATCCGCTGTCGCGTTTATAGTGCTGCTATTTTTGTCTGCTGGTCAGCACTCGCACTTATAAGACTTGCAGGTCCAGTCCGGATGGACATCGACTAGTACCCAACGGCACAATTGAAAAGCAATTGCAACACTGGATATTGCCTGGTTGACATCTGCCTATTCCATTTCTATAGCACTTCACCATCTCAGTATGCATCTAGGATCCGCAAATTTAGCTAACCCTGCAAGAAGAAGGTGCATGTTATTAAACTAAGGGTTCCTTATTTTTTTATTTCTCATCCAGCATTTGTTTTGTTGCTGAAATGAATAAAATAAATTTTTATTCCAATATATCTGCATACGTGCCCATGTGAAATATATAAAATTGTGAAAAATAGTTTTGTAATTCTGTCACCATGTTGACTTATAAACATAGTCTGCATGCATCGTGTCAAAATAAAACCACAGCCATGCATCCCTAAAAAGCTAACACAGAAGCAGACTTTCTTTACACTGAGATACAGCATATGCCTTTGCAAAGGGGAATTTCCCAAAGTTCTCCACTGAATAGCTTTGATTATTGTGCAATCTTCCACTTTAGTGCAGAACGGATTAAAAACCACAAAACCACCTCAAACTGTTACTAAGAGTTAATCCTGTCATCCTGTTTACCACAAGTGCAATGTGTTTTCCATCAACTCATGTCAGGATCCAAAGGATTCATCCAAATAATCCAGCTTCAACTATATCTTAACCCCATGGCACACATGTCCACATTAGAGTTTACAGTGGGGTTTGTAAAGAACTTCACCACCATCCTCTTTGTCCGTCCCTTTTGCTAGTAAATGAAGAAGAAGAAGAAGAAGTGAAGAAAAAAAAATTGGAGAACAGTTTCATATTTCCTTCGTTTCCTGATGGCGTTGACGCCAAGTGCTAATTTAATGCTCGAGTGGCTTACATACATATGATGGGAGGAGCATTTGCTCTAATTGGATTGTGTCACTAGATCCCTGGCAAAAAGAAATACAGATACAAATACAGAGGCAGAAACAGAGTTAAGCTGCATGCCACCAACCGACCAGTTCCTCATAACATTGCCAATTAGATTTGTTTTTCATTTTTAGTTTTTTTTTTTTTTTTTGACTATTTGCCTCTCCCACAATCCTTTGAAGATTTGAAAAACATGTGAGTGAGTATCTGTGGTGCATGTTGCAGTGCATAGTGATAGTGGGGAAGTGTAATTGGTTTCTATCTTTCAAAAAGGAAATCATTTTCTACTGAGCTCATTAAAGGCCAGGAGAAGTGTAGTTTGTAGTTTAGATGGGTTGTCGGTTGAGTAGGAGTCAAACGGCGACCACCTAGACGAAACAGCATTCTAAAAGAACTCTTAGGAGTAGGTACGTTCGTTTTTATTGATGTAGTGCAGTTAGGCGTGGCAGGCATTCTGTCAAGAGTAGCCATCCATGAAGTAAATTACAAACAAAAAAAACGTAAAAATAAAGTGGCTCGCGAGATGGACGTACTATTTTATATTTGCAAACGATCAACAAGTTAGAATTTTTTTTTGTTGGTTTTTCAAAGTGTATTCATTAGGGAATTGGCATAAAGTGAGCGAGACTTTGGAGAGCACAGCGTGCTGACAGAAATAAATCTCATAAATTTGAAATCCTGGAGAATACTTTTTTGATTAAATTTTTTCAGTAACCATCTAGATTTGTTGATATTTTCCAGGGCTTTGCGTTTTAGCGACATGAGAACAAGTGGTTTCATTGGGCGAATCCTCTTCGAAAGCCGCCCGAGTTTGGTGAAATTAGAAAGATGAGTGTCTACATAACTAGATTCCAAATTAGACTCAAAATATATTTTGAGGTACAGCCAAAGCACCAATAATTCTCTCAGTCTAGCGCAGGTTTCAGTCAGACATTAATGGAGAAAGGGCTTTGCAATGTCATCATTACTCTCGCACTTTAGTGCCTAACAAGATCGTAGTGTCCAGCAACAAATTTTCGTACTGAGGAAAGCGCCTGTTTTCTTAGACGCATCCGAAAGTATTACTTACGCTTGGAAAACTCTGTTGTAGTGAGGAAGATTGACAAAACTTTTGGATGATAGAATCCTACGTCAACCTCGCTACTCATCTTGAAGCCATCTGTGTAACTGAGTTGTTTAATTATCATGCTTCAAAAACTTCACAGAAATGAAGTAATGTACGAGTTTCTTTGCGGTGCGAAATGGATCGGTTTGCACTTGAACAACTTTTGGAAATATTGCAAAGTAACTGTCAAACTAGATCCTGTGCTGCCGAAACAGTGAAAATTTTGGTCGAAATAATGCACCAACTACAGCTGAGACACGTCAGTTTATGAAGAAAGTTCGAGAGATTGGTTGAGAGAACCTTAAAGTGCCAAATACTCGTACCCCACCAAATGAACATCAGTCAGACTAGCCTGAGGGAAATTTTGTATTAAGTTCTCGAATTATTCGCTAACAATGTCCGATTGACTCAGAAATTGAAACACAATAACCATCCGCTTCATTGTCGATTCTCTTTTTGGGCGAAATTGAAGACAATTTTGCTTAAAAAATTCCTTTTTTAGATGAGGAGCATTTTTATCTTAAGGGCTACGTAAACAAGTAAAATTTACGTATTTGAGGCTCGGGAAATCCACACGTAGCATAGAGAAGCCAATGCATCCTGAACGTGGGACTGTTTGGTGTGGTTTTTGGAGTTTCTTCCGCAACGACAATGACAGAAACGTTATAGTCAATGCAGAACGCTACTGAGACGTGTTATCAAATTCTCTATGACCGGACATTGGGGCTCCACTGAAGCTGTCCAACAGTTGATTGCACAACACGTTCAATAGTCTTGTAATCAGTCGTTGGTGATGTTGGCTGGCCGCCACGATTTGAAGTCGTTGGACTTTTGTCTTGGTGGGGTACCATTAAAGATCGCTATGCGAATAATACAGATAGCTTGTCTTGCAAGAGAATGTGCACAAAGGGCCTGCCTGCAATGGAAGTTAGATTAGCCTCGGCTAATGTGAGATAGGAAAACAAATCGAAGCCAAAGAGATTTAGAGTTTCTTTGCATAACGACGTAAAATTCTTCGATGGTACTTCTTTGCTAAATTGGGTGACTAATGCATTTTCTATGGACTAGTCAACCTCTGCACACACTTCTTAGCAAATCCTAATTAATTGCACATTCACCTTAACTCCATTTTGGGAACATATAAAAAGCAGAGTTGAACACTCGAGAGCCCAAATCTAGACAAGAATGTTCGAGAGGAAAAGGCACAGAAAAACATTAATCCCGCCGCTGGATGGCTTTGAGGGACTACCAATGGAATTTTCGATGAAATAATGAATGCAAACCCGATCTACTATTACTACATTTGTTTTTCGAAGATAGAACATGCTTACCAATGCCGAAGATCCTACCAAACTACCCTTTTAAATTTGCAATACTTAAGAAACAGAAACAGCTACATACTAAGTGTCTTCATGGGCATAAGGAGGTCTAATGGCGTTGACCATCCACGTTTGTCCGGCTCTCTCCGCATGCTTTCGGATCATGCAGACTAAAACTCCTCTCAACACTGTGGCTTCTGACACAATCCCCTGGGACCGCTTTTCGCATTACTTCAACGGGCTGTGATCCTACATCCTTTCGGGTTTACGTGCTTTCCCGGTATTGTTCTTCTTCTCTTTTCTTTCTTCTGAGAATATCTTCCACGAACTGGTAAATTCTTCCCCAGTTCAGGTCACTCGACAGCATTTTATCCACGCTATGTTTTCTGAGTTGAAGGCACCAATGCTGTTTTCCAATGCTGTGCGTTGGGCTTCCCATCTTCTGTAGGCAAAATATGTGTAATGTACGTCGTCTGCTGGGGAGTGCCGATCCTTTGTAAAAAAGCTATGAAATTTCCATGTCCGGTGAGGAACTGGGTGACGAAGTAGTTGACCTCACCGTGTTTCCGGTCTTTCCACTCAGCCACATTTCTTATCAGCCTCGCTGTCCACCTTCCTCTGCTTTCCGAGATCCAGCGCTCTTGCCACTTCCGTATCATTTGCTGCTCTGCTTGATCGATTGCCGCTTGCAATACGATGTGTCCTTTGTACCGCTAGGAGATCGATGGAAGTCACTCCTGCGAGTACAAAGACGGCTGGTTCCAACACCGTTCGGTAAGAGTTAGCCACGCGTAGAGCTCCACGTCTTTGCACTGCCGCCGTCCGCTTCCGGCTCTTTTCTTGTCGAAGCGCGTCTGCCCAGAATCTTCATGGACATTGACGGTGCCATCAAGAACACAACATTCAACGGCATGTGTAACTCGGCCAGACAACACTGCATGGGCAGATCAGTAATGTTCTAGATAAAGAAACGCTGGTGATCAGGACTCGGATGAAGATTGTGGTCAATATGTGAGGTCGAGAGCAAACTGGGGCTTCCCGTCAGGTATCGTCATTATCTCTTGAATTGTGTCTAGAGACTGTTTGCTCTAATGCGCAAACGATGATTAGGTAACTAGAAATTGGGTTTTCTCTCAAAAATGAAGTTGTTACCTTAGCGAGAAGGAGGAAGCTGACTGATCTGACATAATTAGTGCTTCACCATCGGTTTCTCAGAAGAATCAAAGTTTTTGGATAACAACTTCTTACCTGTCACGTCACGTCGAAAGTCACCGAGCCGCTTTTTTTATTATGGCAGTGAAAGGAGCTCCTGGGAGGATACGGGGCTTGTCGATGAGGAAAGCTATGATAAGGTCAAATATAACCTATGCGTGGGCTGTCTGACTCATAAAGCCTTTAAGAAAATGCGTAAATGCTGCTTTCACCAAACTCTAAAGAATAGTCTATTTCGGCCGCCGGAAGACTTTTCCTGATTCTCATGTCATATACTGGACTCGCACTGTATTTCCAATTAGTTCGCGTGCTCTGCGAACCGTAGTTGCGTCTCCATAGATTGCTTTACGAGTATTTCTTCCTAAGAAGACTAAATCGCAGGCTGCCTAACACTTAATTGTGCTAGATATACATAAGTGATACAACATCCGCAAATGCTTGTTGTGAAAGAGAAAATGACTGTGTCCAGCACTACATCTGTGAGTGTCCGGCTCAAGCTCGCACCAGGCTGCAGGTATAATATCATACCTATATTTAACATCATCAACATGTAAACGTGTTGGTCTGGCGGCCACTCAATCAGAACGTAAGCAAATTTGTGAAACTTCATTGTCCATGTTGTTTTCACACCAGCTTCGAACCCCTTTACCACAGTCATCAAGTATTGTGTTCCGAATTCCAACTTCCGAGACTCAGCATCAGTAGCATTTATAAATTAGTGAACTACCTGACGACGGCTACATGATTCATGAATTTTTAAACGCGCTCCTGCTTTAGTAAATTAATTTTCTGCTTTCAGCCAGAACAATAGGTGCCTCCACTCGGAATACAAACTAATTTAACTCTGAATGGGAGCGGAGTTTCCTTATGTCCGGAAATTAAATTGCAAGTGAGTCCTTGGCAAATAGAAGTTAGTTGTATAAGTCATTCAACTTCTAATAGTACTTTCGTCAAAAACAAGTCAGTCAATCTATTCGTCTGTTATTCGTCTGTAACATGTCGGCTGGCATGTACAAGTAAATTGTTTGTGTTACACATTTTGATGGAAAAAACTTGTGATTTGTCTGTCCCCTTGTCAACATTTAATTTCTACTGGACAAACATTTAAAATTCAGTCTCCCCTGACAGGTAAATACATGAGTAAGTGATAACCATCTCTCTGTGTGTTGTGCGCCACATGAAAGATTAATTTTTTTGTAATTATCGTCCAACTAATGGCCGACGATTACGCGATCAGCTACCAACAATTAAATGACCGTCAAAGAAGAGGTGCGTGAGTACGGCAAGCACACTGACATAGGGTGGCAGGCAAGCATGCCAGCAAAATCGAATGCAATAAAATCTGCGAACTTATTTCAGTCCATGTTAACTGTCGCCGTTGCTTACACGGCCCATTAAACCGAATGTCGAATCGTCAGCTTAAATCCCTGAAAAATTATTTCACCATGTTTATGGACCATGCACATGGCAATGGAATGATAATGTGTGCCGGCCGCTGCCGTCGTACGTTGTTGTCGCCCACACTACTCCTCCAGATTAGTGTGACCAGATGAATTCTTTTAAAAAATGTTGCTTTAGTTACTCTTAAAAATTGGCCTGTAGTTAGAATATGTTTGGAGAGCCCAAAATCAATTAATCTTCAATCTTTAATTACTACGCCCTCAGCGAGTACTCTGAATGCTTCGGTTCTTCGCTCTGTGGCCGTTTTTATGGAGTTAAGTTTGGTTTTTAAAATAGCCAACTTGTTTTCGTACAGCTCTTATGGCCAATTACTCGCTGTCAACCAGCGTAAACTTTGATTTTCTCTACGAGGCTAGGTAACAAAGTTTTCAAGACGAGTGTCTTGACATTCCTCTTCAATTTGTCAGACTTGCACAAATGGTATGGGACCTCGACTTTGTTCAGTAGAAGATCCCTGTAAAGTCGTCTACAGTGTGTTCGACAAAAGCGTGTACTTCAAAAGGCAACGAACACCTGACTTCGAGGAAAAACACGTCTATTGACACTGATCCGAACAAAGCGTTATTTAAAACACTTATTACAGAGTGCAAAAGAAAGCTGGCGCATCAGATCGGGGCCTCTGTAGCTGGCACAGTTTTTCGACACTTTATATGGCAATTTGGTTTATATGCAGTTGTTCTCCGCTGCGCTGTTGCTCAGATTTAAAACCACCTGGGATAGTGATTTCACAGTTCTTGGTTGAATACAAAAGAGACGGATAATCAATTCACGCAACAGTACTTCGCCAGTTTGGTCTAGCAACAGACGGCTCTATTACTCAATTGGCTTCCTCAATTAAAACAGCGTTTACTTACTTACACAAAGGAGGAACTCCAGTTCGGAGTTAACCTGGTTCTTAAGCCTCTCAGGTCCTTAGCCAACTGCCTTCCTTTACGCATTTTAACTCGTTTGAAGTGCCCTTCCAGTAGAATTAAGTGACTACCACGTTTAAGAACTCTATTATTCAAATCATCAGGATTAGATCGATATAGCTGACGAAACAAGAAAAATAAAGTAAAATTCGGTTATAAGCGATTTTTTGTTTCAGAACTAACTATCCGTTTATGTGCCACAAGCCAACTAAAGTTGGAGGACTTACCTACCCGGTTAAGGTTAAGCTTACATTATCAGCTAAAGCAGTGAAATGGCCTTTGAAAACTTAACCTAAATATTGAATTAATACGAGCATATATCAGAAAGAAAACAGGTCCAAGAACAGAACGCTGAGGTAGCCCTAAATTTACAACTTTTATTCTACTCTTAACGTCTCAAGATACGACACTCTTATTAAAAATGTCCCGAAAGGTCATAAACAACATAGCATACAATTTTATTGTAAAAGTTATCCCTGAATTTACATGGCGTTTGCCAATGTGTCTCTCTGGCTGTAGACAGTATCTGTTTTGAGTCTTTGATTTCAAGCCGTCAAGGCGACTTGGGCGTGCTATCGAATAATTTGTTATTTATTGCTTTCATGGGTGAGACTCTGCTAAATCGGAATTAAGAAGGCGCTCCATTCTAGGTAGTGGCTTCGGTGGCTGTCGTCTGGACTTGCTTTGACATTCTTTTATTTACACTGGAATTTTCGGAAAGTTGTGCATGGCAGTACAAGTATACAAGCAATTTAGAAGTCACCATCACAGTAATTCGGTCGCTACTCAATATTGGGCAGCCCTATTGTGAATCATTACTTAATTTTGTATTTTGCCAGTAAAGAATCGGCTGTCCCCAGGTAATGTGTCAACGGATTTCAGTGAAAAGGTGACCACAGTTTCTTGTATTTTAGTAAGTAAGCATTCTTTCATTTCGGGATTCCCGTCTGTATTTTCCTTAAATTTTCCTATAGATCCCCTACTATGAGATTAGAGTTGATTCGACAGTCGCTTTAAGACTGTATGATGATTGTTTTAAGATCAGATTTGGCCTACTTATGGCTTCCAGACTTTCAAAGATATGTTTTTTGTCGCTTGACACGGGTCAACAAATTCAAGATCTCTTTAATTATTAACTGACTCTATGATAAGCTTCAAGTTGACTTTGCTTTTATCCCCTGTATTTCGTCTTCTTACCTGGTATGATGGTGCTGCCTTTCGTGGTGGAAGTTGGACTCTACCACTAGATCTTTCCAGCTAGCACTGCTTTTTGACAATTTAGGCCTCCAGTTTCGTTATTCACTGTGGTTGAAGTCTCCTTTCATTTTTGCACTCCTAAGACAAGGTCTTCTACGAGTGCGTAGTCGCTAGAGGAAGGAAGGAAAAAAGCTTTTTGAATCGAAGTGTAAATATTCATGAGCTCTTAATTTCCTAGCCATCGCAGGTGACTTGTAGCCAGTGCTCTGACTGGTGTCGCTGTATGTCCATGTTTCTGTGTCAAAGAGCAAGATTGGGATGGGAAGGATCTGATAAAGAGTTTCCACAGTATTCATTGAGAAGGCTTGACAGGGAAGTTGAAATCTTATACGCGATTTGAGGATCTTCTGTCTTGTGTATCGGACAAGTGATGCCAAGGTGGCATTCATCAGACATACTTTCCTTCAACTAAATGTTTCAAATAAGTAGACGTATCTTGTAGGTTATTTCCTGCTCTCTTTAGTAGCTCGGCAAGATAGGCATTTACTTCACTTTGGTAAGGGAAAACGAATTCATAAACTCCACTATGGTCACACAGTTGTTGGAATGTTTTGTTGCACCTTCTATGCTGGATTGCACAAAGGACTCGGAATCAGAATTGGAATCAACAAAACCGGCTTACAACGTACATGCATGTACGACTATGGATGCTTAAAAAAGTCGACCCTTCTGCTGTATGGATATATGTATGTATGTTGTTTGTTGGGCTGCCTGATAGTCCGATTGTCTGTTCGCATTGGCATTGGCATTGTAATTGGGGTGAGGAGAACATGGTATTCACCATAAATTTCACACTAAATGATCGAAATGAGACAAGAATCCAGACCTGCCTCTCTCCAGTCCATTCTGTCAGGCAGTGCCGATCCTGTGTTGGTTGGTTGCTTGGATGGATGGACGTTTGGTTGGTCATGTACTTACTCTCGCTCTCGGCTGGACTCATTGTGGATACAAAATGTGTGATGCAGATGCACACGCATGGGAATGTCAATAATTTCACCCTTTTAAGACTGCACCGTCAATTATTATATTATTATCCACTTCGGGTTCAGTGCTCTGCACACAGGGTTCACTAATTAATAATGGCAGGCCGAGTCGGATTAAGCGTCTGAAGTTTTGAGGCACCAGCTCGGTCAGGCTTGGTTCTTACCACCATGAGTACCTGCACTCTACGTGTTTTTACGAGGATTTTATCTTTTTTTTTTATTTATTTTATGTTCCGAATGTATGACAGCAATTTTCGTTCATTAGCTCGATGATTTTACTGCCAAACCAGAGAGTTGAGCTTGGTAGCTCTCTGTCGACAAAGTGACAATGATTGGGTGCGACGTGCAAATGTAGAAACCAGTAGCCTTTGCACCGGTAGCCACATCAGGAGGGGGCGCCATTCCTAGAGCATAGTCGGATGGAAAATAAAAACTTTACGCAAACCGGAAACGAAAAAGGAGAAAAAAAAACAAAAAAACAAATTAAATCCTTATACACGTTGATAATAGGCTAATTGACTGCTTTTTGTGTGGCCTTCTGATTCTGGTCTGTCGTCTCTCTAACTTCACAAACCGGGGCAACAATAGTGGTAGATACGAGTATAAAAGAAAAATTCAACCTCAATATGTTGTGTTCTGGGTAATTCCATTTGATGCTTTTACGAGTACTATGCCACAAAGTTTGTGCATGAAAGCCATTCGTCCTTTGTGGAAGTGCGGTCTTACCTATATAGTATTTGCATTGCACCGGGGATTATTTATAGATATATAAAACTGGCCTGCTTTCAATCTGCTCTCTGATGGATATTTCCTTTACAAACATAAATTTTCCATCTAATAGAAAAGCGAAATTTACGTTGAGTAATAGTTTTACTGGATTAATGCTGTTGAGTATTGACAGAGAGATTAGTTATAGGTATTCGTATAGAATGGTCAATCTAGTCAAAAATGGGTGAAATCAGTGCTAGGCTTAATAGAATTCACGGTATTCTGTGCGGTTTTTTACATCAAAGAGTCTTTCATCCTTGCGTTGCATTCGATTTTGGGGAAAGCCAAACAAATTTCTACCTAAACAACATTACATACATACGTATATTTCAAAGGAGAGAGGATTTTAATTAGGGAATAAATTTACGGTTGGCAGCTAGATTCACTTTAGTCTTGGCAAAGTTCGTCGTTTTACTTTGGAACAATGGAAATTGCAGTTGTCTTTTGGTGCGTTTTATGTTTCAACATGATTCGGTTGGGTTCCAGTTCAAATAAGATAGCTATGAAGAGTGGTTAATAGTGAATTTTTGTAGGGTATCTACTGTGGAAGCAACGAGTTGAGATTGCAAAACAATTTTGATTAAATATTTGTCGAATTTGGAGTACGCAAAGGATTTTATAGGTGCACGGCGTCGATGGGAGTTCCTGAACCTTATCAAACATTAGCTCAATATATTTTCAAAATTCTAGGTGAGTGCCCTCAACTTTAAGATTGCTAGCACCAGTTTTCGGACGCTATAACAGCCCCACACGACTCTTAGTTCGTAATTGGGTGCAACAATTTAAGCCTACATTATGGCTGCTTAATGTTTTCTAGTGCCAATGAGAGAAAGAAATGCAAGGAGCGGTAAAAATATTAAGCGTATCTGTTGACAGCAAACAATATTGTGGCGAATTTTGTAAAAAGATCTCGGGCTACACCAGTATACTATCAAAGTGACTCAAAAATTGAAGTCAGGTGGCCATTTGCAGCTTCGAATTTTCTCGAATTGATCTATGGTAATAGTTACAACCGATTCGGAGTTTCATGGCAATATCATCTTCAGCAATTGAGCTCATATCCCACTAAAAGCCTTTGCCCATAAGTAAAATATGCGCTGTTGGACGGCGCCACTGTTTGGTGTTGTTTTCACGCCGACGGCATCATTGAGCCCTTTTTTTTATTGGTGATGATAGCCGATTTAATGGAAATGGCAATGGGGACATCCTTAAATGCGATTTGGGATCTATTACTTTCTTCTTCAATGGATTAGTTATTCCCTTTCGGAACGTTCTATTCAAGCTGCTCTGGATGGTTTCAAGTTTGATATTCACAAAATATATGCTGGTGTGCCCCAAGGTTCTGTCCTGTTTCCGAAATTCTTCTTAATTTTCATTAATGATCTCTTGTCTGTTACTTCTAATCCAACATATTCCTTTCCTGACTGCTTTTCATATTCGTTTCCGAACTCACATCCCTGATCTTCGGTTGTAGAACGGGAACATCAGCGTATGTTAAGCTCAATGAATATCAATGAAAAGAGCTTCGTTGAATGGGAAAACACAATGCTGTTTGCTGTCGCTAGCGAAATTAAAATACTCAGTTATTATCCATGAATGGCACTTGCATCGCATGTGTGTTAATAACATCTTAGATTGGAATGATCACATATTTGAAGTTGCCAAAAATGCCGCGAAATGTCTAGGTTTCCTCAAACGATGTGAAAAATATTTCACCCCCTCCGGTCAGCTCCCAATATATAGACCTAAAAGCCAAGTGCAATGCTCGCATATGTTCAGGTGCCCCTAAGACTCCTTAGCACTTACTGTTAAAGATAGGATTCCAGCCAATATGACATAGTCGATTGTTACCCTCGAGCACTGACGAAATGTTTCCTACTACACCTTGTTCTATCACATCGCTATTTTTACCAGCAGTCTTCTTCTTCTTATCCTCTTATTAACCCTCTCCTCGTTATACGAACTTATGCGTAACGAGTTTCCCATTTTTACTGCATCGCTGCTGCTCCGCTTATGGGGTTGGCTAATGTCGCAGACCGCAGAACGCGTCTACATAATGCTCGATCCTGGATCGCTTCAGTGGTAAGCCCCAGGCGTTGTTGCGCATTTGCCATCTGAGAAATCCAGGAATTCTTTTTCCGACCTCGTTTTCTTACAGTTGGAGTGACCGTAGTTGATAGTGCCTTTTTAACCGGATTTTCCGCAGATCTTCTTTGAACGTGGCAATACCAGGTTATCCTATTCGCCTCAAGCTGTTCGGTTACCGAAGTCTTTATATGTAGACTTCCTCTTATACGCGTAGATCTAATACAATCGCGTTTAGTGACTCCACTAGACATCCTTAACATTTTCATTTCCGCTGCCGTCATTTTGTTTTTAAACGCTTCGTACATTGTCCAGCACTGTGAACCGTATATAAGAGCTGGTCTAACAACCGTGGTGTAGAGTTTCCCCTTTAATTTAAGTGGAAAGTTTCGGTCGCAGAAGATTCCCGAATTTTCCCGCCATTTCATCCACCCCACACTCACTCTGTGGTTTACGTCGTCGTCACATTTCGCTTCCATGTTAACGATTGATCCTAAATACTTAAAGATAGTGCTTTTCGGAAGAACTATTCCGTCTAACATTATATCCGGAACAGGTCGCAACGGATGCGCAAATGGGCACGTCAAATGCTCCGTCTTTGAACGACTTATTTTAAACCCGTTTCTCTCTAGCGCATTTCTCCATGAATCTAAGGCGTTCTGTAAATCTTCGACGTTATCGCTTAGTATAATTGCGTCGTCAGCGAAGAGAATTGGCGTTACATTTGCTTCGCGCATGCAGTCTTTTAAAAGACAGTCGAATACTAGGGCTAAGTACGCTTCCTCGATGCACTCCGAAATTAACTGGAAATTCTCTCGTTGGTCCAGCAGAGCTTTTAAACGCAGTTTTCACGTTTCCGTACATGTCTTGTATTATTCTAATATTCGTTTCCGGTACCTTTTGAGACCTAAGCGCGGCCCATATGAGATCTCTAGGCACTCGATCGAATGCTTTCTCGAGGTCGATAAATACCAGGTGTAAATCCGTAGACTAGTCTCGGTGCTTTTCCATTATTATTCGTAGGCTTTGGATAGCGTCCACCGTCGATCTTCCTTCAACAAATCCACACTGGCTATTATCGAGCTTTATTATTTGC
Organism: Volucella inflata; assembly: GCA_928272305.1. Taxonomy (NCBI): domain Eukaryota; kingdom Metazoa; phylum Arthropoda; class Insecta; order Diptera; family Syrphidae; genus Volucella; species Volucella inflata. Next base: position 79,433,832 of record OV743719.1, read on the forward strand.
CGAAGACGTTCGTTTAAGACTCTTTCGACGATTTTCATTGTGTGTGACATAAGCTTGATTGAACGGTAGTTGTGGCATTCTCGAGTATCGCCTTTTCCTTTGTATAATGGAACCAAGAAGCTACTTCTCCATTGATTCGGCATAGGTTGTCCACATTTTAATTTACTTAAAAGTTTCGATAGCCAAACGCTGGCGATCCCCTCCATCTTCGACCAAAACTCTGATGGAATGCTGTCTGGTCCCGCCGCTTTCCCCTGCTTCATTTTTCCAATTGCTATACTTATTTCTTCGATTGAAAAGTCCGAAACTTCCTCCTCGAATAGACCAGCTGTCGGCACGATATCACGTGGAAACTGTTTGTTAAGCAACTCCTTGCAGTATTCAAGCCACCGGTCACAAATTTCCATTTCATTTGTTTGTAAGCGACCGTCTGCGTTTTTGATGTATTTCGGCGAGGTTATTTCCATTGAATTTTTTCGCCTCTATGCAGCGAGCTTAAAAATATTTGGTATTTTTGTTTTGTACGACGTTTGAACTTCTTGGATAGCTTGTCTTCTATCTACCGATCGTGAGGATATTCGTTCCAACTCCTGGTACAGGTTTTCCGCTTCTGCCGCTCGAGTTCGAGGCAGGACTTTCTTTGCGATCTTTTTAAGACGCTCGTATTCAAGAGCCAGTCGAGCGTTTTCGATATCGTCGCTCCGATTGCATTTTCTCCACGCTTGGAATGCACTCTTCTTGTCGGCCACAGCTCGTTTGGTTTCGTCATTCCACCACCATGTTTCTTTGCTGACGTGATGGTATTTCGATAAAGTCCCCAGATGGGACTTTGCGAGTGTTATGCATTCCTCGTGCATGCTGTTCCACATTTCTTGCGGGCTAAGTAAGTCTGCGATACCGTTTATATTGTGAAGTACTTCTTTAGCCAGTGCGATATATCTTGCGCTTCGTTCCTTCGATAGATTATACCACCGGATTTTTGGCTTTCCAAACGATGTCCGTGTTTTCGGTGGTTCCGCTGTGAAAAATTCTGTAATGAGCAGAAGGTGTTGGCTTACTAACGATTCTCCAAGTATTACTTTACAGTCCTTAACACGGTTTCTCATCGACATTTTGCAGAGGTGATAATCTATTTGCGTTTTGTGGCCTCCACTGCTATAGGTGATATTTTTACCAGCAGTGCTCCACAAAAAATGCCAATAGCATTCTGTCTTTTCAAGCCTCAAACCGTAAAACCCGTCCAGCTATGAATTCTCCTCAAGCCCACTTTCGGATGTACTCTGAACTATCGTGAATCCAAGCCGAACAACTTGCTTATGGAAAGCCCTGCCGAGCTCTTTATTTCCAAGTCGTCATAACGTTCAAACATTTAAAACCAACGTACAGCGGTACCTCTCTTTCTATCCTCCCTAGTTTTCCATCGCCCGTGCCATGTGCAATCATTTGAAGGGTGCTGATAGCCCCTTGAGCGAGAGCTCATTATAAAAAAAATAAATAAAAAAAATCCAAATTTAACGTTTTATCGTTGTTCATAAAAGCTTGGTCTTTTTCCCTCCACGTTATGAAAAAAGGTACGCAAAGATCTTGGCTTCAAGTCTTACAAAATCCAGCTCGTGCAAGAATCGAAGGCGAATAACCATCATTTGCCTCCAAATCTCGGTGAGTGGGCCCAAAATCAACTCGCGTTGAGGTCCATTTTTGACTCAATTGGTCAATAAGTAAAATTGTCACATTTGGAGCGATAATCTACATGAGATTATCGAAGTATCTATGACTTTTTTGTTCTAGCAGCATGGCCTTACGTGCCATACAGCAATCGATGACCGCATAATTTCGCGTAATGGACCTGTAAATTGGCCTACAAGATCTTGTGATTTGATGCTTCTTCACTATTTTCTTTGGGGTAACGTAAAGCCACTAATTAAAACTGACAAAGCAACAACAATCGACGCATTGGAAGCGTCGAATTTTACGAGTTATACGACCACAAATAATTAAGAAGATGTCGAAAACTTTATTTTTCGGATGATATTCTTTAGAATGTGTCCAAAATGTATTCTCTCGATTGAACATGAATAAATGGCTACTTAATCACATTTCATGTGCTTTGTTCAAAATCAAATTTAGTACTGGCTTATGAAAACACCCTTTATGCTAGCAGAAACACAGTCCACAACAAGGGTTGCAAATTGATAGATCGAACAGTATGGTGTATTTTCTGCTATTTCAGTCAATTCTTAAAATTTGCGACAAGGAAGAAAATACGCTAAGTTCGACGATGGCACTCTATATTCTCTTATTTTGTGTATAAGACCACCAGATGTGCTATCTTCAAATTGAGTAGGCAAATTGATCACTGTACTCTAAACCTAGAGAAAGGCTCAATGTACGAGTAGTTCTCATAAAAGAATTAGGAAAAACATTTCCACATATTTTTTTTTCGCCGCTGAAGGTATGAGAAAATCCTCCATCAGAGACTACGAGGATCGCGAGCACGTGCTCATAGTTGTGTGAGATTCTTACTCACTAAGCGTTTTCATCACAATATAAGCTCGTTTGGTATATGACTTTACATCGAAAGATCCTGCATGTTCCGTTTTTTTAACGCGATTTTAATTTATCGTGCCAGTTCCAGAGGCTTTGAAAATGGCGCAATCAATTTTGTTCGTTCAAAATTTCTAGGACTGTATTTTTAATATGCCCGTTTAACCGGATCTTATGTTTTCTTGCGAAGTTGCTTGCTTCGTCTTCGACAGAAGTAACTTCAAAGTAACGATGCATTACTTCTTATAAACCACTGTGCATGTACAATTTCTCGTAGCACTTTATTTTCAAAAGTTTGTAAAATACTAATATTTGTTTTCTTATTTTCAACGATAAGCTTCGAATATTTACCAAGTAGCCAGTACATTTCTCTGCAATTAGTTTGTAGTTCTTTACGTTTCTTTTTCACGTGCGTCTTCCATTTGAACTTTGCATCGAGTGCCAGGCCTAAATATTTAGCCTCATTAGCAAACTGAAACTGAAGTAAAGTTTACTTGCACAGATTTGGTGTCGTTGAGAGCAAATCGCCGTTGATTCCTCGACTTGTGGTATATCTCTTGTATATAAGAGATACAGGAGTGGACCGAGTACACTTCCCTGCGGTACACCGGCCAATAAATCTTTAAGCTGCGATACGTCATTTCCGTATCTAACACGAAAAATTATATTTTCAAGATACTTAGTCAATATGTTGCAAAGTTTCATTGGCAAAATTTGCCGTAAATTTAACTTTAAACCTTCGTGCCAAACCTTGTCGGAGGCTTGTGAGACGTCAAGAAATACGCTTGAGCAAATCTTTTTTTCTTCCAGAGCTTTTTCAATTACGTCGGTAGTTCTATGCACCTGGTCAATAGTTGAATGCTTAATCCGAAATCCAAACTAATGGTCGGAGATAAGACTTTTTTCTTAAATTATTGGCATTAAACGTTTAAGTAGGATCCTTTCAAAAATTTTTGACAGGATCGGAAGGAGAGAAATCGGTCTATACGATTTTTTATCAATCGGAAGTTTACCTGGTTTTAGCACCATAATTACTTCTGCAACTTTCCATTGGCACGGAACGTATTCTAGCCTAAAAGGTGCGTTAATAATATGTAAAAGCTTAGTGAGTGCTTTTAAGGGGAGCATTTAAAAGACTTCTCCGGTTATCAGGTCGTATCCGGGAGCTTTTTTCGGTTTCAAGTTTATTATAAAATTCCTTAATTCAGCAAGAGTTGCGTTTGCTATTGTAAAGTTATCAGACACTCTTTCTGATATAATGGGTTTTCTAACAAGGGCTTGACAACTTTTTTTTTAAATAAAACGCAAACCATTTGAGATACTTCAAAAACTTTATTATCGACTTGAAGTAAAATCAAAACATTTATGGATGGATCTCGTGTGCAGCACATTTCGGCCGAAATAGTTATTTTTTTGTGGATGAAGTGGTGATTCATGAAGCACATGTTGATTTTCACCCCACCAATATTGCATATTTTGCTTATTGACGAACCCATTGAGCCAAAAATTAGCTACGTCACTGAAGATGATTTTGCGATGAAATTCGCCACCATCTTGATGCATCTTCTCTACAACCCAATCGGAGAACGTACGTCGCTTCAAATGGTCCATCGGCTTCAATTCTTGAGGCAGCTTGATCTTGTATGGGTGTAAACCAAGATCCTTACGCAAAATACGCCATAATGTGGTCTGAGCGATACCCAATTCTTGAGAACGCCGTGGAATTGACTGATTTAGATCGTTTGCTACAGACGCCTGAACGGCAGCGATATTTTCGACACTTCGACCAATTCGTTGTCTCACTGACACGGCAACATCACACAACGAATATGTAGACTCAAATTTTTACACTAAACTTGTTTTTGCATGTCTACCAGGACGAGAATTACGGCCGAAAATTTGAATTAACGCTCTTAAAGTTGCAGTCACCGACTCCGAATTTCGGTAAAAAATTTTTATAATTTGCAGACGTTGCTCGTTCGTGTACTTTACCATGATGAAAATGTTGAGTTTACTGAATAAATTGACAGTGACAGTTTGATGATAAGTGAAAGAGTCCCTATTGGAAAACCCGATACTAGTGTAGTGTACTAGTGTTTCCCCCTCAAAGGACTTGAAAGTTTCTTTTAGATAATCCGCGAAGAGCTCCGCTTTCTACGTAGCCTCCTTCGCACATTCGTTGTTATCCATTTCAATTGGTGGCGCTGAGGTTTTGGGCCTTTTGATGCCTTTTAAATGCTTTCCAAAGCCAGTAATTCGTTTCTTTTTTGCCGTCAAGTTTTCGACGTATTTACGATGCAATTTTTGTGGTTTTTAGAGTCTCCTTGATCAGATTGCAAAGTTTATTTAGACCTCTTTTTTTCCTGCGGAGCTCGAGTAAGTTGCCATTTCTTGAGTGCTTTCCTCTTTTCCCTTACCATTTCTTTTATCTCTGGCAGGTTATTTCTGCTTTGGTTCGTCGTTTTTTTGTTTGGTGTATTGTTCCACGCAGCACATTGAACGATTTCCGCGAAGGAGTCAACTTTAATTTCAAGTTCAAGTGGTGGTCTTATTGAGACGTTTAGTTCCACGTTATCTTTGATTTCTTTCCTAAATCCTTCCAAATCGATATTTCTTCCAGTTAGTCGAAGCGGTACTTGTCTTTTAATGAGCGTGTCACTCATTGTCAGTATGACTAGAGAATGGTCGGAGAAAAGATCGAAGCTGATCTTGATGAATCAACTTTTATATAATTGTTAGAGATTCCTTTAAAAACGAAAAAATCGACAAGATCGGGTATTTTCATTGTATCTGTTGGCGAATGAGTCTGCTTCCCCGTCAAATGGAGGTCACATGTTGGTAATATACTTTGGATCGCGGAAGGAAGTAAATGGCTGAAATTGTAAAGGAATTGCGTTTGGTTTTTACGCGTGTAGCAATAAGTTGCTCAGGCTAGAGCTCTATTTTTATATCTTCGTTATGCTCGATCGTCTTTTTAATATATAGGCAAAATCCGCCTCTAAAATTTCCCGATGGGTGATACGCATAGTAATCCTTAAAACCCGTCATTTTCGCACAGCTTGGACAAGATATTTTTATGCCACTGACATCGGGTTTTAAGGTGAAAAGATTCATGACCGCATTGACTCTCTGCACTTGGGCGAGCTTTTGGAAAAATATACATTTTGTTATTTTTTTTTCTCCTCCAATCCTTGGTCTTCTATTGCCAAAACTCCTTTTGTTCATCAATTCTTCCGCTTTTCTCATGAAGTGTCCAGTAAAATGGTGGTGGCGATGCATTAACCCATTCAAAGGCGACTTGCTTCATAACAAAAATCTGAACCGTTGCTGTAGCTATGTGGGACTAAGACAAAGCCCTGCTGAAAATACTCTCGACTAAATCTATCTAATTCATGGGTGATCTAACTTCTTTCTATGGCACAGTGTATGACAGTGCCCAGCGTCTTCATTCCACCGGCCTGACACATTAATGTCTAATGTTAAACTTATCATCTGACATATTGAAGACAACTTTGCTTTCTGTTTTAAAGACATGTCTTGCCTTTGGTGAAACTTGTCGTTACGTTGTACTCATGCATGTCAACCTAATATTTCAAAGTGTTGCATATTAGACAGTTTTAACAAATCGAATGACAAACGGTTATGCAAATGTCAACCAACTTGATCGTGTTTTTAATCCAACTTATGACTGTGGCGAAAATAAATGCAAATGACTACAACTCGCAACGTGTCACATTTATTTCGTAATTGCTAAATTTAATGAGAAAAATTGTCATGTCGCTACAGCTCCAAGTGGCAAATTTGATTCTCATATTTCAACAACAACTTACATTGCAAATAAATGGTCAAACTTAAGCAAATTAGTGCTACCGTACCGTTGAGATTCTTTACCAAAAATGCCCACCTAAAGAAAAAAAGACGAATGGCCAAAGCAAAAAGAGTATTTTGCCGCCATTAACGAGTATGCGGATAGGAAACGCCATGCAGCTCATGACCAAAGACTCGTCTCGTTGCGGTCAGTCCAAAACAAATTAACCACTTACCATGTACATGCAAAACATGACTCCTGCAAGCAGTAGCAGGAGGCATCCTCATGCTTCATGCATCTCTTAGCGCTAGCATCCGCATCCAGCTGTCTTCCATTGGTAAGCAAAATGAAAACACCAACAATTCAGATTGCATTTGAGTTATAAATTTTCCACTGGCCAGCCAGTTAATTTATGGCCACTATTTCATCTAACACCACACTTGGAGCAAACTATGAGTGCAAATAAATAAAATGCTCCACCTAAAGTATTCTCTAATTACTTGTCCGCACCCAAGCACTGGCCGAATCCCCCTGGATCCCCCTTTCTAACAAAATGACCGACCAAGTAGCGCTGCATGCGAGCTGAATCAAGGCATGCACGCTGACGTTCCGTGGGTTCATAGAATGTCTTTTAGATTCATACGAGTAGAGCCACAGTGCACATACGAATACGAGTATAAATCCGAACAAAACCGAGCCGAACCGCTCCGAACCATCTTTAGCTGTTTGTGGGCTGCTTTTTGAATATTTCTGTTTTTTTTGTTTGTTGGACTTTGATTTTGAACTTTTGATATAAGACAGAGTCCTTGGAACCTGCCTCTGAACCTGCGCTGATCGGCTTCTTGTCCTGTCCTTAACATGACATAGATTTAGTAACATCACGAACGTAAGAATGAAATGATAGTTACTCTCCGCTTGTCAGCCGTGGCCATGAAACATTTCAACAATTTTTCATTCCTTATTTCTCTGAAAGATGTATGCACGGATATACGAGTATGTACGAGTATATGATAAGAATTCTGATGATCGTCGTCGGGTATGTTTTTGTTATTTCAACGAAACTTGTTTGCATGTTTTATATGTAGAATGCGACGCAGTTCAGTGGACTTGGACACGAGTCGTATGCGTTAATACCCATTTGCAAATCTGGAAGGGATTTTATGCAGGTGAAGTAGGCATAAGCATGAACATTCCTTTTGGCTTTAATGCCTGCATTTTTGTGATTTGATTAGTTACTGCCTGCGGGTCAATAAAATGATGGCTATGATGAGGAATTATTTTTACGACACACATAAACGGTATCGTTAAAGGGAGCATGTTCTAAGCGACAACGTTTATGGTTCACAATCATTTTTTTTTTTTTTGTCTCACTTTGGGGAAAATTACCGGAGTAATATTTGAAATGGGGCTCTCTTGGACTATGGACTTCACTGATGACGAGAAATTTGATAAAAGTCACTTTAACGAGCGTTTTATCGTGTCCGCGAAACAGATTGTCCTTTCTATTAGAATCGAATGCTTAGTATTTGGAACATAAATGGCTTTCAACCTCTTGGCAAAGTGTCTCGACATCATATCATATGACATATCTAATAATACAAATATTCGGTTTGGTACTTGAGCGGCATTCATATTAAATTTTTGCCATAATCCAATTGGACTCGAAAGAAACGGACTTCATGGAGATTTTTCCCAGCTCTAAACCAACCTGCAACTTGATAATTCTTCTAATCAAGAAAGGTTTTGAAGGCAAAATAACAGTCGTAGAATTGAGCTTTCGAGTTGTGGCATGGGGTTGCACATCTGAAGTGAAGTCAAAACCAGGTCATACATTATGCGCTGCCATCTGTTCCATCGGTTCCGGTTGACTGCCTTTCATCCTTGCTACTACTCTGTGGTTTTGACTGACTGATCTTGCATTACCTTGGCTGATTATATCACAATATCTTCCAATGAGTTTCACTTTAAATTTAATTAGGTATGGTTATCTTAGCCCTTATTGATATGGACATGAGTACTTTTAAGTTTATGGCTATAGTGCTGAGAAAGCGATATGTGATCTTCATAGAGCGCGGATCGTTGATTTCGGAAGTGATATCTGACTAAGAATTGGATAATGATACGTGCCAAGGCAGGGCTATTGAAGAGGAAATATATCATGGATTCCTATATCTCTTCAATTCTACTGCTTCTGTAAAAGTCGTTACACAGAATACTTAATCGAAGAGCGTAGAGATATCTCTTGTCCTAGGAATGATCAGCTCTTTTGATTGCTTGAGGTGGTCATATGTGTCTAGATGCACTTAGTTATCTTGAAAAGTTCAACTATGTATGACTGGCCTTAGAGGCCGCTTGGCATTGTATAATTTGTCTTACGTAAGACATTGGTGGGTTAACGTTGCAAAGCTGTCAACTGTTTGTTTTATTACTACATGACCTGATTTTATTCTACAAGGTTGATGGTAGCCCCTATTTCCAGTGCAGGCTTTCAAGCGGATGCGCTACAAATAAGAATGAGTCAAACAACCACAGCATAGATCAAATCAAATATAAATGTTCGTTATTTAACTCAGCAATATTTTTTCCATTTACGATTGATTTCCAGGGTGATGCTCACAAACCTAACACTGCTTAGATACTCAGAGGTTTTGCCTGCCTTAGTTGTATAAAAGCGGCTACCTCCCAAACTTGAGTATTGTGTCAAGGGTTTAACATGCCTTTTAAATGCCACACCATATGTCTCTGATATCTTTAAAACCATTTTACACTTGTGGGTGGAAGATACGAGTACCATGGGACTCTACTGCCTTGCTATCTAGGTTGACGCTTGGTTTGAGTTGAGCTTCTGAAGCGCTGCCATTTAGAGACTTCTTATGGTCAAACTCAATCCTTCCTTCTCTATGTTAACTGAGGCAATATCCGGGCTGTTAAGTCAGGTCAAAATTCGTGGTGTTTTGGACAGAATTTGCCACAGACGCATAGATTCACTTAAATGATCCTTTTGCGGAAACTATAAGGAGACCTGTGTTAAGACTTCATTACTTCTCGCCTTAAAGTGCATTGGAATGCCTGGTAAAATTTCAATCCTGTTCTGGTATATGAGTATGTAGATACTTTGACAGTTTGAATTCTAAAAAGTCCTCGTATAATCTGTCTGGGGATGGAGGCTCGATGAATAGCTTTTACAGTCAACTTTGTGTCGCCTAAGCTACATCAGCGCCGCATTGCGATAAGCTGACGAATTGGGGGTGAATAGAGGACTGTATCTCACTCAGAAGAGAGATCTAAAACCTAAACATCTTACGGGTCATTATAGGAATAGTGTGTATTGAGGGAAGGCCTTGTTGTCGGAGGAAGATTTTAGCAATAAGTTTTGAGCTTCAGCCTTGTAAAGATGCCCGATTTCAACCCGGATGAGGAAAAAATTTGCCATTAAGAAGCTGACTTAATTTTACTTAACAGGCTCCCGACCAGGGCTTCCTGTTTTTAGTTGTCCAGATCAAGCGCCCTCGCATCCGCTATGGGTTGATCATTAAAACGGGTGTTTGGCCTTTTTTATCGTCTTGAACCCGGGGGCTGAGAATCGAAGATTCTGTTGGCTGGAACTTTATTGTCCATTCGCTCGATGTGGCCGAGCTTATGTAGTTGACGAGATTTAGTTTCATGCACATATTGGTACAGCTCGTAGAATCCACGTTTATATCGTCTGCCCAATTCGCCCTCCTCTGTCGTACAGGACAAAATATCCGCCGAAGATATTTTCTGCTTTAGATCCGTAAAGTAGAACTGGTAGAATCACTACTTTATTGGACTTGCACTTAGTAGCAGTAGTAGCGATTTCCCACGGATAGTCTTCGTCGGATCTCCGTTAAGATCATTCGTGGAGTTGATGTTGACTCCGAATTATGTGAACTCTCTAACTATCTCGAAGTTCTGGCTAACAACAGATGCCTTTTGTAAGTGGTGGACACATGTTTCTTTGCCTGTTGATAGCATGTATTTCAACTTATACTCATTCACTACAAGGCTTACAAGCTTCGCCTGTTCTTTAATTGCCGTAAAAGCCTCTGTTTGGGTACGTTGGGAGCGGCCAATGTTATCGATATCGTTCTCGTACGCCAGTTTTTCGACATATCTGTTAAATATAGTGCTTTCCTTGCCCCAGAACAAATTTCTAGAAGTTACATGACAGCGCATCTTCGTGCCGAAATCCGTTGTATGTTGTCCCCTAATTGCACATTGCACCTCATGCTTTTCAGTGTCATGCGCCCCAATTGGATTGCTTTTGTCGGGATCCCGAATTCAGTTATCACCATGTAGAGCTCCTGACGATGAATGCTATCATTTCAGGTTTTAAAGTCGACGAAAAGGTGGTGAGTCTCTGCCCAAAAAGCATTAGGCGATAAGAATGATACATTAATAATAGAGGTTCAGTCGGTGCCACCCATCAAAAATGATTGCTTCACCATCAGGCAGAATATGTAAACCATTCAAAGAAGACAATGGTAAACAGCGATGGCATTCACTTGAACAAGGAAAGGTCTGCATAACGATATTCAGAACCTTCCACTTATTTATAAGCTAATGGTCGACAGATGAACGTAGGTAAAACCATTAAAATTTCAACATCATGTCTCCGAACTTCCAGATCAGATAGTAACTAAGAATGATTGAAGGGTTCACAGTTTTGTTCTCTAAGGATTGGAGTTCTTTGTTTGAAATTAACTGAACTTGGCTTTCATGAAACCACTCAGAATCAGATTGGCAAATATGATATGGTTTCATTTTAACTTCGTATCGTGAAAGGTAGCTTCATAGTATCTGTGAACCATTTTTTCTTGTCATCTATCGCCTTTCTAAGATGATATAAGGTTTCATGAATCTGTTATCTGAAAATACGACTTAAATACTCATGGTCAAAGGTGTCTGGTATGATCATCATCTGCCGTTCTATACAACCTTAATTTTGATTTTGGAAATCACCATTCGAAAAAAAATTGCAGCTTAGTCCAGAGTTCCTCTTTGAACTCAGGCCATTTATGGGTGTGAATTAAGTTCACCTCTCTACCAAATCAATCTTCATTTTGTCCAACACAACACGATATTTCTAAGCCATTCCAAAATTTAGTTCACTCTTGCACTTGCAGCTAGTATCCATTACCATTCTGCCCAAGTACAAATTTCTCTGCCACAAAATGAGTGCAAAATTTGTTCCCCACTAGCATCACATCCATTTTAGTTCTTCTTCATTTTAATTTACTATAAAACCATCAGACTACTCTACAATCTCAAGCTTCCTTTCGGTAATGATCCTTTCCCATTTACATTCACTATTTTGCTGTTGCCTCTACCTCTACTTCCACTTTATCCGTCATAACTCCATGCTGAAGAATATCGCAATAAAATTCTTGATTACAGCAATAAATTACCAAAGATAATCCGCTTTAATGACATTTTACCATTTCTCTACTTGCAGTGTTGGCAAGGACGAACGGGCGACGAACGGGTACAACAAACACCATCAGGACAGACAGTGCGGGTACGTACCACAGGCAGTACTTGTAACGGAAGCACATCTTTGCAAGGAGCATTGTAACGACTTATCTCTTTGGTAAAAGCGTAGACCGTCAGAAGAAGGAGACGTAGAAAAACGACCATTAGACACAGCGAAGCGTAGAATATCGATTCACCATGTGCCATGGAGAATTGCTTGGGAGGACGGCGCAGCAAACAAAAGCAACAGCCATCACAGCATCAGCAGCAGGAGTTCCAACAACAACAGCAACATCAGCCACAGCAGCAACAGTCTTATATCCAAAATCATCTATATCCCCAGCATCAGCATCACCCACATTCACATTTGCAAGCGCATCATCATCATCATTACCAGCATCAGAAGCAGCAGCAGCAGCAGCAACAACAACAACAGCAACATCATCAACAGCAGCAGCAGCAGCAATATCTACAGCAACAGCAGCAGCAGCAGCAGCATCTACAGCAGCCGCACCAACAACTATTCCATCAGCAACGTCCCCATCATCAGGGCTACCAAAAGTACAACTCAGGTGTTATGCCTGATCGGATTCCAGGGGGTGGACGAGGACCTATCACACAACAGCATCAATCCCAATCCACTTTGCACCCACACTTTTCGCCCGCTTCACCTGATTATCCATCTCAAATGGGCCTGACAACAAATATGAAACAGATTAATAACACATCTCCTGCTGGGGCAACAATGGCAGGTGGTACAGCTACCAGTGGGGGCAGTTCTTCATCAGCGCAGATAAGTGCTGTTCATCATATGCATCCCCATCAACACCTTCATGCTCAGTCGCACCATATGGGCGTTGGAACTGCTGGTGCTGCCGCCGCCATCGCTAGTGGTGTTGACACTCCGACAAATATAAATGCATCCATGATAGACCAGGGAGGGGGGCCAAATGCGGGCATTGGTGGCATTGGCATAAGTCCAAATAACCGAAGAATAATACCACGGTATCCCGATGATCCGGATGCCATCGAGGTGTGCACTCAGGACAAAGACCAACAACAGCAGCAGACGATATCGATAAAGTCATTTCGAGGTAAAAAGTCACCTTCGATAGGTGTTTCAACAGCTGCTGGTACTGCTACTGCTGCAGGGCCATCATCATTGGCCCATGAAGCAGCCAATGTCGCGAAATGGTCCTCATCAACATCGTCTTCATCCTCAGCAGCGGCACAATCCAATATCGGATTGATTGAAACTATGACAACAGCATCAACGACAACTGGTGGCCTCTCAATGGTGCACCATGCGTTGCATCACCAAGACTACTCGTATGCATACTATGAGCCAGGAGCCGCAATGCGTCACTCAAACATTCCACCACCGGAACAATTACCCGGATCGTCTAGACCGCCACCACCCAATTCAATAAGAGCCCTCCTCTCCAAGGGTAAGAAAAACAAACAACTTGTGTCACCAGCTACAAGACAGTCCTACCAAACCCGTTATGGTGGTACCCATGAGAACTTTTACGAGGAAATTTCCGGAGAAAATCGAAATCAACAAATTTCCGCTGCCATAGGTGGTGCGATTGCTTCTGCATCTAGCTCCACCACCGCAACCTCAGCCAACACCACCGGTCCAGGAATGCGAGCCACTACATCGCACTCGGCTGGCTCACTCAATCAATCGATGGTCGAAGAAGAATTTCGTCGTGTTCAAAATCGTCACCGGAAAATCTTGGGCGAATTGAATTTATCCGTCGAGGCTATGCTAATGCCTGAAACACCACCCAGCGGCAGTCCGACAGATGATGATAACCGGTCACCGGCTACATCGAGCGCCGCCAACACAAGAACCTCCCGCAATCGTCATCATGATGGAATATCCGAGGCAAATATTGCAGAATTGCTGAATACAGTGGGACCATCGGATGACCTTCTATCACCGGTCGCCACAAATACGAATCCGGCATTTTGTGGCGATTTAGATAGCGGTTTCAGCGGCAGCAGTGGTGCCAGCTATATTGGTAGTCTACGTTTGCACAAGACCAATGCGGCATTATCAAATTTATTGACAGCACGTCAAGCAGCTGCAGCAGCTGGTAATAGCCGACATCAACATCCGCAAAATTGTGCGTTTTTCGGTTCGAATAGTTGCCGTTCGTCACAGCGGTCACAGGACCAAGAATCGGGAAATAGTGTTTTCCTCACACGTACCTCGTGCGGTCATCGTGTGCTGAATTGTGCGAAAATCAAAGCTGCCGAAGATCCAGGACCCATTGTGCCAACAGAGTCGAAGGCAAGAAGTTTTTGGAATCGCAAAGGATGGCGCAAGTTACCTGGTTTCTCCTCAACGTCCAGCATCAACGATGCAGGCATTTCTGGTGAGTTTTTTTTTTATATTTGTTCTTTTGTTTCAATGAACTTTTGGAAAATATAAGATAACAGGTTAAGGGATGGTAAAGAGTGTGGACAAGTGGATTTTGTGTAGTCATTGGCTGGTATAAAGGACTACGAGTACATACACATATAACTGGGCTGGATCGAAATTGAATCGATAGTAGGTACACGATAAAATAGCCAGAGGCTCTTGTTTGTGTTGGAGCTTTGTTTGCTTGAAATTGAATCCGTTTTTTATGCCACTGCACATTTGTCACGTGGGCTACTGATTAATTGACAATTATTCTAGAAATCATTTCTCTGGGCATTGGCAGAGGCAGTTCATGGCAAATTATATTTGTCTTCCGCGTGGGAAGATCTAATCTCGTTTTTTTACTGAGTCACAAGTAAGTAAGTAAGTAAGTACTCGTATAATAACCGAAGAAGAAATACACAAGAAAAGCGTTTGAAATGGGTCACCCACTTACGTTAGCTAGTGAACAGTCCTGCTACAAGAAGTTCTGGGCTGTGAGCCACTTTAAAAGTCTGTAGTCAAGGGATCAATTGAAAAGATATGTCGGCCAGACATCTGGCCTTTTAGTGGAACCGCTTGCATGAGCTAACTCAATTTTCCATCACTCATTGACATTATTCGGACGATATACTAGTAAATCTACATCGAATAGTCGCGTTCAAGTCATCATAAGTGTCTGATTGGTTTGTCTTGATCAGAGACTCGAAAGGAAACGGTAGTTGCCAAGAGCAGAATGTAAAATTGACAGTGACATTTCTGGCGATAGTAAGTCGTTCTGTTAAAATCACATATTCCCCAACCCTTCCAATCCGAATTTGGGGCTCCAGGGGTTGTCCTTCCCCTCATCGTGTTGGGGTGGCTTTAAAGGACCGTCCGCCCCACCCGTCGACGGCTTTCAGATGTCCTGTCTCATGCAGCCGCCCTTTGCTTCTGGTTCATCGTGAATCTTCCTACCATCCTTAGGGCTTCACCGACCGAACATCCTAGTTCTTCTCTAAAGAAAAAACTGCCCGTGAACCTGTGTTGGTTCCTTTCCGAGGTCTGTGGTGTGTGAGCCACTGGCTGATACGACCATGGTTTTCCTCCACCACGAGGGAACGAAGGGACATGAGCAAGCAAAGAGGATAAACATCTTCGGCATGAAAATCACACCAAACAGTCAATTTTAGAACACCTTCGACTATTCGCTTGATCAGGGCCCCCGGAAATTTGAACAGGCCATCGTTTTCATGGATTTTCCTTCGTCTGTTCTTGTGTGTCCGATGTTCAAGGCTTTAAGAGCTTACTCGTAGCCTAACCTAAATCTGAAACCATGGGAGTCGGAGGCGCTTGGAACCTTGGTTCCAGCCTGACTTGTTAGAAGTAGGTCGCTTTATCTTAATCGCAGGGAGAGTTTTCCGACGTAAGTTAACCGCCTTCGATTGTCGAAGTTTTAAGATAAGCTTCGTCTTTTACCAAAGAGGAAATTTGTATCGGCGTATGGATTCAAATTTGAATGGGGTTTCACCAGGATGATCTTTGGATATATAATGTGCAGAATTCCCATTTATGATCAGGGCAATTGTAGGCGCAAAACTAAGTCACATGTGGGATGGCACACTTTATGTTCAAGTAAAATACGCGACTTTATTGTTGATTTGACCATTGCGTTTACTTTGTTTATTCGCAAATTGGGTTTATCGGTAAAAATCTGAGACTTCCTCCAATTTTCAATAGACATAAGCTAAATGTCCTCGTACATGGTGACTATTTGGTTTTATTTCCTTGGTCAGTGCGATCTTATGCGAAGTAAAGCCAAGTCTTTGTCGAAAAACGCCACAGGGACGTTCGATAGAAGACCTCCTGTTGAAAACGGCGTGGAATAGTTTGATCTCGGAACTGACTTATTAACAGTAGCAATATCGCTGCTTTTCATTTTTCGCTACTTTACTAGCACGGCAACATTATGGAATGAATAAGTAGATTCGAATGTTTTCACTAAAGGCTCAATTGTTGGCCTGCCAATCGGAACGATTGCACCAGTCATTAAGCCACATATTTTAGTTGTAACTGAATTTGTAAGGGTAAACGAAACCAGTGAAACCAGGCCTAGAAGATTTTCTGAACCCATTCTGAATGAGAGAACTTTCGCGAATGCTTGTGGTTTTTATCAAGTGATGTTACACTAGGTGATGTTCCTACTTACCTTAGGTCGTGCTACAGTCCGGGGTGAACCTGGGACTCTGCCAACAAGCGTGCCCATCCAGCTCAGTCCTTCGCTAGCTGTCTACAGTTTCGCTAAGTTGACAAAGATAAACTTACACTTGCGTTTGTCACCTGAGTCGGGGTCTTTTTCTGCTGCATCCGCTGTCCCTTCGGGCGGATTCGAAGATTTTTCGGATCAGAGCGTTCGTATGCATCCGCTCTCGGAGAACTACCTCTGCTATGTGAGATTTTCGAGCTTGAGTACCAATATCCATTCGCTCTGAATGTTCTATCCATCAAAAGCGACGAAGTCTGACTCTTAGGTAAGCCTATGTCGCTATACAACTCGTACAGCTATTAGTTAAATACGTTTCTCCACTCTGCGTCTACGTAGAAAGAGCTGTAGATCACCCAAGGCGTACTATAAGCGGACAAAGATATATTTATTTGCCCTCGCTTTGACAAGCATTTGAGCTCGAATGCAAAGATTTATTATATATTTAAGCCTCCATATGCGATTTTTATCCCATTCTTCTCCTAGATAAATGTAATATAGAAGCTTATTCTTCCAGCTGTGAGTCGTCTATTGTGTTTTTTGCAAGAAAATCTCTTTTCTTCGATGATCTAGATGGCAGTCTTCCCAGTCATATGCTTTAGCACATATAAATGGCCATTGTATAGAGACTTTCTCTTATATTCTCGTAGAATCCCGTCTCCAATTGAAAAATAACTCCGCTCTGCTTGAATATTCAAATAGATTTCAAATTCATTCCAAATACCATATTCCGAAGCTGGCAAAGACTATTCAAATTGACTGTTATTTGAGTTACCGCTGTCGTGATTCGCTCAGCTTAACCATATAATCGGTTAAGGTGGCAAGTGGCTTACTTACAAAGCGAAACAACTGACCACTATGGAAGTTCTTTGTCTGCGCTAAGGTCAACTAATCCCACAGAGGATCGTTAAGCCGGCTTACATCTACTGCACTCTCGGTTTTCAATTTGCACTTACTCAACATCAGACAAAGGAATTTCTTTCGTTAGGCCACGTCTTAGCTTATACCAAAGGCCAAAACCAATAAAAGGCTTACGAGGTCCTTTCATTATTTTTCAATCACCGGCCGTAGAATATTCTTTGAACGTATCTTCCCGTGTAGGTAGATTATTAAAAGGGAACCTAACAAACTGGCCGTTCAATCATTTCACGGTTCATTATTGCCTCGTAAAATGTTAAGTCGCATCCTCTCTATTCGTAAGTGAAGATCGAACGTACCTACGAGTATTCGATGGAGAACAGTACTCATACTCGTATTCGTACTCGTACTCGCACTCGTACTAATGCCTACAGAAGTATCCATACAAATTACTAGTCCACTTGCAGTTAAGTACATTATTACCACTGGTACATGGAGGATTACCTTTTAAGGGTCCTCTTAATAGCACCTCGTTGCCGGCCCTAGACTTGTGTATAGTATAGGTAGAGGCTTTGTCCCTGCCCCAGCTCTACTCAGATTGCACACGAAATTGTGTAATTATTTACTCTCAGGCTAGCTGTGTCGAATTCGGGCAAAGGGAGTTAGTTATCATTTCAAAGTTCATGAGTGGGATTTTCACTTTGGCCAGTGGTTTGGATTTTAGTAGTTTTAACCAGATACGACTAGGTACCCCCTGTCTATGAAGGTACAAATTCAAAGGCATATATCCTCGAATCCATTTAGGAGCATCACGTTTTCAATTATAAAATTGCATTGACGCTAAACTCTTCTAAATCATCTGACAGGGCTTTCGTGCCTCGTTGCAAATTCATTTATTTCATCGAGTCTAGTCGTCCTAGTCGTAGCCAACGTCATCGTCATTACCATCGCTATCGACATTGAGGTAGTCGCTGCAGTTGTCGTTGCAGTTGTCGTCGTCATTATCGTCATCATCATCGTCATCATTATCGTCATCGTCGTGGTTAGTTGTCGTCGTAGTCGTAGGTATTGGACAAGCAATAGAGGAGGCAACATATGACCAGTTGGTCATGTGGCAGAACATCATCATCATAGTTCCCTACGTTTCACCTCCATCATTTGCTGCATTACCAAGAGAAGTATGGAATTCAACCAAGTGAAGTACTGCATACATTTGTGGTTTCGTCTAGTAGTTTCAGTTTCGAAAGCCTTTGCGCCACCATCGTCGTTCCTGTAGCCGTTGCCGTCGCCGTTGCTATTGTCGTTGGCGTTTTCGTTGTCGTTGTCGTTGTCGTTGTCGTCATCGTCAATTGAATAAGGTAAAATCGAGGGACTTCTCCAGAAGGCACTTCTCTCCAATTCCGAGACCGAATTGAAAAACGCAATCAATTAGCAATAAATTCAATCACTCTGACATTTATTGAGTAGAACTGAATGAACTTCTTTCTCTCAGTCTCGGTCGATGTGGTGCAGCCGGCGGTACCGGCTGGTTGAATACCAACCAAACCCAGTCAGGAAGGAGGATGAGGATTTCAAATTGGTTCACCGTCCGCAAAAACAGCAGCATTCTCCGCTCTCTTATTCGTTGCTTCAGCATTTAGCATTCAACGGGCTATATTTGGTAGCTGATTGGAATGGAAATTAAGGAATCACAGTGACATCATGCATCATGGACCAGTACGGACCGATAGTCTGTACGACAGTACACCTTCTCGTATGTGTGGTGAGAAAGTCTATTTTCTCCTCAACTTTCGGTTCCAAGTTACGAATATGTGCACTTATAAAAGTGCGGCGAATTTATCTTGTGCCAATGAAAATTGATCGAGCCGTGGAGTGCGACGAACATAGGAACAATTGTAGTAGACAGCACAGAATTGTGCTATTTCGCTTGTCGCGCATATCAATTAATTTCGAGATCAATTCAGAGGAGCTGATTCAATTCAATTGTGATGCCTTAAATGGGTTCTGATTAAAATTTTACGATCCGAAGAGTAATCGAATTGTTGCTTTACAGTTTAATGAGATTGAATTTGGTGAATGGAACTGCAGTTCCATTAATATAGAGGGTACTGTCAAGCTTTACCTGTCACTTGTCATTTGATGAATCTGACAATTGTGACGTTTTAACTATTTCCTCGCTTGAACGCACTACTGGCTAGATTTAGTTTTACCGAGGCGTTCAAAGATGTTCTGCGTAGTAGATCCCCTTGTCTTTAGGCCCTGCAGAAGTCTAGAAAAAAAAACGGTGGCTAAAAAAACTGTCCAAAGAATTACATATAGCAGGACTGGATTATTTAGTCAAGGGTTCAAATACTTTTGCATTTTAATGTCAGATCAAAACATCCTTTACCGCCGTATTGAAGCCTGAAGGGTTACGATAGCGCAAGCGAAGCATTCTCTGTCATCTTTGGCAACTTTAAAGAGATCATTGTAGAAACCTGTCTTTCTAACGGCCATAGTTTGCGGCATTGTTTCAGAAACAAGTGAAAGAAAGAAAGAAGGAAATTCCATAGAAAATGAAACAGTAGTGCAAAAAACTGTCTGAAGGCCGACATCCTATAATAAACAGTTGATCCCCACAGTCATGTGGGTACTGTGCTAACTTCGGTCTACGAAATGCCAATTAGAATCATCACGTGGTATCACAGAGAGTGCGAGTCAAAGTGGCACATGAAAGATGTATGTAATCAGTATGCATTACATATTTCATACACCACAACATTGTCTTTTTAGCATTCGCTTGGCTTACCAGCCATGATTGTAAGAAATACAACAGTAGTGTCTTGCATGCTCTTACGTACTTGGAGGGTCGTGAGAGCACTCAACAAGGCGTTTTAGTACAGCTATGCATGTCGTTGTCATCAGAATTGTAGGACAGATGCAATTTTTCGTTACGAGGAGGGAACTCTAACATTCTCGTCCTCCAGAAAGACACCAGCGCTGGTGTCTAAATTAGTTTTAGAGCCATCTGTGACGACAACATTCCTCTCATTGTTCAAATTCTGAACAAAATCATTCCTGGGCAAAGAAAATGTCAATTTTGTATTTTTTTCAGCAGACAGGAGATTCGACCAGATTCAAAAGACAGTCGGCCATCAAGATCATCAAAACCCAAGTGTGTGTTACAAAGAACAATTTTCTTCAAAAAAAAAATTGGCTTTGAGGGTGCAGCCCATGATATGGATATCAAGGGAGAGAGATTCATCCAGCCAGACGTGCTACGGTAGCCCCATGCAGACAGACAGACAAACGAGGAGTCGTGTGACCTATTTTCATGAAAGTTTATGTTATCAGACAACGATGAATGGGATATAATTGGGCTTATCATGGATCAAGAAGGACCTCATTCAATGACCAGCTGTTTGTTTTTCCGGAAACTACTTAAGACTGCCAGAAAGGCGGCAGGGCCTTAAAGGTTTTCGCCGTAACGCGTCTAGCTTAGAGCAACATGTTATTCAGGGAGTAACCCAAATTTTTAGCTTCCTTGGGGAAATAGATGGTGATGCCTTTAAGCACTTGATAAATCGGACCAGTCCACTTCTGTCTTCTTGTAAAGAGAACACAATTTCGGGACAATTGTCCGAAACGTTGATTACATCTAGGTATGATGCAACATACTGTAGAGCTATTAAAAGCGTAAAGCCTAAACTCGGCTCCTTGCGGGCAACTTTTGTTTACCAATGCATCCACAATCAGTGTTCTATTTACCAGCATTGCTGTTATCCACAAAATTTGTTATTCATCATGCCAGACAACATCCGTATTTCTTTTTGTCAAGTATGCCTTCAATTCTGCGGACCAAATTTTGAAGCGCACTCTCGCACTTCTTCACAAGGTGCGTGCGCACATGAAGCTTAATCATACTCGCTATTTAATATCAGACTGATAGGTCTGAAACTCTTGGCATGTGCGTAGTCATCGTACAGGGGGCCTACCCCTTTTTGTAGCATAACTGGATATATAGCATCGATATCATTCGAAATGAGGCCATCAAAGAAAGCAACAGGTTTTCCGATGGCCTCTTCCGTCATCACAATGACAGATACCAGCTACGGTGTTTTGTGTTTCAAGTTTCAACTAACTAGCTTATGCATGTTGTGGGGATTGTGATGATTGTGCTCCTATATTGGGAATTAAATCCCCAAGCAATGCAATAGATGCGATGATATAATCAACATTTAGGATGGTTACAAGACCGCGGTTGCTGCAATACATATGATAAGCTTTTTTGTTAGTGAGACAAACATATTACCCTGATATTCCAAATATTGTGCATACATTTGTCCATCCCAATATAATTGACTACTTGATGCATCTGCGGAAGAAGCTGGCTTTGCCTACCTCTTATACATTTGGAGCTATTTGGAGTCTTTACTGACTGGAATTTGGTTTCCCTTATCCGGTCTTAAACCTTCAACTCATTAGTTCGTCTTATTTTTTTGCTCTAGCAAAACTCTTCGTCCTCTCTAAGGTTGATACTAAGAGTCTCTCCTTTTGGCACGAATTCCTCCGTTTTCTAGATCGATACTCTCCCCTTGCTGATCTGCAGCATGTCAGTCACCTTTTGCAGTTGAGCATACTTGTCATCAAACTAAGGGCGCTCTATTCGTTTAATTAGCCAGGTTGTTGTTTGTTTATGAATGGTAAACGTACAGTAAACATTTTCTAAGGTATATAGTTGGTCGTCTTAGACTCTTGCTACTGCCGATGATTGCTAACGACGAATCTTTTTGAGGCATCTATAATAAAGGGAACGAGCTCCCTTGAAGAGATAAAATCCGGCCTAGTACATTTCCTCGGATGCAGTAATGACTTTTATATTTGAATGATAGATTCTATTGTTTGGTTAGCCTTGAGTCGCACGAAAAGTGAGGCGGTTCCTCGCCCTCTATCACCGGTTTCTACCAGTTAAAAACTAAGTAAAAATCAAAGTGTGGCACCCGGAGTCAAGGAGTCCTCTTTTTTCAGGCAACTGATTTCCTGTACAATTTTGAGGCCGAATTGAAAAATCATAGGACACAGTTATATTCCGGGGTGGAAGCCTTTCCAGTAGAAAAGCTGATGAGTGGTTTTATAAATACACAGTGTGGCATATTATATCCCGGATACGAGCCATATCTCGGCTTGAAAGACCGCCATCTATTTGCCGAACGTGCGTTTGAAAGTTTGAACATTTCTCTTCTATCTGTCAAAATTTCATGATATTTGGTTGACATTTAACAAACATAAAAACTATTTTCGAGAACACTTTTTCATTTGATGTTGAAATTTGAATATGGAACAAAGAGCAAGACGATTGATGCAACAGGTATACCGTTATAATTGTTTGAGAACGCTGGAGGATGATGAACCCACAAAAGTACGGGATTTTGTTGCAGAGGACCGCAATGCTTCACTAAGAATGACAGAAGAGGCCTTGAAAATCAACAAAGAAGATATCCGAACCATTCTTTAGCAGGATTTGGTCTCTGTTGTACGACAATACGCCAAGTCACACAGCGCAAATTATTCGTAATCTTTTGACTCGAGATCAAATGAGTGTGTTCAATCATCCGTCGTAGTCCTTGATTTGGCACAGTGCGCAGAATGAGCTAAATGAGAATCACTATTCTTAGAATTGCTTTAACAAGTGTATTGAATGAGGAGGAGAATATTTCAAATAAAAACACGGACAAATAAACAGAAATCGTATTGTAATTATGTTTTCTAGAGCCCGTCCGTGATATTATTAGCCACACTGTGAATATGCTTTATCCAGAGCAGTTTGATCTATTTGCGACGCATTCGTACATTTATGCAGTGATATAAACAAAATCGAAAGAAAGCAGAGAGATGTCAGTGGCGCTTTGGCGAATATTGAGACATCCAACACTCATCGGTCGCCACCGCTGACCGATATCATTTTAAGGTAGTTAAGGACTTTCCCTACATAGCCCCTGCTATCAATTTAGGCAACGATCCCATTCTTGAGATCAAACACAGAATAACCTTTGTCATCGCTGCTTCTTTAGGCTAAGGAGGCAATTGACCAACAAAGCCCTCTCTCAATCGACAAAAGCGAACCTGTATATACGAGTACAATATATATACGACCTTAATAATCCCAGTCCTGCTCTATAGCACAGAGGCATAAACTTTATCAAAAATGGACAAGTGATTTTCAGTCCCGTCTGTATTGGCGGTGAGAGAAGGAGGATGATGAACAAGTACTCAGAATTTCCAATTCAAACAAACCCTGCCTGAGCGCTCATCATTCGTCGGGAGTCTTCGCCTGATAGCTTTGTAAACAAATCAGTATTTGTTGTGTTCTGCGAATTTCACATTGCCTGAAATTCTGTGTTTCTAACACAATATAATGTGCGAGAGCATTGAAAATTTTAACGGTATCCTGGGGTACTCGACAAATTCGAAAACACAAACGTACGAGTAGAACAAAGAATTTAAAGAGGGCCGTACTGTGGTTTATAATTTGCCTCGTTCCGGTCGTCCATTCATCGGTATGATTGACGTAAATATCGATAAAGTTAAGAGACGAAGCAGCCGATCTTGGTGTCTCGTTTGGATCGGTTTTGGACATGAGATGAGTTGAAACGCGGAAACGAAACCACGAAAAAGTCGAGCCACAATCAAGGCTTTGATGACCATTTTCTTTGATTGGTGTGGTGTTGTTGAGCGTACTTTGAGGGAAAATGTTCGTTGCAAGAGGCAATATTTGTGGAGAAACAACTCGTGATTTTCTCACAACGACAACGAAACGGCTAACATATCTCATCTTTTACGCTACTATTTGATCAGAAAAAACATTCATACCGTTCCGCAAGCTCCGTATTCACCTGACATGGCTTCTTATAACTCTTTCCTATTTCGACGACTCAAGTTACCACTTCGCGGAAAGTATTTTGAGGCGATAAAGAAGAATTCGCATAAGCAGCTGAAGAAGGTTTCAAAATTGGTCTATGAAAAGTGTCTTAAAGATTGCAAGAAGCTTTGGAATATGTGTATTGCTTGCAATGGAGATTGCTTTGACGGAAATAAAATGAATATCGATGAAAAAAAAAACCGTTTTCGTAGCGAGATACTTATTTTCATTGCATATATTAGCTGGTCGACAACTAATTTTGAAAACCTTGAAGGAAGTCGCATATTCAAACGATGGCATGTTGACTTTGTCTATAATGATCGATGCTATAATGTCTAGTATGGGCTAATAAGAATATTCTTTCTTTTCCTTCTGTCTCACCTTGTGAACTTGGAGCTGCCAGTTTACATCAGAATAGCGCCAGATATTTAAACTTAAAGGCCAGTGCTGATTAAGAGGAAGGTGGAGTGAAAAGTAACCTCCTTGGGAATGAAAAAAAAAATTTTTTTAAAGGTTTTTTTATTTTATTCAATATAGTCCCCTTTTACCTTGAAACACATATTCCAGGGATTTCCCAACTTCTTGATCCCGTCCGAAAAGTGATTTTCCTGAAGGTTTGCAAAATACTCCTTCGTGGCGTCGATGATTTCCTCGCGTGAGCTGAATATTTTATTGATGAGCCATCTTTTGAGGTTTGGGAAGAGATAATAGTCCAAGGGAGCCAAATCGGGCGAATACGGTGGATGCGACAGCAATTGGAGCTGTAAGTCATTGAGTTTAGCCGCGGTTCCGATGCTCTTATGTGCCGGCGCATTGTCTTGCAAGAACAAAATTTTTTTTTCGTTTCATGTGAGGCCGTTTTGCAGCGATTTCAGCCTTCAATCGCTCCAATAATGCACAGTAATACTCGCTGTTGATGGTTTTTCCTTTTTCGAGGTAGTCCATGAAGAGTATGCCATAACAATCCCAGAAAACCGACGCCATAACCTTTCCGACCCATTGAGCCACCCTCGGCCGCTTCGGAGCACTCGTGCTGGCTTCAGTCCATTGCCGGGCACTCATTCTGTTCTCTGGTGTGTAATAGTGGATCCAGGTTTCACCAACGGTTACCAATCGACGCCAAAAGTCCGTCCGATTCCGCATCAGCATCAGTCCAAACACTCTTTCGATGTGCTCTCCCGTTCGTGTTTTTGGACAGGAGTGAGCATGCGCGGCACCCAGCGGCAGGATGACTTTTTCATATGCAGAATATTGCCCAAAATATGCCAAACACGTCAACAACAATCAGCTGTCAAAACAAAACTGAAGACAGTATCGCACTGAAATTTGGCATGTCTGCCTAAATATGAACTGACTTCAAGGCACCATAACCTTTTTTGCAGTAGCAGCGCATTCTGGCGGTCAAGGAGGTTACTTTTCACCCCACCTAGTATATACGTATAATGCGACGGTTTATTGAATGTCTTATGGTGTGGTCATCAGGACAAATTCTACCTTCCAAGAAGGTGCCTCATGTTTTTCTACATCTGTCTACTCACCTTTGTTGAGGAGGGAAGGATGAGAAGTCTTCTGTTATTATGATTTGCTATGGTTTGTGGCAGCCGCACCACTGTGTTGTCGGAGAAACATCGACATCCTCCCTCGAATCGTCTTATCATCTGAAATACAAATAGTTTCTATAGTTTTGACCTTAGAATTTCGAGTTGCTATCGGCTCAAGTGGTTGAAGACAAATGTTCTGAACTAATTGTTCTTCGAACAATTCGTCCACGTACTGCATATGCATATAGGCTAAATATACTGAAGTATGTAGGGATATCATCAAACTCATAAGACAACTCAAACCATGCTCTTTTGGAGAATGGAAATAAATGGGACGCTCGTTTGTCATAGAAACAATTCGTTGTGTCTTCAGATAAATATGAGAAATTCAAAATTCTGAAGTCAGTTCTATTTTTATATGATATACAATAACTCATCCATGGATAGAATACTCTGTCGAACTATTCAACAATCACTTGAAAATATATTCAAAAGCATGAAACACTACGATTACGAGTACCCCTAAGTCGAAAGCAACTTCTCCATTGCGAATGGAAATTATTTTTGAAGATAGCAAAACACTTAAAGCAAAGGTCTTCATTTAATCTTCATCCCTTTTCGCTCTTCATTTCCTCTGGATTAATTTCAAACTCTGTCACAAGTCTAATTCAAAGTAAATGCAATGTAATCTCTTACAAACTTTCAACTATCTCTAGCATCCTTCCATTCTTTTGTCCTTTTCCATTCACAAATTTTTGAAATTTTTTTAGAGAGACATTTTATCCCTCTATCATTATCACTGGCGTCCGACCGACACAAAGACCAACAGCAATAGCGACCAGGTCATTGCGCGAATGCTAACGGCGGCGGCCACCATAAATGGTAGCACCAGCCTTGCCTTGGTGAGCAAATCCTCAGCAATTGAAATTTAATTTTGAATTTAATCTCCTCACGGAAAATCCAATCCACTTTGGGATATCCCGATTCATTATTCATAAATTATTTGTGAGTTGTGAATTCCACTCTCTTTTGCATTTATGGTGAGGAAAAACAATAAAAAAAAGTAGCCACCTTCTGGTGTTCTCTCAGACGCAAACACCACCTCGGACGGAAAATCGCATAAATCCCATCAATTGTATTACGAGTTGTTGCGCCCCAGTTACGGCCGAATGCGCTTACCGTATACAGTTAGTGGAATTAATCAATTATTTCGACGTTATCAAATAAGGACGTACATATGTATGAGTATGTATCCTCGCGCTTTGTCATTGAACTATGCAGTATCCAATTTCGGTTATCGACTGGCGACTGGTGACTGGTGACTGTTGACTGGTAACTACTGACGCCCAAACTTGGCCGCAGCAGGGTTAGAAGTCGAGTTTAAAGTCCACAGTTGTGGCTTTTAGACCATCAAGGATTATTAATCTGCCAAATATCCATGAAACTCATTAGCAGGGTGTTTGACCCTTCAGCCCATTGCATTGAGCAGACGGCTGGACAGTGCTCGTACGATGTGTCGAAATAGAGAATTGTGGGATTACGAATACCATGTGCGGAGTAGGGTTGATGTGGGTGGTATCCTGTCCATGCTGCCATGAGTATCTACACAACGCGATGTGGCACTAACAAACAAACCAATGTGACACTACAACGCCGATAGTTAACTAAGATCAATTATTCAGTGGATTGCAGTTGTCTAGCTAATTGGAGGGCCTACCAAGCTACTCGTATGTTGCGGAATATAAACGGATACAAGAACATAACATAGCCAACGCCTGTGTCTACGTCTGGCTAATTTCCATTCAATTTTGACCGACGAAGGCTGTTGCAAATGAATTTAATTCCATTTAACTGGAGCATAAATAATCATTACGATTTGCATGCATTATTCATTGCCTTAGAAGAGGAATATGCCATCGTCCTAGTACGTAGGCACAGTAACTCCTTGCAATCGGTATGTTGGTTATTAATTTTGGCATCGATTAACGAATGAATGTTTAACCGAGGCATAGATTTAAAACGATGATGCCATACGAATACCATGTGTGCCTGTGCACGTATGTGTATAGTACTACGAGTATGTGCTGCCAAACCAAATGGATGTTGTTGTTGTTCTGGTTAAACCTTCTTTGCTTAGAAGTTCAAACAAATGGAAATCACTTGTAGGCTTAGTGATCCATTCAGAATCAAAGAAATGAGAAGGGGAACCGAACTTTTCAATTTGACTAATGAATTTGAGAGACGAAGTTTAAACCGACCGACTTTGTAAAAGGGCATTGATTGGTACTCCTTTGATTAACTGGTCAAAGCTTTCATTCGATTCAATGAATTTGTTTTTTGTTCCTACAGGGATGTGCAGAGTATTTTAGTGTAACTTGTCCTTTAATGAGAATTATTTTCTTAAGTTTTCGTTTTTATTCCCTATTCGGTTGTATTTCGTATTCTGTCCGTTAAGCAGGTATTAACGTTGCTTCATCTTTGGGAAAAAGCACACCAAAGACCATTTTGAACATTAAGCTGGATAAGTAACTGGTATTGGAATGTCTCTTCGCTTTTCTCGTTAGTAGTCGCGTTAAAACGAGCAATTCATGTTTGCTGAATTATTGGGAAATCCTCTTTAACTTAAG
The DNA here is from genome assembly GCA_928272305.1 of Volucella inflata. Taxonomy (NCBI): domain Eukaryota; kingdom Metazoa; phylum Arthropoda; class Insecta; order Diptera; family Syrphidae; genus Volucella; species Volucella inflata. The sequence goes on from OV743719.1 coordinate 79,462,253, forward strand.
GTTCGAGCCGAGTGATTGCATTCATAATAATAGCCATACTACGCTTAAACCTTTGTCGAAGACTATAACCATTGAAGGCTTTTCTGAGACCTGGTCGAGTCTTTGAAACCCCGGTTTCAGGGTTTCTGTTGACAGTTGTAAATATTTGTAAGATCATGGTGCAGCATGCATGTAAAGCAAATAAAAACCTGCAGACTTTTTTTAAAAGTTAGCTGGCATCTGGGTTGTCACTAGACATTTCTTACGTAATTTGTCCAAAGTACTAGCGATGCTTTAGAAGATACATCACATTTTTTCTATTAGAACTAAGCACTTAGACGAAAAATAGGACTATTCTGGTCTTTGTATCATCTTTTTACTGGTATTTGTTAAGCTTCCTTAGGAAGATGAGCAAAGGCCCTAACGCCCATAGTACCAACTTTCACTACATTAGCGCTTATGCTGCAGCCTAAAGCGAGCATAGGCCTAATACAGTTGCAGTATCATTATTAATCTGAAGACAGAACCAAGTTTATATAAAGCTTACAGAACTCTTATGTTGTCGTCCCCCAAAAAGACAATAGCCCCGCATCTTTTACCGCCTTTAGAGCAATTACTTTTCCAGCTCAGAATCTGAACGATCCATTCCTGAGCAATCTTGCTCTTTTGTAGCAACAGGAACTCGCAGATTTATCCAGTGAGGACTTTAATAAACTTCACTACTTTTTTTAAAAAAAAAAATGGTCTTGAGAGTAGAGTCCAGTGGAGAGGAAATGGAATTCATTAAAAACAAGTTGTTCATTGGAAACTGTCAAAAACCTACACATGGAGTTCAATTGGTTATATTATGTCCGTTTATATCCAGAGTACGTTCCTCGTTGACAAGCCAAAGATCCGTTTACAATGCCAGAAAGCCGACAGAGCTCTACAGATTTTCGAGGTGAGCTATTTTAAATACTAAATCTCGTTTGAGAAACGGATGGTGATGGCACTTAATGAGCAAGACCTTTCTAACTCGATCTAACTCGCAAGGCATCATCTAACTCACAGTACAGCTATATCATCTCCATATGCCTGGGCGTTAGCAATACTAAGAGTGTTAAGCAATGAATTGACCAGCATGTACGAGGGCGGGTCAATAAGTCCGTGACTTTTTGAATTTCTGACCTCTTTACTGAAACAGCAACACTGCTCCTGTCAACAGGCATCTGTCAGTTGACTCCTGTCAAAATTTAAACTTGCTGCGTCAGTTAGTTTGTGTTTGACAGCTATTTTTATCAGACTACTCACTAATTTGAGGAGAAAATGGAAAAAAGTGAATTTCGTGTGCTTATTAAGCATTATTTCTTGCGAAAAAAACCATTACCGAGACCAAGGCTAAGCTTGATAAATACTATGGGGACTCTGCACCATCGATTTCAATGGTAAAAAAGTGGTTTACTGAATTTCGTTGTGGCCGTACAAGCACTGAAGATGCCGAACGTCCTGGACGCCCAGTTGAGGTCTCTACACCCGAAACAATCGAAAAAATTCACGATATGGTGTTGGCCGACCGAAGATTGAAAGTGCGAGAGATTGTGGAAGCCGTAGGGATCTCGAATGGCTCAGTGGTTTCAATTTTGAATGATCACTTGGGCATGAGAAAGCTTTCCGCAAGATGGGTGCCGCGTTTGCTCACAGTCGACCACAAACGCAATCGTGTAACAACTTCACAGGAAGGTTTGGCGTTGTTTAATCGCAATATGGAGGAGTTTTTGCGCCGTTTTGTAACCGTGGACGAAACATAGATCCATCACAACACACCAGAGAACAAACAACAGTCAAAACAGTGGGTTTCTAAGGGTGAATCGGCGCCAAAGAAGGCCAAGGTGGGTTTGTCAGCCAATAAAGTTATGGCGACTGTTTTTTGGGATGCACGCGGGATAATCCACATTGACTACCTTCAAAAGGGAAGAACAATCAATGGGGAATATTATGCCAACTTATTGGACCGATTCAATGACGATTTAAAAAAAAAACGACCTCATTTGGCCAAGAAAAAAGTTCTTTTCCACCAAGACAATGCAAGGGTGCACACATGTGCAGTTGCCATGGCAAAAATCCATGAATTGGGCTATGAATTGCTCCCTCATCCACCCTATTCTCCAGATTTGGCTCCGAGCGACTACTTCTTGTTCCCAAACCTGAAGAAATGGCTTGGTGGAAAAAGATTTGACTCCAATGATGAAGTCATCTCGCAAACAAAGGCCTATTTTGAGGACCTCGACAAATCATTTTTTTTGGAAGGGATAAAAAAATTGGAGAAACGTTGGACAAAGTGTATAGAGCTCAAGGGAGACTACGTTGAAAAATAAAATTATTTTTTTATCAAAAAATGTGTTTTAATCCAAAAGTCACGGACTTATTGACCCGCCCTCGTATCCTTGTTACCACCGTTTTCAGACATATCGTCTGTAGTCAGCATCTGCAGTCAGGGTCCTATATACTAGTTCTGCTCTTATTTTAATTTCCTTAGGGTTAACGACTTACCCGAAGTATTGAAATATTTCAGAGTTTGACACGATGACTTCTTTTAGATGCCAGTGATTGAGTTTGAGGCTTCTGAAAGATTAATATGCTGATCTATTGGTCCTTCTTCTAGGGCCTTTATCAAATTATTATTAAAAGGTACTTAAGTGCTTGTCACGACCTAACATAGTAACCTACGATTGTATTAAAGCTACGACTACGAACTTCCAGGTTATTTTAACTCTGAGAAAGTGATTCATTTTAGATCTTTACAAACCCTATAGAGCCTTTTTCAACATCGATCAAGACGATATGCAGATTTTTCGAAACGTCGTCATGTTTCTGTCATTTTTCGTAAATCTTGAATCGAGTTAAATGATATGAAGCTCCTCACTGTCTATGTCTCTTTGGTGTATTTCCAAAGAATACGACATTTGATTCACCTTTCGGTAGTAGGTGTAATTTTCCGTGTCGCCGTTGTCTTTTTAGATTAAAACAAGGAAGCTGTCCTTCAATCGGTTGGACTTCTGATTGCTTCCAATCATTATATTGAATGGAATCCCGATCAATTTTCATCCGAAATTTCTAATTGTGAGCCATACCTTGATTAATTGTTATAAGTGCATCGCTAGTTTCGGCTTCATTATGCCTAACAGTCTTCGTTAAGTAACGTGTTAAGGTATTCATCCCATGTATTTGCCTCTTAACAAAAGTTCATAGTCGTCTACAATATAAGCATGTGTGTGAGCGATTGAATTTCGTGTATGGTTTTGCTACGATATGCCAAAATCTGTTTTTGCACTACTCCAATATTTTCCATCGAAGTTTCGACTTATATGCTACTTATATCCGGACTAAAAAAATATATGCTGTCAACCATAAAGGCCACCAAACACCTCCGTCTCGGGTAGAATGTCACTCTCAAGGTAGTAAGTTATTAGGTACGACAAAGACAATAACTCTGCTTTTTGGGCTAAGAAGGCAATTGATTACATAGACTCTCGAACAATAAAGTGACACTGCATAAGACCTTAATAATCCCAGTCCTGCTCTACGGCCCAGAGCCATGGATATTGTCAAAATGGATGAAGGTGCTTTTGGCTGCTTTGAGAGAGAGGAAAATTTTTGTTTTTCCAGTCCTGTCTACATTCACGGTGAGTGAAGGTGTAGATACAACTACGAACAGTATGGACTGTACAGCGAAATTGACTTGGCCCGAAGATAAATGTTGGATACAACCCATGGAGCTCTCTGTCCAATTTTAAGTGTATTTATGCCCACTTGAGGGTTAAGTTCTTTTTTCAAAAAAAAAAACGACTGAGACGCCTTGGTCATGTAGAGCGCAGAAACACCGGTCCAAAAACTCTTCGAATTCGCCCTCGTGGGACAGGACAGCGCAACAGAGACCTTTGTACAAAATTTTGCGCCCAGAGCGGCTCTCTTTCTTCAGTATTTTCGCTGACTTATATATCTTTGGTTTCTTCGCGTACAGTTGACGTGATAACGTCGGGATTGATGTCGACTACTGGACATCGACTATGGCAGTCGTCGTATTCACGATTCGATTCCCTAATTTTCTTCCTTGATGTTATGTTTAGAAGTTCATCAAAATTGCATCATGTCGTTCCATAACAATACATTTTGTTGTCGTAATACATTTTAAAATCTGTTATCCGCAAGCGATCAGAAGCCGTCGAGATCTACGTTCTACATTTCGATGGGCCTTAATATTCATGTGTACTTTCTTAAGATGAACATTAGAACTTTAGTCTTTTCATTCGTGCAACGTAGGAGTGCGTTTTGAAACGCGATTATGTATGCATGCAATAATCTGTTTGTTGTTTTCAGAAATAACAGTAGGATCTCCACAAGTTGTTTGGATAAATGTGTCTTCTTCAAATCATGGACGTCGCATATTCAAATTCAAATATTTCTCTTGCATGAACATCAACAATAAATCAGCCCAACATTGGCTACTATTCAACGACTAATCAACCTGACTAGTCTTGAAAAATCTTTATCAGTACACCTACTTCAAAAACATACTCGTTTATAAAGCTCATATATATTTGTCTGTAACCATTGATTCAATCCGATGAATTCATTAATTTGCCGTACGAGCCCCTTCTGAGGCTCAGTCATTTCTTACAGAATGTTATAATGTTGCTGGCTATATCTTTAATTCAGCACTGGCTCTTATAAGCTTAGCGATTCAACTCTGCTTGAACATAACCTGACGCAATTAGTAAATTTATTAGCTTACACCTCCATCATGACAATGTGCTGAAATTTTCGTCCGATTTACACTCTTATTTCATCTTTTCGATACCATCATCCGGACCTTATCTCATGACCTGACTTGAATTGAACATGGCTGCATCCGTCCGTCAATACCCTCATTTATACAATGTAAATCATTGGCCTTAAAAAGTATCATGCAAATCTGGCAATAAAACTTTGGCTTTGTGATTCACGCCCTGCCAAACTACTGCAACTTTTTTGGTTTCCAATGGAATATGTATCCATCCCGAGCTTACTGGACAGAGTATTTCCATCAGGAATAGATTTTAATGGCTATTGGATGTTTTGTTACTAAAGATACTATATTTATGAATTCATAATATCCATTAAGCAGTTCGACTCCATACCTTTCCAAAACCCAATGCTATGAGCTGTTCATGTACTTTAATACAAGACTTCTAAGCTAAGTGAAACTACATAGATACGTTTTCCAAAAAAAACATAAAAACTTACTTCACACTCTAAAACAACAACAAAAAATTATCCGCTCTCCCTATATTTTTATTTAAAACATCGAAAAACCTTTTCCTAGGTGCTCTATTTTTTGTCTGCTTAAGGACTATCTCCAGACCTTAACTTCATCTCCATTTACAGGTCGAAGTCCGAGTCTAACTTCTTCTCTATGCCCATCATCATCTTCATCTCCATCCATTAGAAAAACAAATTCAAAATGCATAAAGTTTTCATCGCCATCCAATGCAAACAGTTATCCTATTGTTGACACGAAAATTGTTCAAACTCCACACTACCAAAAATCATAAAAAGGTTCAACGTACGAGTACCTTCTAAGAGCTAAAAAATTAAAAAACCAAATGAAAACCTAAGGCGGAAGGAAGAACAACCGAGCGCGCAGCTTTTACGACACAAGTTAGATCCGGAGTGAGGAGCATCCCTCTTTTCATATTTTAAACTGAAACTTCAACAGCCGTTATGTAAATTTGTTAAGATACGACTACGAGTACTCGTATCTTTTTCTGGATTCTGTTAGCTTTAGTCCCTATAGCCATGGTACTCTGTATATGTGTTAAAGCGACGACGGAAATAATAAAATTTTCAAAAAAAAAAAAAAATATATATATATAGGTACAAATAATAAAGGGATGGATTTACATACATACACATGTGCCAGCAACAGAAGTAGAAAACGTTGATACTCGTACTTGTAGTAGAAGAATTTCAAAATGTCAGGATGCCATTTCAAACCTCAAACTATACCAGAGACACAGTTAATTGCGCTGGAATGCCTACATTCAACACTGTATATAGTATGTTGCATATGGACTTGTATTGCATATCCTGCTGTAACATATTACACCACTTTAAAATGCCACAAATGTGGATTTGTAGATTTGTAGATTTGGCATCACTTGGAGTGTCAATGTCCTTCTCGCAATTACTATTGTTATTCTCATCGAGCTGGGATCCTTTCTTTTAGTTTTTTTTTATTTTTTTGTAACTTTATACCAGTTGCAGAGGGGCGAACCCCTTTAGCAATTTTCATGATGACTTTAAGCTGGGGATATGTTATTGTGGTGCCAAAGGCAGTTATGGAAATGTTTCTGGTTCCCTAAATTGTACTTTTTTTTTTCTTTTTTCCAAACACCCTCTCCTATTCACCATCTCTGTTGATGCATCTGCTATTCTGCACTTTGTGTTCTTCTGTCAGGCGCAGCACATACCATACTACCATTATACTGGAAGGAGAATAAAATATTTAAATTTTCAGTCACAAAAAGAGGGTACAGATAAAAAACTTTAAAAAACTGTTGCCAAACCTCATTCGTAGTAATAGTTGTGTAGGAAGCGCAATTATGCACTTTTCCCACACACCTAATAAAACAGGGAGTACAAACGAATGCATATCTTGACATCTTTAGAGGCCGAAGTTTTTGGAGGATTATCTCCGAGAACAAACAGAAATGGTGAACAGAACTGGGACAATTGTGCTAGCTGGAGGAAGATATTCATATCTTTTTGGCTGTTTTGTTGTTGGAGGATAACTCCGAGTGCATAATGCTGAAAGCATCGTTTGACACTCTGAACAGATGAAGTTTCAGAGTTTGAGATACAAACTTAAGTCATTTTAGGTTCCGTGACTGATGTCATTATTTGAAAGTTGTCGAAGGACATTAAACATACGAGGTTCTTTGGTGACTCAAATCTGTGAGAGAGGGTTTCTCCTCAGGGTTTCATTGACCTGCTGTTTAATGGTTTTGTATGTTTTAGATAGATGGAAGTTGTTCAATTCTTTTACCTATAAATAGAAAAACTGTGAGGGGCGGATCGAAAACTAAAGGGTCATTCATTTTTTGATTTCGAAAGCAAAGCTAAATAAAACACACACAGCCATACATTTTTGATGAAAATTTTAATTCATTATAAAGTTTGGACTTTGCTATTAAGTGTGAAAAAGAATATCGGACATTTCGGGTGGTATCTCGGCCATAACTTGAGTAATGTTGGTTTCTAATGCGTCTAGAGTTCGGGAATTATTCGTGTAAACACGGCCTTTTGCGTAGCCCCACGGAAAAAAATCTAACGGTGTCAAATCGCATGATCTTGGTGGCCAATTGACGTCGCCAAAACGTGAAATTTCGCAACCAGGAAACTTCTCACGCAATAAAGCCATAATTGGTCATGTTGTGTGGCTTGTTGCTCCGTCTTGTTGGAACCACATATAGTCCAAGTCATGATCTTTAATTGCCGGCCAAAAAAATCGGTTATCATTCGACCATATCGCTCCGAATTGACTGTAACCGTCCGCCAATTGGCATCTTCGAAGAAATACGGACCAATGACACATTCGACCATAGAGCACACCAAACAGTCACTTTGTCTGGATGCAACGGCACCTCTTCGATCACTTGTGGATTTTCTGAACCCCATATGCGGCAATTTTGTTTGTTTACATACCCACCGAGTGAGAAATGTGCCTTATAACTGAAGAAAATGTTGTTCGAAAAATTTGTGTTTATTGACTGTTGTTCCAGCACTCAAGAAGCGTATCTAAGGCATTGTGAATTATCAGCAACCTTCAATTGTTGCGTAAGTTTAACTTTATAAGGATGGAGATACAAATCTAAATGCAAAATACGCCCTAGTGAGGTGTACGACGCGTTCAATTGTTGCGAACAACGGGAAATCGATAAATTCCGATCATCAGCAACACTTGCACTTACAGCAACAATATTTTCGACTGAACTCGCATTATGATGATGTACTGGCCGACATCAGTAACGCTTCTGCTCTCTTCAAATTTATTCACAATTTTTCCGATTGCTTGCGCAGTCGGTCGATTATAACGACCATAATCATCGCGTACTACGCGAAAAGTGACTACGTTTGAATCACCACTTTTGTAGTATGTTTTAATTATTTTAACGCGTTCTTCGATTTGTAAGCAATCCATTATTGTAAATGGCAAACATTCAACTAATATTATGACACTTCAAACGACAGCTGAGTTTGGCAGGTGTCAAATGCCAGCGTTACCAACTGAACGACCCTGTATTTTGCGGATATGAATGATTTCAATTCAATTTCAAATATTCAGAAAGCACCTGACGTATCCTTCTAAGCTAAAGCTTTGGGACCATAATGTACTCGTAATGTGCTTAACAAAGATACTCTCCTAATATAAATGACAGTGTGAGGAAGATCTGGAATTGCCAACTCAACGTCATTCGCAACTGCTTGAATTTCGCAAAGATCTCGGTTATGTGATATTCAACTTTTGTAGGAAATTGAACCAGTAGAAAATGGCGCACCAAAAGTTGACTCTTAATTCTATCGAATAACCAAGTTCACTAGCTGAATGGGCTTACGAAACAGCGCAATGGCGGTTTCTGGAGTAAGGCGAATGTAAAAGACATTCTTTGTAATTTTTGTTTCTTGCTACAAATCGGGGTGAAGCTGGACCTCTGGAACTCTTGCCATTAAGCTCGACGTTGGGATAATATTGCCTCTACTTACGCCTTCAAGCTGATTAAATCTATCTTTTCTGCATTGTCCCAATGAAATGGATTGGATAAGTTGAAGTGCCTTCTAGCAACATGATCACACCGTTTTAGGAGATTGATTTTGGCGTTTTAAGCAGGGCCTATTTCGGTGTGTAGTCCAAACAGATCGTCACTGCATATTTTTCTCCAACTTCCGTTTATCTAAGCATGACCAAAAATCACTCAAAGAATTTTGCCCTCGAAATCAATAGGGCCATATCTCAACACTATACTATAGCTTAGTAAAAAAAGATATCTTTTACGAGCTATTGAATAAGATCTACGAGCAATGCCTTACCTATTTCGGCGATTTCAATGAACAGCTAGGAAGAGAGAGCATCTTTGGTAGTACTGTTAGAAGATATAGACTGCACGATACCACCTTCGATAACGGATTCGGGCTATCCGAATTGTAGCATTGTCGTAGCTAGCATGCGGTTCTCACATCTCAATATTCCTAAGTGAACTCCTGGTCAATCAACCCAAAACCAGATTGATCACATTGCGATCGACGCAAGACACTCTCCCAGTATCATGGATGTCCGAATGTTCCAAGGAGCCAATCGACCATCATAACGAAACCCCTGGTTTGATAACAAAGCAACGCTGCATAGAAACACTAGAGCTACTCACGAGCTCTATGAACAGAAGAGGAGAGGCTACCCCCGGCTTCTTCTCAGAGGCAAGAGAAGGGGCATGAGAAGCGCGCATCTCGCGGAGGAAATTTAGAGATGCTTTTCCAGGAATGTTTTACCAAAAGATAAAAAAGAACATGCCACGGATAAAGTGAGGATAGCAATATCTTAGCTTAAGTCCACCAAAGCTGTTGGAGCAGCCTGAGTACCGAGCTCCAGGCGATGACTTTTTAAGATGCGTACACAAGCTCATCTGTAAAATATGGTCGGAACAAAGTATGCTCGATAAATGGAACTTCAGCATTGTTTGTCCGGTCCTCAAGAAGGGAGACCCTCTGAACATCGCTTACAAAATCTTATCTGCCATATTGTCCATTTCAGTGTGGTTTCACACCAGGAAAACTCACCATTGTCCAAATATTGATACAACCTATTCAACTTCATAATCATCGTTTTACCCGAATAATTCGAAAAATGAATCACCCCTTCGCCTAACTCATTACCATTGACCAATTCACGTTAATAACATTGACACAGAAAATTGGGAAATTACAAAATCAAATTTCCAACCTCAGAATCCGTCAGTATTTGAACACAACAACACAAAATGTCACTTCAAAAGGAATGTTCAAGTGAAATTCGTTTACAATCCTGCCGATAGGATTTTTTAATTTTTTTTTTTAACTTCACATCGCATCAGGATGTCAGTGATGCAAGGCACGAGAGTTGACACATTAGGGAAACAGTGCCACATCCATTAGAAAGACCCTATTAGTTTTAATGCAATTCAAGTGCAACAACCATAACCTATAAATTAAAACAAATAATAATTGGACTACATAGACTGCTGACACGAAGGCTGCCACAGTCCCATAGAGCGTACGGGTGGACGCAAAGCACTCGATGTGTACGAGCAGAATGTCCACATTAATAGCAAAATCTCATTTAGTATTTTATTTATCGGTGGCGGCGACGGTGTCGCGGCAAATATGCATAAAAGCATAGGCAACAGTAGGCAAGTGCGGCGGATAACGCGCGAGGAGATTTTCCAAGGAGGCATATTCATTGTAACAACATGCATACCCGTAGCCGGAATAGGAGAAAAAACTGCAAGTGCAATCGCATAGTCAATGCAATTTATGGCAATTTTTTTTATAATTTTTCCGTATATTTTTTTTACGAGACAAAGTATCTATCTATTTTCCTACAGCAATAGCTGTAAGGGCAACGTAGGGGCATGACGCGGAACAGTAGCAGAAGGGAAAAAAGATTAAAGTATGTAGGTGCATGTGTTACGGAAAAATATAGTAACATCATGCTGCTTTGAATATGAAACCGTGTTATGAAGCCTGCATTCATCAAGGAAAGGGTACTGCAATTTGCCAACTCGCGAGTATACTCGTACACAGAGATGCAGGATTTATTTATTTTATTTTTTTATTTTCTATAATAATTTTTCTATCCTTCTATCCGCTTTGAATGTGCGCAATTATGACGTTTTTCTTTTTTAAATATACTATATGTTCATAAATTTTTTTATATAAAATCATCAGGATTTTTTGCGATAAAATTTCGTGATTGAATCTAAGCTTTTTGTGCAAAAGTTCGAATAAAAACTGTTTATTCAGTAGCTAAAGTGTGATGAACAGAAAATTTAAATCTACGAGTTATATATTTATATATGTACACACAAAAATTGGTGTACAACAAGGCCCTGGTATGTATGTGTGCGAAATTAATTTTTTTTACTGTAATGAAAAAAAGGCTGAGCAAACTATTGTAAAAAGTAAACTAGGCTTAAAAATGTCATGAATTGAGTTACACAATTTTATTCATGTTGAAGAATGGTTCTCGACATCATGCTTTGAACACGACAGCAGGCAAACCTATACTTTCTACAAGGTGGCGCAAAATGAATCATCCAATTTTGTTTTTGAATTACTTTTTTTCTAAATAAAAAAAAATGATTTTGAGTGATGGACATCTTTATTTGTACCTTTACAATTTTTTCTGTTAAGTGGAAAAGATGGTATCCGCCAAGTGGATGCCGCCAGTGTTGATGCACATTTGTGCCCTTTTTATCGCATTTTCCATGACTTTCCGCAAGATTTCCGGTGAAAGCTGTTCGCATTCCTGTCGAATATTCTCCTTAAGGGCTGCGATTGTCTGAGGCTTATTGGCATAAACCCGCAACTTCAAGTAGCCCCAAAGAAAGAAGTCTGGGAAGGTTGAATCCGGCGATCTTGCTGGCCATGCCAAATCGCCAAAACGAGGGATTACGCGACCAGGACGTTTCCTTTACAATATCCATTGTGGCTCGTGCTGTGTGTGCAGTTCCACCATCTTGTTAAAACCAAATGTTCACCAAGTCCCGGTAAGGAAGCATTAACTAAAATTCGCTGTAGGATCCGTCTGGTGATGCCCAATTGCGTGGCCCGTCGTCCGGTTGACGTTTCTTCGTTCTCAGCGACATCAGCAGCCACAGTCGCGATATTCTCGGCCACGCCCTGCATGATCTCCTGTGGTTCCAGTCTGTTCGAGTCGAGTAGCTAAGTACCGGAATAATTCCCAGTTGGCACGACACGATTATGATATCGACGTTGAAATTCACGCTGTGCTAACAGCACCGACGGATTTTTAGTCAACAAAATCGACCCAATTTTTCCACGCTCTTGCTGAGTATAGGGCTCCATTAATTGTCTTTTTGTATACTGCAGCTGTCTAGTTCACAAATGTCAAATATGAACGACGTACAACGCCATTTGCAAAAATTATACTATCTTTCGATAGGATGATTAATTTTGCGCCACCTTCTAAAAAGTGTTTTTTTTAGCTGCATGAAAAGTTCCGATGGTTGTTGTCTATGGTTTGACAGCTTTCAATGTCAAACTGTGTTGACATTTCTGTTCATTAAGGTTTGGAAATTCATAATGAATCGTTTAACGCCAGAACAACGCTTCCAAATTTTGTAAATTTACTTTGAAAAAAATAAATCTGTTCGTAAAGTTCATAGAGCACCTCGTCAATTTTACGGTCAGCATAATCGGCCTAGTGAGCAAGCAATTTGTGCAGTTATTGATCGTTTTCACACTAATTTTACTCTTCTCGATTCAAAACCATCAACAAGTCAAATAAAAGCGCGTACCGAGGAGAATATTGCTGCTGTAGCGCGCAGTGTTGAAGAAAACGCCGAAATGTCGTAACGGTGAACGTATAAGTTACTACAAGTTACTGAACGTAACTTGCTATAGAGCTATGCTGACTGACTTTTCATTTCCGAAAATTAATCAGCTAAACATCGACGACATTTGGTTCCAACAAAACGGCGCAACTTGCCAAACAGTTCGCTAAACCATCAATTTATTGCAAAATCAGTTTGGTGTCAACTTTATTTCCAGAAGGACCACTTCTTAACTGGCCCCCTCGTTCATGCGACTTAACGCCTCTTGATTACTTTTTATGGGGCAATGTTAAGTGATTGGTTTATGCCGACAAACCAACAACTCTTGAAGCATTGGAAGCCAATATTCAAGCAACCAATGACGCCATACAGCCAGATTTATTGGAAAAAGTAGTCAAAAATTGGACTGATCGAATGGACCATGTAACTCGTACCCCCAATGGGCATATGATAGAAATCATATTTAAAAAATAGATGCCATGAAATTATCTATCAGATTATAATAATAAAAAATTCATTCCGATAATATTTCTGTCTTATATTATTATTTAAAGTTTCTAAGCTCTTAAGAAACAACCCTTTACTCGTATAAGACTCATATATAAAAAAATATTAAAGCATCAAGCAAGTGCTATACCTGGCTTAAAGAGTTTCAAATGTCAATTCATCCTCTTGTCTTGGTGTATAATTAAATTTGTCCCATATGAATAGTTCTGGTGATGTTGCGTTCAAATTCTTCGAGTCTGCGGATCTGAACGATGTTGTCATAAAGAAACTCTGCTACTGCATATGGGTGGACTCCATATTTGGGACTCAACTTATTGGACTTGACTGTAGTAAGCGCTAGGATAAGCTGTACGATCTGGAATTTTAGTCCCCGTCGGTGTTTTTTAGCATGGCCTTTCTGGTACAGTTGAGAGGTGTTAAGTCTTTTTTTGACATCTTCTCGGCTAAGTATAAGTTGTTGGAATTGCTGACTTCTGGAAGTGTTGTCATCGACTGCCCCCAGAAGGACTTTATCTCAAATTATTGGTTAATACCCGTGAAGAAGGGGAGATTCTTCTTCTTCTTATTAAGGTTGCGCTACAGTCCAGGGCGGAGCTGGGCCTCAGTCAACAAGCGTCTCCAGCCAGCACGATCTTTTGCTAATTGTCTCCAGTTTGGCACGCTAAGTTGGCTGATTTCCCATTCCACTTGCGTGCGCCACCTGAGTCTCGGTTTTCCTCTGCGTTGTCCCTCGCTCTACAGGCTCCAACCATTTCAGTCGTTGGATCTGCACCATTCCGTCGGTGTACGTCCGTACTCCACTCACCGTCAACGCAGACGGGACCGAAAATCACTCGAAGAATTTCCCTCTCGAAGTAGCTAGGAGCATCCATTTTTGATAATGTCCATGCCTCTGCCTGACAGCATATACCGGGTCTTGCCCTCGTTGACCGCTAAACCCATTTTCGCCGCTTCCATCTCAATACTCGACTATCAATCTTGCTGTTGATTATAAGTTGCACTAAAAAAAAGTAGTTTTGGATAACTACCACTTGCCGCGGGCCTAGCGACATGAATTTCAGTTCGCCATTCGTAAACATCTTTAAATTTCGCTTCGAACCTTTCCGTTTTTATTGTTGGATCGAAGCTTTTTCCACCCTTCTAGGTATGCTCGTAAGTAAAGTGTTCGGTCTTCTATTTTTCTGCGACGTATACTGTATATGGTATTTCACATTATTTTGTGTTTGTTCGAGCTTATTCTTGTTACATATAAATTCAGGCTTACATAGCCTAATGCTATCGTTTATTACTAGACCACTCACATTGATGGGAGGAATTTTATCCCTGTCGTTTTTAGTGGTGTTATTCATGCTACTTCTGTGGTTGCTGTTGTTCTCTTTGTTGCCCTACTGGCTGTTGTTTTTGCTGCTGTTTCTTTGCTGTTGTGTCTGCTTGTTGTGTTGCCTCCGTTGTTCCTGTTGCTGCTGATCCACCTGTAGTTATTATCTCTTATATTGTTCCAACTTCCTGTTTTTTCTATAATCTCTTTAAGTAGTTCATCTAGCTGAGCTTCTTTGTATTCCTCCTCTTCTGACAATGAACCATCATAATCCAACGACGGTTTTCCAAATGTAGCGTCACTGTCGTTTGGCTTTATAAAGCGACTGTATCCAGCTACGTAAGTATCTGATATGATCTAGTCATGGCGGTGAATGTATATTGACCACGCTGATGGTTATGCATTTTGGCAAGTACACAACATAAGTCCAAACGGGAACGAATAAGGCTTCAAAATAAATAAAACAAAGGCAACAGACACTTCAATTTCCCAACATAAGACCATCTTTACTCAACTCAACAATGCTGGATAGCAAGCTGGGAAGGTAAGCGGGATATTATAGGTGGTAAGTATGATATCAGAAGATGGAAGCACCGAACTTTATATTGTTATCAGAATTCACAAAGCAAAAGCTAAGTGCAGTATGCTACGAGTATCTAAAATCTGGAGGATCTTTGTTTTTGGCACCATATCCAAGCTAATAATATAACGACCAAACGTGGTGTAGCACCTGCAACGTTTCGACACCATCAGCTTTTATAAATAGGAATAACCAACGGCACGCAATCATGGCCTAATAAGTAATAGATATTTAGAGAAAGTGGCTGTGAATTGGTTATACCTTGGACACGTCATGCAATCCACTTATTCTGATTCGGATAAATAGATGATTGGCAAAGCATAATCACGGACGATTTAAGAACCTTGAAAATAATTTAGAGACTCTAACCGCGATGCAGAACTCCAAACAGTTCTATAGATTTATCCTGAAATATTCCAGTACCACAGAATTTTCGATGACCTCAGACCAAACAATAGAGACAGTTTAGTATTCTAAAGATATTTGTCCTTGCGATGGTAAGTCTTTTCCATTTAAAACAAGACCTTTTCCTCTAAGAATATATCTTTGACATGTCATCTACGAGTACATTAAAGAATGAAAGATCTTATTTGAAAATTTGTTCCTCCGGCATTCACTATAAACTCTGACCATGTCCGACGTGCTTCATTTAGACTCAACAGTGCGGCAGTTGTCTTTCAGATACGAGTATTTCCTAACTCTGGAATCCTAAAAAGAAAATAATATTTTCTCTGGGCCGTTAAATTAAATAAAACTATCTGCACATTTCTTATAAGTGCCATACTAATTCTCAAGGAATTGGTTTTTTTTTTTTTTTTTTTTTTTTTTTTTCCAAGAACCGACTTTTATTATTCATCATCCGCTGTTCGCAGTATATCATTCCAACTCTTGAAACTAAAAACTATCCTTGTGCTCGTAGCTTTGCCATTTTTAATTAATTTTGTCACCTGCGGTGCTTTCCTTTTCTGTCACCGAACAGTGGTAACGCGAAAGATGTAAGAATTTTCTCTAAGGATTATTCACATCCCATTAATTTAGTCATACGTGCCACACACTTTCTTTCGTTCTTTTCAAGCACGTGCTCACGTTTTCAACTGCGGCTAGCCCATTTTCATTTGTTGTTCTTCTTCTTCTCCATTACTCGTAAGTACTACATCGTATAATAGAATTTTCCGAAAATCAGCACCAAAGCCCACAGCGGTTATCTCTCCCTAAAACAAGCTAGACACAAGGACAGAAAATATAAAAAAAGTAATAATAATAAGAAAACACACACACAAAGGAAAGGAAAATGTCACCTGTGGCTTAGATTGCACGTCCTGTCAGCCTGCCACAACTTACCTTCCAAATGGTTGCATTCAAGTGGTGTTGGTTTGTTAGATGTGCAACTACTGAGCACTGACTACGATGAGGAGTGAGCTCACGTCCACATTCACGTTCCCAACGCGTGCAGAGGTACTTTTAGGAACTTTTGTTCTGGCCAATTAGTATGCATCCCGTGACAAGCAGCCATTGCAGCAGTCGCTTTCCGCACATTTTGAGAGTAAACAAAGTTGTTGCCTCGCCGTATAATTATGGGCTCCAGGAGTAGAATCTGTTGATTGCATTATTCCATGGTAGGATATCGGTTTTGTCCTGGCTAATGGTATTGGTACCGGTCTGGTAGTCGAGACTTGCGGTCGGGTAAATAAGTGTGCTCAAGTAGAGTTCTACTTCAATGTAAAGTATGTGTGAGTTTATAGGTTTTTAGTGAGGTGGTAAGGTGGGTGCCCCCGGTACCCCTGAATTCTGTGTATCCTATATCCATATGTTAGTCCATTGATTGGGGTTAGACGAGGTGTTATCACATTATCGATCGAATGGAAGCAGGACAGCCACCTTAACATTTAAGACTTAATGGTCAGACGTCAGGTGAGGTAAAAATGTGAAAATGATGTTTGTGGCAAATGGTTGAAGTTTGTTTCATGATTTATGGGCCAACAATGGAGGCGGGCTTATGACTTTATGAGTTTATGAGTTTATGATAGTGTCATAGATGCATTAGAAATTTAGCAGATACTGATCTTAGGGAGTAATGAAGATGCAAAAGCCACTCAACCCATTTGGAGTAAGTAATGAATTGTGTTATGGACAGCGGTGCAGACACAATTATGATGAATGTGGAAGGCGACAAATGATTACGAATGGAACGTTGACATTTCGGTATGAGAATATGGATTTTGGAATCTGACATTTGAACGAACTATAGGTACATGTAAGGCATGTTATGTAGTCAGATATCACATTTAGTTATGGATGGGTGTTTGCGTACCACAAATCAAACATAGCATGTTTTCTGTACATAAGATGCAGCTATAATATTGTGGGGTCCTGGAACTCACCTCAAAATACCGTCAAACACCTACAGCTGCTTATTTAATCGAAGTACTTTGCTTACAGAGGCAGCCGTAAAAGGTGTGCTGGTCAATGTAACTCATTTCTTCTTCTTCAAATTTACAAAATCGGATATCATGGATGAGCTGGTATAATGCTAACAAAGTCAATCCAAGCTTTCCGAGAATGGAAAGGTTTTTCGGCTTCAACGATGCAAGTGCCATTCATGTATAACGGCTGAGTTCCTAAATTGTGTTTTCCCATTGAGATGAACGTACTCTACCAATTTTCTTCTACAGTTGAAGAGCAGAGACGTGTGTCCGGTAACGAATATGAAAAGCAGAGAGTACTTCCATCAGCAAAGGAATATATTTGATTAGAAGTAGGAGACAAGAGATTATTAATGAAGATTGAAAAGAGTACTGTAGTCTGGACAGAACCCTGGGGCAGACCAGCATTTATTTTGTGAATATCCGACTTGAAACCGTCTAGGACAACTTCAAGTGTATGTTCCGAAAGGTTCATTTCTTATCTATTGAAGAAGACATTAGTAGATCATAAAATCACGCACCGTGAAAGAAAACGGTCGGGATTTTCAACATTCCTTAGGCTATTCTGGTGAGGATCTATCAGGTGTTTGAAACGGGTGTCGTCGTGATCTTGTTGTCATCTGGAATATTTTTTGGACACTTAGTACCTTAAAGCTTCTGTGTCCTTTGTCGTTGTTGAGATGTCGAGTTTATACCTTCTTCACAATGAAGTTTTGAAAGTTTTGCGACTTATTAACGTATGTAGCTAAGGCGTTACCCCATGCTAGGATGCCGTATCTCAATATGGACCCCACAAGGGTGTGGTATACCACCTGCGTTTATATTTCAAATGTTGAGTAGAATGTAAGGTACACGACAGAGTAAATAGCTTGCTTGAGTTTCGAGCGGAGTTTTTCCATGTGCAGATGCCATTAAAGATGAATGTTGATAGTTTCTCCCAGGTACCGGGTAGGCCATTTAAAGTTGTCCCATTTGCTTCTGAAGACAACCATAAAAAAAAATTTGTGGGTCCAAGGAGATTTGTTCCAACTAATTTTTAAAAATGATATCGTGTAAATGGGCACTCTTTTTTCGGCATTTTCCATGACTTTGACCAATGTTTCGGACGATATGGCGGCTATTTCACGTCGAATGTTGACTTTCAGTTGAGCTAAGGTCTTTGGCGTATTAGCGTATACCTTGGATGGCAAGTAACACCAAAAATAAAAGTCTGGTGGCGTCAAATCTGGTGATCTCGGTGGGCAGTCAAAATCACCACTTTTCGATATCAACCGCCTGGGGAAAAATGGTTGCAATAAATTGATTGGTGCTTTAGCTGTATGGCATGTAGGCCCGTCCAGTCGAAACCAGAAGTTATCTATGTGCATTTTCACGAATAATGGGCTTCACGTTATCATGGATCGATAACGCTCGCCATTGACAGTTGTCGTGGCTCCATCATCGTCTTCAAAAAAAAAAAAAACGCTCCTATCATATTCGCGCAAACAGCGCACCAAACTGTAACTTTTTGGTCGTAAGGAGGCTGTTCTTCAATTAATTGAGGATTTTCGGTTGCATAAAATCGACAAGTTTCCTTGTTTACTCCTCCATTCAACGAGAAATGTGCCTCGTCTGTCATGATGATTTTTCGCCAAAAGTCAAGTTCAATTTCAATGCTTTCTTTTGGAGTGTACCATTCCATGGTACTCGTATAAATTGTCTTCGAATGAAGCTTCCAACGCGGTATGACATTTGTCGATTTGCCAGAC
Source organism: Volucella inflata (assembly GCA_928272305.1). Taxonomy (NCBI): domain Eukaryota; kingdom Metazoa; phylum Arthropoda; class Insecta; order Diptera; family Syrphidae; genus Volucella; species Volucella inflata. The sequence goes on from OV743719.1 coordinate 79,481,431, forward strand.
CTGTCAAAAGTTATAGGGTTGCCAGATGGGTCAACTTTTAACGGCCTACCCCATAGTTGTAGTTCTCGACTTCTTTCATTTTTTGGTCCGGAAGGGCTCTTTGACAGGTGTGTCTTCTGAGAGTTACTCTTAGGTCAGTGGCCTTGTGGTGTGGTCCTCGGGTGTACATTATTTTCGTTGTGACACTAGTTAACAGCTTTATCGAATTCCGTCTGCATTACCTGTATACCGGTGACAGGACACCTGTATCTGATGACTATCGATGTATCGTCCGTGAACACGAATGAGATTCCATTTGTGAAGACACGCACAAGCACGTTTGGGTAGAGTACAAGTAGTAACGGCCCTAACTGTGATCCTTGAGGGAGTTCTTCACTCAGGGCGTCCTTAATTTTAAGTTTAAAGGTCCTTCCATTTAAGTGGTTTTGTAGCTAGGCGGCTAATAAACCTCTGATTCTCATTCGGCTTAATGCTTTAATCAGCTTTTCATGATTAAAGGTGTCAAATCCTTCACTTAAGTCTATAAACATGACAAAGATGTGATGAGTTTTGTTGAGGTTTGTATTTATAGTATTCGTAAATTCTCCCAGAAGCTGCCCCGTGATTTTCTTTTTTTGGAATCCGTGCTGTTTTTCGTGGATCATCGTGTGTGTTGTTAACAAGGTTTAGTAGTCGTTTAACTACCACTTCCTCTTAGCATTGGTCCATCCCATCATTGGTAAAATTGAGATTGGCCTATAATTTTGGACTGAATTTCGGACAAGTTTTTCGAGGTTCATTTCTAGCTCGATTAAATTTTTCTATATACCAATAGAGGTGGACTTTTGCCAGAATATATGTATCTTTGTCGACTTTGTTTCGGAATCTTTTGTGCTCTGCTTCGTACGCTTTATTTAGTCTGTTACTCTTCCACCTTCTGTAGAGTTCACCTCTATGTTAACATCTCTTTAGAAGAAGTGAAGATTTTTGAGTACGCTTTTGCGAAAGTAAATTCGTCCCAGTGAATATTCGACGCACTCTACTGTTGGTGGAGCCAAAACTAAAATCTAGAAGTATCGAGCCTGTATCATGTATGTTGACCTTGTTCAAAGGGCTGACAGCTGCAATGTCGTTATAAACTACCGTATATATGAAGAATTAGGCAGAATATCAAATGTTTTTGACGAAAGACCAAATATTATACTACAATTATGGGATATTGTACTCGTAGTATTTGTTGCCTCAGTTTTTGATTGTATTAAAATTGTACATGCTTAAGAAAGGCGTTGCAGTCATTCCTTGCTCGTTTGAATTTTTTCCAGCTTTCTTCTGTCGGATTTGTCTTGTAAGACCGAAGAAATAATTCTCTAACCCTGCCAGCCTTTTTGCAGCTCGAATCCTACCTCGCCTTTTCTTTTAGTCTGATGCTTTTAATCCGATGAGGGATATAGGATCTCATTCCAAAGAGATAAGTGTCTTTGATCTGTCTGTCCTCCACATCCACTGCCTTATCGAGTAAACAGAACGAAGAGTAAAAAGCTTCTAAGCAAGCTGTTAAGTCCGCTTCAATTAACATCGGACGTACTGCTACACGGTTTCCTGGCATAGGAGAACTATCCTTTTATTGTCCAAGATATTCTTTCTCTAAAAATGTAGTAAAAGATTTAACGTGTTGATTCTAGTCAACATGGCAGGCTACAAGCTTAAGGCCAACCTCACTGCTCGAAAAAAAATAAAATCTAATATTGTTAAAAACCTCTTTAGTAGAATAATAGGGATATAAAACCAAAATAAGAAGAAACATAAGACCACTCAGTCGAGAGGTATTTTTGATCAGCGCTGTATGAAATTTCGAACTTGGATACATTGCTCCATTTTTTTTTTATAATTGACGCGTGCTTAAGGGGTTATTAGAAGCTTTAAAATGGTTGCACACAGTGCGGGCGATGGAAAATCAGGGAGGATAGAAAGAGAGGCACCAATGTAGATTGGTCTTGAATGTTAGGAGGTTATAATGACTAGGGAATAAAGAGCTCGGCAGGGCATTCCATAAGTTGTTCGGCTTAGGAAAGAATCACGATATTTCAGGGTACGTCCGAAAGTGCGCTTTAGGGTGTACCGATGAGCACTCATAGCGAGACGGGTGGTGGTAAGAGGTTTGAAGGGACGGAATGCTACTGGGAATTTCAGTGGAGTACTGGTGGTGAAAATAGCTTTGAAACAAGCTGAGGCAGGAGACACAACGTCGGTGGTCGATGGTGTCAATCGACTGTGTAATATTAGCATCACATAAAGATTTAATCGCACGGTTTTAAATCCTATCTAGTAGGCGCAAAGATGTCTTGCGGGCGCGTGACCAGATGTGAGCATTGTACTCCAATTTTGGGCGAATGAAAGCCTTATATATTGAAGCCAGATCAGGAGTGAAATATTTCTTACATCGCTTGAGGTAACCTAGACATTTCGTAGCATATTTGGCGACTTCGAATATGTAGTCATTCCATCGTAAGTTGTCATTGACACACATACCGAGAAGGGGAAGTTTTTTGGTTTTAACGATAAGCCATTCATGGCTGAGTATTTGAATTTCGCTTAAGCGACAGCAAACGGCATTGTGTTTTGGAAGCATTAAATTCTACTCTGTTGGTAGTTCCCCAATTGGTTATGCTGTGAATATCAAAATTCAATGAACGAATATGAAAGCAGAGAGTACTGTCGTCAGCAAAGGAATAAATTGAAATAGAAGTAGCAGACAAGAGATCATTGATGAAAATTAAAAAGAGTGTCGGAGACAGAACGGAGCCCTGGGGCACACCAGCATTTATTTTGTGAATGTCAGACTTGAAACCATCTAAGACAACTTAAATTGAACGTTCCTAAAGGTAAATTTTAATCCATTGAAGAAGAGAGTCGTCGATCCCAAATGTACGCATTTTCGACATAATAGCCTGATGCCAAACTCTGTCAAACGTCTTAGAAATATCAAGTGCAAATATCTTGCTTTCGCCAGATTGACGATGGAAACTTTGGTTCCACTTTTCTGTGAGATATACCATCAAATCACCAGTGGACTGGTTGCTACGAAAATCGTACATGAGCCATTTCATGAGCTGATGATTTATCAGCGTTTCCATGTCCTTCGAATGGAAAGAAGGGACGTAAGTGCAATGGGTCTTTAAGAGGAGAGCGACAAGTAGTACTAGACAAATGACAACATCACTCAAACAATAACAATCTGGATGGTATTGTCTGAAAACTTTTTTTACACGACAGATATATCCGCTAACCAGCATTCCGGAATCATACAGGGTAGCATAAGGAGCTGCATAGAAATGACTTACATTTCCCTGCCATGGAGAGAAGTTAATGTAGGCGTCATCTCCAAAACCGGCAAATGTTTTCATGTTGTCTCAAAGGACTCCAGACCCACAAGTCCATCATCTTTCCTTCAGAAAACACGATACTTACGTCGAAACCCCTCGATATTTTCAACACTTATTCGCCTTAAAGCAACGAGGCACTAGACAAATAGACTTTTTGACCACGCTTATATTCTCAGCGTACCAGGAATCCTTCCAAAGAACACGGACTATACCTCAACATTGTTTTGACAGAGACTTTTATGTTATCATCCACTCAAGATCTTTTTGGGAAGAATATGCCTTTGTAGACGACAAATCAATCCGTTTCTATACGGATAGATCCAAGACTGGTAGTGGGTTTTGAGACCGTATTTTCGTAGATTCAGCCCCTCATCCCATCTTCAAAATTACTGCCACCTTAATAAGCCCTGTTCTGGTTGAAAAAAAAAACACAATATCCCCAAACGATATCCGCATCTTTTCGTATAGTCAGTACCTGGATTCATCCACAAAATTCTGTGCTAGATGGAGATGACAACGCATTTTGATTTCACAAGACAAAAAACATTTCAGCGCTACCGTAGGCGCCATTACTAGTCATGGTCTTATAGGCAAGCGTGCAAGAAGCCTTCACATTTTTACAAACGACTTCTACAGAAACTACATGGACGATGAAGAGGAGAAGACTTTGTACATTTCCACCTCACTCCTAATGAAGAAAGCTCCACTTAAGAGCCTTCTTCTACAATGACAAACAGTCTAAATAAAATAGACGTTAAAAGCCTTCTACGATACCTCGAACCTCAAATTGGTTCGATGAGGACCATCACAGGTCCACGTGTCATCAAAATCGACCAATAGGCCTAAGCGGTTAAGGAAACAAAAACACTCTTAAACTGTGTAAACGGATGCAAAGGATGACCAAATAATAATATTTTTTCGTACGAGTATTATTATGTCGCAGCAGCTGTCAAAGTTATCAATGACATCCAGCTGTCAAAATATTCAGTAAGGTTTGCCATTTCATCATGCATCGTTTCACGCTTCCTAGACTAGTGGAAGATATGAAAAACTATTTTCGAAATTCCGAAATTTCGTCATGAGGTCGGTCGTCATCATGGCTTCAGTATGCAAGCAAACAAGCAAAATTGCCATTATTGGAGCAAACACAAGTGCTTGGCCATGTATCAATGATCCACAAAGATTGACTATTTGGTGCGGTTTATGTAATGACGGTATCATCAGACCTTATTTCTTTCGAAATGAGGAAGAAGACGAGGTTTACCGATTTTCTGTGGTCAAAGCTCGACAACATCGATATATCCGACCTGTGGTTCCAACAAAACGGCGCTTCATACCATACAAGCGACGCAACGCTCGAAGTTGTGAAGGAGAAATTTGCCGACGCTCACTCAGCTCTCTGTGAGCGTTCATAAATTGATCGCCGTGGTCATGCGATTTGACACTACTCGATTATTCCCTCTGAGGCTACGTCAAGTCCTTAGTGTACGCTTACAAGCCAACCACTTTGGACGAGCTCGAGGTCAACATCCGACACGATATTGCCGGAATAACGCCGCACATATTGGACCGAGTCACCACAAATTAAACCGACCGCTTGAAGCACTGCCAGCGAAGCCGAGGCCGCCATTTGAATGATGTGCTGTATTACAAATAAAAGCATAAATGAAGCTTCAAAATAAACTCAGAATCAATTTGGTATCTCACACCGTTGTTGTTTTATTTAAATTGTTTTTCTTATCGTTCTTATCTGGTCACCCATTGTTTGAACTACTTCAAAGTTTCAAAACCACAACATTGCCATCTGTGTGCCAGTAACTAAATTAACTATCTTTTCGCGCAGTTGGTTCGGAACTCGAATGCTGGTACCAAAAGTGTATCCGCTTTCCTCTTTCCATTCGCAAATAAAGGTTGATGTCTTTAATTCCACAGCATTTCAAACCCATTGGACATGGTGAATCGTTTCCCTCTTTTGCCGTCGATTTGAATTTCTTTCTTTTGGTCCGATGATGTGAAATTTATTTTCGGTAGTTCGTTGGACATCATCATCCCAAAATAATTCGATTCCTTGAAATTTAATTTTTATGATTTTTTTTCAATCTCGCTCATGTCTGTCGTTTTATTTGCCGACTTCCGGTAGAAGCTGAAAATCGCTTGAATGGAATCCGCTTCTCAAATTAGAACCATAACAGCCATTCAATCGCAAGTGGAGGATGTGGGAACTCGATTGCCCTGCCATCTGTATCGCATACAAACGCATAGTTTTTTTCTTTTTTGGAAATGTATCTCGCATCTACCACGCAAGTAGATCGTACAGACTTACATATATCAGCTGGAAATGTCTAATAGCCCCTTTGGTCGCTTATGCTTTGGTCACATCAAACAAAACGCTGCTGCAGCCACCGAGAACCCTTTCAAATGATCATGGGCCACTTCGTCCCGTGTTAGGTAGACCAAGTCCACTAACACGAGCACAAGCACGACCACGATGCTTGGTGGTGGCTGCACTCTGTTTCTGTTATACGAGTGTGTACTCCAAAGCGACAATCTGAATAGCAATATAGGGAGCCGAAGCATGGTTTGTTGGATCGTCAAAGTCGTAGTGTGCGGGGTTTTCAAATGACGAAACGACAAACGCCAAAGAACACACAATCTATACAAACTCGTACGTTTATGATGGATGAGGGTGGTACTGCTGTACGGAGGGGGATAGCCCATAAAAGTAGTGTTTTGGGATTGCAGGCGGTCGGTCTACTTCATCAAAGTGTTCAGAGACTACACCAGAGCAGGCACAGATACGTAAATACGTAACGTACTCGGCGTAGAAGAACGACAACAACCATGACGGCGACGACGGCGGCGACACAACGATGAATGCAGGCAGAATGGCCTCCTCACACGGCTGCTTTGCTGTCGTCAGTAGAATCGATCTTGTCGAAACGATCAAATGTGCGCGTTGTGTCGGATACTTTCGCCGTCGACATTATTTTTTGTTTTTTTTTTTTTTTTATCGGTTTTCGCCGCTTTTTGTTTATTATACTTTTGTGCTGCAAGCGAATTTGATCAATTGAACTGCGAATTTGTCGATATCTGACTCTGAGGCCTAATCACACCACTTCAACGTTTTTGTTCAATTCGAATTTCGCGTACTGCGAACTCTAAACACTGTTAGTGGTGTAGTGACTGACAATATCGGTGATCGCCGCCCCATTCCCTCGATTTGTGTATGCGTAAGCCTAACGATAATTGCTGTGATAGGCTTTTTTATTAAAAAAAAATTTTTTTTTTCTATTTTGCGGCGAATCGGACATAGATTATTTTTGAAAATTTATAACGATGATGGTTCATGACCCTCGCGATTCTTCAGTTCCACGACACCGACAGCCGAAAGTATCGGTGCGGCGAGTACGCAAATAAAATTTATTTCAAACACGGGACTTGTGTGTCGCTCAGCTTTAATTTTGAATTTGATTTTAATTTTGATTTCGGTTTGGTTGTCACAGTTTGGCGCGGTTAATTAGTTTGGTAATTTCTAAAAATACAAACAGTCAGCATCGTGAGTCGCGACAAGTGACAACAAACGGTACATGTGTGAGCGTGAACAGCAGGAAAAGCAAGTGAGATGGGTCCGTCCTCCATGAGAGTGTTTTCCATGAGCGTATCTTTCATGATCGTGCGGAATCTGTAGGACCCACTAGTGAGAAAGTGAGAAAGGCCCTTCGAGTCCACCAGTTAGTTAGTCGGCCAGATACATTCTGTCGGATTCTTTTTGATATTCCCGTTCCGTTCCGCTTTTGTTTTCGTTTACGTTTCCCCCCTTCATTTGTGTGTTGTGTACCTACCTTACTTTTTTTTTGTTTTCTCATTTCCCTTCTCGACTATTTGAAGAAGGAAAAAGGAGATAAACAATTGTGTATACAAAACGTATCTTCTTCGCATGAAGCGTCTGATGGTGCCGTGCCGGTGTTTGATTTGAGTTTTTTATATCAATTTTCAATTTCTCGTATTTTCTCTTGAATTTTTATTTTTTTTTATTTTTTTATTTATTTATTAACGAAAAAGTGTGACAACACAACGCATAGTTCGTTTGAAACAAATCCATCGATGTAGCATTGAGGAAAATAATAAAAAGTGTCATCCGTGTCATTGCGAAATCGAATGAGTTAAATTTTGGAAAAATAAAATTAATTCGTGAGTGTGTTAATATTTGAATTACGACATCCCAGTGATAGAGATTGACTTATATCTGCTAAAGGATTATGACAATTTGCAGTATCTACGCCCAATGATGGCCTACAAAATGATTAAATCAGCCCTGGATGGGTCCCATCATCATCAGTATAACAATGGAGTTGTCCTCATTAAATGTATGTCGAGTTCTTTTTTTGTTTTCTTTTCAATATTCGAGACCCCTTAATACTTAAGTTTTAAGCATTCACATGTCGTGAATGCGTCGGAGCTATGAACCCATGGTAGTCTATTGCACAATTAGTCGAGCTCAAGCCAAGTTTTACGAAGTGTGGGATACCAAAGCTGGAATAAAGAAAATCAATCTTAAGGGTGATCCAACCTTAATTTTGTGTTGCAGATTGTAGATTACTCGCCCTTGACTCTACTTTCTGACCTACGACGAATTTTCTGCCGGACAAACAACAAACTTCGATCTGCCTTGTCTGTCTGTATAACCACTGTACTCCTTGCAAGTTCTTGTAACTGAAATTTCGTTCAGTTCCTTTTCAATGAAAGGTCTGTATGCGATTGAGTTATACAGTTCTTAAATTACCAGCACATAACCATCCCAAAGCCGAGTACTTGTAGCCGTTGGTCGGCCTTTTATAAAGTAGTCCTCCTCAGTGCATCAGATGCCTGGTACAAGGCGGCGCAAAATTAATCATTCTACCGGAAGATGGTATAATTTTTGCAGAATACAAACAGACAAGCAATGGAGCGCTGCCCCTTGTCAAGGCATCCTCAATCTCAACAACGATGATGACTATTTTGTGTGGAAAATCATCATGAGCGACGAGGCGCATTTCCACGTAATGCACGTAGAGCCATTACATCCACTCAAAGCCACTTTATAGTGCGGCGTTCACACGGGAAGAGTGATTAGAACGTTTTTTTTTTGAAGACGCCATTGGTAATACTGTCACTGTTACTGGCGAACGTTACAGGGCCATGATAAACGACTTCTTACTGCCGGAATTGTATGAGCGGGGCTTGGTGAACATTTGGTTTTAACAAGACCGTGCAACCGCACACACAGCATGAGCCGGAATGGATATTATGAAGGAAGCGTTTCCTGGTCGCATAATCTCCAGTATGGCGATTTGGCATGGCCAGCGAGATCACCCGATTCAACCTTCCCAGACTTCTTTCTTTGAAGCTACTTGAAGTCGCGGGCATATGCCAACAAGCCTCAGACAATTGCAGCCGCTGAGGAGAAAATTCCACAGGAATGCGAACAGTTATCACCGGAAATCTTGCGGAAAGTCATGAAAAATGCGATAAAACAGGCACAAATGCGTATCAACACTAGCGGCAGCCACTTTGCGGTTATCATCTTTTCCACTTAACAGAAAAAATTGGATGATTAACTTTGCGTCACCTTGAATATCCATAGAATCAGAATCAAAAGACAGTCGCTGCGCCAGGTTATAAAAGCTCCAGAGCGCGTTGTACCAGAGGCTGCTTAATTTTTACAGGCAAGGGGCTTTGAAACTGCAGCCCATGACTAGAAGGGAAGGAAGATTTATCAATGCATCAAGAGTGGCTTTTTTTTTTATATAGCCATGTAGAGTCAAAATTTTGCTGACAACATCTGTACACAGCCATAAATCCGACAGACTATAAGGCCCTGTCCACGCTTTGGTTGTAACATGTTTGGGCCAGAGAAGTTTACTATCCAAGTTGACACCCAAGTACTTAAGGGACGATTGCTTAAAGCACTAGATGAGTCGTTTGATACAATTTCTAATGCACTAGACGTCTGAATCTGCCTGCAGACAGTAGCTAGACCCAATCCAACAGGCATTACAGCAACATCGTCTGCATAGAGTGAACCATTGATGTTAGGATTATTGAGAGCGTCAAGCAATGAATCGAACAACATGCATTTTATAGAGCGACAATACCTCTTTACCCCCCCAATCATATTCCATTCAGCAGCCTTGTTGAATCAACAAATTTTGCAATTCGTCTATACCGTGTTGTCTGGCAGAGTTAGACTTTCCGTCAAAAGTTACGTTGTCGAAGGCCCCCTTTATGTCGAAACAAATGACCGTCGTGCATTCCTTTTTGGGAAATGCACCATCATCACCATGCAGCATATGATTTTCAAGCCCACTCCAAGCCAACTAGAACAGAAAACGCATTCGGGAAGTAGTTTTTTGCTTATGAATTTCGACAATATTCTCCATTCTCTTCATTGTGATGGAAGTCAGCCTTATAAGTCGGAAGCTCTTCGCGAACATTGAAACCTCTTTTCAGATTTTTGGGAAAAAGACTACTTTTAACGTTTATCTAAGTTTGGGTATGTATTTTGTGTCGGTAAAGAATCTCTTTAGATTTACTCGTAGCTTGTCTATACCTTTTTGTTTCATAACTGGATGTACTACATATATTACATCGGTGCCGGGCGATTTGAAGCCATCAAAGGGTGCAGTGGCTTTTTTAGTAGTCTCTTCCCCCACCGCAACCGATTACAGATACCAAATGTGGCGTGTTGTGTTTTACTATATCACTGGCAGCTTCGTTAATAAGAGCTGATTAGAAGCTGGCTATGAGCAGGTTATCTGGAAAGTCAGTTTCAAACATGAGACAGAGGATCTCGACTATGTGTCGACCAGATTTTCTGAGCGATTCCAGCCAGTATCTCAGTAAGGAACGACTGTCGTCGTGTCGAGTTGGTTTTTACCTTTTTTGATTTTTTTTCTTCAAGAAGATCGAGGTCTCACATCCGATTCTTATACCGATATACCTTTGCTAATATGGAGACCTCTGATAGTATTTTCCAGCTGGTAATCTCTGTAACATACCTATTTATTCTCGTAACAAATATTGGCTAGGATACAACATTGGTGACAACTAGGTCAGCGGTTAGATGAAAACAAGGAGTGACATCCGTTGACAAAAACTACGACCTTAGCTGATTATAGCACCGGCTTCAGTGGAACTGCAGGCTTTCAGCTCGAAAGATCCATCTACGGAAGTAGTGCTGTCTTCGCCCTGTTCGGGACAGCACGCCTCTGCTGTTTGAGTGGACTTAATTTCACGGGAAACCATGCATCAATGAGAGCAAGAATATGCCTTTCCTTTCCTCAGTCAATTTTTTTAATGTCAATTCGGGACTTGTGTTAAAGGCAATTACTTACAACAAGATAGTGGTTCAAGTCAATGTTGGCCCTCGGTGGTATGTGCAGATGTGTAGAAAGCTAGATGCTCAGGTTATGTCCAACGCGTTGATAATAATATGATTGCAAGATGGCTTTGAAACAACTATATACTACTTCTTCTTCTTCTTCTTTAAGTGGCGCTACAGTCCGAGGTGGAGCTGGGCCTCAGTCAACAAGCTTCTCCAGCCAGCTCGATCCCTGGCTAGCTGCCTCCAGTTTCGCACGCTAAGTTGGCAGAGGTCCTCTTTCCAATTGCGTGCGCCACCTGAGTCTTGGCCTACCTCTACTGCGCTGTCCCTCGGGAGCGGATTCGATAACTTTTCGGATCGGAGCATTGGTGTCCATGCGCTCTACATGACCCAGCCATCTTAGTCTTTGGATCTTCACTCTTCTGGCTAGGTCCATGTCGCTGTACAGTCCATACAGTTCGTCGTTGTATCTCCTCCTCCAATCACCGTCAATGCCGACGGGACCGAAGATCGCCCGAAGAATTTTTCTCTCGAAGTAACCAAGAATATCCTCATCCAATTTTGAAAATGTCCATGCCTCTGCGCCATAGAGCAGGACCGGGATTATTATGGTCTTATAAAGGATGACTTTTGTTGTCCGAGAGAGGGCTTTGCTACTCAATTGCCTTCTTAACCCAAAGAAACAGCGGTTGGCAAGAGTTATTCTTCGCTTGATCTCGCGCTGGTGTCGTTGTCTGTATTTATAGCAGAGCCTAGGTAGACAAAGTCCTTAACTACCTCAAAGTTATATCTGTCGAGGGTGACGTTCTGCCCGAGACGTCGGTGTTGGTTGTCCTTTTTGCTTGACAGCATATACTTGGTCTTGCCCTCGTTGACCGCTATTTGTGTTACACCGCACATAAATAAGTTAATCTCTTTTATTTCTCTTAGCAAGCTACAGTCTTTGTAACATTTTTCCACGACGCCTAAAACAGAGCTGGGAACCAGACATAATGGTGCATAGGCCGCGGTTTATGATCTAAGATCAGTAAGAGCCCCACTATAAGCGAATCTATCTCAGAACAACGAATAATAAGATGTCATTTTATAAATGCTAATTTTAGTCATTTTCAATTTAGTTGCCCACATGTGATCGATGGATTGAAGTTTCCTTAGTTTTTTTCTCTTCAAAGCCATGAGCTAATAAAGTCAAAGAAATGACTAACACACTCGTAAGACTACTTACGTAAGCATGCCGTGGTGCATGAAATGATTCACTACATAGAAAAATTCGCTTTTTCTTTCCGATCTCTGATTGCTAATAACTAAATGTTTACTCAAAAATTCGTACCTAAAACAAATGACGGTGTCAATATTTACGTTCCCCTGATTATTATTATTATTATTACTTTCGCCACACTTTTGGAATTTCAAGCAACTTTGAAGTAACTCGTAAAGCTACGGAGATAGGTACTTCGATTTGAGATGGAGACATTTATGGTAAGAATGGAAAGTCATAAGTTTGTTTTAAGAAGGCAATTTCGATGGCAGATACACTGTAATATATCATATTATTTTAATAATCTTTATAAAAGCAAAGAAATGATCTAAGTTGACTAGATTGCGAACTTACCTTGTGAATAACAAGATGTGACCAAAGTGAGTCACAGGGTATGCATCTCTATCACTGGAGCATGTGTATGAATTTTGAACCACATCAGGTGTTTGATGATCTAAGTCTAACATAGGAAAGGAATCTACTATGGACCACCCCTTGCATGTAACAATCGCTCCAATGCCACGTAAGTCTTAAGGTTGTACGTCATCGGAATTTGTTCGAAAGTTTTCTACAGATCGATGAAGACTATATGAAGAAAGCAGATATGGCAAAAATAGACATAACTCTACGAGAATATGGCTCGTCTTTAACGGAAGAGATAGTGAGTATCTTCCAGGGCCTGTTACAATGTGATCACTTTGTCAATCGTTGATTTTCTCGTGCAAAAGGGCACTAATCCAATTGTTGTCCAAAAAACATTTATTGTTAAATTTGCGGACAATTTTTACTAAGACAGCGGGCTCTTTCCCTGTTAAAGTCTAATAAGCGGTGCTGAGGTATCGTTATCAGGCATACATTCCTCGAACCGAATCTCGGAAATAAGATGGTACCCCGCTAACGGCTGGGTCATAAAGCCTTAAAAATAAGCCGCATAGTCCAGCAGCGGTCTTGGACTAAGCCATAGGTATTGTCCAAGTTCGTTTTGCCTGCCAGTGGAACTCGAAGCGTTAAACAGTCTGCAGAAATAGCTCTCTTATGAGTAGATTTCCTTGTTCAGTTTTAGAGATATCTCTTTGGTGGTTGTTGCCTTGTCGTTGTTTGTACCACTTACTGAAATTTTTAAATATTATTTCTGAAATTGCGCTTGGGTTCTCAACTTTTATTTAAGAATGTGATGTTTCTGCCTTCTCTTGCGCCTGTAGATTCCACAACTAGGTTTAGCTCTTCTACGCTACGCAAGTCGTTTGGCTACATAAGCAAACTCTCCATTGAGCGATGAATTTTATGAAAGCTTTCGCGTGAAATTAAGTGCATTACTTATAGTTAATGTCACAAGTCCCCAGTCCTCATTGCTGATACAGTAGGACTTGTTCGAATGCAAAGGCATATGTGATTGCCAAATTTTGATAGTGTTCTGCTATCAAAGCTGTCTCCTCGTTATTGTGGCATCTGAGATATCAGTAGACATTCATTCAGTAGCCCAAATCTATACTGACCACTCGAAATATCCGGGTATCTTGTATACTGCTCAGGAAGTGACCTGCGTTGATCCCAGAGTAACCGATTTGGTTGGCGCCCTTATGATCCAGGTGACCATAATGTTCGTTTATAAATATTGAAATCAATAACAGCGCGAACGGAGCTTAAATGATATCCAGTTGCAACGTCAAATAACCTAACCTTGATCTGATCTCGCCGATGGTATTCGTTTGTACGGACTATGACTTCTTCTTAACTACTAAACAAGTATCATCTAGGGCAGCTATAATGTCATTTGGACATTGCTGGTATGTTCTCTTCAGGATCGCGTATAAATATGTATTGCTGCCATCGCCTTTTGCGGATTCATACAAGTAGGGTTAGGTCCTGAATTTCAGCTGTGTAGTCAGTGAATGTCTCAGTTTAAAGTCTTTTTTTGACTGATGATATCAGGTTCAATGTTCAAACATTTCGTGTGCTCGTTCAAACGTCGTTGTTTTCATGTCACAGTCGTCAACAAGGAATCTTTTCTTAAATAAGTCCACGTACATCGTCCAAAATGGAGGGTCGTTGCGAGAGAGTCTGACGCAAGAAGGGCCAGATTTAGCAATGAAAGTAGCCCACTTTGCAGTTATGAAAGCTACCATTGACTCGGGCTCATCACCAACATCTCTTTTTCAGCAAGCTGACCCATCCTGTAAATACTTCGAAGTAAATTGATGGTTGATAGCACTGGTCAGTCTTATTATAATTGTATCACCTATCAAGATCTCATTTGCTTAAGTAGAATGCCACATTTAGATGCCAAAAAGAAGTCTTTAGTCTTGACTTTTGAGGGCCGCAGTTAAGTCGCCGACCTCTAAAAGACATCGAGAACCATTCGTTTGTTCATCCAGCATCCTGGGGATGAGGACCTGCAGTTATGCTAATGTAATTTAAAAGAAATCCAATATCAATAAAGGTTTTGTCCGAGAATACAAGCAGTCCTAACTAACGAAAGTGTGGTTCCGACAAAACTCTTCTCTTATCCTTGCTTGGCAATATCATCGGGAATTTTATTCCCGTGATCTCATGAACTTAGCTCTCCGAGACTGTGTTGAAAATGGTAAGCGGGTCAAACGAGGGATTTACACTCTTTGATTTCTTTAAAAGCTCCTATGCACTGACGTTTGGTTAAAAAAAAGTTTCTTGTCCGGGATAACACTCTTATACTTAGCTTTGCTGCTGAAATGAGAACACTAAATGGGTAAGACTATTTCAAGTTCCTCCTTCTTCCAAAAAACAACAACCTAAGTTTTGAAAGGATTGATTGATGGCAACGACTAGTATAAGGCCTCGTAGAAGTGGCATCTTCCGACAGGTCCTGGTTCTCTAAATAACGAGAATGAGCCTCTGCATCCGAACATCTTGCAGCTCTGCTAATAAGCCCTACTTCACGCCTCCCCGTGGCGCCATCTGGGACTCTCAATGGAGATTGTGAAGTGAAGGGGCCAAATGCCGAGTTTCCTGCTCTATAAATCAGGATTAGTGTCGGAAAAACAAAACAAAACCTTATCCGGGCTACTCCGACATATTTTGAGCTCAGGCCGGTAACGATTTCCAGGACTTAGTCTGGGTCTTGGAAAAGAGATGGTGGCCGACGAGCCCTATATGGGATAACGGCAGCCCTCTCATCCCGGAGCGGGTTACTGGCTTCGGTGTAACTGACCCCTCGTCCTGGTGGCGTTATTAAGAACTGGTCCTCCAGGTTGGGGGTTGTGCCGCCGGGGTAACTGCCCGGCCATTTAAAAAAAAAAAGAAGTTACGAAGCTCAACAAACCTCGCTTGTTGACTGAGGCGCAGGACTGTAGCGCCATTTAAAGTAAGTAAGTAAGATTGAAGGCCTATTTCTACAGTAAACATTCATTAGGCATGATCTAGCAGACAGTACAACAACATCATCTTCATATGCCTGAACCTGACCGCCTTGATGAGGAGAAATGAGAAAAATAATCATTTTGGCATCAGTCGATATTGAGAAACCTGTAAACGAAGAGAGTTTTAGATTTGAGTTTCGCTTTCAACAATTTCAAGATGCTTCTCATCAATCGATGTGAGACGTTACATGAACATGCCACATTGATGTTTAGTTTCTAAAAGTGAATTTGTGTTTCTATCTTCATGTTTCTGAAAAAAAAATCCCTAAGATGGGAATAATATTCATTATGAACTTTTAACCTATAAACTGTTGACTGTGGCATCAGCAGAGTTATGTTAAATTTTTAAAAAATTGCGACCTGAGGCAACATTCGACTCGATGGCATGTGGACTAAAATAAAGGCATCCACCCTGTGTCAGACAGCAGCTACGGATACAAAACCCCATTCAAGTTAAATAATATTGTCCATGAAAGCTGAGACTCTTGTATTTTTTATTTTCCGCATTATTTACCACTTTAGAGGCATGAAGCTATGGAGCACGAGTGCGGCTGGCCATCGTACTTCTTGTAAATGAGCTCATTGTAAATGCATTAATCATCTCAAATAGGCAAGCAAGTTGATGATGTTGATTGTTATTGTGGATAGTAAATTGTACTTTGCGTACCAGGAGGTGGATAAAGCAAATATTTTCAGCTCGCCTCTGTATGGTTTAGTTGTCGTTACTTAATGCAATTGAATGGAGGGCAATACTCGAGAAAGTATGCGACAAATGGGTGCAGTTCCAGTTCAACAACTGTTAATACAGATGACTGATACTATTTAAGGGTTGTGAAGAGCTATGTTGTGAGATATGTTCAACCATTAGGTATCCAACTTCATTATGTCGAAATTTCACATACATATTTACGAATAGATAGTGGAAAAAACTCAGCAGAATCTTTTCACTGCAGATCGGCCCATGACTTCCTTGTATTCGTGTGGGAACGCACTCGGACAGTGTCTTCTGCTTAGTATAGGCTATCTCGTGTAGGGTTACATAGTCTGATCCACCTAACTGGTGAAATGCGTAGAAAAAGTGAGAAACAGATTTAGGAGCTTGTAAAGCTGCTTCTGGAGAGAAACAACAGCCATTTCAAGACTCTCCGAGGCATCACAATTATTTCTCTTGGGATTAAGAGCCTGATTTTCTAGTTCAATGTTTTAACAATAGAATTCTTAGCATAATCCGGTAGTACGAGTATTTGTTTTGAATCTGCGAACCAAAGTCGGTGCTGAGAAACTGGAAAGATTGGCCGACTTTAGAAATGTTTGAGACTTTCAGGGAGACTTTCTAAACTGCGCCCACTGCAGGAAAATAAGTCTCCTCATTATCAAATTAAAAACCTTGTCTGCCTTGTTATGTGAACGTCTAACAACCTACTTCGTCAACAGTCTGCCAAGCCTCTTTCAACAGCATTTCTGCAGCGAACTCCATAGGTTGTACAACAATGCCGACGATGTCAGAAAAGCTCGTATTACCCGGCTAGGTGACCTTTAGTGCATAGCGTCCCAGCTCGGAAGGTTTTCGACTTTAACATAAAGAAACAACGTAGTAGAGGATGATCTTATTTAAGATAGCGCATACAGATGATAAGGGTCCTCAGGCACCTCTTTTCTTCACTGGCTGTGAGAATCTACTGCTCCCATCATTTCGAAAAATCAGCAGCGTACTGTTAAGCCCTGGCAAGGGGACTTTAGTGTGAACTAACATACGCTTTCCACTACAAATATGACCAAAATAGATGGAAGGACTATCTCTTAGGTATGTAGCCTTTCTAAGTCAGTTGGAAACGATGTTCGTTGAATCCCATTATTATTCCACATTCTGGCGTCGATTAGGCTGTTCAGCAAAACATTGAAGAACAATAATGTGATAAGATACAGCTGAAGAACAGGTACTATTCCCACCGGCCAACGTTCACCCAAAACATAGCATTAGCCAGGAGATCTTGAAAGGTACTCATTGTTGCCGGCTGATTTACGAGAGAGGGAACATACATACCGAATGTCATACATCATAATTAAGGTACTGCGAAATGACAGATACATTGCGAAGGACATTTCGGTTATGCAACGACATTGTCGGCATAATGATTAGTAATAGGATCCGAGTTCTAATGGGATTTCCATAAATCAACATACACCACCACAATTCGAGATGGTAGCGATTATATAGGTATTGCGAAGACTATGTGGCTGCATTGATGTTTTCGATCTGTAGCTTCAATATTCTTTGTTTTGCAGATTTTGCCGTTTGAAATCAAACTTTATGACAAGTGACAGGTGTCAGCGATGACAGATGACAGGTGACAGTTCATAGCTAATATCTGACAGACTATTAAAATAGATGATAAGCAAAATTGTTAGTGTGTACGTGCATGTGCAGTAGATGACATATGCCGAATGACAGCTGATTAGTGATAAATGCCTACTGTCAGATATACAACTGTCATAACATATACACATAATGTCCTTACAACTTAACTTGTGGATCAAACAGGAATCGTTCTACGTACTCCCTTTTCCACGGTCCTTGGACCAAACCACGCAACTGGTAATCAGGTAATTTGAGAGTTTAACTATCAACTCATCTTAAGCGCTCCTCAAAGACAATCCACATGTGCCAACCACAGTCATTTGCACATTCGGTCACCATACAACTTTTCTATCTACTAAATACTACTGAAGTGATCAATCAACGTACAATTTCAACCATAGTCGGCTAAGCGATAAATATTTAACAACATATTTTCTCTTTAACTGTAAACTAACAAATTACGGCGATGACACGGTCTGTCACTATGTTATCAACTCAATCCGTTTCATCAGATTCACAGGTGATATGACCATTTCAAGACCATCATCATGGGACAACTTTTAGCTTCTGGAAATATTTATTTTCTTTTCTCACAGTCAACGCTGTCTTACTACAAAGTGTATGTTGTTTCAGCGATAGTGACAATCTATTCCCAGAGTCATCAACAACACAGTTGCATACTATGTAACTTTCCTCAATCGATGGATCATTTGGTAAAAAGTGAAACCACGACCATGCCAGCTATAGTTGTCAAATGCCAACAGCTGTCGTCTACTTTAATTCAAATGTTTACCAGCGGTTAAGTCGTATCCATCATGGGGTTGAAGCCGATTTTGGAAGCTAACGAAACACAGTAACCCAGTGTTGTTGATCTGTTGTCAAATGCCGTTTGACATTTTACCATTAACCGAGTTGGTAGCCCAAAATGGTGAGCTGCAGTTGGCAGCACTGTTGAGCTGTTAATATTCCACCACAAACGAGTCTGTAAGCCCAATTACAGCACAGAGTGAGCTGATTTGGAAGCTTTCCTATTTAACGATCGCTGACACATTTATCTGTTGAAATATATCAAGATAATTAATTTTGGATGAGAGTGAGTCTGTACAATTGTAACTAGGTGGGGAATTCCCTGAAAACGGAGAAGCATCTACGAATGCGTTGTTACAAATTTATTCCCAATTACGAGTATGCAACAAAGCACCAATCCCAGTATCTGGTAACCTTTGCCAAAGCTAGATTGAAACAATGTGGGGTAGATAGTTCATGTTTAACATGAGTTTCGTGAAAACTTCTTTCCACATATTGTTGTAGATACGAGTATATCAGCAAAAACCCCATGGCAAGCACAGCACAGCATGTCACCTTATTGTTGATAGAATTAGGAACTAACGGTAGGTATTGGTAGGGATCAATGCTGCCATTTTGCAAAATGCATTCCTTTGCCAACTGTCAAAGTGAATATCGCTTTAGCACACAACACACCAGAAGCACATTGAGAATGTCATCATGTTGTCTATCCCTGACTTGGGAAAAGATAAAATGAGGGGAGGTGGGGAAATAAACTACTACTACCTGACAATGTCTCTATGGTAAGTAAGTCAACTTTTCATTTGACTGCGACAAGATCTTTGTGGACTTTCCGTAGATATTTGACACAATTCACTGCCGTATGTTGCTGTATTACACCAGATGCATGCGCCATAGGACACCTTAACCACGAAGTGACAACTTTTGCAGATTTGCACTCTGTGCTGCAATTTCCATTGCAATGGAATGATGACAGTGTCCTCTGATTTTGCATTCAACGATCGCAATCGAATGGGAAATCATTTGGAATTGGATGACACTTTTGGAGAGGAGGATTGAATCGGATTGAAGTGACTTTTGGTTGGTTTTTGGTGGACTCTTTTGGATTTGTTTGGCTTTATTAAGTTGGTGTCCAGAGAAATGTGGTAACATACTCGTAATTCGGTAACGTTGTGTTGGTTGAGACAAGCTTATTAGTGGTTACGTGCAATTTAATTAGGTTTGTGTCAGCGGGAGCTGACCATTTGAATTGCAGTACGTGTTATTGAATTTGTAGGACTTCCGAGTGAGGTACTTTAGACTGGTCAGTTGCTGGAAAAGAGTGTTAAAATGAAAATTGAGTTGTGTTGAAAGATGTGTTACAAAAGCGATTATTCTCAGGAGTGGTAATGAGGTATCGTGACTTCTCCAGCAGAACTTCTTCTAGCGGATTCCTAATGATGATAATATTGGAATGTGAGAGGGATTTGTGAAGAATTTGAAAGACGTTGGTTCCCTGCTAACAGTCGAATAAGAAACTCAGCACACGGTAGCTGTGGACCTGTTCGATATCTCGTTTAGAGATGCGGAGGAATCTGTTTATAGCCTCTTGTAGTTTCTTAAGTTAAGTTAGGTTAGAATGGCTGTTGAAAAAACCAACTCACTTAGGCCTTTGAGCCCACAGTGATCCAAATCTTTTAACCAATGTTAGCTTCTAAGCCTATGAGAGATTGTTAACGTCTCATGTTTGATTTGGGTTTTGTATTTTCTGGAGAAGAGGACAAGATTTACATGTTACATGATACCCCAACTTGTTTACATGTTAACATTTTGCTGTCAGAATGCTTTAGTGGTTTTGAAATGCTTTCCTGATATGGCTTTAGCAACTTTATCTGTATAGACAACCACCCCATTACCAAACGCTTTCAAATATATCAGCAGCTCATTGACAATCAAATTCTAGAGAAGGAGTGAAAGGATACTGCTTTGCGGCGTACCTCTGCCTTCGAAGTTAACAGCACAGTTGTGATTGCGAATGTGTTTACCTTTCAACTTTCCATGAACCCTCTTAATGTAGGGATTGTTTTAAGTCGTTTCCACCGACTTTCCATTACATTAAACATATTGAGCCGTAAACGAAAGTTGTGGATCAATACTGGATGATATATGCATATCAATCAGTCGTTATAGAGTTTCGAGAAGGAAAGACGATAGAGTTATAAGTCTGGGATCAGCAGCAGTAGTCCTACTCAAGCCGTCAGTATGGAGCTATCTGGAAAGTGGGTTGCCAGTAGCAGGTTGAATGATATATCACTTGAGGTTGTCTTAGAGCGATCCGGTTTTTTTTTAAACAAACAACTAGGCAACATAGAATTGTTAGAGAGAATTTTTCTTCGCCGCCAGAATCTTTTGTTATTTTGCTACAAAATGTCACCCAGGATTGTCACTTTGTCTTGCTAAGTTTTGTTTGGTTGAAAAATTTCCTGCAAACGTTTCTAAGCGATCACAGTGAAATTTTTTCCTGCCTCTAGATCTTCATTTGGGGGACTTAAAAGTTCAGAAAACAGTAGCTTAAGTGTTCTTCTGTATCTTGGCAAATGTCCATAATCTAATGATCTGTTATCTAAAATAGAGTGTGCAGACGATATCATCCTGTTCGTTATCATTTGTGTGATGTTGTTGTTTTCGTTTATTAAAAAATATATTTCTTGAAATAAGCTAAGCTTCTGAAGCCATTTTCCCGAATTTACACAAACCCTGGTTGATGTTTCCCTGACAACATTACGAGTATTTATGAAGCTGATTGCTACATTTGTACACAATAATTCGAGAAGGATTACCAGATTGTCGGTGCTTTTTTTCATTTCTTACGTTTTAGGTATGTTTGTACCGATCTTCAGGGCTCTTTGAAGTGAGATCCTGTTAACATTTCTATGAATACTGAGATCACTCGATCGTTTGCACACCTGTTTGTGAGATGGGTATTGTTAAAGGATTTCTTACAAGCTCTTCGCCACGACTTTAAGCAGATCTTGTCGTTGCCCTGTATCCGCCCTTGAAACTTTTACATTCTCAAAGACCGGTGCCAAATGACAATCAATTTTTTTTTTTTTTTATAATTTACTCGCGCCTCCAGGGGGTTATGATACCCTTTTACTGTTGCCATGGCGCGGGCGGAAAGATAGAAGGAGGAGAAAGGAAAGTTGTTGTGATGTAGTAGTTTGAAACTCAGGTGTGTTTGGTTTCGATATTGATTCTCCAGGGGTGGGAGTCCCGAACAGGACGGAGAGTTTTTCTTCACCCGGAATGATTCCGGTTATAAATTTTAACGGTTGTTTTGTTCTTGGAAACTCTACAACAGCCAAATCTACGTGCCAGTGTTACGCCTTCACACGCAGATTTTTCTGACTGAGTTCCCAATTACACAAATGAAAACTTGTCTTGAGTAGGATTCGAACCTTGAACCCTCCGAGTGAGAAGCGTTGGCTAGTACCACTACACCACGGCCACCCATCGTTTTCGTAATCTTCGAAAAGTTAAAAGGGGTCCTTGTTGCGAAAGGTTAGTCTGTGGTAAGTTTTACATCCAGTGCTTGAAGAAACCAATAATTTTTGAAGACAATCTTTCGTAATAACCATGGTGAGATGATCTTTTAATACGTCATTAAACGGCAAAAGTACTGGGACCGAGCTGGGTTTTATTTTTCTATCATCCAGCCCACTTTATATTGTGGTAGTCTTATGCCGAGCGATGCTTCAGGAATGTTTGTGTTTTCTGACAAGCGTCCGGCAAATTCAGAATGGCTCATCAAAGTCAAAGTAATAAGGGAAGACTAATTTAAACGAGACTCTGTTTGGTTTCCGAAGTTTGTCACCATTTACTTTACCATCAAGGATTAGAGAAAAATTTATACATATGTGAGACGATGCAAGGAAAGAGGCAAATGACGCTTCCTTATTTCTTTCTTTATTCTTTTTTATAAATACGAGTACAATATATACAATTTGTAAGCAGACATTGAAATTTAAATTTTTTTTCTTTTCTTTCTAGGTAAGTTCTGGACTTAAAGCTGCTCCTTAAGTGAGTTTTATGTTGACTATGACTATGTAAAATCTTTATAAATATAGTAAGTCCAATGAACATGACTGGACTTTGTTATGAAATGCAAACAAATTGTGTACCAGATATATGTAGCTAGATTCTGTGGCATAACATAGGGTTAATAGCTTCCATGCCTTAGTAGGATGATGTGTCCTTGGGAATTCCAATTTTCGTGACTTGTATTAAGTTAAGCTATTGAATCAAAGAAAGCTTTCCCAAAATTTCCCAGAACCATATGGCGATACGACGATAATCGAACTTGATCTTCAATAAGTTGACCTTGTCAGTAAGCTCTTTATGTGACAAGACCCTCGAAGTCTACCAGTTCCGATTTATCCCAAAAAAGATTGGTAAAAACAGCTTGCTACATGTAGACGAACATTGTCAAGAAAATCATGAAAAATCACGGCAGCGATCCCCAGTAATCGTTTCACCAGGTTCTAGCAGTTAATATTATGCCATACTCTTCTGGTCCCACTAAATACACAGCATATTGCGTACTGTTTGCGAAATTCAGTATTGCCCTATACATAATAGTAACCTGCGGATTTTGTGCGGATCAAGCAAGATTTTTGAAATGATTTTCCGGCTTTTGATGTCTCTTTCTTCCAATTGATATGGAGACCGTTTTTCTTCTTTTTGGATCTTTCCCAAAAGTTGTAAACGTTTGGAAACAGTTGTACTATTAACTCCCAAACCTAATGTTACTACGACTGTTTGAATCGGGTCTTCATATAATAATGCTTGCAATTCTGCATCTCCGAATTGTATATCTGTTCTTCCACGGTCTTTGCCGTTCACGTTCACAAGTCCTTTTTGTTGGACCGGTGAACTTCAGCAGCAGCTTTCTTTATAAAAAAAAATAAAAATTAATAAAACTGCGCCAAAGAAGTCCTTACTGGCCAAAATTTGACATTTTTAAGGCGACAATGTTTGTACAAACAAAACCTATTGAATGTTATTATAAATGATTACCCTTAAACATAGCATATTTGTTATTGTTGCAACAAACCATGTACGAGTATAGTAGCTAAGCCAACTATTAGTCAAATTGATATTTTATATCCACACATCGCAATATAATCGATATGGCAATGTCCTCACTGAACCTTCTAGTCTCCTATGCCACAAACTTCGATTATATTTTCATACAAACGGTGCCATTGCTATAATTGACAGGGAGTCTATCATGCGAATACCATGCATACAATAGTATGGCCATATGCGAGTA
Organism: Volucella inflata; assembly: GCA_928272305.1. Classification (NCBI taxonomy): domain Eukaryota; kingdom Metazoa; phylum Arthropoda; class Insecta; order Diptera; family Syrphidae; genus Volucella; species Volucella inflata. The sequence continues at coordinate 79,505,286 of OV743719.1, forward strand.
TTTACGGTTATCAATCATAAAGCTCTATATGCAAGACCATTTGAAATATCGACCGTCGAATCGCAAAAAAAAAAGAAAATCCATTGAAGTACAGATATTCAATCTATTGCTCGTATCTTTTTTTTTTTTTTTTTTTTGAAGCAAAAGGGCATATGTGAAGCACAACTTGATGAGCAAAACAATTTCACCAATTCTGTCTGATGCATTAGACACAAACATTTCGGAGGACATGTTTCGTACAAACACATTGATCAGCCTGTTGGCTCTGCTTTGGCTTTCATTGTTTTGCGATAAGGACTTATGTCTCAATTATCCCATTTTTCTTCTGTCTTGAGTAAACTTTGTGTAATAAACATAGGAAAACTACACTATTGATCCAACTTTGTAGTAATGGCGAGAACCTCATACATTCTTTCCTGGAGGCCCCCGTTTCAAAGTATTGATTCTAACATTGTCTATGAAAGATTCTTACAAATTAGAGTAATTACATCCCGTGATATACATAATTGTCCACTATAAGGATCTTACTTTACTTAAGGTGGTGCTATAGCCCGGGAGACGATACCGAAAATCACACGAAGAATTTTTGCGATTTGCAAGAGTTATTCTTCGTTTGATCTTAGCGCGGGTGTCGTTGTCTGGGTAGACAAACCAATAGCCGCCTCCATCTCAATACTTGCAGAGGCGCCACTGACATCAAGCTGCTTTCTCCCGATTATATCAACATCGTCGGCGTATGCAAGTAATTGGACGAACTTTTTAAAGATTGTGCCTCTTGTGTTTGCGCGTGAGTTTTGCACTTTTCCTTCAAGTAAGCTGTTGAAAAAATCGCATGACAGCGCATTGCCTAAATCTTTTTTTGACATCAAAGGTTTCGGTGAGATCTTTACCTACCTTGATGGAGCCGCGTGCATTCTCCATTGTCATCCTGCATAGACGGACGAGTTTGGCAGAGATGCCAAAACTAGATGCTGTCATACGCGGCCTTAAAATCGATGAATAGGTGGTGTGTATCGATCTGCTCATGGGTCTTCTCCAAGATCTGCCATAATGTGAATATCTGGTCGATGGTGTACCTTCCTGGCATGAAGCCACACTGATATGAACCTATCAGGTTGTTGACGAAGGGCTTTAGGTGTTCACACAAAACGGATGACAGGATCTTGTATGCGATGTTAAGAAGACTGATACCTCTGTAGCTGGCGCAGTTCAAAGAGTCTCCTTTCTTAAGGATGGGACAAACAATGCTAAGGTTTCATTCATCGGGCATACTTTCGTCCGATCATATTTTGCAGATGAGTTGCTATATGCTCCTTACCAAGTCATTGCCTGCCGCCTGCCGAAGAGTTCGGCCGTCCGCTCCAGCAGCTTAGTTGGACTTCAGCTTAGATATTGCTATCTTCACTTCATCCAGGTCGGGTGGACGGAATTGTTGGTCAACATAGTGCAGGTTGAAGTGTTCAATTTGCCTGGCAGCGGTATTTGTTTCGTCATAGCCATTATAAAGTCTGCAGAAACGATCTTTCCAGATTCTCAGCATTGACTACGACTCTACTACGATATTCCCTTGTTCGTCTCTACAGGCTTTGGTTCAGGGCTTGTGTTCGTCGCATGTTTTTTTTTACCTTTTGGTTAAACATCCGAATCTCTCAATTTCCTCGACCGCGTACTTCTCATGCTCTTTTTTTCCTCCTGAGAAGCCGGTGTTCGTCTTTCCTCTCCTGCTCATAGAGCTCGTGAGCAGCTCTAATCTTTCTATGCAGCGCCGCATTGCGTGCGAAGTGGTCGAAACCCTGCACATCAGAAGTAGCAGCTCTAGCCACCTACCTCAATTTTTCGCCCCGCCGCAAAGTCGATTACTCTGAATTCGTTATCGGAGGTGATGTCGAGCAGGCTATATCTTCCGACAGTGCTCCCAAAGATGCCCTCCCTTCCCAGCTTTGCATTAAAATTGTCCTCGGCAATTCCATCGGCATAGCTAGGGGCATTGTTCGTAAGTCTTGTTCAAGGCCTCGAAGAAGCTATCCTTGGTGTCGTCATCTTTCTCCTTTGTGGAGGCGTGCGTGCATATAAAGGCAAATTTGCGAAATTAAGCCTTGATGCCGATTGCTACGAGGCATCTCTGCACAAGTCGAATACTCAAGACTTCTTGCCTAAGTCTGCCTTCAACAACAAATCCTCATCCACACTATATGTCATAGAATCTGTGGAGGAGATATGTGTCTGTTTCTCTAGATACAGCCAAGTTGGGATGGAATATCGTGTTAATCATCACCCTTATCCTGTGGAACCCCCATTTAGAACACAAGTGGGAACCGTTGTTCTTACTCCCACAGTCACAGATCTGATGCCCGTTTACATAGGACCAGCTGTTGCACTAGCCACGTTTGCTTGATCTTAGATAATCGTAGTAAATGTGTAGATTTTAAGACATTTTGAACATCAGTTCCAAAAGAGATTCCTATCTGATGCCTCATATCTTCGCCATTTTTTATTTTTTTTTTCTCATTATTATTTCAAATTATTCATAAATCTACTATGTGCTCTTATATGTGTTAAATAAAAATTATTTTATATATTTAATATCTGCGCCAACACCTCCCTATTTTTCCGAGCGCCAGTGTGAAGTTACCCTTTAAGTTACGAGTTCCGCTTACCTCGCTATCTGTCCATACTGCATATTACAAAACACAAAGACCTGAAGATATCGTTCTAAATAAACCGTGTCGATGTTTTAGGATATGAGTCACTACTGTCACTCAACAGAACGCCCCCTAACACAGATAAATTGCCGGAAAAGATAACTTTTTTTTGCTACAGATAAGGCAAGAACACTTCCATTCCCATTCTCACATGATAATGTACGAGTATTTCAAGCACTTTTACCAATCAATTGTTGAATCGAGACCCCAAACAAGATACTCTATTTGCTTCTAATCAAATTCCTAAAATCTAAACACTTGGCGTCTCTATGTTCAATTTTCACTTCACTTAACTCATGTGTATAATTTTATTTGCCAAGAAATTCGTACTCGTACGAACTCCAGTTTCTCAGCATAAAGTGCGTTTTATTTCACTGTCGGTCGGTAGGTATCGTTCTCCATTGTCGTTATGGTTCCAGGCCACGCTATCTAGCCACGGATAGTTGATTCGTTCCGCTGTAAATTCGCCACCATAATTCTCCATCAACATCAGCATCTTGGTAAGCGCTTGTCGAGTTGATGGTACTCCGCTTAGTGGCACATGGAATGTCGCTTTTCATATTGTTTATGATCAATTTTGGCAACTTTACGAGGCAACACCGTCTCAGTAGACACGTATCCATTTGTGCTATCAACGATTTTGCGCTTTTGGCCGTCGTTGTTATTGTCGTTGTCTGTTCTTGTCTGATGTCGGTCGTCTTGGGAATTTTACGGTTTGAGCCAGGTACTTAGGTAAGCACAATCCTTGTTAGGTGTTTCCTTAGCCGAGGCTAACGAGATGATTTGTTACGTCCAGTTGGTTACTTAAAATTTCAATCAGACACACTGTACAATTCTGTTCATGTGAATATAGCTCAAGTGGATATGGATATGATTTTGTATCTTTGAGGTATCTACGAGTATGTGCAAGTATTCGTACAAACAGTGGTGTTAGTTTCACTGTATTACATCACTAGAGCAAAGTTATTGAAATGAAACTGAAAGCTTGAACGGGATCATTCCGTCTTGAATATGGTAACGAATTCCGAGATTGATGTGTGGAAACTAATTAGAGGACGTGGGAACAACTTATACTATGATATCCGCAGGTATAAGGTTCATGGGCTTGTATATCTGATAGATTGTGAAATTTGTTTGACTACATACATATACGGTTTGAAATACTTTTAATTAGGTGTCAATCAGCTGTAGAGAACAAAGATTGAGTAAGAGCAATAGGATATGGATGGATTTTATTTTATCATACTCGTAATACTCGTAACTTTACTTCTCTAAGCAGCTTCCGTATGTGTATTCTTATGAATTTTTGTTCATTTACCTTATGCAAGGTGGCGTAAAATTAATCATCCTATCGGATGATGTTATAATTCATATTTGAAATCATATTTGACATTTGTGCGTGGAATAATTGGGTCGATTTTGTTGACCAAAAATCCGAAGCAGCGTGAATTTCGACGATTTTCTGATCTTTTCGCGCCGACTGGGTAATCATTCCGGCGCTTAGCTATTCGAATAGAACAGACTGGACGCACAGGAGACCATGCAGGTAGTGGCCGAGAATATCGCGACTGTGGCTGCCGATATCGCTGAGAACGAAGAAATATAAACCAGACGACGGGCCATGCAATTGGGCATTACCAGACGGACCCTACAGCGAATTTTAGTGAAAGACTTACACATGTTCCCGTACAAAGTGCAAACAATGCATCAGTTAATGTTTAATGCGGTTACGTCACGAAGAGCCATTACATTCACTCAAAACCAGTGTGTGGTGTGGCGTTCAAGCGGGAGGATTGATTGGTCTGTATTTTTTTGAGGCGCTATCGGCAATATGGTCACTGTTACTGGAGAACGCTGCAGGGCCATGAGAAACGGCTTCTTACTGCCGGAATTGAATGCGCGGGGCTTGGTGAACATTTGGTTTTAACAAGACGGTGCAAGGCAGCGTTTCCTGGTCGCGTAATCTCCCTTTTTGGCGATTTGGCATGGCCAGCAAGATCGCCCGATTCAACCATCCCAGACATTTTTCTTGGGGGCTACTTGAAGTAGCAAGCTTATGCCAACAAGCAGGCAGACAATCGCAGCCGCTAAGGAGAATATTCGGCAGGAATGCGAACAGTTATCACTGTTTGACGAAATGGAATTTAAGACTTCTTAAAGCTTAGGGGCTGTGCTAACCCCATTTTTTTTTCGCATTTAGAGCCACTTACGACAGTGTTTATCATCTGGACTTCATTCCGGATTGCAAGAAAACTAACCTAGTTGTCTAATGGTGACAGATATTGCCTGAAATATGTCTTATCTCCGCAAACTTGAAATAAGAATTGTTTTTGAAGAAATTATTCCTTTCGGTAACACCGTATTCTGATATTCGTGATTGAACCGGGGATTTAAATAAAAGCTGTCTGCAGCTAGTTCAATTTATCTGAAACTTTCTTCAACTTTTCTTGAACTCAGTGTTTTTAACAGAGGTAACTCTGATGGCCATGGCGCGCTATTTAGCTCATTGGACTATTACGCAGAGAGCCTGGGTTCGATACCTGGCTGGGTAACAATTTTTCAAATCATCTTTTCGGCGGGCAATGTCAAACTCCCGAATGTAAAAGTTGCCTACGAAAAAGCTTCTAAGGAGTGCCGTTCGGACTCGGCGATAAACCGTAGGCCCCGCTCAGATATGACAAAAATGACAAAATGAGCAACACAAATGAGTGTCAAGAAGCTAGGCCATGGCCCACACCGGGCTGCAGCGCCACAGTGTTTTTTGTTTTTTTTTTTGTTTTTTTAACTCTGAAGCTTAGGTAGACAATATTACTTACTATTTAGAAAATGTTGGCCGGTTGACCAAGGTTCTGCATTCTTCGATGAGGAAATAAAATAGCTAAAATTATATAAAACTTATGGCAAACCTTCTGTGTACAACAATCGAGATCTGCGATGTGAGGGTTCCTTTCGGCGTTCCTTAGGTGGCGCTACAGTCTAGGAAGGACCTGGACTTCAGTCAACAAGCATCTCGAGCCAGCTCGATCGCACGCTGGAGTAGCGCTAAAGGTAGATCCAACCCCGACCAAAGCCTTTGAAGCCGTTTCACTCAACTAAATACGAATATTGCTCAACAGTAGAGCGGGAAGCTTAATAGATTATCTTATTTAGGAAGAAAGTCTTTGTATATCTATGTACGTGTCATGCTCACAGTATTGAGGCAGAAGCGTATCTCTAACGAACAGGAAAATAATCGGTCATCCTCAACAGACATGGCGCAGACCATTTGAGGAAGAGTTGCCATGAATTAGAGAGCGCTGAAGCGCAGAAAAAAAGGAGGAACGCTTCTATTGCTTATTAGCGCTTAGTGGTAGGAATAAGTCATTGTCTTTCAGACTGATCGCATTTTTCGATGTCAGCTTGCAGCTCGCAGAGTTTACTGTTGGGAGAAAAATCTTGCGTTAAAAACGAATAAGTGTTTCTTCATCTGCCTTGTTGTCTATGTTTCTGCGTTAAAAGCAGGGTTGGAAGGAGAAAGTTCTTATTGAGAGCCTCCTAAGAGTGTCTTCACTGCCTACGTAAGGCCATGGTAACCGAAGTTGGCAAGTGTTGATTCTGAGGAGTTGTCAGTATCAGAGTTAATGGATTAGACATTCGTTGATGCAGTTAAAAGGATATCCTTCATTGTGTTTCGGATAAATGCTGATGATGTTCCATTCGGCAGGCACACTTTTCTCCCATTAAATCTTGGGAATGAGTTTGTATCGTATCCTGCTGCTCGTTGCTTCATCAAGTCAGCGGCATGGGTCTACATTTGTCGCTTAAAGTGTTCAGTGCCAAGATAGGCATGGTATTCAATACAGACTGTCTCTAGAAAAAAAAGCATCTTTCATTGCGTATCAAATATTAGTCCTTCAGATAATAATGAGGTAAACCAATCAATCAAAATCCCAGTCCATTCCTGCACTTCGATCGTTTCTCTTGCCACAGGAAATGATTCAACCCCTATCTACGAGTAGTTTGTTAATTTTACAGATTTCACAAATTAAATACAACGATCAAGTGTGAAAGTCAATCGAAATGACCACTCAATCCGATTGCATCTAAAAAAAAAAATAACTCAGTCACCCAATTCCGAGGAGGAAAGTCATCGTAAAAATTTACTAGTCTTCCCAGCACAGTGAGGCTAAGTTGGAAGACGGCGCTGTGATCGGGACAATCTCAAATAAGAAAACTTCCATTAATCCATTTAAATGCCAAACATTTCAATTAACTTTTTTTGTCTCCGATTTTTTGTGTGAAAACAAATTCAAAATAAAAAATAAAAGAAACTGTTCCAAATCAATTTGACCCAGTTTCCAGACACCAAGTGTGACACAAAAATTCATTAACTCAACTCTTTGGGTTAATTACAGCAGACTCTTGCTAGTCGGCTGCCACTTGGTCCCACATCGGAAGCGATCACAGTGCACTGATATGACATTGCTATCAGGCGAGAGAACAACTTCATAAATTGCCTCAATCAGCGCCATATCCGTACGTTGCAGTAAAGAACACGCAGATGCAACCGAACCGAATAGCAAAGCCAAGTGGGCAGTGTGACTATCGAACACTGATAAAAGCTACATTCAGGGCATTTAAAGTTGCAGCTATGTACTTTTGAGTTTGTACAGTATGTGCAGTGTAATCAGCACCATCCACAGCTACCTATGAATGCATCTTCACATAGGAGACTACGAGAACTTCGACTACGAAGACTTCGACGTAGACGGCGGCGGCTGCTCTAGATTCTGGAGCACAGTCCCCGGACCAAACACTCCATCCAAAAAAAAAGTCATTGTATGCTCTTCGTAATCGGACAGCGTCAGCGTTCATCTAGGAGTGAATGTGTTACATAGCCGTGTTATCTAAATGGAGCGCATACTCGAAGTACGTAATTACCACCACTGACAGACGAAAAGACAGCAAGTCGAAAAGTATCCGTATCTGGACTGAACCTGGCCCGACTGACTCACCAACAACGCTTGGAGTTGCATGTAGATGCGCGAGTTCGTCGCCGACATGGCACATCCATTCAACAGCCTTTCTTGTTTGGCGTTTTGTTCCATACCCTATACTCGATACTCGATAAACATTTGTAAATTGGCAGCACACAAAAAATATTTTGCAATAAAGATACAGTTTTGAATCTTCGAATATTTTTTTATTTTCTGTATTTCGCTCGTACTCGATACAAGTATCTGATAAGTGCTGACCCCGTAACAAAAAAAAAAAAAAAAAAAAACATGTTTCATGGGCTTTTAGAGGAGGATTTTCATGAATCCAAATACCAGGTGCTTGTCGGTCGGTGTGTTAATTACCGCTGACGCTGTGATTTATTTGCCAATGAAGTTGAATTGAATGTGCGGAATCTTGAATGAAAGGAATTAAGCATCAAAGTACTTTTAAAAATATTTCAAGAGGATTAAGGCGGCGACAACAACAGAAGGGAAAACCATTAAAACTTGTCTTCTACGAGTACGAACAACTACGGATCGATTTGGTTTGTTTGTAGGTAAAATCCGATCTATAGAAAGTTGTTTTGAGCAAGGAATTTTCGGCAGGGATTCCTGTTTTGTCTTCTTTTTTTTAAATAAACAAATAAAGGTTTTTGGGGAATACTAATTGGATATCGAAGCGATGACATGCTCGTACATAAGTCTTCATAAAACATTACAGCTGAAATTTCTTGTCTTGTAGATGACAGAGTGATTGCTTACTCATATTTGCTCTACGGGACTCGGGACTTCATGGCGTCAAGGATGGGCTACATCTAAAATATAAGAGTCAAGTTACGTCGCTATAGAGGCAATACGGCAGGAATTAAATACATTTTTGGGATTCACACTTTCGTTTATACTTTTAAAAAGTCCCTATTGTCGACAGCTTACAAATGAACGATTTGCAAGAGACCTTATCGGTGTTTCGACCTGTTTAAGGTATAGGTTGCAGGAGTCTCTTTGTGAACACCTAATAAAATAAACTTCATAACCATTCAATAAATTTATTCGAGAAGGAATTTCATTCCATTTACCTAATATATGATAGTTTCGGGCATATGTCCAGCACATTTTAGAGGTCCAACCACCTCTAGTCATACTTTTTCGGATCATTGAGGCCGTATATTGCCGTGCGTGTTTCGTTTTCGTGTTTTCACGTTCTTCAACATTAATGTAGTGCAGATTTCGGAACTAACAATCGCTGGTCATCGTATTGTTCTGGTGCCTATTTGGAAAATTAAGGAACGATTATGGGACCGATGTACAATCCGTACCATACGATGCATTTCTGGAAGTTGGGGATTGTCGCTTCTCCAAATACGCTAATTCTACTTGTTTCCTTGGGCGTTGAAATAAATTTGAGCCTCATCGCTGAACAAAATAGTATGGTCGAAGGCTGAATCAACATCCAGTTCATTTAAGGCCCAATCACGGAACACACGACGCAAAAAATGGTCACGTGGTGACCTTATAACTATTGAGACCAAGATCTTGTGCATCATTTTCTAGAAAGTGGGTGGATAAGAGCCAAGTTGCTGCTAATGCGGTTTTTCTTCCGAACGCGCTTTTCTCGTTGCTATTAATGTGTGAGTATCCATAACTTGAAATAAGTTGGTTGGTTGGTTGGAAATTGTTTAATTATTCGATACTAAGCACGTTCAGATGGCCTATGATGTCGACTGTAAATTTTGCGAAGTGCTACGAAAGTCGCACGAACAGAACTTTGATTTTAGAAATAAATTCCAAGGATTTGAAATCACTTTTGTGTCGTCAATCCTTTCATGATGACACGTTTAATCAATAATGACGCTGAACGGTGTCGAATCGAATCGGGCATTGCGTACACTCTTCGCTAACGTCGCTTTATTTCTTCACTACGTGCTAGATGTCTATTTTGCTCCAAAATTTTGAAAATTGAGTTTCAAACTGTTCGATGGTATAGCGAATTGTGCGTTTGGTTGGCCGATTATGTGGACCATAAGTTTCTCTAAGCGCACGAAACGCATTCCTCGTAGGATCGTGATGTTTTTTATACAGCTGAATAATTTGAAAACGCTATAACGGGCTAAGTTTTTCCATGATGAAATGTCAAGCGTGGTCTCATATGTAAAATCGCCTACTAAAAAAGTCCATCTAAAAGAATCGCTTAGCAGAATATACATATGTATATGCCTTTTGTGGGAAATTGGAACTTTAAAACCGGCAGGTTGGCCAATGCCCTTAAAAATTACTAATAAATAAGGCTATGAACACTTAAAAAAAATTAAAGGCAGCTGATACACGTTCAAAAACGACTAAAGAAGGTTTTTTTTTACGAGAAGAAGCAAACTAATTTCGTTTCAAACCAATTAGTCTGACTTGAGAGTGTGAAATTTATTTTCAAATGAATCTGCAGTCAATAGTGCAATATGGCGACCAATGTGGAAGCTCCTGCAAGAGTGCCCTTCAAAATCTGGTAGTTGGAATTGAGGAAGCAATCCACCAGGTAGGTATTTTCAACGACATTGAGAATATTTTGACATTTTTAAAAGACGTCTTTGCTCAAGCATAACAATGGGCTTGCAGTCTATGCTCTCAAAACTAGGATGTTTCTCTTTACGAGAAGCTGACTTTAACCCATTCTAATCCATGATCTTTTGCCATTTCCCAGGTACTTTTACATTTCCCATCGGTGTAGAACTTCTGTGGTTTATCAGCGAAAAACTTGGCCAAGTGATTTTCAGCGGATCTTCGGTCGGCCAATTTTTTGTTATCAAGAGAGTTTTGCAAACACCGAAACAAATGGTAATCAAAGTATAAAAGGTCCGGGCTAAACGGCGGATGCATCAAATCTTCCCAACCAAGCTACGTCAATTTGTTCCAAGTCATCAAAGATGTGTGTGGCCTTACATTGTCAAGATGGAAGACAACTCTCTTTCTGTTGGCCAATTTTAGTCGCTCTTTCTTGATAGCTTCATTCAAACGCTCGAGTTGTGCACAGTGGAGGATCGAATTGACCGTTTCGCCACGTTCTAGCAGCTCATAATAGAAAATTATCTTCCAAACACTCAACATAACCTTCTTTGCCGTCAATCCAGGCTTTGAAGTCGTTTGTGGTCAGCTACCGGCCTTTGACCATGATCGCTTATGTTGGATATTCTCGTATTTTATCCATTTTTCATCGCCCGTAATGAATCGCTTCAAAAATGGTTACATTTCGTTACATTTCAGCATCGTTTCACTGATGGTTATTCGGTCAGTTAAATTTCTTTGCGTTAATTCATGTGGCACCCAAACATCGAGCTTCTTTAAATAGCCTGCTCGTTTTAGATGATTCCAAACTGTCATACGGTTGATGTTTAGAGCCTCCACTATCTCCGTGTCAGTCTTGCTCCATCAGTTGCAACATGTCATGGACTTTTTCAGTGACAGGTGAGGTGCAGACCAGTGCGAGGTGCATCTTTTACATTGAAATCTCCGGAACGGAATCGAACAAACCATTCCTGGGTCTGGCGTTCACTCACAGCACTCTCACCGTAAACTGCACAATTTTTTTTTTCCTTTTTTATAGTAAAAAAGCATCACATGGCGCATTTCTTCAAATATTTCACTCACATTTAAATCAGTATAAGTTTTAAAGCGAGCAACGAATGTCTTCACAAAAATCAGACCGTGACATTTCACGTTTGACACAATCAGATTAGTGTTTCTAGATAAATGGACACGAACACCATCTAGTGAAAAAAAACCGCGGAGACTTTTTATATGACCCAATATTTGGGTGTTATCTTGGATAGTAAACTTCTCTGACAGACCATGTTACGCTGAAAACCTCTAATGCACTGTCTACCCTCTAGCAGGCGAAATCGGGGTCTGTCATCTTAAGTATACAAGTCCTAATCTTGAAAACACTCTCTCGCACTGACTCGTAGCCTCATCCATGCTGAACCACATGTCATAAATGGAAACAAATATTTGTTGATTATCTTTCTGACTTTCATTTGACATTCTAAAGAAATAATGTCCAAAACCACAAACTTTTAGTGTATACGAATATTGATGGAAGGAATGCTGTCCAAATCGTCAGTTACTCATCCGTTGAATTCAGCCTTATTGCTGCACACATCTTTGCTTTAAAATTGCCGATCATTCTACAATAGACGTTGAACTCATTTAGCGCAGTTCTGATATTTGCCATAATCCAACGGCTTCAATTTTTGAACCAATAGATACTTGTGAAACGGATCAAACCTACGCACCTGCGAACTGACAAATTCTGACGATTCGGAGACTTGAACTTGTATTAGGACAGCCAGCATCCTCGCTTAGAGCTGCTTTGTTAAATTTCCTGTGAACATAATTGCAGGTGACACTAGTGGATGCAGCCAGGCTAGAGAAATGCCTCCCAAAGTAAACGTCATTCTGGTATTCTTCAAACACACAGATACCTTCAGATTTAAGATTGACTAAATTGCTCCTTCCAGATTCTAAAATTTAAATATATGCTGTCTCGTCAGAAAACGTATCTTCTTTATTAAAACACATACCAAAAGATTTTGCTAAATGGCATACCCGTCCAAAAAACAAAAGCTGATGGTTAATAAACTGCTAGCTCGGGAGATCTCTGTTTTCGGCATCATTTAAATATCTGACCAACAAAGTTATAGAATGCAAATAAGGTCGATGGTGTGACGGTCACATTAGTGCTGATTGTCCCAGTGTGTAGTTTTACAAGCTTTTGAATTTTTATTAACAACCAATGAACCAGCACCCAAACTGCAAACTATGTTCCTGCTTTCAAGATTGTATCTGTCCGACAATTTATGAATCTGGAATTTTTTTTACACTTGCCGTCAGCAATCCGACGTGTACAACCTTACTTACAAGTTCAGTGTTAATATTATGTTCAGCATAAATGACCAAATGTTGCAATCTTGTGTTTCACCGGTATTAACCGATGTTTTCTTTTTGAATTTTTTTTTTTGAATTTTTTTCGCCCAATGGCACTACAATTTTACAACCTCAACATGGTGATTGTGTTGTTAGCAGAGGCGCCAAAAGGTCGTAGTCCACAATGAGAGATAGATAGAGAGAAAGAAAAAAAAACTTGAAGACCAAATCGAAGAAAACACCCATTTAAGTGAACATCAGTTGATGTCAATGCGCTCTGGCCAAGCGTGGATCCATTAAGTCCCAGACAAAACAAACTTTCGTCCACACAAAAACAAAAACAAAACTCTAAACGAAATAAACAAAAGACATGGGAATATGCAACAGAGTTCCAATTCTCCGAAAGCTAAAAAAAAGGTCTCAACAGCCAGCGTCTGACTGAATGAATACAAAAAAACGAAAAGCCTCTTCTCGTGAATACCCCAACCATCCATAACATAACCTATAATTCAAATAATAAACAAAACGGCCACTTAGTCAACAAAACCAACTTGAATTCTTGGGAACTATAACAGAAGAAAAAAAACTCCCAGAAAAAACAAAACGAACAAAGATTGAAATAAAGTGGAAACCCTGTTGCAAAATCGTTCTTGTAGATACTTTTGGCTGTGTTATTTCTGTTTTCCAGAAATATCGCCAGTCTTCGGTTTCAAAATGAAACGAAACTGAAAGGGTTCACTCCCTCTGGTTGTACACTGGTTTTAGTTTTTGTATCGTTGTCGTCGTGTCGTCGTGTCGTCGGGACTTAAAGTGTGTTTGTTCAAGTGAATTCGTGACGTAAAGCCTTTTTATAGCTCTCCACTCCATCCTCACGATAAGCACTTGAATATTACGAGCATATGCATTTAATTCCACAAAGCAACACAAATTTGCTGCACAGGCAAAGAACTGCAACTGAATGGCTTGAACCCTACATAGAAATGAAATGCACCTCGAGCTCAATGTCAACAGCTTTGGCAATTCGTTCATCGATTTGTGGGAAATGAGGGGAGCCCAAACTCAAAATTTTAACGCAATCCCGAACAGAGAACCCAATTCCAAGCCAAAACATCTAATGTTACAAACTTTTTGCAAATGTTGGTAGAACCTAAGCTGTCGTTTTTTTGTTTGCTTATGTGTAGGAAGGTACGAGTACCTAATGAACTGCAAGCTGTTGTGCAATATTTTGTAATAGTTGTCGAAGCTCCTACAAACTTGCTGATATAACAGAGTTGTTATGTATGTGATGTTGACTTAAGTATAGTAGTTACGCAGCGCTACATACGGATTTACATATAACTTTAACTGAGTAAGTTCGGACAGAGAAGTAGGCGATAGCTTCTGTTGGGATACGAAATGGAAGTGACATTGACATGGATTCTATAACCACTGTTATGAGAGACTGTTCTATAATGCGCACAAGATTAAAGCTGGCGCACTACCTGGTGTTTTTGGTGGAAACCCTCAGTCAGCCAGGTGCTGTCAATCTCGTTGTGTAATATATTATAGGTTACACATTTGAAAGAACGTTGTATTGACAGGTATGATATTGTCAGTTACGAGATTTAATCGTACGGAAGGTGCATATAAAAGGAAGTGGATTCAGACAATACGTAAGGATACTAACTATGACTCTCATTCTCCTCATTGAAATCTAAGCCAATGCATGTAATTTTTTAGCAAATGACTGTCCACTCTCGATGTTTAAAAGTCTTCCTCTTCGCCTACGATTGCAGACAGCATGGGGCAGACGAATCTCTTGTGTTTTGTGGATCAAAGGAATGTACACTGATCACGGATGGTGACTATCGGCAATATGTGATGACGGGGACAGACTGTCCGCAAGACAGCGATCTGTGGGGACCCACTGTTATGGTGCATGTTAATCGACTCACTCCTTAACACGCCCAACAGTACTGACGTCTATGCACAAGCATACGCGGCTGATGTGGACGAAGTGCCTGTTGGATCGTGTGTGATCGCCATTTAGTCCACTAGAAATCGGCTTTCAGTCAATTCTCTCAGAACTGAGGTTGTTCCCTTTACGAAATGAAGGTTAGATCAGATTAGACTGATTCATCTTCATCAAACGAGTTGTCGGTAGGACATCGGTAAGAAAAAGCCAATTATATTCCATGAGTTGCGTCGATCGTCTGGTGGAAATTACGCCACTGGTACTCTGACATAATGCTCTGTCTCCCTAGCATGCCTAGATCTGCTCTAGATGTATTCACGAATCTCTTTCCCCTTTATATCTACATCAAGGGATGCAATCTCAATACTATCTTTCGTTTTAAAAGAATTGGTCTTTGGTACGACACGCACTGGAGCTTTGATGCCCTTGCGCTTCGTCTCTCTAATGACTCTGTTTTTATGGACATCACTACCACCTGATGCATCAACTTTTTATACATTTTCATCAGCATTTAAATATGACTCCTGATGACCTGGCAAATGCTCTCACTTCTTTTTTGTCTCACGTAAGTTTCAAATGCATACTACACCTCCAGAAAATCGGTTTAGTTTCAAAAACTACCATCGCTCCGAACCCACCGCTTAGTTCTTTGCCGAAGCCTTCCAAATGTCTGTCTCTGTATTATCAAAACGTAGGAGGATTACGAACTAAGATTTCTGCTATATATCTTAATCGGATACCTATCCATCATCTCTGAATTTTCTTGATAACTCCTCGGGCGATCCCCAAATTATCGCAACCCGGGATTATTTCCCTCAACCTGGAAAAGGCCCTTTTTATCCCCTATATAAGAAAGGTCGAAAAGACGATATTTCTAACTATCGACCAATTTCTAAGCTGTCCTTCATATCTAAGCTTTTTTTGAGTATTATCTGTGACATAATGCTTTTCCATTGTAAGTCTATTGTTTTCCAAAACCAGGACGGATTTCTCAAAGGTAGGAATTCGTATGAAGCACTCTATATGCACTAGAATCTGTAAATCGAAGTTGATGTGATTGCAACCGATTTTAGCAAAGCCTTTGCTCTTAAAGCTTTATAGCATGGGTTCAATCCTATTTAAATGAACGACATGACTATGTCGTTCCATGGTTTCTGATCCAATTAAAGCCTCCTCTGGTGTCCCTCAAGGTAGCCATCTTGGTCCCTTATTATTTATTCTTACCATAAATGATATTGATTGTATCATTAAAAATGGATACATATCTGTTTACACTGATGATATGAAAATCTTTAGATATATATCATCTTCCTCAGACAGCTCTTGACAGATTTTGTTCTAGGTGTCCGTAAGCGCCCCCCTACTTCACCTCGCTGCTATCTAATCTTTAATCTTCCTGTCCCCTTAGTAAATGAGTTGCGTGGTTGAGGTGTCATCTGTGCTAAGGAACTCAACCTTTACGATTTGCTTCACGTGGTCTTCCCTGGGATGATAGCCCAAACTTACCACACTGATCGGCTGAAACTTATAAATTTACAAAGTCCGGGTTTGACCCGGGCCGTAAATCAAAACAGAACTACTGTTGGAGAAAAAATAGAAAATCGATTTTCCCTGTGCTTAAGATTGGTTTCGACCAGAATGTGGTGCTGTGGTGTATGAAAGAAAGTATGATGGTTATGCAGTATGGAGTTTTTTCAACCATTTTGTAGATTTGAATGTGTGCCGTTGACCTGTGTGCACCTATTTTGTTCTCAGAAACTTTCAATTAGTTCTAAGACACCTTCTAGATACAAGCCTCTTATATATCAAATACCTTGTAGCGTGAGCGTTATGCCTTGCTATTGAAATTCAATATTAGATAGGCATCGGGAAGAGGTGGTGAAAGAATTTCCCCGTAAGGTATATACATATGCATATATTGGGCCAAGAACATGCTGTATTAATTGTATATTACTCTCCCTTACGTATAAGCTACTCGTATCATCTATAACTACCGAAACGAAACTACATGGAAACAATGCTCGTATTTCATTATATAAAGCCGATAGGTTTATCCAATTTAAAAGCATACAGCCGCTGCTGGATGAATATCCCAATCATATACATCATTACAGAATATTATTTCAATATCCAACTCTCTGGCTTAAATGGTTTATCTGGACTAATGACATATTCATGACGAAACAATACAAATCAACGTATAGATCTATAAAAACGATTTGACATCGATTTGGGTAATTTTTGCTCCATCTCATTCCAAACTAAACTACTCTAGACAAACAGAATCGATTTGAATTCACCAGATGTTCTACTTGGAACTGATTTGTTCTTTGGAATGACTTAAACACATCTGTGTCACGTAGGGTTTGATATATATTATATACTCACAATACGGATCCAGATGATTTGCAGTGGAGATTAAATACGTCTCCAACGATGGATTTCATTTGACCTACATACATATGTAACGTGTGAACACATGGTAAGTTATCATTTTTACTCATATTATGCGGGTCAGACAGTTTTCCTCTGAGTCATTTAGCTACGTGACCAGAAGATGAATAACAACTAATCCTAAGTAGTTGTACCATTGCAGGGCCTCAACATTTTCTATCAAATCTGTATCTCTATTGAATATCACTTACCTATTCATAATGGGCTGGTTTTTAGATGCAATTATTGGTTTCAACTTTTCGTAGACGTAGTGACGAGGATGTATTTGATGTATTTGAAGATAGTCATAAGAGCCAGTGTTGTTCTAAGCAACGTTTCCTTAATTTTGTCCTTCACAAGCCCTGATAGAAAGTGCATTTACTATCTTAATTTTCGATTGTGTTACATTCTGAAGTTGAACTGGCCCTCAACCAACGGTTCAGTTCTTTTAGTGAGGTCTTGCGTACAGCAGTTGCACACACTAAGTTGGCAAATGTCCCTTTCTATTTGGATACGCGCTACCTAAGGAAAGGTCTTCCTGTGATATGAATTCGAAGTCTTCCTTAGACAGATATCAATATCGCCAGCGAATGCTTGTTAATGAACAGACACCTAATATCGATTTAAAGCATCCTAGGCTTTTGCCAGCATCTGTTTTAACGTAAATATTAGCTCGATGATAGACTTACTGGGCTTAGAAGCATACTGAGCATTTGAAAGGTACTTACTTACTTTACTTACTTTAAGTGGTGCTATAGGCCGGCGTGGACCTGGGCCTCTGAGGTTCACTTGCGTGCGCCACCTGAGTCTTGGCCTTCCTCTAATGCGCTGTACCTCAGGAGCGGGTTCGAAGACTTTTCGGACCGGAGCATTGGTGTCCATACGCTCTGCATGACCCAGCCATCTCAGTCTTTGGATCTTCACTCTTCTTTTTAGGTCGATGTCGCTGAAGAATTTTTCTCTTGAAGCAACCAAGAACACCCGCATCAACAACAAGGTAATGGTCCGAGTCGATGTTGGCTCCTCGGAACGTACGGACATCCCTAATGCTGGAGGAGTGTCTTGCGTCGATCGCAATGTGAGCAATCTGGTTTACTATTGATTGATCAGGAGTTCTCCAAGTCCCCTTGTGTATGTCGAGATGTGGGAACCGCGTGCTAGCCACGACAATGTTTCGCCCCGCCACAAGGTCGATTAGCCTGAATCCGTTATCGGAGGTGGTGTTGTGCAGGCTATATTTTCCGATTGTTCCACCAAAGATACCCTCCTTCCTAGCTTTGCATTAAAATCACAGAGGACAATTTTAATGTCATAGCTAGGGCATTGCTCGTAGGTCTTGTTAAGGAGCTCGTAGAAAGCATCCTTGGTGTCGTCATCTTTCTCCTCTGTGGGGGCATGCGCGCATTTGAGGCTAATGATGGCGAATTCAGCCTTTCCGGCCTGAGCTTCAAATATGTCGGAGTAGCCCGGATAAGGTCTTGTTTTGTTTTTTCCGACACTAATCCTGGTTAATGGCGCAGGAAACTCGCCATTTGCCCTCTTCACTTCGCAACCTCTAGTGAGATTCCCAGATGGCGCCACGGGGAGGCGTGAAGTAGGACTTATAAGCAGAGCTGCAAGATGTTCGGCTACAAGATGTTCGGCTGCAGAGGCTCATTCTCGTCATTTAAGGAACCAGCACCCGTCGGAAGATGCTACTTCTACGAGGCCTTATACTAATCGTTGCCATCTTGTATCTTAGTGCCTCCATTTAGTTCTTCCCAGTGCACTGAAAGAGTGACATCACTGTATTTTGTGTTACTTGTTCAGCTCTTTTCCTATTACTTCTTCCACTTTCGAGGTTGGTACTTGGTTTATAAAATTTTGTTGAATAGATAGGTTGCCCTGACTGCTAATATACTTATCCTTCAGTTCTTCAGCCATTCCAGGATTCGCTCCTGAAATTGTGTTTGCAATCGTAATACCGATAACATTTAATTCGTGATGTAGTAGGTAAGTTCGTCAAACCAAAAAGTAGGAACAAATTCATTGATTTTCGCCATCTTTCCGTCAGGCAATTCAAACCTGAAAAAGTCTGACACTCTCCTGCCGTTCAGAGTCGCCAAAAGCACTGTAGAACCTCTCACTTTGTGGTGGACTTCGCCTAGGTCCGAAATGGTGGAACTGTGCCCAGAAGGAATGGTGGTGGGTTTAAAATCCCAATGCTTGCAAGTCCGGGAAAAAGTCCTAGCCATTTTTTTTTTTTTTCAACTTCAAACATTCCACTTGTATGCGTCACAGGATGTTAAATTGTGAAGAGAGTTTTCCTACCCTGTTATGCATCATAAAAATCATAAGAACTCGTCATTGCTGAAGTTCAGCAAAGCGAAACCTTTAACAGTGTTTTTTTTTAGCAATGGCATACCAGAGCACCTCTCTCTATTTGAGACTGAGCATTCTACGATTCACATGTATCCATGACTTGAGATATTTTTACAACATCTCATTAGAGGCTGCGTCTTAATGAATTTCGCTGCCGCTAAACTTCTCTTATCCGGATGAAAAAATCGTAAATCTATTTTTAAGTTTTCACCATTAAAACAAACATCTCCATGCTGCCTGATATCCCCTGGCATGTCCTGGCCTGGCCTAGCATATCTCGCCCTGGCTTGGTCTGTGCACTGTTGTAAGACTTTTTGCATTCCAAAGTCTATTGCAGCAATAAGACGACGAAAATTGCACATTTAGATGCATGAATCCGCATTTGGCATTTATGGTCACCGTAGATACAAATACGCCAAAGTATTTGTATCTGTTACTCTGTTGGGTAATTCAATTCTTTATGACTGTGATAAAACTGATTAAATATACATCTCGTTAGGTCACTCACATAGGAATTTTTACGCGTACTCATCGAAGTTGTTATTGTTGTGCGAATGTATCTAAAGATGCCAAATAGAGCCACCTCGATGTCAGCAGCATCCTTGCACTGAATTACATGGATTAGGATTACGAAAATGCCTCTGTTGCGCGTCGTCATGATGTCAATGCTTATTAATGAGACACTTAGTTACAGATAGATTCGTACATGTGTTTGAAGATCATTTGTATCTATCACTGATTAAATATACATCTCGTTAGGTCACTCACATAGGAATTTTTACGCGTACTCATCGAAGTTGTTATTGTTGTGCGAATGTATCTAAAGATGCCAAATAGAGCCACCTCGATGTCAGCAGCATCCTTGCACTGAATTACATGGATTAGGATTACGAAAATGCCTCTGTTGCGCGTCGTCATGATGTCAATGCTTATTAATGAGACACTTAGTTACAGATAGATTCGTACATGTGTTTGAAGATCATTTGTATCTATCATGAATTCCCATCTGAAATTAGTTTAGCCCAGAAAACGTGTCTGTGTTGTGCTCGAAAAGAAAAAAAAAATTAAACAACTTACACACATGTTTTTGTGTCACAATTTGTTCAAGTTCGTTCGAAAGATGGTTTCAGAAGATTGAATCAACATGTCATTATGTCGGCCTGAATTCATTAAGGGTGCTATGTATGTCTATAAACAGCCAAAGAGAAACCAATAGAATGACGGACAAACTTATTGTTTCTTTAAAAAAAAAGCAGCATCAGAATCCAGCGACAGGCAACAGAAATGAAGAACATCAATCTTGTACCTGGCATTGTCATTCAACTGATTGAAATATATTTTAGTCGTATTTTGTGGATTGGATACCAAGGAAACCGGATTCGAAAATTGAAAATAGAGTAGGTATGGTATGGTATGGTATCCATCGCTGCTGGTGACGTAACTTGAAGTGTTCTTTTGGAAGGTTGTTTTTAGTAGTACTCCATTGTTAAGTGACATCGTAAAGTGGTTTCATTTTCGAAGTGCTGCGCAATTTACCATTCATGGGATAAAAGAACTCTTGTTATGATATCGGATATACATACATATATACTCGTATGAATGAATATTTGGAAGGTAATGAGAAAGCTTAGATACTGACAAAATCCATGCAAATGAGTTTTGGCGAAATGTTTATAAGGTGCTTAGCTGGAAAACAAAATCAAGAACAGGAAAGGGAACAAAGGCATTAATTAGGGATGAGATTGGATTTTTAACAACTTCCCCTTGGAGACAATGAATTGATTGTCCTTTCTTGCGATGTTTTCATACCGACTCCGCATATTTTTATTTTGAAAAAAAAATGTTCATAATCTTTCATCCATTAAAAAAATGTGAAAGGTTACTGACACCAGTTCAGAGTACCTATATCTTCTATTGCTTTAGGTTCGGAAGTTCAACAAGTCAACAGAGAGTAGGCCATTATTTTGCATTCACAAATCTTCCCGCGGTTTGTTTGTCAAAGAGCAAAGGTTTCCAAGCTTCCCCAATAGTGTTTACATTAGTGATGTTATTTTCACTGGAGGAAGTATCCTGGCAACTTAATTATTCGGGAAGCTTTAGTTTGAATTAAACCTGAATCCTAATTTTTTACGTTTCTACTTGTAGTGGAGTCTTATTTTATTGCGTCCATGACGGGTATAATGGCAGACTTTCTACGTACAACTTGTAGCATCTGCTGCTCTATTTTTTTTTTAACAACAGTAGGCACCGTGACTTAATGCTTCTGTGTCGAAAGCTGATTTGCTTCTTATTAAATGTTCAAATGGGGGTCTTGAGAATTAAAAATTCCTCCTTAGTCATCATTCTCCAAGTAGAGGATATATGAAATGAAGTCGTCCTAGTCGTAACATACAGCTATTGATAAGAGCTGTAATTCGGTTGATTGTAGATGAGGTGCTGTTTAGTTATAGCAAAGTCAAGGTAGATGAATATCCCTACTAAGGAGTGCCATAGAAAAAATTAACCCACCGAAAATTAGAGCTTTTTAGAGCTATTTTTCCAACATTTTTTGCATTCTTCCAGGGTGTTGACAGATTTTTTTGGAGGCCCTTAACTCTTTTTTGACCAGGGACAATATCTTTCAATTGGCCTAAATTCTGGCGAATTCGGAGGATTGGCCTCCCTGGGCACCATCGAAACGTTGTTTAGCTTATACCAATCCATCGCTCTCTTTCCATAGTGACATGACGCAAGATCAGGCCAAAATAAAGGGAGTTCTCGATGATTGTTGTAAAGAGGCCTTAAGCGCTTCTGCAGGCACTCATTTACATAAATTTCGCCATTTATTGAGCGAGTCGTTTATTCTGAGCCCGCAAGAAGAAATGACTTGCCAAACAAGGAATTTAGGTTGGGTTCGAAACTTTGCTTCAACATTTGCTCTACTATCACGTAGAGATTCTGGGTTCGATTCCAGGCTGTGTCACCAAGAATTTTTCAAAATCGCCAACACCCTTTCGGCGGGCAATGGCAAACTCCCGAAAGTAAAATTGCCTACGAAAAAGCTTCTAAGGAGTGCCGTTTGGACTCAGCGATAAATCGTTGGCCCCGCTCAGATGTGATAAAAATGACAACATGAGCAACACAAGTGAGCGAAAAGAAGCTAGGCCATGGCCCGTACCGGGCTGCCAGCGCCACAGTGTTTTTTTTTTTTTTTTTTATGGCGGTATAGAATGCTGGCGCTGGAAGCTGGTTGAAATCAGCAAAAACATACGATTCATCGTCCATTACAATGCATGAAAATTTGGTCAAAAAATTTGATTGCAAAAGTTTTACCCGTTGTTTCGCATCCAAATTTTTTTTTTTGGCATTCCGATCTGGAACCTTTTGGACTTTGTATGTTTTTAAGACCGTATTTCTCTTCACTTTATAAACTAAAAAAATTTGAACGTTCTGCTTTTTTTGCCAAATTCGTTCAGAAATGTTCGAATTTTTTTCAAGAAGGCTCAATTCTTCGTGACCTTTTTTGGGTTCATATAACCGGCTTTTCGAACAGACCCCTCTTTTCTTTCAACTGATAGCAGGAGCAATTGTTTTCTTTTTAACTTTCAGTTCCCTTGCGATTTTTAAATGCGTCTACCCTGGGTGTGCTAAGTGATACTTAATAATATTTTTTCTTACATCCAATTCAGATTCCATGTTCTTCTTCTTCTTATCCTTTTATTAACCCTTTCCTCGTTATACGAACTTATGCGTAACGAGTTTCCCATTTTTACTGCATCGCTGCTGCTCCGCTTATGGGGTTGGCTAATGTCGCAGACCGCAGAACGCGTCTACATAATGCTCGGGCCTGGATCGCTTCAGTGCTTAGCCCCAGGCGTTGTTGCGCATTTGCCATCTGAGAAATCCAGGAATTCTTTTTCCGACCTCGTTTTCTTACAGTTGGAGTGGCCGTAGTTGAAAGTGCCTTTTTAACCGGATTTTCCACAGATTTTCTTTGAACGTGGCAATACCAGCTTATTCTTTTCGCCTCAAACTGTTCGGTTACCGAATTCTTTATATGTAGACTTCCTCTTATATGCGTAGATCTAATACAATCGCGTTTAGTGACTCCACTAGACATCCTTAACATTTTCATTTCCGCTGCCGTCATTTTGTTTTTAAACGCTTCGTACATTGTCCAGCACTGTAAACCGTATATAAGAGCTGGTCTAACAACCGTGGTGTAGAGTTTCCCCTTTAATTTAAATGGTAATTTTCGGTCGCAAAAGATTCCCGAATTTTCCCGCCATTTTATCCATCCCACACTCCCACACACGTTGTCGTCACATTTCGCTTCCATGTTAACGATTGATCCTAAGTACTTAAAGATAGTGCTTTTCGGAAGAACTACTCCGTCTAACATTATATCCGGAACAGGTCGCAACGGATGCGCAAATGGGCACGTCAAATGCTCCGTCTTTGAACGACTTATTTTAAACCCGTTTCTCTCTAGCGCATTTCTCCATAAATCTAAGGCGTTCTGTAAGTCTTCGACGTTATCGCTAAGTGTAACTGCGTCGTCAGCGAAGAGAATTGGCGTTACATTTGCTTCGCGCATGCAGTCTTTTAAAAGATAGTCGAATACTACGTTAAAGAGGAAAGGGCTAAGTACGCTTCCTCGATGCACTCCGACATTAACTGGAAATTCTCTCGTTATTCCAGCAGAGCTTTTAACCGCAGTTTTCACGTTTCCGTACATGTCTTGTATTATTCTAACATACGTTTCCGGTACGTTTTGAGACCCCAGCGCGGCCCATATGAGATCCCTAGGCACTCGATCGAATGCTTTCTCGAGGTCGATAAATACCATGTGTAAATCCTTAGACGAATCTCGGTGCTTTTCCATTATTATTCGTAGGCTTTGGATAGCGTCCACCGTCGATCTTTCTTCAACAAATCCACACTGGCTATTATCGAGCTTTATTATTTGCCGAAGACGTTCGTTTAAGACTCTTTCGACGATTTTCATTGTGTGTGACATAAGCTTGATTGAACGGTAGTTGTGGCATTCTCGAGTATCGCCTTTTCCTTTGTATAATGGAACCAAGAAGCTACTTCTCCATTGATTCGGCATAGGTTGTCCACATTTTAATTTATTTAAAAGTTTCGATAGCCAAACGCTGCCGATCCCCTCCATCTTCGACCAAAACTCTGATGGAATGCTGTCTGGTCCCACCGCTTTCCCCCGCTTCATTTTTCCAATTGCTATACTTATTTGTTCGATTGAAAAGTCCGAAACTTCCTCCTCGAATAGACCAGCTGTCGGCACGTTATCAGGTGGAAACTGTTTGTTAAGCAACTCCTTGCAGTATTCAAGCCACCGGTCACAAATTTCCTTTTCATTTGTTAGTAAGCGACCGACTACGTTTTTGATGTATTTCGGCGAGGTTATTTCCATTGAATTTTTTCGCCTCTGTGCAGCGAGCTTAAAAATATTTGGCATTTTAGTACTTTACGACGTTTGAACTTCTTGGATAGCTTGTCTTCTATCCGCCGATCGTGGGGATATTTTTCCCAACTCCTGGTACAGGCTTTCCGCTTCTGCCGCTCGAGTTCGATCTTTTTAAGACGCTCGTATTCAAGAGCCAGTCGAGCTTTTTCGATATCGTCGCTCCGATCGCATTTTGTCCACGCTTGGAATGCACTCTTCTTGTCGGCCACAGCTCGTTTGGTTTCGTCATTCCACCACCATGTTTCTTTGCCGACGTGATGGTATTTCGATATAGTTCCTAGATGGGACTTTGCGAGTGTTATGCATTCCTCGTGCATGCTGTTCCACATTTCTTGCGGGCTAAGTGATACCGTTTATATTGTGAAGTACTTCTTTAGCCAGTGCGATAAATCTTGCGCTTCGTTCCTTCGATAGATTATACCACCGGATTTTTGGCTTTCCAAACGATGCCCGTGTTTTCGGTGGTTCCGCTGTGAAAAATTCTGTAATGAGCAGACGGTGTTGGCTTACTAGCGATTCTCCAAGTATTACTTTACAGTCCTTAACACGGTTTCTCATCGACATTTTGCAGAGGTGATAATCTATTTGCGTTTCGTGGCCTCCGCTGCTATAGGTGATAAGATGTCGTTGATGTTTAATAAACATTGTATTAAAGACGGTTAAGCCGTAAGCCCTACACGCTACAAGGATGTCTTCGCCAGCTGAATTTCTGGTTGCAAAGCCTTTACCGCCGTGGCAGTCCTCATAATCAACATTTGTTTCTCCGACGTGGCCATTTAAATCTCTGCCTACGAAGAGCATCTCATCGATAGGTATATTTCTAAGCAAATTACCGAACTCTGACCAAAATGTATCTTTTTCCGATTGGTCGCATCCATTTTGTGGGGCGTACGCGCTAACAATGTTCCACGTTTCATTGTATATGACGAGTTTAACACTCATCAAGCGGTCGCTTATTTTCAAGATACCAACGATGTTGTTTAGAAGATCCGCTGCAATAACGATTCCAACACCGTTTCGTCCATTCACCGTTACATGGTAGAACATCTTGAATGCCTTAGTTAAACCACTTCGTTTCCTGTACGCACAGGATTTGTAGAGTTCTGCGACGCACAATCGCTTCCAGTTCTAAACTTTTTGAGGTCATCGATCCGACGTTCCAACTTCCAAACCGAAGTTTATGAAAATATTTTGGAAACTTCATTTTGCCCGCCCCCGGAATCCGTCGGGCTCTGACACAAGCACTTCTGCTTGCTCTGGTATCACCCGAGTGCGTTGCAATCGTGGTGCCCAGCGGGGTAGTGCTATTAATTGCGATCATTTCCATGAAGTGTATCTAAAGTTTGAGTGGTTTGACACTCGTATGCTCATTTTGAATTGATTGACTGTTCTTTTACCCCACCGGTAGTCTCCAGACGTGGGAACCCACTGATTGCATACAAACTTGTGGGAAAGTTTTAAGGTGTTAAAGTGTCACAGGCTCATTTTTGGTGTCATAGTTGCCGGTATATGATTGGTGGCATAATCCCTTGGCATTATGTACGAGGGCGGGTCAATAAGTCCGTGACTTTTGGATTAAAACACAGATTTTTTGATAAAAAAATAATTTTATTTTTCAACGTAGTCTCCCTTGAGCTCTATACACTTTGTCCAACGCTTCTCCAATTTTGTTATCCCTTCCAAAAAAAATGATTTGTCGAGGTCCTCAAAATATGCCTTTGTTTGCGAGATGACTTCATCATTGGAGTCAAATCTTTTTCCACCAAGCCATTTCTTCAGGTTTGGGAACAAGAAGTAGTCGCTCGGAGCCAAATCTGGAGAATAGGGTGGATGAGGGAGCAATTCATAGCCCAATTCATGGATAATTGCCATGGCAACTGCACATGTGTGCACCCTTGCATTGTCTTGGTGGAAAAGAACTTTTTTCTTGGCCAAATGAGGTCGTTTTTTTTTCAAATCGTCATTGAATCGGTCCAATGAGTTGGCATAATATTCCCCATTGATTGTTCTTCCCTTTTGAAGGTAGTCAATGTGGATTATCCCGCGTGCATCCCAAAAAACAGTCGCCATAACTTTATTGGCTGACAAACCCACTTTGGCCTTCTTTGGCGCCGATTCACCCTTAGAAACCCACTGTTTTGACTGTTGTTTGTTCTCTGGTGTGTTGTGATGGATCCATGTTTCGTCCACGGTTACAAAACGGCGCAAAAACTCCTCCATATTGCGATTAAACAACGCCAAACCTTCCTGTGAAGTTGTTACACGATTGCGTTTGTGGTCGACTGTGAGCAAACGCGGCACCCATCTTGCGGAAAGCTTTCTCATGCCCAAGTGATCATTCAAAATTGAAACCACTGAGCCATGCGAGATCCCTACGGCTTCCACAATCTCTCGCACTTTCAATCTTCAGTCGGCCAACACCATATCGTGAATTTTTTCGATTGTTTCGGGTGTAGAGACCTCAACTGGGCGTCCAGGACGTTCGGCATCTTCAGTGCTTGTACGACCACAACGAAATTCAGTAAACCACTTTTTTACCATTGAAATCGATGGTGCAGAGTCCCCATATTATTTATCAAGCTTAGCCTTGGTCTCGGTAATGGTTTTTTTTCGCAAGAAATAATGCTTAATAAGCACACGAAATTCACTTTTTTCCATTTTCTCCTCAAATTAGTGAGTAGTCTGATAAAAAAAGCTGTCAAACACAAACTAACTGACGTAGCAAGTTTAAATTCTGACAGGAGTCAACTGACAGATCAGAAATTCAAAAAGTCACGGACTTATTGACCCGCCCTCGTATTTTGCATGAGCTGGAAAAAGTCAGAAACCGTTTCACGGTTTTAACAACTTAAAACAGACTTAAGTCGGTACCTTCATTACCTTTAACATTTATGTTATGTGAGCAAGGACACATCAAAGCATTACTTAAACATATTTGCTTTGACGATAATGTTTCTTCTGAGCAGATGCACTTGTATAAGGTGTGACAATACTTTTGCTTGAAAGAAAGTCCGCTTATTAAGAAATGTTGCTTGTTTAATGGACTCCAGAAAGATTACTAATAAAGAAAATTCCTGGGCTTAACACACTTTTATCCGACTTGTAACCAATTGATCCTCTTGTGTTGAGTGTCTGTTTGAAGATAGCTTTAGATTGACACCTACGAGTACACTCTCTATGTCCACACAAAAAGATAGTTCTTTCCGTATATATATATATTTTTTTTGTGTTCCAATACTGCACTTATTCTTCAGCTTTTATATCTTAATCCTTGTGGTGAATTATGAAGGGTGAGTCAGCAAATGGTGGGGATATTGGCTGTCAATTACTGTCATTCAATGTCAATTCAATGTGGTTGATCTTTTTGACAATCTTTGGCATGGAGTCGTTTAACACGAAACAATGCATTTTTTTTATTCAACCTTATTACGAAAATGGGCAATCTGTAAAAGTAACATTTCGGAAAATTCGCGAATTTTTTTGTCAACGTCATCGCCCTAGCGAGTCTGGAATTTGTGCGATGGTAAAGCGTTTTGAAGAAACTGGTTCGGAATGAGGTCAAACGTCACCACTGTTGGCAAAAGTGTTCAAAACTAGCCAGGCACCTTAATTCGCCGAAGTCAACAATTGGGCCTCATTTATGGCACTTTACGTCGAATTTCAAATTTCATACAGCTATAAAATCCAAATTACACAACAGTTAAAGCCTTTCGACCATCCCCGATTTGTTAAGTGGATGTTGGATCGCCAGGACAATGGGCAACAGAAGCCAATTTTTGGATGGATGTGTACGTAAATCAACAAAATTGACGTTTCTGGAGAGGTATCGTAGGTCCATACTTTTTCCAAGATGAGGCCGGAGAGAAAGTTACAGTTAATGGAGAACCTTACCCCAAAAGTTGACTGTTTTTTTTTCCAAAGTTAAATGAATTTTGTCTACACGATCTCTGCTTTTAACAGGGTGTGCTACTGCTCGCACAAGCCATCCATCAATCAATTTATTGCATGCGAAATTTGAAGATCCCTTTTTCGCTTAGAGAAGAATCTGATCCCCCCTCAAGGTCATGCGATTTGACACCTTTAGATTTTTTCCTTACGGGTTATTTGAAGAGTAAGATCTATGCCAATAACACAGTGGCAATTCAGGATCTTAGACCCACTAATTCTTCAAAAAGTCTTCGACAATTTTGACCTTCGGATGGTGGTGGTCATATGAACGATGGTATGTTCCATTCATAATTGCCATAGACTGAACCCTGCATTGATTTCACAATAAATGTATGTTTAATTTAAAGAAAACTTCCACATGAGCTGTTGGCTTACCCTTTAGCCTATCTCTCTAAAAGATCAACGCGATTGAAACAGCTACTACATCACTATGTCACCTTATCATTATCCAACGCTTGTTGGCTGAGACCTGAGATCCCCAACGATCTGCAATGAAACTTATATTCAAGAGAAAATGTACCAATTCGCCCGGGCATCGAGTTTAAAGCACTTATTTGCTAGTTAGGTGGTTCAGGAGAAAGTGCATACTTGAAGATCTTAACGTAGAGTCTTTACATGACAACTTCTATTTTACTCTCAGTTTGAAGCACAATATGGATGGGTATGGTATTTAAAACTAAAAACTGCACATGTGGCTGAATAGATAAATATCTGAGGCCGATTGTTCATTTAGTTCATTTACAGCAGCAATGCCTCAAGATTTTAATAAAAATTGTTGAACAAGAGTTTGCCTTAAGTTTTATGTCGCAAATGGATGAAGAAGAGTCAATTACATCAAAGACACGCGGTTATGAGTGGTGCAAAGTATTCAAGGAGGGCCGAGAGATCGTAGGTCCTTCTGGACGATCTTAGACTTCCCCAACTTATCGAATACATAAAAGCACTTGTGTCTCACCATCGCCATTCAAACTTAAGAGACATTACCCGTGATCCCAGTACCTCTCACGAGAGGTGGATATTTTTGATAAAAATCGCATCGCTGCACAACTTTTACCTAAAAAGATGGATTTTTTTCAAAACTTTATAAATACCATCGATCTACCACCGTATTCGCACGATCTGACCCCGTGTGACTTCTTTTTGTTCCCGATTCTAAATTACAGGTCCGTGTTACCCGTTTTGTCTCGATTGAAATCATCAGATTCGTGGAAGGAGCCTGTGGCCATTGCGGAAGGCGCTTATAAGAAGTGTTTTGAAGACTGGGGCCTCGATTAAAGGCGAAAAAATAAATATTGATTAAATAACGAAAATTGTGTGTTTTATTCAACGATTCCCGGTGAAAATTTCAATAAATAGCTATTTATTTGTGTTCATCGAGAGAATACCGGGCATATGCCCGCCACAGCTGGATCTGATGAATGTCATCCAAGAGACAAGGTTTTCGACCAATTTTTCAAGCATTTGTGGCCGTATGTTCACAGTAACAGGAAAAATGTTGGCTTTCAATGGGTCGATTGATGTTGGTTTGCCAGCGTAGATCAGCGCCTTTATGTATCCCCAATGGAAATACCCAAGAGACGTCAAGTCACAAGGTGGTGGAGGCCAATTCAGAGGTTCATTACGTGAATTTATATGTTCGTCGAATATTTTTTTTCAATACGTTAGTCGTTTTATTTGTTGTATGGCAAGTAACGCCATCCTGATAGAATCACATCTCTTCCACATTCATGCCATTCAATCGGGGAACGTAAAAGGCACAAATCATGGCTCAATAGTGACTATCTTTGACTGTAACACACTCGTTAGTTTAATTTTTGGAAAAAATATGGCCTAATGATAACACCAGCCCAAAGAATGCATCACACTGTGCATTTTTCGGGATGTAACGGCATTTCGATAATCTTTTGAAGATTATCTTCCCTCAACACAATTTTTCGATAGAACAGCACATCCCATTCCAGTTGATGTTGGCTCCATTCACTGAAGTTTCGACGCAAACGATTCTCATTCGGCTTCAATTCTTGCACGAGCTGTATCTTGTAAGCCTTCTTTCCAAGATTTTTGTGTAAAATTGTCCATAAAGGGGACGGGAAAAGATCAAGATATTTTGAACCTTTAACAGCATATGACAGGTTTGCATCTCGGCCAAATGATATGTCTCAAATAAACCATCCATTTTGTGGATTTAAACAATTTCAACGAACATAACTTTGGCAGTGACAGTGAGGGCCATCATACATACATAGTTGTCGTATACAAGGTGTCATTCTACCATCACTGCCATGGAGCATGTTTTACAACCGTTTGTTCAACGCTTTCACAAGCTTGAATTTGGCGTCAACTACGTTGATCCTTAACAAATATCTTCCCTGCCGTGATAATATTTAACTTGTGTTTATAAAGTCAACGATATCCGTATGTCATATTTAAAAATAACAACTTTCACCCACGTCAAGATCACCCACACCCCCTATTAACAAAATGCTCACTTCCTTGCTGTCCAATCATCAGTCAATTTGAAATTACTTGTATTCGGCAGAAGAAAAAAAAAATCGTTGTTCATCCTGTAATTTCATCTTCCTATTCAATATCAATCAAACAGAACTAACAACGACCAGATACAGCATCGTTTGTCCCTCATCAAGCAAAGAAGATGCCGCGCCATGGCAATGGGCCATCACCCATCACATTCCGCTCGGGAAAGCATTAATTACGAGTACGCTCAACTCACTCCAAGCTCACAACAACCAAAAATTTCGATTCTGAAAAATAACGGAACAATTTGCATGTACGCAAATTAATTATTTAATAAACGACAGTCAATTGTTGGCCTCTTATCACCACCCCACATCCCTTCACCATTCACATGTGACATAATTTGCACGTGGTGGAATTCGCGTGACAGGTGCACATTGCGCAAACCAATTTATGTACAGTCTTCCCCTCTTCAAAACGAAAGAGGTACTTTTGACCTTAAAAAGTCACTAAGCCAAGTCAAAACGAAAAAATACGGACACCTCATCTTAACTGCCTGAGTGCTCCAAGACAGGAGGTGGTACATAATTTTCCGCTCGCGGAACCCTTCAATCGAAACCATCTATCTTCTGAGAAAGGAGAAAAAATCCAAAAATATTTTTGAGTACAAAAAAATTGTGTAGATTCACTAGCATACGGCGGCGTTTGGAAGTATCGGCACCTAGTCGGCTGGTAAATGAATGAAGATCACAGGAATTCATGAGCGCTGCGCAGCCTCGGGCGATCCAAGGAAGAAAGTCTTCCGACCGACCAGACCAATTTGACCAAGCCAATGAGTGCTCGTACTCGTACTCGTACTCGTACACGTATCCGTCGTACTCATGCTCGTACTTGTTGTCTGGAATCTCATACGCACAGTTTCGGTGATTAAGATACACAACACATGGAGACTGGGATGCATGGATACAGATGCACAGCATCACCTTGCGGCTAAGAAGCAAATATTTCAAATTCGCAGTGCACCGGCAAAGGGGAAAGAATCTGCACATACACATAGCGATAGCCATAGCCAGAGATTGCATGGAATGCAGTTTATGGCAGTGTATGCCAGGAATCAGAGAACCGGTTATCCAGTTCCAGCTCTTATAGGAGGTTATGTTGTGTCACTCAGTCGGAATTTTCTAATTCTCCCGACGTGATTTCGTAATTATTTTCTGTTTCTTTTACGAATACTCGTACGAAACGAAAACAAACCTTGGATGGTACCGCAGCCGCCACCGTATGCCAGCAGACGTAGGTGGATACACATGTCGAAGTAATTTTTCTCCCATTTCGTCATGGTAAAGTAGAGACCATGTCATCTCACCCCGTGTCATGGCATCCTTTCAAATAAAATTCATTATCATCTTCCCACCATCACCATCATTACGTATCATACAACCTAACCTAACCTACCATCTCGATGTGGAAGAGCCTTCACAGTTTCGAAAAGTTCTTTCTGTCGGAATAACCTCTTGGGAAAATCAACACAAAAAGATACGAAGACGAATACCAAACGAATACAAAGTCGAAGACGAGTACGAGTATGGATAGCAAATAGATATGTTGATGGATATATGATGGTTTATTGCCATTCAAAAAAGGATATCGGCAAAAGTGAAACCTTCACCTTCAGGTTATATTCTTATATATGTAGGTACGAGTATACTCGCATATTTTTCCTTCATTCTGTTGTTTTACTTTTGGCATTTTGGTTTGCTGTAGTAATCAAGTGAGCCTGAAGGAACAAAAGTTAAGAGTGATTCTTCGGAACTCTGAAAATATATTACAAAACGGACGAGATCGGGATACAATTTCCATCTCAGGTCTTGAAAGAAATTTTATTTTTAGCATACTTATGGTCAGAAAATTGTAGTGGGTTTGAAGAAAATAAGAAAATTTCAAATTTGCTATCTCACGTCAAGTATTCTAAATTTAGAGAGAAATTTCATTTTATTTTTTTTAAATAAATTATAACCTTGGAAATTTAAAAGAAAACAAAATTTACCTTTTCGCCAAGGGTGAATTTTCGTTGCAGAATCGTTCTACACAAATCAAACTTCAAAAGTTTTGATACTCGTAGTAACTGGTGCTCGAATTCTGCTCGAAATCGCAGAGAACAGCATTTTGTGCATAGGAACTGGGACTTTTAGGATTTTTTGTACTGAAAGCTGAGCAAACTAGAAACTTCTCTACGTATCTCACGCAGATTTTTAGGCTTTTTTCCGTATTAATAATTAATTTTATTATTTACATCTAATCCTACGTATTTTCTCGATGTACTTTCATTGCTACTGTGTCTCTTGTGAAGTAAGCTCAATTTGCAGGTTTTTAAACCATTCTACAGGCCGATTTATTTTAGATCTCGACGGGTCGAGCATGAGGTAGATGAAAAACAGAGCATAACGTATTAGTTGCAAGCGCGCGGTTCTCACATGTCAACATCCTTAAAGAGATGATGATCTCCCGATCAATCAATCGTAGGTATTTAGAATGTTGTCAAAGAACCATCAGAAAACTGCTTCTCATATAATTATTTTTAAAGCGCCGCTACTAAGAATCCTTTATTCTGAAGATGAAACAAGAAGCATGTAAAGCGACGCTGTGTAGAAGGACGTGAGCTCCACAAGTAGATAAGCATTGAATAGCAAAACTTTTCGGAAAGGAAAAAAACAGCACAGAGGCGCGCAGTCATTGCCTCGACTGAGATGTTACTGCATTAATGACGTTTAAAAGTTTTATTAGAGAATAAAACGCATATACCAACCCGTAAAGTGTAGTGGAATCGCAGTCGGTGCTGACTGTGTAAAAAGACTACTTCTGCAGACCCTAAAATGGCGAGCATGGTCAAAAGACCGTTGTTCACTAGAAGAAACTATTTAATCTGAACAAAAACAACAAAGTTGAGAATGATGTAGCTAAAGACTTATACAGCTACTGAGGCACACGGACCTGGTTGTGGCCAGAACAAGCTCATCTGTAAGTCAGAAGAAGAAAGCATGCCGGAACCATGTAGTCTGAGCATGGTGTGTACCATCTAATACAAGGTGGCGCAAAAGTTGTCACACGATGTTCTTTGGCTGTAATTTTTTTCACCAATAAAAGACTTTGGTTCCGGTTTCAGATTATGTTTACTTGATGTCTTCCATTTTTTGTTTCATTAAGTCAGGAAAGTGATATCGGGTAAGTGGCCGCGGCGCCAGAATTGATGACCAATTGGCCCCGATTTATGGCATATTCCATCACTCTTGCCAGAACTTCCGGCGAAAGGTCCTCACATTCTTGACGGATATTCTCTTTAAAGGCTTCAAGAGTCTGACTCGTGACTTCAAAAAACCCCACAAAAAGAAGTCTGGAAGGATTAAATCAGGCGATCTTGCCAGCCAGTGCAAATCGCCAAAACGAGAGACGACTCGGAAATGCATCCCTCAGAATCTCGGTTGTAGGTCGTCCAGTTTGCGCCGTTGCTCCATTCTATTGGAACCACATGTTCTCCAGTCCTAATTCATCAAATTAAGAAATGAGAAAGTCGTTGGTCATGATACGTAACGCCTGCCGTCCACAGTAGTCGTTTGGCCAGCTCCAGCGTAAACAGCACACCATCCAGTAACTTTGAGCGGGTGTTATGGCTCTTTGTGAACTATACGCGGATCTCCGGTAACCCAGAAGCGATAATTTTGCTGTTCACACATCTACAGAGATGGAAATGGGCGTCGTCGAGCATGAATATACCCTATGAAAAGTTGTCTCCCTTGTGGTCGAGATTCAGGATGGCTTGAGCGTAGGTAACACGTGCTTGGTGGTCAACAGCTAACAGCTGATTCACTATCTACACTTTGTACAATCTGTCACCAAAATTCTCTGTAAAGATCGCCGGTTGATGCCCAATTGCGTGGCACTTCGTCTGGACGATACTCCGGTGTCCTCTGTTACATTTTCAATCAGTGCTGAGATATTTTCAACAGAATGGCTGCCCCGGGGCCGGCCAGACCCCGTATTCTTCTAGGCGAGCGGCTAAACGTTGTAGTGTTTGCCCACTTGTCGGACAACCGGAAAATCTGCGTCAAAATTCACGTTGCGCCAACACCACCCATGAATTATTCCGCAAAAAAAATCGTAACAATTATTCCGCGTTCTTTAGGAGTATAGCGATTCAGGTCTTGTTGGCATATATTTTGGAGCTGTTTACTTCATAAATGTCGAAGTAATATTGACATTGGGCGCCAATTGCAAAAATTATAGTATCTTCCGATAGGGTGATGCCTTGTGCGCCACCTAGTAGTTGTCGATTACTTGCAAGTTGGAGTTGAATCAGTGATAACCGTCAGGTATTGCGATGATATTGTAGTTCTCACCTTATTGGCAGATTTCTGTATTTTTCCTGAGGCTATTCAAATGGAATTTCGAAAACCAGTCTGATTTTCATTTCGGCAGATCGACTATAGACTAAGTTTTCACACCGAAAGGAAAGGAGCAGTGAGTTTCAAGTCACCAATTCTTTGAAGAATGCAAAGTCCAGCTATGTGGCATGACGCTATGACGCATTCATCTGAAATTTAGAATTTGCAGAGCAGGTTTAAAATCAAAAGACAATATATAAAATAAGGTGGCCCTAGCCATGGAGAGGCCAAGTTTCACTGTCAGAAATGCAGACTAGGTTCAACTCACCGGTGCGTGGTGGCTCCCAACATGCCATTATAGAGGCTTTTATGACATCCGACGAACAGGAATAGAAGAATCTGTCTACCCTCTAGAAAAAAACATCACTGTGTTTCGTAGTCATGATTTATGACGGTTGATTCATTTAGCAGATTTCTGCAAAACGTGATTTTAACTGCATCATCCTTCAAGATACCTGCAAATGTTAAAGTGCTCATTAAGGCACTCTCATTGTTACGCAAATCTCCACATAACTCTACAATCTTTTATAAGGTTTTATAGTTATTTTTTTTTAAATTGGTAAAGAAAAACAAATTGACAAACTTAATACGATTAAATCGCATTAATTCCATTAAAACCCATACACAACCAAATAAACAAAA
The DNA here is from genome assembly GCA_928272305.1 of Volucella inflata. Lineage (NCBI taxonomy): Eukaryota > Metazoa > Arthropoda > Insecta > Diptera > Syrphidae > Volucella > Volucella inflata. Next base: position 79,541,597 of record OV743719.1, read on the forward strand.
TCAACGACGCATAAATCACTTATTATCTTTTCCTGCCGTCTTGGCAAGTATTCGCCGCTCGTCAAAATATACCGTCTTCACCGAACTTTTATTTGGGACAGCGAATAAGAGAAAATCCATATTCAGGTCATAATCATGACGATTTTGTTGGTTCCACGACAATAACTCATTTCTCTCCCCGTAAACAACATGATGGCATTCCTGCCGCCACAGTCAAGAGACAAGTGTTTGCCTTTACATTCAAATCAATTCAAGAAAATTGTTAAGCTTTGGAGGAAAAAAAAGAAATAAACTTGCAATTGGCTAGAGGAATTTATTCGCAATAAAAAATTTTCCAATTAATTTAGTTTATGCGTAATTTACGAAACAAAATTGAGGTCGTACCAAGCGGTGGCCGCTACAACCACAATTGTTACTACCAAATTCCTTTAAAAACAATCTGAATGTGTTTGTATCTAAATATTATCCCACTGACCAAGCTAAAGACGTTTATAAATTCCGTGGAACCTTGAAAACAAATCTCTGCTCCCACGCTACTTTGGGGAACCAAAAAATGCTATTTCTTTTGAAATTTTTTTTTTTTCAAAAATGAATCATTTGAAGCACTTGTTGCAGGCGAGTGAAATAAATCTAATTATGTATCATACCGACAAAAATAAACAAAGTACACATAAGATACACATTGATTATCTGTAAATATTTCCAATCCAGGACAAAGAGGTTCATTTTTGAAAAAAAAAAAACGAAAACAAACAAAATCCACAAAAATATGCGATTTTTGGGCGTAAATCCGAAAATCCACCGACCTACGATAATGTGATGATTCACCTTACATCTCGGACAAATAAATCGGATACTAGAAAGACTGCAGATATCGGTCAGGTGCGGTTTGGAACTCGGATTCAAATAGTCAGGAAGGCGCAAATTGTGATGACCACAAATTTTTGTCCATTAATTCCAGGAGAAAATTTCCATGAGTGCTTAAGCAAGCGACTACTCGTTGAACTCAAGCCGATTGTATTTACTTACTTCCACTCTCTTCAATTCGTGCACGCTGTTTCTAGATTAACCGCTTTGGCTTCAACGATTGCTTGATCTCTAAGTTGGGGCTCGAACTTTTTTTGCCACTAGCTTGGCTTGGTTTCGATGATCCTCGACCAGTGAGGCCTCGTGCAGCACCCGACCCGCTTCATATAGCAGGCACCACGTGTTATGATAAAGGAGTTTTGAACACAGGACATGACTCTTAAATATCCGAGTGGCACATGCAAATTACCAACACTGTACCATGTTTGGAAATCTGAGATGCTCCATCTTCTTCAGCTTTCTGATGTCTTTGCTTGCCTCTTCTATGTTGGGAGCAGGGATGGCTTTTGGAAGTGCCTTTTCTTTTTGCATACTTTACACTTAATAACCAACTGGAGCAGTGCTGCTCAAATGCATCTTCTGTTTTCTGCACTTTGGAGCGAGTGGCCGCTTCGTTCGTTGGCTTGTTTTAAAGCTGATTTAACCTTTTGTATACTGGGATGGGGAATGATTTCCTTATTTACTGGAAGTGAGGTCTCTTTTCGCTCTATCCCACCTAGCAAGCCTTTGCGCCACGGGGGCAACACCGAAATTATAAAGGTCATGTGTACAGCCAGTAGGGTCTTGCCATTGGCAAGAGTAATTCTGCGTCTTATTTCTACTCGAATATCGTTGATGCTTGTTAGTATGACGCAAAAGTCTGTGTATACAGTATACGACTCCCGTGCTGGTAAAGTCGCTAGCTTCATTCGGAAGGTAGAGGCCCTACTAGCTCAATTTTCTTTTCTGACTCATTCAGCACAAAAGATCTTTTTAGGTCGAAGTGCTTCTCAGTCGCCAGAAGATCGTGACTCTCTTATACTAGACAATAAGAGATTTCTATACAATTGCTCCAAGGGCGGTGTTAACAAAGTCACATGACAGGCGCGACGTCTTGTATGAAATCCCTCTTGACATTAGAGGTCTCAGGTAATTCATAACCGATCTTGATTGAGAACGAGAATTTTCAATAACCAACATGCAGCACATGACGTGTCTGGCAGGAATATCAAGATCAAGCATGGTACCATTTAATAGTTCGTCCCTCTGCACGCTGTCGCTGTCGACAAATAGGCAACGATCTGAAGTTGTTGGTCTTTTCCAAAATCTGCCCTAAAGTAAATACTTTACTGATGGTTTACTTCTCTAGCAGTTGCAGTTTCAGATGCTCACATGATGTGGCAGAAAATATCTTAAGACGCTGTATAGGAATTTTATTCCTATATACATAGCTTACGCAATCAAAAGGGTCTCAGATATACTAGGTGGCGCACAAGTCATCATCCTATCGAAAGATGCTATAATCTTTGCAAATGGCGCCAACTGTCAATACTACTTTGGCATTTATGAAGTAAACAGCTCCAAAATATACGCCAACAAGACCTGAATCGCTATATCCCTAAAGAACGCGGAATAATTGTTTCGATTTATTTTGCGGAATAATTCGTCGGTGCTGATGGGACATTTCGGCGTGGATTTCCCGGTCGTCCGTCACCAACTGGGCAAACACTACGACGTTTAGCCGTTCGCCTAGAAGAATATGGGACAACACGAAATGCTGCCACGTCTGGCTGGCCCCGGAGCAGCTGTTCTGCTGAGAATATCGCAGCTGTGGTTGAAGATGTAACAGAGGAAGCGGGAGTATCTTCCAGACGAAGTGCCATGAAATTGGGCATCAACCGGCGATCAGAACAGATTTTGCTGTTGACCGCCAAGCGCGTGTAACCTACGCTCAAGCCATTCTAAAACTCGACCACGGGGAGACAAATTTTGATCGAAAATCATTATGAGCGACGACGGACATTCTCATCTCTATGGATATGTCAATAAGCAAAATTATCGCTTCTGGAACGTAAAAAATCCCCTTATATCGAAGATCCATTACAACATTGACGCCGTTGTTCTCTAGAATACTTCTTAGATTCAACTGTATACGATAAGCTTGCTAGACGTTATCAGAAGTATACGAGTACTTTGCGTGTTTTCACTTCAATATTTAGGGAACTTATTATAGTGCATGGACAACTAAGCTGTGATTAATGTACAATTCTTGAACAATCACATTCACATCATTTTCTACACTTCTACAAGAAATCCCCTAAAGAAATTACCGAAAAATGTTTACCACATTACCTGTCTTGGTGTAGAGGTGTAGAGTATTTGGACATACTCTAAATGTTCCTTATTTCTTGCTTGGCAAAGAAAACCCTTGCAGAACACTGTATCAAATTCATATTAACCAATTCATTATAGTCATCGAACATTCAAAACCAATGTTCATCAGGCCCTCGCTGTTTCCCTTCATTTTCTGCCGGTTTCCACTCTTTTCTGAAACAATTAAAGTAAATGCCCCCAAATTATAAAAAACAAGTATCTTTCTTCAAAAGTACCCCACTTATAGTATTGTCTTTAACCTAAAATAAGCCTAAAGCATATAAAAAGTCAGCAGCTGTGTCTCATATAGTGTTTTAATATGGTGTAGGCATATGGTGTATGTCAAGTTCTTCACCATGCAATATCATATTGTAAAACTGAGTAGTAATAATGGGTGTGCGCAAAAGTCTGGTTCACTCGTTCTAGCTTGAATGAGAAATTCCGTGAATTCCTTAGAAGGTATTTCGAGCAAATAACTACTCTCAATCTCTATAGAAAGAGCTACTGGCTTCGCGAATTCTCCATCAGAGCGATTATAGGAGCTGTGAAGCTTTCCAAAGCATTTATCGTTCTGCTTAGTCGGTCGGAGGGGCTGAGAATGCGCATGACAACTTAAATGCTGACCATAAATTTGGCTACTTTATTGAATACAAGACTCTTTCATCAGTTCAGTGAGACAGACAGGCAGGTAGACTAGTAGTATTCGTAATATATAGATACACCATACCGCAGAGCATTATCTGTTATAAGCTTGGCAGCAGTTTTCAGTTTATTGTTTGAATGCGCGTCGTTAATTTTTATGGAGCCATACTTGGAGTTGGTCTTGCCTGTACATACGTATCGGTGCAAACGAAAATATACGCCGTTCCGTTGTGGTCGTCGGCAGGATTACGCAGTTTTAAACGATGCCAACGTACAGCTTTGTTGTTGTCTAGTTTGAAGTAATTGAATTGGCTAAGGACCCGTTACAGTCATATCATCGGCTTTGCAATAACTCTATTCGAGGATATTGTGTCTTACAATTTACGATCACAGCTTTGTTCGACTTTATACTCAACGAAGACATAAATTGATTAGTGCTGATGGTGGGATAGATACTCATAGATACAACTTATGATCAGGTGTTATGCCTGTGCAATTGGGAAACCCACCTAGAAGATAATCATAAATGCTGTGGGGGTATCAAAAGTGCCATAATTCAAAGTAAATTTTAACGTGTGTTTACATGCTGATGGTGCATATGTCAATGTCTTTGGCATATTACATAAAATAAATGGGTAAATCCATTCGATGGCAAATGGAGGCTTTTAACGACGACTTTGAAATGTGTTAGATACATTTTTCAAATGAAAATATTGCTATAGGCCATTGTAGCTGCTGTAGGCACTCCTACATGGTATTATTTATTGGCTATGGTGAATGGTATGCAAAACCGAAATGTATGAGATTAGATAGTTTTCTGCAGTAAGGTGATGTCACCTTTGTTCTGAGAAGTCAATTTTCGCATTGGTTTTATAGTGATTTTTTGGTGCTAAGGTGCAAACCAACACCAGTAACTGTTCAGGTAATTAGAATTTGTTACTCGAAAGGCTCAGCATGAACATTTGCAAACCGTAAATCAAACAATTTGCATTTTAAATGTGGCTTAACGATGGTATTATTATTTTTTTTTTTATTGAAAAACTTATGTTAAGAACAGCCAATTCCATGTCGTGCCTTTATGGAAAGTGCATAACACGGGCAATACTTATCAATAAAAGTCCACTACCAATAGTAATACAAGTTTGTCACGATTCGGTGTGATTTCTAAGAAACCACAATTCCAGATGAAAGATAAATTGAAGGAAGCAGTGTGCATTTAATCCACATTCATCACAAGTGGTATACTAGATTACTAAAACCGCTTTTCTGTGATCAGGGTAAAAGTCCTGTTTAAATCACACCCATACAACAGAAGTTGTGTTCTAGTGGTTCTCACTAAAAGGGGTACAAAGCCTGTTAAAATTCAGGAACAGTAACACCTAAGATGAACCTAACATCTATGATTTTCTATACTTGATCGAATTATGATATCCGGAGAGTACTTACTTTCTTATCAGGCTGACAACCCTTAAAGGCTTAAAGCCTGAACAACTGTAGCCTTCCATCCATTATGGTCCCGAGCGTTCTGCTTCCAATTAGAAAGGCGAAGTTGTTTCATATCCGGGATCGCTTGATCTTTAAACCGGGGGTTAGGTTAGTTAGGAGGTTAGGCTTGGTATCGAAAACTCTCTTAGCTGGAGCATTATCGTTTATCCTTTCAATGTGGCTGAGCCAATGAAGTCGACGAGTTTTTGTCTTTCGTACTATGTCCTCATCTTTTTACAGATCATAGAGTTTGTGGTTGTGTCTTCTTCTTTATACGCCCTCCTCACAGACAGGACCAAATATTCGACGAAGGATTTTCATTTCAAAAGAGTCTTAAACTTGTTCCGCAGTCCACCATGATGTCGCTTGTGGAATTAACATTTCCTTGACTCCTTGACTACCTCAAAGTTGTAGCTGTCGATAGTGACATTTTGTCCTAGGTGATTTGCGACGGGACTATTTTTAGTCCACAGCATATATTTCGTTTTTTTTTTTTTTTCATTCACTTTAAGACCAACTCGTTTAGCCTCTTGTTCAATTGCTGTAATGGCTTTAATTATAGCACGCTGGGAACGTGCGATTATGTCAATAGCGTCTGCGTATCAAAGAAGCTAGACGGACTTGGAGAAAATAGTGCATTCCGTGTTGACTTTTGGTGAAGTATTAAATTGAAGAAGTCACACTACAGCGCGTCTCCTTGCTGAAATTCGGTGCAGGTTTAGAATAATTCTATTCTATTATCGCACTGTAGGGCGCATCGCGAGTGTTCCAATGTTGTGCGGAGCATCCGGATCAGTTTTTCCGGGATCGATGAAGAGGTGGTGTGTGTCGACTTACAATTAGTTGGTCTTTGCCAGGATCGCGATGGGCTAAGAAATATTCATGTCAGGACTCGACTACTCTCGGGGCGAGCAACACTTTTTTTCTCAGAAATTAGCTACTTAATGCAAACCGAAGCATCGACATAATGATGTGCAGAAGTTTCGAACTAGAAAACGTATTACGCTAACGTAAAATCGGTATGAAATTGGTTTGAAAAACGTTCGGATGGGACTAAATGTTGGATTCTGAATTCTCTACTCTTAAATTTCCAAACAAAAAATTAATTTTGAACGAAGGCGTACAAAGTGTCTTTTACGCAGCGGGATCAAATGAAACCTGAGATGCCATAATCAAGACGACTGAACTCCAATACAACTGATAATTTAACACGAAGTATGGAATATCGTAAACGGTTGTTGTTTATCGCTAAAAATATTTGTTCGTTCGTTGCAGATTATCTACGTGAGGGAATCAAACTAAGCATGACGAATACAATGTCTTACTTACTTACTTTAGGTGGCGCTACAGTCCGGGGTGGACCTGGGCTTCAGTCAACAAGCTTCTCCAGCCAGCTCGATCCCTGGCTAGCTGCCTCCAGTTTCGCACGCTCAGTTGGCTGAGGTCCTCTTCCACTTGCGTGCGCCACCTGAGTCTTGGCCTTCCTCTACTGCGCTGTCCCTCGGGGGTGGATTCGAAGACTTTTCGGACCGGAGCATTGGTGTCCATGCGCTCTACATGACCCAGCCATCTTAGTCTTTGGATCTTCACTCTTCTGGCTAGGTCCATGTCGCTGTACAGTCCATACAGTTCGTCGTTGTATCTCCTCCTCCACTCACCGTCAATGCAGACGGGACCGAAGATCGCCCGAAGAATTTTTCTCTCGAAGCAACCAAGAACACCCTCATCCATTTTTGATAATGTCCATGCCTCTGCGCCATAGAGCAGGACCGGGATTATTAAAGTCTTATAAAGGGTGACTTTTGTTTTCCGAGAGAGGGCTTTGCTACTCAATTGCCTTCTTAACCCAAAGAAACAGCGGTTGGCAAGAGTTATTCTTCGCTTGATCTCAGCGCTGGTGTCGTTGTCTGTATTTATATCTGTCGAGGGTGACGTTCTGACCGAGACGTCGCTGTTGGTTGTCCTTTTTGCTTGACAGCATATACTTGGTCTTGCCCTCATTGACCGCTAAACCCATTTTCGCCGCTTCCGTCTCAATACTCGCGAAAGCGCCACTGACATCACGCTGCTTTCTCCCGATTATGTCAATATCGTCGGCGTATGCGAGTAGTTGGACGGACTTTTGAAAGATAGTGCCTCTTGTGTTTGCTCGTGAGTTTTGCACTATTTTTTCAAGTACGATGTTGAAAAAATCGCATGACAGCGCATCGCCTTGTCTAAATCCTTTCTGGACATCAAAGGTCTCGATGAGATCTTTACCGACCTTGATGGAGCAGCGTGCATTCTCCATCGTCGTCCTGCACAGACGGACGAGTTTGGCAGGGATGCCAAAACTAGACATTGCTCTATATAGTTCGTCTCTATAGATGCTGTCATACGCGGCCTTAAAATCGATGAATAGGTGGTGGGTATCGATCTGAAGCTCATGGGTCTTCTCCAAGATCTGCCGTAGTGTGAATATCTGGTCAATGGTGGACTTTCCTGGCCTGAAGCCACACTGATATGGACCTATCAGGTTGTTGACAAACGGCTTCAGGCGTTCACACAATACGGCGGATAAGATCTTATATGCGATGTTAAGGAGACTGATGCCTCTGTAGTTGGCGCAGTTCAGAGGGTCTCCTTTCTTGCGAATTGGACAAACAGTGCTGAGGTTCCATTCATCGGGCATACTTTCGTCCGACCATATTTTACAGATGAGTTGGTGTATGCTCCTTACCAAGTCATCGCCTGCCGCTTTGAAGAGCTCTGCAGTCAGGCCATCCGCTCCAGCAGCTTTGTTGGACTTAAGCTTCGATATGGCTATCTTCACTTCATCCAGGTCGGAATTGTTGGTCATCATCGTCCAGGTTGAAGTGTTGATTCTGCCTGACAGCGGTATTTGGTCCGTCATCGCCGTTATACAGTCTGCAGAAATGATCTTTCCAAAACCTCAGCATCGACTGCGATTCTACTATGATGTTCCCTTGTTCATCTCTACAGGCTTCGGTTCGGAGTTTGTTTCCGCGGCATGTTATTTTTACCTTTTGGTAAAACTTCCGAACCTCATTCCTGGAGTAGCATCTCTCAATTTCCTCGATCGCGCGCTTCTCATGCTTTGAGAAGCCGGTGCTCGTCTCTCCTCTTCCGCTCATAGAGCTCATGAGCAGCTCTGGTCTTTCTAAGCAGCGCCGCGTTATATGCATCTTGCTTAGCCACATGTGCTTGCCGGCATTCATCATCGAACCAGGGGTTTCGTTGTGGTGGACGAGTGAAACCCAGCACATCAGAAGCGGCATCTCTGATGGCGTTTTGGCAGTGTTTCCAATGATCTTCGATGCTTGATGCTGGCGGCATTGGACCTCTTAAGAGATTAAGAGACACTCGATCGGAAAAGGACTTGGCAACAAGGTAATGGTCCGAGTCGATGTTGGCTCCTCGGAACGTACGGACATCCATAATGCTGGAGGAGTGTCTTGCGTCGATCGCAATGTGATCAATCTGGTTGACTGTTGATTGATCAGGAGTTCTCCAAGTCCCCTTGTGTATGTCGAGATGTGGGAACCGCGTGCTAGCCACGACAATGTTTCGCCCCGCCGCAAAGTCTATTAGCCTGAATCCGTTATCGGAGGTGGTGTTGTGCAGGCTATATTTTCCGATTGTTCCACCAAAGATACCTTCTCTTCCTAGCTTTGCATTAAAATCACCGAGGACAATTTTAATGTCATAGCTAGGGCATTGCCCGAAGGTCTTGTTGAGGAGCTCGTAGAAGGCATCCTTGGTGTCGTCATCTTTCTCCTCTGTGGGGGCATGCGCGCATATAAGGCTAATCTTGGCGAATTTAGCCTTGATGCGGATTGCTACGAGGCGCTCGCTCACATGCCGGAAGCTGAGGACTTCTCGTCTTAGTCTGCCTCCGACAACAAATCCGCATCCAAATAAGCGCTGCTTTTGCCGTCGATAGCAATTGCCGTAGTAGATGTCGCAGTTTTTCATCTTCTTTTTGTCCGGCCCATCCCATCGCATTTCTTGGATGCCGGTTACGTCTGCGTTGCAGCAGTCTAGGGCCTCCGCTAGTTGCTCGGCTGCACGTGGTCTATTAAGGGATCTAACATTCCACGTGCATATTGTCCGTAGCTCATTGTCCTTAAATCGTTTGCGTGGGTTGTCAACAGTAGATCCGTCCATATCCGAGGCTTGTTGATGCTTCGTAACTTAATCTTTTTTAAATGGCCGCGCAGTTACCCCGGCGGCACAACCCCCAACCTGGAGGACCAGTTCCATTTTGAGTGCCCGTAGGACGAGGGGTCGGTAACACCGAAGCCAGTAACCCGTTCCGGGATGTGAGCGCTGCCGTTGGCCCTTATAGGGCTCGTCCGCCACCATCTCTTTTCCAAGACCCTGACTAAGTCCTGGAAATCCTTTCCGGCCTGAGCTCCAAATATGTCGGAGTAGCCCGGATAAGGTCTTGTTTTGTTTTTCCGACACTAATCCTGGTGAATGGCGCAGGAAACTCGCCATTTGCCCCATTCACTTCGCAACCTCTAGTGAGATTCCCAGATGGCGCCACGGGGAGGCGTGAAGTAGGACTTATTAGCAGAGCTGCAAGATGTTCGGCAGAGGCTCATTCTCGTCATTTAAGGAACCAGCACCTGTCGGAAGATGCTACTTCTACGAGGCCTTATACTAATCGTTGCCATCCAATGTCTGTTATTCAAAAAATGGTTTTAGTGTGGTAATTTTAGGGGAAGGACATATAACAAACATAAACTCAGGCAAGTCACACGGTCTAACTATAATTAACATGTTTTTTACAACACAAGAGCGCCGTATAATTAAGTACTAGACTGACTCAGTACTGAAATAACGCCAAACGAGTAAAAGATGCTAAAGCCATCTAGGCGGTCAGTAAATAAGCACCGACATTTGCTGCCTGAGCTTTTCGTGAAAAAACCGTGCAATCGGACTAAAAGTGGCACCAGCCGAGCAAATAGACTGGAACAACTTAAAAAAGGACAGAGGTCAGCACCGGGCACTACTATAATTGTAAAAAGAGCCGGATCACATAAATAAAGAAAGGTGATGGCGAACGACGGAAATGGTAGTAAGGAACAAAAAAGAAGCCTTTCCACCGATAAAGTGAATTAGACTTCTGGAAAAGATGAGTTGGATATAGCTGTAGCTAGGCCATGTTTGTTTGATCAGTAGAGGCATTGAATCGGGAACTAGAAGAGGTACTCTTACAGCCATGAAGCAGACGGCAAGAAGAAGAGGAAGCGCAGCGCAACATCGCAAGATTTACTACCTGGGAACTACAATACAATTTGCAAAAGAAGAAGACAAGTGTACTTAAATGCGTTACTTGAGGCAGTAAAATCTTCCGCTGTCATGCACAAAGTGAAAGCGTCAGATTTTGTAGAAAAGGAATTATAACTCCACGGTTGTCCTTTGTGCAATAAAAACGAAGCTAAAAATCTGCAGTATAAACTCTAAAATGAAATGGAAAAAAACAGCACGAAAATGAAAGTGCTGGGGTAAATAAAGTGATACCACATCGAGTGGTTGCATTCGCCAAGATCCCAGCAGTTGGAATGCGATTCTGGAAAAAATAGGACGAAAATCTTGGTCTCACCAAAGGCGTGCTTCTCAAAATAGCGCGTTGTAGGATAGAATAAGGTCCACAAGTGCAGTTAAGCCTACAGGCGGCGTAATAGCAATGCTGATACATGGGAGTAATATCTAGCAAGAGATGAAAAATAAATAATTTTGAGTAGATGAGTGATGATGGGAACATTCTCGCATTTGAAGTCATTAAAACTCCGCTCTATTGACCCACAAATTTGGCATAAAGGAACACAACGTCTTTTATTTGCATGATATTCCTGTTCGATTGTAATGTTCATGTCAATCGGGGGTTACGACAATCTTATTCTAAATAATGTTGATATGTCGTCCAGCTAAGATTTGTGGATTGGTTGGTAGATAGTGTTGAATCTTCACCGCTTCAAAAAGCGGGTGTTTGCGCCTTGTATTTCTTTCATTGCCCATTGTGAATATTATCGTGTTTTCATTAGATGGCAAACCCGTGATTCTAAAATCGGCAGTTTCGAAATTTGTCACCTTGATAGAAGGGATTGGCTTCGAATTTCTAGGTTACGATGAATAACATTGTATTGCAGTAAAAGATCTGTTGGTATGTTTAATCTGTGAAGGGGGCGTCAGTTGTTTGAGTTCTGGCTTCCTGGTCAGTCTTGTTGTTATCAAAATTTCCTATCTAATGGATGTTTTTGTCAGCAAATATGAGTCGATCTCGTCGCTTAAGTTCGATTTTTTAGGTCTAGAAAGGGAGTCCACTTCAATTGACGTCACACTTTAAGATTTCAAAGAATGGGCCTATCGTGCTCTGCGGTGAAGTGAGTAAATTTAATCATACTGCTTCATTTTCGGTAATCGTCCAGTCCGTAGAGATCACTATCATACTCCAGCGCTAACCAAAAAATTCTGTGTGTATAGTTCAGTACTTGCCAGTCCTAGTCCGGTGCCTATCAGCACTAAGTCCAAAAAGTAACCGACAGATGGATAGGACTTAAAAAAGCTAAAAAGATAACGTCTGCGCGATTGATTGAAAAGGATTCGATAGAGCTGCCACCGATTCATCTACGGCCCTCTCAACTTCCTCATTGGATGTGAAACGCGTTTCAGAAACAAATTTCTTTAAGTTTCAAAACATATGGGAGTCTGAGGGTCCCAAATCAGAAGAATGGGGGAGAGGGGAGCAAATTGTACCCCATTTCGCGCAGTTTTTCTATCGCCAACGCACCCTTGTTTACAGGTGCATTGTCCTGGTGAAAAATGATTTTTTTCTTCTTCAAGCCAGGCCTCTTCACGCGAATTTTAGCATTCAGTTGGTCAAGAAGTTTGGAGTATAATTCGCCTGTAAGTGTTCTGCCTTTGTGAAGGAAGTCAATTAACAAGATCGCTTTCGCATCCCAAAACACGCTTGCCATTACCTTTTCGGCTGAAGTGATTGGCTTCGCTTTCTTTGGGGCCGAATCATCGGCTTCCACCCGCTGTTTCGTCTGCTTCTTCGTTTCTGGCGTGTAGTGGCAGACCCATGTCTCATCCATGGGTAGAAATCACCGCCCAAAATCGGTCGGATCCCTATTGAAACAATCCAAAGTTTGCTGCGAAAATCGTTTGCGCATTTTCTTCTGATTTGCATTTAGCAAATGCGGCACTCATCTTGTGCAGAGCATTTCTAAGTTTGTCTAGTTTTTCGCACCCTTTCTTCTGATACTCCCACAGCTTCAGCTATCTCACTCACCCTCATTCGCCTATCGTCCAACACGATATCATGCACTTTTTCGACGATTTCGGGTGTGGTTGCGGTTTTTGGAAGTCCATCACGTCGATCATCTTTTGCCCAATTTTTAACGATTGACTCGGGGAGAGCAGAGTACCCTTAAAGTTTTGTGAACTTTAGATGAATTTCCTTATGGTTTAATCCATCCAAAACGAAGAATAATATGACCGCACAATATTCAAGCTTATCCATTTTAACGAAAAACACGCAAGACGTCTACGCCAAAAATGTTTGTAAGCAAATTACTTGAGAGAATAAGTTGAAACTTGTCATAAGGACTAATTACAAGTTTACCCAGGCTGGAAAAATAAATTTCACCTTGCGCTCGTATGTGCCAACTCCGCTCTCAGTTTGGCCAAGTGCTGGTCCAATGAATTTTCCGACTGCGACTTTGTCTTAATGCGCGTAGATGCTGTGCAGTGACGTTGAGGGGTTCTAAAAACTTGGATTGACACTCTTTACCTATGTTTAACTCTATCTCGGTCTTTTGAAACTGATACACTTACACGTCACGAAAATGGTGACAACATTTTTGCTCATCAGCTTTTAACTAGTAACATTGTCTCTCCCACTCAATTGGATCTCATCCTGACCGAGGAAACTATGGAAACACTTAACCCATGTGGTAGGCTTTTTGTTCTCTGGTCCCATCCCAGAACATCTAGCAGAATTTTGCGGTTTTCGAGTTCGTAGGTTAAGCGTAATAAAACTATCATAAGTTGTTTATTGAATTCACTTCCATTTCATTGACGTCTCCATCGATTATCATGGAGGATGACCGTCCTCCACTAAATAGAGTTTCCCGGCATTTCCACAAATTTTACGACTACGAAGGTATATGTTTAGAACATTCGTCGATTATTTAAGTGTTTCACAAGAATACATTATTTGAGAACCAACAACTGTTCAGAATCTTTAAGTGAAATATGCTTCGATTGCCTATTCCATACATATATTTAATTTTCATCATTTGTACAAAAAGAATAACTACTTGTTAAATTGTACATTGTATAGCAAAAATGTTCATTGCAATTATTAAGGAGCACTCTCTTCCCAACAGTATCTATTATCCCAAAAGGAAATCCTTTCAATTTAAAATTAACATTTCACCCAGCATAACTTTTGAAAATACTGTGCCACTTAACAGTTGGTGGTTTTGTAAATGTAAATTTATTTCAAAAAAAAAAAATGTAACAAATGCCACCCTCGTGTTATACTCGTACATAGATACGAGTATCCGTAAAGATACTCATAAGGCTACATCTTCCGTTTGCGGTGTTAAACATTTGGTCAATTACCCTCTGTGCAGACGATGTGGGTGAGTTTTTGGAAATTGGATTTAATTTAAACAAATGCTTGAAGCAGCCACACCCACCATCAATTGGATTGTTCAAGTTTCGGGTAGCACCCTTTCTGATTTTGTTGTTTTTTTTTCAGTTTAAATTTTAAATGTACGAGTACGAGTATGTATCTGAAAATGACTTTTTTACGAGTACTCTTCATTAGTTGGTTTCACTTTCACTTGAGGGATCAGTTGCAGTGCAGTACGAGTATCTATGGTAAAATAAAAAGTGACCGATCGTTTGGCCTCTCGAATCGTCTAAGTCAAAAGGGTACTTGTACTGTCAATTTTCGAGATGGTTAATTTATGAAGAAAATGGGAGCAGCAGTAAGTTTTTTCTTATTTTTAAGTGAAGATCTGTGTTGATGAGAAAATAAACACAAGTTGCGGATTGTCTTTGACTTGTCTTTGGGATGAATCACCATTTCGGGACGTCACTATTGGGTTTAGTGTACTTGTACCCGCTTTAATGTGCTTTGATGCGTATGTATTTTCTAATTTCTTTACGTTTTGTGTAATTGTCACCCTTTGAATTGCATTTTCCATTTTTCTCTGCCCCTTATATGCTCATTTCTTCCCTATTAATCCTTTTGTTCCCATAACACTATCTATACCAAATGCGCTTTCATTTTTGGAATGAAAATATTTTCTGCGCAGTTAGATCGCAGTAAGCACTTAGTGGTTAGTTTTAATTATGGCACACGCGGTAAGGATTACATTTCTAACCCTATTAAGGTTTGCTACCTACCCTAAACCACTTTTCAAAACTGAATACTTGACAATGTATTCAACGTGCCTATAAGGGTCGTCCCTGCAGTTTAGCACTTCATCCCTTAACAGTTTGTTGTTATCGGTTTATACTCATGGATTTCCAAATAAAATATCATACAAGTGCAGTGGGTAAGTTTAAAAAATTCAACAGATGTCAACTCTGTGGAAATGTTTGTTTTGTCAAACTGCCAACCCTACGTGTATGACAAAACCGTCAATCCCAAATCGGAAGTTCGCATTATTACAAGTCATTGGGCGGATTAGACCAACTGCCAATTAATGTAATCGCCAAATTTAATGTGAAATCGCAAACACGAACATGACGATATGTGCGGTGTGATTTTGATAATGATACGGTGGCTGGTCATGTCAGGGGTTGTTGTGGCAACGTGCTAGGGATGAGTTTTTACGAGTGTTTCCGTATGATCTAGGAGGGTAGTATTTATTTTTTCTCGGGTTCTACTGTATTTGTTTTGGATGGAATTTCCTGTCGAGAAAGAAAAAGAAAAAAATTATTGTCATCTTTTATAGCGATAAACGAGAACAGCTGAACTGAAGAGCAAACACTACTTCAATGGCCCTATAAAGATCGGTGAATTTGGCATGTGCCTAGTTACCTTTGACATTTTATAGTCATTCCCTAAAAGGACTTAACTTCTCGTATGATCAAAGGTTATTGGATCCTTAACCTTAAGATGGAATATTTATTTTTTTCTTTTTTACCCAGCTGGAGTACGAGGGCGGGTCAATAAGTCCGTGACTTTTTGAATTTCTGACCTCTTTACTGAAACAGCAACACTGCTCCTGTCAACAGGCATCTGTCAGTTGACTCCTGTCAAAATTTAAACTTGCTGCGTCAGTTAGTTTGTGTTTAACAGCTATTTTTATCAGACTACTCACAAATTTGAGGAGAAAATGGAAAAAAGTGAATTTCGTGTGCTTACTAAGCATTATTTCTTGCGAAAAAAAACCATTACCGAGACCAAGGCTAAGCTTGATAAATACTATGGGGACTCTGCACCATCGATTTCAATGGTAAAAAAGTGGTTTACTGAATTTCGTTGTGGCCGTACAAGCACTGAAGATGCCGAACGTCCTGGACGCCCAGTTGAGGTCTCTACACCCGAAACAATCGAAAAAATTCACGATATGGTGTTGGCCGACCGAAGATTGAAAGTGCGAGAGATTGTGGAAGCCGTAGGGATCTCGCATGGCTCAGTGGTTTCAATTTTGAATGATCACTTGGGCATGAGAAAGCTTTCCGCAAGATGGGTGCCGCGTTTGCTCACAGTCGACCACAAACACATGTGCAGTTGCCATGGCAAAAATCCATGAATTGGGCTATGAATTGCTCCCTCATCCACCCTATTCTCCAGATTTGGCTCCGAGCGACTACTTCTTGTTCCCAAACCTGAAGAAATGGCTTGGTGGAAAAAGATTTGACTCCAATGATGAAGTCATCTCGCAAACAAAGGCCTATTTTGAGGACCTCGACAAATCATTTTTTTTGGAAGGGATAAAAAAATTGGAGAAGCGTTGGACAAAGTGTATAGAGCTCAAGGGAGACTACGTTGAAAAATAAAATTATTTTTTTATCAAAAAATCTGTGTTTTAATCCAAAAGTCACGGACTTTTTGACCCGCCCTCGTATTTACTACCGTTTAGTCCAATTAGGGGTTAGGATTGGGGTCCTAGCTTATAATATATCAATAATATCAATGTTGTTCCCCATACTAACAATGTTGAGCAAGCTTATATGAACATTGTCAACGCTACCTTTACGTACACTTTTGTTACATCGGTCCCTCTCAATCAATTGAGACATATGGACGTGCAGTTCACTCAATACTGTAATGCTGTAAACCTTTCCCACCTGAAGTGGGCGCCTTTCGACGATTTGTTTTGTTTCGCTCGCTTGACGCGTCCTCTGACCTATGTATGTCAACTCGGAAAATTTATTTACCTTTAACTCTCGGCAAGCGAATTTCCCAAATTTAAAAATCTTGTAATCAATATTAATTAGACTTTATTGCTGAGATAAAAAGCCCTAGATTGTACTGACGACTTTCGATTCATTGACTTTCTCCCTTATTTCCAAATTGCTTCCATATTCCTTCCCAAAATATTGTTCGGCACCTGCTCTCTGGCGCAATTCAGACTTGTGCTCACCTTTTAATATCAGAAATAAATTCTTAAACTTTGTTTTCAATTTTCCGAATCTTCTTACGTTGAATACGCCACCACATGCAATTCCTTTTAATTCCGGATACTTAAAAAATTCTATCAATTTTCAATCCCACGCAATAATCGGGCGACTCCTCTTGAACAGATCTAAAAACTATTTCAAAATAGAACACCCGAATCTGGTCCTAGTTACTATAGCTATACGAGTAGCACAACTCTTCATAGTCGTCATTCATCTCGGTAAGCATAACAACATCTTTCATATCATAACATAATTTAGAGATGGTTTTTCTTCTGGCCCTGATGGTCTTTCAGCTATTGTTCTGAAGAAATATATAAATCACTTCGTTGTCTGATACAACTGAAACCCGTTTTTTTTTTGTTTTTTTAAAGAATCTTGTATCGCTCCTAACCAAAAAAGAGGATGTAGAGATGTAGTTAATAACTACAGATAAATAGGAAAAATCTCTTGAATACACAAACTTTTTGAAAGCATAGCCTGTTAGGAATGACTTCCACATTTTAGGCAAATTATCTCTGTAGATGTGCATGGGTTAATGAAAGGTTAATCAACCACCACTTATCTAATTGAGTTCGTCGCAAGTACACTCTGTTGCTTAAAAGATTTCATCAAAGCATTCGACAAAATTTCGTACCAACCTATCAATTTCAAGCCGCATGAATTTAATTTCATGTAAAAGGCCGAGATTATGAAGTCATTTTCAGATCCCAAATATCAAAGTTACATCTGTTCCCCTCAGTTATCCTAAGGAAAAGTGGATGCTAATGTCTCTACTTAAACTAACGACAAGAGGATTTCCTCTTTCCTCGTTTCCATCTGGCTCCAATTACTTACAAGACGACTGAAATGTTTGAAGAAACCCTTTCTTGGTCAATCTACAGAATTTCGAAGGGACAACCTACACCCTCAAACATCTACAAACATCATCATCTGCGATCCAGGTATACTCGAAGCGCGAGATCTATGTATACTTTGGAATTTTCCACTCACCAATTGGCATTCTTGTACGAAATGTTCACCAGACTTGCTTTTTTGTGGATCAGATGTTAGATCTAAGGGTACGTTAAACATATTTTCGCGGAAATAAGTTTGTTTATGTATGCTTCGAATCACCAAACCATCTCCTGCTGCCTTAAACAGTTCCACGGGTAGTCGCGTCCGGTTCAGGAGCCTTGTTATGCTATTCTGCGTCATGTTTTGGCCCAGTTGGGAGATATGTTCGCTTTAATCGCACAAATGGTCTAAAGAAGTAGTTTTTTTTTTAACATTAGCCCCAACAGGGGCACTTCAACTAAAGACGCTGTCTTATTTTTACAGATTTTTTTTTGGGTCTGGTAAGGTCATGTAAGACTTCCGAGGATTTGTTTCTAGAGTAGCACCTTTGTCTTATTTCTAATCTACAAAAGTAACTGCCATGTTAACGTTCAGAGAAATTAGTGAGAAAACCGAAGCAAACTATAGATATACTGTGGCCTGCAGCAAAGTTAATCAGCCGATTAAGACTTATAAGACGTGGTTTCATAAAACTCATTATTTCCGGTTGTGCTGCCAAAGCTTTCTTGTTTTCTTAATCTGGCCTTAAAGTCACCTAAACCAATCTTAACGTGATACATCAATTGTAGATGGTGCTATAGGAGAGCTCGCAGTTAGAATATATTAACATTTGTTGGTAGTATCTGTGGAGCGTGGGCTCTTATCAGCTTGATATTGGCGATTTTCGGCTTGATGCGTAATATTAGAATGCATTCGCGCACGTGCCGAAAACCCAAAAATTCTTCTTAACCTGGCGCTAAAAAAACACACCAGCGCCCAGGTTCGTCCATACATGTTGCTGATGCTCGGAGTTAATCGTAATCGTACAACACCCAGCCACCATGACACAGTCTTTGGGAAGGTTTAACCGGCGTTTTGTATAAGTAGTTGCAACGACAACACTAATATTTTGTTTATTTTACATTTAATCAGAATCAGATTGTTGTTCCGTTCGTAATACTAAAAATTCCATGCTAACGAAGGAGTGGACCAGCGTCCGCTGATGATTTACATTCTTAGACCTGTACCAAGTGGACATAGAGTTCAATATTCAAATTAAAAATCTCATCAGTCCGAATACTTTCCTGGTCCAAAGCATGACGGAAGTGGTCCATCTTCACGTGCGTTAAACTATTCTGTGAACGAGTTCACTATAACCCTGAAATATTTTGCATTAGGGCAACTTGGTTGTGAGGTCAAAAAGCGCTTAACCTAACAATTCCTACAACTTGTTTCCTTGGGGCCGAAGAACTGTCTGTTCCTTTAGCCACAGCATGTATTTGCAATAAAGGTTATCGAGAGCTGTTTTAAGAAATGTATTTTCCCAAGGGCCTTGAGGCGACAGCGGTAGATGCTGTTATCAATACCAGGCAATCCTACATCAAAACCCTTGTCCTAATTATTACCAAATTGATAAAATAGATAATTTCTTTGAATCGGGAGAATGGCATATGTACATGGTATGAACGCTGGCTAACGATGAAGAAAATGTGTGGCACATATAGGCCTTCCAGGGTAAAGACAGAAGCATTTTTGTCAGTGATATTTTCCAAAATTTCTGTAAATCCATGTGCCATGCTTGACCTAATATCTGAGCAAAAGCCTAGTGGGCCTGAGCATCGTATCGTTCTGGATCAAGCACAATAGTGTGCAGAGACTTTTAACAACATATGCATCCACAGCCTCACACATAGTCTTACAGAATTTTAAAATGTTATACTTTCGTTTAGATTTCGTTAGCTGTCATAGATCTTCATAACTCTACCGCATTCGGTGGTCTTGAGCCAGTCTAGGAAGGCTAGAGAGGTTTAGTGAATCTAATGATAGAATTTAGTATGTTAGTACGAGTATTTGCGGCCCTTTTCCTGTCTATTTATTAGCTATTAGATGATTTTGGTTGAGCATCACTTTTGCTCACACGAAACATCAGATCCATTTTATTTTACGTGCCTGAAGTCACACTCTATTCAACAACCAAACACAACAACATCTCATTGTTTGTCCCTACCCGCATCCAAAGTAACAAAATGATTTTTCTTCGAAAAAAGATGAATAAAACCACCGTACATTGCGTTTGAAGAACAATCACAAGATAATCTTTTCCATCTTTGATAAGCCGATAGTCCAATGTCATAAAAGTGTCTCATTTGCATAAGGTGATCTGGTTTGGCCTTTGAATTGCCCGACTCTTAGATTCCATAATACTCCATTGTTTGTCAAACTAAGCCGCTCTACAATCTCTATCTGTTCCTTAACTAATAAATTATTATCTCAATCCTATTTCTCAAAGCTCCGGCCATGCAGTTTCTGTCGAAAATCTACATCAAACAATATTTCAAATGTGTCAAACATCTCTTTCCCGCGGTTTGTAACTATCAGACGACATCTAAATTAACAACACCTTTAAGGTGTCCACTGAAGACTTAAAAAAAAAAATAAATAAATAAAACTCATAAAATGTCACTAAATGTTCACACTCTATTGGTTAGGGTAAAGATGTACGAGTATATTGTGTACGACGAGGGCGGGAAAGAGAGAGAACCCCATAAAACCGTGTTGCCCTACCGGCCTAATAAAGTGGTTAAACGTGTATCTTGGCCCTGTTTTCGATTGTTACCCCCTTTTTTAAATTTAACAACTTACTTTGGACTCATCCACAACACTGTGGTGATGCATTTTAAAACACATCTTGTGAAATTTAAGACGAACGAACCTTACTTCCACAGACGGATATCTGTATCTGAAGATCTTATGACAATGGAAATGTGTTCAACGTTCGAATACATGATGATGACACTAACGACAATGCAACAGACCACACATGTAGCACTTGTAGAAGCAGATTTTTGGAGGTCCCTTCAATTGGATCTTATCCTTTTGTGTGGTAGGTAGGGTACGTTGCACGAGAATTGAGCATCTTTTTTCTTCGTTTTTCGATATCAGATGGATCACTCATAAATAAGAAAATGAAAAGAACCAACAAGGAAACTCGTTTGTGAAAAGTGAATACATGTACAAAATGCTTGCTTTGAGAATGAATTCAGAAAATGGGTTAAGGCTCAAATGGGTCCTCTGGCTTCGACTTTGAACTTTTTCTCCGGAGAATTTGCAATAAATTATATTGTTGGCTTTTTTTCCGGATAATTAATGGTGAAGTTGCTCTGCTCTGCATGATTTACAAACGAGATGCGTTCTTAAATATCGGTGGTCGAATGGTTTGGCGATTTTGATAATTTTAGCTGACAGTTAATATCATACTTCGTAGGTACATAACTTGCTTTAACGAGTTTATACAAAGATACATACAACAGTAGGCAATTAAAGCCGGGGAAATCGAGTACAACGACATTTTTAGTTCATGATTGGCAATTGGCAAACTCAATCCCTAGCAATTATTTCCTCTTCCAATATCTGAGGTCTTATAGAGAACATACGAGTATTGAGGACCGCCGTAGTTCTCTTTTTTGATAGTTTTAATTGTTAGATAGAAAGCTAAATATACATTAGAGTTTCGTTTCACTGAATACTTTATCATCTAGGACTCTCACAATGCATTTTATTCATTAACAAGGCAGAGTAAAATCGGAGCATCACTAGAGCCCTATCTATCAGGGCACCAGCATCACAGAAAATCTTTTGAAATACAGAGCTGATCCCTTGGCATACGTACGATTTTACTTCAATTGACAAATAAGACGCTACAGTCCGGAGTGTACCTGAGGCTCAAACAAGAGCTCCCTTCATTGAGCGCAATCGCCTTTAGTTGGGCACACTTAGATGGCTTATGTTTCTCTCCACTTCAGCGCGCCACCTAAGGCGAGTTCTAGTCTTTTGACTAAATCAATGTCACTAAAAAGCCCATAAAATTTGTTGTTGTATACTCCTCACCAAATACTCGCAACTTTATTTTTAAAACAAACAAGGACATTTTCGTCCGCCTGGCAAAAGTCTATATCTCCCCGACATACAGTTGGAGTGGTACATCAGGAGTCTTATTCAGTGCTCCCTTCACTGTCGTGAGAGGAATTTATTTGTCAGTTTGCCTTCATGTTTGAACCCTAAGATTGTGTCGTTAGTATGTTAGTACGATAGGGATCGCGATGAGCCCGTTTTAGTGCCTAGTGTTTGTGTGATGACACACCCCTGTTTTAACCTAATCTTGTATAGTATGTACGGCGGAGCATAGGTAATAACGTCTTTTATCGCCTCAATATAATAGGTTTTCCTTGTGAGGCGCTGTCCGAGACATTGACAGCATCCTTGTTTTTTTTTTCTCATTTCAATAGAACTACAATCTCTTCGTCACGAGTGTTTCTCTACTACTTCCTTTTTCTTCTTAAAAATCATATTTTTAATTCGTTGGTAGCTCTCGTCCTTCTTTGCACCTTGTTGTTTCGTTGCATAGACTATTTTACGAGCCGTCATTTTAATTGTGGTGGTCTGATGAAAACCAGAACGTCAGATGCAGCATCTCTGATCGGTCTTCTGTGCTTGATGCGGCTAGCAGCATAAGTCTTGTCAAAAAGGTTTTGGGAAACTCGATCCGAAAAGAGTTTAATAGTCTCTTCCGATTGAAGCCATTCACCGTCAACTTTGTAAGACTTCTTCGGTGTTCTTCCATCCGGTATGTCAGCGTTTGCAACTTTTTTGCATAAAATCATCAGTATTTTGGGCATTTGCACGTTTGGTTGAGGATCTTGTGAAAAATAATCCTCAGCTCTGGGATGAGCGCTCGCTGCAGGCTTATATTGACAAAATCAAGCCTTGATGTGAGTATTTCGCTCGGATGACTGAAGCCAAAGGCTTCTTCCTTAAGAATTTCTCTGATAGCAAATCTACAATCAATATAGTAGCGTCACAGCTCTGCAGAACTTTTCATTTTTGGCGTATTTTAAAGTACGACCTTTCTTACCTGCATAGGAGCCTTCTTCCTTCACTTGATATTCTTAGCATGAGTAACACTCTCAAAGTATGTAATTTCCTTTCAAAAAGAAGTAATCGGTGATAAAACGCACTGGAGTTTTATAGACATGCCGTTTGGTGCAATGACACTAGAACCCCTGTTCTTCTGATAATAAAATGCATGTGTCAGGGATGTCTTCCAAGTGGACATACGAGTATACACAATCCAGATGGCAACGAACGAATTACATTTACATACTACCTTGATCAGAATGTTCCCGGAATACCCACCGTGTGGCGCTCCCATTGTTCCAATTTGAGTTTTGTTAAGTTGGTACATCTGTTTTTGATATTACCTCTAAATCTTAGCGTCATAGATTGACATTTGCAAAAGTTACGTAGCCAAGAGTACTCGTATATCTATCTCTGTGTGTGTTGGCGATTTTTCCATTACTTCCTGTCGGCTGCTGAAACGCGTTTGAACAGAAAGAAGTCACAGGGAGCCAAATCAGGTGAATTTAATGGCTGTTGGATGGTGTTTGTTTGAATCATTGAACCTTGTCGGACCTTCGATGCCAGTTGGGGCTTCCCTTAATTCAGTTACTGTGCCTTATTTTTGGCCCACATCACAATGTGACGGTTAAGTAGAGGACCCAAACCAGCTTCCATTCATAGTTCGGTTTTTATACTTGCATAAGACTCAATGTACTTGGAGTGGATATGAATGTAATAAAAGGAAAACACAAGGAGTAAAATGGACTAGTTCCCTGGCTGAGTACTCTGTTTTGCAAAAAACAAGTAAACCGCCCATTTAAATATTTTCGTGTTTTCAAATTTCAGGAGATTTCCAAGGCATTGAAAATAAGTGGAATGGTGAACAGAGAATATTCGCCTTTTTATGTATTTTCAGCAATTTTGTTTCTCCCAAAAAGTGCAGTCATGCATCAACCTATACAGTTTTTGTAGGCATATTCCGGGATCGCCTTCAGCCTTCTCTTTTATGTCTTGAATCGACTCAAAACGAGTCCCACGAAGTGTTAATTTGAGTTTCGGAAATAGGGAAAAATCACAGTATGCCATATTTGAAAAATACGGCGGTGGAGGTGGTTAGTTTTTATGGTCCAAAATCAAGGAATTATTCTGACACAACTTCGTTTTTTTTCGAACGCTTCGAAAAATTTCTTCACTCTTTGACTTACCGGAAGAAATTACAAACGAACAATACCACGAATATCGAACAAAAAAGAAACAGTTGCAGAGCATCACGAATGAGGCAAGTTTCCAAAAAATTCAAGGGCCACTCCGTACCCCTCAAGTGCTATTATTCTCGACGTTACAAAGTCCCCGGAGTGTTTCTGTAACACCTTAACGCGTTCCATAGTAAGACTCGTTGACAGTAGTTAAGGTAATCTAATATCTTAAGCTACGACAGATATCGCTCAATCTCAACGTCAAAATAGATGACAGATGTACCAACATAGTTGTACCATTTAAGAAACCACATAAGCGGGCCAGTCGCGGTTATATTTTGAAAACATGCGTTTTGTGTCAATTTTTGCTCCTACTGGAACTTAACGCATCCCAATGTCGCCGATTTCCATCCGATTCCGTAGCCTGAATTTGTTTGGAAATTCCACTACTTATTTTCTTATCAATGTGTAGCATAATATAATGAGTGTGGTGAATTAAGCCTTCAATAGTAGAGCTCGGGGCTGGTTCTACGGCGATCATTATACAGAGTATCCTGGGTGATTAGTTTGATTTATGACAATTTCTTGGCAGGATTCATTTTCACGGAGTCTGTAAATTTATACTTTTCATTAGAGATCCTCTTTTTTTTGGAGAGCTCTGTATATGAGATGTCCTTAAAGTAAATAGTGTGTTGTGTAATATTATGAAATGCCTGTATGTTATGTAGATTCAAACACAAAAACATCATCAACTTCAACATCTGGTACAACTAACATACCCCTGCTGTTTTTTTTTTCCTGTTCACAAACTGACAAACACATTTCACGTGGACTTGACCATAACAGGTCAACACAATTTATAAAAATAAAATTGTTTCCGTGCCCTTCTTTCGAATTGCCACCACCTGGTTTGAGCGCTATTTCCCTCTTGTTTAACCAATTAGAATTTTATCAGTAACCTACTCACGGGATCTATTAAATGTCACCCTCAACATAGTTAATTAATGGATCCGTTTACGGACACGCTCGCCCATGTGATGGGTATGATACCTACGTCCCCGTGTTAGGTTATTACAGACAATTAATTAAGTCCTCCACCTCGGTCAGGTTGTTTTATTTAAAATTCTTCCCCATCATAGATAAATGCAGCTGTGCATTCTTGTTAGTTATGGAAGCAATACCTCGAGTATGCTATTTGTTAAGAAGTAGACGTACAATATTTTATATTCTAAATTTTTAGCATTTATTTTTTATTTATATTTTTAAATTACTATTTATAACTAATTATTTTTTTTTTGTTTCTTTTTTTAGGTAAGTAAAGTGAAGTTTTCGTCGATACTTCAAGAAACAAATTGTGGATTGTAAGTCTTTAGATATAATTCATTGCAAACAAATACTCAATTTCTCCATCCCATGCCAACAGGACTTGAAGTTATTGCCCCGTATCCATCGATGCGAAATATAGTACAAAATCTTTTTTCATACTAAGGTCCTCTAAACCGCTGTGTGTTGCGGGACATAAAGAGGGTCTATGCATTTCAGGAGTTCTGAATCGGGCTTGAGTTTCCTGAAGGTTATTTCTAAAGATCTGTCTTTTCGCATGTTTGACTAGGACGTCCGCCTGTTTGGGTTAAAGGACTGCATTGGATTCTGTACTTTAGAAAGAAAATGTCTGCGACGGATCCATTACTTTTTGACGTTGGTTGGATTTTTGTATGTATGGTGTGTAGTTTGTACCTTAAATGTACGATTACGTTAACAATATGTGTTTTAGGACGCTGACCACCAGTTAGTTCTTTACTATAGATGGCCCTGCTGTCGCAACCACTTCTTCTTAAGTGTTTTCTTCTCAAGCGTCTCCAACTGACACGGTCTTTGCCAGCTCCTTCCATCGATGATATGATATATGATATAGATTCGGCCCACTTCTGCTTCGTAGTTTTCGGGATTCAGATTTGAAGATGATTCGTATTTCCGTACTTGCATCGTCGCTACTTGTAACTGCGGAGCCAAGGCTAAACATGACATTATACAGCTCGTCTCTGCTCAGAGCGATTACACAAAACGGCAGAGAAGATTTTGCTGGCGATTTTCAGGAGACTGATTCCCCTATGGTTGGCGCAGTCGAAATGATCCCCTTTTTTGTCGCAACTCGTTGGTGCTTTATCAGACTTTGTGACCAGTGGGTAAGTGTAATAACACTTATCTCGTCTTATACTAGGGTACCTTATTTAAAGTTCGCCGTGCTCTACTGTTGAGGCATCTGCAACCCGTATCAATTCGTTCATTGATCCTTCTCTAGTTGTCTGCTGACAGCCATGTATAGCACCTTCACCACTTTGCTCTGTTCAAACTTTGCGATTTCTGAAAAAAAAATCCCAAACGTCTTGAAGTGGTGTAGGTTTTCGTCTGCAGAGGTATCACCTTTGCCAAGAAGACAAGCAGCAACTATTTGTAGGGGTATAAAATCCTGAATCTTCGGCATCCGAAAGATCTCCTTGTGACAATTAGTATCAACTCGTAAATCCACGACGGTCACGCTCGATCGGGAGGGCGATAGTACAGGGGCTGTTTTTATGAACTATTCGACAAGACCTATAGTTTGATCGAATTGCGCTCCACGCGCACCTTCAATACTTTCCGACCAGTACCTTATGATAATGTTACGAATGCGATTATTTCTTACGCAATCACAAGAAACAAGAGCAACAAAGAATAAACGGAAACCCGCAAGGTTGGTCGAAGGAATCTGGTGGTAGATTTGCAGTAAGTGCTGGATCTATACAAGGTGGCGCAAAATTAATCATCCAAAGGAAGAAGTCTGGAAAGGTTAAATCGGGCGATCTTGCTGGCCAAGCCAAATTGCCAAAAAGGGAGATTACGCGACCAGGAAAAGCTTCCTTCACAATATCCACTGTGGCTCGTGCTGTGTGTGCGGTTGGACCATCTTGTCGAAACCACATTTTCCAATTCCGGCAGTAAGAAATCGTTTATAATGGCCCTGTAGTGTTCGACAGTAATAGTGACCGTATTGCCGATGTCGTCCTCAAAAAAATACGGTCCAATCACTCCTCCCGCGTGAACGCAGCATGAGATTGAGGATGGCTTGACAGTAATTCACGCGCGACTGATGGTCAGAAGGCATTAACTGATGCACTGTTTGCACTATGTGCGGAACCATGTGTAAGTCTTTCACTAAAACTCGCTATAGGGTCCGTCTGGTGATGCCCAATTGCGTGGCCCGTCGCCTGGTTGATGTTTCTTCGTTCTCAGCGACATCGGCAGCCACAGAAGCGATATTCTCTTCCGAACGACCAGTCCGTTGGCGACCACGCCCTGCATGGTCTCCTGTGGTTTCCGTCTGATCGAGACGAGTAGCAAAGCGCCGGAATGTTTGTCCAGTTGACGCGACACGATTAGGAAATCGACGTCGAAGTTTACGCTGCGCGTAAAATGTCGTCAAATGTCGAAGAATACTATTAAATTGTCCGAAACCCGCAAGCCTAAAAAAAACTGGCAAACAGCCACAATAGATACATAAAACTTCGGTGTAGTCAAACAATTTGTCTACTTTGTTAACTTAGGTAATCAGTGACCCTTATTAAGAGCTCATCGGTAGAGTAGCTCTTGTCCGTCGTTGACCTTAAAAAAGATTAGGAAGCGCTTGTTAGTGTTGAATGCATCTTGTATCCCTTCACCTTGTCTGCATTGGCGGAACGTGGCAGAAAGATTTCTCATCAAGACCAATTTTTGGCGTTGGTGTGCAAAGTTTAGGAATCACGATTTCGATTTAAATGACAAACCTATGCAGATATGTCTGCAAAGCCATTATGAACCGTTTATGGTTTATAAGAGTAACAATTTTATTAAGGAGACGAAAATGCCAACAAAACGCTTTCCCCTAGTCCGCCACTATAATAAAACCAACACATAGTCGACAGCTTTACCTCGAAATAGATTCCCCACATATCATTCTACAAGTGCAATCTTCCATCAAATGAATCTATTTATCCATCTTCCCCTGAAATGAAATTAAACGACACAGACGATGGAATTGAATCCTTTGATGCTTCCGTTGATTAACTCTGCACGTAAACATTCACATGATTGGATGTGAAACCAAGAAGCCAAAGTCTACGAACTCAACAAATTTTCAAAGAGTCAACGAGCATAAGGCTGAAAGATGGATCAATATGCTAATGCAACGAAAATAAAGTTCAAAAATCTCTCTCCGATCATCCACTAGGACTATATATAGGTATAGTACACCATAACACACCTGGTTTTGTTGTTCGCCATCTGAAATCCACATTTCGATCCCTGCAATTGAGAGGAAATCGAAGAAATTGAATTTTCAAGATTTATCGATGCCGAAATAAGGAAGAAGCAATTTCAATTCAATATCCAATAAACCAAATGGAATTCAACTATCCCAAAGATACTCATATTTGTATACTCTTTAGATATAGATACATCGGACTACTCATACTGTTTCGGATTCCACAAATGTCTGTCATAATTTCAGTCAATTTTAAGAGTGTAAAGAGGAATGGGAATCCGAATCTGAAGAGCTGATGATGCAACACCAATCTCTGGCCGACGCATCTTGGATTCAGATGCATTTCCAGCTGTGTGCACTGCACTTGGTGGCAGTGCATCGAGAAAACTCTTTCCTATCCATCCAATACTTTGTTACTGCAAATTCAGTTCTCAACTCGATCGTATTCTACTGATTGGTCTTGTCTTCCTTCTGTGTGTTAGTTTGTGTGTCTGTCTGTCTGTCGGCCATCTTTCGTATTCGTATGTGCAGAGTTCAAATTATTTTGGCGCCGGCTGACTGATTTATGCTTCAACCGAAGAAAAGATGTAAGAGACCTGCCGAGCGAACGAATTATAATACATGAAAGCGACAGTTCTGAAGAATTCGAAAGGAAAAAAAACAGACAAAGACCGCCTGTCGGGCACACAATCTAGAATTTCTAATGAATGGAACTCCGAAAACGGAGATACTACTTTGATGACTGCTGATCAACGGTCTGAGATAAACCACAGTCACAAGCGGCACAAATGACTACTCAAAAGACAATTGAAAGTATCCGGACTAATGGATCAGACATTGTCTAATGACATTGACAACCCTGGTCAACCCTTTAAATAGTGACTTACCGACCAACAGATTCTTTCCAGGCTATGCTGGCTATTAACCAGTCCATTTCGATAATTTAAATGTTTACCACTGAAGGCGAAAGTTTATCCAAATGTGTGTTTATGAACATCTCCACGTGCCAATGCCATTAGGGTAATAACACAGCGTATATAGCCACCCACTGGGCATTCATGTCTCGTCCTTGCCCCCAAACACAAATCACGTGCTTAAGATATTATCTAGATCTACACTCTACAGATACGAGCACGAATATTCCGAATACTCCTACCAGCACCAAAAGACAAAATTGATAGTTTTATTATTTTTGTGTTGAGGTGGCGTGGCTCGTATTATCCATATTTGCGGATGCGGAGTTCATCAAAAGTTTTTAATTTAACTTTTGTCGGATTGTTGGATTAATCCGACCACCCGTCGTCGGTCGTTGGTTGTGCACACACGTACGAAATTCAACTCTGATTTGGTTACAAAGTCAAGTCAAATTGGACTGACTTTTTGATATGGCTCGGCGACGAGGGTACTCATGTGTGGCGGCAAGTGAAGTCATTAGGGAATGCGTCATAGTTCAAGTGACAAACACATGTCATTAGGTCTTGTCAATGGGGCGACACATGCCATACAAACTGAAGATTATGATGATGTCCGCTAGTTACGAGTACTTTGACGTACATTTGAAGTTACCTACCAGGTTCTTTGAGAACGTGGGTGCTGGTAAACTTGGTCTTCGTTGTTTCCGAAACAATCGGAATGCCAGGATATTTCCCAGAAGCAATTCTAGGATATGCATTAGTTTCTTGGTGGTCTGGTTTAGATATACAGAAAGACCTTGACTTCAAATTGAATTTCGTAAGAGTACATTTGCATTCGAGTAATTTTAATGATGAATTCAACATCGTGAGCAGAAAACTTTTTGAGATTTTTTATTCAGCTCGCATCTGGTGATATTTAAAAGATTTTTTTTTTAACTTACTTTCGAAAAGTTTTGAATAATTCTACTTCTACCTATGTAAACTGGATGTTGGGGTTCTGAAGGTTGCGTCATTGCTCGGATGCCATTTCTACTGGTATGGCGTTCTGTTTGTTCTTAGAAATCATATAAATAGATTGTTCACCTTGTTAGTAATATAGCTGAATTATATTGCATCCTTTGGGTCGCTTTAATTCCAGACATGACCCCGAGCTCAGTCTGTGCCTTTATACAAACATATGAGTGTCGGTTGCCTAGACTATTTTCTTATGCCTACCAATTAGCAGTTAGCTTTTGGTCGGGATACCGACAATGTTATATATTTACTTACTTTTCCGGGGTGGACCTGGGCCTCAGTCAACAAGCTTCTCCAGCCAGCTCGATTCCTTCCACTTGCGTGCGCCACCTGAGTCTTGGCCTTCCTCTACTGCGCTGTGCCTCGGCGGCGGATTCGAAGACTTTTCGGACCGGAGTATTGGTGTCCATGCGCTCTACATGACCCAGCCATCTTCACTCTTCTGGCTAGGTCCATGTCGCTGTACAGTCCATAGAGTTCGTCGTTGTATCTTCTCCTCCACTCACCGTCAATGCGTCCCGTCTGCATCGAAGATCGCCCGAAGAATTTTTCTCTCGCAGCAACCAAGAACACCCTCATCCATTTTTGATACTGTCCATGCCTCTGCGCCATAGAGCAGGACCGGGATTATTAAAGTCTTATAAAGGGTGACTTTTGTTTTCCGAGAGAGGGCTTTGCTACTCAATTGCCTTCTTAACCCAAAGAAACAGCGGTTGGCAAGAGTTATTCTTCGCTTGATCTCAGCGCTGGTGTCGTTGTCTGTATTTATATCTGTCGAGGGTGACGTTCTGTCCGAGACGTCGGTGTTGGTTGTCCTTTTTGCTTGACAGCATATACTTGGTCTTGCCCTCATTGACCGCTAAACCTATTTTCGCCGCTTCCGTCGCAATACTCGCGAAAGCGCCACTGACATCACGCTGCCTTCTCCCGATTATGTCAATATCGTCGGCGTATGCGAGTAGTTGGACGGACTTTTGACAGATAGTGCCTCTTGTGTTTGCTCGTCGGAAAAGGACTTGGCGATCTCTTGCGATTGTAGCCGTCTGACGTCGAATTTACTCACAGCATTAGTTTGTCTTGGCGTAGTTTGGGATATCCGCAACCGTACCTTGGCTACAACAAGGTAATGGTCCGAGTCGATGTTGGCTCCTCGGAACGTTCGGACATCCATAATACTGGAGAAGTGTCTTGCGTCGATCGCAATGTGATCAATCTGGTTGACTGTTGATTGATCAGGAGTTCTCCAAGTCCCCTTGTGTATGTCGAGATGTGGGAACCGCGTTCTAGCCACGAAAATGTTTCGCCCCGCCGCAAAGTCGATTAGCCTGAATCCGGTATCGGAGGTGACTATATTTTCCGAGGCAGGCTATATTTTCCGATTGTTCCACCAAAGATACCCTCTCTTCCTAGCTTTGCATTAAAATCACCGAGGACAATTTTAATGTCATAGCTAGGGCATTGCTCGTAGGTCTTGTTAAGGAGCTCGTCGAAGGCATGCTTGGTGTCATCATCTTTCTCCTTTGTGGGGGCATGCGCTAATAAGGCTAATGTTGGCGATTTTAGCCTTGATGCGGATTGCTACGAGGCGCTCGCTCACATGCCGGAAGCTGAGGACTTCTTGTCTTAGTCTGCCTCCGACAACAAATCCGCATCCAAATAAGCGCTGCTTTTGCCGTCGATAGCAATTGCCGTAGTAGATGTCGCAGTTTTTCTTCTTCTTTTTGTCCGGCTCATCCCATCGCATTTCTTGCAGTCTAGGGCCTCCGCTAGTTGCTCGGCTGCACGTGGTCTATTAAGCGACCTAACATTCTACATGCATATCCGAAGCTCATTGTCCTTAAATTATTTGCGTGGGTTGTCAACAGTAGATCCGTCCATATCCATATGGCCGGGCAGTTACCCCGGCGGCACAACCCCCAACCTGAAGGACCAGTTCCATTTTTAATGCCCATAGGACGAGGGGTCGGTTGCACCGAGGCCAGTAACCCGTTCCGGGATGTGAGCGCTGCCGTTGGCCCATATAGGGCTCGTCCGCCATCATCTCTTTTCTAAGACCCTGACAAAGTCCTGGAAATCCTTACCGGCCTGAGCTCCAAATATGTCGGAGCATCCCGGATAAGGTCTTGTTTTGTTCTTCCGACACTAATCCTGATTTATGGCGCAGGAAACTCGCCATTTGCCCCTTTCACTTCGCAATCTCTAGTGAGATTCCCAGACGGCGCCAAGGGAAGGCGTGAAATAGGGCTTATTATCAGAGCTGCAAGATGTTCAGCTACAGAGGCTCATTCTCGTTATTTAAAGAACCAGCACCTGTCGGAAGATGCTACTTCTACGAGGCCTTATACTAATCGTTGCCAATGTTATATAAGATTTTCAAATCACAAACTCAGAAATGGACTTCTGATATCGGCATTTTACGCAACTGATTTAGTGACTGAAATAAGGCTCTAGATCTACAGTGTTGGGTTATAAAAACTATGTGAAACGTCCAGTAGATTTACATATGACGGCAATGTTGAAAACTGGAGCATACAAGGCAAGTTAAATGGATTTCGGATTTGTATGTGCAAGGTTATAAAATCTTATCAACGATCACCCTTATCTGTTTGACTTAATAACCACAAATCCAAGAAATTAAATTCGATACACATTGTTCTTAGGCTTCATGGTCGCATAAAACAACAGAGACGGGCTTTGAATATATACAAAACCGTGTATAGGTTTGCCAATTAGCTTATTGCCTATGACACCGTTTTAAAACAATGTGATTCGGCTTCATATGATATCTTTCGTGCGAAACTCAGAGGTACAACAAGTTAGAATGATAGTCATGAATAAAAGTTACTACGAGAAGCCATAGCTTTGAGTTCAGTGATGAATGACTTTATTCCTCCAGTGTAAATAGGGATAACAATGCACAAATGAAATTAAAGATTACTGTTGTCACGAATGGATGGCTGAATGTTGTACGATTATAGTAGGCACTACAACGGCATCAACCAACGGCCAGTGCTGTAACTACATATAAATACATAGTCCAATCGAGCTTGATTTACCAAACTTTAAGCTCAAGTGATGAACAAGAGGAAACAGCAGCTATGTCGTGTTGAAACGCCTGGACCTCTGAGTAGATAGTACAACGAGTGAATTCGGAGAATCAATCAACGGTTGTGTCAACATTAAGCAAGACAGGATCCTCATATGAGGTACTAAAACATAGGACTAGTCAATGTGTTGAAAAGAAGATAGTAGCGGATCAATCGTTTGTGATTTTATGGCAGCTCTCATTACCCCGAAAAGGGTTACTCGCTTTGGAATTTGCCTCTCCTTTTACTGTAGTGTCCCTAAGAAGCGTCTGGCCTATAGGATATGGGAGATCTCAGTGTTGAAGACTTGGGAAAACGAAAAACAGATGACAACGATCTGCACCTGAAATGATAGAATTTTGAATTGGCCGATGACCTTGGCTGCTATAAATAGATATCAATGTCTTCGTTTTCTTGGCTCCGGTTTTATTGTAAGCGGTGGGACACACAAGCAAGAAGTCTAGAGATTTCACCCTTGAACAAACGCAATGCAACCATCCACACCAAGCATAAATTTGCGAAAGCCTGGATCCGTGTATTCATACCAAACACTCAACTGAATTGATCATGTGGTAAAGAATGCAAGGAACTCTTTTAGTACTCGTATTGTAGATGGTTCGAATAATTCGATCCGGCCACTATCGTGTTGGAGCCAAAGTACGATCACGAATATCTCGGATATAAGAAATACGAAGGAGTATTGGATTTAAACCTTTCGGCAACGCCTTTACAGCCTAATCAGTGTCGTCAGATGAAACCCTAATTTAATAAGATGCATTTGTAACGAGAGAACTCGCCTATGAAGCGCCGAGAGCAGCATGTTTACTTGTAAGATTATGAGAAACAAACAATCAATGAAATGCAGAGGCGCAGGCGCAGAAACAACTTTTGGAAGTTTTTCTGAAAGGTCCAAAGGATCAAGGCAATAGAAATAGTAGGGTCACAGTTCTTAGAGAACCCAATTCTGTAGCTTGTTAACCAGCAGGGACGACTCAAATTTCGCTGTCAGTAAGAACGAACCATTTAAGTTGGGGGATGAAAGTCGAGATTGACCCAAATCCGATTTTACAAAACTCAGTATTTAAGGCTATCGGGCCTTGATCAAAATCCACACTCTGAAAGATCCTAAGGAGGCCAGCAATACAGAACTATGTCTCCTTTTGGCATCCCTGCAAAACTAGGCAGTCTGTCCAGAGTGCCGATAGAGAATGCTGGTTGCTCTATAAAGGTAAGATGGATCAAGACTTTCGCTATCAAAAGAGATGATTCTCTGTGATGTGACTTCTTTTACTTTACTTTTAAGAAAACTGTGTGGAACTCGCAAACCATAACCAAGGGCATAATTGTTTGAAAGTCGGTGCAAATTCATTGACATGCAGATGACTTTAATATCGTTGTTCAATCCCAGCAAACTATCACTTGTGTATTTGCATATATTGCCAAATACACGGTAAAGGCGGGTTTAATTGTAAGAACCAGGTATATGCTGTCTACAAGAGTGGTCAACGTTACTATTGAAATCTTTAACTTAGAGGTAGCTACGAATTTTATCTATGTGGAGTCCGCTTTTAGCTGATAATGGCAAAAATCAAATTAAAACTTTTTCCTTTTGTCTGTAATACTGCACTTATAGTCTCCAAAAGGAGGTGAAATAAACACAACTGATATGTAGTCCCATGTAGGCGATGGCGATGGCATGATAGTTAGCTCATTGGACTATCACGCAGACAGTCTGGGTTCGATTCCTGGCTGGGCCACCAACAGTTTTTCAAATCGCCATCACCTTTCAGCGGGCAATGGCAAACTCCCGAAAGTAAAATTGCCTACGAAAAAGCTTCTAAGGAGTGCCGTTCGGACTCGGCGATAAACCGTAGGCCCCGCTCAGATGTGACAAAAATGACAACATGAGCAACACAAATGAGTGTCAAGAAGCTAGGCCATGGCCCATACCGGGCTGCCAGCGCCACAGTGTTTCGTTTTTGTTTTGATATGTAGTCACAACTACAGCACTGGACATTCCCTAATTGTGCAATTCCTGACCCAAGATACCAAGAACCGCTTAATTTTTGTAGAGCGGCGTATTATGAACGATTTAATTAAGGTTGCATTGAACTCGAATCCCAGGAAATCGGATACGGCTACATCCGTTTCCCGAAATGAAGATGCAAACCACTCCTGGTCTGATGATCAACCAGCATCTTTTCTAAAATCATCTCGAGGTCAATATAAAAAAAGATACAGAGAAAATGCCTCATTTAAAACTGCACCATCATTTTCAAATCTCACTGTGTATCTTCCTCACCTTGAATAATGTAAATATACGAGCAGTGACCTCTACTGATAAATTTTCATACCCTACGCATTTTAGCATCATCAATAGGTAGTGCTAAATTAAATTACATCGAACCAAATTGGTTGTGTCCTTGAAAAAAAATTGGTTTACAAATCGATTCGAGTAACATTGACACCTTCAATTTTTGCTTTGAAGATTTCAAGGCCTCATAGCTATCTTTCCGATCATAAACAATTTTAATCCACAAATCAGATATTTACTTCGCATTGTTTATAGAAGTAAAAGATATTTGCGAATAAAATTGAAAGTATGTACGAATCGGTTGATCTTCAGAATTCCAAAGCAAAAAAAAAAAGAAGTCAAAATATCGGTGAAGGCTGAAATATGTATCGTCGTTTAGTTCCCCTTGAAAGCAACGAATACTCGAATACTCCCTCTACGGATATGCTCCGATTTCCGTTAAAAAGTATTACGAAATAGTAAAGTGAATCCGTTAGTTTTGCCACCAACTGTTTTCGATTAGAGTTAAGAAACTCCCCATGCGATACACCATACAGCACAAGTATTCATACATTACGCAACACCAGCCAATGGTGATGTTATTTGCTATTCGTTACTTTGTATCTAAATTTATGCGAAAACGTTTCTTAAATGTCAACAGGAGGACACCGACCGCAATCAATTTATTCTGATTGCGCGATGAAACGACACGGAACGACCGACGAGGAGACTAATCGAAATCGAATCTAAGTTCAATGCTCGATGGGGCATTTGTAGAAAATCAAACAGAACTCCCAAGATTGTCTAGGAGGGAGCATTGCTGATGCCGATGATGATGATGGTGCTGATGATAATGATGCTGTTGCTGGTGTTACAATCTCAGGGAACAACGAACCTGTCTTTAGTTCTACTACCCGGTGTTCAGTACTCGATACGTACTAACACTACATCCACAGATGCTTGCGAAGAACAACATCACAAAGACCAATGAAAGATCTACTCGTAGTCTTACCAGTACGATATACCTTGACGTGTGCAATCAGAGCGAAAAAAAAGGCGATTCCAGATGACATTGCCTACTATAGTTCTGGAGATGCTCATATCAGCTATGGTATACGCTATGGGGACTTTTTTTTCTAGTGTTCACTAACCATGACTATGGTATTGGCGCTATGGAAGTGATTCCAACTTAAGGAAGGAATTATTGAATAATGCATGAGTTCCCTGGAAGTGGAATACCTACATTTTTCCTTATTCCGAGTTCTTTGGCGCTATGGTAAATGCTCTTGGATTACGTAATTATTACTTCGAAACGTCTAAGAATCTGTCGCTTGCGAAAGAAACCAAGACGCAAGAGAGTAACACGAGTACGCGTTCCGCGTAAATGTATCCATATACACATGGCGTACTTGTACTTTCTTTTATGTTGTTCCGTTCTCGACGTTAGAGAATTTTAATTGAAGAAACTAGAAACCAACCTGAACATATGCACAACGCTCTCTATTTTCAGATATGTATCTGCATTTTAATTGCAACTTTTTTTTTTTTTTTCATTTTTGGTCCAAATGAATAGATACTTATTAGGTATGGAAGCTCCTTGATACAAAGGAAAGGTGCAGGGATTCCGAATTGAGTTCCTAAGCTAAACGTGCTAGACTCTTGTTTTTTTTTTTTACATCCTTCGGAGTCCTGCCATCGATGAGTAATACAATCTTCGTAATCCAAATTATTAAAGGAAGTTCAAATTTACTAGAATTCCAATGATAAAGATAGAATCCAAAATGACTCACAGATATCCAGCTTCATTGAGAAATGAGATGTTCCTGTCGTCTAGTATAAGATGGGTCAATACATCTATTCCTCGGTTCTGTAATCAATGTCTAGTGCACCAACAAATGATCACTTCGTGGCCCCCTACACCATGGCAGAGATAGGTGGAAATGAAAAGAGATGACCGTGAGGAAGCCTGAAAAAGTTTATGTTCAGTGACGAGGCTCACTTTAGGCTCAATGATCTTGTGAATTAGCTAAATTGCGGTTCCTGGTGCGAGGCAGGTCAAGTACACCTACAAAAGTACAGTTTGCTGTGATCTTCACGCGATGTCATCAACAGTCCTTTTTTTTCAAAAATAGCATGAATTCATTGACATACTTTGAACTTGGTTCAACCAATGGACCAAATGAATACATTTTATAGTGTTTGTCATGTGCTGATAAACTGCAAACTATCCAGGTCCTCGGAGTCAATATTCCACGCCTAATTGATAAGAAACAGCTTTAAATGCTCGAAAAAGTGACACCAGTGCTCCTCTGAAATTGCCAGTAGCATTCCGCCCCTTCAAACCTCCAACCGTAACCCCCGTCTCGCTATGAAATCTTATCTGTACACCCTCAAACCCACCTTTGGACGTACTTTGAAATATCGTGATCCTTTCCCAAGCCGAACATCTCGCTCATGGAATGCCCTGCCGAGCTCTTTATTTCCTGCTCATTATAACCTCAAAACATCCAAGAACAACGTGCATCGGTACCTCTGATTCTTTCCTCCTTAACTTTCCATCGCCTGCGCTGTGTGCAATCATCTTAAGGGTACTAATAACCCCTTGAGCGCGCCCTAATTGTAAAAAACAACCTCAAAGGACCAAAGTATCTTCATTTGCTTGAAACACACTCGAGCCGTTCCTGAAATGAATCATAACCAGAGATGAAAGATCGTGGGCAAAAAATAATAAGCCGACACAACCGTTTTCAAAGCAAGGTTTGACAGCGCAGTTATGCCATAGCTGTTGTGGAACTGGAGAGGAATTGTCCACTATAAGGTACCTTTCAAATCATCAAACAATCAATCCGCTGCACAGCTCGAGAAATTACGCAAGGCAATTAAAAAAAAATGGCTAGCACCGAACAATAGGGTCCTTAAAACCTCGTGAACACCCCTACATGGAGCACTGATAGTGGAAATAGTGGTAAAACAAGGTGATGTGAGGGATAATTTGTAGGTATTGCAAGGTTATTGAGCTATTCAACCAAACTCATGAAGAACGCTTGTCCCTTTGGGTCTTTCTCAAAACCAGAACTGCTAATGAGTGCGGTTTTTAGGCAAATGGCATTGGGGGTTTTTGATTCGAAAATGGATCATATAGTATGTGGCTGAAACCGTGACTGAATTATGCTTTCGATTCAAAGTCAATCAGCTTTTGTTGCGACAATTTGAAGCTATAGCTGATAGTGACGTTTATTTCCAACGCAACATTGCTGCACTCCACTAATGTTGCAACACCGTTGTTCTTTTATTTAAAAAGCTTCATTGCCGAGTCATCTTGAAATGGTGATCATGTTTATCATTATAGCATTCAAAAATTCATGCTGTTGTCGATGAAAAAAAAGCTCAAATGTGCGAAAATGTGATGAACGATTTTATTAAAAGCGGTGTCATGTGCAACAGAGATGGTGGAGGTCTTTTACATTAGGAATCACATCTTATTTCCTGATGAAACAGAAGTAATCCTCTATGTGGGATAGATCCTTTCAGATGTAAGCCTGAAATCGCCGCTGGTTTCTCTCTAGAAATCCCGCGAGTAAACACAAAAATGGGGTCTATATCATCAAGTGACTGAGTTATCACAGGCGACTCATGTGAATAACAAGATTGTAAGCTTGTATGACATAGTTTCAGTGTTATCTTTCATCTCTTATTCAAAGTATAAGTTGCAGCTAAGTCCTGCTCATAATTGCATGTTGTCTTCTATCACAATTACTTGACTTATTTCTGATTTTTTAAAGGGTGATTCTTTTAGAGATACTTTTTCTAGTTGAGATTTCATAGGACATCACGCATGCGTCATATCACATTGGAATGGTATTTTGTTCAGCATTCTTTGACATTTTATCATGCCACGACTTATCCCGGCATAGCATCTTTAAATAATTCAGCTGCCTTATTAAAAACAGCGTTCTGCGAGAAATGTATTTTGTGCGCTTAGAGTAACTTTTCTACGGCCCACATAATCGGCCTATAGCCAATTTTTTCATTCTTATCTAATAAGCTGCCAAAAAAGAGAACATCTAACACGTAGTGAAGAAAACATAGCGCCGGTAGCGAAGGTTGTGTGCGATGACCGTGGTGAATCGATTCGACGCATTCTTTACAAAAATTCAAATTTCAATTCGTGCAAGAACTGAAGCCGGCCTACCTTTCGACTCGTCTCCGTTTCGGTAGTTGGGCTCTTCAAATGCTCCAAGAAGAACCGCTGTTTTCAACTAAAATGTTGTTCAAAGAAGAAGAGCATATCTGGTTTAATAACTACGTCAATCTGTTAACAGACTATTTGCTGCCTGAAATCGAAGCCCGTTGTCTCGACTATAATTTAGTTCCAACCAGACTATGAATTATCCGCCTAGATTGTGTGCGATCATAATTCTAGATTTGTTTCTACGTAAAGTCCAAGGTATGCATGGATAACCTTTCGAGTCATTGGTCAAATATCACTTGTAATGCCCGAACGCGTTGTCATAAGCTTCAGAATATTCCATGTTAGCTGCAGTTATGGCCAACAATTGAAATAAATAATCGTTAAAAAATAAATGTTAAGAATAGTGCTTTTGTTATATAATATAGATTACCCGATGTTATCGAGCTTTTTAATTGTTTTTAATTTTTGTAAACAGTACCTCTTCAAGAATCGCCCTTTATTATCATTCCCTTTAAGTTTCTGAATTTAATCTTTATTATCCCTCGACAACCCTTTTTCAGTGTGGTTTTCATTATTATCTTAATTTTTGGAAATTAAGATCGCACAGGTTCCTGTGTCATTTCCTTTTGCGGGCCTGAGAGGTTGGTTTTATCTGGGTATATAAGAAGGATAGGAAAACAAACCTAAATAAAACAAAAACGGTGTGAGATATAAAATTGATTCTGGCTTTATTTTAAATCTACGTTCATGCCATTATGTGTAAAATAGCACATCATTCGAATGACCGCCTCAACTTTGCTATCAGTGCTTCAAGCAGACGGTCCAATTATTTATAACTCGGCCCAATATGTGCGGCATAATCCCGTAAACAGCGTGCCGAATGTTGGCCTCGAGATCTTCCAAAATGGTTGGCCTGTCATCATAGACAAAGGACTTGACGCAGCCCAGAGATAATAATCGAATGGTGCCAAATCGCATGATCGCAGCGGCCAATTGATGAACCCTCGCCTTGAGATGACCTAGTCGCCAGATTTCTTCTTCACAACTTCGAGCGTACCGTCTTGTTAAACCACAGCTGTATCGATGTTGTCGAGCTCTGACCACAGAAAGTCGGTTAACATCGCTCTTGCCTGAAACCATCGACGGTATCAGTGTTTCCTTCCTCATTTTGAAAGAAGTAAGGTCCGATGAAGCCGCCATGCCATAAACCGTACCAAACAGTCCATCTTTGTGGATGCATTTATGCTTGGCCAAACACTTGCTGATTGTGTTCGTTCGAATAAAGGCAATTTTGCTTGTTGACATAGCCGCTGACCCAAAAATGGTTCTCATCCGTAAAAATGATTTTTTGGCGAAAATCCGGATCTACGGCCAACATTTCCAGCGCTCAATCACTAAACTCACGGTGTTGCCTATGTCGTCGTCCGGCTTCAACAGAATCTTATATGGATGTAAGCCCAAATCCAACCGCAAAATATGCCGGGTTGAATCTCTGGCGATGCCCAATTCAGCTGATCGGCGCCGAATAGACATTTCTGGGTCTATTTCGATACTTGCCGCTACGGCGGCTATGTTTTCTTCATTTTGCACCAATCTCTATCTGGTTGGTGGCTTAAGATTCAAAAGAGTGTACTCACGCTCAAACTTTTCCACGGTGCGACGAATTGCTTGCACACTAAAGCCATGATGACGAACATACTGCGTATTTACAGCTAAGCCGGCATTTTGATAATCTTTTTTAAAAAATTTCCGCACATTTGACAACGTAAAACGACGCATGATGAAATGACGAACCTCACTGAATATTTTCACAGCTGGATGTCATTAGTAACTTTGAAAGAATTTTCATCGTTTCTGGTCACCCTTTACCTGCGTGCTCGTAGTTACAATTTACAAATTGTTGGCATCTATGTGGTAGATATGCATTGTGTTAAAGATTTTATCATTATGTAACTGTGGTTTTCCAAATTATTTGTTATCTTGTTCTTTGATGATTGTTTCAGATCAAATGCTGTCTTTCATAGACATATTCGTACTATTAAGGACTATCTCAACAGAGTTAATTGGAAAATCGCACCAATTGGAGCAAGTCCTGTTAAAACTCTACAAACATTTCATTTTTTTTTTCATTTTAAATGCATTTTTATTTTTGAAATTTAGAAATTCTTACAAGCTATACAAAAAACGCTCAAAAATTAGCTTAAATAACTTAAAACTATCTTATTGTAACTTACTGGCCTTATGCAGGCACTCTAGGTTAAACGTAATTCTTAGTCTAAATGTCTTTCGACGATTCTTAAAACATTTTTTAATTTTTACATTAATTAAAGCTAAAACTAAGAAAATTTATTTTATTAAAAAAAAAACTTAGTATACGGACTTTTCTTTTTATATTTAATCTTAAGATAAAACTTAAAAAATACTTAAAAATAAATCTTAATCTAAATAATTTACTTAGACTACTTAACCTACTTAGCCTACTTAACCTATCATATTGTATTGTATAGTTTTTTTTTTTTTATTTAAGAAAAACTACCGGAAGGGTACCCATCTCTAAGTTTTTATTTTTTATTATTTTTTATTTTATTTTTTTTTATTCTTTTTTTTCTGTTTTTATAATTTTTTTTTTTTTTATTTTTTTTTTTTAAGTTTTTATAATTTTTACTCTTAAAACTACTCTAACCCTACCTAAACCTATGTAAGCCGGCCATGTCTAAAAATAGGCAGACCCACTCTGCTCCCTAACGAAGCTATCAAGGATTGGAGGAATTCGACAACGGAGCTTCCCCTTCTTCTGCAAGCCACCAAAATTGTTGGTGCTGCCGAGCAACATCCCTCATGTCGCGACTCCCTACCGCCCTACTAAACCGCAGACGCTCTGCACTGCCGTGTGCGACGTCTCTGTCGTAGTTGAGTCGCCAGTCCGCAGCTGTTCGAGCGACGAGGAAGATTAACGGCACCGCTAATCTATCCTGGATCAGACCTTTCATGTCGAGGTAGAGGAACGCTTCTGGAGGAATAAAGCCGTCAAAGCGAAATCTCTCGTGATACATATTATTGGGGTAGTAAGCCCCCGAGATCAGGTTATTCGACGAGGTCATTGCTCTTGCAATGTGCCTTCGAATCAACTTAATAACAAAATTGTCCACTCTTATTAGGTTCGTCCTATTGTACAAGACCTCGTTAGGATAGAATTTTATGTACTCAGATTCTGGTGTTCTGTACAAGCGAAGACAAGCCCTAAGGCGAGCCCTCTCAAACACCCGAATCTTTTCCAAAAGACTTGCGCTTACGTTGAACCACACGGGACAACCAAATGTAAGCATATGCCGTGTAGCCATGTGTGGGCCATGTAGTAGATCACCTTTACCCTCGCATCGAGTTGTTTGCTATAAAACTCTCTTTGTAAGGGCAAAAGCACCTTTGGCTCTGGCCAGAGCAACATCTATATGTTTGTTAAAATACAGATATTGATCCAACCAGATCCCAAGGTATCTGACTACATTTCGACAAACAAGTGGCTGCCGGTGTTGTCCCACGATCTGAAACTTTCGCCAATTCTTTCTGGTATCCGCAGAGGCCCCAGACAAAGGCGTCCTAAACAGAATGGTTTCCGACTAATGAAAGTTGATCTTCAACTTCCAGTCGTCGCAATATTGTTTAATTTTATCGAAGTCACGTTGCAAAAGAATGTTTATAACCTCAATCTTTGGACCTGATCTGTACGCGATTAAGTCGTCTGCGTACGCTATGGCATGGTGAAGTGAACCTATCAGATCGCTTGTGTAAATGTTGAAAAGGATTGGCGAGTTGACCGCACCTTGTTGCAGACCGTTTTTAATGTTGAATGTACCAGTAGAAGTCACATCGCCATTTTTCACGATGAACTGTCTATCTGTGAGCATATTGAAAATAATATACAGGAGTGGTTTACTAATGCCCAGTCTGTCCAACTTGTAGAAGAGTCCCTCTAACCATACGGTATCGAAAGCCTTCTCCAAGTCAATCAGGCAGGCACCAGTGCACTGTTTCTTGGCTTTGTTCCATTGGACATCAGAAACCAGTTTAGACGCGGCATGAATAACATCATGCCCCGCCTTGAAACCGAATTGATTATCCGGAACTATATTTCTGTCCTCAACCCACTTAGTCAGGACTCTATTGATGACTTTTTCGAAAACCTTACTGATGTTTGGAAGGAGACTGATCGACCGTAGATTCGCCGGATTGGAGGTGTCTTTATCCCTTTTGGGGATGGGATGTACCACCGCAGTTTTCCAATGTGCTGGATAATGTGCATTATTCATTGCATTGTTAAACAGGGTGGTGTAAATGTCCACCGCTTCTAGTGGGAGATGTCGAATCACAATGTTCGGTATTCCATCGGTTCCCACTGATTTCTTATTTCTAATTGTGTCGAAGATCGTTTGAAGCTCTTCCTTTGAAATGAACGGAGGTTGCTCCCTTCCATTGGCGATGACATTATTTGCTATATTCTCGTCACTGAACTGGGTGAAACCCGAGTTCTCGATTCGTCAGTTCGCTATTTCATTTCGAAGGTAGAAATTGTGCACAAGGACTCGATTTTCCAGGTCGTGGTTGGGACCAATGATGTCATTCGGCTTGTACACTTCCTGGAAAGTCGCTCCTATAGCCTCGACCTTCTCCTGCGGATCTTCGATCACAAAGAAGTTGTCATCATCATCAT
The DNA here is from genome assembly GCA_928272305.1 of Volucella inflata. Taxonomy (NCBI): domain Eukaryota; kingdom Metazoa; phylum Arthropoda; class Insecta; order Diptera; family Syrphidae; genus Volucella; species Volucella inflata. The sequence continues at coordinate 79,586,214 of OV743719.1, forward strand.
CATCAACAGCCTCATTTGGATCTATGCCTGCTGTTGAGAGTATGCGTTCGGTGTCAGTCGTTCGGGCGATTTTTAGACATGAAAGGTCGTTTTGATCTTTCCTCCGAAATATTTTATTTATTTGCGGGAACATATTCGGGTTGCTAGTGTTTACAGCCTGAATTTTGTTGTTCCAATACAAACTTACAGAAGCCCTGTAATTTTCTTTTATTAATGTTTGGAGGTTTTTGATCGACGACTTTAATGTCAAAATCTCCGTGTTGTGTCTGTCAGTAAACTGTCTATACAAGGTCTTCAGTCTTGAGAGTAGTCTACTTTTATGTCGGTGCAATGCGTCTATAGTTGAATTGCGGAACAAGACTTCGTTGTCAGTGTATTGATACCGAGGTATCGACAAACATTTCGGTGTTGACCGAAACATGTTCTTTGGAAACATGAGGTAGTTGCTGTATTGTTACTAGAAGTAAAATCTATATCTGTTAAGCGTGAAGTAGGTAGGAGTTGAATGGCACGTCTTAAAATATTGAACATTTGTTTTCTTTATTTTAGTTTAGTTAGTATTTACACAACACTATTACCATATGTCATTTATTTCTTGCTCTCAATGAAATAGTTTGTATTGTAGTGTTTGAGGCATATTCAACTTGGCCATGCTCAATTTTAAGACTTAGTCAGCAAAGTTGACTTTATTTCAAAGGTGTCATAATAGCAGATAATAATCGTTCAAAGCAAAGAAAGTGCAAGACAATTGCAAAACAAATTATTTGCTTTCACTACATACGAGTACAATTTCAACATACTCGTAAGATTTATGGGCCTCCAAGAGATCTAACTTAAAAATCTTGAATTCCAGATAGAAGTACAGTGATTTTGATTTCTCGTCGTATTTTTGTCTTTTCTTTTCAACACCAGAAAAAAACATTTGAATTATCACTAAAGTGTATGTATACAATCTGGGTATACAATTTGCATATCTTTTTCCTCAATTTTTGCAGACTCTACCCCAAAACTGACATCACCCTCAAAGAAATTTGCAAAAATCTCACTAAACGTGTTGGCGTCTTCGCAACCTTTATGGTTTCGGTAACAAATATCTTCAAACTATTTTTGCAAATCGCAATTCTTGTTTAACGAAAATAGATATTTTTATATATATCGTTGCCAAAAAATAGAAAAATGACTCAATGAATAAGAAAATTACAAATTCAAATGTGTAAGATAATATTTTAGAGAAGCTGAGGTAATAGATACATGTATTTGCTATATCGAGAAATTGTTTGCATGATATGATGCCATTTGACATCTTTATTTGTTGCTAGTATTTCTTTTCGCAGTTAACAAATCTTTTGCAAGTAGTCGATTATGGTTATCATCGATTGAGTAATATAATTTATTGTCTCGCAAATTATGGTAAATTTCGTAGTTGCCATTAGAGTTATAGACCTAGATAGGGTTAAGTGGATGACGACGAGCGATGTAGGCGTTACACAAATTCTCGATGCAAATTCGAGTTCCCATTGTGTCAGTGATTTAATATTGGCTATTGGTATTTCTTTCGATTGGCTGACAATCATTGTTAGTGCATTATTGGGCTGAATCGGGCTATCACCCATTCATGATTCAACTGACGAAAAGCGTCTATCAAGCTCTTTCGGATGAACTTAAAGGTTGTGGCGATACAGGAGTGTCAGAGTGCCCAACGGCGTCTCTATCTGTAGCGGAACTGAAAACTTTTTGAAAGAAATGAGTACCTACATATATACAGGCTGCATCCTGCGTCCAAAAAGTTATAACAAGAATGTTTTCAGGGAAAAAACTATTGGTCACCGTGAGTAACAAACGCCGGTATTGATCTACACAAATACGTCAACCTAAGGCTTACAAGCGTATGCGCAGCAAAATAATTGTGATGAAAACAAAAGCATTCTGGGATATGAACGACTTAATTTTTGACGACCCATGCAACATGTCAAAGACAACGAATATAAGGATTGTTAAAAGATCTGGTGCTCCTGAACACCCAGTGGAGGCACTGTAAAACTCTTATAACCACCATCAACAAAATGCGATTAGAGTGCGAACTAACAAGGAGACAATCCAAAATTGTGATATCGACTAGGGCGATTGGTACAGCGCTCAGACCTATTGTTATTGATTGTTGTTGGAAGCAGATTTATGGGAAAAGTCGTGCGCTTTAGACCTATAAGCAAACAACATGCACAAATGTCCCAATTGGAGGAAACAGACAATGCTACCGAGATATCCTTTTAGGAATAGAAAATTATACTCGGTCACCTTAATGCCAAAATAGGAAAGGAGGGCAACTTTGACAGCTCCATGGATATGTACGTTCTGGACGACTTAAGGTAATAAATTTTCTAAGTGAACGAAACATTGTCATATCAAGCCCACTTTTCCCGTATTTAAGGATTTACAAGGGCTTCTGATCAAAATACTCGTACAATAAGCCAGACTATTCACATTGCAGTAGGCATAAGACACGCGTTCAGTATTTCAGACTTCCGAGACGACAACACTCGAAACCTATTAATAATCAATGTACAAATGGATGTCAAAGGCGGTGCAAGAACTAAAAATTAATAGGAAAACAGTTGCTACTGCTATTAAGAATTATAAAGAGAACCTGTCAGTTGAAAGAAAAGAGGGGTCTGGTCGAAAAGCCGGTTTTATGAACCCAAAAAAGGTCACTAAGAATTGAGCCTTCTTGAAAAAAATTCGAACATTTCTGAACGTAATTTGCCAAAAAAAAAGCAGAATGTTCAAATTTTTTTAGTTCATAAAGTGAAGAGAAATACGGGCTTGAAAACATACAAAGTCCAAAAGGTTCCAAATCGGAACGCCAAAAAAAATTTGGATGCGAAACAACTGGAAAAACTTGCTCAATCAAATTTGTTGACTAAATTTTCATGCATTGTAATGGACGATGAATCGTATGTTTTTGCTGATTTCAACCAGCTTCAGGGGCAGGCATTCTATACCGCCAAAGTTAGAAGAAATGTTAAAGCAAATTTTCGAACCCAAAGCTAAAAGCTAAATTTCCAAAAAAATTCCTTGTTTGGCAAGCAATTTGTTCTTGCGGGCTCAGAAGCCAAACTTTCATCACGACTGGCTCAATAAATGGCGAAATTTATGTAAATGAGTGCCTGTAGAAGCGCTTAAGGCCTTTTTACAACAATCATGGAGAACTCCCCTTATTTCGGCCTGATCTTGCGTCATGTCACTATGGAAAGAGGACGAATTCGACAGAACTTAGGCCAATTGAAAGATAAAAAAGCTGTCAACACCCTGGAAGAATTCAAAAAATGTTGGAAACTAGCTGCTAAAATGTGACAGATGGGACCATAAAAAAATGATGTGAGGTGTTCCTGAAAAAATTAAAAAATTTTTAAAAATAAAGATTAATCTTTTTTTGTTAATTTTTTTCGGGTTTGAAGACATAATTTTAATTTTTTATTAATTTTCAGTAGATATATTTCTTCAATGGCACTCCTTAGTAATGCTTCAATGGCAAAGCTCCAGGGAGGCCATGAAAAATGCCAAATCCGATGCGTCTGTAACCACAAACAACCATGGTTTGGCGGCGGACGATGCCGCACTTCACACGACGACAAGACCCATATTGAGAGCTGCTTCAAATGCTTACTCAATATACCCAGAAATAGATAAAATCCTGTGTCAGGGATAGTTCAGATGGCCACTCTTTTTCAGAACCCGTCAGACCTTACAGCGATTTCATTCATCGGACGTACGATCTTATCAAGTGTAGCTCTGAAATTTGTGTGAAAATAACAGCTGATCCAAGTATTTCGATTTAGGTACTGCTCCGAGAGTCTTATGAATTCTATTGGGTACGAGTATATAACTTATTCGTGCGGTTTTTTTTTCAAAATTTGAACGTTTATTTAAGAAAATCATGTACAATAGTATTATTCAAAGTATTGCCCATCTGAAGCTATGACTTTTTCCCATCTTTCTGGCAATTTGTGGATCCCATCCCAAAAGAACTGCGCCGGCCTAGCAGCCAATAATGAATCAAGCCAATTTTTGATATTCTGCTCTGATGTGAACCGTATTTCAGTGAGGGCGTTCTGCATCGACCGGAACAAATGGTAGTCAGAAGGGGCAAGGTCTGGGCTATAAGGCGGGTGGGGTAAGACTTCCCATCCACTGTTTTCCGAATAGTTCTTAAGCGGAATAGCAACGTGGGGCCGAGCGTTGTCATGATGGAAAATTATTGCCTCGTGTCTGGTCGCATATTCCGGGCGTTTTTCGGCTACTGCTCTCTTCAAACGGATTAATTGTGTTCGGTTGCGTTGTCCATTGATGGTTTCACCCGGTTTTGGCAGCTCATAATACAGCACACCCATCTGATCCCACCAAATACAGAGCATTACCTTCGAATATTCGGCCATGGATATTCGGCTTTGCCGTTGATTTGGCTGGTTGGCCGGGTTTCACATATGATTTTTTGCGCTTGGGGTTGTCGTAATGGATCCATTTTTCATCACCAGTAACAATCCGATGCAAAAATGACTTCCCTTTTTTGGCGTTCCAGCAGCATTTCGGACATGCAAAATCGCCTTTCGACGTCTCTCGGCTTGAGTACATGTGGAACCCAATTTCCTTGCTTTTGAATATATCCAGCTGCTTTTAAACGTTTTGAAATGGCTGCTTGAGTGACACCCAAAGATTCTGCGAGCTCTTCTTGGGTTTGGCAACAATCTTGATAGAGTAATGCTTCCAGTTCTTCATTTTCAAACTTTTTTGGCTGCCCAGGACGTTCATCTTCTTCCAAGCCAAAATCACCACTTTTGGCACGTCCGCTCAGCTAGCGCATGTTCACCATAAACTTCCACCAAAATACGATGACTTTCGGCAGCATTTTTTTAATTATTAAAGTAATGAAGAAGAACTCCCCGCAAAAACACTTTTTCAGGCACAAAGTTCGACATTTTTGAGTGAAAAAAAATTATTGTTGTTTACGCTTCAAATGAATGACATATACTGAAATGATGTACAATGACAGTAGCTTTCCAACGCATGTTCCAATGGAATAATACAAGTTACGCCATCTCTTAGCAAACCGCACGAATTAAGTTATAGACCCAATAATTTAATTGAAAATGGTTATTCTAATATAAATCGTGTATCATGTTGTTCATTCTGACTAATGTTAGTCATCATCGCGATAAAACAGCCTGCTGCAGTAATCGTTATCGATTTACAGCACCAACTGTGACTTTACGTCTTTTGCATACTTCGAATGTTTTTTGTGCGACTACATATCGTACATCGTTTCTAAGACAGCCACTAATGACCAAAATATGGTGGGTCTCTGGGCATGAGGGCATTGACGGAAACGAAAAGGCAGGCAAACTGGCCAGGAAAGGTTCAGTAACCCCTTCAATGGACCTGAATCCTTCTGCTGCACATTTAAAACAGCAGTAAATTTAGCCATTAAGCTCTGGGTGCACTTAAAATGCAAATCATACTGGGAGGAGACTCCAGGGCTAAGGCAGGCCAAATGAGCCATCTAACCTTTAATAAAAATGCCGACAGATGTCTGAATCTAAGTCGGCATGATATCAGAAACCTAGTAGGATACCTTACAGGACACAACGGTCTAAGATATCACCTCAGCAAAATAGGACTTGCTGACTCCGCAGAATGTCGACTCTGTCTCGAAGACAACGAAACAGCTGAAAGTGAATGTCCAGCCCTCAATGGAATCATGCGGAACACCTTCCTCAGAGACCAACTCGACATCTCTGTAATAAGGGGGGACTCCCCTGCTGGTAGAGTTGCGAACTTCATTCGGAAGGTAGAATTTTCTTTCTGACTCCTCCAGCACAAACGATCTTTTTAGGTCGAAGTGCTTCTCAATCGATACTAGAGAGTAAAATGCTTCGTCCGCCGTTTTACTAATCGAATTGGCAAATGGACAGCAAGGCTAATGGGTAGCTTTTCTGCCCACACTGCATGACTTGTGATCACAATCTGAAATCTAGCTGGATGCCGTAGGACTTTAGATAATCGCATCCGGAATGCCATGATACCCAAGAACTTAGAGTTACCAAAGCAGTGCTGATAGCCCCAAGACCAAGATAACGTGTTTTCTTTGATAAAAAAAAAAACTCTATGTACCTATATATAGTACTCCTCGTGGGCTGAATTTGGCCACGTGAATGGCAACAATGAATTGAAACCGTGATTCACTACAACTTGTCTTAACTTAGATAAGTCTCCTTGTTTTAATAGTCTTAAAGTATTCACATTTAAAGCCTCACATTGCTTTGACTTAAGATTCATAATTCTACTTATTGCACCAAGGATTCAAATGGGCGGACTATTTCATCAGATGCACTACAGTTGAGTCTGACAAAGGGTTAAAAGTTTAAGGTGCAGTATATCATTATTGTTTGCTTGAATAATATCCGCTAAAATTGTGTTATCCATTCGGGTATCTCACATCTTCTAAGATATACCAACAAAAAAAACTTCACCCTCATGGTTATATGTATGTCAATATAATAAGAGTCTCCAACAATCTGCAATCCTTCAAATTGCAAATATTATTTTTACTTACGAGTACATATCACCATGTCAATCATTCAAATGATGATACGAATACTATCCATCCGTCTATCTACGAATAACAATAACTAGGCTATCAATTTCATCGATTTCTTCGTTTTCATCGGCATATTTTTCAACGTCCGTCGTCTTGGAATTTTCAAATAGAGCAAAGTACTCGTATTCTCTATCTGTTTACAGATACAAATCGTTTCATCATTAATAATCCATCAGTGGATTGATGTAGAACCAGCGCCATACTCAAATCAAACGCATGCTTGCCTCATGTGTCACTTGGTGTTTGGTTAGTGTTCTAAATGCGCCGTTCATGACTTGGGGGATATTCATATGCCATTGATGTTAGATTGTCGTTTGTTTTTCTGTTGCGTTGGAGACCTCCCCAAAGAACAACAACTTTTCTTCTGTACGTTTCCTAGGAGATGGAGTTGTGGACTCGTATCTTTATGCGCTCCTCAACAAATTGACAGAATATTAAAACATAAGTTAGACTGCCAGATCGTAATGGAATGGGTAAACGCCTCGAGATGGTAATGATATTCTTGTTCGTAGAATGGGTATGATACCATTGCAAACGCTAAAGAACGCGTTCGGCTTTCGGTGCTGTACTGTACTATTTAGTCAAGCTAGGGTTCTATCAAATGAATATTGCCTTAGTGTGCCTTGGAAGAGGAGTATTTCTTCCTTGTGATGTCACGGCAAAATTGATGCAAACACGCGTGAACTTGGACAGAGTGGGAGCAGCAGCACCTATCTTAAGTTTGTACTGTGATATACTCGTACATACTTGTATATGAGTAGATGAAAAGATGCGAGAACCACCCAAGAAGAATTTCATTTCGATGAGTATAACTTTAAGTTTGAAATGTGTACTGAGTCATAAAGTGATTTTGAAGTGAACGGTGTCGTAATGGAGGATTGCTTGTCATTACTATTTTTGGCATACAACGATGAATAACTTATTGACAGAAACCGGTGGCTATTACCAGTCCAGTCATACTACAATATATATATGTTCTGCTAGGTGAACATATGAAAAGTCATTTAGAACTCTAAATTGAGCTTCGTGGGGATATATGTGTACGTCAAAGCGGCCTTCCTACTTAGGAAAATAGCTGATCTTCGCTTTAAAATTTCTATTAAATATCTTTTGCTTCAATATGTTGCCTTAAGTTTAATTAACTTATCACAGTCTTATATTTAGCTTCTTTGGTGTCCGTTTTGCTTAAGTTCCAGTTCAACCATCATACTGAACAAACTCAAAGCAGATTTAGCCGCTTACATTGAAATTGCTAGATTTTTTGACCCCAATGGCTTCTGCGGCTCTTTCTGCGACAAGTTCAGTGACTGTCTGCTCTGAATCGCAGGTAGTCCTAGTCTTTACCGACAACTGGTGCTTGAGTCAATCCTTTTAAGACAGAGGTTGTTTTCTTCTTGAGAACGAAGGAGCTAACCTACTTAGCTCTTCGGGATCTTTTAATCAGTACGCACCAGTTTCTTCAAAGAAGCCAATATCCATTGCAGATAACTTTTCTTGGCCAAAATTATCGCATCAAATACCTGTAAAACGCGCTGTCTGCTTCACCTCAGTGTAAAGCTGTTTTTAGCAAGACATTGGGTTCGTCGTCGAGATGGACAGCTACGATACAACAATATTTTTTGCATCAGTTATCAGTTATCTATCCGGAACAAGCTTTCTTGAAAAGACTTTACTGCTGCTGCCTTAACCAGATCAGGCTGCTTTTCCTAACGTCCTGCATGAGCCCTGCTCTAGACGTACTATTGAATTTTCCTCTTCTTGATATTAATACTTTGGGCTGCACACTCATAGGACATGATTTGATCACCTTTCGATTGTCGTTGACAATGGTCTTTTTGACATGTCACCGGGGATAAAATGACCACAGAACTTACGCAATACCTCTAAGCTAATTAGAGAATGCACTGTTTCTCTAAACACAGCTGGAAGAAAATCACAGGAAATTAGATTGGACTTGCTAAACAAGAAAAGAGCTTTCTAGAACTAAGATGTACGCCAGGACTGCCCGTGTACTCAATTTGGTCTTCCATTGGCATTACTGTAAATGACTCTCCAATAAGCCAGCAGATTTAACGAATGCTTTTTGACGTATCTAAGAAGTCTTCCAGTTTCCTGCCAGACTGCCTACAAGCGTCGCTAGCGATGTGCTGGTCATAAGTGGCACAACGCTTTCGTTGTTAGATTAATGACAATACCTCGGATCACTACTTCTGCCCTCGACTATTATCGCTAAGGGTACTCGGCGCTGATCTACAGTTTACTTATCTGAGTTCCCTCGATTTCGCTGTGAAAACCGCTGTTCATACCATCAAAAACATCATTCGTTTTTTATATGTACATTGTACAGTTAGGATCAAAGCTTTAAGATGGTGCCATTCGTGGACAAATTCACTTTCAAATACATGTAGTAGCAAGAGTTCTCGAATACACAAAAATAAAGAAATCCACTGCTCCAAATGTTACATCTCCTCTTCTTCCGACGTTTTTAAGCTTGATATCTACAAAACAAACAAATATTCTGGTATGCCCCAAGGTTCCGTTCTGTGCCCGACACTCTTTTAAATATAGATCAATGATCTCTTGTCTGCTTCTAATAATTCAATATATCCCTTTGCTGAAGACAGGACTCGGATGTTGATCTGGAATTATGTCTGCTATCGTTAAAGCGAAATTCAAACACCCAGCCGTTATCCCTAAATGTCACTTGCATCGTGGAAAGCAAATAACTTTTCATTCTCAGTATGTGGAATGACCACGTATTCGATGTCGCTTGAGTTTTTTCGAAATTCAATTTATCCTCAATATGTCTATGAGGTATTCATCTTCCCTAAATTGAAGTACACATCTTGTTACGAGCTTCCTAAAACCGACACTTCGACACATTTTTATGTTCCGGTGTTTGTTTTTATGCTATCCTACAGATTCGACTTCTAACCTTTTCAAAGCAGAACCCATTATAAGGTCTAGAACGTTGGAATAGGTGAAATGAATTAAATACCCACTTTCGGTCAATTACATATTTTTACCTCTTCCGCTGATGATGGAGTCCATTTAATAAAGACTCCAAGATTATAGGTCTTCCATGAACATCATATATAGTGCACACATATATTTAATAACAATGCACTTTCTGGAAGATGAAAAATTTTATCTAATTCGACCTCATCATCTGGTGAAAAGACTCTAAAAAAGTTGCATTGAGCTCTTAGCTATTATTTATTCTTCAAACTAGTTAACTGGTCCAGAGTAATCAGTTGAATTGTACTTCTTTTTACCCCTGCCACTTAATTCAAACTTCCGTTCTTTAATGAAAATGTTCGTATCTATTATCTCCTTTTGCCCTATACTTCCTTTTCTTCAAACTTTAAACATTTATATCTTTCACCTCTCCACATGTGTACGAGTAGTTCCAACCATAAGCCCAACCGTGATGAATTCAAAACAGAAATCAACACCGAAAACAACTTCAAAACCATAACCCATTTAACAAATGAAACAATCAACTTCAACTCCTAACAAATGGTCGTAGATGACATAATTATGCGGGCTCTTCTGTTTTTAATCTGAAAGCAGTTGCAATACTGTCATTTGCAAGAGTTTGTCCGTCGATGTTACTTTGAATTTTATGTATCATTCAATCGCAGCTTGAAAGTTTAGATCAGTGCTCATTGGATTCATTAAGAACGAGTTGGACCGTCATAGCTAGGATGCATCCCGAGAAAAGATGAGGTGTTCTATCGGAGCGACTTGATAGAAACAAATGACAACTGTCAGCGGAAAAAACTTGTAGGAGATCTTAACAAAAATAAAAAAATAGCAGCAAAATGGTTTTATGCATTGGGCTGTTTTTAAAAGATATTTTATGCGTAAATTATAGGGGCACCATACACAGCAAGCAGACCATACAAATCGGTGCAGTGAAGGCGGTATCTGCGACAGCAATCGTCTATTTAACGACCACTCAATTTAGCTGATGGATAGAACCGCGAGAAAAACAAGTCGAGGTCGGTCAAAATCTAAAAACCGAATCAAAAAAAATATCGTGAAAGTATGAATGAAAAACGACTCCAAAGAAGGAACTTCACTCGTAATTTGTCTATACAATTCCTTAAATGATTTTATTTTTTGTACAATTGCTAATCATTTCGAATCACATTAAGGCAATCAGCTATAATAAGTCGTACACTGGAAAAAAGAAATTGTAAAAAAAATCAGAATGCTAATGTCCTAAGAAACAAGAAAATGATTCTGAATTGCTTGACCGACATAGCGATTCATTTCTTGTTCATTTGTTACTAACCGATTCTAGGCGAATCCTTTTTGAGCTGTTGATAGCTCTAACGTCCTAAACAGTTTGTATAATAGCTTGTGTTAAGACTTGGGTAGTTCCCCAGACAGGCTTCCTTTAATAACAAACCAGAATTTATGGTTAAAATTCAAGTTCTTGTAGAGTATCCACAAAGAAATCGGCATAAATTAATAAATCGTTGACGCGACATTCTAGGGGGAAATAAAAGCCTAATGCACCACCACGCATTGATGGCTCCTTTTTAAAGGCTGATCCAACTATAATGCAAGATGTTAATTGTGAGTCACGCCTTAACGTCAAGTTGTTTGCTCAACTTTATTTGACATTTCTTTGTTTTAGTGTTTGATAAATTCAACCATGGAGAGGTAACAATTGAGCAGCGCGTTAGGATGTTGAAGCCTTTTTCGAAAATCGGCGTTCAAATCAAAATGCATTTCGTGCACTTTGTGATTTTTTTGGTCAGCATAATCGACCAAATGTGTCCACAATCGGGAGAATTGTGCGCAAATTTCAGCAAACCGGGTCTGTAGGAAATGTGAAAACACCTGTGCATGCTCGCCCAGTTCGTTCTGCGGAAAACATTACTGTTGTTCGCGATATTGTGACAGAAGAGCCGTCAACCTCGACTCGTCGTCGTGCCCAACAATTGAACATCTCAAGAACATCACTGATGCGAATTTTAAATAAAGATTTGAATTCACACGCTTACAAGGTTCAATTGACTCAAGAGCTGAAGCCTACTGACCATTTTAAGCGTCGTCAATACGCCGAAGTGAATGGTGACTAGCGACGAGACACACTTTCACCTCAGTGGATTCGTTAGCAAGCAGAATTGCCGCATTTGGGCAAATAAGAATCCACGAGTGATTGTTAAAAAGCCGATGCATCCACAAGGTGACTGTTTGGTGCGGTTTATGGGCTGGTGGCGTCATCTTGCCGTACTTCTTCGAAAATGAGGTCGGCCAAGCAGTTACCATGAATGGAGGTATGTCACCGAAGCCGTGGCGAGCATTTGGCCGCTATTTTGTTCCACACATAATTGTCATAGATCCTTCTATCATAATAAAAAATATTAAGATAATTCTCTGAAAATTTTTTTGTTTTATTTACAATTAACATCGTGCGTTAATTATTTTGCAGATAGTGAGAACGCACATACTATTTCTTCTCGAATCTGAACGGCAGGAGAATACGACACTCCTTAATAGGCAGACGATTTCATTTTTGGAAGTTTGTTTCTCACATTTGAATTCAGTCCGTTTTGCGCAGTAGTCAGAGAACTTACCCCCTAAGTCACGATACGACGCGTGATGGAAAAAATTAGAATGACAACTACAAACCTTTCTGACACACAACCCTTCTATAACTGACATCACTTTAAATAAGCTTAAGATCTGTAACAAGATCGACTTAATCTGACACGCGACGAACACGCGGTCAAATCAACAATTTTGGCCTAACTGGAATAAGGAAGTCCGTATCGGAATAGGACACGATGACCTAATACTGCATCCGTCCTCATTGGCCGCTGAACTACGAGTTGCAACTCCAAAAGTTTTCTGAAACTGAGAGCCTAGCTCTTTTCCTCATGCTATTCTTGGTCTGTGTATTCGTATTCGATTCCAAACTTAAAATTTCGAAGTGAAGGAGGCCATATTTACTATACAAGTCAAAAATAACTGGCAAGAGTTTCAGAAATCTCAATAAGGATGCATAGATACACTTCAAACTGTAACGTCTATATGTATACTGCAATGTTAGATTTTATCGCGGTTATTGCCTGCTTATATTCACTCCAAAGGGGCCAAGTTAGTGGAAGTAGTGGCTATTCTCATGGCTCATGATGTTTTACATCTGAGTCTTGTTCTTTGCTAAAATATTTTTTTCCAACCCACTGTAACAAGAATGACACTGCTATGACATTGCTTCTATACAGGCCTTTTACCCTCGGCATGTTCTTTTTGTCACTTCGAGAGTAGTATCATTTAATATATTGTACTTGTCCCAACCTTTGTGTGCCCCTGCTTCTTCCTTCGTATATTTTGCTGTTTAAAGCCTATATTCCTCACAAGTGACGGCCTTCTGCCTCTGCAATAATATTTCCAGAGAACGGAAGACCAACTTTATTCTTATGATTTTTGCCAACTCGATGGAAGGACGGGAGGCTTTCTCTCAGATATAGTAGATAAAAGATAACATTTTCAGAGTCTACCATTGCCTGCTGAAAATGTGTTAATGTCAGAAAATCAATTTTTTTTTTTCTGCTTTTTAAAGTTGGTGGAGATTAAACCCATTCCCTCTTGTGTAGTCGCCGACGCACCTGACCACCGCACCACACGATCTCCTTGTATGATCGATCCAGCCAATTGCTGATCTCAAAAGGCACAATTTTTTAATGTACAAAGTGGAAGCAGTTATAGGTAGATTTACTAAGTCTGTAGAATTGTCGAGAAAGATTGAGTGAGGAAGAGTCAGCAAGTTAGCAATAGCACTTGCTGTCATTTTTTGGTAGCGAAGACTCTAGTTTTAAGCCCTTACTATTTTCCGATACTACGGCTGACGACTATCAAAACTTCTGCGGGGTGGCGTTCTATATATATCCGCGTTTGTACCTCGGCAACGACTCGTAGAGTCTTCATTTGAACTCATCGAAAAGCAAGGGCGTCCTAGATATTGAAAGTTAACATTACATTGATTTGATGAATTTGGAAATTTTTGATGACGGTTTGGCCCCCCTGTAAATTACATTAATCCGTCTGAGTTTGTTTCCATTTCCGAAATGCCAATGGTGTGGTAGTATCCCACAAGTTGACCATGGTATGCACGTATTGTACTTTCTGTGTGGCAATATCTGTTCATTTGTGTTTATATTTGCTGTATATCTGTGGTGTTGGCTAGCGATTCGTAGACCAGCTACTTTAATGATACACTCATTATCTCTAAAGCCTAGCAAGTAGGATTCGTATTTGCTTCATTGCATCTTGATCTCTCTTTTACATTTTACATTTTATTGTAGTGTGGTCCTAAAATTTACGGCCTATAGTCACTGAACATAGACCACTAAGTAAGTGCAATAAGGACTTCTGATTTGTCTTTGACGTTGAACCTTTTTGAGTTTCAACAGAACTGAATTAGCCGTGCAACCATATTTTTTCAGTGTACCTATCCACATTCGCGAGTGATAAAAACCCTACATAAATCAATTTGTTTAAAAAGACAAGAAACACATCATATACAACAACAACGACAACGTATCACTATCTGGGTGGTCTTATGGCGTAGACCTCACTACGAAATTTTATTTCCTAGCCACTGACGACGAGAATCTGCAATCAGAAGGACATTAAAATCACTTAACCCTTTTTACGCCCCGATCGGGTCGGTGCTATTACATACAATATGATCATGCTTATGCTCAAACTCATCCAGACGAACCAGGGTCAGTTGGTGTAGTCACCATGGCTCCTGTATGACAATACTAAGAGTACTATCTTGGGGCAACGAAAGGCAAAACGAAAAAAAATCATTTAACGCGCCCCGAAGGGAATGAATATGTTCTGAGCAGCTATTGGCAATGTACTTGCATCGTTAATCATTTGACATTTGCAACATTCTCTGATGGCGGGATATGTGCTTGTGGAGTGGGTGATCGTGAGGGTTTATAGGGAAATTCTTTTGCATTTAGCACGCGGACGGATTTAATGCGAAATGAACTTTGACGAATACAGCGGAAAAACATGCTGGTGATGGTGATGGTGGTGGTGCAAGTGATTGAACGCCTGCTTGAACATGACATTTGGAACTACTGGCGGCATACTAATTATACCTCACAAGAATAAGGGCGAAGTGATTTACGTATCTCGTTTATTTATAGCAAAGATATTCGAATGGCCACATACTATAAGGGAAAGCAACGAGTTGCAATGTGATTAAACCAATCGGCAGTTGAATTTAATTTCCTGTCATCAGTTGGTGTACGTATAGAACATAATTATGTCACACAGAGATGACCTGTACTTCATAAATTGCTAGAAACTATCTAAGAGAAGGACAAAGCAAACATTTATGGAACCCACTCTCATATCATTACTTGAGCTAATGGCGAGGAGTCAAAATAAAGTGTTCGCCAAAATTACCGTTAGTTGACTTTCCTCGGTCCGAATCTACTGACTTTCTGTATGGTTTTCGCAATTCTTCACTTCTATGGCTTGTGGTAACCACCATTCGAGTAATATCTTAAGCTGTTTTGTAGCGCATTTCTAGGATCTGTCAACAACGCATTCTCAATCAGAATAGTGAGAAGCCTTATAGGTGTCATAATTCTAAGAGCATGCTCAAAACTGGAAGATACTGGGACCTATAATATGGGTTGAAACTTTTTCCTAGCTTCAATTTATTTTTTATTTTTTGTTTTATTAAGAGTAAGCCCGGAGGTCCAGTCTATAAGAATAAAGAGCATTACCAAAGCATTCTCAAGGAAATTTTCTTATACAAGGATACTGATCTGACCACTACAAGCAACTAAAACCTTTGATTTATTGAAATAGTCGTAATTTTTGCAACGACATTAAAAAACCACGAATTCTTTACACTGCCTTGAGGTACTTTTAGAAGTCGCGATATGCTTCCATCACTATCCATAAGTTTTAGATTCCGTCGTATGCACCCACACAAAGTCTCATTTGTTGTCATGGGTTTCTAAAATATTGCGTCGCCGACTGTCTAGAACTCTTCTGTATATTTTCATAGTATGCGACAGTAATTACGTCGATCGGTGGTCGTTTCAATTTCTCGTGCTGCTTTGCCTTTATATGATGGAACAGAAAAGCTCTTCCTCTGCTGGTTAAGCAACCAATTCAATCCAAAATTGTCGATTGTCTCGAATACTTCGGATTGTATGTGGTAAGCGTACTAATATACTTTGCTATCAACAGCTTTCATAAAGTCGAGCGCTTCCTCGCCGCTTCCCGGTTTTCTCTTCTAACGCTACAACTTTCCTCGATTTATTTTTTGCAACGTTTATGGTCTACTCATAAATTGAGTAAGTCTACTCTACTCTACTACTACTTCACCGCTTTATTCCTTTATTTATGTGGTTCGGGCTTTAAGAAGAAACGAATAGAATTTTTGTACTGCCCAAACATTTGTCATTTAAATTTTATCTGGCCTTGGTGTCCACCGCTGCAGTTTGTTATCAAGTTCTACTCTTGTTTAATGAACAAAGAGTTAAGTAAAGTTAGAGCGTGTGATTCGCATACATTTTTTATATCTTCTTTCCCTGAGTCCTTGTTCCGACATTTCTAGCTGCATGACAGACAGTTTTGGTGTACGTAGTTCCATTCCCCAACGTAGCCATTTGAATCTTTTCGACATATCACCACTTGGTCTCTTAAATGTATATTATATAGATTCTGGGTTTCCGTAATACGTTTTCTAGTTCGAAACTTTTGTCCCTTATTATGCCGAAGTTCCAGTTTCGTAGTATATCTATGAAAACATTATCTTGCTGTCCTCCGGAAATCGCCGAACTCTGAACGAATGACTTTGCTCGAAAAGCTACATATTGAATAGTTTATTCGTTCTAATCCATGTTGTCTCCTTCAAAGTAGTCCCCATTGACTGCAACACACTTGTGCCATCGTTTGATCCAGACCTCTAAACACTCGGTGTTCTGTATGACCTTCGGATCGCGAAGTGATTTTTCCAACCACTCCTCTTGGTTGTTTAAATGCGTTCCCCGAAGCGGTGTTTTGAGTCAGCCAGGGTAGGATGCCAGATAAATACACACATAATCAATGCATTGCGAGATGATGCGTTATAGTGACGGAAAATCAACGAATCGTCTTTCCAAAATTGAGGCCTTTTTCTGCAAATTACTATAAGCAAATGTCTCATAGTGGCCAAGTAATAGATACTCTTTATTTTCCTAATGAGCCGCTTTTCACGACAAACAGAAGTACGAACTGCGGCAAGATTCTATAAGACATCGCTGCGCTTTTTTATGAAAGCGGCCATACAATTATGGTTTTATATCTTAATGGTTACGTTTGGACTTCGTTGCGCTAACTGCATGGTTCCTAGCGCAACTCTACCAACAGACCGTAAGATCCCAGATGTTGATGAAACAATTAAATTGAAACTCGAATATCGGCGACAAATAGTCACGGTCATATCCTTGATTCCTTGAGTTTTCGGAAATGGTGTCGAAAAATTGAAGGACTTTCCCGTAGATACGAGTATGATCGTGCATATGGAATCAGTTTATGAATTACTACGACCGGTCCTAACTATTGGTCTCTTTCAAAAGAGTAGCAAGAAATGCATTGAAGGTACCAGGGGATTTATTTGAATTGTGTGGAACCATCAATTTTAACGTGGTTAAAAGTACGAGGGCGGGTCAATAAGTCCGTGACTTTTTGAATTTCTGACTTCTTTACTGAAACAGCAACACTGCTCCTGTCAACAGGCATCTGTCAGTTGACTCCTGTCAAAATTTAAACTTGCTGCGTCAGTTAGTTTGTGTTTGACAGCTATTTTTATCAGACTACTCACTAATTTGAGGAGAAAATGGAAAAAAGTGAATTTCGTGTGCTTATTAAGCATTATTTCTTGCGAAAAAAAAACCATTACCGAGACCAAGGCTAAGCTTGATAAATACTATGGGGACTCTGCACCATCGATTTCAATGGTAAAAAAGTGGTTTACTGAATTTCGTTGTGGCCGTACAAGCACTGAAGATGCCGAACGTCCTGGACGCCCAGTTGAGGTCTCTACACCCGAAACAATCGAAAAAATTCACGATATGGTGTTGGCCGACCGAAGATTGATAGTGCGAGAGATTGTGGAAGCCGTAGGGATCTCGCATGGCTCAGTGGTTTCAATTTTGAATGATCACTTGGGCATGAGAAAGCTTTCCGTCAGATGGGTGCCGCGTTTGCTCACAGTCGACCACAAACACATGTGCAGTTGCCATGGCAAAAATCCATGAATTGGGCTATGAATTGCTCCCTCATCCACGCTATTTTCCAGATTTGGCTCCGAGCGACTACTTCTTGTTCCCAAACCTGAAGAAATGGCTTGGTGGAAAAAGATTTGACTCCAATGATGAAGTCATCTCGCAAACAAAGGTCTATTTTGAGGACCTCGACAAATCATTTTTTTTGGAAGGGATGAAAAAATTGGAGAAGCGTTGGACAAAGTGTAAAGGGAGACTACGTTGAAAAATAAAATTATTTTTTTATCAAAAAATCTGTGTTTTAATCCAAAAGTCACGGACTTATTGACCCGCCCTCGTACTTGCAAATGCTTGTTATATCTGCTTATCTTACATTAAATACCAACAAGAGCAGAACAAATTCATGAAGTCACAAATATCTCACATTTTACGTAACGTCATTCATATGTAATGCTTCCCATTCACAACCAAGGCGAACCTGTACCGTGTCATATTTAATTTGTAAACAAGCACTTAGCAGTGCCAACATAAATGCGGCTAATAAATTTTGAAACAAGATTCGAATTTTCCAAAAATACCGAATCTGACTTACAAATTTCCGTAATTTGCGTGGGTTAAAGGTGCACAAAAAAGTTGAAATTTTATTATTAAGCGGCATCTTTGAGAGAGTTTATTTATTTATTCAGTTTTTTTTTTTAAACTGCAACAAGTGTTGTATGTATACTAAAACAACAACAAGTTGACAAAGCCACAGCGCCAGCTTAATAATTTCGGTGGTAATAAAAAAAACAATTTCCAGTGACTGCACCTTACGAATTTGTAATATGAGCGAACTCTCAATGACCTTTAGCCCACGTAAATTCCATATTCTTCTTTCTTTTTCTTAAAAAAAAATAAAGATGTTTTCATTTCGATAGTAGCAAAGGTCACATAAAATTTACAGCAGGTGGTTTTTGGAAATATCTATCAATATGTACTTGTATACGTAATATATCTTTTTAAATTCCATTCATGGGAAATTGATATTCACGACGTGCATATGAGCATTATTACTTTTTTTTTTAATTACAATGAAAAAATCCCCCTTAAACCTTGTACTCTTGCCTGCATTTTCATTTCATTTTTAATGCATTTTTATTTAATTCAATTCAGGAATTCTTACAAGCTAGACAAAAAAACGCTTAAAAATTAGCTTAATTAAATTAAAATTATCTATTTCTAACTTACTGGCCCCATGCGGGCACTCTAGGTTAAACATAACACTTAATCTATGTCTTTCGACGTTTCTTACAGTATTTTTATTTTTTTTTTTTTTTTTACATTAATTAAAACTAAAACTAAGAAAATGAATTTTATTTTAAAAACTTAGTACATGGACTTGTTTATAATCTTATTATAAAACTTAGAGACTAAAACTTATACATAGCTACCTACAAACTAAATTATACAGCTACTTAGCCTACTTAAACTATCTTATTGTA
Source organism: Volucella inflata (assembly GCA_928272305.1). Taxonomy (NCBI): domain Eukaryota; kingdom Metazoa; phylum Arthropoda; class Insecta; order Diptera; family Syrphidae; genus Volucella; species Volucella inflata. Next base: position 79,605,611 of record OV743719.1, read on the forward strand.
TAAGTAATTTTTTATTCAAGATAAGAGTCACCCATCTCCGTTTTTTTTTATTTTTTTTTATTTTTTTTTTATTTTTTTTTATTTATTTTTTATTTTTTCTTAAAGCTATCCTAATCCTACTTAAATCTATGTATAACCGGCCATAACTAAAAATAAGGCAGACCGACTCTGCTCCCTAACGAAGCTAACTAGTATTCGAGGAATTCGACAAAGGAGCCTCCCCTTCTTCCGCAAGCCACCAAAATTGTTGGTGCTGCCGAGCAACATCCCTAATGTCACGACTCCCTACCGCCCTACTAAACCGGAGATGCTTCGCACTGCCGTGTGCGACGTCTCTGTCGTAGTTGAGTCGCCTGTCTGCAGCTGTTCGAGCGACGTGGAAGATTAACGGCACCGCTAATCTATCCTGGATCAGACCTTTTCTGTCGAGGTAGAGGAACGCTTCTGGAGGAATAAAGCCGTCAAAGCGAAATCTCTCGTGATACATATTATTGGGGTAGTAAGCCCCCGAGATCAGGTTATTCGACGAGGTCATTGCTCTTGCAATGTGCCTTCGAATCAACTTAATAACAAAATTGTCCACTCTTATTAGGTTCGTCCTATTGTACAAGACCTCTTTAGGATAGAATTTTATGTACTCAGACTCTGGTGTTCTGTATAGGCGAAGACAAGCCCTAATGCAAGCCCTCTCAAACACCCGAATCTTTTCCAAAAGACTTGCTCTCACGTTGAACCACACGGGACAGCCAAATACAAGCATAGGCCGGATAAGGGCCATGTAGCAGATCACCTTTACCGTCGCATCTAGTTGCCCTCTCTTTGTAAGGGCAAAAGCACCTCTGGCTCTGGCCAGAGCAACATCTATATGTTTGTTAAAATATAGATATTGATCTAGCCAGATCCCAAGGTATCTGACTACATTTCGACAAGCAAGGAGCTGCCTGTGTTGTCCCACGATCTGAAACTTTCGCCAATTCTTTCTGGTATCCGCAGAGGCCCAGACAGAGGCGTCCTAAACAGAATGGTTTCCGACTTCTGAAAGTTGATCTTCAACTTCCAGTCGTCGCAATAGTGTTTAATTTGATCGAAGCCACGTTGCAAAAGAATGTTTATAACCTCAATCTTTGGACCTGATCTGTACGCGATTAAGTCGTCTGCTTACGCTATGGCATGGTGAGGTGAACCTATCAGATCACTTGTGTAAATGTTGAAAAGGATTGCCGAATTGACCGCACCTTGTTGCAGACCGTTTTTAATGTTGAATATACCAGTAGAAGTCACATTGCCATTCTTCACGATGAACTGTCTATCGGTAAGCATATTGAATAGAATATACAGCAGTGGTTTACTAATACCTAGTCTGTCTAGCTTGTAGAAGAGTCCCTCTAACCATACGGTATCGAAAGCCTTCTCCAAGTCAATCAGGCAGGCACCAGTGCACTGTTTCTTGGCTTTGTTCCATTGGACATCAGAAACCAGTTTAGACGCGGCATGAATAACGTCATGCCCCGCCTTGAAACCGAATTGATTATCCGGAACTATATTTCTGTCCTCAACCCACTTAGTCAGGACTCTATTGATGACTTTTTCGAAAACCTTACTGATGTTTGGAAGGAGACTGATCGACCGTAGATTCGCCGGATTGGAGGTGTCTTTATCCCTTTTGGGGATGGGATGTACCACCGCAGTTTTCCAATGTGCTGGATAATGTGCATTATTCATTGCATTGTTAAACAGGGTGGTGTAAATGTCCACCGCTTCTAGTGGAAGATGTCGAAGCACAATGTTCGGTATTCCATCGGTTCCCACTGATTTCTTACTTCTAATTGTGTCGAAGATCGTTTTGAGTTCTTCCTTCGAGATGAACGGGGGTAGTTCCCTTTCATTGGCGATGACATTATTTGCCATATTCTCGTCACTAAACTGGGTGAAACCCGAGTTCTCGATTCGCCAGTTCACTATTTCATTTCGAAGATAGAAATTGTGCAAAAGGACTCGATTTTCCAAGTCGTGGTTTGGGCCAATGGTGTCATTCGCCTTGTACACTTCCTGGAAAGTCGCTCCTATAGCCTCGACCTTCTCCTGCGGATCTTCGATCACAAAGAAGTTGTCATCATCAATAGCCTCATTTGGATCTATGCCTGCTGTTGAAAGTATGCGTTCATTGTCAGTCGTTCGGGCGATTTTAAGACGTACTCTTGCCTGCAAATAGGCGATCATGGTATTTATTCAGGGCAAAAATATTCTAAGAATCACGGAAATAATTGGAACGAGAAGAGGACGTACGAGTATTTTCCAATACTGTACAATTTTTATCCATTGATGAAAATAATAAAAAATTGGGAGATACGGATCCATCACTAATTATTAACTGAAGCAATGACTACGACTTACGTGTGCTTTCAAATAATTGGTAGTCAGAAGATTTAAAGGAGATATTAAGCATTGCCTCAACTCAAGGCGTGCTATCCATACTTGATTGTATTACTTTTATTTCACGCTCAAGTTCATGCTATCCAGAGTTCAGCGAAAAATCTAAGTCATACTTAGGTCCTTTAGGGATTCAAAGGAATAGACATTTTCATGGGGTGTCGATTTGTTGGAGCAAAAGCCTTGCTTGATTTATCAAGAAAATACATATTTCATCTTAATTTTATTTTAATCGACAGAAGATCTCTCTTGCACATCCAGGATCTCTTGACAAAACTGCTCCTTACATTTTCCCACATTTGCGGCTCTATTTCATTGATTACATGACACACATTGGCTTTGAGTGCTTCAGTTAACTTTTTCATATTATGTATGTAAGCCTTATCGTTCATACGGCATCCAAAGAAAACGGTCGAAAACAGTCGGCGAGGAAACTTTTCTTACGGAATCAAAACCGTGAATTCGTTATTCCGCTAATGACACTAAGATTTTATGGAAATTTCAAAGTATTTTTTGGGATATGCCTGATTTGTAGATCGACTTAAAAACTACTAAGAACTGGATTTTTGCCCAAAGTTCGGCCTACAGACGCAATATACTCGTACTAAGCTGTTCTTGCGCCAAGAACACGATTTCCGTTCCGGTTTTTTCCGAAAGACTCGATTTATGTCTCACATCGACCGGAGATGTTTAAGCGAAATCTTCACCATTGCTTTTTACCTTCTGATCAAAAAGTACCTGAAATTTCGCACGCAAACAAATCGCGCTTGAAATATTGTTAAAACCTTCTTTTTTTAGGTTGGTACATCTGTCATCTAGCGCTCAGATATCTGTTTGAGCGTCATTTGCCGAGAGATACCCTGTGAGCATCAGGGAGATACCAGCCGATCTCGGTGTCTCATTTGGATCGGTACAGGGCATGAGACGAGTTGAAAGGCGACTTGTGCCGAGAATGCAGAAACAACATCACGTTGATATCGTTAAATAAGTGCTTTCTTTGGGCCAAAATAGTATCGATGACATCATTACCGGTGACGAGACATAGGTCTATGAATATGGCATCGAAACTACCCAGCAATCATTTGAATGACGCTTCTCAGACAAGCCAAAACCCAAGAAAACAACGACATAGTCGATCCGAAATTAAGGCTTTGTGGATTTCTTTGATTGCCGTGGTGCAAGTATTACGTGAGCCTATTGAAGGGTTTGAGGGAAAATGTTCGTCATTCGAGGTTTATTCACCACGACAACGCACTAGCGACTATTTGATCAAAAACGTTCATACCGTCCCGGAAGCTCCATGTTCACCTGATATGGATATGTGTGACTTTTTCCTATTCCCATGACTTAAGTTACCACTTCGTTTAAAGGTTTTAAGACGATTGAAACGATAAAGGGAAAATTCTATGAAGGAGCTGAAGGCGATTCCAAAATCGGCCTATGAAAAGTGGACGAAGCGTTGAAATATGTACTCGTATATTGCTTGCAATGGAGATTACTTTGAAGGGAATAAAATAAATATCGATGAATAATTGAACCGTTTTCGTTTGATTAAAAAATTTCGCGTACTTTTTAAACAGAAGTATCATCTGTCACAAATACCAAAAAGGCGGGCTATTCAAAACGAAACCTTTTACTGACAACGTATGACGACTTTATAATTGTAAAGTTACAAGAAGGCTAAAGTCAAACAAATTGCCGATTTGATTGGCGATACCAGGTTGTATCGGCACCATTCCGACAAAAGACTTATTAGGATCCCTGGATCATGTCATGAAAGTCATCGAACTCCCCTTCGACTATGCCATTAGCTTCGTTGTTAGTAGTGCTAGGATATTTTATTACATTCTACTGCAGAATGTGGCCTTAATGTGGACTGTATTTAGACGATCACTTATTACTTTAGTTTAAATTATTAATATTGACATTTCCGCTAAATCTATTTATTTTTGCGTTACATGTAAAAGCCGAATATTATAGGTATAGTCAGATTAATAAAAACGGCATATCTCCATGGTAAAATTTTGGAATAAGTCAACTATTTTCTTTCGTGCCATATCCTCCAGATCTTGTTGATTAGAATCTTTTCCAAGCGGAAATATGTCCTTTTTTAGCTGCTGCACGAATCGGAGCTCGATTCACAAACATATTTGTCCATAACTTCAATTGTCACTTTCGGTGCTTACGCTCATTTGGCCTGGAACGGCAATATAGGAAGACGATTACAATAGGTAGTCCGTTTTTATTTCAGTTTTAATTCCGCATTTTATTTCCTTTCAAAGCTGAATAGAAAAGATTGCTTAAACGCTCTAACTTTTTAAGGCCACTTCTATCAAAAAATCAATTAAATACAGCCTGCAACAACGTTACAAGTGCATTCGAAAGCGCAAATGCTGGAATCAAGTAAGCAATGACACGGTAAGAAATAATCAACGGAAGCCAATCAATTGTCTCGAATTAGGTTAGGAAGATGGTTTCTTGTGCTCTTTCCATTGATGAAAGTTTTCTCAAGCGATTAGGTGTGCTAATTCAACACAATTCTGTCGGTGACTTTCCCGGCATACAAAGTCCGATTACACAGTTTTGGTACACAGGAATGGTATCTTGAAGGGCAATCCACCTTCAAGATATCCACAGAAAGGAAATAGTACCTTTCTTAAAAGCCTCAAATCCGATAAGCTAGCAGTTGCAATAGTCCGCACTCTGCAGAATGCAAATACTGTAAAGATTCGACCACAAAATAATAGTAACTTTTTTTTCATCAATCAGCAATCCTAATAACCGAAATTTAAACTGAAATGCGAAGTTCTTAACTTGGAAACCCAATGAAAGCCGGAAATATTTCCTTTTCGGGATCGTAATTAGTGAGATCCTCAGCTTGTTCAACTCGATATACGGTATTTGCTGCAACTACACAGTCTGTAGAGACTAGAAAATCGTTACAAATTTTGATCTGCCTAATCAAGCTGGCTTTTATAGCGAAGAGCCCTCATTTTCACATCTCGGAAAGTTAATGAGCTAAATACTGCAATCCGCCGTAGCTGATATCTGTCATCGTTTTACGACTAAAAGTCGCATGGTATCATTAGCATAGGTACATATGTAAAACTATGTAAAAGGTAGTATGTTTTTGAATCGTATTCTGACACGGAAAGCTCTTATGCACTCAAAAAATTGACACAAATTCAATACTATATTTCCTCTCAACCGAATGGATCGATTTATGCTTGAACAACGTTATGAAATATTGGAAACTTCCAAAATGGATCCAAAATGTTGCCAAAACAGTGCACATTTTGAAAAGAAATTTCGCTCGAAATTATCCGTTTGTGATGAAAGTTATGAGACCGGTTTGAGCTGTTGCAGAAAATGTGCACCCAAACCCTAGCACCTGAACGCGCCTAGATCTCAGCAACTGAACATCAGTCGCACTACCCTAAGGCGAATTTGCATAAAGATCTTGGATTCCTACAAGATCCAATTGTCTTAGGAAACCAAAATACCAACCTGCTTCTTATCCCTTCTCTATTTGCGCTGTAAAGCAACTCGAAATTTAAGACAATTTTGTTCAAAAAATAATCTTTATAGATGAACCGCATTTCCTTCGCGGTAGCTACATACAAAGGCAAAATCGCCGTATTTGGCGCTCGAAAATGCACACTGAGTCATAAAGAACCCAACGCGTCCTCAACTTGTGACTGTTTAGCACGGTTTTTGTAGTGACGGCATTATTTTGAAGATGAAAATGAAAGAAACGTTACAGTCAATAGAAACCTCTACCGAGGCATGATAATCGATCTTTTCTGCCAAAAATCGAGGATTTGAACGTGACGAGCTATGGTACTCGCAAGATGGGGTTACGTACCACTCAAGCCATACAACAATCGATTAATTGCATACTAAGTTCAATAATCATGTAATCAGTCGTTTTGGTGATGTTGCTTAGCCGCCACGGTGTTGCAATTTGACGGCATCTTGAGCTTTCAATAGGAGAGTAGACGCTTTGGAATATGGAGATTGGGCGTTGAACGGCTGCAATTGCAACAAACTGCCGCGATTCTACCGATCGCGTATCCAGATTATCTTTCATTAATTCCTTTACAACCTGAATCAAATACTGAATTTTCCTCGCCATGTCCAAGAAACCCCTGGTTTGAAAAAGCGCTCAGGGACAGACCTGTAGCAAAACATCTCGGTTGCATTGAATGATGATTTCGACTGTTGCACTCTTCAAGCAAACGAAGGCGGAAGAAAAGAGCATGGCTTACTACTTCTTCAGAAAAAAAAAGGTAAAAGCAACATAATGCGAGCAGAAACTTGTTAAGTCGAGCATTTACGTGTACATAGCCACAGTCGATGGTGATGAGAGCATAAGCAATGAAAATCAAGATTCCTGTACACGACCAAACAGAACAACAGCATTCTATTTTACAAGAAGCGAGACCCTTTAATCGACGCAAACTTAAAATGCATCAGTCTCACTGTGTGAATCCCTTAAACTATTTGTCACTCTCATTAGCCGGGAATTTTCTGTGAATGACGTCAAAACCGGGTGTATACTGTCTAAAAAAAAAACACGCAACGACAACCGAAAAAGTTAAAGGCATCTCAATTAACTCTAGGCCGTTAGCAGTTGAAGCACTCTTCTTCATTAGAAAGTAATCAATTATAGCGATGGGGGTCCTTTATTTTTATCAGACCAGTGCCAAAAGTCAAAAACGAATAATTCCGCAAGTCTGATGAAGAGTTCGATTGATGTAAAAAGAGCACAATGACCTTAAGTTACTCGTTCAGATGTGAATTGTATATCAGCTCAATAGGGTGGCTGAAGTGTATCTATAAAAACTAGATATAAAACTCGATCAAATACAATATCTTCTGATCGATATCTACGAGTACGTATAGCTACTGGCTTACACTATAATTTGTAATTCATGCCCAAACACTTTGCTAAGGTATTACAGCTCAGATAGATAGGTCGACTGTTCTGTCCGTCACAGCAATCAATTAACGAAGTGTTGGTTGGATCTATGACAGAACTATTACCCATCACGGATTTAAATGCAATCAACAGTAGACAACTACTTAATTCTCATTTGAGACAAAAGGAATTACTTGTTTGTTAACTTTTTGCCTATGTCACTCTGCATACTCCGTAGGGTATACTTGTCTTGACTTTAAGTTTTTAACGCAAAGAACTTGATAAAAGAAAATGAATTAATTGAAGGTATTCCCTCGTAAAACTTGAGGCTCTCAGCCCCTGATGCAGTATGTCTCTTATCTAGTTAATCAGAGTCTTCTCTGATTGCACATTTGTTATGCACTGGACAGCCCTTTACGAAACAAAATATCCTTGAATTGGGTATCGAGCTAACAGTTTCTTAAGGTTATTAGTTAATATTGTTTTGGAGCCTCTTTTAAAGTAACAATTCATGTGTAGATGACACATTTTCAGTGAATACGCTCAGTAAAAATAGAGTGCTATACAACTGGTACCAACAAAACCGCACATTTCTTATTTGTTTTTATTGATTATCTTCCTCCAACAGCATTTTCTGCCACTTGTTCTCCCACACAAGGTTTCATGTGACGTTACGGATTAAGCTCACTATTGCAACAATTATGGGGCGCCTCAGACGAGTACCTACTATTACAATCCCAATCCGATCAATTGTTTTACTTCATTTCAAACGATGATGGAGACAAGATACCGGGTATCCAAAGTACTGTCGTATGGTGGTAATCCCTCTTAAGGCACGACATGTGGGGTAGTTCCATAAAGCGAGGTGTCTCAAAGTTGTAGACACTTAAGGTGTTGGCTGGCTATAATAATGGTTGTCATCGTCAATTCTACATTACACACACATACATTAACCGGCTACATATCTATCTACTACTTGGTAAGTTTAAACGACGCCAATGAGGTAATAGTGGTCGATGCAACAATTTATCGGATAAAGGTGGAGATGAGATTACTAGCTTGATGCATGGACGATGTGCATTTTGCAATTAATTCCACTCGAGAATGGTAATTCAATTAGCAGCGTAAATGAGGGAAGATCGAAGGTAACGATGAGTTTCAGTGTTAAGCTCTGCAGCTGAGATACACACACTTGGTCTGTATGAACGTATCTCTTCTTGAACAATTGGGTTTAGTGGAAAATTTGAGGGGCGTTTTCCGAACATACTTAAATTGTTTGGGTCCATTATAACAATCTTAAGTTTAATCTTAATGATGGAGACCACTTCTAATAATTGGATTGAGATACTCGTATATTCCTATGTTCTTCTCTATTTACCGTATATCTTAAGTGAATCATTTTGAACAATTTTAATTTTTATGATTTTAGGGAAAATTTTATGAGAACTTTAGGATTGAAGTCCAAGTGGACAGTGAGATTGACGGCTGGGTGGCACTTGAAATTGGTCAGAGTTGTGAGTTAGTATCGTCGAAATATTCTCATAAATTTTTTTTTCCCCTCAGTTTTCGGGATGTGAACATTAAAAAGAATCACACTTGAGAATTAGTAGATACGACTGAATTGTACAATGGGTTGGCAAATCATCGTTAAAGTTCTATGGCGTTTCGATCAATTGAGATGTGGAATACAATACAGAGTAATTTAGGTTAATCGATCCTCCTTAGCTGGAGAAATCTTTTTCTGCACATGCAATACATTACTAAATTTACTTGTGAACCTGGTCTATAACCACTCTGGGCCTCTTACTTATTTACATGGGGGCATTACAGTTAAGATTCGACCTGGGCCTCAATTAGTAAAATTCTCCAATATGCGAGTTCTTTGGCAAATTGGCTAAAGTTTCGTATGGTTAGATGGTACTACATTGTCCTTTCGAGTAGATATTGAAATCATTTAGGGCCAAAGTGTTAATATTAAGTTGTTCTGCGTGCTCTAGCTATCTCAGAAGGCCAACGCGTACTTATCTAGCTAGGTCAATGTCGCCATGCAGGTATAAGGTTTTGCTGTTTTAACACCTCCCTCGAAGCCCGTCAAAGCAAACAATAATTCGTTGAGTTTTGGGTTTGGATGTTTACTGTCTCACATCGTTTTCATTCAATGTTACAGGAGACGAGCAATATAATGATTTTCAAAAATAAACTACGTATCAAGAGCCAGAACGTCAGGCCAATAACGGGTAAAAGTTTTGAACAAAATATACAAAATCTCCGAAAACAGGACCCGCTATAAAGAAATAGCAGTGACCATTATAAGGACTTAAAGTTAGACTTGCCCCAGTTAAGGAGGTGAAAAAGCACTAGCAGTAGTGGTGTCATATCGGGAATTAGCAGATGTTGTCTAAAAGGCAGCAAGAATAAGTAGAAGTGCGACATCTAGGCAAACCAGCTACCGTCACAACGAAGAAAAAACTCGTACGAGATTTAATGGACAAAAATATGTTGAAAATGTCCAGTGAAACAGGGAACAATAAATAAATAAATAAATAAATAATTTGCAATAAATGAAAAAAAAATACTCCAGCTCGTTAATTAGCAATCGCGCAGTACAATCCCTTGACTATGACGAAACGGCAAATTTTACAAAGGTCGAATTCAGAAAAGCATGCCGGTTAAAATAACTTCAATCGCAAATCTTGAACCTGTAGAGGATGAACTTTCTAGATTCACTGTATAAAGGCAAATGCGACAAGACAGATTTTAATCTATCGGTTGTTTCGACTCGTGGGCGCAACCGCCAACATTTATTAAGAAAGAATCATCGTGCTAAAGTGTGAAAGATTTAAATACTGTCATTATGCAAAATGCAATGACAGTGCCGGATAAAGAACTAGAGTGGAGTAGTTTTACTTACTTAAGGTAGCGAAAATCACCTTAAGCAACCAAGAGTAGCCTCCTCCGCTTTTGATAATGTCCATGCCTCAGCGCCATAGAGCAGGACTGAGATTATTAAGGGCTTTGCTACTCAATTGCCTTCTTAGCCTAAAGAAACAGCTGTTGGCAAGAGTTATTCTTCGTTTGATCTCAGCGCTTGTGTCGTTGTCTGTATTTATAGAGGAGCCTAGGTAGACAAAGTCCTTAACTACGAGTACCTAAATGTTATACCTGTCAATGGTGACGTTCTGCCCGAGACGTCGGTGTTGGTTGTCCTTTTTGCTTGACAGCATATACTTGGTCTTGCCCTCATTGACCGCTTAACCCATTTTCGCCGCTTCCGTCGAGTAGTTGAACGGACTTTTGAAAAAAAATGCCTCTTGTATTTGCTCGTGAGTTTTGCACTATTCTTTCAAGTACGATGTTGAAAAAATCGCATTACAGCGTATCGCTTCGTCTTAATCCCTTTTTAACATCAAAGGTCTCGGTGAGATCTTTACCGACCGTGATGGAGCAGCGTGCATTTTCTTCATCGTCATCCTGAACAGACGGACGAGTTTGGCAAAGATGCCAAACCTAGACATTGCTTTGTATAGCTTGTCTCTATAAATACGGTCATACGCTGCCTTAAAATCGATAAATAGGTGGTGTGTATCGATCTGAAACTTATTGGATTTCTATCTAAGAAGCCGGTGGTCGTCTCTCCTCTTCTGATCATAGCGCTCGTGAGCTGCTTTAGTCTTTCCTTGCTGCGACGCATAGTTTTGCTTAGCTGTAGTGGTTGCCGGCATTCATCATCAAACTAGGAGTTTAGTTGTGGTGGTCGAATGAAACCCAGCACATCAGTAGTGGCCTTTTGGCATTGTTGCCACTGGTCTTCGATGCTTAATGCTGGTGGCACTGGCCCTCTCAAAAGATTAAGAGAGACTCGATTGGAAAAGGATTTGGGGATCTCTTGCGATTGTAGCCGTCGAAATTTCTCACTATATTAGCTTGTCTTGGGGTTTTTCGCCATATCCGCAACCGTACCTTGGATACAATACAACAATGGTCCGAGTCAATGTTGGCTACTCGCAACGTTGGGACAACCATAATACTGGAAGATTGACTTGCGTCGATCGCAATGTGGTCAATCTGAAACCACGCGCCAGCAACGACAATTCTTCTTCCCGGCGAAAAGGCGATAAGGCTGAATCCGTTAACGGAGGTGATGTCGTGCAGGCTGTATCTTCCGACAGTACCACCAAAAATGCCCTTCGGGTGGTTTTAAAGGTGCGAAAACTGCGCTGTATTTTGTAACGACAAAAGGCTTGTTATATACAAAAATCGTTCGTCCAGCCCTAAAATGACAGCTGTAACAAAACCTGCTAACACAAGAAGTTAATACATTTGCGGAAGCTTCTGCTTTAAGAGACTGACAGTGAACAAATTTGAATCAGAGCAAATCAACTGGTTATTCCATACTCCACGAGAGTGATCAGAATGAAAAACAATCACCTGGACCTCACAAACATTAAACATAGGAATTCTTGGGCTCGCTGACGACTTGATTCTATCCAAAGTAATGTGACCTGTCCGCAAATTTAACCAACCCAAGAGCGGCGCAGTTGCACTGGAAATAGGTTGGAAAAACATGTACCATTATATGCAAGAAGATTGAAAGTGGTTTTTGTATACACATGTATACCAGTTGTATACAACTAATGGATTTTTCTACATCAAAGCAAAAGTTCTCAGCCAGAGAGTCAAATTCGACAAATTCAACAAACAATTTGCTTCTGCACTTTTAAAATTCGAAAACCCCCTCCTCATATCTGAGCCCCAAATTTACCAACTATCCATGTAAATATAGTGAATGCAACCCATTTGACCATTTGGGAACTTCTGTTTATCTATTAGAATGACAAAGGGAGAGCTAAACAAGAAAAAAGAATTTAAAATCAATTTCACTGCGGTGCTCATTGATTTCCGCACGACCAGGTGAGCTAGCCCTTTTATGTTTGCTTAGCTAGTCCAAAGCATCCAAGGTGTGGTACTCATACTCGTACTACTCGTACTACATTGTGATTGATTGGCTTCTTGGGCAATTTTGTCCACAAAAAATAATAAAAAATAAATAAATAAAGGTCTCCATCCATGGGCAATGAAGCAAACGAAAGTGTGGTGAAATTCGAGGGTAAACAATTGAATCTAACAAATTTCAAAAAAAATGAAAATTGACTTTGACAAATGTTTACGTGGCGTCGCGTCGTGTGCAACAATTTGAATTGGATATTTTCCCGGCTTCCCACTGTTGACGATTTCAATGATTCTATTGAAAATGTCAATCATGCTTTTTTAGTAAAATTCGAGAAGTCGAAAAATGCACTTGAATGATACAAGTACGAGTAAATACCGGATATAACGGTTCTAAATATAGCTAAAGAAATAAGAACAAAATTGAAGTACTTCATGGACTCTCCATGTACTGTGCGATGCCAAAGGGAATGCTATAAATGGAGAAGGAGACTTTGGACTTTGGAGAGTGTTATGCCATCAAGTTGATGTCATTGAACGTCAGAACGAGGTAGCGACTTCAGGTTGTTTGTTGTTTCAGTTAAATTGATTTTATTTTTAAAATGAGTAACAAATTGGAAAGTATTGTTAAAAAAGCGTAAAACTGAAATTTAGAGATGATGCAACAAAAATGTGCTGGTACATGTGACAGCTACTCATATGTATAGTCACTTTATATAGGCAAAATAAAGTGAACTGGATTAATTAAAATACGTTTTCATTGAAATAAAATAGTAGGTATAGTAGAAGACTGATTGCGCTGACCATCTTGTTTGTTAATTTAATTTAATTTATTGCTGTCGGTAATTTCCTGTCAGATGTGAATTTTTTTCCGGGTTATTTCGGAACCCATCTGCCCAACTATCCGAACTTAAATTGCCACTGCAGCACCAGTGTAGGTATAAGTGATCGGCATGGCATCCTTATCGACCAACACAGATTGATTTTCAGCCCATTTTGCATGAACTGCGTCAATTTCCTCCCAATATTTGACGGAGTTTATCGTTTCTATAGATAGCCTTATCGATTTTGCGGCGGAATGTAATGTTTTTATACCCTGCAGGCTACACATATTGATGTCCAAAGAGGGACCTGAGTGGTCCCTGCCCAACAAACCGTCGCGTCAACCAAATTGATCATATTGCGATCGACACAAAGCACTCCTGCAGTGTTTTGAATGCCCGAACGTTCCAAACAGCTAACATCGTCTTGGACCATTGTCTTATTTAAGCCAAGATACGGACCCGTTACAGTTCAAAGTGAATCATTGTGAAAATGTCCGCAGCGGCAGGCCCTCCGATGCGGTTACAGAGGACAATGTCAAAAAAATACATGAAATGATGTTGGCTGACCGGAAAATGAGGGTGCGCAAGATAGCAGATACCACAAAGATTAGTACTGAGCGCACACGCTCTTTTTTTTTGCAATATTCTGCATATGAAAAAGTTATCCGGCCGCTGGGTGTCGCGCATGCTCACTCCTGATCAAAAACACGAACGCGAGAGCACTTCGAAAGAGTGTTTGGACTTGCTGATGCGGAATCGGGTGAACTTTTGGCGTCGATTGGTAACTGTTGATGAAACCTGGATCCACTATTACACACCAGAGAACAGAATGAGTGCCCGGCAATGGACTGAAGCCGGTACGAGTGCTCCGAAGCGGCCGAGGGAGGCTGAATATTTTGGAAAGGTTATGGCGTCGTTTTCTGGGATTGTCATGGCATACTCTTCGTGGACTACCTCGCAAAAGGAAAAACCATCAACAGCGAATATTACTGTGCATTATTGAAGCGATTGAAGGCCGAAATCGCTGCAAAACGGCCTCACATGAAGCGAAAAAAAAATTGTATTTTTGCAAGACAATGCGCCGGCTAAAATCAATGACTTACGGCTCCAATTGCTGTCACATCCACCGTATTCGCCCGATTTGGCTACCTCGGACTATTATCTCTTCCCAAACCTCGAAAGATGGCTCATCAATAAAAAATTCAGCTCACGCGAGGAAATCATCGACGCCACGGAGGAGTATTTTGAAGACCTTCCGGAAAATTAATCTTCGGACGGGATCAAGAAGTTGGAAAATCGCTGGAATAAGTGTATCAAGCTAAAAGGGGACTATATTGAATAAAATAAAAAAACATTTAAAAAAAATTTTTTTCATTCCCAAGGAGGTTACTTTTCACCCCACCTAGTTCATCAACTCATCGCCTGCGCAAATTTCAACAGAATAAGTCTCCTCAACGTTGCATATTTAATCTTGTCTGACAATGCAGTATAGAACGTAACCGACGAAAGATCGCACTAGCTGGAGGCCCTGTTCCACCTCAGAATGTAGTGCCATCTAAGTAAGTAAGTAAGTAACTTTCCCTTGATTGAAGAAAAGAAGAGTACATTGGTCCTTTCGATGCTCACCAGACTCTGACCATAACATTTTCCGTGTGAGGACCGAGAGGTGTATGTTGGTTTTTATACTGAACATCCATTGTGTTTAACATAAACATCTGTCTGCATATAAACGCTTGTCCAACGCTTACCGTGTTTCAGTAAAACCAAGTTGGAACCTATATTAAAGGTACTTAATCCCATTCTTGGTTTTAGTCGAGGCCGACCTAAAGCCCCTTTGCTACTCCACAACGGGTCAACCTACTGGTGGCATATACTTCCTACTTTAGGTGTAAACCACATTACGCTCCCATTAGGCGGTCTACCTCTTTCAAATCAGACTCTTCTTGTCTTGAACCTGTAGACTGGGATTAGAATACCCTTTCTTAGCTTTGTGGTCCCATCTCTCGATAGGACCGAGATAGAGTAGCCATCGTATTGTTGTTGTTTTTTTTTTTTTTTAACATACCGAAATTTCGGAACATCTCGCATATAAGAACGAATTTTGTACAACGAAAGTTCCCTTGAAAGAGGTCAGCATCAGAGCTGCCTTACTGATTGTCTTCCAACTCTGTATTGCATCACCGTTTTGTGAAAACAAGGATGGCTATTGCCCCCGCAAGAAGCATGCTAAAATCGGATATGAATGGCAAATTCTCCGATTTTACTAAGACCTTCAATATCAAAGAGGTTTTAGACAAGGCGACGTGTTGTCAGGTAATCCTACTTCTCTCCCTATTGTAGAAAACACCTCACACTTGGGACCATAAGCCGATCTCTGGTACTCATAATTTATTAGTCATGTAATGAGGCAGGTGCAGGCCTAAAAAGTCTGCTCTATATACATATAAGATCATTTAACTATCACGACGACAACAAATTACTTTTCCCACTCAATGTCAGAGAGAAAATTAGTTAAACCCCACTTATCTTAAAGTAGCGCATATCATAGCAAATCGAAGCGGATAGTCTCTCGCTACGTCTACTATAAAAACACAAATCGTTCTTCAAAAACCCCCAAATCCATTCTGCCTCCACAGCCTAGTACGAGTTCGAATACCCACGTGCACTTTAGAAAATTGTTTTTACTGATGGAAAAGTGAATCAGAATGGAGCGTTTTCAGTTATAGAAAAACAAATTACTGGCACATGTTACAGACAACAAGAAAAACACAACATTGTTGTTTACAATTATTTGTACTGAACTCGAAATTCCGATGGTAAGGTTAGAAACTGCGGCGCAAATTGTTTTTCTGCCAAAAATATGTTTTAGTTAATCTCTCCCACTTCGATTTTCTAACCATACTTGATGTGTTGATTAAATTAATATTTAAAATTTTATTTGCAAAACGTGTACATATGTGAAGATTAAAATAAAAAATATAAACGCTCGTATTAAATTTATATTTCATACATTTCATACATAAATTTAATATGTATCTGGATCTAATAAGTTTACATCTTCCAAGCTCATGATCAAATGTTTGTTTCACATCTTTATGTATTTGCTGGGGCAACTTTTCGTGCGAATGCATAGACGAAAAAATTTGAAAAATTTCGCTCACCAGATTGACAAAACATTTATTTGGGTGTGACTATACATTTTGCACAATCACAGACATATCTTCGCAAATGAACAGATCGTCGGACTTTCAATGAGATACGTATTTCATATTGTGATCAATGCAAAGTTAGACTTCAGTATTTTGGATGTTCGAACATTGCGTTCACTCCGATCAATGTTTGTTTTCAAAAATAATGTAGGAAACTCAAGTCAAAACCACCAGCACAATTTGTTCCAAACCACCACTGCTTCCTTCTTTGAGCTAAGAGTATACAAATCCAGTTGAGGACGGCAATACCAAAGCCTTGTCAATCGAGCCACTTTTTATGGTATAGAAACATAGACTCACTCTTACTCAAGGGGATGAAAGTATCATCGGCTGCTTTATATGGACTTTGTGGAGAAGAGGAGACATTCAGGTGATAAATACGACGTACAAAACTTGAGGCCCCTGAGTCCGTGAAAGGTTACTAGGTTGATCTCTAGTATATCGACCCCGAAGTCAGTGCTCTCTAAAATGGCTTTTGGCACACTGCATCAATTACAGGTATAATACTTCTTAAAGAATGTTTTACAAGTACATAGTTCATCACGGAGAGTCTTGTAACCATAGTTAAAAAGAAAATTGCCTGGAGCCTGTATAACAAATATTTTTCTGAGCATGACGTTGCTCCAAAACGAGCTTTAAGGTAAATTAAGAACAGCAGTACGCAGTTCGTAAATTTATATTGAGAAATAAATTCGTTGTGCTATTTCTAAGATGCAGATATTCTTCTACAATACGCTAACTTATTGTATGAACATTCCAATATAAGATCCAAACATCTTTGTCCTTTTTTTAGTTTTGGTGATCCGCAGCAGTAAGGTTTTTATCTCGCCTGGTAGTTATACTCAAGCCCAGAAGTTTAGGCCCCTTGTGGAACGACTTATTTTAAAGCCGACGGATATCCCGGAGTTGGTCACCCACTTGGATAATATGAGAACTGTCAATAAACCATTAGTTCATCTCTATTTCAGAACTCTAAGTAGTGTTAAAACTAGGTGGGGTGAAAGTAACTTCCTTGGGAATGAAAAAAAAAATTGTTTTTTGTTTTATTCAACGTAGTCCCCTTTTAGCTTGATACACCAGCGATTTTCCAACTTCTTAATCCCGTCCGAAAACTAATTTTCCGGAAGGTTTTATTGATGAGCCATCTTTTGAGGTTTGGGAAGAGATAATAGTCCGAGGGAGCCAAATCGGGCGAATACGGTGGATGCGACAACAATTCGAGCCGTAAGTCATTGGTGGTTGCGATGCTCTCATGCGCCGTCGCATTGTCTTTCAAAAACAGCCGTTTTGCAGCGATTTCGGCCTTCAGTCGCTCCAATAATGCACAGTAATACCCGCTGTTGATGTTTTTTTCTCTTTCGAGGTAGTCCACGAAGAATATGCCATGACAATCCCAGAAAACCGACGCCATAACCTTTCCGACCCATTGAGCCTCCCTCGGCCGCTTCGGAGCACTCGTACCGGCTTCAGTCCATTGCCGGGCACTCATTCTGATCTCTTTTGTGTAATAGCGGATCCAGGTTTCATCAACAGTTACCAATCGACGCCAAATGTCCGCCCGATTCTGCATCAGCAAGTCCAAACTCTCTTTCGAAGTGCTCTCGCGTTCGTGGTTTTGGTCAGGAGTGAGCATGCGCGGCACCCAGCGGCAGGATAACTTTTTCATATGCAGAATATTGCCTAAAATATGGCGTGTGCGCTCAGTACCAATCTTTGTGGTATCTGCTAGCTCGCGCATTTTCACTTTCCGGTCAGCCAACACCATTTCATGTATTTTTTTGACATTGTCCTCTGTAACCGCATCGGAGGGCCTGCCGCTGCGGACTTGATCGGTGGTTGTCGAGAGTTGCGGCCACCACGAAACTCTCGAAACCAATATTTGACGTCGTAATCTGACGGAGCATAAGCCCCATAATATTTATCCAACTTTTCTTTTGCTTCCTTCGCCGTTTTGCCATTTTTACCATATTCCAAACAACGTTTTTGTCCATACTCAACATGATGCCAAACACGTCAACAACAATCAGCTGTCAAAACAAAACTAAAGACAGTATCGCACTGAAATTCGGCATGTCTGCCTTAATATGAACGGACTTCAAGGCACCATAACCTTTTCTGCAGTAGCAGCGCATTCTGGCGGTCAAGGAGATAACTTTTCACCCCACCTAGTAGATACTCATTGACTTATTAGACCGACTTATGGTCCTCATAATCGGCCTACTGAACGCACCGTTCGCTATACCGTCAAAAGGATTGAAATTCAATTTTCATTCCTAGATAATACACAACCAATTAAACTACTTCTAGCATGCAGTGAAGAATATACATATAATATGAGTATGTTGGTGACAACGGAAAGCGTACGCAGTGACCGTGATGAATCGGACTGAAGCCGTCCGACCTTTCGTATCGTTTCTGTCTTAGGCGTAGGGCCCTTGGTGTAGTTTATGAACTGGTGGAACCGTCTGTGCATATTTGTTCAAAACTGAGCCCAGCCAGCACGTAAAATAGAATTTAAACCCGTGGTCTCGATGAAATTTGATTCCACTTACCACACATCACTTTAAACCATCTTTTATTGCAAACACAATTCGGTGAACAGTTAAATTCGCCCTTTTGACCAGTGTCTTGGCCATTTTGGGGGTAAGTTAAGTCCAAAATCTTAACGTCGGTTACGATTGAGAAGTTAGATCCCAATATTACTTGAGTTATTGGCCAAACACCACCTGCAATGCTCGAACGCGTCATCGAAAAGTGGAATTTCAGAATGGACCATGTTACCCGAAGTGTTACGGCCATAATTTGAAAGTAATTTAATTTCAAAAAAATAAAATGTGAGGAATGGCTTTTTCGTATGCATATTCTATCTTTATGTATATATTCATTCGACACCATAAGGTGGGCTGGGCCCAAGAGTTGGTTGAATCGTTGTTTTTTTGAGATTTTTTGTCACCTAAGTCCAAATTGTTTTAGTATTTTACAAAAAGCTGCCTTCAATTGAGTATCCTAGTCGTTTAGGACCCCTCTGGACTGTTTTCTTTGGGGCTACGTCAAATAGCTGCTCTATGCCTACAAGCCAGAGACGTAAGACATGCTCAGAGCCAAAATTGAACGCAAAATTGGCGGAATATTGCAAGGAACGTGTGGAAATCGGTTCGGAACGTATCGATCGCTGCAAGCGTGCTAGTGGTGAACATATGAATGTAGTTGAGTTCCGTTCATGATGGTATAAAATGCACTTTAAGGGGGAATAGAAGAATTTTCAATACTTACGTATGCTTATAGTCCTTACCGAAATACCCGATATCTGAAAATCAGCGTTTCTAGAATAATGTACTATACTCTGGGAGAGATGATTAAATTTAAATAAAAAGACTATAACAACTCGTTAGGGTTTTTTTTTAGTAATCAGGTATGATGTAGGCTAAAACCTTTGACTTCTATAAGAAGTTTTAAAGAAAAACGAACAAACACTCGAGGGTTGAGTTTTGGGTTCATTTTTAGAACGAAAGTCTATAAAAAAAAACGTGTCTATCACTACATTTTGATAAGTACAATAGCTGCAAGCATTTTCTTTTTGGAATTTGCTTCTATCTGTAAAAAGTTTTATCGAAATTCGAATGGGTTTCCTAATACAAACTTCAACTTTGCCCAGACCTCCTATGTTTCCAGGTATAATCGAATGCTGTTGAATCACCTTATGCTGCAGAGTTTTAAAGTAAATAACTTTTCGAAGTATTTTGTACGAATATTTCACATCAAAAGACAAATTCAGAAAATATCTGTGTTCTTTTTTTTTGTTTTACTCGTATATAAAACATTAAAATTCAGTGTCAATAAAATATCGTTCAGATGTTGTAAAATCGATACGAACAAATAGCCGAAGTTGTTTTTAATTATTAAATTTTCTGCATTCAATCTGGGTGAATTAAAAATAAACAGAAGGAATCAATATCGGACATACGAGTAGCATAAAAAAATCTGTACATGTTTGCACAATGTATGGAATCACAAAATTGCACAGATACAACAAAAAAAATTTCACGGATGATGGAATTCATCAGAACTAAATATTTTCGATTTATTAAATTTTACCTCTGTTTGTAATCGTCTTTCCCGGAATACCAGTAGCTTGTAAAATTTGTGTTGCTCACTGTGCATGCATACATTGGACACCTATAGAAAATTCGAGGAACTGAGCAAAAATGTGTCAAGAGTCTATATCAATGTTTTTATAAAAGAAATTTGTTTTGCAAATATTGATTTAAAAAATTAATTCTTATAGCCGATCAAATTTTTGAAATTAATTAAAAGCATACGCCTGACTTAACAGTTTCTTATTATTCTCGTCATTTAAAGAACCAGCACCTGTCGGAAGATGCTACTTCTACGAGGCCTAATACTAATCATTGCCATCCGTACATCATATTTATCTTTCTCAAATATCCGAGAAAGGTAAGGCATCCGCAAAATGTAAGCTTTCTTTGATTTTTTTTTCTTTTTTTGATGAAAGGCAATTAGCTCCAAACAACAAAATAGCTGAAATACAAACCCTATACCATGTTATTATTTCATACTTCCCTAATTTTTTCCACAAGGCATATGAATATTCACTCAGTCCTCAGTCCTCAGTACACATGTAGATGCTAAGGAAAGTTATTATTTAATTGTGTGCCTAAGCAACATCAAACCATTAGGGCTCATTTCTAGGGCTAAGTTGAATATAAAGTAAAAACAAATATTATTGGAATACGACTTAAGGATTCCTTGATACAGGTAATGTTTAGAAAGCTAAAGACAGTTTTGAAAAACAACATTTACGCTTGCATCCATAGACTTATATATTACATCCTTCAATAAAAGGGTCTCACAGACGTTATCCATCAAAATAAGTTTTCTTCTATTCGTATTCACCCTTTGAAGTCCTTCTACAATTTTCACAGCTAGTGATGTTTATGCTATTAATATTCACATCGTCCAAATGCAAAACCATGATTCCAGATGCTACTAGACCTTTTTTCAAGGAGTAGGCCCTTAACTATACATAAAAAGCAGAGCCTGGAGTGATTTAATGCAGTTTTGACAGCAATCTGATAAGGTGGATACAATGCCCAAGGAAAGAGGATTGTACAATGTACATAACTGGCACATTTACTACATCGGCTATTAAGGACTTTTACTTTTTACTTCTTTAAAGATTATTTCATGTAAATGTTGACAACAACTACGTTTTTAATTGTCCATATGAAGAATCTAATTTTGAGTCACTTTTTCCAGCATATTGGCTGGTATCTCGCTAATAACACGTGTAATGTTGTATCCCAAGGCTGCAATTGACGCTGGCTTATTGGAGTGATTTGACGTATCCCCATGAAAAATAGTCTAAAGGCCTCAAATTGCTCACCGAATTTATAGGTAATTGGAACACCTTTGGAAAATATACGGGACAATGATTCCGATCTATTCAGGTCTGTAGTGCCATCTAAAAAAAGTAAACAGGAAAAAAAGGTCAAAGGTATGCAGTTGACGAGTTCAACGATATTATAAATCTTATGTTTGAAATGTGAGAGAATCATTTAAAAATACTTTTCTTAGCACTTAGTGCCTAACTTTGGTCAAACGGTGACATCCTCAAAGTAAGTAAGAAAAATAACCTAGCTTCTCGTTTGCAGTGGATATTATGTGAGGTGCACAGTTGATAGAACTTGTCCGCCTAGACATTGGACTTTACTTACTTACTTTAGGTGGCGCTAGAGTCTTGGGTGGACCTGGCCCTCAGCCAACAAGTCTCCAGTCAGCTCGATCCGTTGCTAGCTGCCTCTAGTTTCGCACGCTAAGGTCTGGCTGAGGTCTCTTCCACTTGCGTGCACCACCTGAGTCTCGGCCTTCCTCTACTGCGCTGTTCCTCGAGAGCGGAATCTAAGACTTTTCAGACCGGAGCGTTGTTGTCCATTCCCTCTACATGACCCAGTCATCTCAGTCGTTGGATCTACACTCTTCATGCTAGGTGAAGGTCGCTGTACAGTCCATACAATTCGTCGTTGTATCTCCTAAGCAGCCAAGAGCACTCCCACTTTTTTTTTGACAGACTCGGATTATTTAGGTCTTTGTTGTTCGAGAGATGGCGATGGCACGATAGTTAGCTCATTAGACTATCACGCAGAGAGTCTGGGTTCGATTCCGGGCTGATGGGTCACCAACAATTTTTCAAATCGCCATCACCCTTTCGGCGGGCAATGGCAAACTCCCAAAAGTAAAATGTCTTACGAAAAGCATCTAATGAGTGCCATTCGGACTCGGCAATAAACCGTAGGCCCCGCTCAGATGTGTACTCTTCGTTTGATCTTTCGTTGTCTGAGTTTATAGTGGAGTGGAGCCTAGGTAGACAAAATCCTTAACTACGAGTATATAAGAATCAAAGCAAAGTACTGGTAAATGTTCGACTTTTAACATTTTAGCGAATGGGGGAAGCGATCACTGCAAGTTCCCAACTGTTTCTTCAATTTGACAGCTTTCGCATCAAATAAATATCTTCAATTACCTTAGTGACATCCTCAAGCAATTGCTGATGCAGAGACCCCCTCTTTAAAGAAAAAAACTTCAAGCGATGAGAGTTTTTTTTAAACAAACAAAAATGGGGTGACCCTTTTAGAGTATCTTATCCATCCAAATAAACGTCGAATTATATGACTTAACATCTCTTACTGGGAAACCCGTTCCCACCTCCCATGCAAGACTTTTCCTAATCCCCAAGCAATTGCGCCATCAAAATGCATAGTAGAATTTATCTTTTTTTCTTCTTCATTCATCTCCACCCCTTAAAGAAAGCAATGACTTCATTTAAAGTGCAGTGAAATGAGCATAAAACTTATTAAGAACCCTCTAAAAGAGATAAGACAAACCGAGTAAAAGAATACATAAATACAGATTTCTGTTCGCCTTCGTCGTTCCCGCGCAGTCAATTTTTAAAGTCAATCAATTACAATTCCAATGAATGGATGGAATCCTCTCTCCCGTTCTGTGGTTCCTTGGGGGAATTCAATTTTCTAAAATGCATCCATAATCTGAAATGCTTTGGGGTAAGTGGTAGCTTCCTGAAAATACGAGTACTCACATCGACTGTTGCCATAAGTGGCGTGCATTGAAATAGAGAGGGGATCGCATATTAATTACACTTATTATCTTTGAAACGAATCTAAAGAATGGTTCCAAGTTTGGATACGGCTTTGGGTACAAGTAGGCTTCCCTATAAGCAGCACCAGGAGCAGCAGTCTTTGAAACGCCCTCCTAATGCGTGGCATATGGATAAACAAACACATAGCCAGAGCAGCCCAAGGAAAATGGATCAAATCTTTTACGAATATAGTTCAGGTTAGTGAGTAAAAAAGTGCAACCTCATCTGGCTTCTGCCATTGAAAAAGATTTAAATAAACGGAACATGAATAGAAGATAAATACAAACATATAGATTCTCGTGCTCACTAAATCAAAGAGGAAAGGATCTCTAATCCTGAATGGAATATCAAATTACAACATGTACCCTCGATTTCGAGCATTCGAGAACTAGCTGCGAGTAAGAAGGAAGTCGAGCGCTTAAATAAGACATACATAGGGTTGTCTCCATACCACTTCGTGAAGTGAATGAAGTGTATGCTGGATGCAGAGATGAGACACTAAATGTGGTTTATATGTTGAAGCTTGCATCTACAAAGATGCATTGTCCACAAGTGAGGCGAATTATCTTCAATTCATCCAAACTGTCTGATATGTCGGAGCCTCAAGCGAATAATTTCCATCCAATGATTCATATAAAGACGCACCACCACATCTGTGTCGAAATGAATTCTTAATAATCTCAACAGCCAACCACCTGAGGATATCACTGAATATGACCGGTATTCGGTTTTCAGTTGAAAGAACATACTCGTCGTATCTTGACATACGACGAAGTACGTAACGTATGTAGGCACATATAAGTATACTGATGAAGGTGTGTTTTCACGTCTTTTGTGCTCTTCTTAGTGTGTGTAGTTCATTCAAAGGTTGAGGCGACCTACCGCACGACAATTGATGCAATTTAAATTGTTGAAAATAAGAAGAAATGCCCTAAGGCAGGTCTTTTTTTAGCAAAGTTAGCTGGCTGTCATTGTCACTAAATTAGATTTTTTTAAAAAAAAAAGTTATTGTGGAAAACCCTAATAAAACTGGCTCTTTATAGAACGGTGTAATTCATCTAGAGACTTTACTACGACCATCCATGCTATTCAAAGGTTTTTTTTCGATATTGCACAACTCACGGAGACCATAGATTGGTATAAGGAAGATCTGACCATCATCCAAGAAGTGGGATGGGGAGAATCAAGTTTGGGAATGATACAATCACCGACCATTAAGACGCGGATTTGTCATAAGAGGGAGACAAAGGCGAGAAGTCTTAAGTTTTAGTCATGCGAACGACTGCCCCGTGACTATCTGCAGCAAAACTTAATTTTTCAAAATCACGCTAAATACGGAGGAGAAAGACGACGGGACTCAGCTCCTCGACAAGACATATAAGTATTCTTACTTTCGTAAGCATGATCTTCTTATCGTTTGAGATGGACACACAAAGCTAGGTATTTGGTAGCACATTCGGGGTATTGGTCTTCTAATCGGGTCGAAATATCACCATAGCATCTCGATATTTGATAAAAGATTGATCACATTACGATCGCGCCTCCAGTATTCTAAACGTCCGACGGTCCCGAGGGGCCTAAATTGGCTCCGACCACTACCTTCTTGTGACCAAACAACGATTGCGGATGTCTGTCTCTTATGCCAAAAAAAAAAAAGAAATAACGTAGAGAAGTTTGGATTCGGAAGGCTGCAATCGGAAGAAACCGGAAGTGTCTTTACCGATCAAATATTTCTTAAATTCGATGTCCTGCGCTGCCAACAAACTGGTCACCACTGTGAAACCTGTGGTTCGAAGAAGAACGCTTACTTGCATATCCAGAAAAGATGAAGGCAATTATAGATTGGCGATGCTGGATGTTGAAATAGCGAGGCTCTTAAGAAGTTCGACTTAAACAGGGTCTTCCTGTTTTCTTTGCACAAGAAGCGTGTGAACGAGGAAAATGGGAGATGTAATACGAGTAGGAAGAAGATTCTGCCAGAAGAACATATGAAGTCAACAAAGGACGAGACGTACGAAAGCTTGCAAAGACGAACAAGGAACTTGAAGGTAGACGTCAATGTTGAGTATATGAAAATCATTTCTACTTCTTATTCTTTTATTAACCCAATTTCTCCTTTTGTTAATCACACGAACGATGCTGTGATACTTTTCATTTGCCTGACTAAGTATTCAAAATAAGTTGCTGTATAGTGTCTACCAAATCATCTCCTGCCGTCCAAAACAGATCGATAGATATTGAGGCCGCCTTGTTGTACCTATAGCTTAAGCCGAAGCTGCATTCTTAGACATCCTTGAACTGAAAGATTACGGATGCTTTGTTTTAATAAAATGTGTATGCACCGTACTTCTTCAATTGACCTAAATATATTAATACGTATGTGATGTGTTTATTGCTAATATACAGGGTGGTACCATATACTGAACAATCAACTCCATACAGGCGGCACCGATTAGAAAGCAGTAGACTCTACTATATGCCAAACCGATTTGAAAAGGAGCAACCACATTTTACGGTGCGAATGCTATTCGGTGAATCGTGGAAAGCTATTTATAGTTATCAAGTAGTCAGCGGAAGTTATATTCGATAACATTTAATTGGTAAGAGATCTAGAAGCATAAATCTAATTGCACTGCAGAATTAATACAGCAAATCGCAACGATATCTCTATATGAGCACCCTGCAAATAAAGACATGTTCCGCAATGCAGCTATTGAAGCACTCCACCGATAGGAAACCCGGCTGTGGTCGCAACTACAAACTTCTTATAGTTTACCTACAGATTTATATTACACTTAAGTCATCAGTTTGTATCTGAACACAGGTGAATCTGATCACCAGCAAACTGAATATGTTTCTGCAAAGAAATAGGAAATTTTAAAGTAAGGATATGAACGACATTAAATGTCTAAAGATCGCCGGAATGACAAACAATGAACAATAAACAAATACTGACATAAATCCAGATGAAACTGGCGATGATAACGACTTCTTTGCGATTAAAGACTCGCTGGAGAGTCGAGATTTAGGTCGCAGAAGTGATTTTCCAGAAACTGTGCAAGGCAGATTATTGGCTTACAAATCGTATCTTTTGCACAATTTCAACATTAAAAAAATATTATGAAAAACTGGTGTTTCGAAAGCTCAATGACAAATGACCACTATCCAACGCATGTAAAGACAGCGGTAGTGCATTCTTTTCCAATGTAACGAATCTTCTTTCGATAAATTTATTTTTGAATATCAGCAATGTACTCGTATTTGACGGAGTCTTTAGTAAGCTGAAGACAAGCAAATAGTTGCCAAAAACCAATTCGCTTTGTTATCTCACATGCTGAGTCAGAGCTGGTATCTTATATCTTATACAACAAAAGCAAAGCAAAATACACGGGTACCCGCTGATTGACTTGGACTAGACTTTTGACACTGTGTGGCTAGAAGAACTCTTCTTGTCGACATTACATTACATCATTCAACATCTATACTGGCGATCTTTGACATGTTGATCGAGTTCATACCTCTGCAACGTGACTTCGATAAAAAGCGATTTGGCGATGACTGGAAGTTGACAATGGACACGGACAACTATGTACTTGCTTGTCTAAATGTATTCAGATACCTCCAAGAGTATGCGTTTTAGCGGCTTCTCTGTGGCGGAGGCAAATATCTTTTTAGGTGTTAAAGGTTTGGTCCGGACTGAGAGATAAAGATAATGATAGAGGCGTCACACACGGCATCGTATACAAAATAGACTGATTTGCCTAAAGAAACTTGTTATTGTGTACTTTGATCCACCACTATGTTAAAAGCATGAAAGGACCATAAGACCCTCATAAGAGGTTGTGTTAAGGCCAAAAGAACTATTTTATGAAGGTAATATAAAATGGGCAATCAGCTCGTTTCGATCCTTCAAAACCCAAAGCGATAATGCAGTCGTCCGCCTCTGTTTTAAAAGCGCGATACTTGGGGAGACATTGGGAATAAATACCTGTTATTAATGTAAGCAAAACAAAGTCGGTAGCACTATATGTATGTAAGTAGTTAAAATCCATGCTAAATAACAGGAGCATAAAAACCACATTAGATATTCAAAAAAAAGAAAAAATCGCACAGAGACCTCTTTACCTCGTAGCAATCTTGTGCAGATTAGCTTAACTCAATGTTAGCCCCGATAAAAGTACTATACCTATAGTTGCCTTCACCAACTGCTTATACTGCTCAAAAACTCACTTGGAATACACATGTTGAGAAAACCATAGAAAAGGCCAGGATTTCACTATAAATCAGAACAAAATTGCACTGCTGGTGTGGATCTCCAATTTGGTGTCATACAACATATTGAAAGACTACACAGGCTGAACTAAACAAACATTAAATATTAGCCTTTGTATGTACTACGGATGCAATAAGAGCAGTACCCACAGAAACATTAGACGTGAACTCCTACTTGTTCATGACTACAGACAAAGAAACTTTGGTAAACGACTAAATGCGAGATCGACAGAATTGGGAAAAGATTAATCCCTTGTTTATAAAGGTAGCTCCGCATTTCAAGCTCAGATACACACAATAGAGCTCTGCATTAGAGAGAACCTATACAGATCTGCTGCAAATAAGAACATATTGATTCTGGTAACAAATCAACCGGACTTGCTGTCAGATGCTTTCTACAAAATTGTCTGGAACTGCATTATACAAAATGTCTCAAAACACTAGCCATCACCAATAGAGTCCTTTTCATCTTGGTGCCAGGTCACAGTGAATATAATGGTTACGAAAGTGCGGACGAATTGGGTAGAAAATTGTCGGCTTCAACGTTCATGTTACCACAGCATAATTGGCTAAGAACAAAGGTATTTCATTACTGAACGAAAAATGAAGGCTAGCCGAAACTGTTAACCCTCAAAGAAATAAAGCAACTCTTACAGCTACAAGGGGATACTTTTTTGTTTTTTCATAATTAGCGCGCGCTCAACGAAAATTAGGGAGAATAGAAAGAGAGGTACCGATGTACGTTGGTTTTGAATGTTTAGAGGTTATAATGACCAGGAAAAAAGAGCTCGGCAGGGCATTCCATGAGCGAATTGTATGGTTTAGGAAGGAATCGCGATATTTCACGGTACGGCCAATAGGGGCTTGAGGGTGTACTGATGGGCATTCATAGCGAGACTGTGAAGTACTGGTGGTAAAATTAGCGATAGAACAAGGTTCGACAGGAGACATTACGTGGGTGGTCGGTGGTACAGTGTACGGGATACACAGAGTAAACGGAAAACAGGTGTTAGCAGAGCTAAAAAACACCTCTAGCATGTGCAACGAGGACGAAGAAACAAAAAAGCAAATCCTTTGCTACTGTTGCTACTTAAGCAGAACAAGTCGGCATCTTTTGGATAAGCCATACCTTGAGGCAGAAGATATCACTGTCACCTTACGCAAAGATAGAGCCGAATTTATTAAAGAATGCAGGAATCTTCAGTGATCTTTAGCTTGATGAAATCACAACAGGCCTAACCCGGCCAAAGAGATAAGGGTACCTACAGAGTTCCACCTCCCCCTACAATCTAATCTAATCTCAAACCAAAAGTTAAAGAAGATTGACTGAAGATTGATTGATTAAATGGCAAAAACCTGAAATTATGTCCATGTCCTCATGTTATTCTATCAAAATTTAAATTAATCAAAATGAATTCTTAAATAAATGAAAAAAAGACTGGTTTGAAGCCTTCTGAAACTGGCCTTTGACCTTTGCACAGAAATATTTTACCCTCTCTTTGATGGTAAACCCAATAAAAGTTCTACTTTTGTGTAGGAAAGGTATGCACTCTATGTGAAAATACCTTAATCCATAAATTTCCAATCAAGAAATTCTCTCCCTTTCATATTTTACCAGTCTTATGCAAGTGGTAGTGACTTTGACTACAATACAGCCACCACATATCCTTAAAAAACAATAAATAGAAAAAAAGATAAAACTCAACACGTGCTTATACACATTTATCCGTATGAATGGTTGCCTCTATTTCAAAGCCAAAGATATTTTATTGATTCTGATTACGAGTACTACCTGCTTCCTTATCCTTTACCATGATTTTCGTTATTCCTTTCACTCTTTCCAACACACAGGCTTTTTTCTATAGGTATATACTCATAGTTTCTCTCTTAACGAGTTGAAATCCCTTTTGTACCTTAACCTAGTGGTTATCCTTGTTTTGTGTGCGCATTTATAAAATGTATTCTCGTCTATTTTGTCGATGTGTGAATCTCAACTCAATTTTCTAATTCCAATTGCATTTCCAAGAAGAACGATGGTAGGAGATCCCTCAGAAATGGGATTATACTAAGTGAAACGCCTTCGAAGGGATGGGATGGGAGAAATAATCGTACCTGTCAATAATTCAAGGACGATTGATCGAAGATTTCTTTGTGATTTGACTTAATATATTTTTTTGTCAATTTAGAAAAAAAAAACACTCGTTATACCTATGTATTTAGATTCTTATTGATTTTTTCTTGCTACTTTTCTATTTCTTTCAGGTAAGTTGCAAATCAAACACCATAAGTATCACACTTGTATCTGTAAGTACGCATGGGATGACACCAATTACTCGTATGTCCAATTCCTGATTTATGTCGTTAGTCTCTGCAGGCGCAGACTTCTTCTAGTAAGTGAAAGTGATGAAGATTTAATTTATTTTTTTTTTGTACTGAGATGCAAATACTCGTATCGTATCTAGTGATTGAATTGCTTTGCTAACTCGCCTGATGTTAATGAGTTAGTAGATAAAGATGGGTTGCGTGTCATGAGTTGCAATTTGAATTGCAATGGAGTGTGGTAAGTTGAGACTAATTTATGTGGTCATGCAAATGAAAGCTGCTCCAGACATTTATTAGTGTAGATACAACTAATAAAAATCTTTAATCACATTCCAGTCAATTTTTTAATTACACAAAGGATCGGTGTCTACACTATGTATTTGACAGGTTGCCGTGATTTGATTTTTCTGCGATACCTTCGTTAAAATGTGATTAAAAGCGATGCGGGGGCTTGATTTTTACGACAATATTTTTACATGTATATTTTCTGCTACGATGAAGTCTTGTAAACTGTGAGCTATTAAGCATATGAAAATAGTAGGTGGTCGTACGCGTATACAGCTCTGCTTCTATATATTATTCTATTTAAGTTAGTTAAAGATACTAGTTCATTGTACTCTTTGTAGGTATGTGCCTTTTACAAGAATTTTGCAAGTCTGTCTTAGGGCGATGAGTAAACGGTAAAGTACCAACGCCCTGCACATCTGCGACGAGTATCTGCACACTGACTCACACGATGTTGTCATTATTCTCACAGCAACCATCGCAGGTTGCTGAGTCACTTATGCCTTATCTCACTTAGGTGTTTAGCTAAAGCAAGGTTCCCCGTCACCGACAATAAACACTCTACAATCCTTCTTTCTGAGGGCCAGCAAGAAAGTCGCTGAGCTTAGAGACGTGAGGGTAAGCATTCGTTTGGTCTCATATAAAATCCAAATTTCAGTCTTGTTCGAGAGGGGTTTTAGCCCAAGCTAGCTGTCTCTAAACATACAAACATTTTGCCGGACTTTTCTCAATACAATTCGTTACCATTGGGACTGCGAATATGTGCGCTTTAAAGACAGCCGCAAGTTTTCCCTAATGGATATAAAATCGTATGTTGTCGTCCGCAAGCAAGACATCATCCCCGCATACTAGTGTAGATCGATTTTGGAATCATCCATGAAGACAACTATATCCCTTACCGGTTTTTCTTTTTGAATATTGCCTGAAACCATTCCCAGGCATAAGCGAAATCGACTTCATATTTTTGTACCAACAGGACAACTTTTGGAATTCCATCATCAAATTGTGTGTCCATTGGTCAGTAACGCTCCAAGGTCTGCTGTACCAAAGATCACTGCTCTTTTTAAGCAGAAAAAGACCAACCAATAATACGAGTATGAATTCGGGTTTGAGCAGAGCAAAGCGTTCTCGGGAAAGTTGCCATGCAACTAAGAAGAAGCGTTCTTTGGGGTCTGTTAAGAGCAACAATGACGTATTTTCATCAAAACATACTCCACCGGACAAACTCCGCTTAAAGATACAAGTGGTCTAGTTGTAAGGGAACTCCAAAGTCCTCTGTGAGAAGCCACGAGTCATGTTGAAAGCTCCTTGGAGGTTTTCGGTGTGACATGCTGAGTCCAGAAAGGTAATTATCTGAGATGACCCCAATACTTACCTTCCTTGGTTGGATAAACGGGTGGGTGCCATCAAACACTTCAGAAGTCAAACCAATTAGCCTTCTCCTTCTGGTAGAAATCCATAGTTTAAGAGGGATCACGGGTCTCTACTCTTTGCAGCAGACAGTTGTTGGGCATGATTCAATAGACATTTTATCTGCAATACGTCATCTCTATTTACCTAAATGTAAAAATTAGAGGTATTGAGAGCGTTAAGCCGTGAGTCCACTAACATACATTAAAGCAACCCATGCAACAACCCATATATTGGGCCCAGTCAGCATCCAGATCAGTTGACAGCGTTGGATAAAGTTCCTTTCTACTTCAAAGTCGAAGCTGCCTGTGGTAAATTTTTGTATGTCCCTCTTCATTGGTATCATGTAAAGGGTGGGCCATCTGTTGGTATCTTTTTGAATCAGATGTTATTTTGGCACTGGCGGCTCTTATGCGCTCAAAAGAGTGACAACAACTCAGTACTATATAACATTTTCGCGGTATGAAATGGATACGCTTGCACAACTTTTGGAAGTATTGCAAATATACTGGATGCTGTGCTGTGCTGTCAAAACCGTGCGAATTTTTCAATTGATTCCGGTCGAAATAATGCACCAACCGCAGCTCATGCACGCAAGTTTGTGAAGAATGTTACTGATTGATAAACGAACATATTCCCGTGTTCATTCTGTGCGCTCAACGGGGAATATTGCAGCTGCCGAAAGTGTGCGCCCAAATCTAAGAACCTAAACGCGCCAAGGAATTCAGCTACTAGTCGCACCAGCCTGAGGAAATTTTTTTATAAATATATTGGATTACTCGATCCAATTGACTCAGAAATTAAGGTAAAATGACCACATCGTTATTGCTTCTCTGTTCAAAAAATCATTTGTTCAAATGAATTGGCTTTTCCATCCTGGCGGCTACGTAAACAAGTAAATTTCCCAAATTTGGGGCTCGGAAAATTTACGGGTCGAAGAAATGTTACAGTCAATGGAGGCTGCTTCCAAGGCATGATAACTAATTTTTTATGGTTAGAAATTAAGTGGTCCAGCAAGATGGAGTTACATGCTACACAAGTCCTCCATCAATCGGAGCTGCGATTTGACTTCGTTGGACTTTTTTTTGTGAGGTGCTATTAAAGATCGACGCTATGCTAACAATTCAGAGATGACTCAGGCACTCCAGAACAATATTGGCCAAGCTTTTCATGAAATAGGGGCCGAAACCACCAAAAATGTATTGAAATATTGAGATGACAGGATGGCTTACCGCCAAGTCAGTCGAATCAGTCATTTGAAAGAAATAATATTCCATAATTAGTCGAAAAGTTTACTCTTTTCAATAAAGCAAAAATCGCTGGAAACTAATGAAAATTGCTTTTTTCTGTAGCCTTTTCGAAATGGTACCAACAGATGGCCTACCGCTTTCTATTTTTTCCTTGATCGAAAAAAGGCTTTAGAATTTCTATTGATTCCACCTCTCTTAGGTTTTCCTTTCGGCTTTTAAACCTCGCGTTAAACCTTCGTCTGTTTTTTTATAGACCCAGGGGTTTCTTTTTAGGGTTAAGTTGAAGCACATCCAAGGCGGTCTCTGTAATTGGTCTTTGATCACTGTTAAGGTAGTCTCGACCAAAAGACGCAGGCGGCCTCTTGCGATTATGGCCACCCGGAGCTGAATTTCTTAACAATAGTTCGTTGATTTATGGCTCTTACTGATATACTAGGTGGGGTGAAAAGTAACCTTCTTAGCCGCCAGAATGCGCTACTACTGCAGAACAGGTTATGGTGCCTTGAAGTCCGTTTATATTTAGGCAGACATGCCAAATTTCTGTGCGATACTGTCTTTAGTTTTGTTTTCACAGCTGATTGTTGTTGACGTGTTTGGCATCATGTTACAAAAACGATTTTCGGTCTCTCATAAAACATTACATTATACAACATTAGTTGGATAAATATTATGGGGCTAATGCTCCGTCATACACATCCTCAAATATTGTTTTCGAGAGTTTCGTGGTGGCCGCAACTCCACTACCGATCAAGTCCGCAGCGGCAGGCCCTCCGATGCGGTTACAGAGGACAATGTCAAAAAAATACATGAAATGGTGTTGGCTGACTGGAAAGTGAAAGTGCGCGAGCTAGCAGATACCACAAAGATTGGTACTGAGCGCACACGCTGCATATGAAAAAGTTATCCTGCCGCTGGGTGCCGCGCATGCTCACTCCTGACCAAAACCACGAACGCGAGAGCACTTCGAAAGAGTGTTTGGACTTGCTGATGCGGAATCGGGCGGACTTTTGGCATCGATTGGTAACTGTTGATGAAACCCGGATCCGCTATTACACAAAAGAGATCAGAATGAGTGCCCGGCAATGGACTGAAGCCGGCACGAGTGCTCCGAAGCGGCCGAGGGAGGCTCAATGAGTCGGAAAGGTTATGGCATCGATGTTTTGGGATTGTCACGGCATACTCTTCGTGGACTACCTCGAAGAAGGAAAAAACCATCAACAGCAATTATTACTGTGCATTATTGGAGCGATTGAAGGCCGAAATCGCTGCAAAACGGCCTCACATGAAGCGAAAAAAAAATTGTTGCAAGACAATACGCCGGCACATAACAGCATCGCAACCAGGGCTAAAATCAATGACTTACAGCTCCAATTGCTGTCACATCCACCGTATTCGCCCGATTTGGCTCCCCCGGACTATTATCTCTTCCCAAAACCTCAAAAGATGGCTCATCAACAAAAAAACCTCAAATCATCAAATTCAGCTCACGCGAGGAAATCATCGACGCCACGGAGGAGTATTTTGCAGACCTTCCGAAAAAATACTTTTCGGACGGCATCAAGAAATTGAAAATGGCTGGAATAAGTGTATCAAGTTAAAAGCGGACAATATATACAATAAAAAAACAAAAATTTTTTTTCATTCCCAAGGAGGTTACTTTTCATCCCACCTAGTAAGCATCCATAGCTGGGCCGGAACATGGTAATGGTCTCAGTTGATGTTAGGGCCTGGGAAGTGCTATTCGTCGATCGTAATATGGTATTATGAGTTCGATTGAGGGTTGTTGTTCAGAGTCATCCAGATTGGTTTATGAGTATCAATATCCTGCTCCAAAATCAAAAATTCTGTGTTCTTTTCCAGCCAAGACTTCGTGAACACTGTACTTTACTGGAGTATTACGAAGGATCCCATTCTTGTCTAAGTTGGCATCAAAAGAGCGAATTTCATATCGTATTTAGGGCATTGCTCGTAGGTTTTGTGCAGCAGTTCGTTTAACCAGTTTTTGGCAACGTTATCCTTCTCTTCTGTCGGAGTCTGGACGTTTATGAAACTCATGCTGAGAAATTTACCCATAAGGTTTTGGCTTACATGCCCAAGCCGTTTTCTGTCTGCGAATCCGCATTCGAAAAAGCGCTGCGTTGTTCTGTTACATTTTCTATAGTAGATAGCAAAGTTTTTCATCGTCTTCGTCTTGAATGGCGGCTATGTCTGATTTATAAAAGGCGAGGGTTACTCCTAGTTGTTCGTCGGCTTTTGCTAGGGCCGTCAACAGTAAATTTGTAATTATCTGAGGCTGTTAGATGGTTTGTCATACTGAGAGTTCTGAGGCCTATGTTGGCGTAGGCCAGTATTATACTAATGGTCGAGCACGCACTAACAATTTTTGCTTGCGTGTTGTAGGATTTATTTATTCTATTACCGGAATCCATCACTGAGAGGTAAAGCAAGCAGTCTGCTACGAATTTTTATTGTTGCGCTGATGCCCTGATCCGGGTTATATGCGGGACATTCGCTACAGCGCTAAAATACACTCCCAGGAAAATGAAAGTTTTCATATGTTGCGATGCTTATGTATTATGCACTATTTAATGAGGTCAACCACTAGCTATGGCTATCTATTATTTAAACATTGATGAAGTGTGGCATTGGATGCTCCGGAAATCCATGTCATTGCTTTCCTTGTAGAGTTATATACCCAGGGAAGGCCTTATATATGTCGGTCATCTGTGTGAATATTTCCAATTGTTGTTAACACTATCTTCCAGCAAGGCAATGCAATCATATGACATTTCAAAGACAATGGCTTCAATAATTTACTATCGGCAGATATCTTGCCTTCCGATCTTTCCAAGCGATCGAGGATGCAATATTGTTTGCTTCTTAGTGCCTCTTGTCTTACTGTTTGACCCTCTATAAAATGAAAGGTCTTTTGAAGTTCATACAGGTAGACATCTGTGCACCTACGCATGCTTCGTTAACGAGAAAACATAAAGGATCCCTGTCTGTTGAAGCAAGTAATCCCTTCATATTAAGGGAACAATAACAAAGCTCATCCCCTGTCTCTCCCTGTGGTCATCAAAAGTAAGATAGTTTATTTATTTGCCTTTTTTGTTTGACAGAGAAATGGCTTATGTGGTAAGAAGGCAGTGAACGTAGGTTATAACTTCAAATAAAAATAAAAGACGACTTCTCCAATTTATTTGTCTTAAATTGTAATCCATTCCGAATTGTGCTAGAAAGCCTATTCGTTGTGGGTAATAAAATCTCCGTTCTGGGGTTCTTCACGTTTCGAATTGTGCATGAACATTAGACACATTAGCGTGTGTCTTACAATTATGCATATAGATACGACCCCCCGTATCTGTGTTCATTAAAACAATACTCACACCCACCCTTTGTGGAAAATTGGTGTTGGTTATTCCAACTTCAAGTCATTGGACTTCTTAAATTGCCCTTCTATAGAGGAGTTCTCGAAACTAATAACGATAATTGAATCCGAACGTGGCACCTATCAAATGTTAATTATCGGACCGTGGTCACTTCTGTGCGTTGCATCTAAAGTACGCTTCGATTCGAATTAATGCGATCATCGCGCAGAATACCAATCACAAAATAATTTTTTTTTTGTTTTCTTTGGATTTTCGAACCGAACCGAACCGAACCGAAATTGAAAGGCAGCGGTAATTTTGTTAATTGACTTTTACAGCACCGCAGAACACAGAATGGAAGGTACTGTACACAATATGCTCAACGACGTCATGAGCTTCCAATTTAAAAGCGGGAGGCAGTTGTTTTTTTTTCGTTTTTTTTGTATATTTTCTAAAAGCCTTCTGACCGGCGAGAGAAGAACACACCAATTCAGCTTAAAAGGGCGTGTTGAGCAATTTCGACTTCCTGTGCAGACAGACGAGCAAGGGAAGAAAGAAGAATAATCACAACCAACAACAACAAGGAATCGATTCACCCTATCGTGGCGTCAGGGTTGCTTTATGTTTGGATTATGCAACAGGTTCGCTTGCCTTTATGTGACAGTAGTTCAAGTTGAATGCTTCCAAGTAGTAGTAGTAGGTACGTGTAAGTTCAAGTACCCTAGTCCTTAAAGGCCATGGTAAAATTTTGACATTTTGTCAACTGTCACTGTTGATTGCACATACTGTCTCGCTCCTCATATACATTTTTTTTTTACTTCATTTTACTGGTCATCCTTAGGCGGTAGCACTTCGTTTTACAGCCGCTGTGTGTTAGTTCTGTGAACTCTCTAATGCTTGTGATGACCTCACTCTAGCTATCTACATCACTCTAATTTGACGGCGTCATTCTTATTCGTTTGGTTTTCGGTGGTGGATTCGCAGTCGCACTACAAACAAAACAAAGAAACAGATGCAGCAATTTCCGGTTTTTCAAGTGTGAGTTTGTGTAAGTGTAGGGGTATTTCACACATGGAAACGGCTGTTGCGGGAGTTCTTAACATAACAAATGTTTTTTTTTTGTTTTTTTTTGTTGTTGTTTTCTTTTCGCTTTCATGTTTTCTTTTTGGTTATGTACAACAGGCGAGCAGGCGGCACACAGAAAGAAACCGACAAAAAGGAGATACAAAACCGAATGATTCATAAAAATGCTGGTAGTGTTGTAAAAAAGAGAAAAAGAAAAGATACACCGAGGGAGAAGGGAAATAATTCGAAATCGACATTTTCTCTTCAAATGGAGTGTAGTTTCTCTTAGGAAGGATGAAAGAAAGAGTTTCGAGGCCACAGTAACGGCAGTAAGTGTTGGATTTTTAAAAGACAAAAACAAAAACAAAAATCTGATGCCGTCGTTCTTCTATTTGAACATCCATCGCTCTTCCTGGCAAGACATCCAACATGTTTCCATCTACCTTGATTTCACCTTGTCTGCATTCTCCTGTTACATGAAGTACAACGTACTCAATTTTGCTTAGGTGCTGTATTAGCTTCTGCTGGTAATTTTTCGAATCCCTGAGATTGGCTCGGAACTTTCGACGACCTTCATTGAACATGGCAAAACCAGCTGATTCGCTTGGAGTCAAGTTAGTCTTCTCTTCATACGAAGGCATCTGTTAATGCCGCTACTTCTTATTAGATCTATTTTGTTGCTTCGCCATTTACCATGTAAGTGGTATTTTTCCGGCACAAAAGGACGCCTATACTGACTTTGAGCAATACTGTCATCGCGATTTCCGGAGTCGTTAACGAAAGAACCTAAGTATTTGAATACTTTGCACTAGGTACGGTATGGCTCTTTCTAAATACGAGGGCGGGTCAATAAGTCCGTGACTTTTGGATTAAAACACAGATTTTTTGATAAAAAAATAATTTTATTTTTCAACGTAGTCTCCCTTGAGCTCTATACACTTTGTCCAACACTTCTCCAATTTTTTTATCCCTTCCAAAAAAAATGATTTGTCGAGGTCCTCAAAATAGGCCTTTGTTTGCGAGATGACTTCATCATTGGAGTCAAATCTTTTTCCACCAAGCCATTTCTTCAGGTTTGGGAACAAGAAGTAGTCGCTCGGAGCCAAATCTGGAGAATAGGGTGGATGAGGGAGCAATTCATAGCCCAATTCATGGATTTTTGCCATGGCAACTGCACATGTGTTTGTGGTCGACTGTGAGCAAACGCGGCACCCATCTTGCGGAAAGCTTTCTCATGACCAAGTGATCATTCAAAATTGAAACCACTGAGCCATGCGAGATCCCTACGGCTTCCACAATCTCTCGCACTTTCAATCTTCGGTCGGCCAACACCATATCGTGAATTTTTTCGATTGTTTCGGGTGTAGAGACCTCAACTGGGCGTCCAGGACGTTCGGCATCTTCAGTGCTTGTACGGCCACAACGAAATTCAGTAAACCACTTTTTTACCATTGAAATCGATGGTGCAGAGTCCCCATAGTATTTATCAAGCTTAGCCTTAGTCTCGGTAATGGTTTTTTTTCGCAAGAAATAATGCTTAATAAGCACACGAAATTCACTTTTTTCCATTTTCTCCTCAAATTAGTGAGTAGTCTGATAAAAATAGCTGTCAAACACAAACTAACTGACGCAGCAAGTTTAAATTTTGACAGGAGTCAACTGACAGATGCCTGTTGACAGGAGCAGTGTTGCTGTTTCAGTAAAGAGGTCAGAAATTCAAAAAGTCACGGACTTATTGACCCGCCCTCGTAGATGTTAGGTGTTGGGTTTGCGGGTCCAGAAAAACAAAAACACAGCTATTCGCTCCTAATCCATTGCCTTTTCGATATTCTATCCAATTATCTGTAAGTGGTTATCTGTCAATCTGTGTCATTTGTTTCGCGCTGTCGTCGGCGAAAAGATGAGAAGTTGTTCCAGACTCATTAAAGTTGTCTTCAATAGAAAATCAATGACTTTGTACAGTAATCCAGCTTCCACTTCCAGTCTTCTGCTCATTCCTTCATCACGGTCCATATCGCTATGATTCTTACATTTATCACAAGTACATTTTGAGATCTTCTGTAGGTGGCACCCTAAGTTTAAATGAAAAGAAGTAACAAATAAAATTTGTTATCAAAAATGGGTTTATTGATTTTCAAAATACTCTCCATGAGGACTTATATACTTTTGCATGCGTTTGAAACAATTTTCGATAATTTTTTTCCTATCCGAACGAGGTAATTCGAAGACATGCATTTTTAACGCATCAACCGCTTCATCAGGCGAATTTGACTCGTCTTAAAGGACCCATACAGTTGACTGTACATATATCCATGACATATTGCCTGTCACGATCTTATAGACGTGTTTTACGAATGGCTTAGCATTTCGTTGGGCCTTACGACCTCATTTTAGCGATTGTATCTAATGCGAAGAAATCTTTTCGAAGCCCAAATGTTCATTCAAGAATAAGTGTATATAAATAGAACTAATCCCACAGCATGCCTCAATTTCACGACAAGTCTTATGGCGTTATTGCCGCATCAGTTTCCGCACATCATCGATGTTTTCTTGGACCAAAACCAATTTTGAACGACCTTTACGAAATTCGTACATGGGTGGCACACCATTGTTGAGGTAATCTACGTCGAAAACCATACAAAATCATCGTAAGAAAATGTTCACAATTTGATTCCATTTTTTGGCTGAGATGAATTTCTCAAGTCTATGTAAGAAAATCACAAGTATATAGCACTCGTATGACAAAAGATTCTGAGCACGTGTACCATTAAAAACGATGATGATGACAGATTTGACGTACGATTTAAATACATATGCATACCTAAATCCTTAAGTAGCAACTTAAGTAACATGTCCAAATCTTTGCGTGCTCTGTCGAATCCTCCCTAAAGACGACATGCAGGTTCTTCGAAAGTTTTGCGATGTTTTTCTATTATTATCCGATTCTATTAGTTCGCCAATTCCACTAAGCCACATTGACTACAAAGAAGTTAAATACTTTGCGTTGTTGGCTTTCTAGAACTGTGTGCGACATAAGTTTCATCGATCAATAGTTGTTGCAAATTCTCGTGTTGTCTTTGCTCTTATAGAATGGTAAGGTATTTGATCGTTTCTCATCAATTCATTCACAAAATCGCGAACCATTCAAACCCAAAACTTCCGATTGTAGCCCACTGCACGTTGCACCGTCTAAGTTCGTTTCTTTTATTACTCCGTTAATTCTGTCCTTCGTTCTTTTTTGCAACGTCAAGATTCAAGATACAAATATGAACTCTGTTTGTTGTGGCTTATGATGTAATTTCACCGAGTTTTATTGAGAAAATCACATTCTTAAAATTTATCCGCGACTAGTTGAATTTCGGTGCGAACTGTCAAGATTTATTCACGTTCCACATGCCAAGAATTGAATCCACAGTTTGCACAACCAAACAGGTCGCGCGTGTTTAACCTCAATTCGTTTGTTTATCTCTCAATCAGCTGCAAACGACAGTCGCACACTTCTACGACCAAAAAAATGCGGCTGTGAAAGAAACGTCAAAATTTGCGAAAACTGAATCGTTTCGCAGTTCGTTAGCTGTGAATGGACCTTTAGGCATACAACACAGTATTTGAGAGATTAAGCCCTGGTCCACCCATGTCTTGCGCGAATTGACTTCAGTTGTGCGAACAAAATCAAATGAGCGCATCCGGTATGGATTCAAAGATGCTCAAAATTTCGTTCATTTATGCCAGTGGATTTAAACCCTTCTGATATCCCCAATGTGGCTGTATAACAAAATAGGTTCTTATACATTTATTCTTCAAATTCAGTTTATGCAAACAGGACCAACAATTCTCGAAAACTTTTGTACTTCTTTCATTGTTAGAGAGGACCTTTTTAGATTGATTTAAAAAAAAGTCCACTTCAAAGTAAATCCTTCCTGTTATGTTGTGCTGCCCGAATCCTAGGAAGAAACGGGCCTGTGCTATAGACCTTCGTTTATGGCACAATTTGAATATGGCACCTTGAAAAAAATCTCATGACAGCGCGTCAGCTTGTTTGATATCCAATTCATCAATAGTAGCATAACCAAAACTAACTCGTTTCTATAAATACTAGCAAATGCGGCATTAAAATCGGAAAATGGGTATTGGGTACCGATTTTGAATACAAAGTCTCTTAAAGTATTCCGCAATATTAAAAATGTTTGAACTTTTCAGGCCTAAGACCGCACTACTAAGGACCAATTAGTTGATTGATATTAGGTTTTAGGGGATCTAATAGGAAATTTTGGAGAGACTGATGTCTTTATACTTTGTGTAGACTGCTCATTCTCACTTTTTTATCCAGGTTAATGGTGATTTTTCCTGACAGTAATGCTGAGCGTCATCACTGTTCTCTTCCCTCTTAGCGGCTAAGAGATAAAAAAGTGATCAATTTTGTTACTCGTTGATCATCTAGTCCCCTTATGAATTTTGAGTTGCGGAAACCGCGGCTTTGCTACAACGACATTTCGCCCTAAAGCGAAGAGGGTAAGACTGCCTGAGGTGGAGCTATGAAGGCTTTATTTACTGAGTATGCTACCAAAAATGTGGTTTTATTGTTTTGTTTATTGCCATCTCGCATATTATATTTAGTATTGTTGGCGGATTTCGGCTTGATGCGGATTTTCACAAAGCGCGTGTTCAACATAATTCAAATCCAAATAGCCGCTGCTAGTCTACTCCGTAGCACTTATTTGTCGCAATTTGTCAGCCTTCTGCACCCTATCCGTTCCATTGCACCTCCCGGAAGTGCTAAATTTGGTTCACATTCTACGGTCTTCATAAGTTGTTCGGCCGAATTTTTTTACATTCTAGGTTTAGTGCCAAAAGTGTTCTTTTTGAGTTGCAGGGCTTTCGGTGGCTTCGTAGCTAGTTTTTTTTACAAACCGTGTTAATTGAGCTGACGAGTAACTCCCAACTGGAAAACTATTTCCTTTCTATCTTCCACTGGGTATAATGGCTACACCGTCATCAGTACTCCTGCGTTAAAAAATAAGCGCTGACATAAAAGCAATTTGTGTTCTTTGGCCTATGTCTCTACTCTGGCTCTACAATCCCTTTCATATGGGTCCTGAAGCAGAATCACCTGGTCACCTGTAGACAACTCCGTCGGTTCTATTTGTGGAGTTCCAAAACTTTGAGTCCTAGTTCTGTCTTGCACATATGAGTATATATGGGGTTACTCAGGCAGATTCCAAGGGCCGCCACTGGGCGGCAAAGCAAGCACTCAACGGGAATTTGAAGCGCTGAGCTACTGACGTACACCGGCCCTGTTTGGAACTCTCAGTAACTACACGCTTAATCGGCGTAAAGCCGCGTAATATAGCGGTAGGCGGTTGGAAAATGA
Source organism: Volucella inflata (assembly GCA_928272305.1). Classification (NCBI taxonomy): domain Eukaryota; kingdom Metazoa; phylum Arthropoda; class Insecta; order Diptera; family Syrphidae; genus Volucella; species Volucella inflata. The sequence goes on from OV743719.1 coordinate 79,648,459, forward strand.
AAATAAAAACAAGAATATTAAAGGATTTTGTTTAACGTTCTTCTTCTTATCCTTTTATTAACCCTTTCCTCGTTATACGAACTTATGCGTAACGAGTTTCCCATTTTTACTGCATCGCTGCTGCTCCGCTTATGGGGTTGGCTAATGTCGCAGACCGCAGAACGCGTCTACATAATGCTCGGTCCTGGATCGCTTCCGGCACTACCGCAGATCTTCTTTGAACGTGGCAATACCAACTTATTCTATTCGCCTCAAGCTGTTCGGTTACCGAATTCTTTATATGTAGACTTCCTCTTATACGCGTAGATCTAATGCAATCGCGTTTAGTGACTCCACTAGACATCCTTAACATTTTCATTTCCGCTTCCGTCATTTTGTTTTTAAACGCTTCGTACATTGTCCAGCACTGTGAACCGTATATAAGAGCTGGTCTAACAACCGTGGTGTAGAGTTCCCCTTTAATTTAAGTGGAAATTTTCGGTCGCAAAAGATTCCCGAATTTTCCCGCCATTTCATCCATCCCACACTCACTCTGTGGTTTACGTGGTCGTCACATTTCGCTTCTATGTTAACGATTGATCCTAAGTACTCGTACTTAAAGATAGTGCTTTTCGGAAGAACTATTCCGTCTAACATTATATCCGGAACAGGTCGCAATGGATGCGCAAATGGGCACGTCAAATGCTCTGTCTTTGAACGACTTATTTTAAACCCGTTCCTCTCTAGCGAATTTCTCCATGAATCTAAGGCGTTCTGCAAATCTTCGACGTTATCGCTAAGTATAACTTCGTCGTCAGCGAAGAGAATTGGCGTTACATTTGCTTCGCGCATGCAGTCTTTTAAAAGATAGTCGAATACTACGTTAAAGAGGAAAGGGCTAAGTACGCTTCCTTGATGCACTCCGACATTAACTGGAAATTCTCTCGTTAGTCCAGCAGAGCTTTTAACCGCAGTTTTCACGGTTCCGTACATGTTTTGTATTATTCCAACATACGTTTCCGGTACGTTTTGAGACCTCAGCGCGGCCCATAGGATCTCATATCACTCGATCGAATGCTTTCTCGAGGTCGATAAATACCATGTGTAAATCCTTAGACGAATCTCGGTGCTTTTCTATTATTGGATTTTGTTTAACGTTATTATGACATAAATTTTGTGACCGGTACTGTATGGTTGCCTCTTTTTCAGTAAGATTTTCTCTTAACACCAATGATATCTAAATCTGATTTAAGAGCAAATTGGAATTTTCGAAATTCGAAAATCTCTCATTTCCATTCCTCTTTCATGTGTCATTCGCTTTGCCAGCAATGGGAATAGCACAGTACAAAGCACACAAACAAAACAACACATTCGATGCAGTAAACAGGCGAGGAGACATACCCAACACCGAGCGAACCGAACCAAACCAAACCAAACAGTAGACACCACTTGAATTCATCGTCTCCAGAATCCATTCGAACAGTTTCAAATCGTTAAGATCGCTGTGTGGTGGTGTTTTTTTTATTTTCATTACAACTTTACATACGGGCCGTGTTTCTTTCACATCCCATTGTTGATTTATTTTCTTCTTTTTCACATTATTCCCAGTGTGTGTTGGAGCTCTAAATTTTTATTCACAAAGTTCCAATTATTACTAAAAAAAAAAAAAAAATTAAACTCGTGCTAAAGTGCCATCTGCAAAAATATAACGAAAGCGAAACAGTGTGTAAACCTTAGTGGTCAGGTCAGGCCAAACGCTAATTGCAAAAGCCTGTTGCATCTGCTTCTAGAGCCAGATCTTCAGTTCCCCATGCCCGTAGCAGAAATTTGAGTCTCTAACTTGGATTGTGATTCCGATTTGGATTCGGATTCGGATTCCCTTTCGTCTGATTCTTCTTCGCGTCCATTTTAAAAGAATCCTCTTCAGCAGGAATCTTTGTGCTGCATTTTGAGATTTTGAATTTTTTCTTTCTTTCGTTTTTTCCTACATATTGCACCCTCTTTATTCGTTTTTGTAATCCCGTTTTTGGGTCACTTTTCGAATGAAATAAAAGGCAAACTCGCCGACTACCTAACAAGTGATGAGAGATTAAATTGCGTCGATTAACAAAAAAAAAAAAAAGGAAAACAAAATTGTGAATATCCAGAAAAAAAAATAAATAAAAATAAGAGAAAAGGAAAATCAAAAAAAAAAGTGTTCCTAAAGAATAAGTGAATTCAACCAAACCCCAAAGCAAACCCCTACCAGTACTATACTATAGCACTACTGTGTGTGCGTTTTCGAAAACGTGCTTGGCGTTTTTGATTCCCTCAAAATTAAAATAAAATAAAAATAATTGTGATAATCGTGAAAACAAATGCAAAACCGTTTCGCCAATCTCGTGAGTCATTTGAAAAATTTCTTCTTCTTCAGTAAATAAAGGAGGTGATCGACTTGAAAATTCGATTTGTGTGCTAAAAATAATAAACAAAACAAAAAACAACAACAAAACCAACCTGTCCAAATTAATTTGTCATGAAGAAATAAATTCGATTTCAATTCAAAGCTGTCACATCCCTAAACAACCTCTCCAAGTGGAAACGTCAAACAAAAATCAAAAAAAAAAATTAAATCAAAAGTAAACCGCTTTACTTTAAAGAGTCTTGAGTGCTAAGTGTTAAGTCTATTCAAATTGTACATATCTTCGAAATCGATGAGTGATAATTTTGTTGCCTTTTGAATTGGATATTTGTGATTAATTAACAACAACGAATACGACGACGATAACGGAGACTACGACGACGACGACGATAGCAGCAATAGAAAAGAGAACTTTTATGATTCGAAGCGCTTGGAAATCATAACGCATCGAACTGGCGCTGAACTTTTTAAACAAGGAGTACATTGAATCTCTGAGGAGTTTTTTATGTAAGTTTTGATACTGTGGTTCTATTTTTTTCTTTTTTTTAGAGCCCGATAATTCGTCACATCATCAACAATAGTTCTTTGCAAGCGTTCTTGCCAGGCTGAACCAAAAAATTACTCGACCCGCATCTATGAAATCGGCAACACCCAAATGTTAGGTTAGATTAAGTGGGAATCTACCATCGATCAAGCTCAAAGAACCGAAATCTCAATGCCTTCACACTTGAAAAGGAGAGACCAGAAGAAGATGAAGAAGAACTCAAATCGACCAAGAGGTCTGATGAACGTTGTTTCAGTCACATTTCCAAGATTATCAAAGGAAACGTCAACAAGATGACTAGAGGGCTTTCCTTCTCTGCTTAACTTCTTCATCTGCAGCTCCTGCAAAAATCGTTGAAAGGAGGTCCTATAGGCATGTCTGCCAACTTAGTCATGGGTTATGAAGCTGAGATGAGACTATTTCACTGATAAGGGAGTCCTTGTGTGTCTCTGATTCAGCTAAGGTCAAATTTGTTTCCTTAGACTACAGGTTGCGGGGTCCGACCGCATGGAATTGGATTCATCGCCTTCAGTTATTGCATCAGCTATTGAATATCTATTGAGTATCTTAGTGTGCGATGGCGCGATGGTTAGCTCATTGGACTTATCACACAGAGGGTCCGTGGTTTGATCCCCGGCACCACCAACAATTTTTCGAATTGTCATCACCCTTTCGGTAATGGCAAACCCCCGAAAGTAAAATTACCTATGAAAAAGCTTCTAAGGAGTGCCGTTCGGATTCGGATTCGGATTCGATAAACCATAGGCCCCGCTCAGATGTGACAAAAAATGACAACATGAGCAACACAAATGAGTGTCAAGAAGCTAGCCCATACCGGCCTTCCAGCGTCACAGTGTTTTATCTTAGTTTGCAGATACCATCAAATGTCGATGTTAAATATTTATAAGCGAGTGGATGAGTTTTAAACTAGCCAACCTAAAGATAGCTTTTAGGTGATTTGCAGCAAATGTAGCAATGAGTGCATAACATAGTCCATACAAATGCAGTCCGATCTTATACCTTTTCTAGGGTAGAGCAATTAATCGTCTACCAAAAGCGGAAAAAAATGGATCTCACAATCGAAGTGCATAGCTCATAAGTAATTCGACGTTGTAGTCCCCAATTCTTACTAAGTTTTCCCACATGCGAATGATCCATACAAGCATCGTTAACGTTAAGTCAAATATTGGCACAAAATCGTGTGCAGATATTTTGACTGTCTGACAAACTCTAGAGTTGATAGAGTGGGTGGATATACATATACGTAGAAGTTGATTTGTCAACACGCTTAAATTGGGCTCAACTCCAGCGCCTGATATTGAAGGCAACCAGACTGAAATTTACTATCAATTATATGGTTTCTACTGATTTACCATTGCACCATACTTTCCGAGAAGTCGTGAGCAATGACGGATCTATGCTTCGACCAACACCAACCAACTGGTTTCAATCAGTTTTTCGGAAGGAATGATGGCATGTAGACATGAGGGCTTCATCCTGCTTCCTCATCGTATTTTCCTCAAAAACCAATGGCCAGCCGTCTTCTTAAGAGATGATTGCCTTCATACGACTTCTTTTATCGCTATTATTTCCGCCTGGAAAAATTAAGAACGCTGTAGGAAACACTAACATGTCTGGAAAAATACCTTTACCTACTTCTTTGCTAGTTCTTGTGAAAGTATAGTTTTAATGAAAATACAACTGGGATATCATTATCTGTCCATGAGCTGCTGTAATGTTGTTTTGAGCCTAAAAGCCAGGCTTTTTGAAGCAAACCTTTCAAGAGATTCGAAGGATCTTAAAGGAATAGAATGTTCAGTGGAGGGCCATTCCCAACGCCGTTTTTCCCAATTTACCTTTGCACAAACATATCGAGTTAAAGGTTCCAAAGTTGAATTATTAGCCTGAGGAGTTCTGAAAACCATTTTGTCTGCACTCCATAGCAGAAGAATGTGGACCAGTCTAAGCAACTCTAAAGAATTTCATATGTATACCCAAAATTTCTTTGAAAATTTCTCCAAAATTTCTTTGAAATTCGGCTAGCATTCCGCTGTCAGGTTCGTGGATTTGTATGACCTGTAGCCTTCTAACACGCAAAGTATTTTGTCTTTAGTAATTTAGTAGTCTTTTGGAAGCCATCGACATTATTTCATCCTTTACTTTGAAGGATTCTGTGTAGGCAATATTGCAATTGGGCGCTTTTCTTGTGCCTGTATCTATATTGAAAACGTTCCTAAAATTATTTTAGAGTGGTCGTAATCACAAAGTCCATCAGAATGTCTTGTTTTTACCTCTCTTTTGTTCATTTCTTCACAACACTAACTTATCCCAACAGCTCGATACCAATACGAGAATTGCTGGAAGAAAAGGTACAAATCATAGAAAATGAGCCAAAGTTTCTTCTAACCGTTGGTCCCACGCATATTTGGACAAGGTGGGAGTGATCAAACGAAAGTGAGAATTCAAATCCACTTGTTACTGGACAAAAGGAAACACTAAATGTCACACAGACAACTCAAGTACTTGCTTCAAGCTTCTCAATTCAATGAAAAGAGGAAACCACGCATCCATCAAACGAAACAGTCATGTGCTTTCTTCTTAAAGGTAGAATGTGTAGATTAACCTCAAAGCTATTTGTCGTTTTACTATGCATGAGTAATGCGAATAAGTTCCTTTTTTTTTTGTTATACTCCGACACATTTTGGGTAACTTGTGGTGGCTTTTGAACAGGAAACCATTCTTATCTTACCCCTGAACATTTAATCCGAATTGTATCTCTTTGACTCATCAGTGCGAAACGTATTGGGTTGATTTAAAGTGCCTAGGCATACATAAACAGACAATCACAGTGGCAAACTCTTTGTCTGAGATTTAGTTTCGTCTTTATTGGCTAACATTTGAGGATCAGTACTAAAAGCCATTCTGTAGCTGGTTTTAATTGCTTAAAGTTAATAGATACGAGTACAAGTGTATCCGCCATTCTTTCTAGACATCCGTTGGATTTCCTACAGAGTTTGTACGCAGTACACAGTTAGGTGTACTGTCATCTGACTGAAGATCGAAAAAAAAGTCAAATTCGGGTAAGGAGGGTTCAGCCAATTCATCTTAAAAAAAGTGGGTCAGGTGTAATTTTTTTTATTTCTCACTCGGAACCGCTCTTTTTTTTTTTTTTTTACTTTTTTTTGAACTTCTGATGTTCCAACGAAATTGTGACAAAAGAAGGAAAAATAAAGAGTCAAGACCTGATGCGAAGAATATGTATAAACTGTCTCACACCTCATGATCGGTAAGACCTCAATGAGTCAAAATTTATTTTAAGTAAATCTTTGCGAATTATGACACAGCAGGAAGCCTTAATAACATGTGCGTATCGAGGTGAATAAAATTGAAAAGAAAAACTCGCAAAACAGAAGAATTCTTTTCCTCGACAAATGTGAATTTCTATGTGTCATAGCCGTTTCAGAAGGAATTTTCACACTCGTTCGTATGAACACACAGCTGTAGCCCATAGCCCTAGGGAAAACGACATACAAAAAGCTCACACACGACTATGTACCTATATATATCTGACTTTGAATCTGACTCTGAATGAAACTCAAAAGTTAAAGATGGAATTCTTGAGAAATCATTAAAAGCATCAGCTTAGCATGACGAATGCAGTTTATGGGATTTTTTTTTTCTCTTCTTTTTCTTCTTTTTCTATATCTTGACTCCCCTGCTTGTCTTTTGTGATTTGCCATCATCGTATCGCCGTCTTGGTTGCCATGGTTGCTATTGGAAGAAACCTCTGAAAGCAAATCAAAGAGTGTAAGTGACTTTTGATTATAATTCATCCCACAAAAGGTATGAGCACTTGCGTTTGGCTATGTATCTAACCCCAGAGGGTTCACGCATTCGTATCTCAGTCTTGAGAAAATCTAGATAAATGAGTCGAATTTCTGAGAAAATCTTTTAAACCAAAGTCATCACTTTCATTATCACTTTTGGAAAACGAAATGAAAACATGTTTACTTGCGAGTGAAACTTTTTTTTTTTTTGTTTTTTATAATGAACTCCAACTCTCAAGACATAGCCGTCGTTATGGTCGCCGTCAAGTTTCTAAATCAGATCAAAAGTCATCCAAAAAAAAAAACAAGAAAAAAAAAAGTGAGAGTGCAGCATTTTGTAATTGCTAACAATGGTCAACAAAGTCCACACCTATTGTTAACCAGCGATGAGATATGAGCTTTGAAGGTTTAGAAAATATTGTTGTACGAGTCGTAGCCCGGCTTGTAATGATGATGACAGTGGAAAGGTCAGGAGAAGTGTTGTTTATGCTATTTATGTCGAACATTTGTTAAATGGAAATTATTCCATGCATTTAAATGAAGAGATTTTAAAAAACCAAACAAACAAATAAGGTTTCGTTGTACAATTACGAGTATTAGGAGCTAGGGGGTCTTGTAGTCAGACTGTTATTTATTTTCTAGCTTATACTAATAATAATGAGAACTACTTAGGGTTCCTTGATTTTTTTTTTAATGAGCTAGCTATTTTAAAAGGTTAATTTGGGAAGAAGAAAGTTTGGGTTATAAGTGGAGTCTGTGTCAAATGGTGCTCAACAATAAAACTCTACGAACTTGTGCTGATAAGGTAACTAGGGATCGCTTAAATTCGTGCTATCATATACTCGTATATAGCCACTCCTTAACTAGCTTTTGTAGAACAAGTAGTTATGAATGAGAGACAATTTCAGTCAATTTATGAAATTGCTGGCCTCATTTTCTTTGCTTAGCTTAGAGCGTGATATTTCGAAACAAATCCACAGCTCATACATTATGTCTTTGTACGAGAAGTATTATTTTTTAAAAAAAAAACATTATGCGTACGCTCGTAGGATTTTTCTACCATTAACATGTCTGTACGTAGGCCAGATAGATAAAAAATTAAAGAGAAAAGAAAAATGCAATGTACGTTGGTTTTGAATGTTTGCAGATTATAATGGCTCGGCAAGTTCTTCCATAAAAAATTTTCACGGATAAGGATGGAACTACGCAATTTTAGTGGAAACAAGTTTTAGTAGCAGTTGACAGTAAATCAGTTGTGCGCATTTTACTCCATTCCATCAACACAAATTCCGATAGTTAAAAATTTTGAGTGATGCAAGTGTCATTTATGGTATACCATCAGGCAATATACTGAATTAGAAGTATCATGCAAGAATTATGAATTAAAATAAGAGAGGAGACAGTGCAGAGCCCTGTGGAACACCAGCATTCATTTTGTGGGTATTAAACTCGAAAGAATGTGATCGACGTTTTAAAAGATATTTTCTAACCGTTGAAGAAATCATTCTTCAATCTCAAGGCCTTGGATTTTCTACGAAAAAGTTTGATGCCAAACTCAGCATGCTCGGGAACTAATGGAGGCGGAGAGATTACACAATCCTAAGCCTTGACACAATCTCAGACTTGTCCAAAGAACTGGTCACTGAAATGTCATTTTAAACAAGCTTTAGTATATGATGAGGCAGAATTTATTCATATTGGATCTTTCTAGATTTGTTGAAGGCTTTCACTTTCATTTTTGACTCCTGACATCCACTTTGCAGCTTGAGTCATACCATGCTGTTTTTTTTTATTAATATATTGCATTCCATGAGGGATAAAGGCCTTCCAGGGAAAATAGTATTTGTGACCATATCAGCAGCGGCATCCATGTCTATTCGAAGAAACCTAACGACCAGTTAATCCCCAAACAAGTTATTAGGTCCGCCCCAATTGTCACTCTGATGTAGCCATTCAGTTCGTGTACAACTTTTTTTCTTTAACTGAAAAACGAGAAATTTTCTATTATGATCCTATACAAATTAAGAGCACCACTATCTTTCAAGTCATACCATGTAAGATCTTGGGGTTTACATATGTAAAATTAAATCAGTTTCTTGGCTCGTAAGCATTCATTAAAAAAAACCCGAAGACCTCAAACCAATGAGTGTTCTGTTTTATTTTTGTACATGAAAGAGTTATCGTAGTTTCGCCGCTATCAGCGGGAAAACACATACGAATGCAATGTCGAATCTTGTCCAGGGTAATGGCAGGCACACTTAGTAAAAACTATGAAAAAAGCAATAAATTATCGCTTTAATCAGGCTGAAGACTGAAACTGCAGCCTTAAAATGACTCATTTCAACTTACGTACTTTATAACATTTGTAAACGCATCTTCTGGAACTTAGACGTCGATAACGGAAATCACGCAACGGTTTCTGAAAGATAAACGATTTTTTTTTTGGTTTCCCCCACAGCTAATTTGAATCTACATCTCTTAACCTGTAATTAGTGTCAACATCAAACTTTCTATCTAATTTTGTCAGATATATACAAAAAGTAAAGCTTCTTTCCTTTTCCTACTATGTATAAAAAAATCGGTAGAACGTAAAACATATAAACATTGAGATTTTTGTCGAGTACAATGCATATTGCTGCGCTTCCCTTTGTCTAATTTTCATATCATAAAGCCACTAGGGTTTTCACTACCTATAATAGTACCTAGATCTCTACGCACACATTTATAAATCCGCATCACTGTTGGTATCACTTTCTGGGGGATGAAGTTCGCCACGTACTTCGCTAAATGCCTGTGTTCAATTCCCAGACCACAAACCGAAAAACAAAAAATGTTTCTTATTTTACTTGGCAGGTAGAGGTGAACTAAGAAAGATCAAAACTTATTTATACGGAATCTACATATATCCGTCTTTGGCGTGTTAGAAAAAACTAATACTTTTTTTCTGAGTATCTATGCTGTTTATGTGTCGTTTGCCTTGACTTCATATAATCATAGCTGTATTGTTCGGCTGGCTCTCAGAGGAGTATTTGCATGAACTTATCAGGGAGCAAATTCAAAACTAATAATGTGCAATCGAGAAGGAAAGGCGTATAACATCGATGTCATGGAGAAAATACTATCTTCGACAAAGTTATAAACGATTTTATTGACTTATGCTCCGTAATTAACCCTGAAAAATCATCAGAACATCAGTACCTATTGAAATCCAACATCCAGAGAAATATTCCAAACGTGTCGCACCAAACTGAATACGGCCGGCTATTGATCAAGCAAAGGACATTTACTTGTGAATATCAAGAAAACTCAAGAGAGCCAAACGACAGTTTCTATAACTTGTTGTTGCTTATGGTCTAACTGACTGAACTGACTTTTTTAGAATGTTCATCGAAACAGCTCTTCATATCGTCCCGCACGTAGCTGGTCATTGCATTTAATATCAGTGAAAGTCTAATGCTCATTTGTTGTAATAGTCTGCTTCTATTTGTTATCAGACTGTGCCATTGAGAAGACATAGCCTAGACAGACTTTAGGAAGCATATCTTACACATGAAAGTCAATCTCAGTCGTCTTTGGTTTTGAATGTATGGGAATCAGTTAGTGAAAAGTGAATTCCTTTGTGTAAGTATTTGACTTGAGCTTGCATTTGTATCTTGGACCAACTACGCATGTGCAACGGATATCTGATAGTCTTTGATTTTTCCCCATGTTTTCCTCAATGATAGCAATCCCCTCGACATCAGAAAATCTTTTTTAGTCAGTAAACAAGTAACAAGTTACGCCCTCCACTGAACAAATGGCTTTAAGTTAAAAATGATTAGATGGCGGAATATTGACAGAAAGTCCATAATTTTTCTCATTCAGAAGAGCAAAAGCGTTCAACAAAGACTTGCATTTTTTCCAAGTATCTATCTGCATTTAGGGTAATTCTCAAAAAACATTCCAGAACAAAAAATAAACAATCTTTCTATAATTACATCTTTAAACAACTGCAACGTCTGGGGCTTCCTGCCTATGTTATCTTATTTGAAATTCAAGATTTTCTTAGGAACTACAATGACAACGACGACGTAGCGAAGCACCTGATAAGGTATGCACACAAAGTAATCGAGTTTGGTCGAATTAGTTGCAGTGTGGACATTTTTAAAATAATATAAAAACTGCAGAAATCGCTTGTTGCTATACCAATTCAACAAATTCAGTTTCAGTTCCGTGGCCTATACACGATCCGATTGACATCTTCCTGCGTCGGCTCTTAAAGTCACCTACGCTCAGAAAATATATCTTAAGGAAATGTTACACGACAGCGGATACGGTTTCTCCCCTTTTTATTTACTTTAAAAACATTCTTCTTTGAGAATCCCATTTTTTCCGTAGTCTCCTACGAGTTAATTTTTCAGAGCTTGGCTATAACAAATAAACTCACTGCAAGGACAGCATTAATCCATTTATTAAAGCCTAGGCGGTCACTAATTATAGAAACACTGGTACGAGTAAGTAAGCGCCGCTGATGAAATACGAGAACTCTCGTACTATTCTGCCTGTACACCCTCAAACTCAGTGATATAACTCATTTCCTCTAGAAATACCAAAAACCACCACCAACTAGAAAACTCTCTGGTATTTACTCAGTGTTCCCTTTCGAGTAAATTTGTTGACACATGACGACACGTCAAGTACAAAATCTTAAATGGTAAACAGATGTTTTCTATTTTCGACATTTTTGTCGTTTTTCCCTTCGAACAGAGCAGGAGGTCGAAAATGAACTCGTATCCGTATTTATGCATTCACCCTCCGGAAGCTGACAGGGTTGGCTTTTGTGTTTGTTTTGGGGTGGCAATGTTTAGATGAATTTAGAAAAATCATTTCCCTTCTAAGGATTGTTTGTCGTTTTAAAGTTGACCTCACTTGCCAAAGAGTCAAAGATATCTGTATTTTATGTGGAAGTAGGTGTAGATACATGCGTACGAGTATGACAAATAATTTACTAACCGCCTACATTAGACTATGTGTTCTACTTAGATATCTAATCTGCGCTATTGTTTTGCAGATACGAGTATTTCGCACTTAGAAATAAGAAAACAAAAAAAGGAGACACAACCACTTACAGATACAAATATAAAACGGAACAATCAAACATTGTTGTTATTTGAAAAAAAAAAAAAACATGTTTCCATCCATAAGTATCGCTTCGACGGCCTTTGTATTTTTAGCTAATGAACTGCGAGTATTCATATCTTTGCAGGGGATTAAAAGTTGCCATCCATACGAGTATAGTAGATTACTTTTCGTCTTTCTCTTTGCACAAAAGATGCAAATTCGATGAAGAGGAGTGGATATATTTTCTTATTTGTTTCTATCCCATTGTATGTATAATTAATTGTTTGGACCTTGAGATTATAACTATGTATTAGCAAGAACTGGTAGCGGGACTAGTTGATGATGGATTAAATAAATGACGACGCCGTATTGTCTCGAATCTAGGAAACAAACTAACAGCTAAAAATACTACTTAACTTCATGGATAGGGTTGTAGATTTTTTCTCGTTTTCAACTCATTATAAAATGATCTCATTCAATTAGTGAAGCGCATCGAATTGCTCAGGGTTAATTCTAAGAAGACATTATCCAAATCCAAATGCCTGACAATATTCAAAAAGCCATTAGTATTAAGTTGTCGCGCAACGTTTCTGAAGATAGTAATTGCGTAGTTAACATACATTCCGGAGGTGTTCTTTAAATTTGCTTTGTTAAATAGCTGGGATTTGTCTTGGAACTAATTGCACACTTTTGTTTTGTAATGAGTTCCGTTGTATGAACAAAAGATACCATACGACGTCTTTTAACTTTCTGACAATTGGAGTTATAGGGGTTGATTGATTGCTGTTGGTGAGAATAGATCCATAAACTTATTGTTCTTGTAATTTGAGTCGTTTCCCTGACTTGGAACTACGTATCTTTTTGAAGTAATGTCAAATTCAAGGAGGTTCAAATCTCAGCAATATCGAATTAGATCCGGAGGCGGAAAATAACCAATAGAGCCAATAGAAGTCTCGCATTCACTCGAAACCAACGCATCCTATGTACGAGGGCGGGTCAATAAGTCCGTGACTTTTGGATTAAAACACAGATTTTTTGATAAAAAAATAATTTTATTTTTCAACGTAGTCTCCCTTGAGCTCTATACACTTTGTCCAACGCTTCTCCAATTTTTTTATCCCTTCCAAAAAAAATGATTTGTCGAGGTCCTCAAAATAGGCCTTTGTTTGCGAGATGACTTCATCATTGGAGTCAAATCTTTTTCCACCAAGCCATTTCTTCGGGTTTGGGAACAAGAAGTAGTCGCTCGGAGCCAAATCTGGAGAATAGGGTGGATGAGGGAGCAATTCATAGCCCAATTCATGGATTTTTGCCATGGCAACTGCACATGTGTTTGTGGTCGACTGTGAGCAAACGCGGCATCTATCTTGCGGAAAGCTTTCTCATGCCCAAGTGATCATTCAAAATTGAAACCACTGAGCCATGCGAGATCCCTACGGCTTCCACAATCTCTCGCACTTTCAATCTTCGGTCGGCCAACACCATATCGTGAATTTTTTCGATTGTTTCGGGTGTAGAGACCTCAACTGGGCGTCCAGGACGTTCGGCATCTTCAGTGCTTGTACGGCCACAACGAAATTCAGTAAACCACTTTTTTACCATTGAAATCGATGGTGCAGAGTCCCCATAGTATTTATCAAGCTTAGCCTTGGTCTCGGTAATGGTTTTTTTTCGCAAGAAATAATGCTTAATAAGCACACGAAATTCACTTTTTTCCATTTTCTCCTCAAATTAGTGAGTAGTCTGATAAAAATAGCTGTCAAACACAAACTAACTGACGCAGCAAGTTTAAATTTTGACAGGAGTCGACTGACAGATGCCTGTTGACAGGAGCAGTGTTGCTGTTTCAGTAAAGAGGTCAGAAATTCAAAAAGTCACGGACTTATTGACCCGCCCTCGTACAACATTTCTATACATTCCTGGCCGCATTATAGAAGACATAACCTGCAAACATCTTAAGTAGAGCTTTAACGTTGGAACATACAAAGTTTAAATCGAACGCCGAAGATAGGAATGACATAGTGTACATAAACTGACTGCATACCATTCAGGGTGGAAATCAATAGATTTATCAGTATCCAATCCAAACTTACGGTGACGGATGTAATCAAATTCTAACCAGGCGATTCAATATGTTGTTTTTACTTAGAATACGGTTTTGCCAGCATGTCACCGTCTGTATAGTGGAACTTAGACCTGAAAATGCCAGGATAATCAGAATACATTGTATCTCCACGGGCGCAAAAGACAATGAAACATTTAGTAAATGGTATTGTTGAAGTAAGTTAAAAAAATTCAAAATCAAACATACATACGAGTATAGTAGTCCCAAACTTCATTTTGATCTTGCGGTATTGCCCTCAGTATCGTATTGTCAGCCGATACATTTAGACCTAATTCTGCATTGAGAAAAATGTTTATTGCTACTATCATTACAGGTGGGCTATATCCTTTCGGAGAGACGATTTGTTAAGTAGCTAAATCAGCTAAAAGTTGTTGTAGGGTCTTGCTTCAAAATGCTTTTTCCAACAACCCGAATGCAAATTCATGCAAATTGTTTTAAAGCAATGCAGCTCTCGAAATAGGCTGCTACCAGTGTATCATGTATGCACCTTCGAATAATCAACTATAACCAGAGGTCGTCCTCTTCTCAAGAAGAAGGAAATTGACTTGTATAATTCGAGTACCTCTGAAGGGCGTCATTGATCTTCCGATGAAACTAAGTATCTAGAAATTATCCTGAATTGTAACTAAACATTCAAGCCGCTGTTAATTTTCAGCCAGTGTAAGGGAGTTTTAGCATGAAATGGGAGCGAATAACCAAGAAGGAGCCTGCTGATCTACATGGCTATGGTGGATTCATTTTATTCTGTGCCCTCGGAAATAAATACGCCAGGGGTTCTGGGTTCGATTCCCAGGTTGAATACTGAAAACCGAAAAAAGTGGTAACGTTCTACAGTCCGTTTGATAAGATCGTATACGGCATAACTCGTTTATGAAAACCGGTTTGGAAGTGGCGTTTGCATTAGCAGATAAAAAAATACTTCTGCATACGGAGCAGCTGCTAAATACATGAAAAAGTCAAAAGCATTTGTCAGCAAGTGGATGCACCGTTATTCCCAAGTTAAAAATGTGGATGATTTGCCGGATCGTGGGTCTACGCCAAAAACAACAAAAAAGCAGGACAAACTGATTCTACCCGTGTTTGAAAAAAATCCTCTTCTATCGTTACGTGGAGGACAAGGGATTTTACGTATAAGGGGTCTAAATGTGTGTTCTGATACGATACGAAGACGTTGTTGGCTAGTAACAATAATGTAAAATTTCGAAGCACAATAAAGAAACCACTACTGTCAAAAAAACACGTAGAAAAACGACTCAGTTGGGCCAAGGAGAATTTGGACAGAGATTGGAACAACGTTATTTTTTCGGATGAATCTTAATTTTGGGCATGGTCTCCTATCACTCATACCTGATGTACACAATCCAATAAATTAATCCAGCGGACCGTCAAACACCCGCCAAAGGTGCATGTTTGGGGATGCTTCTCAAAACAAGGATTTGGCAATTTGTTCATGTTTACAAATAACTTAAACGCACCCAGCATGGTCAAAATTTATAAGAAGGCTTTATTACCATTTGCCCAAAGGTGGTTTAAAAAAAGGAATGAGAATTGGTTACTGCAAGAAGATAATGACCCGAAACATCGCAGTCGTTTCTACAGTGCGTGGAAACAAGAAAATGACGTCGATGTTTTAGATTAGCCATCACAGTCGCCGGATGCAAATCCCATTGAAAATGTTTGGGCATTCATGAAGCTAAAGCTCCAAGGAAAGAAGATCTCGACGGTCAAACATTATCACGAAAAATACGAGTTTAATGGAGATCTTTGTCTCAAAATTATGCTATAAGATTAGTAGAAAGCATGCCTCGAAGACTCCAAGCAATTATTGATAATGGAGAGAATGGAGAGTGGACAACATGTTAGTTGAAAAGCATTCAAGTAAATAAACAAAATAAACCAGTACAATTGATTTATTTTAATTTTTATAAGTTCTTCTTTAATGTTTGTCGTGTACGATGTTATCAAACAAACTGTACCTCGGAGAAAGTTTCTCATTCTATAGCAGTTTAAAATCGATATAAAACAATAGGTCTCTCTC
Organism: Volucella inflata; assembly: GCA_928272305.1. Taxonomy (NCBI): domain Eukaryota; kingdom Metazoa; phylum Arthropoda; class Insecta; order Diptera; family Syrphidae; genus Volucella; species Volucella inflata. Next base: position 79,664,473 of record OV743719.1, read on the forward strand.
TCTCTCTCTTTGTTTGCACAAAATGACAAAACGTACAACACGGTTAGTAGAGACTAAACGCACGAAACTCTTGCACTACCTATTTATTTTTATTTTTTGATCCTATACGGTGATGTTTGGCTGTTTACACTCGGCCTATGGGGGTTGCCAAACCACATCTTCTATTTTTAATAGACTGCTGAAAATCATACCAAAGACTTGTTAAAGCCCCAAACCGTCTACGTCGGAAAAAAAAAATTACTTCTTAGAATTTAGAGCCCAGATTACATACAGTTGGACGTAGACTTCCTCTTAACTCTTGACGCTGTGACACCAAGATTTGGGCTTCTGTCAAGATTTCTTCATTTCCTATCTTCTTGTGTATCTAGCCTTAGTCAGGGTCCTACCAGGTAAAGATTCGAGTTGAAGGTCCACTTATGGTTTAAAATCTCTTTAAGAAAAGTGTTTATAGTGCTGGATGTTAAGTCACAAAACATCGGTTCTGGGAAAGTGAAATTGCCAGATATTTTGCTAGCCAAGATTCAGAAGATAACTTGAGTTAGTACTATACTGATAATCGTGTCCCCATTTTCAATCTTTGTGATCTTAATCCCAAACCAATAAAGTTGTGAAAGGGGTAAAATTAGGACATAATGCTTCGATATTCAGAGAACTATAACACCTCGTTATTATTCTGTGACAATATGTATAATGATTCCTCTCCCGAACAGAAGGGGAATGGTTTGCTTCCACTAATCTTTCAAGGTAATTGCGCTTCGTAACAATAATTGCCTATGAAAGTACTCACGGTCATGCTCCTTCAGTGTGTACACTGTCAAGTCTAATCTTAAATAATAATCTACATACTGGTACTGCGAAATAAAAGAACATGCGTTTGCTTTTAACTCTCTCATAAATCTAAGCCCAATTAATCTAAAAGAAAAAATCTTAAAATCTAACCTGACAAGTGCTTAGATATTTCAAATGACTAGACAACGTTATCAGTCCAATCTTCTATAAATCATGTCCCTTTCACTTAAACAAAAGTACAAGTACGAGTATCTTTATTTTTTCGCACGCATATTTCTTACATAAAATTCGTGGAAACGTCCGTCTTGAGGCTAAAAACAAAACATCACTTCCACCTTAATGTTCGGAAGCAAATCAGTGGCTCCACTCAGACGCTATAAGTCGTATTTGTTTCCTACATTCATTCAAGCGGTCAAATGCCATTGAATGGCCAAGAACTTCATTTGTGGGATTTCACCTGTTGTCAAGGTCTCCATATTTCAAAAATATTATATCGAAAGGTATAGACACATGAATTGGTACCTCATTACTATTAATTTTTTTTTTCTCTTCATCAGGTGAGAAAAATTACCCAAAAGTATCTACCTATCGTTTTTGGGTATGGTTAGTGGGGAAAAAAAAAATTGATTTTATTGATTTGAGAGATACGTTTATAAGTGTGAAATCCTTGAATATATAATTGGCAGTTACAGTTGCTGATGACTAGAGGTGAGATAGCTAATCGAAATCGGAAGCTACTCATTATTCAAAGTGAATTCGGATTTGCTAAATTGACTGTTTATTGATTTTGAATGTGTGGGTTGCGAAAAATGTCTCCTAACCAATGCTTTACTTCGACTATCGATATTTGTCTTCTCATTTTCATTTGGCAATCAGATATCCTTGAAACGATTAATTTTGGAATGACAGTTTTTGAAAATGGATATCCACAATCAGAGCCATTATAAAACAAAAGCTTTCGAGGTATCTTCTCAGAGATATTTAAAATTATAAGGTGTAAGGTTGTTTTTGACAATCATTTACGCTTCCCAATCAAAACAGTAGTAACATTTAATCAGTGATTTCACGAACTATAATAACATGATAAATATTCCAATCTGGGACTCTAAGACGCAAAGAGGGGATTCTTCGAGTACCATTCACCAAAGAGTGGATAGTCTCTCTATAAACCTGTGATGCAACTCGGATGCTTTTTAACAGGGATACACAAAGGAAGAGCTAGCAATAAAGTTTTAACTAAACGAAAATTTCAACTTCGAACAAATCGAAGGCTTGGGTGGGTAAAACATGTTACGCTTTCTATGCCACTCTTTAACCAAATGCCACAGAAGCAAACTGAGGTGAGGTTTATCCATGATTTTTCAGAAATAATTTGGAATTACTAAATTTAAATGTTGGCCGTAGTATGGCCCATTCTGAAGTTCCAATTTTCGATGGCGCGCTCGAGGATTACTTGTGGGATTTGACCAATGGCTCCAATGTTGGTCTCCAATTCCACAATCGTAGTCGGCTTATCCATGTAGCCTTTGGACTTAACGTAGTCCCAAAGGAAAAGGTCTAGAATTGTGATATCACATGATTTAGGTGACCTATTCTTCACTCCAAATCGTGAAATTGCCTGTTAACAAAATCGTTTCACGGGCTGTGTGGCAAGTGACGCCGTCTCATTGGAACCAGATGTAATGAAGACCACGAGTTTCAAATACAGGCAGGAAATAGCCTGAAATGGGTCATAATGTGCTGCTTCTCCTTGCTCGCATGAGTGAAGTAGAGTGTTAATGCTATAAAGCTTAACAGATTGAGTTGAATGCGGTTATAAGAAAAATGCTAGGTAGTGGAATATGTGTTGACAAACAGCAGATTTATGATAAAGCGCTCCTACCATTAAACCCTTTTAAGCATGTTTGTACCTACCATTTGGGCATCCTGCTCTTAAGTTCCGGTAAAAACTGTAGACCTACTAACTCCACTTATAATCAAAAGAAATGCAAAGCTATTTATGTTTGAAAGCAGAGGCGGAAAAGTAATACATAGGAATACTTGGACAAAGCCCCTGTCCAGCTTTTCAGGACTAAGAAATATACCATCAGCGGCATATGCACTTACTGCTTCACCTTGTTATGATATCATCAAGTACGCCAAAGGTAGAAGTTAATTTAAAAAGTTCCGAGACTAACGTAGAAACAATTTATTCATCAGCAGTCTCCTTATATTGATACAATCATACCAGCGTATGCCTTTCTTATATAAAGTTTTGTCTAAAAACCTAAAACATCACATCATCACCACATCTCTTGTAAGATTTTTTTATGCGCTGGCGAAAAGGTAAAAGTAATGGGGGCCAAAATCTGTAGAAAAGGATGGACGCTAAAGCACTTAGTAGTACAATTCATGCAGTTTTATCATCGTTGCAACCGATTTGTGAAGCGTTGCATTGTCTTAAAAAAAATCATTTTGTTCTGGTTCCTTTTGGGCCGTATACGATTCGGTATTGATAATTTTTTCGAATCGTCGAATGTCGCGTGTTTGGTTGGCTTCCATTCTTTGTTGTCCATTCATCTAATTGCAGATTTGTCTCCGGAGTAAAGTAATAGATCAATGCTTCTTCCTTTGTCACATAGATCAATCAGAAAATGTTCAGGAACCTTCCCTTCAATTTTAACTCAAAAATCAAACATCCACGGTCCCAATGGCTTGGTGTAGGTTCTGTCGAAAAGTCGTTAAGGTCTTATCGAAGGTTAAATCTAGATGAATTGTACTAAACGAATTCAAATAAATGCTTCCAAGCCTGAATCCCATGTTTTCCCCAAAATAAAGCGCCACCTAAATGAACGCTTTAAATCGTGGATTCAAAGGTACTAAGTTCAAACAAAGTTGATCGTTGATTTTATTGTCGCATGGTATGGTAATCACAGATTGTCATCATATATAGTTTGGATCCCAAATTCAGTAAAGGCAGTCATCAATGCTAGATTGATCGTGGGTTGAGAAAGTTACCTGGTCCTTAGACAGACTCATCCGTTGTGATATTATTATTCGAAAGCTTGTTCATAGTTCTGAATTGGTGAGAAATCCGGATAGTCATTCGAACGTCAGATGTAAGGTATAAAATCGTGAGCCGATCTAGCGGATCATGGATTCTTAAGGTCTTTTTGGGCGATTCTATATTGAAAAGATAATGGGTACACAGTGGGGTTATTCAGTTGTCTGTTGTTGTATCCTTATCACATCCGACTCTGTTGTCCATGAATTCTCAATTAAAAAAATACGCTGCACAAGGAATGGCGCATCGAAATGGATAGCCACTTGAATTTCATCAAAATTCTTCTTTTGTCAGAGTCTGTTAGTCTTTGGAGCGGGAGGAAGTTCTGGTCTGTGATATTAACTAATAAGTAAGCTGAGTACCTTAATTCATCTCCCTTTTCTGCTTCAGTGGGTTCTACAGCCTACTAGATACTTGTTGAAGAATTTTCTTTTTTTGCCTTTATGTGGTCCTTGACAATATGTTACATGACTCCTGAATAAAGCTTTCGTTCAGGTGAATCCCATTAAATCGATGATTGAATCGAAGCAATTTCGCCACGCTGTGTGTAAGAATCGGATTGATTTTGTCCCACTGATGATACATATATTGCCAGAGAAGGTGCCGTTCACCAGGGCTCTCGAGAGATTGGGGTTCTGTTTAACTTATTGTTAGGCTTTGATGTTATCTAAGTGTTTAGTACATTTGATTAAGAATAGTGTGATAGGATATTCTATTTTATGCGGCACACTGATAACTTTATTTCTGCCTTCTTTGATCTGCTCTTATGTCCGGTGTTTGAATGTCGTACGATTTGTATATTTTCGTTGTTCTTATACCATTTCCTCAACACATGAACCTTCGCATATCGTTCACGTTCTTTGTTTCTGATCTCATTCGAAGAAGTTTTTTTTAGCAATAACATTTGCATAAACCACTCTAATATTTGATACCACATTCCAAATTTAACAGTCAGACTTTTATTTCTTTCGTAGAAATTGTACTTGTAGATCGTTACCCCCTGTTTATGAACGAATCTTGTGTTAAATAATTGGACACGCGTAACAATACTTACACTTGGCCACCCTGGTTCACATGCTATTCCTTTGCATACATGACTTATTCATAATTCTCAACTAAAAAAACGTTTTCATTTCCCGGTACTCCTTTATGCCTCAGTGCGCATTCCTTTGTATCTACTTACCTTGTTCTTTTTCCAAATTATTTCGTATTTAAATTTTTCAAAAATCATTTAAATAATTACAAAAATTCATTCATCATAAAAGATATGAAATTTTCAAAAGTTCCATTATTCAAGATCCAAACTGTCATGTAAGGGTAGGCAGTAGTTCTTGGAATAAAAAGAAAAAAAAATTCCACCGTGTTCATAGTCACAGCACACAGCTTGGCAATCAACAGGTGTGAATCCATTCGTCGGATAACACATTCACATCACTTTGATGCTTATCAAATCAGAGAAAGACAAGCGTAATTGTCGAAACGTTTTTTTTTTATTTTAAAAGCGCATTACCATGGCCATCACTGTAGTCATCCTCTGTAACATTACAGTGCCGCCGATCATAGTTGTCGTGACCATTACCTTTAATGGAAATGTATCGGAACGTGCTCATTCACACGCGGCCAAAAGCATGATTCGCCAAAGCGCACCACCAAACAACAACATGAATGGATAAGTCTTTACTCCCTCCAGTACAAGTATTTGTACCTGGCTGGCTTACCTACAACCCCCGCGGCCAAAAAACCGACGACAAATTCTGGTCATTGAAATTTCTTTGGCCGACGAGTGGAGAGAATTAAATTTCGTATTCGATTGACGTAAAACGATTTCCATTGCCAGCAGCAGCAACAGCACCATCACCACCATCACCACCATCGCCAACGCCATCAGTCGATGATGAGCGTTCGTGTATATTCAACAGGAACTACTAATGAGCATGGCGTGGGTTGTACTTGGACTTATGCTCAACGCATCATTCTGTGCGGTAATGATTGTACTGAGTAATTTGCAAATCTTGTTCACAAGCCGAGATATCCTCATCGTTACTCCATCGGAATTTGTTTTAGGAAACTCACGTTTTCAGGATTCAAGTGATGTGTCGCTGTGTGTTGATTCAGGATTTTGTGCGATGTAATGTGATTGAAATCCTTTGAAGCGCAACCAGATAAAGTTGGAATTGACTATTACATGTGTACGTATTTAGACACGAGTAACTGGCCAGAGATGAGTAAAAGTATGATACTTTCAACACTTTGTAGTCCATGCGCGTCGTTACTGTTTGTGTGTTTTTGTTTTTGTTTTTGTCTATTTTTACCAAGAAGTATGTACGAGTATGTGCCCTGGGTTTACTATTTGGTTGACGGTAGCTTAAGTAAGCGAATTAAATCACGTAGATCTACATTTGAGTTTTTATGAGCAAGTGATTTAAGACTCTGTACAGAGATGATGCTTCAGAGTTATGTAAGTTCACATGAGTTCACTTGTGTCATAGACATTTCATATGATGAGCAACAGGATGTAGGGAAGGAAATTCACTTAACGAATTGTGGCAGCCAGTCGTTTATTTTATATTATTGCGCGCTTAAGTGGACACTAACGATAATTTATGATTGCAATCGTAATGAGTTACTTGAATCATTTGCCACCAAGTCAGGCTTGAAGCAGAAGTTTCTAAAAACAAATGCATTTCTTCATGAATTCTACTTCAAACACAAGGTTGCCAAGACTTTTGATGGTATTCTAGAAAATGTTAACCGTTTAACTTTTTACTTGAATTTTTGAAAGTTTGTCTGTTTGTACGGTGCTCGAAAATGATCCAGACTGAAGGTTGTGCTGCTATCAAACACTTTCGAACCTGAATGTCCTCATAGAAGTAGGTTAATACAATAGATTACCCATGTTCCCCATTTCCTTTTCTTGGTTACCACTCCAATGTGGATCTTCAGATTATGTTCGTTTGCTATGAAGAGATTATTAAAGTTCTGAAGCAAAACTGCCGCAACATTAGAAAAAATTAGAAAATGATCCAAACACAAGGCAGACAGACTGTCTTCTAAATTCTAAAATCGATGTTGTTTCTTACCATTATCAATCGCAAAAATTAATTTCTTTGGAATTAGAACCATCCAGCTTATGAAATATCTCGAGTCACGAACACTTCTTAATGACCAGCCGTACGATTTTCGTGGCAACACCTCCAGATAGTATGTCTTACTGAAAAGCGGAATCAAGATTATTTTTACCTGACTTTATAGTTAAACTTAATATTTTCAAGACATCAGGCCTTTTTGTCTTAATTGTCACATTTCCGATCAACGAATAGCTTCTTCAATTGGATAGAAATTGGCCTTTGAAACTTGCCGAGTTTTACTAAATGAGCTGCAGGGCTCAGTGCATACTGTTTTCCCGTCAATAGAATAGGCAGTGCATGTTGTGGTGGAGAAGGATCTTAAACAGTAAAGCTCTCTAGTCATCGGGGGTATTTGAACATCATATAATTTGCACTCTTTAATATGATTTAGGCTTCTTTCAACTTGTAATCGGACTTTAAGGCGAGGTCTTCTCCATATAGGTAGTGGGTTTCGACTGAAATAGAAGACTCTTTGACTTGAATCGTCAATGTCGACATACACTAATTATTTCAGACGACTCTTTGCCTGAATGTGTGCCATAGAACAGAATGGGATTTTAGACAAATTACTCAATTGTCTTCTTAGGCCAAATAAATAGCGATAGCCAAGTGAAACTCCCAACCTATACTTATAAGGTTCCTTATGGCGGCTTTTGTTCCCCGGCTCCCAAACCATATTATATCCTGGGACGAGTATCGACGCGATTTATTCAGAACTATGTCTCAATTTTGGGGTATTTTTTTGTAGAGCTGTTCATTTACTGCTTTCAGTTTAGGTGTGTTCATGTAGTGCAGAGCTTCGATTGTTTTTTTATCAGAGCTCGCATAAGTTTAATTTTTTTTTTTGTTCGAATTGCGAGGCAGTACCAAACTGTGGCTACAAAAATATTTTACCATTTCATTGGCCCTGGTGAACATACATCCTTTGTGGCCTCGTAGCCACTGTAGTTTGATCTGTAACCATTATGGTATACAACATCATAACTTGGTTTAAAATATTTTTCAAAGAAAATACTTCGATACGAAGATGATGCAGAAATCAGAATGTCAATCTGGAAATGATAAGAATGAAACCGACAAATTTGTTCTTCAATTTACACAACATTCGAGTAGCATGACGTACTGGAAATCGTCTAAACAGTCCTAAGATATGCAAACAACGCAAGTCCTCCTATTCCTCATCCGCAATCAATATCATAATGTCCAGGCCTCGAATCAACCCTATGACCATTGAACCTTTTTCTTTACTTCGTGGCGCTTGATTAACATATCGTGCAACTAACTGGCAACAATCTGATGTGGCTTAGTAATTTGGGCTATTTCAAAAGTTGTACGATTTTACGAGGGTTGTCTGAAAGATTCCGACCGCAGCGTAAAGATAGCGGCACTCGTCAATAAAAGCTAATGAATGCTAGTTGTGCATCTTATGACAGTTACTTACCGAAGTTTCAGTCATTTTGGACGCGCAGTTTTTAGTTGACAGTCGTTTGAGTGGGGCGATGTGAGTGTTTTTTGTGAAAATGGAAAAAATTGAGTATCGAGCTGTTATTAAATTCTTGTCTTTGAAAGGCAATACGCCTACGCAAATCAAAAATGAGTTGGACTCTGCACCATCATTTACGATAGTGAAATTTTGGGCAGCTGAATTTAAACGTGGCCGTAAGAGCTTGGGAGATGATGAACGTTCGGGACGTCCAAAAACTGCAACCACTGACGATAAAATTGCTAAAGTTCACCAAATAGTGTAAGACGACCGCCGAATTAAAGTGAGAGAGATAGAAGAGATTATGAAAATGTCCAAAGAACGTGTTTATTACATATTGAATCAAGATTTAGGCATGAGAAAGCAGTCCGCGTGTTGGGTGCCGCGTTTGCTTACGTTAGACCAAAAACGTGTTTGAACGAATATTTTCAACGCTCTGTTGGCGCAGTTTAGGCGTAATAAATCCGAGTTTTGGCGCCGATTGATTACTGTAGATTAAACTTAGATACACCATTATACGCCCGAAACAAAAATTCAGTTAAAACAGTGGACTGCAAAGCGCGAGCAGGCGCCAAAAAAGCAACAACTGTTTTTTCGGCTGGGAAAGTGATGGCGACTGTTTTTTTGATATAGTAAAAGAGTTATCTTAATCGATTATCTTCAAAAAGGAAAAACCATTACAGGAGCATACTACGCATCATTACTTGCCAAGCTAAAGGCAGGAATTTGCGGAAAAAACGCCACATTTGCAGAAAAAGAAAATCCTGTTTCACCAAGATAACGCCCTGTCTCACACCTCAGCGGTTGCCATGGCGAAAATCCATGAATTACGGTTTGAACTGCTTGACCATCCACATTTTTCACCAGATCTAGCCCCAAGAGATTTTTTTTTGTTCCCTCATCTAAAACCTGCGCTCGGAGGTCAGAGATTTTCGCCAAATGAGGAGGCAATCACCTTCGTGAACAATTATTTTGCAGAGAAAAACGCCAAGTACTATTTGTTCGGTCGGAAACTTTTCAAACAACCCTCGTAATAGATTTACTACCAAGCAGTCCAAAAGTTTGACATTTCAACAAGTTTTTAACACGACATGTTATAAACAGAAACGGTATTTACACAGTGAGAATGAGTTTTGGTATCTTTGGTTAGCCCAGACCAAAAATAACTCGAGGGCACGATAGGATAGCAGGATTAATGAGGATAAGATCAGTGCCTAATAGAAAATTAAAACTTAGACTGCTCTGGAATCTGATACTACAGTCTGTTTGATAACATCGTACACGACAAAAATTAAATAACTTATAAAAATTTAAAAAAAATCAATTGTACTGGTTTATTTTGTTTATTTACTTGAATGCTTTTCAACTAACATGTTGTCCACTCTCCATTCTCTCCATTATCAATAATTGCTTGGAGTCTTCGAGGCATGCTTTCTACTAATCTTATAGCATAATCTTGAGACAAAGATCTCCATAAAACTCGTATTTTTCGTGATAATTGTTTGACCGTCGAGATCTTCTTTCCTTGGAGCTTTAGCTTCATGAATGCCCAAACATTTTCAATGGGATTTGCATCCGGCGACTGTGATGGCTAATCTTAAACATCGACGTCATTTCCTTGTTTCCACGCACTGCACAAACGACTGCGATGTTTCGGGTCATTATCTTCTTGCAGTAACCAATTCTCATTCCTTCTTTTAAACCACCTTTGAGCAGATGGTAATAAAGCCTTCTTATAAATTTTGACCATGCTGGGTTCGTTTAAGTTATTTGTAAACATGAACAAATTGCCAAATCCTTGTTTTGAGAAGCATCCCCAAACGTGCACCTTTGGCGGGTGTTTGACGGTCCGCTGGATTAATTTATTGGATTGTGTACACCAGGTATGAGTGATAGGAGACCATGCCCAAAAATAAGCTTCATCCGAAAAAATAACGCTGTTCCAATCTCTGTCCAAATTCTCCTTGGCCCAACTGAGTCGTTTTTCTAAGTGTTTTTTTTGACAGTAGTGGTTTCTTTGTTGTGCTTCGAAATTTTACATTATTGGCTAGTAAACGTCTTCGTATCGTATCAGAACACACATTTAGACCCCTTTTACGTAAAATCCCTTGTCCTCCACGTAACGATAGAAGAGGATTTTTTTCAAACACGCGTAGAATCATTTTGTCCTGCTTTTTTGTTGTTTTTGGCGTAGACCCACGATCCGGCAAATCATCCACAATTTTAAGTTGGGAATAACGGTGCACCCACTTGCTAACAAATGCTTTTGACTTTTTCATGTATTTAGCAGCTGCTCCGTATGACATTTTCGGTCCTTTTGGATGCGTGCACAAGAATACTGCTTCATAACGTGATGCAAACGCGACACTCATTTTAAAATACTTTCGTCTCTGACAAAAATTGAACACTCTTTAAATTTTTTTTTATTCAAAGCATCTTAGCATGATGAATTTTCATCAAGAGTAAGGAAACTACAGAAGAATAAAATGAGTGTGCGTAACTTAAAGTATCATCTAAGATTAAATTATAAACGAGTCCGATCTGTGGGTAAACATAGAGAATTTCTATCATGACTCTTTGCCAAAGAAACCTTCCAGAAGGCTTAGAAAGTGTCAGTTTCAAGTAGACTCAGTCTTCAATTCAATTAGTGCTAAGAGAGCATAGCCAAAAGAAATGCCTACAAAAATACTCTTTGAGCATAAAGGTGAAAAAAGGCTACGTTAATTGTAAGGAGCTACTTACGTTAGTGTCATAACATATGTACAATATATTCTAGAGAAGGAAAAAGTACAATACATTGCTTGTTTCTTGTGAGTTTTCATTTCAATTTGCTCTCTAAAGGGTAGGTTCTTTGATTGCCAAGTATTGAATGGGAATCTATAAATAAATAAATAAATAAATTCCCCACATGCTCATGGAGTCCTATCTGTGTTTCACCCTTTTAACTGTGAAAGTAAAAAAATTAAAAAAAGCTCTTCACTTAGCAGTATCTCTACCTCCCCCATGAAAATATCTGAACAAATTTTCTGAGCCATCTTGCTGTTTTGTAAAAAAAAAAAAAAAACTCCTTTTCATCATCTGACTCAATTAAAAACATTACGATTAGACTGTAAAGCGGTAGACAGGAGGCGCCACGCCAGCTATTCCATTTTCAATTCCAGTCAATAAATCCAACCTCACAACTTTCTCGCGCACCACCATCGATAACCTATAATTACGGCACTAGGCGAAATAAAACAAAAACAAGATTACGTACTTAATTAATTTATTTAGCGATATCTTGAAGCCGACGATCTAGTTTCTGCGGAGCCAGAGCATCTCTGTCAATTTCTTTTTGTTGTTTCGTTTTTTCATAAAAGGAATTTGCTATCCATTGAAACTGTCGCTACTGTTCGTGTATTGCATTTTTTTTTTAGCGCGAAGAATTCACGGTCTACGTATTTACTTTTGTTCTGTTATTGACTCTGTTCCAAATTAAATTCTTTCCATCCATTTGGATAAATACAACAACAAATAAATGTTGAACCAAACTCGAAAGAAAGGAAAAACGACAACGTACGAGTATTTCAAATAATTCAAAACTGTCAGCGGCATACAGTGGAGAAGTTATTAGAAAATGTCAATAATTCTGACATTGTCGACATCGATTTATAAGTTAGCGGGCATCGTCATAGATGGAAACTGCATTTGAACAAAGCTCTTTAGATGCTTAATTACTTAAACATCCACACCTTTGATATCTTAAACGACTACTTGAATCCAAAAGCCATACCCACACTTGGTACAAAGTCTATAGTGGGGAGCTTACCTTATTCGACTACTTGGGCTGCAATGAATCATCTTATGTATGTTATACGAGAGTTAAATTATTCAACAAGTGACTATAACACAACACCAACATCACCTAAGCCATCAATCTGAGGGTCTTAATGAATCATTTCATCTATATACTTCATGCTTCAAAGTATGCGCTGTGTTTTGTTCGTTTCGATGAATTTAAATTTCTAATTTCCAACCAGTTGGTGGTATTTTGGTTTGTTATCCAAAACAAAAAAAAATCAGATCTGCTAAGTTTGGAAGATATTTTTAGTCAAGGACACAACAAGAACTGTTGCATAACGTACAATAGATAGATTTGATTTATTTCAAGCTACATAACTGCTGGTCAGCGCGTGCACGGACGGACCATCTGTCTTTAAACGAGATGACCTATAATACGAAAAAGTCAAATTTATAAAAAAAATTTATTTTTTTTTTGAAAACTTAAGCCAGCCTAGTCTTTGTGCAGCTCTTCTTCGCTTAATTATGATTGATGGAGGAATACTAGTTTGGCTGGGAAATAATTATAATCTTTGTTGAGTACGAAAGCACTAATAACAGTCAGTATTTGCCCGAGGGGGTGCTAATAGCAGGTGCTAACTGGCCTGCAGTGAAAAGTTGATAGAAAATTTATTTGAACATTTCTTTTGGTGATCAAATCCATGAAATTGGATGAAAATTATGTATTTTTAGTCGCAGTAGGCTTAATTTTTTATAATTACAGGTTATCGTTATAAGGAATTCCACAGATATAAGATTAACTTCTATGAATTTCCGTATTGACATCCGGAAAGTGTCAGCTAACTTTTGGAAATAAACTTATTTAAGTATTCCTGGGGAAAATTAGTGTTAGTTGTCCCGGAAAAGGATTTCTTAACTTAAAATCTATCGATTGAAAACCGATCAGAGCGGGCTACGGAAAAAGGTACAAATGACGCAAAAGTGTTATCCGTGCTCGATCGAAAGCATTCCCAAATGACAAAATTTTCCTAAACAAGCCGTCGATGTGCCTGACTTGCTATTATCGTGAAACAGTCGCTCGTATGAATGTTTAATTGTCTTATGTCAGTCACATCCCTTCCCTCCATCTACATCTATTTCCCCTCCATTTTATGGCTTCAGTCTGTGAATGTTTGTCAACTGATTCAGATGCTTTTTATCAGGCTAAAAGGAAATAAAGGGTGTTTTTTTAAGAGCTTGAGAACTTTAAATAATAACAAAAGACAAAAATATTGTTTGAATGAATTTTTTATTTTTATAATCTGGTAGATAATTTCATTTCATTTGTTTCATTTAAATATGATTTCGGCATATTCCCGCGGCGGCTACGAGTTACATGGTCCATTCGATCAGTCCAATTTTTCACTACTTTTTCCAATAAATTTGGCCGTATGTCGTCAATGGTGGATTCCAATGTTTCAAGAGTTGCTGCTTTGTCAGCATAAGCCAATGACTTAACATAGCCCCATAAAAAGTAATCGAGGGGTGTTAAGTCGCACGAACGAGGGGGCCAGTTAACAGGACCACTGCTGAAAATAAAGTTGACACCAAATTGATTTTGCAATAAATTGATGGTTAAGCGGGCTGTATGGCAAGTTGCGCCATGTCGTCGATGTTTAGCTGATTAATTTTTGGAAACAAAAAATCAGTCAGCATGGCTCGATAGCGCTCGCCATTCATTCGGTATGCACATTTCTTTGTCTTGTTGATGGTTTTGAATCGAGAAGAGTCAAATTAGTGCGAAAACGATCAATAACTGCACGAATTGCTTGCTCAATAGGCCGATTATGTTGACCATAAAATTGACCATAAGTGCTCTACGAACTTCACGAACAGATTTATTTTTTTCAAATTAAATTTCCACAATTTGGAAGTGTTCTTCTAGCGTTATGACTCATGATGAATTGTCAAATCTTACTGAAAAGAAATGTCAACACGGTTTGACATTGACAGCTGTCAAACCATAGACAACAAGCATCGAAGCTTCTCATGTAGCTAAAATTGTAAGTGTATTAGCAACGGTCTAGTCTACGCTTAGATCCGCTACTTCGAGGAACGAAGGAACCGAAGAATTGTTCCGAATTTTGAACTCCTTTGCACAACGTTTAAAACCTCTGGTTTGTTGGCAACCTTAAGACGTAGACTTCTCATCATTGGTCATGTGGATCGACACGAATAAGATGAGATCGAGAGCTATACACAAATATATAATTTTTGCTTCTAGTGTACGAATTCACTATTGACGACCCTGCAACACAAAACAACACGACTCTCCACATGAAATGGACATTAAGCAGCGAAAAAACTACGAGGAGGCTTTGAACTGCTATAAAGCAGATATCACTGCCATCCATATTGCCTGGACAAAAGAAGTTTGAGCTGTGGAGATGACAACATTCGCCTGACATAGGCTGATACTCAAATAGATGAAATGTAATATGCCTCAGTGTGTTTTCTCTTCTATCCCTAAGATATGACCCTCGAGCAATGTCCTAAGTATAAAGTTAAAATCGTTGCATTCAATACCAATGCCAAAGTAGGAAAAGGAAATTCTTTGATATTATGGCAGCCTCCAATAACTCGTCCGAAGAAGACTTCAGAAATGCCACAGCTGATGTGCTGCCAAACACCCTCATAAAACTCATAAAACAGGTTTAATAAGCACATGTAGTCAAACAATTCGCCGATGAAGCAGCGCTGCAAATTGAAAAAACATCGTCTCTCCCGAATAAAAAAAAAATATATCTATTATGGAATGGAATGGAAGGAGGCTTCTTTAAGAACAACATTCAGACGTTTAATAAAAACAGAAAAAGAAAAAATCGTCCAGCCAACAAGATGCGAACAGAACCCTGCAAAGGTTGAAAGATCACTTTGCAAACGGTTTAACGGCGAGGAGGTGATGATACTTACAGTCAGAATCAACTATTCAACCCACCCGACCAAAATGAAGGCCTAACAATACAATATAAGAATTTAAATAAGTATTACAAAAGCTGCCTGGTCAGTACCCATTTCATTTCCAAGCTTTGGCGGGAGGAAGCACGAATGCCTGATGAATGAACTTCATCATCGTTTGCCATTCAAATCCCACTCTATCACCCTGAAGTATTAACATCTGCGAAGGCGAGTTAAGAAACCGTTGTTAGTTTTAAACCCCACCATCTTCGGGTAAATTTAAGGTCCGTCTTCAACATTTTACTCTGAAAGACAATACAGTGGAGCAAGGAACCACAAAGTGAGAAGAAGATAATCATTTTAGAGTACGCGACCAGAGTCAGTTAGCCAAAGAACGCACTAACTTAGAGGTTTATTGGTTAAGGCCACGATCTGTTATGGCATCTAAATAACTACATACTCCAAAACACTGTTTGTGCCAGCTGACCGAAGTTTTCTACAGCCGCCTTTAGAGTTATTCGCTGTTAACAAGGAATATATGTATCTTCAATCCAACGAATCCGTCTTAACCTACCTTTATTATTTTATTGCCTAGTGGCCAGGTGGTGGCGATGACGCGATGGTTAGCTCATTGGAGTTCTATCACCGGCATCACCAACAATTTTTCGAATCGGCATCACCCTTTCGGCGGGCAATGGCAAACTCTCGAAAGTAAAATTGCCTATGAAAAAGCTTCTAAGGAGTGCCGTTCGGATTCGGCGAAAAACCGTAGGCCCCTCTCAAGCTTTTAAAACTTACCTTAAATTGACTTAAGGTTTACAGTAAATTGGGCTTGTACGGATTGAGTTCTACGAATATCTACGAATACTGGATTCACTTCTTATGGTGGCTACCTCACTGTAATGTCATGCGCAAGCTATGCTCTGACAACTACTATATTGTGCATAACCATTTTATTTTTGCCGCCAGATTTACCATTAAGAATCTCCAGTCTTTTTCCAAGTTTTGAATTTAAATAGTGACTTCCTGGTGAGTTCTGTATTTTTCTATTTAAGTTGGCTTGTTGGTTTTGTCTCTTCGGTGTTTCCTTGACTCTCCATTTTTGAAGTGACTCAGAAGGTTATAAAAAATGGAAAAAAAAAAAGTACAATTTCAAGATGGACTATAAAATGTAGGCCTACTTCGGAACTCTCCATCTACCTGGTTTTATAACATCGATTTGAGCACTGAGATAAGAAAAAAAAAGAAAATTATGCATCAAGAAGATTAGGTTGTATCTGAAGTACTCCATTCGTACCTTTTCTCAATTATTCAACGTGTTTTTTGTTTAGAAATTTTTAAAGCCCCAGAACATTGACCTTTTTCGTAAGAATTTCGTTGTCTTTATTTTTCTTTGCTTATTCTAAATAGCTCGAATAGACAAAACTTCCAACAAGCCACTTCAATTTGACACGGCACTTGTGCGTACCTTATCGAAGTCTTTTCCTCCTATCCGCAAGCTTCGAATTCTTAAAACAAATGCCGACGTGCTAATTTTTTTTCGTCTTTGTTTTTTTTTTGTTTTTTTTGTTTTTCTCTTTTTATATGTTTTTGAATACCTTCTGGTTCTTTGTATTTCGGTTGGCATTTTGCTCACTTCATTTAACACATTTTACATTAATTTATGGTCTCAGCTTAACGATGGAAGTGGCACTATCCACCATGAAACCATTGCAAAAGGAACGAAGACGTAATGATACATAGGTAGTACAATATCTGCGTACTTGTACGACTATTCGTATGCGAATCCGTATTTCCACCCAGAAAAAGCAGAGGGTAAAGAATTTCGAATGTGTGACTCACAGCAACATCGCAGTTTGGTACTTCGGTGTGTCACTTAAGAAAGAATTTTTACTTGTTCTCATTTGCAACAGAAACCGAAAAAAGAAAATTGAATTTTTGCGAAGAAACAAACTCAAACACTTTAAGTATTCAGAGCAGATAGGATTCTTTGGATTAAAAATAGGCCTGCGAAGACGGAACACTATTTTTCACAGTTTCTGTTCTATGCTGTGCTAATTTGTTTTTTTTTTTTTAATTTCTCTTCTGTTCAAAATATATTCGTATTCATCTTGTTTCCTTATTAAATTCATAAACATTAAGAAAAGTAAAAAGAACACTTAAGAACGATATCATTCTAAGTACGAGTATCTACCGAGGAATGGTTAGTGTTGGTGTTGTATTGCAAAATAAGTCACCGCATGGGGTCGAAAGTATTTTTAAAATGTTGCACATGTGTTGTGAAATTGTTTCTAAATCCGAATCCGAGTACATAGTATTGTATAGTAGATGCGTTGAGTTTGAAGATTTTACGCAATTTAAGATACAAAAACAGTTTCTGGGAGTTCAAGTTGTTTTCGAGAGAATTTCCGAGATATATTGGAAAATGTTTGTTGGCGAATGCTTCCAGGAAGGTTTAATGTCAGGGTCGTCTTTCTATTTTTTTTTTATATAGATAATAAAAATAGAGATCTAATTAAAAATATTGGCATGTGGAAATGGTTTAACCAGACGTATCTTATTTCGTAATTAATGTATAAGTATGTGTCGAAAACTGGTTTTACGAGTTTTTAACTATGAAGATAATGAGCTTTGAGATATTTTTGAATTGGATCCTAGTCATCGTATTTTTTTTGGATTTAAATTGTTGAATTAAATACATGTTCCTTTAGCAGTCTCTCTTTGCCATGATGATTTTTAGTCAGCCGAGTTTAAGGCGGCAGATCTGAGCCTTAACGAAACACTTATTGGTTTGCCAGCTCGGAATTTCTTCCTTTAGTGATGAATACAATCCCATTTGGCCTTCGTTAAGTTGTGCTGTTCTGGGTTAGGTTGAGTTAGGTAATAGCGGATAGAGGTAGAACCAATCAAGTTAAACCTATTGGCTCATTGTCATTCCACCTGGATCTGTGGTCGTTCTACTCTTGAGCTTCTCCTGACTGTTAACGTATATATTGCTTAGATCACTTGAGTTGTTGTAGAAGAAGGATTTTTATTCTTTGGAGAAAGCTGGAGTTGTAGAAAGTAGTTGAAGGATTGTCTCCTCCTCTTTGTTATCCAGGTAGCTTGTTCAGAAGTCGTTAGTAGACACATAAACCCATCTTATTTGCTTGCCTATAAGACAAGATCCAGCAATGACACCTCTGAAAGCGATAAGATATTTCCTGTTTTGAGAAATCAAACTTTTACAACGATTTTATTTCAAGTTTGGCCAGAATTACTTTGTCGCTAGACATGTAACCCAACAGTCTACCAGGGTTTGTTCTTCTATTAGGAGAAGTTCACCGACCTTATAATACCCTTGAGTATGAGTGATGTTGAACTGCCCTGCCATCTCCTTGACCAGCATTCTAGGACAATCTTAGTATTTGACGAGAATAAGTTCAAAGGTCTAATTCTAAAGGGTGCGGATATCAGGTTTTTCTTAAGCCAGGATAGGATTTCTGTAATTGGCACATTTTCTGCAAAGATTCTTATCAAATGTCCAACAATTTACTATAGTAGTGCGCTGTGATCGTGCTCCCTTTCTTCAAAATGTTCAGAAGGATTATTCTTTTCGAAATCTAACAAAACGGTTGCGTCTTTCGGAGCACATTCACCTGGTCATTTGGTCTTTATTGTGTAGTAGTGGATCTAGGTTTGATCAATGGTGCGAACTCAATGTGAAAACTCCTGGGAATTTCGCTTTTGAGAGCTTTGAACACTGTTTCGAAGTTTACAGCCGTTTTCCCCTGCTGTGCACTGTGTGCAATCACGGCAACCATCGGGCAGACAGCATTATTGTGCTGAACTTGCCATGTAAAATTTCGATTGCCGTTCAATACAGTATGTTCGGCGAACATTAAGAATCATGTCACGGAAGTTTTCAATGATTGTCTCAGTAATCACGTATGCCGGCGGGGTGGGTGCTCCTAATCAAAAGTATATGTACGGGAATTTTTTGAATCAATACATCACGATTCTCATAGATAGTGAATGATCTAAATAAGCATAATGCAACACCACCTGTATTTAAAAAGCAGTGGTGACTATGGTGACTGGCGACTATCTAAGCAATAAGTTTTGACCGAACATAAGGCTGAATATGAATCTTTTTACGAGCTCCTTATCAAGTCGTAAAAGTCAAAACACAGAGTGGGGGAAGTTGAACTTTTGGTACTACAGTTGAAAAGGGCAGCATACACGATACCAGATCTGAAAAATGGAACCTGGCGGTTATCCAATCATAATCCAATCAATCAAGCTGCTCCATATTCCGAGCGACCAGAGATTTCGTGGATCTCGAATCCACCTTCCGCTGAAGAACAGTAGCTTCGTTGCAAAGAAGCCGTCAAAAATGTCGCATTTAATACATGAAAGGGTACGGGAGTAGCTCTATCGCCTAACCAGCAAAAAAGGAAGAGAAGGGAACAATATTGATTTTTTTGGGGAAAGAACACAGAGTATGGGGCAGAGTTTAGAGCATAGTCATGTTTAGTTTTGTCCTCATGCTAAGCTGGTAAGATCGTGCAGGTGGACAATGGGGCCCACTCAATTCTTCTTGAAAGCCATAAGCAATCTCACTGAGACAACACTAGATGTACAATTTCCGGAAGGTGAATGCAACGGGAAAAATGGGTAAAGCTACAAAAAATTACAAAATCAAATAAATGGTGTCGAGAGAAGAATTCACAGGATCGCACATCGAACAGAACATCTTAGCCCGAAGCTACTTTTAGCTCCGCTCTATGACGTGGCATGAACCTCAAGGGAGTAGAATGGCGATATTATTAGTTCTCTTAAACCCATGGTTGTTTGGGTATCTGTGAACTATTTCCGTTGACGGGATTTGGATAAACAGATACGAGCTAATCAAAGGCCCAACACAGTTTACAAATACCTCATCCACCCCGTCAGCTAATGAATACTACAAATCATTTGATATTTAAACAGTTTTTATTGATTAAAATTTTTTTCATAATTTACCACCACAAGTGCTTCAAATTTGTTGTATTACTCGGATTAACTAACCTTCAGCAAGGAAGAAGGGTCAATTTCATGTGAATTCCCTCCTAAGTGGCAAAATTGAAAGAAATTGGTTTCTCATACCCTTTTAACAAAACTAATGAACTGAAACTGACACATGACCTTTATAAAGGTCAGTTATTGTTTTTCCAAATCATTTCTCTTCTTTTTTTTCCCCAAACTTGGAGCCACTGTAATTACCTCTAAATTGAATTTTGAACGTTTTACATGTTTTCCGTCCATGATTGCCCAATGGAAAACACCTACCACTTTCATCAAAAATGTCATATCTACGAGTAAGTTGAAATTAAATTAACCTTGTATTGGATATTCAAAATGAAAGAAACAAGAAACAAATTAATTTGTACATCAGTTGAGGCACTTTGCTGTTCGTTGAATTCATGCCAGTGGCATTTTATTGCTGCTTCTACTAAATATCTCATAAATTCTCTAAAGAAATTTTCAAGTTGCGATACGATATTTTGGCTGTTGTCAGTTGTGCCTGTAGCATTGGTTGGCCCCCAGAGCAATGCCTGTGCCAGCCTCGCTGCCACCCTCTACTTATTCGATAGTCGATTACTTTACGACCTATCTAAAATGTTAATGTATATGAAAATGTTTAGATACATATCATATGGCTGGTGTCTATAGTGTCTATGTGGATAGATATTCGTTTGCTTAGCACACAGATATTTACATAGTAAAATGACATTTTATTATGATCTGGTTCCTTGGTTTAATGACAACTTAATTGAGTTGAACCCTTTTGTTGCTGTAGGCGCTTTAGCGGTTTAATAGACTCCATCCACTTTATATTTTATACTCTCATAACCGTTGCTTTAACACCCCTGGAGTGAGGAAGAGAACAATTTGAAACATATTCTTCGTTCTTTGTTTTGAGCAATAAATTAATTACACACCATTGCTTTTACATAATCGAAATATTTAAGATTTCCCTTACTCACAAAGGTAATTGAATTCAATCGCTTGCAGGGGCTTGTCATCTTTATAGCAAATCCCTCTTTCGAAATTATAAATTCTTTACATATTTTTAAGTGTACCCTTTTATAAAATATGGCATTTGAATATTTTTCAAAGGGTACCTAACCCGATTTGGGGATAGTATTCCTTGCGGACAGCTCCCAGCTTTTGATCAAATTGATTGGCTTCTAAGGTTTTTCCTTTTTTTTTATTTTTATAAAACTTGAGACAACTTTTATTACATATTGATGGGTTTCCCTGGGGTTTGGTTGTTGCCTTCTTCCTTGTCAATGTAAGCCGATCACCGGATGCCGGATGATTGCCGGTACAAGTTGATGTGACAAAAGCATCAAAGAAGTCCATTGCTCAGTTGGTATTATATGGATGCATTGTAACTTCACCATTTACGAGACATCGTTTTGAAGTCGATCCATCAAAAGTACCATCAACTACTTGGACAGCCGTAAAAAAAAAAACGATCTATACTGTCGACCGCCATCTCCCATAATATTGGCAATGACTCAATAGTCTTATTCCAACTAATTAGAGCAATATTTAAAAGCCGAAGAATTGGAATCACTTTTGGGGAAGTCTTACCATTTTTTATTCTGTGGTCAAAGATGACGTACCCAACGAACTCAGAAACATGAAATGCAAACTCAATTTGTATGCCGAACCTATACAAAATGGTTTAAACTAGGTAGTTCTCTGACTGCTGTGTCAGGGATGATCTATCCAATGTTATGGTTGGTCTTTAGCATTTTGCTTACATCATTGCCCGGGGTGAAGGTTTTATTTATTTTAATTTATTCTGAAAGCTTTGGTGTTACCTCTTAGTCATCCAAATGCTTTTTTTTGTCTTATTTTGTTGTGTGATAACAGTGAAATTGAATCGATAAGAACGTCTTTTCTATGCTTAACTTTCATTCTAGTGAAAATCTCAAACCGAGTTTGTTTTCCGAGTTTTTCTTTTCATTTTTGTCCCTCTGGGGGCAGTAGACTCTCGGGGCAGCTGCGTTATTACGAATAGTTTACCCATTTGATGTATCTGTGAAGCAATAAATAATTAGACGTCTTTATTCGGGTCTTAGTCCGTTTGTTCTAGCTAATTTTGAATAAAACTATGTGAACGTCGTTCTCTTCGGGTAAATGGATTTTCTGCAGTTTGTTATTCAAATTGCATAGGTCATTCTACGCGACAACAAAATGTTGGTTGGAGGACTAATTATTTTTAATCGCAGTACCAACTGACTTTTTCTTGCGGAGAATCTGGTATTAGTTCTACGTTCAAATTGCCTTCATCTAATATGATTTCGTTTGAGACCTTAATTGGAAATATCCCTCTTTTCATCGCAAAATTATTTCTTTTGACATTCTCTCGACTGGACTTCTTTGAACCTATAGTACTAGATCGTTAACATTTCCGAGGACGTAGAGTGTAAATTTAAATATAAGCAGTGATATACTAGTAGACTTTATGACACGACAAGATTGGTAACGAAATTAGTATAAATCCAATCACAAAATAGATAGTTTCCCTAAAAAAACAATCAATATAAAATGTTTGGTTAGGTTAAACAGGGTGTTTCATAAGACACAAAACGGGCCCATCGCGATCCCTGTGGGACCATTTGAATTTAACTTCAAGTGGCAAAAACCCTAACAATCTCCCTGTTAAAACGGCCTATTTCTCTACAAAAGCCAAGAAGGACTTTGAAATCCGTGCTGTCTATCTCCTCTAAGTTTTCGAAAAAGTATTTTCCTAAGAATTTCCTCCTGTTGCCTCACATTCACACAGTATGTGTGTTAGGTTCTCGACCGCTTGGAGATCACCGCAGAATCTATAGTATTTGTCAATTTGAGTCCCTTTGCGTGTTTCAGCAGAAGACAGTGTTATGTTAGGATCCCTATTAACGTCTTAAGCTTATCCCTGTTCAGCTTAATATGCTTTCTAGTTCTATTACCGTCGAGAAGTGGCCATAGGGCATTGGATACCCTGTGTCCTTCCAGATTCGACCACCTTATGTTGGCAGCCTTTATGGTTTTTTCCTCGATAGTGCCCCTTATTGTGCATAGGGGTGGTTTGACGTTAGCAAGCTCACTATTGTCGAGTAGCCCTCCTCTTTTTCCAAGCTCATCCGCTTGTTCATTTCCCCCTATACCGCACCCAGCACAGTTTCACCCGGTTCTGAATGCATAATGCTTTGAGCATTGTGCGACAGCCTCTGACTGTATCAGAGCTGATGTCGGTTGATTCAATTGCCTTAAGGCCGGCTTTCTGTCGATGTAGATAGCGATATTCGATCCGATACCGATCTCATCTGAATCAGCTCAGCCGCTCTGAGGACAGCCAGAACCTCTGATTGGAAGACACTGCTAGTGTCCGGTAGCCTTATAGACATGCTTAGTTCTGGGTCGTCCGAGAATGTACCGGAACCTGTTTATTCCTCTGTTTTCGAGCCATCTGTAAAAATTACAATTTCATTCGGCCTGATTACTACATCTCCTTGCCAGTCCTTCCTCTCCGGATATATTTTATCATAAGCAATGTCGAAGTCGATTAAGGAAAGGATTTGATCCGTTAAAATAGAATTGCTCCCCTAGGATTGTGCCGTGTCCGAAGCTACTGCTTTTTAAATGTTTTAGATTAGTGGGTCGAATCGCATTGTTGCCAGTAAGTTTTTTTTATCTGTCCAGTGCTGCCGTAGGGATAGGGTGATACGGGGCGTACCTGTAGGGGCTATGGAAGCCGTACTTTGAACCGCCGGTAATTTTCCGTAGATCGTTTTCTTATTTGTTGCTTTCCACCATGCTAGTGCGCCATATGTCAGTATGGGTCACACCACCACCGTTTGTAGCCAATCCACCAAAGCAGGTTTTAGGCGTCAAAATTGTCCTACAGTTCTTTTGCACATAAAAAGGGCATTATATGCCTTTTTGATTCTTTCCGCTACGTTGAGATTCCAATTCAGTTTTTTTTTGTCCAGAATCACGCCCAGATACTTCGCGCTGTCCGAAAGGGACAAATCCACTCCATTGAGTTTTTGGAGTGTGAATTGCGGTGTCTTGTACTTTCTGGTAAAAAGAACCAGTTCCAACTAAAAGCTTGCCATAGGAAGTAGTGAACAATGATAATGTAGTCATCATCGGTAAGTCTATTTCCTTTTTCAACCAAGACAGCCAAATACAGAGGCGCATTGAGGACCTTTGCATGCACTGGTTCTTCAGTATATTCGTAGTCTCACACTGTTGTGTTTTCAAGCCGAAGTCCCTGTTGCTCTTCAGGCCGTTACTTGGCTGGGTCTAAATCCAATAAATTGAAAGGATATTGCAATATATATAGTCAGTCAAGTAGCGATCGAATTTGAAGGTGACTATGATGTCTCATAATGACCTAGACATACAGTACAAAATCACACCCGGTTGTGTACCGATACTTACAGAGATCCAAGAAACCGAGACACTGTTGAACTGGCCAGACTTCTCTGCAACTTGAAAACATCAATACACCGATGCCTTACACCAATCAATTTAAATATTCATTAACCGCTCTCTAAGGTCAGTCACAGATGGACTCTTTCGGATAACTGTGGGACATCAAGAATAACTCGCACCAAAGAGCTGTTCAAACTCCGATATATGCCCAAACACATAAGGAGAATCATGATTGAGTTTTATTCAAAAAACTTCTGCAGAATCTGCGAGAATGTAGAGTAAGAAGAATCTGTTCGTTGTATGAAACTCGTCTAATTCATCACTCATCAGAATCCAATTTCTACGCAGTTACTACTTCTGAGTTCTACATTACCTCTTTGAACCAAATCGATTTCGACAGATTCGTCAAGATATCCCCATAGTTCTAAGAGTATCCAGGGCATCGCTCATCCATGCTCACAAAAACCTACAAGTGGTCTAAATGCACTTCAATCTAACCTTTCCTAAGGAAGGAAGTCAGTCCGATCTGAATTATTTTATTTAAATGTTAGAGAAGTGAAGCCATTAGAATTGATATCTATCCTTTCGGCGATGCAAAAATGCGACAATAGCTTCTTATTCCGTCAAACCATGTGGATAAGTATGATGAGTGTCGAGGTTCCCTTTGTATTAGTCCCAGAGCTATCGTATCAACAGAAAATCATACGAGTATATATCTGTCTTTAGACTTAATGCTGTTCACTTTAGAAGGAAACTCTTCATTAAACTGAGAATCTTAACCCGGGACTTGGTTCTTTTGTGCTACAGTAAAGTCTTGCAAAATCTAGGTGTCTTGTACTCGTTAAACAATGTATTTGCTCAATCGGGTTTACATATATAAAACATAAGTTTACATTTCACATTGCTAAATCTTGTCAAACATAA
Source organism: Volucella inflata (assembly GCA_928272305.1). Lineage (NCBI taxonomy): Eukaryota > Metazoa > Arthropoda > Insecta > Diptera > Syrphidae > Volucella > Volucella inflata. The sequence continues at coordinate 79,690,016 of OV743719.1, forward strand.
ACAGAAGCATATTTTCTTACCCCTTCTGTCAGTCCAAGTCCGAAGAACTCCTCATAAATATTTGCTCAAACTTGACACACTTCATACGTAGTCGTAGTGGAAGCTTTACTAAAGTAACTATACCTATATGCATCGAAGTGTATACAATGTTTCTAGCCTAGGTCTACTCGTATTCCGCATGACTCATCAAACTCTTCGTGCGCACGTTTTAAAGATGTGATTTTGCGATATCATGCGAAAAATAACAAGCAATCTCGAATCAGTTGCCACAAGTCTTACTGTCTACAGATGTATCTACAATACGTATATCAACTGCCAGAGTTAGCTTTTAACGGTCGGTTTGCACAATATTCTCTTACTGTCTTTAATTATTTACTCACAGCTAATTGCTGGGGTACGTACGAGCCTACCTTCGAGTGTAACGAGTACTAGTACATATTTATGTTATGCTTCTGCACTACAGTGGCAGTTTACCGTTGTGTCATGCAATATGCTTCTCACTATTATAGTGAAACTAAACATTAGAGCTACGACTAAACAAATTATAGCGCAATGAAGAAGAATGCTTTTAAAGACGAAAACACACACACAAGTAGGTATTTCAAGAATCTTTAAGAAGCCTTTCTGTTTATTTATTGTTTTGTATTTTTACGCTTTGTTGTTTAGCCTCATGATGAATTGCACGATGAGAGTGTGTTTGTCAGATGTGAATGTCATGTTCTCATATCACTTTTGAGTGACTCTTCTTGTGAAGGGAAGAAAGAAATTTTCAAACGAATTTCAGAACAAGTGGAATTTCTGCATGCACTTGTGTATGCAGGTTGAATTTTTTAGTACACACATAAGTCAGAGAAGCCATAGCTGTCAAAGTTAGTCATAGACGTCAGTTTCAGGGTCATGCATAGTTTTTGAGAAATTGTTTTCCTTGTCATATGTTTGACAGGAGACCTTTTGCAAATAGATTCATTGATTTTGGTTACGACATGAATAGGATGCTGAAGGTATTTTCTTTTTCGATGAAAATTGTGAGTTATTCCGAATTATATAACTAAACGATATTATGTACTACTGAATTATTTTATTATCCTTACTTTAAATTTAAACCAACATTTTAATTTTAATTTTTTTTCTCTTTTCCTTGCAGGTACGTATGGTTTTTATTTGTCATAAAATGCGGTAAGAATTTGAGTAACAATTACGAATAAGTATTTACATTTTGAGCTATTTTTTTTTTATAGCTTCCTATACGTGTAAGAATTCTGTCGGCGGGAGGTAGCGGCCTAGACTTGAGAAAATGTGACGGATTGTTGTTGTTTCCTTTTAGAAAAGCTCAATCGTCTTTCAAAATCAAAAATGCTAAGACTAGAAAATAATATATCAAACAGGAAAGCATCATCCTGTCTGAGACCAATCTGCTCTGAAGTCATTGGAATCATCCAAATCTACTTTTTAGACTGTAACTCGTAGAGTTTCAGCTAAAGTCGTTCCCAAATGCCCGAGTCATGCTAAACAATTTTTTTTAAAATGATACTTCTCTTGGAATCCTTTTCTTTATACGAGGGTGGGTCAATAAGTCCGTGACTTTTTGAATTTCTGACCTCTTTACTGAAACAGCAACACTGCTCCTGTCAACAGGCATCTGTCAGTTGACTCCTGTCAAAATTTAAACTTGCTGCGTCAGTTAGTTTGTGTTTGACAGCTATTTTTATCAGACTACTCACTAATTTGAGGAGAAAATGGAAAAAAGTGAATTTCGTGTGCTTATTAAGCATTATTTCTTGCGAAAAAAAACCATTACCGAGACCAAGGCTAAGCTTGATAAATACTATGGGGACTCTGCACCATCGATTTCAATGGTAAAAAAGTGGTTTACTGAATTTCGTTGTGGCCGTACAAGCACTGAAGATGCCGAACGTCCTGGACGCCCAGTTGAGGTCTCTACACCCGAAACAATCGAAAAAATTCACGATATGGTGTTGGCCGACCGAAGATTGAAAGTGCGAGGGATTGTGGAAGTCGTAGGGATCTCGCATGGCTCAGTGGTTTAAATTTTGAATGATCACTTGGGCATGAGAAAGCTTTCCGCAAGATGGGTGCCGCGTTTGCTCACAGTCGACCACAAACGCAATCGTGTAACAACTTCATGAAATCCATGAATTGGGCTATGAATTGCTCCCTCATCCACCCTATTCTCCAGATTTGGCTCCGAGCGACTACTTCTTGTTCCCAAACCTGAAGAAATGGCTTGGTGGAAAAAGATTTGACTCCAATGATGAAGTCATCTCGCAAACAAAGGCCTTTTTTGAGGACCTCGACAAATCATTTTTTTTGGAAGGGATAAAAAAATTGGAGAAGTGTTGGACAAAGTGTATAGAGCTCAAGGGAGACTACGTTGAAAAATAAAATTATTTTTTTATCAAAAAATCTGTGTTTTAATCCAAAAGTCACGGACTTATTGACCCGCCCTCGTATACTAGGTGGGGTGAAAAGTAACCACCTTGGGAATGAAAAAACAAATTTTTTTTAAATGTTTTATTTTATTTTATTCAATATAGTCCCCTTTTAGCTTGATACACTTATTCCAGCAAATACTGCAAATACTGCAAATACTGCAAAAATACTCCTCCGTGGCGTCTGTGATTTCCTCGCGTGAGCTGAATTTTTTATTGATGAGCCATCTTTTGAGGTTTGGGACGAGATAATAGTCTGAGGGAGCCAAATCGGGCGAATACGGTGAATGCGACAGCAATTGGAGCCGTAAGTCATTGATTTTAGCCGTGGTTGCAAAAACAAAATTCTTTTTCGCTTCATCTGAGGCCGTTTTGCAGCGATTTCGGCAAGTAATACTCGCTGTTGATGGTTTTTCCTTTTTCGAGGTAGTCCACGAAGAGTATGCCATGACAATCTCAGAAAACCGACGCCGTTTCCTACCCATTGAGCCTCCCTCGGCCGCTTCGAAGCTCTCGTGCCGGCTTCAGTCCATTGCCAGGCACTCTTTCTGTTCTCTGGTGTGTAATAGTGGATCCAGGTTTCATCAACAGTTACCAATCGACGCCGAAATTCGGCCCGATTCCGCATCAGCAAGTCCAAGCACTCTTCTGAAGTGCTCTCGCGTTCGTGTTTTTGGTCATGAGTGAGCATGCGCGGCACTCAGCGGCAGGATAACTTTTTCATATGCGGAATATTGCCCAAAATATGGCGTGTGTGCTCAGTACTAATCTTCTTGGTATCTAGCTCGCGCACCTTCACTCTCCCGTCAGCCAACACCATTTCATATATTTTTTTGACATTGTCCTCTGTAACCGCATCGGAGCACCTGCCGCTGCGGACTTGATCAGTAGTGTTTTATGAGAGAACGAAAATCGTTTTTGTCCATACTCAACATGATGCCAAACACGTCAACAACAGTTAGCTGTCAACACAAAACTAAAGACAGTATCGCACTGAAATTTGGCATATCTGCCTAAATATAAGCAGACTTCAAGACACCATAACCGTAGCAGCGCATTCTGGCGGTCAAGGTGGTTACTTTTCACCCCACCTAGTATATAATCGCTAAATAAAGAGCTGTTCAAAATCGGAGCAACAATTTTGTATCGGATTGATTACGCCAATGCGATCAAAGATAATCAGTCAGTTTCCTAAGAATGCATACAATTGAAATGCATTTGATACATAGCCGTTCTAAACCAGGTTAGACTCCCTACAAATATTTTCAAACCGGAACTTGGAATGGTTTTAAATCCAGGTTAGACCATATATACGAGTATTTCAAACTCGTTTACTCCCTTTTAAAACCGAAAATACTTTTTTGGTGCATAAAGAAAATTGTTATTGCATATTTGGGGAAAACTTATCCTTGTGGCCATTCATTTCTACTAATTAGTTAGACATTATTTAACCTAAAAACAAACAAAAAAACCCCGAGAACCTTGTTTGGTTCGAAAATTCCTCGATTCTGATTTTTCACTTGAGATTGACGACAGTTACATCAAAGCAAAGGCACAATCTAATAAGCCATCAAGAGTTCCGGAGCTTGCTAGTGCTCTATAAGTGCCCATTAGAATCATCCATAGTCATTTGAATTCGCTTGGCTTCATAAAGAGGCTCGATATTTGGGTGCCGCATGAGTTGAAAGATATTCGTTTTATGGAAGCGCATAAACGTTTCGTAAAAGGAAATGATCCTCTCTTGAAGCGTATGATCTCAGGCGAAGAGAAATGGATTGTCTATCACAATGCCGGTCGAAAAAAATTGAAAAAGGAAAGATGAAGCATCCGAAAGGCAAATGCGAAAATCCACCAAAGAAGGTGATATTATTGATCTGGTGAAATTGGACGGAACCTCTCTTCTTGAGTTCCTTCCAAGGAAACAAACCATTAATTGTAATGCAACAGAAATTAAGTGATACGAGGTAATTCATATTAAGAGTGTCGAGTTTCACCCCGACAATAAGAGACCACATACATGTTTCATCACTTGGCAAAAATTGTTGCAATTTGGTTGAAATGTCCAGATCTTGGAGCATTAGCAATCCAGCTATATCGATCCTTGCAAAAGATATTGAATTGTAGGACGTTTGCTTCCAAAGACCTCATCAAATAGCACCTTGACAAGTTTCTAACAAAGATCGATACGAAGTTTTATGAATGAACCGTCATGAAGTTGGCCGAGAGATGCTTAAAGGTTATCAAACAAAACGACCAATACATCATTGATAACGCAATAACTTTGAAAACCTCAAAAGAAAACTTTAGCATCCCCTTCGAGCATTTTTATTTCAGAGACTTCCATCAATTGACTTTCTAAGGTGGTTTTCATACTCGAGGTAGGATGAACTCAAGAAGTGATTTCTTCTGAAAACATTTGAAGAAACTTTTTGATTTCTATATTCCCTGCAGTATTATTCTCCCTCATATATGTAGATGTAAAGATGTATGTATATAGTCCATTAAAGGATATTACCTTTAATTCGTGTCATGATTTTTGTGGTTAAGTTGCTATTAGCTGTTTTGTTGAATTGCAATTCATTGTGTGTGTGCTTCATCGCATCTAATAACTGAGGCGGCAATTAGTGGTCTTAGCCAGATGCGCAGATTAGGTTGGGTTAACAATTCCGTGTTGGTCAGAAAAGTGCGTTATGATGCCTAGGCATACAGCTGCTTCTGAAAAGTTCAGTTTCATGGTAACTAAGCAGTGGCCTACGATGTTCCCAACTATATTGTTGAGATGTGACCCCTTCAGAGGTAACAGTTCGAGTTTATATGTACTGAGTGGCATTTTATCTTCCTAAAACGTAAACCAAATCCATTGGCTTCATATTGTGGTTTCCCTGAACATCTCGATGTCCAGGTACCCAGCAAATGTGGCTTAGAACTGATTGATAAGCGCCTTCCTTTGAATTTTCCTTAACCGATTTCAGGTATTTTGTGGCAGCTTGTGTATCAGTGCAAATACTAATATTTCTGAAATACGCTTTTTGTTGAAGACAGAAGAAAATACTTACAGTCGCTCGCCTGCTTTCTTCCCTTTCTTCGTTGTTGAGCCATCAGGTTTATATCGATTGATTTTGTCATCGGCAGAATAATGCGTCCGGTATTCCCTGACTCTTCTTTTATCTTAGAATAGAGAGCTTATAGGCAATTATTTCTATGAGTCCCAAGCGTCGCCTTCTTTCTATAAACGTCCGAAGAAAGGAGGTAATTAAGAAGGGAGGGCGTGTGGATTTTAGAACATCGCTGATATGAAAGCAGACTGTGCTTTGCAGAGTTTTCATATTCCCGATTCAATTAAATATCCAGAATCGGTCACAAAAAATGTTGTTGGAGAAATAGATAGAATTTTATATTTCCCGTAAAAAAAAGACCAATCCGGCTTTGCAGCTCTGCCTCTACTAACATGTCTTTGAGATGAGGATTCTGCTACTTTTCCGCAGTTAATTCTTCTTGTAAGAGTTCATTTTCCACAGTTTAAGGTTGATTAACTCCCAGACCTGATTGTGTTGCAGTTAACCTATCTTACCCTTATGCCTTGGGCATTGTTAAAGGCACACTCAATGCCGATAAATATATGACTTCTATTGATTTGAATTTCTTTCAAAAAGGCATGCTATTGAATATATTGCAGCTTCTACTGACTCACCCTCGAGGTATAAATATTGAAAAATCGAGAGTAAGATTGAATATGTAGGTATGCTCTGACGAAGATTGGTATCAATTAGTCTTTCACACAAAATGTTGATAGGCTTACGAGTATAAGTCAATGAGATATGTGATTTGCTCCTTACATCCCGATGATTTATGTGGGGTAGCTCCCAAATCCTACCTCTTCGAGCGTTCATTAGTTCAATTTATCATTTTACAATAAGGTTTTTACATTAAATCAGGAGTGAGTAGACAGTATTTAAATATTGCATTTTCCTTTCTTTTTGTTAACCACCAAGTTTTCTTACGCAGAAAAAAAACCTACAAAAATAAAGCTGCATTCCGTGCATTGTTTCTCACAAGATAAATCCCTCTAATCGGTCATTTCCACCAAAACATAAACCTTCATTCGGTGTAACTAATCCGTAAAAAATGTATACTAACGGAGTACCCTTGGTTTATTGACCATCATCGAATCGAAACGAAATTCCATTGCATCTGAAGTAGTAGCTTTTCGATATTTTGTTATGCTCTCCTCACCCAATAAAAACAAAAATAAAAAAATAAAATGCTTTCATTCACTTTAAAAGTCAAAACGATAACAAATACCCAGATGAACGACCATAAACGCATGTCGCCAAGACTTCAAAATCGACAATCAACATCTTCACGGCCTACAATCAAAAAGGTTATCACTTCATTAGCTTAGAAGTATAGCTCTCAGTCAGTTCGACCAATCTCTATCTGGCTGTCTTCAGCTATTACCCCCACAATCATCTCAAAACAGAGACCTTATGACGAACTCAAAGCATTTTAATAGCCACATCATAAAAACTATTCAACAGATACAGATAAATAAAAAATACAAAAAAAAGAACTAATATCACAAAATGAATGGCAAGATTGTTTACATGGTCGCCTATTATTGAAATACTGGCTCCGCGGAATGCGTAAATTGCAATAAAGTTCGTTGCACGACATATAAAATGTAAACTTTAAAACTTTCAAAATAAATTTAAAAAAAAAGAAGAAAAATCATAAAATCCGGTTAATGAAATTGCTGGCCTTGAATTCCCATTCCCATTCGCATTCCCATTTCCATTTCCATCTTCATTCGAATTCTCGTTCCCATGACCGACAGATACTCAGTACATTTGCAAAATCAACTTCAATCCGCCTACTCTTTCAAAGTACATGGACATTTCCAAAGGTTATACGAGCATTCGTGACATTTCTTAAATGCCCCATCTCAAGAACAATCTGCCATTCGTTACATTCCACACTCTGTCAGGGTTACCAGCAAACATATTTCCGGTTCAAGTAATCCCAAAATCAATTCATTTGAACGACAAGGTCGACATCGTTATTGCCAAAAATAAATACAGAAAAAGTAAAAAAAAAAAAAAAACAAAAACACCATCTCTGCATTGTGCAAAACGTCAAAATAAACACCGCTAAGAAAAGTCGTAATCTGGTAAAAAAAAAAAAGAAATAAAAATAAAAAATATTTACCCAGCATGCCGATTGAATTGGAATTATTTCGTTATTTCGCCATTCAATCGAATGACACAATATCGATTGACGTCTTCATTTCGATGGTAACTTGTCATGCAAAATAAACAGAACGAACAAGTAGCTAAGTGTCATCGTTCAACCTTTAAAATCTTAAATCGACAACGCAATACATAACTCGTCTCGTCTCGTCTCGTCTCATATTATGCAAAAAAAAGTTGAATTGAAATTTTTCGTTAAAATCTGCTGTCAAACCAGTTGAAAGGAACTGTCATTGGCGTATGCAAACGTCAAAAAACTGTTGCTCCCGCATCGATGGAGAGACAATGCTGTCGTCCGTCCGTCGTTGCATCGGATACCCAAAGTTCAAATGGTGAAGTGGGTGATGAAGGTCGTTTATGACCAATACCCAAAACGTCAAATTAAATGTCAATTATTACCATAGACAGTGGCCATTTGTTACCGTTGACATATCGTAATGATGTAGCAATAAAGTCGGCGATACGATAAGTCATCGACGTTTAACCTTCACAAACGGCGTGCTGCTGCGTATTGTAGATACTCGAGACGAAATCTCATACTCATACTCATATATTGAAATGTTGAAATGCTTAAACGAAAGCAATTCGTCGAGTATCTCGTATATGGGGCAAATTGAAAAGTGCGTACACAATGTGACAGGCAGCACCAGAGATGTCAGTAAGGCAGTGACCTGGTACTGCTGTGTTCAGTAAGTGTCTTATTAAACGTTCCTACGGCTCGAATTTATTGGCTAGATTGAGCAGGCAATTTGTTAGTTTTTTTTTTTTACCCAAACTGAGGATATCCGAAAAAGTGACAGTTGTTCTAGCATGTTTCTCTTTCTCTTCTTATGGGAAATATGTAGAAATTTAATCTTTAATAGTGGCGCGAAAAGTAAGGACAAATACGAGGAAGCATTTATCATCAAAATGACATGTGTCACGTAGGCTTAAGAACAAAAATCCCGGAGAGAAGAAAATAAATGTTTTGATAGGATGAGTATGAGGGAAAGGGTGGTAGAAGGAGTTTGTTGAATGTTTTGGAAAAGTTTATCAACAGAGAAAATTCGGTGCTGGTCCCATTTAACAAAGTGCTTTATCTTTTCGGGCGACAGATTTGGAACTTTAATTCTTTTTTACGTTGGGCAAAAATGTCAAAACGTTTTGTGTGTATGTATGTACATGCTTGTACTCATGAATTTGTGTGTTTTAGGGAAATATTTCATTATTTTGCTGTCCCTTAAAAATGTGGGTTAAGGCAGTTGCCTAGCCAAGAGTTTCAGCTTGAGAATCGTAGATTTTCGTAGACGTAGATTAAAAATGTATTTGATTCATTTCATTAAGGTCATGGGAAAATGCCCGATACGTGATGTTATACTTGTCACAAAGTCGCATGTGACCTTTTTGTCTTCCATCTGAAACTGCTCTGTCTACATGTAAATGCCTTTGAAGGCTCACGAATGAAATCTATTTGTCAGTACGGCGACAATGTGTTGAATATCGTATTTGCCTATTGATTTGGGTGAGAGTATTGAGGGTGACTGTTAAGTTTCCACAAGCAAGCAAAGTAAGTCTACTACATTTTTCAACATTGATTGAACTGACGGGTATTATTTCGACGACCATTTTTGACATTTTAAATCAGTTTAGTCTAGGACTTGAAGGTGGCTGCATGATGTCATTAACACGTCATCGTCCATCTAGACAATTCATCCATGCCTTTCACTTTCATGCCATTTCGGTCAACGTCAACTGCGATTCATTCTGATTATAAATATGCCCTACTTAAGTAACTCTTATTTACTTTACTTTCCTTTTCCTCGCATGGTAACTTACAGACCCTGGCGATCCTGTATCTCAATCGACTTGCTTTTTCATCTATCTCATTCCTTATCAGTTGTCTCCAGTTACGCTCAGTAGATTTGGTTACAACTGCGAAGGTAATGATTTTTTAACGACTTAGCGCCGCTGCTAAAAATCTTTTGGGTTGGAGCCCCGATGTCCATACGCAGCCTTTTGTCTGTCAATCCTCAGCCCACATAATTCTTGGTTAAACCGACGTCGCTACACACGAGGTCAAACGTGAAATGAAGAATATTGTATGCAGTCCTTAGCAGACATGTGTCCCAGAAGTTGATCTTCTTTCTTGGGTACCTGACACGCTGAAATTTGGGCATAAGTGTATGCAACCAGGTTTTACAGATAAGTTAGTGCATACCAAGATTTTTTCCTATAACTTTTTCAAATTTGATGGATAACCTAACGAATCTGGGAATTTATTGAATTTAGATACTTAGTTTAGATATTGCTATCCTCATTTCGAATTTCTCTAGTGGACGGACGATTTTGCGGCCTTCGTTCGAAGTGAAAAGTGCCGACAGTGGTATGTTCGTTAACATTGACGCAGAATTGCTTCGGCATGGTCTTGCAACCTTCGACTCCAATATTGTTGTCCTGAAGATTGTCCTTCCACTCCTCTCTCGAACGCCTCATTTTTTCTGAGAAGCTTGTATTCGGCACTTTCTTCTCCTAGTTCGTGTCAACAAGAATTATCATATCACCTCCCGTCACTAGGTGATTAACAATAACATTATTTCTCGTTATGGTTCAATTAAGCAGTTTACCGTGGAACAAGAGGAATGTCGCTTACTACTTAGAGGTACTAGAATGCAGTCGTTTAGTTCCTCCCATCCCATCTGAACATAACTGTCAATGATAGTCCTTACCGCCGAGGATCACGGCAGTTTATCGATCATCTTTTTTCATAATCCCATTCTGACCTGAGACTCGAAAGAGACACATATATTTTTCCCCCCTTCACAATAAAGATCATTGCCACCAGGTACATCTGCTTGGAGGACAGATGCAAATTTCTCTAACGAGGAGTGAAACCTTAAGATATCGCCCTCTAAAAGACACTACCTTGGTCGGTTTTGCAGTCATCTATGAGGGCCTGGCTATTCCTTTCTTGGCATAATTTCTGTGTGAAACCAGCTTAAGAACCTGGTACTTAGACAAAAGACCGCACACAAAATTATCATGTGTTAGATGTGCCAAAAGCCACTGTTTTTAAAAGGAAGATAACATGAATGAATGGAATAGAAGCTTATCAGTTCGTCTATAGCATAACCAGGAGGGGTAGTGAAAATCTCATGCAGCCGATACGAAATGTTCTTTGGCGTCATGTGTAAACAGCAGTAATATATTTTGTGGAAAGCTTGCTCCAAAAGATAAAATAACAAGATAACGTATGTACACAGTGTGGCAAATAATATCCCGGACTGGCTCTAGAAAACATAATTAAAATTCGATTTCTGTTTATTTGAATGAATACGGCGGATGACAAATTTGATTTTCTGACAAAAATTGATGAACAATGAGTGATGTGTGACTCAGTGCAGTATCTGCACGATAATGACCAACTTTGCTTTGTCCAAATCCTCGTGAAAAAAATCGTTCGAATAGTCCCTTTGTTGATGTTTAAGGCCTTTTCCTACATTTCACATTCAGTGAAGTATTTCAGGGGATCTCCAACAAAATCACGTATATTTCGGATAAATTCAGTCAATCATATCATATATGATCATACGCAGGGTGGCAAATAATATCCCGGACACTATCTGTCAAAATTTCAGTGCATTTGGTTGACATTTAACAAAAATTATTATAATTTTTTCAAAACACCTTTTCATTTGATGTAGAAATTGTAACATGGAACAAAGAGCGGTCATTAATTTCCATGCAAAACTTGGTAAAGCAGCATCAGAAACATTCCGATTAATGCAACAAGTGTACCATGATGATTGTTTGCGTAGAACAGTTGTTTTTGAGTGGCATAAACGTTTTTTGGCCGACAGAGAGACACTAAAGAATGACTGAAATGATTCAAAAAGTACGTGATTTTGTTGCAAAAGACCGCACTGCTTCACTAAAAATAATGAAAGAGACTATTCAAACCATTCTTTACGAGGTTTTGGGTAAAACAAAGGTCTGTGCGAAAATTGTGTCACACACATTGAATGATGATCAAAAATTGGTGAGAGTCTAGCATTCTAGAGTTGTCAGACAATGCTCATTACATTCTTCGATAGCAAAGGAATTATGCACAAAGAATTCATTCCAATTGGTGAAACAGTTACTGCCGTATACTTGAAGTTTTGTCCATCGTCTTCGACCTGAATATTGCGATCCAAAAAGTTGGTCTTTGTTGCACGATAATACACCGAGTCACACAGCACTCATTGTTCGTCAAATTTTGGCTCGAAATCAAGTGTGTTTGTTAAATTATCCAGTCTATTCACATGATTTGGCACCATACGACTTCCCTTTGTTCCAAAAATTGAAATTGAAGTTGAAAGCAGCTTTGACGCGAGCACTGGAGGCAATTCCGCAAAGTGAACTAGAGCAGGCATTTGAATTGGGAAGACAAAAACACTGAAAATAAGGAGAAATCGTGTTTTTATTACGTTTTCTAGAGCTAGTCCGGGATATTATTTGCAACACTGTGTACGTTGATATCTTAGGTAAAGAACCAGCACCCTTTCCATTCGATTGCTGGCATTGCTGAAAGTAGAGCTTTTAAAATGCCCCAATTTTAGAAAGTTATCATTTGGTTTTCTATATATTTGAAATCATTGCATGTTATTGCAATTTCAAATTTCTATATTCATATTAATAGAACTTATTTGGTATAGAATTTGCCATGTCATCTATGGTATTTGAATATCCATGCCTTTCGTTAATAGACATACAATAATGCGCAGTAGGTGTGAGCTCAACAGTTGTGAAGTGCAAATGAGCTTTGTTGGAGTAGCTTCTCCACTCGTATACGACTGGAACCTCCACAACATAACCTTGGATTCACAATTGCAACTGCATTAAATTTTAATTCACACGTCTGGGATGTATCAAGCTATGTTTTAGAATCTAAAACCTATTTAGATACTGTAATATATATGTATTTCACTGGCCGATATTTCATCAAAAATAGATAAGAGTTCTGCCATTAATATTACAGAATGTGTCACATTAATCAATGATCTCATTATCCCTTCTGAAATCATTTGATTCGATTTAGTACATGTATCTTACATTATTCACAAATAATGGCCACCTTCCTGAAAAGCCTTTTGTGCCCAATGATACGTAGCTCATTCCCTAGATATACGAGCACGAGCACGAGGACGTTACGTAGCTATTGTATCTAAAGTTCAAGCTGTCCCCCTTTAATTTGTGAAATATTTACGACAAAGTTGTGCCAATAATTTTCATTCACTGCGTTACTATGAGTACGAATAGGACTATGTGTACGTTATCTACGAGTATATTTGAATTTGTATCTGTATCGGCTTTGTTTTGTTTTTGTTTTTTTTTTTTTCTTGGTAAAGAGGGTATGTATGTATACATAGTCTGAATTGCAGTAAGAAGTACAACAATCCACTGTGCCGAAGGGCAATGTCCGTAGTATTGCCACTTAAATTCTACGCGTCATGGTTGAGTACGCGTAGTGCTTGCTGCCTGACTTGGCCGGGCTCGACTGAATTAATCCAATTCTATAAACTACGATACAACAATATCTGTGGCGGCTGACTGCGACCGTGTAAAACGTATTTGAGGAGCGGCTCGTAACAACAGCAAATTACAATTAATAGGGTAATTAGCTGTGGGGGAGAGACAACTGTTCTTTCATTTTGGAACCAACCTCCCACCTATGAGTAACATCTCCCAAAAGAATTACCTCAAAATTGTGGACGTGAAAATTTGTGTAATATCTTTTGTATTGCGGTTCCATAAATATTTGTTCTGTTTATCAGTGTAACATTTCTATCAAAAATCCAGAGTGTAGGGGGCTCGGGCTAAGCGCCTCGCTTCACTGGACAGTAGTCGAAGACATTAAAAATTTACTCGTCGTAGTCGTATTTGTATCTATTTGATTGTTGATGACGGTGATAGTTAAATATTTTTGTGTTGCCACCTTAGGGTATACATAAATGTACGTACCAACGAGTACTCATGGCATTTAGGTCAAGGCCTTTTGTGCCGTATATGTTTATGTCGAAAGTGGGCCAAGTGAGGTGGTGGCCCTAGAGAGACTTAATTTTTTATTTTTTTTTTCTAATTTTTCTGTCCGATTAGACTTGCGCATATATGGACGAGTTATTGATCCAACTTCCGTTCGGAATTTATAATTCGAATAAAAATACGTTCAATGCAATGCAATTCAATCAGATGGAAGGGGGCGTCTTCAGATACATCGGGGGGTAAATGGGTAGGTAATAAAAGAGTCAACGTAACGTCAATTGAGTTGGAAGTCACCATGTGTTTGGCGTCCATATTCATTAGACTGTTCAATATTTTATAGTGACCCAATTGCTAAAATTGCATGCAAACATTACACTCATGTGTCATGAGTTAGTGTGTGCTGTATGAGTACGATACGAATACAAGTTCTGGCCGGGCATGAAGCACTCCTTGACTGCCTCGCAGATTTGGATAGTGAACGTAATGGGCATGTGGACGAGAGACGGGCCTGGACGGCGTCGGTCTTTGCGCTGTTGAACTCATGTTTCGGTCGTCACTTGAATCATGTATCTCTATCTTAGTCGGCTGCATCGGGTTTGTGATTTCTATTCAGATCTCGCAATTCGTAACGCATTTGATGTCGCCGGATTGTGTTGTTTTGCGTCACAGCATATCGTTTGTGTTTCTTTGTTGGTCTCGTCGCTATTTTCTGTGCTTTACAGTCGTACGTGATGTAGTTTTCGGTATAATTTCTCTGAAATCTTGGTTTCAGGAGTTTTTTTTTCTTTAGTTTTGGTTTTGCAAAATTTGGTGAATTTTTGTTTTTTTTTTTTTTGTAGTGGCGTAGAAATGATACTTTCAAGATTCATGTAGTGGTCACATGAGTTTGGGAATTCAAAACGAATGATGATGTTATCGCCTGCGTGACAAAAGGCATTGTACACGTCTATTTTGCATATGAACATCCGGGTTCGAGAGTAAGGGGCTTAAATTAGTTAATCAAGGAGATGTGCATATGTAAATGAAAATGCTCTCTGTTTTGTTAATACAGAGAGATCAACGTACAGCTCCAATACCCGTTTTTTTAACTTAAGCAATTTTCCTTTGTCAGCTTAAAACAAAAAGGAACGCAGCTGCAGCCACCTGAAAAATTACCTGTAATTTTGGTTTACAGCTCGAAAATTCTTTTACCTAGTTAGACGCAGAAAATTTTTTACGTGCGAAAATAAGCTGATGAGAATACCAAAAGAGGTTCTTGATTATACTCGTAAATAAAGTCTAGAAACGACTATTCTGTGCAAAGCAGCAGGATTCAATGTCTCAACTAACAACACTAAGTCGTTACCTTTCGGATATTGGGAAGATGACGAAAACTGGAAGACGAGAACCCCATCTCTAAACAGAAACGAATATAATGGGTTTTCCAATAAGGACTTGACAACTTTTTTTTAAATCAAATGCGAACCATTTGAGATATTTCAAAAACTTTATTATCGGCTTGAAGTACAAACAAAACATTTATGAATGGAATTCGACTTCGTTCATATGGCCATTATGGTCGATTCATTGGACCCAATTTTCAACGACTCGGCCACACATTTCGGCCGAAACAGCCGCTATTTCGCGTTCAATGTTGGCTCTGAGCTCTTCCAACGTCGTCGGCTTGTTGGCATAAACCAATGATTTAACGTAGCCCCACAGAAAATAGTCAAGCGGCGTTAAATCGCAGGAACGAGGCGGCCAATCGACTGGCCCATTTCTTGAGATTACAAGCTCACCATACTTACTCTTCAATAAATCGATTTTAATATGTGCTGTGTGGCCTGTGGCACCATCCTGCCCAAGTCCATATCTTCCAATTCGAGCCATTATATGGTTTGAGCGATGCCCAATTCTTGAGAACGCCGTGGAATTGACTGATTTGGATCGTGTGCTACGGACGCCTGAACGGCAGTGATATTTCCGACACTTCGATCAACCCGTTGTCTCACTGACACGGCAACATTACACAACGAATATGTAGACTCAAATTTTTGCACTAAACTTGTTATTGCCTGTCTACTAGAGCGAGAATTACGACCGACAATTGGCATTGAAGCTCTTAAAGTTGCAGTCACCGACTCCGAATTTCGGTAGAGAATTTTTTTTAATTTGCAGACGGTGCTCGTTCGTTTACTTTACCATGATGAAAATTTTGAGTTTATTGAATAAATTGACAGTAACAGTTTGATGATTAGTGAAAGAGTGCGTTCACAAATTAAATTTAAAGTTGTCAAGTCCCTATTGGAAAACTTAAGAAACTTTTGTCTTTGGCCAACAGAAATCGCGTTTTTTCTGCAGAAGCTCAAAAAAGTGATAGTGGCAGTATAGTGGACCAGCAAGGAAGTTCTACTTTATTCGTTACTCCATCGCAGAGAAACGCTCTTGAAGGCAGCGTGGTTGGGATATGAAGTTTTGCCTTTAAAAAAACGACTAACCACACTTATTCTCTACCTATTACTGTTATTTATTTTTTTAGATTAGGGCATCCACATATAAGAGCTTGTTCCCAGACGCATTTTATTTCTTGTAAAGCGATGATAATGCTTAAATTTCTCTGAGGCTGTTACAGTTTTTCTTTGCCATCTTTGCCTTGATATAATGAAACAAGAATGGCTTTTTCCATTTGTAATAATGTGCGCGTTGGAGGAGAGTGTCTGTTTACTTTTTCTCAATCTGGCGAGGCTAAATCCAATTTGATGTTAAGTGTTCTTACTCTTTTTTTAGCATAAAATGATCGCCGAAATCGGAGAGAGTTATAAGACTGAGTAAACACAACAAGATCCCTGACAGCAGCTCTCAAATCAGATAAAACCTTTGATCGACCCTTAAAAATGTGAATCTTCTTCTATCGTTTTCCACAGATCCACTGCACTGATATACGTCCCTTCTTTTTAAGATAATGAAAATGCGGATAAACCGCTCTTACAATTACATACACAAAAACTTCTCAATGACCAGTTGTATCCGCACCTACGCTTTTTATGTCGACAGGTTCCCTGGTGAATTTATCGCATGTTTCACTTAAAGAAGGGTGATAAAAACTAGAGAATTTTACTTGTTATTTCTTATACTTCTCCAAAATGAGTGCATAAATGCTGATGTACCACAAAGATCCGCATTATCTCGTGCACTCTTCTTAGATGCTTCTTAGAGTTATTTGCACTTGTTGATATGATTGATAACCGTACGGTTAAACGCAAAGGTGATGTCAATATTGCAGAGTCGATTGACACCCTCAAACATCGATATAATGTCTTTGCCTTATCTTGTTCGATGACTACATTTACGACCTGTGCTTCTCCGAAATAAGGAATAATGTTTCACCCCAAATCTTAAATCACAAAAGTCTAAACCCTACTCTTGGAAATTTTTTTAATTTATCGCAATTCTTTCTCGAGCCGTACAATTCGCTTTAAGTATGCCCCGAGGAGTTCTTCATTTTTCAAATCCAAATCTACTGCCGCTCTCGCATTTGTTTAGCTGGAGCAAGTTCAACTTTCGAAAGTATCGACAACAATTTGTTAGAACCTTTGATTCTTAACTTTCCAGGCACTATTTGCTATTTCCTTTATATACTCAACCTAAAGTAGCAGGTTGTTGAGTAGCATACTCGCAGATCAACTGGCATTTATCTTTCTTTACGGCACAGATGAATCTCTTTACTTTGTACAACCAACCCTCATGATGCTCTAGCCTAGGTTGATGCTAGTCGTTAGCTATCACAAATTGTAGTTTTTCTGTATAGCATTATTAGTAATTTACTAATATCGTCTTAGAAAGGACACATACTCGTATTGATCTAGTTTTTAAAGAATTTTGAAGCATTCCTGTGTCGTGTCACCTTTTATCTATGTATTTGTCTTAGGCTGCTGGTTATAGGCAGTCAGTTTTCCAGTTCAAATCCATCCTATAACTAAAGTCTTCCGTTTTAAAAAGAGATTATTATTATACATCAGATAGCTCTCTCCTGAAAGTTCAATGATCATTTGTTGCATCAACAAATATGCTCTTTTCTCTACTTAAATTCAAGCAAATTCCTCACAATCATCACATGAGAAATTTAAATGTATTTTTCCTCATCAGCTGATCTTCAAAATCGAAATTAAAATTTCAAAATCCTGTCATAAGTTAGAAACAGAGAAATTGAGAAAATAAACAACGTACGAATGGTGGCCAATCAGGCTGTTCTAATGAATGGCGCTAAGTAAACATTTAACAGTCCACGGTCTATAGTCTAAAGTTCCGACATTACCAATTTCAAATAAAATAATCGTTTCAATAAATAAAAGATAAATACATAAAAAAAAAAAGAATACTCTGCAGATACTCTCAGTAGGCAATTAGGAGGCATTGATCATTGAGCAATTGCGCATTTACGGGCGTTCAGATACAATTGAATCGATTCGTATCTTACTAAGCCGAACGAGTAGAAGTAGTATTCGTATTTGTTTACTCGCAGTTAGATCTGCTTAATTGTTCTTAATTAACCCATGGTGGGTACATTTTATTAACTTAAGTCAAAAGATTAATAACAAGACGAAAAGTGTTGGGGAGATCTTGGCTCTCGGAATGTTAGACGTTGGTGTTGACCTTGATGTGTGTGCACTAGCAATTGTCTTACACATACAGCTCTTCTCTCGTTTGGTTGTCAAAATAAAAAATAAAGTATCCAATGGATTTTCTTTGATGTTATAGTAGGACTGTGTTAATAAAGGCACATACGAGTACTAACGTTGTTGTTTAACATTTTTTGTTTTTATTTCTAAAAGTTGAATAAATTTATGAGGTAGTTAACTTTGACATAAAGTTCAAGTTCATTCATCTTTTACACATTATCACATCGGAGTTATTGATGATAGTTACTTGTGTGGCATCGTCACTAATGAAAATCAATCAAGAGTGTTAAAGTGTTGAATAGAAAATGCATAAGGTTGTCATTAATTTTATATTTATAACGTTTAACCTGGCCTGAGTAAATTTGCAATTAATAACCAACGTGCTTAAGCAGGAAAGTCATTATCCTGTCAGAAAAAGCTGAAAACTATGATGGAGCAAAGCAACCTTTAAAGTTTGACGCCCAACAATATTCCTGTATGCATATTTAACTTAAGACTACTTAGGGGAATTTGAACACTTCTTATATTTTACGTTGATTTCTGCTTGATTTGAGAGTCATAGTGACGAACCCGCTTTATCTTCAGTCGACCATGTTCGATGCTACCTGTATTATAGAGCTGGAAAATTCCTCATTCACAGGAGTATCACTTTGAAAACTAAATCATCTACAGGCGTCGGAACGGTCTCCACGCAGGGCTGACCGCCAGACTCTAAGAAAGGACTCTTAGCGCCTTTTAGATCTATTCTGACCATTTAGCTGGGACACTATAGTCTCTCCTCTCTGTGTGCCATTGAATTGCATTAAATAGTAGGCGTCTTCTTACTTTTTTGTAATTTTCTTTTTTTGCTACCAAAACAGAGCATTCAGAGTCCATTTTAATCCTTGTACGCTACTTTTACTGGAACTTCTCAGTCTATTGTAGAAGCTTTTATTCACCTGATAAAGCACTTGCAGGCTAATGGGGGCGTAGGGCGGATGTTGATAGATATAGCGCTGCTTTGTAGAAAATGTGTCAGAATGCTGTGCCACCTTTTGTACCCTTGAAATGTTTGTACATACCGCGGGCGAACGAAATTTAGGAAGGGAGAAAAGAGAGGTACCGATACACGTTGGTTTCAAATGTTTGAAGGTTGTAATGGCTAGGAAATAAAGAGCTCGGAAGGACATTCCATTAGCGAGTTGTTCGGATTAGGAAAGAATCACCATATTTCAGGGTATGTCCGATGGTAGGCTTCAGGGTGTACTGATGAGCATTCATAGCGAGACCGGTGTTACGGTTGGAGGTATAAAGGGGCGGAATGCAATTGGCAATGTATGTGGAGCACTGGTGGTAAAAATAGCGATAAAACAAGGTGAGGAAGGAGACATTACGTCGGTGGTCGAGGGTGTCAATCGACTGTGTAATATTGACTTGAATGTTTTATTGACATAAATTTCATCGCACGGTTTTGAATCCTATCTAGTAAGTGCAAATAAGTCTTGGGGGCACCTGACCATATGTGAGCATTGTATTTCAATTTTGGGCGGATGAAAGCCTTATATATTGTAGCCTGATCAGGGGGTGAAACTTAGCTATTTTGCAGCATTTTTTGCGACTTCGAGTATGTGGTCATTTCAATGTAAGTTGTCATTGACACACATACCGAGAATGGAAGGTTTTTCGGTTTCAACGAAACAAGTGCCATTCATTGATAGCGTATTTAAATTTCGCTTTAGCGACAGCAGACAACATTGTATTTTAGAAGGATAAACTCCACTCTTCTGTTAGTTCCCCAATTTGTTATGCTGTTAATATCGGAAATTAATGAGCTTAACATACGCTGCTGTTCCCAAAGCCGAAGAGCAGGGAAGAGATTCCGGGACGAATACGAAAAGCAGAATGTACTGGCGTCAGCAAAGGAATGCATTGAATTAGAAGTGGAAGACGAGAGATCATTAACGAAGATCAACGAATGGAGGAGACAGAACGAAGCCCTGGGGCACGTCAGCATTGATTTCGGAATATTACCATCCTGCATCCTTGAAAATGCCAATTGGAGTTATGATAAAATGAAAGCCATTGGGTTCAGTGAAGCCTTGCATTGTACATCTAGGCCGAAACTGTTGCTAAAAACGTAAATGTTTAGCCTTTTCCACCGATTCTTCACGATATAATTCATTGTCATTAAGATTGCGTACATATCGACGCTTGGGAGACGGATGCAAGTTCTCCTAAATCAAACGTTGTCGTCTTTCAGAATGACACCAGCGCCGCATCCTAGATCTGTTTTGAAGATTTGATTCTGGTGAAAACCAGTCTTGAGCACAGGGAAATTCGATTTTGTGTTTGTGTTCGAACAGAAGTCATTACAATCAGTGTCATATCCATAAGACCAGAGCCAAAAGACAGTCTGTGCATAGTGTCATGAAAACTCCAGATCATGTTGTACGAAAGATCATTACTTTTTAAACGGAAGATGGTTTTCAGGGCGCAGAATATGAAGAGGAGGGCCAAGTGTGCCAGCTGATCATTCTCTAGGGTCAAGTTAAAGGAGTAGTGGAGAATTTTTGTGAAAACTTGTTTCAGCAAACATACGGGAAGACATCCAAATACTGAGTTTCGTTTCAGAAACAGATGATGATGTCTTTGAGCTCAAGTCAGCCGCCCTTCCCGTAAAGAGAATAACCAGTTTTGAGGAGATTAACTAAAAGCCTATTTCAAGTGCACCGATCAAGATGTGTCCCGCTTAAAGTAAGTTCGGGTTCAAGTGTCCAAAATGAAATATTGGGACTCAAAATTTTTTAACCACTCAGCGCCCCTTGCTGCATTTCATTCATTTACCTCAAATGTTCCGTCTTCTGTACCCAAGCACGCATTTGAATGCAAACATACCTTGCAATAGTTAGTTCTCACGGTTGATGGCAACATCGTTTGCAGTCAGCGTCATTCTGACCCTTGCCATTGCTGCCAGTCTTTGGATCGCGGGTCCACCAATAAATCAGACAGCTGGCTTATTTGTGTTCCTTTCGAACCAGGCAAAATTAAATGGTACGAGGGCGGGTCAATAAGTCCGTGACTTTTTGAATTTCTGACCTCTCTACTGAAACAGCAACACTGCTCCTGTCAACAGGCATCTGTCAGTTGACTCCTGTCAAAATTTAAACTTGCTGCGTCAGTTAGTTTGTGTTTGACAGCTTTTTTTATCAGACTACTCACTAATTTGAGGAGAAAGTGGAAAAAAGTGAATTTCGTGTGCTTATTAAGCATTATTTCTTGCGAAAAAAAACCATTACCGAGACCAAGGCTAAGCTTGATAAATACTATGGGGACTCTGCACCATCGATTTCAATGGTAAAAAAGTGGTTTACTGAATTTCGTTGTGGCCGTACAAGCACTGAAGATGCCGAACGTCCTGGACGCCCAGTTGAGGTCCCTACACCCGAAACAATCGAAAAAATTCACGATATGGTGTTGGCCGACCGAAGATTGAAAGTGCGAGAGATTGTGGAAGCCGTAGGGATCTCGCATGGCTCAGTGGTTTCAATTTTGAATGATCACTTGGGCATGAGAAAGCTTTCCGCAAGATGGGTGCCGCGTTTGCTCACAGTCGACCACAAACGCAATCGTGTAACAACTTCACAGGAAGGTTTGGCGTTGTTTAATCGCAATATGGAGGAGTTTTTGCGCCGTTTTGTAACCGTGGACGAAACATGGATCCATCACAACACACCAGAGAACAAACAACAGTCAAAACAGTGGGTTTCTAAGGGTGAATCGGCGCCAAAGAAGGCCAAGGTGGGTTTGTCAGCCAATAAAGTTATGGCGACTGTTTTTTGGGATGCACGCGGGATAATCCACATTGACTACCTTCAAAAGGGAAGAACAATCAATGGGGAATATTATGCCAACTTATTGGACCGATTCAATGACGATTTGGAAAAAAAAACCGACCTCATTTGGCCAAGAAAAAAGTTCTTTTCCACCAAGACAATGCAAGGGTGCACACATGTGCAGTTGCCATGGCAAAAATCCATGAATTGGGCTATGAATTGCTCCCTCATCCACCCTATTCTCCAGATTTGGCTCCGAGCGACTACTTCTTGTTCCCAAACCTGAAGAAATGGCTTGGTGGAAAATGATTTGACTCCAATGATGAAGTCATCTCGCAAACAAAGGCCTATTTTGAGGACCTCGACAAATCATTTTTTTTTGGAAGGGCTAAAAAAATTGGAGAAGCGTTGGACAAAGTGTATAGAGCTCAAGGGAGACTACGCTGAAAAATAAAATTTTTATCAAAAAATCTGTGTTTTAATCCAAAAGTCACGGACTTATTGACCCGCCCTCGTACCATGCCAAAATAGATGGCGATGAACTTACTCGACTATTGGACTTCTTGTTAGCCACATCTATGGCTGAATTTCCTACGTCCTCGGTGCTAATTATGCAACATGATACCTTACGATGTAGACACTACCCAACGTCTTTTCAAAACCTACAATTTTGTTGATCAAAAGAAGCAGCAGACTGCTCTTAGACACTATGCTTTTGGCCGATTTCTGCGCTACTTGTTACAGTTTGTTCCGCTTCACTAAGTAATCACTGGTAGAGTTGACATTTTCTCGAAAATAACATTCGAAGCTGTCGAGATGTGATGTTTTAATACGTTCCTCAAAGAAAGCGTGACCTAACCAAAATACTTCTACCTAAATTTAATTGTATTTCTTACCTTAAAATCATACATCATGGCGCCAGTAGAAGTGGTTAAAGTTACCCAGACTCAGATTTTTTGCAATTTGTGCTAATCGTGTTTTAATTTTGCACAAACTTCCATGAAATCACTTGCTCACTGAGGCATGAAAACTAAAACAATTGAATTGTTGACTAGAGTAATTTATTGCCATAGAACAAGTCACGAATAAAGAAGGTGATAACCTCAATTGCTAAAGCCATTACACGTTTATTAATCACCAGTTAAAGGTGGAAGTTGACGCCTATTTTTTCTCAACATAACAATGATATTGTATGTTTGGTTTTCACATAAAACAAGGTCAACAATGTTCTCTAATGGCATTTGCATTTATGACACTAAAACTTTACACCCCCTATAGTGATCTTTAGCAAGTATAATTTATTGACTCACACTTCCAAATCGATTTCTCGTGATGGAGGAGGGAGTCAAACTCATTTCAACTCATTTCCTGTTGTCCATGCATAAGCACACAAATTACCATAAACAAATACAAATACAAATACTTATAATCGTTGTCCTCCTCTGGCTCCTCCTTTAGTCCTCCTTTTCTAACGCCCCCACTCGTATGATCAAACATTGACAGTGACATTGAAGATACAAATCCATAGGATTATATAACGCCGTCATCACTACATAAGTAAGCCAATGTATCTGTTTATGTATATTTATCTGAGTGTATTTGTATCAGTATCTGTTGAGTCTCATTTAACAATTGCTGCTGCAGTGACACGACACTAATGCCTGTCTCCGGTTTTATCTGGCAAGAGCGAGCTCCATGACATAAATCAAATGCCGACCGTCCGACCGACGACGACGCACGGTCCAACTAATTATTATTACAAACGTGTTAATGGCTATCGACAAAGACACAATGTTCGACTATTTTAATCTGACCGTTTGAATGTATCCGACGACTAATTAACGACTATTTTCCAATTATAAGTGAGACTCGACGATAGACGGAACGCCGACATTCGATGTCCAATAGCCTATCGTCATCCTTACGGTGGGTGCATGGAGTAAGTGGTGTTGCTCGTGTCAGTGCTGGAAAAATCATTCCTTTTCGCATTCACAACAATTATGTAATCGAAAACGTTAAGTTTGCAGTAGGTCTAATCAAGAGGGCACTCATTTGAGAGATACGATTATTCACTTCAAATTTTAACAGTGGCGTTGCATTAATAAATTATTAAGTATTATATATTGGCAACGTAAAGCGTCAGGAAATCCTAGTAAATTGAATGCACTTTACAGTTTTCAATGACTTCCGACCGTTGGGAATTGTAGGATATCTTAAGACGAGAAGCCATCCTTAGATGTGTCTCATTAGAAGAATCATCATAATTGTTGTCCGAATGTGAAAGATAGTACAGAGAACCGTTGTCGATTCTAGGGAAACAAGGTTTAATTGATTTTCTATATTTTATAACTAAAGTTCGATTAAAATTCAATTACTCATCGACTGGATAAGTATCGCCTTTCACTTGGTGTCGAACGTATGAGTATCTACGAGTATCAATACGAAATACCAGTGAATTATATCTCGTGTTTGTAATTGTCTAGATAAACTCATAATTCCCTGTCATTAGTTGTCATTAAGTGTTTTGAGCAAGCAAAAACAAAATGAGTAAGGTGTCATGATCCCCTCTGATTATTATCATCATCATCATCATCATCATGTATCAAGCTCGTAATATTGTTAAGGTTTTTCTTTATATTTGTACAAATAAGTGTGCATAGAAACAAAGGTCGTTTATAATAATTCTTGAAATGCTTTTAGAAATGGAAAATATATTCATAGATACGAATAAATCCCAAATGAGCCTTGCAAACGTATAGAATGTAATTCAACTGCTACAAGTATCTGTGGAAGTACTTTCGTCCATAAATTGGGTTGGTGTGTTGCTTAACAAATTAAATGTTATTTATGGATAGAAATTTATTCGTATTTTGCTTCTGACAAGGTTCTTTGGGTGAGAAATCATATCCATTCCATTCCAATCCAATGCAATGCAATCAAATTTGCATTCAAATGCAAGTAGAGAATAGGAATGGAGAGTCTAAATACAGCCAAGAATTTGGGATCGTAATTTTATTTGCATCGCATGTCATAGCCTTGAGGTTGTGTTATGGTCCTTCGAGCTTGACTTTGTACACAGGAGCAAAGGGGAGGAAATTTAATGTAACTAAAGGGGTTGAAAAGTTATTGCCATCGATGATAGAAATATAAATTCTTTTCACATTTATTTTGTTTTACATAAGAAGGATGCATTGTCATTTCGGGACTAGCTCATTTTAGACGAGTAAAGGAGTCTTTGTAAGATGGGTTGATCAAGGTGCGAAAACTATCACCATTTACTCGTAATACCTTTCAATTGGTGTAAATTGCTTTCCTAAAAGTTGCCTTAATTAGCCCTTTCCCGCACTTCAGGTGCCATTAAAGTATTGTGAAACGTCTTCTTTTTTGAAACATTATGGTATCCTGGTGAATACTTGGTGAACATATTTTTAAAAATCCTCGCTTTCTGATGAAGGTTAATCGCCGCGGTCAGTTGTAACTTTTCCAATATTCGAGCGTTTTAATAGTGCCGTTAAGGGAATAACAGAGCGTTTAGAAAACAAATTAAAATTAACTTACTAGGTGGGGTGAAAAGTAACCTCGTTGGGAATGAAAACAAATTTCCAGCGATTTTCCAACTCCTTGATCCCGTCCAAAAAGTAATTTTCCGGAAGTTCTGCAAAATACTCCTCCGTGGCGTCGATGATTTCCTCGCGTGAGCTGAATTTTTTATTGATGAGCCATCTTTTGAGGTTTGGGAAGAGATAATAGTCCGAGGGAGCCAAATCGGGCGAATACGGTGGATGTGACAGCAATTGGAGCCGTAAGTCATTGATTTTAGACATGGTTGCGATGCTCTTATGCGCCGGCGCATTGTCTTGCAAAAACAACATTTTTGTTCGCTTCATGTGAGGCCGTTTTGCGGCGATTTCGGCCTTCAATGCACCATTCGGCACCAATAATGCACAGTAATACTCGCTGTTGATGGTTTTTTTGTCCACGAAGAGTATGCCATGGCAATCCCAGAAAACCGACGCCATAACCTTTCTGACCCATTGAGCCTCCCTCGGCCGCTTCGGAGCACTCGTGCCGGCTTCAGTCTATTGCCGGGCACTCATTCTGTTCTCTGGTGTGTAAAAGTGGATTCAGGTTTCATCAACAGTTACCAATCGACGCCAAAAGTCCGCCCGATTCCGCATCAGCAGGTCCAAACACTCTTTCGAAGTGGACTCGCGTTCGTGTTTTTGGTCAGGAGTGAGCATGCGCGGCACCTAGCGGCAGGGTAAATTTTTCATATGCAGAATATTGCCCAAAATATGGCGTGTGCGCTCATTACTAATTCACTTTTCGGACAGCTACTACCTTTTCATGCCAAACACGTCAACAACAATCAGCTGTCACAACAAAACTAAAGACAGTATCGCACTGAAATTTGGCATGTCTGCCTAAATATGAACGGACTTCAAGGCACCATAACCTTTTTTGCAGTAGCAACGCATTCTGGCGGTCAAGGAGGTTACTTTTCACCCCACCTAGTATTCACTCGAAAATGTTTCATGTCAGTGACACAGCGAAACGCACTAAGTGAAGAGAATACTCCACCTATATGTGCGCCGGTAATTTAAGACTAAAAAATTTACTCTTTGGTGTGGATTTTAAGCCGATGGTTTCATTGGGGCCTGCTTCTTCCGATACAATGCCAGCGAGTCGGTTACAATCATTGGACACCGCTATCGCTTCATGTTAATCACGTATTTTGTCTGTTCTTTTAAAATATGGACTTGGAAAGCTTAGAAATTTCAACGGGCGCTGCCACTTCCCGCATAGCGCGTGCCACAATCGACTTATTGAAGACGAAGTCGGGTAATTGTCTTACCGCCAGAAATGACTCTGCCAATTGACTGCTCCGATTTTGCTATCAGACAATTTTATAATTTTTTTCTTTGGATTAACATTAAGTCTCTGGTTTATGCCATCAAGGCAGGAACCTCAGGTGACTTAGAGGAAAGCATTTGGCGTGAAATTGGAAATTGCTGGAATCTCGAAGTTCCACCTTCTTGCAGCCAATGTATAATACGTCTACGAAACAAGCTGCCAATGCCTTTGCCTATCGCGTACTAAATTATTTAGAAATCCTATGCAACGAACATCAACTTCTGAAGACCAGTGGCTCCAATGCCAAAAAGTCTTTAGAAATGTCGCAACTAACGTGTAGATTTTCACCTAATCACCACTCTAAATCGCATTGTTTGAAGAATGCAAGGAACCACATGTGGCCTTCGAAGCGCGACTGCATAGAAGAATGAGAGCGATCTGTGTGCCTTACGAGCAAAAATCATAGGGATGCACGTCTTCGCCGGATAAAAAAAATAGAGCTTGAGAATCGCTGTTACTCTACGACCAGTGCAGTGCAGTGCACCAGTGCAGCAAGACCCACACAGAGGCCATTAGGGGGATAAAGTCAGTACTGAGGCTAGACAACATAAATGTGGCTGTTAGGCAGATATACAGTAAAAGTCAAGGGGTCCGTTCACCTGATCAGAATAAAGTAGGGATATCAATATCTTAGCACAATAGGGCTATTGAATCTGCCACCTTGGTAGATTGCATGCACCTTCTCATTTCTAAGATTTTGTCGACAAAAAGCAAGTATCGAACCTTATCACCGTTTGCCCGATCCAAAAGAAAGGAGACGGTAAGTCCACAATCGACCAAATATTTACACTACTGCGGATCAAACATTTACAATCGATACACACCATCCTTTTATTGAATTAAAGACCGCATATGATAGCATCTTAAGAGACCAGCTATGCAGAGTCGTTTCTCGCCCAGCCAAACTCGCCAACTTGTCCAGGGTAATGGAGAACGCCTAAGACCTTTGATTTTAGAAAAGGAATTTGTATAAGTTGTTGCACTGTCATGTAGCTTCGTCATCATACTTGAGAAAATTGTGTGAAAGAGCAGATGAACAATTTTTCATAAGCCTGTACAATTACTTGCGTAAAAACTATATTGTGACATTGGTCTGTTCAGAAAGGTTCACATTAGTCGTCTAAGATAGCCTGGACATGCAGAGAAAATAAACATCAACGTTTCAGCCTCAATGACGTCAGCTATTTCGGTGTTTTGACTATCCGCGTGGACAGGTTGATACTACCGTGTATATAGTAGATGCTATCATAAGATTTGACCCGTATACACATATCGGCTAGACGTTTGTTTCGGATGTCTAGAGCTGAGTTTTTAGCTACTTAGTCAATTTATGCCGATCCTCGTTGCTTATCAAATTGTCCATCTAATCTCTGTATAGCTCTTGTAGTTTAGTAAGGCGCAGCAATGAGAAGACGAATTAATTTCCGGAATCGACGAAACGTTCTCCTTTGTCATTCCAACTTTCGATAACGTGCTGTCAGTGCCTGTAATCTCCCAGGTAAGCAGTTCCTTGGTCATCAGAGCAGCGTTAACTATAGAAACTTTTCCGCATTAATAGAATATCGCGATTTTTCTCAACTCTCTCTGAATATTCAGTTGCTAAATGCACTAAACGAATCTGCGATATTCTTCGGAAATCGACCATGTGAAGGGCCCGATTCTTCTCGTGCTTCAATCTTCAATATTAAACTGGCTTCGAAGTATTTGTGGAGTTAGTGGCATCACTTTTTTTTTTTCTAAATTAAGACACATTGGATTTGTAGTCCTAGGTTTCTAGAGAACAATTTTCACAAGTCAATCTGTTTAAAAGTCTTATGATATGCACGACAAGTTGAGATTTAATTGATGTTAAAACTAAAAGGAAAAGTTACTTACCTCTTAGTTCAACCCTGACCGGTTTGATGTAATAAAACTGAAATTATAAACCCATGTGCCAGTAAGTAATAATTGAAAACCATGTCAAATCACTGGCTCAATTGCTGACAGTGTAATTCAGTTCAAACTTAATTCCATAACATGTATCCAGCAACCAATCTCATAATCCACTCAAAAAGCTTGTATTCAAGAAATAACCAAAACAAGAACGCTAATCTCTCCCTGGCCGGAACATTTAATTAGCCTCATTACACAATAAATATTGCGCAACTGCTTTACTGCTTGATTTACCTAATTAATTTCATGTCTTTTCTTCTTCTTTTCTCTTCTCTTTGCAGGTAAGTGTTGTGTCTGCCACTACCACCCTACCCTGTACACCTCCTACAACTGATTTCGGAAATTTCGTTATCAGAAAGAGTCTTTTCCTTCTTCACTGAGCATAAATTTCGTAAGTATTGCCCTCACAGAACAGGCATTCGATGCCGCCGTTTTCCTCATCATTTTTATCACCGTTTTTGCTATTGATATGACGATGACGAACAGTTCCCGGTGTAAAAGAGTGTTAATATCGATTTTTTTTTATGAAAGTGAAACAATTCTAATAAAACGAAGACATTGCTTCATATTAATCTGGAAACTCACTATCGGGTGTGGTACAATAGATATGTACGAGTACACTTATGGAATATCTCCAACTACCCATCCCAAAATTTAAGGTATATCGTAACATGGTCCTATGTTACATAGTGAAGCGTCATTTTATGACTGATTGTCGTCATATCTTTGCCAACAACCAGTCATTGGTTTGGATCTGCGATGCCGTGTCTTGTTTGGATTGGGCATAAAGGGAAATGTGGATGTGAATTCAAAGGCCATAATTCGAAACCTGAGAGTACACTTGATATGACTCCTCAACGCTTACGATTACAATAGGGAAGCGTGCCAGCGAACGTGAACGTGAACGTGAATGCGAATGCGAATGCGAACTAGCAATCGACGAGATCGATTGATCTTTTCAGCCAATTGCTGGTTGCAAATGGAGGTGGTGCACAGTTCCGTCTTCCTAGTCGTCATCGTCGTGGTCGTCGTTTGGTACACATGATAATTTTTCCTAAAGCCATTGCGGTTTCTCGATTTTATTTCCTCGATTCGTAGTTTTTTTTTTTTTTTGTATCATTGGCATAGGTAATGCGTCTTATCGCCAAGATATCAGATATAAATCATTTTTATACATTTTCATGTTCGTGTTGTTTTTGCAGCACTGTTGTTATGTTGTTTAACTGCTGCAGTAACACAATTGCCCTTTACAGTTGGGATGATGCAAAAAAAAGTGCTGAACTTTGTGCGAAAATGGCATCATATCAACCGCCAACACTTTCACCGGGCACTCATTTGAAATCCGATGGATCCAAACAAGCGATGGTGATGATGTCGTGGTCGTCATCATCGTCGTGGTCTTCGTCGCAGCAGCATCATCATCTTTGTAATCATCCATTTTAAAGATGCTGATGGTGCGCGAAAATCGTTTGTACTGTATAAAATTTGTTGCCCCACACGCAGTGCACTTTTAGATTCGGCGGCAATTTAGCTCGATTATCGCTCCACTAACAATGTCAAAAGTTTCAAAGATCAGAGTGCCTGATTGGAGAAACTCCTCTCCAGATACAATCGAGCGATACCAACTGACGACGGTGGTTTTCAAATTTGTAATTGTTGTCCGTGATTGAAATTGAATTGACTTTAAGAATCGCTTCGACATGCGGTAGCTAAAGTCTGTAAAAAGGTTTACAACTGGCAAATTGCTGTAATAAATGTGGGCTGATTTGTAGATTGCGAATTTTTTACTGCATAAAAACGACGGCATACGAATATCGGATGGATTGATATCGGTTTCCATGTGAAACGCATACAAAGTTGTTTTGCGATGCTTTATGATAGAATAAATGGAGTAGCGTGAAAGTTCCATTTTATGATATTAGCCGAATAATTGTGTTTCGTGCAACAGATTAATGTACTTTTGTGGTAAATATTCATAAATATGTAAACCTGCAATATCCTTTAGAAAGTCTATCATGTTTTTGATTACTTTCATTGATAACAATGCAAAGTAACAGATGAGAGATTGGCACTTTGTGACTCATAAGCTCTGATAAGATGACGGGTGTTTCAATTTCACTTTGACATATGTAAGTACATATATACTACATGAAAAGTTTGTTTATCGATCTATCGAAAGAAGTCAAGTCAGACATTTACCCAGAGAGTACCACTTTTGGGGGGTGTTCATCTTTTTAAATATTTCATAGTACCTGTATATAAAGATGAATCCAGACTGAACTACTTTGCCACTTTGGCAAAGGGAGAGAAAGGAACCAAAATCAGACCTTCTAATGAATCCTGATAGAACACTAAAAATGCCGCAGTCCTTTCGGCTGGCGTTCATTCGATTGCCAGATAATTTTTCCCTTTGGCCTTTTTGTGATTGGCTTCATAATAGTCAATTCTTAATTTTTTTTTGTAAATTTTACGAACCTCCACCTTCCAATTCTTCCGAGGTTGGCATTCAAGAGATGGATAGCTGATTTTTCATCACCTCTCTCCAGCTTCTACACAAAATGTTAAAAGACGTCGAGAGAATGTTTTAATACCCAGTTAAACATTTGTGCAGATCAAATTGGATTAAGCCCAATCGCTCTAGTCTTTGAACACCTACGACGGCATTCCATCCCCTTTGTCAGATAAGCACTTAAGAATTAATAATATGAGTTCTGGTACTGTAGGCCATTGAAGGAGGCAGTTTAGGATAGCGAATCACCTTCACGAAAACATAGCAACAATCAGTCCGTATGTTCGTCATTATTTTGTGGTTAATGTGTCTGTTCTTGGCACATGTCGGAGTCTCTTATTTTAGAGATCGAACAAAAGGGATGTGATGTTGTTCTCCAATGCCGACCAAATTTTGGAGTGTTTGTGTATGCTCATTACCAAGTTCCCTAAAGTTCGAATATATAAGGCAGTAGGCTAGTTATCCAAAACCTTTTTAGTCTTGTGCAAAATCTTTGAACATCGCATTCAAAGAAGAATTGAAAATTGAATGCGAACGGCGTCGTTGATTAACTGACAAGACTCGAATCCCTAGGAAGAAATTTTAGACAGCTCAAACAAATGACACATTTTTAAGGGCTATGTGGGTCCAGTCATAGTACTCTCGAGACAAATGTTAGATATCTATGATATTCATATACAATCCATAAAGGTAAAGAGCGCTTACTAAATGAAGAAGAAGAGATATGGCCAAACTTCCAAACAAGGAACACTGTGTCATCAGAAGACACATGGAGCGATTAGTTCTACAATACTCACTGCAAAATAATGAAAAAAAGGAATCTGCGGTTTGGTTCCCTTGCAACATTCCTACTTTCGCACGCATCAGAATGTTAATAGGCAGTTACCATTTCTGAGATGTAAAACTGATTTCCACTTTGTGAAGATCACGGACCTTTACATACTCGTATTTATCTTTTTGTTACCATCACATTGGAATTACAAAAGTACTAAAGGTCACCATGGATGTGACGGTGTTTAGATAAACTACAATATTTTTGTATTGGTTTTTGTTGGTAATCTTGGAAAGCCAACAGCTCTCCTACCGTCTTTATATAGTTTATTCACTGTTATGGCTGTCTATCATTACAATTCTTTTACTTTACAGTACCTGCTCGCATCAGAGGATACCAGAAACTTTCGTTTGCATTAGGCGCTGTCTTGTCGGCAGTGGTGTACCAGTTCAAAGCAGAGGTAATCCTTTCACCAAGGGATTTCGTATTGATCAGTAGAGCTTAAAATCTGCTTAGAGAAATAAAGCAGCAGTTTATCTTAAATCATTAGAACTGGGGTTTCGAAATTTAGAGTATGCTCTAAGTCAAGTCGGGACCCCTGCATTGAAGATAGACTTTTAGAGACTTGACGCCAATATCTTTACTTTTGAACACTGTGTAACATTGTTATGGGCTTACCAGGAAATTCTCTGGAAGTATCTACGAATTTTTCGTCTTGGGAGCCTCAGCGCTTATCTTCTCATGGTCTGCTGAGTATTGTCCATCCAGAGTACACTATTTATTGTCGTCAATTTTCTTCTCATTTTCAAGTCTTTAAAAGTATAACTTTGATGTTTACTTATGACACTTTCATATTACATCTTCTGAAGGTCGTAGACGCACTTCTTGGAACTGCGGCTTCCTTTTCTATGGCCACATGAATATGTTTTGGAAATTTTCTACTGTAGGTCATACGAAGAGACTTTTAACTCTCAGTATCGGGGCCTAAGCCTATTAGAGTTCCAGGAAGAGTGGAGTATTTATTTCGTAGGATTCCAGGATATCTTTAAATTGCGCTTACTGTAATGATAAATGTTCTTCTCCATTCATCGCCCGAGCCTTTTAACACTGAAATTATCATATTTAGCAATGGAGTCAATACAATGCTCATTGTTAACCATTTTGAACAAACAGAAGGCACTACGAACCGGCTGTAAATAAAGCCCGATTGTATGTCACTGGGACAAACAGTTACATTCGTTGTAAATTTATGTATTTTTTTCATTTTTTTTTTTTATAAATTCTTGATTTACACACCTCATTAGATCACATTGTATGCCTTCTGTACTGACAGTCGCATCAATAAATCTTAGCTAAATTGTATCTACTTTCTTTGTGTGCTTTGTTTACAAGCTGTCTTGGAATTTGATCGATGAGAACGGAATCTATATCACGAATCCGATGACACTGTTAACATTTATCTCTGCTGTAATCTAGCAATAATCATAATTGCTGGAAGCTTATTATAGAAACAAGCAATCCATCATCGATACAAAACACCACCTGTGTTCGCTTTTACTTTTCCTTGACAATCATATAAATCATCAATGCAACGAATGTCATCCAAAATAAAACAAACCAAAACAAAAACAAAAGCAGAGGTCTTAAAATAGATTAAGAAAAGCGCGTGAAGGTTATGCCATCGAACCTGTTGCATTTGAAGGCGGCCGGCCGTTGTAAATTAACTCGCCAACCAAAAGCATATCAAAAAGTGAGAACTTTCGAAACATGCTTGTAATGTCAGTTAATAGATTCATAAACTGATATTTGGACTTATTTGGGTGGGATACGACCACCTTCGTGGTGGTCCATATTATTAAAATAAAAAAAAATATTCGATTTCCCTTCAATTAATTAACAAATTTGTGTATCTTTAAGATTAATTCGACTAGACAGCCAATCAACAGATACGTACGGGTACACCCAGTCAGTTGTCAAAAACAAATTACTTTTCTGTCAAACATAAATACCATTTACCGCCTCTCAGATACTTTGAAATGTAAATAGCTTTTAAAATTCAGGTAAATCTACATTTCAAGTTCCACTATGCAAATGCACCTGTGGGCTGGTATGATTCTAAAATAAAAATATCTTTAGAATTTACGCGTCAAAAATCTCAGTTTCAGTGAAATCGTAAATACTAAACGCAAATACAGAGGGATGGCGGGCCCAGCAACAACAAAAAAAAGTGAAAGTTCGGTCGAAAACAATTTCGGGGAAAAAAGGAAAATTCAATTTTTTTTCGACACTTAGTACTAACTACTCGTTCATGAGAGAAGTAGGAGTATGCTCGGGGAAATTATTAATATTCAACTAATACGAGTATCCATGGGTTTTTGGTGTCAACTTGAATTCATAGTGATAAGATATGAGTAGTGTTATAATTGCAGTACAGAGGGCAAATGTTTGAGTTGATACCATAATACTCGATGGAATTTGTTTACCAAATTGACTGACCTATGTAAACTGTTCGAGTATGAGCACGAGATCGCTTGGAATAAATAAATCGAATTCATCAACTAACAAGGGAACGAGAGGTTTTGCGGTTTAATCTTATCTTCAGGCCGGAGAGCAGGCTAATGTAAATGTAAATAATTTCACAATATTTGATTTATCAGCCAAGTTGGTAGTGTTATCATATTGGGTTGTCATCTTGATCGATATTATATTAAAATTATTGCTGTTGTTGGGAATGGTGAGAGAAAAATATCTTCGACGAATATACGACCATAAAAACTTATGAAAATCTAGGTAATCGGAACAGAGACAGATTTTATCAAAAAAAAAAGACTTGACGCCATCGTAAAGAGATTGTCGTAGGCTAGGGCTGAAATAGGAGTATTGTGCCTTTATCTGCAAGTATACAAATTAAAATTTCTAAAATTACCTTATCTGGTTGCAGACTTATCATACAGTAGGCGAAAGCCTTAAGAATTTTCCGTTGCAGGAATATTTTTCGACAAATTGTAACTGCTGCGTTCAATTAAAATCGGCAAGACTCTTCGAGGCGCTATCATAAATCAATGTGGTAGGGGTATTTCTTTTTTAGATGTTTGTTTTTTTTCAATTGGCGAATTCACATCCAATTTGAGAATTGAGAGCTGATTTGTGCTCGGTTTAGTTTGCCATTTTACCATGAATAGGCCGGAGCAGCGCTTGCAAAGCACCTGTTACGTCTTTTCTTTGACAGTGTAGACAATCACCCATCTAAGCAAGTATTTTATGTCGGTTTTACCTATACAGCCATCGATCGTTTTCACGGCACGAATACTTTTTTTTTGTTTTTGCTAATATGCATCCACAGGAACGTCGTACAGTACGCATCAAAGAAGCTGTTGCTGCTGTGGTATAGTATTCAGGAATCAATTTAGCATTGTAAATACGAGGGCGGGTCAATAAGTCCGTGACTTTTTGAATTTCTGACCTCTTTACTGAAACAGCAACACTGCTCCTGTCAACAGGCATCTGTTAGTTGACTCCTGTCAAAATTTAAACTTGCTGCGTCAGTTAGTTTGTGTTTGACAGCTATTTTTATCAGACTACTCACTAATTTGAAGAGAAAATGGAAAAAAGTGAATTTCGTGTGCTTATTAAGCATTATTTCTTGCGAAAAAAAACCATTACCGAGACCAAGGCTAAGCTTGATAAATACTATGGGGACTCTGCACCATCGATTTCAATGGTAAAAAAGTGGTTTACTGAATTTCGTTGTGGCCGTACAAGCACTGAAGATGCCGAACGTCCTGGACGCCCAGTTGAGGTTTCTACACCCGAAACAATCGAAAAAATTCACGATATGGTGTTGGCCGACCGAAGATTGAAAGTGCGAGAGATTGTGGAAGCCGTAGGGATCTCGCATGGCTCAGTGGTTTCAATTTTGAATGATCACTTGGGCATGAGAAAGCTTTCCGCAAGATGGGTGCCGCGTTTGCTCACAGTCGACCACAAACGCATGTGCAGTTGCCATGGCAAAAATCCATGAATTGGGCTATGAATTGCTCCCTCATCCACCCTATTCTCCAGATTTGGCTCCGAGCAACTACTTCTTGTTCCCAAACCTGAAGAAATGGCTTGGTGGAAAAAGATTTGACTCCAATGATGAAGTCATCTCGCAAACAAAGGCCTATTTTGAGGACCTCGACAAATCATTTTTTTTGGAAGGGATAAAAAAAATTGGAGAAGCGTTGGACAAAGTGTATAGAGCTCAAGGGAGACTACGTTGAAAAATAAAATTTATTTTTTTATCAAAGAATCTGTGTTTTAATCCAAAAGTCACGGACTTATTGACCCGCCCTCGTAGCTGCGTCCATCGATTCTATGGAGGGTTTTGTAGAGTAATCTTGGTTAACGAGCTCACAACTTCCAGTTCGTGAAAGAATTGAACACGTATGATCATCGTGTGCGTCGCACTCTGAGCACATTTTGTACAGTGATAACGCTCTTTTTTTGGTACGCCAATAAGCAAAACTGCCGCATTAAGTTACTGTTTGGTGTATTTTGTGGTATGGCCGAATCATAAGTACATATTTCATAAATTATATCGTCGAAAACTTCAAGAAGCCACTCCAAATTGCCATTTAGCGCGTGAAAAATCAGTTTATTGAAGGAAATATTTGATGGGCACATACGAGTATGTAGTTTCGCGTAATATGCATGTTAGTTGGCCTTCAAAATTCTGTGATTTAACACCTTAGGGGTTATTTTCAGTAATGATATTTGAAGTCGCTAGTCAACTCCAACCCACCAACCCTCCAACTCCATGGACAATTTGGAAGTCAACATTCGCCGCGTTATTGCTGATATGCGGCCTCCGCTGCACGAGAAAGTGGTCGAAGACTGGAGTTCCTTACTTACTTACTTTAGGTGGCGCTGCAGTCCGGGGTGGACCTGGGCCTCAGTCAACAAGACTGGAGTTCCAGATTAATATTTTTCCGACATTCTTGATCAGATTGCGATCAATTGAGGTTTCGAATTTGTCTCGATTCGTCAATACATTAACGATAATCAGTTAAAGATTAATAAAATAATGGATTCAGGCGAATTTGAACGAAAACTTTGCTTTTTTACACCAAAAGCGGACTCGATTGTTTCTCGGTTTCATTGATAAGCCAATTTTAAAAATGTACATGAGTTTCACGAAGACATCAGTGGATAAACATTGGTGCAGGGTTTTTATAGCTAATAATTGGACGGTCATATTAATATACTGCTAACCTGCTGAGTTAATTTTTAGAGAATTAACACGAGGTTCCATCAGGAATGCCGAACTTAGTGTCAAAGTTGAGTCATCGGTCTTTTTTCCAACTCATGCCTATGGCCATGAGATCTAAGTAATGCTTAATTTACGCCAGCAATCTACCGAAATGTAACGTTTGTTAAGTTTTTTTTAGAACATGAGAATTGAAGGTTCCCCGAAGGAATATCCATCGATGGTCTTCTCAAGTGGTACACGATGGTGCATCAATTAATTCGTAGCTTTCGGCAGCGTCGTCCAACGTCTCTCCAAATTTGTGATCACTTTAAAATAATGATTTTATCGTTGGAGCGAACAGCTTTTTCGCAAAGGTTTTTCCTTAAGTTTGGAAACCGGAAATAATCACTGGGAACTAAGTGCAGAGTCCATGGCGAATACGTGTGCACCTGTGCTTTGTCTTTCGTCGTTGAACCGATACAATAAATTGGTATAGTGTTCACCTTTTAATGTTTTCTCTCTTTGAAGCTTATCAATGACATATGTCCCAAGAAGCTGTCGCCATAATTTTGGGCTTCTTGGCTGGCAATCCACCCGGAGAACACACTGCTTCGACTGCTCCTTGGACTTCATGGTTATGAAGCTCGTCGAGATTGCAGAAGCAGTGATGCTTTTCAAGTTACAATGCAGGTTACTTAAAAATAATTTATTGGTTATTGATTAACCTTCGTATACATCAGGTATGACATTTCATGATTGTGTGCCATTGGGTTTCGTAGAGAAATCTTAGAGAAGGTTGCGGCCTTTAGACTATTTGTAAATCCTAGTTATATGATGTAGTGACACTAATGATTAAGCATTTGTTGAAGAGTATTAGCTTGCGACTCTCATATAGGATACAGTTGTTATTTATTTAATCTGAGCCTTAAATCAACCTTTCTGTCCTTAGCCGACAATCAGTAAAATCAACCGAAAAAAGGTCTGAAATTTCAGATTTATATTCAAGTTTGAAAAGAAAGGGCCGTGTTCTCTGATTACCCAGTTGGGCCTCTATGTTCTAGTCATCTCTTATAACGACTTGGTCCAATGTTTTCACTTTTCACTTAAAAGAAAACACAGCCCATACAGTACAACTACAGAAGCGTATAAAGCTTACCATTTGCCAGCTGTTTTGGCTTTAAATCATAGGTTCTAGTTACGGACCAACAGGAAATAGAAAGTGAGGTATTTAGCAGCTGTTGAATGGACTCGAGTAAAGAAGAGTAAATATTAGACGTAACAACGAAAGTGATTTTTTGATGAGGGATTGTGCACAAATCCAACAATCGACTGTGAACAGAGTGGATGCCGATGCTTGACCGATGCTTGGAGTCGATGTACCTGTTAAATGCTGAATATGAATTCTTTGCACTTTCGAACTGAACCCATCAGAAAATATCAATGTCTTTTCCACGTCAATAAACCATCACTAGATATAGCAAAGCGATTCCTAGTCATCTTAACTTCTTTCTCCAAAATTCTGAAATAGATTATGCTTGGACTAAGACATAAGTGGCAGTCTAGAAAAATAATCTGTCCAGCTGTTGTACAACATCGAAAATATTGGTCTAACTAAACCAAGGCCGTGTTAAAAGCCTTTGAGTCAATTAAAAAAGCAAACTAAAGCGAAGAAAGACGGACTAAATGTTCACACTTATTCAGCCGCTTTTCAGCTGGTCTTTGGACAGCAACTGTATTGTTCGAGTTGTCGAGAAAAACTGAAGTATCTAGTTGAAATTATATTCCTTATTCAAAACTTTACTCAAGAAGTTCTGTCAGGTCGTCATAAAGGGTTTTCCAATAAGGACTTGACAAATTTTTTTTTAAATAAAACGCAAACCATTTGAGATATTTCAAAAACTTTATTATCGGCTTGAATTACAAACAAAACATTTATGAATTGAATTCGACTTCGTTCATATGACCACCGAGGGCACGTTTGCAGCGGTCGATTCGTTGGACCCAATTTTCAACGACTCGGCCACACATTTCGGCCGAAACGACCGCTATTTCGCGTTCAATGTTGGCTCTGAGCTCTTCCAACGTCGTCGGCTTGTTGGCATAAACCAATGATTTAACGTAGCCCCACAGAAAATAGTCAAGCGGCGTTAAATTGCACGAACTAGCCGGCCAATCGACTGGCCCATTTCTTGAGATAACAGACGCATCTTCTCCAGAACCCAATCGGAGAACGTACGTCACTTCAAATGGTCCATTGGCTTCAATTCTTGAGTCAGCTTGATCTTGTATGGGTGTGAACCAAGATCCTTACGCAAAATACGCCATAATGTGGTCTGAGCGATGCCCAATTGTTGAGAACGCCGTGGAAGTGACTTATTTGGATCGTTTGCTACGGACGCCTGAACGGCAGCGATATTTTCGACACTTCGACCAACCCGTTGTCTCACTGAAACGGCCACATCACACAACGAATATGTAGACTTACATTTTTGCACTAAACTTGTTATTGCCTGTCTACTAGGGCGAGAACTACGACCGAAAATTGGAATTAACGCTCTTAAAGTTGCAGTCACCGACCCCGAATTTCGGTAGAAAATTTTATAATTTGCAGACGTTGCTCGTTCGTGTACTTTACCATGATGAAAGTTTTGAGTTTATTGAATAAATTGACAGTTTGATGATTAGTGAAAGAGTGCGTTCACAAATTAAATTCAAAGTTGTCAAGTCCCTATTGGAAAACCCGATACAAGGAAAGGCAACAATCGGTGTACTATTTCCATTAAAAGCCAATTTTTTTTTTTTGAGTACAGTTGTCATTCGATTGGGCTGACCAAAAGGGCTTGTTCTTTAAAAACTAGCTATATCGTGCCGTTTTGCATCATTTAAGTTAATTATCAGTTCCTCCAAAGTAGTCCTTCAATTTAAATCATACGTCAATTGGACAAATATTGTTCAACCATCTAAGTGTCCTATTCGAATAATACGAGTACGTACGAGTATGTCAATCTGCACTTCTCATAAATGGACTTTAGTAAATAAATAAAACAAGGTCAACACCTCCAATAGTGTATTTGCCAGCTATTTATAACGTTTCTGTTTATTTTTTATTTTTTCTTCTATTGTCCGTCTCTCATTGTATACAGTAGTCGAAATTAACATAATATTTACTTGTTCATATTTTGAAAAATATATTATGAACTATGTACGTTCCATTTTGTTTACTAGAGATAACTATTTATTCCCGACAAGCACTGCTGCAAAATTTCACTGTCAAAATTCTGGCTCTATCTGGTGTAGGAATTTATCCCATTGACGTCAAATGGAAGAAGAAATACTATAGATACTCAGTGTATTAGGAATTCCGAGGTTAGGCAAACCCATACAAACAGAATATTCTGATTCGTTCTATCTATGATACTCAAATGCCAAAATGTCACTGAAATTATACAGACTTCCACAAAATACGTAGGTAGGCTAAGCAATTTTTATCCAATTACGAGTACTTGATATCCACACCTGAAATATAAAATAAACCGGAGCAGGATTGTGGTATGAGAAAATTATTTTTATTACCATATTACCAGTTCTTTGAAGAAATATTTTTGAATTCACGAGGAGATTTCCTTACGTAAAAGAGTTTTCTCAGTTTCAAAGAGTACCACCGTAGTGGAATGGATTTTCTTATTTATAGATTCATTCAGTGTTTTCTTTTTATTTGTGTTTTTAATTTGTAATTCAAGGATAAGACAATATGAGGTATTTCATAAGAAGTTGGAAAATGTATCTTGTAAGATTTCTAATGAATAGAATAGGTCGGCATCCAATTGTATCGGAGATTTATCTCACTACTGCAGTGATCCTTGTTCTACTTCAATTTCTTTATTTATCTTCTTAACCGCAAGATCCCTTAACAACCCAAGCATAAGTATGATCACGCCCAAATAAACGACACGTTAATATGTAACTGACAGCCTCTTTGCATTTAAGAAATTTTGCCAGGAATTTCCTTACGTATCTTGAAAGCATGAAGTTTTCTATGCGCTATGGTTCGTTTTTAGAGCTATGATCAGAAAAGACTGAGTGATCGATAAATGGTTTTTGCCAAAAGATGACAACTAAGATATTATACCACAAGAACTCCCCCACTGGCATTTCGTGCCCGTTTTCCTGACCGCCCGGCCTCCACTGGTCCTTTAATGCGGCGTTTAGCTTTACGACTCTTAAAGACTGGAACAAAACAGGATCAAGCAAACTCTCTCAAATGTCTCGTACAGTCCGTTTGATAGGATCGTATACGGCAAAACTCGTTTATGAAAACCGGTTTGGAAGTGGCATTAGCAGATAAAAAAATACTTCTGCTAAGATGCTTTGAATAAACAAATTTAAAGAGTGTTCAGTTTTTGTCAGAGACGGAAGTATTTTAAAATGAGCGTCACGTTTGCATCACGTTATGAAGCAGTATTCTTGTGCACGCATCTAAAAGGACCGAAAATGTCATACGGAGCAGCTGCTAAATACATAAAAAAGTCAAAAGCATTTGTTAGCAAGTGGATGCACCGTTATTCCCAATTTAAAATTGTGGATGATTTGCCGGATCGTGGGTCTACGCCAAAAACAACAAAAAAGCTGGACAATATGATTCTACGCGTGTTTGAAAAAAATCCTCTTCTATCGTTACGTGGAGGACAAGGGATTTTACGTAAAAGGGGTCTAAATGTGTGTGGTGATACGATACGAAGACGTTTATTAGCCAATAATGTAAAATTTCGAAGCACAATAAAGAAACCACTACTGTCAAAAAAACACGTAGAAAAACGAATCAGTTGGGCCAAGGAGAATTTGGACAGAGATTGGAACAACGTTATTTTTTCGGATGAAGCTCATTTTTGGGCATGGTCTCCTATCACTCATACCTGGTGTACACAATCCAATAAATTAATCCAGCGGACCGTCAAACACCCGCTAAAGGTGCACGTTTGGGGATGCTTCTCAAAACAAGGATTTGGCAATTTGTTCATGTTTACAAATAACTTAAACGCACCCAACATGGTCAAAATTTATAAGAATTTTTTATTACCATTTGCCCAAAGGTGGTTTAAAAGAAGGAATGAGAATTGGTTACTGCAAGAAGATAATGACCCGAAACATCGCAGTCGTTTGTGCAGTGCGTGGAAACAAGGAAATGACGTCGATGTTTTAGATTGGCCGTCACAGTCGCCGGATGCAAATCCCATTGAAAATGTTTGGGAATTCATGAAGCCAAAGCTCCAAGGAAAGAAGATCTCGAC
Source organism: Volucella inflata (assembly GCA_928272305.1). Classification (NCBI taxonomy): domain Eukaryota; kingdom Metazoa; phylum Arthropoda; class Insecta; order Diptera; family Syrphidae; genus Volucella; species Volucella inflata. Next base: position 79,732,827 of record OV743719.1, read on the forward strand.
GGTCAAACAATTATCACGAAAAATACGAGTTTTATGGAGATCTTTGTCTCAAAATTATGCTATAAGATTAGTAGAAAGCATGCCTCGAAGACTCCAAGCAATTATTGACAATGGAGGAGAGTGGACAACATGTTAGTTGAAAAGCATTCAAGTAAATAAACAAAATAAACCAGTACAATTGTTTTTTTTTAATTTTTATAAGTTCTTCTTTAATTTTTGTCGTGTACGATGTTATTAAACAGACTGTACCTCTCGTAATAACGTTGCCGTGGGTAAAGGATGTCGTAGAGGCTCCGCTGACATCGACCAGACGACGTGCCACACAATTGGCCATTCGACACGCATTTTTGCGCCGCATTTTGGTGAAATTGTCATTTGCAAAAGTGCGGACTGTTCATCTGCTGATAGCTATTGACAGTAAGTCGTGTCTAACATACGCTCACGGCCTTCTGAACCCAAACCACAAAGTGGACGATTTTGCGTCAAAATAGTTATTAGTGATGGACCTTTTCCAACTATAGATACGGGCACTAAAAATCAGCCAATAATGCCAGCCATTCAAAGTGGTATGCTGTTTACACTAAAGGAGCCATTCGATAACTTTATAAAAAAAAAACCGTCACTGGATGGTGAACGCTACAGAGCTATGATCTAATTTACAATATGCTTTTGCCGTGACTTTTTATGTTACTGGAATACTCATTGTGATTCTGGTGTTTTTAGGAGGGAGGATTTGTGGTGAAGAGGAGGACTGTGCTACTAACATCTAACCAAGCGTTGTTGTGTTCCAAAAATTTAGTCGTCATACCGATTTGACTGTTAATCAAATATAGGCAACGCAAGAGGCTCACTTACATTACTTACGAGTATACCATAGAGCACTAGAATATCTCTATATGCAAATTTGACTTGCATGCCCGAAGACTTGTGCTATTTTGGAAACGCCTCTAAGTTAATACTTTTAAAGATTTACAAATAAATAAAACTCTTACTGACTGTTAAGTAAAACAAAGTATCTGTTACTATTTAACTATATACGAGCGTTCTAAATAACACGAGCAGAATTAGAGTAGTTCACATCTCTCTCCATTTTTCAATTTTGACCAATTTTGAAAGACGTCAACTTTTTAAATCTACGTGAATAAACTAATTTAGGTGAGACTGATGTGTTCACATTTAAGACAAAGTGCTGTCAAATCCACTCATCAATCTTTGAACTAATTTTGGGCTTATTGGTACCCCAAACAATTTAAAGCTTGTCAATGACTATAATTCCGAAAAATCAAAACACATGGTTGTACATAAGTCATGAGTTAACAATGTCACGTATTATATGACAGCGATTAGGATTGCTTTCTCATTGGTTTTGTAATAAAATGGACTTTCACTTGTTGCATGGATTCGACTACTACGCACTTGTCGCTGAACGGTATTACCCCAAAGAGATATAAATATCAATGAGAAAATCTAGAGTTCATTAGAAGAGGACTTCAATCCGAACGATATCTTCATCTCTAAATGCTTTCAAAACTCAATTCAAATAAAAACATGAACTTTATCTTGCAATCGCCGACGTCACATGAGTTGCAACATCTTTCCTCTCCTCAATTAAAAATCAATAAAATTTAGATTACCTAAGTTTTGGTTGCTTATCGCAGGAGAGTACCCTCCTCATTCTATGCACTGTTCACCGCCTTAAACAAATCTGATTAGTGGGTTACAATCTACATTCGACATTCACTTTTTTACTTTTTTTTTTTTTTTTTTTTATTGTGGCAATAACAGCACCTACATACTCGTACTTGCATTTACCCTAGCATAAACTTGCAATTGCCCAATCGAGGAAAGAAGCATCATCGGAGATACCATCGACATTCGACACATGGTTATACATTTGGATGGGATCTTTACCAAAAGCTAATATTGGCTCGGCTTCTTCAAACCAACGCAACTAGCAATGTCTCTAAAAGTTTTAGCCTTTCATCGCAAACACTATCGCAACCGACGACGATAAGCGATAAAAAATTGTGTAAACGCAGTCGCATATTGCTATGATACCAAACTACACGCACGATAAACACTTTAAGGCTGTCTGCAGCTGCATGGAGCAGCACATACGAGTACTTGTAATCGAGTGTCTTCTTCGATGGCCGACCGGCTGGGGGATGTTGTATAGTATTTGTCGAAACTATTAAAGGAAGCTGGAGAGATAGTGAGTTGGATGGCCAACCTATTTCGTGATGAGACGAAAGCAAGTAGTGCAACTTTTTGACACCGATTTTATGGGCCAAAAGATACGGACAATTGTGGTCTCGAGTTTAAGAGGTAACTTGTGCAGAAGTGCAGTGATTAAAAAAAGGGCTAGAGACCATAAATGGCCCGCCTTCGTATTCTCGTTTGTTTAATTGTTTTCTGTTTTTGTACACGTTTGTGTGTGTTTTTATGACATATTGTGGGTTAATGCACCAGTAAACAGCAAACACGAGCATAGATATAAGATATAAGATACAATATACGAAGTAATAGAGATACCTTAAGACAAGAGCAAACTAAATTTTAACAACTATCTATCTGTCTGCAGAGAAGGGGAGGTACACAGAGAAGACCACATTCACTTTTATCTCAGAAGGTGTAGGTGAACACAGGAGCAACTGTCACTCCTAAGATTCCATAAAAACTCAAAGCAATGTAGAGTAGATGATGTCAACTTAAGAGTTTATCGTCGTCAGTGTAACACGAGATGCGAATCAAGTTGAAAGTATCTAAAGGTAATATTTTCTTTCAGCTGACTCTGGCGCATTACTCTTGTTTTTTTTTCAGTTTTGTTTTCTTTTACTTTTACTCTCGACTTAAAAACAAAATACGTATACGCCCGTACATATTTATTTACAAAGAAAGATGTCAAATAAACATACGTCATATGAATGGATGATAATGGATGATCACATCACATGTCGCTCCACGTCTGTCGGGTGTTTGCTGAATATGAGTATAAACATGAGGTTAGATACGTAGATACTCGGCATTGCTTTGTACGAGTACTCCACTGCTAATGTTGGGCCAATGAACTACTTTTTTAAACAAAGTCTATCATGGCATTCTCATATGGCAAATGTAAACATTCCCCATTACTGCATTTGGATTTGGAGTTGGACAGACGTTTCTTCTATTTTTATGAACAAACTCCTATGCCCACTCGTTAAGCTTTTTAGCTTTTTAAAAACCACTTCTTTGGATCGAATATAAACGTGATTTGGATTTTGGAATAATTTTTAGTAATTAACGATAGAATGCTAAAAAGGCTTGCTCGTACAACGGTTTATTTAAGACATGTATCACGTGAATCGCTTTTTTTTTATCTGAGAGGTCAAACGCTAGAAACCGGTATACAATTTGCTGTAAGGCCTTATTTGATTTAACCAATTAACAGTTTCTCTATAATAGGATTAATTATATCAGGTCTTGTTCAATATTTGTCTGATGTAATCTACACTTTTTGGATAATACGAAAAGGCAACTAATCATGTGTAAATCAGACAACCACGCCTGTAAAATTGAACAGAAAATCACAGCGGGTGCTTATCAAAAGAAAGGATGTTTAAAATCCAACATCTGTGAATGTAAATGGTTATCGCAGATCAAAGAAGGAGGTTGGTGAACCTTTTCTTGAAATAAAAGACTAGTTATGTTATCTCAAAGGTCACCTGGAAAATTATTAGTCAATTCGTAGCAAGTTAAATGAGAACTCGGGACTGTGCAGAATACTTTCTAAAGAGCACACCGCTCCAAGCCACTTGGTGCGATATTAGTTATTTTTTTGGAAACTCAATAGATCAACGAATAAAAGTGAAACAGCGCTTTAATAAATAATTACAAATCGAATTTGTAGTAGGGTTGGAGCAGAAAAATAAGCTCTTACCTTGGACATAGTTATGAGAATGTCGATAGTCAGAGGTAACCAGGCAGTATGTTGAAGAACTTAGTTCACTAGGACTTAAAGCCACTGCATATGGGACTGATGCTTAAACAATAAGAATACTTCAACATTTTGAGGTTTTAAAACGCGCGATGGGCTTAGGCAATGTCGAAATATGCAGTGGTACTATCATATGACAAGCCGTACTCACTCGTGTTTTTTAAGGCCACGACATGAATTTATACACCGATGCTGCACAGAGCAACAAGCGTGGCCATTTACAGGAGCACTTTCAGCGCGTTTTGCAGCTTCATGTTCAGATAAAATCACTAACCAGCAACTATCCGCCACGGGTCACCGATTTGGGCTACTTCAGGGGCTACAGCATTAGAAATAAGTTGTTTAAATTCGACATTCCGAACGAATTCTTTGTCAACAAAATTGCTATCTACACCCATGAACTCAAAACATAGGAAAGACCGGCTCTTATCATTTTCTGTGCCGAACCTGACTGACAGTGTGCAAATAATTTCTAGGCAAAAGCAGTGCATCCTAATCGGAAGCTCGAGCTGTGACTTACTTATGCCGGTAGGGCTCATGCGAAGCCAATAGATATCTGATAGAAATGTCGCCATCTACACAAAGGTTGCATCCAATCGCCATCGCACAAAACATTATCGTAGGAAGCACTAAGTGTGATACAGCGGTATACTATATAAGCAAATGATCTAGCTGATCAAAAATGAGAAAATTCGCAAGGTTGCCGATAGTGGATGGACAAATCTAGATTAGGAAAATATTTCCTGAAACATTAAGAGGAGTTTTTCAAGAATTTATAAATGGAAAGCCCTTTGGTTTCCTTCTTTTTTCAATCCTCAAACCTCTTTTTAATATTACCTTACCTAACCTCGGCCTGTATATAAATATTGCCTTGGAATAGTCCAAAATCATGACTTAGTTCAGGCTCAAGCGTATGTCAATGTTGATCGCAACAGAATTCAACTGAGAGAGTTCTTCTGCAATGATTTCCACATGTGTTTAGGACAGAAATTGAAATGTTTTATTTCGCAGACAACCAATTTTCATGATATTAAGGAGATTGATAGGAAGCTCAATGGCCCCCAATCCTAGGCATTTCGCTTAAATGAATTTGTCAGCCGTGGAAAACTCTTTAGCAAAAACTTCTTCCCTGAACGTATAACTCTGGTTTTCATTAAATCAATCGCCACGCCAAGACTTATGAAGTATTCAAACCTTTTCGGTTTTCTTATTTTGTATCCTTGGATTTTTTTTTAATGCCGCAGGATTACTTACATCTTTTGGGACGTCGGTCAGGTAGATTAACTACAGTATTGCTCGTAAAATCGGTGGAAGAAGCCTTTAGAGTTGCCTTTCTTATTTCAGTAACAATTTTTGCAGAGACTCTGAGGCCTACAAACACAAGGTAAGTTAAATTGGTGCTATCAGACTTAGAAACTGTTTGACAAATATTTCTCAAGATGTTGCAACACAATATCCGCCAGCGTTCCTGGCAACAAATTGTACGGATCATGGATTATATCATAACTACTCTTTTTCGCGAACTCAAAAAGTCATCACGAAACCATTAAACAGGCCTTAAACTCTCTGCCTCAACTAAACCATGTTTTGTTAGTCCAATAAAGTTGCCATAAAAAGAAACCTTGAAATGATGTTCATTACTGAGGTACACTTGCCTTTTCGAGACCTCGTAACCTTCCACTTTGTGACACTCGTTGTGTTATAGTAGTTGAAACCTTCTTAAACTATGATATATTCCAAATTAAACGCGTTTAAACAACCCATTGAAAGGTCATGAAACCTAAGCCGGAAACATAACGCTGATAACACACATCAACAAGCTATACTCTCTCGCTGTCGTTTTCATTTGAGACGAAGTGTCTGTGTATCTACTGAATATTGCAATTCATTCCATAATCGCATAAACATAAACAACAGCGATTAATTCACGACATTTTGTCATAGATACTTATGTGAGTTAAGTAATGAGAAAAACGTTAATTCGTTAATTCGAATTCAAATTGATACATCAATTATCCGCCTGATGGACAGACGATACTCAAACACTAAAACGAATACGAATACGATTGCGAGAACATTTCCCGTTCATACATCTAGAATACAAATCAGCGATTATCTAGTACAAAGTTCGGTGTCTGGATTTTTAAATAAGTGCCGAATACCGTAAACCAGTTCTCAGTATTTGATTTGTTACTCAATTAAAATGAACGATGAAGGAATGACGTAATCGTTCAGTGGTTGTGCCATTTGTATAGAGTGACACTATAGACAGATACTCTATGACAGTGAGACATTCAATTATTCTAGAGGTAACGTACGTACGATAGTACACACACACATACTATTCGCATAAAAAAAAAGGTGGGAAACTTGATGCCTAGTATCTACCCTACCCCTTCTTAATTATGTAACCCTGTCAAGTTACCGCGGCAAAGTTGGGGTATGGATTGGTGTACCTAGAAATAACCAGGTGCTAGGTACTAGGTGCTGGGCTTATGTACTCGATTTTTTTTTCTTTAACATAAACCAAGATTACAGTCGAATGGGTTTGTTCAACAGTGAAATTAGTTTCAAAATACAGATTCACGCCAACACACTGAGAATTATGGTGCGTTCCATGTAGAATTAAGGCCGTGGGAACTGGCAACCACATTACCTAGAGGGATGTACTCGTGCGTTTTCTTTAACAAAGAAGCTCATTAAGGAGTCTACTAAATGTGCTAATTACGAACGGCTGTACGAGTAGTATAACATCCACTGCACCAAAATAGAAGCTAATTAGAAAAATATTCTTCGTCTTTGAATTTTTATTCTGTTTAAAGATTCAAGTTGCCGTGGGCTGGTAGTTTTGTTTTATCGACAAGATGTCAAAGTTCTAATAAAAGAAAACGTTATCTTAAATCTGCGTCTGTTTTCGTAATCTCAGATTTACTTCGGTTGCTTAGCAGCCATAGAGCTATACGTACATACGAGTTCGTATCTTTGTTTCCGCCGTAGGACAGGACCACCTCAGAAGAAAGAACAATGAAAAAGCATATAAGCATATATATATGGAGAAAATTGCTTATTTACTTTTTTGAGAAGCTCTTTTGGCCGGTTGACCCTCTAGGCTAGAATAGCGGTGTATTAAATATTATCCGCTTACTTGCATAGGTGGCGCCACAGTCCGGGGTGGACCTGGGCCTCACCCAACATGCGTCTCCAGTCATTTGTGCTCATCACCAGAGTCGGGGTCTTTCTCTACTGCGCCGCTATCTCTAAAAGTGGATTCAAGGACTTTTCGGACTGGCCCGTTGGTGTCTATTCATCCTATATGACCCAGCCATTTGCTTCATGGCCTTTTATTACGTAGTTCCATTTTGCTAGATCGATGGCCGTGCACAGCTCCCAAAGGTTGTCCTTGAACATCTACATGTTGAAAGGACCTGCCCTAATGACATTGAAAGAAATCAAAAGAGGAAGCAAAACAAAGCGAAAACAGAACGCAATAGCAAAACGACAATTAAGACGCATCTTTGCGGGCGATTACATTGCATCGTCGCCGTCGCAGTAGTTTAGCGAGCCAGTGCAGTATGTCTTGGAAGGCGCTGTTCCTACAAAAATTTTATGAGTTATTTACCAAGTTCAAGTATGCTGAAGGCAATAACAAAGTATTAACTGGTGATCGCTTTCGTAATGAGTTTAATCTACTTCACACTTGATGCCAACAGGACGGGGTCACATCACATAGAATGCTGGGTTGCAAAGTTTATGAGGAGCTTTTGCCGTTCAAATGATGTCCCTTTTTATTTCCTGTGTCATTTCTTGAAACCATTCAATCAATCACTATCCTGGTATTTAAGGATCATGTTCAAAAAATTTCCGAAAATAGCACTAGAGCTCTGGGTTTTATTACGTAAAAGTTGCTGGAAGTCTTGTTTAATGGCGTGGAAAGTGTCGAATTGATCAGCATCGTTCAAGCGGCAGATCTGTCCCACTTGCTGTGTAGTTTTCCTCGTACACATTACACATCCCTTTAAGATGTTTATCTGCTTTGTGGTGTTAGCCAAGTTTGGAACCCAGATTCCCTCGCCTAATAGTCCGCTAACAAAAACACTGTGCCAAAAAGATAAAACAGTTCCGGTATATTATTGAACTCTAAAGTAATCCACGAGGGAGGTATATGTCACTTTAAAGAGGTTGAGTGAAGAACTACTATCAGACATATCCGCTGTCCTCTTCCATAACAAATGCTTAAAAATTTTGTTACTAAATCCAGCGATTTGTAAAAAGCCAATTAAAATCCACTAACATATCAGATTTTATCGAAAGTTTATCCTTTCCAGCAATAGCCTTACTAATCTTTGAATCCCACTAATTCTCAACTGCATTTCCGAGTATGACACAAAAAAACAAAGTAAGAAACCCCAGCTAAACAAGTCTTTTCCTTTCTTAGCAACTAACCTCCTTCCCATCAAGTGCATAACATCATGTTCATGTAGCACTTCTCAAGGTGAACTCAAAGCGCTTCGAGATGGAAATATCTTTCACAACCCACGCTATACGATTATCGACAGCCGGCATATGGAGTCGCAGTCTTGTCGATCGGTCGTATACACCGGAAAACCATTTAAATGGCCACTAGGTCTTTGGGTTGATTCCTTTTTAAATAATCTACGCTTGTCACCATTTGTTTTGCTCACAATGTTCTTCTGTGCTCGTACTACTCCTCCTCCTTTGGCCCAGTCTGCAGTGATTAAGTGCAACCAGAAAGTATGTACGCGCTCGTACGTCCAAGCGATAGTAATCGAGTGGGAAGATAACTGATTACAAGTTGTCTACAGATTAATTTTTCATCACCATTTACTAAATGTGCGAAAAACTTGTACTCACTCGTCGATATCTATAAGATAGATTTTTTACAAGCATGCTTCTCTAATTTGCTTCTAGTATTGAGAGCGGTTTTCTTTAAGCGGAGTCTAGACCCTTGTACGAGTATCTGTATCTGTATCTGTACTCATATATCTATCATTTGCAATTTTTTATGTCTGATTTTTATCTTGGATATTGAGATACAAATCGATTTTTCATGTCAATTCAATCTCTTTCATTGAAGGTGATGTATCATAGTAGTCATAGAGACTACGAATGGAATAGAGCTGCAGACTTTGTACGGATGTGTGTGGCTTGTTATTAAATTTGAGAGATGAAAAAGGAATGACAACGACAGAAGGCAACTCAATTTACAGAGGAGTGATAGATACGCTATACACCACCAAATATAGGTCGAATTTCCTTCTCGAAATCAGGATAGATACAGGTTCATCGAGGTTATCTGTCGGATATGAGTTTTGTTTTTTGTTTTTTTCTTATTCTTTTTTGGCTGCCGAATGTGACCAACCCAACCCACCAATACAGGATTTCCAGTGCCACAACTTTATGTGGGATAGTACTTGGATATTGGATTGAAACTTGAAAGCAATTGGTCTGCGGTGTGGTTCACGTAGATACTTTTCGTCGATTGCTGGTTGCTACGACAATTGCTTTAGCTGGTCGATCATTGAACTTCAATCGAATTGGTTTGGCAAGGCATAAAGGCATTACTGTGCAGTTGCAATTAATTTCAGTTAAGCGTAATTAATTTGTTGATAACGCGTGATTTAATAAACAGCCTTAGACGTAATCAAAATGTGCTTATCTCCTATTGATAAGGACCAGTAACAGACACCGCCGCCGCCGCTTCAACTTATGAGTACGACCACTATCACATCATCACTACCGACTGACTTAATATGTAGATGCAATGGGTGGTTGGAAAGTGTTTAGTTGCACCAAATTGATTAATGAATATGAGATCCGATACTCAACAGCAGCCTCTCTGAAGACTGCAATTCAGAAAGAAAACAATTTTTTAATTGAACGAAAATGTTTGTTATGCGAAAGCGCGATTAAAATTAATTAAAGTGAAACTTTTCGCGTGGAAAATTATTCATGTTTCCACCACCACCAGTAGTATAGTAGTAGGTACTGCTCGTACTTTGTATCTGAATAAGGGGGGTATCCAATCGGGGAGTGAGAGCAACGAGTAACATGACCAAGAGATGTAGGACATTTGTTGCCCTTACAAGAGCGCAATCGATTGTACTCAACTTATTAAGCAAATCTAGGTTAACGTTTCATTAGCATGACTGCTGACTTTGTTAACAAAAGTGATGAAATGGAATTCAACTACTCGTACTATACCACCGATCTGAAGGATACGAGTTATATTAGTGGACTGCCGATTGGTGAACCGTCAAACCAAACAAGTTGGGGTTTTGAGCACGTTTCTGCTATGACATTGTATTTTAAGGTGAAAATATTTTAAAAAGAATGACTGGGAAAAAACTGAGGATAATGGGTCCCATATCCGAACCCGTATCCGTACATGTCAATATGTAAATGACCGGGTTTTTTTTACGCTTTTTTTTTATTTTTTTCAACTGTAGGTTTTGCTGTCATGCATTATCTTTATTACATACACGTTAATGTCATGGAAATTACTTGGTAAAAAATAAAAAAAAATTACAAAAACTTTTTAGTACAAGTATTTTATGATATGGCTGGAAAGTGGGTTAAAGTCACTTTTGTGACCTAAAATTGTGAAAGTACTCAATGCAAATTTTATTTACAAATTTGTTTTGTTACTTAATTTGTTGTGTTGAGTACTAAATGGGAATATCTGTACTGGTATCATAACATCGACTATGCATTGCTTAGGTAAAATTGTCATATTTTGCTTTTACTGTGAAGATTCGACTTTCCTGGAGATGTTGCAGTGTCGTTGACTTATGATAAAGATACGGTTTAATATCAAAATGAGACCAAACGCTTCCCTATCTGTTATCAAATTGCTTATATTGTGATACATCCCTCGTCTTTGATAATCATCGAGGGTATTTACAGCAAGTGAAAAGTGTTTGGGGCACGATACAATTATCAGGCATACTTTCGTTTCTGTACTTTACAAAAACATTTGTTGCCATATTATAAGATCCGGCCTAGATAGTCTTATTTTTAATAGGAGCATCATCATATTTTATATCTTCGTTGGGTGTTGGGAAATGACTTTTTTCAGCTTTATGCGCATTTAAAAACTGCAATTTCCTACGCAGTCAAGCAACGTTTTTTCCTCTTAAACTTGTTTTGATTGTGCGACTCTTCGACTTTCGTGCATTTTAGGTATACAATTTTCTTCACTACGTTTTTTCTGGTTGTCGAGGACGCCCTGACTGCTGAGCTCTTGGAAGCGGGAAGCGATGAATATGATGAAAGTATGCCCGTTGAATGAAACACCAGCTTTCTTCGTTTGATCGTTAAGACACCAAACTGAACCAACTACAAAGGCATCAGTCTTCTTAACATCGCATACAATCTTATATGCTGTATTTTGTGAACGACTGAAGCCGTTCGTCAACAACCTGATAGGTCCATATCAGTGTGGCTTCAGGTCGATACACACCACACCATTCTCGAAATAAAAATGCAAAATTCAGGCGCCATCACAAGAGGTACAATGTCAAAAGTCTGTCAATTACTCGCACACCCCGATGATATTGCTTTGATCGGAAGAAAGCAGCGTGATATCAGTGGCGCTTTAGCGAGTAATGAGACGAAAGCAGCGAAAATGGATTTAACAGCCATGGAGGGCAAGATCAATTATTTGCTCCCAACAAGAAAGCACTATAAACACCGGTGTCTTGGACAGAACATTACACCCTACGGATATCACTTCGACGTAGTTTAAGGTCTTGTCTACCTAGGCTTCCCTATCAATTCAGAGAACGACACCAACTCTGAGAGCGGACGAATAATAATCTTGTGAATGTCTGCTTCTTTGGGCTAAGCAGGCAATTGACTAGCAAAGCCAACAAAAGTTACCCTATGTAAGACCTTAATATTCCCAGTCCTGCCCTATGGCGCAGAGGCATGGACTTTATCTAAAATGGATGACATTGTTCTAGGCTGCTTTGAGAGGAAAATTCTTCGGATAATTTTCGGCCTCTCCTGCATAGATGGTGAGTGGATGAGGGGTACAATGCAAACTGTACGGGCTGTTCACCGACATTGACTTAGCTAGGAGATTAAATATCCAACGACTGAGATGGCTGGGTCATTTAGAGCGGACACCAATGTTCCGGTCCGAAAATAACCTTAATTTCTTACCTCCAACCCGGCCCAACTTCACTGTTAAGAAAGCGGTGTACGATTACATATAATTTTCGGCGATAACGCTAATGTCTATGAGTATCGATCTGGATTTTAAAGGTGCTCTTTTTGATCTGTTGTAAATTGCAGGTCTATCGGGATCTGGTAGGCAGAAGTCACTTTGCTGTGTCCAGGCTTCCGCACAATGCAAGATCTTGAACAGGAAGTTGACTTTTGTAGCTCAGGCAGTGTAGAAATACTTCGTCTTGACACTGAGTAAATCTCTACGGGTATGATAGAGAATCTTATAATTCTGTGAGGCTATCGAAATCTTCTCGAAGAAATCGTATTATGTATACGAATCGCAAATAGACCAAACCTGAGACAGACAGACAGCTACAAAAGATATCATTCTTGGGCACTGCCTTCTACGCAAGCATAGAAAAGCTGTTGGCATGTATTCAAGCGATTTCTTTGAAACCAGCTTGGAAGAGGATGAGAAGGATGCTATGTCCCCAACCTTTTTTGTACATGCCATGCTCTTTTCGAAAAAGAAAATGTTTTTCCTTGACCAATTCAAGAATTTGACTAATACAGTCTCTGAAAATCCACTTACCTTTATGCAAAGCTGCAGCGGGTTCAATAAGTAGAGAGACAATTCCTATCTTTAGATTCACGTGGCACCACAATGGATTCTTTCTTCATTATTTAAAGGGTGCCCACTTTTGTTCCTGTTTTCTATTCATTTTACAGAATTCAATTTGTGTATGTAAGCTTTTCCAGCATTCTCGTAGAATAAGTTATTTGTTGGAATAACCTTTCTTGTGAATACGTTAGTTCCTCATTTATTACATTGCATATACTTCATCCGTTTTATTGTCTTAAATATTCGTTTTCTTGACATTAACATTGTATACCCCTCAATGGAGCTACTTAGAGAATGGGATATGAGCTTATCTTACTACGATAATTTAAATTTAAAATAATTCTCAGAACTCAAAAGAAAAGAAAATAATTGCTTTGAATTCCCAGTAAAGCTTATGAAATTCATGAATTTTTTTGTTGAAATATTTGTATAACTGCGCAGAAAAAGAGACTTTTAATCGATGCATAGACTTTCAAGAAGCCTAGAGGATAATTTGTCAACTATTGATTTGTTATTATATTATTTTTATATTCTTCACATATGTACATGTTACATAAGAAAACGCAATTAATGTCGAACGATTGTATGAAATTACGCAGCCTTTTGATATTTATTTTCTAATTATACACTTAAAAGTCTTCCAATCTCTGCGTTTATAATGATACTTGTAATTAAATAAAATTGTACACACCTATCACTGTTGGTAAGCAATCGATCGACATAAATATTTACACCATACATATTTGAAGTCAGTTTTACAGGGTGTCTAGATTCTAGAAATCTATGAGACTAGATTAGATGTTAATCCATTCAAATGACAACGTTGTAAAAGAATATAGAAAAATATTTGCTGATTGCAAGAGCATCTCTTGGATTTTTTGATTCCATCCCAACGACTTGTGATCCATTTTACTGTTTGCATGACCCTGTTAACAAATACTCAGACCCAAACCGAATAATTGCTATAAAATACCATATTTCATTAATGATTTGGCAGCTTCAAGTGCCTAAGTGTTATTCGTACGAATATAGTTTTCGTTTCACTTTTTCGTGACGCTGAAAGATTCCAAATGTACCCTAACAAAAAAAAAAAATATAATTCATGATTCAGTTGATTCGACGTTACTATCTCTTCCCAGAATTTAATTTTCTTATTTTCAAATTTGCACTATGAAAAATGTTGCTTTTTTCTCCTTCTAAAACAAGATACATTTACAACTCCTTGGCATATGGAAAATGAAATTTCGCCGATAATTCCATAACTTCAGTTCCATAATGGCTTTCAATTCTCAAAGTTTGCCAAGGAATTCAGTGGAAAGAAAATCCATTTCCCTAAGACATAAATTTTGCCCATGAAGTTTATTTATAGGAACACGTCAATAAAACATCTAGCAACTCCTTAATGTCGAAAAAAATAATTTGGCATGCAAACAGGCAAATGCGAATGTTGACACCAAAAGGGGGGCTAAAATCAAAAAAAAAAAAAAAATGATAATTTAATCTTGGAAACTTTTGCATAACGAAATCATGACGTTTCTAGACACCATGCGCTTCCAACATCTATCTGCACGTGTCTTAACTAAATTGCTGTACCTACTGTTGTTATTGTATCTGAAAGCATCTTAAATTTTAAGAATTGAGGAAGAAGTACTCGTAGTATCTTCCCTTTTCTCATCTTCATGCTTCAGCCCCTTGGTGTGAAGTGCTTAAAATTTTAATGAACAGGCGCTTCTATTTGGCCTCAAACTGATGTTTGTTGTACCAGTTTGTTTTGCTTGGAAATTCTTTTGCCAGAGTATTGGAAATTGTTGGAGTAAATTTAACGCCAAATCAGATAGTCGAAGAAGTATTGGGGAAGGGGAATATAGGAAGGCTTTACTCTGCTGGTAATTTGTAATTTTTTTTTTTCCTCCAAAATGTAATTACTCCACACACCAAAGCATTGATTGGTTTACGCTGATTTATGGCCTCTGTTTCGCTGTGTTTAAGTGATGGAAACATCCGTGATGCATGCAGAACCCAATGAAGAAGAGCACCCAATTGAAGATACCGTACAGTATAGTATGTGTGGGAAATAGGCAATCTAGGCCATTCCATCTAATCTGCAGTGAATTGCGTAAAATTGCGTCTGCATCTTGTTGAACTTAACTCGTACCACAGGCGACGTTGCAGGAAATGTATTTTATGGCCTTTCGGAATAAAGATGTGAATTTCTTCATTATACTCGTATTGTAGCTACCCCGGTATGTCGGAATTTTCGTAAACAAAATGCAAATCCAAAATTGGGTTGTTTATGGGGTTTTCGGGTTTTACAAATCGATCAAACGAACATATGGGGGTAATTTACACCTCTGAATAATAAAAGCATGAGCCATGGGCCTCCCTCCACTAAGATCACCCCAGACCGCTGTCGGCCGACGATCGATGCAATCGCTTAGTGTAAACATCGCATATGATTGAAAAATTTCTTTCTTCATGTTTGTTTGTTTTCGATGTTTCCATGAATGGGCGCTGGAAAACACATGGCCTTCTGAGGGTAAAGTCTAAAGACATTTCATTGAGAAATAACGATCGTAAATTTAAAATCCATTAATACGCAGCTTGCTTTGATGACGTGCATATGGATTAGCAGGGTAATTGTTTTAACGCATAAAGGCTGCATGAATTTTATTGATTTTTATGGGCATTTTAGAATTTGTACATTAGTTCTTTTTTTTCGGAGATCTAATGCAATTGATAAGACTCCCTCCCTTCTTAGCTTTGAGAAATGCAAAAGCTAACGTTGCATAAGGGATTTGAATTTTTTTGGAATTTGATTCTAAAGATTGTCTTAATGGGTTTGTTTGGATTGTTTCTAAGAGTATAATCTTTTTTTTGTTTTTTTTGAAAACAAAAATTTGTTTACTTTAAGAAGATTTAAGGCTTCCTGTGTCTTGTCGAATTAAAAACTTGTGAGATATGGAAAATATATAGCTTTGCTAAATTGGTTTAACCATCTGTTACATGGGCCTGGTCAGTGCGCATTTGGCTTGTTTTATTTGTAATTGCCACTGGGCCCTGTGTTCTTTATGTTTTGTATGCGCTGTTTTCGCACGCCATTGTTGAAGCAAATTTAACTTCGCATTTTGTTACTAAATTTCTGTTTACTTAGATTTTTGTTTACTTTGTCTATAGTATTTCGTCGACACAAACCTAGAAAACGACGGAGTAAAATCAGTAAACTATAAAACTGACAACTTTCATTTTCTGAAGGGGTTTCATTAGGTACATAAGCGCATGTTATATTTCACATATTGTAGTTTTATGAATAATTTAAAATAATAAAGAATAAAATAAAATTGAAAATTGGCTAATCCTTACTGATGGTCTACTTAGTTTTCCTGTCAGGCATCGCCTGAAAAATGCAAAATATATATTTTTTATTTATTGTAGAAAGGTAATAACTAAGATCTTACAAACATATGTAAAATTTGTTTAAAAATAGTTTTCCAGAAATGATACCTGTTTATTTTAAGTCTTAAAAATTAACAACTTATCACATTAGACGTGTTTTAGGTTTTAACAATATCGATTGAATAAATCTTGCGACACCATTTTCAACAAAATAGTTTCGAAAAAAACGCAAAAGAAAAATATAGTTCGGGGTCACAAGCAAACGGATTCTGTGACGTCGGATGTTCGTGAGTCTAAACTAATTTAAAATTTGTGTACATAAGGAAATTTAAGCTTCTAGTTTTCCTCAAAGAAATTCTTGAAATATGTACTCGTGACCAAAAGAACAATGCGGTTTGTCAAGGCCTTGACCGGTTTTACCCATCCGATCGCTAACTGAATTTCGCCCCGACTGTCTTTTGGGCCGTTTTCTCACCTACAAAAACTGAAGAAGTTAAAATGGGAAATCCTTCAGCACCCTTAGATTTTTATCTTCTTTAATTTGAGTGGAAAGAAATTTTGTTTCACCGAAGCTGCCGAAAATTACCTTATGTCATTTTTTGAATAAAACCACACAGTTCCTATGAAAACTGAACCCGCAAAGTAAAATCTCCCGTGTTTCATTTTTAAATCGAGCACAAACTTCTGCAATGATCCAATATTAAAGACCTAGGTTGAAGCAAAAGGGCCACTAATGGAGTACTTTTGTGAGGCTATCTAATTGAATTTAATGACTATTACTAGGTCAATTTGGCTACCTTTGGTAAACATAAAATTACTTGGTGTTTGATTGATAACCATTTTATTTCTTTTCCGGTTTTTATATGCTTCTTTCAGAAGTCACCGCTTCACCATATTGCAAATAACAACGTTCAGTTTCCTTAAAATTGATTGATCCTTTGAGCAACACAGATCTTATAGAGGTGAGGGCCTTCCTATATGAAAACCATGTCAACTTCTTATGTACTGAAATCGCTGCAAATCTTAACCACATTGTAAAATATTGGACCTAATACTGACTCCTGTGAAACCCTTCCATTTTTGTAAGAATATCCTTGTACTCGTCTTTGTGCATTAAACAAGATTCAATATCTTTAAGACGAATTAGAAGATTCAAGCTCCCTGTATTCCTCAAAGGGTTGTAGAACATAAGAAAGCATATCCATCTCAGAAAGTCTGTTTGATCTTAGAAAGATGCATTTTTTAAATGAAAATCTTGGGTTTTAAAACAAATAAAAGCTTTCCATATTATCTCAACACTTTCGATTTATTGGCATATGTACTCGTAAGTGCCATTATCGTCAGTTGGAACTATTTTTTATCTTAAAGACTATTTTTATGTTTTCAAATGGAATTCAACAACTTTCAAATTACAGAATGCGATTTTGTTAATGTTTTAGAATTATTCCGAATTTTGTTTTGTGTTAGAAAGTGTCAATCATCAATTATTGTAGCTAATGCATTTTTCAACTGAAGCATTAGACCAAATAAGCACTTGTGATGAGATTATCGATACCCTGGGAGACTTTGCATATGACACTTGACATTTTAATCTCAAGGATTTCGGTCAAACAAGAATTTCTGTGAATGAAGGTTATAAGAATTTTGTCTTTTTATTTAAAAAAAAAAAATATAATTCTCCCTTTTTCGTATTTCTTTGAACAAGAAGGATATTATAATGACCATCAATTCGATTAACTTTAACGTAGCTACTCCTCTCTGCTGTCATGGGACACATGTTTGCTGAAGCTGTATATCATGTTGCTGCAAACTTTTTTAAGGAAATCTCAAAGATAATGCCGGACGCATGTCGTCCTTAACTTCGCTTCGTATTAACGTCAATACCTTGGAAGAAATTATGACAGCGGGAAATTTGTTCGTTTAGTTAAGGAACCATCATCATATCATATCTGATGGCTTGTGCGGTTCTCTGCTTTGTGACGCGTGTTGAAATTCGATAGAATGACCTTATATGCAGAACTTAAGATATAAAATTATTATAATATGTGACACGGGGATGGTTTTATTTTCCCTTTGGTTTGTCGGGGATTTAAAAGTTAAAAGTTAATGATAACGAGTGACAAATATACGTAAATGTAATGAATGATTTATCTTAGTAAATCCCCCCAGATAAATGCCCTAATTGAATATTCTGTTATGAATTTCTGTTCTTAAATAATGAATACCGTCTTGAAAGGAACGGACATCGCATTTCAATGAAGTTACTTGAGAGCAGTTTGGAACATGATGTAGGTATGGTAGTCCTGGATATTTAAGATTGAGAACGAAGTACGATAGAAGTTTATTTCTTTAAAAAGTGGAGAGCCTAAAAATCAAGTAAATTTGAAATCTCAAACATTATGTAGATATCTAAAACAAAATTAAAAATGTTATAACGAAACTAAGGATACGGTCATTAGGAAAAGAGAGTGTCGGTTAAGTTTTAACAAGGCTAAACTTGTAATTCTTCAGTATTCACATAGTGCATTTTATTTCGTAGGTACACTAACATTCTTATTTACGTTACACTTTTGCGTATCGCATTTCCCTTTATACAGTTTAACTTGAAAGCCGATCCTCTACTGATAGGGCATTCGGTTGCCTCATCATCTAGTTTAATGAACTTAGGAGTACATCCGATATTTCCTATTTTCATTCACAATTTGTAAGGTACTTGATCTGGTCGTCAACTAGCAGCAATCAGTGCACTTTCTGGATCAGTGGCCAATTTAAATCGCTTCAAAATATATATAACTAGTGAAAACCAAATGGGTTCTGCTCTCGCTATTATTTAAATAATAATCTAATGCTGCTTCAGATGACGAAAAGAGCCGGTATTGGCTCTGGAGTCGGTGTCTTAAATAAAGACTGCTTAGTCTTTGTCAATACCTGCCGCTTTAAGTGCGAAGTCGTACAGGCTATTCTACGGTTGTTGAAAATCAATCGAAATGGGGTTATCCCTGAGCCTTGCGACTTCCGTATGTATGCAGCCTCTCTGAAGCCTGGTAAAATCTAATTAGAACATAATGAATGCATGAGGTATGGCGGATTTCGAAGGTATGGATGTTGGCAAATTTTATTTCCAAACATGCCGCACAAGTTTTGAAATCATAGCTCTTTTACGCGGAAAGTCTTCTGGTCGAGTAGTTCCTCGAAATTATGATCAGATTGGCTGCCGAGATTAAGAGGTTTAACACAGTGCAGCTCTCTTTTTTTGAAAGATTTGATAAAAGGTTTTATATATGTCTTTTGTGAATGGTACAGCGTTGCGTTTCTGTAGAAAACTGAGCTAAAAATTTATGTAAAATTTTGTGTTAAAAATTAAATTAATGCCACAAAAACATTGGAAGAGATTGTAGAGCTATCGAAGAAGACGACCATTCTGGCAGTTCATCGACAATTGAGTAACACTTCGATGGAATCAAAAATATATTGATTGAAAACCAAAAGCGTTTACTACAATTCAACTAATCAACGGGCTTGAGATTTGCAAATACACTAGAATTTCCTGCTAAAAAAAGAGCACGTGGACATTGCAAAGAACACACTGTACGCTGAAGATTACGTACAAACATTCATCAAACGTATAATAACTGGTGACTTATGACTACGACACGTAAACCAGGGAGTGAATAGTGTACCCCAAATGACCCAAGGCCAATGAAACCACGTCCTTTTCAGCCAGGACAAACTGTAAATAAGAAGTTTAATTTGGGCATTTAGATACGTTTGCACGAATCAATTCCCAAAAACAAGTCTCAATTGTGGAAAGACAATTCCTGATTTCGGCATCATCATAACGCCCCGTCTTGTTTCTCCCTCCAACAGTTACCAAAATCACTTGATCTGGCATTGTATAGTCTCGTCCTTTTCGGTCGACTCAAAACTGCTTCAGAGAACGCGTTTTACAGTCATACTAAAGGTCATACAGAAAATGGAGATGTTTCAGCGGATGGGTAAAACGATGACACATCAACATTGCAGTCAATGGGGACCACTTTGAAGGCGTCAACATCCACTTGAATCAGTTTATCGTTTTAAAAATTAAATTTGTGGAAGATTTTGACGAAGGTGAAAAACTGCAAATGTGCCAAACAGTGACGAGCAATTTTATAAAAACATCCTGGATGTGCGTGGAGCAATTCTTCTTCTATCGACCAAAAAATACGCGTTTTCTTGATATATCGAGGTGAAACCTTTTACTAGAAAACCCTTTGCGCTGATTTTTACGACTATTAGCCTACCAGTTTATTTACCCATGTACTCGTCTGTCTCACTTTTCTTTAAGAATTGTAACCCTTTGTAGATGTTTAATATAATACTTGTACCATATAAAAGAATTAACAATTCATTCAACTTTCATAAAATTAATTCAAATTTGCAGCCTTGATGTAAGCTGTACTTATAGATACAAACTCGTACACGTGCTAGAAATGTCAACCAATTAAATTGGCTGCTGTAAGTTTATTGCGAAATAATTGCATTTTCCCCATAAACCTACATCGATTTATCAATGTTTGGCATTTGTTGCAACAGTCACCTGCAGACAGTGATAAATTAGCCTTATCCAGGACCAAAATTAGCGTAGGTATATTCGTACTCCTCCCCCACATATACCCTAACACTGCAACATTGTGTTAAAGCTTCCGAAGTAAGTTTTTCAAGAGAATTTGCATTTTTAAACCAACAACTCTTCGTAAAAATCAACATTAGCATAGTATGAACCGACGCGACGTCTTTGATGGGGGAATAAACGACTTCCTTCGGGAATGTTAGACTGACGTCTAAGTACGACAAATCACATTACCCATTCATAAAGCATTTTCTTGGTGTTGAAACTTGCTGCAAGCCATCAACACGATGGTTGACGACTTATTATCCGACCAGAAGCAGACAAAGTGGCGTTAACTGCTAAACTTTTACGTAACCACTTTGTTCTAACCATCTATTGGACTTGTCAAGAAGTCAGGCACGAACTTACCTCTCGGAGACAACTAAATTGCCCTACATCCGTTGAAAAAAAAAGAAGAGAGTAGTAATAAAAAAAGAAAAAATAAGAAACTCATGCACAGCCTCAGCTTCGAAACTGGCCATATTCAGAGTACAAACACTAACGAATGGCCCATATGTAGGTGGATACCCACGAGGAAAAAGGAAAAAGTGCAAATATATAAATTATTTGTCCGCCTTATACGAGTACGTATGTGTCTAGTTTTAGCTCCTCGATTGTTCTTTCCATTCTTCACATGCCACTTTTTCCTTTCTCGTTTAAAATTAAACAAGTGTGGGGAAGGTAAAGAAGAACAAAACAGAAAATGAAAGAAATAAATCAAACGAAAGCGGACAGCATGCAGGAATAAAAATGGCCTAGTTCCAGGTTGTGTAATTAAAAACTGGGGTACTCGGGTATACTCGTATAGTCAAAGCTAAAGTCCATGGCCAAGGCAAGCAAAGCCGATTGTATTGTGCATTGGATATGTGTATTGGAACTCTTGCTGATAGTGCAGCTCACATGAACTCTGGCAATTTCATCTGGGATCTTTAGAGGTTCGCATTTCCAGGTTGTGAGTATCTAGAAATGAAATTTGCATAAAATTGGATGGATAGAGCCAAAGAGCGCTCATCTCATACATGGCACACAGCATCAGTGAAAAGGTCAAGAAGGAGAGTACTACTATCGCAAACTCGAATGGGACTGAATGGCAGATTATATTTTCTACAGACCTTTTGTAGATATGCTTAAGAATTGATTTTTTTTTCATACGAATATACATATTATCTAAGTGGACGCATGACTGGTAAGATGGAAAGAAATTTATTACGCGTGGAAAATTGAATGCTTATTTGCGAGAGTTGCACATACAATGAGGTTTTCTAATTGACGTACGAGTATGTGCAAACTTATACAGAGGAAACTGTGAAGTGGGGGAGACTGAAAGATTTCTAATAAATCGTATTTAAAGTACAAATCACTTTATCACTGATATGAGAACTTTGACTTTGTTTACTATCTCCTTGGGGTATTACATGAATGTTTACTTTCAATCCTTGACCTTCGATTGCAAATATTAACAACAAATGTTGATTAGCTACGTGTTGGATTTAAATTTGTCAAAGCTAAATCGTTATGAGATACAAAATTTTGAAATTAGTGTTTTTAAATTTGTCATTTGTCCGTAACCACTAAAATACGAGTACATGCAAAAATGTGTACCGGTCAGTGTATTAGTCAGCAGTTTCAGAAAATTTGTATTGAAAGGAACAACCCGCTCGTACTTTAGTTTGTGAAGCTAACGGATGCCTAAAAGGACAAGACAAAGGAACCTATTAGTGGGTTCGAAGTCAATACTGAGGATGTGGAAGGAAGATTACAGCAGACTTACGAGTATAAACGGCAATAACGATCAACACTTGGCTGTGAGACAGAAAGAACCATTCAACGTGGACAATGATGGACAACAATTCCTTTTATCCGATTTCGACGAAATCCAACAAGGAACCACTTCTCACGGCCTGGCCTAAGAACTATTCAGGGTGTTTGGAGGTGACTTTTTGAAAAGCATGTACTATGTAGGTTAGAATTACTTTTGTAAAACCCACCCACTTAGCTTATGTGATATAAAAGCGAGAAAACTCTACAAGTTAGAGTGATTGTTAAATCCTAATTGACTGATCCCGTCGATGATTGCTAAAACCTCAAGAAATGAGGAACTAAAAGTTTTATATTGGGTCATATAAAAGGTATCCGCGGTTTTTTGTCACTAGATGGTGTTGGCGTCCATTTATCTAGAAACACTAATCTGATTGTGTCAAACGAACACGTGTTTAAAAGGTTACATGTCAGGATAAATTTTTTGTGAAGACAGATGTGTAAATCGTTGCTCGTGTTAAAAGTTATACTGATTTGAATATGAGTGAAATATCTGAAAAAATACGCTATGTGATGCTTTTTTACCATAAAAAAGGGAAAAACATGCCGAAAAATTTGTGCAGTTTACGGTGAGAATGCTGTGAGTGATCGCCGGACCCAGGAGAGGTTTTGAGGTTTTGTTCGATTCTGTTCCGGAAATTAGGATGTAAAAGATCCACCTTGCACTTGTCGGCCTGCCACTGAAAAGTCGATGAAACTTTGCAACTGATGGAGCAAGACCGACACGGAAGCTGTCTCGAGATAGCGGACGCACTAAACATCAATCGTATTACAGTTTGGAATCATCTTAAGCGAGCAGGTTACTCAAAGATGTTTGGGTGCCACATGAATTAACGAAAAGAAATTTAATTGGCGGAATAACCAGCAGTGAAACGCTGCTGAAACGTAACGAAATGGAACCATTTTTGAAGCGATTTATTACGGGCGATGAAAAATGGATTAACTACGAGAATATCCAACACAGGCAAACATGGTCAAAGGCCGGTGACAAAGCGCAAACGACTTCAAATCCTGGATTGAAGGCAAAAAAGGTTACGTTGATTGAGTGTTTGGTGGGATTGGAAGGGAATTGTCTATTATGAGCTGCTAGATCGTGGCGAAACGATCAATTCGATCCTCTACTGTTTGAATGAAGCTATCAAGAAAGAGAGACTAAAATTGGCCAACAACATACACATCTTTGATGACCCGGAACAAATTGACGGAGCTTGGTTGGGAAGTTTTGATGCATGAACCGTATAACCCGGACCTTGCACCCTCTGATTACCATTTGCTTCGGTCTTTGCAAAACTCTTGGTAACTTGATGGTAAAAAATTGGCCGACCTAAGAGCCGTTGAAAACCAAATGGCCAAGTTTTTCGCTGATAAACCACAGAAGTTCTACACCGATGGAATTATGAAGCTACCCGGAAAATGGCAAAAGATCATAGATAATAATGGCCAATATGTACTAGATTTAAATTGATTTTGAATAAACAAATTTTTTTTCCAAAAATGTACCAAAAAACCGCGAAGACTTCTTATATGACCGATATGGGAGCCGTTTTTCACGCCTGGACCTCTATAACTGAGATTGCAATTTGTTTATTTATTATTTCTCATCTATGACGATTTCTAAATTTTATGGAACAAATGCGTATATGATTCGTCTAATTAAAAATAATAATAAAACAAATTAAGCGTTTTTGTGTCCTAGGTATTGTTTTTGTCCACAAGGCCCGACACATAGAATCATCGATCTGTCGCTCTGTCGTTCTAACTCAAAGAATACATAATCGGCATTACAACAAATTTGTAATTGTTTTGTTTTCCTAAAGAAGTTTCTCTGCTAAATTCAAATAAAAATTTGTCAACGGATTTATCACTGTTTTCTGTTTTTATTTTTATACCTTTGTTGTGAAAAAAACGCGCCTGCGCCGCTATAAGTGATAACCTTTTTTAAGTGAAAAACCTCCATAAGTGAAGAGCAGATTTCGGGCCCTTGAACTCTTGCTCTCTCTCATCCAGGCTTGTCTGTGTTGCATTCCAGTCTGTATCGAAAGTATCTAAACATTTATTTGATCCCATCTTAGTTTGATAATTGATGCCTTTACGACTCAACAGCCTTCTCAACATAGGTTATAAGGCGCAAAACATAATATTGTAGTCCGGTTAAACATAGATGAAAAATCAATATCCCTGCCATCGAAAAATTTGTTTGTCTTTTGACGTTGAGTTGCCCCGAAAAACCGTAGGTCCCACACATTTCTGTATAAATTTATATGGGCTACAATGTAAACATTGCACCCCATGTATAGTGTGCCAACATGCTCAATGGTATAGATCACATAACAGATATAGTTACTGATTGATTGAGGGCACAGAGTACTCATTTCATTTTCTTTTCCATGTCGTGTAATTGCGGATGAATTTTTTTTTTTGAGATATGAGCTATAGACCTGACCTTTATTCTTTCCGTAAGATTGTCGGATAATTTAAAAAATCTTTTTAAGTTGAATACCACGACTACAAAACCACTCTGCTGTAACAAGTTCTTTTGTGTCAATCCGATTTCTGCTTCCTTGACAAAATCAAGATTTATTCAATCGACCAAAATAGAAGTTTTACACAAAAAAAAAAAAAAAATCAAAAATATCACCGATACTAAATTTGAGTGAGTATGGAACACACCTAAATCGTAATCCTCAACTGAATCGAATTCAAATACAATTTCATGGCGTCGAAATTACTCCACGTAACATACTTCAGCTACTAAGCTAAGATAAACATTTCCTTACAAGATTTTCTGTCTCCAAAGTAATCATTCAATTTGAATGGTCGATTCTTAACCGTATGTATGTTGTGTGTACGAATTGTATGTGGGAAGCACTACCAGTATGAAATGTAAATAAATAATCCGCGAGATACGAATTTTTGTTTTGGCAATGACTTCCGTAAACTTCAGCTAATTAGAAACCCGATGCAAATTATCAAAAATAAAATCGAAAACGAGTTTTTATTTGTATAGAGATTCATTACCTCGCCCAAATAGGATGTGATTAGCTATCCATATCAAATTAGCTCTGACAAAAAATAATAATTCATGAAACCACATACTCGTAGTAGAGAATCAGAGAAGAACACTTGCTGACATAAAAACCAAACTCTTGTTGGTAACTTGGTTGGTAACCTCTTGATGATGATCTGAGAATTAAAAAATAGCCAGAGGGGTAAAATAATTGAAAACCGCCCCCTTTACTCGTATGTGTACGAGTATGTTATGCTATCCAGATGCTGACAAAATACTCATTTATCCATCAACTCATAATTTTGAACTTGAATTCATGTGTGATGCAAGCACTTCTAGAAAAGTTATGAGACTAAGAGTATTTCTCCCGGAAAGGGAGGGAACCCCATATGAAATACATTCATCTGTTCCGGTTGAATCATTAAGCTGAAGACTGTGAGTACGAGTATTTGAAAGCGACACGTTTTTTAGCGGTTGGGAATCTGACAAAATTATTTAAAAAAAAAAAAAAAAAAAAAAAAACACTTCAGTGACGAGGATTATTCTGAGAACCATAAGTTTTTTTTTTTTTTTTAGTATCTGCGGATGTGGGTGTTTTAAGAGTTGTTCTACATTTTGTTTAAATCATTTTAAATGCTTGCTTAGAGTGGGAATTAATATTGGGGACTGCGTGGGTTCTTCTTCTAATAGCTGCTTGAGGTAGGAAAACTGGAGTTTCTAATTGGGGATTATTGAAATTAAACTTTATCGATTACTCAAACATGGGGTGTCTAATTAAAAATTAATCTTTTATAGGTAAACATGGAATTGTTTGTATCGCCTTTTCTTGTCGTCATTATTAGTTTTGGAATAAAAAAAAGTTTCTTTTTTGTTTTAGTAATGAATTTAAGTGTCTAATGAAATTCTTTGTTGTGGTTGTTGTTATGGTTGTCCTTTTTATATCGAACGGTTAAGTGAGTTTTTTGGAATATGAATTGCTAAATTTAAGATCTTCTACTTGGTAAACGATCGAATTGAGATTGTATTAAACATAAAAGGTTTTAAATGAATAACACAACCACCTCTTGGTTGTTCATCGTTATCATTATTAGACCAAGAGCTCGACTGACAATCTTGGCTAAACAAAATCTGAATTCTTTGATTTTTTCAGTTATTCTAGTAGTAATACCAACTCATCTACCTAGTCAAGTCATAAATACTGGTACACAACTGAACTCACTCATTACGAATGCAACGCTGGGCGCATCCATTTCGTATTGATTGCGATTTGACAGTTGACGTTTGTGCTTCATTGTGACGTAAAAAGTTTTTGTCATAAATTGCTTACAATCATGGAATGGGGCGACATCGAAAATCGTATTGTTGTACGAGTAGTTGGCCTACTTAAATGCAACATGGAAAAAGGCGATATCTTTAGGACGTTGCGACCGCTTGGAATCACTCGCAATTTTGTGTATCGTGCTGTGAAGTTGTTTGAGGATATTAGTGGAGTACGAGACCGTCAAAGATCCGGCCGTCCGCGCACTGTGAGAACTCCGAAAGCGACCAAAGCCGTGAAGAAACGAATCGACCGAAAACCGCTGCGAAAACAGAAAATCTTGTCGCGAGAAATGCAAATTTCGCAAAAATCCATGTCTCGCATTATCAAAGAAGATTTAGGACTCAGCGCGTACAAGCGACACACTGGACACCTGCTCACGGCCGCATTGAAGGACAAACATAAGCGAAGATTGAAAGCGTTACTCAGCCGGTACGCGATGAACGCTCACAGACAAATTCTGTTTACTGACGAGAAAATCTTCACCGTAGAAGAATAGTTCAATAAGCAGGACGATTGTGTGTGTGCTCGGTCATCCAGAGAAGCATCCCAACTCATCCCGAGGTTTCAAAGAGGAACCCATTGTGAAGTCTCTCAACCAATCAATATTCAACAACAAGCCATGGACTTTCCAGCAAGACTCTGCTCCAGCTCACAAAGCAAAAACGACTCAACTGTGGCTCAAAAACAACGTTCCGAACTTCATATCAACGGATGATTGGCCGGCTGCTAGTCCAAACATCAACCCTTTGGCTTTCAATTTTTGGTCCGTATTAGAGGGCATGTCTTATTCTACTCGACACTCAAATATTGAGTCGTCGAAGCGAGCCCTTGTCCCTGCAGTGAACAATTTCCCCATGCATGAAGTGCGTCTCGCAATCGATGAGTGGCCACATCGTCTTAAATCGTGCTGGAAGGCAAATGGAATAATAATATTGAATAACCCAATAAAAACAAAAAAAAATTGTTTAAATATTAATTCGTTTTCATTTGGCGCTGATTTTTCTGTGTAACTGTATTTATGACTTGACTAGGTACACAGTTCATGCTTACCTAATTATACTAAGTATTACTGTTAGAACTACCAAGGCTCATCCAGCATATTGGATGGATTGCTTCTGCAATCCCAAATTGGTGAAAGAAGTCTCTCAGCTTAGACAAATGCTGAAGAATACTAGAATCCGATCTTAACATCCTTAAGGGGTTATATAGTTGCACATAGCAGCATTCATCGCCATAACTACTAGGATACGCACACATAATCTGAGAAGGCTTTTGAGAAGGTTATACACATTCTTTTACAGCCGTCATACGTTGTATAAATTGTTCTCATAAATAAGGCTGATTTGTACTAATTTTGTTAATCGTGTTGTTGTTTTGGAGCTGTTTTCAGTTCTTTTAAAATCTTGGGATCTTGAGTTGCCTAGTTTTATAACTCCGGTAGAAGTAACTCAAAATTTTAAATATTTCACGATTACCTTTTACTGATTCCTGATCACCTGTTTTTGTAATGACTTTTTTCTTTTCACTTTTACAATTTCTAATCGAGTTTTATTTTTTTATTTATTTTTTATAGATGAGCCAAAATTAAACGCTGGCTCCTGGGAGGATCCTTTGCCCGTTTCAACGTCGACCACATCCATTACAACGGCGCAGTTACATAATTCATCGTTACGACGACCCGATCCCCTGTGCACACGATCATCGTACAACGGGATACCCAATCAATTAATACTGCCACCCCATCATCATCATCACAGCAAAAGCTGTGGTAGCCCATCAACTTTAGGTATTGGTGCCTTAAGCAGTGGAGGTGGAGGCGGTGGTGGCGGTGGAGGCGTCGTTAGTGGCGGCGCCGACATCACATCAAACAATAGTAACAATAGCTTGGCTGGTAATAAATCCGAAAGTGGTGGAATTGGATGCAAAAAACGCCTCGAACATACCCCATCGGCCCGAACGATAAATAGTTCTGAAGATAGTTGGTGTTCGGAAAGATCTGAACAGGATTTATCCTCCGAAGACGAAGGACAAGAGGAAGACGATCGAAGTGAACGTAGCGTCACGTCTATCACAACGCATCAACGTAACAGTCAACTTCGGTCTACATTTAATAAGGCCAAACAACATTTGTCATTTGACAAATGGCGTACAAGTGGCGGAAGTGGCGCCTCAAACAACAGCAATTCATCAACATCCAATCAACAGCAACAACAACAACAGTCTCAACAGCAGCAGCAGCAGCAACAACAACACAATTTGCAGCAACATTCATCGGCCGATAACATTTGTGCCAAAAGTAGCACAATGCCAACAGCACATCATCATCATCCTGCGCAGGACTCAACGACTCCTGGCGAATCGCCAGGTGGTCGTCTGTCACGATGGTTTTCAATACGACGAGGATCATCCCATCAGTACGATGTGGGCGGTCGTGATGGTCGTAATTCATCGTCAAGCAGCATAGACACAACTGATGCCAGCACCATAGATAATCATTCGTCGCCTAAAACAGCGACTACGGCATTAAATTCAGCAAAAATGCCTGAACTTCCCGAGGTAAAAATGAATATTTATATTTATTAATATTTCAACGGTCAGTTAATTCTAACCTTGTTCTTAATTTTTTTTTTTTTCGTTTTTTCAACGTTTTAGAATGATGATGATGCCAGTCATGGTTTTGATTTGGATCTTATGTTGCCACCTGGCAGCAGGGCCAATGGTACTGCTCGTCCCCATAACAGACTGATAACTCCAATGCTTCCGCCTGCGCCTCAAGGTTTGTCTCAGCAACAGCTTAAACGACGCCATATCGTTGCGGCTATTGTTCACAGTGAGAACTCCTATGTTGCCACACTACAACGTCTAGTCAATGTGAGAATTTGTTTCATTCTTTTTATGGTTTCGTTTATAATTATTTCTATGCTTTGTTTTTTCGTTTATTCAAATCTAATCTTAGATATGTAGTCAAAGTGTCCAAATGCAGTTTTTGTGTTAGATGCTATTTTGCTTGTAAGTTTGTGTGTTGCATATGTTGAATGATGGCCAATATATCAGCTGCGGGAACTGGTGTTTACCTTTTGTTGCCAATTTTCTTTAATAAGCAAAACAAAATTGTAATACCTAAGATTGTCGAAAATTAAGTTGCGATATTAAGTCCGTCGAATGTCAAGTCAGTTCGCATATTAAATCGATCCTGCTATCTCTACGGTTTTGTGCTCTACCTCTTGTCCATGGTTTGAAAAGATATTTATTTATTAATTGCAAATTAAATTTGACAAATTTAAATTTAACATAATGAGTAATAGTGTGTGCGGAGCGGCAAAAAAACGTAAAGAAAGGGGTTTACGACCTTAAGTGAGGCAATGCCAACTGCGTAGTGAGGTGTATGATATAAAAGTGAAAAACTGGCATTTAGAATTTGTAGAAAGTAAGACATTTTTTTGAAAAAAAAAACGTTTCTATTTCACCGATTTTGTTGCACGTTTGCATTCTTTTGATGAAATCTTCAACCAAGTTTTGTTATACTGCCTTGATCGGAAAGCTCCCAGAATAACCACCGTGTGCCGCTCCCATTATTCCGATTTGAGTTCTGTTTTTTTTTTATTAAGTTGGTACATCTGTTATTGATATTCCCTCTAAATCTTAGCATCATAGCTTGACATTTGCAAAAGTTACGTAGCCAAGTACATCTATCTCTGTGTGTGCTGGCGATTTTTTACAATTTTAGAAATGAATTTAAATTTGCAATAAAGAACGTTTTTGATCTATGAAAAAAGATACCCATACCCCAAAATTCACACCAAACACATGTAAAGTTTCTTCGCTAAAAATCACCATCTTTTACGTTTACGTTCATTTATTGTTGTACACTTGACGAACTCGTAACGAACTCTCTCCATATAAAATATATAAAAATTTCTGAAAACAAAGCATGATCACAAACTTTCATTCATATTCTGCTCAAAGTAGTGTTGATTCTCTGTAATCAGTAATCGACCTGGTCTCCTCGATCATTCTTATCACATTTAATGTTGTTAAAACATTTGAATTGTGGCAGTCAACTCTTTATCATTTTCAAAATTATTTTAACCAAGATGAAGGCATCAAACTTATATTTTCTTCTTATTAAAGGGCAACCTTTATTTACAATTGCTAGTAAAACTTTTTCAATCTCCTGAACAACTCCATTAAATAATTAAAAAGTCTAGCGGCTCAGCTTAGATGTCCTATGCGAAAGTGTCCCTTCTTCTGCTCTGAGTCTTCTTCCTCTTCCGATGTCAATAAGGAGCCGTCGCTGAGGCTATGATGTATTGTATTTACGCTGGTTCTGTTAGTACACTGTGTATTTCCTGCTGTGGTCGTCTGTTATTGTCACACTATACTTATAGTTTCATCTAAATAGGATAATATGTTCCGCGGCCGTTTTTGTTTGAGTTCTCACCAAGTCGCTGTCTATCAAATGTTTTTCATCCGATCTTGTCTTGACCTGATGCTGAAAAAGTGCGCATAGACTTACGTCGTTACAGAAATGGACAAACTGCTCTGCAATATTATGACATATTCAATTATCTAACTCTTAGTTGAAGAGTTCGTATGTGTCGGGTACGCTAGGAATCTTTGGCCTTCAATATCAGAATGCTTTTGTTATTAGCTTTGTGTCGGAATGACGTCAGTTTTTAGTTGGGTATAGTTGTGCCCGATTAATTAAGCGTACTTTATAGGATTTCATAATCACATTGAGTCCAGCCTCAGGAATAACGATATAACGTTTCTCTTTCCTATAATTGTTCGCATTCGATAATGTCTAAGGGTCGTCAACAAAGTATCAGGATATATCCGAGGTATTACTGTTTGTTTCTGATCGACTTAGGTCTTTAGGTGCTTTTTGGGCTGTTACTATAGATTTGAGTTCTAAATGATTACTCTATAATGCACTTACCAACTTTAACAGCTCAACGACGTGATGCCAAAAGCCGACGCAGCTCAGAATAGTGCTCTCTCTCTCTCTCAATATAATCAATTTCTGTCAACAATGCCATCTCTATATTGTACTATTCTCAACTTTTTTGCTATCAGAACACTTAAAACAGAAGTTGACTTTCTCTGAAGCGCCACTTAAATGTGCTTTTACAGAAAAATGTAAATCATATCATTGCCAGTACCTCCATCCTGATGGCATATCATATCGTTCACCTCGATATCGTGCAAATTCGAAAACAAATATTTGTTGATCATCTTTCTGTATCGATTATCGTTGATTTTGGTCTGAGGGTCTTACGGATTGTTTTTACACAAAATACGGTAATTAAAATATTTCGGCGTGACGTAATCCTCATTACTGAACCATGATCCTTCTGTTTCCATTCTCATTGAATAATGTAATAGTTTATGCCAAGATCTTTTCGCATAATGTTTCAAGTTGTATACGAACGAAAGGCAAAGCCCAAACTCCTATGTACGTCTGGGAACTGACTTGTTCGGATATTTATTAATACTATCCATAACTGCTAAGATATTTTCTTGGTTCGTTCCATCATGTAGCGTTAAATTAATGGAAAATGTACCCACAACACGACGACGCCCGATGCGTTTGTGTCACTGAGCATTGACTTCAGAAGTAACATCCCACGATTTGGCATCGTTGTGTGGTGTTAATCCATTCTTGTTAAATTATTATACTGACAACTTAATCACTTAAGAAAATGACAGTTATCGCTTAACATCTCGTTAACGTAATTTAAATCAAAAGGATTAGTATAGTATGACACAACGTTTAATTTCACGACCAAACTGATGCTAATAATTTCTAATTTCTGCTAATCTATTTTCTCATCTGCTACAAACTATTCGTAAACCATATTTGAACAAACAACCAAATAATTTACGACGACTTAGGAATGTTAAGGTATTGCACATGCCATAGAAACACCCCAAAACTGCATTTGGACACAAAATAAATTTTTCCCTGAGCCAAAATTAAACAATTAAAAACGAAAAAAAAAAATGTAAATTAGAAACAAAAACCGTATCATTGCATCTTCATGAGTTTGTTATTATTTGAAATTCTTGCATCTTTGCATCATTTTTCATTTTTCCTTAAATTTCTTTTTTGATCGCGTGTTTTCTTTTGTTTGCACTTGGAATAAACCATCAGAATCTGTTCTTTATCAAAACACATTTTAGTAGCTTCGAGTTGGTATTGTAGTATATCACACATATAAATTTCATCGTAAATGTTCGTTGCCTTGGTATTGAGAAGACAATGGTCCTTATTAAATGGTCTCAGGAGTATATGTTAAAACTCCTGAGCTCAATTTGAATTGATTTCTTTGTTATGCTTTAGGATATTCCTATTCATTTTCAAGGTAAATTGATAAGAAAAGGCTTCTTTAAATGCCAAGGTAACTTAAAGAAGCTTTTCTTTTGTTTTGAAACAAAGGCAATTTGTGAAAAGGTTTTGTTTTTTTGTTCTTTATATTTTCTGTTATAGATCCTCTTGGTATCCTTAAGATTTAAGAATTTTATGATTTTTTGTTTTTATCGTAGAAACTTCAATGTGTTTTGATGCAAAAAATAAAAGTACTGCAACAGTAAGAGAAAAAAAAATAAATAAAAAAAACCATAAGTCATGCCATTAAAATAGCGTTTAATTGATTTGTAATTGTATTTGATTTCTTCCATGCATTCTCCACCCTCATTACTGCTCATAAATTAAATCCAAATGTTCGTGTAAATGGTAGCCGTAACCACCACCACCCAACCAACCAACCTTATAATTAAATAGATAACAATAGTCTCCAGAATAGAAAGTGTAAATATAAGTCATTGTACATACACACTAACATCCATCCAACCACAAAATTCCAAACAAATTGTCCAATTGATACTAATATATTTTGTTTTTTTTTTGTTTTTATTTCGTTTAGGATTACAAAAAGCCTCTCGAAGACAGCAGTCCACCAGTTTTGAGTAGTTCAAAAATCTCCACTTTGTTTCATCGTCTACCCGATATCCTGCAATCGCATAAAGTGTTTCGCATTGCGCTGGCCGAATGCGTACGCAATTGGGATCGCGATGAGAAGATTGGCGATGTATTTGTATGTGCATTCAGTAAACCACAAATTCTTGAGGTTTATAGTGGATTCATAAATAATTTCTCATCAGCAATGGAATTGGCCAAAATGGAAGAAAAACGTAAATCAGCTTTGGCGGACTTTTTCAAAGTGAAACAAATCAGTGCACACGATAGGCTTTCGTTTTTCGGATTGATGGTGAAGCCTGTTCAACGTTTTCCACAATTTATTCTATTTCTTCAGGATTTGCTTAAGTATACACCACAAGGACATCATGATCGTATGTCATTACAGTTGGCTTTAAGTCAACTCGAATTGTTGGCAGAAATGTTGAATGAAAGAAAACGTGAAGCTGAACAATATCAGGGATTTAAGGAGATGTTAGGCCATATTAGTGGGACGTTTAATACAAGATCACTTACATCAAGTGACAATAGTCGACCAAGATACCTGTTGAGAGAGGATAATGTCACGCATATGGAATTTAATCAAGCCGGTTTCATTGTCAAAACTAAACAGAGACGTTTGTTGCTGCTAAATGATAAAGTCATTTGTGTTTCAGTTGCACCGAAACAATCACATGATTTTGGTGCAACTGAGAAGTTGTCGTTCAAATGGATGTACCCAGTTACTGATGTGGAAATTGTAGATAATAGCACTTCGGCAACTTTGTCCAGAATATTAACAGCAGGTAAGTGAGATACATAAAATAAGTGAATCTAAGTGTAACTAAGTGTAACTAAGAGTCTCTAAAAAGTTGCAGTTAATAAGTTGCAAATCAAAAATGTTTTCCAACATGAAATGTCCTGCAATTCGACATGTCATGATTTCCTTACGATAGGTTTTGACTGTATTTGTCAGCCATTTCATTAACCCCACTAATTCTCATAGAACCTTTCCCAATAGACAAACCACTGAGATTTTTGATTTCCCGAAGTAGAGAGTTTTTACAAAATACTCGTAATAAGAAATTCAAAATATGTTGGTTCAAAGAACTTGGCTCCAGGTATCGATATTAAGCAATCTTTTAACGGATGTGAAACTTGATATTGATGTAAATATCGTAAAATAGTCTAGAGTGGTACTCTTGGTATCATCAATCTACTTCTAGACATTTTAAATGTTTTAACTCCAAGCAGCCACAAAAAATGTCTGCCTTTTTCCAATTCATCACAAATATGTTCTGATGCAATGAATTTTGCTAGAGAATACACCATATCATAACATACATTTTCTTCCTGTTTTCCCTTCTTAAAAGACAAGATGTTTAGCATAAAGACTCTCACCGAAATGATGTTTTATTTGCTTGATAATTGTTCTTCTGTATATTGTTTCGATTATGCTACAGGTTATACTACATATAATGCTTAATCTTCATCTCTACTTCGCGTATAAATAATTTTAGTCTGATTTGATATGCTTTCTTCTGGTGGATCTTAGTAGACAAAGAAAAAACTGCTTAGAATTGTTATCTTTTACTTCCGAATTGAACAATATCCTAGGTGGTTAATAAAGACAACCATACATTAGTATTTTTATTGATCATTTGGAGATACACCGTCTTTAAAAATTGTTTATATCATGTAAGTCTTCCCGTGGA
Source organism: Volucella inflata (assembly GCA_928272305.1). NCBI lineage: Eukaryota > Metazoa > Arthropoda > Insecta > Diptera > Syrphidae > Volucella > Volucella inflata. Next base: position 79,768,478 of record OV743719.1, read on the forward strand.
AAAATCGTTGAACATATAAACTTCGATTTCTGTGCACTCACACGCACTTGCTGACATTAAGTTCACATGAAACCTGATCATTTGTAAGCTTCTCACTTTTCTCATCATACGTCAGAATTAATTATGAAAAAGAAAATACAGTTAAGCAGGAAAACAAAAACTCAAACAGACAACAAAGGGTAACAAATCAACTGAATGCACTGAGCAATAATAAAAAAAATAACAAACCTATTGCTGTTGAGGTAGGTTAAGGCTTTCGCAGACATCCGACCATCACCCTTCTAGTCAACTCAACATACTCGTAAATAATCGCAAGTTAAAGAGGATTATTTATGTGCACGCAATTGATTGGAGTATGCAATAGAGCAACAGATGCATGAATACCATGTGCTTTAACCCATACGGGTAGGGTAGTTTGAATTCATGTAATTTGGTACGAATACTCTGCTTAAGTGTACTTGATAGTATAGTAGTGACTTCCCTTTCTCCTGCAGTAAATAAAAAAAAAAAAAAAAAATGTCAAGTGAAGTCTAATAAACAGTAATCGGATTAATTAAATTGTTTTGCCTTCAGGTAGGTAGTGAGATTTGCTAGAAACTTAAAACTATGACAATAAAGCAATCCAAATAAGTTGAGTGCATCCTAGAGGAGAGATGCAGACAATGTGAGTTTGTAATGTACGAGAGCAGGGGACTTATGGAGTATAAAATTTGATCTATCACCCGAATTTGAAAATGTTTTTAATTTGCTTTAAAAAATCCTTTTTGCTAAAAGACCGATGGATCGATACGGATTCGATGAGCAGTATAGTGCACTGCTTCTTTAATTTTGAACTCTCTGGTTTGTCCTGCTGTCCAACATCATTTCTCTGTCGTCTTTCGCTTTCATCGTCTTCGACTCTTGATAAAAAAAAAAGGGAAGAATCGAGATATAGTAGTGTAAGTTTGATGCGATTAGTGCGATCTATTGTGTTCTATGCAATTGTATTTGACAATAAGATTTCTGTGTATACTACTCTTTTAAATAATTTATTAGATTTATAAGTAAAAACAAAACACGAAAATGCCCAGGGTTGGTAAGTCTTAATCCCACATTTTGTGCATCTGTCTCTTACAACAATAACGAACAAAATACAGAGGATCGAAAAAACGTTTCTGTGATTCTTGAAACTGCCCGCTAATAATAATTTTGTAGCCGGCCTCATCAGCAAACTCTGATGATGAACTGATGAGTTTTGTTCCAACTTTTTAATATTTTGGCCTTTCGAAATGTTTCTCCATCGCATTTAAATTGTACGTGTTACTCAACACACCGTCTCTGTGACCATAGTTTGCTGAAGCTTTTACAGGGATTCAATTATTTTTAACCTTAATTCGGACAGGGTTTCCGACGCCTATCTTGTGCATGATTAGCTGTGCACATATAATTTCTTTAATCAGTTTCTTAACAAAGACTCTCCCAATTGAAATCCGTAAGTCGTTATTTTTACGACGAGTGAACATTTTTGCAACTTCTAGGTGAAAATTGTTTTCTGAAGTTCACAACAGTCATATAGTACGTTTACTTGCGTCCGGAAACTCCCCATCCGATGCCATGAAGTGTAACAATGCGCTGTAGTCTTTGTTGAACTTGCATTGTATGCGAATATTTTCATTGTATTTGGCATTAGCTTTTCCGATCAGCAGATTATATAATAAATTTTCTCGTTTCGCAACGATTATATAGAGAACTTTTCTTAATCCAGTTGTGCATCCGATAGCCTCCCATTATTTTTTTGTACATAATTCTAAGTAACTTAAAAGAAAAATTTTTGTTTTCCATCTAGTCTACGCATACTTTGTTATCACTGCTTTTTTTCCTTATTCCCTCTTTGCACTGTTTATTCAAAGCTACGTTGAATGGCTGGCGTTAACTTGTATTTATTTTTGCTATCCTTATCTTGGCAGAAAACCACTGCTTCATTCATTTTTTTTACGCTTCTCGATATAAATATAGCCTTGTATTCCTTCCTTGTAGGAAGCAACTTTATTTCTCTGAGTCTGTCTGAGTTCCCACTTAAGTTAAGACCTGACAACGTGTGCACCTATTCCCCGACAGCTTTTAAACATTATTGCTATGTGTCAATATATATTCATACGTTGGTGGGTACAACTTTCTGTCATCGGAGTACATACCAATATTTAGACTTATGATTGACTTAACTTTTTTTTTTCTGATGGTCTATAACAATGAAATTCCAAATACGTCTATGAACACAATTGTATGAGAAAGGCTTGCCTTACATTTTATTAGTCCTCTTCAAAGAGAGAGGGTTCTTTTTTTTCCAATAATCTGTATAAATGTCTCTACATTTCAATACTTAAGGTATCATTGCAGTAATATGGTTCCAACCTTGACCAGTGACGATTCGTGACTAGAGACGAGTACTAAAAATTTTGTGTTGAAGAATAGTAATCGCGAACGTAATACATCGCAACCTTGTACTTTACTATAGACGGTAAAGCAACGTGATTAAACCGATTTACTTGCAAATCTGCAATCGCTTACGTATTCATTTGGGTGTAGCTTAGGCCTTAGTTACACGTGTCACTTTTCCTACTTTCATTTCTAGCACTCTTTAGGAGCTTATTGGAGCTATGCGAAGCACGAATAATTTATATCGTGACAAATCACGAAATTTCATGTCGAATGCCACTTCGCGAATTCGCATCAAATTTCTCTTTATACACACGCAACCTAGTTTTTTCAACACTTTGCATAAAAAAGTACATATCAAGCAGCAGAATAAGAAAACCACCAAAGGAAAGTCTTAAAAATGAGTTGTGCGAGATATTTCGCATCTCTGATCAACCCTCTAACTTAACTTCCTTTTTTACACATCGATTTCCTTAACTGAAACTGAAGCTTCAACAGTTTCTATTCAGATAAGTTGCAGCCATTAAAGTCATCTACTCGTATTAATGTACTTTCATCGATTGCGCGGCATGATCTCATTTACTCTAACATGGTTTGCAACTCAAGTTACACAATTTATAAAGCGAGTCTTCGCAGGACTCAACTGAACTTAAATCATTTGAAATTTGATAAAATCCAATAAATTCAATATTTCTTTTCTTACCCCCTTTTTCTCATACAAAAAACAGGTCTTAATCGAGGAGGAAGTCTTAAATCGAATAGTAGCTCATGCAACAATGATTTGCCAGCCACAATTCTAACAAACGGTGCCGACAACCTATGCAATGAAATGAGCACACTTATGTATGACTATGAGGTGATCTCACGGATACATGATCTCGTTGGCAGTCTAAAGGGCAACTATAAAGAACTTAATTCGAATACCACCCGAAATCTATTGAATACAATTCAGGGATCAATACAGCGTAAAGATGAAGAGATGGCATGGGTTGATTCGTGTTGTTTGCAATTGATTGCACGCAATAAATCTGGCAAAGAGGAGACCTTCACATTCCAGACGCAAAATCCAGCGGTGAAAAAGGAATGGATCACCGAATTAAGACTGGCTCAATTGGCATTAGATACAAATAACTCACCGGCATGGGAATTACCCGAGCAACATCACGACCAAAAACCATTCTCAGCTAAAATGCCACTTTTTGTTAAGGCAATGCCTGTTTTCAAATCACAGCATCAAACGGAGGTGAGTTTTATTTTTTATAATTCTAATTCATTCGTATTTAAACCAAGGTGTTACAATGAATTTTTTGTTTTGTCTTTGCAATAGGTTCGCTGTGGATGCTATTATAGCATCGCCAACGACACAAAAGTGGGAACAGCTCGTAGGCGTTTCAAGCAGCAAAACTACCTTTGGGTATGCACCAGTGATGGAACAAGCAGCCATATAGCCGTACTCTCACAACATCACCAGCAGGCTGGTAATCTTAAAGATGTTGGTTCTTTTGATTTAGTTGAAACCCAAGTGACCAGCATGGAATTTGTCAAAGGTCTTGAGAATTGCAAAACTAAAGAAGAGCACAGTAGTCTTCTGGGTAATCTCATTTGGATGGGTACAGATAGTCGGCGAATTTTAATCTATTCAGCTTTGAATCCAGAACAAGAGGAACAACTTGGATTTTGTGTTGTTCCAGCCGTTGTTGTTAAGATTCTCTATCACTTTGATTCGGTGTTTGTTGCGTTGTCTAATGCTACGTTGTTGATATACAGACGAGCTTTTGATGGAGTTTGGCTACTGAAAGAACCTCAAGTGGTGCAGTTAAATGAAAGTGCTTTATCGGTGTCCAGTATTCTACCTATAAACATGAACATCTATGCCAGCTGTGCGAATCGCGTTTATGTATTGAATGCCCTCACTGGAGATACTCAAAAAAATTTCGAAGTTCAACATGGTGCCACGCAACAAGTCAATTTGATGGCACATTCGGGTATTGGCCTCTGGATTTCTCTAAAGAATTCGTCAATTCTTTGTTTGTACCATACGGAAACATTTAAACACTTGCAGGATATAAATATTGCAGCGAGTGTCTTAAGAAGTAAAGGTACCAAGAAGGATAGCATCAATAATAGTTCGATATATGTTACTGCCCTGATGGCGTGTAAAGGTCTTCTTTGGGTAGGAACAAATGTCGGTATTGCTGTAACTATCCCGTTGCCGAGACTAGAAGGTGTTCCAATTATCAGCGGTGGTGTTAATATGTCATGCCATGCTCATTTTGGGCCAATAACTTTCCTTCTACCACTAGTAGCTAAACCTCATTCAAACTATAAACCACCTATGCCAGCTGTAGTATCAGTTGAACCTTCCCAACCGAATATGGGTGATGATCTTAATCTTCCTGCCATAGACTCGGATAAGAAAGACTCTGATCTCGATGATTCAGCAGTAATTCTTCGCCGAGATTTAAAAGATGATTCGTCGTTGAATAATAGTTTAGAGCAAGACTCTCCAAATCGAGGAAAACTCGACAAACAATTATCGTTGGATCAATCGTTTTCGGCTAAAATACGAGCTCAATTGGCAAACAGCCCAGCATTAAGTCGAAAACGTTTCCGTGATGCATTAACCGATGTTTCAAGAATGTCTAAAACACTACCCCGTGGACTTGGTTCAGCTAGCTTTTTCAATACTTCAATTCATTCAAATACATCATCGATTCATCATACAGATCATGGGTACTGTGACGTTTACGGACTCTATGGCAAATTGATATTCGTCAAAGAAGATTACGATGCCGAAGAAGGCACTCAAGGTAACCTAATGGATATGATGTATGAGGGTATGCGAAGATCTGACCCGGATCTGGCTTCAATACCCGGAAAAGTAAGCACTTTAGATCGCCGTTTACGAATGAAAGCTAGCCGACCAAGATCTCTTGATTTATCCAATTGGTCAGTGGATTCGAAATCATCCAGCTTATATACATCATCTGGTAGTGAAGAAAGTATGGGTATTCGTCTTTATGGGGGTAGAAGTGTGTCGCGCAATAGCAGCAGTGCTAGTCACAAGACATCCGGCAATGGTAGTGATTTGGGTAATATTTCTGAAAATGGAACGATTACTGTTGATGTACATCATAGTACACCGAAAAGTGATGACGGTTTCAAGATGCCACTTAGTGTTGTCGATTCCACAGTGAAGAGTACGACAGCTAAATCAGGTCAATCATCATTACCAGCAGTGGCGAATGCAGCAACACTTAAACGTAAAAATAAGAACAGTGCCAAAAATGCCGCAATGAACACTGATGGTCCAAGGACAATTATCACATTGATGGGTGGACGAGGTTATTGGCGTCATGTTTGGTATAACAACACATCGCCCAGTGCAAAGAGTACAGGTACAACCAGTGGAACTTCAAGTACAATGACAAGGGTAGCCAACTCGAATGATGCCCATATTGTTGTTTGGGAAAAGAAATTATAATCAAGGGTTAGGCCAGAGTTTATTGGCCATCGACTGGGTTTAAGGGTGCGATTCAAATGAAAGTGGGGACATTTTTTTTTTCTCTTATTCTTAAGAATTTAGTGGAGAGGAGTTACTTTTTTTTTTTTAACTAAAAAGTAGGATTGTTATGGGATAGGATAGTTGAAAATGTAAGCCAATGTGAAGAAGTTTGTCAACCAATGTTTGAATTAATTGTTTTTTTTTCTTTTTGGTCACAAAATACACAAATACACGTGCACCTGTGTTAACTTTGCATTTTGTTTAATGGGTCCAATATAAATGTTACCATTCACAGGGTCTTAATTTTTTTTTATTAATAACTAGAGTTGAAATCTCTCATATTGGCAAACATACTCGTAATAAACTATAGATAGAGAGCTCAAGTCCCAACGTTTTGTACAAGCTCTCCGGAGCAAATCATATGTAGATATTTATTTCTTTCAACAAAAAAAAAAAAAAAGGAAAATAACATTTATAACAAACACAAATGCTTACATATAGCAGATATACAAATAAATATATCAACAAAGTTATTTTTTACTTTTTCACCAATATAAGCTTCTTGTAAATATTGTAAAATTGCGAAACATATTTTTGTTTTTTAGATAACTTTAAATAAAAGAAATTGTCTTTATCATACAAAGGTACAGATGTATGTATTTTTTTAAATAGTAATTCATTTATAAATCGTTTATCTATTGGTAGGCATGTTTTGTTTATTTTTTAAAAGAATATAATTCAACAAAACTAACATGCGTTTTTGTGGAATTTTATTCACATATTTTTATAGGAGGGCATACGAAGTAGTAGAATATGGTTTTGTTTTTGTGTATTAAAGCTCATGTATAGCAGTTTATATTGAATAAATATAAAAATGGGGGAAATCTGTTATCCAATCACTCATACAAAATAAAATTAAAAAAAAAAGAGAGACCGAAGTACTCGTAAATCCTCTTTGGAATAAATAAAATATTTTTTATGAGAAGAACAAGTTAAATATTTGCGTAATTTTTAAGTGAACCATAATAATTATTAATTTGTTGAATACCATATTACTATTACTTTTATAATTATCATTATTATTATTATTATTATTAAAATTTATTATAACGATGAAATATTTACTCAATTAAAGAGGTTTAGATTTTAATTTGTAATCCAATCCCTGTTCTAAGATTAAGATTTACATTTTTACGTATTTGTTACGCATTTCACATTTAAATTACAATTAATTTGCCTTTATTTTAAATTACTGTTTTCTCCTTCATATTTTAATATGAATATGAAAATAAAATATATATTTGTTTGGAGTTCTTTATTCATTTCATTCTATGTAATAGCATTTATGAAAGAAATGAAAATTGAATTTCACTCCTTTTTTTTTTAAATATATATATAATTTGAATTAATAATTAAAACAAATTTACAATATATAATGCATTGATGTAATGTGGATTATATGCATATATGTGGTAAGAAATATAAAAAAAAAAATAAAAAAAAAAACAAACTCTTTATGTACCATTTAAAAGCAGCAAATGAAATATTTTTATTTGGTAAAAACACAGAAGAAATCAGTTATTGTTGTAAATTTCGGATCACACATCAAATATAATATATGTATGAATCTATAAAAAAACAAAAAATTGAAAAAAAAAGAACAACTACATATAGACAAAAGAAACAAACAAAACCCTAAATACAATATGATGGTATGAAATATTAATTGTAATTATTATTATTATTATTATGAATAACAAATGTTCAGAAATAAACAAAAGTAAAAAATACAATTGCATGCGTATTTCTTTCATTATTCTCTTAGCTTTGTATCCACACTTATGAAAATCATAAAATATCTTACCACCCTCTATAGGTCGTATACATTCTTCTAAACGGTGTTTTTCTTAATGCAGCACTGCCTGCATTATGAATCAGCAAACAATCCTAATTGCAAACCCAAATTTGTGACAGAACGCATAACGTTCCGAAATGCATTGTGAACGATTATACTGCGCAAACAACAGCAAACAGCGCATTTAGCAGGATGCAAATGACATTTCGTTATAAATAATTTTTTGTGAAACGTGAGAGATTTAGAACGCCGGGAACTGAGTTTATTTCAAAGAATTAATTAAAAAAAAAAAGACTGGCGCTGGCAGCCCGGTGTGGGCCATGGCCTAGTTTCTTGACACTTATTTGTGTTGCTCATGTTTTCATTTTTGGCACATCTGAGCGGAGCCTACGGTTTATCGCCGAGTCGGAACGGCACTCCTTAGAAGCTTTTTCGTAGGCAATTTTTTACTTTCGGGAGTTTGCCATTGCCCGCCGAAAGGGTGATGGCGATTTGAAAAATTGTTGATGACCCAGCCAGGAAGTGAACCCAGACTCTCTGCGTGATAGTCCAATGAGCTAACTATCGCGCCATCGCCAAAAAATTAATTATAATAATTATTATTAGTTATGTATGTAATAATTATTTAAATCTGTTAACAGAAAACAATGGACGAAAAATCAAATTTCACTTTTAACTACCACAAGGCAGGAGTTCAGCTCGCAGAAAAAAAAGGACTTTTTGGAACCGGGTTCATGGGGAAATTTTGCAGGTCGATCCAGAACTTCCATACTCACTGGGCGACTGCATTAGAAAATTTTTAAATGTCATGGTAACATACCGAAGAATCAAGATAAAAAACAGATCGTCGGGCGAATCAACAACTTGTTGGCAATTCTTTGATGTCCTTGATAAGCAGTATGGCACAAAACGTCATGATTCAATACGCAACTGTATGCGCAACGTATCATGAAAGCATCGTGTAATTGCATAACCGATGCAAGGTGCAGTCAAAATGCGCATTTTCTTTGAATTTAGGAAAGCACCCATCCTCAAACAGGTTACTGGTTTCGGCCCAACTGACAGGCCTTCCTAGTTAGGGATTGTGCCGGCGGTGAAACTATCTGCAAAAAAAAATCTTCAGTTACAAAGCAACAACAGGCCTCGGATACTAGTACGGATGGATCTAGTGTTGACAGCCCCTCCAACGAAATAAGAACAACGAACTTCGGGTCCATACGTACATTCTAGGTTCATTATCTGCATTAATGCCAAAAAAAGTTACAAATGAGACACTCATAGAAATAAACTACCAATACTCATTCAAATCACACACAGTGATTCCTCACTCAATGAGTGAAGAGAATTATGAATGCATCAGACAAGCATCACTGCTTTTGTGATGCGATGAAATGATTTTTTTATGTTGCGAGGCATCACGATGCTTTAATTTTGTTGACGTTCTTGAACGGCTTGTTGTTTTGTGTGCCGATTGTTTTGTTTTTATAAAAAAAAATGTCACAGAAATTAGCAGCAACGATTTTCCTATGGCAACATATTTAAATATATTTTAGGCAAAAAAAAGACGAAATTGAGTCCAAAAGTATTGTTAATTTCTTCGTCCTTAAATGAGAGAAGATGTTTACCCAAGTGCAAACTTGTCCTGATGATGTTTTTTTCCCATTTTCGCATAAAAAAAAACATTTCTGATAAACACACAACACTTAAACAAATTAAAAATATATTAAGCTTTCTTTATCTAGGGCCTCCATAAATTTCAAATTTCATCGCATCACGATAATCTATGCTGCGCTGGTTGCTTTTGTTTGCGCAGCGGTTGCTTTCATGTTACGTTTTAGAACGAGATGCATCGCATCATTGCCACATGTTTGCTATTAAGAACGCTTGATGATGCACTGATGCGCTAATACTGCAATTATGAACTCACCCATTCTTTATTTAGGGTATGTGTGAAGGCTGTTCTGGAAAACGACGGTACAAATGACACATACCATAAGGGTGGTATACGCATTCGAATCATTTGAGTTACTCGAGTTATCGCGCGATTTTGGGATTCTGTTGTGCGTTTTGGGTTTTTTTTTTTCAATTACCAGGTAAACGTGAATTTTCGCACAAGCATTCACGCATACCCTTGTGAGTAGTGCGAATGAGTATAAATTTCGACGGTCGACAGCACAATTACGCACAACACAACTTTCATACCCACACTCACTCAGACTCATTCACAGGTCTCATTCTACAATGAGTAATGAGAAATATCCATGAATCAAGTTGTGCATCCATTGCGTGAATATATCCATGCAGATGTCTGGCTTCCTTAATAAACCGCGTGCAAAAAAATGAACTGAGCAAGGCACAAAAATTACGCCTCTTAGAAATCTGTAAATCGCTGAACTGACTAACTAACTAAGGCACTAACATGAGCCATTCTCGCACCGTATAATCACTTTTGATGAAAAGTGGATTTTGTATGACAACCGTAAAAGATCTGGACAGTGATTAGATGCAGAAGAAAAATCAAAACACATCGCAAACTAGGTCTTCATCCAGAAAAGGTTATGGTGACCATCTGATGGGCATCAAAAAGTCCAATTCACTGTTTATTTCTTCAACGAGGGGAAACGATAAATGCAGTCAAATATTGTGAGGAAATCGACACAGTGCCTGTGAAATTGGGTGAAAAGCAACCTGCGTTGGTTTGGTCTGTTCCTATGGCATGACAACGCTTGACCCCACGGTCAAGCACGCATAACGGTGCAAAACTGCTACAGTCGGGATTTTAATTCTCTCGTACTCTCCTCATGATTCATAAACGGACTATTACCTTTGCCGCAGTTTGAAGTCATTTTGTCGATATTCCGAAACAGAGCAGCTGTCACAAACACCTTTGAAGACTTAATAGCGTCCAAAAATCAAGTCTTCTATTAAAAAAAAAGGAATAATATTATGCAATATTAATAATTATAATTCTATATTTTTTGATTAAATAAAAAATTACAAAGCCGTCAACACCTTTTACAACAGTCGATGTAGATGGGGCATAATTCCAGCTAAATGACATCATATTTCAAAAGTGGCAAACTACGGTAAAACGGTGCGTACTATTGTTGAATGAAAACCTTGAAACCATCTAAATGTCGGAACTTTTATTTCAAAATTTATAGTCAAAGAAGGTTTCACTCCCAAGAAACTTTAGCAAAATTACAACGTCTTTAAAGTCAAGTGTGCTTTTAACTCATTTAAACCATACAATGCACCAGGTACAGATGGTATTTTTCCAGCTCTTCTGGAAAAAACGATGACTTTGTTGTTCCTACCCGAATAGGCTTATTTAGATTCTGTTTCAACTGGGGTTATGTATCTACTTCGCACTTGAAAGGGGGTCAACATAGTATTTCAAGGCAATAAGCGTAGTGAATTGTCTAAATGATACCGTCCTATAAGCTTGGCATCGTTTTATTTTAAAACAATGGAAAGAGTAATTGACGTTTATAGCTGAGAAACCTTAGAGAATAGCTTGTCCTCTGCACCCGTTAAAATATGCGTAACAGAAAGGCACAGAAGTTGCTCTGCTAAGGCCGACAGGAGAAATGAAAAACTGCTTCCGAAGTAAGGAAATTGTACTGTGCACGTTTCTTAACATAGAGGATGCTTTCAATAAAACCTGATATGACTCCATATCAAATGCGTTGCTCCACAGAAATATCAAAGCGATGCTTGAAAGCCGGATATTTACTATCTCATCAGGACCGACCTCAAGATCAGCAACAACTACAATACAATTTGATATGCAAATGACTTAGTCATCATTATTAGAGGCAGAGAAGCATAAGCAAAATCACTCAACGTATGCAAACTGCCGTTAAGATAGTCCTAGGCTGGTGCCCAAATAACGCTGTCATAGTTCCCTTCACAATGGTTGAGTACTCCGACGACGTAAAATATCCTTGATAAAAGGGTCAATTGGAACTCTCACTTAAACAACAAAATAACTAAAGCAAAACGGCGCAGCATAGAAAGACTAGAGCATCTTAGTAAATCTACAATTCCGTCCACGCGACTTGGATGAAGTGACGATAGTCATATCTAAGCTTAAGTTCACCAAAGCTGCTGTAGCGGACGGCTTTACTACCAAGCTCTTCAAAACGGCAAGCGAAGACTTGGTAATAAAGGGTGACCAGATAGCAGCGATAGTTTCATATGTTTAATTAGCTGCCAAAGTTATCATGGCTGCAGTGTGCAGGCAATTTGTCGCACCGTGGAAAAATGTGAGCGTTAGTACAGTCTTTTGGATCCAAAGCCTCCAGTCAGACAGGGATTGGTGCGAAATGAAGAAACTCCAGTATTGGAGAAGACCCAGAAATTTCGATTCGGTGCCGATCAGCTGAATAGGGCATCGCCAGAGGATTTGGGCCTATATCCATGTAAGATTGTGCTGACGCAAGAATTGAAGCCAGACGACCAAAGACAACGCTGTGAGTTAACTAATTGCGCCCTAAAAATGTTTGCTGGAGATCCGGGTTCGGGCTACAAAGTCATCAAATCAAAACTACATTTGTTTTTTTTTTTTATATTTGTCAAGCAGATGTTTCCATTACTTTCTTTTTCTTTGCTTTTTCATATTATTTTGGCCAATTTTGTACAATAGTATTGTTATTCTGTTGCATGCGCTTAGCAGTACCGTTCATTCAATCGTGGATTTCGTTCTGATAGACGGTTAAAGCTCACGAAATCAGCTACTTGCGTACTAACCTTTAATTGAAATTCATGTAATTCATTCCACTGGTCTCAAAACTATATTCCTTCAAACTGTAATATAAAACATCAGTGGTGCCCTGAAGGCGACACTTTTGGAGTGTTGTCCAGGATAAAGGAATAGCGTCATCTCGTTGTCAGAATAAGAACTATGACGATATAATTTCACTCGTTGTGATGTGTGCAGGTGTTCGAAAGATCTACTACCTCTGACGAAAACTCCGTTTTTTTAGGAATCACAGGCGCAAACGAAGTAATTTTGAACTTTGAACCATGAACACAAGCATTTTGGAAAGTTCTCGGTTTGAAGGCGGAATGTAATCAAACGAGCGTGATTAAGACAAAGCAAAATACAGACACAATGGCAACGACAAAGTCGAATACAGCGATAGTTGATTTTCGGCTCTTTGAAGGCTTCAAAAGGACAACCTTCATTGGCTTGACCCAATCTTCGTAGCAGCCAAAAATGCTGGGAAATGTCTCATCGGATTCAATATAAAGGCCACACGACATAGGAGTACAATGCTCATAGCTGGTCAGGTCTCCTAAGACCCCTTTGCACTTGCGAGATAGGATTTAAAACAGTGAGATACAATTTATATGTGATGCCAATTTCGAACTGTCAATTGCCACCCTTGAACACCGACGTGTTTCGCTATTTTCACCACCAGTGCTTCACCGAAATTAGCAGTAGCACTTTGGTCCCTTAAGCCCTCAATCGTAACACCCGTCTCTCTATGAATGCTCATCAGTACACACTCAAGCCCAGTTTCGGTGGTACTCTGCAATATCGTCATTATTTTTACAACTCGATTATGGACTACCTTGTCCAGCATTTTATTCCTAAGTCATTATACTCGTAACCTGCAAACATTCTAAAACAACGTACCTCTCTTTTTCCACTTCCTAACCTTTCATCGCGCGCGATGTAATCCTTGAGGGCGCTAATTATAACAAAAACATCCTGGAAAAAATTCAACAAAGCCAAATCGATACCCACTATCTTTTCATCGATTTTGACGTCGTACATGACAACACAACGATCAATGTCATCAGGTGGATAAAGTGAATGATTTACTTAAATTAGAAAACGCCAGAATTGATCAATAGAAAAGGTGTTGCGTTCCACCAAGTTAATGGGAGACTTCATACAAGTTTGTTAACTCGCCAAATAGTTTTACTGCTTGGATGGGATCTACTGCTACACCCATCATATTCCACAGATCAGGCACCTTTGTCCAACTGGACAAACACTACGATGTTTAGCCGCTCGTCTAAAAGAGTATGGAGCAACACGAGATGCTGTTAGGTATGGCCGGTCCCGGAGCACCTGTTCTGCTGAGAATATCGTAACCATGCTTGAAGATGTCGCAGAGGACCCCGGAATATAGACAAGACGACCTGCCACGCAATTAGGCATCAATCGACAGTCTTTTGGTGAAAGACTGTAAGATGTTCTCTTACAAAGTGTAGACAATGCAGTAGCTGTAAGCTATTGACCAACTTTTTCCTTCCACAATTGGATAAAATAGGACTGGAGAATATGTATTATGTTCTGAGGGCTGCATTTCAACATCTCTCGTTTTGGCGATTGCACTGGCTGGTAAGATCGCCTGGGTTTTTTTTGAAGTCACGAGTCTATGTCAACAAGCCTCAGATTCTTGAAGCCTTTAAAGAGAATACCCGTCAAGAATGCGAGGACCTATCGTTGAAAGTTCTAGCAAGAGTAATGGAAAATGCTATAAATGCCGAATGGTCATCGATTCTGGCAGCGGCCATTTAGCCGAGATCATTTTCAACCGCAGCAGAATCAACAATTTTCTTAATAACTTTATGTGGAAATACAGTCCGGGATGGACTTGGGCCTCAGTCAACAAGCGTCTGCAGCCTGCTCGATCCTTTTCTAGCTGCCTTCAGTTTCGCAGACCAAGCTGGCTGGGGACCCCAACTTGCATGCGCCACCTGCGTCTCGGTCTTCGTCTACTGCGCTCGGGGGCGGATTCGAAGACTTTTCGGACCGGAGCGTTGGTGTCCATCTGCTCTACATAACTTAGCCATCTTAGTTGTTGGATCTTCACCCTTCTGGCAAGTTGATGTCGCTGTACAGTCCATACAGTACGTCGTTGTATCTCGTCCACTCACCCTCTATGTAGACGGAACTAAAGATCACTTGAAGACTTTTCCTCTCAAAGCAGCTAAGAGCACCCTCATCCATTTTTGATAACGTCGATGCCTCTGCGCCATAGAGTAGGACTCGGACTATTAAGGTCTTATATAGGGTAACTTTTGTTGTTCAAGAGAAAGCTTTGGTAGTCAAAATTGCCTTCTAAGTCCAAAGAAGCAGCAATTGGCAAGAGTTATTCTTTGTTTGATCTCGGTGCGGGGTTGTTGTCCGATTTTATAGCGGAGCATAGGTAGATAAAGTCCTTAACTACCTCAAAGTTATATCTGTCGAGGGTGACGTTCTGCCCGAGACGTCGGTGTTGGTTGTGCTTTTTGCTTGACAGCATATACTTGGTCTTGCCTTCATTGACCGCTAAACGCATTTCGCCGCTTCCGTCTCAATACTCACGAAAGCGCCACTGACATCACGCTGCTTTCTCCCGATTATGTCAATATCGTCGGCGTATGCGAGTAGTTAAACGGACTCTTGAAAGATAGTGCCTCTTGCGTTTGCTCGTGACTTTTGCATTATTCCTTCAAGTATGATCTGTAGTTGGCACCGTTTAAAGGGTCTCCTTTCTTGAGGATCGGACAAACAATGTTGAAGTTCCATTCAACGGGCATACTTTCGTCCGACCATATTTCAGAGATGAGTTAATGTGTACTCCTTACCAAGTCATCGCCTGCCGCTTTGAAGACCTGGACAGTTAGGGCGTCCGCTCTATTAGCTTTGTTGAACTCAGCTTACATATTTCTATCATCACACCAACCAGGTCGGGTGGACAGAATTTTTGGTCTACATCGTCCAAGTTGAAGGATTCATTCTGCCTGACAGCGCAATTTGTCCCGTCATCGCCGTTATGCAGTCTACAGATATGATCTTTCCAAATTTTGATCAACTGCGACTCTACTGCGATGTTCCCTTGTTCGTCTCCTCAGGCTTCGGTTCGGGGCTTGTGCCCGTAGTAAAACTTCCGAATCTCATTTCTGGAGTAGCATCTCTCAATTTCATCAACCGCGCCCTTCTAATTTTTGTTTTTTCTCCTGAGAAGCCGGTGTTCATCTCTCGTATTCTGTTCATAGAGCTGGTGAGCTGCATGTGCTAGCCGGAATTCGTCATCAAACTACGGGTTTCATTGTGGTGGTCGAGTGAAACCCAGCATATCAGAAGCGGCATCCCTTATGGCCTTCTTGCTGTGTTGCCACTGCTCTTCGATGTTTAATACTGGCGGCATGGGACCTTTCAAGAGATTAAGGGAGACTCGATCGGAAAATGATTTGCCGATTGAAGCCGTCTGACGTCGTACCTTGGCTACAACAAGGCAATGGTCTGAGTCGATGTTGGCTCCTCGAAACTTTCGGACATCCATAATACTGGAGGAGTATCTTGCGTCGATCGCAGAGTGGTCAATCTGGTTGATGGTTTATTGATCAGGAGTGCTCAAAGTCCCCTTGTGAATATCGAGATTGGGGAGCTACGTGCTAGCTACGACAATGTTTCGTTCCTTGCGGCGCAAAGTCGATTAGCCTGCAGGTTATACGAGGGCGGGTCAATAAGTCCGTGACTTTTTGAATTTCTGGCCTCTTTACTGAAACAGCAACACTGCTCCTGTCAACAGGCATCTGTCAGTTGACTCCTGTCAAAATTTAAACTTGCTGCGTCAGTTAGTTTGTGTTTGACAGCTATTTTTATCAGACTACTCACTAATTTGAGGAGAAAATGAAAAAAAGTGAATTTCGTGTACTTATTAAGCATTATTTCTTGCGAAAAGAAACCATTACCGAGACCAAGGCTAAGCTTGATAAATACTATGGGGACTCTGCACCATCGATTTCAATGGTAAAAAAGTGGTTTACTGAATTTCGTTGTGGCCGTACAAGCACTGAAGATGCCGAACGTCCTGGACGCCCAGTTGAGGTCTCTACACCCGAAACAATCGAAAAAATTCACGATATGGTGTTGGCCGACCGAAGATTGAAAGTGCGAGAGATTGTGGAAGCCGTAGGGATCTCGCATGGCTCAGTGGTTTCAATTTTGAATGATCACTTGGGCATGAGAAAGCTTTCTGCAAGATGGGTGCCACAAACACATGTGCAGTTGCCATGGCAAAAATCCATGAATTGGGCTATGAATTGCTCCCTCATCCACCCTATTCTCCAGATTTGGCTCCGAGCGACTACTTCTTGTTCCCAAACCTGAAGAAATGGCTTGGTGGAAAAAGATTTGACTCCAATGATGAAGTCATCTCGCAAACAAAGGCCTATTTTGAGGACCTCGACAAATCATTTTTTTTTGGAAGGGATAAAAAAATTGGAGAAGCGTTGGACAAAGTGTATAGAGCTCAAAGGAGACTACGTTGAAAAATAAAATTATTTTTTTATCAAAAAATCTGTGTTTTAATCCAAAAGTCACGGACTTATTGACCCGCCCTCGTATCTTCCGACAGTACTACTAAAGATGCCCTCACTTTTTAGCTTTCCATTAAAATCGCTGAGGACAATTTTAAAGTCAATTTTAGCTTTGATGCAGATTGCTACGAGGCGGAAACGCAAGACCTCTTGCCTAAGACTGCCTCCAACAACAATACCGCATTTGAATTTGGCCCGCAAAAAAATTAGGACATGTGAACAAGATTGACAGTGCGACACTATATTAGTTTACAAGTTCTGGCTCTCTACTTGAAAGTTTAAAAGAAAACCATTTCGATGATGCCAGGATCCTAAGTGTGACAAGCTGAATGAAGGGTGCAATATATACGTAAAATACGTTTGCAATTGTTGTCCTTGTTAACCTATAACGTTCCACAATAACTTTAAACGAAAACCAAGCCACCAATTTATATAACATGCAATTTTTATTATATTTTTTTTTTGTCCTTTTTTTCTCAAATGTTATGTCATTTTTATTCGGGCAGTGATTTTAACTTCATCTTTACAATTTTGTTTATATAATTAAATAAAAAAAATTCCATATCTTAATTAAAATGTACAAATTTTGTTTTTTTTTTGCGTTTTGCGTTTTTTTTTTTCTTTCTTCTTTAGTTTTTGTTTTATTGGATTTAATAATAAATTAACTTTGCTTTCATTTGTAACCATTTTTTGTTTTATTTTTTCAATTTCACTTATTTTGTTCTCGGTTTTTTTTTTTTTTTTTTTTAAAAAAACTTGAAGTGTTGAGTGTAGGTATTCTTGATAACAGTTTTTTTTTTTTTTTTAGTTTTGCTTATGTGTTAATGTTCATCGATAGGATTTCTTTCGAATAATTAAAATTTCGTTATCATAACATTATTTAAAAAATATTATAAATAAATGAATAAACGTATTTAGTTAAATATATTATCTAAAAAAAAAAAAAAATTCATAATTGTGCTAATAAATAATTATTGTTTGTTTTTTTTTTTTGTTTTGTTTAAATTTAACAAATAACGATGCTAACTGGATTATAAATATGCTCGAATTTGGTTTTATTTTATTTCGTTTTTAGATGCCAGGATGAACTGTTTTGAAGGAAAATATTCGGTTTGGTGTTTGTGTGAGCTTTCGAATTATTGTTTTTGGGGGGAAAGGAAATTAATGAAAATACTGTTTTTCTTTGGAATCTCATGGTTTCTTCTTGTTGTTATATATATTTTTTTTGAAATTTTTTTTTTTGAAATCACTGAAACTCATAAATATTGAATTTTTGTTTTTGCAAGTGTTTTTGTAACGGCTGTGAGTGTTGTTGTTTAATATTTTCTTTTTTACTGCTTTGTCATTTAGACTTACTTTTCTCATCGTTTCATGTTTTTTTTTGTTTTTTTTTTGTTTTTGTAATTTTCTTAAACTAACTTTTATTAGTACATACTCGTACGATCATTGCCTGCATAATAATTATTTCAACTATTTTCACTAAGTGTGTTATTTGGTTTTTTCTGTTGTTTTAATTTTTTTGTTTTTTAAATTACATTACCTTATGAATTAGTATTTAATACACTAAATTAAATTCATTTTAGAATATCTCAGTAAGTCTGTTAATTAATAACTAACATTCCATTTATCATACATTATCATAAAATTTTAAATTCATTTTCATATTAATTTTTTTATATTTTGTTGTTTTTTTATTTTATTTTCTATAATTTCGACTGTTGTTTGTTTGTTTTTTTTTTTTCACATATTTATGTTCACCTTTAACGGTTACATTTATACTTAATTCTCATTTAACTAATTTTCATTAATTTTTTTCTGTTATCTATAAATATTTTTCGATTTTGTTTTAATAAAAAAAATGTTGAAATAAATTTCTATACACAATGGAAAATAGTTGAACAAAAATTAAAACTTAACATTTACAATAATTGTTTTATTTAATTTTTTTTATTTATTTATTTATATTTACATACACTAGATTCCGTTGCTCATAATAAAAAAAATACATATTCTTTTTTTCTTTTGGTTTCTTTTATTTTTTTGTTATTATATGATATAGGTAGTGTTTTTGTATTTTTTTGTTTTTTTTTCAGTTTTTTAAATTAATTTTCAAAATCAACTTTGCTTCTTCATTTTTTCGATTACAGTAGTCAATTGTGGTTTTTGTTGTTTGTTTTTTGTGAGATTTTATTTGTTATGTTAAAAATTGTGAATTTTGTTGATTACTCATATAATTTGGTTTTTGTTTTTTTTTTTAATTTATTTGTGATATTTTGTTTTTGTTTTTTACTTAACAACACGATCTATATAAAAGTGTAATTTATTTTATTTAAAACCTGTTTTACGTTTATTAATTATTTTTGTTGTTTTGGTTTTTTTTTTTTTTTTTTAATTTGATACTCTAGAAGTTGTTGGTGTATAAATTTAAAAATTCCTCTTGTATTTTTGTTTTTCTTTTTTTTTTTTTACTAAGTTTTACTATATTTTGTCGATTTTTATTAAAATTTTCTTTATATTTTTGTTTAAGAAAATAATAATTTAGAGTTAGAAGGGAACTATTTTGTTTTCGTTTTAGAATGATGTTTTATTCTTTTATGGCGTTGGGAATGTTTTATTATTTAGCAAACTAAAGTCAGGGTGTCTAGCTATTATTTTTGTTTTATAATTTTTAATTATGATAGCGTATTACTAGGGGTTTTAGTGAGTGTTTTTTGTTTTTTTGTTTTTATTTATTTATGGGAGGTTTGGTTGAAATTCTTGTTTGTTTGTTTTTAATTTATTTCAAGCTCAATATCGTTAATTTTTTGTTTTTGTGTTTTAAGAAGTAGTTTGGTTTTGTTGATTATTATTTGTTATTCTATGTGTTAAACTTTCATTATATCTATTTTGTTTTTATGTATTTTAATTTTAATCTTTAACTTGTTTTGAGTGTTTTTGAATGTTTGCATGTGACTATGTTTTGGTATCGTTAGATTCTAGTTATTTTATTTTATTTTTTTTTTCTAGAATATAATCGATTACGAAAATAAATAGGAGAAGTTATGCGGTAGGAATTTGAGATTTCTTTTGATTTTAGTTTCTTGCCTTTCGTATTTTTCTTTTCTTTTTTAGCTTTTATGTTATTGTTTCAAAATACCAGGTGAATTTTTGTTTTAGTAAATAAAATGATATTTATAATAATATAAAAATATAAATACAAAATAATCAATTTATTTACAATTTTTATAATTACAAATTTGTTTTATTTATTTGTTGTATAACGTATACAATTTATTTATTTATATATATATATATTTATAAATTTAACTTTTTACATTTTTGAAGCACATTTTGTGGAACCAAATTGAAAATGTATTTAGAAAATTCGACAGAATTTAAATTTAAATTTGAAAAATTGGAATTTCCTTTTGGAACTATCTAGAATTTTGGGGAAATAAATCGAAAGTATAATTTTTGGTATGAATTTTGTAAGCAAAAACTTAGAATGGCCAGTTTTATAATGATCCATTGAGGCAACAGAAAATGACGACTACGTACTGCAAATGTGTGGATGTAATGTGTGAATTAAAAAAAATTCTGTTGTGTTTTAAAATTCAGAAATACCTTCCTCCTAATCTCAAATGTTCGTTTTCTGAATTAACGTTGAAGCTTCCAGAGGGAATACGTGGAAGCCACATGAATTCTTTCATCAAAACGAGGTAATTAGATGTTATCATCATAATTTGGTAAAGCTACTTTGAGTATGTCCTATATTTGCTTCGATTTCATTAAATCACTGCTGAATTAAGGGCAGGATCAAATTTTCTTTCGCATAGGAAAAATGTTCATTTTCAAATTCCGTTTTCTGGGTTACTATTCAAGATATCTTTTTGAAAAATTTATGACCTATGTAAGTATATATAAAGCATACTTTAGTCATAGAACTTTATGAAAATATGACTAGAAAAAATTTGAATCATTTTTTAGCTGAGGGCAAATTTCGTTCAAAAATGTTTTAACTCACGAATTTTATTTCTGGCTGTAGTTCAAAAAGTTCTATGACTAAAGTGTGTCCTATATTTGAGTTACTATTGTAATATTGTCTCTGAACCTCAACTTCAATTGAGAGCTGAATGAATTTTACCATCTGAACTGTATTGGCAACCATGTTATTGAAAACCTAGGATCACGAGAATTAGCTAAAAGATTGGAGGACATCTTTGCTAGTGAAGAAGGTGATAAGGGACTTCACTAGTAGTTGACGTTGGTATCTTTGTGACTTTATTTGGCTCGTTTATGGTCCACAGATTTTTAAAATTATTGCCGATTTCGATTTCTAATATTGTATATAATGTTTGTGAAATATATATGAAAAAAAAATAGATTTTTTGACTCAGCAAAATTTGTTACTACCCTTAAGAATGGTGGGAGCTATCAACACAATTGGAACAGAAATATTATACAGCAATTCACAGCAAATACAGCAACATTCTGAGCTTTAGACCGGAAAGTTGTGATACTTAATAAGTATCAGTCTCTTAACGTTGACTTATGGATCGGATAAAATGGCAACTAGACTCATAAAGTCCAACTATTTCATAATTTTAACAACGTTGGGATTGTTGTCTGTGAAAAAAGCGTTTCCTTTCGACATAATCGAAATGCAATGATAGTCATCCGTTTTGAAATAAGGCTTGCAACTCTTCCTGAAATAATTATATAGCAATATTTCATTTTATAAAACCGTCTTTTGCTTTAAATTTTTAGAGAAGTGAGGAATCTATTATTTTCGCTGTATTGGCTCATTTGAAATAAAAAATATATGGTTCGACTTGATTTTAAATACCTCTGAGTCCATTATATATAAAAGCGACTTATCCACAGTTTTGCGACGAAAAGTCTCTCTAAAAGTGAGCTAAATACACAATGATTCAATAATGAGATGACCTAGATACAGAACTGAGTCGTGTAGATGCATAACATCAGTTAGAAATCGAAGGACGATGTTTTGGAAAATATAGAAGAATACGGCATAAAGGCTATCCTGGTTGAAGAGAACTGAGGACAGCAAATAGTATACCTAATATTTAAGGGTTGATTTTAATGGTATCCTAACTTTATTTAGTGTAATTCCACAGAAAAAACTATTTCTTGCACTTGCATCGGTCTTATAACTTCAATACTATACTGATATAAATAGTTTCCAACCCCTGGATCAGGTTAACATATTTTCGCCAAAAAAACTACTTCATAAACCCATAAGATCCTAACTCATTTATGTATTCATAAGCATATCTGCTGATTGCTATTCAACATGGGTACTTCAAAGCAAATCAGCTCAAGCCTCACTCCAAAAACATTTGAAAATTTTCGTCAAGCGACGATTCCAAAACATTCCAATAGTAGTAGCTTTATAGAATTTTCTCAATATGGTGTTACAGTGATGTCCATGAAACAAGTTATTTGATGTTTTTTGAAATGTCAACCAAATGCTCTATATTACTATCTTGACAAAAATCTTTCGGCATCTTTCACCTTTGAGACATTCTCTAAAGAACTATCACTTAATGGAATGGCAGAGCAACACCACACAACCAAGTAGGTTGAGGTTTAGATATTGCAAAAAAATATTAGATTAGACCAAAACAGTTTAAAGAATTATGTACTCGTATGTATGCTTGTTCATATTCGGTAGATAAGTGTAGAAATTGAGTATAATTCACTAGTTCTTCTTAGAATTGGGAAAGGACAAGGAATGTAGATGATCAAGGTAAAGAAGGACAAAATGTTCTTCTAATATTTTCAAACACGTAAGTCTGGACTATAACCTCTCAATGCACGCATATGGTAGTTCGGATATGTCAGCGATTCTACTTTAAATATATTTTCTGAGCGTCACAAAAATTGTAAATGTTGCCAAATGTCAATACATACGTATGTAGTTCTACTAAGGCACAGAAGTCTAGATATTTATGAAAGCAGACAAAATTGGCCTAGGGCACTTAAAAAAAAAAGGTATTCGGGTAATATTCGGTATCCTTTCATCAATGAAGATTGATGGAGACGTTTTAACAGCGAACTGTACGAGTTATACTACAGACACGCCGACCTCGTCAGAAAAGTTTGGATAATCGAGTTTGAAGGACTTTAACGAGTGGATACCAGTGCGCCAACTATGAAAGTTTTTGACTTCACCAGAGAGAAAGACACCGTGGTAAAAGGCGACCCCTTCTTAGGAACCTCCAAGTAGAAGGGAGCCTTGTCCGAATATGAAAGAAATTTTAATCTATCATGAACGACCAATTATTGTTTAAAATTGGATGGCTGGCGGTCGATTTCAAACTTTTAGTTCAGCCAATTTATAAAAAAAATCATTTTAGCTAGGCTGACTCACAGTCGTTTAAACCAGCAAAGCATAAGATGTGAAGTTTCAATATACTACTAGGTTCCAGAAATCGAGTGAAATGAAATCGAATTTTGTTCAAAATCACTTTTGTGAGATTGAAAACAGCTGATATCTGTCATTTCGGGCGTTAATAAATTATTTTGAATTTAAGAAAATTTTAATTGCTAAAAAATTTGGTTATTGTCGTGTTTTAAAGTATTCAAAAGATTTTATAATGAATGCTGTGTTAATTGCTGCGATATTGCAGACCGAAAGGCGGAAATATGCAAAAGAAAAAATAAAGAGACGAGGGCTGAGAGATGAATCGAATCCTTTGGAAATTGCAGATGCTGGGTATGTTTTTAAATCTAAAAATTAGTATGATTATACATGGGGTGTCCACACGAGGAACATCCTATTAGGAGTTTGTGAAGTTAACTTTCAGATACTTCGGAAACTGATGACATTTCGCAATTAGGTGTTATAACGTGGAGATCTGTTTAAATCTCGAAAGCGCAAAATCAGAAGATTACAATAACTTCCTAACAGGAAGGTTCAAATTATAACTAAAGTATTTGTCACGATTTCTTGCCGAAGGCTTTGGGTCGAAAATGTTGACACAAGTACTAACAATTTTGGAAAATCGAATTTGTCCAATTTGGATCAAATCTATGCCAGACGAAGAACGAAGTAAATCCAAACACATTTTTTGGACAAATTTTATATTCCTGGCGTCTTCCCACAAAACTTTGGTGAGAAATCGGTCCCCTTTTACAAATCCTCTTGCCAAATCATTGTGTTGTTCCATAACAAATTGTTATGTTCCATTTGACAAATATTGCCTCTTGCGCATTATTTCTATGTTTACCCCTGTTTTAAATATATTTTTAGCCAAATAATCTAATCAGCTTGTTTAAAATGCAATTACATGCTCAAAAACGTTTGCTATTTTCCACTATTTCACAACGAATGACAAACTCGATTTGAAATCACTTGCGAATCGATAAAATCGAATTCTGAAACCCAAAAATTTCACTTTGGTTCAATTTCGAAAAATTTGAAATCGAAATCGATAAAAGTGAAATATAAAACACCAAACTTCATTTCAATCAGTTTTAATTTCATATCGAGTGAAAGTGACATGTTTTCGCTAGAATTCGTTGCTCAGATATATACAGCTGATAGACATAAAGCCTCTAACCAGAAACAACATTTCGCGAAAGGAAGGCATCAATCTGTTCGTTCAATTTCAGGCAGATTAGACAGAACGTAGCTGACTATTAAGGCCCGCAGAAAAGCCTTAAAAAGTAAGCTTTTTCCTGATATTTGAGGTCAGGAGTGATGATTTTTGCTCTGTTTATTGATCGTAAAAAATGGCCACTTATGTTGTAGACATGCCTTCACCATCACAATGTTCGGTCATTCGCTCTTCGGGATATCTTTAATTTTGCTACATTAAATAATAAGAGTGAGTGGAAGGGCTTATTCCTTGTTTGATATAACTAGGTTCAAGAGTTTGAACTATTTTTAGGGGCTTATATATTTTTTTTTAAAAAAATATACATTATATAAAAACTACGTTAAAAGTTAGATAGAAAGGAAAAATATATTTGTGGTTCCTCAAATCAAATATATGATAAGAGAGAAACATAAGTGTGGCAACGAAATATTGGGGGAGCATGAAGCGGTTATCTAAGGAGATTCCGCATGACAAGGTTAGAGTGATTGTGTTTTGTTTTAACGAATTATGGAGAACAATATTTTTTTTATAAAATTTAAAGATTTCTAAGCATATATCCTATTCAGATTCAGATAAAGACTATAATTGACAAATGAACAACCATATTTCTTCATAACCTCCGATGAGCTAATTGGGATGATATTTGTTAGCTCAAGTTTCTAAAAATACAAAGCGAAAGCAAACAAAACTACAGAACCTATTTGCTTTTTAGTCATAACTTTTTAAATATGTATATAGGGAGAAACAAAGTTTTAAGAAATTGATTCTACTAATCAATCGATAAACCCCTACAATACAAACCCAACAATATGTATTCTAAGATCTATTTCAAGATGCAACATCAACCTCTTCATTGACAGGTCTATCTATGAGTATCTAAAGTTCATATTGAAAAAAAATAAACGATTTGTCTAGATTTTAGAAGAAAAACAGAAAAAAAAAACTTCATGCAACTGGCCATTCAATAACTTATTTACCGATAGATATATTTCTTCTCATTTATAAAATATACATTACATCTGTGACTCATTTAATTTCACTATTGCAAATATTTCTATAATTTTTCATATAGACGACGACGGTGTCTCTCGTCTGTCAGTCTGTCTCAATTATACTTAGCGATAATATCTGAAACAATAAAAAAAGAAAATTAAAAAGGAATTTATTTCTCTTGAAATTTTTTTTTTGTTAATTTTACGATAAAAAAAATCCCTACATTTTAAAATAAATTTTATAAATTAAAAAAAGAATTAACACAAAAATTTAACAAAAATATAACATTAAATTAAATTATTTTAATAAAAAGTAAATAAGTATTCTAAAGCTATTTTATATTCTCCACAATGTGTCTGAGGTTTTTTTTTTTGGTTTCTTAAATATACCTTCCTTCTCCTTAAAAATAAATGTAAATAAACTATATACTTTCTATAGATTTTTAAAAATTAAAAAAAAAAAAGAAATTAAAGAAATAACTTTGATTTTTTGTATACGAAAAATCACCTGATATGATGATTGTATCTGCAAAAAAAATTTCATTATATTAATCAATTCATTTTCGACGTGTTTTTTTTTGTGTAGATTTTGGGGTTTTCCTATTTTTGGAATGATTTTATGAAAATGTTGTTAAGGTTCTTTTTGTTTTGTTTTTGGTTTTTTTGTTGAATTTTTTCATTTCAATTGATTATGTTATAAAAAGTATGAATGTCGTTTATGTACAGTAAATTGTTTGTTTTTAATGATAATGGGAATGTTTCTTTTTAAGTTACTGTTTTTGGTTTTTTTTTTAATAATTGAATATTTAGGTCCTTGTTTAGGTTATGACTATTTCTTCTGGGGGAGAAAGTTTTTAGTTATTTTTTTGTTTTTTAAGTAATAAACCACGCTTTGAAAGTTTTTATTATATTTATTTAAAAGTTTTTTCTTCTCACTATATTTTGTGGTGTTTTTTTGTTTTTAGTTTTTAATTGCGTTATTTTGTTTTTTTATTTTTTTATGATAATTGCCTAGAATTACGTTTTTTTCGAAATGTTTTATTTATTTATATTTTTGGTTTTTAATATATACAACGAAAATTTAATTTTATTTGTTATAAGTATTTTAGATTTTTGTTTCTAATCTGATCTGTACAAAACAAAAACGGTTTAACTGAATTTTTAATTTATTTACAATGCTTTTTCTTTACAGTAACAAATTTAATATTTTTTTGTTTGCTTTTTTTTAAGCTTAATACGTGTGGACTCAGTTTGAATAATTGAATTGTATGAAGTGGTAGGTAAATTATTTAAGTTCCTTCTTAGGCTTTGCTTATATGAAGTAATGCGGTTTTTTTTTTTTTTTTTTAATACAATGTAAAAAATGTAAGCGAAATGTTTATTGCACTTAAATTGCTCTCATCTAATATGACGTTAACTTTTGAAATTTGACTTTACGAAAAGAAATGATGTTATAAGGCAGTATTGACCTAATGACGACGTCACATGCATCATAGAACTGGTATTCAAAAAAATATCAAAAAAATTAAATACAATTTCCTGTTCTTTTCTATGAATTATCTATCAAGGAGGTATGTATAAGCTATACACCAGCTATATGGGACAATAGAGGACCGCTTTTCTCTCACATCTATTTAAATAAGATGCACGAGCATTGACTGATTTACATTTTACAATTAGGGCTCTGAATTTATTTTATAATTCTATGAACAATTCAATGGCTACAAATGAAATTGAAGATTCTTTCCGAACATTTTCTGTCTTCACTTGACCAAAGGATACGGAGTTTTCTTAGGCAGGTCTGTTAGAAAACTAATTTTCAATTAAACTGCTTATGTGATATATCTAACATCATTATTTGGCTCTCCATGCACCTATATATGGCTATCCGCTCTAGCTAGATTCGTGTCAAAATAAGTGAAGCTCGACTGTTTTATGACAAATAAAACATTTAAAAAACAGTCTCGATGTTTCAATAAGGGATGGCGTCAAAAATAGCTTTCAAATAAAAACAACGCATGAAATCCATTTCCTCCAGCACTTACAAATTTATGAAGTCGTCAACACTATCGACTTTAAGGCAATGTTTGAGTCTAGTCTATGTGATACAAGATCCAACATTCAAATAAGAAAAGCAAAAGGAGAATCTCGAAGTCTTAAAGTCACCTGTAATGTTGCATGAATTTGGACAATAAAGGAAATAGCCAACGAGATATTAGATCATTTAGAAAAGACTAGAAAGACCTTTAAAATAAGGAAACTCAAACAAAACAAAAATGGGTGGTTTCTAAGGAATCAACGAAGTACTGGATGATTAAAAGATTCAAGGCTTCAGCCCGAAGAAAACTCTTTATCACTGCCTTTGTTAAGAAAAGACACCAGAATCTAAGGCTTTACTTGGCAAAAGCAGGAGGCTTTATCAACTCAAAAAGCAAGACGAGCTTGTGCACCAAGAGTTTATACTGGACATGATACCCGAAATCGTTACCCAGCCCACAACTTGACGTCAGGATCCTAGCAAGAACTATCTTCATTTGTTATTTAACCCATTATATTTGCGGAGTTCTAACCCGGATAAGTATTTTACTTTAACCTTCTGATGAATTGTTGGTGGTTTTGAGCTTCATTTATTGTAATCGCACTTTAACATCTCAACATTGGTGACAACAGCATGTGTCGACTTGGTAACCACTAATTGTACATATTTATCCGGATACTGGGCTTTTTTAACAGGTTTTATTAGAAATCATAAATGACTTTAAAGCAATTTATAAGAGGCATACTTAGCAAAAGTTATCTTTAAGTAAGATGTTTAAGTACGTCGGGACATTATTTTGGTAGTCTGCTGTAGGAGTCCGTCTTTGCTTATCTGATGATATACATATATTCGTATATGACTGTCTTAAATGGCAACAAGAAAACTAGAAAACAAGAAATCTTTCTCAATGTAAAGATTAGGATGATTATTAATATTAATCTGTTGGGAAATAAAACTGTCCACATCCTGATAGGAGTGTTTTGTGATTAGAAAACCCCAACTCTACTTTAGATTCACAATGATCAGATAAATTGAGATTTCAAGAATTTTTGCAAAAGCAGAAGTGTGAGTTTGGAGAATTTGTAGTCACATGTGCGAGGGGGTGAATATAAAACTACTCGTAATAGGCAGCAGTAGACCAGCAAGTAACTACGAGTATTACAACAAGCCAAGCGATTTCAAGAATATGAAGTCTGTAGTTGAAGTTGATCGATTTTCGACGTTACTTCTGCCAAACTCAGCTGTCATTAGAAGTGTCATAATATTAGTTGAATTTTTGCCATTTACAATAGTGGATCGCTTAAAAATCGAACAACGCGTACAACTAACTACAAAAGTGGTGATTCAAACGTAGCCACTTTCGCGCATTACGCGATGATTATGGTCGTCATAATCGACCGACATCGCAAGCAATCGCTAAAATTGTGAAGTAATTTGAAGAGAGTGAAAGCATTACTGATGTTGTAAGGCCTGTGCATCATCGTATTGCACACTCAGTCGAAAATATTTGCTGCTGTAAGTGCAATTGTTGCTGATGATCCGAATTTATTGATTTCCCGGCGTTCGCAGCAATTGAACGTGTCGTACACCTCACTATGGAGTATTTTGCATTTGGATTGGCATCTCCATCCTTATAAGGTTCAACTTACGCAACAATTGAAGCCTGCTGACCATTCACAACGCCGTAGATACGATTCTTGAATGTTGGAACATCAGACAATAAACACCGATTTTTCGAACAACATTTTCTTCAGTGATGAGGCACATTTCTCACTCGGACGGACACAGTCAATTCGGAGCGATACGGTCGAATGATAACCAATTTTTGTTGGCCGGCGATTGAAGATCATGACTTGGACGATATGTGGTTCCAACAAGATAAATTATGGCCTTATTGCGTGAGAAGTTTCCTGGTCCCGTAATTTCACGTTTTGGCGACGTCAATTGGCCACCAAGATCATGCAATTTGACACTGTTCGCTTTTTTTCTGTGGGGCTAGGCAAAAAACCGTGCTTACGCATAAAAAACAAACATTACTCAAGTTATACCCGATGTATCGCCCGAAATGTGCGAAAAGTCGTTAAAAATTAACTCAAAAGAATCGCATGCTTCGAATCTTCCCGAGGCGGCCATTTGAATGGTATTGTTTTTCACACTTAATGGCAAAGTGCAAACTTTATAATGAATTAAAATTTTCATCAAAAATGTATGTGCTGTGTGTGCTTTATTTAGATTTACCTTCGAAATCGAAAAATGAATGACCGTTTATAAGGGAAGTGAACTAAATTTTGTAGATATAAATACTTTAACAGCGCAAATTTTTCGAAAGAATATATCATGCTCAAACGATAAAAATGAAACTTACTCAAGAGCAGAAGTTCTGATATTTGGAGCTATTGCATGTCGGAAGAGAAGTGATATAATGATATATTTTTTCAATTTTTTTGAGTGCAGCACTTGACTTGAATTGAACCCATTTCAAACAAAATAAGTGCGAGATATAGCGATATTTTGGAGCAATATAAGGGGAAAAATCAGGAAACCAAACTCGGAAGACTGACATGTTTCTCGTCAATTCCGTTCAACTGGCTCACTCATGAGTCCCTTAAGACATAACTTTAACCTTACGAAGGATTCTGTATCTCATTCTATATGCTCTTGCCCCGTAAGATAAGAGATGGACATTCACGATATTGATACTAAAATCTCCTATGTGTAAAATGAATGCAAAATCGGTATTGAATCTTAATCTGACGTTGCTGTTTTCTTTCATCTAATATCATCTATACGTACAATGCCGGGTAAAAAGTGTAATCAGGGGAAATATTTTTTTTTTTCAATTCAAAGAGTGTCCGGGAAAATCATTTCAAGGCAATATGGCTCCATGAACTTTTCAGTTGAATCGCGGAACCACTTCACAATGCGATACAGAAGGTAGTGGTTAATCTGTTGAAACTTAAGTTACAAAACCAAAATTGAAAAAATCATGCAGATCGAAAGCCCCTAAAACATCAAATGCAGAAACAAGGTCACGTGGAATGGGTTGCATGACGTCTACGGAATTGTGGTAAGATAAAGGCGATGTTGGTTGTAATCTTAGAATGTGGGCAAGTCGAGTACGACGAAACATCAAATTTTGGTTGTATGTCCATATAATCAATGGCAGTACTTAGGTAGAAACAATTTTGTTTTTGTGTAAAAATTACAAAGGAACGCTTACTTATATTGATTCAATTCTTTTGCTCACGATAAACGATCTGATGGCAGTGACTGTAAAAATTGCCTATTAATTCGATCAAACTTGATGATGATGAGATAAATAAAAGAAAAATGAATGGGAATGGGTACCTGGTTTGAAAAATTTTGTTCTTGCACTACATACTGAGTGGGGATAATTTAACTAACTATGCACCTTTGGTGATATTTATTTTTGAATATTGTGAATAAATATTTTATTTCCTGCATCACCTAATATATTTGTGTTAACAACAGACCAAGTGTTAAGATTGATCACGTTTTTTGTTTTTAAATATTTTATCTAGTGTGTGAATTTTTTAAATTAAATTTAAATTTAAATTTATAATCACCCATTAATAGAAATAGTAAAATTCATCTAAGTGTAGTCTTATGCTAAATGTATTTACATGATTTTCTATACTCCCATATGTTTTGAGCTTCCTTAAATTTTCATATTAGCTGTCTGGTATTTATTTTTAATTTTAAACAAACCAATTTGGCTTGGAATTACCCTAATTGTTACTGTTAACATTTTATTTAATAAATATTTTCGTTATATACATTTTTGGGGCTTTGCTCTTTTTATATCGTTAACCATTTATATTTTCTTTTGTTTAGTCACTGTTTTGTTTTTTTCTTTTTTTACCTATGGCTATACATACATATTTAATTATTTATATATACGAGTGTGCTTATGTTTTCCACTGTTTTGTTTTTTTTGTTTTTTTAATTTTTTATTTAATTGTTCGTGTATCTAAACTTAATTTTTCATTTTTAAATTACACCATTTAATTTGAATGTTTTTTTTTTTTTTATATAAAATTGACTTTATATATAATGTGTTATTACATTGTTTACATTTCTTTTTTATAAAAAAAAAAAAAAAAAAAAAAAAAAATTATTACCAGTGTCTCAATGACGATATAAGGACAATTGGCTTGTTCTGTTTATCATGGTTTATTTAACATTTTTTTTGTTTTTAAATCTTTAGATTTAACTTTAGTTTTGTGTAAAATGAAAAATAAATCGAGCACAATGTTCAATTCATGGTAACTGTTTTTGTTTCTCTTGTATTCTCGTTACATTAGCTCGTTAATACATACATGTAATCGAACTTGTTTCTATAGACTACGTTTTAATCTGTTTTTAATATTTTCAATGTTTTAATATTTTATTTGTTGTTTGTTTTTTGTTTTTATAAAGATTAACTATATTGTGCAATTATTAACAATATCTAGATATATTTTATTTTAAGTAATTTCTTTATTTTATTTTCAATTTTAAATTGCCTAACCTTAAAAATAAATTGCATTTTTGTTTTGTTGTGTTTTTGGTTTTGAATTGTTGGTTTTTGAAACAAATGTTTATGTTGTTTTTATTTGTTCTGAATGCATACAGTAATTGTTTTTAGATGTGTTTGCATTAAATTTTTATATTTTATTTATGTATTCGCAACTAGCAGTGTTCTTGGATTTGTTTATTTTTGTTGATTTCATTTAGTTAATTGAAAATATATGCAGTAAACCTAGGTAAAATCATCACGTATGGGGGCGGATTTATGTACCCCAAATAGTTATTATCAGTGTTTGTATTCAGGATAACGACCATTCTCCATTAATTGTCCTTCTCCTAGTTGATTTGAGTCTATGTGGGCGCGCCTCAATTGTGGCTGAATAACACTGCCGCTGCTCTCCGTTTCGGTTGATGGTGGTGAGGGGTAAAAGTCCCTCTGACTTACACTTAAACCATTTGTCGCCCCCATTGATGATGGCTCGCCGTGGTGGTGGATAACGGAACTCGTTGATGCCGTTGACAATTGTCCGACGCCGGGTTGTTGGGAATCCGACATTGTACCTTGTTGATGGTCCAATACCACGACGGATACTACATCCTCACTCGCCCACCGGGCTAACTGTTGTTGAGCTTGAATAAATTCATCACTAGAAAATAATAATCATAACAGGAACAACGATACAAGTAAAATTATAAAACAAACAGAAATTACAAAAAAAAAAAAAAAAAACAGAAAAACACAAACAAACAAACCAACAACACAGAAACAATCACAAACCAAAACAAAAAATAACAGATATTTTTTTAATATTTTTTCTCATTTTTTTTTTGTTTTTAGTTATGAACTAGTAATCAACTGATTGCTGTTAGTTAGTTATTTTTTCTTTTTAATCTCAAAACAATTTTTTTTTTTTCCAATTTATGTTTTTTATGGAAAATGTAAAATCAATTTGGTTTTTTGATGTATGATGACAGCAATATATTTAGATAGTACATAGATGCTTATACAAGTACACATGTATCTTAAGCAACACAGGCGAGCAGATGTTTAATGTGTTTTATGGTTAGTGTTGTTTGTATGTGGATTTAGTATGACTTTCTATTTATTAATGAATCTACTACAGGTCCAGGGCGGGTTGAAAATACTTTTCCTCGTTAAAATGGGTAAACAAAATATAAAATTTTAGTAATAAGGAGAACTAAGTCAGACTTTGCCGCATTTTTTAACTAAATATTAATAAATAAATAAAAATAAATAATTTTTATATATGTATCTAAGAAATACAGAAAAGACTTGTTTTATTTGTTCATTTTTCGAAATACATTTTTTTTAAACAACAATATACACACCTATGGTTATAGTAAAAATCATATTTACAAAAATTTTGTACATAAAACTTAATTACAAATTTTTGCTGTCAATTTCATGTTTTAACAAAATACATGCTGGAAAAATGTTTATGAAAAGAATTGAACATAATTTTTTTTTGAGAAAATAGTGACAATAACAATCCATAAATGTTTCTTCCCTTTCCCTACAGATTCGCTTATTTGAAATATTTAAACACAAACAAGGAGTTTGTAAGTTCGTGTTTTTTTTTTAAAAAGGGGTGGGCCATATATTGGTTTATTTTTAAAAAATGCTAAAAAATAACTGTGCAATGTTTTTCTACTATACTTGCTCGATTGCAATGAGTAAGTTTTTGAGCAAATTATCGAATTTTATTTCATTTAAATAGCTGCCTTGACTAGCTTGGCAGTAGGCCATCTTGTTTACCCCATTTTCAATATATTTTCCGATCGATTCGGCCCTTAATTTCACGAATAGCTTGACCAATATTGTTCTTAAGTGCCTGAATAGTTTTTGGATTATTTGTATTGCATCGATCTTAAATGCTCTTGATAAAAAATATAAGGTATTGTATAACGGCGTCAAATCATAGCTCCTTGATGACGACTGATTACATAAAAATTGAATTTAATGTGCAAAAATCAAAAGTTGGGCTGATTTTGTGCGCTCTGCATTGAATGTAATGTTTCTTCCACTGTCCTCTTGTAAACCACACCAAGCAGTCACATGTCAGAGTAAATTAGCCTCTTTATGACTTCCCAGCCCCAAGTATGGCAATTTTCCTTGTTTACATGCCGCTGGGATGGAAATGCATCTTATCTGAAAATATGATTTTTTGAGTAACATTGTAGTTAATTTCGAGGTGCTCTCAAGCCCAAAAAAGAAGAGATACAGAATTTCTGAGATTTTTATGCAAAATTCTCCTCAGTCTAGTGCAAGTTCAGGTGCTAAGATCTTCAGCGAGTTTGAGGTCTTTTTTTTTTTTATGATTTGCGCGTACACAAGGGATTATGTAACCTTAAAATGTTTGCACATAGCGCGGGCGAAGGAAATTTAGGGAGGGAGAAAAGAGAGGTACCGATGTACGTTGGTTTTAAATGTTTGAAGGTTGTAATGGCTAGGAAATAAAGAGCTCGGCAGGGCATTCCATGAGCGGGTTGTTTGGCTTAGGAAAGTATCACGATATTTCAGGGTGCGTCCGAAAGTGGGCTTGAGGGTGTACTGATGAGCATTCATAGCGGCTAGACGGGTGTTACGGTTTTGGGTTTGAAAGGGCGGAATGCTACTGGCAATTTCTGAGGAGCACGGTTGGTGAAAATAGCGATAGAACAAGGTGAGACAGGAGACATTACGTCCGACTGTCAGCAGCAAAGGAGTAAATTGGATTAGAAGTAGAAAACAAGAGATCATTGATGAAAATTAAAAAGACTGTCGGAGACAGAACGGAGCCCTGGGGCACACCAGCATTTATTTTGTGAATATCAGACTTGAAACCATCCAAGACAACTTGAATTGAACGTTCCGAAAGGTAATTTCTAATCCATTGAAGAAGAGAGTCATCGATCCCAAATGCACGCATTGTCGACAAAAGAGCCTGATGCCAAACTCTGTCAAATGCCTTAGAAATATCAAGTGCAACTATCTTGCTTTCGCCAGATTGATGTAAACTTTGATTCCACTTTTCGGTGAGACATGCCATCAAATCACCAGTGGATCCGTTGCTACGAAAACCGTACTGCCGGTCATTAAGAAGTTTTCATGTTTCGAGATATTGAGTTCTTGAATTTAGGCGCACACTTTCGGCAACAGCTAGAATATTCTCCGTTCAGCGGACAAGTCGAACACAGGAATATATCCTAGTGTCATGAATTTTCTTCAGAAATTTGTCTAAATCAGCTGCAGTTGGTACATGACGAGTAATTCGACCCAAATTTATTTTTGGAAATTCGCACTTTTTTCAAAAAAACACCATTCACCAACATTGAAAGTAACTTCACAATATTTCCAAACGTTGTTTAAGCGTAAATCAACCCATTTCATACTGCGACAATATCATACTGAGTTTTTATCAATTTTTTGAGCGCACAGTGTTAAAATAACGTGTATAACTCTTTAATTATTTTGCGACTATGTATCCCTAAGTATGGTAGGCCAAAACAATGTTTGTTTTATTAACAGTATTAAGGTTATCTGAAAGGATCTAAATCCAGGTACTCGCAATAGTGACAATGCATCCTTGCTCTGGCCTACTGCGGATGGGGCACTAACCAAACCGGGCGTCGCAGGATTTCTCGATTCTTATGACTCCTGCGGCTCTTTCTACGATACTTGTGGAATATTTACCCGGGAAACAAATTGGCTCCAGAAACGGCACACTTTTCAAGACAACCATTTAAGCGATAATCGTAAATGCGGCGCGAAGGGACTCCAAGGGCTGTTAAGGGCTCGAGTACGTCACTTTTCAAGGAGCGGCAGAGATAGAAAACAGAAACGGAAAAAGAAAACGTCCAAGGTCTCGGAACTGAACATTCACGCTCTTGTTCCTTTCCTAACAAGGGCAATATGTCGACAGGCTTTTCTGCATATGATGGCCTAACGAATTCGGTGTTGCAAAACAACAAATTGTTCAACCCTTACACGATGTTTGAATAAGTCAGATTACTCGGTTGATGCGATGATGGGAAAGAACTCTGGTATTGACTTTTTCAGCGGGCAAGACCCGGGAAAAACCGGCGCTGCAACCAACAAAAGTTACAGTTTAAGAGAATGAAACTGTCGCGGGAAAACTGAAATTTAAAAAAGAAACTGAAACGCAAAGAGGACAAGACCGACACACCTATAAGGATGCCGCTAGTGCTTCTCTGACATTTCAAATTGG
Source organism: Volucella inflata (assembly GCA_928272305.1). Lineage (NCBI taxonomy): Eukaryota > Metazoa > Arthropoda > Insecta > Diptera > Syrphidae > Volucella > Volucella inflata. The sequence goes on from OV743719.1 coordinate 79,804,973, forward strand.
GAAGGCTGTCAATGCCAACAATGTGAAAAAAGTGTTGATCAACTGCGGACAAACCTTGTTAAAGGAGAGAATAATTACATGGAAATCAGAGAAGGATCTGTTAGAAAAAGAGAATCTTGGGCTTTTAAAGTCTTCTTTCAGGTCAGCAAGACTGATGCGCATCATTTTCTAGGGTTTGATCTAACTCAGGAAAATGAAGGATATGGTGATGCATGGAATGCTATGAATAATATGCCAGAATCTGCAAAGATCATACCCCTTGTCATACATATTATATTACCGAGGTGGAATCCTTTAAAGAACTACTTGCAAAAGTATTGGTAATGATATTGTAGAAATAGAAATAGTACAGTCCGGACCCTTATGAAACGTCATCATCTGGTTCTTAACAAGAAAATTTACTTCAAAAAAATATATTCAGTACTTTTAATGCCAAACATAGAACGGGAAGGGACAGCAAAGTAGTCATTCAAAACATTTTTATTTAACACTATTTTTAATATTTTTTATTGTTTTCTTATAAAAACATAAAAATCAAATATACAATATGTTTATGATGTAATGCCATAGTTTCTTTTTATCTATGAAATTTGTAGGTTTTTTTTTACAAAAAAAAAAACTGTTCTCCTTATTACTTATGTAAATACAAAAACTACACGAATTGACACATTACATGGTAACTAGCATTTCGAAATAAAAATTAAAAAGGACAAATTTAAAAATAAAAAAAATTAAAACAATAAAATCAACAATATAACTTTTCAATAATTCTATGAATGCTAAACACAATAAAAACTGAATTTTAAAATGAAGCAAGATGACTTAGGTCGATCTATGGTACATTTTAAAATTGAGCTAAATTCTATTTTGTAATGCAAAGGATTTAACAAAAAATAAAACAACGAACGAATGCAACAAAATTAAAAATTAAAGTAAAATTAAAAAATAATATAAAAATAAAATTCAATTGGATAAAAAATATAATAAATAAATTAAAAAAGAAACAGAAAAATCCAACTGGGATTTTGGTGACTGAAGGGGGACCTACCTCTCACTATCAGGAGTTTCACGATCAATCCGGGCATCTACGGTCCTATCATGGTGATCGGCACTCTCGTAGATGCCCTCATCATCTTGATGCAGATGCGTATGCGACGAGTGATGTGATGAGTGTGGACCATGCGACGCATGGCCATGGGCATGCGAATGATGCGTATGATGGCCAAAAGCATGAGGTGAATGTGATTGATGTGGATGTCTACTAGTTGTTGGATGCCTATACCTTCCATAAACGAAGCGACTCTCTTCATCAGACCGTGGCCGACAACTTCTGCTGTAAGACGGATGTATTGTTGCTGTTTTCTGTGATTGTGCTAACTGTTGATTTGAGCTGGAAAAAATGTAATTCAAATAAAATAAAGATCTCATGAGTATTCAAATTTTGTTTGTCATCATGTAAGACACAAAAGGTTTTTAAAAATAGTATTTATATGTGTATTAAAAATTTAAGATGACTAACCCTTGCGAGGATTCACTACAAGCAGCGGAACTATCTAATCTATAATGACGGTCGGCTTCCGTTTCGGACATTCGATTGTCCTCCGAGCCACTTGGACTCATATGCCGAACCGAATGATGTTCTAATTGCCTAATTAGATCTTCTAGATTTCTTATTCGCAATGGACCAGTTGCTGGTGTATCTTCATCCTCAGGCAGATGATGTTGCGATCGATGATGGTGTAGAATGGCACCAGTTTGTGGACCCTCCACCAAAACCGTATGTGGTTGATTTATGTCACAGATGTTCTCCTTTGAGCCTGTCTTTGAACTACTGCGCTTATATTCGCCATAGCTAAGTTGGGATGTTGAACAGTCCTGTAGAGTTTTACGTAGCATCTCTTCGCTGAGGCTGCCACTGCCTACGGGAGTATTACCAGCACCAGTGCCACGATGGGAAGCTGCATTTCGTAGAGCTTCCAGGATATCTTCGTGATATCCATTTAGGCTTTTAAGGGTGCGCTCAACTTCTGATACAGCTGCACCAGAGGCTGCTGCTGTAAGTGTTCCATCTTGTTGAGCAATCAGTTCCAGATTATCCGATTGACCATCTTCTCCCCATTTATCTTTGATTTGATCGCCAAGGACGAGTCCATAGCCGTGTTTCTTAAGTATGCCCTTTTCTGTAATGTCAGGAGGAGTAGGATTGTATGTTTTTTCGTTTTCATTGTTTTTCAAAATTTCAGTGCATGAATTTCCATTGAACTGTTTGAAATTTAAATTTGAAATGTAATGGCCCCTCTACTAAGGAGAACTTGCTACTTATTAAGCAAAAGCACACTCATTACACATTATTAGTCTTGGGAAAAACACGCAATGAAAGCAATTTAACTATGATATAATACATAATAGGTAGTTTTTTGTTTAGGCTATATATTTTTAATAAACTGAAGCATGGTTAATCTACAAGTACTCGTACTTCGTTTAAAGCGAAGGGAATCGCATCTGTTACAATTACCTGAATGGGCTTGTTCTTCTTCGCTACTTCCTGTGAGTCGTCTGACTTGAGGAGCCTTATGATCTCTGGAAAAAATTTGTAAAAGACATTATATTAAAATATATAGAAAAAACTGCGTATGCAAGCAGATCTATGTATGGTATGTGCTGCAAATTGCATTTTAAGAAGTGCATCTAAAATTTTATAAGAATTTGTGTTTTGTACATTGTGTATCTATAGTCTAAAGTAGTCAAAAAGTTTAGTATCCTAGTAAACTGTTTATAGAAGAAAACTCATGAATTCGTACTGGACCACGACTTAAAACTCAACGCCTTCTTCTGGTATTCACTTAGGGAAAGGCAATGGAAAAGACTCCCAAATTTCGGATAAATAGTCTCCTCCGCTTTGCCGCTCCCTTGTCGAAATTTTCCATGACAATTTTGCATAAATGTGGCTGAACTTAGTTAAGACAATAACTTCGGTGGTCGTGGGCATGTCACCATAGGTCTTAAACTTCAGAAAACAACAAAGAAAACAGTTCAGTGAAGCTACTCGTACATCGCATAATTGAGCAGTCAATTTTAATCACCAAAACGGGAAATTATACGACCAGAAAATGACTCATGCAGTAGTTGAATTGTTTCTCGGGCAAAGTTAGGTCAAAACCACATGTCGTTCATACCCATATTTTAGAAATTAGGTACAAGAAACTGGATTATCATATCGCGATAAACATTAATTGATATTGCCTGACCAGCCGTATTTGGAAAGAAAAATGGCCTGATGATGCCTTCGGCCCGAAATGTCCACCTAACAGCGCCACGTGGTGGATGCATACATATGTTTCTCGTGGATTTTCTAAGTCTTGGACTTTTAAATCTTGAAAATCAATAAGTCGTCAAGATGAAAATGGGTCTGAACGCTGAAGATAGGTTTTTTTTTTTCAAAAACCTTTATTATTTTAAAAACACAAACGCATTGTGCTTTTTTCGATTGCAACATTTTACCACCGACATGGAGTGATATTGAAATCTTGCTTGAATTTCGGGCTACCAATTACCTGTAGGTACGCAGAACTAATTTCTATTAATGCAATTTGATAATCTAATTAGCAATTGAAGGCAAGTAAAAGTCAATAAAAATAAACTGAGACTAAGTCATGTCCGATGAAGGCTTATGGTGCTGGATTGAAACCAATACCGACTAGAAAAGCAGTGGAACTCTTCGAAAAATGGACAAATTGAGGACAAATTGAAAGTAAAACTAATTTGCTTATAATTTTTACAAAATTTTATAGAATTACACAGTGTTAAGTTACTATCTGACCATAAAATCATTCAATAGAATCTTCATAAGCAGTCTTCTACATCCGGTGGCGGAAACCATTGCATGCCCGAATAAAATGTTCATTTATTATCTTGACCATTATTGGTATCAATAGCAAATAAATATTAAACTGAATCCTGTATATTATCCATAATTTTAAGTACTATAAAAGACTAAGTCTTATTTGTACATCCTTAATTGAATAAATTGAAATTGAAAATTGAAATAGCAACCTTTAGCAAAGAAATGTTGTTATGAGGATGTTTATTGACCTCACGCTCATTTACGTCAATCCGTAATAATCCAGGGGATAAGGTTTGGGGAGCTAGGCGGCCATAAGTTCGGTGTGTTGTGGTCATGGAAGCACCTCGGGGTGGTTAAGCCGTGTTCAAAAGACGTTTTGCTCGGAAAGTTCTGTGTTCCCGAGTTTGTTCCTACATAAATTGTCTTCCGCGCATGACGTAGGATTTATAGCGGAGGCCTTCATGGACAAATCGACGGATGAGGACCTTAGAGACATTAAGCTCCTTTGGAAGTGCTGTCATTGACTTTTAAGGGTTTTTGTCAATGATCGCTTGCACTTGTTAGTTCTAACAGTGTCCGAATCTTTCTTATGTTTTTTTTAGGTTTTGTAACAGATTCTGTATCGCTTCCAATTCACGGCGAACCTTATGTAAGATTGATCGGGCGCTCCTTTATTGGAGATTTCAAAATCGGTGTGTTTCGAACATATAGCGACGATAAAAAGTTAGGTTATAGTCCTCTATTGTTGATTTAAAAGGAAACAAAAAGGAAACAAATATTTTGAGAAATTATAGCCAGATATATACATGTCTTCAAATATCGTACGCACCCTGTAGATAACCCATAACATCAGGCTAGCTAGAAGGTGACAAAGAGAAAATCGTTGGGCTTTTTTCCAATAGAGGTGGTAAGTTTTGAGGCGTACTGTCATATTGGACAGGTTTTTACATACTCGTATACCAGAAAAATGATTTTGTATCATTCAAACTCATTTTGAAAATTGGCCTTCAATTCAATTCAAAGTAATGTCTGTATAACTAGGTGAATCTGCAGTTGCTGTCAGAGAAAGTAAGGCGGACTTTACGCAATTTTAAATTCGGCGTCTATTGCAACAGTTTGGTTTTATCCGATCATTGTGTGGAAAATTGGAAAATTCGCATCATATGCAGGTGCAGCAATGTCAGCCGACATTAGGGCTTGAGATATACATATATTTCCAAATTGGGAGAGACTTAGGAGCACCACTTCTGCCCAAAGTGCACGTCTTGTTGTGGTGCTCACGCTGTGCATACTCGGTCCTAATTTGTCAATGGCCAAATTTACCGAACAGTCATCAGTGTTTTTGTCTTCAAATAGTTACACTGATCATATCATATCCTTTTTTAGGGACAGTTTGGCAAATGCTGTTTTCAACTTTCTCGGAAAAAATCCTAGAGAGCAGGATTGATGAAAAATCTTGTATACTGAAATTTTAGGTTGGATTCTATTTGGACCAGCGGATTTGTGTTTGCAAAATCCATGATTGGATCTGGAGGTGTTTAGCTGCCTTTAAAGTGGAGTTGAAAGAAGATTGGATCTATCCAGAGATCTGTCTGAAATATGATTTTGGGAAGAAAAATGGATTTGCAGTGACAAGGCTATTTGACCACCCTCGTAGCGGTTATGTATGGCCAGTTAAAATTCCTTAAAATAATGTTACGTTCGCTAAAATCGCCCTTTTTTGTACTGGTATACAATAATAGGTTCTCGGACGAGGCTAGATGGGAAAAGTGTTCAACGATGTACTAATCGCAATGAGCAGGTTCGGGTGGTTAGAGTTATGACTTTCAATTTCAGGTCTTTGCCTGGGCTCATAATCAAGTTGGCTTGGGTTTTCTTTCATAGGCGAAGGTCGCAATAAAACGTTTCATGATGTAATACAAAAGGCTTTGGGAAGAGCCATTAATTTCGACACAAAAAGGATGTTGTTTAGGATTTACTTTTTAATATGGAGACATTCAGACGGCTCATAGTTAGCTAGCACTCCTCCGAAGAACTGCTACTGTAAACAATGAAAATTTAATTCTACAATCAGTGTGCAGGTTAAAATTTTTAAGCACGCTATGTATATTTTGCATTCAACATAATTAATCAAGTAAGTCGCAACAAAACAAGAAGCAACACAATTGAAGAATTTCTTTTGAACATTAAATCACTGAAAGGAAGGCAGTGTTGAGGAAGATCCTGTGTCAATCGATTTTGTGGAGGATTTTGCGCAAAAATCTTGGTTTACACTCGATCACCGGTTACGTCATGACTTTGCTGATTGCGCGCTTGAACAGTTGGAGGTTGATTCACTTTTTTACTGCCATATCTTGTTCAGTGATGATGACCTCTCTCATTTAGTGGTTTTACTCGTATTCATAAGCAAAATTGTAAAGTTGAAAGCGAGGACAATTTTAACACAATCTATCACTTACCCATGGCACTGCTTAGTGAGGCTGTCAGCTAGGGCTTCTTCAAAAATTAAAAAAATCGAAATTTTGCCGTTACTGGTGGCCGGTACAGAATCGGGACAGAATGATCAGAATGCCATATAGCCAGTGAAATTATTCAGTTAATAAAAGAAGTCATCGATGACATCATTATCTAAGAAAATGGGCATGTGGTCTATTCTTATGGGGTGCCGCAAAGAAGGACTAGAGCTGCTCACGAGTTCTATGAGCAGAAAGGAAGGGACGAACACCACCATCTAAGGAGTAAAAACAAAGAGCATGTGAAGCGCGCGGTGGAGGAAATTGAGCGATGCTTCTCCAAGAATGAGATTCAGTAGTTCCACCAAATGGTAAGAGAAATACGCCTAGGACACAAGCCCCGAACCCAAGCCCGTCGAGACGAACAAGGGAACATCGTATTAGAGTCGCAGGAAATATCATTTCTGTAGACTGATACCGATGATGATGACGAACCAAATACCACTGCCAGGCAGAATGAGCCTTTCAATCTGGACGATGTAGACCAACAACTCATACCTATATGTATGAAAGTATGCCTAATGAATGGAGCCTCAGCGTTGTTAACCCGATCCTCAAGAAAGGACACCTGAACTGCGCCAACTACAGAGACATCAGTCTTCTAAACATTGCTTAAAAGATCTGATCTGCCGTATTGTGTAAATGCCTGCAGCCGATCGTCGACAATATGATAGGTCAGTATAGCTTTACGCCAGAAGAGCACACCATCGACTTGAACGCCGCGTGTAGAGACGAACTATACAGAGCAATGTCTAGTTTTTGCAATACTGCTAAACTCGTCCATCTGTACAGGATGACGATAGAGAATGCACGCTGCTCCAAGAAGGCTGGTAAAGATCTCACCGAGACCTTTGATGTCATAAAAGCGTTTATACAAGACGATACGCTGTTCTTCAACATCATACTTGAAAAAATAGTGCAAAACTCACGTGCAATCGGGAAAAGCAGGGTGATGTCAGTGGCGCCAAGTATTGAGACAGAAGCGGCAAAAATTGGCTTAGTGGTCAACGAGCCATGACCAAGTAAATGCTGTCAAGCAAATAGGACACTCAACACCGACGTTTTGGGCAGAACGTTACTTTCGACAGGTATAACTTTGAGGTAGTGACGGATTGGTCTACCTAGGCTCCGCTATAAGATAAAAATTCTTCGAGTGATTTCCTGTCCCGCCTTCATTGACGGTGAGAGGAAGAGGTGATCGACGTCTACCTAGCCAGAAGGGTGAAGATCCAACGACTGAGATGGCTGGGTCATGTAGAGTGGACTGGCACCACCGCTCCGGTCCGAAAAGTCTCCGAATCCACTCCCGAGGGACAGCGCAGTAAAGGAAGGCCAAGAGTCAGGTGGCGCATGCAGGTGGAAGGGCAACTTAGCGTGCGAAACTTAAGGCAGCTAGCAAAAGATCGAGCTGGGTGTAGACCCTTGTTGACTGAGGCCCAGGCCCATCGCGGCCTATAGTACCACCTAAAGTAGGTAAAGTAAGGTCTAGTCTCTAAGAGAGTGTGCGCTGATTTTCGAGTGAGAATATTTTAAATCACCAATGACCTACATGAGAAGGCCAGTATGTTTTCTTTTATAATGAATCCAACGACCCATATGTGTATCAAAAAATAAAACATTCTTACAATATAAGTAAAAGATTAAAATTAGAAAAGCTATATTCGCACTCTATTTAAAAATGTTTACTTAATCAAGAAAACTCACCTATATCCTGTCTGATTCTGGTACATCAATTTGCTGGATCCATCTAATGAAACTTCTTCCACCGAATGGTGATTGGCAGCATTTCCGGCACCGCCATAAGCCTTGGCGATGGGCTTTTTCGTATACGGCGGATCATACTTCAATGTGGTCGTCTTCCTCCTGATTTATGTCAGGGATTTTTTTTTCATTTGATTTCGGTTCATTTCATTGTTTTTTTTTTTTTTTGTTTTTGGTTATGAAGTTTATTATTTTGTTTGTTTTTTTTTTGGTTTCGGTTTATATATAGTTTTTTTTGTTAGATTAACGATTTTTTTTTGTTATTTTGTTATATATATATTTTTGGTTTTGTTTTTGTTTCGATGAGAAATGTTTTATGGAAATTTAATAATAAAAGTGAATTTGTTTAGAATAGTAGCAATAAAAGGTAATTTGTTGTTTTTTTTTTCTTTTTTTGCAAAATAATTTTAACAAAAAAATATATATCAAATTTTATAGAAATTTTAGATTGTATGTGGGTGTGTGTTAGAGGTGTGTGTAAATGTGTGATGTATATGTGGGGAGTGTATTTTTGCTTAAACGAGTAATGCTTTGCTGTTTTTCGAACCTTATGTTCTTGAAGTTTTTTGTTTTTGTTCTTTTATACAATGGAAAACATTTTACTAAGTCAACATGAAATAATAGATAGTTTTTTTTTTTGTTAATAAATTTAACATTGTGAGAATGTATATTTATTAACAAAAAAAAGAAAAAAAAGAGAAATACATAGTATCTCTGTTGTAAGGTAAATATACATTTGCAATGAATACAAAGTGACAAAGATTAGATCATACACAATACACAGTCAAATATACATTTATACAGCGAAAACAAAAAAAAATATTATACATAAAATTAAATAAAAAATAAAATGAATTAAATGTACACACACATATTTAGATCATTGACGAACATCAAAACAAATACACAGATTACGAGTAAGGGTAGATACTTATGATTAATATTAAAAGTCAACAGAAAAGATAAGAAAACAAAAGAGAGAATTTGAGATAGAACGATTAGCAGCAATGTATCTATGAAGAAGCGAATAAAAGTTTATCTGTTCTTTTTTTTATATTTATTTTGTTATAAGAATATTTGTTTTGTTTATTATTTATTTGGCAATTTGTTAGTGGAAAAAAGCAATGAAAAATCCCCACTTTTTCATAAATGTTTTCCATTAATTGATTTGATTTCTTTATTTGCTTTATTTTCGGTATTTTTAGTTTTTCTTCATCAACTAAATAATCGATTAAAAAAAGAAAAACCGTACATATGTATTATATATCCTTTTATCCTTTCTCAATTTGTTACTACCCACAATTGATGGCATCAGTTCCTGTGTTCCTACCACCTACACCATTGTAGGAGCAAGTCAATAACAAATGAAAATAAAAACAAATACCTTAAATACTCATACACAAGTAAAACCGACAAATAAATAATAGAGAAACAAAAAATAAAAAATAAAATAAAAATAAAAATAAACAACGGCAAGATAAAGAGAACCCTCAAAGCATTGGGGACCAGGAGTCGAAGAGTCAAAAGTAACAAAGAATGAAAGCCTAGGAATTATTTTGACCGCAAGGATAAAACATGAAAATGAAATGTAATAACAAAAAAAAAAAAACCGAGCAGAAAAAAATAAAGAGATATATAAAAAGAAGAAAAAGGATCAAATAAGTGAACCGGGATAAATAAATAAATACTTGTGTTGTATCTGGTTTTCTTCTCTTTATTTTTTTGGTGAAAGTTTCATTCTTTCTTTCCGTACAAGTATTCATGGTGGTAAATTAAAATACTTCCCCATACCCTACACAGCCATGAACTGGATAAAAATCAATGAAATGGTGTTTTTTTTTCTTTTTTTTCTTTTTATCTTTGGTGCTGTTTTTCCCTGTGTTCTTATTTAGTTGAACGTCAATATTATTTCCCATCGTTATTAATATTCACTTTCACGGTTAAGCGGGGTTATGGATGCTTCTTTCTGATTACTGAAAGTATTATTATGAAGGTAAATCTTCTTGCAGATCCTTAAATAGATACAATCCATTTAATGGAAGGTTGAAAGATCAGAAATAAATCCTTTTATCTCAAAAGGATATCCATCAAGTAAAGTGGGCCTATGACGTAGATATATTTACAATACATAGTAAGATGATTGAAATAAATTTCAAATGCAATTGATTTAAGCACTATGGGAGTAGATCTAAGCATGGGTGGATTGGACTGTAATTCAAGACAGGAGAATCGAAGGATCACCAAATACACATTTAGTCACTTTGATGTAAATAAAAAACTGAAATATATGCATATTAAAATTGGAGTGCGCTTAAACATTCCGTATGCATTTGATTTCGGCGGTAACAACTGATAGATGGTTTGCCATTTTATGATAGTCAAATAGTTTTTACCCTTTCTGCTCAATGGATAGGATGGGCTCTTATTGCTTGATATATTCAGTGTTTTAGTATTTAAAAATCTTAACATTGTGTCGAATGACGGTCAATGAGAATAGAAAAACACAAAGTCATGCAAAATACAGCAGAATGTCTTTGTAAAAACCAAGATATAGACTCTGTTGACCAGTGAAATTATGTAGTGCACTAGTGAACAGACCAGACGTTAACGGATTAAAATATTTCTGAAGACTGAATTGTTAGACAAATTAGAAAACTAAATCCCATGTCTCACACCAACTATGGACTAATATTCTTTCAAATGTAGGGTAGATGGTTCTATCTAACTTAATTGTATTGGCCGTCATGGATTATTGATTGTTGCGACTTGGTGGTTCGACAATGTGTAAAAACTTCAGATTAAGTAAAATTGTGGGAAGCCTTCAAACCCTTTTATCGTCTCTTAGAAGTGATAGACAGACTTAGATGTTTGGAAAATGATACTGTAATGTAAAGCCTCGTGCTGGAGTCTTAAACTGCACATTTCCAGGAACATGGTTCAGCTAAAAGCCATTAGTGTTAATTCCTGGGTACAGGTAGATTGTCTATGTTTCGGATTGAATAGATGAAGAAAGAACTTCCCCTGAAATTTTCCGAGAAATAACTTGTCTCATGTGCTGCAGCTGCCGAAAACTGTGCGTGCAAATATGTTTCTGATGTTCCTGAAATTAAGCATATTCATCATTGAAAACATTAAGTATCTGTTGCATCAAATGAACAACACAAATTTGTTTTACTAAGTGGCAGCAACAATCACAGTGCTGGATTTTATTAGGTGAACACTGTTGAACGTAGTGTACCCTATGTGACAAATTATCTTTAGCTTTCACACTTTACGACTAATCGAAAATCTTAGAGAATTTTATCATCTAGATGGGGCATTTGATATTATAAGTTCTGACTGGATTGGCCAAAAGTTTTGTTAAATCCTATTTTTAGGGAGAGTTTTAAAAACAGGACAGTTTAAGGCTTCAAACATTGACCATATACAGACCACATTTAACTCATGTTTTGAAAAAAAAAAACACACTTCGAAGCCATAGTAACTTGTAGCTCAAAGATTTACAATTTAATGAAAAGGGTTTAAGTTGATTCGTCTATTAATTCACAAGGCTTCAACTTTAAGTTTGTATTGGACAAAGGTTAGTGCCTTCTACAACCTACACCAATATACATCGTCTTAGCCCTTTTAGAGGGTTTCATATAGCTTCATTTCATTTTGGTTAACCTTCATGAAACAACATCACGTTCACAAAAATAAAGAATATTTCACAACCAATATCAGCTTCTCAAGTGGTACGCTGAAAGAGCTATATGTGTTGAATACCCTCAATAAATTTGCGTCACCAAATTGTAATGCAGTACAATTATGTGTTAAGTTCAAGGGCGTTAGTTCGAATGTTTAACAAAAATTATTTAATAGTGAATTAATTTTCGAGAAATGCAGACAAAATGGATTAGGCACTGATAGTATGACCAGCTTAGTTTTTTTCTGCATAAATTTTTAACGCAGTATTCAAGGCGATAAAATATGTTAGAGGTGTCTAGGAAAACCAGACACCAGAATATGGCTATTAAGAAGAAGAATAGCTTGAGTTTTCCATTTAAGGAGTTTTACAAAACGATATCGGGTTCATTACAGAGGCAAAAGAGAGTTGCAAAAATTCCAATCTACTTAAAGTAGTTTGCTAGAGAAACAATTTCATGAGAAACGTCCTTTGAGATAAGACTGGTCCTGTTATAGGGAATGATATAACAGGACAGAATTTATAGCGTACGTATATGGAATAAATATCTAATTCGTGATGAAAATTTTATTTTTCTTTTTTAATTACATAAGTCAAACCGAACTGTCACCCAAAATTACATATGTTTAGCTAACGATTTTCCATTTTATAATATGGATCGTTTAACAAAAGCTGAGCGTGTTAAAATTGTGAAAACTTACTATAAAAATAGTGATTCTGTAGTAGGTACGTTTCGCGCATTGTGAGCTGATACAAAAAATCGAAGAGACTGGCTTTGTTACAGATGCATTCAGGTCTATCCAACATCAAATTGCACACTCTACAGAAAATAAAGCTGCCATGGTTGAAAGTGTTGAAAAATATTTAAATCTATCTAGCGCACGGCTAGCATAGCATTTAGGCTTGTCTTACAGCACATTATGGCGTATTTTTCATTTGGATTTCCATCTACACTCTTATTAAAGTTCGACTTACCCAAGAATTGAAGCCAATTGACCGCGGAATGGGAAGAAAATATGCTGATTGGGTGCTTTAATATCAGCGTTTCACACAACATTTCCCTCAGCGATGAGGTTCATTTTTTACTCGGTGGATATGTTAACAAACAAAGTTGTCGTATATGGGGAAGTGAAAGTCCACACGAAAGAGCATTGCATCCACAAAGTCACTGTATACAATAGATTTTAGAGATTTTGTGAATGCTTCTACGTCCTCGTTAAGTGCTTCAGAAAAATGAAAACTACATACGGCCTCCTTGGTCCAAAATTTAAGACGAAGGCTTTGAACTTCTGATTATAGGCTATAGAAAAAGACATCTAAAATGCTTTTTCATTGGATGGATATCGCAACCGATTTAGATAAGAAACTTTCAGTTTCCAACTACGAGGGAGGGAAGTGTGTCAATTTGAAGGCTAACCTAGGAGACCACATCGTACTGTGTGGGATAACTCCAAGGTATAGCCTACCCGCCATCACTTTTGAAAAGCTACTTAGGTAAACTAATTTTGAAACGAATTCTTACCATTGACGCATACGCCTTCTTCTTTTCAATATTTATAGAGGTTCGTGTCAATGTCTAGAAATAATACGGTTTATCAAATTGTTTTGTCTGCTATTTGAGAAGTAACAAAACAATGAGCTAATGTAGAGATTCGCATACCAATTATTCGAAAGGTTTTAACGAAAGTCGACATTTACCATAAATGTCGAGACAGAATTGTATTTGTTTTTAACTAAGCTCATATAGGGTATTGGTGAGAAATGAACTGACTTCTTTCAGATTTAAGAATCTATCAGAGCAAAAGGCCCTATGAGTGATTCAAGCTCAGGCTAAAGTCCAAAGATGGCTCTGTTGTTTGTTGTGAGTACTATTCGGGTGCTGGGGATAATGTCACTCCAGTGAATACATCAAATCTTGGAGCCTCTTCAAATGTTGTCATTCGTCGGTCGATCGAAATCCCGGACAACGTCAACCACATCATCTATTTCGACAAATTTTATACATCGCTGGGTTTGGTGACATATCTCCGGAGTCGCGAAATTTACAGTTTGGGAACAGTGTGTGCGAATCAAGTGACAAATATAAAATTGTCGAGCGAGCGAGAACTGGAAGTTAGTAAAGCTTAACGCGGCTATTTCGAGGAATACGCTGCCAATGCATACGGAATCGACATCAGCAGCGTTTTATGGCGTGACAACAAATCAGTTCGTTTAATATCGATTTACGTTGGCATCAAACCATTTTTGTCACGTAACATCGACGAGCAGCCACAAAAAGCAGTTCGATGGGACTGAAAGAAGTGAGAATCGAAGGAGATCGACTCCTCTTTTATCATAAAGGAATATAATGGGCACATGGGTGGTGTTGATTTGATGGATAGTCTTCTTGGTCGGTACCACATTCGCATTAAGACCAGAAGGTGGCCGAATAGAATCTTTTACCATTTGTTGGATGTGGCGATGGTGAATGCGTATATTCTTCTCAATTGCCGATATTTCGCACAGAAGTAGCCGAATCATTGTGCCAGACTTCCAGTGCTCCAAATGAGAAACGTGGAGTGGGTCGACCTTTGGCATCAACTGTACCTCCACCGAAGCTCAAAGCCAAGAAAAACTGCATATAGATATATACCACAGCCTTCCGTTTGATTTGATAATGTGGACCATTGGTGCGCATTCCACGACAGCTCGGGCAAGAAGACCTGCAAATTACCGGGATGCAAGTCAGAAATGCAAGCATTTCGCACCAAATGCAATTTGAACCTATGTATGTAATTCGACTACGAAATCTTGTTTCCTTACTTTTCATTCATTAACTATAATAACTTATTGCCTTATTCACTTCATTCGATTAAATCAATAACAAATTTTTTTCCATGCAGCACACCTGCCTTAAATTTTTAATACTGGCGGCCCCAACCCACCTAAGGGCGGTTTACCTATTTTTACCTTTATCATGTTAAAAATCTGAATTTCTGAGCGAAATCAAAATTAGGGGAGTTAGTGGGTTAAGGTATGGATTCGTTTTGGAGTACTATATTCTTGTGATTGGAACATGGAAAAACAAATAAATAATCTGTTTACTAACAAGAAGACAGTTGTCATTTATTGACGGATGAATCTCCCATAGATGATGCGATAAAAACAGAAGTACACAATATATAAACGAACTGTTCACTCAGTTAATGGTGCCTGATCGATAAGATGACTTATTAGAGCCTCCGATGAAGTTGAACGAATAGTTGTCTAGTGCTGCGATTAGAGGTTTTTTTTAAAAACTGCATATGCAATATGCATATATGTAAATGTTGGACTTGTCACTGGTTTTTTCCAAATTTTATATGATATAACAGTGCACATAATTAAATTTCTGATAGTTTCATCATTGAATGTTCTTAAACCAAACTCCAAAACGACTCCCGAAGACATCTCATGACCAGATCAAGGATGAGTTGGATGAGTGCAAAATCCTTACAGTACCTACTTGACGAGTTGTTGTGAAGGATCGTATAAAAGAGATACTTAAGTTTCAGTTACGATGTTGGTAAAATATTATAAAAAAGTGTTTTATATACAAATATTATGTACACTTATAAAATGTTGAAAAATTCGAATGTGAGCAAAATCGAGAAAGTTAAAAATTTTAGTGCAATATATACACATATATACATATGTAGAGATAAATTTTAAAATATGCACATGGCTGTCTTGCCTTAAAAATTCCAAAACTGAAAGTCCCTTAGTATTACTTTGTGTTAGAAGCAAATCATGTTTTTTTTTTCAAAAAACCGAAGAAAGACATTAAGTCAATAATAGCTTTAATTTCGTAATTCCTTGAGTTACTTGAAAACAGTGTTTTAAATCCCCAAGATCTGACTTTGAGATATACTTTTGTTTTAAAGCAAATTTTATACCCCTACCTGAAGCCCTCCAAATAATAATAAGCAACGAAAATAATATAAAATAAACTAAAAAAACTAAATAAAAACACAAATGATTTATGATGAGACGTGCCAAAAATGTGTGTGCTGAAATTGATGTCGTAGATAAAGATATCGCTTAAGGTAGTTACATTTCAAATTCTCATAGGACGCTTTAAACTTATTTTCATTTTTAATTCTTACTCACATGACAAATATAGTACATAGTCATATATTTGTGTATATGCCATGTTCTACATCTTGTCATGCATTATAAAATACGCAATACACAAACAAAACCAATCGGTGTGTGCCATGTCTGTATAAACGTACTGTGTTACAATGTGGTCCCGTACAAAGCACCAGCACGAACTCAAAGCCAGTACAATATATAGAAATATATTTTCTTTTTATTATTACATCCTAACTCTTAAGTTTATTTTTGCTATTTCAAAATCAATCTAACTTAGGGGCAAGTTTATAAAAAATAAATCATAAATTATTATAAGAAAAGTCAAATAATTAAAATAACTTGTGCCGTGTAAACTCCCCGGTCCGTATTGCACTTTCAAAAAAAAAAAAAACAACACCATCACTCATAGTTAACGTATCTACTTAAAAACCGAAAAATCTATGAAAAAATTATTTATTTATTTAAAGGGGAAAATAAAAAGGAATTTAATCAAAAGAAAATCGCATGTATAAATTTTTCATGTACTCGTATCTGGAGGTCGAATTTGAGTATCTACTTCTCTTTCAGTAATCAGGTTTTCCTCCAACAAACCGGAAATCATTAATTATTGTACGTTGATATGACGTACAATAATTTTTTTTTTAAAAAAAGAAGAAAAAGACTCAATTAACTGGCATTTTGGCTTTTTCCAGCTGAAATTCAGTCAACATTTCAATGCAACTGCCATTGGAATAATATTTTTTTTTTTACAAAAAAAACTATAAAAACAATGAAGAGGTTGCATTGCACACTGTACCAGTGGGTGGTCCAAGCAATTTTCGTGTTTTTTAGCAGAATGCTTTATGGTAAAGGACCGGTAATTTATTATATAAAAGTTCGGTGTATGCACGGTAACAGCCCAGCGGAAGTTTTATGCACTTTTGACTTTTGAGTGAAAATCGTGTTTTATTTTTGGTTTTCACAAAACAAAAAATCATATTCATGATTGGGAATGACTTCAAAAATTGAATAAACGAACAATAAATGTCACAAAGGATTCCGGACGAGTAATACATTTTTTAACTTTTCGAATATCCTCTTTGAATATCTTCAATTTTTTCAAGTGAGCAATAAAATGTACGGTTGTGGTTGCGTTTTACTGCAACAAGTGCGATGCTGTTAGTGTCGTGTGTTTCTTTTAGAAGTGGGGTAATGCCTAACTCTGGGGTACCCAAAGTAAATTTGTGGACTCTGATCTCAAACCTAAAACATCAACCCACAGAGGTTACTAAGGGCGACAGTCAATCTACTGAAGAGCTAGGATCAAGCGGACTCTGTAATTAGATAAACAAGCTTCGGTCAGTAAGGACCCAATTCAGGTGGTGAGATTCACGACAAACCAATGGATGGTCTACATGATAGTTACTTGCTCTAGGCCATTGAGCTATTGAAAGACTTATAAAGGCAGCCTAAGATAGGATACCTGAACGTCGTCGATAGGCGGGGGAACGTATTTGCACAAGACAGCACCTTCTCGATCAGCTGTTGTAAAATTCTTTCAAATATTTGGAAGGAGTTAGTGAGTAGTTTAACATTCACCTTTGTTGGGTGCCGGGACATAAAGATATTTCAGGGAATTGAAGGTCCGACGAACTTGTCAAAATTGGAACCACTATATCCATTACATCTGAAGAGGGTAACATTGGTATACAAGCAACAAGCAAACTAGAACTAAGGCTGGATGGTAATAGAAGCACAAAACATAAGTGGACGGTTGGATCGATATGTTTAGCGACCAAACAAATCTGGCCAAAACTAGATCTGAATCGCTTCATGAGTTTAATACTTCTAAAAAGAAAACATCTTAGCCTTATATAGGTGTCATCACTGGATAATGTCTTATAGGTAAACATGTAGGAAGGCTAAGCATGTTTACTAATGACTTTCCCACGGAAGAAATCTCCACTTAGGAGCCTTCTTCTACAATGATTTAAGTGAATTTAGTCTCCTACGCTTTACCAAAATCTCCAAATAGTTTCTGAGGTAAGAGGATTACAGATCCACGTGACATCACGTTGGTTGTGGGTTGGTTATCTTTTCCAACAGCCACATTAACCTATCCGAACCTAGTGAGTGATGTAAAGATCTTAAAAACCAAAACCGTGCTTGTTGCCCAACAACAACTAGAAATATTAATTTAGTATTTGGAAGTTTTTGGAAGTTTAGCCAAAAATCTATGTTTGACTCACTGAGGGATGAGGTATATCATAATAAGTACTCCACTAAACTTCATATAAGACTATACCGTTCAACGTCTTTAATTTGCCAATTAAGTATTAAAAAAGCATCGGATTTGCCAAGAATTTCGCCAAACAAATAATTTGGAGCTATTGGGCACATTTCCATCTTCAAGGCTCTGTAAATATTTCTTATGAAATCAAAGTTCATCGAAAGTGTGTTACTATTATATTTGATGCGATTATTAGACAGGAGTCATCATTGGGCCTTATTTCTTCGAAAATGTAGCATGGTCAACAAATTGTTATAGCCGTAACTTGAAAATATGAGGAGGAAATGAGCTACGTGCCATATTATATAAGAGGCGAAGCACTTGTTATTTTACGAAAAAAATTTCCCGACAGAGTCATTTGTTGGAAAGGTAATCTAAATCGGCCGCCGCCGCTATGATATGACATTATGCGCATTGAAATTGAATATATGAAAGACGAAGTCTATGCCAACCCTCTCCAACAGAGTCCAAAAATGTGATAGCAATTTTTATCAAAAGTCCCCTTCAGACTATCCAGACTGCTATAAAACAGAAACAGATCTCATCGCCATCCGAAAGGTGCGATCGGATCTGAGTAAATGTGTAAGCGAAGACAAGCAGCGGCTATTTCTACGCAGGTTTGTCGTTATCAGCAGAATTGGGGAAGAGGTATTGATTTTTTGGCCCTCAGTATAATGTAAAAATGCATGATGTGCTAGGTAAAATTTAACGTAAAGTTATGAAAGTTATTTGGTAGGCACAATCATCACCATAGGCGGATTGAGACCTCGACTTTAGTTCGGAGAAATCACGTCAGAATCTTAACATTTATAGAGAACTAGGTAGTTGTCATATTAATTAACCGCTAACCAGATTATTTACATTTAAATAAGCTTAAGCTGCCACGTGTGAGGAAGTCTGACGTGGAAAGGCTATAATAGAAAGAAACCATCAAGACCCCTCGATGTTCTGCACCATCAACATCTTGTCCCAAAACCCATTGGGAAAACTGCCAACGAGCTATCAGGAATTCCGCCCGATTATAAATGCCAGCTGCCGGCTGTAAAAAAGCAGAAAGCAAAAAGAGCAACACTGCGACGGAGGGCTAGAGTTGTTTTAGAGCTCTACGAGCAAGCACCGGCTTATCAGAAAAGAAGAACAAAAAAGCACTCTACTAGATTGGCGAAATGCAGGAAAAATGCTTGGAAAACCGTAGGAAAAAAGGAACCTGGCGGAAAATTCGCTGTAAGTACGGAGGATATGGTATAATACGACTATGACCATAATTATCCACAAACTATTCATGCTGGCAACGATTCCGTCAAATTGATTTCGAAAAAGTCAGGATAGCCATTTTCAAAAAGGATAAGGCTAGTGATATCCTAGTTACCAAGCTAGGAACATGTGAAGCATGAAACAAGTAGTGTCTGAAATATAACACTATTATAATAATAATATAATAGTATAATTAGATAATACAAATCAGTTCCTATGACATGGTTGTTGATTTTAAGGTGTCTCCATATAAAAACGTAAATCGCAAATAGTTTTACGAAGTCTTGGTCGATTTGGGCATATCTGCCAAATTTTTCCGGCTTTGCAGGGTGACCATGGAGAAACTTGCTGCTCTGTGAGGATCGGAAGTGATTTTGATGCCAAAAAACCTTTAAAACCTTAAGAATATAGCAAGTCAAGACTAAGCGCATAATCTTTCATAAGTCTGAACAACTACTTGCCTATGAGGATGATATAAACTACTGGTAGTGTTTGTGAAGTAATTGCAAGTAGGTCTAAACCAGAAAAAAATGCAATGCATGCAGTCATTTATAGTAGAAAAAACGCACAATGTCAACGCCTCGGAAAGGACACCACAGTAAGCTCTTGAATACGAGCGCCTTAAAAAGATCACAAAGAAAGTCCTGGCTTGAACTCGAGCGGCAGCAGCGGAAAACCTGTACCAGGAGTTGGAACAAATATCCTCACGATCGGCAGATAGAAGACAAGCTATACAAGAAGTTCAAGAAATTCATATGTCGTCCAATACTACAGTGCCAAATATTTTCAAGCTCGCTGCACAGAGGCGAAAAATTCGATGGAAATAACCTCGCCAAAATACATAAAAAATGCAGACGGTCGCTTATTAACAAATGAAAAGGAAATTTGTGACCGGTGGCTTGAATACTGCAAAGAGTTGCTTAACAAACAGTTTCCACGTGATATCGTGCCGACAGCTGGTCTATTCAAGGAGGAAGTTTCGGACTTTTCAATCGAAGAAATAAAATGAATAAAATGAAGCGGGGGAAAGCGGTGGGACCAGACAACCATGCAACAACTACCGTTCAATCAAGCTTATGTCACACACAATGAAAATCGTCGAAAGAGTCTTAAACGAACGTCTACGGCAAATAATAAAGCTCGATAATAGCCAGTGTGGATTTGTTGAAGTAAGATCGACGGTGGACGCTATCCAAAGTCTACGAATAATAATGGAAAAGCACCGAAATTCGTCTAAGGATTTACACATGGTTTTTATCGACCTCGAGAAGGCATTCGATCGAGTGCATAGGGATCTCATATGGGCCGCGCTGGGGTCTCAAAACGTACCGGAAACGTATGTAAGAATAATACAAGACATGTACGGAAACGTAAAAACTGCGGTTAAAAGCTCTGCTGGACTAACGAGAGAATTTTCAGCTAATGTCGGAGTGCATCAAGGAAGCGTACTTAGCCCTTTCCTCTTTAACGTAGTTTTCGACTATCTTTTAAAAGATTGCATGCGCGAAATAAATGTAACGCCATTTCTCTTCGCTGACGACGCAGTTATACTTAGCGATAACGTCGAAGATTTACAGAACGCCTTAGATTCATGGAAAAATGCGCTAGAGAGAAATGGGTTTAAAATAAGTCGTTCAAAGACGGATAATTTGACGTGCCCATTTGCGCATCCGTAGCGACCTGTTAGACGGAATAGTTCTTCCGAAGACCACGATCTTTAAGTACTTAGGATCATTCGTTAACATGGAAGCGAAATGTGACGACGACGTAAACCACAGAGTGAGTGTGGAATGGATGAAATGGCAGGAAAATTCGGGAATCTTTTGCGACCGAAAATTTCCACTTAAATTAAAGGGGAAACTCTACACCACGGTTGTTAGACCAGCTCTTATATACGGTTCACAGTGCTGGACAATGTACGAAGCGTTTAAAAACAAAATGACAGCAGCGGAAATGAAAATGTTAAGGATGTCTAGTGGAGTCACTAAACGCGATTGCATTAGATCTACGCGTATAAGAGGAGGAATATAAAAAATTCGGTAACCGAACAGTTTGAGGCGAATAGAATAAGCTGGTATTGCCACGTTTAAAGAAGATCTGCGGAAAATCCGGTTAAAAAGGCACTATCAACTACGGTCACTCCAACTGTAAGAAAATGAGGTCGGAAAAAGAATTCCTGGATTTCTCAGATGGCAAAAGCGCAACAACGCCTGGGGCTAACCACTGAAGCGATCCACGACCGAGCATTATGTAGACGCGTTCTGCGGTCTGCGACATTAGTCAACCCCATAAGCGGAGCAGCAGCGATGCAGTAAAAATGGGAACCTCGTTACGCATAAGTTCGGATAACGAGGAAAGGGTTAATAAAAGGATAAGAAGAAGAAAAAGAAAAAAGCTCAAAAGGTAATTTAATGGTCAAGTCCTTTCTCAGACAACCAAAATAGCGCTTTTTAAAACATTGCTGAGGCATGGACTTTATGAAAATAGGATTATGTGGAGCTTGGTATTTTGACAGGTGATCTACGGCCTTGTTTGCATTGACGGTGAGTTGAGGAGATTTAAGCAAAAAACTGTATGGACGACTTAGGTAAAAGAGTCAGAATTTTTCAGCTTAGATGGGTGGAACATATTGAGCTGGACATCTGCGGTCTAGCTCGGAAAGTCTTTGAATACACAACCGATGAAAAATGTTTTCGAGAAAGAGCCCACTTCAGGTGCCATGTGCAAATGGGGATGGACTTAAGCCAGCTCGGTGTTCGAAATAAGAAGGAGCTAGTAAACAATAGAGTATTGTTGTTGGAGGCCGAGATCCACTCAGGACTGTAGGACGACATAAGTCATAATAGCCATAATATCCTTGTGTATACGCGTTATAAGGTTAATAAAGTAAAAATTTAGTACAAAAATATAAGTTCAACAAATATGTTGCATTAATAGTAGGCATTCGAAGCGGATATTTATTTTTAACCACTTTAATTACCGCATAGAAAAGAGAGCTTTGAATGAGATCACGAAGCAGTGAAATAAATATTTTTGTCTTCAGTTAAGCTTTGTGATAACGAGAATTCATTAGGCTGCACGTATAGATATTGAAACTGATTAAGTAAGATATACTCGTACTATGGACTCGAGAGATTTGCGATTATCAAAACACTTTTAGGATTCATTAGCTAAGATATAACTAAAGCTTAATATAAAATTAAAAAGGTCCGCCCGTTCCCATTCTTATACACTTGAAGGAATAGAAATGAATTTGTTAATTAACTTTAGACAATTTATTACGCGGAAAGAGTTTATTCAAGCACAAATATGCACGCAAAGCATGCGATCAGCAACATTTAGTTTTGAATAGATGTTAATTTATTTCTTAACATGCGAGTTTCCTTAAATGTTAAAACAAAATTAAAATACAAGAAAAATCAACTAAAAAAGGACTAACCTCACAAAAGAGTAGGTACTTACCTTGAAGGGATGTAATAAAATATAAATAAAACAAAACAAATTAAAAAATAATTAACACAAAATCAAAATTGTAAGGCAACATTTTCCACTAAGCTAGTATCATTCTTAATGTATTTTTTTTTTGTTTTAATCTTTTAATTAAATATCGTACTAATTCAATTATTGTTTTCCTTCTTCACTATCTATGTTTCGTAAAGCAATCAAACAAAAAAAAAAGTTTCCTCCATTTTTTGCATCCTTTGGTATATATAACTTTTCTTCCACAACTACTCACATAGATGTTAACAGTCACAATGACGACAAAAGTAGTAATGAAAAATTTTTTTTAATAAAAATTCCTCTTCTTTGCAAGCACATTTTTTAAAAATATTTTTTTGTTTTTAACTAGATTGTCAGTTTCAAAATAAAACTTAATCATGTATCCAAGGTTTTCTCTGATTATTCCATTTCCAAATTTTCCATGTCTTCGTTTTTTAGTTGCAAAAAAAAAAAAAATGTCCAAATTTTGAGTCACTTTCTGTTCGTGTAGTAAATTCTTTTCGAATTCTGTCGAATTTTAAAGTAAAGGGTCTTGTTATAAAAAAAACTTATAAAAAATGTTCACAGGGTTTTAAAGGTAAAGTTTAAGTTAAGATGTATTTCATTTCTTTTTTTTTTGGTTTATAATAATTTTTTGCTGTTTTCTATTTAAGGGTAGACTTGGGGTTTCAATATTAAAGAAACAGCTAAATAAAGGGGTAGTTCTAATTAAGGGTAGATCTGCACTTAAATGTTAACCTATAAATCTACATTACTTCGGTATTAACGATTAAGGTTTGGTTTTTTTCGACGACTGCAGGATGAAAGATAGATGAAGAATCTTTCTATTGATTACCATCTATCCTTACATAACACGAAACGGCGACTAAAGGATTCTGAAGTGTCTTTTGGTGAACCAAAATGGAACCGACTTTTGAAGTTTGAATTCTTTGTTAAGCAACCAGTAGATAACCAACAAAAATGGGCATCAGTAGAGAAAAGATACTTGTACAACTTAAATAAGAACAGAGCTTAGATTTGCGAGAATGGCACAAATAACCATATAAGCTCACAAAATAGCAACTTAAAAGGAAAATATATATAAGGGTACTGTTTGAACACTACTTAATGTTTTAAAAGATTGTCTCTAATTAAATAAAGAAAGGTGGTGATGAAAGGATATGGCAAAAATGGTCTTGCAAGGGTGGACGAGGTGCAGTGGACAAAAACCGACAAAGTGCATCTTCAATCAGATTATGAGCGTCCAAAGGCAAAAGAAGCAGTGGCAAGACCACATGCGGTACCCTCACAACCTATATACAGGCGAAAAGCAGTTGCAGAAGTACAACGACGAAGCAGAGGCACACGAAATAATACTTTAAGATTAGGGCATAACGAAGAAAAAAATTCAATCGGCGAAATATATTGAAGAACACTAATGGACATCTGCTCAAGCGGATAGGTGACCTTTTCAAAAGATAGAATTACGCTACTCAAAAGAGCTTTCGAACAGCACCATTTGCTAGGCAGCCGGACACGGAAAAGCAAGAGCTGATTTGACTGGAACCGAAGTCACCCATATACTATAAGTGATGACACGGGGCGTCAGACAGGATCACTTACCGAAGTATCGGAAGTAGTCAGGATTTTGTTAAATAAAATGGTGAAAGGCGTCGTTAATCCTAATCAATGGATGAAGAATTTTGTGGTGTCACTGTATAAGGGCGAAGCCTCACCGGCTTTGTCGCATACTACGAAAATCTATGAGAGATTTCTGGAAAGAAGACAGTGCAATATTATTTGACACCATGGTATCAAATGCGGCTTTATGGGTGTTATGTCGACATATAACGCAATGCAAAGCTTAACGTTAAAGAAGAAAAAATCTCCCGACGCTTCGAAGAATCTGCTTATCGTCTCCATCGATTTAAAAAAAAATTCGATGAAGTCCCGAGAGATGTTTACATAAAGGCATTGTACAAAGTCGGTTGCATTTAAATGCGGTGAAAGGGAAAGCAGAACATTAACGAGTCCGCTGCCACGTTTTTGTTTCGTCGGTGCAGAGCTATCAGAGGTAATGATATGACAGCACTTATAATAATTGGAGAAAGGAAAGGAACAAAGCTTACGATAACGAAAATGGTACTTAAAACAAATATTTACAACAAATTTTGAAGATTGAAATACAATACGAGTACTGAGTTGCAGCGGGGTAGCCTAAATAGCGCAAAATTTCCGCAGTATTGCATGTGTGACAGCATATAAATATGACGAAACGTGATCTTATAAGAAATACGCGTGAAAGTGTACACATTACGAAACTGACAATCATCGACCTTCAGGCTGTTCAATTTGGCTTGCGCAACAGCAGGTTTTCAGCATAATATGGTATTGCTGATGGAGATAACCTGAACTGTAACGATACCTAAATTAAAGTGTGACTGGGTTTTGAGCCGGAAATGTTGTCTAGGATTTCAGGACAACCTAGACAGACAGGCCTCATCAAAACAAAGAACAGAGATGGTCAGTTAGTAGCTGAAGGACGGTTTTTTTTCAGTTTCGTTACTGGTCTAGAAAACTTAGGCCAATATCTAGAGGCAATAAATGTTTTCTAACTAAGCCATTCTGGACCTCATATCAACATGACATTGCTTAATGAAATCACAGGGTAAGAGAAGGCGAACAAATCCTGCTCTGCGAAGTATTAACTTCAAAATAAATGGAAAATAGAAAATACGGTCAAGATGTTGAAGAAAGGTCTAATTGGATAAAAAACACGATTTCGAGTAACCATTTACCTTAACAAGCAGGCCATATAAAGAAGATTTATGTTTAAAAATTAGGGCAAACGAGACTGCTTCCCAGATATCGACAAATTATAAGATACTACTAAGCGCATGTTCCATTCTTGAGTTAGTTCAGGAGCCAGAAGGCGGTCAACTAATTCTCTTTGTTCAAGTTAACACTTGTAAGATGGTATTTGAACTGAGATATGATTTCGGCATTGTCTTTTACATCTCGGGGAAAAAACAATATACTTTCAATTTCAATTTTGTAAAATCATTCTTTTTTGTAATATATTTAACCCACAACAACGTTGAAATGCAGTGAAGACTTATACAAAGACTTACAAATTTTAATTATACAGATTTTTTTTGTAAATTTCACGGAGCAATGTAGATGTAGCTAGAATTATTATTATTATTTTATTGGTACTTTTCAAAAACTCTTTAGATCAATAAAAAGTTAAAACATTTCCCAAGTTTTCATTAAAAAGGAACGAGTTTAGATTTTTCATTTGCAGCATTGTGTAGTTAAAGGTTAACACAGAAGGCACAGTAAGCTACTTTTGCTACTAAACGAAAAATTTAATTTGCAATTGAATATATATATATACATATATATATATTTTTAAAGCAAGCATTTTAAGTGAATTTCCATTAAAGATATTTTTAAACGTGCTGTAAAATTAATTAAAAAAGGAAAAGAAATTATAAGAAAATTATTAAGAAGACAAAAATTAAAAAAAATAAATAAGCAAAATTGCGTAAACCATAAAAAATGAAATAGTGGCAGCAAAAATTTACATTGTACAGACATATCGAGCCAAATGTATCTACATACTACTGCACAGAATTAAAAAAAAAATTAACAAAAGAAAAATGTAAAATTAAAAAAAACAGTGCAAAAAACATTTAGTGAATTTAAAATTTGAAGTTTAACTTAAAAAGTACGAGTACTTTGTTGGTTTATTATTAATTAAGTTCTGTTTTTCTTTTTACAAATAAAGGTGTGTGTCTTGTGTTGTAGTGTGTACTGTAAGCATTTGAATTTATTCTTTTCTTTATTAACAAGGTTTTAGTCTGTTTTTGTCTTTGTATTTAAAAATAAATAAAAACCAACTTAATCGAAACAAAAATAAATCAAAATACTACTTTTCTTGTAATTTTGTTTTTGTATTTTTTCCTTTTTTTTCAAGTAGTAGTCGTATTTGTTTTTTTGGTAAGAAAATTAAAGAAATTTTTTTTAAGTATTTTGTGCGTTTTAATTTTTTTTAACTCAGTTATCTCTTTTAACTAAATTTTCTCTTCTTTCAATTTGTTTTGTTTTTGCTTTTTTTCTTTTTTTTTTGGAAAAATATAAAAAAAAAAACAATCTTTTTCATTACTTCTTTTCAACTAACCTCAGACACAGGGAGAAGTTTCTATGTACTACAACTGACCTGTAGCACAGTGCCATCAAGGTGAATGTTACAAAAACGAATCCAACAACTGACATTAGTACACCAACTAAGAACACTGTATTTGAGCCGTGGTAGTTCTCTATACGAGTAGATAGTTTTTTTTTTTTTTGGTTTTAATATAGAGATACATTTTGCAAAAATATTAAAAAAAAATAATATTTGTTTGTTTTATAACAACAAAATAATAAATACATTATGTTGAGTTTTTTTTAACGTCATTTTGGGATTGTTTTTTTTTTTAATAAAATATTCAATAAAAATTTTATATTTGTTTTGGTTTTATTTTGACGTAGTGAGATACCGATTTGTAGATAAGTCCAACAATAGCAGCATCGGATGGATAAAATTAGTTTGAAGAAAAAGTTAAAAAAAAAATATTGTTGCTGAATTTTTAAATTGAAATTTAATTAATTGTTTTATATGAAAAAAATAAGTTTTTTTTTGTATGAATCGCGATTATTAAAAAGATTCTTTTATTTCATTCAAGTAAAAAGGAAACCTCTATGACAATGGTAATCCTCTTTTTTCTTGTTGTATTAAAGCCCTTTGATCATATTAATTCTTAGATGGAGCTGACAAAATTATGAGAATAATTATAATAATAATACAATTGTTTCCTTTGTGTGAAAAAAGGATTCTATATTGTGAGAACCCTTTAAATTTAAACTTAAGCAACATGCATTTAATATGAAAAATGTGTTATTGGTTGGTGTGTTCGGGAGAGAAAGAAATTTAAGGGGAATGTCGTTGTTAGTTATATTTTTATTTAAATATTTTATTAGTAAGCCCTTTAAAAAAAAAAAAAATAAATAAAATATTAACTAAAATATAATTTTGAAAGTTTTAAGTAAAATTATATTTTTTTACAAAGTAGTATTTACAAGTGATTTCAGGGGAAAATATACCAACACATTACTACACAGGATCACAGTTTCACTCCGTTTACGACAAGTGTATACATCATAGGGAAATTAAATAAAAATTAAATTTAACCATAAAAATAAAAAAAAAAAATTTCATTTATTAGTTTTGAGAACATATCTATGAAGATATCAAAACATTTGAGTTTGGTGTGAAATTGTGTTTCCCCTGGCAATGGGATTTTTAGGAATACGACAATATGCTGGTTTAGCAAGTACAGAGCATGTTTTTGGATTTTGTTTTTATATATGTATGTGTAAAGGTTGGCTTGGGAAGGCAGCATATAAAATCAAGACCTTGACTGCTCTGTAAAATTAATGATTTCAGAAAGCCCCTATATTTTATGATATCTCGAACTCATTCACGCCTGAAAACCATTCGAATATACGAGTTCGAGTTTTTTTCTGAAACAGTATAGATGAGTAGAAATTCCCAAACCGAACATTTCATATTTTCCATATCTCTAGGGCATCCAGCAGTAAAAACAAAAATGTTCAAGGTTTGGAGAACTATGTCCTTAAAATCGTGGAGATGAAGCCATTAATCATGGAAGTCATAAGGTGTTGTATCTTATAATGATCCAAATCGCAGAAATCATGCCTCAACACATGAAGTAGTAGGAAAGAATGAAATAGATTTTCATATCCAAACTACAGGCCCATAGGCCTTACCTGATTTGTTTTAACATTCATATTCGTATTAATCTTCAAAGAAGCCAAAGATAGCGAAGAGGTAAATAAACATAACAGTAGTATGCAGTCAGGCCGGATCACATATGTTCCGAAGTATGGCTAGTGATTTTGTTTAGTTGAATGATAAAAGATATTCGGATTCCTAACCAGTGGAGAAAAAACTTTCGTATTCCACTGTAAAAAAAAAAAAAATTAATGCAATGATCGGTGAAAATATACGAAAGAGTTTTGGGCAGTGGACAATGGAACACTATTAAGCACTCTTGCAGTCAATGTGGGTTTGTAGAGGTAAAAATATAGGAGATCTTAAGTAAACTGTGCTAAGAATGCATAAGGTACCTGAAGGGTATGTAAGAATAATGTGCAATTGAAATAGCTAGATAATTCGAAGTTAAAGTTGGAATATACCAACGCAGTGTGTACGGGTCGTTGTTCTTTACTTCATATTAAACTCTTACGAATCCAGTATATAAATGGAAATAGAACGACTTCTCTTCATTTTGCCGCTGATAGTCCCATTAAAAAGAATGGCGCAACAGCCCTTAAGGGATTCAATAATTAAATAATAACACTAGACGATAATGAGTAATACCAATCAAATCTACATTATCATTTTCCCAAAACCTTTCTATGTTGAGAGAGTCATGGTTAATATGGCAGATAGTGTAAGCGTGGGGTAGGTTAAATACTACGAAACTCCGCAGTTTTTATAAGTTTGTTATTCGAGATAATTCTACCTTCATTCTTAATACGAGTATGTTTACGATGCAATAGTTCAATTAAAACAAGAAAAAAAAAAAATTTTATAAATCTGGAGCATGGCGAAGACAAAGTCCTCATACTACCAATACATTTGAGACCTTCACCTTTCCAAGCATAGTACTGAAATCAATCGAAAGATAAATGGGAATGGCTATCTTCTGCGATTTTTCTGCCTATCATTTCTTAGATATGAAAGCCATCGCTAAGCTACCTGACAATGAACTTAAAACGAACGCTGTCATTGCTTGCGCAAGAAAATAAAAGTTGAGGCTTTAATGACACCTTGATACTCCTTGAAAACATTTAACGTTACAGAATAAGTTAATATGAATATTGGCTCGTATGCCTAAAATAATTGTTTTTAAATGCGAATTTCAAAAGGATTTCATTATACCTTAACTTTTCCTTGATTCCCCAGTCGAATCTCTGGTTACCAATATTGGAACATTAAGTCGGAGAAGATCGTAGCTTCACCGAGTTACGCAAGTCTCCAAGCACATGACAAAACGGACTCTTTAACGTTCTTTGGATCTATTTAACCATAATTAATCTTCTTCTGTTTCGGTTATTTGGAAAACAGAAAATCTGCTGCTTTTATC
Organism: Volucella inflata; assembly: GCA_928272305.1. Taxonomy (NCBI): domain Eukaryota; kingdom Metazoa; phylum Arthropoda; class Insecta; order Diptera; family Syrphidae; genus Volucella; species Volucella inflata. The sequence continues at coordinate 79,835,109 of OV743719.1, forward strand.
AAACTCAACTAAATAGTTGGATAAGAGCTTCCTATACCATTATCTTTGATACATTGTCGTTCAATCACCATTCTTTGGAATTAAATCAGGTCATAACGGGTGAAAGAGTGTACTTTATCGTTAAAAGCGGTGGCAATTTGTTATTTCAAGAATAAGACAAAAATTATTCTTCACAAATGAAACATTCCTGGGGGCAACTAATCTACAGGACCGGCCAGATTACTAAAAGGAAAATTCTAAGGCAACATCCGTAAAAGAATAGGAGCTACGCTTGTGTAGATATGTGGGTTGAAGTCGAACCGAGCGATAATGCTTCGCCTATTTCACGAAAAAGGGCGGTACAATCTGTGGTTATTTCAGACGATTTTCGACTACCTAGGTTGGCGTTACCTGCCCATGGTACCTTTGACTTATTAAGATCTCGATTCAATGACAACATTACGAGTATGAGTGTGTTATATCGTAAAGTGAAACAGTGTTTCGGCTTATGTTAATTCTTCGTTGTTTGCTGATAAACTGAAAATAAATAGGGCGAATAGTTAGCGTTTAATTGGTACAAAAAGCCCTGAATGAAACTATAAAAGAAAGGATGAGCTTTATTAAAAATAGTGAAAGGAGTGACGTGCCTGTATGTGGTTTTGTCAAAAATATATTGTCGTAAACCATCTTTCAAAGAGGATAAAGATTTTTGATAAAAACTTCTTTCTATCATTATTTCTTTAAAAAAATTCTGTAGCTGTTCAAAACTTCCGTTGATATTCTGCATTAAAGGTCTTAACGTATAAGGCTCTTTTAATGGCCTACTCACTTTAAACTTGTATGGAAAAGCCAGTAAATTTAGGTTTTTAGCCCCTTAGACAACACTAATTTATGTTCAAACATCAATGTATCTAGAGAAGCAAACATTTTTCTGGCACAACTTTTAATTTGCTTTTGTTTACATCATGACTTTCTGATAACTGCTATTTAACATCTTTTTTTTTTTAAATAGAAGAAATTTAATACAACCGATTCTTAGCCCAATAAATAAAAATATAGAGAAAAGTAGGATTTTTATGGTTAAATAAAAATAAAATATAACACAAAAAAAAATGTCAATCACATCGATGAAGATAGAACATTAATATTTATATACACGCACATATTAAAAATAAAAATATAAAAGATTGAGGACAGAAAACCAAGCAAAGTATCATACATATATTTTAATTTTACCACGAAAACAACACCAAGATTTTTAATACAAAGACGTAGACATATTTATATATAAAAAAAAAATTTAAATCAAAAATTAAAAAAAAAAAAATTAAATTATAATTAAATTACGGTGCAAATTACAGTTTAATTCACAATTTTTTGGTGAGTAAAATGTTGTCCAATTTTGATACTTAAAAATTTGAAAGATTTTTTTTTCTGTTGGTGTTTGTTTCATAGATGTCCGTTTAATTTTTTTTTAACAATAAAATTTCGGTTTTTTTTTTTTTGATTTTTGAATGTTTTGTGAAAATTGCTTGGTACTCTACCTGTAACAAACTGCCAAAGTTGCGAAACTAATGAAGACACACTTGACGATTACAGTTAAAATGATGACCATTGTTAATGTGCTGATCCTATCTTGATCTGAGGTGCCTGTAAGATTTCATTTTTTTTGTTTGTTTTTGTTTTCAGTTTTTTTTCTTGTATGTTTTTCTTTTTTTTTTCTCTCAAGCTTAATAAATTGTTTCTATTTTTTTTTTTAAAGTGTTTAACAGCCAATTTTGTTTAAGAACTATTTTTACATAAAATTATAAATATTTGTATAAGGAGAGATTTGGGAAAGGTCTGTGGTCATTGAAAATGCAAAGCGTTGATTGTTTGTTAAACCGAAAGAGCAAGTCACATCGCATCAATAGTGACAATAGTTAGACAACAACACCATACAAAACGATGTTACCAAAGAGGGTTGCTATAAGCCAAAAGGTGTTAAAAACATTAGAAGTACCGCCCGTAATGAGGTGGCTTTTACTCAATTTGAAATTCGTGTGGGCAAAATAGCATTATCACCCCCTCGTGGTGCCCCCTAGATAGCTATTCATAGTGAACTATCGATGAGCGTGCTAAGTCTGATTGTGCATGTGTAACTGGTCACTCGGACTTGCAAAAGCACAGCCCGGCGTCCATTGCTTATACCAGACGAGGCAGATTCTGCTGCCCTGATGACTGAAATACGCGTCTTCAGACGGAGGAGTTCGGCGGAGGAACCCCCAAGATGGAGTTAACGGCGGCGTCAAAAACCGGATGAGGAAACCTTATGCGAGCTATTTCAATATATTTCCACGATGATAAGTCCTAGACAAGACGAGATAATTTTAGAAGGATAACGAATTTCGCCTAGAATGAAAGGTCCCTTAACAGACTGCATGCCGAAAAACCCGCGGCCCTAGGCCCTAGACTGCTACAAATTCAAGAACTGCACTAGGATGGGCCAGGGAAGAGGCGGATGAAAAACTGTGACATTTACTACGCCGGCTACTACAAAGAGAGAAGATAGCGCTTATTTGGATGCGGATTTGTTATCCGGGGCTGACTTAGGCAAAGAGTCTTAAGATTCCGACATGTGAGCGAGCGCCTTGTAACAATCTTGCTTGCGTACGCAGATGACGTAAGAGACGTCAATGAGGCATTCGCAGATATCGAAGCTTGAATTCGTCTCACGGTAAATGTGATGAAAACCAAGTAGGTATATGCTGTCATCAAAAAATGACTCCCAACATCGACAACTTTGCCAGTCTCATAATTAGCAGCTATAACTTCGATGTAGTTAAAGGCTTCGTTCAGTAACGACACCAGAACCGAAAAAGGAGGTAGAATAACTCTTTCTTACCGCTGTTTTTGCTGGCTCAGGAGGCCCCTTCCACTTAAAGAGAAGAATACATTCGAAATTCCTGGTTCGATAAAGAGCATCATGCAAGCGCATGTGGTGTAGTGTAGAACAAGCGCGCAACTGAAGAAATAGAGGGATATGAATGTTAAAAATGATTTTCGGAAGATTTGTCAAAAGCAAAAAAGTGCTTGCCAAGACAACAAGGCACTAACAGATGAGCGGATACCTAAAACTTACTGTCAGGTAGAGCGAACTCATAATATTGTAGTAGAAGCCAAGAATTCAACTATTTAACCACAATATGGTAGATCTTACACTATCGTCTCCTACGTCTAGCAAGGGGGCTGAATATGATGGCTTACCTGCAGTAGATGACTTAACTGAGAGCATAAAAAACCAAGGCAAACAAACTTATTTTTAAATTATAATCAAATTTCTCATGGCTTATGAACAGAACCATGGTACTGTTTGTCCAATCTCTACAAAATTAGGACCTTAAAACTGCAGTACTATCTAAAAGCCTATCAACCTCTTTACAAAATTATATCAGCCGTAATATGTAAAAAGGTGAAAGGAATTGTTCATAAAATGTTAGGCAATTAGCGCAATATTTTACAACAATTGTTCAAATATTTTTACTATCGCAGATACTGGAGGATACCCAGAAGTCCTGAGTCTATTTATCGATATTAAAAATAAATTAAAAAAAAACACTGTGGCTCTGGCAGCCCGATATGAGCCATGGCCTAGCTTCTTGACACTCATTTGTGTTGCTCATGTTGTCATTTTAGTCACATCTAAGCGGGGCCTATGGTTTATCGCCGAGTCCGAATGGCACTCCTTAGAAGCTGCAATTTTACGGGAATTTGCCATTGTCCGCAGAAAGGGTGATGACGATTCGAAAAATTGTTGCCGATGCCGGGGATTGAACCACGGACCCTCTGCGTGATAGTCCAATGAGCTAACCATCGCGCCATCGCCACCACCATTTATCGATACTATGTCAGAATTTATAAATGTAGTTCATACAGTGTCATGTCATGTTTTGACGTTCATTCCGAATTCGCCAAATTGTCAGGAATAACTATGGAAGTGTTTAGCGGGTTCATAAGATATTTAATACGAAAATAGTGCTGATTTAAAAGGTTTAGACAAAAACCACAAGCTAGCATCAGAATCATAAAATTTTAATAGCGTATGCAACTTTTGCTCATTGTGACCACTTTGAGAACGGTGGCAGAGCATAGCGGCCTATGAATGGTCATTTGGAAGTAAGTGAGCATAAGTGGCGACAAAAGGTTTGGCTGCAAGTCTAAAATAGGATGCATAATATCGACATATTGCATTAGTTATTGAGTTTGAAAAACTGATATTGACATCGCATCGGAAATAAAGCTTAAATATAAACTTTTTAACATTTCTGACCATGGCTTGAAACTGCAACCTTATAATATGAGGGGTCTATAAAGAGCCTTATCATTCCAGTCCTGCTCTGTGGAGCAGACGAATATGCAAACAGATTTTCTGGTTTATAGTCCCTCCCAGACTTTATTTGTTTATTGAACATTATTTAACACACTGTCTAAGAATTACGGTACATACGAGCATAAATATAATTTGTGAACAGCTTATTTTCATGTGATTCGAATAGCTTAACCTGATGGAACGACTACTTTTGAAAAACTGGAAACTTCTGATGAATGAGTAATTGACGGAGGGTCCATTCAAAACTAAAACAAAATATTTACTCCTAGGCTGAAGGTGCTAGGTCACCACACCGTAAAGGAATCTCGAACGTATTCAACGTCAATATTGCAGATGGGAATATTGATGATCATCAAGTCAAACGAATTCCTGCCAACGTCTCTAAGAGGTTTATGAATTTCCTGCTATACCTCGTAAGGAAAGAGTGTAGGCTTTTTACTTAAACCGTAGGGCAACCTTACGTTTTTGAGCTTAGCAAGTGTTCCTGAGAGTGTCTGATATAATTGATGCACAATACTGCGATGCCTGTTCTCTGAAAGGTCCTCTTTCTCTAGTCCTATAGGTAAAATAATTTTAAAGCCTAAATCACGAATCCAGTTCGATCTCTGTAATTGGGTATACTCGTATTACAAACAATCTTACACCGACTTTTGCATAAATCCCATAAGGTTAAGTCGATGTAAAAATCTAAGCCTATCGACGTTAGTGCGTCATAACTTTGTCAATCGATATTTTCTATTCAAATGAAACATCACTGGATGCGATTTCGTAAAAAATGAAGCGTGTGCAGCTATCCTGAATGAATAAAGCAATCGAAGAATGGCCAAATAAATTTGAAAGCCATACTTGAGTCTGTCATAGACTCCTCTTTTCCTCTGCAGTTCGTGTAGAATTCATTGTGATGAACACTCATTCATTGGGCGTATCAAATGATCCGCAGTTATGGGTGTGAGTTTCGAAATGTCTCTTCTTCTAAGGCGAATTAGTTCTCCCTCCCTCATCTATGTTTAAATATCTCACAGTTGTTTCGATGAGTCCACTTATGGCTGTTCTTAAAGGTGGATTGACGTTGTTAAGTTGCCTACTAGGAATTCGAGGCCAGGCAGTCCAAGAGCCCTACAGGTCGAGTTGACCCAAACCCAATAGGCTATGATCACGTGCTGCTTAGTTAATCTTTGAGAGACGCTCAGCAGTCTTTAAGTACCTACTGGCGTATTTAGGATATTGGATGTTCACGATCTGACCGCTGCTTGATTTTATATGTAAATTGCAATATCCAACGTTAATCAAAAATTCTGATTGGGTGTCGTGTTGAATAGCTGAAACTTCGGCTTGAAAAATTGTACATCATGTTTGTAGCTTGTACATGCAAAGGTCCTTAAAATAGACTACTGAGATTACCTATACAATTCAAAGATTTGTCACTTGAGAAGTTCTTAGCTCGCTAGTATTTCTTCAGCAGATAATTGTTGGGTTGTAAATTTCATTTTAGGCCTGCACCTGTTTTTTAGAATTAGTAACCTTAGAACAATTAAGTGAACTACGAGTATCTTTAAAAGAAAATGTTATCCTATAAGATAAATCAGATGACTTCAGAAATACTACTCGTTGAATGAGTACTTAACAAATCTTGAATTTAATTTTATTTACCAGTCGGGCAAATACAAATAATATTTGGTTTGCTATAAACAAATCCTATTAATAGTCAAAGTGATTTCAGGCTGCGAATAAACGTCTCAATTCAATACCTTTTACCTACTCAATGGCTATATAACATTTTGCTCTGTTAAGGGCAAAAGACTCTTAAAATTAGCAATATTTTAGAAATGCTGGGAGGCAAATAGAAACTAATAAAAACTTCAAATTCACAATCAACGCGTTGCATTTTCAAGTAGATTCTAAAATAAATATCTATGTAGGATTAAAATCACGAAAAAGAGATACGAGTATATAATGTACCTCGAAATGAAACTGATATGAGTTTATTATATTGTATATGGGTAGTAATTCGTTTAGCCATGCATATAACGTTTACTTTGGATTATTTATTGTTTTAAAATGCATTTTATATATGGAGTAACAATTAACCAAAAAAAAAAATAAATACTTTAAAACCAAAGATAATATTTTAAATGGTTTTTATTGTTTTAAAATTATTCTGTCAAATATTTACGTTCAGAAATGAATTGTAATTATTTCAATTTTAAACACTTAATTGATTACCATTGTCATATTTTTTCTGTACTTCTTGTTAAGAAAAATAGAAATTTATTTTTTATATTTAAACAATTTCAAAAGAAAAGTTAAAATTAAAAGAATTAAAATGAAAATAATTAAAAACATACTACAGCAGGCACTGTTAAACATAAAAAATAATCCCCAAATGATTTTGGATGAATTCATTTATCTTACCATATGGCGTTTCTTTCTTCTCCATTTTAATGGTATTTTCAGGTGTCGGTAAGGCTTGTGTTGGTGGTGGTGTTGTCAAGATCACAACCAGGCTACAGTCCATTCCACCCCAGCCCATGTCGCAGAAGCATCGATTGGTGTTCGTACAAACCTACAATTAATTAAAAAGAGTTTTAAGTCTCAATTGAATCAATCTATTGTTAAATTCAAGTATCTTTGTATACACAAAAGGCTACAGTCAACTTGAGATCGATTTTGAAAGTATCTTTAACATACGAGTAATACTTGGAACTACAAATCCGATTCAAATAAGTTGACTTGTGATAGATTGTAAGCGGTTCAGGGAGGAAGGCCGATTCCTATAGACCTAAGGGAGAAACTAGTTGCCGATAACATACAAATGTGTAGCCCTTATCATCATAGATACAACTATGGCTCATGGAATAAAAGTCAGTGTGGAATATAATTATAATTTAAGTTAGACTTTCAATTATATAAAATAGAAATCTCTTAATTTGCCCTCATCACAACCAATAAATTTGGTTATCAAATGAAAGGAATCATAAGTTCGGTTTATGTATGATTGTGTGCCGAGATAAGTGGAATTTAACAACAAAGTCTACTTATACTCACAACCACACCTAAACGGATATAACGAGAAATATGAGATAGGTTAGTTAGCTTATTGCAGTTGAATGGGTCTGTCGATCTTGCCTACTAATCTTATTGAACGAAAAGAACGTATAGCTTCTAACGATCGTAAACCAAATAATTTTAGACGAATTAGTGAGGCAAATGATCGGATTTCCTGAGTATATGATTCAGAATGTCTTCCGATAGTTGTGCTTGCGTTGGACAAGAGACAAGCGGAGGTGATGTGTGCCTGAAAATTTGTATGTTGTCCACTTTAATCAACGAACCACTGAATTTAATAACGCACTTGACATAGTTGGTAGTCAAAATAGAAATTAGTGGACCAATTTAGCTACCCTAAGCAAAGCTGAAAAGAGAGGTAGTTTATCGAAATTACATTTCCCATTGATGTGCTTTTAAATCAAATTTTATAACGATAAGTGAAACTCTGCAAAAACAGAGATCCTGCCTTTCAAAAAATATAATTCTTTGCGAGATTTTATCGACAGTTTAACTTGTTCCGGAAAGAAATTTAATAAAATTAGAGTTGGTTTATTTCAGACAACTGGCAAACCAATTGTCTGATTGCAAACTGTCAGTTTAATTTTTTCAGAAATCTTTTTTAGTTTATCGTAATGACATACACGCTTCAATAATGCTACCGAATTTTAAAAGTTTGATTCCAAACCATGGTTCTGGTCTCCAAGCTTGTAGAGCACTTGCACCATATTACACCCGACATAACTGACCATCCGAGACCTCTTTTTGCCGTATTTGTTGATCGTTTTCACACAACATTTTCTTTGGATGTGTAGGTAGTGTCACCAAGACGTAGAAGCAGAGTGCCTACCAAAGAGAATATTGAATGAAGATATTTTGAGGTAAACAGAACTCGGAGAACTAATTTCTTGATTTCTCGTATACACACTCCTTATATGTACCATTTGAGTGCGTCTAGAGCAGATCAAGGCTTTCCAAGGCAAGCCCTCACGCAGTCGAGGCAGACGGCCATATTCCACCGAACTAAATTCAAGACCAACCGGCGTATAGCGAGAAGACCCACGGAAAGCTCCCCAGTGCGACAAGTTTAGTGTTATCAGAGATAACAGACAAATGCTCATAAAAAAAGGTATGGTCTGGTATGGCCTTAAAGCACTGCGTGGGTCATACTAGCTAGTGTATTTTTGTTGTAAAAAGACTAGCAATCGCTTTGAAAGGGCTGACTGAAATCCTTATTCTACTGCACCAATAATCGATCAAGTTTCGAAATGATAACGTACGGTCAATGATGAAAATATGCTCAGCGGTGTTGATGAAAATGCGCTTATGATTCCGCATCCTATGCCCAATTAGAAAATTGTAAAATAATTTTCTGTACGTTGTGCAACATAACTGAAATCAGACTGATAGGTCCGGATAATTCGTCGGACATGCTGTCAGGTTTGGCCGGCTCTGCAGCAGTCCAAACTGCTGAGAATATTACAGATGTGGTTGAAGATGTCGCAGAGGACCCCGGAGTATCGACATACGACGTTCCACGCAATTGGGCATCAAGCTGCGGTATTTACAGCGACTTTTGGTTAAAGACTGTAAGATGTTCCCTTACAAAGTGCAGACAGCGCATCAGCAGTTAGCTGTTGATTGCCAAGCGCGTGTAACCAATGCTGAAGCCATCCTGAATTTCGTCTAGAAGGGAGACAACTTTTCATTGAAAATCATCATGAGTGACAAGGCCCATTTACATCTTTGTGGATTTGTAAAAAAGCAAAATTATCACTTTTGAGGCACCGAAAATCCGCGTATAACCCACGAAGAGCCATTACATCCATTCAAAATTACTGCATGTTGTGTTGTCTACGCATCAGGCTTCATCGGGGCAAACGACTACTGTGAACTGCGAGTCCTACAGACTCCTAAATGCTTAATGACTTTTATCATCCTCAATTGGCTGAATTGGGACTGAAGAACATGTGGTTCAAACAAAATGGAGCAACGGCTCATATTCTATGAGCCATAACCAAAATTACGAGTATGAGGGCTACATTTCCGGATCACCTAATCTCTTCCTTTGGCGATTTCCACTGGCCGGCAAGATCGCTTGATTTAACCGTTCGAGACTTGTTTTTTGAAATCACCATTCTATGTCAAAAAGTCTCAGACTCTTGAAACCCTCAGAGAGAATATTCGTCAAGAATTCGTGAACCTATCGCCGGAAGTTCTGGCAAAAGTGATGGCAAATGCCCGAATGGTCATTGATTCTGACGATTTCATTTCATTGACTTGTTTTAAGACATCAAATAAACATAACCGAAAAACAGAGCTAACGTTTTTTTATTCATAACAAAAATTTTAGCTAAACAACATAATTTTTTACCGAAAAGTTGGTTAAAAATTAAACGTGTTTGTGCTGGGTGCGAGTAAACAGCTTAGCGTTTAACGTACGTTAAAGAGTTTTTACAGTCGTAGTCGGAAGGCAAGGACAGTTCGAGGAACAGCGGGAGTACTGAATAGCAGCCCTCTAAAATCCTCTCCAATTAAAGATCTCTACGTTTGTATTTAGACTAAAAATGGTTGTTGGGCTCCGTACTAGCAAGTAGGTTAGGACCAAAATCAACTGAATGCACTTAACTTTTGCGAATGTTTCTTAGTAGAGTCATGGAAATAAGATATTTTAAAAAAAGAAGCTAAATTGTCTCAAAATGACTCTGAAGCAGAGGCAGGCATATTTTCTATCATTATCTCCAAGTTAATTTTCACCATTTCTTTTTCTCCGTTTAAACATCTAGCGACCTCGTGCATTCACAAGATGCATTGGTGGTTTTAAGCAGTAGACGATGGTTCACCACAGCTCTGAGTCTTTAAAAAAAAACACCGATTTTGTAATAAAACAGAAGTTATTAAGTTTCAGAAGGAGTTCCCCAGCACGCTGAGTAAGCTCGCGTAAATGCGTCTGAAAGAATAAATTCCCGATCGTGATAATTTAATTGAAATATTTGGATAAAATGTAATCTTCTTATTTTAGGTACATCTAAGTTGAAAAAAAAAACATAAAATGTTTTGTGTTGTCCAACCATTATTGACCCGAAAATCCATTCCATGACGACCTGCCATCATCAATTTATTCCCTATTCTTTTTTCTATACCATTTCGCTAAAGTATCCTCTCCTTTTCATTGTGCATAAAGCTAAAACCAATAAACATAAAAATAATAATTAAATTAGATGCTTGTGGTGGTCATTGAGAAGGGGTGGCCACTGCCCAATCACTAACGACCAGCCACTCTCATTGAAAAACGAAACTTTTCCCTCTTTTCCTTTTTTCCTCTAATTTACACAATTAGCCTAGTATCCTGATGACGCCTTCAACGACAACTACGACCACGAGGAAGATGAAAATGGAGAAAATGATTCTCTGAGATACTCGTAATGTGTCTTTCAATTTCCTCCAAAGAAGACCACAAGAACACTATAACCGACCGACGCGACGGAGACACGGTGCTATATTCGTACTGGCATACACCTATACGTTGAATGGCAAAGGTTCTCGTTAGTTGGAACGACTAAGACTGGCCCCTGTGACCCAGAAAATGTTCAATCAAATTCCTTCGAAATTCCAGAAACTATTTGGCAAATTGCCCATTAATTCAATTAAGTAATTGTGTAAAAGACCATGAAATAAAAATGAATCCTTGCATACTGGACAGGACGGGTGTGCTGGAGACTCATTTTCTTACCTAACTTATGTGAGCGATGGTGTGAGTGTTTCACTATATAAAACTATATGGCTACAGTTACAGGAGTCTTTGGGTAATGTGGCATAGCAATGACAACCGCACGTAAGAGGTTACAAAGTAACACTCGGCAATACATTTACTTCATTCGGATGTGAATGAACAGAAGAAAAGAAGAGACTTCCCAATAGATTCTTACTAAACAATTACAACAGCAACAATACACATATGGTATACATATACACTTGTACTTACCCCATGATCAGAACATTCTTGTCCCTGTTTGTTGGTTGGACACTTTGTCTGGTCGATATGTGGGAATAGGCTAACGCACGTTTGATTCACACAAATCAAATTATCTCCACATGGTGTGCCATCCTTAACAAGACCATGCTCTGGATATTCATTAGAACCCACTTGACCGCTTGTTGCCCTGTTGTTAAATGAAAGAAAGAACGAAATACGAAAAATTAGATACAAAATCAATTTTACTGTTTGAATGTGGCATACAGACAGATACATAGTTAAAGATAACCAAAACTCTAACTCTAACTCGAATACTGACTTGTAGCCAGAAGTATAACTATGAGACTCTGACGTTGGTCCTGATCCTGGTCCTTATTCTGTCTTTGAATGCATAGAAATTAAATATACCCAACGGAGAGTGTTTGAATGGAATATTGTATACACGAAGACGTACGTACACAGAGCTGGTGGTGTGGAACATGAGAATATGCATGCGATGTGAATTGAATGGATGAATGGGCAGATGGATGAATGGGTATAAGGATAAGGCTTAAACGCCCCGAATAATGAATAAAATTTCTTCATTTTCCTTTTGCATTTTCTCTCTCTCTTATGCACTAGTGAACAGAACAATTGAGAATTGATTTCTTTCAGGACTTTTACCAGCAAGGTTAGGTATAGTCATATGTACCTATACAAGAAGGTGGAACTTAACTTGTCCTATTTCTTGGACTTTTAAGGTGAATTCGCTCTATTGAATGTTAAATGGAAGCAGCAATTTTATTTGAAACTTAGCAAATGTACATACATACGAGAATAACATGTCTACGGTTCAAGTTTTAGATGTACTTTGTTGTTTGTTTATGATTGTAAGTCATAAGCAGTTCAGCTTACTTCGAAATCAGTGATAATTTGTTAACTGATATTAGAAATGTTGGGTGGGTATGCAAGTAGATTTTGTGTCAGTTTTCGACTGTTTCAGGCGTAATCTGACACTTGTTCATCAAATTTCTAGACTTTCTTATAATTATACACTTAAAGTTTCTATATCCGATATTGTAGGTAATTTTTATAGGATATCGGATTAATCAACTAAACTCCACAGGTCTCAGTTTTAACTTTTCGTATTTTTGAGGGAAAACAAAAGCAAAATAGTACTATGGTCCGGATTTAACAGACTTGCAGAAAAATCTCTTTCAAACTACTTCCATGTTGTGTCTGTAGGGCTTAACAAAATGGAAACTTTATTTGTGGAAATATCAATGAGGGTTCTTTCATCCCATGGCCGAATGTGATACCCTAGTCAGACCTAAAACTGGCATTTGCTATAGAGGAGAATATAAAATTCTCGTTCAAATGATAACCCAGATACGATATTGAACCGAGGGAGGAAAAAGACGCCCTAAACCCTGCATAGTCAATAAAATTAGTAGTTTATCGATACAAGACCGACAGATCTTTCAATTTCTTCCAGTTGTGCCATCAATTATGTTAAGTTTTGCTTGACAAACCATTATGTTGGTGCAGGAACTATAACAACGAGATTGAAGATTGCAGGAGAACTCGGAATTGGGCTCTTAAGCAGCCACAAAATTGCACTGTTTAATGTTGATGGTGGCATTACCCGTCTTTATTGATTTAGGGAGATTTTGAAAGGCTCTTGTAGATCCGACATCACCCAACGCTATCATGTGTTATGAGCATAGCTAAAACTACTAAACTAGGAATGGAGATGTTGGAAAATCGACTATACTAGCAGCGTTCACATCCTGTGACTGATTTCAGTTTCAGGAAAACAGAGTAATCAGGCGAAGAACCAATTCACAAAACTCTTTAAATAAGTGTCTTATTCTAATAGAATTTCTCAGTATGTCGGTGAAAAAAAAAGAGTTATTAGCTTTGTAATAAAGTGCCTACAGTACCTGCAGTCTAATGACAACGCAACCCGAACTTAAACAGTGTTTAATCATCACTCTCATAGCAAACAGGTTTATGTTTAGGACACTTATGTGCCAGGCAAGAGATACAAGCAGAAAATACAGGAAAGCATTCATTTAGTCTGCCTAGGCCCCACGGTCAAAAGTGGCCCTAACCCAGATCGTAGTACCCCTAAAACAAATTTAGGTCCTTAAAGAAAAACTTCTGAGCCTAACTATGAAATTTCAGCAGCGATCCATTTCTCTCCAATTCTATTGTGATCTGTTGTTCATAAGGCTCAGTCAATTCAGTCATTTGACTGAGTTCAAAAAAGCTATGCATTTGCGAAGTAATTAGCAGGAAGGGCTTAAACGCTGGAGAGTGGAGACTAATTGGACCTCTTTTTAGAGCCTCGACGTGAATTTGTGACTTTGTTTTTTAGACATCATTTTCCGATGACCTGCATTGAACATAGCAAAAGCAAATAAATTGTTAAGCCTTTGTGACTTCCGCGGATTGGTATATTTCGTGTTAGATCACATTTTGTTACACCCGCTGACATTCGAAACATTTTCAAGTCGATGCCAGTTTTACTTTTCACTTCTCTTACATCGCCTTTAAATGCGATGTATTAGTTAAATCCGATTGAATAACTGTCTGATTGATTGACTGTACCTTCTAGTTTAAGTGGCCTTTTTCTGTCAAGAAATCTTGTTGAGTTTTTCCGATATTTAAGCAAAAGAGCACTTGTAAATAAATCCGTACCAATCGTGAAGAAGTTGATAACCATTAACCATAACGATTTCTTAATTTGCGATCATGTAACTGAACACAAATTTTCAACTTTCCAATAAATGCATATCTCCATATCCATGAACTCATTAGTGAAATTGAGTTGCCAATTTTTGTTTTCATAAACGATGGACCCTGAGTTACCTTACGGTCAAGATTTAATGGTATCTTGACTTAATGATTTCTTCACGATTGGCACGGAAATGTCATAAGTAATTTGAGATTTGCAAAAACGTTAATGCAGTTATTCGGTCTTAATACGGCGGATTCGTTAACTAGCTCCTTTATCTAATTATCTAGCGAACTTAAAGAGAAGTAATTCCAGGGCCGTCAGTATGATGCTTCAACACATTTTCAATTTCTTACATAGCTTCGGTGTAACCTAATATTTCCTACGAACTGTCCGGTTATTATTGTTGTGTATTTGACTATCTCTTTTTGTAAACTTTTAAGTAAGTGACCAACCTAGCACAAAGCTGCCGACTGTCTAGAACTTGTTGGTATATTTTTAAAGTGACAGAAATTTCACCGATCGGAAGTGGTTGCGTGGCGTTCATAAAAAGGATCGAGAAGCTCTCTCTTCACTGATTAGGCATTTACTGTTAAGAATTTTTCTCAGAAAATTTGGTGCAGAAAAATGATAGGGTGTTGATCTTCAGTTCAGTTATTAGGATTTCTTACATATATTGTAGATACAATTATACAATTATTTAATTCGAGATTTTAATCAAAGTTCTGAGAAAACAGTAGTTATTGGGTATATATATTATTAGTGCACAACTAAGTTCTCACTGTTTGTCAATAGATGGCTCCAGTAGTAAGTGCTGGTCGATTTTGATATATCCAAAACGTCATGAAGCAAGTTTAGACAGTAAATAAACTTACTAATAAACATTAGCGATTTTGTTTTGGGAAATGTATAGCCTCTTTATGGTCCAGCACGGTGTCTACAGAGTAGTATGTTTGCACCTGTGACAAACTACCTCTCTAGTTGAACCAAGTTATAGTCTTAGAACTTATATTATTAATTCTGGATAAACGTAGTTGACTAATTCTTCAAGATCATTTATTAAAATGCAAAGGTTTTAATCTAGATTTATTCTCCCATTTTATTATGACACCTGTCGATTTCCTATTTTGAGCTACAACTCTGAAAAATCCAGGTTTTCGTGTGCTGACAACGACACTCTCATATTTGTTCTGAGTTCTAATCTATTCACACACGGCCAGAGAAAATGTCTTTTCGACGAAGCATTGATTTCATCAGCATGTTTCTCTCTTATTACCACTGGTAAGATTTAACGATAGTCATCAGAGAACAATATCGTGCATCCAACCATGAATGAATCCGTACTGCGCAAATTGAAAACTTGTTCGATACTATTGTAGCTGCATTCCAAAGACCCAAACCATGATTGATTAGGCAGGTATTAATTTTTCAGTATTGAGCTACAATTCGTAACAGTTTAAATTGATCGTTGGAAGTTAGCCTTGCGCATTCGGCATTAGTCAATTCAGGGTTCGTTATAATTGTAGGTATCGGCAGTCTGAAATCTGAAATGGACTTACCCGAAAGTTCTTCTACTGCCTTATTCAATTCTAACAACGCTTCGTCAAAAATATTTTGATCATATTGGACATAATCTGAGATTAACTCTCGCCGTTAAGAGTCATTAAGAGTCATCTTCCAAGAGTCCCATCGCTTTCCATGCTGCTTTATAGGTATTATTAGTTACTCCTTGTATGATGGACCTTTTACGATGTAAAGTAGCATTGTCAAGTAAAAACATTCACTGTTGTTGGCATGAACTACATAGACCCTTCCCAAGAGCATCATTTTTTTTCTAACTCCAGGAAAACCTTCAATTGGAGTCTCTTGTTGAAAGGTTTTGATCCGGCCTAATTTTGTTCACCAACCATACCGACAGATGGACATGTTTTTCCCACTCAACAGTGTACATGTGGCAACGTTGTATCCAGGGATAAAAATAGTCTAGTGTGTGCTGGTCCATTTACCCCAACTGACCCTACTGTAAAGCGCCTACACACGGGAAAATTTCAGATACAATTTTTGTAAATTAGACACTAAAAACTGGGTCACGATAACGAACACCATTAATTGTTACTCCCTGACCAGACGCATTTTCGAAGAAGAATAGTCCGATAATGCCTCCAGCCCAAAATCCGCACCAAACAGTCACGCGATGTAGATGCATTTGTTTCTCAACAATTACGCGGGGGTTTTTAACCCCAAGTGCGACAATTTTGACGATAAACGAAGCCATCAGGATGAAAATGAGCTTCATCACTGATGATGATTTTGTTGGACTGTAGCTGACAAACCTTCATTATTTCTAAAATATTGCTCAACAATGAAAATGCGTTGTTGTTTCGTATAGCGCTCTATTTTTAATGACTCCGAAATGTCAGCTGTCACATTGTTATTTGTCCGTTGTCATCACTGTACTATTAAATGTGACACTCTTTATAAGTTTGCCTTTGAAATCTATGTTAAATATTGAATTGACGAAAATCAGGAAAAGGATCGGACCAAAAACTGAACCTTGTGGTACATCAGTTATAATTTCTGAAGATAGGGTAAAACTTTTATTTATCTTTGCTTCATGTTTGTGGTTATATACGAGGGCGGGTCAATAAGTCCGTGACTTTTTGAATTTCTGACCTCTTTACTGAAACAGCAACACTGCTCCTGTCAACAGGCATCTGTCAGTTGACTCCTGTCAAAATTTAAACTTAAATTTAAAAAAAAGTGAATTTCGTGTGCTTATTAAGCATTATTTCTTGCGAAAAAAAACCATTACCGAGACCAAGGCTAAGCTTGATAAATACTATGGGGACTCTGCACCATCGATTTCAATGGTAAAAAAGTGGTTTACTGAATTTCGTTGTGGCCGTACAAGCACTGAAGATGCCGAACGTCCTGGACGCCCAGTTGAGGTCTCTACACCCGAAACAATCGAAAAAATTCACGATATGGTGTTGGCCGACCGAAAATTGAAAGTGCGAGAGATTGTGGAAGCCGTAGGGATCTCGCATGGCTCAGTGGTTTCAATTTTGAATGATCACTTGGGCATGAGAAAGCTTTCCGCAAGATGGGTGCCGCGTTTGCTCACAGTCGACCACAAACACATGTGCAGTTGCCATGGCAAAAATCCATGAATTGGGCAATGAATTGCTCCCTCATCCACCCTATTCTCCAGATTTGGCTCCGAGCGACTACTTCTTGTTCCCAAACCTGAAGAAATGGCTTGGTGGAAAAAGATTTGACTCCAATGATGAAGTCATCTCGCAAACAAAGGCCTATTTTGAGGACCTCGACAAATCATTTTTTTTGGAATGGATAAAAAAATTGGAGAAGCGTTGGACAAAGTGTATAGAGCTCAAGGGAGATTACGTTGAAAAATAAAATTATCTTTTTATCAAAAAATCTGTGTTTTAATCCAAAAGTCACGGACTTATTGACCCGCCCTCGTAGGTAGAAAAGAGGACAATGTACGTATAAAGCCTCTAATGCCCGCCTTTTCTAATTGTTTTGTTAGTATCACATGGTCGACGGTATCAAATGCCTTAGTTGTATCAAATAACAGGAGCTGATCCAAAACCAAACTGTTTATTACCGAAAAAGGAAGATTTATCAAGAAAAGACATTTGTGTATATTTCCTAGCTTTCTCAAAATTTTTTGAAAATACTGGAAGAATGGAGATTGGACTATAATTATTAAGATTTCTATTATCACCTTCCTTTAATATCGGTATAACCTCTGCAGTTTTCAATGCTTCAGGAAAAATACAACTAACTTAAAATCTGCACACAGAAAGTCGCATTGTGAACCTAGTGCTGCTACTTTTTAAACGTCCTACGAAAGTATAGGGCGCCCTTGACGAAAGTTATACCACTCACAGGACCATATTTTCTACCAAAGAATAGATAAATCCAAATAATACTTAAACGCATAAAGAATTAGCATAGTATGACAGAAATAAAAAGATTTTAAAAAAATCTGTTCTTACAATAGATACATGTAATGTAAAATCACTTACTTGCATTCGTACTCCAGACCCTTGATCGATATAATTGTCCTCGAATACAGCTGATCGATTCCATCGTTAATAGGCTGTCGTTCACCTTCCTTACACTGCAATGTGCCGCACTGAACGTTCCTGTGATTTCGTTGTTGTCGTCATAATCATAATCAAGTCAATGGGGATGTTGAAGTTCGGTTTATTTTTCGAATTTTTCGTTTTTTTTGTTTTTGTTTTGTAAAAAGAAAATTGAAGAGGAAAACTCAAGTTAGTGTGAAAGTGACTGCATAGTCATTTGGTTAACTACTATGAAGCTCAAATTAAATTCACATCCTGTAGTGCTGCCTGTGCAACGAACATTGCATGATAGCACCAAGAGTACAACACTTCTCGTTTGCAGCTGACATTTTCCATTTAAACGTTGGATAACAAATCTTTTGAAATTGAAATTATACTCGTGTCCATCATGGTGATTGCTTTTCCGACAGTTTCACTAAGTTGCAAAGAATTAGTTTGTCGCCTTCTGCAAAGGATGCGAACAGAAAATCCTCTCCCAACCGAATGAATTGAGTTGTCGTGGCCATTGTGCCACGTTTAACATTTTATTTTTCGTAAACGAAATTAGTTGGAGAAATTACTTTTATTTTTCTCCATAGACCAAGAATAAACAACACAAAAAAAAAAGAAGAAAAAAAGAAAGGCAACGACGCTTCTCATGAGTTGAGAACTTAACATCTCTCTTTGAGAAGGGAGGGATGGATAAAAGTAGTGCCTGTAGACTAGGAAGAGGATACAGATAACTGAAGATACAAGGATACTTACTCTGGCTCGCATTTTATGTAATGTTCGTTGGCATCTCGACCACAGTGACCGTTTATGGATCCTTTTGAGTTGAATTGCTCGTAACATTGGCGATCAGCGGCAGAACCACCATAGCCCCAAATGCCCTCGCATTGCAGACTCAGCGTTGGACAGTCGCCTTGAAAGCAATAACCTGCAAAACCAAAAGCCACAATAAAAAGTTATTTTCTTGTTAACCCCTGTTGGACGTTGTTGTTGCTGCCTGTTGTAAATACATCGTTAACATATATAAACTATTTAGATAAATGGGTTGGTGGATGTTTTTCTTTTTTCAGACATATCACAGATTCATCTTAACTAGCGAAGGGATGATGTGGGGTTTCGTAGAGTGGGGAAGGTTTAATGTTAGATTGAAAGATGGTTTGATCTTAAGTGCCCGCGCTTCCCTTAACCATTTAATAGTGTAAGTTGTAATCGTCAGGTTGTAATTAGAAAGATAAAAGAGTTTAAGCACAAGGTCATTGAGTGGAATTGACTCAGTCCTAATCTCAACCATTGCAATCCCAAAGAAAAATTATTGACTTATAGATGGCCGACTTTGAATGGTAAGGGCGGATCAGGGACAAAGGACAAGTATGCACATATCAACATGATTTCATATATATGGAAAACTTTTCCTTAAGAATTTCATCGTTGCAATGAATAAGGCGAAGAGCAAATGTCAAGATCAGTTATATATTCTTAGCATAGCACCACAATTTGGACTGAAATTCATTAAACGAACCTAAAATGCTGCTTAAGATCTGTCTCACTTTTTTTTTACTTTTCAATTCATTTTTTATTTCTTTTATTCATATAAACTTACATGCTAGACAAAAATGCTTAAATATAATTCCACAATATCTTTTTTTTTGTTTTCTTCATTAAACTTACTGGCTCTTACCGAGCACTCTAAGTTTAACAGTAAATATAAAACGGATGCCGGATTCGGCCTAAAATCTATTCTACGATTACCTTGTATTATATATGAACTTTTCAGAAAATTCTGAAGGAAAAAAAAAGAACCGTTATCACATTTTTTCTTTTTTTTTTCAAACTTAAAACTACCTATGCTACTTAACCTACCTAAGCTACTTAATCTAACTTAATTATAATCAATATGGCGAGCGTTCATTGCCTCTTTCCCAGAGCGGTCACCATCTCAATTGTGAATTCGAGTGCCTTGGGCTTGTTAACATCGTGCGCATGTACCTCCGGGACATAACCGATGTCGTGAAGCATCAGTTACTTCTATTACGGTGAGCCGTTTTTCCCGTTCATCGCTCGCTCTTGCAGTTTGCCTTCGAATCACCTTAATCAGGAAATTGTCAATCCTGTTCAGTCGAGCCTCATCGTAAAGGGCCTTGTTGGGATGATATTAAATGTGTGCGGATTCTGGTGTTCTGTACAATCTAAGACAGGTCCTGAGACCTTGCCTTTCAAACACCCGAATTGTCTCCATATAATACGGCGCTACGCTGAACCACACGGAACAACCATAAGCGATGATTAGCCTGATTAGAGCCACGTAGCAAATAACCTTCACCCTCGAGTCAAGTTGACTGCTGTGAAATATTTTTCTTGTCAAGGCTAAGGCTCTATTGGCTCCAGCCAAACAAGCATTTATATGTTTGTCAAAATATAAATACTGATCCAGCCAGATACCAAGGTATCTAACTACGCTTCTCACCGCTAATGGCAGCCCTTGGTGTCCAATGACGGCCAGATTTCGCCAGTGGTTTCTGGTATCCCAAGAAGCCCATCTCAATGGGCTCCTAAACAGTATTGTTTCCGACTTTTAAAAATTGAGCATTGATGCCCTGGATTTTGTCTGCGTACGCTATAGGGTGATTGAGGGAACCTACTAGATCACTCGTATACATGTTAAACAGTATCGGAGAAATAACCGCTTCTTGTTCCAAGCCGTTTTTAATGTCAAATATTTTTCTTAAAAATAACGTTGCCACATTTGACAACGAACTTCTTTCCTATAAGCATGTTGTAAATCATATATAAAAGGGGTTTCGGCATACCCAATCTGGTCAACTTATAGAAAAGCCCTTCTAACCAAACAGTATCGAAGGCCTTCTCAAAATCAGCCAGACATTTATTCCATTGTATGTCGGAGATCAGTTTTGACGCGGCATGAATTGTGTCATGCCCCGCCTTATAAGATCTGTCTCACTTGAGTGAGTCGAGGCGTTGAGGGCGATTTTCTTACATTTTTTTTTAGAGCAGATGAGCTGTTGAGTTTGGAGCCTTAAGGTGTGATTAGTTATGGTGAATCTTCACTTTAATACTCGGAAGGAATAATAATATTGACATTGTCATTGCAGAATGACGGCTTGGCTCAATATCTTCTCCGGTCCGAGACTGATAAGTTTATTTTAAGTGACTCAATGAAAAGAGTCAACCTGTTTATATAGTAAGGCGGAGTGTAGTTTGAACGAGCAGGTTCAATTCCCAATTGACAGTTCTGATCTGCAACTCATAGTATATCTCCTTAGACAAAATTTCGGTTTGGGGAAACCTACCTACGAGCAACATAAGTTCATACTTCTCACATATGCAGGAAAGAATGAACAAAACTATTTAACAGAATGACAGAATGAATAATATTATACAACCTGACAGATATCTGGTGAGTAAGTAGCAGCCAGAGACTGACGTATTGAAAGATAGTCTGATTCTCATAAAATTATACTTTAAGAGTATCTGTTTCTTGCTGTTTCTGTCATTATTTGGGCAGCCGCTGTAGAAGATGATCAGTGGTCGATAGTTAACTCTTCATGCTGATCTTAATTGAGACTTGGTTTTCGAATTTGTCAAGACCACGGTCTTTTAAAGTTTCAAAACAAAAATGACATTTATGGCAGATACAACTACAGCGCTTTTCATTTAGTTTGCATGCGTATAAGTCTGTTATTAGTTCATTACAAACTTTTTTTTTTTTTAAAGAAATAACGCAGGACTCTTTCATGTAGAAGTCTACAATAGAAATAAATTCAGCCAGCGTTGAGAAAAAAATTAATCTCATGACACCTTTTTACCTGCAAGGGGTATAGAATAGGTATAAGCTCCAACAGTGAACTGTTTTCCGAAATAATGGCGTTTAGTGATGATTGCTTCCTATATACGGTGATAGCATGTTAACATGATGGTTATCAAACGAGGATACCATTGCTAATTGAAAATACAGTCACGTTTCTGCTTCTTCAGTTTTCTGTTGTCATTTTACAATAAATCCTTTCTCAGTTTTTTGTCGGACAATGTCAAAATGTAGTATTCTATTTTTGTAGAGGTGAACTTGCAACATGGAACTATTATACTAACTATCAAAAATATTTTATGATTGACATGTTTAACCACTCCAGATGCCAACCTCACTACTACGTCTCCACTGCTTCTTTAATCAGGTGCATTTTCGTGTAATGAGTTTCTCTGTTTTACTGAAAAAAAAACTTATTTCGAAATATTTCAAAGCCGTTGCCTTATTTTTTTCAAACAAAATCTTCTTCAATAAGTTTCTTACATATCCGTCTGTTACAGATGGTTTTATCACTAAAGTGTAAGAAGCTTTTTTGTGTCCTGCAACTTGCCTGCCATAGTTTTAAAAAAATTGCTGGGCAACAGTTTTGTTTCAATAATGACACACACAAGATATTGGGTCTATAACTTAATTCTTGCGGTTTGCTAAGAGATGGCCTTACTTGTATTATTCCATTGTTATTATTCCATTGGAACATGCCTTGGAAAGCTACTGTCATTGTACGTCATTTCAGTATATGTCATTCATTTGAAGCGTAAACAACAATAATTTTTTTTCACTCAAATATGTCAAACTTTGTGCCTGAAAAAGTGTTTTTGCGGGGAGTTCTTCTTCATTACTTTAATATGGAGAAAACTGCTGCCGAAAGTCATCGTATTTTGGTGGAAGTTTATGGTGAACATGCGCTAGCTGAGCGAACGTGCCAAAAGTCGTTTACATGATTTAAAAGTGGTGATTTTGGCTTGGAAGACGATGAACGTCCTGGGCAGCCAAAAAAGTTTAAAGATGAAGAGCTGGGAGCATTACTCTATCAAGATTGTTGCCAAACACAAGAAGAGCTCACAGAATCTTTGGGTGTCACTCAAGCAGCCATTTCAAAACGTTTAAAAGCAGCTGAATATGTTCAAAAGCAAGGAAATTGGGTTCCACATGAACTCAAGCCGAAAGACGTCGAAAGGGGGTTTTGCATGTCCGAAATGCTGCTGGAACGCAACAAAAGGAAGTCATTCTTGCATCGGATTGTTACTGGTGATGAAAAATGGATCCATTAAGACAACCCCAAGCGCAAAAAATCATATGTGAAACCCGGTCAACCAGCCAAATCAACGGCAAAGCCGAATATCCATGGCGCGAAGGTAATGCTCTGTATTTGATGGGATCAGATGGGTGTGCTGTATTATGAGCTGCTAAAACCGGGTGAAACCATCAATGGACAACGCTACCGAACACAATTGATCCGTTTGAAGAGAGCAGTAGCCGAAAAACGCCCGGAATATGCGACCAGACACGAGGCAATAACTTTCCATCATGACAATGCTCGGCCCCACGTTGCTATTCCGGTTAAGAACTATTTCGAAAACAGTGGATGGGAAGTCTTACCCCACCCGCCTTATAGCCCAGACCTTGCCCCTTCTGACTACCATTTGTTCCGGTCGATGCAGAACGCCCTCACTGAAATACGGTTCACATCAGAGCAGAATATCAAAAATTGGCTTGATTCATTCTTGGCTGCCCAGTCGGCGCAGTTCTTTTGGGATGCGATCCACAAATTGCCAGAAAGATGGAAAAAAGTCATAGCTTCAGATGGGCAATACTTTGAATAATACTATTGTACATGTTTTTCTTAAATAAACGTTCAAATTTTGAAAAAAAAACCGCACGAATTAAGTTATATACCCAATACATAAAATAGTAAATCACCATTCGGCATTTAATATTTCTAGTGCGGTTCAAATTGTCCTTGTCTCCAATAGCTTTTCAACAGGCTTGGCTTTTTTTTTTGAGCCCGAAGTTCGTTTAGGCACTGCAGTCACTACGGTTTAGTGCAACATTAGAAAGGCATAACAGGAAGAAACAAAAAATCACGGAGGCAAAGGGGCATACAGACTACTAGAAAAGAGCATCATCAGACAGCTTGAGTTTCAAACTTTGCACGCCAAAAATTTAAAGATCAAGTGTTGCTGTAAAGGCCACATCTACAGCGACGACTGACTCTGCCGACAATGGTGATAACAACCAGTGCACTGATGCTGAAGCTGATGATCACTTTTTGGTAAATACCAATCGAATTTACTGAATGAACACATCACGGATGAGGACCTAGGATGACTTTCCGCCAAGAGAAGCCTTTGCTATTTCCGTTATGGCTTCAAGTTGTTGGTCTTATCGGTGTACCCGATCCCAGCAAGGTTGTGATGTTGGTGATGGTGTTCACAAGTTAAAAGTATGATTCAAGGAGAAGTTCTTTCAAGGTTTTGTTTCAGTTCAATTGATTCCTATTAGAATTTGCAACAGATAAAATTTAAGTATTCGTATATGAGGGTTTTTCCTCGGACAAGTTGACGTTGGTCATTGTATGATAGAATTTTGAACCTTTTTTTCGCAGACATACCACCTTGATCAAAAAGTTCAAATAACCACCATGTGGCGCTCCATTTGTTTCAATTTGAGTTCTGTTTTTTTTTGTTAAGTTGTACATCTATTGTTGATATTCCCTCTAAATCTTAGCGTCATAGCTTAACATTTGCAAAAGTTGCGTAACCAAGAGTACATCTATTTCTTTGTGTTTGGTCGCTGCCTTCATTTGCATAACACCCAAATTATATTCAAAAAAAATCGCCGTCTCGATTGGAATAGATTTGAAATAGCATTGATTGTCGAAGTACATTCTAGAAGAGCCTGCATGTGAGCCCACACACTCCTATCTTAGCAATCAACACTGACTTGCGTAACTACAAAAAATACAATCGAAAAGAGAACTCTGTTGCACTTCCCTAAAAATAATAAGGAGGCACATATATGTATAAGAGCATGTCCAGCACCTGCTATGATTAGCCAAAGCATCATCAAATGACTTCTCGGAATTTCGTCAAGTCAAATTTTGGAACATAATCGATTTTATTAGCTTCAAAGGAGTACTTCCAACGCGAGCACCTATCGACGTTGAACTCACTAACACCGTGGTATCAACACAGCGAAGAATACGCACTTTAGTTCTGGGACATGCAAGCAGTTGTTTATCAGCCCATTTGGCGTTGTTCCTTTTGGTTTCAATGGATATTCCTACGCAATTCAATTTTTAACTCTAAGTGTGAAGCCAAATGGTAGTGGTAGTATCTATTAATATAGTATTCCACCTTTACAAGTGTCGTCTATAAAGCCATTTGTGATTAACTTTAGTTTTATTTTATCTGAATAGAAAAAAGGTTAGACCTCGTAGTTGGTAACTATTTTTCATTTCAGATTTTACTTTGCCATACCATAAATAACTGTCTGAAGCTTCTACGAGTATCTTAGATTCTGACATCTTAATAGATTCCACCGAGTCGAGTCCTGCCTAATACACTGGCATTACACAAAGTCTTGTTGGTGTTGCTGTTTCGTTTTCTTAGTGTTCTTTCTTCGCGGATTTAATTTCTGCCCTCGCACTCGTATCCGTAGTATCTGTAATGTTCGTTGTTCGTTTTTCCATTTGAAGTTGCACAAGTTTACTTAAAGTAAATACGAGTAAAATATGTTGTAAGTTCGTTGCAGAAGCCACAGCCTTAACATTGTTAAGAACTCTGAAATGAACTTTGCCTTAAAAGTTTATCTACTCGTATACTTAGATACGAGTACAGTGAAAGGACTACGGCTCTTCGTTCTCATGGTTTTGATTTTTTTTCTTTTTTTCGTTTTTTTTTTTGTTTGGTTCTTCACAGGACTAGCAGCAGCTTTATTTTAAGGAGAAAGAAATTAGTTTTAAAGTACAAATAGATGGAGATCCTTCGTTTGGTTTGCGGTGAGGTTTCAGTTTCTTTTCATGCTGTTGGCTGTCTTTTTATTTATTTTTATTCATTTACTTCGCGCTTTCTATTATACACCCGTCATGCTGTTCAGAGTTCGCCATTGTAGATTGTTGTTCGTTGCGTCGTTTTTATGTTAAGACGTGCGAATATCACTCCTTGGTACATTTGACTTTTTCTTGCAGAGCCTTAACAGGCGTCGTTAATTCTTTTTCTCCCCTCATCCTGATCCCATCCCGACTATTCTTGAAATACCATTTAAAGTGTGGTAGATACTATATTCGTCCATAGATCGTTTTTTTATATTTTTCCTTTCTTCGTGGTAAACTTTTTCATGAAGTTGCAGCGACTCTTCTAAATAATTCATCTACCCAAACATATAATGGAGTGAGGGGTCGTTCCTAGTCATTTTCTCCTTTTTTTTTTAAGTGTTTAAGGATGTGCTTGGAAATTCAAAACCAAGTGAAGTTCATCATTAGAAAATTGCCATTCTCCAAGCTAGTATTACCTTGCCGGAAGGGATGAGACTCGGTTTACAAGAAATTTTTTTATGTAAAATGTCAAAGACAATGTAATAGTTTATCTTTCATACTCCTTATCCTTTCAGATAGATAAAAGAAAATTCAAGTCGATGTAGTTCTTCAATTGCCTTCATAAGGAAACTTTATCTTGGCTCTTTCTTTTGCAACGCGTTCTCATTGTCCGTTTGAAGATTTCTTCAGTACTCGTGATTTGCATGGGCAAAAAAGGATTTTTTTGTTGTGTCTATCTGCCTGTTGTTTCGCCCGAGGTAAGCAAATAATAACCAGATTTAAGATAAGAGTAATTACTTGCATTATGGTTTTTTGCATAATTAATGGGGAGGAGATGTTTCGCACCCAGGAATAAGCAACAGATAAAGTACTGGCAGGTCGATGTCCACAACAGCTTTGTTTTTCGAGATCTGTCTATAAGGGATGTTAGTTCCAGCTGTCGTGACTACTTTAATTTGCAGAGAAGGTCTTAAAGCATGTTGGGTAAGTGCATTCACCAGCAGTTTAATTTATTTCGTAATATTCATGTTTCACGGAATAGATCAATGTCCAATTGACGATGACTTGAGTTAAGAAATTTGTAATTTTTTGTATGAGAAACAGAACAGAACAAGGATACGCTTTTCGAGAAAGGCTTCTCTGCAATGCTTGAAGTTGTACACAACAACACAGATGGTATCTAATTAAGATGATAAGTTTGGCTGAATTCGTACAATTAAAAATTAAGAACCACCTATGTTGACATGACAATCTGATATCTATTTAGAAAATGCTGGCGCTGGAGGCCTATAAAGTGGATGTATGTAAGTGCCGTCTAAGAGACGGAATGGACCTCATAAGAAAACAATCAAAAACAACAACATCTTCACGCAGCGAATTTTTGAAATTGGATTTGTCATTGGAAGCAACACTGAGGCATAATTTGTATCAAAAGCACACTGTAATTGGGGAGAATGACAATGCAAAAAAGGAAGACCTTAACAAACTTGTACAACGCCTTCATGAGCAGTGTCCAAAGAACGACGGTAAAATCAAACTTGATGACATCAGTGCCAACACAGAGAAAGGACCACCTTTTGTAGTATGTAGGCACTATCACCTTGACAACATCTGACTGACTGAATATGCAGGAGTGTGGATCACCATCATGCAAAGGACTTAAGTTTTGCAAAGAAACGAACAAATCGCCAAATTAAATTACAGCAAACCGTATTGAGTTCCTTGCGAAAGATAGACGACTCGCTTCCATTTTCCTAGGTGTTACCTCTGACGACAACTACATCATATGAATGAGAATGAGAAAAACAACACAGCATTGGGAAAATACTGTAAGAATACTTGACACAATTGCAAGATACCGCCAGTGCTTTTACTGACTTTGAATCCATCAATCTATTTCATAATCGCGCTTAGTACAAATCAAGTGTTGAGAACTATTGGTGATTCTATCAAAAAGCTTTTAGGCTCCTTTATTTGTACAAAAATTCACAAAAATATATTTGCAGCTAAACAGGTTGTGTATTTTGCAACACGCCAGAGATGAAAACAGAAAAGAAGAATTGAACACTGCTCCGGAGGAAGAAGAACAGTGATTTCGAAACAGTCAACAGATTGGAAATTTGTTCAGATATCAAATGGAGAAGTCCGAATTAATGGCTAGAAGATCGAATATAGGAACATCATAGCAACGACGCAGCCAGTGCTAAGAATCTTGAAGATTCACAATTCACATGGACTACGATGTCAGGCAGGGCGCACTATTTAATCTGGCTGAAGTCTCCAAAAACTTGCGCTCATCCCACTACATGCAAGTAATGATGATATAAATTCATAGGGTTTGATGGTTAAGCGGCTCACGGCTTGACGGTTGGTTAAGATAAAGTCAAGCCCTGTAGAGCCATGTATAATTTTGAGATACCTAACAAAGTACTATTAGGGTTTTGAAGGTATACTCCGCTGCTCAGTAGAACATTAGAGAGTATTGAAATAGAAGCACGATGAATTGGGTTGGCGGTCGATGAAACCAAAACAAAGTACATACTATTCTATCCAAAACCAACGTCTTATGCTCGAAAGAGCAACAGATTTTGTCCACTATATTAAATTTATGAAAATCTTATCATCTCTGCCTTGTTGAACGTCAGAAAACATGGACACTTTTCAAAGATTTTCAATGTGATCTTCGGGCTCATTTACGTTGACAAGGGATTGTTTATGAGGGCTATTCCAAAATGAACCTCCGATGTGTTACAATTCATTACATACGTGCACTTCGGTGACGTGTTTCTACATGTCGCAACCAGTTCATTATTCTCTAATAATATGCCAAGTTTCGATCGTTTTTGTTCAGTATTTTTCCAATAGTTGCCGTTTTAACATGGAGAATACAATTTTATCTCCCGCCGCCTATGAGGTACGAAGTGTAATTCGTTCTTTGCATTTCTCGAACGTTTAGTAAAGGCATGACCGATTTTATGAAACCTGGAAACACAATAAATGCGGCGGTTTACCGTCAAACTCTACGTAAGTTGAGAAGAGCAATCCAGAACAAAAGACGAGGAACGCTTACCAAAGGTGTGGTGTTTCTGCATGACAACGCACGATCACACACTACTGCACGCACAAAAACTTTAGTGGAGGAGTTCAATTGGGATATTTTTGATCATCCTCCCTATGATCCTAATTTGGCACCAAGTGATTATCACCTTTTCCCAAAATTGAAATCATCTATTGCATCTCAACATTTTGGAAGTAATGAGGAACTTATGAACGGTGTGAATCAATGCCTCAACGCACTGGCGGTGCCATTTTTTAAGGAGGGTATACAAAAGCTCATTCTAAGTTACCAAAAATGTATACATTTAAACGGAGACTACGTAGAAAAATAATTAAAATGTTAATAAAACTATTTTGTGCAAAAAATTAATGTTTTTGGTTTTTTAAAAAAATATTTTCCACTTCGGAGATTGATTTTTGAATAGCCCTCGTAGTTACATGAATCAAGTCTACGACGACTAAGATGTATCTCAGGCTTAAACACTTTTTCCCAGCCGGATAGCGCTTTGAACGAGAGCCTCTTTTAAGCTGACATATGCAATTGTAAGAAAAGGAAGCCAATTCGGTGTGGTAAACTGGAAGAACCCAGTTAATGATGAAGCTGGCTGGAGACGCATGTTATTTAAAGCCTTTTATTGCCTTGGTTTGTAAGCTTCCACTCGAAGAAAATTCAGTAAAGGAAGTATGAGTACAAAGTGCATATAAATTAAGCAGGGGTTCAGGCATTGATGACCAGGGTAATTGCGGAAATGATATTCTACATTACCTAAGTGCTTCTACGTTCATAGTTGGTCTCCAGAGAGAACCTCAACTTTATATAGATTAACTTATAGATTAACCGGTTCCGTGCGATGTAATTCATGGTTTGCATAGCCAGAGAGAGGAAGATCCCACATTCGAAAAAAAAAAATTCCAGTCATTTATTTGGGAGTCATTTATTCATGGTTGGAAACAAAAAATCGTTGGAGTCTAAATCTTGAGAATATGCTAAATGAGAGAACAATTCATAACCTAATTCATGCAAATTTTACCATTGCAACCCCTTGTGCGCCGGTGCGGTGTTAATGTGGAAGAGATCTTTTTTATCTCGCCAAATGTGGTCGTTTTTGCTTCAAATCAGCGTCGAATCGATCCAATAGCTCTGTTTAATAGGCGCCGGTAAGTGTTTTACCCTTTTCAACGTAATCTCTGTGAATGACACTATGTGCATCCCAAAAAACTGTCGCAACAACCTTGTTGTTCGATAGACGCACCTTGTCGTTATTTGGCTTCGATTCGCGCGGAAAAGTCTACTGGCTCGACTGGTCCCTGGTGCTGATGGAACAATAATAGGGACTCTGCTCTTTCTATGTCAACCCTTAAAAAGAAGGCAGCTGAATTTAAATATGGTCCCATGGCCCTCGAAGATGACCAACGTGAAGGACGGTCAAAAACAGTAACAACACCCGAAACCATCAAAAAAGTGCACAATATCATGTTGGACGATAGGCGAGCGAAGGTGAATGAGACAGCTGAAGCTGTGGGGATATCAGAAGAAACATTTTGCAAAAAAATTAGGGATGCGAAAGCTATGCCTAAGATAGGTGCCGCACTTGCTGAATGCCGATCAAAACTAAATGCGCAAACGATTTTCGCAGCAATCTTTAGACCGATTTAATAGGGATGCGACCGATTTTTTGCAACGATTTCTTACAATGGATGAGACATGGGTCTACCACTTAATGCCAGATACGAAACAGCATACGGTGCAGTGGATGGAAGCCGGTGGTTCAGCGCCATAGAAAGCGAAATCGATCGCATCTGCCGGAAAGGTCATGTCCATCGTGTTTTGGGATTCGAAAATAATCCTGTTGCCTTTTCAAGGTAATCAATTGACAGGATTACAGGCGAATATTATGCCAACGCCCTTGACCAGCCGGATGGCAAGTGGCCTGTCATGAAAAAGAAAAGAATCATCTTTCATCAGGAAATGCACCTGTACATAAGAGAGCGTTGGAAAATCTGCGGGATTTGGGGTATGATTTACTTGGCCATTCCCCTATTCTCCTGATTTGGCTCGCTCAGACTTCCATCTGTTCCCAAACTTGAAGAAATTTTTGGCGTCCATTCGCTCTACATGTCCATATCAGGCGACTAATGCACAGTTTTCTGAATAAATCAATGTACTTGTACAGCTCGTATAGTTCATCGTTGAGGATATACTTGAGCCTGATCAAATTTCACAGCTGCTCAACGAATACAAAGCCCTTGACCTTCTCAAATTTATAGCTCCCTGTTGTGGCGTCCCATCCGATTTGTTTGATGTTGTGCTTTCCATCTTGCTGACTTTATTTTGCGCTCTTTTACAACTAAACCCATTTTGCTGCTTCTGTTTTAACACGTGCGAATGCAACTTTAGTAAGTTTCAATTATTCTTTCATGTTTTCTGCCGGCAAAGTCTTAAAAATAAGTTGGTGCGTGATCTCTACCACGTCGCTACCTTAATAAGCCTTTCGGTTCAGAACTCTTGCTGTTTTTAAACTAGGTAGATGGATATCTTGAAATTCACCGTCCAGTTTGAATGGTTGATTTAAGTGATTTTTCCATATCCTCAATCTTTCTCTTCCCTTCGGAGAAGCCGGTGTTCTTCGTTCCTCTTTTGCTCTAATGCTGGAGAAGTATCTTGCATCGATCGAAACATGATCAATTTGGCTAATAGCAGGATGATAAGGTGACCGCTTTTTCTCTTTGTGAATATTAAGAGCAATGACTGTGAAGTGATAATGATGTTCAATACCCCAGCGAAGCCCTTGACCGTTTTCAGACCTTCCTATAGTTAAAACGACCTTAAATGGTTTAAACGTCATACTTCGCACATTTTACTACAATAGTACGTTTTATCGAGGATCACGTAAAAATATTCTTAAGTACGCCGCTTCTGTTCCTCTGAGGGTACGTGAACACGCCAAGCTGATGTTGGCGAGTAAAGCCTTGATGCTTACGGTTTGAAGGCCTCCACTTACTTGTCAAAAGCTCATATGCTTCGCACCTACAAAAACGTATGGTGGTTTACTTTCTTTCTTTTTGGTAGGCCCTCTGCTGTGAGTTCGAACATTCCGGGTGCAGTTTCGAACGTCTTTGTCGTTGTCTTTTTCCTTATACGAGGCTTTCAGTTGCTTCGCAAGAATGTGAGTGGAGTAAGATACCCTGCCACAGCAAAAGCTCAATCCCCAATCTAGAGGGCCAGGTCGAAAGTGGTCGGATATTCCTAAGTAAGTAGTCCGTTTTGATGGTATGAGAGCTGCCGTTGACCTAATAAGGGTTCATACGCCAAAAAGAGAAAACCCATCGACTACCACGGACCAGGTAGACCAGGTAAAATAGCATAATTGATGTTTAGCCATAGTTGCAGCACTCTTGATGTTTTTTGACGACTCAAAAGGGCGGAAAAGCCATTGCCAACCGAAAGGGTAGTGCCTTCATACCTTCTATTTTGGATATATAGCTTGAGAATCCAACCTAAACTCTTACCTTACAGTGCAATGCTCCAAGCCAACAGGCTTTTTCATGAATGATTATTGTTTATGCTCCATGGTCCATTAATTAATTAAACCCAATGAACATTTTGTATCCGTTTCTCGAAAACAAAATAAATAAATATATAAATTTAGCTCGAAAATCTGCATAATTGCAAGTACTTTATCTGTATCTTAACTGCAAAAGGAGTGCATTCATTATCACTAATAATCTGCTACAACATTACACTTTAAACGACTCCCCATTCAATGTGTCATCTCAGACATAGCATCTTCATCCTTTAAATGCAACCAAAGACTAATTGCCTACTGGAGAGGAGTACAAGGACTGCATAATTAAATAATTTAATGACTTTGAGTATTTAAATCCGAACCCCACATTATTTACATCGTTTCGTCAGCAATGTTTAATGCGGGAGTCAACAATAAAAAAAAAGAGATTCCTCCCTAAAATAAAAATTAAGTGAATATAAGAAGTTTCCTACTAGAGTTGACCGACCGTTGGCCAACTCTAATTGGTGCTAATCAAGCCAAGCACCATAAAAGTGCGCTTTATCTACTCGCACATCTATCTTGTAAAAGAAAACAACAGACCAAGTCATTGTGTAAGCAAGAGCTATTAAAAATGGCATGCTACGCTCTAGCTTCCGATGGTTTATATTCAGAGACATTTTCTCACCACTCACCACAATCACGCGTTGCCGTGGTATGAATAAATTTTCCAAATGAAATGACCAGCGTCCAACCGGCAAGTTCACACGACCAACAGACCAGAGACCAGCTAAAGTTTCCTCAACCATCGGTACGTTTGTGCATTGTCGTCAAAAGTCGAAGTAGAAAAAAGAAAGAAAAGGAAGCGGTGCTTCCGGCACAAGTGTATTTTGTCCTTGCACGACAAAAATACCAACGCACTACCGTATCTCTAAAACGGACGAACTAAAGAACCAGGACCTCCAATTCAATTAAGACGATTTTTTTTTTCTTTTTTAAATTGCATAATGAAATGCACAGCGTGATGGTAACAACAACTACAAAGATTCCAAGGACTCCAATGACTGTAGACACAATAGGCAGCGGCAACTGCATTCACAATGGACTTCGAAAGAGGATAAATGACGACAAATGCACAGAGAGAAAATGCGTTGACTGAACTTGTCTCAGTTTCAGAATACCATATCCCCACATCAACCCCATACATCAATTAGTTTTTAAACTACTACTTGGACTTTAGTATGCATTGAGTTTTAAAACGTTTAATGTTATAGCTATATATATACAAGTACGCACCAGATATGCCGGCCTTTGTATGACCACATGGTGATCCGTTCTTTTTGTACACATCGACAGGACAATGGCCATTTTCGCCGTCACAGTACTCGGGTAGATCACATTCGGTGATGGAATCTCGGCAGATGAAGTCCTTCGGGCGAAGCTGAAAATTGAATTGAACGTTATAAGACCATTGAGTGTTTCTGGCAAACAGTTTCATTATATTGGCAAAGCTATTGAAATTCTCGCCACTTACCCGGCATTTATCACAACACATTCCGGCGGCACATTGCGCTTCCGTTTTCAATTTGCACGTTATACCATCACAGCATGGATCCAGGGCACATTCTTCGAATGTCCCACAATCGCATTCCTCGTCCTCTTCGACGATCTTGTTTCCACAATTTCGACGCATTTCAATCTGGAAATTACAAAAACAACAACAACAACAAAGTAAGACAAAAGAAACTATTAATAGGTTAATATTCGTAGTCACAGTAAGGATAGTGCACTAGGAAATGATTTAAATACGAATATGATCCTGAAAAATGCTTTCAGGCAATGATGTTCATTTTTACCTCATTTGGCTTATTTAACAAGCAGAGTCCATGCCCAGTTCTAAGAGCATCGATGTAGTCCTTTTTACTGCACTCTGAGAATTTGTAGGGCTGAACATTCTCCTGCCCAACGATGGATTGAGCCATGATACAACCATGCCAGTCCCGACAGAAACATTCCTCACCTGAAAAAGAAAAAAGGAAAACAGCATTAGCATTAGTTTCAAATACAGAGATATCTTATACAAGGGGGCAATTAAAAAAGGCTTTTTATCTGAGGGGTATATTAGTCTTGTCTCATTGATATAGGTAAAAACTCAACAAGGAAAGAGTGTTTTTTGCTCTACCCAAATCCATTTGCTTTAATACTCTGCATCAAAAAGATAATACTGACCTGGCTATTAGAAAGCTGTCATGGTCCATGAAATGCTCGAATCCTTATTAAACCGCATGCAGTCGACAAGCTAGCGGAGACCTTTAACTATTTTGAATCGAAGTTGCAGGGTCAATTATCATAGAGATTCGCCTTTAGAGAAAGTAATGGAGAAGAAGTCTTGAGGTTCAGGTTTGTAAACTATGACGATTCGATAAGAGATATGTTTGCCAACATAAGCCTCATTTTAAAATCCGTAAGGGGCTTGGCTAACTCTAAGTCAACAAACCGTCAATATTATATAGCCAATGACGCAAGTATTTGGGATATCGGATCGCTGCGGGTACCCAACATCAACTTTGACCAATATTTTATTGTAGCCAAGAGAGTTTAAAGGCACTGAACTGCCAGCGCCTCTTCCGATCGAGTTCTTTTTAACCTCTTCAGGAATTCGATGCCGTCGGATCGAATATTAAAATGAAGACCGGTGGCATCACTTCCAAAGACCAATCAGAAATACGCCGCCACTGAGTTTAACCGCTCCGATCTAGGCCTTATAAAAGGGCTAGAAATGAACGAAGTTGTTAAGCCGAAAAAAAAAATCTGCAAGGAGCACACATCAAATCATCATTAAAATCTCGGTCGACGAAAGTATGCCTGAGAAGCCACAGCGATGGTTGTCTGATTCCATAAACTGCATCAATTTCCCTGTAGAAATTAGACTCCCCATTATCGTATATAAAACCCTGTCTGCGGCAGAATAGAATAGGAAAACTTAGAAGTTCTAAATCGATACACATTACCACTTTATCGATTTCAAAGTCGCATATGAAAAGATCTATAGGGACAAGCTATACAGAGCTCTGTTTGGTTTTGACATCCAACACATTGGACTATGCAGGATGAGAGTGGAGAATGAATTCGGTCCGTGACCATGACCATAACCTTCAATGCGTTTTTATGTAATTTTTTCAACATCGTTCTTGAAAGAACTGCGCACAAATTACAAATCAAAACCATCCTTCAAGTCTATTTTGTAGCTCGCATATGCAGACAAAATCAGTTTGGAAAACATGCGAAGAATCATTTTTGCAAACCACGGCGTTTTGGGTTTGGAAGGCATTGGGTAGCAAAGCCTTTATCAAACAAAGAAAAAACTCATGACACAGATCTCTACAATTCTTCCTTGCTGCGGAGAATCAAACGCGAACAAAAATGCCTTCCGACGCTTCGAGAAAACAGTTCTTTGTTCTTCGAGTAATTCTTGATCCCTTTACGGACTGTTCCTTATAACCCGGCTTAGATTCTCTTGGGCGGATGAGCAACAGCGTCCCGAACCGAAGAGTTTTCGACTCCAACCCGCAGTAGAGAACGATCTCATCTTGGCTGGCTCACACTAGTAGAAGGTGATCTCTGCCAATTTCAGATGTGGAACTGAAAGTAGCCGGAAAAATACCTCACTAGCTGGAGAGGCATGTTAGCCCAGGCCCTGTTCTGGCTTGGGCTGTAACCCCATATAAGTCGAATCAAGTACGCCAGGCATATTGTATGGATTCAACCCTTAAACGTAATGTAATTCAAAGCTTTTGCCCATTGTTTTGTTTCATTGTTTATGGTTAACAGTCCACTACACTTATGTCCTTTGCACCGCCTCTTGTTTTGCTGCACGGTTTTGATAACTTTGTTTGTCAAACGTGGATCTACGCTCTTGTGGTGAGGTGAAATACGTCAGGGGCATTGTATCTTATAATTTGATGAAAAGGTCGCCAATTTTTGACATTTGATGATGCAGCATACAAGCTTGTCTACAACACATTTAATCTAGAAGTTTTTGCCCACCAATTCGAATATCTTCTATTTGATGGGAGACTTGACTGCCAAAAGATTCGCCGGAATGCACGTGTTTTTTCCTCTGGTAAAAGCATCTCCACAATCTTCCAACGCTCTAGATATGAATTTATCCGCTGTTCTTTTTTAGAACCATTCGTGCACCTTTTATTACATCTCTTGCGGCATTCCTTATGATGATCCATTGATCTTCTGCATTTAAAGCTGGCGTCAAATGCCTGATTGAGATAATCTGTTTCAGCTGTAGCCATCCTTTTTGATTATACCTACAGTTATTTGACGTTTTTAGTGCTTTGGCGTTCAAGATACGAGTACCTATACTTCTAGCCAAACTACTAGTAACAACATATCTTATGCAAGATGACCACAATGTAAGTAAATTTTGAACCGCTGCCTTAGTATGTAAAAAAATGTTTAATTAGTTAAATTATTGAAAAAATCGAGCAAGACTTTATGCCATCGACCTTTAAGCCAGATAATGCATCAGAAAAAGTTTTTTAATTTTGAGCCTGCGTTTATTTTGAACAGTTTTACATATAAAAGAATCAACAAACAGTACACGTAATATGGGATTTTGGCAAGAACAACCTCCAGAAACAAATCTTCTAAAAAACTTGCCCGATTAGGTGCTCAGTCTCTACCTATTGTCTTTAAAACTCTCCGGTTTCGACGTACGATAGTAGCATGTGTCGGGTTCTTTGTCATGCAACAAAATCAAATCTCGATTCTAGTTCAAGAAAATAACTATTTTTTAAGGCTAAGCTCGTTGCCCTTGGATAGTATCCAGAGTGCAACATTCGCGAAAAATCCAAACTTATGTAGTTTGAAAGAGTTTATCAGCATCGAATCTAGTCTTTTGATCAAGGAGGAGTAATCAACACCATGAAAAAAAACTATATTATGGTATTTTTTCAGTCTACATTCTGCCGTATACCGTCGGTCCCGCAAATTTATTCCTTCCCACTTAGAGCTCTTACTTCGAATAACCGAAGTTTATAAATTGCCAGTATGAATGGAAAAAACGTGCATAGATATTCG
Source organism: Volucella inflata (assembly GCA_928272305.1). Taxonomy (NCBI): domain Eukaryota; kingdom Metazoa; phylum Arthropoda; class Insecta; order Diptera; family Syrphidae; genus Volucella; species Volucella inflata. The sequence goes on from OV743719.1 coordinate 79,872,813, forward strand.
AATTTCCAATTCGTAGTTTGGGCTGGGAACATCATTCGATTTTCACATTTCCCGCAAACGTCGCTCCTAATACCTGTACCCCCCCAGTTACCATCTTCGATCACAAGGAAATTAAATGTATAATACATCAGTCTACTTTTCTGCACCTTCATTGCCCGAATATTGATACCAACCTATCGTAGTATCCAACGTTTGCTTCATAGTCTCATCCATTTGCCTTAGTTACCTATAAATTCGTTTGCTTGACAAGTACTTATCGAAGCTGGGTCGAACATAAGGGTCCACTCCCTAAAGTGTAGAAATATCCCACCTCACTCATATCTGAAGAATGGCTATTCAAAAGTTTAATACTTCTTCAAAATATCGCCACTCATAAAGCTAGAATTTTTATTTAGTGCGGATCTGAAGGATATCCACACATGCGACCATCTAGACATTTCCTGCAGCACCACGATTCATCACATAATTCTTGAACATAAAATTTATGAATTTTTTTACTTTTACGACATGCTCATATGAATGCAGATTTTATTGGATATGTCAAAATTTAAATAACCGTTAAAATTAATTTTGAAATTTAAAAGATTCTCAACCAGACTAGGACAAGTCAAGAGGGCACATTCGAGAATCTTCCTCCTATTTCCCATCGTAATTCCTTTCCAAAGCAGTTCTCTGAATGGAAGGGTCATATAAAGACGATTTCGAATTAAATTAATTTAATTTTCAATTTACCAAAAATTCGAAACGGTTAGAGAGACACAGGGAGGGCTATGGAGTGGAATAGAGAGAGAGGGAGAAAAAAAAGAATTTACGCAATAAATGCGTAAAAAGGCGATAAAATCCTGTGCCAACAGCCAACTAATCCTTTGTCATGTGTAATAAAGAAAAAATTATTGGATTATTAAACATAAAACAAAATTTATTTCTCCATAAATGCTAATCGTCGACGATAAATCAAATCCATGAGAGGAAAACGGTAAACGACCAACGACAAACGACAAACGACATCCAACAAACGACAACCGACAACCGACAAATGAACAAAATGAACAAAACCAACCGATGCCGAATCAAGTGAACTGAGAGAAGTCGCAAAAAAAATATAAAAAAAATAAATAAAAAAATAAGAAAAAATCGTAGAAGGTCCTCCCATTTAATTCGTGGGGATAACCGATTCCAATGCGACTCTACGGAGTCGGGGAGTCGATAAACAATTTTCAAGCACTGTCGCACATACATACGAGTATAGTATATGCCTACACACGGATAATGTGGAGAGAAAAAGTCACCCGAAAATAAAAAATGGACCTTATGTCAATGATTTAGGCACCTCAACCCTCGTTCGAAAAAAAGCCCACCCCTTCATAGTGAGGACATAAATCACAATAAAAAACGAACTAGAAGGAAAGGGGCAGACAGGATACCCATCACCACCTCACCACCAATCTGTGCGACTAATTGATTGGTGTCCTCGTTCTGAGGGACTTTTTTTTTCAAATTTCTTCCTTTTTTTTTGCAGGCCTCGTCCTATTTTGTTTGTTTTTTGGTTAGCAGTGCTTTAAACAGTGTGACCATAGAGGTTGTCTTTTAAATATTTGTTTGAAAATTGTTGGAATAGACTTTCCGAGTATACTCGGCGTATGCACTAAGTGGGCTATAATGTATGACCCCATCAAAAAGTGTCATAAATTGGCGTTGAATTGTCAACTCTTTTTTGACAATTGTGAAGCTAACAGAAATAGAATTTTTGGGAATTAATATGCATGGCCATTCTATACACGTCTCTGCGGCGTCTTTGAGTAAAGGACTTGAAGGTGGAGACAGTCCATCCAATCGAATCTAACCTACGCTCATGCCCTTCTGAATCTTAAAAACGAAGTGGAAATATAATCATAAGTGGACATGTTCTTTTCCAACTAAGTGGATACAAAACAAGAAAATTTTTTGCTGTTCTAGGGCATTGACGAAGAGCCATTACATCCACTCAAAGTCACTTTATCGCGCGCGACGCTGGTCGAGTCATTGAACAATTTTTTGGGTTGTTCAGAACGGTACAGGCCAAGCGGCCACTTTGGATGGTAAGCACTACAGATCCAGAATGGAGAACGGCGCAAACTGCACGAGATACAGGTGGCATTTTGAAGCAGGCGCTTTCCGATCCTCTGGAATCCGGTTTCGGTGATTTGCAAAAGTTTGCAAGATCACTTCATTTGACCGCCTTTGATTTCATTCCATGCGGTCACTTAAAATTACAGGTTCACGGGTTAATGTGAATAAGCCACAAACTTGGGTACCCCTGAAGAAGAACAGACGTCAAGAAGTGGAGAAGCTTCAAAATTGATAACTACAGAGCAGTGGAATCAGCTCTAGTTCCGACAAAGATTTTTCTTTAACGTTAATCTTAGTCTGATTAAGTACTTTCAGAACCTTTAAAGCAACCATAAAATTTTTAGTTCATTCCTCCTACCTGCCAGCTCAATTTCAATTAAGAAAACATCCGGCTTAATTGCATTGTTACGGCACTGTCCTTCAATCAGCAAAACACTATACTGTGCGAGGTTCTTGGCTTCCAGTTGAGCACTCAAACTGGTCGAGGTTCTCTTATACTTGTGAACTCCACTTAAGGCGAGGTTTTCTCTCTAAAGACTTGTCTCTCTGGGTAGGAATTCTCAATATTTGTTTCTTTTACATGTCTTTATCGTTTTAGATGACTAACCAGGTCGAGGTCTGAACAGGGATTTTAAAACTAATAATATGGCCTCGTACATAACGTCTTCAAATCAATAAAGAGATGGCAGGTATTGACCCTGATTTCTTGGGCTTTTCGATTGGCGAAAAATCGAACATACAGATTCTAATAGAGGAAGGGAGTGCGACAAAAATCGAAAAAAAAGGTAAGGCGCCTAATTTCGGGAAGACGGCATACCATTGTGTCTTTTCCTTTAAATCCGCATACGACAGTATACGTACTTTTGACCGAAACCGGACTTCATTAAGAACACGCGTCGTTGTCTGATTCCTTAAATGGCGTTCTGGTGTTCGAAAATCTGATGTAGTGACTATATTAAATCAATCTGACCTAGCATGAAGACGATATCGAAAACATCTCACGTTATTAGCGTATTATTATTGAAGCTTTTACGGCCTTTGTAAGATAATCAGGACGAGTTGGTGCTATGGGTAATAAGAAAAGGACAATATACATGTTATCAAAATAAACTGGCCTGTCAAACATCTATGTCCAGGACATCTATCTTAAGGAAATAAGAACTTTACAAATTATAGGGCAGTGAAATCCGACAAAGGATACCCTTAGAAAATTAGTCGTATATGCATTTAAATTTATTCAATACACAGTAATCTTACCAGCCTTGCTTACTGAGGCTGAATACTTGAGATCTTGGCGTCAGATGTAGGAAACGCAGTGTAAGGAGCTATCATCTATTGTCTGACCGAGTTGTTCATAATGTTCAGACCTTAAATGCTGCCCTCACAATGCATGATTTGATCCGACATGTCTAACTGAGAAACAGGAACGCAGATTTGAAGCGACACGCAATGAAACATGTCTCTTATGACTAACATAGAGGAAGACTGGAATCTTTACAGGTCAAGGCAAATCGAATATGAGATTTCGAACAGTGCCGCCTATAAAGACTCTACCAAATAAAACGAGACCCTCGGCGAAACCAGCAGGCTAGTCAAGGTCCCGTAAAGGGGATATAAGTAAAACCATAATCAGAAAACCTGAACGCATCTACACTGAGTTGAAAGTACTTTACAGAAAACTTGTCATAACCAGCTCCAATGAATTAAACTGCAAGTCAATATTGCAACACGTGATAGACGATTGGTGCGATTAGCTCCATTCTTAAAGCCATATTTAGTCGAAGAAGAGGTTGTCTTTCGTATGAGACGTACTGGAGTTTTGTTGAGTCTGGTCTACTAGGCATGCCGTCTGATGCAATGACACCATAACTCCCCTTGCAGAAAGAATAGTAGTTTAGGGGAGAGTATGGACCGTGAAAGAAACGCAGTCGTCTGCACGAGTGGCTGCAAAGCTCACTTAAGCCTGTTTCTAACTAGAGAACGACGACGTTATATGTCACTTCTCTTTAGGAAAACTTGCGTCGATGGGGCTGGCCAAGTCGAGAATGCAAATTTTTACCGAATCCGGTAAGAGTCAGGGGAAGGATCTTCATTGTCATCATTATTAAGCATTATTGCAAATGTCATAGCTCTCATGTGGAAAATCACAAGTCATATGAATTTTTTTTACACATCTCTTAGGGGATAATGACTTTTTCCTGAAGGTTTTTCAGAACTGCAAAGACTGCACGCCGAGCAGGTGGTCGCAGAAGATCTTGCCCATTATTTTACCAAATACTGAGAAATTTCAGTAAAAAAAGATGACGAGTAAAATGAGACCTCTGTTTTAGCAGAGTCAAAAAAGCCATTTCTTCGGATGCTTCAATACAAACTTTCTGCATCATGCACCTGGTCGTCTTTGCGAGAAAGGAGAAAATAAAGGGTGAGCCAACAGATTGTGTGTATGTTGGCTGTTAATTACTGCCACTTACTGAATTCAATGTGGTTGATCTTTTTAACAGATGTCATACAATCTTTGGCCAATTTGGTCATGAAGTCGATTTTTACGCAACAATGCATTTTTGTTATCTAATCTTGTTATGAAAATGGGCGAACTGTAAAAGTAAGAATTCGTAGTGAGTCCGGAATTTAAGTAATGGTAAAGCGTTTTGAAGAAACCAGCCAGGCACCTCAATTCGTCGCCAAAGTCAACATTTGGGCCTCATTTATGGCACTTTACGGCAAATTTTGAAACTTGATCCTGGAAAAGCCAAACTACACAAACAATCGAAGACTTAAGACCAACTACGACGTCGCTGATTTGTTAACTAGATTTTGGATCGCCAGGACAATTTGTCGTCGAATTTGATCTTTTCCAATGAAGCCCATTTTTGAACAAAATTGTCATTTCTGGGGACCGGAAAACCCATACGAGATTCACCAAAAACCAATTCATCTTAAAAAAGTCAGTGTATGCTTCGGATTACGCTTGGCGGCATAATTGGACCGTACTTTTTTGAAGATGAGGCTGAAGAGATAGTTAACAGTGAATGAATAACTCCAGTGAAAATTCAGGATGTCAAACAAAATATCCAAACTGCAATTGCGTCAATTGACCCACTTATTCTTCAAAAAGTCATCGACAATTTTGACCTTCGTTGTGCGGCTTGCAATAGAAGCCATTTATAATTGCAATAGACCGATCTCTTTTAATCAATAAAATTCTACATTGATTTCACAATAGCTGTTGCCTTCCTCTTTATATTGTCATCACCAGGTATAAGGTTTACCCCAGCTTGATTTGTTAGCGCCATTGTGGATTGCTTATGATAGATTCACCCGTTTGCACCTTTATTCCAAAATTCTTTGAGGGAATCATGTAATCCGATATTTTCTTAGTGAATCTATGGGCGAATTATGCAACACCACCTATATTGCTCCAAGGGGACAAAACCTCCGAATGACGGTTTGTAGTGTTTAAGAAAGAACTCTTCTTCTATGTCTTTCATCCGAATTTAACAGCGAAAGCCTTCAAGGACTCAAAGCAAATTACATATGTCCTGATACCCTTCAGATTTTATTTCCATTAAAATAAATTTCATTCTGGCTACACTGTCTTTCCAAAAAAAAAAATAAAAAAAACAAAAAGTTACTTGTCAACTTACGTCCATCATCGTGGCCCATGCCAATGTTGTGTCCAATCATATGGGCCATCGTCCCGGCTAGTAGGTGCGGCTCGTAAACATTTATGTCGACACTGATGCCTACAGCCCGCGGCGTACACACTGTCTCTGGAACGGCCATACCAGCTTCTCCGCCAGCAAACGTCTCACCCCTAAAGTATAAGAAAAAGAAAAAGAAAAAGACAAGAACAAACCAATAAATTACTAAAGATGTTTTCTTACGAAAGAATAAGCGAAAAAATGGAAAATAAAAACTTGACGTAAGCTAAAAGAGAGATGACAAATGAAATGACATTAAGAAGCCAAGACATCTATAAACACTTGAATGAGAGATGGAACAAAAGACATCTACTTCCGGTAGACCTCCATTTATATAACACACGCATGCATACTCGTAGGTACACATCTGATCAGCTTTTTCCTTGTAATTTTGACGAAGGATGATGAGGGTGGTGAGTGCCGTATGTATTCTGCTCTATTTTGTGCACGTTAAACAAAAATAAAACAAACAAAAAGTCTCTTCTTGATTTAGCTTCATAAAATATTAATGCCGGTTACAACAGAAGGGACGAAATTAAGGGATAACAACAAAAACAAGTACACTTTGGGGCGCAGAAGGATACGACGACGATATTAGCTAATATTAGAAAGGAGTATCCATATCCATATTTGTTTCATTCTCTGTTGCTGTGTTGTTCCAGGTGTTGATAGTCGTGCACTTAAGACCGTTTCGTTACGTATGTGTAATCGTTTTTTATCGTTGGATTCTACTCTTCGTACTCATATGCCTGCATGCCAAAGTGGAAAATTATCCTTTCATGTGCAAAACAAAGTCGAAAAAATGACAAAAAAAAAAAACAAGGACAAGAGGCGGGCACCTGGAACCACCGGCGACGAGTAAAAAAATAAAGAAAGTACGAATCCAAAAGGCATCGGGGGAAAAAATTGGAATTTAAAAGCCAAAGCGCTGTCAAAGGACTAATATTCCGTGGGGTGCTATTCGGTATTCGGTATTCGGTAGATGGTAGACGTTTGACAGTACAAGGTAAAGGCCTTAGCTTGGCTTTGAGTTGGCGGTTTAAGGGAGTTAAGTTGGGTTTCCCGCTTTGGTCCCCGATGTGGTACACACCGATACGAGTACACTCTACTGTACAGTACATAAAAGTTAATTTGCTGTTTCACCTAATTTGATGTGCTTATCTCTTTGGCAGACATTTTACCTGCCTTTGAAGCCTTCGAGTCGGAGGCTTGTACCTCTAGTACGAATAGAGGTACTTGTAGTTTGGTGAGGAATTTTTCGTTTTTTTTTTTTTATTTCGTTTTAGCCCATGTCATGGTATTGAATAATTTAATCGTTTATTGCTGCAAAATTGAATTTAAAGTGTACAAACGTCGCGGCCATCGTTGAAAGGACGTAGTGAGTAGTATGGTTGTGTGATGTTATGGAATGTAACCGAAGTTAAAGGGATCGAGAGTTGTAAACGGATATGGAACGAAAGAGTGGACCACAGAGTGCAGTAAAATGATAAAACCATTTTGCATCAGCACTCACCATTTAGCAAAGATACGAGTATCAAGAACTAACCCTCTTTACGACATCGCCATTAAAAGTTTACTAGTTCGTCTTAATCTCATATGAGAATTGAGAGAGTATGAGAATTCTTAATCGGAGGAATACCAAAACAACCACCAAGGTAGGGATGTTACGTCAGTGGGCTGTGATGTGGCAATGAGAGTTATATGAAGCATGAAGGGCGTATGGTATGGGCAACATACGAATAGGAAAAGGGAGCCTTGGCACAGAAAACCAAAAATGGCCTTAGGCACTATTTTGTAATAAAGTCGACTGCCAAAGTAAACATTCCAGATACATCATAATTAAGTACGTATGCCTTGTAATAAGGAATGATTATAATGACTCAAGCCATTACACCTGTACTGCATTAGTGTTTCCACTGTAGTATGGATTAGGAGGATTTTTGCAGGTGCAGCTTACCACTCATTGGTCAACTGCCATCACTCGAAAGTGATTAAGATATTTCTCCACCTGGCTTTTACAACATTTACCTTCGGGCTGTAGCCATTGATATTCACTTATTTTACATATGCTTACCATTTCAGGCTGTAATGTTCGATTTTCTAGTCAGGTCTATGTCTCTGTATAGCTCGTGGAGTTCGCTGTCACTTTGTCACAAAAGGCCCAGTAATTAAAATGGGACCAAAGGAAAAACCTAAGAATTTGCATCTTTAAGTCGACCAATGTTATCTTAATTTTCATCAACTATCGAATAACTTTGCGTCTGTGGCATATGACTGGGATTATAATGATCTTCATAATCAAATACCCTTTTTACGTCAAGAAAACTGCGTTTGAAACTCTTGTTTGATTTCTAATGAGATATGCCTAAGTGGACAAAATCTGTAATTACCTCAAAGTTATACCAATTGCGATATTCTTTCCAATTCATCGATTACTCGTATGTGCAGTCCTTTTTGTTGACAGAATGTCCTCGCTTGTATGTTATTGCGAAGGCTTTTAAAATTCTCTACTTTTCTTCAACTGTGATATTCAAGATATTTGGGCGTATACTTTTTGCGATTGCTGAAGGAGTTTTGGGTCACCCAGGTGAAAAGCTAGTTAGGCAGGGACCAAATATGAATACATAGTTCCTACCATTTGGAGAGTTACTCTTCTTGTGGAGCAGGGAAGTATGCCTCTTAAGGCATATTTCTCAAGCTGTATGCTCTCCTCCAATCTTACTTAGTCCGACATGGAGCCCATTTAGTACAACCTTGTTATAATTAGGTACGGATATCTTTACATCATTTTGGTTGATCGATTAAAATCTTGGCTTTCACCTCCGAATTAGAATAATTTGTGCTACCCGCCAGTGAAAACAAGAAAAAAAACACTGTGGCGCTGACAGTCCGGTATGGGCCATGACCTAGCTTCTTGGTACTTATTTGTGTTGCTCATGTTGTCATTTTCGTCACATCTGAGCGGGGCCTACGGTTTATCGCCGAATTCGAACGGCACTCCTTAGAAGCCTTTTCATAGGCAATGTGACTTTCGGGAGTTTGCCATTGCCCGTCGAATGGATGATGGCGATTTGAAAAATTGTTGGTGACCCAGCCAGGAATCGAATCCAAACTCTTTGCGTGATAGTCCAATGGGCTAACTATGGCGCCATCGCCAGTGGAGTTTGATTAATCTGTCCTTTGTTGTAGTCTACGGAAGCTCGTAACGTTAGCACAGGCTGTCATGGTCTTACTAAATATATTTGTTCACCTCTAAAGGATCTTGTTCCGATTTCATTGATTTGATATATTGAATTGGCCTTTTGGTAATATTTCCAAAGTTGTTCTCCGTTGTGTTGGATGGGTGTAGCCCAACTTCTCAAATGGAATATGTTCGATGCCTGAAATGCCTTCATGCAATATGTGCCTCTTTTGATCTTCACCACATAATTAAGGTTGCATATGTCTTGTCAAAAGGTTAAGGGAGCTAAACTACTGGCAATAGTCTTGACGAGTTTTTGCAACTGTAGCCGCTCAGCGTTTATCACAGTATTTATCCATTATTGAGGCATCTGAGATAACTGTCAATAAACATTGGTTGCAAATATGTAGTTGTCCGGGTCTGTATAGTAGGCATCTAAGGTGGGGCGCACAAGCACAATCAATTATAATTGAAGCGAAAAGTAAAAAAAAACATTCGAAGAGAAGAGATTTGGGCAATATAGAAATCAACCTGGAAACACCTTTATTTCGGGAATGTTAAAGAGTCCACCAAACTGAAATTAAATGACTTTTACAAAGAAGCCCACGAACAACGTAATCGAGGACATCAACACCAAAATCCGAGAGATACACATCATTGGCGAGTTAGTTGATGCAGTGATTTCGAACTAATTGATTTTCCGGCAATCTTCAACATAAATAGCAATAAGCCTCCCACTGAAATATTCCACAGGATGTTGGTCATATTAAGGCTGACAGCCATCATGATTATGTAAATAAAAACACGTCCAAATCTCAACTCGGACCATCAAGTCATGAAAATTGATTTTTCAGGTTCGCTGCCAAGAAATGTGACCTTCTTACAATGAAAGGTGTGATAGAAAACTGCCATCCACCTACTGAGACGTGCGAAAAGAGTGGAGTCAAAATACGCAAGGAGAACGAAATCCTACGCAAAGATAAGGTACAACTCAGCTGTCTATAGCTTAAGTCTTTTGCGGTGTTTTAATAAGGACACAGGTATCAAAAATCTAAAGAATAACGAAGATGTCGGCCCCCAGATTTGCCTATAGAACTTTACGCAGACGAAGGTGAATCTATTGTTGAGGTGTGAAAATCGGAAGTCCTTCTTTATCACACTACTTGACACCTAATAGTTTGTGATTTGGCCAGAAAGGTTATCTGACAGACTTTCTCACTGAGACAAATTATAGAAAAAACTGAAATGTTCAACTTTAGTTGTAAATACACATGTATGTGTATGACAGCATTGATCGTCGGGAGTTTCTGTCAAACCGAAGCAGATGTTGCGAGTTTTAGTCGAAATCTTACAGGAGTTTGTCAAATTTGGATGAATTCTATTCGAACTTCACCGAATTAGTACCGAATATCACCAAAGAGATGAGTTGCCATGTTAGTTTTTCTATCAAATTCTGTTGTAGAGCACTTCTACAAACAACTAGGCGTCATATTTTGGATAATTTCGTACAACATATACTCTAACTGTAGCCACTGTAAATGAAATTGTGTCAGAAGATCCGCAATTGCCAATTCTGTGTGAAATACTCGTATATTAAGAAAAATAGGACTACATCCCACCCCTACAATGGTAAAGAGTAATCGAACTTTCTTTGTTTATGCCACGAAGATCACCTTTGGCTATATAGAATTGTGATTGAACAATTGATCTAGATGGTATATGGGTCAGACAGGACCTCGCAACGAGCCAAATTGCCCAAGAAAACATCGATCTACTAAAGACTCAACGACAACCTTTATTAAGAAATAAAGAAATGAATTGGGCACCGAGAAAGTGCAGTTGGACGTCACTCGATTATCTTCGGTGGGGCTATGGAAAGCCGTTGATGTATAATGATTGACCGCACACTCTGGATCTGAATTTTATACTATCATCTGACCTGGTTACCAACAATTTTGGCTTCAAGCTTAAATTCGTTGCGAAAGTAAAACAGCAAGAAGTCGACTCAGCGTTGAGCACATTACTAGGAAATATTATAGAAGACTTTCATGTCAGACTACTACTACTACGGGTATATCAAATTCAGAAACCGAATCTTGGATCTTGTTAGGAAGGCGCAAACCGGGAAAAATTAGGTGGATACCCTTAAAGGAGGAAATCAGCAAGTCTGTAAGTGATCCCCCCAAAAATCGAAATAAAACAAAAGTTAGAGCCCACTCCCTAACCCGTGCTTGAAACTAATATGTCCAGCTAGGAAATAATCGTGTAGAAAGTCCGTTCCATGGTGGAGCACAGATCTGCATCGACTACGTAAAGGAACTAGAAACTTGCAAGCAAGTAGCTTAAGGCCAATTTGAACAAAGTCTGTAATCTTTTCAGATTGAAACTACGATGCTAATTCGGATTTTGAAAATAACCTCTCACTAAGACTTTTGTCGCAAGATTGAAACAGTCGTTGAAACCAGTATGTTCTCAAAATTTGATGACACCAACCCTGAGACTCCCTTTCTTTTTCATGCTAAGTCAAATTTCTCAAGTAACCTAGTCAAAACCAGCTCTCAACCAGCTGCTACGAGTACTCGTATTAGCGGAGCTACTAGAGAACTGAATAACAAAATACACCAGAGTTGGCATATCATATCGGTTTTATCGAATAAACTGGCAGCGGTCGACGGTATTCTTTCAGAATGATGTTGAAATAAAGTTCAGCGAATATTTCGTTATGCTCGTCTATGATCTACACGAATCGAGATTCGGCACTTTGGTAGATTTCGGATGGGTTTCAATGATTTCCCGAATCAGCTTAAGGTCGATGGTTTTGTTTGAAAAGCATCTGCCTCTCCCCAAGAAGTTCGTCAATATCTATACAAAACAGCAATCTACATATTAAAAAAAACACAAAAATACAGAAAAAAAAAAAATCTGTAGCATGTAATTAGCGCCAGCCATGAAATATGCCCCTCTACTATATTGCAATAAAATCCTTCGAAATCCATGCTCTTCTCTAAAGTTTCCAAACAAAATTTTAATGCTGAGGCAAGAACCATTCACTCAGCATGCCCACGCCTAAAAAGGATTCGAACTAATAATATTATTTTGTCACGAACAAAACCGAATTATCCAGAATTCCAGATGTAAATTGAGTTGTGAATATTTTATCAACTTCTATGGCAGCAAAACTTTTCAACCGAATTTCAATTTTCTTTCATTTCAAAAACAGACTTTCAGAAGGACATAACTTTTTCTCCTGAATACCACTGAACATCCTTTTGAAATATTTTAAGAAAAAACAAAACAAAAAATTGCAAATAAATATTCGTAAAACAAAAATAGAATACAAGCAAAAAAAAAACGTTGAGTAGGACATTTTGGGATATTATTCGAAGCTCGAGCAATGAGATCGTTTGCCACGAGTACGTAGAATATTCTCGAAAGTGCTTTTACCCGTACAATACTCGTATTTTATATAATCAGAATAAGAGCCATAAACAAACGAGTAGGATGAGGCTCGACCAAACCAAGGAATACTATGAGATATTTAAAAAAAAAAACCGATTTACTTGGAAAATACTCATTCTAATGGTGTCTTTCGAGAAAAGGGGCATCCAAAAACCATTCGAAATCGTCATAATGGATGAAGCTCAAAGCACTTGGTAAATTTTCAAATGAAGACATTACAAATATTTAGTTCAACTAGAATGGAGATTTTCAGAAGGATTTAAGGAATACCAAGCTATCCCAGTCGTAAGGAGTTCGATTTAGGGTTACAGAGGTTGCTTACTATTGTTGGTCATCTATTGATGCTGTCACGACTGTTATCGAATAAAGGAGCGAAAATTGACGGTTTTACGGTGGGGTCATTTGAATGACCAAACATTGTCTAGTGTTGGTCGGTTAAATAAAGATGATGGTTAAATAATAGCAAGCAAAAGTATCTAGATACGGTTGGGATGAAAAAAATTTTATAAAAAAATCTTCTGTCAATTGAAGTGAACTTTATTCTAGGGTGTAGGTAGGGTGGATTTTTAAGAGAAGCACAACAGTATGGAGGGCCACGACAGAGTAACAGAGTCATGCTATGGTTGTGGGTGATGAAAAAGTGCTCAATCAACATCAGGTTCAGCTTCAAAACCAGCTCAGGGAGTAAATGATTTTCAATAATAGATGGTATAGCATGCAGAAATGAAATACAAAAAAAAGAAAAAATAAAAAATAAAATAAAAGATGATGAAGATGGTTTGAGTTGGCTGTCATTTGCCATCTCACTCCGAGCGTCAAACTCAATGTTGCTTGCCTATCCTTGGGTCTATCTCTATGGTATACAGAAGCCACCATCCCCCATCCCCCACATCGTACAACCCCACTGGGTCACGTCGGAGAAAATCGATTTTGAATGATCGAAATGAAAGTATGGAATGAAAACACTGTGCAACAGCAAAAAGGACCTCTTCTCCATTTTTGCGTTTCAGTGTTGCGGTGCGTTGATGTTGATGACTACGAGTATACACTGGCGCTGATGTTTGAGATTGTTGTGATGGTGAAAGTGGCGAGGGTGATGCTATCCCTTGGTACTATGTAATGAGGGGTTGAAGGATAGATTGATGGGGAAGTTAATTTCATTTATTAAAATGTCACGTGGCGACGTGCGGTTGTGAAAAAGCACGACCGCCACTGTGCCACTGCTACTGTTACGGTTACAGCCTTCAGCTTTCTTGATTCCTTCAGTTCTTCTCAACTGAAAATGAAGGCAATTTCGCCTGTACGCACGTAGGGATATAAACAAAATTTCACTTCGTCTCTGTGGTAAATAACTTACGTTAGTAGTTGAGTGGTGTCTCTTTCGATTTGGAAGAGATTCCTAGATGTGTAGTCATTGAAATTCGATATTGCCTTGCTAATATCCTTGCTGCCATCGATGACTGCTTGATTTTTGCCCCACGTTTCGATGTATACCACTGATACTCGGGTGTTTAATGTGCGGAAATACTGCAATGAGATAAAGAAAAATTTGTTATTTTTTCCCTACCATATAAAAGGCATACGCATGTACCTGTACTTATTTTATTACGTTTAAGTTAATAATGCGTAAAAAAAAATATATATTCATTGCAAAAATCAAACAGAGAATTCATAAGTTTGTCGAGGGGGTATTTTCAATTTAAAGCTTATTTAGGTTCAGTAATTTGAAAGGAAAAAGTCCACGAAAATGTGAGTAGACTTTGTCGATATGAGTGCGAATCAACGAATAGATGATGATACTTATTTTTAGATTACGATGTAATAAAAATAAAAGTAGCATTAGGTTAAAGAGACAGTGTGGCGTGGGTGTGGGCGTTGGTATTTGTCTGAATTTGTCTATAAAATCGGTTTGGGGGATGAATTTGAAGTACTCAAGACACTTCAGTTAGCACTCAATTTTTTTTTTTTTAAACATTCATGCATCGTTATTTTTATAGGCGAATGATGTTTTTTGAAGGGTTAATTCGCCCCCTTTAAAATGAGCTGCTACTCTGTTGCTACAGCAGCTGTGATGCGCTGTCATAAACTGAAATGAAATTGAGGCAATCGACTTAAGTTGGTGAAAGTACCTTTATTATTGTCCTTGACAGCGTGTTTTCGTTTTGATTTGAGTGGATTGTTTTCATTCCAATTGGTATCTGGCAATGATTAGTTTTTAATTATTCAAAACAACGAGAAAATGTCCTGAATTGAGGGGTACAAAGTATTGTTCTTATGGTCACACGGTGAAATGACTCTCAGTTTTGACAACTTTTAGAAAGGACAGTTGAAATTGTCAATCAACATAAGATAATTATCCTGATTGGAGTCCTATTGTTTTGCCATTTCCTTAACGATTGAACAGCATTCCTCCTATGTATAGTAAACTTAGTATAGTTCTCGCTGTATCTTATTCACCCACAGTATGATCAAGCTCATGTTACTATTTGACACTCAATGGCAGCTTAGTTTGAAGTCAAATTCACTTGGTATAGACGTTTCTTCCATATGCCTGGGTTACCCTCAAAGTTGATTGGGATCCCTCTCTACTTATGCGTCGCAGTCAAAGCGTGATCTTCAGGGAATATTTTACGAATAATTTCAGCTTTCAATGGAGTCCATGCTTGGGCGCCATAAAGTTGAACTGGGATGATGAAGTGATTATATAGTCTTGTTAGTTTTTCGGGATAGAGTCCTACTATTCAGTTGCCTTCTTAATTCAAGGAGAGTGGATGCAGAATTGATTATAAAGGCAATGTAGACAAATTCTCTAACTATCTCGTAATTATAGCTGTTGGCTGTGATGTCCAGTTCGTCGATATTACGCTTCTTTTCTCGTTGTCATCATACATTTGATTTAGACCATATTTACCGATAAACCCATTTTGGCAGCTTCTGTAAAATGCTTACAAACGTATCTGTGACAGTTAGCTGTGTTCTTCCAATTTTTCGATATCATCCGAGTACGCTAGTAGTTGATCAGATTTTTAAAAGATTGTGCCTCCAATGTTGCCTTGTTGATTCTTCACAATTTTTTCAAGTATTATGTTAAGGAAGTCATGTGACAGCGAATCACGTTGCCTAGGACCATTTTTGAAATCAAAGGTCTTGGTATAGTCGTCAATGTCCTTGACAGAGTAACCAGCGACAGATGATGTAGATAGGTTCGTTAATAATGGCCACGTCTCTATAGAACTTGTCTCTGTTATTGTTGTCTTATGCGACCTTAAAATCGATGAGCGGATAGTAAGTATCTTTTTGAATTTTGTGTATGTTTTTTCCAGGATCTGTTGGGTTTTGAAAACTTGGTCGATTGTGGACTTTTCTGGCCTGAAACCAGAATTATATTAACACAATATGACAGATAAGATATTGTTCGCAATGTCGAGGGGACATTACATATATCGTTTTTAGTTAGCGCAGTTGAAAGGGTTACTATTTTTTGTGGATCGGGCTAACGATGTTGAGATTCAAATTATCAGGCATATACTCTTTTGACCAGATAGTAAAAAGTCCACAAAGTCACTTTCAGGAGTTTGGAATACCTCAGCCCGTAAGCCGTCAGGTCTAGTTGGGTTGTTGGATTTAAGCTTTGTATTGCTACCATACCTTCATTTTGGTCAGCTGGACGCAAGTTTAGGCTGTCATTTTCTGTAAGGGCCCACCTCTGTGAGCTTAAGATCAGTAGATGTGTGGAGTAGCTTCAAAAAGAAAAAGTTGTAGCAGCAGTCTCTCAAATTTCAAATTACAAGCTCCACATAAATAGGTAAACGGGGGTATTGAACGATGAAATAATAATAAAGGTAAGAAGTAAAAGGCAAGCCTTTCAAATGGGAACTGTGTTTCAGTGGAAAGGGCGAAACCGATAGATCGCAACTTGAGCAAGACTACGAAAGCCACAAAACAGCTGGCTTAAAATGAGTTCGTGCGATAGCAGCGACTAAGAACAAATACCTTTTGTACTTACAAGCAGGCGATAAGCAAAAGAAGAAATGTAAGACCAAAGAAGAACAGAACGAGCTCATATTTTTAAGATTGCGGAAGCAGTTTGACATCAGATATGAAATCGAAAAGATTTTTCTTTCTTCTGCCGAGGTTGGCGCTTCTAGAATCAACGACTTCAGGTAATTCTCAATAATTGGAGAAAACTAGTAAAAGATAACAGGAATGAATCAGTCGTACTTAGACCGAATTGGCATTTTTCCGAACTAGAAAACCTAACTACCGACGTCTATTCGGAAGTCTTTATGCCAGGCTTTGTCGTTTACCACCACAACACTTGCGATGACGATGTTGTACATACAGTCAGCGTTGGGCGGTTTATATGGCTAAGAAAGTCCGTTGTATTTTGTTAAAGGTTTGTGATAAATAAATGAAAATATTACATAAGTCAGCGGGTACAATAAGGCGTTATCTAATATGCGAGTTTGGGCCAGACTTCACATTAAGAATAAAATTTCAGACGGAGTGAATGAGTGTATGAGCGAATATCGTCGGGAAATCAAGTCCAAAGAGCCAAAGTGATGTTGTGCATAACTTAAATGCAAAAGTACCAGCAACATCTTGGTCTCACTAACGACACTACCTAAGAGCTTCTTAAGTTCCCATATATCATAAGAAGAACACCTATCCTCAGGTAAATGCAGATGGTGAAACTGTATTCTACTCGTATGAACATATGTTTAGTTATGCGAATTCTTGCTCTAAAGATCAGGCAGCCTTTCACGTAAACTACAATGTTTGCATACGAAATGCGCTTTCAAAACATAGATTAATCTTTTGCAAAAAGTAGGAAGTCTACTGATCTGACCCATCTTATGCTGAAAGGCATCATCGTCTACTTCGTCATTGAAGAACCGATGACCGCCGCGCAAGACCATTGATTGCTTTTTTTAACGTCAGAAATTGTGTGCTACGAAAAATGAAAAAACAGTAGCCGAAGGACTGAATTAGCTGAGTTTGAGCTGAATGACAGCCCAGAATGTGATAAAGAAAAATTGGATCGTCGATGAACAGGAGAGTTTTTGATGTACAAACTGTCCTAATGCTCAGTTAGGGCTTGAAAGTTGATTGTTGCGTGAGTATAACTCTAGATGGAATTGAGCTCAAAATGTCGAAGGATCAAATAATTGCTTCTAAACGTCTCTTAAAGGTCGCTGTCCCTCAATAATAAACCATGGCAACTAGAGCAATATACTTTTTCGTCACATATATAATAAGTGTACTAGTCACATGTGACACAATATTCCGCTGACGCCTTCTATATAAGTGAAAAAAGAAAACATCGCGGAGCACTATCTCTCTGATTACCCGGCTTAAACTTGAATCAGACTACAGGTACTCGGCCTGATATAGAATGTGCTGGCACTTTAGATACCTTGTTAGTAAAATTTCTATGAAAGGCTAAGAGATTCCAGTAATAGGAACATATCTTGTGTTCAAAACATCAAAAAATCTGCCTCTGATAACCAGACGATTAACACTGCTGAAATAGGAATGATGGCGTATCCTTTTAATGCCGTTGAAATCTTCCACCACATTTAGAGTGTCACTCTTAGGTGCTTTGTGATCCTATAGATGATATGGCCATCTAAAACATCGACCAAATTTCAGGTATATAGTAATTTTGCCAATTTCTTGTACGGAGCAGGGGGTTTTCTTTCACTTCAGATGCAGCCACATGCAGGTTTGAAATTCTTTCTCAAAGGTATATTTTTTAATCAGGACATTTTGACTTAACTTCCACTTTATTCATAATATTTATATACTCCTTACTCCTCGTCATAATGTTAGTCGAATTCCCAGGATCTGCTGCTTGTTGGAGCCATTAATATTCATCTACAATAGATGGGTCTGAGTTGGACTTCTGGTTGCACAGGTGAAGTGCATAAATTTTCCAAGATTTGTTTTTCTTTTATTTTTTTTGTTTTATTTAATAAAATATTATTTTGAACGAAAACAGGCAATGAAAATTCTTAGAGAGAAAGAGAAAAGTTCTTTATAGGTTAAGCCCACCTTTATCTCACCCAATATGGAACTGGGAGGGGGTTAAAAAGAAAAACACATTTAATTTTAAATCCAGCAACTGACTTTGCTGTTCCATTGGATGACTTTCGAATGAGTGAAGCTCATCGGAGGTAGTTTCTTGCGTTCTTACGTTTGTTCCTCGGTTCGTTCTGATGGTTTATTTTGCTTTCGCTTTACTTTGCACAGAAACCAAACCGAACCAACTCAAACTAACCCAAACACTAACACACTCAACGGCATACATTGAAAAAAGAATTCTTTGAGTCATAGGCAAACGGGTCCTCTCTGCCATCTCCTAGTTTACACTGTTCGCATGGAATTTTCGCTTCGATAAATCCTGAGAGACTGTGTTTTTTTTTTTGTTTGTTTCCTTCTTCCTGCCATTCACCCCCTTTCAACGGAATGGCGAAAAAATAAACTTCAACTTTATTCAGCGTTTTTTTTATTTTTTTATTTTTTAAATGTTAGTCCTTCGTCTGTGACTGTGCATGCAAGGATATGGATATTAAAGTTGAAATGTGGTTGAAACCACACCTTAGAAGTTAACGGTATTTGTCTAATTTAAATGTATCGGAAAAGGCATTGCCCAATGCTCACATCTCACAATTGTAGAAAATTCCTCGAAATCTCTTTGAAATTGAACCAAATCCTCTTTTGGTATTTTTGGTTTAGATACCGAGTACTTCGTCCGGTCTAGTGTTGTTGTCATCCGACGTCGTCGGTCGTCGTTGGTCTTCGTCTGGGTCAATAGAGTTAGGGTAGTCGGCCGCCAGCAATTGCCCCATTTCGTACTCATCCTGGCCGTTCACTATTTCAATTAAGATTAATTGTGACTATAGATTGTACAACATCGGAAATGAATTTCAGGAATACAGATGAATACAGGGAAATCTTAGCTATGGGTAACTGTAACTGTAACTGTAAACTGAACTGAGTAAAGTTGAGTTGAGAATTTGGCATTTGTGTTGCTGCCGTGGACCTTGGTGATGAAGCTTCGAGGGAAATCCTTTAATTTATTGCTTGGCCAATGGTGAATAGAATGCTTTTTTGCTCCAACTGAAAATCCATTGGGTGAGAGTACCTAAAGTCCAATTGGACATTTATAGAGAAAAATCGCCTGTCGCTGTTCTATATTTCCTTTTTTCTTTTCGGGTCTGTAGGAGGCGGTTTTGTGTTTTCCACTGGGAAAATGTTCACTTAAAAGAGAGAAAGGGTTACTCCTGGGTTGGGCACCAGTCATTGTCTGGTCGTATAAAACCAACAACATCTTAATGCGAACATAAATTGTGGGCGAAACAATTCCTGAATCCTTTTCAGGGAATGAGAAGAAATGTTTGTTATTAAGGAAAAGGGAGCTCATTTTTCTGGCCGAGAGACCCTTTTCTTTTTCAACTAAACTGGTCATAAGCAATGCATGAGGAAGCTAAGGGTCTGGCAAAGTCGCATGAATTACTTAAATCTCAAAAATGCCAATCGGTGGAATTAGGCAATTCATTGTAAGTAGTCGAATATGTGTTCTTAAGGACTCAAATGCATTATCTGGCTTTCGGTTCAATGTGTTTCTTATCAACGTTATTTGTCAGCAAGTAAGTTCATGTACTCGTACTTCTGGAGGTAACATTGGAGAACTTGCTGCCAAGTTGTGGACTTACCTCAGAGAGAAAAAAAAAAACTTGTGATTTGGATGATTGACCGAATTGACCAAAAGGATTACATATCTATGCTTGAGGCAATGATAGGTTTTACTGTGGATTGTTTTGATCCCCGATAAAGGTGCACTCAACAATATTTATTCAAGAAATCTGACCTCAAACCATCACGTCTATACAGAAAGAGAAGTACTGCCATAGCAGGACGATTGGAAAGACTTTGACAAAAAAAAAAAGACTTTAAATGGACTGCCTTTGTGGATGTTGAAGGAACCTTTAATAAGGTCAGTACACTTCTGCAATTACGAGTAGAAGAAAACTCAATCATCAATTCGAAGGCCTTTCGATATCCAAATGTACAGATGGTTCACGATTGCTATCGGAAACCGACCTTTTCCCTATCACCTCAGTAAGAGGCTTAATAGCCTTCTAGATGAAGCTAAGAAATTGGTCTCAGCAGAGGGAGGGAAACAGGCACAATCGAGGAAACGAAAGAGTGCTGGGTTTCAAATATTCAACCCTGAAATATTAGTCTCATACCACATGTGATGCAAAAGCTGTACTTATGTCTAAGATCTCGACTTGGGCATCAATAATTGTGAGTTGAGTTTCGGTTGAGTATAACTGCAGATGACGTGATTCTCCAGAAAGCCAGCAGATCAAAAAAAAAAATGCTCTTATGCGCCGGAGCATTGTCTTGCAAAAACAACATTTTTTTCCGCTTCATGTGAGGCTGTTTTGCAGCGATTTCGGTCTTCAATAGCTACAATAATGCACAGTAATACTCGCTGTTGATGGTTTTTCCTTTTTCGAGTAAGTCCACGAAGAGTATGCCATGACAGTCCCAGAAAACCGACGCCATAACCTTTCCGACCCATTGAGCCTCCCTCGGCCGCTTCGGAGCACTCGTGCCGGCTTCAGTCCATTGCCGGGCACTCATTCTGTTCTCTGGTGTGTAATAGTGGATCCACGTTTCATCAACAGTAACCCATCGATGCTAAAAGTCCGCCCGATTCCGCATCAGCAAGGCCAAACACTCTTCAGGGGCAGGATAACTTTTTCATATGCAGAATATTGGCCAAAATATAGCGTGTGCGCTCAGTACTAATCTTTGTGGTATCTGCTAGCTCGCGCACCTTCACTTTCCCGTCAGCCAACAACATTTCATGTATTTTTTTGACGTTATCCTCTGTAACCGCATCGGAGGGCCAGCCGCTGCGGACTTGATCGGTAGTGGAGTTGCGGCCACCAAGAAACTCTCGAAACCAATATTTGACGGTGTAATCTGACGGAGCATTAGCCCCATAATATTTATCCGACTTTTCTTTTGTTTCCTTCGCCGTTTTGCCTCTCAAAAAATCATGTTTTATGAGAGAACGAAAATCTAAAGACAGTATCGCACTGAAATTTGGCATGCCTGCCTAAATATGAACGGACTTCAAGGCACCATAACCTTTTTTGCAGTAGCAGCACATTCTGGCGGTCAAGGGGGTTACTTTTCACACCACCGAGTATACTGTTGTTCTAATGGGATACTACGCTTTCGCTTAGCACTTACGTATGCCTGACATGAGCGACATGACATACTGCGATGCTTATTTGAGACTTCTGACAACACTACGGGGCAATAATATATCTCTAGCAGAGGCCCGCATATCTGATATATCTGAACTAAGGTGTGCTCGGCAGATGATTCCTCAGACATTTCTACTTAAATCAGCATATGAGCGGGTTCACTTGACACCGAAAATTGTAGACTTCAGATAACATCCATTTTAATCTCCTAATTGGAAAATGCGATAAGCTTTAAGGCATAATTTCACGTATTCACGTAGGTTAAGTTTTGCTTCTCTTCCAAATCGTACGAGTTCGAGTAAAGTCCTGGACCCAACCAAGGACATCAAAATGCCTTTCCTCCATGGACTTCAAGTGCAACTAGAACGTAGCGCCTGGGTGCATCTGTCCAGAAATACTGAAAAATACTTCGACAAATATAACCTGCTCTTCTGTGGAAAAGGATTTTAAAAGAAATATAAAGATCCAAGGCATGCTTAATCGATGGTAAACCAGCTTATGCAGGACCACAGTAGCAATTTTAACCATATGAACGAACCATACGACGAAAATTCGCACAATAGTGACAATTAGTCGTGTTTTGGGCCAGATTCTATAGTACCCAGCCGTATACTTACTTATTTTAGGTGGCGATAGAGTTCGGGTTGGACCAGGTCCTCAGTGAACAAGGCTCTTCAGCCAGGCCGATGTTTTGCTTGCTGCCTCCAGTTTCCCACGCTTCCACTTGCGTGCGCTACCTGGGTATTGGTTTTCCCCTTAGCGCTAAATCCATTTTGGTCGCTTCCGTCTCAATACAAAAGCGCCACTGACATTACGCTGCTTTGTTCCGATTATTTCAATATAGTAGGCGCATGAGAGTAATTAGACGGGCTTTTGAAGTATAATGTTGAAGAAACCGCATCGCCTTGTTTAAATCCCTTTTTGACATCAAAGGTCTTGGTGAGATCTTTACTGACATTGCTCTGTATAGCTCGTCTCTATAGATGCTGTCATATGCGGCCTTAAAATCGATAAATAGGTTGTATGTATCGATGTGAAGCTCATGGGTTTTATCCAAGATCTGCCATAGTGTGAATATTTGGTCGATGGTGGACTTTCCTGACGTGCAGCCACACTGATATGGATCCAACAGGTTGTTGATAAACGGCCTCAGGCGTTCACATAATATGGCAGAAAGTATTTTGTATACGATGTTAAGAAGGCTGATGCATCTGTAATTGGCGCAGTTCATAGGGTCTCCTTGCTTGACAGCCTAAATAGTTGTATTTTTTAAGCCAATCTTCGATTAAGACGGTGATACTTCGTGCAACTTTATTCGATATGAATGACTCCAGACATGAATGTTGCCAAACTGAAGTGCTTAAGCGTTTCCATATCCAGAAAAGGATTCCTTTTGTGTCACAAAAGAATTATGCCATTATATTCCAATTAAAATCAATGTAAACAACTGTGCAAATTAAAATGAAATCCCCAAAGACTTTTCCAACAGATACTTCCGCTTTTCATCGCCATCATTTCCATAATCTTTAACTTCACAATACAAGTTGCAATTCGAGCGAAATACTCGTAAGCTCTCAAAGAATGTTGCACATTTTCTGTTAATGTCACCACGCAAATGCTCCTTGGCTCTAGCTGATTGAAGACAATGTAATTGTGAGGTGCATCTGTACACATATGATTCGTGGCAAATTTTAGCTTTCGGAAAGTAAATTTGGGTTAATTTTGATCAAAGAAGATGTGGATGTGGTTGAAAGGAAGTTCATTATGGATGAGTGAAACAGTCTTAAAAGTCAGTCAGTCAAATGTATCTAAGTCTTAGCAATACCCTTACCAATTTACATACTGTATATAATGTAAAAGATATAAAAGATAATCGTATGAAAGAAAATATGATACTCACCAAATCAGCAATGTTCGCCACCTGAATGGCATCATGTATAACTTCGGCTCGGGTGCTGCCGTTTCGTTTTTCAAACATCGCCTTGTCGACAATAATTGCCGTTTCAATGTATTTAGTTGCCTCACGGACATCCCTCTTATATCGGCCAGCACCATTCGGATGAATATCATCGATGACGCCCGATAAATGTTTAGTGCGACGTGACAAACGCCACGAATCGAGATTGCCAGAATTGGCGCATCCTTTATTGGCTTTAGTTCGTGCCTCAAATATCACATGCGGATGCTTCTGCTGAAACAAAGGTATACAAATCTTAGAAAAGTTTCGGGACAATTTCAAACAAAAAAAAAATCAAAAAAAAAGTTACAAACATGAAAATTGACATACACGCACTTTTGCAAACATACGAGAAGGTACTCGTATTCCCTCATACAGAGAACAACTTTAAAGCACGTACTCGTACACGATTTCAGTTACTCAAAGTTTAGCCAAAAATAAGATAAACGACATAGAGTTTGGGTGAAAAAGGGGTTACATGTGCCATGACAAATTGGCACACAACATTCAGACACCATAAAAGGGCTTCTTGCATTTTACATACTCGTAGTCATGTGCGTTCAAGGATTCCTTCTGTTTAATCCCTCATTTGCCACATTTGCCAGAGTGAAGCTTTGACGTCAATCAAATGCGCACAGAAAAACCAAGCTCAGTGTTTTTCTCCCTTTTTATTCCTCCGAATTTGTTTTTTTTCATTTTTTTGTTTGTTCATTTGAGCTGACATTTGATTCCTGACACGCACTGCATCGTTTAGAAGGTAATACAAGGTGTTTTGTATTTTTTTTTTGTTTTTTATTATTTTTGTCTTATTCGTAATCCTTGACTGGAAAAATGCTGAAGAGATTTTGACTTAAGGTGACACGTAAACATTTTCCTGACTCTTGGTAGGACGTAATGTACATACAATCGCTCCAAAACACAGTTTTAGATAGACGAATGCGGGTGATGACATAGCATTCTTCTTATGTTTAATTTTAGCTTTGATGGCAAGGAATTGAAAAGGAAGCGAAAAAGTTCCTCAAAGTGAACCAACTTGGATGCTACAATACTAAATCTGACGACGTACGAGTACATATGGTTTATCTTCTTCCTTTCCTTTCCCTTTCCTCGTTATACGAACTTATGCGTAACGAATTTCCCATTTGAACTGCATGGCTGCTGCTCCGCTTATGGGGATGCGGGTCGCGTCTACATACATACTGCTCGGCCCTGGATCGCTTCAGTGGTTAGCCCCAGGCGCATTTACCATCTGAGACATCCAGGATTTCTTTTTTCGACCTCATTTTCATACAGTTGGAGTCACCGTTGTTGAAAGTGCGTTTTTAACCGGATTTTCCACAGATTTTCTTTGAACGTGGCAATACCAGCTTATTCTATTCGCCTCAAGCTGTTAGGTTACCGAATTCTTTATATGTAGACCTCTTCTTATACGGGTAGATCTAATGCAATCGCGTTAAGTGACTCCACTAGACATCCTTAACATTTTCACATCCGCTGCACTCATTTTGTTTTGAAACGCTTCGGACATTGTCCAGCACTGTGAACCGTGCATAAGAGCTGGTGTAACAACCTTCAATTTAAGTGGAAATTTTCGATCGGAAAAGGTTCCTAAATTTACCCGCCATTTCATCCACCCCACACTCACTCTGTGCTTTACGTCGTCGTCACACTTCGCTTCCATGTTAACGATTGATCCTTAGTACTTAAAGATAGTGCTTTTCGGAAGAACTATTCCGTCTAACATTATATCCGGAACAGGTCGCAACGGATGCGCAAATGGGCACGTCAAATGCTCCGTCTTTGAACGACTTATTTTAAACCCGTTGCTCTCTAGCGCATTTTTCCATGAATCTAAGGCGTTCTGCAAATCTTCGGCGTTATCGCTAAGTATAACTGCGTCATCAGCAAGGAGAATTAGCGTTACATTTGCTTCGCGCATGCAGTCTTTCAAAAGATGGTCGAATACTACGTTAAAGAGGAAAGGACTAAGCGCGCTTCCTTGGTAAACTCCGACATTAACTGGAAATTCTCTCGCTAGTCCAGCAGAACTTTTAATAGCAGTTGTCACGTTTCCGTTCATGTCTTGTATTATTCTAATATTCGTTTCCGGTACCTTTGAGACCTCAGCGCGGCCCATATGAGATCTCTAGGCACTCGATCGAATGCTTTCTCGAGGTCGATAAATACCATGTGTAGATCCTTAGACGAATCTCGGTGCTTTTCCATTATTATTCGTAGGCTTTGGATAGCGTCCACCGTCGATCTTCCTTCAACAAATCCACACTGGCTATTATCGAGCTTTATTATTTGCCGAAGACGTTCGTTTAAGACTCTTTCGACGATTTTCATTGTGTGTGACATAAGCTTGATTGAACGGTAGTTGTTGCATTCTCGAGTGTCGCCTTTTCCTTTGTATAATGGAACCAAGAAGCTACTTCTCCATTGATTCGGCATAGGTTGTCCACATTTTAATTTATTTAAAAGTTTTGATAGCCATTCGCTGCCGATTCCCTCCATCTTCGGCCAAAACTCTGATGGAATGCTGTCTGGTCCCGCCGCTTTCCCCCACTTCATTTTTCCGATTGCTATACTTATTTCTTCGATTGAAAAGTCCGAAACGTTCTCCTCGAATAGACCAGCTGTTGGCACGATATCACGTGGAAACTGTTTGTTAAGCAACTCCTTGCAGTATTCAAGCCACCGGTCACAAATTCCCTTTTCATTTGTTAGTAAGCGACCGTCTGCGTTTTTGATGTATTTCGGCGAGGTTATTTCCGTTGAATTTTTTCGCCTCTGTGCAGCGAGCTTGAAAATATTTGGCATTTTAGTATTGTACGACGTTTGAACTTCTTGGATAGCTTGTCTTCTATCCGCCGATCGTGAGGATATTTGTTCCAACTCCTGGTACAGGTTTTCCGCTTCTGCCGCTTGAGTTCGAGCCAGGACTTTCTTTGCGATCTTTTAAGATCTTTTAAGATATTCAAGAGCCAGTCGAGCTTTTTCGATATCGTCGCTCCGATCACATTTTGTCCACGCTTGGAATGCACTCTTCTTGTCGGCCATAGCTAGTTTGGTTTCGTCATTCTACCACCATGTTTCTTTGCCGACGGGATGCTATTTCGAGTGTTATGCATTCCTCGTGCATGCTGTTCTACATTTCTTGCGGGCTAAGTGAGTCTGCTATACTATTTATATTTTGAAGTACTTCTTTAGCCAGTGCGATAAATCTTGCGCTTCGTTCCTTCGATAGATTATACCACCGGATTTTTGGCTTTCCAAACGATGCCCGTGTTTTCGGTGGATCCGCTGTGAAAAATTCTGTAATGAGCAGACGGTGTTGGCTTACTAGCGATTCTCCAAATTTATATCACGAACAAATAAACATGATCCCAAACACTTTTGATATAAGAAGATGTAATAAAGCAGCAATCAGGTTGAATTGGAATTTAGATTACATGATTCATAAAACCTAAGGAAGCATGACCAGGTTTACAGACGAATAGAATGTCATCGAGTCTAAAGACAGTCACCTGTCTTCTCGTTTTATCCCGTGAAATCACGAAGAATTTCCGGAATTTTTTTTCGAATTACATAGTGTAAATAACGGTAGCATGCAACGAGCCCTTCCTTGTTGTTGAACAGTCACTCGGCAGTTGAATACTTACACTTGTATCCTGTCTTAAACAGAATTCAAACCGGAGTTTGTATTACTCGTAGTTGTCCAAAGTGCGGGTTTAAAATAGGCTAGATGTTCTTCGGTGGTGGCGATAGCGCGATGGTTACTAGCTCATTGGATGTTCACACGGAGGGTCCGTGGTTCAATCCCCGGCATCGCCAATAATTTTTCGAATCGTCATCACCCTTTAGGCTGGCAATGGCAAACTCCCGAAAGTAAAATTGTCTATGAAAAAGCTTCTAAGAAGTGCCGTTCGGATTCGACGATAAACCGTAGGCCCCGCTCAGATGTGACAAAAATGTCAACATGAGCAACACAAATGAGTGTCAAGAAGCTAGGCCATGGCCCACACCGGGCTGCCAGCGCAACCGTGTTTTTTCTGTTTTTTTGTTTTTTCCTTCCTACATCGAAAGTGACACGATTAAATAAGCTGATCATATGTTCCTTATTTTTTTATTCATAACCACCCTTGCAAAGCTTTGATTGAATATAAGATAGAGTTAAGTAGATTGCTTGCTATCTTCATTTCGTTACCAAAATTGACTTAGAAGTTTCATTCAAAATGGCCAAGTCAGTCAAAAATGTTGTGCTCCGGAAACTATGAACCTACTTGCATCTGATGCATCGCTAATGTTACCCTTTTATTACACAAAACCACCACCTTGCCAAAAAACCTATATTCGACGAGCTTGTCAACTGCCTCTGTTTAATTATAGAAACATCGGCTATTACGAAACTACAGACTCAAACTTGACTAACTTCCATCATTCTCATCTCAATCTGTGCCAATCTTTACACCAAACGACTAACTAAAGTAATTAATAATTATTCTTGGCCCTCCAGACATCTAGCACAGGATGCAGTTGTGAAGGTAGCGGCTGGATTGTCGTTATTCTGAGCACCACTAATAGATTCATTTTTTATCGTCCTTTTGCTTTGCTACTGGATTGGCGGAAACACATTTACGAACTAAGCAGCTGATCGACGCGTCAAAGGAACAGCTTCCCATATACTAAAAGACAGATTTTATGTTTAGTTTTTTGAAATGACATCGCTACGTTGTTTCCTGCTTTACTTAGGTCTTTTGGCCCTTCATAAAGTGGCATAAAGTGCGCCATCGTGTTTGGATTTCCGTAACGCGATTTAGTTCATTAAATGCTACCTGAAGTCCTTCTTAACTGTCCACCCTCATGTTTACCTAGAGTGCCTTACTCTTCTATCTGGTCGGGTAGGTGGACTAAGTAATGAACCTCGTAGAAGCAGCATCGACCAATGCAGACGAACTACGAACTGCGAACTGCGAACTACGAACTTACAGCTCTACTAGTAACTCAAAGCTCGTTTTCGAGAGTATTTTCTTTAATTTCGTATGTGGCCTAGCGACCCGCATCTCTTAAACATTTCATGGATTCAAAGTGACAACACCTGCCTTGGATATATGTACTGATATTTTGCTAACGACTATTGACTATTGATAAATACTTACAAAATACTTCGCCACAAAGGAAAAGAGCAACCCCAAAATCATTGATTTCTAAAATTTGCACATCTCAGGAGTAAATAAATTTAGATTGTTAAAATAAGGCATCCAACTCCGAAAGATCCTGGTTTATTTTGGAAAACCAATGAAACGATTTGGGAAGGGGTCTAACTTACCGCAAAATCTAGGATCAACCTTTTGAGATTTTTACTTCATAATAACAGAATATTGACGGCGAGGTTCAAGGGTATGTTTAGTAAAACGAACATTATCCAGTGCTTTACCTGCCTCAGATGAGTATGACAACGACAGTTTTTATAGCATACTAAGCCGGAAACTTAACGTCTAATTTATCGTAACCGTGATGTGAGTTTTTAACCAGCATATATGCAATAACAGCACTTATCAAGCGAAATCTAAATAAAAGGATTAGACGAAGAACTGCCGATTTCAAATTAGCAACAAGTGAGGCTCTCAAACAACAAATACTCGTACTCACATCTTCGCCTCTATTAATGCTGACCGCCCCTATCAAGTCAAAGAAGTCCCTGAAGAAAGACGAGGCTCTTGGCATAAGAGGTATTTTTGCATAACTTTTCCTTACACTGAGGGAAACCTCACAGAAGCGATTGAGCAAAGCATGGGAAATAGGAACCTTCCTCAGAGATTGGAACAGAAGCTGTAGACAACTGCAGAGATATTTGCGTTCCAATCGCAATGCATTTCCTAGAAGTACTTTTCTAATGATCCAGTTCCCTGAGTCGTATTTTTTCGTTGGTTTCTTTTTTCTTTCGGAAAAGAGAACTGAAAGGTAGTCACTCGACGGCACAGAGAGACAGATATGCTAGAACCCTGAGACTTAACTAAAACAGTTGTAGTTCAAATATCATAGTTCAAATATCAATGCATCAGGCGGTCATGAAAACTCCAATGCGCGTTGTACCAAAGACCAGATTTTCTTTTTTATGGAAAGATAGCTTTGGAAATACAGCTCATGATATGAAGGAAGCGGAATTCACCAGTACCTCTAAGTTAAAGCCAAGCTTGCTAGCATAAGTCCCCATCTAGATAGGACAAATAACATTTTCATGAATACTTGTTCCAGCAGACAATCGATGCAAAAGACATAATTGGTCTTGTCATAGCTGTGTAGATTCACAGGACCCCCATCGTCCACAAGCCAAATGTCTCCTTTATGCTGGCAGACGAGACAGTCCAAAACTCTTCTTGTATAGGCAACAATTTGCCATGTGGGCTTATCACAGTTTACGCGTTGAAACAGGCAGTCGATAGGCATGCTCTATCAGACAGTACTGGTACCAAAACTGCATATGCCCAATCATAAACTTTAGAACCATAAAATATTAATTGATTTAGATTCACTTTCACAGTGGACACAGGGCGCCGCTTTGTGATCTAAGGTTATTTGCTAGCTCATGGTCTTTCAATTTTCGGTATAAAGACTACATTTAGTGTTATCAATCTACATCGTTTTAAGCAAGTCTTGATATAAGCCAATAGTGTCAGCTGTTAAAGAACTTCAGATAGTCTCGTACGCTATTAAACTTACTTGCAGTTTAAGAACTGATTCTTAACAGATTATCAAGGAATCCTCAAACAAAAGACGAAAGTGTCTACCTTCGACTTAATCTAACTGATTTGCATCTACTGAGGTCTTTGGCCAGTCTGCTGGTTTAACATAATGCCTCAATCTTTCATAACGGGCACGCCTCTTTTTTTCATTTTGAAGAGATCAATGATGACTTGTTTACTATTTTTTGTATTTCCTTACGATGCAAATCTGCCCTGCGCTGCACAAAATATTTGGTTAGGTCACCGTTTAGCCAATTTTCAAAACTCGTATACGAGAACAAATGTATGTGCCATGTGTGTAGTGTATGATTTGTTTATACTCGTAAGTTCTCAAAAAGCACTTAGCATCCCGGTCCGCTGATTTTCTGACGTTGTCGTTGATACATGATAACATTATGCTTTTCCCATGTTTCATGAATAATGTTACATTTGGTCAGAGTCATTGTAAACCGCGACATCCACATTATTAAATTGTACCTTCCACCATAAAATAAACGACGCGGCACGATTATTTACGAATAATCTGTATCCATATCCGTAACACCCTTAGATGCCCCATCACCCTAGTATACCGCACATCTAAACAACTAAAGCATAGCTACTGGATATGGTTCTGTCGGTGAGTGTCGTATTTGGTATTTTTTTTATGAGACATTTCACTGACAGTGACAATTATGAGGACATGTGAGGAATTTTGTTGACGTCGTCGCTGTTACCGTCGTCGTCGTCGCCATCGCCATCGCCATCGTTGTCGTCGTTGTCATTGTCCTTGTTGTCTCTTCTAAAATAGACAATGTCAGTACCAGAATATATCAGAGTATCTATGAGTATGCTCGTATGTAGATACATACATATATACAATATCAAAACCCAAACCACCAGATGGATAGGCGATATTTTGCCAGCACTGTATGAGTACTCATATAATGTGTATGTGCTTGGTGCTTGGTGCTTGGTGATTAGGGGCGGTAGATGGGATGCGATGGTAATAAATGTGGTTAAGACGAAGCACCGCCAACGGCATGACTATAGAAGCTCTATTCGTAGCTCCAAGCTCAAACTACCAAAATAGGATTAGGTGTTGCTATTTAACGGGAAATCATCTACGCTTAACTGTGATAAAAGCGTATTTGATGCTTTGAAGCGAATATTAATTTCACGTGGCAACGGCTGCTTAGTTACTTTAGTCTTTCGACAAACGACTAACAACAAATGGCAAACGACAAACGACAAATGACAAACGCCAGACACCAAACGACGAACGACGAACGCCAAACGACAAACGACGTATGACTAGGATTGGTGGAAATGTTATAGGACCGATGAGCCCAACGAAGAGAAATGGATAAGCGCATATTTGAAGCGAACGAATACTACAAGTACGAGAACGAGTCTGAGTACGAGTTTAAGTACTCAGTTCAGATACTCGGTGACACTAAGGACAGAGGTTAGATAAAATTTATATTAATGACAAATGAAATGGATTTACGCGGTGTTAAACAAGTGCTTTTTGAAAAGATACAAACAATCTGCATATGTGTGTGGCTTCTCTATAATACAAGTAGATACGGAAGTAGGTATCTGCCTTTTCAGGATGGATGTCAGGGACCCGTGATATCAAATGCGTGTATAGCGCCGAATATACGAGTAGTAGCGACTCGCTAAATGAAAAGAAAGGATGCCTATTTGTAATTGTGATTCTAGGAAGGTCGTTCCTGGTGATTAATAATGCGTATGCGTTTGCCTAGATGAGTGTACTTTTATGTGTACTCGTATGTGTGAAGCAGAAGCTCCTTTCGGATTTTATTATGTGGAAGAATGAGGCTTTGTAATGAATATTACACTGTGATTGATGCGGCATCCGCAAATTTATGTCGATCATGTGATTATTTGGTGGTGGAAATTTCAACTCTCCTCTCCTTCGTCTTATTAGAAACTATAATATGTTACGTGGTAAATTGCGTGAGATGGATAAGAAGTGGGTGCTGTTTGAAGTCGGTGCGATAACAAAGAATGTGGTGCAAAAACGGTTGTGGAGCTCGTTTTGGGCTTCAATTTGTAGCTGATTCGTAATTTATTTATCCCACAGACCTGGGATAACAACGGGGAATGATCGCTGCCAGGAGTGGGGCAAATTTAAACAAAATCAACAGAGTTGAGGTAAAGTCGTCTTGCAGTCTCTGTTTGAGATTCACAAGTATTTGCGAGTATAAATAGGTACTCATGACTATAGGGGTTGTTCGTGGAATATAAGATTCATAGTGCTTGAAAAAATCGCCTGATATGGTGTAAAAAACAACGAGAGAAGGCTTTTTTACTTAGGTGGCGCTACAATTCGGGGTGAAACTGAAACTGAAACTAGCAAATCTTTCCAGTTGGCACTGTCTTTAACTGATTGCTTCCAGTTGAGTACTTCAAGCCGATTAAGGTCCGCTTCTATACCGTGTTACATTAGACTCGAAGGCTCTGCGGGCATAAACATTTTTAGGTGTTCATACGCTCCCTTAGTTCATCGTGGAATCCTCGAAAAATATTTCTCTCAACACGATTGAAGATATTTCCATCCCCTTTCGATAGAATCCATGTTTCATCGCCATTAAATAAGAATGGGATTATCCAGCTCTGATTTAGAGTTTTCTTAGTTTTCCAGGATAGGGCCCTACTACTCAATTGACAAGAGTGATTCTTGGTTTTATTTCTGTTGAGGTGTAGATGGCAGAGCTTAGGTAGACAAAATCTATAACTACCTCGAAGTTATAGCTGTCGACTTGACGCCCAACTCGTCAGTGCTGTTTTTTTCGTCTTCTTCGAAGCATATACTTAAAACCCTCTGAAAACCATTTTAGCAGCTTCCATTTGAGCAACAGGGAACACATGGTGAGAGCCCGCTATGTTCTTCCAATTATGTCGATATCATCGGCGTACGTTAGTTGTTGAAAAGGGTTTTGAAAGATTGTGCCTTCAGTGCTCACTTGTAAGTTTGGCTGTTGTTATATGCTGCCCTAAGATCGATCGAAGATGTTGGGTATCGATTTGGACTTCTTAAATATTTCCAAAATCTGCCGGAGTGTAAATATTTGGTTGATTATTGGATTTTCTGATTTGGAATCCCACTAATCAGGTTTTTGACGACGGCCTCTAGACGTGCACACTATATGAGATCTTGTAGGCGATGTTGAAGAGACTTGTACTTCTATTTTTGGCGTAGTTGGTGAGTCTCCTTGTTTGTGAACCGGGCAAATGGTACTGACATTCCATTCATCAAGCATGCTCCAGATGTTTTCCACAACTCGTCAGGTCCAACTGCTTTGTTTCATTTCAGCCTAGATTATGCTATCCTTTCTTCATTTTGGTGAGATGGACGGAAGTTTCGGCTATCATCGTCTAGGTGGAGTGATATATTTTGTCAGATCTGGAGAAATATAGTAGTTTTCCATATTCCCGGTTCCTACTGAGACTCTGCTACAAGGTTTCCTTCTTTATCTCTACATTCTTCTGTATGGGTTTTCTTGCTTTAATGCACTCATCTGAAGTACAACCTCCCAATATCTTCGATCGCGCTTCTTTTCTGCTCTTTTTTCCTCTTCTTGAAAAACCGATATTTTTTATGTTTCTTCTGCTCGCAGAGCTTGTATCTGACCCGTCGTTGAAGCGCCGCTTTGTAGGCTTCTTGTTAAGCTACAGATGATTGCCTACATTCTTCATCAAACCAGGCATTTCTTGGCAGTGGTCGGGCGAAGGCCAGCACATCAAAGGCAACATCCCTGATGGCACGTTGGTTGGCGGCATAGAAGTTGACGAGCTACCCGCTCAACGCAAAACACTGAAGACATGACTGACGACAATCGCAATGTGATCAATTTGATTGACTCAAACCACTCAAACTTAAGATAAACTTCATGGAAATTATCGCAATCAACAGCACTACCCCGCTGGGCACCATACTTGCAACGCACTCGGGTCATCCCAGAGCAAGCAGAAGTGCTTGTGTCAGAGCCCGACGGATTCCGAGGCGGACAAAATGAAGTTTCAAAAATATTTTCCTTAACTTTGATATTTTCCTTAACTTTGGTTTGCAAGTTGAAACCTCGGATCGATGACCTCAAAAAGTTTAGAATTGGAAGCGATTGTGCGTCGCAGAACTCTACAAATCCTGTGCGTGCAGGAGACGAAGTGGTGTAATACCGGAAACAAAGCGCGTTTTCTTGGTTTAAAAACTTGGGCATTTAAGATGTTCTACCATGAAACGGTCAATGGACGAAACGGTGTTGCTATCGTTGTTGCAGCGGATCTTCTTAGCAATATCGTTAGTATTTTGAAAATAAGCGACCGCTTAATGAGTGTAAAACTCTTCATACACAATGAAACGTGGAATATGGTTAGCGCGTACGCTCCACAAAATGGATGCGACCAATCGGAAAAAGATAAATTTTGGTCGGAGTCCGGTAATTTGCTTAGAAATATACCTATCGATGAGATGCTCTTCGTAGGCGGAGATTTAAATGGCCACGTCGGAAAAACAAATGTTGATTATGAGGACTGCCACGGCGGTAAAGGCTTTGGAACCAGAAATTCAGCTGGCGAAGACATCCTTGTAGCGTGTAGAGCGTACGGCTTAACCGTCTTAAATACAATGTTTATTAAACATCAACGACATCTCATCACCTATAGCAGCGGAGGCCACGAAACGCAAATAGATTATCACCTCTGCAAAATGTCGAGGAGAAACCGTGTTAAGGACTGTAAAGTAATACTTGGAGAATCGCTAGTAAGCCAACACCGTCTGCTCATTACAGAATTTTTCACAGCGGAACCACCGAAAACACGGGCATCGTTTGGAAAGCCAAAAATCCGGTGGTATAATCTATCGAAGGAACGAAGCGCAAGATTTATCGCACTGGCTAAAGAAGTACTTCAAAATATAAATAGTATAGCAGACTCACTTAGCCCGCAAGAAATGTAGAACAGCATGCACGAGGAATGCATAACACTCGAAATAGCATCCCGTCGGCAAAGAAACATGGTGGTAGAATGACGAAACCAAACTAGCTATGGCCGACAAGAAGAGTGCATTCCAAGCGTGGACAAAATGTGATCGGAGCGACGATATCGAAAAAGCTCGACTGGCTCTTGAATATCTTAAAAGATCTTAAAAGATCGCAAAGAAAGTCCTGGCTCGAACTCAAGCGGCAGAAGCGGAAAACCTGTACCAGGAGTTGGAACAAATATCCTCACGATCGGCGGATAGAAGACAAGCTATCCAAGAAGTTCAAACGTCGTACAATACTAAAATGCCAAATATTTTCAAGCTCGCTGCACAGAGGCGAAAAAATTCAACGGAAATAACCTCGCCGAAATACATCAAAAACGCAGACGGTCGCTTACTAACAAATGAAAAGGGAATTTGTGACCGGTGGCTTGAATACTGCAAGGAGTTGCTTAACAAACAGTTTCCACGTGATATCGTGCCGATAGCTGGTCTATTATTGGAGAACGTTTCGGACTTTTCAATCGAAGAAATAAGTATAGCAATCGGAAAAATGAAGCGGGGGAAAGCGGTGGGACCAGACAGCATTCCATCGGAGTTTTGGTCGAAGATGGAGGGAATCTGCAGCGAATGGCTATCGGAACTTTTAAATAAATTAAAATGTGGACAACCTATGCCGAATCAATGGGGAAGTGGCTTTTTGGTTCCATTATACAAAAGAAAAGGCGACACTGGAGAATGCAACAACTACCGTTCAATCAAGCTTATGTCACACACAATGAAAATCGTCGAAAGAGTCTTAAACGAACGTCTTCGGCAAATAATAAAGCTCGATAATAGCCAGTGTGGATTTGTTGAAGGAAGATCGACGGTGGACGCTATCCAAAGCCTACCAATAATAATGGAAAAGCACCGAGATTCGTCTAAGGATTTACACATGGTTTTTATCGACCTCGAGAAAGCATTCGATCGAGTGCATAGGGATCTTATATGGGCTGCGCTGGGGTCTCAAAACGTACCGGAAACGTATGTTAGAATAATACAAGACATGTACGGAAACGTAAAAACTGCGGTTAAAAGCTCTGCTGGACTAGCGAGAGAATTTCCAGTTAATGTCGGAGTGCATCAAGGAAGCGTACTTAGCCCTTTCCTCTTTAACGTAGTATTCGACTATCTTTTAAAAGATTGCATGCGCGAAGCAAATGTAACGCCAATTCTCTTCCCTGACGACGCAGTTATACTTAGCGATAACGCCGAAGATTTACAGAACGCCTTAGATTATTGGAGAAATGCGCTAGAGAGAAACGGGTTCAAAATAAGTCGTTCAAAGACGGAGCATTTGACGTGCCCATTTGCGCATCCGTTGCGACCTGTTCCGGATATAATGTTAGACGGAATAGTTCTTCTGAAAAGCACTATCTTTAAGTACTTAGGATCAATCGTTAACATGGAAGCGAAGTGTGACGACGACGTAAACCACAGAGTGAGTGTGGGATGGATGAAATGGCGGGAAAATTCGGGAATCTTTTGCGACCGAAAATTTCCACTTAAATTAAAGGGGAAACTCTACACCACGGTTGTTAGACCAGCTCTTATATACGGTTCACAGTGCTGGACAATGTACGAAGCATTTAAAAACAAAATGACGCCAGCGGATGTGAAAATGTTAAGGATGTCCAGTGGAGTAACTAAACGCGATTGCATTAGATCTACCCGTATAAGAGGAGGTCTACATATAAAGAATTCGGTAACCGAAAAGCTTGAGGCGAATAGAATAAGCTGGTATTGCCACGTTCAAAGAAGATCTGCGGAAAATCCGCTTAAAAAGGCACTATCAACTACGGTCACTCCAACTGTAAGAAAATGAGGTCGGAAAAAGAATTCCTGGATTTCTCAGATGGCAAATGCGCAACAACGCCTGGGGTTTACCACTGAAGCGATCCAGGACCGAGCATTATGTAGACGCGTTCTGCGGTCTGCGACATAAGCCAACCCCATAAGCGGAGCAGCAGCGATGCAGTAAAAATGGGAAACTCGTTACGCATAAGTTCGTATAACGAGGAAAGGGTTAATAAAAGGATAAGAAGAAGATAAATTTGGCCTTACCCTCGATATCACAAGTCCAAATTATACAATTCTCTCACATAACAAGGCCGATACCTTGCATCCGATTCTGGATTTAATGTATCGATAGTCTAAACTGGAAGCTTCTGATTTCCAGCCGATCCAACCTGGTATCTCTTTAGTTTACATGTTGGATGGAATTAAGTAGATAATGTGTTGTCTTACCTTCATGTTTTATTTTAGACAAGCAGGTCGGGCAATAAAATGACGTAAAAAACATGACTGACTGCCTTTCCATTGAATTTTCTAAAACTGTGGCATATAATAAGTCACATCTTCTTGGAATCATATGTTTTAATAAGTTCGACTACTGCGGACGGCTTTAGTAGCCAATCACAGACAAAATAAGCTGACGCAATGACGAATTTGGGTAGTTTTTCGTTCGTTTTGTGGCTACTGCCTGCAGGATCTAAGCCCTGGTTGGAGAATTGCCCAAGTTAGGGTGGTAAGAGTAAATACATTCATTTTAATGTAGAGCAAGATGAAGTGAATTATTGGTCAAGCACTCCATTACATGTAATCGTTCCTTGTAAAGCCTTCTAGATAAACGCATTTCAACTCAAAATATTTTTTTGTTTTTTTGCCGACTTAAAGGCAACAACTCAATTTTACTGTTTTTGTCATCTCAAAATAACAAAAAAAACATGTAGATTCCATACATTCAATGTAATGTAAAATATTGATACATCCTCCAAAGCAAATTTGATTTAAAACGAATTAATAAAAAACTAAAGGACATCCTTCATAAATGCAATATGTCATTTAAATGAGAAATTTATCCGCGCCGCATGGACCACTGTTCCATTAAATTTGCTATTTTTCTCGTTTCTCATGAATTCTGCGGCAACAAATTCAATTTTATACTAGCCAAACAAAAAAAAACCGAACAGATAGATACATACATGCACAAAACTGCAAAGTCCAGTGAGAATGACGTGCATTTTAATTAAAATTTAATTAAAGTCCATTGGCGAAAGTTGAATAGAGGATGGACTACAGCCACCAGAGAATCGAATAATAGTTGCAAAAGTTGGGGTCGAATTGCATGCCCAAACAATGCCCAACAATGAGTCCAAATAGACGTCTCCCACTCTCATAGTTTTCAACGAGTTGCGAAGCCTTAAATATGCATGACAAAACATTTACGATAACACAAAATGTGACTTTTAAGTGTTTCTGCATAAACTGAAAGATGAACTTATTCTATCAAAAGAAAATATTATTTAAATTCAAATTTGAACATCTGCATTGCTTATGTCATGAGATACTTGTTGTATCTTTCAAAGGGGCAAGTGGCTGTAGGATTGTTTTCTTTGAAATTTGACTTTTAAGCAGAATTTGATTATGTGTGAACCAGAAGATGCAATCAAAAAGTAAATGAGTGCTGGGAACAATACAAAATCAATATTCAGTTCTTCGTCTCTACCTTCATCAGGCTGATTTTAGATATCATAAATACCTCGCAGTCAACTTCAAAGGATGAATTCTGAGAAGTTTCAGAGACAGATAACTAGTAACTTCTGCATGATCTAGCTTAAGATAGACTGAATTAAGATGTCATAGAACAGCTACCTAAGCGTCTGTACCATAGATGGCTTTTCAGGAAGTAGCGTAGTTACCTTCGGGTGTTTAAGGGTTTTACATCACAAGCAATCGGATCAATTCTGCAACCAGCTAATACTTCCTACAGATCTCAGGAACGAAGCGGACAGAGAATGGAACATATTCTTCGTTGCGCCAGTATACTTTCTTTATGATTCGGTACTCGATGGCGGAAATGTCATCCACCGATCAGAAGATGCTACAATTTTTTCAAATGTCAATTCTACTTTGACATTTGTGAAGTAAACAACAAAACATGAATCGCTTTACTCCTAAGGAACGTCCTCTGACACCAACTGGGTAAACACTACGACGATTAGACACTCTCCAAGAAGAGTATGGGATAATACGAGATAGTGCCATTTTTGGCCGGCCCCGGAGCATCCGTTCTGCTGAGAATATCACAGCTGTGGTTGAAGATGTCGCAGAGGACCCCGGAGTATCGACCAGACGACGTGCCACCCAATTGGGCATCAATAGGCGGTCTTTACAGAGAATTTTGGTGAAAGACTGTAAGATTTTCCTTTACAAAGCGCAGACAGTGCATCAGCTGTTAGCTATTGACCGCCAAGCGTGTGTAACCTACACTCAAGCAATCCTAAATCTCGACCAAGAGTGAGACATTTATTCATTGAAAATCATCATGAGCGACGAGACCCATTTCCATCGATCTTGATATGTGAATAAGCAAAATTATCGCTTTTGGGGCTCCGAAAATCCGCGTATAACCCACAAAGAGCCATTAAACCCGCTCAAAGTCACTTCATGGTGTTCAGTTTACACTCATTGGCGCATACTGCACGAGTAACAACCTAAATTCGGAGGGCTATATTTCCGGGTCGCCTAATCTCTCGTTTTGGCGATTTGCACTGGCCGGCCACATTGTCTGATATAACCGTTCCAGACTGTTTTTTGTGGAGTTTTTTGAAGTCACGATTCTATGTCAACAAGCTTCAGATTCATGAATCCCTCAAAGAGAATATCCGTCAAGAATGCGAAGACTTACTGGCGGAAGTTCTGGTAAGAGTGCTGGAAAATGCCATAAATCGGGCCCGAATGGTCATTAGCTTTGGCGGAGACCAATTAGCCGATATCATTTTCTCGACTTAATGGAAGAAATTTAAGACATCAAAGAACATCGGGTGATGACTTTTACGCCTCCTTGTACTAGCCGAATTCATTGAATGGCGTGATTTTAGAAAGACGGGACTTATCTGCAGTACTAGTGCTCAGACGCATACACCTGGTATGACGACCTGGTTGTGAAAAATATTCACTCTACAGAGGTTCATCTGTCAAATGTTTCTCCTCATCTCAGGGCGAAATAGACAAAGTTTTTCAGGCCCCGAAACGTGTTCTCGAAAATCATGTGCCCTGACGTATTTAGCCGGGTAAAACTCAGTCACATCGCCCGGTCAACGATGTAAAATGAATTTGCAGTGACTGTCAAAGTTGTCAAACGGAGCGAATGGGCCATACTGAAAATACCTACACAGAAAACACTGTGTCGAAAGCAGCAATACTCTGAGCCTCACTTCCCAGGTACCTTGCTCAGAACCAGCTCACAACCAATTTCTTTCACCAGAGTATCTGTCATCGGTTAAGGTGATATGTGAGGGCATAGAATATGATGTTGCGTGCTTTCTTGGAAAGCTTCAAATCGCCTGGCACCAATGTTACATACTCGTATTTACATATATTATGATATAACAGAAGTTAAACCAGCTATGGGCAATTTTGAGGAGAACCCTCACTGCAAGCCTGGCAGTGATATACATGCTGGCTTTTTGGCGAACAATAGAAGTAGCCTTTGTACCAAAAACCAGAGAAGATGATGACTCTTTCTGAGAGCTTCAGACCAATAAGTCTGCCCGCCTTCATGTTGAACAGCATGAAGAGAATGGGCTGAGTTTTATGACCTGAAAACGGCTTTACGAATGCATCATTAGTCGGGGATGCCACATGCCTTCCAATAGAATTGAAGGCACACACAGCAAGAACCAATATTTGCTTTCAACAACACATCTTTTGAAGGCATATGTAACTCGGATGTCCAACACGCCGTAGATATGTAGATATAATAACAACAAGGCTCTTGTTGGGAGGAACGTAGACAAATCTGCATGGATAGCTCCAAAATCATTGTGGTCGGCGGACTGCGCAACTACTGACATATACGAGTATATCATTGTGGTAGTTAAGGACTTTGTGTACCTAGGCTCCCTATCAATTCAGCCAACAACACCAGCGCTGAGATCAAACGCCGATGAATAACTTTTGCCAATCGCCGCTTCTTTGGGCTAAGAAGACAATTGACTAGCAAAGCCCTCTCTCGAACAACAAAAGTGATCCTATACAAGAAGTTTATAATCCCAGTCCTGCCCTATGACGCAGAAGCATGGACTTTATCAAAAATGATTGAAGGTGCTCTTGGCTGCTTTTAGATGAAAATTCTTCTGTGATTTTCGGTCCCATCTGCATAGATAGTGAGTGCAGGAGGAGATACAACGACGAACTGTATTAACTGTTCAGCGACATCAACCTAGCCAGAAGAGGTAAGATCCAACGACTGAGATGGCTGGGTCTGGCAGAGCGGATACACGCTAAGTTTCCGGTCCGAAAGGTCTCGAATCAGCTCCCAAGGGACAGAAAAACCGAGACATAGGTGGCGCACGCAATTGGAAGGAAACCTCAGCCAAATTAGCGTGTAAAACTGAAAGCAGCTTGCAAAAGATCGAGCTAGCTGGAGACGATTGTTGACTGAAACCCTGTTAACCGCGGAACGTAGCGCTACCTAAAGTAAAGTTAGTACATGCTGGTGAAGAATTAAACAACTTGAAGTTCAAATGTGGCCATTTTAGTAAAGGTAATGAGTGAACTTGAGCCCCTGTTATGTCTAAAATTTTGGGAGTTTTAGCATATCTTAAACTTTGACTGCATTTGTTACGATGGTAAAAATATTGAAGAGCGGTGTATTGCACTTAGAGTCAACTTTTCTGCTTAATTATCGATAGATGCTGATTTCTTGTTGACTGCAGTATCTGAAAAAGCTGCTATCCTTTGTAAATCACTGGCTCAGAATCATAGTACAAGTGTTTAGTACAAATTGATGTGTCTCGAACGAGCAGTTCAGACAGTTCAAGACAATTTAAATCGTAATCAGTCTCTAATCAGGTCTTAAAAACACGCAGTCTTTGAGTAAGTTTGTACAAGGAGACCTGCAGTCTCTTCATTGACGAATTAGTGACCTATTCTTACACCAAGCAGCAAATGCCTTTATGATTTTGTAGAAAGCAATTTTGTTTTGAAGTACTGACTGTAAATTACGAATTTTCATCAACTTCTAAAAACACGTCAGTTTTGACAAAGAATCGTAGCATATCCAAAAAAAAATGGATCACAATGAATGAGTGCTCATTTTAGGTTTTTTGTCATAGAAAAGACATTGCTTGAGCAATTTGAAAGTGCGTGCATATAATCATGGCACACAAAGGGCTCTAAGAAAAACGCTTCGATAAAATTCCTTTCTGTCAGTTGCTCATACTTGACGTAATTTTTTTTGTTTCTGCGAATATCACTGAAGTGCAGGTGTACATGTTCGTTTTTCATTAGATGTGAAGAATTTTTGCAGATGTGTAAAAAGCAATGCTGAACGGGGAGTCACCGTATAATGACAACGTTCTCATCCGCAGTGCATCCGGGATGCATTCACATTTGCATGACTGCCCGTTGAATTACAGAGTAAGATAGGACACAACTACGAGCACGAACACAAGGAGGTAAGAATGTAGGAACGTTGTAGGTACCGTCTCTCTATGTGGTGGCATCTTCATCAGCTTCAACAACTCGTTGCAGCATTTCAATTCTTTTTCTTTGCGCATTTTCACCTGCATCTGCATAGTTTCCGCTTTCAATTGCAGCTGCAGTAGTGTTAAAATAAAGACAACAGAGTTGGCACGGAAAATTATAATCAAAAACTTTTCCAGACCCATCACCATCATCATTTTTTAACACCCCTGCCTACCCCCCCAATGCACACCTAACAAATCTGTTGTTTAACAGCTTCAGCTTTGTTTAAATCTACGATACGTACACCGGTTATACGGAGACGAATAGGATACG
Organism: Volucella inflata; assembly: GCA_928272305.1. Lineage (NCBI taxonomy): Eukaryota > Metazoa > Arthropoda > Insecta > Diptera > Syrphidae > Volucella > Volucella inflata. Next base: position 79,916,094 of record OV743719.1, read on the forward strand.
TTCTATATTTATCTATAGATACAATATCTGTCAGTGGGTATACGTTGTTGTCTGTAATTTTTTTATTTTTTTATTTTTTTCATTATTACACACCACGCCTTAATCGTGTTTTGCGAGATCCTTTTGTCAAGGCGTAAGCAGGAGCCCTAAAGTGGGTCTAGATTTACGTGTACGGATACGTTGTGCAATCAAATTGTTTTCCCTTTTCTGTTTTTTTCTAGACAAAAGTTGGAGGAAGTTCTTTATGAATCTATCAACTAGCAACCGATACAAGTTTTAATTTTATTTTTCATTCCGAGAGCTCAGATTGTGACTGATTTCAAGGTGTGGCATTTGAAAATCGGAAAAATGAATTTTTCAAACTAAACGGATGCTAGATGGTAACAATAGATTTGTTCGCTAGGAAAATTGGAGCTCATCCAGAGTTGCAATTTGTCATCAACATAAATGAGTTTTCTACTTCGGATTCGTCATCATCATCATCAGGGTCTACGAGTCTGCTTTCATTCTCTTTCGTGCATGGATGGAAAATTGCGATGGAATTGAAGCCAATTCGTTATGCAAAAATTATTGGAATTTTATTATGTATACCAAACAGAAAATTAAAGAACTTGATACGTTGTACAAATTTCTGACAATTGAACTTTTCTGTCAAAATAGAAGCCCATGTGATCTGTGTCAGTCTAATCTTATTGACAGGAACGTGCAAGGACTCTTGTATAGTTGGCTGCTTACTACACTGAGAAAGCTGCTAGAAAAGCAGCCCGTGGTCTTATGATATGTAAGAGCCTAGCAGGAAAGTCGTGGGGCTGTACCACTAACATTCTGCGATGGATGTACATAGCGATTGTGAGACCAATGATCACATATGGTGCAGTAGCATGGGCAAAACGAACCAAACAGAAAATCTCTCAACAAGGTGCAAAGACTGGCGTGCCTATGCATCACTGACGCAATGGGTACATGCCCAACTGCTCCAATGGAGGTGCTATTGAAATCAACTCCCCTAAATCTCATTGTCTCAGAGGCGGCGTATAAAACTATTTTAAGAATAGCAAAAGATAGAACTGGAAAGGGGAAATGCATTAGTTCGAAAGAACATGATGCACTACTCGGAAAACTTCCACTCTTGACTATTCCAAGAGATGACAGCATTAAGAAATACAAATTTGAAAAGAATTTCTTAACGAAGCCCAGAAACACGAAAGAATGGAGCGATCCACTATCTATGGACTGAGCAATTACACGAAGAAGTGGTATATAGACGGCTCGAGAACTGACGAAGGAACTGGCGCACGAATGCCTGGGCCAAGAACGAAATACCATGAATTTACGGGGAAGAGTACCAGCATCTTTCAAGCAGAAGTATGCGCCATAGAAAAATGCATTCGAGTCAATCTCGAAAAGAATTACAGAAACTGTAACATTGTAATAATGTCAGAAAGTCAAGCAGCTATCAAAGCACCGGACTCCTTTGTCATTAAATCTAAATTTGTATGGGAATGCTTACAAAGTCTCAAAAAATTGGGCAAGAAAAATAGAGTATTTGTCTGCTGGATACCAAGCCACGTGGGCAGTATTGGTAACGAGGCGGAGGACTCTCTAACGAGAAAAGGGGCAGCAGAATTCAGGAAATCGGAAAAGGTGAATAGGACTATAACTTTTCGGGATCTCCAAGGTCTGAGACAAGCCAAAAAACTCTTAGAAGATTACAATCTGAAAGGATTTAAAGCATGTATCAGCAAAAATAACCTACGCATCCTAACTGGTTTCCTAACGGGGCATTGCAAACTTAGGGAACACCTAAGAAAAATAGGGATATCAGAGGTAGGTCTCTGCAGATTCTGCAATGATTCCACAGAAACTCCAGAACATATACTGGAATCTTGCGGGGCACTGACCCAAAAAAGGTTTACATATCTGGGAAAACACCAAATTCAAGGACCAATCACGGATCCACTGCTCATTCTCAGATTCATAAAAGAAATTGGTCTGGATGACGTGCTTTGAGTAGGTTTTCCTTGCCAATGCCAACGCCAGAGCATAAACACTTCAACCTAATTCCTGGTGAATTAAGCTGTGAGAGGGCTTTGGAAGAGGGAGTAAACCTCTCCAAGGTATAAGTAGGGGGCACAATAGATCACAAGGTCGCAGTGCACTACACCATATACTCGTATATTATTATTACTCTCTTAATGCTTTGAATCTACACTAGAGACTTGTTTGGGTTTCGATTGACCTGGGTATGACCTTTAACACAAATTGGATTAAATATTATCTCAGTTACCTTAGCTATTATTGGTAGATCATACACCAGCAGTTTCTTGGGCAAATGTCCTATATTCACTTTAAAACTATAAGGACCATACCAAAGAATGGATGTTAGAAACTATGTGTCTCATTGTCATCGATGTGAGCCTTCGAATAACTTTACTTTCGAATGCTTTCATGATTGTACTAGTGCCTAAACTATAACTAGAAATGCTCCAGTCTTGAGTGGGAGAAAAAAACTTTACGATAATGAACTGCGAATGAGGACATACGGATGTATTCATGTGAGACATTCAACATTACGACCAACAGTCAATCATTTTAGATGACCTATTTGACGCTGAAGTCGATGAGGATATTTCAAGATAAGTGCGGGTGCTAAAATGGAGATGGAGGTGAATAAACCATCAACGGATTAATGGCCGCTCTTATATGGTATCTCTCATGGCAGCGGTATATCCGGGTCTCGCATATAGCCGGATTGATTGTTGATGAACTATAAAGCGAATAAAGGACAAGTTCTTCCAGATCAGTACAAAGATTATTCGGGACTTGAGCAGGCCACGGGCAGCCAAACAACTTGTAAACAAGCAGCCGTGAAAAACATGAATTTCTTAGTTTACGGTGATCGAATTTCTTGTAGCAAAAGACTTTGCAGGAGAATTTGTGGAACAGTCGACTGTAGACAAAGTAGACATAACCGCTTTTCAAAAAATACCTTGGCTCGAAAGGATAAAAAAACATATTAAAACTGCGATACTACTATGGAGGATTTCATTGACAACTGGGACGTCACAGAGTATACGTAGATTCAGACTTACCAAAAGATGATGACTCAGGACTCCAGTCTTGAACTTCAAGCGTGTAAGCGAACGCCTGACGACGACGGTTCGTACTCGTAAAAGGGGTAAATTCACCAACACAAGCCGCAAAAACCCTTTCCCCTCTAGAGTGGATGGACAATATTTCCAAAGACTGCTTCGACGAGCAACTCGACAAACCTATATATTTAACGTATTTTAATGCCAAACTCAATAAGTAGAGTGAGAAAGTAAGGGGTCTACAACATCACCTTCAGTAATGGGCACAATTTTTTTTTAATTTCGCTGCTTGGTATAATGCGCTCATAGCACATGGTTTCCATACCTCGGTATTTATAAAGGGGCTCTTTATCAACACACCAAAGTGATCATATTGCTATTGACTCAAGGCGCTTTTCCATCGGACTACCGCACCATTACCTTGTAGAAGCCATGTGACGAATGCGGAAGTTCAATGTCGAATCGCAATAGACCCCCAGTGTCCTTTTCGATCGAGTTTACATTTAAGCATCGGCATCACTGTTAAAGAGAATTAAAGAAGGCGCCTCTTCTATAATGGGTATCATTCCAATAAAGAAACCCCTCGTTCGATGGATAATGCAGAATGGCAAGCCTCGAAAAACAACGGATGTACAGAGACATCCTGCAGGAGAGAACGAGAGGAGCTCGTGAGTTATACGAGCGGGATTGAATGGAACAGCCATGGTTTCTCAGAACAAAAAGGAAGGAGCCCGAGAAATGTTCAACTAAAGAGTTGCTATTGAAAAAAAAAACACTGTGGCGCTGGCAGCCCGGTATGGGCCATGGCCTAGCTTCTTGACACTCATTTGTGTTGCTCATGTTGCCATTTTTGTCATATCTGAGCAGGGTCTACGGTTTTTCGCCAAATCTGAACGGCACTCTTTAGAAGCTTTTTCATGGGCAATTTTACTTTCGGGAGCTTGCCATTTCCCGCCGAAAGAGTGATGATGAGTCGAAAAATTGTTGGCAATGCCGGGAATTGAACTACGGACCCTCTGCGTAATAGCCCAAGGAGCTAACCCCATCGCGCCATCACCACCATTAGAAGAACGAAAATAAGGAGTTTTACCAACAACTAAAGCAAACATGCCATAACTCTCATGACTGAACAGTTTTCTGGAAGGGTAAAGAAGGAAATTGTATAGTGGAATCACTATTCAGTTACATTAGTTAAGTGCCCAGCTATTTAAGGCAGCTAGGTGTGCTAGAAAATAAGCCAACCGACGCGTAGGATGTAATTTGTATTATCACGGCCACGTAAATACGAGTATGTAGATCCGAATTATCTTCATTGGTGATAGACCAGAAATCTTGAAGAAAGTTCCTTTTAACTGTCATAAAGGCGTAACATGTTCAATCTAAAGAAGTTTGTAATCAGGGATGACTCCCAAATAGTTAGCTTCAGTGGAAAGGCGGGTGGCTTCCCTCTTTACCCAGATGTTCGAATCATTGAGGCCGTTAAAAATTGAGCCAATAATACTTTCAAAAGTTGAGTTATTCAAAGCATACTCAATGTCAATGAAAATGCCCAGCCCGCATGCCTTTTTCTTGTGAGTGGCTTTCATTTTGTCCATTAGATTTTGAAACGCTATCTGGTGGCGATGTTCCATCTCCGATTGGAAGTTTTACTCGTAACTCTCGGGCTGATCTAGAGGGCGCATCACCCTTCCAGAAAGGTATGTGCAAACCTATTTTCTACTCTTTGGCGTTTTGGGGTTCTTTTGAAAGTGGAGATGTAACCATTGCTAGGTGCAATCTCGGTGTGGACCGAACCATATGCGCTAAGTAAGATACGAGTACTTCCAGTGTTGTGTCTCAGATTTGACTGAATCAACCGACTTCACTTTGCAAATCGTGTGCAGGTTCAACCATCTATTTTGTCAATGAATTTGACTTCTTCCTCTGTTAACTGCAACCTTTGTTGATTGCAACATCGGCTTCAGAGGAGATGGCAGAATCATTCTACTTTTTGACCTTGTCTAAGACGAAAGAAAATGATGCAATGTGTTAGTTTAGCTTAATTGTCTCTTTATTGTCGCCGCTGCAGCAGTGAGACTTTTAGCATTCAAGAATTTGACGGCACTTAAAGTCCCTTTGCGTCTCACGACTTCTCCTCTTCAACGTCCGCTAAGTTCTTCGAAGTATTCCTCATCTGTACTCCGTTCGAACTTTTCGATTTCCCTAAACAAGCCCTCAGAAGCGGCACCTGCTTATTTTTATTGAGTCTGTCCGTAATAGGCTAAGCGACTCCAGTACTCTCTTCATAATCGAATCCTAATCTTTCGAATGTGTTATAGAAAGAGCCGGAGGAGGCGTAAGAATTCAACCGTCTGGAGAAAGGTATGTTGATTGAGACCTAGAGCGGGTACAAGCAATATACTCCTGTGCGGTCGCTCTCCATGCTGTTTAACCACTGTACTTATTTGTAGCTTAGTTCGATGCATCTGCATAGTAAAACAGTGGATTTATAGTTGCGTCTGAGTGTCCTAACTGTTAGAAGATATCAAAAACACAATTTAATAAAATACAAGATTCTTTAAAGCCATCCCGAGAGCCATCTCAATAATATAGTACAATGTGCAATCAAAAAAAAAAAATAAAAATAAAAAATAAAAAACAAGAAAAACGTTGTCAGTCAAACCCCGGCCGTCGTTATCAGGTGTAGAGCGCTAAGATAAATATTCCAAAGAAATGAAAGAAAAAAACTTCGGCACGTTATTTAATTCAGTTCGCATTCCGTTGCTATGCATAAGCCATCCCTCATCAAATCGTTATTCAATCTACGATTTAACTTAATAATAAAGTAAACACGTTCCAATCACGCAAACTTAATGCGGCCTTAATTTATTATTTTTTGCGTACATCCTTTGGCGGATGACGTGAATGCCAATCGCGTTAATAAGTGCTTAAAATGTGACCAAACGCGTCATTCGCGGCCCCCCTTGACTTTTCGACACATCAAAATGTTATTATCTGAAATGCGGCGTGGGAAATCAAAACACGTCGTCAACGTTTGCCAATTGGGGAATTGAAAAGCAGAAATGTAAATAGAACGGGGTCCCCATAACGACTGTGTCGATATCGTGGTCTTATATCCCATTCATTGCTATTGCTACAGCGATCTGCGACCCCCATCTGGAGAGACTACGCTTACTCGCTCTCCCCAGCAATCCTTAATCGTCATTACGTGCTACCATGTACGTTTGTCAAAAGGAAAAATAAGCACAAAACCCAAAACCCAACCTCAAAATTCAGACCCAAACCCATGCAAGCGCAATAAAAATGTAAACAAAGATGCGAGCGAAAAACTCAAAAACCCTGTCTCCCCCTGCTCAGATCCCAGCTACTGTTGGAAGTTTTAATCTCAAAAAAGAAACGAAAAAATGAAAAAAAAAAAAAAAAAATTCCGGATACAAGGATCGATACGAAAAATTTCCAAAAAAAAAAAAAATGTTAAAATTCCGAATTAAACTTTTCGCAGAAGTTTCCTCCATCGTCGTTCCATCTTCTTTGAAGGAATTTGCTGGAGCGCGATTTTTGTTCACCACCCTTTATCCAGACCTGGAACTTTGACTGACGACGGTTAATTAATATCCCACGCCACACATGAGACGGATAACTTGATGGAATACTTTTTTTTTCACTCAAAAAGTATGTATCTTGATATAGATAGATCTCATCTATTCGTATTTCATCTTTGGTTGCTGAGTGAACAATTTAACGGTAATTAACTATTAAAATTATTTTCCATAGATAAGATGTCGAAAAGTTTTTACCCACACTTATATATACGAGTACATACATACAATAGTACTTCCCATTCCAACTAACTCTATAGCTATTGTCGGTTTGAAATAAATTACGAACACAAATATTCTTCCTGGGCATGGTAGCGAGAAAAAGGGGAGGTGTACCTTCTTTTGTTGGCGGTAGTGTAGTGCAGTGATTCACATTAAAATCTCGGCGACATCAGCAACAATAACAACACACAACGGTAGCAAAACAACAACACAAAAAAAAAAGAAAGAAAATAATAAAGAAAAGAAATTGTCGTCCCATAAGTACTCTTCGGAGAGTTTTAATAAATTACCACCCCTGCTCGACTAATGGGGTTCGGGGTGAAATTATTACATCATCTGCCCACCGCCATTATCCCTCCCTTCCCCGATCAAGGCGCGATGATGATGGTGAATGGGGAATGGTGAATTTGGTGAGTCCTCTTATTCGCAAAGGTAGGCACTTCTTCAGTGACTTAGTGAAAATGTCAGTGGGGTTTTCTTTCCTTTTTATTTGTATTTACCCATCTCTTGCAGAATTCCAGTGCCAGTGGAGGGATTGGGACAGATTTTGGACAAGACTTTGGTTTTGAATGGAACCACCACCAAGAGCAAACAAAACATCACGATAATTTATATGTAGCTTCGGAGAAAGTTGTTCACACTTTTGCCTCTGTTTAACTTTTGCTTTATGCCCTAGTTTGGTGCACGATGTAATTAAGTTTTTTTTTTTTGTTGTTTTTCCTTTCCTATTTTCCTTTTCTTTGTTGTCATTCTATTTTCGTGGTGGGTACTTTTTTAATTTAAAGATTTGTGGGAACTTTGGAAGAAGTTTTACTCTGAAAGAAGAAATACACGTATACTTGGAAAGTTTCTGTCTACATGCGTGCAAGTGTAAGAAACGATGCTAATTAGTAGCACAAGCCATGAAGAAGAAGTCTTGGTGTAGAGCAGCCAGTGAATACAATATAAATGAATTGCTTGTTCGTGTTTTGAGCTCAAACCGGATCCGCTTCTGCAAGAATTTCCAAGGAATTACCGGCTAATACTCGGTATGGCGAAATCTGCTGAAATCTAGCTTGTTTGTAATGTCATCGGCAGCAAGAAGTGGATAAATTTCCTCAGACCAAGGTGGAAATACGGCATCAACACAAAATTAAAAAACTGCAACTCGAACTTCCATATACGAGTAACTTAAAAAGAACCTTAAATTATAGATTGAACTCATCAAAATTTATAAAATAAGATCTATGCGCCGCAAAAAACTAACGCAACTGCAGATCTCGATTTCAGCTAATATAAAAAAAACTCCTTCGGTAGTAAGGCAGTAGCACTATGGGCGTTTTAGGACACAGAGCGTGGTTTCGATAATACTGGTTATGACTCCTTTTCAAAAGCTCAGATAGATCGACTAACCGAGCATCAACTGGATTAAAGCTAGTTATCACTACTTCATCAGCACTGATTCCGGCATCTGCATCAGCAGTACACAGGAAGGCGTTCGGTCGCCCTTATGTCTTGGCCATAGACGACAATAAATAAAGCAACCGAGGCTACAATACAATTGGTTATGCCGATGACATAGTCATTATTATTAAAGGCTGAAAAGCAATCGAAATCACTGCGATCTCTCCATAAATCCAAAACAAGTCTGTCATAATTCTCTTCACTAGAAGAAGAAAATTAAAGCATATACGGACCAAATGCAAGCATATCACACGATGAACTACACGCAATTCAACAATGCGCCAACCTTATCTATGACTCTGCTATCAAAAGCTCAAACACCCATATATTCACGGATAGTTAAGAAGCTATAAATACCCTTAGCTCACACATATTTGACACCAAATCGGTCTTGCACTGCTTCAAAACTCTACAAAAAATTCGCTCGTGAAACAAAACTAGACTATGGTGGGTTCCTGGGCATGAGGGTATTGATGGTAATAAATAAGCCGACGAACTGGCGAAACTGAACCCTTTTGATGCACTCGTAAGACAGCAATCAACCTAGCCATCAATAGCTGGGACCACTCGAAAAGCATCTCATATAGGGAGGTTAATTCAGGTCTAAGACAGGCCAAACGAGCCAACAAAAATGCCAATGGATGTCTAAATCAGATATCAGAAACAGGGTTACCTTACAGAGCTACCTTCATTAGGAAGGCAGGAAACCTACTAACTTATCAACAGTTCTGAGTCATTTTGACGTGTTAGAATTTAAAAAAAAATTTCGACGCAAAAGTAAAGGGATATAAAGAACCAACTAATGGTCTTGGATAAAAATGAATTTGCTGTTGACTACCCTTGCAAACATTTATAGGACAACAACTTTTAAATCCGCATGTGGAATTTTCGGCCTCTTAACAGGCCCCGTACAGACGAGCACTGAACCAAATGCTCTTAACTGCAACCACACAGATACTACTACCATCCAGGAAGAGCAATGGAATGGGCCGGACATAAGGAGATGAACAACTGTAATATAAGGTGGTTGTTGAAAGAAACAGAGCTTACACGGATGTAATTTTCCCAAAGGCAAGAAGTTTCGAATTTTCGACACTTGAACGAGCGTTTTTTGACAACAAGCACTCAAGCTCAATACGCTTATGTAAGCAAGATATGCGCCGGTATGCCTATGGAAGACAAGTGCAACACATTTTTACAATTCCTAAGAGCATTGTTCGGAATACGCCTTAGGATAGGAAATGCTTACCTGTAGACAATGCGTCTAATGAAACTAATTCTAGCAACGGTCTTAGACTTATTGACTTTGCGGCGGGATGAAATACGAGTATCTCTATAGCTGGCAAAAGGCTTCCTCATCTCAACATATCTGACAGTCTCTGGATCAAAAAACTTTAAATCGAATTGGTCACAATGCGATAGACGCAAAGTATGACTCCAATATTCTAAACGTGCAAAATTCCGGATAGCCGATATTGACTTGGATCATCACATTGTTGCAGCCAATTTGCAAGCGTGGATTTCCCGAGCTCCACAATAAAAAAACAATCACTATGATAAGAAAAGAACAACCTGGCTAGGGTATATTTGAATCTAAGACAAAGGCGAAACCCGAAATCATTCAACAATTCCCATGCCGCCAGTACCAAAGGCCAGCGGAATGTTGCCAATTTGCCATCAAAGATGCCGCAACTGATGTGCTGAATTTTATGTGACCACCACTCAGATCTCCCTAGTTTGATGAGTTATGCCGGCAAGGACGTGCAGCTCAACAAAAGGCCTATAAAGCGACAACGACGGAGAGCCATTCATAACCTCTAAGCGGCGAGAAGAAGAGAAGCATTAGCAGCGTGCGTTCGAAAATATTGAGAGTTTCTACTCCAGGAGTAACGTACGGAGGTTTTTCCAACTGGTAAAAAGGCATATCAAGGCAAGAAGACCCGTAAAGAGGTCTGTAGAGGTGGAGAAGCAAACCTGGCAGCGCAGTCACAGTCGATGGTGAGCATATAAGAAAACCTTTTCTGAAGACTATATAACTGCAAAAATGCCTAACATTTCGCCATTTGGCAGAACAAACCAGTCAACTAAGACCATGACAGCCCAAACTTTCGTCCTCTTGACTAACAAGAATTACAGATACCAATATCCAAGCTAAAATCCGAAAACGAACTGGAACCTAACGGCCGAGATATTCAAAGTTACCGAGATCTTTGATGCCAAAAAGTTTTCTTTAGACAAAATAATGCGTTGACGTGCAAAACCCAGTACATACTCGTATACGAGTTCGCTGTCAACAAAAGCGAACAACAAAGACGAATTGCATAGAACGTAACAGTCGATAGCTATAATTTTGAGGTAGTAATGAGGTTCCTCAATATTGGCTCTGCTATGAATTCTGCCAACAACACCTCAGCAGAAATAAAACGAAGAATCACTCCTGCCAATCGCCGTTTCTTTGAGCTTAGAAGCAATTGGGTATTAAGTTCCTATCTCAAAAAACTAAGGCGAATCTATATAAGATCTTGATCATCCCACTCATACTTTGTGGTGATGAATCGCGGACTTTATCCTTCGAACTTTATTCGGTTTCCTCCGAAGATTCAACTATGAGCTATGCGAGCTGTATAGCTCAGAAAACTGAACATCAGTCTCCAGGGATGACTAGACCAAGTTAAGCGAATAGACTCCAATGCTCCACCCCTCTTGCCAATTTGATATTTCCCTTATATTAGCAGCATATCTTCTGAAATCTCATTTAAACTGTAAGAAAGTTGGTCAAAATCGGTGTGTGTATCCTTTCTATACCATTCCCCAATCATTTTAGATACAAATTTTCAAGAAATCGTGCTTCGGAAAGGAGTAAAGAGTAACGATTTTACCAATGACAAACTCCCATAAATCGGTGATATGATTGAAAAAAAGAAAAAAATAAATTAGGAAAACGTCAACGACCGCCCTTAAAGGCTAGCACTTATTTTCCAGTAATTTTAGCACAACAAAAGCCGAGACAACGCCATGTGGTTGATTCTGATGTCGGCTGGAGGAATGGAATGTATAAATTCGACACCCACACCTAAATCAGTGTAACGTTTGCCACAGTCGCGTAGTTACTACACCATCAGAGCGTAGAAGACAAGGACAAAAGGACTCCATCAACTTTACACAAAAATTCCATTCAGATGTCAACAACTTTCATTCCAATTAAAATTTTGTTTTCTCTTCGGATTTATTATTTCGTTGGAATCTAAGTACGTACAAATGCGGATACAGACCTATACATATGTACACAACACATATATACCGACTATGTATGCATGTATGAATTCAACATCTATCGCTTGTGATGAGTAGTTTTATATAACAGGTAGTATAATACTCTGTGTCTAATTATCGTTGAGATACTCGTAAATTCTTGCTTCTCAAGTATACACATGTACATATGAGTATGTATCTGTGCAAACTTCTAAGCGGAAGTTATGGAATTGATGACAATAGTAATGATGTAGGAGTACCATTTATCAGTATCTATGGGAACCAGCATCAGTATCTATGACATAGCAACAGCCTTTCTATTTAGTGGTATATGGTTGGATCCCTAGAGATCGCGAGTCTTCAAAATGGGGGAGGTTGAGTTGGAAATACGTTTCTAGTTCTAGGAGTTTTTCCACTGAAACTGGGAATTGCTCAGATTTTGACTGTGTAGGAAGAGAATTGCAGTTTTTGGCTAGGTGACTCTATTTTAACTCAAAAGGATTCAGCTTACTGTACAGACGACAGACACACACGCTTATATTGAATGTTGTATTGTTATACTCGTAACTCCTCGGTATGGGGTGCTGCGGTGTTCCAAAACAAATTCAACTATAGCATATGATAGTGAAGACATACCTACACTTAGGTACATGCGACAAAGGAGACAACGATTTTAATTGGAGCTCTCGTGATTATGTACCTAAAAGTCAGGTTTTGGAATGTTGAAAGCTTGAATTCGTTTCCCAATTACAATGGAAATACCGTAATAATGACAATGACGGTTATATTATTTAAAAAAAATTCCACTGAATTGGATCAATGGATTCTTTTGAGTTCTGAGCTTCTCTCGTTGCTATGACAGGAATTATTTGTGACTAGAGACCACATCAGTTGGAGAAAAAAACATTCAATCTCACAGAAACCGCGGATGCGCGAAATCAATCTAGGTTGCACTAAACTGGAAAGGGAAACTAAAAAAGAGCACTTATATAAAGAACTCGGTTCTCGGTTCTCCTTGGAAAGTTGAATAACTGCTTTAGTCCCAAAGTCCCTGCAAATACCAGGTTCAATCACGCAAGCCTCGTAATGCGAATATTGGCCGGATTCATTCTCTATTTTAGCAGAATGTTGTTTGCCTAGAATATATCATAGTTGTTGTCAAGTGCTTAGTGTTTCGTCGACTTAGGAGTCTACTACGCAGTTTGCCATCTTTCCTTCTGAGCTATAGTGTCATCGGCGATTCCATTCCCACCCCCATTGTGATCTGGGACCTAAACAAGACACAGTGTACTTAGCTTTCCGACTCACTGTGTCCAGAGAACATCTGCATTTTCGAGCTAGCTTGTGAGGGGTTACAGGGTTAATCAGAGTTAATCAAACGCAGCTTGGCTCTAGCAATTTACCTCTCATTTACCACAATTGTCTTCGAAACATCGTGCTTAAAGTACCAACCTATGTAGTAATTCAGAATGGCATCTAGATGCTCAGTTTCAATAGAACAACGGCATCAGCATCATTTTAATACTAAATCAGTCAGAATACTACTTCTTGAGGAGACAACAGCTCCAGTTTGAGATGGTTATTTAGGGCCACCTGGGGTTTATTGCAAACAGTCGTGAACATTATCTCACAGAATGTACACCATCATATGGATATACCTGATTATTGAGGTTAGAACTCTCAGGAGGAACAAGCAGAGAGTAAATTAGCATGCAAAAAGTTAAGATAGAACGAGGCCCTGTAGGCATTGTCTAAACCGGATATTTCTTCTTGTTGAAGGTAATGAAGGTATGAATCGAAGACAGAGACAAGTTGCACGCTTACGATACTCAATAATTCTCTCTATTAACTTCAGTTGTTGAAGGACTATTAGATGAAAAGCCTTGGCGAGTTATTAGACATCTTTATTTATTTTTGGCCATACTATCATCGATCGTGCAATATGTTGCTATTCATCCACAATTTCATTTGAAAATTTTGTTCGGTGATGTCAAGCATTGGCTCATATGTCTTTAAAAATGATAATGGTCAGAACGTTGCAGTCAATGGTGAGTGGTACAGAGACATGATTACTAACAGTTTTTCTGCCTCAACTAGAATGCATTACTGGTTTAAGTATAATGGCACCACATGCCACGCAGCGAACGATACAATTAATTTACTGAAAGAAACGTTTGACGAACGTTGAAATTCACGAAATAGACCTGGTAACTGGTCACCTCATTCATGCGATTTGACATTATTCGATTATTTTCTCTGGGAATATAGAAAGTCGCATATCTACGTATATGGAAGCCAACATTCAACCTGTTATTGCCGAAATGCAGCCTGATTTACTTTGAGGAGTGTGTAAAAATTGGACCTCGAGATTATGTCAGTCGCGAAGTGCATGTCCTTAAAATTATATTCAAACGCAATGCCATACAATTATCTGTCAAACGAAGCTAATTTTATGGAAATTAAAAATATTTTCCTGCACTTTATTTCAATTTAAAGTTTTGCTCGTCTAAAAAAACACCCTTTATAAAGTCCTGAGCGCAAAATGTTTTTTATGTTGCATTTCTTACAGAAAGGTGTTCAGATCCCAACACAAGGCCTATCTTTTTGGAAATATTCGCAGTATTTAATGAGTTTGGATAATGCCTTGTTGGCGGAAGTTGGGCGAGATCCTAGATCACCAAAAAGATAAATATCAACTATTACTATTTGTAACAGTTTGTGATCAGCGTCTGATACTCGTACAATCCGGCCGACGTTCCAAAGTTAATAGAAAAAAGTTAAAAATACAATAGACTCAGGTTACTGACTTTCACCGAAGTCAAATGTCACCTTAACAAGCCCGCGCTTCCCACGCATCTATACTCAAAAGGGACAGGAGGTCATCTGATTGAATAAAAAAAAATTACAGGGGGCGTGCCCCAGGAATTAGTGCTAGGTCCCTTACTGTGGAACGTGATGTATGACGATATTCTACGACTCCTAGTCCCCAGGGAAGCCTCCATTATAGGTTTCGCGAACGATATTGCTGTTGTAGTCGTGGCGAGACGACTTGAAGAAATCGAGTTGTATTGCAACGAAGCAATAGCACTGATAAAAAACTGGCTACGCGATATGAGTTTGGACCTCGCAGAGCATAAAACGGAATCCATCCTCATTACGAGTAGAAGGGTGCTAGAGACGATAACGATAAAAGTCGGAGAGCACACAATTATTCCCAGCCCATTTATAAAATACCTGGGATTGGTGATTGATGCTCGGCTTAATTTCAAGCATCACCTTGCATACGCTTGCAAGAAATCATCGAAAACGATAGAAGCTCTTTCGAGACTCATGTCGAATATCGCCGGCCCGAAGCAAAGCAAACGATTAATGCTTACGAGGGTTGTAGCCTTCATACAGCTGTACGGGGTAAAAATATGGTCTGACGTCGCGAATTAAAAAACACACATGAAGGTAATCAAATCTGCATACAGATTATGTGTACTGCGAGTTAGCATTGCATTTCGAACCGAATCCCACGACGCGATATTGGTACTTTCCTCTATGGTACCAATCGATATCCTAGCTTTAGAACCTAGCCGACAAATCGGGCCATTCATAAATCATGTGAAGCAATTCCAAAGAAACCGCTGTATAGAAGCGTGGCAACAAGTACCGACTAATCCCAAGAATTAAAACTTGGGTAAAACGAAAACATGGCGAACTGAATTACTTTCTTACACAGTTCTTGACGGGTCACGGTTGTTTCAGGGAATATCTATTCAAGCGAAACCGTGATTCGAGTCCGTTCTATCCTTGCTGCGTAAACACGGCAGAGAGCGTGGAGCACGTTTTCTTCGAATGTGCAAATGCAAGAGCTATATTGTGTGAAGAATTTGGTGAACGGACAACGCCAGAAAACATAGTTCAATATATGTTGAAATCCGAAGATCTTTTGGCTGCTGTGAACCATGCAGCAGTACGAATAATGTGCGATCTAAGGAATTTAGAACAGCAGCCGAACGCGAATTCGCCAAGCACCCCGTGACGAAGCAAAAAAATCAAATCCGTCCCTCACGAAGTGATACTTAGCGGGTAAATAAAAGGAAAGATTTCCCGGGAAATGGTCTTAGTCAGTAAGAATCTGACACTACCAATAGACGTCGGACCATTGGTGCATATACAAGGTTTCCACCTTTCTACGCGGATAAAACAGGTCATCTGATTGAAAGGACTTCCACTGAAATAGGGCTACGATTATAATTGAAACAAAAGCGGTGGTCAACTATGTAGTATGTGTGTTCCAAACAGGATGCCACAACTGAAAACTATAAATTTTACGTGATAAAGGATTTTGTTAATTTTGACCTTGCCACGAACTCAAATAACGATATAAATGTAGAATAATGCGGGTTTATTGGGTTACTTACTAAGTTGGCGTTACAGTTCGGGTGGATATGACCCTGAACTAACAAGCCCCTTCAGTAAGCTCAATATTAGGCTAACTGTTCCTTTTGCGTACCTTAAGTAAGTTTAGGTCTGTCCTTCTACTTGTGCTCACCACGTTAGGGGTGTAAGGTCTACTTCTGCTGGGTTGTCCCTCCGCGTTAGATTAGTAGACTTTGAGTCTTAGTAGACTGAGTCTCTTTCTACTTCGAAATTATAGCTGTCGATTATGACATTCTAAATAATTCCACAAAGTTTCTTTTTGTTGACAGTGTATATCTTGTTCTGCTCTCATTTACAGCTAAAAACCATTTCAAGAGCTGTCATTTCAATATTAGGAAATGCACAGGTGACAGCACGCTGTGTTCTCCGAAATATGTTAATGTCATCGGCGTAAGCTAATTTTGGACAGAGTTTTGGAAGATTGTGCCTCCAGTGTTCCACACCATTCCTTAAAGAATTATGTTAAGAGGTCACATGACAGTGCGTAGTTTTTTTTTCTAAAAGTCGTTGCCAAGCATGACAAAGCAGTGAGCGTTCTCAATACCAGTAATGCTATATTTGGTGATTTCGCTTCTCTGTCACTAGTTGGACATTGAAGCAGCTTTTGTATTGACTACTGAAAAGTATTCGGGAAATGCAAATTCTCTGTGCTTTATGATTTAGGAGGATGTTCGGTCATAAATATTCTTCTATCATGTATTTAATTTGCTCTGGTATACTGATCCTCGTATAATTCACCAAGAGCGTGTCAATTTCAAATACTTAGACCATCCATTTGTCGTCCGTTTTTTTTTATTTTTATTTTTTATTTATGAGCGGTCTTAGCTGCTCTTCGTTTTAAGCAAAAAATAAAGAAAAAACAACATCACCACAACCATGACCGCCACCATCGTAACCACACACATCAACAGTGAAAAATTGAAATTGAATTACCATAAATCATTATATTCCTTTGTGCCAACAAGGACACTGCAAAGAGCCTTGATTTGGGCTTTGTCGAGAGCCAAAAAAAAAGAAAAAAATTTTCAAAAAATATAGAAAAAAATACAGAATATGGAAAATGAACATAAAAAGGACCTTGGCATCACCCGATACCGCAAAACAAACAGACTGTCATAAACACAAAATAAAACGCTCCACCACATACCCATTTACATCCATATCCTACTAAAAAAAAAGAAGAATAAAAGAATATACATAAACAAAAAATGAAAATAGAAAAACGACAAACAGTTGAGGCATTGTGGCGTGTAGCTTTTTTACGAGCCTCACTGTAACACCGTAAAATTTGCTTTGTATCCACTTTCTTTTGTTTTGTTTCTAAATCGTCAAAGTGTGTAGGTTGGCAGTAAAGGGGAATTTTTGGCTAGCGAGTCCTTGTTCTGTCTTGCACCCTTGCAACCTAACAACCCCATCATCTACCAGTGTATCGTTTATGGTAGCCAGAAAACAAAGGGATGATGCGGGACCAATGGCGGTGTCAACGTAACGGTGGCGTTTTATTGCTTGCTCGTCGATACCTTGTTATGCAGAACGCGGATTTGGTTGTCAAAAGTGCTGTGGTAGTGTGGCGTTGGAGCACCCTTAGTACCAGCGCCAAGAGTGTCAGCCACCCTTCACCTTTTGTAAGTCGTCTTCTTGAACTCAACATGGAAATAGGTTACATATCTTGTTCCTTGCGCTTTTAGGCAGAGTACCGGCTTGGATATGTACTTGTATTTTGAATTGCTGTGTGTCGTGCTATGTGTCGCAATTTCTCCAAGGATTGTTTTATTGATCGTATGCATTGAATTCCAATGATTTCAAGAAGACCTATAAACTAGGGGGTGTTGAACTAGTACAGCTGAGTGAAGGGTAGATATACCATAGGCAAACATTCAAACATACGAGAACTTGAATCATCTACTGAGAACTGAGAAGTGTGTTCGTGTGTTTAAAAGAAAATAAATTTCTCTGGAAGCCCTTGCCAAAAATATAAATTACCGCTGTGTTTGCCGAATGTGATAAAAATTTGTAGATGAGCCTTTGTGGCTTGTATTCGTATCATGTGTTTTGTGCCTTGGTGTCTGGAACAGAAGAAGTGTCTGAAGTTTGTCGAGTGTCAAAATAAGACAAAAACGTTGTATAAATTATCTTAAGACTAATGTTGGAGAATGTTCGGAGGCGACCGACGATAACGACGTTGGAGACAGCCGCGTTCGTGGGGTTTTATCATTTTTTTTTGTTTTTTGTTCACTCAAATTGTGTATATCAGATGTTCTTTGAGGGTACATACGAGTAGTACATAGTTTCAAAGGTCTCCCTTGGCCCCATTTTGATTCTCCTATAAATAGATACAGCATGACAAATTCCAAGACAATCTAAGTTTGGTATCAGTCTAGGCGGCAGCTTATTCATCAAATTCTAAAATTAAACGTACTCATAGTGAGTAGAAATAAATTCAAGGATTAAAGTAAAGAATGAATGATTGGTTTTGTATCCCATCGATGTGTTGTCAATTGATTGAGTTTGGTGGTTACATTTAGAGGATGAGTGAAAGTTTTTCGAAAAAAAAGTTTTCATTCTGAGAAGTTGTATAAAACTTGTCTTCCAATTTAAATGAGAAGATTGAAAAGTTTTCAGTCTTGAGTGAGAAGTTTTGAATTTCACTTTGTATTTCATCCCATGAAATTTATCTTCAGATCGAAAAATAAATAAAAAAGAGAATTTTCGGTGGGTGTTAGGTGTATGGGTTTCAACTCTTGTAACATACGTGGGCAAGGTAAAAAGTTCTCGGCCTAACACAGAGATGGCGTTCCAATCAGCAAAAATTCGGTTTCCTGCCTGGGTGCACGTGTCATTTGTTCGTATGATAAGTTTCAACATGTTCTCTCAAGTAGTTTCTTTTGCGTCTTGAGTGCTTTTCGTTAAAATGGATAAACTTGAATGCGGTTCGGTCATAAAATTCTTCGTTTAGGATGGATTAACCCCTAATGTAATTCATCCCACATTGACAACTGGCTTACGGAGACTCTGCTCCTCCCAACCGTTCAAAAGTGGGCAGCTAAATTGAAATGTGGTCTCACTTCCTACGAAGATGACCCACATGAAGGACACAACCACACCCGAAACCATCGAAAAAGCATGGACGATAGGCGAGTGAAGTTAAGTGAGATAGCTCAGGCTGTGAGGATATCGGAAAAAAAAACTTAGGGATGCGAAAGCTCTGCGCAATATGGGTGCCGCATTTGCTAAATGCCAAACAAAAGGAAATGCGTAAACGATTTTCGCAGCAATCTTTTGATCGGTTTAATAGGCATCCGACCAATTCCGTGCGGCGATTTCTCACCATGGATGAGACATGGGTCCACCAGAAACGAAACAGCAGACGAAACATTGGGTGGAGGCCGGTGGGTCAGGGCCAAAGAAAGCGAAGGCGATCGTATCTGCCGGAAAGGTCATGACCAGCGTATTTCGGTATGCGAAAGGGATTCTGTTAATTGACTTCCTTCACAAAGGCATAACACTTACAGGCGAATATCACTCCGACCTTTTTGAGCATCTAGGTGACGAAATTCACGACAAGAGGCCTGACTTGAAGAAGACAAAAAAATCATCTTTCACCAGGACAATGGATCTGTGCATAAGCACGGCCATCCCCCTTATTTTGGCACCGTAAGACTTCCATCTGTTCCCAAACTTGAAGAAATTTGTTTCTGGGAAGTGCTTCGCATCCAATGAAAGGGTCGTAGATTAATATTTTCACCGTCTTTCAAACTCTCACTTTCGGGAAGGAATACCGATGTTAGTGAAACGCTGGATCAAGTATGTTGAAGTCAACGGATATTTTGTAGGAAAATAAAATCAATTTCTTTTACTGAAAATCGCAATCTTTTACTGTCAGGTCTAAAACTTTTTGCTTTATCCTCGTATGTAGACACATCTGAACCTCTTGAAAATAATACAAACTGCCAGTTTATATTAGGAAGTAGACGTTTACTTACAAAGTGTGGCAAGTAATATCCCGGACAGGAGCCTAATCTTAGCAACCAAGAGCGTCATCTATTGTATTTGTCCGAATATGCGTTTTAAATTGAATCTTTCTCCACTATCTGTCAAAATTTTTTGACATTTGGTGGATATTCAACAATTATAAAAATATCTTTTACAAAACACCTTTTGATGCAACAACTGTACCGTGATGATCGTTTGATTAGAACAGTTGTTTTGGAGTAGCATAAACGTGGTTTGGGCAGCAGAGAGACGTTGGAGGATGGCAAACTCATAGGAAGGCCAATTTCAGTTCGGAAGCCTAAAATGATCCAAAAAGTACTTGATTTTGTTTCAAAAGTCCGCAATGCTTCGCCGAGGTCCTAAATCATTCTTTACAAAGATTTAGGCAAAACAACGGTTTGTTCAATTGAGGAGAGTCTGAGATTGCTTCCTCAAGAAATGGTCAAAACTTCATGAAAATAATTGTTACGGGTGATGAAACATGGTGTTTCAAATCCGACGCAAAAACCAGGCGTCAAAGTGTAGAATTGAAATCCACAAAGAATTCATTCCGACTTGTGAAACAGTCACTGCCTTATATTATCTTGAAGTTTTGAAGAGTTTGATGGCCGGAATCCATCGTGTTCGACCTGAACATCGCGATCCAAAAAGTTGGCCTCTATTGCACGATAATAGACCGATTCACACAGTCACACACTCATTGTTCGTCAATTTTAGCTCGAAACCAAGTGTGTTTTCTAAATCATCCGCTGATTAAGCACGGTGCTTTTTGGCAGAATGCTTTTCTGACGACATTCTGACAATTCGACATGGGCGCCTGAAGGCAATTTGATTCACCATTGAATCGCTATAACAAGTATATTGAATCGGAAGGAGAATATTTTGAATAAAAATTCGGAAATCGAGCCAGTCTGGGATTTTCTTTGCCACACTGTTTAGATGTATACTCGTATTTTTTTGGTGTTACAGGGGATATTTTCCCTGATAGTCACAAAATCTGAGCATAGTAGTGAAATACGAGTATGTACTGAATTGGTTGGAAAGGCTAAAACCATCGATTTCACAAGATGATGTTTCGATGCCAAAATCTAATAGCAGAAACAACTTGTAAAAGCCAGTCTTTGAGAGAATGACATGAATTGTAAAAGCTCAGAAAGTTCCGTCAGAAATTACTCAAGATCAGCTCCACTTGTTTTTTTTTAGGAATGACTGCGATTGTTAATGTCTTTCAAAAGAATAAAATTACTATCAGTTTCCTAAATATTCCAACGAAGTTAACTTTTGATTTTGATATTGCTAAACCAGATAAGAAAATTCCTATATTTTACTCAAATGCCGTCATTTCAGAGAGGTCAGAAAGAAAGTTTCCTCATGTCCGATGTTTTGAATTCCTCCTCATCTGTTCTGCTTAGAAATATTTTTGTTTTGAAGGCCCTCTCCGTTCCTCTTTTTTTAGCGCTGCAGAGCTTGATCTTTTGATGATGTTTACTGATTCATTCCTTGCTAGAGTAAGTTCTTAAAAACCACGTTGAGTCACTTGATGGCTCTTCCGAGTGAGAGTTTTGGCCACCTTCTGCATGTTTTCAACACCAGTGCAGAAGTTATGGTACAGCTCACATAATATCTTATGGTACCGAATTTGGACTACTCTGCAACCAGAATTTACAGCGACGTATTAAGTGAAAAATGGCATAAGTTTGTCATTGGTGTGATTTTCTAAGAGCATATGCAGCGTTGGTTTCGAAAAGCATTCGATGCGATTTTGCAGCAGTTTTATTCAAATGGTAACAGAAAATAAATCGTTGTCTCCAGGCACAAAACTACGATGAAACCTGTATGGTTGTGAGTTTAACATCTTTTTCAAATATTTGATAATAACTAAATTGACAACTAGGGCCATCTATAGGCAAATTCCGGTTTCATATTTACAGACCTTGTAAATGGTTTAAAAAAGAGCGCCCTGTAGAATGGCTCTAAGGTCCGCTAAACACCGTACACTCTAGCATTGTAGACATCTGGGGGAGATATGTAACACTGGATGCAACTGTACATGTTTTAACCTTTAAGCAAATATTAGCTTCCAATTAAAGAATCATCTGAAAAGGAATCAACTACACTCTTCAATGTTATTGCTGTTAGCATGGTACGTAATCAAATTTGCGGCCAAAAGGATGTTTTTCTCAATCTTGTCATTCAAAATGGAAGCAATTTATCTGGTCTTACTGATAGTAGCTTCCAGCAGATGAGGACAAAGTCAATTGTAAAGTGCCGTGTGTAGAGTGATATAGATAACGATCCTCATTAAATTGAAAAGCGCTTAAACACTTCAAGAATACATACATATAAACAAGGTTTATGACTTCAGTTTTTTTTTAATATTTTTTATTTTAAATAGAGCAACAGAGAGTCGCAATTTTATAAGTAGATACGTATCAAAAATGGCAGAGTATGACTTTAGGGTAAATGAAAGTAATTCCACTTAACGACTGTTTTCACTTTAAAATTTCTCAATTACCAAAAATGCCATTGGTCTTCCATTATTTTCCACTTTACTAGTTAATAAAGGCCTTCATGACTTTTACTAACTCTCTCCATTGCATCTTCTTGGCCAAAGCCCTCGGCCAATGATGTCTATCAAACTCATTTGACTCTAACAAATGTGTAGCAATTACTCGATTGTTATCTATTTTAATAAATTTTTACGACAATTTTACTGCGGCTATTTTATGTGCAACATTCTGCCATTAAGATGCCTACATGAAATTAGTCTCATTATTTTTACAACACTCAGTTAACATCGTTTATATATATGAGTAGGAGAGAAATATCTATAAAATCGTGCGACATAAATCTTTCGCAGTCACAAAACAAGAACCAAAATGACTGGCTCGCATCCAGTCATATCTCAGGACAGGCGATGCTCGCACAATTGGACACAAAATTAAGTTTCAGGCCTTACTTGTAGGCCTTAAATGTGCCATACCGGACCGTCACTTACACAAATGTCGTGGCTGTAACAGTGACTGTGACAACCCCCAAAGCGATTACTGCTTAAAATTCATAAAAATTCTGAAATAAATCAAAATCAAACCGTAAAAACTCCGACACGATAATGTTCGAGACGACATAGGGCTTGAAGTAGCTGGAGTGGAATGAAGAAGGTTCAACACACAAATAAATAGAAAATAAAAAGAAGAAGGATCAAAAATATATATGAATGAGGGGAGAAAAAAAAGGGGAATGAATGAATGAAGATGATGATGGAGAAAATATTGAAAAAAATAGAAAAGACGAGAAAACGGAAGGAAATAACTTCTTTCCAAATGAAGCACTTAAACTTTCGGACAGTGGGTGGAATTTTCCAAGTGACACAAAGCCCAACAAACAGGCTTAACAGACCAAAACAACAAAACAAGTACAAAAAACCACAGCTAGAAAAAAAAAAAAAACAAAAAACAAAAACACCCTGTTTTCGAGAGATATTTTCTACATTTAGGGGTAGGTTCCATAAATTTATGTCTTGGGTTTTGGCCGACGACTGACGCCTCTTATTTTGGTTAGAGTATAATTATTAGAGGCGACTACAGCCAACGCTGTGGACGTGGACAACCATCAGTTATTGCCTTGGATTGGGTCCAATGGTTAAGGCGGAAAGGATATACTACCTACTAGACCTCCATCTGGTTGTTTGAAACCATTGCGAGCATAACAAGCGTGATAATTTTGTTTTCATAGGACTTTGCTACGCGAAGTGGTTTCTCAATAGCACAAGTGCTATCCTTCTGGAGGACGCTCTTTCGGATGGAAAACTTTTTAGAGAGATGTTTTTCGGAAGGTTGCACTTTGGACTTGTGGTTGCTTCTGGAGTAGGAGGAGGGGGTAGTAGCAGCATAAGTGGATAAATGGATTGAAGTCTGGAAACTGGGGCAGGCAGTCAGCTATTTTTAAATTTTTCTTTATTTACTAATGTTGCAGAATAATTGTGTCGGTTAGATTTTCCGATTTTCTCTTTTTTTTTTGTATAAAAATGTCCGTAAAATGAAGGAATGATGATTGATTTGAATTTTATTTCTCATCTGTGAAAGCTTGTTTCTTGATTGTCTTCTCAAGAAATTGACAGAATTAAATACGAATTTTAGGGACAAGATCTTTTATTTTCTGGACGCAGTGTAAGAAGGTGTCTAGTGATAGAAGCCCTATTTCAATTCACAAGTTAAATAATTCATTGATATGCGCAGCGCTATCGATACAGCACTAGATTGTTCTTGAACTCGTACACTTGGCTCGGTCTTTTTACATATTGTCGAATTGCAAACAAATCTTGCTTAGTTTTTGTAAAAGACGGAATACTCTGGTGTGGATCTGATTTTCAACCAATGAACCTTTTGAGCGCAACTAAGATTGCATGCACCCCTTTCAACTTGTGGGTAGAGGTTTTCCTCTACTTTGTCGTCTTTTTAAGTGGGTATCGTCTCGAAAGTTCTTTGGACGAGGACGTTATCTACATGTCTTGGTCATTCCGGGTGAATGATGTTCACTTTACAGACCAAATCAGACCAAAAAATTATGAGATGTTATTATCAGAGGCAACAGCGAATTAGAGGTAGACACAATTCTTAGCTACCTTAAAGCTATAGCTTTCCATCCCTATTTGCTAAAAGCATAGACTCAGTTTTGGTCTCATTCACATCTAAGCTGCTTCATACATGCAAATGCAAGAATGACAGATTTTAAAAGTTGGTATGTCAACCAAAAATGTGATAAAATCTTTCTCATCAGCTTTGACCGCAGTGGTTTAAGTAGACCAAGATAATGGATGCAACAATCTAGGGATACTCCGCTGCATATAGGAATTGTTTAGACAATCGAATCTCTGCAGTGTGATTTCAAAATTAGACAAGTCCTGAAAGTTGCAAGTACGTCAAATTTTATATGGCTATAGCAAGATACATAACATACTCGTCATTGAAAAAGTTTTAAGTATAGAACTGAATAGGTGGTTGTTCTTCATTTTCAGAATTCCATTGCTTAGAAGAGAAATTGGCATCCCCCAGAAGCAACAATATAGTATTACCACCAGCGCCGAGATATTATAATACGTTTCTGTGTTGACCACACTATCTATGTATATCTACC
Organism: Volucella inflata; assembly: GCA_928272305.1. Taxonomy (NCBI): domain Eukaryota; kingdom Metazoa; phylum Arthropoda; class Insecta; order Diptera; family Syrphidae; genus Volucella; species Volucella inflata. The sequence goes on from OV743719.1 coordinate 79,941,259, forward strand.
ATCACTTTACCTGCTTTCAATAGAATAAACCCGATTAACTTATGTTCCTCATGAGGTGTAGTTACTATAGAAACTCGAAATCCTTTCACGTTCCGGTTTCTGTACGTAAAAATTTCTTTACATCACTCATTTCAACGGAAAGTGCGTAATTTTAATGCAGCGAAACGTCTATACTCGAGGAATATACAATATTTTCTCCCGTGAGAATACTCAATCGAAAAACTAGTCCATTGTGCTCCTTTTATGATACTCTTAATGGCTTTAGTTATATCAATAGTTCCTGCAATGCATGTACATCGTCATCGAGTGCCGGCAGCCTGAACATAACCTGTCAGTCAATGAAGAGTTCAACCAAACACTGGTTACAATCGTGAGGGGTCCTGTTTTGACCATTGCCCATTAGGTCAATCAATGCATAAGTCAGCGATTTTAGAGGCCAACTCCAAGGTTTCCCACGCAACAACTTTTTAAAAAGGAAAATGCCTTAAGGAATGCCCTTGCTACAAATAAACATATTCATCAGTGTGTCTAAAGCAAACTCAAACGTTTAAGGAAAGCCATTCGTGCATCCCATAAAATTCGTTTTTTAGTCAAAGCATCAGTAGGTTTTATGCGCCAATGCTCATACCATCGAATAACTGATGCAAGAAATAGAATTGGTCTTATTAAAGCAGTATACATAGATCCAAAGGGTCCTTTTTAATGAAACGTTTTATGTTTTACTTAAAGCTGTCATCACGTTAGAGAGTAGACAGCGATTTAGAAACTGTGGGCGAGACATGTTAAATCTAAAAAGTTTCCTGTTCAGGATGACATATGTGTTCACATGTACTTAAATCCTTGTTAGCACAAGATAGGTAAGATTACTCAGCTTCCTCCATCCCATGTAGGGACGACCTTAGAGCGTACTATTACTTGTGATCTGTCAGCTTGAACAATAAAAAACATTTACATATACTTGAGTATATGTACGGGGGTTGTCTGAAAAGTTTCCGACCGCAACGTGAAGATAGTGGCACTCGTCTAGCTAGTGAATGCTAGTTGCGCATCTTTTGACTGTACTTACCAAAGTTTCAGTCATTTTGGGCGCGCAGTTTTAGTTGACAGTCATTTGAGTGTTTTTTTGTGAAAATGGAAAAAAAATGGGTAACGAAGGTAAGAGCTTGGGAGATGATGAACGTTCGGGATGTCCAAAAACTGCAACCACTGACGATAAAATTGCTAAAGTTCACCAAATGGTGTTAAACGAACGCCGAATTAAGGTGAGAGAGGTAGTAGAGGTTATGAAATGAAAGAACGTGCTTGTTACATATTTAATCAAGATTTAGGCATGAGAAAGCTGTCCGAGCATTGGGTACCGCATTTGCTTACGTTAGACCAAAAACGTGTTCGAATGAAAATTTTCAACGCTCTGTTGGCGCAGTTTAGGCGCAATAAATCCGAGTTTCGGCGCCGATTAATTACTGTAGATGAAGCTTGGATACACCATTATACGCCCGAAACAAAAATTCAGTCAAAACAGTGGACTGCAAAGGGCGAGCCGGCTCCAAAAAAAGCAAAAAACTGTTTTTCGGCTAGAAAGTGATGGCAACTGTTTTTTGGGATAGTAAAGGAGTAATCTTCAAGAAGGAAAAACCATTACAGAAGCATACTACGCATCATTATTTACCAAGCTGAAGGCAGAAATTGCGGAAAAAAGGCAAACATTTGCAAAAAAAATAAATTCCTGTTTCACGAAGACAACGGTCGTCTCACAACTCAGCGGTTGCCATGGCGAAAATCCATGAATTACGGTTTGAATTGCTTGACCATGCACTTTATTTACCAGATCTAGCCCCGACCGAGTTCTTTTGTTCCCTCATCTAGTAACTGCGCTCGGAGGACAGGGATTTTCGTCAAATGAGGAGGCAATCACCTTCCTGAACAATTATTTTGCAGAGAAAAACTCCAAGTACTATTTGGACGGGTTATAGAGATGGGAGCATCGCTGGGAGAAGTGTGTATAGTTACAAGGAGACTATGTAGAAAAATACAAAAAAATTTTGAGAGAAAATGTCTTGTAGCATTGTTAGGTCGGAAACTTTTCGTATGAAAGCAAAAACATGGACAAAGCAATAGAAACATGACGCCACACGGTTAGGAACTCTAGCATCATCTACCAAGATCTTGCTCACTGGGATTGATTACAAAACCAAAAATGTCCACACAAATCAAAGGGCAATAATTATAAGAGCTGCAATTTTTTGCTGAAGAAAGTAAAGATCTAAATATTTTATTTATTGCTGCTACCCAGGTATCTAAGATGTTTTTTCAAATATAATACAACTTTACCGTCCCCTGTATCATAGGAAAGAAAGTTGACCTATGCAACTATGCTCAAACTTGCCGAAATTGCAAAGGTTATCAGATCTTTATAATTTAGTTAAGTGAAAGTAACAAATTTTGAATATGAAAATATGATTTCACTGTTTTTCCAATTTTTTGCTTTTAATTGCTATAAACAATTAACAATTAAATATTTAAATTGTTGAATCCACAATTAACAATTAATTTGTTTGATGATTAATTGTGAATGATTCAATTAACTATTTATTAATTAATTAATTAATTGTCACTGCTACTTTTCTACAGATCGTGGTTCCCTAAGAACAGGACGAAAAATCTTTGCCAGTATCTTCTCTCGAAACGGCTAAGCACCTATTGGCCTCCATCAGATTCAATCTCCAGGGTCATAGAACAGGATCGGGAAGATAATAGTGTTGTATACTCCAAGTATTGTTGTACGGGAGAGGGCTCTATTATTTTACTGCATATTGAGCCTGAAAAAGAGCGATAGACAAGGGTAATTCTTCGTCTGATTTCTGCATTGATGTCGTTGCTGCTTGTCACTGCGGTGTTAAGGTAGATAAAGTCCTTAGCTTCCTCAAAGCCCACCAACTTTTGATGGGAGTACTCGTACTTTGGACTTCACTTTCGCCCGATTACTTACGTACAACTCATTGCGTTCGTCCAATCAAATCATACCAATGTCGGATTCATTCATGGTCGAATCTTCGACAAGATCTGCCGTAGAGAGAATATTTGATCGATTGTCGACTTTCCTGGTCTAGAACCACACTGACAAGGAAACACCACCTTGTGTACAGAGTTCGTATACAAAGTCTCCTTTCTGTATACCCGACAAACGATGTTGAGATTTTAGCTTCGATATTACCTACTGCTTAACCTATTGTAAGATCGGACATACGGAATTTTTGTGTCCCCCTTTGTCATCCAGGGTGAATTGTTCGTTCTGCCCTACAAATGTCTCGGGTTTTGTTTTACATGAACGCTTGTCTATGTGCAAATTATGTTTACGGGATGTGCATGCATTCATGGAGGCTACGATACGCATGACCATCGCTTACCCACATAAATGATAGTACCAACGCGGAATTAATTTAAAGAACAAGTTCTACCCTTAGCATGGAGCGAGGCCGACATGAGTTTAGAGTCACGGCACCTTGTGTTTATTGCGACTTTCCATCTGAACCAACTGGATAAACTTTTCTGCAATTTAAGGTTTAACTCACAGCCTATGTGACTCTCATACGGGGCCTACCTCTAAGAAATTAGGTTCGGACCGGAGTCCGCAGGTCTCGCTGGCCAAGGTGGCTTGTTTTAAGTCCTCGTGTGGACAATAGGTGGTCTTGCCACTCGACAGAACCTATGACCGGCTGTTTGTAACTAAGTCAAATCGTAGTAACATTCTGTGGCGTCAATCGGAAAATGTTTACGATATAACTACAACCGTCCATTATTAGACTAAGTCACTGATACTCGTAGGTGAAGACGAAGGATTGGGTAAAAGATTGAATTACTCAATGCCTCAGTCAGAAGTTCCTGAAAGGCTATTCTTGTGAATTTTGGATGGCATAGGTTGTCTTTACAAGTCAAGAGTTCGCACAATAGTAAGAGATAACAGAATCAACATTTAATTTTCGTTAATGTTTTATTGAACACGAAAAGAAGCGAAGAAGAAATCCAATTCCAATTAAAATCAGATTTAATGCTACCCAAAAAAAATGTAAGGCCCCGTAGAACGAGTAATGTAAAACAATCTTGCCCTAGATGCTCGTATCTGTAGTAGGTTTCAACTTCTGCATTTCCTTCGTAAGCCTTGAACTTTTTCATTAGGTAAGGGGTAGGCAGATGTGGGCTCTATAAATCGTCATTGGCATTCTTTTTCGTATTGGTATTCGTATTTATGTTGATGTGGATGTTGGCGTTGGCGGCCTTCTGTAATGAATATCTGCTGTAACCGACGGCTAAATGCAAATTAGGTTAACTAATTACGAGTACCATTACCAGCGCTCATGATAGGAATAATTAACCTTTATATATATACGAGTATATGTATATACATTTTTTTCTATCTACAACCTTCGTTTTCTCCCTCTGCTACAGATAGGGATAGAAACACCACCACTAAGAGGTTGTTGATTCGATCGATTAAATAACCAAAATTCGATGAAATCGAAACAGTAGAGCATTGGAACGATTGAGTATTTAATTCGTATTCTCGTACAATTCACCTGATATCTGAAGGACCTTAGTACCATACAATTGAGTTCCATTCCCAGTCACTCGATCCTACTTATTGCCCTCCGTTGGCACTGTTGTTTATTCGAGTGAAATTCAAATAAGTATGGTAGTCCATGATATCCCTGCTAATTGGAGTGTATGGACAAACACTCAATTATATCTGCCACGGTATTGGTATTGTTATTGGTATGGGTATTCGGCGCATACTACCTATATAAACATAAATAAAAGAGCCACACACAAGTGAGGACTTGAACCAATTCTACGAATACTACCATTATCGCATTTCAGAGTCCCGCTTATTGATTTAGGACTGTAATTAAAAATTTAATGAAACAATTTTAATTTTAAGTGGATTTTCGACCAACGTTGTCCTCCATCGAATGATGATGTTGCCAAGTATAATATGGAATAATGTCGTTCTTATTTATTCGTTGTTTAGTCAGGCTCTCAGGGCTCAAAAGTAATGGAAAATGCAGTGATGACGTCTCATGCATGATTGCTAATGCAAGTACGAATAGGGCTACACTGTCAAATGAATGTGAAAATTGGGTCCAAAAACTATTATTTTGTCGATTTCATTTTCAAGGGCTTTTCTTTTCCATAGTTAGAGAATAACTTCCGACCTATAGGGTAGATAGGGTCAGGTGCAGGGCAATGCAAGGACTAAGAATCTATTTCGATTGTAGCTCCTATTCCTCGTATGTGTTTCATTTCTTTTTTTGTTTCAACGATTACTGCTGTAACGTGTTTTCCATTTCGTTTTGATTGGAGAATCAAATTGAAAAGTTTTTATTGTCTTCCGGTATCGGCATGAAGATCTTTCGTCGTATACCGAGAAGATGAGAAAATGATTTTATATTTTAATTGAAAATCAAAAGGACGAAACGGATATTTTCCAAAAGTTTTCCAAGATACTCGTAATTGCTACAATGTATGGACTTGAGACGAATTGGAGTAAACTTTTGGGTGAAGGAATAATTGTAATTGGATTTTATTCACAGCTTTGGAGTAGATGAAAGCGAATTTCAGAATGGATGGATATGGTGTGTAATGGGCAATGTTCTATGGAAGGAGGCTATTCAATTTGTTGTCCATTTTGGAACTCACAAAACTTGATCAAATTAAGAGGAGAAAACTAATAAAAGGAGTCAGTGACTTATCGAATTGCTTTGTTTTCGCATGTGACAGAAATCAATCTTTTATTGGTTGAAAATATTACCAGAATATTCATCAGAACAGAATTTATCAAAGTATCTACAATATCTAAATTCTCCTTAGGCATTACTTATTCAAACATAAGTGAATCCAAAGACTTGTTTCATTTATCATAAAATAACAAGAAATCTTTCAATTGATTGCAGGTTTTGCAGCGTATTTACTTAAGCGAATCGGTTTGGAACTGATTTGCATTCAAATGCCAGCTGAATACCATATAAAGTGATCACTACTTTACAGTATTGAGTCCGAACATGGAAGTGCATCTGCATACACAAACCTATAACTACTATAGATTAGATCATTATCCTGAACGTGTGATTGCTCGGTGTGGTATTTGTAGTTCCGATTAGCCAATGGTCCAATAGTTTTCTTCCAAAACGACAAAGGAAGAAACGTCACAGTTAATGGACATCCCTACCGAGGCATGCAACTATCGTTTTATTGCACACTAAGTTCAATAAATCTGTAAACAGGCGTTTGGGTGATGTTGCTTGAAAATGCGATTGTACAGGGTTTTCCAATAAGGACTTGACAATATTTTTTTAAATAAAACGTAAACCATTTGAGATATTTCAAAAACTTTGTTATCGGCTTGAAGTACAATCAAAACATTTATGAATGGAACTTGACTTCGTTCATATGGCCACCGCGGGCACGTTTGCAGCGGTCGATTTCATGGGCCCAATTTTCAACGACTCGGCCACACATTTCGGCCGAAACGGATCGTTTGCTACGGACGCCTGAACGGTAGCGATATTTTCGACACGCTGTCTCCCTGAAACGGCAACATCACAAAACGAATATGTAGACTCAAATTTTTGCACTAAACTTGTTATTGCCTGTCTACTAGGGCGATAATGACGACCGAAAATTGGAATTAACGCTCTTAAATTTGCAGTCACCGACTCCGAATTTCGGTAGAAAAATTTTATAACTTGAAGACGTTGCTCGTTCGTATACTTTACCATGATGAATGTTGAGTTTACTGAATAAATTGACAGTGACAGTTTGATGATTAGTGAAATAGTGCGTTCACAAATTAAATTAAAAGTTGTCAAGTCCCTATTGGAAAACCCGATACTTTCTCTTGTGGGGTGCCGTTCAAGAGCAATGCTATATGAACAACTCACAGACGATTTAGACACCCAAGAACATTGTTTTCGAAGCTATTCGTGACAAAGAGGCCGAAACTATAGAACATGAATTGAAAAATCGGGTTGACAAGATGGCCTACTGCCAAGCCATCTGAGGGAGTGACTTGAATGAAATAAAATTCCATAATAAGTCAGAAAGTTAACACTTTTTAACAATATGTGCCTTTTTTTATAGGTAAACCAACAGATGGTCCACCCTATAGATGATTTCCTGTTGGCGGTCCCACTAACCGGCAGGTTGAAGTGTATTGACATTCATCTACGTCCGTGCGTATTACAAAGGACTCTACACCACTTCAAAGTGAATATTTTGACATTTAATAAGGGGATTGCTATGGGGAGCAAGCCCAAAGCCTATATTTGTCGCAGAAAGACTTTGAGAGACGATCATGAGATGCAGGCGTATGAGCAATTTCCTGATTGCAGGCTAGAGTCGTCAAAATAAGCCTGGTATATGCACAGGCCAAATTTGAGAATCCGCTTCTATGAATCGCTCAACCAGCTACTCGTACAACAGCAATGTCCTAAACACGAAGTTAGGGTCTTCGTTAGGAGTGCAGTTGAAAAAATAAAAACAGGTTGTGCAACAATACCCTCTTAAACAGATTCTGCTTTATCAATTTTCCAACAAAACGAGTTGGCATCAGAGCTAACAATCATTTCATCCGCCTTAGTACTCACATTTGTTTGATTGACGCGATCGGAAAAATATTTGAATAGATCACTTATACTCGTAACATTCTGATCAAAGCAATTGAAACATCATCGTCATGGTCAACAGTGATGGATGGAGTTAATGCAGTAATGGCTGGAACTTGAAAGGCAATACAGGGCTGATGCTAGAAAGCAAGCACCATAATCGTAGACATGAAGAACAAGTTTCAATTTGACAAATTGGCAAGAGATTATGAACTGTTTTGTGAAGTTGAAATACCGAACTATCTCCGTAAAGTGACAGCAAGTTATTTTTCGAATAGAATCCAATTTTACCTTTGGATGGATGAGCCACAAGGCGCGGTCTTATGTCCATTACTACGGAAATTTTCATTTTATGCCTATAGGTTCCATGCGAAGCGTTGCGCCGTTGTAGAAAAAACGCTAGAAGAATTTAAGCCCTACAACAACGAAACTGTTTTGACTCTATGTCGCTACTAGCACTGGTTTGCAACTCGGCGATCGTTAAAACTGAAGCGGTCCTTATTTCCTATTTAAATAGGAAAATTTGGGAAACGATAATGGCCTCTGGATCAGGCATAAAATTGTTTCTCAATATCGTAAAGATGTGATTTACAGTGTTACACATGACCTAGGAGCAATTACAAGGTTGATAAGAAACATCAAACACCCAAAACAGAATAAAAAACTGCGTCTTGCTACAGCTGCTACTTTCACGAGTATACTCGTGCATGCAACGATCTGACAGCAGGCAGTCAAATCCCTGCAACGCATTAGTGCATTGAGAACCCACGGTGCATTCTGAACTGTTTCACATGATCGTATACTTGTTGTAGTCAAAAATGGTAAGATTCATAAGTCGGCGAGTCCAAAATTGCCGGGTAAGCGACGAAAAAGGCGAAAATGAAAGAATTTATACTATCGCAACCTGGAAACAACAATGAAACATATCCTATAGCGGAAGATCAGCATTTCGTCTGTAGTCGAAAAAATTAATTTAAATATTTTGGTTGCATACTTGTTGCGAGACTCTATTTGTTCTCTTTTTGCATCACACTATATTTGGCCATCTGATCGCATGATTCACCCGAAATGTCTCCAAAGAACTTAATAATGTTCAATGTACTGTAATTAGCATGTCTAACGAGAGTATAAATGTCTCAGCGGACATACATTCTGACTCTTCTGTTAATAAACGACACACAAGCAGAGAGTTGTTTGTCTTTGGCTTATCTTCTTCTTCGCTCACTTGTCCGGTTCGGCTATTACAATTCAGAAGTGGGATTAAGTAAACAACGCGTCGACGGTACTACTTGTTTGGGCCAAAGTTAAGTTTTCGCGATCTTGTGCGAACGGTTTTTTCTGATAGTGCAGTGCATTATATGAGTATGTCTGAAGAATCGACAGAATTTTTGGAATCGGCGACAGTATACCGATGGCGATGGCGCGATAGTTAGCTCATTGGATTATCACGACGACAGTCTGGGTTCGATTCCTGGCTGGGTCACCAACAGTTTTTCAAATCGCCATCACCCTTTCGGCGGGCAATGGCAAACTCCCGAAAGTAAAATTGCCTACGAAAAAGCTTCTAAGGAGTGCCGTTCGGACTCGGCGATAAACCGTAGGCCCCGCTCAGATGTGACTGAAATGACAACATGAGCAACACAAATGAGTGTCAAGAAGCTAAGCCATGGCCCATACCGGGCTGTCAGCGCCACAGTGTTTTTTTTTTTTTGAAAGTATACCGATTAAAAAATGTGCTAAGATTCTTGAAACTCCAGACAACAGGCACAAAAATTGAGTTAAAACTTCGTGCTCAGGCGGCAGTTCAAGGTTTAGCTGAAAACGAGCTTGTGAAGTTAATGCGGGAAGAACAAAGCAGCAGAAGCGGAGGCAAATGTAATGACACAAGTACGAGTGTTGCGGAAGAACATTCGTCAGGTGATAGTGACAATTCGGGAAGTGAAAGTGAGGAAGTCTTAGATGCGGAGGTGGTGAGACTTCAAAGCAAACTTCAGAAGAAGAAATTGATCATGGAGTTGAGGCAACAAATCCGTGACCTTCAATTGGAAGACACCGAAACTAATCTCAGGGCACATGGAAGTTGAAGTTTCAAGGAGATTGAAGGAGCCATGCTTCCATTTAGTGGTGATGACAATTATCCCTTACAACGTTGGACAGAGCAATTTGAGGAATTGGCAGATGTCATGAAACTGTCGGAAAGCGATAGATAGTCTATGGCAAGCGTCTTCTATCAGGAACTGCAAAGCTGTTTGTGAGAACGGTTAGTGTGAATAGTTGGAGCACGTTGAAATCGGCGTTGGTCAGTGAATTTGGACGGTCTGTGACTAAGGTCGATGTGTATAATGAACTTCGAAAGCGGAAAAAGCGACGTGAAGAGACGATGCAGCAGTATGTCATTCATATGCAGGAGATTGCCTCGCATTCTTCCGTGGAGGAAAAAGATTTATTGGACTTTGTCATCAGAGGAATTCCTGACTCGGAAGTGAATAAAATGATTCTATATAGTGCAAACAATCTCAATGAATTAAAAACAGCCCTAAGAAAATATGAGAAAATCAAAAACAGTTATACTGATAAAATATGCACAAAGAACGTACATAGTTTTCTGGGGCTTTGCTCCTATTTTAGAAAATTTATAAAAAATTTCGCAAATATAGCAAAGCCGTTATATGATTTGCTAAGAAAGGATGCACCCTTTGTGTTTGGCGTTCGTGAAATGCAAACTTTTGAAACGTTGAAGAGTAATATAATTGCTTCACCTGTGTTATCGATCCTGATTTGCAGACAGAATTGCATTGTGATGCAAGTAGTATTGGGTTTGGCGCTGTTTTAATGCAGAAGCAGTTGGATCAGAAGTTTCACCCCGTATTCTTCTTTTCTAAACGGGCAACGGCATCTGAATCCAAATACCACAGCTATAAACTCGAAACACTTTCAATAATTTACGCATTACGTAGATTTAAAATATACTTGATTGGTATATCATTCAAAATCATAACTGATTGTCAAGCTTTGACCATGACCTTACAAAAGAAAACTTTAAATCCACGCATCTCTCGTTGGGCCTTAGAGCTCCAAGGCTTTGAGTATGTAGTCAAACACAGAGAGGGGAGACGTATGGCTCACGTTGATGCGTTAAGTCGTTCTTTCAGTATACTCTTCGTTAACGACGAGTCATTTGAATTTGCACTTGCTGCTGCACAAAGGCAAGATCCAAAGATCACAGCGATAGCTTCTGATTTAGAGAAGTCAGAGAGTTCGCTTTATGAAATGATCGATGGATTGATATATAGAAAGTATAAAGACAAGGTTCTTTTCGTCGTTCCGTCTCAAATGGAGGAGCAAATAATTCGAACACATCACGAATCTATGTGTCATTTGGGAGCCGATAAGTGTTTCGAATACATCTCCACAAGCTATTGGTTTCCCAACATGAAGACGAAAATAAAAGAATATATAAAGTCCTGTCTAAAGTGTATTTATTTTTCGCCTCGATCCGGGAAAAAAGAAGGTACACTACACTCTATCCCAAAAGGTGACGTCCCGTTCGACACATTTCATGTTGATCATCTCGGTCCCTTACCTTATTCCCATTCAAAAAGAAGACATGTATTTCTCGTGATTGATGGCTTTACGAAGTTTATAAAACTTTATCCTGTGAAGACAACCCAGAGCAAGGAAGCCATTACTTGTTTGAAGGCATTTTTTGAGAACTACTCCAGACCAAATCGTCTTGTTTCGGATCGTGGAAGTTGCTTACATGCAAAGAATTTGCAGATTTTTTGGAGGACCAAAATGTGAAACACATTAAAATAGCTACTCATTCGCCACAGTCAAATGGCCAAATTGAACGCATTAATCGGATTATAGTCCCAATGATAGCAAAAGAATGCGAAGCGAATTCAACCATGGATTGGGATAAATATTTAACTAAAGTCGAATTTGCAATTAACAACACCCTAAATAGGAGTACAGGTTTTGCGCCTAGTGTGCTCTTATTTGGAAGAAATCAAAAAGGTGAGTTCTGCGATCGTGTGCGCGAGTATCTGCAAGATACTGTAGGGTAGAATATCTCCTGTGTTAACGAGGTTAGGCAAATGGCAAGTGAAAATATAGGAAAAAGTCAGTTAAGGAATAAGAACTTTTATGATAAACACCGCAAACGTCCAAGATCATATAAACAAGGTGTTTTGATTAAGAACTTCGTAACCATTCCAGGTGTCAACAAGAAACTTCACGCTCAATATCGTGGCCCATACGAAATAAAGGAAGTTTTACCTAATGATCGTTATGTGGTCGGCGATATTGAAGGTTTACAGGTAACACGTCTTCCATACAAGGGTATTTGGGCCCCGGATAATATGAGACCATATAATGTTGTACGAGTTGACACTGAGTATGATGTCGTTTGGATGATTTTGCTGATAAGGAAGATAACGTTTAACACCGCAATGAAAGCGTTTCAAGCCCGGCATTCCAATACGATTTCTCTTTTGAATTTAATTTTGCTTTTGTATTAATTGAACTAAATTTGTTTAATTATTTTCCTATTGGATTCTATTCTAAAATGTGCCTACGTATTTACATTTTGAATTTTTATATTTAATTAATTTTTTCAAGAACTATTTTCATTAATTGTTTGAATTTACTTAAGGAGCTTTGTAATCGGGTCGATTATACTATCAGGATGGCCGAATTGTAGTCGAAAAAATTAATTTAAATATTTTGGTTGCATACTTGTTGCGAGACTGTATTTGTTCTCTTTTTGCATCACACTATATTTGGCCATCTGATCGTATGATTCACCCGAAATGTCTCCAAAGAACTTAAAAATGTTCAATATACTGCATGTCTAACGAGAGTATAAATGTCTCAGCGGACATACATTCTGACTCTTCTGTTAATAAACGACACACAAGCAGAGAGTTGTTTGTCTTTGGCTTATCTTCTTCTTCGCTCACTTGTCCGGTTTGGCTATTTGACGTCTTTTATCAGTAAAGTATAGGTTTCGACGGCACATGATTGTTTCAGAGAGTATCTACAACATTTAAACGCAAACATGAAAAGTTCGCAAATGTTCGCAAATTTTTAAACTGCCTTGGAAAAGGCGAAACATGTGTTTTTTCGTTGTCCTCCATATGAAAATGAGAAGAACGCCATACGGGATCAATTCGAAAAGTGTCCCATTCTTGGTGAAATGCTTTTGTTTAGTAGCAATCTATATACCCACCGATTTTAGACGTTTTGAGTATCAGTGTAAACCAAACGGGTAAATCGATCGATTTGTATAGAGTCACCTAAGAATTAAGGCAGATCCTAGTACCTTACAGGACACCATAGTTCCAGCATTTTTCAATTAATCCTCCAACCATATTAGTAGCCCTCCTCTAATGCCTGTTTTCATGGCGTGGTGTGTCAGATGCTCTTTCGAAATCCAGATTTCCAGAATTTTAGATTTTCCAAAATATTCAATCAGTCTTTTGGCAATTGTTTCTTCTCAAGCTATATTCGTTACTGAAAGTATTGAAATCGGTCGTAGGTGTCCGATAATTTAGGAGCTTAAGGTACTGTCGACTGCTCAAATTTGGTCATATTAAGCAAAACTATCATTATTCTCTAAATGGTTTGAACAACCGCATGGACGTAAGACGGACCTTCTTTTCCTTACCACTATTTTCGTGTGATCGATCCACTACCACTGTCCTCTACTTTCCATTGAAGTAAGTCCTCATACCTTGTACGTTTCGTTTAAGTTTATAAACATGGAGCTGGTTTTAATTGCGCTGACGTATGTAATAGTTGGTGTACGCAGCATAGTGCAGTTTTGAGTGCTTATCGCTCCAAAATGGTTACTAGCATGTATTCCATGTATTACCTATATACCCTTAGATATTTAGTATGGGAATTCAACGAGACTCATAGTCTGCAGACCGATTTTGATTTTCAAATAGCTATGCCTCGGAGGTAGTCATAAAAAGTACTTTGCGGACCCTCCGTCAATTGCAAATAGAGGTGAATTGCATTCAAACTATCCTTTGATGTGTAACGACATTTTCAAATTTTATATCCTAATCAAACTCTTCCTTATGTCGTTCCGCTGCCGAGGGACAAATAATCTATCATGACAATTGTGTTTGTATTCCAGTAAATCTCCAGCATTTGCAAACAATCCGATGATGCTCTAGCAACCACGTCATTGAGTATTTTCAAACGATTTCGCCAAAGCCATTTTCGAATGCATATACTCATATGCCGATATTCATCCTTGTCAGTGGGCTGCTTGTGATGCTAGAATTCGGTTATTGCAACATCTTTAACAGATACTAGCAATATCGTAGACAGAAGAACCCAACAAAAAAATAAGAAAGCTCAGTTTAGATAGTTCAAAAACAATAAATGAAAAAAATCTCAAGGATATTCCCTCGGTTTTCTCCCTTTTGGTTATATATTTTTTATTTTTTTTTGTTTACTTTCTGCTGGTCCTTTTGATTTCATAAGCCACAGCATCATCGGTGCCGTTTAAAAGGAAACCTCTATATTATAAGCTGAAGCTACTTTTGCCAGCGCATTCTCCATCCTGCTAGTATCCTACTACACCTTGCGTGCTTCGTTTCGACTGCTGCTACACTCTTTACGGTTGAATTTGCCTTCGGAATTCATTTTGCGGTCCTTTTGTTCGGGAGTTTCGTTCTCATTTTATTTTTTTAGTTTTTTCTTTTTTTTTGCCAATTTTTGCACTCCAAGGGCACATTACGAGGAGCACACACTGCCACTGTACCGTGGAAGCCATGGAAACACGTAGCACGAAGTAGAGGGCGGAAAGCATAGGCCATAGGGCAATGGAAATAGGGCAAAGAGAAAAGGACACAGTGCGAGGAACCGAAAAGGAAAAAGTACAGACAACCAATATAAAGCCCATTCATAGACTCTCACCGGGCGAAAAGAGAAATCATCGTAATGTGAAAACTTATGGCTTTGCGGATTTATGAGTATTTTCCGTTTTGAATTTATTGCATTTGTATTGATTTTGATTTGGTGTGGTTGCTTTTACGGATCCTTTTTTTTTCCTCATTTCAATTTTATTTTGCATTTTGCTTTACTCCTCTTTTTTTTTGCAATTTTTATTTTGGTTAAGCGACGTAAATATGAGTGCGACTATGTGATGCGTAAAGTAATTGTGAAGAGGTGCTTATCGCTGTCATGTATACCTATACAAACGTCAATAACAAAAAAATTATTTGATTTGGTTTTGATGGATGTGAGTTGAGATTTATTGTCTGATTTTGAGCGTCAGATACTTGCTTTGACATTATTTTTGAAATTTTTTTTCGCTTTTTATTCGAGGACCTACAAACACCGAATTTTCAATGAATTTGAACCCACTGTTCAAACTTACTTAACGATTGTTGCTTTACTAAAAAACAGTAAGCCTTCCTACTAATTATAGAATTATATTTCAATGAAATGATTCCTTCAGTATGCTTGACAGTAGCCCATCCTGTCAACGCAATTTTTTAATGCATTTTCCATGGTTTCGGCCCCTAATTCAGGAACAGCGTGACTAATATTGTTCTTGAGTGCCTTAATCGTCTCAGGGTTGTTCACGCAGCACCGACACATCTTTAATGGCACCCCACTCCAACTCCAACTCCATGGCGGCCAGGCAACAATCGTTGTCAGCCGGCTTGTCTGGCTTGTAGCGTCATCTTTCTTGAACCATAGTTCACACAATATTCAATCCCTAATTTCTGAGCCTTAAAATTCGATTATTATGCCTTGGTAGTGCTCTCCAATGAATGAAAGGTTTTTTTCCATTGTCGCCTTTGATGAAAAATTGGTCAATATTACCGCCTCTCCAAGACCAGTCACTCGTTCTGACTGCACTGGCTTCTCTATGACAACGTGCAGATTTTCCGAGCTCCAAATACGACAAATATTGCTAGTTTACACAACTTCGGAGATGGACGTTAGAAAAGATAATTTGCGAGCTGCTCTTAAGCCCAAACAGAGAAGGGGTAGAGAAGTCGATGGTAATATTGCTTCAATTCCTGATCCAATTGGACCTTTTTAGAAAATGATCCGGCACCTTTATGCAAAATTCTTCCCAATCTAGTGCGACTGATGTTGTTCAGTTACTGAAATGCTTGGCTAGTTGAGGTTCTCGGTTTTAACTGCACAGTTTCGGCAACAGCTGCAATATTGTCCATTGAACGCACAGAAGGAATATAAAAGGGTGTTCGGTTGCCAATGAGCAAACTAGTCTCACCAACTTTCTTCACAAACTTGCGTATACCAGCTGATATTGATGCAATATTTCCCAACGTTGTTCAAGCGTAAATCTTCCCATTTCATACTGTGAAAGCTGAGTTCCTGATAATTTATTTACCGCATAAGAACAATCAGTGTCATTATTCAATAAGATACCAATAGTTTAGGAAAAGGAGGCAATTTCCAGTGCTGATGGCCAAACATTGTCATCTATGGTTGTATTTCCCTACTTGTGCCTCCACCAAAGCCGTTGTATCGGGTATGAATGGGGACAGATAACATCGGAAATATTTTATGAATACTTGGCCAATAGATTTAATGACTTCAAGAGTGAGGCTGAGATTCGTGACTTTAAAAAACCCCACAAAAAGAATTCTGAAATAGTTAAATCAGGCGGTATTGCCGATCAGTGCAAATCGCCAAAACGAAAGATTAGACGTCCCAGAAATTCAGCCCTCAAGGATTTTGGTTGTGGCTCTTGCAGCATGAGCCGTGTGTCCATCCTGTTTGAACCACATGTTCTCCAGTCCCAATTCATCCGATTGAGGAAGGAGAACGTCATTGAGCATTGCTCTGTAGTGCACGCCGTCCAGAGTAGTCGTTTGGCCCGCAGCGTTTTTGAAAAAAAGGCGCACTGACGCCATTAACGTAAACAGTAGTAATTTTTAGTGAATGCAATCACTGTTCGTGGGTTCCATGCGGATTTTTGGTGTCCCAGAAACGATAATTTTGCTTATTCACATATCCACAGAGATGGAAATGGGGCTCGTCGCTCACGATGATTTTCGATGAAAAGCTGTCTCTCTCGTGGTCAAAATTCAGAATGGCTTGAGCGTTGGTTACATGCGTTTGGTGTTCAATAGTTAACAGCTGATGCACTGTCTGCATTTTGTAAGGGAACATCTTACAGTCTTTCACTAAAATTATTTGTAATGACCCCCACTGTGGCACGTCTTCAACGACAGCTGCGATATTCTCATATACTCTTCGAGCGGCTAAACGTCGTAGTGTTTGCCGAGTTGGTTTGATATCATGAAAACTAACATGTACTAGGTGCGTAACTAAGTACTTAATAGATGGCCCCAGCAGTAAGTGCTGGTTGATTTTGACAGATCCGAAACGTCACAAACCAAGTTTAGAGCTCCAAAAAGTTTACGGAGATGTTGCTCTTAGTGAAACAAGGTGCCGTGATTGGTTCCATTCCTTCAAAGATGGTATGTCGAGAAGCCCAATGCCAAAAAAAAGTCGGCCCACAAAGTCAACAGAACTTTCCTTTGTGCACTAAAGACTATTTGCTTTCGAACCTAAAGTTGAAGATTAGCCAATGATACTCGTATCCAAGAGATAACGATTCACGTCTAGAGCAAAAACAAGGCGGGCTACTAAAGTCCTTTCGAGTTTGCCTGACAGCCAACGTATCGGATATGTCATACATGCCGTTACACTAGCCACTTAAATTCAAAAGGACCATTTTTGCTGACAGGCCATAAGTCAAAACTCCTCCAAATGGAGGGATGCCAGATTGATTTAATGAGAAAAATCGTTCAAAATTGGTAAATGTAAAAACGAAGTTAATGGGACTGAACTAGAGACCATGTAGCAATTCAGATTCGGGATTTTCTGAAGCGACTATTTGTTTGTCCGACACTTGGTCCCTCGTCCAAGAATGATAAAGAATAGTTGGAGGTGCAATTATGAATTTCATAAGCTATGTCAAAATATGGAAATACAAGGTGGGGTGAAAAGTAACCTCCTTGACCGGCAGAATGCGCTGCTACTGCAGAAAAGGTTATGGTGCGTTGAAATCCGTTCATATTTAGGCAGACATGCAAAATCTCTGACAGCTGATTGTTGTTGACGTGTTTGTCATCATGTTGAGTATGGACAAAAACGATTTTCGTTCTCTCATAAAACATTTTTTTTTGAGAGGCAAAACGGCGAAGGAAACAATATAAAAATACCGTCAAATATTGGTTTCGAGAGTTTCGTGGTGGCCGCAACTCCACTACCAATCAAGTCCGCAGCGGCAGGCCCCCCGATGCTGTTGCAGAGGACAATGTCAAAAAAATACATGAAATGGTATTGGCTGGCTAGAAAGTGAAGGTGCGCGAGCTAGCAGATACCACAAAGATTAGTACTGAGCGCACACGCCATATTTTGGGCAATATTCTGCATATGAAAAAGTTATCCTGCCTTTGGGTGCGCATGCTCACTCCTGACCAAAAACACGGACGCGAGAGCACTTCGACTTTTGGCGTCGATGGGTTACTGTTGATGAAACCTGGATCCACTACTACACACCAGAGAACAGAATGAGTGCCCGGCAATGGACTGAAGCCGGCACGAGTGCTCCGAAGCGGCCGAGGGAGGCTCAATGGGTCAGAAAGGTTATGGCGTCGGTTTTCTGGGATTGTCATGGCATACTTTTCGTGGACTACCTCGAAAAAGGGAAAAATTGATAAAATAACATTTAAAAAAATTTTTTTTTTTCATTTCCAAGGAGGTTACTTTTCACCCCACCTAGTATAGTGCCAGGGCGCTAATCATAAAAAATTGGAAGTAGACTGCCTGAAACCGAAGAATCTTCTAAAAAGTCGGTTTATTTAGTACACGGTCACGTTGCAGTAGTGATTACTTCTTCCAAAATCCTACCAAAGCTAAAAAACAATACTCTAGTTGTGTGACTATAAAAAAGGTCATCCAGTATTTTTGTTGCTCTCGCAGATACTCGTAATTTTTTTCAAATTTTAAATCCCCTGTTGCTAAGAGTTCGTTTTACTATTCTGTTTAATTTCGGAAACAAAATACTTGCCGGAGGCCGGAGCCATATTAAGGACACAATTGCGTATCTTCATAAGAGGCATCCTTAACTCTGTTCTACTTCAATTACCCTAACACAACCGATAAACACATGCAAAAGTGGCATCATTCGCCAGCTCTACAGTCACCTTCTACCATCACATCCATTTAACACTTTTTATTGCTTTTTAATTCGCCATTCGTACGTTTAAGTGCCTTCATTCGAGAGGGAAAGATATTTACAAAGTCATACAAGTGCTCATATATGAAGTGTCGTAACCTCTGCGGCATCAAAATTTATCGCATAATTGAGTAAGAGGTGTGGGCTCTTAACAAGTGACTCCTACATAAAAATAGCTCATCGTCTCGTCAGATATGTTTGTGGGTGTTTGTGTTTATTTATTTTTTTTTTTTATTTACACAAACAAATACGACAAGTGAGTACTTACTGCGTTGGGCCAAGTAAATATATATAAAAAGCTCCTATCTTGGGGGATACTACGTAAACACAAGAAGAAATTAAGGTCGAGTAAAAGTATTTGTAAGATAAATCGCGGTTCTCAAAGAGCACGGATATAACATTAACAACCGAAAACAACACAGGAAACGTTCCCATAGATCCAAAGTCTTACTTACATCCAACATTGGCAGGCATACTCGTATAATAATCTAAGAATATGGGGATGGATAATCCTTAAAATACAATACGGGTCGCGCATTATTTTATCATTCCTCTGACAACACACGCACGCATAAAAGATACATATAGTAGCTATGTATGTATACACCTCTATAGATATTTTAGTCTTATAATTTATTTAGACATAAAACAAATGATAACAACATCTTACCGAAAGATCTCCTCCATAGAAGGGATGAATTACGAATGTTTCGTTGCCAATGTGTATAACACCGCTAACACCATTACACGTATGAAACGCAGCGCTGGCTCCAGGATAATCTTTAACTGTACCATGGTAATAACAATGTTCGATATCCTGAAAACAAAAAAAAAATAAATAAATAAAAATACAAGACAAAATTGGTTAAAACAAAATGGTGAGAAAGCGAAAAGTGTATCCGCAAATACTCGTATGTCTATAGAATATCTACAGGATATTCTGTTTTATTTGTTCTCCCCTTAGTGTTGTTGTTGTTCTTGTTTCTGGTGGAGTTTTTCATATACAAATAGGTATACATGCGTGCGAGTCAATATACAAAACAATGGTGGCATGGATTAAAAGGATCCATCCTAAAAATTTGAAGAGGGTTCGTGGCGAAAAACAGTGTTAAAACGATAATAGCAAGCACAGGCATTTTGGCACCGCAAATAAATAGAATTTTACACAAGTACCCGTCCGTAAGTACAATATATTTAAAGGGCTTGATGTGTGGAAGGGATTTGATGACCGTAGAAGGGGAGCTTTTATAAGAAAACAAATCGATAGATAATTAAAACATAAAATGGAAGAGTAGCAATAATTTGAATGTGAAAAAGATGTTTTCTACGAGTAGAAAGTAACTCGCCGTGTTGATGTGTAACTGAGAGGTATATCTCGAGCAAGATATGTACTAATAAAATGGTAATTAATATTTTTCTCCGAATTCTATGTAATTCGAGTTTTACATCATGAAAGTTCATTTCAGGAAACAAAACTTTGAGCTGCCTTTTCCTTATTTACTCTTGAATTTTAATTAACTTTTCGTGGGCAAGCGAGGCAAAGTTTGTAACCCACCTGTGTACTCAGAAAAAGATGTTTTTAAATGAATATTCAGTTTTTAACTTTCCACCCTTGTAATTACATACATACATACGAGTACATCTCTGTAGGTGGTGAGCTATGGTGTTCACACCATCGACTGAAGTGATACGAGCTGTCTCTGGTAATCCACCATGCACTGAATGTGAGCTCCTGGAAGTAACAAACAACAGTGGCAACTCAAAAACTTCGCTATAGCTGGTCTTAAACCGAGACAGATAAGAGGACAAAGAGAGCTGCTGCTACCATCATTTTGCAGTATGCTGACTAAGAGTGTGCAAAAGTATCTGTGCATATCTATGATTCAGATGAAGATGACTACGTATCGGTTGTCAGAATTTCCAATTGTGATCAACAGTGTATGGAGACCTAAGCGTCAGTAATTAAGCATTTACGAATCAATTCCTACTCAAGTATCTCCGAGACTAAAATATACTTTGACACCATCATCTCAATGCAAGATTACGTAAGCCGTCTTTGAGCGGATCAATGGTGAACACTTTTTGCAGAGCATTACGTCCGACAATGGATTCAGGTTTTAAATTTACGTTTTCGTAGCCAGCATGTGGTTTCCACTTCTGAAAATCAAAAATTAGATTTGGCTATCTCCTGAACAGGTTCATTGATTGCGATCGACCCCAAGCAATCCTCCAGTATTTCGGATTCGGATCATTACCTTGTTAGAGCTAGGGTACCATAGGGACAATGAAGTCAAGTAAAAACACTTAAGTTTGACGTCAAAAGGCTGGAGACCTCTACAATCTTCTTCGATCGTGTAAAACACCAATGGGAATGTTGTCAACGAGTCACCTGAGAAGCGCTCCTTGTGCTGTCATTAGTTTCAAAGTGCAGCCACAAAGAAACCTCTGGTTTGATGATGGATGCACATAGGTAAATGCAGCCAAACCGAAACTTTACTTACTTACTTTAGGTGGCGCTACAGTCCGGGGTGGACCTGGGCCTCAGTCAACAAGCTTCTCCAGTCAGCTCGATCCCTGGCTAGCTGCCTCCAGTTTCGCACGCTAAGTTGGCTGAGGTCCTCTTCAACTTGCGTGCGCCACCTTGGTCTTGGCCTTCCGCTACTGCGCTGTCCCGCGGGAGCGGATTCGAAGACTTTTCGGACCGGAGCATTAGTGTCCATGCGCTCTACATGACCCAGCCATCTCAGTCTTTGGATCCTCACTCTTCTGGCTAGGTCCATGTCGCTGTACAGTCCATACAGTTCGTCGTTGTATCTCCTCCTCCAATCACCGTCAATGCAGACGGGACCAAAGATCGTCCGAAGAATTTTTCTCTCGAAGTAACCAAGAACACCCTCATCCATTTTTGATAATGTCCATGCCTCTGCGCCATAGAGCAGGACCGGGATTATTAGAGTCTTATAAAGGGTGACTTTTGTTGTCCGAGAGAGGGCTTTGCTACTCAATTGCCCCAAAGAAACAGTGGTTGGCAAGAGTTATTCTTCGCTTGATCTCAGCGCTGGTGCCGTTGTATGTATTTATAGCAGAGCCTAGGTAGACAAAGTCCTTAACTACCTCAAAGTTATAACTGTCGAGGGTGACGCTCTACCCGAGACGTCGGTGTTGGTTGTCCTTTTTGCTTGACAGCATATACTTGGTCTTGCCCTCATTGACCGCTAAACCCATTTTCGCCACTTCCGTCTCAATACTCGCGAAAGCGCCATTGACATCACGCTGCTTTTTCCCGATTATGTCAATATCGTCGGCGTATGCGAGTAGTTGGACAGACTTTTGAAAGATAGTGCCTCTTGTGTTTGCTCGTGAGTTTTGCACTATTCTTTCAAGTACGATGTTGAAAAAATCGCATGACAGCGCATCGCCTTGTCTAAATCCGTTCTGGACATCAAAGGTCTCACTGAGATCTTTACCGACCTTAATGGAGCAGCGTTCATTCTCCATCGTCATCCTGCACAGACGTACGAGATTGGCATGGATGCCGAAACTAGACATTGTTCTGTATAGCTCGTCTCTATAGATGCCGTCATACACGGCCTTAAAATCGATGAATATGTGGTGTGTATCGATCTGAAGTTCATGAGTATGAATGCCGCAGTTTAAAAATTTGATGGGTAGTGGTCTTTCCTGGTATGGAGCCACACTGATATGGACCTATCAGGTTGTTGACAAACAGCTTCAGGCGTTCACACAATACGACAGATAAGATCTTGTTCGCGCTGTTAAGAAGACTGATGCTTCTGCAGTTGGTGCAGTTTAGAGGGTCTCCTTTCTTGAGAATCGGACAAACAATGCTGAGGTTCCATTCATCGGGCATACTTTCGTCCGACCATATTTTACAGATGAGTTGGTGTATGCTCCTTAACAAGTCATCGCCTGCCACTTTGAAGAGCTCGGCAGCCAGGCCATCCGCTCCAGCAGCTTTCTTGGACTTAAGCTTCGATATAGCTATCTTCACTTCATCCAGGTCGGGTGGACGGAAATGTTAGTCATCATCGTCCAAGTTGAAAGGTTGATTCTGCCTGACAGTGGTATTTGGTCCGTCATCGCAATTATACAGTCTGCAGAAATGGTTCTTCCAAATCCTCAGCATCGACTGCGATTCTACTACGATGTTCCCTTGTTCATCTCTACAGGCTTCGGTTCGGGGTTTGTTTCCGCGGCATGTTATTTTTGCCTTTTGGTAGAACTTCCGAACCTCATTCCTGGAGCAGCATCTCCCAATTTCCTCGCTCGCGCGCTTCTCATGCTATTTCTTCTTCCTCCTAAGAAGCGGGTGTTCGTCTCTCCTCTTCTGCTCATAGAGCTCATGAGCAGCTCTGGTCCTTCTAAGCAGTGGCGCTTTATATGCATCTTGCTTAGCTGCATGTGCTTGTCTTGGCGTAGTTTGGGATATCCGCAATCGTACCTTGGCTACAACAAGGTAATGGTCCGAGTCGATGTTGGCCCCTCGGAACGTACGGACATCCATAATACTGGAGGAGTGTCTTTCGTCGATCGCAATGTGATCAATCTGATTGACTGTAGATTGATCAGGAGTTCTCCAAGTCCCTTTGTGTATGTCGAGATGTGGGAACCGCGTGCTAGCCACCACAAAGTTTCGCCCCGCCGCAAAGTCGATGAGCCTGAATCCGTTATCGGAGGTGGTGTTGTGAAGACTATAATTTTCGATTGTTCCATCAAAGATACCCTCTCTTCCTAGCTTTGCATTAAAATTACCGAGGACAATTTTAATGTTTTACCGAAACTAAGGTATACTAAAAATGAGCCGACGGACTTTTTGTTGACATATTATTTGAGCATACTCCCGGAATAACCACCGTGTGGCGCTCCCATTGTTCTGATTTGAGTTTTGTTTTTTTTGTTGAGTTGGTACATCTGTTGTTGATATTCCCTCTAAATCTTAGTATCATAGCTTGACATTTGCAAAAGTTACGTAGCCAAGAGTACATGGCGTACATGTGTGTGTTGGCGATTTTTTACAATTTTAGAAATGAATTTAAATTTGTAACAACGAACTTGTACTAAATTTTGTGTAAAAAACGGAACGTTGGAAATGTTGGAAAAGTGTTTCGGCAACAATTTTCTGAAGAAAACGGTCATTTACCAGTGGCACGAGCGCTTTAAAAGTGGTCGTGAGTCAATCGAAGATGATGAACGCAGTGGCAGACCATCAGCATCGAAAACCGACGAAAACATTGATGAAGTGAAAGAATTGTTGCTCAATCACAACGCAAATTAACCATCAGAAAGATAGCGGAGGACTTGAACATTGCCTATGGATCCGTCCAAGACATTTTGGTTAATGATTTGGGTTTCTGTCGTGTAGCAGCCAAGTTGGTACCAAAAGACCTCAATTTCATGCAAAAAAGAGACCGTGTTGAAGTCGCAAAAGAGATGATTTGCGAGGCTGAATCCGATCCCACATTCATCAAAAGGATCATTACTGGAGACGGGCACGTGGGTTTATGAGTAAGGCACGCAATCCAGACATCAGGCAAGTGAATGGCGTTCACCAAATGAGCAGAGACCAAAAAAACCACGTCGTTTTCAGTCAAAAAAGAAGGCAATGCTCACGGTTTTTATGGATTACAACGACGTAGTGCATCATGAATTTTTGCCAGAATTGTGGACAGAAAACTCATGGATTTTGCACAATGATAACGCACCGCCGCACAGTGCTATCATTATTCGTAATTTTTTGACGAAAAATGCAACAAATACCATCCAACAGCTGCCGAATTCACCTGATTTGGCTCCCTGTGACTTTTTTCTGTTCAATCGAGTTCAAAAAAACAACTACGGGGATCGCGTATCAGCAGCCGAGAGGAAGTAATGGAAAAATCGCAGGAAGCACCGATGGACATACCGAAAACCGAATATAAAAAAATGTTTCGAGGATTGGATCAAACGCTGGCATAAGTGTTTTGCAGTCGATGGGAGTTACTTTGAATAAATTTGTATTTTTAATTTTCTGAATAAATTCCGGGGACTTTTTGATCGAGGTGGTATGCAACAAATCACGCACAATTTAGTTGTTTATACGAGTATAAGTGCGGCTTTAGAACAATAATTCACACAACGGCATGCCTACTTTTTACATCTCCCGAGACTTGACGGTGAACGATGACAGGAGAGAGTTATAACTTTGAGCTAGTTAGGGACTTTGTCTGCCTTGGCTCCGCGGTTACAAGCAGCTACGACACCAGCCATTTTAAGCGAACAAATGCCACAGTTTTTGCTCAAAAAATCTTTCAGTAGAAACCTTAGAAGCAGAGGACGACTGTATCTATGGTGGCATACATAACTGAAAGGGGATATTAGAGGACCGACTTGAAGTGTGACACTGGAGATATTTGGTGAGGTATTGTTCTACTTGAAGTGCGACACTAGAGATATTTGGTGAGGTATTGTTCTATCCAGAGCGGCCTGTTGCTTGTGGCCCAAGTTCTCCCCTGACTGTAGCCCTACCTAAGTATAAACTAGTGAGCCATGGCAAAGTGGGTTTCCGGCACAATGTTTTAGAGGATCTAACTCCTGGATAGCTTTTGGCTCACGACATCAGAAAACTGCCTATGAGTCGTCTGAGATGACTAGGACACGTAGAGTGAATAGATTGGTGTTCGGCTGGCAGAGTCTTCGAATCTAAACTGGAGGTACTGTAGTACCATAGGTGGCGCGCATAAGCAGAAGGGAATGTCAACCAACTCGGAGTGCGAAACTAAGCATGGCAGTTAGCTAAAGAACGGGCTAGGAGAGGGTCAGGATCACCCCGAATTGTAGCTCCATCTTTGTAATTAAGTAGCAAGTCGAGGTCGGAATTAATTAAGTCAGCTCATCCCTGCAGTTTACTTTGAAAGGAGTCAGTTTGAACCTCCGAAATTGAAGTGATTAAGTGTTAATTTGGACAACGTTTGAAACTCCCTGTCATCCCGCTGTTAGTGTGTTTTTTCCGGCCAAACTACATTGAACATGAGCATCGTTTTATAAAATTTCTTTAGAAAACTAAAAGAGAGAAAAGTAAATCCAATTTTGATGCTTCAAAACTTAATTTGTCACGAGCAGAAACCAAATATCAAATTGCGGTTGAAAGTCTTCTTCAGTGGTACAGTATACAAAAAAACCTTCATCGGAAGCAGTCATTGTACGCCTGTCACTGGCCGGAACTGAATTTAATTTTTTTTCTCACTCTCCTCATCATTACCATCGTTTCAATTTCCAGGGTGAGTTTAGCTGACCAACATGTTGGTTATGGCCGTAATACCAAGTGAAGCAAGCAACACAGCAAATAGCTCTGGGAGGGTGTTTAAGAGAAAAGAATAGAATGAACCACAAAAATTGAATACAACTTTTCGTTCAACCTTTCGTTGCTTGTTTGCATAGTAATTTTTCTAAAGGAAATGCGACTGCAGCAACTGCCTGGCAGTCAGCACATACATGCAATACGAAAAGATAGGGTGCAACATTCTTCATGACAGCAGGATTATGGGTTGAGGGTGTATTGTCGTTATGTCGTCATGTTGTGTCTTTATCGGTACGTATGTACCAGTACTCGTATTTGTGTATGCAAATTATGCCTGAGGAAAATCCTTGACACAATATCTCTCCCTTTACTCTGCGGATGCTACTACGACTACGACTACGACAACGGCTACAGCTACTGGAAGCTGGACACTTCGAAAGTGCATAAATAAATAAGCTTAAATCCAAATAGATTTTTTTTCTGCACTTTACCCCCTTCATTTTTGCCTTCCATTTCTGGAGGAGAGGTGGTTGGTTTACAGTAGCCTCGAAAAGCGTACACTCCGGATTGGGAAACTTAACTCACAGCGTAACTGTGTGTATGTTTTGTAAGTTGAAATAGGAGGGACTACCCTCCAGGATGCAGATTCTTGAATGCATACAATTTAAGGAAACGAAAACTTTTGCCTTCATCTTTCAACTGGAAATTTACATTTTTATGTGTGCCATTCCCGGTATCTCCGCTGTCTTCAAAGTTAAAAGCGAACATTTGAGATCCGGAGAAGCTGAGCTTCCTTCGCTAGGTTCATGTTGCTTCCGAGACAGATGTACTTGCATCTATCGTTGTGACTGTCTGTGGCTGTGTATGTACTAGTAACTTAAAAGTTAAATAACTTATTTATTCGTACTCTAGGAGAAATTATCTTTGACGCACTGGTACACAACAAAATCAACAAGCATACTACAAGAAGTAGTAGATACAAGATCCTCACCACCTTGTTCCCAGCGTAAAGTCCCCCCAGCTTCCATCTATTCCTTTCACCCATGTTCGTTTGTAGGATAAGTAAATCCTTCGAACGGAACAGAAGGGAGAGAGAGTTGGATTTTTTAGAATTTACTTGTGTTGACACTGTTGCCTTTTAACCTCTCACGAAAATGTCTCCGTCTCAAACGTATCCGAATCCAACGTTGCTGAAGAAATCAAAGTTTCAATTCAATGTCGGAAATTGGATTTGGAAATAATTTAATTTCACTGTAGCGGAGAGGAGAGCCTTTTTCTGCAAAAGGATCACAGGCGCAACAAATATAAAATACGAAATTCAAAAAATGTACAAAAAAAAAAAAAAACAGAACTTTCAAATACAAGTGTAAAAGGAGGATGTGTTAGAAATCCCTGCTTTAACATAGAAGATGTTCCACAACGCGAAAAGTATGTGATGACTAAATGTTGCTGGAGCTACGTGAACCGAATAAAAGCTATTTGTGTCCAAACTGGAAGATATTGGTTGAATGCGAGACTTTTGGTTTTAGCTTACTTCGCCCGAAGCTGCGTGACATCTTTTTTGACCTGCGAGAGTGAGGCTTATTCAATTATATTGACACTCAAGGGATACGTAGGTGGGTAATTGATACACACATAACCACCCTATTTTGTAGAGACACTTAATTCACAACCGTACACATCCCTTTTAAAAAACGGGCTACATATGGATTTGAACGTTTTTCAATTGTCCCCGAGACACGAATAGTATGGGAAAGATGATAAATCTAATATTGATGGTTTTGGGAAACAGGAGCAGAAGCATCTTCGATTCCTTAGAGCAGAGGGTTTTGTCTATTAGATCCCTACCTTTTAAATTGTTCAAAATGAAAAGAATCGCAAACACAATTGGGAATTTTAGGAATTATAGATGTTAAATGTGACCAGGGGTTACAATGTATCCAATCTATTTATTAGCCCAAATGAAGGTGGTCGTTGGGGAGTTTTGTAAATTAGAAATTTATTTAGATACATGAGAACATTTAATAAATGTTTGTTATCTCTGATTTGGTGATATTGTCAATCAACTAATGTACGAGGGCGGGTCAATAAGTCCGTGGCTTTTTGAATTTCTGACCTCTTTACTGAAACAGCAACACTGCTCCTGTCAACAGGCATCTGTCAAAATTTAAACTTGCTGCGTCAGTTAGTTTGTGTTTGACAGCTATTTTTATCAGACTACTCACTAATTTGAGGAGAAAATGGAAAAAAGTGAATTTCGTGTGCTTATTAAGCATTATTTCTTGCGAAAAAAAACCATAACCGAGACCAAGGCTAAGCTTGATAAATACTATGGGGACTCTGCACCATCGATTTCAATGGTAAAAAAGTGATTTACTGAATTTCGTTGTGGCCGTACAAGCACTGAAGATGCCGAACGTCCTGGACGCCCAGTTGAGGTCTCTACACCCGAAACAATCGAAAAAATTCACGATATGGTGTTGGCCGACCGAAGATTGAAAGTGCGAGAGATTGTGGAAGCCGTAGGGATCTCGCATGGCTCAGTGGTTTCAATTTTGAATGATCACTTGGGCATGAGAAAGCTTTCCGCAAGATGGGTGCCGCGTTTGCTCACAGTCGACCACAAACGCAATCGTGTAACAACTTCACAGGAAGTTTTGGCGTTGTTTAATCGCAATATGGAGGAGTTTTTGCGCCGTTTTGTAACCATGGACGAAACATGGATCCATCACAACACACCAGAGAACAAACAACAGTCAAAACAGTGGGTTTCTAAGGGTGAATCGGCGCCAAAGAAGGCCAAGCTGGGTTTGTCAGCCAATAAAGTTATGGCGACTGTTTTTTGGGATGCACGCGGGATAATCCACATTGACTACCTTCAAAAGGGAAGAACAATCAATGGGGAATATTATGCCAACTAATTGGACCGATTCAATGACGATTTGAAAAAAAAACGACCTTATTTGGCCAAGAAAAAAGTTCTTTTCCACCAAGCCAATGCAAGGGTGCACACATGTGCGGTTGCCATGGCAAAAATCCATGAATTGGGTTATGAATTGCTCCCTCATCCACCCTATTCTCCAGATTTGGCTCCGAGCGACTACTTCTTGTTCCCAAACCTGAAGAAATGGCTTGGTGGAAAAAGATTTGACTCCAATGATGAAGTCATCTCGCAAACAAAGGCCTATTTTGAGGACCTCGACAAATCATTTTTTTTGGAAGGGATAAAAAAAATTGGAGAAGCGTTGGACAAAGTGTATAGAGCTCAAGGGAGACTACGTTGAAAAATAAAATTATTTTTTTATCAAAAAATCTGTGTTTTAATCCAAAAGTCACGGACTTATTGACCCGCCCTCGTATCAACACCCAAGCAATGACGAACAATGTCAGCCCACAACGAGGCAAAATAGGGCAAACTCCAATCAAGGATTACTATTTTGTAGTTTGAGAAAGGTTGTGTCCAGAATAACTAGGAAAAAATAATTTAGTGAGTTGCTTGTGGTTTATAAGGTGTATAAATCAGATAAACTCTTGGTAATAGCTGCTCTATTTGAAGCGTTTAAATATCAACAAAAAAAAAGATCAACACAAGGAATGGGCATACGATTTCAATCTTCTACCTATAGTGATGCAAATGAAGTCTCATGATAGCGCGTCGCCTTGTGTTAAACCTTTCTTCGTTGCGGAAAAATTTAACACAAGTCTTTCCCTTCCGTCGGCCTTTGACTTACATTCGTTTCCGTTGGTTCTTTAAAATCCTATAAGGGTGGTGGGCAGCCATGGGTTTATCAGCCATTGATGCACCCTCTTAGTATCTTGAAGGATCAACAATCGCAGGTAGGACGACGGACTGAAGCGTTCAGAAGAAAGGTATTAATGTACAGGAGCCTTTACCGAAGTTGTCGGCTCTTGCTCTTGTGTGATGTCGTCTCCCCTATCGGGTAGTCTCCTTTGCCTTAGAAGGCATCTCCGTTCCACCCATTTCTTTCCTGCCCAATCCGTTGTTTTAGC
This sequence comes from Volucella inflata, assembly GCA_928272305.1. Taxonomy (NCBI): domain Eukaryota; kingdom Metazoa; phylum Arthropoda; class Insecta; order Diptera; family Syrphidae; genus Volucella; species Volucella inflata. The sequence continues at coordinate 79,971,473 of OV743719.1, forward strand.
CCATCCCTTCATTTCATGTCCGTTGTCGCCTTGGAGAAGCATATTGGCGGTTACTTTAGTAGAAGCGCGTTACGTCTAGAGCCAGATGGACGGTCTGGAAACCTCTGCGTGCAATAAACCCCAGAAGACTTAAAATTACTATGTCCTATTCGGTGACGGACGGTCGCTTATCGAACCATTTTGTGCAAAAGATACATAAACAAAATCATTGTAAGAGAAATATAATTGTAAAGACTGGACCCCATTTGCGTGCTCCGCACTACCGATATTTAAAGCAAAAGGATTCACCGGGATGTCGTTGGTTAGTTTGCATTGGGTTGCCCTCAGATGTGGAACTCCTTCCAATAGGCTCGTCAAATGAATAATTCCTTGTTTTGCCCTCACGATACCCCATCCGATTATTATCAGAAACGCATAATGATCGGGACATATAAACGCGAGTAGGCCATATACCATATTGCGGAGTGCTGCACACAAAGACCAAAAATTGACTCGTTGCATCGGTATGAACGGTTGTATGAATGGACGTATGTGTGAGACCTACGGTCCGAGCCCATATCTATCTATCTACCAGACAGAAAAAAAAGAAGATAAGTGGCTTCAGTTAATAGGATTAGTGTTGTTCCCGCGTTACCCCGAGCCAATCCCTTTTATTAAAAGAAATTAAAACCCAGAAAAAAAAGAACCGCTCTTAGTGCCGGAGTCCCCAAGTAGCGGCCCATGATACACATTTAGTGGTACCCTCAGTAGCAGTATCAAAAATAACACGTTTTGTTGGTGTTAAACCCTGTTATAAAGTATTGCAAAAGAAAAAAACTCTGTTTCTCTTCATAACCTTTCTTACAACATACGGTTTTGCACTTCCGATCTCAAAAGTGCATGGCGTCTACGATTTAATGATTCTGAACTTTTTTTTCAATCACTTTGAAATTTTCGGGAATCTTTTCCTGAACCCAGCCAAGCTGAATAGCCAGCAGGTTCAGCAAACAATTTGCTGCCAATGCAAATTTCCCAAGGGCATTTTATTTTTCCCCCTTAATCCCAAGTGACAGATCGCCACTTGGAGCTTTAACTTTCTTTATTGTAGATTTCATCAGTTCAGTTTTTTTGTTTTGCCGGCAACCCAGCCATCATTAATATATATATTTAGTAAGCACAGGAAATTTGTGCAACATTGAAGGTCTCGGTTACTTTTTTACCGACCTTATGAAGCAGTGAGAATTCTTAATAATCACCATGCACAACGTGTTTCTCAAAATTTCATATGCGGCCTTACAATCGATCAAAAGATTGTGGGTGTCGATAAGATCTTGTATGCGATGATGAGGAGACTTGTACTTCTGCAGTTGACTTAGTTGATAGTGCCTCTTTTTTTGCGGACTGAGCAAACGATCCATCAATCATCCATACACTTTTTCGACCAGACTTGAGAAATGAGTTGTATGCTTTCTACAAAGTTATTACTAGAAGCTTTGAGTCCTCGACTGATAAGCCCTCAAATTCAGTTGCATTGCTTGATTTCAGTTTAGATTTTGCTATGCTCCATGTTGGACAGATATAGGCTAATTTGTCTATTCTGCCTGACGACATTCAACCTGTTAGAGAAGGTTTTCCATATTTTCAATACCGGCTGTGATTCTAGTACAAGGTTCATTCTTTATCTCTACAGGCTTCTTGCCTTTGCATATCATTTTACCATTTGGCAGAACTTTCATTCTTTACTCGTGGAGTACAATCTCTCATTATCTTCAATCGCACCTATCTCGTGCTATTTTTTCTTCTTTTGCTCATAAGCGGCTCTCGGTATTTGTTGCAGCGCTGCTTTGTTGGCCTTCTTTTTTAGATGCATGTGTTTGTCATCATTGTTGGTGGTGGTCGGGTGATATCCAGGACGTCGATTACGTCGTATCTGGTGGCACGTTGGAAGTCTTTCCACTGGTCTTGATACTGGAGACATTGAAGTTGTTAAGAGGTTTCGGGATTCGCCCTGATGAGTATTCACGCTTTCTCTTGCCATCTTCCTCTTATCTCACTCAGTAGTTGTGCTTTGCTTTGGAAATCCACACTCGCACCTTGCCTGCTATAAGGTGGTGAGCCGAGTCAATGTTGGCTAAACGGAATTTTCGGACGTCCAACATACTGGAGGCATACCTTACGTCTATCGTAATTTGATCAATTTCACTTAATGTTTCATGATCCGGTGACTGTCATATTCCCTTGTGTATATGAAGATGAGAAGACGTTTTGCTTGCTTTAGTGATATGTCGTACCACCGCAAAGCCAATAAGCCCAGATCCATTGCCAGAGTTGGTGTAGTATGGGCTGCGTTTACAAACTGTCTTACCAAAGATGTTATCCGTTCCCAATCTGCCCAAATGGCATTGTACGATTTAAATGTCGTATTCCGAACTTGGTCACATGTATTGTAAAAGAGTTCGTAGAAACATTTTTTGGTGGTGTTGTGCTTGTCTTCCGTAGGTGCATGGGCCCCTATCAGACTTATGTTATCGAATTGATCCTCGGTGCAGAACCCTCGTTAAGTCTAAGTTTGCCTGGTAGCAGTCAAGCGCTTCCATAAATTGCTCGGCTGCACATGGCTTGCTGGGAGTCCTAACATTCCATATTCCGTGTTAAAATGTGAGCCCGGCGACGGCGTAGACCAGTACTAGTATATTGCTACTGGCCGAGAATGGAATTGCCATTTAAGCCGGTATTAGTAAGAGATTACCCCGCTGGGCACCACAATTGCAATGCACTCGGGTGATCCTAGAGCAAACAGAAGTGCTTGTGTCAGAGCCCGATGGATTCCGGGGGCGGGCAAAATGAAGTTTCCAAAATATTTTCATAAACTTCGGTTTGCAAGTTGGAACGTCGGATCGATGACCTCAAAAAGTTTAGAACTGGAAGCGATTATGCGTCGCAGAACTCTACAAATCCTGTGCGTACAGGAAACGAAGTGGTGTAATACAGGAAATAAAGCGCGTTTTCTAGATTTCAAAACTAAGGCATTTAAGATGTTCTACCATGGAACGGTCAATGGACGAAACGGTGTTGGAATCGTTGTTGCAGCGGATCTTCTAAATAATATCGTTGGTATTTTGAAAATGAGCGACCGCTTGATGAGTGTTAAACTTGTCATACACAATGAAACGTGGAACATTGTTAGCGCGTACGGGCACAAAATGGATGCGACCAATCGGAAAAAGATACATTTTGGTCAGAGTTCGATAATTTGCTTAGAAATATACCTATCGATGAGGTGCTCTTCGTAAGCGAAGATTTAAATGGCCACGTCGGAGAAACAAATGTTGATTATGAGGACTGCCACGGCGGTAAAGGCTTTGGAACCAGAGATTCAGCTGGCGAAGACATCCTTGTAGCGTGTAGGGCTTACGGCTTAAACGTCTTAAATACAATGTTTATTAAACATCAACGACATCTTATCACCTATAGCAGCGGAGGCCACGAAACGCAAATAGATTATCACCTTTGCAAAATGTCGATGAGAAACCGTGTTAAGGACTGTAAAGTACGAGTAATACTTGGAGAATCGCTTACAGAATTTTTCACAGCGAAACCACCGAAAACACGGGCATCGTTTGGAAAGCCAAAAATCCGGTGGTATAATCTATCAAAGGAACGAAGCGCAAGATTTATCGCACTGGCTAAAGAAGTACTTCACAATATAAACGGTATCGCAAACTCACTTAGCCCGCAAGAAATGTGGAACAGCATGCACGAGGAATGCATAACACTCGCAAAGTCCCATCTGGGACTATATCGAAATACCATCACGTCGGCAAAGAAACATGGTGGTGGAATGACGAAACCAAACGAGCTGTGGCCGACAAGAAGAATGCATTTCAAGCGTGGACAAAATGCGATGGGAGCGACGATATCGAAAAAGCTCGACTGGCTCTTGAATACGAGCGTCTTAAAAAGATCGAAAAGAAAGTCCTGGCTCGAACTCGAGCGGCAGAAGCGGAAAACCTGTACCAGGAGTTGGAACAAATATCCTCACGATCGGCGGATAGAAGACAAGCTATCCAAGAAGTTCAAACGTCGTACAATACTAAAATGCCAAATATTTTCAAGCTCGCTGCACAGAGGAGAAAAAATTCAATGGAAATAACCTCGCCGAAATACATCAAAAACGCAGACGGTCGCTTACAAACAAATGAAACGGAAATTTGTGACCGGTGGCTTGAATACTGCAAGGAGTTGCTTAACAAACAGTTTCCACGTGATATCGTGCCGACAGCTGGTCTATTCGAGGAGGAAGTTTCGGACTTTTCAATCGAAGAAATAAGTATAGCAATCGGAAAAATGAAGCGGGGGAAAGCGGCGGGACCAGACAGCATTCCATCAGAGTTTTGGCCGAAGATGGAGGGAATCGGCAGCAAATGGCTATCAAAACTTTTAAATACATTAAAATGTAGACAACCTATGCCGAATCAATGGAGAAGTAGCTTCTTGGTTCCATTATACAAAGGAAAAGGCGACACTCGAGAATGCAACAATTACCGTTCAATCAAGCTTATGTCACACACAATGAAAATCGTCGAAAGAGTCTTAAACGAACGTCTACGGCAAATAATAAAGCTCGATAATAGCCAGTGTGGATTTGTTGAAGGAAGATCGACGGTGGACGCTATCCAAATCCTACGAATAATAATGGAAAAGCACCGAGATTCGTCTAAGGATTTACACATGGTATTTATCGACCTCGAGAAGGCATTCGATCGAGTGCCTAGGGATCTCATATGGGCCGCGCTGAGGTCTCAAAATGTACCGGAAACGAATATTAGAATAATACAAGACATGTACGGAAACGTGACAACTGCTATTAAAAGTTCTGCTGGACTAGCGAGAGAATTTCCAGTTAATGTCGGAGTTTACCAAGGAAGCGCGCTTAGCCCTTTCCTCTTTAACGTAGTATTCGACTATCTTTTGAAAGACTGCATGCGCGAAGCAAATGTAACGCCAATTCTCCTTGCTGACGACGCAGTTATACTTAGCGATAACGCCGAAGATTTACAGAACGCCTTAGATTATTGGAGAAATGCGCTAGAGAGAAACGGGTTCAAAATAAGTCGTTCAAAGACGGAGCATTTGACGTGCCCATTTGCGCATCCGTTGCGACCTGTTCCGGATATAATGTTAGACGGAATAGTTCTTCCGAAAAGCACTATCTTTAAGTACTTAGGATCAATCGTTAACATGGAAGCGAAATGTGACGACGACGTAAACCACAGAATGAGTGTGGGATGGATGAAATGGCGGGAAAATTCGGGAATCTTTTGCGACCGAAAATTTCCACTTAAATTAAAAGGGAAACTCTACACCACGGCACTATCAACTACGGTCACTCCAACTGTAAGAAAACGAGGTCGGAAAAAGAATTCCTGGATTTCTCAGAGGGCAAATGCGCAACAACGCCTGGGGCTTACCACTGAAGCGATCCAGGACCGAGCATTATGTAGACGCGTTCTGCGGTCTGCGACATTAGCCAAACCCATAAGCGGAGCAGCAGCGATGCAGTAAAAATGGGAAACTCGTTACGCATAAGTTCGTATAACGAGGAAAGGGTTAATAAAAGGATAAGAAGAAGAAGAGGTTACTTTGTAGTTACTAGAGACCACCATCGGGAGGCAAGACAAATAACTTACCTCGAAATTGATTGTCGCGCTGCTGGTCCAGTACAAGTTATAGGACCCATTCGAATGCTCCACAGGTAGTAACTACTGTATTTGATACTGAAGTATTTTATTGACTAGTCAGGGTACATAAATGGAAATAGTGGCAGAAGAAATTCAGCTAAACTCATAAACATCAGCTTCTTTGGGAATAAGTATAAGCATGGGAAGCAAGCTCTCGAGAAAACAGGGACGTCCCATTGCAATCAAAGTAAAGGCACTAATGTATCAAGGCAGAAATAAGCTAGGCAGTTTAGTAGTAGAATACCAGTCGGTATAGAGGATATTTTCTGCACACTAATTTCGCTTTCAGGCAAAATGAAGCATTTAACTTTGTCGAGCAAAGATAAGATTTACGTTCACCAGGTCAAATTAAAGCAAGAACTGTCTAAATCTGAATCCTACGGTCGGCATGATACAAACAATTAAAACCATCTTTTATACTTGCCATCAACTCATGTCTATAGAATCAGGTCAAGGACAGAAGACTCGTTTGGGATGTAAAATTGAGACGACATCCAAGGAATGTACTACATTTTAACTTTGCCTGAAATAGCATGAGCACCTACATTTTGAATAGACATCTGACACATGTATCTTATAAACAATGTGGTTTCCATCTACATTTCCATATGAAAGTAAAAATCTAAATCACAGTTGATGGTAGTGGAGGTGCGTTCATCCCTAAACGGCTTAATCAACAGAGGCATTTGTTTCAGGTAAACCAAGCCGAAGAGTGAGAATTTTTTAAAATTTAAATTTTTAAAGTATTGTACATACACTCGTAACTAACAAACTAACTGCATTACATAGTACTTAAAATATTTCATTAGTTAACTTAAGTTTCGTACATTTAACATAAAAAAAATATATATCAAGGACCACTATCCAGTTCATTATACAGTACATCAAACATTTAGATGCAAATTATTTTCGTCTCAAGTGGCAATGTATCTGTGTGCGAAAATTACTTTTGAAGTGTGCAGATACATCTCGTTTTCAATTAAATTTTTCACTGAAGTACTATCAAAGTGTACGTACCTATTAAGCATGCTCAGCTGTGTTTAATTAGTACCTTAATTGGATTTTGTTTTTTCGTTTTTCTATTTTTTTTTTGTGCTTTAATCCTCCTTCTACTGATCGACTGAAGTTTTTTTTTCAGTGTTTGCATGTAACTTTGTAGAAATATAATATATTTTCTTAAAGTCAGCTGGTGTGGCTTTGTATGAATTCATGTAAATGTTATAATTTTAATTTTGAAATATTCGCTTTATGTCCTTAGATGTGTATGTCCTTGGGAGTTACTTATTTTTGCTTAATTTAGTTAACTACAGTCCGTCATTAGGTATTCTTTCGATGCTAATTTGCAAACAGATTTAAGTTAGAAACAAGGATATAAGATGTAACAAGTTTGGAACTGCCAAAGAGAATTCAGATCACTGACAATTGCTCGGCACAATTAAATTGTAAAAAGTTCTAACACAAAGTGGAAGGGTCCAGAATTCAGAAGAAAGGACTTTTTGGACCTGGGACCCAAACTAAATTATTTGAACTCAGCCTACAACACTAAGTTCACGAGGAGGTTCAGTTAGCCCAAGTGCTTCTTTTAGAGGTATTTTTTCAGTCGGAATTTTACGAGAGATCACAGATGTGTCGTGTCACATTGATATTGTATTTTTTTCAATATTATTTGACATTTTGTCATTACTCAGCGGAATGTGTTACGTGAACTTAGAGAAATTTATGGTGCAAATAATCAGCCTGGCTAACCAACAATTCGCTATTACATCAAAAGTTCGAAAATCAATTTTCATTATTGGATAATACGCGGTCAAATAGACCACATCTAGTATGTAGTGAAGAAGATATAGTGGCGGACAGTGATAAATGGATACGGCGCTGTTTAAAACAGCTTGGCTTGTCGTATTTTACGCAAGGATCTTGGGTTAAAAGCATATAAAATTCTATTCGAGCAAGAACTGAAGTCGGTCGATCATTATTATGCAATAAATTAAAAGAAGCAATACGAGATTAGAAAAATCGGATTATTTCTACGTATCTCAAAGGCTGACTGCCGAAAGAAGTTCAAATTACTTCCTCTGGAAAGCCATGAAAGGAATCAAAAAGCCTCAAATACAATTTCCTTCCATAAGAAAAAATAATGGCGAGAAGGCGGATTTTTTGCCGAGCACCTAGAAGAAACGTTTAAACCTTTTGATGGACAAGCGTTAACAGGAGGTTCTAGTAATATAATTACAGCACCGGACAATTCTAGAATAAAAACAGTTTCGCTACGAGAACTTAACCAAGCAATTAAAAAATTTAAAAATAACAAGACCCCTGGGCATGATTTAATAACTGGCCAAATTCTAAAAGGAGTTGCCAAAGAACGCCCTGATCAAACTGCTCCAGCTTATAAATTCCGCGCTAAGATTATTAAACGTAATTAAAAGCCAATGAAACCAGGCAAATCTCTAAATGAGAAAAAGTACTACAGACCCATATCGCTTCTACCGATAATATTTAATAAACTCCTATTGAAGCGCTTGCAACCGATCATTGAAGAGAGACGTTTTCGAGAGACGATTCCTGAGCAACAATTCGGTTTTAGAACTAAGCGATCCACAATTGACCAGGTTTATAGAATAACGAATGAAATTGAGAAAGCCTTAGAGGGGAAAAAGACATGTTCTAAAAAACATGTTCTTTCTTGACATGTCTCAGGCCTTCGATAAGGTATGGCGCGAAGGCTTGAATTTTAAGCTAAATCAGGTTCTTCCGAGAGAGCTGCATATGATTCTGAAATCGTACGTGGAAAACAGAATTGTTCTTGTTAAACATGGCACCGAATACTCGAAATTTGAAGATATCGCTGCTGGAGTTCCGCAAGGAAGTGTACTTGGACCGGTATTGTTTTTAATTTATACTCGAGATATACCGGAAGAATCAGATATCATAGTAGCCACGTTCGCGGACGATACGGCGATACTAGCTACAGAGTTAGCTACTGGAAAGCTAAAAACGGTTTTGGATAAAATCTACGAGTAGACAAAGGGATGGCGAATTGTTCTCAACGAGACCAAATCTACTCATGTTAATGTTACTTACCGGAAAATAAACAACGTTCCCATTTTCAATAGCTCGGTACAAATACCATATGCAAATGAAGCAAAGTATCTAGGAATGACATTAGATGTAAAACTGAAATGGAAGCCATATGTTAAGAAAAAACGTGATGAACTTGAAAATAAATTCAGACAAATGTATTGGCTACTAGGAAGGCATTCCAAGTCAAGCATACATAACAAACTGCTCATCTATAAGCAAGTGCTTAAACCTGTATGAACGTATGGTATACAACTTTGGGGTATACCATACTGTACTAAATCATATTGCACTAAACCAAGAAACCGAAATATTCTCCAAATATATCAGAAACAGTGATACCTACAGAGACTTTGCTCACAAACTCCGTATTCGTCTTCATGGTCATTGTAATAACAAAATACTCAAAATTCTGGACGAGAAAACCTAGTGCGTCCAACGAGACGATTCGATCTGGCGATACAAGGACTATACGCATATAATTGCGGTGCAAGCAGGTGCTTTTGCTAGAAAGCTACCTCCCCACGCGAATTTCTTTGAAACGGAAACTACTTGATAAGATAACTTAGTTGTAGTCGTCACGAAGGGAGACGTGTTTTTAGTGAGTAAGAATCTCACATGAGCAACGGGTTCATAGTGTCTATAAAGATTTTCTCACCTGCCCACCAAAAAAAAAATAAAAAATTTGGGAGAATAATACGGCGAACAGCTCATTTCAAGCTATGCACTGGTGAATTGGCCGCTCATAGAGTTTACAAATATTTCGTTGTCGAATAATATATTTTTAAAATAATGCGACATTAGTTTCACCAATCGGTAGTGGTTACAACTTCTCGTGTTGTTGTGGTCTTTATACAGTAAAAAAATATGGTCTTCCTAAGGCGTGCGATCGGTTGTCAACCAAATTTCGGAGAATATGTAATTCAGACCAAATACACGCAACTGTTGATTCTTTTTACGCCTCTCTAACATCAACAGTTTCGTCTGTATGCGTTACAACCGGTAAAATGTTTCTGCCCTACATTTAATCATTAAAGTTCTCTTTTCGTCTAGGAGTTAGCAGTTTTTCCAGCTTTTTTTCGATATAATTTTCGCCAATTTAACTTTGTCGAAATTTCGTACAGTCACTTCTCACAGTTCAGAGGACATTAAAATGTGATTCAAAAAGAGGTGTAGGAATTGGAAGGGCTATCATTTTACAGGTGATTGACGCATGGTTAGTATAGCATGGTATATGGTGACACAGATCATATTATAATTTGTGAAATCAAATAGAAAATCAATTTTTTTTTATTTAAAAATTAAAAATGTTGCGAAATTGTTGTGCCAAATTCTTCCAAGATCTGTATACGCAACATAATCAAAAAATTCCAAGGACAGGCTCTATACAAGATGTTAAGAACCGATACGTGTTCGCCCCCAACGTCCGAACAAAAGGAAAGTGTCGAAAATGCCTCAAGCATCTTCATTCGTGATCGTTCCCTGGAGTGTGATCTCTCCACAGTCATAACTGCTCGGAATATTGACGAACGAATTGGCACTCTATGCATATAAGGAACTAACTTACGTGGGAACTAAAGTCGGCTGTACGTTCTCAGACTAGATTATGGAAAACATTCATGTTGACATAGATTTTTTCAAGAAAATCATGCTTTCCGTGGCTACGGTTATTAGCGAATTTGGTGCATCTGAGGCATCTGGGACATCAAAAAAGTTATAGAGCCATAGTTTTTCGAAAACCAGAGCGCGAAAAGTCATTACGGTCAATGGAGTGCGCTATCGAGACATGATAATAAATTGTTGCCAAGTAATAGAGTTATTCCGCTCGAAGTGCCCGCGTAATTTCGTATTTCGGAAGCACTCAGAAGCCACCAAAACAAAGCAATTTAATACGATTAACCTATTTCTTTAAGATTATGTTAAAAGCAAGGTCTATGCCCCTTCTTTTTTTGTGCCACTTGAAGTTTTTTAATGTGGCACTGCGCACAATTTCCCCACACTGGGGACCCATAAAGAAGTAAGCCCTGGCAGCTAGCGCTCTATACATAAGTTAGTATGTAATTTAATTATATGCTAATAAATTATAATAATAATAATACTTTGTGTATGATCACTTAGTTTTCCTAAGACAGAAGATTCTCTGTTTATAAAAGGACATAATATCTTTACTGCTATATTGACCTTTTTAGGGTTTTCGAAATATGCTCATGAAATGTAAGTAAGACACATACCTAAGTATTTTACACAATAGGACCAGTTTATTGTCGATCCATGCAATTGTAGTTGGCTGTTCGGAAGATAGCAAGGTTTTCTTTTTCGGGTAAAAAAAGATAGCTTGCATTTGTTCACCGTTCGCGTTGCGAAGATTAGTCTCAATAGTGAGAGTCAAATTGTGAGATGAGAGTAGTGCAGTATCATCAGCAAATATTGCAACTTCAGAGTTGGTTACATTTGGAAAATCAGACGTAAACAAATTGTACAAAATTGGACCAAGAACAGAACCTTGTGGCACACCTAACTCAAACCATATCAGACCTGAAACGCTACTATCGATTTGGACTTTAAAAGAACTTTTGGTATAGAGCCAGCTACGGCTTCAATGAATAAGTCATTGAAGTCAGTTACTACAGCATCTACTTTTTCTTTAGAAGATATATTTTCAATGTTGGCACAGTTTTTTTCAACTCTTCTTCTAATAACTGCACAGTATCGTTTCCAGTTTGCATTTTTTAGGTTTTCGAAGTACTGTACATTTGTCTAACCTGATCAAAGATGTTTACATAAGACTGGATTGTGGTCAGAGCATAGCTTGATTATTTAATATTGATTGCATAATAAAACTATGACAATTTGAAAAAAAAATATCGAGGGCAGAAGGACGGTCCACCTGGAACATACATATGTAGGATATAGAGGATACAAAATTGATATTTGAAGTGATTCGGAAAGGTCCGAGAGTAGATTCACTCAAATATTGACTCTTGTATAGGCCCATTCCCTGTGTTTACTGTTGAGATCACGCCTACCAGAATATTACCATTCACACAGAAAAGATTCTTTAAATCGTTTTTAAGCAAATGTTTATTTTCAACAGGCTTACGAGTACCAGCGAAATAGAGACCGTAGATTTTAATTGTTTGATGATTTTCTAGTTCTACCTCTATGTCCACATTTTCTACTAAACGTGTTTGGGTAATTGGTAAGAACGAATGTTTAATTGTTCTTCATATGAGTATTGCAACACCGTGACATCTTCTATCGATTCTATCTACTCGATAGCATTTAAATTCCACGGTAGACGTCAAAGAACCAAACGAAACTTGTTTTCAGCAGTGGGGGGCAGGAATTAGATTTGAAGAAGCTGCCCGAAAACTATTGTTCCTCTATCATATTACGTTCGCTTTCATCTTCAAGTACTTGGAACGGCTGATACATGCAATATCAGTAGCTTTGTAACTCTCATTACAGTTGGCACATTTAAAAGGTGGCGCAAAATTTGAATTACTTTTTTACTTAATAAAAAATAAATGATTTTGAGTGACGGAAATTTTTATTTGGACCTTTACAATTTTTTATGTTAAGTGGAAAAGATGATATCCGCCAAGTGACTGCCTCTAGTGTTGATACACATTTGTGCCCGTTTTATTGCATTTTCCATGACTTTCCATAAGATTTCCAGTGATATCTGTTCGTATTTCTAACGAATATTCCCCTTAAGGGCTACGATTGTCTGAGGCTTGTTGGCATAAGCCCGCGACTTCAAGTAGCCCCAAAGAAAGAAGCCTGGGATGGTTAAATCGGGCCATGTCAAATCGCCAAAACGGGAGATTGCGCGACCAGAAAACGCTTCCTTCACAAAATCTATTGTGGTTCGTGCACGTTGAAACCACGTGTTCAACAAGCCCCGCTCTTATAATTCCGACCGTAAGAATTCGTTTATCATGGCCCTTAAATGTGACGATATTGCCGATGGCGTTCTCAAAAAAAATACGTCCCAATAACTCCTCCCGCTTGAGCGCCGCACCGCACAGTGGCTTTGAGTGGATGTAATGGCTTTTCGTGCATCACACGCGGATTTTAAGTGCCCCAGAAACGAAGATTTTGCTTATTGTCGTAACCGCTTAAGTGAAAATGCTCCTCGTCGCATTTAGACACAAAATCTTCCTCTTCGTTGTTGAGATTGAGGATGGCTTGACAGCGGAGTATAGCACTCTATTGCTTGTCTTGTCTGTTTGTATTCTGTTTTTTTGTTCACAAATGTCAAATATGATTGACGTACGACGCCATTTGCAAAAACTATAACATCTCCCGATAGGATGATTAATTTTGAGCCACCTTGTATATGCAGATGAATTATTGCAACTGAAAGCCATATGGGAGCCAGATAACCCGCGTAATTTATATCTCATTATTTTAGGAAGGAAATCCTAAAACACATACGATGAGAAGTTTCAAAAACTCTTGACGCTGCTTCTGATGGGAATGATTTTTTCAAGTTGATGGTGGTAGAGTTAAGACCAGAGGTTTCTTGTTTAATGATGAAGTGACGACACAATAGAAATCTCATGTACCCAGCACTGAGTGGTGTGCGACAGAATAAGAATCTATTCCAAAAGCGAAGAACAATGGAGCACGTCGACTTTAAAGATGGTCTCACCAAGTCTATTCCTATTGTTGACCAATCCCGTTAGTCTTTCTGAAGAGCCCAGATAATGAAATACCTTTCTAAATTTTTCGAAGATAAAATGACATTTTTCGAGTTGGTTTAATTCAGATGGAACATCTATTCCAAAGATGCTCTCAAACTCATTTCGGATCAAAACAAAACAAATAGAAAAAAATAAAACAAAAGGAACCCATCAAGTGTGGGAGTTATTTATTTACACTTCTTTTCTTTGGTAACTGACAGGGCGGAGTTACGTGTCTAGAACAATGATAATAACAAAAAAGAGCTCTTAACCTATCTCACTGGCAGAACCTTCTATTCGAATATTTTTACGAGTATGTATCCCCACTGTACCCATCCAATTGAGTCGTAGATTCTTTTTTTTTTTCATTTTCCCTTCGGATGAAATAATAAAAACAAATCGTTGCCTCTAGAGTATCTATTATCGAATGCTATGGTCACCGGGGATGAAAATATGCTCAAGTGTCAGGCACGTGGATCCTTGAGGGGTATTTTGTTGTTATATTCTAGTTATTTATGTTTTTTTGTTTCTGTTGAACTTAGGACGCTAATTAGAGTTGATAACCTTTGAAAGTTGTTCAAGAAAATAAAAGAAATTCGAAATTTGCCTCTCATCATTTTAAATTGAAAAAAAAGCAAATATTGATAGCAAGAATGACCATAATCGATAGGAATACATCAGCACTATTTAAGGAGCTCCAAAAACAAATATTTTAGAAGGAAATAATTACATACCTTCCATTTCACAGTGAGGTAAAAGGTAAATGGTTTTAAGAGTCTATGTTTTATAACAGGGCATCTGCATATGTATGCACATGTATACTAAAGAAGCTAAAGCCCATTTCACAATTTTGGGGGACATCCGGCCATTAAAATCGTAATTAAAAACCGGACGCCAGCTTTAAATACTCAAAATGCCACGTAGTTCAGGTGGTATAAAATCGTTTTTCATTTTTAAAGGAATAGGGAACAATTATATAAAAGTTGATGAAAGCTTCGATCTTTCCTCCGACCATTCTCCAGTCATACTGACAATGAATGACACGATCATTAAAAGGCTAGTACCGCGTCGGCTAACCGGAAAAAATACCAATTGGGAAGGATTCAGGAAAGAAATCGAAGTTAACGTAGAATTAAACGTATCAATAAGATCACAACTTGAACTTGAACCTGAACTTGAAATCGAAGTTGACTCCTTCGTGGAAATCGTTTAATGTGCTGCGTGGAACAACACACCTCATCAATCACAAAAAACGACGAAAAATAGTACAAATTACCCGCCAGAGAAATGGTAAGGGAAAAGAGGAAACCACGCAAAAAATGGCAATTTACTGGAGCGCAGCAGGACAAAAGACATCCAAATAAACTTTGTAATCTGCTCAAGGAGACTCTTAAAAACCACAAAAATAGTAAATACGTATGTTGTAAACTTGACGGCAGGAAAAGAGACGAATTACTCGCTTTGGTAAGCATTTGAAGGCTTCAAAAGGACCAAAACCCCACCGCCAGCAATTAAAATGGATAACAACGAATGGGCGAAGGATGATAAGGAGATAGCTTAGCTCTTCGCGGATTATCTAGAAGAAACTTTTAAGTCCTTTGATGGGCAAATACTAGTACACTATACTAGTATATCAGAAAGGGGGTCTGATAACTTTACAATAGCAAACGTAACTCTTGCTGAATTAAGAAATATTATAATGAACTTAAAAACGAAAAAGCAACCGGATACGACTTGATAACTGGAGAAGACCTTAAAATGCTGCCCTTAAAAGCACCTACAAAGCTTTTACAAATTATCAACGCGGCTTTTAGACTAGAATATGTTCCGTGCCAATGGAAAGTTGCAGAAGTAATTATGGTGCTAAAACCCGGTAAACCTCCGATTGATAAAAAATCGTATAGACCGATTTTCTCCTTCCGATTTTGTCAAAATTGTTTGAGAGGATCCTGCTCAAACGTTTAATGCCAATTATTGAAGACAGAAATCCTATCCCCAACCATCAGTTTGCATTCTGGATTAAGCATTCGACTATTGACCAGGTTCATAGATTTACCGACGTAATTGAAAAAGCTCAGGAAGAGAAAAAGATTTGCTCAAGCGTATTTCTTGACGTCTCTCAAGCCTTTGACAAGGTTTGGCACGAAGGTTTAGAGTTAAAATTATGGCAAATTTTGCCATGGAAACTTTGCAACATATAGACTAAGTATCTTGAAAATAGAATTTTTTGTGTTAGATACGGAAATGACGTATCGCAGTTTAAAGATATATTGGCCGGTGTACCGCAGGGAAGTGTGCTCGGTCCACTTTTGTTTCTCTTATATACAAGAGATATACCAAAAGTCAAGGGACTGTTCTTGCCACCTTTGCCGACGACACTGCCATTTTAGCTGTCGGAAAAACAATAGAATAATCAACAGCGAAACTGCAAAGCGCTCTAAATAAGGTATATGACTGGGCAAAGATCTGGCGGATCGCTCCCAACGAAACCAAATCTGTGAAAGTAAAGTAAGTAAGTCACCTGCCCATCCACATAAATTTGGTCCGTATTCCGTTTGCTAATGAGGCTAAATATTTGGGAATGACACTCAATGCAAAGCTCACATGGAAGACGTACGTGAAAAAGATACGTAAACAACTAGAATCTAAATACAGAGAAATGCACTGGCTACTTGGTAAATATTCCAAGCTTAGCGTAGAAAAGAAGCTGCTCTTATATAAGCAGGTGCTAAAACCGGTGTGGACTTATGGTATACAACTCTGGGGTTGTACCAAGAAAACAAATATTAGTATTTTACAAACTTTTGAAAATAAAGTCCTGCGAGAAATAATGACCTGCATCGTGACCTTGGAGTTACTTCTGTTGAAGATGAAGAAAGAAACTTCGCAAGAAAACATAAGATCCGGTTAAATGGGAATATTAACAATACAGTCCTAGAAATTCTAGACGAACACAATTTATTGCCCCATCTTCAAAGAACTAAGCCTCTGGACCTGGCACGACGAATTGAAACCGCGGTAAAAAAACGGAACATGTTGGATCTTTCAATGGAAAGTCACCTACTAAACGAGATTATATTGTGATGGAGAAGCTGCTTGATTAGTTTAACTTAGTTGCGGTATCAAACATAATTATCGAAGGGAGGTGTTTTTAGTTAGTAAGATTTTTACCTGCCCTCGCCGGGGGAAAAAAAAAAATTAATAAATTCTCATAATGTTGCAAGCTCAAAAAACTCCTTCTCTAATCGTGATTACACATTTTTATAGTGGCAAAGAACGAAGTTTGATTTTTAGTCTGAAAGTTTTTGGGAAACTAACGAATATAAAACTAAAAAGTATCTAAAGAGTGTTTTCTTAGAAGCAATAAAATTGTCTCTAAATTAAAACAACAGGAATTGAGTCTGAATAAAGCGTATTTATTTGGAGTACCACCGCTTTCAAGGCCTGAATAGTTTATCTTCAAACACTAAAGACTTTACGTAGGCCCATAAGAAGAAATCGAGCCTCAGAAAATCACACTAACTCAGTGCAGAATTCTCTAGTCAATTTCATGGGAAGAGTGCCATGTTGTGCCATCTTCCTAAAACAACATGCTGTTTTACTTGCTTACTTAAAGCCTTGCCGAACAAGCATCTCCAGCTCCATCTTTTGTTAGCTGCCTCCAGTTTCGCATGCTAAGTTAGCAGAGGTGTAATTCCACTTGCGTGCGCCACCTGAGTTTTGGCCTTCCTCTATTGCACTGTCCCTCTTGGGCGGATAAGAAGATTTTTCAGATCCAAACGTCCTAAACGTCCATTCATCTGCCCAGTAGAGGTCTTAAATAGGGGAACTTTTGTTGTTCGAAAGAGGGCTTTGCTAGTCAATTGCCTTTTTAGCCCAAAGAAGTGGCGATTGGCAAGAGTTATTCATCGGTGTATGCTTGTAATTGAACAGACTTCAGAAAAAATTTTCCTCTTATGTTGTCGCGTGAGTTTTGCACTATTCTTCCAAAAATGGTGTTAAGAATCGCGTGACAGCGCATCACCTTGTATAAATCCTCTTTTGACATCAAAGATCTCAGTGAGATATCGTCCACGTCCTGCACAAATGGACGAGTTTGGCAGGAATGTCAAAACTAGGCATTGCTCTGTATAGCTCATCTCTATAGATACTATCATACGAGGTCTTAAAATCGACGGTGACGAAGCACATGGGTCTTAGAGAAAATTGCAATATTGTGAATTTATTCGAAGATGAGCTTTACTGGCCATAAGCCACACCAATCAGGTTGTTGAAGAATTGTTTTAGAGATCCACGCATCACTTCATAAAATTCCTTCACAGTATTTCTTTGCCTTTGCGATGTACGGGACATCTCCAACCGCATCTTAACTACAATAAATCAATGGTCCAAGTTGATATTGGCTCCTCGGAACGTTCTGACATCCATAATATTGGAGAAGTATCTTGCATCGATAGCGGTCAATTTGGTCGACGGTTGATTGATCAAGAGTTCACTTAGGCTACTCACGAATTTTAAGATGTGGGAATCACGTGCTAGCTCCGACAATGTTTCGCACCGCCGATTAGTCGATTAGTATAAATCCGTTGTCGGAGGTGGTCTCGTGCAGACTATATCTTCCGACACTACTACCACAGATGCCCTCTCTTCCTAGCTTTGCATTGAAATCACCGATGACAATTTCAAAGTCATAGCTAGGGCACTGCTAGTCAATCTTGTTCAAGAGCTCGTTGAAGCTGTCTGTGGTGTCGTCCTCTTTTTCTTATGTAGGGGCACATAAGGCTAATGTTGGCAAATTTTGTCTTGATACGGATTGCTATGAAGCGTTCGTTCTCAAGTCGGAAACTCAGGACTTTTTGCCTAAGTCTGTCTCCAACAACAAATCCGTATCCAAATAGGCGCGGCCTTTGCCGTCGAAAACAATCACCGTAGTAGATATCACAGTTTTTCATCCTCTTCTTGTCCGGCTTATCCCATCGCAGTCTAGGGCCTCCGCTGAGTGTTCGGCTGCAAATACGCGCGGCCTTTGCCGTCGAAAACAATCACCGTAGTAGATATCACAGTTTTTCATCCTCTTCTTGTCCGGCTTATCCCATCGCAGTCTAGGGCCTCCGCTGAGTGTTCGGCTGCAGGTGGCATATTAAGTGACCAAATATTTCATGTGCATATCCAAAAATCGATGTCCTCAATTCTTTCTCCGTTCGGAAAAAAAATAAGCACCACCCATTCGTTTTCTATAGCTCCCAACCATAAAACATCAGTTGATGTTGTGCGTTGCATCTTGTTGACAGCTTGTACTGAGTTTTTTCCGTCATTTACCGATAACCTTACTGAGGTAGCTTCTGTTTTAATGGTAGCGAGCTCAGTGACAGCCCCAGTCCATACTATGCATGTACGATAGTGGTTACACACACTTTTGAAAGATTGTGCATTCGGTGTTTGCTTGAGAGTAATCGTTAATTGAAAAGATTTCATTTGACGATAGGCTACTAATTCGTCAGTGGATTCGCCTACTCATGCTCAATATGAGAAATATTTCAATGAATTTTTTTCTCCGAGATCATATTCAAGAGTTCGACAATCGACAAGCGATCTTCATCACCAGCTCCTGAAAAACCTCCTTCCAAGATGCTACATTGTAGTTCATCAGGGTAATATACGAGTGCGTTGACTGTACAACCAAAACCGTTTGCTGACAAATTTCGTTGTGAGTGCATTTTAGCTTTATGTGGGAGGCTTCGCCTTAGGAATGACATACTTTTAAAATATAAAAGAAGTGTAGTCTTACTGTAGAAATACGAGTATACAGTGGTGGCCTTAATTTTGGACTTGGCGGTGTTAAAAGGCTTCAACGAAATGCATTCTAATGTGTCTTCGACAGAATGACAATGACATCAGTGCACAGGAGCAACTTAATCTTAGTCCCATCGAACTCGATTCCACCGTTAAAAAAAGTTCGTAGATCATCCAGGAACAGCAAAAACGGAAGAGGACTCATGAGACAACCTTGCTTAATACCCACTTTTGCCTCAAAACCTCCCTGACAGTGGTTTTCAATATAAGGCGGATTAAGCGAGAGAAACGATAAGCAAACATGCAACCTCAAATACCCAAGAAAATCGATGGACATTGCTTTCTGAAGGTTTCCATTGAATAATGAAGAATTCTTATGTGTCTTAGAAAAAGCTTAAAAAAGGGCGGTCGTGCATAAATCAGAAACAACGATCACATCTGTTGTAGCTTTTCAATGACTTTGCATATCACTGAAGCTCCATCAAAATAGACGAAACCATTTAGGTGTATATGGACCTGAGTCACAAGAGTCTGAAAGGAGGTTGTTTCACAAATCGGACATAGCTTGGTTTATTTGTCGGCTTTAAACTCACTATTCATTCTGAACCTCACTCAATGGTCTTGATATCTAAGCAATGGCTGCCAAAATCAAGTCCCGATTTAAGCTGTCAACATGTAATTCGAGAAACCTAATGTCCAAAAGCTTCTTCTTGTTTGGTCATGTGGTATGCAGGTATAAGGATCATTGCATAATTAGGAGCGAATCTTCAGTAGAGACGAGTGACTTGATTGCATTTCGGAAATCTTTTTATTACTCTGATATACTGGGTATTGCTCACAATGGTTTCAAGTAGATGGCTTAAAATTGGAAAGCATATTGGGTCCAGTGAAGTAGTCATACCATTTGACCCTTTAAATGGACAAGTGCTTAATTTGAGGATTTATTAAATTTCAGCTTGGACAAAATATCAAATGTAACTTAAACTTAAGATACAACTGTTACAGATACGAGTACTCGTATTACGACCAGCATACTTAAGTCGAACACTATATCTTAAAACATATTTTCTAGTCAAAGGTTACAGCCGGGGGTAAATCAGTGTACGAACCACGCTTTTTACCTCATTCAACTGAGAGATACGAAAACATTTATTTCAAAAAAATAAATTTCGTATCGAAGTATGGGCAGTCTATAAATAAATGGATGAGGAAAATCACTAATCAATGCATAAATCCGTATATGGGCTGCCGCAATTCAGAGAGTGTTATCGTGACGACAAAGCATTCAGATATATGTATGTTTCTATGGCAGGTTATAAAATTATCGACTGTGCTTTACCAATTTATTATTCAACATGCGCGAGTATGAATAATAAAATAACGGATCCTATTCCAAATATCGATGATACTTAGAAAAATCGGATTTTCGTCAAATCGAATATATGTACTATTTGATTGGATGATAAGTTTATAGTTAGGCGTTATACTTACATGTCTATTACCATCCACTAGATATCCTCCAACATGGTAATGTTTCTGTTGAATATTTGGTGATAAAAGTTGCCTGCAAAGAAACAATAAAACAACAATTTATTCGACACATAAAGATGGCAAATTTGATAGATTTCAGGAAAATAGAATTGTTGTCAGCGCTTTCGTGCTCTACAAACATGTGTGTAGGTTTTGATTAACCAAAGTCGAGATAAAACTTACAATGTGGCTGTTAATGAAGATATCATATGTAAATGCAGAATTATTTATGAAATACTGATACAGAATGTCTTCATTTGGACTCGTTTTGATCTTGTGAAATAATATGGGTTGGCTGGAAGAGTGAAAATACCAACATTTTTCAGGCTAGCACACGCGGTTTTAAGTTCAATATGACAGTATCTTTTCACGTCCGTATTCAGGCAAACTTATATAAAATGTGGCCTATGGAAACATATCTTAGAAAAGATGCTGATATTAAACTAAAAAATAAAAAATGTAAGCGGAATCCCAGCATCGTTTAAAGAAGAAAAAATATGTATAATTGACATAGATATTAACAGCCGTAATAATGACTTTAGATGAAAGTCAGCTCGCCAGATAAAAGAAGCCCCTTGCTTCATTTAACCGATTTGCTTAAAGCATGTGATAAGATGGGCGATACAATAGCCTCTAGACCAGACAGAATCAGGAACAGAGCAGTAAAGTCGATTTTTAAAGAAACACCGGTCCTCTCCATGGCAGCAAGGCAAATGTGTTAAGAAAAAGGAAATATGAAAAATACAGCATTTAATTCTGCTACCAAAAGGAAAACAACTCTCCTGGTGATTCATCTATCTGGCGCCCATTATGCCTCTTGGACAACATGGAAACGATTCTTGAGGTGATAATTTTATATTGGCTTCTAGCTGTACCAGAAGTGAAAACAGCCCGCTCAGGCAGCTAATTCGGCTTCAGAAAAAAAGTATTGGCGCCATACGAGCGGTAGTCTATATAGCAAAGGGTGGCATCGAGAGAGAAAGTTGAGTCAAGCCAACCTCGTTCGTGGGATTTGACGTCATTTGATCAATTTATCTGCGGGTATGTAAAGTCACATGCTACGCCGATAAACCAGAAATAATTGAGCACTTGAAAACCAACATTTGACGCAATTTTCCCGAAATACAGCCTGATTTACTGCGAAGAGAGTGTGAGAATTGCACCTACAGATTAAGTCATATACGAACCAGTTGCGATGACCGCATGCAAGAAATCATATTCAAACATTAATGTCATAAAGTTATCTGTCAATTAAGGCCAATTGCTTACTTACGAGTACTTTACTTTAGGTGGCGCTACAGTCCGGGGTGGACCTGGGCCTCAGTCAACAAGCTTCTCCAGCCAGCTCGATCCCTGGCTAGCTGCCTCCAGTTTCGCACGCTAAGTTGGCTGAGGTCCTCTTCCACTTGCGTGCGCCACCTGAGTCTTGGCCTTCCTCTACTGCGCTGTCCCTCGGGGGTGGATTCGAAGACTTTTCGGACCGGAGCATTGGTGTCCATGCGCTCTACATGACCCAGCCATCTCAGTCTTTGGATCTTCACTCTTCTGGCTAGGTCCATGTCGCTGTACAGTCCATACAGTTCGTCGTTGTATCTCCTCCTTCACTCACCGTCAATGCAGACGGGACCAAAGATCGCCCGAAGAATTTTTCTCTCGAAGCAACCACGAACACCCTCATCCATTTTTAATAATATCCATGCCTCTGCGACATAGAGCAGGACCGGCATTACTACGGTCTTATAAAGGGTGACTTTTGTTGTCCGAGAGAGGGCTTTGCTACTCAATTGCCGCAAAGAAACAGTGGTTGACAAGAGTTATTCTTCGCTTGATCTCAGCGCTGGTGCCGTTGTATGTATGCATAGCAGAGCCTAGGTAGGACTTTGTCTACCTCAAAGTTATAACTGTCGAGGGTGACGCTCTACCCGAGACGTCAGTGTTGGTTGTCCTTTTGCTTGACAGCATATACTTAGTCTTGCCCTCATTGACTGCTTAACCCATTTTCGCCGCTTCCGTCTCAATACTCGCGAAAGCGCCACTGACATCACGCTGTTTTCTCCCGATTATGTCAATATCGTGGGCGTATGCGAGTAATTGGACAGACTTTTGAAAGATAGTGCCTCTTGTGTTTGTTCGTGAGTTTTGCACTATTCTTTCAAGTACGATGTTGAAAAAATCGCATGACAGCGCATCGCCTTGTCTAAATCCTTTCTGGACATCAAAGATCTCGGTGAGATCTTTACCGACCTTGATGGAGCAGCGTGCATTCTCCATCGTCATCCTGCACAGACGGACGAGTTTGGCAGGGATGCCAAAACTAGACATTGCTCTATATAGCTCGTCTCCATAGATGCTGTCATACGCGGCCTTAAAATCGATGAATAGGTGGTGGGTATCGATTTGAAGCTCATGGGTCTTCTCCAAGATCTGCCGTAGTGTGAATATCTGGTCGATGGTGGACTTTCCTAGCCTGAAGCCACACTGATATGGACCTATCAGGTTGTTGGCGAACGGCTTCAGGCGCTCACACAATACGGCGGATAAGATCTTATATGCGATGTTAAGGAGACTGATGCCTCTGTAGTTGGCGCAGTTTCTTAAGAATTGGACAAACAATGCTGAGGTTCCATTCATCGGGCATGCTTTCGTCCGACCATATTTTACAGATGAGTTGGTGTATGCTCCTTACCAAGTCATCGCCTGCCGCTTTGAAGAGCTCGGCAGTCAGGCCATCCGCTCCAGCAGCTTTGTTGGACTTAAGCTTCGATATGGCTATCTCACTTCATCCAGGTCGGGTGGACCTCTTAAGAGATTAAGAGACACTTGATCGGAAAAGGACTTGGCGATCTATTGAGATTGTAGCCGTCTTACGTCGAATTTTCTCACAGCATTAGTTTGTCTTGGCGTAGTTTGGGATATCCGCAACCGTACCTTAGCTACAACAAGGTAATAGTCCGAGTCGATGTTGGCTCCTCGGAACGTACGGACATCCATAATGCTGGAGGAGTGTCTTGCGTCGATCGCAATGTGATCAATCTGGTTGACTGTTGATTGATCAGGAGTTCTCCAAGTCCGTTTGTGTATGTCGAGATGTGGGAACCGCGTGCTAGCCATGATAATGTTTCGCCCCGCCGCAAAGTCGATTAGCCTGAATCCGTTGTCGAAGGTGGTGTTGTGCAGGCTATATTTTCCGATTGTTCCACCAAAGATACCCTCTCTTCCTAGCTTTGCATTAAAATCACCGAGGACAATTTTAATGTCATAGCTAGGGCATTGCTCGTAGAAGGCATCCTTGGTGTCGTCATCTTTCTCCTCTGTGGGGGCATGCGTGCATATAAGGCTTATGTTGGCGAACTTAGCCTTGATGCGGATTGCTACGAGGGGCTCGCTCACATGCCGGAAGCTGAGGACTTCTCGTCTTATTCTGCCCCCGACAACAAATCCGCATCCAAATAAGCGCTGCTTTTGCCGTCGACAGCAATTGCCGTAGTAGATGTCGCAGTTTTTATCTTCTTTTTGTCCGGCCCATCCCATCGCATTTCTTGGATGGCGGTTATTTCTGCTTTGCAGCAGTCTGCACGTGGTCTATTAAGGGATCTAACATTCCACGTGCATATCCGAAGCTCATTGTCCTTAAATCGTTTGCGTGGGCCAATTGCATGAATATTAAAAAAAAGGCAGATGAGCCTATAAATTTATACTGATAATTCCAGGATAAGTCGAAGACACGGAGAAGGTAATATCACTGGTCACGTTGGCTATCGGAAATACTCGTATCTACATCGCTTCGGGCACGATAGCTCACCTTTTTGTGCATGCAATATTCAAGTGCAAAAGCTTTCTGGACTACAGAACTGATACACCAAACCCAAAGTCAGTAAATGACCAAATGTTACAGTCAGAAGAAAATCTGATGGAGATATGAAACTCAAATAAATGTGTAAAACGAGCTGCCAAAGATCTAAATAATAGGACCTGAAAATATAGCAAATGCAGGGGACATAGCATGCTCAACAGGGGTGTACAGCGATGCCGGATAGAATGGTCCAGTTAAAATGGCTGGGTTGCCTTGCCTGAATGGCCACCACCGTCCCGGGCGCAAAAGTTTTCGACTCCCACTTTGAGATGGTGCACATAAGGGGAAGAAGACCTCTTTTTACTTTGTGTTTGCAGTTGGAAACAGCTGGCAAGATACCGCGCTAACTGGGGAGGAATGTAAACTGGAGCTGATCTGATCCGCCTCGGACTGTAGCGCCATCTTAGTAACATATAGGTGTGTGAATATTTCTAACAGATGGCCTAACTACGACATACTCGTATGGTTTGTGTCAATGATACCAAAAATGGTATTTCGGGAGGAAAACATCTTTCAATAAAATCCAGTATGTCATTGGTTGTGACAATACATTTTGTGACATTTTTTTTGCCGCCTTGAAATTGTCGAATTTTGCGGGCAGATTTATTTTTTTAAAGAAAATCGCTGCTGAAACTCATCGATTTTTAATGAAAGCTTATGGTGAACATGCGCCAATTCAAAGGATTTGTGAACGTTGGTTTGCACGTTTTAAAAGTTTTAATTTTGGCATCGACAAAAAAGACAGTGAAAGACCAGAAAAAAATTCAAAGGTGCAGAATTGGAAGCGCTGTTATATGCAGACTCGATTCAAACACAAGAATAACTCACAAAAGCAAAAGTTTATCGCAAAACTATTTCCAAATGTTTAAAAACCGTGAGAAAGATACAAAAAAAAAAGAAAAAAATGGGTTCAACATCAATTGAAAAAAATTGAAGTTTGCGTTTGATAGGCGCAAACGAAAAGGGTTTTTGGGTCGATTTGTTACTGGCGATGAAAAGTAGATCTATTTCGACAATCCCATGTGCAAAAAGCAAGGGTAGAAACAGGCCAACCATCAACCTCGTAACTAGTACGCAAAATCCACGAAAAGAAGGTTATGCTGGGTATTTGATTCCACCAGACTGGAATGGTGTACTATAAACTACTAAATCTGAATGAAAAAATTACTGGGGATCACTATCGTCAACAACTGATAAAATTGAATCGACCATTGAAGCAAAAACGACCAGAATATACATAAAGACACGCATCAGTTATTTTCATGAGAATGCTCTTCCATATTTTGCAAACCTAGTTAAGAACGTCATATTCACTAGACTTGGCCACTTCTGACTATTACTTGTTTTGATCGATGCAGCCTGGACTTTCGGACAGCACTTCCTGGAAAGCACTTTCATTAAATTGGCTTGATGAATGATTTGCCTCAAAAGACGAGCAGTCGTATAGGCGCGATATCCATCAAATGCAAGAAAAATTGGAGAAATTTAGCTAACTACGGCTGTTCTTTGATTATGGAATTCGTTCATTATGTTCTTTAAATTACTTTTAGAGCCAAAAACAACGAAATTTCATATTAACACACCTATTAACATACAAGCTTTCTTTATCAAAAGTCGTCAACAAAAGTCGATGCTGACTTGCTAGTGGCTTGCTCAAGTTCAATTAAAAATCTTCCTACGCCTCTTCGCATTATAATCTACAATATCTAGATTTGGCGCCACCATTATAAAATATCAGCTGATAGTTGTTCTGATAGCTAACACATCTTGTTCAAAATTGTTTGGCAAATCATCCTGCAAAAACTTACGCCTGAGTAACTTTTACAAATTGTGAAAATTTATATAGTTGTTGGCGCTCTTCCAATACTACAGCCAATACGAGTATAATCGACGCGCTTCAACGAGTGTTGGAGATGATTTTAAATTTCCGACTCGTCATCTTGCGAATTGGGACTGCATTAATCGATTTTGCGCAAGCTTTCTGGTTTCAATGCTTTTAAGATTTAATTGCCGCAAAGTTTGAAGGTAGGTCATCAATTTTGCATCGTTTTTTCGCTGGGAGTTAATCAAATTTTTCAACGTCACCGATTGTCTGGAAAATCTTGAGGTGATCCAGCAGCTACCCATGCACTATAAAAAAATCTGTATTTGGCGGGATTTATGGGCTGGCGACATTATTGAAATGTTACCGCTTAATGCACTCTACGTAGAACCTTAACAAATAATATTCTGTTCCTAAAGATACGTGAACTTGGTCTGCAGGACATTTCATTTCAACTGGATGATGCCATATGCCATATTGCTGGAGAAACCATAGAGTTATTTATGATAACATTATCTTCAGAAAAGAGGAATTGAAAAGCCCACAACGATTTCGGTCTCAGGAGTTTACATTGAGCTCACCATTCGTGAGATACGGCCTCAAATGATCGAAAAATGAGGCTCCAGCATGCAGTTCCTAAGACGAAATCTCAAAAATCATGTATCAATATTTATCTAGTAAAATAAACTTGTTTTTTTTTTTGTTTTTGGTGTGTTTTTTGTTCAATCCCACAGCTTTTTACAAAAAACAAAAATAGTAAGATAGATTATGTGATTTGCTTGTATCCTCGGTGTTATCTTTACTTCACACTTGACAATTTTTATTGAGGCTTCTAAATTTAATAGGAGGGTTTTACAAAATTGAATAAGAACGGTGATTTATTGATCAGGACACTGTTCTCTAGAATGTAGAGCAGGTGGTTGTTGTAGCTTTGGTCGAAATCAGAGCTCCAAATTGTTCAGTGATCGTTTCACTCTTTCATTGAATCATGGAGGCACATTTATTATTATTATTACTGACCCGGATTTACCCCGGAAAACTTTATTTAGCTTATTAACAAGCAAAAACTTAAACCTAGCCTTAAAAACTAACGAGATGTTATGGGCGCGACACATTCAGCAGGGCTTTTTTGATTTCATGTTTGCTGCTATTTAGTTCGAAGACTTCGGCGTAGTTGTTTATTATACGCAACATTCTTGATAATGGTTCGAAGTGACCGTAATTGGTGCGGTGAGTTTGGATAAGGAGAAGTGGGACAGATCTTAGGTTACGGGGATTGGGAGTGAATAAAATATTTTGTGTTATCCTCGGGCAGTCGATGTTTCCAGTCAATAACTGGTGTATAAAAAGTACATCAGCGACTTCACGAGGGTTTTTGTAAGGGTATGCATGCCAACTAGTGTTAACCTATTTTTATAGGGAGGTAATCCATATGGATCAGCCCAAGGTAGACCACGAAGTGCAAATCGGATAAACCTGCGTTGGACTGCTTCGATTCTTTGAATGTAGATTTGTTTATAGGGTGACCAAACTTGGCTGCAATATTCCAGAAGAGGCCTTAGAAAAGGAATGTACAGAGACCTTGTAACATAGGGGTTGGAAAACTCTTTTGACCAGCGTTTGATAAAGCCAAGTGTAGAGTTAGCTTTATTAATAATGCTGTCATTATCTGAGTCGAAATTCAATTCCCTGTCACATATTATTCCTAGATCCCTTACTTCGGTAGTGGAGGGAATAGGCTCTTCGCAGATAAAGTAGTTTCTTGGAGGCGGAGAAAAACGTTTGCGGGAATAGGTTATCACTTGGTATTTGTTGACATTAAGCTCCAACCGAAAATTTATTTAAGTCATCTTGCAAGCAATGGGAGTCAGTAGTGACTACCCTGAGGGACACCAAATGTTGCTTTGATGGGGTCGGATATTGAGGATCTGAAGATGTCTCTGTATTCTCGGTCTTCTAAATAGGATTTGATCCATGCCACAAACGGAGGGGAAAACCCAAGTTTTTTTTAGTTTGAAAATGATAAGTTGATGGGAAATCATGGAAATGGAAATCGAATTTATCACCATCTTCTAAAGCACAAGCACAGGCTACTGGTGGTAGATTTACCTATCATGAAACCGTGCTGGTTTGTGCAGGTAGATTGCCTATAGTACGGAAGCGGTAGTTCCGTGAACACACCGAGCAACTAGTCAATGAATTGATGCCTCGACCGCCAAAATCATTTACGTACATTCTTTGCACTGGTATTGCTGGATTCTTTCTTCCCATCTGATGCAATATATTCTTTTTATATTTTTTAATTCTTTTGTTAAATAACGACATTCTCAACATTGTTGGCAAAAGATGTTTTCATCCGCCGAGCCGTCTTGGAAAGGCAATCAAATTCTAATAATATATCTAATATGACATATGCTACTTTCTATGTAGTACCGGGTACACATTCTTCTTCTTTTTTATGTTGGAGCTTCCTTTTCCCCTTTGTAAATCCATAAAGAGTGTTTCACTTAAATTTCTTTTCCTTTTATAACAAAAGATCCTTATAAGCATATTTTTCTCCTTCTAAAACTTTATTCAACATATACACATACATATGTACCAACTGCATAGAGTGAAGAAAGAAAGAAAAAAAAAACCCACAAACAAAGAAGAAAATCCAATTTATCCGCTAAGAGCTTTTATCTTCAGGAGTATGAGTATCTGAGAATAGAAAACGAGTGATATTCTACATACATACGAGTACGTACAACCCTCGAAAGTAATCAGAATCAGAACAAAAGTGCGTACATTTTGAAATTTAATCTCTAATTAGTCTGCAATGGATAAAGCCTCTTCACTCCCATGCCTGATGATCAGTTAGCATCTGTACGTTACGTAGTCGTATCTCTATAATACTCGTATAACAATGAATTTGTATTCGTATCTCTAGCATGGTTCGTTTCGTTTTCGTTTTCGTTTTGTTTTTAGCTTTTCTAAGAATATTTTTTCTCGTTTTTCTTCTTTTTTATTGCTTATTTTTGTTTCCATGTTATGCCTTCGATACTGAACTCTAAAAGAATCCCTCGACGGAGAGTGTAACTCTTAATCCAAGAGATGCTTCTCATTTTAATTTGTTTGGTGATGGTGCTTTTTTGTTAGTTTCTTTTCAGGTGAGGATTTCTTTCTTTCTTTCTGTTGTCTTGATTTTCGTTTTTAATTACTTTTGATAAGGTGAACCAATAACGAAATGAAATATATAATCAGCTTTTGCAATTCTAAATCGTTTCAAGAGATGGAGGGAGGATTGGCGTAGGAAAAATCAACACTTGTGCGAGTATCTGGCACACTTGGGACTCAAACATTAAGTAACCGTGTTGGCATTTGCGGGATTCTTAAGAACGAGCATACCTTTGGGTGAAATGAAACATTTTTAAGGACAACACCTCCCGTACGAATAACATAACAAAAAATGAAAAAGGGAGGAAAACAGCACGAGACAGAAGTGTTGTTGAGAATTCAATTAAAAACGATGAAATTGAAAAATGATTCGCTCCAGTTTCTTGGTCGTTTCCAAATTGAGTGGAACCCACTTTCAGATCTTCCGACCGAGAGCAAAACGGAAGCAGAGACCAAAGAGCTAAAAAAAAAAATTAACATACGAGTACTATACATAGCTGACCAACCGACATTTTAACGCCAAGGAGCCACAGAGTACCTCAACCCACCGATAAAATCCCCCATTGTCGATGTTTCCCCATTCTTAGGGATCGATATTCGAATTTATTCGAATAAGCCATCCTTCGTCGGGTGCTTTTGTATTTCATTACAACGGCTTCGATTCGAGGAGAGTAAAAAAAAAAACAAACCAAAATTTCAAGTACAGAGAGAAGCTAAGAAGAACGAGTAGATGGATTCAATCGAGAAATTGACTGAAGAGAAGGTGAAATTTCAATCATCCCCAAGGTAGCAATTAAATTTCAGCTACATTTAGCTACAGGAGTGGCTTTAGTTTCCTATAAATACATACCAACCAAGCTTTTCAAAACAACGGATATGAAATTTTGCAAGAGGAATAATTTTGTTTATCCAAAGTCCACATCCGGAGCGATATGGGTTACAATTGATTTACCAACGGGTACACAGCGGGCCAACCACTTTCATAACTAACTTGAATTTAATCCCCATTCCAGGGGGCTGTAAGTGAATTATATATTATAGTGAAGATGGACTGCGGTTGGAGCTAAAACACAGTGGAGCCATCATCATCGAGCAGTGGTTTTAGAATGCGTTGAATGAAAGTTGGAATGTATACGATGGGGTGGTGCTCAGGTTTACCTCTAATTTTGTTAGAAGCTAAAGTATAATAAAATAATTAAAAATGCAAAATTAACTCCAACTTTATTTTAAGAAATGCAAAAGTGTTTGAAGATACTGAGATGCTAGTTTTTGAAATGAGACAAGTTCAGTTAGCGATTAAAGGAATATTTATGTTAGAATTCGTCGAATCGATACCCGCAGATTCAATCCTGACATGACATGCAGAACGTGTTCAGAACAGCGACCGCTTAGTCCTTTTATGGTTTCACAGCCTTGTAATAGGAACGATATTCAGAGCTTGAACTAACAATACAACCAACCAACTTCCAGTTAAATGACGAATTTCAAACCGATATGACTCATCTGTCTGTTTAAAACCCCGGTGTCCAAATTACAAAACAATAATCCAACCATATTGAGTAATGTTCAAGTAAAGGTGGCGCATATTCTTTGCAAAATTTCTTAGGTTTCTACTGAGCATTGTGAAAGGTTGTTATTTTTATCCTGTGGTAGCCCGAATTCTGTTACGGCGAAGGGTCATGTATTTAACAAGAATGTCACATACGTGAACACCTGTCGTGGAGACATAATTTCACGGGATCTCTAAACACCCATACGAGCAAGTATACACCTTTGCATAGCTTTACGTCAATTCCTCTGATACCAATTCGGAACCCGTATTGAGGGCACAGGTTCCACAATTGTAATAAGTCGAGGTCGACATAAAACCTCTTACTAAACTTAGGGTCTCAGCACCCAGCACCTGTTGTAGCATCGGATGAGACAGAAGGTGCACCTTTCCTGAGTCTTAGGTTTAAACCGTAGCTACCGTGACGCTCCCACAATAGGGCTACCTCAACAAATCAGACTCGGACCTTGATCCGGGGGCTCCTGATTTCCACGGTACCGTGTTAAGCCCTGTTATGGACGACCGGTGGTCTTGCCACTCAGCAAGATCCATGACCTGCCGGTCATGCTTGTATCTGCAAAAATCATAGTAACATTCAGTGCGTTAAAGTCTGAAGATGTTGATGATAAGTCCAGTTTCTCTCTGCCCTCGCGTTTCATTAAACAATTTCATTGATGAAAGAAGCCGTTTAAAAAAACCGTCTCATATTAAAAATGTGGGAAATGGTCCACCAGGGCGGATAAATGCGTCACTTCATCGGTTTTTACTTCTTCATAACCGAGATATACAGACCTGCATTTTCAAGTGAAGCACCTGATTTGTTATCTTTGGAAGACGATACTTGTGGTTTAAGTCTTCAAATCGAAATACCAATGAGCTTAGTCCTGAGGTGCATAATCCATTTCACTGATAGACGATTCCAACGTCTTCGTCATGTGGATGTGATAAAAAATAGATCAGGAGATAGAGTGATTAAAAAAAAAGTTAAAGCTACAATGCGAGCACCCCAACTCCCATGTCTGTTATGAACGGCTTCTTCTCTTAAAAAAAATCTTCAAGTCTTTAACAGACTTCCTTCTAAAGATTCGTTTGTGGTATTTATGAAGTGACAGGGGAACAATGTCAACTTCTCATCATCTGGTGTCATAAAGGACGTATTGTACAACTAAATCCATTTTTTGTCAAAATGAAACAAAATCCTGTGACTAGGACATATAATCTGTTGGAGAAATTAGAGTACAGATAAAAATGAGATACGAAAAGATACTGCTCGGCAGATATCTAAGTTTTTGACCAAATTATTTTATGATACGTAAAAAAAATAGTCCTCATCAGAGCACAATATAGCTTGGAACCTATTTAACGGTACCAAAATCTCAGGTCTGTAAAAGTGGTAATCTCTCAGGTCATTCACCTATATGCAGGAGTACGATTCGCACCCCTCATACTCTAATTGAACCTACACAATTGCAGGAAACGTACAAAATCTGCGAGCTTGCCTCTAAGACTGTCAGTAAGTAACTTTGGATGGTTTTCTATGATGTTGATAGTCCTCGCCGATAAGACGGAGACGATAAACGTTTCGGCGGACTCGATGACAACGTTACTGCCCCAGATGTCAAAATATTAAGTAAGGTTTGCCATTTCATTATGCATCGTTTTACGCTTGGCAAACGTACAGAAATTATTAAAAATAATTATCGAGGTTCTGGCTTATTTGTAACTACGCAAAGTTAATTTTGTCGTGAGGTCGGTCGTTATTATGGCTTCATTGTGCAGGCAATTCTTCGCACCGTGGAAAAGTATGAGCGTGAGTACTCTTATTGATCTTAAGCCCCCAATCAGGAAGAATTGAAGAAAACATATCCGTCGTAGTGGCCAGTATCGAATACTATCCCAAAATGTCGAATCGGCGTCGATCAGATGAATTGGGCATCCCTAGAGAGTCAACCCGGCTCATTTAACGGTTGGATATAGGCCTACATCCGTATAAGATTGTGATGACACAAGGATTGAAACCGGAAAACCATAGACAACGCCGTAAGTTCGTTGATTGGGTGCTGAAATTATTGGCCGGATATCCGGATTTTGGCCAAAAAAATCATCTTCTCGAACGAGGACCAGTTTTGGATCAGCGGCTATCTCAACAAGCGAAATAGCCATTATTTGAGCGAACAAAATCAACAAGTGTTCGGCCAAGCATCAATGCATCCACAAAGATTGACTCTTTTGTGTGGTTTATGGCATGGCCGCATCATCGGACCTTATTTCTTTCGAAATGAGGAAGAAAAATCGTTACCGTCAATGGTCTCATGTATAGAGCGATATTAACCAACTTTCTGTGGTCAAGCCTCGACAAAATCGATATATCTGAGCTGTGGTTCCAACAAGATGGCGGCGCTGGTATACGAGCTCGAAGTTATGAAGGAGAAATTTGGCGACTGCGTCATCTCACCGCGAGCGTTCATCAATTGAACGCTGCGATCATGCAATTTGGCGCCGCTCGATTATTTTTTCTGTGGAAACGTCAAGTCCTTAGTCTACGGTAATAAGCCAACGACTTAGGACAAGCTCGACGCCAACATTCGACGCGAGGGGCTAGTAGAAACAGACTTACACTTAATTGTGGAGAAAAGAAAGGGAGGCACCGACGTGCTCTGGCTTTAATTGTATGAATTTGATATTGGTTTTCTGATATATTTGGAGGCACGTGGTGTAAGGGTGGTATGGTGGCATCTCAATACCATTAAAGAACTCTTACAGCAAAACCTCATCAGATTAACCTGTTCGGTAAACCATTGCGGATTAAGTGAGCCCTCATAAAACTAATCTTTTTCTCTCTTTCAGAAAACACAATATTTCAAACAAAGATCCCCTTCAAGCAATGAAACTTGCTTAGTCTTCTTCGATACTGCCAAATATAAAGATCCCAGGTGCAAGACTGAGCTACAGGGTGGTGAATGGTTTTGGAAAATGCAGCCAACTTCAATTAACTAAGCCAAATCTAAAGGACAGCAAAAAAACAAAAAAAAAAAGCACTGTGGCGCTGGCAGCCTGGTATGGGCCATGGCCTAGCTTCTTGACACTCATTTGTGTTGCTCATGTTGTCATTTTTGTCACATCTGAGCGGGGCCTACGGTTTATCGTCGAGTCCGAACGGCACTCTTTAGAAGCTTTTTCGTAGGCAATTTTACTTTCAGGAGTTTGCCATTGCCCGCCGAAAGGGGATGGCGATTTGAAAAATTGTTGGTGACCCAGCCAGGAATCGAACCCAGACTGTCTGCGTGATAGTCCAATGAGCTAACTATCGTGCCATCGCCAACGCCGGACAGCATGTCTGTGTATAAAAAGAGCCTTACATGCTAAATCCTTCGCTCTACTGGATATTCTGTTTCATTTTCATCTCTCAGGGAGATGGTAGAGCAATTCAACATTTACCTATGTTGGTTGTCAGAGATATTGCAGAGATTTGTAAAGCCGAGAACTCCTGGACTCAGTGTACTCGGTGTACTAATCTTGATGTTAAGAAAAGAATAAATTTTAGGAGGACTATTGGATGAGCATCTGGATGCTGATGAGCATTCACGGTGGGACTGGTTGAAGGTGCTAAGAAGCGGAATGCTATTGCCAATACAATCATTGAAGTGCTGATGGTGAAAATAGTGATAGAACAAGGTAACGCAGGAAACATTACTTGTCGATGTTTAAGAGTTTCAATTGACTCTGTTGCATTTGCATCACCAATTTGGAGCAATTTCAACCACTTTTAGCAGGACACTTTTGTCTCTAAAGGACTTCGATGAAAGGTCTAATTTAAGGCAACTTTTAATGATTGAGACAGCATCTTCTTCTTTTCAAACAAACTACCTTGAGTTCGAACAATGAGTGCAATCGCAGATTGGAAGAATGAAACAAATATTCTTAAGCTTCAATCGACCAACAAGCTGGAAAGAGGAGCCAACACTTCTAAAGCTCACTATACATAAAAATAGACTTGTCTTGATCTAAGTAAATCAACTGACAAACGGTGAGTGGCCACCTTACCTGACTCCGTAAGCTAAATTTTTTTCACTAGTTTCACTAGAATGATTGTGCTGCTATAAGTAAATATTATAATTGTGAACGACTATTATAGAAGGGAATACAAGGTCATACTTCACATAATTTTCCTTAATTTGCCATCAAGTTACATTCATTTATTTTAGTTCAAGGACTCCATTGAAGTCTACATCTTACTTTGGACCAACACTTAGGCGGCAATGGTTACCTAGGTTTTATTCATAACTCGAAATTCCACCCATACAACGTTGTTTTATTTGAAAAATCTTAAGCGATAAAGGACCTTTTGACAAGGGAACCGCAATATTTAATTTTAACTTTCATGAAAGTGTTTTTTGGGCACTTAGCATACATACTATAGAAAGATCTGATGGAAGAAGTGCCTCCAAAGCCATGTCTCTTCAAGGTAAAGTAACGTAATCCATAATTATGATTACTCGATGCAGGGTATTAGCTCCTACACTTAGACTAGACAATTGATACTTACTAGGAGCTCCCAAACAATCGATATCTTTACAACCCCCTTACCTGGCCGCACTGTTGTTTTTTTTATACTTAAAACACAGCTAGGTAAAAGCTGTAACACCACTACCAAAGTCACCTTAGTCATTGCCTGCGTACATATTTATCAGTGACATAATCAGCAAAGGGCCCCCTGGCCATCCACCCATTCAATACTCGCACAATCTACACACATTTACTTATCTGCCATTTCGACCCAAAATGAAAACTAAATTATCTTTGACATTGCTCCCTCCCTATTCAGTTTAGTCAGCGTCCTGTGCTACTGTGCTACCTATAGATACTTGTATACTGGATACTGGATACTATGTAGCGCTACGCCCGGCAGGAAACGTAAGTTATTGTACAATTTCCCTTTCCCTTTATCGCTTTCACCATTTAATGCACACAGGATGAAAAGATACCAACGACAACGGAAAAAAAAGAGGAAACCTACTACAACAACAGCAACAGGACACCCGCACCCAAACTCACACCCGCACCCGTCTCTATTAAATTGAAGAGTGCTTCCCGGATTTTGTATTGAATTTTAAAAAGGACCTTCCTTCGTTCGATCCGACTGCCGGGCCAACAACCAACAACCGGAGTAGTTGGGATTCTAAGAGAAATGTTCATGTTCGCTTGTTTTTTGGAAACCCTGTCGCAAGGAGCACAACATAATGAAAATATTTATGTCCTTGTAAAATGTCCTGTTCGAATTAGTATGCAGATGACCGATGGGACTGCAATTTTTTTTTTTTTTTTTGGCATAAACACAAAAGACTATACTTTGTTACCTAACTGGAGGATGACAAGCGCTTTGGATACTCTGATAAGACCGAACCATGCTCAATGGAAAGACAAGGAAATCAATTTAATTATCCTTATTTGATAAGTGGAATAT
Organism: Volucella inflata; assembly: GCA_928272305.1. Lineage (NCBI taxonomy): Eukaryota > Metazoa > Arthropoda > Insecta > Diptera > Syrphidae > Volucella > Volucella inflata. The sequence continues at coordinate 80,008,129 of OV743719.1, forward strand.
CGACATACACTTGAGCAAAGGTTAACCTTTCACTAGCTTTACCTGAAGTCTTAACTTGTTTACGTGCAGAGCAGAGCTGTAGTTGCGAAATTAAAGTCCTTTGATACAAATAGTTGAAGATACTTGCTTAGGTGAGAGATTTACCAAACGAATGTGATGTCAGGGGATGGGGTACGAGCAAGCGAGTGATTTATGCAAATTTCCAGTTCGAGTACGTAAACTGTTAATAGTATACAGATTCTTTGAAATCTGAAAAAGGGCCTCATAAAGGCTGAGAAATACGTGGATGTCTTTGTCCATTTGAGATCGCAATTGACTTAAAATCTGTTGAATGTCTGTGGAAATGAGGCAAAATCTTTCAAAACTGATGGGAGACATCGAGAATCCTTTATAGAACTGACTAAGAAAGTTCACGATTTTTGTAAAAAAAAGATTATAGTCCGAAGGTACGGGTATCTAGGAAGCAACCGCCTGGCTTTAATTGTTTGGAATAGACAAAGGTGCTGTTGAGATATATGAGTACATGGAAAACCAAGTGAATTTAGTTCCAACGTTCGATGGCGCTAATACTCGTAGTAGCTTCGGGAACCTTCTTGCGAAACTGTCCACGATATTATGGGTAGAAAACTAGGTGAGTACCTACCTATCAACATATCGAACGTGCAACAGACAATATCTTTAGAGTCAAAAGGTAAAGGAGTCGGCAAGAAGTATACAAAAAACGCACCTTAAACAGATAAACTGTGGCATCTCTCATGGTTAAACTTGACTAGAGTCGATCAATACGTTTGCATCTTAATGAATTTCCCACACTGATATAACCAAAGCAACACGGCTTCTGTCGCCAATTTTTATCTGTTAACAGATTAGTGCCGAATTTAAGTTAAAGTAGACCAACGCGTGAAGTTTTAGGGAGAGCCGAAGGATATTGATCTCATACGCTAACTTTTAAAGAGTATTAGGCATTGTTCAAACGTAATCATAGTCATGGATGAAATATGGATCCTACACACCGTAGGCCAAACAACAGTCTAAACATTGAATATCTTTTGGCAGATTGGAGCTTAAAAACGCAAAATGTGCTTCAATGAAAGGAATGGTTCATGACAAATATGTTTTGAATATGCATTTTTTCGTCAATATTTTTTTGTACGCATTATTTAGTGCAATGAACGCCTTGCGAATTATCCGCACTCTATCGATGCTTTTCCTCCAAGCTAAAGATGCAAAATGAACAGAGAATTAAACTTAACTGGATCAGCGCAGAGAGAGGTTGTTGCGAAGATTACAAAAACGAATTCAAAGTAGAAATACGTTCAACAAAATAATTTTGGTACCAAAGCTACTTCTTATAAACGAAAATTCCAAAATGCAAGAATTAATCCAAGAGAAATCTGAAAGCTGCTAAACTAAATATTGAGCATGAAATTAACATATTTTATAGGCGACCTCCAGGGGATTTTTTCAAATGCCCGTAACCCGACTGATTTGGCTTACAAAATCGCCTAACATCATAGAATGCCTAACTTGTATGCAATAAGCATCCGTAGCAGGAATAAGACATTTTTAGCTCACTAAAACAATATAAGTTAGCCGGAATAAGTGGAGGAGGCCGAAGATCTAAAATTCGATTCAGAAACCTAAGCCCAAGTAATGACTCGACTAATCGTAATCAATATGAGTGTTGAACAGAACTTTAAAGAAGTTATTGCACAATGACTTTTCTATTATCTAAGAAGGTATGCAATTTTACTAAGTAACCAAACAGACTCTGTACTAGGCCTTCTAGACCTTTAATCATCAGCATATTTTAAGACACCGGTAGAAAATAGGTGTGCACATTTTAGCTTTGTTTGAAAACTACCTTAGACACGGAAGCTGTAAGGTAAAAATACCAGAAAAGATCCGCAACGAGAACTGAATATGGTGTTCCACAAGGATCTATGTTGAGACCCCTTCTTTTCATTATACTATTTACTACATGTCAACTAAAGGGTCTTTCATTTAGCGCTACCTATCTTTAAATTTTAATAAAACGAAATTGTGTGTTAGATATAATCGAAATTTTTTATTCATTAAAAAGGCCTATCGACGCCATTATGTATGAATATAACATTGTTCAACTGTCTGTCGCGGCTTCTCTGAGTAGCGTGCATCCGAAATGTCCAATTTTTTCTGAGGCTGGTGCATAAATCAGGCTGAATTTGACAGATAGCACGGGTTATGTTGACTTTGAGGGCCGCTAGATGAAAATTAGGGTCAGTTTCCAACAGCTCCAGAGCCCATTGAGGGAACAGCTCCTGGTTCAGTTGAATTTTGTAAAGATGCAGGTCTAAGTCACGACGCGAAAGAACGAGTTCGACGCGAAAGAACGAGTTCAACGCGAAAACGACTGCCTCGGATTCTCCTGCACACTCTCACGGACAGCGGTGATGTTTTCGATTGATCGTGCGTTTCGTCAACATACGGGTATTGGTTTATTGTTTACTGAATCAGTGGACTCAAATTTATTCATCATAGTCCTTTCAATAGGATGATTATGGCGACCGGGAAATGGGCAATGAGCGTGAAACATTGCCCGAACATAATACCCATTTTGATGAAATAATTTAATCATTGATACGTGTTGTTGAACGCTATATCCGTCCATGGTGATGTGGCAAAACAGACTGAATAAATAACAGCCAATTGGACAGATGTAGCTTCAACAATATGGCTGCTATCAACTGTCAAGGTTGACCATGAACATGGTTTAGTTGTCAATGTACTAAAACGAAAGACCATGCACATTTACCCATATATACCCGAAATGATGCTGCTGAAGGGGTTGGAACCGTCTTCTGATCCTGAGGAGATCCTGGCACTGGAGAGAAGGAGTGCGAAGAGCTCAAATTTTTGGGGGTATAGCCATTTACCACAGCTAGAGCCAGACGGGAGAAACGGGGTCTGCCGTTCTTCCTGGTGCAGCTCAGTCCCGAAAGCCGTCTGGATAGTTTAAGGAGCATCAATGTCCTAGACTACCAGGTGGTTCACTGGGAGAAATTGAAAAGGAGCGAAGGCGTTATACAATACGTTCGCTGCCAGAGGATCGGGCACGCCGCGTCGAACTGCCAAATGCAGCCTCGATGCGTGAAGTGCGCAAAGAACCACAGTTCCGAGGAGTGTGCTCTGGGTAGGGACGGAGCATCCGATAGGACGCAGCTCTCGCGCGTGTTATGTGGGAACATGGGACACACCGCAAACTATCGGGGTTCGCCGACATTAAAAAGGCAAAACTGGCCCGGCAGCAGAAGGTGGAGGTATAAAGTTCACCTGTTAGGTTTCACACACCAGCCGTCACGTCCCAAATCTCCTACGCCAATGCCGAGATCAACAGAAGCTGCACCTAACATGCTGGCCATCTTGCTCGCAATCCAAGGGCAGATGGCACAGCTGCAACAGCAGGTGCAAGAACAGGCCAAGCGGGTGGACCAGATCTACGCGATGCTGCCGGGCCTAACGCAACACATGTTATAATGGGTACACACATGGTGCAGCAAACCTTGAAGGTCCTTGCGGTGAATGTTAATTCACTGATTGGGATCGAACGAAGAGCCGCGATGTTTAAATTGCTGCAAGACCAAACTCCTGATGTGCTTTTCGCTAGCGAAACCAAGCTAACCGATAAGCACAAAATGGAGTACAATAATTATATTGTTAGAAGAAGAAACCGGCCCAGATCCAAACGTGGAGGCGGTGTTGCGATCTTCATTAAAGAAGGTATAAAATTTCACAGAGTATACAAGAGAGTGTTGCGCAGGTTCCGGGTGTTTGAGGCAGTCGTCATTTACATCCCGCTCCGCAGTGGAAAGCGGCTGTATTTGGCCTCTGTTTATGCACCTTAAGCCTCACAATCCACTTTATTTATAACAGAGCTCGACACGCTTTTTCGACTTCTGAGGCTGGAATCGGGGGAGAATTATTTTATAATCGGCGGGGACTTCAACGCTAGACACAGAGATTGGGGAAATAATTTGCCAAATACTAGAGGGAACCTACTACTCGATTGCTGGGGTCAGCACGATGCCATGTATGGACTCGGTCTTAAAGCGACGGATAACCCGTCGTTTCCCAGAGGCGGGTCTTATTTGGATCTATTACTGTACGACGAACGTATACGACTGACAGGTACAAATTTACAAACGCTTAATTGTCTGTGCACATTCGTGTATGACAGCGACCATTGCGGTTTTAGCACCGAAATCACAGTTCCCAACGAAATTGCGGAATTGGAGGAGTTTGTTCAAAGATACTCTTACAACTACAGTAAGACTCGATGGACACGATTCTCCGCAACCTTGACAAGAGCACTCTCCTCGAACACGCTCCACCCACCGTCCAAAAGGAATTTATCAAACGAGGAGATCGATAAGTACCTTAAACGAATGGACCAGACAATAAAACAAACTATGGACAATACAATACCGCGGTATAAACAAACGATTAACGAAGATTTGTTCCGCAATCCTACTATTGACACACTGCACCGACAGAAAAGTAGACTTCTGACAAGACTTAAAAACTTATACAGACAGTTTACAGACAGACAAGACCCAGAAATAAGGACACTGAAGTCGTCGATTAAAAATATTCAAATGTTAATCAAAGAGAATTACAGAATTGCTGTAAGTTTGTATTGGAACAACAAGGTTCGGGCTGTAAACACCAGCAACCCGAATATGTTCCCGCAAATAAATAAACTATTTCGGAGAAAAAATCAAAACGACCTTCAGTATCTTAAAATAGCCCGGACAACAGACAACAAACGATTACTAACAATAGCAGCCATTGATACAAATGAGGCCGCTGATGATGACGACTTCTTTTTGATCGAGGATCCACAGGAGAAGGTTGAGGCCATAGGGGCGACTTTCCAGGAAGTATACAAGGCCAATGATATCATTGGCCCTAATTATGACCTGGACAATCGCGTCTTGGTGCACCACTTCTATATTTGAAATTAAGTAGAGAACTGGCGATCCGAGGGCTCTGGTTTCACCCGGTTCAGTGACGAAAATATGGCAAATAATGTCATTGCCAGAGAAGGTGACCTACCCCCGTTCATTTCGAAGGAAGAACTCCAGGAAATCTTCGACACAATCAGAAGTAAGAAATCAGTGGGGACAGAACAGGTCCAAAAATCGAGGTCATTAATAGTCTCTTACAGCGTGACTTCGATCAGATAAGACGATTTTGCGATGACTGGAAGTTGAAAATCAACTTTCAGAAGTCGGAAACCATTCTTTTTAGGACGCCGTTATCTGGAGCCTCTAGGGATACCAGAAAAAATTGGCGAAAGTTCTCGATCACTGGACAACACGGACAGCCTCTTGCCTGTCGAAATGTAGTCAGATACCTTGGGATCTGGCTAGATCAATTTCTGTATTTTAACAAAAGTGTAGAGGCTGCTCTAGCCAGAGCTAAAGGCGCTTTTGCCCTCACAAAGAGACTGTTTTATAGCAGCCAACTCGATGCGAGGGTAAAGATAATCTGCTACATGGCCCTTATCAGGCCCATGCTGGTATTTGGGTGTCCCGTGTGGTTCAATGTAAGAGCAAGCTTAATGGAAAAGATTCGGGTGTTTGAGAGGGCTTGCCTTAGGGCTTGTCTTCGCTTGTACAGAACACCAGAGTCGGAGTACAAAAATTTTTATCCTAACGAGGTCCTTTACAACAGGGCGAACCTAATACGAGTGGACAACTTCGTAATTAAGCTGACTCGAAGGCACATTGCAAGAGCAATGGCCTCGACGAATAACCTGATATCAGGGGCGTACTACCCCAATCACCTTTATCATGATAGTGTGCGCTCTAACGGCTTCGTTCCACCGGAAGCATTTCTCTACTTTGATCAGATAGGGTTGATCCACTATAGATCAGCGATCCCGTTAATCTTCCATGTCGCTCGGACAGCTGGGGACAGGCGACTTAACTACAACAGAGACGTCGCACACGGCAGGGAATGGGTATTTTCATGATAAGGGATAAAGAAAACTGTTGGAAGTATGTTAAAAAGTGTCAAAATATAAGTACCTTGGGCTAACCTTGGACTATATTCTAAAATGGAGCTCCAAGATGGATCGAAATGCATGACCATATCTTCCTAACTTATTTATATCTTTGAAATACAATTAAAAAAAAATTTATATTCATTTAATTCATTTAGGCATTCAAACTATTTTTAACATCATGATTTAAAAGTGATATCGCCACCATTACTATTGACGGTTGCTAGAGTTTTTGACTTGTTGACATAAGCTTGTCATCTTACATAGGAAGAGGTCTAGGGCTATCAAATCTTGTTTGGCAGGCCCAGAACCATAAATTTTGTTTGTTCATATGTCCACATTTTTGGAAATGGTCCTCGTTACTCATTATTATTTTGACGCAAGCTTGGGTTTGACGCAATTCACGGTCAACAGCCATCAGTTGATGGACTGTTTGCACACTGTAAGGAAGCATGTTTAAATCTTTTACCAAAATTGACCACCGAGATGTGCGTGGAATAACCAATTACATGGCACGTTGTCTGCTCGATGTTTTGAAGCGATATTTTCACCCAAAGAGGAACAAGGCTGAAAGGCTTCCAGCGCTTGCTTGGTCCCGTGTCGTCTCAGTCTCTAAGAGTCGTGTAGCCAAACGTCTCATTAAACATCTAGTGGTAGCCGGGTGTCTGGAAAAACAGGCACGAAATGCACCTTGCTCTGAAATTACTAACGAATCGTTCATTAGAAATCATCGTGACTATTATCTCGCTGCCATTTTAAGAATCGATGGCCGTTTCGGAAGATAGGGTTATTATGGCCCACCTTGTACTATACAGATGAACTAAGCAAGAGGCTGCGGCAAGCCACATTTGAGGAATCTCTGATTTGTTGAAGGTGCAAGCGCGAACACAACTCTGAACGGCATTAGGACAGAACTATAAAAGACAAGAAGTCAGTACCAATATGAGAATGCTGAACATCTTATAGCTTCAAAAATTGAGACACTTTTATAGGTCATGTTCTTGTAGCTCCAGTAATGTACAAGGACCCTAGTTTTTCCTTTTTTACTAGGCCTTATCGTCCCTTTTACCCCATGCAAAAGCCTCGTACGTGTCTATAAGTCTCACGACCATCCAAGAATGCTTAAATTTTATATCTTTAAGAATTGCTTGTCAAAATTCTGCATATATTTAAGAGTGTAAGCAAATTTAATAGCAATGCGAAGTCATTGAAATCATATTTCTCATTTTGTGTCAGTTTGATTTATTTCATTCGATGAAGGTGCTCTTGAAATGGGTTGATAGTTTCATGGAAAGCTCCTGGTGGAACTAGAAATCCGTCTCCCTTCTTTGGAAAATACATATCTCTCCCGAACAACGTCAGAGAACATTCACTGATAACAGTGAACAGAGCATTCTAGTCAATCTTATTATTTACAGAAACAATTTCTTGATTGTTTTGTAAGTGTGCGAATAGAGATAATTACGTACGGCTGCTCCCTTGTTTATTAATGTCCAGCAAAGTGACATCAATTGGTCATCCAATCACGGGCCACTTGAAATTATGTTGTTTTTGCCACTCAACATTAAGTTGTTTGCTCATTATTGCCAACTAACCAATATCACTCCACATACGAGGGCAGTACAATTCACTAAGTCATCAATACAAATGCATGTCCTTTGGGCCAGCTGACCAAATATACACAAAGCCATTACTATGCGATAGTGTAGATATTGTGTACCCTATTCAACTTCAGACAAGTAAACACTCAACTTGCTTACTCGCTTATCATAAGAATGACTCCATTCTACCAATCTGCTGATTTGGTCTGCCCATTGAACTCATATTATACCTGGGTTTGCTCCTTTGCTCCTTTGCTGCTTTGCTAAGTATCCATATTTATTCACGCGCTAAATTCAAGTTAAGAAAATTAGCTCACATGCCAGTCGTCATTATACACTGCCACACCCTCATCCAATAACTGCTCAAATTGGATTACTCACTCAACCCCTCAAACAGAAGAAAAAAAAAAACAAAATAAACTCAACCCAAACTCAGTTCTGGACCCCAATCTCCAACCCTTGTACCCACAAGTGCTTAGATATTTATTCCATTTTAGCGCTTTCGATTAGAAAAAGAAAAAGAAAAACCAAGACACGATGAAACGAGGAAACGAAGAAATGCAAACAAGGGCAAGAGCTTGAGAGTAAAACGGTTTGTTTCAGTCCTTCTTGGACTGAGTTTACACACATACACATACACTTGTATAGCACATGTATGTTGGGCTTAATATAGAGCATCTAGAACGTCGTCGGCAGTTGGTAATTATTGTATTTTCTTAAGAAGTACCTAAGTCTAGCAATCCGCATCCGTAATGTTGATGAGAGATGTAAGGAACCTACATACTCGTATATCCTCATTCTCTTACATCTTGTTTCGTTTAAGGAAAAATTAATGAATGAAGGAAGGAACACGAAAGCAGTAGCAGTAGCAGTATCTTATAAACGAGTACTGCTGGCTACTTTGGCAGTATGATAAGAGCGATCATCCTTCGGTCTGTCAGTCAGTACTGGTCTTCGTCAAAGTTGCCATAGGATGCCATAGCAATGACATGCGAAAGGAAGACAAGACAAGGCAAGGCAAGGCAAAGAATTGAACTTTCTGTTGGTATGAATACGCATAAAGCTACCGAATCGCTTGGGTAAATAAGCAAATATTTGCGGGGTTAATTAAAAACGTCTGATTTCTGAAGTGGAGGGTTGAATACAGAGGTTGAGTATGACCGACATGGACAGAGATACCAATGGCTACAACTATAGTAGTCTGCCTTTAACTATTTCACTTACTTGTACTACCTTTCCCTCTCTCAGTGTGTGTGTGAGTAAGTATGGCTTTAATGAAATATTTATTAGGTGCTTCAGAGCGGTAGTATTTATTTAGCTCCTTTGCCTTTGCAATTGAATTGTGCTGTAAAGAGGCAGTTGGTTTGAGGGATCAAGGGGTGCTATTTGTGGTTTGTGGAGTAGTGGGAGGAAAGAGAATGAAGTACGATTATGCTATGAGTAGATCTGTATATGTGTTAGTAGGGCGGTCTTAATGAAATTCCTCTCGAGCAGTCCTTGAATAATGTTTATTGAAAAATTGGAAGAGAATTCTGTTGGCCAAAATGAAGAGGAGGCATGTATGGATAGATGAATGGATGCATAATGGTTATAATGACCTACCCTTGCGATTGCTAACAATTTGGGTGTGAACCATTGTATTCGTATATTGTATCATGGATACGAGTAGCTGTCAACTCAGTAAGTAATATGAATTGCGAGGAATTTTCAATATTATTATGTACCAGCCTCCTACCATCCTTTTTCTTTCACTGCGTTCACCACAGTAAATTGTGGTTTTTGTTTTTGTTTTGTTGGAATTTGTGGTAGGCACTTTAGCATCCATAAAAGCGAAAGGGAGACGATGAAATTGTCATACTTTGATCATTAATCAAACCCTATAATGGGGTTGAAGATTTAAGGCTTTCTCGTTATCATATACATGGTGACAAATCTCAATCAAACGAGCAGTCAGTGAAAAGTTAAAGTAAACATTCTTTTAGAAAAGAGTGAAACTAGATTCAAAGAATAACATTCAAACGCAAGAGTAGGTACTTCTTAAGGGGACAGCTGTTTCACAGAAACAGAGTGTCAACCTCGCTTAAGAAACCAGACGGCAGCTATACAGAAAATGATGACGAAAGGGCACTTCTACTTCTACGAACTCATTTTCCAGGGCGCTCACCTAATACTGGCTTTGGGAAAAGAACAATAAGGCTCGACCTCGGAAGGATGACTGGGAAATCGCATCAGTTATCTGTTCTAGGGGAAGGCTGGAATGGGCAATTAGTTGGAGATAGCACTGTCTGCTTTTCTTGATATTGAGGGGGCGTTTGACAATACCTCGCATGAGGATATCAAACAAGCTCTACAACGGAAAGGAGCCAACAACACTGTATCCAGATGAATGTGCGAACTGCTTAGCACTAGATCAGCAGAGACACAGACAGCAGCTTGAACTATTAGAGTAGACACTTCAAGAGGGTGTCCACAAGGAGGAGTATTATCACCCTTAGTGTGGAGCCTTGTTGTAGACGAACTACTGGAAAAATTTTCCACCACGTGATAGTTTGACACCAGTTTCCAGATAAATGGACACCAACACCATCTAGTGACAAAAAACCGCGGAGACTTTTTATATGACCATATATATACGCTTCTCTCAAGGTTGACTACTGGCGTTGAGAATCTTGAGGAACTATTTTAAAGATTCTTTAAATGCGAAGATGACAAACATACAGCTGTTATGCAGGACGTGGTATTTTCTCGGAGGCTCATAGTCCTAAAGATAAGCTACAATATTTGGTTGGTGGATACTTACTTACTTACTTTAAGTGGCGCTACAGTCCAGGGTGGACCTGGACCTCAGTCAACAAGCTTCTCCAGCCAGCTCGATCCCTGACTAGCTGCCTCCAGTTACGCATACTAAGTTGGCTGCGCTATCCCTCGGGAGCAGATTCGAAGATTTTTCGGACCGGAGCATTGGTACCCATACGCTTTACATGACCCAGCCATCTTAGTCTTTGGATCTTCACCCTTCTGGCTAGGTCGATGTCGCTGTACAGTCTGTAGAGTTCATCGTTGTATCTCCTCCTCCATTCTCCTTCAATGCAGACGGGACCGAAGATTGCCCGAAGAATTTTTCTCTCGAAGCAACCAAGAACACCCTCATCCATTTTTGATAGCGTCCATGCCTCTGCGTCATAGAGCAGGACCGGGATTATTAAGGCCTTATAAAGGGTGAACTTTTGTTGTCCGAGAGAGGGCTTTGCTACTTAATTGCCTTCTTAGCCCAAAGAAACAGTGGTTGGCAAGAGTTATTCTTCGTTTGATCTCAGCGCTGGTGTCGTTGTTTGTATTTATAGTAGAGCCGAGGTAGACAAAGTCCTTAACTACCTCAAAATTATAACTGTCGAGGGTGACGTTCTGCCCGAGAAGTCGGTGTTGGTTGTCATTTTTGCCTGACAGCATAAACTTGGTCTTGCCCTCATTGACCGCTCAACCCATTTTTGCCGCTTTTGTCTCAATACTCACGAAAGCGCCACTGACATATGTCAATATCGTCGGCGTATGCGAGTAGTTGAACTGACTTTTGAAGTACGATGTTGAAAAAATCGCATGATCGCGCATCGCCTTGTCCAAATCGTTTCTAAACATCAAAGGTCTCGGTGAGATCTTTACCGACCTTGATGGAGCAGCGTGCATTCTCCATCGTCATCCTGCACAGACGGACGAGTTTGGCAGGAGTGCCGAAACTAGACATTGCTCTGTATAGCTCGTCTCTACAGATGCTGTCATACGCCACCTTAAAATCGATAAATAGGTGGTGTGTATCGATCTGAAGCTCATCGGTCTTCTCCAAGATCTGCCGTAGTGTGAATATTGTTTATAGCAAGCCTTTGTATATGAAAGGACTATCATGTCTTCGAGCTAATAATATCGTGTGATGTGTAGCATCTATATTGCAATTTGAGTCTAAGAATTCAAATTGTTCGCACTTCGATACAGTAACTCCATTTTAAAAGAACGCAAATCAATAAGCTACGAAAGAAGCACATAAAATCCATGGCAAAGAGTAATCTGTGATTCAAAGACCTAAAAATGTATACATCTGACCATCGACAACGAGATGAATAAAGAAACCCATAATTGAGGGTTACTCAAGCTCCTTTTTCAAGATAGGACTTTGCCTTGACGATCTTTTGAGTTTACATCTTATCTTTACCTTGTCACATTTTACTTAGCAAACAAAAGAAGAAGAGAGGCTCCAACTGACTCCAACAAGAGTAAGAGGTTTAGAATAAAACTAATAACAAGAAAAGTAAAGACCAGTTGAAGGATGTACTTCCGTTTGCCTTCCCTTAATTTTATTTTTCATTTTTTTTGTTTTTCAATTCTTTTTAGACGAGTCTCCATAACAAAGGACAACATTTTGTTTTTTTTTTTGTTTTTTTCCCCCTTGCAAACCTCTAAAGCGAAACCCCAATATTCACCCCTTTCTTGGCAGACTTTGAATCTTTTTCGACTTTTCTTTCTTCGGGCGTGGATACTGGATACATTTTTGGCTACTACCCCCTAACCTTTGTTGGGTAATGTTTTTTGTTTTTTGTTTTAAATAAATGGAAATCTTCTACAAACACATACATAGATACATGGATATAAATGAATTTAGTAAAATTTATGAAAAAATAAAATATCCCTTCTTACGAAATTGATGTAGCAAGGGTGGGATAAATAGGAGGATACACAAAAATTAGCGATAAGCGAGTTTTTATTGCCAAAAAAGGACACTTAAAGAATAAGTCTACTACAAGCCCGCGCATCACCTTCCCCCCGCACCAAAAATGAATGTTAAAATTTGTAAGCAACAAAAAAGGGCAAAACGAAAATCAGGACATTTTCGTTTTCTTTTCCTTATTAGGGATTTTTAATTTTTTTTTTTTTTTTTTTTTTGTTTAATTTAAATTCTCCTCTGTTAATTTTGTAAGGGAGACATCCCAACAGGAGTAGAAAGACGAAATCGAGAAAACATTAAGCTTAATGAAGAAATAATAAAAATTGAAATGTTGAGAGTAGCGGCTGGGTTCTGTTTTGGGGGCCTGAGCTTGATTGAACGTAGGGTGGCTGCACACGACAAGGGAGGAATAGATGAAAACGCGTTTAATTTGCTAAGGGAAACCATTCTTGCATAAGATGTAATTTAGTTAATGGGAATTTGGAAGAATTCCAGGGACTGCTTTTGCCATTTGCTTTGCTTTGTACTTCTTTGCAAGGCCATTGCCATGATGCTGAGAGACCCTTTTGACCGTGAACGATGTAAGGCTTAATGACGATGAAGTCAGTTGATGCAAAAATTCGATTAAAAATCAAATTTTTTTTTTATTGTCAATCACAAATAAAAAAAAAAAACAAAAATTACTTGTAATAGGTTTGGGAGTCGGATTTTTCTTTATTTTTGACGATTTAGCGTGAACTTATGGAAGAGACAAGGATTATCGTCCGACAGGAGGTCTTACTTTATTTTAACAAACTGATTAGTCAAAAGGCTATTTCAGTGTTAGTGGAAAACATCAATCGAACTTTGTATTGGCGGAATTGAGGGAACAGATCATAATATTTCGTAGTCCATTTCGATTTCCAGCGGAACCCAATTTGAAGGCTACAAAATAAACATTGGTGAATTAGTAAAAATTGTATGTTTCATTTCATAATACGAACATTCAACAAAAATTATTATTTAGCCAAAACCGTCAATTCCATAGCAATTCAATACCAGCAGCTATTTTCGTACTCTCAATACCTTATCGCAACTGGTGTCCTGGATCTTATCTGGATCTGTCTGTTTTGAGGAGACAGACAGACATTTTCAGCAAAGCAAGTGGATTGTTAAGCTAAGCCACCGAGAAAGATAAGAGTTATCACAAAGAGTAATTTAGAAGCAGTCACGTTAGAACGTAAGAGATTTTTTATGTCGAAATTTTGTTTTTTCTGTCCGAACGAAAGATTTTGGCAACGAAATACAGCGTCAGTCTTCTCGTATATTCCTTTCACGTGAATTTTTCAGTGAACGATCAGTAAACACCTTAGTAGGAAAATGACCACATCAGCGGCGAGTAATTTCAGGCTAATCCAAGCTTATTTTGGACACTCGCAGAGATTAGTTTTAGAAGCATCGCAGGGTATTGTGTCACTATGCCTAAGGCACTAAGGTGGTGCGTCAACGAGCAGTATACTGAAGGAAGCATTCGTTTCAATCGCTAGAAATGGAGCATCATGACATCTGCAGGTAGGCTCATATAAAACCCAACTGTCAATGGGAGCTATACTCGAGAATGCAGGCAGTCTATCACAGAACACTGGGAAATTTGTAGGCGTTTTCATCTCTGATGATCCCAGTGTGACAACAGACCAAAATAAATCTCATTGAATTCAGCTCTGCAACTCTATTTAAAGATATAACTCCCCAAATAACCGAATTCAATTAATTTTTCATTAGCACACTAAAAGGTCTGTTTCAGACAAGGAACGTTCGCAGAATTTTAGTTTTCTACCGTTTTGAATGCCGCATGTCTCAATGTAGGGAAAGAAAAATTGCAAAAAACCATAGCTTATTTTGGAATAACTGTGAAGGACAATTTTTGTGAAACCCTATTTCTTTGTATTAGGAAGATAATTCAGCACTAGAGGTCAATAGCGCTGAGACATGGCTTTTACATAAATCGGATAGAAGGAGGATTGCTCCAACAAGGTACTGCGAAATCGATACATATAGTAAGATGATAACTACATTTTGAGCTTATGGGTTACCACTTCAGTCGTACCGCCTTGTATTCAACAAAGAAGGAATAACTCTCCGAAAAGCCATGTTAAGGGTGCTGATAAAATATTTATATCGAGTAACAGGGTAGTCGCTTATAGCTTTGATGTTGTTTGAAGTACTTAAAATAACCGATAAGTCGTTTAAGTGTTCCCCGCTACAAAACCTACAGAGTGTGGTCAAAAGAAGCAATTCCTGTATAAAATGTTGAGGTCACTTTGACCACAAGCTACCTCTGGATATATGCAAACACTCTTATAGTATGTCAGAACGTTGGAAATAGCGCAAAAGGAAGTTACGCAACAGCAGTTATGCTATGTTGGAAGGCAAATATATGATTTATATGAGGGGACATGCCTAGTCCAGCATTTTTTTCTTTTGTTTAGTTGCCACGGATAGGCCTTAAAAGACAAAAATATTAAGTCGACTTGGACACACATTTTGTACAACATATCAAAAAAAATTCCTTATGAGCTGACGCGTTGACTAAGAAGCCTCTTTTCGTCGCAAATATCTATCAAATTCTCTAAAATGAACGTAAGTACAGTATCTTCTTGCAGTTTCGGGTGTAAGAATGGCCTCACCAATGCACGCGACGTCCATATGAAACAGACACTTGAACCAGCAAAAGTAGTAGTTCTGACAAGTCCGTCAATAGGTTCAAATTCACGTTCACGGTCTAGTTGGCAAATATGTTGTATACTTTAGATCTGTTGGGAACATTTACTTTAGGTGGCGCTACAGTTCGGGGTGGACCTGGGCCTCAGTCAACAAGCTTCTCCAGCCAGCTCGATCCCTGGCTAGCTGCCTCCAGTTTCGCGCGCTAAGTTGGCTGAGGTCCTCTTCCACTTGCGTGCGCCACCTGAGTCTTGGCCTTCCTCTACTGCGCTGTCCCTCGGGGGCGGATTCGAAGACTTTTCAGACCGGAGCATTGTTGTCCATGCGCTCTACATGACCCAGCCATCTCAGTCTTTGGATCTTCACTCTTCTGGCTAGGTCCATGTCGCTGTACAGTCCATACAGTTCGTAGTTGTATCTCCTCCTCCACTCACAGTCAATGCAGACGGGACCGAAGATCGCCCGAAGAATTTTTCTCTCGAAGCAACCAAGAATACCCTCATCCATTTTTGATAATGTCCATGCCTCTGCGCCATAGAGCAGGACCGGGATTATTAAAGTCTTATAAAGGGTGACTTTTGTTGTCCGAGAGAGGGCTTTGCTACTCAATTGCCTTCTTAACCCAAAGAAACAGCGGTTGGCAAGAGTTATTCTTCGCTTAATCTCAGCGCTGGTGTCGTTGTCTGTATTTATAGCGGAGCCTAGGTAGACAAAGGCCTTAACTACCTCAAAGTTATATCTGTCTCAGGTGACGTTCTGCCCGAGACGTCGGTGTTGGTTGTCCTTTTTGCTTGACAGCATATACTTGGTCTTGCCCTCATTGACCACTAAACCCATTTTCGCCGCTTCCGTCTCAATACTCGCGAAAGCGCCACTGACATCACGCTGCTTTCTCCCGATTATGTCAATATCGTCGGCGTATGCGAGTAATTGGACGGACTTTTGAAAGATAGTGCCTCTTGTGTTTGCTCGTGAGTTTTGCACTATTCTTTCAAGTACGATGTTGAAAAAATCGCATGACATCGCATCGCCTTGTCTAAATCCTTTCTGGACATCAAAGGTCTCGGTGAGATCTTTACCGACCTTGATGGAGCAGCGTGCATTCTCCATCGTCATCCTGCACAGACGGACGAGTTTGGCAGGGATGCCAAAACTAGACATTGCTCTATAGAGCTCCTCTCTATGGATGCTGTCATACGCGGCCTTAAAATCGATGAATAGGTGGTGGGTATCGATCTGAAGCTCATGGGTCTTCTCCAAGAGCTGCCGTAGTATCAATATCTGGTCGATGGTGGACTTTCCTGGCCTGAAGCCACACTGATATGGACCTATCAGGTTGTTGACGAACGGCTTCAGGCGTTCACACAATACGGCGGATAAGATCTTATATGCGATGTTAAGGAGACTGATGCCTCTGTAGTTGGCGCAGTTCAGAGAGTCTGCTGTCTTGAGAATCGAACAAACAATGCTGAGGTTTCATTCATCGGGCATACTTTCGTCCGACCATATTTTACAGATGAGTTGGTGTATGCTCCTTACCAAGTCATCGCCTGCCGCTTTGAAGAGCTCGGCAGTCAGGCCATCCGCTCCAGCAGCTTTGTTGGACTTAAGCTTCGATATGGCTATCTTCACTTCATCCAGGTCGGGTGGACGGAATTGTTGGTCATCATCGTCCAGGTTGAAAGGTTGATTCTGCCTGACAGCGGTATTTGGTCCGTCATCGCCGTTATACAGTCTGCAGAAATGATCTTTCCAAATCCTCAGCATCGACTGTGATTCTACTACGATGTTCCCTTGTTCATCTCTACAGGCTTCGGTTCGGGATTTGTTTCCGCGACATGTTATTTTTACCTTTTGGTAAAACTTCCGAACCTCATTCCTGGAGTAGCATCTCTCAATTTCCTCGATCGCGCGCTTCTCATGCTCTTTCTTCTGCCTCCTGAGAAGCCGGTGCTCGTCTCTCCTCTTCCGCTCATAGAGCTCATGAGCAGCTCTGGTCTTTCTAAGCAGCGCCGCGTTATTTGCATCTTGCTTAGCTGCATGTGCTTGCCGGCATTCATCATCGAACCAGGGGTTTCGTTGTGGTGGACGAGTGAAACCCAGCCCATCAGAAACGGCATCGATGCGGTCTTCGATGCTTGATGCTGGCGGCATTGGACCTCTTAAGAGATTAGGAGACACTCGATCGGAAAAGGACTTGGCGATCTCTTGCGATTGTAGCCGTCTGACGTCGAATTTCCTCACAGCATTAGTTTGTCTTGGCGTAGTTTGGGATATCCGCAACCGTACCTTGGCTGCAACAAGGTAATGGTCCGAGTCGATGTTGGCTCCTCGGAACGTACGGACATCCATAATGCTGGAGGAGTGTCTTGCGTCGATCGCAATGTGATCAATCTGGTTGACTGTTGATTGATCAGGAGTTCTCCAAGTCCCCTTGTGTATGTCGAGATGTGGGAACCGCGTGCTAGCCATGACAATGTTTCGCCCCGCCGCAAAGTAAATTAGCCTGAATCCGTTATCGGAGGTGGTGTTGTGCAGGCTATATTTTCCGATTGTTCCACCAAAGATACCGTCTCTTCCTAGCTTTGCATTAAAATCACCGAGGACAATTTTAATGTCATAGCTAGGGCATTGCTCGTAGGTCTTGTTGAGGAGCTCGTAGAAGGCATCCTTGGTGTCGTCATCTTTCTCCTCTGTGGGGGCATGCGCGCATATAAGACTTATGTTGGCGAATTTAGCCTTGATGCGGATTGCTACGAGGCGCTCGCTCACATGCCGGAAGCTGAGGACTTCTCGTCTTAGTCTGCCTCCGACAACAAATCCGCATCGAAATAAGCGCTACTTTTGCCGTTGGGAACATCTGCTTTTATAAAAACCCTGAAAAGCCGAAATGGGCTGGTTTACCTATTCTACAACATAAGGGTGTCTTATATCTTCATTTAAGGTTTGAATTTGGAAGGTCGGGAATGATAATAGTTTCAACGACACTACGTACAAATACAACGTTCATCAATTATGTCAGCTAACTAGGCTGAGATATTGAAACCGAGCGACGCTAAAGGTGGAGTGCTAAACGTAGTAAGCTTTTCAAGTACAAAGTAAGTTTTTCCTCAAATCACCTCTCCAAACTACGACGTTAAGATAGCTGTAAATGTTTGAATTACCAAAAAAGCCGAAAATCTGTTCTTACAGTCAGGGCAAGATATTTCTTTCGTCTCTATGTGAACATTCCTATCATAATCAGAGGGAAATTCGAAGACACATTCTCGGATCGTCTCTAGGGGGCTCTAAACTTTGTTGCCGAATGATGCAACAAAGTTGGCGTCAAGGTCAGTTCTTCGGAAAACACCATAGTTGCATTCACTAAGAGAAAAAGGCTAAAAAGACTCAAAAATGCTACACTCTTCGTGAAACAATAAAACTATATCGGAAGTCAATTATCTAGGAATCACACTGGATGAAAACTTACGTGAAACACTCATCTCTCCAAGACTATTGACAAGGCCAGGACCTCATTATGGACCAGCAAAAGACTAGTCGCGAAAAATTGGGAACTTAATCCCAAAATGACACTGTGGATGTATACGGCGATAACGAGACCCATTATCAAATATGCTGCCTGGTGGCATAAAGTAACGCAGAGGTCAACAAAAGCTAAACTCAATAAAATACAGAGACTAGCCTGTATCTGTGCAACTGGTGCAATGAAAATCGCATCAAAAGCGCTGGAGGTTATCCCAAAAATCCGACGACTTCATGTAGAACTCATGAAAGAAGCCATAGTAAATGCCTTCACGCTTATCATAGAAGATAATTCAAATTTCAAATTAGTTCATACTGCGAACCTACATGAATTCAAGATCTATGTCTATGATACAACTTTCGGCACAACTTTAAGACTACATTTACTGAATGTCTTAACTGGGAACAGAAAAAACCAACATTTGTTGAGGTTTCACATGTATGGTACACAGATGAATCAAAAACAAAATGAAGGAGTTGGAACCGGAGTATACGGTCCTCGCACAAAAACCTCCCTACATGCCAGTATGGATAGAAGCTGCTCGGGCAGAAATTCACGCAATAGAGCTCTGCATTCGAGAGAATCTAAGCAGATATAAAGAAAACAAAAAACTTCCCAACAGAAAAGCAGCCCTATTTGCAATTAACGCCTTTGAAATAAAATTAAAATTGGTCTGGGACTGTCTTCAACTCCTGCAATTACTGACCAGCACAAAAAAAGTAAATCTTATTTGGGTGTCAGGACATAGTGGATGCGAAGGCAATGAAAAAGCGGATGAACTAGGCAGAAAAGGATCCGCTCCCAATTCATGATGCCAACACCATTCTGTGCGCTACCTATCGGTAAACACCATAAAAGGTAGTATTAAAATATAGTTAGAGTAAAAGAGGCTACATTTCTGGAGGAAACAGGCAAGTTAAGAACTTTTTGCCAAAAAGCTGCCACAAGAAAACGAAACAATTAACTACAATTCATTAGAAGTCAGATTCGACTAATCACAGGTTTTCTAACAGGGCATTGCCCTGATGACCATTGTCATAGCACAAGACAATATATGCAGACTGTGCAACGAGGACGTGGAAACAGCAGAACACATACTATGTGACTGCAATATTTTAATCAAAACACGTTGGCGTTACCTAGTTACCTAATTCACCTAAAGACTTAGCCGCCTTTCTCACAAATTGCGGCCTCATAGACGAGCCTTAAATGGAGGACATCACAATAGGCCCACCTGTGGCTGAAGTGTTCAAGGATACATTGTAGCACCTCCCTTAACAATCCAATTTAATCTAATGTGAACCTTGGAAGGTTTTCGTGTTGTATGGTAATACGAAGACAGGACAAAGGCCCTCTATTTCAAAAGTTATTAATATCTGCACGAATTTGATCCGCCTTTTCCACCAGATCCCCTTTAAATCGTCTTTATGCACAAAATATATTATGCCGGACAGTTGGTGCATTGCCGAGCTCTGTTATTTATTGCCGGTTAAGGAGGAGAGCTAATTCGGCTCTTTTGTTTTTTATAATTTGGGGATGACCGTCTAGACCGTTCGATGTTTTATTTTCTGTTTTCAGTTGTTGTTATCAAAGGTTAATCTGCACCTATCGCGGCCTGGTTTTCTGACTTTTCATTGTCTATACAAGTGAGACTGTGTTCAGGGCTGTCTACGTTGTGGAGTGCTTTATAATTCTCAACGAAGGTCTTTGAGGTAGACTTTTTATCTCTTTGAAAAGGCTTTGGCATCCAATTAGTCTTTAAATTTTGAATTGAGTTTCATTTTCTTTAGTAATTTCTTGCGACAACCTTGGTTACTTTGTTTGAAGTGGTTTCAGCAATGAAGCTTGAGTGTCTGCTCTGCTGTTTTTTCTCAAATACTGCATGAATCGGAGGTTGGTCTAATATCGTCTCCATGCCCGCAGTTATGGTCGCTTTCATAGCCCCAATAATGTACAGAAAAGGGGTCTCCTACTGAATTTGCACGAAAAAACCAAACCTTCTTCTTTTAAGGGATGATTGAGCACTTTATTTGCAATGAAAGGATAATAGTAAGTTTCAATTGTATTTCACACAGCCTTTAACAACATATTTTGTGTACTTCTTGCAACTTCAAAAACAAGAAGCAGTGTGGGATCTTATTGCTCTTATTCAGATGAAAAATACAATATCCCTAGAGGGATGTCAAGTTAAACTTAAGATACTAAAA
The DNA here is from genome assembly GCA_928272305.1 of Volucella inflata. Taxonomy (NCBI): domain Eukaryota; kingdom Metazoa; phylum Arthropoda; class Insecta; order Diptera; family Syrphidae; genus Volucella; species Volucella inflata. Next base: position 80,028,920 of record OV743719.1, read on the forward strand.
AATCTAGAGATTTTGTGTTACTGAACAAGTTTAAGAAAACATCCATCAATGTATGTTACCACCTAATTGTGGGTGTATCTTAAGGGACTACGTATAGTTCCTCAGTCATTATGTAAGTAAGAATAGCTGTTACAACAATGACCTAGATCATCTCCCCTTCCATCCAATTTTCAGTCTGTCAATAGACTTCATTCGAATACCCAATGGCATAGGAAACACGTACAAAAAAAAAAAATCGATTTCCTTCCAAATTTATTTGGAACACCATTAAAAATGAAAACAGTACAGCCCACAGCACATCCCAACTCCATGTCCAGAAGAAGGAGTATTCGATTGTGCATTTAAATTCATTTCATTAATGACAAATGGCACATCCCCCACTCAAGTGAACTCCACCGATTTCACAGTAATTTCTCTATATTTATACGCAGGCAAGGCTCGTCTTGCTCGGCTTGCCTAAAATATTTACAACGCCATCAAATTGATTCGAATACATCTAAATTTCTGCTAAAATTTCGTGTACAAAAACAGCAAATAGAAATTTTTCGAATGTTGATTTTCTGCCGAAAATTTCCCAACATCCCAGTTTCTCAGTTGCTTGGTTTGCTCCCTGTTACCCAGTATCCCAGTTGGCATCCATCTTTGAGTTATTTTCTCTATTCAAGAGATCTCCGAACATCAAACAACCGAACAAAGCAGAACAAACCTAGCGTCTAAATTTACATTTGCTTCTGCTACTTCTTCTGTTTGCGTAGGAGACGATATATTTTTTTTCGTCCTCTTTTCTCCCTTCTCTGCAATTTTTTTTTTCTTCTCTTGTTTACTACTCTGTCATCGTTTTTTGAAAGGTTACAGTGGAGCACATAAAATGTGTACAAAGGACTTTTCGTAAATTCGAAAGCAAAACATACGCAAAGGCACATCCAATTCTTTAGGTATTGCGCAAAAAAAAAAAAAAAGCAACGAGAGTACCCTACCCTACCCTACCCATGGCCACCGTTTAATTTGGGACAAGCAGAGGAGTTTCAGTCTGCCCCTCTCACACGTCCTTCATTCAATGCATATTAAATTGCCTTTAAACGCGATTTTTCAATTAATTTTAAGAGTCTTCAGGACAAAACATTTCTCGAGTGTAACATAAGTATTGAAGAGCTTTTATTTTGTCACCATTTGCACGTCACCGCCGTACCCCAACACAACAGGCACCCAAAACCACACTCCATTGAAATAGGGGCGGTTGGCAGCATCAGTAATGTGACGAAATTTCAACACACGTTCGACAAACCAACCAACGTCGCAGGGGTGAGTGATGTTTTAATGATACTTCTCATCAGGGGATGTGAAATGACTTTTGCATGCGCTCTACACCCCACCTAGTATGTTGAAGCAAATCATGGTAGTGGATGGCTGATGGAGAATAAGAGTTGGATATTGAAGGTTGGAGGTTTCGTCTTTTGTCAAAATTAGCGTTCTGGGTTTCTTCAGTAAACCTCTCTATATGGTGTACTACATAGTACGCGTGTATCTGCGCTGCCTGAATTGTTGGCAATTAATTAAAACTAATTGCTTCTGTTTGATTTCAGTGTGAATTGTCGTCTCTTGTTACAAATGTGTATTCCGGCGAGTGGACATCAATGACAACTGATGGTTACGATGCTGTCTGAATTGCTTCGACTAGAGCCATTTTTCTGGTGAAACAATATGTGATACAGTCGCACATACTCGTATGTAAGTCCTTTTAACAGATAGTACCAGTCACACATTTCCATGCTAAAACAAATGAACAGCATCAGTATCAGCCGTGTTTTAGGCGGACGTTAACAAGTGATGTAAAAAAATCGATGAGAGTTATAGCACAAAACCTTAATCTATCAGTCTATGCCAAATTTTTAGTATACCAAACTGCGGATTTATTACAAAGTATAGATACAAACCTGAGAAATCCGAAACTACAGCGAATGCTGTTAAAACATGCAGAAATTAGGACTAAAACTGAAAGTAGAGGCAGCTGTTCGAAATCTGAATAGCACCCTTATTCACGTCCATCTCGAACTGACTTTTCCTTGCATGTATCAAAGAACTGCAGGAAACAGTTTCTATAGAGATGCTAATCTTAAGAGATTAAGTCATACATAACAGATGAAAGCGAATGGAGCCTCGTAGGGACTTATTCGCGTTCAATTTTAATAAATCCTCCATGGCAGACTTTTTAACACAAGAAAAGCATACGCGGTTAATAACTACGGTATATGCAACTGCAACAGCGAACAAACGAGATTGGAACACCAAAGAAGATACCCTGAAATGACTGCAACAAGGAAATTCCTTAGGACATTTTTCAGCTGGAGAAAGACGGGAACACGTTACGGCGACGTTTTAATTTAAGTGAAAATAATCCCAGTGATAGCATCAGACAAGTGAGCAAATATTTTACTTTAAGCCATACCTATCACTGGATATCTGGAAAGTTCTGTATACAGAAGTTTTGCATCGATTTCATAATAAACAAGTACAGGAAGTCAGAAAAAGAGCGTTTGTGATTTTGCTACTACATTCACCAAGGAGTTTTTTTTTTGTCAGAAGAGTTATCTTAAACAAGGAACTAGTCCATCGTACTCCCATTTTGTTCTAACAACTGGAATTTCGTAAACTTTCCTAGAAAGAAGAGTAAACGTTTCAGTGCTAAGCCGCCTTAAATACCAGTGCCCACCATACCATACACAAGTAGCTGCAGCTCGATGTGAGTTTAAGCCGATAAATAACAACTGAGATAGGGCTGTGTAGTGTCATCATCAAGCAGCAAGAAGTGTAGGAGGATATAGTGCCAACTATGATTAGATCTTTCAATTGATTATTAAGTGTGCATGCAAGCAGTCTTTAGTCTTCCCTATCAAAAGACGTTTCACGGCGCCTCTTAGAGCAGTTATTTTTATATATAAGGCGGTATGTTCATAAGAAGAAAGTCGGCGCGCAATGCTATTTTTTCCAAGACAATGAAAGTCGCCGGGGTAACTGACCGGCCATGGCGAAAATTAAAAAGTTACGAAGCAATAACAAGCCGCGGATACTGACGGATCTACTGTTGACAACCCATGCGAACGAACTAAAGACAATGTACTTCGGATATGCACGTGGAATATTAGGTCCCTTAACAGGCCACGAGCAGCCGAACACGGAGGAGGCAGAGGCCCAAGACTGCTGCAAAGCAGACCTAACCGCCGTCCAAACACTTCTTAATATCGCGTACAAGATCTTATTTGCCGTATTGTGTGAACGCCTGAAGCCCTTCGTCAACAACCTGATAGGTCCATATCAGAGTGGTTTCGGGGCAGGAAAGTCCACCATCGACCAAATATTCACACCACGGCAGATCTTGGAGAAAACTCATTAGCTTCAGATCGATACACACCATCCATTTATCGATTTTAAGGCCGCGTAAGAGAGCATCTTTAGTGACGAGCTATATAGAGCATTGTCTAGTTTTGGCATCCCTGACAAATTCGTCCGTCTGTGCAGGATGACAATGGAGAATTCACGCTGCTCCATCAAGGTCGGTAAAGATCCTACCGAGACCTTTGATGTCCAGAAAGGATTTAGACATCGCGCTGTCATGCGATTTTTTCAACATCGTACTTGTAAAAATAGTGCAGAACCTACGAGCAAACACAAGAGGCACAATCTTTCAAAAGTCTGTCCAATTTATCGCACGTGCCGATGATATTGACATAATTGGAAGAAAGCAGCATGATGACAGTTGCGCTTTTGCAAGTATTGAGATGGTAGCGGCGTAAATGGGTTTAGCGGTCAATGAGGGCAAGACCATGTATATGCTGTCAAGCAAAAAGGACACTCAACACGGAAGTTTCGAACAGAACTTAACCTTTGAAAGCCATGACTTTGAGGTACATCGACACCGACCTAGCCAGAAGAGTGAAGATCCAACGATTAAGATGGCTGGGTCATGTAGAGCGGATGAACAGCAATTCTCCGTTGCAAAAAGTCTTCCAATCCGCCCCTGAGGGACAGCGCAGTAGAGGATGACCGAGATTCAGGTGGCGTACGCAAGTGGAACGGGAGCTCAGCCAACTTAGCGTGCGAAACTCGAGGCAGCTAGCACAAGACTCTTGTTGATTGAGGCCCAGGTCCACGCCAGAGCGTAGCGCCACCTAAAGTATGTAATGAAAGTCAGACTGATAGGTCTAAAACTTTTGGCGAGACGAGTCTTTCCTTCCAATTTTCAGTATAAAGGCCAATCTTACTTTTCGATAGGTCTTAGATACATATGTCCGTGCGAGGCTAGGAGTGAGTATTGCATTCAGATTGCAGGGATGTCCTTCAGAAATGCGTCAGTAAATGAGATGGCGCGTTATCGTGCAACAAATGCCGTCTTCCTTCTTGGCGATATTTTGGCTGAATACGATAAATATTTTGGGCCAAACGGTGGTGTTCAAAACACCACGTTTTATCACCTGTAAAAAAAAATTGTTCACAGCCTTCAGCATTGAACATACTTTCTGACTAAAAAGTTCCCGGAATTCTTCAACTAAACGAAAACGGTTCATTTATTCATCGATATTCATTTTAATCCCTTTAAAGTTATCTGCATTGCAAGCAATACACATAGTCCAACACTTCCTCCAATCTTCAAAACACTTTTTACAGGCCGGTTTTGAAATTGCCTTCAGCTCTTTCTGCGAATTCCCCTTTATCGCTTCAATCGTCTCAAAACCTTTTCCGCGAAGTGGTAACTTGTGTCGTGGGAATAGGAAAAAGTCACAAGGAGCCATTCAGGTGCATACGGAGCTTGCGGAACGGTATGAAAAATATTTTTGATCACATAGTCGCATACAAGTTGTTGCTTACCTATGTCGGCCTCTTGCGACGAACATTTTCCCTCAAACGCTAACGTAATACTCCACATTTACAGTCCAGTGGACCACACCATGGTAATTAAAGAAAACGGTCAACAAAGATTTGATTTTGGGTTCACTCTGTCGTGATTTTCTGGGTCTTGCCTCGCCTGAGAAGAACCATTTCGATGACTTTTGGTTAGTTTTGATGTCATATTCATAGAGCCATGTCTCGTCACCGGTAATAATGCCATCAATAACATTTTGGCCCAAAGAAAACATTTACTTAGCGGCATCAATGCGATGCTGTTTCTGCAACAAATTCAGCACTCTTGGCACAAGCCGCGGTTCAACTCGTTTCATCCCCAAAATATCGTGCACAACGATTCGTACCGATCCGAAGAACACACAATGATCGACTGCTATCTCCCTGATGAACTGCGAGGACAAATTTCTCAACTTTTTCAATGTTTACGTCAATCATACTGTCATACTGTAAGTTAGCAACCACAGTACTCTCTGGTTTAAACCCTTTCTACACTCGCACGCTTGTGTTTTCGGCATTATCGAGTTGCCATAGACGACCGTTGACATTTCTAACTCTTCGGAACATGATATTTCGTAAGAAACACAAAATTTCAGGCAACCCCTTTGCTCAACTAATTGTGACATTGCGAAATTCGCAGACCACAACAAACAATTGTCTACAAAGCTATTACACAAAACCTCACGACAAATGGCACTCAAACAGATGTTTAAGCGCCGGATGATAGATGTACCAACGTAAAAACAAAAATGATGAAGATTCATGTCAAACATCAGGGTGACCGAGCAAGTAATTTCACATCGTATGAAATGTTTAGGAATAATTTAAAGGCAAGGAAATTGGGTTCCATATTCCGTTGGAATGCTGCTTGTCAGGGATAAGCGAAAACGTTTCCTGTATCGTATAGTCACTGCTGATGAAAAATGGATCCACTACGAGAGCCCAAAGATCGCGAAATTTATGAGGACCATGCTTCCACATCGACAGCCAAGCAGAATATTCATGGAAAACAACTCATGTTGTATATTTAGTGGGATCTGTTTGGTGTCGTGTATTAAGAGTTGCTCAAACCAAACGAAACTATTCATTCATCACACTTTGTCACTTCCTATTATCTCCTGTGGAACATGGTCTGTCTGAGCAGCAATACTCATCTTATGAAGATACTCAAATTGGAGAAGCGTCAAAAGATAAAGCGTTCATCCGACGGTGTATCCGTATGCTCAGTCCTCAGGTTTGAGGCAATAAGTTAGATCTGCACCATTTTACAGATCAGATAATTGTGGATGCCACCGAGAATGAATTATTAAATTCTACCAATGAGCAGTGGAAACAGTGAGTTTCTGTAGGCGAATCGGCACCAAAGATGTCTAACATGGGTCCAGCTTCCAACAAGGTCATGGCGATAGTCGGTTACCTTGGAAAAAATATATATCCAGGACGCATATCATGCCAAATCTTTGTATCCGATCAATGAAAATTTGAAAAGTACACGACAGCAATTTGCAAATACAATTGTAGACACTTTTCGATCAAAGGCATTGCATGGATGCACAAGCATAACTTAGACTAAGGATTGCCTCCTTTTCCACCACATTCGATGGATCCAGTCACTAATGACTATTTCTTGGTTCAAAATTTTAATAAATGGTTCGATGGAAAGAGATTCGACTCCTAAAATGAGATCGTCGTTCAAGCAAATGCCGATTTAAGGAACCCCGACAAATTTTATAATTTCAAATTGGAAAAACGTTGATCGAAGTGCATTGAGCTCAAGGAGACTGCCATATATAAGAGAACTAGTTGTTGCCCGCGACTTCGTCCGAGTAAATATTAGTTATTGCGGTTGGATAAATAATATTACTATGTCGTTCCTTGAGATTTAAGCTTACTCTGTACAAAATTTTGTCAAAATCGATTAAGTACTTTAGTCGTGAAAGCGTTACAGATAGACAGATAGGCAGAGTAACTTCAAAAACTGTTATAACATAGCTCTGCACCGCGGTTTCATCCGCATTTTGTGGAAAAACCTACATAAAAAGGAACGCTGGGTGAAGTCAAGCCTCTCAAAAATAATTGTTGCCGCCATATCAACACAATATTGGTTGAATAATCCTTTGAAATACGAGTAATGTATGTTGTTAAAGTCATTTATTCTCACCATGATTCTAAATGCATGAAACTGCATACATGAACTGAACTGAAGGAATAGAGCTATGCTATGTTGTGATATGTTTATGCAGTATCCGTCATTTCCAAGCGGAAACAGTAAAAGATATTGAAGTGGGTCATAAGGTCTGTGAATTTCAGAGACTCGTTGAAGTCGATCATCTCTCGCATTCAACACAATATCTCGGGGACCTTTGTCCTCGTCTATCAAAAGGTTGGCTTTAAATTTGAGGCAAGGATACCTAATCTGCATGAGAAACAAAATATATTTGCAAAAACTCGGGTTTTGCACCTTTAGCTGGAAGTAAATTACCGATTAAATGATAAACTTGCTCCTCTTCCTGTTCCCTCTTGAATTTCTTTGGTACTAAATGAAGTCATCTAAAAAAGTGTATTTCATCGCCTGGAGTGATTCAAGAAATGCTTTGAGGATGAATGTGAGCCTGATATCTGTTCTTTTAAGACTGATGTTGGTTCCGAAATTGTAGGTATATTTACTTTTCCACCACTACAACAGAGCCTAAGAGCTTCAGCCTTCCATTTTTATGCTTGGAATATGTTGCATATTTTGTCCATTCTACCAATATCAACATCATTTAGCATAGAATAGTCAAGGTTACAATCATAAGCAAAGGTAGAATTCAATAAATTGTGTTGTCTTCGAGTTCTATTCATCGCGCATTTTGTTGTGCTATTCGGTGGGAACGTTCAGGGCTTGATTCTGTTCACGGTTCAAACAAAGTTCTGAAATTCTGTGGGACTAAATGCTGAGAACGTTTAACGCTCGGTTCCCTAGGTTATTGTTCATTGCTGACTCGTTGAGTAATCAACCTATGCATATTTTCATCCGCTGTTTCATTGCAAAAGTCGCAGCCGATTTGCAGTAACAGACTGCCGAGAAAGCTGAGCTAATTTGAATTAAACAACGGTCCCGGAACCATACACAAAGTTCTCAATAATAAATAATAAACAGTTTATATTAGTGGGTCCACAATCACTCTACAATTTTCGATAATAATATATTTATACTAAAACGTTTAAACATCTCGGTTGCACAAAGTCAATGTGAATTATAAATGAATGTAAATATTCAAAAAGAAAAACTCTTTCGCAAAAAAAAGGATTAATTTCGAACAAATTTGATTACCATAAAAAAGGTTATAGTGAGTCAATCTTAAAAGATAGACATATGCTTTCACGGACTTTTTTATAGAACTTTTAAAGAGGAATAATTCCATCATACATGTTTTTTGCGTAACTTAAACCGTTTACGCTCTTAAGAAAGCTCTCAAAAATGAATAATTTTTTCCGTTTTTTGCAACATTTTTCATTAATACTTCGCTCTTATTGATCGCAGCGTGATGTTATGAAGCCTAAAGCCTTCCACGATAAATGAACTATCTAACACAAAAATAATTTTTCGATCCAAACCAGTAGCTCCTGAGATTAGCGCGTTCAACCAAAAAAACTCTTCAGCTTTATAACATTAGTATAGATAAAGCACTTTTTTTTTACGGAATAAGTACGAGGGCGGGTCAATAAGTCCGTGACTTTTTGAATTTCTGACCTCTTTACTGAAACAGCAACACTGCTCCTGTCAACAGGCATCTGTCAGTTGACTCCTGTCAAAATTTAAACTTGCTGCGTCAGTTAGTTTGTGTTTGACAGCTATTTTTATCAGACTACTCACTAATTTGAGGAGAAAATGGAAAAAAGAGAATTTCGTGTGCTTATTAAGCATTATTTCTTGCGAAAAAAAACCATAACCGAGACCAAGGCTAAGCTTGATAAATACTATGGGGACTCTGCACCATCGATTTCAATGGTAAAAAAGTCGTTTACTGAATTTCGTTGTGGCCGTACAAGCACTGAAGATGCCGAACGTCCTGGACGCCCAGTTGAGGTCTCTACACCCGAAACAATCGAAAAAATTCACGATATGGTGTTAGCCGACCGAAGATTGAAAGTGCGAGAGATTGTGGAAGCCGTAGGGATCTCGCATGGCTCAGTGGTTTCAATTTTGAATGATACTTGGGCATGAGAAAGCTTTCCGCAAGATGGGTGCCGCGTTAGGGATCTCGCATGGCTCAGTGGTTTCAATTTTGAATGATACTTGGGCATGAGAAAGCTTTCCGCAAGATGGGTGCCGCGTTTGCTCACAGTCGACCACAAACACATGTGCAGTTGCCATGGCAAAAATCCATGAATTGGGCTATGAATTGCTCCCTCATCCACCCTATTCTCCAGATTTGGAGACTACTTCTACGACTACTTCTTGTTCCCAAACCTGAAGAAATGGCTTGTTGGAAAAAGATTTGACTCCAATGATGAAGTCATCTCGCAAACAAAGGCCTATTTTGAGGACCTCGACAAATCAATTTTTTTGGAAGGGATAAAAAAAATTGGAGAAGCGTTGGACAAAGTGTATAGAGCTCAAGGGAGACTACGTTGAAAAATAAAATTATTTTTTTATTAAAAAATCTGTGTTTTAATCCAAAAGTCACGGACCTATTGACCCGCCCTCTTATCTTTTGCTCAAAAAGCCATGTACTTTTACCATTTATCAAAAACTGTCCATTCGTCTAAACATCAAGCTGAATGCGATCATTTTCTTAGTCTTTTCGAAGCGATTGCGAATCAAGATTACCTCTAGTCAAGTCAACTAACATAAGACAAATTACTTCTCGTCTTTACCCTGTTTATCCATTTCTAAGGGCACCTTCAGGAATCCTTTGAATATGTCCCCACAACTCATTAATCGATGCAATTCATTTCTTGATAGAGCACTCTTTTAAAATGTAAACTTCAAGTCGTCACTTTCTGTGTCACCACATTCTAAAGGTGTGCCTTCAATTTGTATACTATCGGCAGGTTTGACATTTATGAGGCGTTTCTCCATTCTTTCTGTTAACTGTTATGTTCAATAAAATCAAACTTTTGACAAAGTACAAACGACATCGATGATAAGAGTCGCCGAGTAAGGAAGGAGCAAGACGAAAATAAAGGAAACATCGGCATATCCGCACATAAATTGCGCCTTGCACAAAACCTTGTACGAGTATAAAAGGAGAAAGCCTTTCGATCTAACAGTGTCACGGTTATAAGAACCAATGTCTACGAATATGAAAATGTATGTGCTGTTGTTTGAATTGGTTATACTGTTGAGAAAAAAAATTTTATATTCGTATACGAGGATACGAGAGTCCCTCTTCTCTTCCTGTTGTACGAGTATTGTTCGTTTTCTACTTTAAATTGAATGCTGATTGAAATTGAAATTATGATTATTGAAAGGGATAGGGGAGTTCAGTTGGTGGGCCGGTCGATGTTATTCAATTGGCAAAAGCAAGGGTTTCTGTTGTTGTGTTGTGGAAAAGTTGGTTAATGGTGAAAATGAAATGCGATTGCGAACAGATGGTGCACGGGTTTATTTTTGCAGCACATTATTTAAGATATGCGATCATACGGATATCTCTACACATACACACCTAATGTGTATGTGATTTGTTTTGAATTTTTCCTTTGCTTTCGCTTGGTATTTTTATCGATGTGAAATATTTGAAATTTAACCAAACACATTCGGGGAAAACAAAAGTGTGATGAAATATATGATTGATTTTATTGAAAGGATTTGCATTTCTTCATTCCTTGTTGGTTTTTATATATATTTTTTTTATATTTCTTTTGCCATCCTTATACGGCCGGAATTGTATGCAAAGCTTTGATTATTTTTAAAAGTACCTATCCCATGCGGATATGTATCTACAAATATACATACTATACATATGTATCTTTGGATGGTGTAGATACTTTGTTTCAATGGATAGTGGCTTTTTAGAATATGGCAAATGTAGGTAATTGAAAAGAATTGAGAACGAGCCGTAAAAATTTATAGAAAATGGGTTAAGAATGTCGCCTTTTTATAGTTGGGTATGAAGGACCTTCATGTAGCGAACTTTTAAGATGGAAATGTGACCTGAAGGACTTCTTTGTTCTATTCAAAATTTCTTAGAAAAATGTAACGACCGGGAAGGAGTTGCTTGGACCAATTATGTATGGGACAGATCGACGTAGTTTTATAGAAAACGAATTGCTGATTTATGGCCCAAATACAAATGATTTTATTTTCACTTCTATTCTTCTGATGAAATGAGGATCAAAAAGTTTTGTAACGAAAAGTTCATTCCAGGCCGCCTTGTGTGTATACGTAGAAGTATGTGGAGGGTTGATATTCGCATAATAAGACTGATGGTTTAGTGACGAAAAGAATGATTTTAGGAGCAAGAAGATTGCCGAAAGATGAGTCATGCTGGTGGGTGTAACATGATATTGAAATCATGTATATCAATCAATTTTCAATTGTTTGACAAATATTTTACAATATTGAATAAGACAATGGCGTTGTTGCCGTCTGCCAGATGACATTTAATTGTACATACATAAAAAGAAAGAAACTAAGTTATCGAATACATACATACGTTTAAAAATCTTCCTTGATAATTCTTCTTCTAAATTCTACACTTATTTTACAGTATTCGTACAGCTTTCCCAATTTAATCCATTTAAGATGTTCAGCATTTGCCCCACGCATAAGATATTTTCTCCCCATATTGTGCTCCTTATCTCTTTCAACACTGGACAAGCACATAAAAAATGCCTTATATCCTCTCTTTCCTCGATGTGGCACAGAGAACATATCAGTGGTAAGTCAGCCCTATACGGTACATAATTTATATTTAACAGCTCTCCTCTTGCTTTGAAGATCATTGAAATGGATTCAATACCCGTATCGTTTCGAAAATAGTTTTTTGCTTCAGGCGACTGTAATAATTCAAATTTTGTAATAATAGATATAACTGCCCTCTCCACGTTGATGTACAATATTTTCGATAGTCGTTCTACCGTGTAGTTACAAAAATCTGCTAGGTTTAGCTATTTTTTTAAATCAGTAAGACTTTCGGGCGATCATATATTCAGCTACTTTTCTCGGAATTCTTCTGCTACGCCAGAGCGTGGTGTAGTAAAGTGGGGATAACCCTGTTTCAGCCTAAAGAGTCGTTTTAAAAACCTTCTTAACAGCTTCTCTACAGAGTCTGATTGCACAAAGCCGCATGTCTGCGCTCCATAGCATAATATGGATTTGGCAGTAGCTCCAAAAACTTTATACTTCGTACTTTGTTGGACGAGATTGCTGCTCATACAATTTTTCCAAGCCGCGCTGATCGCGTTTGTAGAACTTACAAGTTTATTTGTTAAATGCTTTTCTCAGGTTCCATAGCTCGAAATCAGTACACCTAAATATTTGTATTGCTTCACAGTTTTAATTTCCTGTCCATCGTAGTACATTTTTTCGTTTCGGCCATAGCGGCCATGACCTCTTCGAAAAATCATCATTTTGGATTCATGTACATATTTGCGATACCTCATGTACATCAGGGGCAGAGCAACACTGAACTTATCGATAACGACTTCAGACCTTAACATCGTTTAAGATTGCAACAATTTGACCAGTTACAAGCTGTTGATCATAGGTATTGTTGAGTGGTAAGAACACAGGTAGTCCATACCAGGACTTGAAACAAAGTAACATGAGAGTCAGAAGTCGCTCGAAATTCTGAAGGCCCTTTTGTGGGAGCACTAAAACCCTCTCCTTTTCAAGGTGTACCTCCTGGTCTCACCTGATGTAGAGTTTCAATTAAGTACTGGCTGCTGAGACCTTAAGATTAATAAGAGGTTTTCAAATTACTATCAAAGGAATTGACGGAGATCGATGGAAAGGAGTACTATTGATTCAATGGATGTATGGGCATCCCGTAAAATTGGGGTTCACACAGAACACAGTTTTGGGCAGAGATAATCTGCTAGTCTGCTTCGACGTCAGTGCTTCTCTTAAAACAACAGATGATACCTTTGCAGGGGAATAAAACAAGTACTGTTACCACGAGTAAGTCTTTCTTCATCGACACTTGGTTCTTCCTAAAAGTTTCTTCGAAAATTGGATTAATAGCGAGTTTCCTTAGTCAAAACATAACAGAGCAAGTAAAGGTTTGTCTGATCCGAAATGGCAAAGCACGGGTTGGATACGAAAGGATACTTTGTTGACAACGATTGACTACTAACCGAAAACAATTGGATTCCGGAATATCAGTGCTTTCCTTAAAAACAGAGAAGAGGTTCCACAAAATTTTGATTCCTACAGGTAAAGCGGGAATCCGAAATCCGGCAAACCAAATTCCATGGAAGAAATACGAGTGTGGCATACAACCCTTCAAAACTGGCAAAAGCTACTCTAGAAACAGTGAGCTTGCTTAGGTTATTTACTGAGACCGCCCTCTAAACTTCCAACGGAGATCGTGATAAATAATTTAAATATGAAATTGGGCAAAAAATCTTCGGGACGCAAGGTAATGACAAGGTTTGCAGTCATTGGAGGCACATACATTGGCTAAAAATATTGTCACAACATCGAGTAAGACTTGTATGTTGAACAACAAACGAGTACCTAGAAACCTGTCAATCACTCTACCTTCACTAGATGCCTTATTAATTGCATGCAAGCCGTTAATATTAAACACTAAGTTGATATCGAAATAAATAGAGACTGTGAGCAAGTAACAAAATCTACACGTTTTCTCGTGATACCCACGTATGATACTGTCACAATCTGGCGGTTAAACGTACTCCAACCGAAATAGAAAGTTTTCTTCACAAAAATGCAGTAACAGTCAACAGCTTTGCACCTGAAGGTATCGAACACTAGAATGTTGTGTTTACATCTGGCTTTAGCAGATGGGAAGCTACTCTCCTTTGGCCAAAGTTGCAAACTTCAACATATATGTCACACCTTAAGGCCCGACTGAATCGTGCTGTCTCCCCTATGTCGATAACACCAACACCTTGTGAGCTATCATGGAACAATCCATCAAGTATTCTCGTAGATTTCGGCTATATTTGTCGGTCATCGCTTTCGAGAATGCCTTTCACATCTTTAATCGAAATACTATATGGTGAACCTTATGCGGCAAAGTCGTAGCAGAAAAATATCTGCTATTATAAAGGCTGGCTTAATGGCGGTAAATGTCGTGTCTTACACAACGGTGAAGTTGCAGGAAAGTAGCATCTTTTCGCAGCTGCTGTTCCTTGTCATTGTCAGTGTTGTGATCAGAGTAGTTCTCCCTGGAGTACACATGAGGATGAGATAGTTTGCCGCACAGAAAATAAAATAAAGAACCCAGCTCCAAGTAAATATTGCCGGACAACAAGTCGAGCGTTTTATATCAAACAAGTATGGTTTCAGAAAATTGTGGTACCGAATTGATTGTGAAAAGCAGGATATCGAACACAATCTGGAGAATCGCAAAATCCAAGCTACGACTGTTGTCATTAAACTTGCAATCGGTGCTACTTTATTGGTGCAGTGTATCGATAGTCACAAGAAAGCTGCGATCTCTCAGAAATAGGCATTTTGGCAACACTTTAAAGACCATTTCTATATCAAACAAATGAAAAATGGAAAAGAACCAATAGACACGTTCATTATACTATAGTACGAATCCCCGTCTTACTAAGTTTGCCATCAATGGGGTCTACTTAACCAATAAGGCAGACGAGTGTATCGTTCTAGGTTGGATGTTGGATCACTTATGTCTTAAATTGCAAGGCACTTACGAAACCGAAGTGCTTGTTACGCTGGGAGTAAGAAGTCTACAGTCCTTTTAAGTAAGTAACAGTTGGAAAGTCGTTGATTTTCTGGAGATTTCTGGAAGCATTTATTTGGTTTGTCATCGAAACCGTCTGTAGTTTAACTAACATGAAACCGAATTATCAATGCAAGCTTCCTAACAATGGCATAGAGAGTCTTAACACAGGTTCAGGTCCGAAGTAACTTTCTTCTCAGCCCTAATAATTAAGATTAATTAATTAAGACGACGAAATAATTTTCCGCAATCCTTCCGACCTTTCAAGATGCAGTAAATTCAGTTTTCCAACTGCTGTCGGAAAAGTCTTGCGTTCTTGCTCTTGCTTGGAAGTATGGAGTGGGTTCAGGAAGGCCCTATATATTGGCTGTCGCTAGCCATACAGATGCTTCCTCCTCTCCATAGATTCCTTACAATATAGTTCTTTCCTACATACTTGGAAGGCAGACGGCAGACACAGGTTTTTACCTACGGAGACGTCGTCTTCCAGAAAGTCAATAGCGTGGTCTCTAAGACCAGTTTTAACCTCTTCCGCGAAAACCCGACTACATTACTTTCCTGACATAGGTTCTCGACAAAAACCCATTTTAGGCTTAGGTAATTTCGTATTTTTGCAGCAAAAGGAGTTCTGTCTAGAGCCTTTGTATCTAGTCTATAAAAGACAGTCGGCAGGCAAGCACGTTTTGAACCAAAGAATGAGTAAAAAATATCTCACGGACAGTTTGATACGTCATCGCGTTCAGAGAATAACTGGGCGTGGTAGTGAAAGACGTGATTAGCAAGTTAGTGAACTCTTCTATCAATATCCTGGATGAAATGTGCTTAGTTTGAATCCAGCTGGAGAGTTTTGTTTGGGCAAGTTTATCTCGAACATTAGAGTGATAAATGAAGAGGAAGAGATACATATTATATGCTATAGCAGGAATAAAATAGTTACGAAGTGTGCGAACGTCTCCATCATCGAGTTCAAAGTAAGTGCTTTCGACATTCTACTTCATTGCTTCATCAAACAGAATCTACTTATAACTAAGACTTTACAGTACTTTCCAACATGCCATACTATTTTAGACTACCAAAAAGAGCAGACAGTGCTTTTAAAGTACTCCAAACCCCTTTCACAGTCTGACAATACCAAACCAAATCACATCTGTAAGTCTTACAATTGTGTAGAACAATCGATATTTCGATTGAGGATTGCCTTCAAGTTGTTCAAAAAGAAAATGTAAGTAACCTTTTTAAGGTCCCGCAATCCAACGGCGAGCAAAATGCTCCCCTTTTTCTACTCGTCTAAACAATTTTTTCTGGTACCTTCTACGATACTTCCATTCAAAGATACCAAATTAAATTCACATTCAAATTGCTCTTCAAATATTATACTCGTACACTTCTATATCTATGTATCTCTTCGAACTTTTGTATTGGGAATTCAAACCCTGGTACCATGGTAACGTTTATTTCATCGACATTGGCACATTCTCTTTGGTCCCGAGTAGTAGTCAAAGTCCCTAGGAGGCGATCAATTTTCTTGGGTAATCAATCAACTGCCACTTGAAAACTTTCATGATGGTTTCCCGGTCTTTTTACTTTGCTCCTGCTGGATTGATGGTAGATAGATACGAGTACTCCGTATCCAGAGGTAGATACGGGCATGTCTCTATAAATTTACCAAAAAATAGTCTCCTCGGATTTATAGCCATCGACAAACACAAATACGACTGCAATTTACTATCTCTTATCTGTTTACCATAAAATCAGCAATTGCGTCATGGAGGAGTCCTCACTTTGGTTGGTATGGTATCCACGTGGGATGCGGTATGGTATGAGGATTATAGTGAGAGATAGCATCACCTATACGCATACACCTTGTCATTTGTTAATGACATGAATGTCCTGAGTTTTTTGTTTTTTTTTTTTTTGTTTTTTTATTATCGTCGTTTACGTCAACGCACTGATATGTGCAATGTCCATGCACTGATTTGTGACCAGGGGTGGTTGTCGCTCAATTGTTGAAGGCTCCTGATTTTGGAATGGAAAGGATGGAATTAAAATTGAATCATTATGCGAATCACTATGCCCCTACCGTCGCGGTCGCTCGACGTCTTTTTACTGTGGAAATTGTCAACAACCGTTTAATGTGAATGACAAGAATGCGTACAAAAAGCTCTGCGAAAACAGAAACCTACGTCAATAGTTGCCATGGCTGTGACTATATATGTTTGTTTTTATATGTATATGGTACATACGTATGTATTCGATGAATCCATGCGAATAAAGTCGTGGGGATGGGACAATATTATTACGCCATGTTTACATGAGACATTTAAATTTAAGTTTCGCTTTCGGTCGGAATCCCTCATTGAAAGGAATCAGGACGACACTATGAAAATACCGTTGATACTTGTTCGAGCACCAGCACAAACACTTGTACGAATATGATTGAACACAAGCTGGCAGCGTAGTGCGTGCCGTGATGGTGGCCGCAGGAATAAAGATGAAAGCCGGAGACAGAACGAGCCCGGCCTTTCGATGACGGAACGGAACGGAACAATTTAATTTAAATAAATGCGGACAAATATGTGCATTTTTCATCGAAAGTTCTCCATAAACAGATACATGCATATATACCAATCTGTGAGTATGGTTACGATAATGCGTGCGTATGTGATGTTTTTTTTTTTTTTTTTAAACTTCAAGTGTAATGGGACCTTTTGTGGAGCATTTCCGGTAGGGATATGATGGAATAAATGTAAAGATATATTGCAGATGAAATGAAGAGGGATAAGTGCGGCTTGGTTATTGCACGCGTTTTTATGAATTACGTGCACCGCAAGGTTATTATGAATTCTGATCCAACGATAAGTAGCGCACGGGGTATCGCATCGTTATGCTGATGGTACCACCAACGGACGTAATGAATTAATTTCGCTTTTGCGTTCACTTTTTTTTTGCTCCCCTTTGGCAGAGATACAAATAACATATTTCATTTGCATTTTACTATTGTGTACGAGTACTTGTATTTTGTATTGAGCTGTTTTTGTTAACAAAGTAATCATGTACGCTATGAGGGTTTCTGATTGACGTGAGGAAATTTCGCAAATTCTTAATGCATGAGTTAAAATACGAGTACTAGTATGTAGGTACATAAACAGATACACATCTGTTTCAGTACCCAACCCATGTTCTCTTATTTACACTCAACCGAATTAATTCAGATTTATTCAAGTAAAATCTCATGTGTTGATGATTTTTTAGAGTGATGTTGAGGTCCATGGATAGAATAGCATTTGACGGACGGCATTATTTTTACATAAAGACGTTGATCGGTATCTGTAGAAAATCTGTATCAATAGGCAAATACAAATGGAAATCTCTTGAAAAAATGAAATAGAGAAGGATGTTTGGTAAATCTGTATTTGAAATTGTTCTTCGAAGTTCAAATTCTTTTGTAAGAAGAAATTCTTTCTGACAATTTACAAGCTAGCAGCGATGTTAGAAGCAGACTCAGTTGTAGTCGCGTTATTTTTAGAAAAATTCAACGTTTGGGTTGACGAAATACTCGTAGTGGTGGTTACAAAGTTATTATTAATAGATCAAGAGCAGCTCTGACTCTCCTAAATCGGCTTCTGGAATTACCATCTAAAGAATCTAACCTTGTATGTTAGAAGCTTAATAATATACTGCATATTGTCTTGAAAAAAATAGAATGACCTTACTGTTACAACATCAGGAAACAAAAAACACAGATTTACGTCAAATCGATATCCAGTCGAGCAGTTACCAGACCCTTAAGTTTCTGCAACATGGATACCACATACACAAGAGGTGGTGAGTAGGACAGATGAAGAGAAAAATAAAAAAAACGTTGATATTGATACTTGGTCGTATATTACCTTACAGTTCCACAGAAGTGAGGGACAACTTTAACAAGTACTGCCTGCACTAAACTTAAAGAGTAGAGTTCAAGGAACAAAATTTAAACATCGACTCGAATAAGAGCCGCCCTGTCTATTAACCCTTCAACATACAAGCTTTTGGGTATTTACCAATGACCACTTACTGCTTAGTCTATCTCAAACCAGCTGCCAACAGAGCACTCGGACCAAAAGCGCTTCAGCGTCTACAGTTGCTGGAACCTGATGAGTGAGTTTCCCGGACACTCATAGAGGTAGTGCTCAGTGATGTTGCATCACTTCTGCAGCGTGCACCGATGGATAGTTGTGTCACATACATATATATATATGTCCAGCACATGTAAGTGCTAAGCAAAAGTGCTATGGTTTGTCAAGATACCAGAAAGCAGACAGTACCTTTTCCTACTGAAGGAAAGAACGAAGGTGCTGACCTCTGAGTATTGTATATTTGGTCTGCCACCATCCTGGGAAGGTTATGCCAACTGCAATTATGCTTATTTCAAATCAAGTGTTCATAGTGCCAGAGTTGAAAGTCTACCGGCGCGCAAGTTCCTAAACAGTGTTGTGCATGTTATGCCAAAGATCGCTTCTCCTTAAACAGAAGATTGCTTTAAAAATGCATTCTATCAATGGGGACTGATAAATATCACTCCGTCTGGAGTAGAATCCGGTTTACTATGTGGCAGTCGGCTTGATGTTATCAAAGGAAGCAGCAGCGTAAGTGATGACCTCATCTGTCACCATAAAAATAGCTCTCTCCAAGACAAGTGGAACATTTCTTTATACTGCCAAAATCCCTACACCGCTAGATACTTAGCTTCGGTAGAAAAATGGATGGTGATGCCTTTACGAGAAGAATCTCAATTTCTAGGTGAATGACTGAAAGCCAATTTTAAGTGCATCAATCGTAGATCACATTTAAGACTCTAGACAGTCACTAGACCCAATCCAACAGAGTGTGCAGTTACATCATTTCCATTTGCATGAGCATAGACTGCAGAACAATTAAGAGGTTAAGTACCAAATCGACCAATTTGCACCATAGCAGTGCTTCCTCACGTTTCATTACGAGATCTGTTCTGTGAGGCATCGAACCTCTAGGTGCGAAATGAAAATGGTCTTATACAAAGTAACTTTGCTCGCTTTTATTAGGGCGCGCTTATCAATTCAAAGCGCAAAGAAGGATAGAATTCAAAAGTTACTTCTTGTGGAATTTACTTATATTAATAACAGAGTTGAATGCTAAATCTTCGTAGTTGTATTCTTGTATTGTACAACACCAAAACGTGGGCTATGTGTTGACTTTCTGTCCTAACGTTAACGTTGTATATCTCTCCTTAAATCAAGAATGAGGGCCTTTGTTTTGTGTCTAATTGATCTGAAAAGTGAAAGGCGACGAATTGACTTTAAGGTTGCATATAACAATTGCAACCTTCAACTCCCAATTGCCTCCAACTCATTCCTAAAGAGCTCGATTCATCTTCGACTGTTTTGCGCTACGTTTGCCTAGGGTGTCCCGCTATTCTGCTGCTTGGGTGAGTGGACTCCACTGCATGGCCTACTTGACAATGGAGTTCTTTTAGCATGGAAGCGTGAGTTCAATTCACTGCCTCCTTCTCCTACGTTTAGTAATGATTATATGTTCTTTGCCAGTTTTCATGAAAACTTGTTCGTTGGAGATACAGTTCAGCCAGAAGATCCTTAAGATGATTTGTAAACACTTACACCTTTCAGGCATTGCACCCGTGCAGCAACCAAGTCACAGCTTGGTTCTTGAGCTGATGATAATACATTTCCAGATTGTGGATAGCATTCTGAACGCAGCCTACCTGATTCTGCTGTACACATTTAGTTCAGTGTCACATCGGTTAGCAGAGACCAAACTTTCCAGTTATCAACTTTATCGACTATGCTATCCGCCAATGTTAAGTAGAACGAGGGTGTTAGAAGCGCTGAAAGCTTTAATTTTGGCTGTGTTTATTCTGAGCCCCCCTTTGCGCGCCTCAGCTCCTAGATTGGGGCCCATCAAGTGGAGGTCCATTATTCGATGTGAAAACAGAAAGCAGGTAAACATCGTCAGGGTTTGTATGGTAAGACGTCACAGCAACAAGTTATACAGTTTCTTTCCGTAAGTGCTGCATGGAGTACATCGCTGATAACCACCAAGAACAGCATTGGTGACAGTATGCACCCTTGAAGTACTCCACTTTGGACTTCAAATTCCTCCGACATCTTACCATTATGTTAGAAATGACCCTTAACGCCGTCGTATGTAGCCTTAGTAGTAGCTTATGCCAATGGTTGAATAGAAATGTTTATCCATCCGTTCTAGAATAATTTTAGCTATTTACTTAGCAACGGCCGGGAGAACCTTTCGTACCTCTTCAGTTGGTATATTCAATCAAGTTTTGCTCTTTTGAAAGCTTGATGATCATCCTCCTTTTCCACTCCTGCGTAATATGCTCGTTATCTCATGCTCTCCATATGAGCAGATACAACAATCTGCTGATGAGTTTTGAGTCGCTTAAGAACGTTCGACAAGGTTGGAATCAATACCCACCGCAAGTATGAGAGCTATGTTCCTCAAAGACGCTGTTCACCTGCTGCGAAAAAAAAACTTGATAGCCTTAAGTTGACATTAAGCCAAAAATCAACTCCACGGAGTATCTGACGAATCTTCGAAGGAGAGATAGCCTCTCTTGAAGTTAAGCTCCGAACGAAACTGGTAATATGATCTGTCCGAGCGAAAAGACAAGATTTTCGATGTGTAGATCAAACGCGAAGATGTTTATTTTATGAACGACTTCTTTAGATTGGTTTTTGAAATCATTGAATCCAAATCGAAAGAAAGCACTGCGATCAAGAAAGTAAAAGAAGATGGCAGTAAAGTTGGCAATTCAGATTAAAATTATTCTTCAAGCAAGAGAAGAATATCGAGCCAGGAGAAGGGAGGAAAAGAAGATTCTGCATAGAAAGAAGAGGGGTTACGCAGCTTCCCAGCTCAAGGAGATCGAAGCGTCGTGCGATCGCAATTACATCCGGAGGTTTTATAAAAAAGCCAAGCAGGCTCTTTGAGACAGCGAAGGAAATCTAGTCAGCGGAGCGCAGGGAATAGTAGATGTGTTTAAGCAGCATTTCCAGCAGCTGCTTAATAGGCATCATGTAAAGAGAGTGATAGGGCAAGAAGACTTGGCTTAACTATAGAAAAGCTTAAGAACAACAAGGCCGCAGACTTTGATGGTTTACTAGCGGAGCTCTTTAAATACGGTGGTGATGTTTTGGTAGGGAGCATGCACCGAATCATCAACCAAGTATAGGTGGAAGAAAACATGCCCGATGACTGGGCTATCAGCTCCATATGCCCCATCTCCAAAAAGGCGAACCTATGTCTTGCAAGAACTATTGAGGCATATCCCTTCTTAATGTCGCATATAAGATCCTACCCAACGTAGTGTGAACATTTTAAGCCCTTCTGCAACACACTAATCGGCACGTACCAATGTGGCTTCCGGCCCGGCAGATCGACTATGGACAAAATTTTCACACTGAGGCAAATCCTAGAAAAGACCAATGAAGTTGAAACACACCATCTATTCTTCGACTTCAAAACCGCGTATGATAACATACATCGTCAGGAGTTCTATAACTGATTCAGCTGTGTTGCGTGACGTTAGAAAGCACGCGCTTCAACTTGCAGTTTGGAAGTATTTCCTCCGAACTAAATATGCACCGGATTTCGGCAAGGAGATGCGCTATCATGCGACTTCTTCAATCTTGTATTGGAGCAGATAGTCCGCAGGGCAGGTGTCAACACGGAAGGCACTATCTTCAATAGGTTCATTCAGCTGCTGGGGTATGCGGATGATATTGACATCATCGGTCGCTCCCATCGTGCCGTGATAGAAGCGTTCACGGCGATTAAAGAACAGCCAAAATCCATTGGCTTTGAAGTAAATGAGGACAAGATTAAGTACATTCTACGAGTATCAACAAACAATCAAGCATCTGTCCACCGTCTAGGGCAAAACGTCACTATTGATAGCAACAATTTCGAGGTAGTTAAGGAGTTCATCGACCGCGGAGTAAATATGGTCGCGCACACACCCTAGTGGAGATCCGGCGAAGAATTACCCTAGGAAACAGTTGCTAATTCCGCTTTGTCTTGCCAGTTCTGTTTATGGCGCCGAGTGCTGGACGATAAGCAAGAAGGGAGCGCTGATACTGGGTTCCTTCGAAAGAAAAATACTTTGTCGGATTTTTGTTCCTGTGTGCGAGGAGGACGAATGGAGGAGAAGATACAACCGCGAACTCTATGATCTGTACCAAGATGTGGAGGTAGTCCAAAAAGCCATAACACGTTGGCTCGGCCACATCGAGCGAATGGACAATAATGCTCCAGCTAAGAGGATCTTCGAATCCCAGCCCCCAGGTTCGAGAAGATAAGGAAGACCGAACCTCCGTTTCAAAGACCAAGCCATCGCGGATGCCAGAGCGCTTGGTCTGGACAACTGGAAGCCGCGTGCCCGGGATCGTAGTGGATTGAAGGCTGCAGTGTCTCAACTGGGGCAACTATCACTACAGAAAAATATTGTACAACATCTTTGAGATAACTATCTGCTGTCTACATGAACTCTAAACTTTATTATCGCCCTTGTCCTTGGACAAAGAGGAAGATGCTTTTATTACCTTAGCCATATACTTTCTAACAAACATCGATATCATGTTTTAACTTTAACTGCCTTAATTAAATATTCTTATAAAAAGCTTCCTTCGGCACTCCCATAAGGGTAAACTAAAAGAACAAAAAATCAGTTTGAAGGTTTCTGTAATTTAAGAGGACGTAGAAATAATAACCAAAACTTCCTATCATCAAACACAATCTGACTTACTGCAAAGCTCATTTCCTTAAACTTGAAAACTGTTAAGAAATTCATACATTTGAAATGCATTTTAAAAGTTACCGAACAAACTTTGCAAGGAAAAACCGAGGAGCTTCTCTGTTCAGTTACCCCGGTTAAACTTTAGAATCTCCTTAAACAAACTGAAACTGAGAAAGTTCCTACTCGTACACCATCCACCGCAAGCTATATGAAGTTCATTGGACTACATAATTATTTTTGCTTTGCTTCCTATAAATCCTCCTTTAGCACCCAACCACCTTCGATTATCCTTTTTTTTTTTTTTCATTTTCTTCTGGGGCAACTATCACTAAGGAAAAATTCATGCACTAAAAATGTGAAGTATTGTACATAGTTGTACTTGGAAATTATTGTATCTTCCTTGTGATGAACAACATTTATTCTCAAAACTTTGTTCAAGACGAGACCATGTCTGTGTGCTCTTGTAGATACTGCATATAATATTCATATATGCATGCTTGTATCCACTATATCGTAGAGTAATTATTTTTATACACCAAATTAAAAACAATTCACTAATCCACAAATGTATGCGTGCTAGCTTTGTGAGCGCTTATAAGCTGGCGTACGAGTATCTCATATCTGTACAGAGTATCTCATTTCATTGATGTGCACGATGCACATACATGTGCGTACATGGCAAGGCATTCAAATAACAAAATCTTTTGTCTAGACTATGTAGACAGGATTTTTTTTTATCCTCCGTTATCCTGCATGAATATCACTTTGTTTATTTTTTGATTTTCTTTTATTTAGCATTTTTAAATTAAGACTATTTTTCCGGTTGTCTGTTTTATGTATTCATATGCGTACTTAATGCATAAAACAGTTGAGATACTTTTTTATTTTTTAGTTTTAAGTTTATGAAAGACAACAAGGATATGTTAGCCTTGTTTACATATAACCTCTGTATACCCAAAAGCTTTCTAAGTGGGTAAACTTAGAAAATAAATAAATATTCAAGCAAAGTATCTTCACATGTTTACTTACGAATTTAACTCCAGATCCAAGCGAAACTTATGATTAAATGCCTTAATTAATAGTGAGGTTCGGTGAAAATGTTTCTGAAATAAGAAAAAATAAATTTTATCAAAAAGTATTCATCAGATACGACACTATCAATCACGTAAAAATTGTCTGAAATGTTATTCACTCGTAGTCATAGTTTTGATTGAAAATTTTATCTAGAAATGTATGTTCTAATGACTATCTATGGATACCAAATCGAAACCAAATAAAAGGATGAAGATAAATGGAGACATGTAGGGTAAAAGACATAAGACAACCATAGAATAACTAAACATATAACCGCCCCGAAGAAGAAAACAAGCAAAAAACTATTGGGATCAGAACTTAAATTTCTACTTTTATCCATGTAATCCGGACAAAAGTGGAAATAGGACACACAGATGGACCAATAGACCAATAGACAGACACTGAGTCAAAAACAGAGACAAAAATAAAGATATTTGTATGCGAATAGACTACAAAAGATGGAGTATAAAACTAAAGCGAACGATAAAAGTAAATTCCCAGTAAGTTTACCAAGCAGTTATCCATCGGATACAAAAAGCTTTCAAGATATTAGCGGTTTTCCCAAAAGAGATCTAGATATACCCGAGTGGTTTGGTTTTGGCCTTAGCTCAAAGTGAAAGGGGTTTTTTTTTTTTTTTTGTTTTTTGGTATTCTACGAAAAGAAGATATCTACTCACTTGCTACAGCTACAACTACGAATATTGTTGCTGCTCAGTTGGGTAGATGGAAAGGGCTGTGTATATGTAGTTTGCTGTTGAGCATTTATCCGAATGCAAATAAATAATTTTCTTTGACCATATTTCAGAGGTTTATTAAGAATTTCGTCGAATCTGTGAGTTTGTTTTACACAGCGAAATGAGTAGATAAATAGTTTAATTTAAGTGAGTTGAAGTGGAAATATTGTCCACAAAATAGCGGAAGCTTCATTGAATCTGTAATTGGATTTATTTTAGGCAAATGATCAGAAAGAAGTTGATGAATACTGGATGAATCTTGACGTGACTGTGGGCTTTTTTTTTTAAAACGCTGAAAATGTTCAATAATATGGACAAGGCAAGTCATAAGTATGTATCAAAATAGTGAAGAATTGAAGTTTTAAATTCTATCAAATAAGAGGGAAGAACGGCTGCACCCCTTGCGATGCAGGTTGCCCCTTATAACGAGACTGTATACCTTATTAAGGAAGAATTACGGATAATCCCGGATAGAACGGAAGGAGTCTGTTCGAAGCATAATTACAAAAACGTATATGAAAATTACTGGATCAACGAAAGGGCAAGGGGCTCTCAACTACTTGACTTTGCTGGGCTTCTAAAATATCTACCATCACAACCATCAACTAGTTTGGATATGCATATCTTCCGAGCAGTAAAAGCTGCCGGTAACGATCACCTTTTCTAAATCAACTTCGACCCCCGTCTTACTTATGAAAATAAGTTGTGGATCACAAAGAAGTAAGCTTAACCTTGGACGGCACCATTCTGTGGATTCGTAGATGTAAGGGTCAGGAGAAATTATCCCCCTGGTATGATGACAATTCCATATTCCGAAATGAAGAGAGATGCGCAAATTAAACAGAACAAGTACAGCACAGAACAATTATCAAAGCAGAAAAAGGGAGGAAGGAGCAATTCTCCAAACAAATATATGGCCATACCTAGTCTAACAGCTCAATGAAATTAAAGGGCCTTTCAATAGGAATACGAAGGTGAGCCAATAAGTATTCATTTGTAAGGACAGATGTTATTGCTTAGGAAAGTTGGCATTACCATCGACTGCTAACCTCTTTGAGATGAGGCCATACAACCACAAGCGGATGCGGCTGCAGATTTTGAAGTAGTGTTTGGAGGTTTGGTGTCGTCACCATTCCCCTGAAATGACTAGGATATGTAGAGTGAATAAACACCGCTCCAGCTGGCAGAGTCTTCAAAATCAGTTTGACAGCATATGTCTCTGTGTCAATACTCGCGAATGCGTCACTGACATCACGCTGCTTTTTTCCAATTATGTCAATACCATCGGCGTATGCAAATATTTCGACGGACTTTTGAAAGATTGTGTTTCTTGTGTTTGCGTGCGAATTTAGCACTATTTCTTCAAGTATGACAATGCATCGCCTTGCCTAAGTTCTTTTTTCACATCAAAGGTCTCGGTGAGATTCCTACCGACCTTGCATTCTCCATCGTCATTCTGCACAGACGGATGAGTTTCGCAGAGATACCAAAACTAGACATTGTTCTGTATACGAGTAGTTCATCCCTATACGCGGCCTTAAAATCGATAAACAGGTGGTGTGTATCGATTTGCCGTAGTGTGAATATTTAGTCGCTGGTGGACTTTCCTGGTCTGAAGCCACACTGATATGGACTTATCAGGTTGTTGACGAACGGCTTCAGGCGTTCAAACAATAAGGGCGATAAGATCTTGTATGCAATGTTAAGAAGACTTATGCCTCTGAAGTTGGCGCAGTTCAGAGGGTCTCCTTTCTTGAGGATCGGACAAACAATGCTGAGGTTCCATTCATCGGGCATACTTTCGTCCGACCATATTTTAGAGATGAGTTGGTGTATGCTCCTTACCAAGTCACAGCCTGCCGCTTTGAAGAGCTAGACGGTCCATCAGGTTGGGTAGATGGAACTTTTTCTATACATCGTCCAGTTTCAAAATCCCTTACTCGTCTCTACAGTCTTCGGTTTGGGGATTGTATCCGTGGCATGTTTTTTTTTACCTTTTCCTTTCAACTTCCTCGACCGTGCGCTTCTCATGCTCTTTATTCTTTCTCCTGAGAAGCCGGTGTTCGTATCTTTTCTTCTGCTAATAGATCTCATTAGCAGCTCTAGTTTGTCGTTGCAGCGCCGCATTGCGTGTTTTTTGCTTAGCTGCATGTGCTTGCTGGCATTCGTTATCAAACCAGGGGTCGAATAAAACCCAGCACATCAGAAGCGGCATCTCTGATGGCTTTCTGGTAGTGTTGCCACTGAAATTTGATGCTTGACGAGATTAAGAGAGATTCATATTGAAAAGGATTAGGCGATCTTCTGCGATTGTAGCCGTCTGACGTAGAAAGTCGTCACAGTATTAGCTCCAACCAACAAGGTAATGGTCCGAGTTGATGTTGGTTCCTCGGAACGTTCGGACATCCATAGTACTGGAGAAATGTCTTGTGTCAATCGCAGTCTTATCAACCTGCTTGACGGCTGACTGATCAGGAGCGCTCTTGTGAATATCGAGATGTGGGAACCGCGTACCAGTTACGACAATGTTTCGTCGCACAGCATAGTCGATTAGCCTGAATCGGATGTGGTGTCGTGTAGGTATATCTTCCAAAAGCACTATCAAAGATTCCCTTTCTTTCCAGCTTTACATTAAAATCGGCGAAGACAATTTTAATGCCATAGCTATGGCATTGCTGGGTCGTGTTCGAGAGCCTTGATATGAATTGCTACGAAGTGCTCTTTCACCTAGCGGGAACTCAAAACTTTTTGTCTAAGTCGACCGTCATCAAGAAATCCGGATCCAAATAGGCGCTGTTTTTGCCGTGGATAGATGTCAAAGTTTCTCACATTCATTTTGTCCGGCCCATCTCATCTCAGTTGTTCGGCTGTTAAGGGACCTAATGTTCCACGTGCTTATCCGAATTTCGTTGTACTTAATTCGTTTGCATGAGTTGTCAACAGTAGATCCGTCCTTATTCGAGGTCTGTTGTTGCTCCATAACTTTCATATTTCCTCGCTTCTCCTACTTCGTTTCATGGTCATCGAAATGCTTAAAATCTAACAAATTGTAAAATAATTAAAAAATTGTGATAGACTTCTTACATCGCAGTGCAGTCAATATCACTAGAAATATGTCTAAATTAAGGGAGTGCCACTTACGATGATGCACGATTTGATCTTCCCTTTAATGGATTGGAACTATCAATTCAAGCTATCTTGTATAGTTTTAAGTCTGATAACCGCCAAATAAATGAAATTCTTCAGGGGACCGGTCAGTATTCAATGTACTCATTTGCTGCAAATTTCCTTGTCCTACTCTTTTCCTTTTCGCATCCGGTCCCAGAGGAACAAATTTTAAGCTCGTCAAGTGATTTGTAATGCTTGAAAAACACGATGTTGTTTTCTTTCATTACTTGTGAATTCATAAAGGATTTAGTACAACGCCGAGATCTGGCCAGATTCTTTGAACTTACCAGCCAGGATTCAAAACCGAGCGATAAGATTCTCACGGCAGCTATTTATCATCTTGCTCTATCGGTTTTTTTCATCACAAGTAGACCACTATGCCGTAGAATACTCGTAAGAGGCACCGTGAAAACTTATAAGTGTATTCTCAGCTCCATACCCTAGCCCACACTCGACACCTGCTAATCGGCCCTAGAGTGGCACGTAATATTATTTTTCGCCTTGAGCTGCATGGATACAAAAAAATTGCTGCAGTATAAATGCTGCAGAATTTGTTGGAGTTTTAAGGTATTGAAGGACATACTTGACTTCTGCCAGTATGGCCTTAATCAAGAAGGCTTAAATTCGCAAAAAATTAAAAACGTTCTGCATTGTTTGATTGGTCTAAAACTGTGCGGTAGTTAAGGATGTCACAAATATTGCACAGCCAATTCGAAAACTCTAATACTACCTGAACGTTTCTTACTACAGTCTTTGCCAATTTTGCAACCAAATCGGTAGGAGCATTCTGTCATTCCCGTATTGAACTGCTAGTGGTTAAATCATTTTGAGCACCATTACATTAATGTGAGTAGAAATTTAAGAAAAATAAAGTCTGGTCAGAGCTAGTGAATTCACAAATGATTAAGATCTCTGCGGTTCCAGAGAGGGGCAGACGAAAACAATGATTTTTATAAAAATACTAACAAAGCCGTCATTTGCTGATTTATTTTCGGATAAAAATGAACACTCATTCCAGCAACAAGCTTACGTAATTGCTTTAAATTCGAAAATGCCATCATCCTCACCTCTTCTCGTAAATATGGTTTTGTGATGATCTTTTTTTGTTTTCTATAATCCCAATCATATTGATGTCCTTCACGAGCACTCAAACAATACGAAAAACCACTCTGGCATATTTTCATTTACTGTCATGACAATTGTATCAAAAATCCACAATCCAAAATCTCTTCCTTCCCCTACATACTCGTAGATTTGTATGAAAATCCCATGACCAAACAAAAATGTCTTTTCCCCCCAAGAGCTCCAGTAAATTTTCGACCATTGGTAACAAATCCACCCGACCACCAACACACTGCACACTGTGATTAAAAATTAGCAACATCTGCCCAGCAAGTAAACATTTACTTAACAATTATACTCAGGTGCAGAAGGAATAATAACACAACCAACCACCCCCGTAACAAACCAGCTCACAAGCCGCCCAATCTCTTGATAGCGATTAGATGGGAAACATAACAGAAGCATTCACTCACTGGCCATACCCAATCCAGCAATTTGTCGCTGGCTTAATGGGATCACAGAGCTAAAGTACTACGAAAAAGAAAAACAACGAGTCACTCTTTCAAGGGTTAACCATACCCCTAATGGATTTTTAGAATACTCTTCGTAGTGTACTCAACGAGGGGGTAATCAACACAAACACAGGAAATACAGAAAAAAAGAAACAAATTTGGTTGGTGAGTTTTAGTCCATGGTATGTTTGAAATTTACAGAATTAACCCCAACCCTAAGCGGTTACTTTCAACCCCCTGATGTATTTGTACATTTGGAAATGACCAAATAGAAATGTGAGAATTGGAACGTGGACCAGGTCGAAAGTGGACGTTCGTATCGAATAGCAACATCAATATGTTGTGGATAAGGTGTTCCCTCCTGCAATATCTTTCGTTCATATCCGGAAATAACAAATACAAGGTGGAGGAGCCAGTCAGTCGGGACGGTCGATTGTCAGGCGATGATTTATATTCGCGAGCAATTTACCTTGTCATGCTTTCTCTCTTGAATGCATGCTGACAGACTGGACGATGAAGATATCTTGCAAATTCACCGAAACTTTGTTTGTTGTCCCAAATAAGATACACTACACACTCAGACTATAGTCGTATCTGTCAGGAGGATTTTCCATTCGACTCAGGTAAGCATGAAATTCCTTTTTCGCTTTTATAATTTACTCTCCTTCATTATGGCCCAGTGAATTGGGGCTTCTGTCGTCCATCTACTTATGTATTTCAATACATTTGTTCGTTTCGTTTTAAATTTTTTAATGTCTTGGTATCTTTAAGAGCATCTAGGCTCCTGGTGCTCCAATTCTGCTTCCATTCGTTGTTGATTTCATTTGATTTGAAGTTGGAACATTACTGAGGAGGAGCAGAGGATGTCTATTCTGTTGAAATTCATGAAAAATAAAGAACACTGGGGGTGGTGGCAATATATTCGTAGAGGATTGCTGTGCAACGGTGATGATTTATAGTATCTACAAGTGCTCGTACTTTGTCGCCTGACTCATCATATTTGCTTTTTGCGTTTTTTCTTCTTTTTTTCATGATTTCATTCTGCGTGGCGGGGTCGTCTTCATTCACCTGGAAGGTTGCCTGGACATGTTCAAATGATGTCATTGTGCTTGTCCTTGGTAGTTGAGAAGATTCGAGCCGTGTCTCGAGTAATGTGCGCATTTCACGATGACATATTTGCTGAGCTACAAGACATTGATTGTTGGAAATTATTAAACGAATTGTTTGGGTTGCTTCTGGTGATGATGGCTTGTTTCTGTGGGATGTCAGGTGCGGCCTGCTGGATGCTCGAATTCATTTGTAATTACAGAAAGATATTTTCACAAAATGTCAGCAATTCAAGGATGAGAATGGCAATGGTTGTGATGGTGAAATAGTATTTTGTTCTTGGAAATTTTTCCTCTCCTCCTCTTTGGATTCGTTCTATTGGGAAATCTTTATTTTCGACGAGATGGGGAGAAATTATTTTCTTGTCGATGCTTTTGGCCTTCAATCAGCAAAATTTGTTCGTACTCGATTTCGATATTTGATGTCGTTTTTGATTTTCGCTTCTGCGTTTGAAACGACGACAAATTCGAGTTAATGATGACCAATTGCAAGTGAAGCGATCAGGGTTTGACATGGTTGGATGAGGTAGCCCCATGTAATGGTTTGCTGTAGGAAGGAGCAAAATATTGCCGTTGGCAGAAATTTTAATGAAAAGTAGAACAAATTATTGAAGCAGGAAGGAATTTATAATTTAGGCATTGCACAAAGACAACGAATAGACTATTTTAGCTACGAGTATCTGAAGTGATGAATCGTTTGTGTGACTGTTATGCAGACTCATCTAATGCTAGACTCCAAAGTGCAAATGGAACTGAATACATAAATCTGTGTAAGCTAACTGTCTTTTAGGACAAAACCTAGATTTGAAAGAAGCACAATTGGTAAATAGTATTACAATCAATATTTCAATATGGGGTCAACGACGAGACGAGATATCCATTCAGCGTAAGTCTCGTTTGAGCTATCGTACTGACAAATACTAGGATCTTGGATGATTGGAGATATATTTGATATTTGCCGAGGACATCGAAGATGAAATTTTGGAAGAGAATTTCGGAATCTAACACCAGCATCAATTTAGCCGCTCCTTCTGGGTCTAATTTTCGACAGAAAACTAAGTTAGAAACTCTTCAAGAAAGAGTAAGGAAAGCCAAGGCAGCCATCGGAACAAATGGGGTATCCAACCTCGTACTGGTCATTGGCTCTATGTCTCGGTCATAAGACCGATACTCACTTTCACGGGTGGTTGTCTGGTGGACGGCCTTAGACTACATGAAGCTAAGCTAAATCCAGAGAAGAGCATGGCTGAGCATAAGCGGAGTCCTACGCACAAATCCCTCCTTGGCTCTGGATGTTCTGTTTCACTTGACACTTTTGGGCATTCTCAGCAGACCAGTAAATTTAAGTAAGTCTAAATTTGATGGATGTTCTAACCGAACCTCGCAGATGAATATTAAAAGACTTTGTAACTCTGTCTCTGATCGAGAAGTTACTCTTCTTTCTTGAGATATTATTTGACTAAGATGGGGTTAAAGTCAACTTCTTAAGTCATTGCCGGATGAAACCATGAACCATTCTTGTTGTCTTTGAGTTTCAGAATCATATAAGTGGGTCTACCGAGTATAAAGCCATATGGACTCGTAAGTAGGTGAGTAATCCTGGGTGGGAGTACTTGACAAAGAATGAAAACCTTGAGGGAGATATCCATTATCCATATAATAAGGGAAGAATGAGAATAGCAGTGTGATATTTGAGATATTGATATCTATAGGTATATGCATGCCTCCGCACTGACTTCTTTGTCGGTACCAACATCAATTCGGGTGCTTCGATCTGTTTGCAGTTGTTATTGGTATGCTGAATGAAGAATTTCTGGACAAAATCTTGTTTCGAAAATATTATTTCAAAGCACTGCAACTGATAAGGCAGGATTTTCTTCTTCTTTTTTTTTTTCTTTTTTAGACTGGCTGAGTAACGGCTAATCAATTTCCTTTTTTGCTATGACCCCACGTAAGGAAACAGCTATTAACAAAGCTTGTGAGACAACGTATTCGAGGACTTGCAACGTGATCAAGTTTCTTCCGAGTTATCCGCAAAGGTCTAAATACGTCCTGGACTGTCTTTGTTGATGACAGTCTAGGGAAGGTGGTACTAATCCACTACAGCTTATTTAGTTTTCGGTGGATTATAGCGTGTAGTTGGTTGTTTGCTATACGCTTTCGACAGAAGATCTCTGAGATACTGCAGAGATATCACATAATTAAACCTGCTGCTTTCATGTGATGGCGTTGGAAACTTTTCTGGTATTACTTACTTACTTATTTTACTTTAGGTGGCGCTACAGTCCGAGGTGGACCTGGGCCTCAGTCAACAAGCTTCTCCAGCCAGCTCGATCCCTGGCTAGCTGCCTCCAGTTTCGCACGCTTAGTTGGCTGAGGTCCTCTTCCACTTGCGTGCGCCACCTGAGTCTTGGCCTTCCTCTACTGCGCTGTCCCTCGGGGGCGGATTCGAAGACTTTTCGGACCGGAGGATTGGTGTCCATGCGCTCTACATGACCCAGCCATCTCAGTCTTTGGATCTTCACTCTTCTGGCTAGGTCCATGTCGCTGTACAGTCCATACAGTTCGTATTTGTATCTCCTCTTCCACTCACCGTCAATGCAGACGGGACCGAAGATCGCCCGAAGAATTATTCTCCCGAAGCAACCAAGAACACCCTCACCCATTTTTGATAATGTCCATGCCTCTGCGCCATAGAGCAGGACCGGGATTATTAAAGTCTTATAAAGGGTGACTTTTGTTGTCCGAGAGAGGGCTTTGCTACTCAATTGCCTTCTTAACCCAAAGAAATAGCGGTTGGCAAGAGTTATTCTTCGCTTGATCTCAGCGCTGGTGTCGTTGTCTGTATTTATAGCGGAGCCTAGGTAGACAAAGTCCTTAACTACCTCAAAGTTATATCTGTCGAGGGTGACGTTCTGTCCGAGACGTCGGTGTTGGTTGTCCTTTTTGCTAGATGGTATATACTTGTTCTTTTCGCCGCTTCCGTCTCAATACTCGCGAAAGCGCCACTTACGTGATGTCTCCCGATTATGTCAATATCGTCGGCGTATGCGAGTAGTTGGACAGACTTTTGAAAGATAGTGCCTCTTGTGTTTGCTCGTGAGTTTTGCACTATTCTTTCAAGTACGATGTTGAAAAAATCTCATGACAGCGCATCGCCTTGTCTAAATCCTTTCTGCACATCAAAGGTCTCGGTGAGATCTTTACCGACCTTGATGGAGCAGCGTGCATTCTCCATCGTCATCCTGCACAGACGGACGAGTTTGGCAGGGATGCCAAAACTAGACTTTGCTCTATAGAGCTCGTCTCTATAGATGCTGTCATACGCGGCCTTAAAATTGATTTGGTCCGTCATCGCCGTTAAACAGTCTGCAGAAATGATCTTTCCAAATCCTCAGCATCGACAACGATTCTACTACGATGTTCCCTTGTTCATCTCTACAGGCTTCGGTTCGGAGATTGTTTCCGTGGCATGTTATGTTTACCTTTTGGTAAAACTTCCGAACCTCATTCCTGGAGTAGCATCTCTCGATTTCCTCGATCGCGCGCTTCTCATCCTTTTTCTTTCTCCTGAAAAGCCGGTGTTCGTCTCTCCTCTTCCGCTCATAGAGCTCATGAGCAGCTCTGGTCCTTTTAAGCAGTGCCGCTTTATATTCATCTTGCTTAGCTGCATGTGCTTGTCTTGGCGTAGTTTGGGATATCCGCAACCGTACCTTGGCTGCAACAAGGTATTGGTCCGAGTCGATGTTGGCTCCTCGGAGGCTGGAGGAGTGTCTTGCGTCGATCGCAATGTGATCAATCTGGTTGACTGTTGATTGATCAGGAGTTCTCCAAGTCCCCTTGTATATGTCGAGATGTGGGAACCGCGTGCTAGCTATGACAATGTTTCGCCCCGCCGCAAAGTCGATTAGCCTGAATCCGTTATCGGAGGTGCTGTTGTGCAGGCTATATTTTCCGATTGTTCCACCAAAGATACCCTCTCTTCCTAGCTTTGCATTAAAATCACCGAGGACAATTTTAATGTCATAGCTAGGGCATTGCTCGTAGGTCTTGTTGAGGAGCTCGTAGAAGGCATCCTTGGTGTCGTCATCTTTCTCCTCTGTGGGGGCATGCGCGCATATAAGGTTAATGTTGGCGAATTTAGCCTTGATGCGGATTGCTACGAGGCGCTCGCTCACATGCCGGAAGCTTAGGACTTCTTGTCTTAGTCTGCCTCCGACAACAAATCCGCATCCAAATAAGCGCTGCTTTTGCCGTCGATAGCAATTGCCGTAGTAGATGTCGCAGTTTTTCATCTTCTTTTTGTCCGGCCCATCCCATCGCATTTCTTGGATGGCGGTTATGTCTGCTTTGCAGCAGTCTAGGGCCTCCGCTAGTTGCTCGGCTGCACGTGGTTTATTAAGGGATCTAACATTCCACGTGCATATCCGAAGCTCATTGTCCTTAAATCGTTTGCGTGGGTTGTCAACAGTAGATCCGTCCATATCCGAGGCTTGTTGATGCTTCGTAACTTAATTTTTTTTAAATGGCCGGGCAGTTACCCCGGCGGCACAACCCCCAACCTGGAGGACCAGTTCCATTTTGAGTGCCCCTAGGACGAGGGGTCGGTTACACCGAAGCCAGTAACCCGTTCCGGGATGTGAGCGCTGCCGTTGGCCCTTATAGGGCTCGTCCGCCACCATCTCTTTTCCTAGACTCTGACTAAGTCCTGGAAATCCTTTCCGGCCTGAGCTCCAAATATGTCGGAGTAGCCCGGATAAGGTTTTGTTTTATTTTTCCGACACTAATCCTGGTTAATGTCGCAGGAAACTCGCCATTTGCCCCCTTCACTTCGCAACCTTTAGTGAGATTCCCAGATGGCGCCTCGGGGAGGCGTGAAGTAGGACTTATTAGCAGAGCTGCAAGATGTTCGGCTACAGAGGCTCATTCTCGTCATTTAAGGAACCAGCACCTGTCGGAAGTAGCTACTTCTACGAGGCCTTATACGAATCGTTGCCATCCCTTTTCTGGTATTACATCCATAAAATAGCACTGGTTCCAGGTTTAATCGAATTAATTTTAACTTGCTTTTTGTGTGGATTTTACTTTATGAATCGGGCTCCGGCAGCTGTTTTATATCGTATATTTTTGGAGAAAGATGAAACAAGTTTCGCTTTAATCCCAAGTTGTTGGATATCTGACGCAGATCCAGTAATCAGCGTAAGACCCAGTAGGCAAACGTCATCAGCGTAGTCAGAATGTTTTGCTCGTATATATAATGTCACAGTCCACCTCAGGTCTATACTCTCTCCAGAAAGAGCTACCTGGATTATTCAGCCACTCCAAGGAGGAATAGCAGCGACGAAGGAATGGAACCACTAGTACAGTACTCTGTGGAGTTACATTCTCGACGCATTGTTCAATAATGATCTCCAAGAGGTTGATATGGTCGTGTTTAGTGCAACTAGGAACGAGTATTTGTTGGCGCACACGTTAACTTAGGGCTATGGGGTTAAACACTTCTGAAAAATGGCAAGCTTTTCCTTATCCGCTAAAGTCCACAGATCTTTCGTTTAACCTATGAATATACGTAAAAGTTTGCAAACAGCAAGTCCATAAATAAAATTGAATATGTTCTCGCCGTCACAGCCATTTGCTATTTTTCTATTTTTCTAGAGGAATCCTGATACCTGTAGGTTCGTCTACAGAAGCACCATAAAGACGATATAGAAGGTACGATGGTGGTTCTTTTCTATTCCGATGTAAGCTCAATGTTTGTTACATACCTCTAGGATGCAATTTCTTAAGCGTAAGCTTATTTCAAATTGATCATTGTCTATAAGAGATTCTTTACACGTAAATATTTAATTAATTCCGTGAAGAGTTCACTCTCCTTTTCATTTAGCATGACATGTACCAGCTTATTTTCATATCATTCCTTATACTCTTTGTTGAAGATGATGGTATTTGCCTTTCACTTTACCTTCAATCTTCATGATAAAGTAGCCCTAAGCTATATCTACCATGTCAAGGGAAGAGTGTTGATGTGTTTTATGTTCCAAATCAAAATCAAATAAATTATTTAAAAAAAGATTTAATATAGTCTTAAACTTTATTACTTAATCAATAAGATACAATATTTAAGGGATTATGTGCAAGATTTCTTGATTCTTGTGGAGGGGACGGAAGTCTAAAAAAGTTGGGAGCTTTATATGGTATATATTGACAGCGGTTGTCAACGTGACAAGTCAGTTTGCAAAACTAGAACTTCGAAAGCGCAACAGCAATGTTGCCAGAATATATCAGCTTCCCCTTCACTTAATTTGGATAAAATACGACCTGTTTTCGAGGCTACTCAGATCGTTTAAACTACAGTGAAGTATCCGATGAATTTCTTTCTCCAATAATGTTTCTAGGATGTATTATTGGATTCAGGGTTGTTGTTAACTGGAGATGAATCCGGCTGTCTCACATAGTCAGAGTCATTTAAATCTAATCTATCATCGCTTGATGCTGCTTTGCCATCATCAGTGTTGTGATGGCGTATTGAGGTAAGAATTGGTGTAAAAAGCTGAACGTCCTCACTCACTTTGAGTAGGAGACCGAAATTTCATCTGATTCTGGTGAGGTCGGAATGTCCTGTGCCAGCTCTTACACAATACATTCTTCTACCTAAGTAATTTTCTACAACTGCAGCAATCCATTTCTCTTTACATTGATATTGGCGTACAAAAACCGGTTGGCCCATAGCGATTTTTCGCTTTGAATGTTTTATTAGCCTTGCAGGCTTCTTGACTATCGCGGAGAGAATAGTGCGATATTGTCTTCCATGGAGTTTTTTAGATGGTTAAAATCCAAAACCATCTGGTGTAGAACGATATGGTCTCACTGTAATGTATCCAGCAAAATTTTGTGAAGAGCGGTCTTAAAAGTCCGCGCCATCCTCTCAGCAGCTTCATTGGATTCTGGATTGACAGGCATTGATGATATGTAATTGTATTAATTGAGTTGCTTCGATAGAAATGCTGGAATTCTTCTGAAGTAAACTGGGTGCCATTATCGGACGCCAGGGTTTTGGGAAGTACTTCTAATGCGAAAATTGATCGAAACGCTTGAATCGTTGCTTCCGACGTATTGGTTCCCACACTTCTTCAGTAGTCGGGCAGCTGGTATCCTCTCGTGGGAAATTATTTGCATTGCTTTGACATGCAACAACCTGGTTTATGCGGGTTAGTCCCCAGTGTCCTTGATGAAGAAGCGTCAAGACCTTTGGCTGCAGCTGTTTGGGTATAGATACTCTTGAACTTTCACTGTGGAAGGCAAAAGTAAGTCTTCTGTGAAAATAAGGTAGTACGTAGACGTAACGTAGTACTGGGTCGCACTCACTCGTCAATTAATGCGGAGCTCACTTCATCCACGTGGTGACATGATTCTTCGGTACGAGCAAATGTGACATCTGGTCCAGCTGGCAGACGCGACAGGCAATCTGCATTACCATGTTGTTTTGTAGAACGATAACGTATACTATATGTGCATCTTATCGTTGAAGATGTTGTATCGTGATATGTGGAAGCTTCTTGGATGGATTAAAAATCGTGACCACCGGTTGGTGGTCAATAACCAATTCAAATTGACGTCAAAAAAGGTAATGTAGTATCTTAACTCCGTAAATGATGAAAAGAGCCTTCTTCTCTATCTGGACGTGAGAAATTATAGCACCAATTCCATGTGTAGTAAGGCGAAAGTAGTTTGCTAAGTGGTTCGGCTATTTGGGCGAAGTTTTTGATGAACTGATTATAACAATTCAGTTTGCCTATTAACGCCTCTAGGTCTTTTAAATTCCTTGGTTTAAGCAAATCACGAATCACTGCAATTCGTGTCTCCGATGGGCGTATTTCATGGCATTCTAACCGCTCCAGTAGAGTTTGTACGTCATGCAGATGACCAGCATTAGTTAGTCCAGAAATAAGACGTGCAAAATTCAATGTCAGAGGTTCACTGTTCGATGTACCTTTGGAAAATTCTAGTGGAAGTTGAAGTTGAATCTGGATTTGAGCAATAAAATGAAGAATTTAATTTAGAGTTCTGATTAAGATGTGCCAATACGAGTACATGACACAAAAAGTTTAGACAGTAGTTCAACTCCACTCCTTAAACTTTTCAAAAATAGTTATCTCAGTACCTGGAAAATGGTATGTTTCAAACGGAAAGTGCCGGATCACAAGATTTACAAGAGCACAACCTTCTCAATTGATTCACATAGTCGTATGAAATACTCGTATCTTTGAGAAAACTTCTTCAATTAAATAGAATGTTTTCCGCTCGATTGAAATGTTGTTCATCAAAATGCTTTGTGGTTTACGTCTCGTCGACACATCCATATTCTATCATAGAATTCTGAGAAATTGCTGCAGCATTCAATATTTTGTTTTATTTATTTCTTTTCTTTGTTGCGAAAGTTTTCTGTCAAAACAAAGTCACGTTCGAATTGCAACCTTTAGAAAAGTGTTCGTTCTTCCTGTGGCGTCATTGAATCATACAACAAAGCCTCCGGTGATATGACATCGAAATCCAATGCCAGATTTCCAATATCTATTGGATGTGTATAGAAAATATTAAATATTCATGTGGTATGTTTTAAAATTGCTTTTACCACCTCTCATTGTGTCGATTGTCGTCATTCTTCTGGTTGTAGTGCAGGAAGACATAACCAAATCGAGTGATGAAAAAAAAAAGTCAATAAGTAGAATTTCATTGAGATATGTAAGAAGCCCGCTTGAATGTTGTTGGGTGCAGTTTTTTTTTTCTTTTTTTTTTAAGGACGAAACTGCAAATCTATGCAAAATTTGCGAAATGTATTCGTGGCATGATCCTTCTGGTGTTTCTCCGTCTTAAGCCCCTATCCTTGTCTTCATCACCATCATCGTCGTCGTCGTCGTCGTCGTCGTCGTCGTCGTCGTCATCGTAGTCGTCATTCTGTTGCTGCTGGTTTTGCATTTGTGAGCAGAATTATCGATTTCGTTTTTCTTATTTTCTATTTGTGGTCTGTTTTGGGTGGCGTATTTGTGCTGTGCTATCACGAATTGTCGAAGGATATTTTATCGGTTGGATACGTATGTGTAATATACGAATAATTGCTGGGGATATAATTTAGAATTTCTTCTATTTGCCATTGAAATTGAAGCGCATGGGGTGTATTCAATCCTGCTGCTTCGCTCTGCTGGTGCATTAGACATAACAAAGCGATGCCAACTAAATTGAGAAAAACAAAGAGTACGAGGGTCGCCC
Source organism: Volucella inflata (assembly GCA_928272305.1). Lineage (NCBI taxonomy): Eukaryota > Metazoa > Arthropoda > Insecta > Diptera > Syrphidae > Volucella > Volucella inflata. The sequence goes on from OV743719.1 coordinate 80,069,393, forward strand.
AGGAAAAACGAAAGCACTGCTTTTGTTGACTGTCATTCTGGATGCAGCTGGTAGAAGGAGCAAACAGGAGAAGAAGGAAAAATTGGTAATGTGCCAGCGGTAATAGCAATTCAATTGTCAAGTGCAGCAGAGTTGTAACAAGGGAAAAAGGCCAGCCGTTAGTATTTTGAATCGTTCGACTTTCTTTAGATGAGTTAAGGCATCTCTCTTGCTACAGAAAACCGGAGAGAATTTCTTCATAGGGCACTGTTTTCTGTGGTCTAGTTCAACGTTTGATCTTGCCCTAACTAATACCATTTGGTATACTCGTACATAATTGTGTTCCACCGAAGTGATTGGGTAGTTCAATTAAAATTGCACCCGGAGTGCAGTACATGCTGGCGTTTGCTGCTGCTGATGATGTTGGTGGTAGTGCTTACAGTGTTATTTCGGTTGCTTTACCCGACCTGCGGAAAGGATGTGAATAATTGATTTTAACAGAGAAATATAGAGGTTTTACAAGGGAACGATAGTGTCAGTAGTTTTGATCGTTTTCCAATTGCCAGCAATTGCTTTCCTTATTGAATTTATCTGAATCGATTCGGGTGGATTTTTTCCTTTTTTTAAATGTAGTTTCTATCGTAGTTGTGTGAAAGTGACAATGGCAGTCGATTCTGGTAGAACTACAACATAAAGATGCAAATTGGTGTTTCTGCACTAACGTCGTTCGGCTCTTTTCAGGGCTAAATTCATTTAAATTGAATTAGCAATTTGCGAGGTAGGGGTGTTTGGAAAATTTCATATGCTTTCAAAAATCGTTTTGGTTTCAAAAACAAGTCCGAACTTCTAAAATCGTTAACTTAAAGTAGATGTTAACTATGTTTGTTTAGCCAAAAAGAGCAGTGTATTGGTGGATAAGTCTCGTACCCAATCCGAAGCATTTTTTTCATCGCCAAGATATAAAAGAACACGTATTTCGTTAGTTTTGTGGTTCAGTTTAAGTGACATTTTCCTGTTTTCGAAATATTTTAATAAGAGTAGGTATTGATAGAAAACATGTGTGCTCTAAGAAATTGTGAGTCTGAAAAGGCTTTTGAAAATCGCAAAGGGTGTGGTCGGCTTTAGTAAGTATCAGTCATTAGCCCCTCACAATAACCATCAGTTCGTTGAAACGAAATCTCGAAAGATCGATAAGTTCTTGTAGCAGAAAATCTAGAGCAAAGAAAATGACCATGGTGTATTTTTACCTCCGACTTTGCCTCCAATTAACCTTTAGCTTTATTTTGATGTTATCATACTTTCAATGCCTCTCGTATGTTTTAATTCAACCAGGACAGAACTTTTTTTACCGCCAAATTTGACGGCTGGAATACACTACACCAATTTTGAAGGCGGAAGACAGGGCATAGCTTAAGTTTAACACCGACATCAGACTCCCTAAAACTCGACATTCTCTGGAAGTATTTCTAATGTAAATATTAAGAATAAGATAATTTGTCCGCTGTGAAGACGCTTTTAGGCGAATAGCTGCGGTCGAAGTTTGCTGAAAATAATAAAATATTGGGGGGTGTCAAGTGATATTGAATATCCACGTGAAGGGAGTTCTACATAAGGCTCCGATTTGGATACACACATGCTGTCCTCTGGAAATTGTTAAGAAAACCAAAAGTCTCAATAAGGTCTCATAACCAAGACGTATAGCCTAAGGGGCAATGCGAGGTTGAAAGGCTCAATTTGTTCCCATATCCATTTATGCAAGGAGAATCAGGGTTAACCCCGAATCCACAATAATAACGTTTTAAAATTTTGCTAAAGGAAGCAACTAGGAAAGAAAAAAATTTGTTTTCGTCAGAGGGCAACTGATGTTTGGTGTCAATTTGACACAATGTGTTTAAACCTCCACTTCGTCCGTCATTTCTTTATTATTCGATTGTGCAACCTTTTGCTGTGAATTATTTCAGATTTCTTTCTCAAACAATTACTGCAAAATGTCTCACTATGAGCGATTCTGCGAACAGTTTGTACGGCAAACCGAAGACAGCGATGATTTGCCCGAATTCTCGGAAGATGATACAGATAATTCACCAAGCGAGACTGAAAGTGATTCCAAAGATTATAAAAATGACAACAGTGATGCTGATTTTATTGGACAAGAAATGCGTTTGGAAATCGCTGCTGAACCGGACAACGCTCTCAAGTGGAAAGACAAGAAATTTTAGTATGTGCCCGATCCAATGCCACCATCATATGCCCATCAGTCCCGACAATAGATTTCGCTTCTCGTCAAGGTTTGTTTTGAGTATTTTGTTTAGGCGCTTTCATTTGAAATTTTTGCAGGGCCAACATAATTTGCGAAATCTCGCCTCAGCAGTCCATTGACTGCGTTTTTGCTTTTTATCGAGCCAGTCGAGAATATTGTGGTACAAATTACCTATTTATACGGTGTTCACAAGCATGGCCTCACGTGGAAGCCGGTTGATGTGTCTGAAATGCAGGCCATTTATGGACTTTTGTTGTTGGCTGGGGCATATCGGTCGAAAAGCGAAGCAGCTGAATAAGTGCTTGAAAGTTATTTATGGCAATTTTCTGACCGTCGATGAGCAACTGCTGCCATTTCGTGGACGATGCAGCTTTCGTCTAAGCCTAGAAAGTATGGCATCAAAATTTGGATTCTGGCCGACGCAGGATCGTTGTATGCCTACAGTATTCAAGTCTCAGTTGGTTGTGATAGAAAATGTTCAGCAGAAATCAATCAAGGTCAGCGTGTTGTTCTGGATTTGTGGCAAGGTATTTTTTCTTCGTGTACATGTCTTTATTTTTCTCTGATCTGTGATTCTTTTCCATTTATAGGTATGAACGGACGTAATGTCAATTGTGACAATTTTTTTACATCTTACAGTTGGGCACTCGAGCTGAAGAAGCAGCAAATGACGACTGTCGGCACCATAAGGAAGAATCGCAAGGAGAGCATCAGCGCTGATTGACATGAAACGAAAAGCATTGCTACATACTGTTATCGGCTACAACCATGCAGATCGTGTCACGATGGTGTCATACGTGCTCAAGAAAAATCACTTCGTAACTTTTCTTTCGATGTATCATGCGGCCATCCACTTCGATCCAGCTGGCAAGGCAAAACAGCCCAACATAATTACCTTTTACAATAAAAAGAAGGCTAGTGTCGACACTCTCGACCAGTTGGTTGACACTTATCGGTGTAAACGCAGGACCAACCGATGGTTACTTACGTTGTTTCACAACATTCTTGACATTTCCGCTTTGATTGCCTCCTTGATCTTCACTCAATTGTTCCTGGAACAAGAGCAAGAAAATTTTCCGCCGATGATTGTTTTTGTTGAACTTGGGCGAGGCCCTATGTGAAGACAATATCAAAACTAGGGCACGAGCACCACATGGTATACACGCGGCAGAAGTTTTTCTTCGTGTATGAGATCCAAGTTCGTCGATTTCACCGTACTCCTCTTGCTCGAATTCTCCATCAACATCAGCATCGGTCGAAATGCTAGCGGTCAACACATTGGTTCATCAGCCAACCACAAAAAAAACGGTCTAGATGTCACATGTGCCCTCGAACTCCGAACGCAAATGTTAACAGTGTTCGCTGTGACATGTGCGTGAGACCAACTTGTACAGCTAGGCTGCGAAGTATTGGTAGAGAGGATTTTTCTTTCCTAAAATGCCTCAGAAGTTTTTGTTATTTTGCGACAGAATGTCCTTGAGAATTGTCTCTTTGCGTTCCCCAGTTCTCTTTTCATATTTTGACGGATTTCTCATAAAACTGCCAATAAGCCGTTTACAAGAATATATTTATTTTCATAGTATAGCGTTCGATAGTCGTTGCAATTTCCCGCGTCGCTCTTGTATTTATAGTGAGGATCTAAAAATCTCGTCCTCAAGGGTATAAGTCCGATCATTACTCATAATTTTATTGAAAAAGATTTAAATCAATGATTTTTGATCGGCGCTTATAAAGCCCTGAATGTCATCCGAGAGACAAAGTTGTTGATCACTTTCTCAAGAAATTGTGGCCGTATGTCCTCAATAACATGAATATTAATGGCTCCCAATTGGTCGATTGTTTTAAGTTTGTCAGCGTAGACTAGCGTCTTAACAATTCCCTAAAGAAAATCACAAGATCACCGCAGTCATTTCTCTTAATCGGGGAACGAAATAGTCATTAATCAGGCTCTATAGCAAATGTTTTTGATGCGCTGATTGCCTTAATTTTTGAAAGAACTATGATCCGATGACTCCAACACCCCACAGACCGAACCAATAATCTCATGTATATTATTTTCCCTTAAATTGCAACAATTTGGGATTTTGACACACCCATTGCTTTTTCAACACTCTCTTGAGTTAACGATTTTTTTCTCACTTACTTTGTACGAGATACATCGCACCTGAGATTTTTTCGAACATTGTTCATTGCTTTCAGAATTGCGTTTATCTCCGCTTAGATGAGTCAGGTTTTACAAACAAGGAATGAAATCGTCTTCCAGAAAAACAAAAGCACTGCACCCTAATTTCGTGTTTTGAGTCATTCGTGAGGACCCGATTACACTTAGGTCGGAACTATTCTTGGGCACATGCAATGTACTTTAGCAGAAACAGAAATGCTGGTATCACTCGATCAGACAAAATGTTCATAAGGCTTGGAGAATGCAACCGATTATATGGATACGAGCAAGATTCAACTTTGTGCCTATAGAAGAACTTGATTGCCAAGGGAAACCCCTAATGCGCAAAATATAATTCTTCTGTGCACGAAAGCCACTCTTAACCTCTGAGTAGATGCAAAAATTTAGCTTGTTACGTATGAGCGGTGATTCGATATCTCTAGCTTTTGCTTCGCTTTTTATGTTATTTTACCTTATATCAACTTATGTTGGCACACGAATTAGTGGAATGTGATGTCTGGATTTGTATCACTCGCAAAGTGCCTATAAAATCGTTAAACTCCGTTTTGTGTTAGTCGGTATTAGATATGAAATATCAGGTACTAAAGGGTGACGAGATAGCAATGACAGTTTGTCCAATTGTTATAATTCGAAAGGTGTCAAAGTTACTTATGACATCCAGCCGCTGGATTGCCTTTTCATCATGCATCGTTTTACGTTTCTCGAACGTGCGGAAATTATCAAAAAATATTATCGAAATTCCGGCTCAGTTGTGAATACGCAAAGTGAATTTTGTCGTAAGGTCGATCGTCAAAATGGCTTCAGTGTACAGCCATTACATCGTGGAAAAGTTTGAGCGTGAGTACATTGTCTTGGATCTTAGGCCACTAACTTGACAGAGATTGGTGCGAAATGAAGAAAACATATCCGCCGTAGCAGCCAGTATCGAACAAGATCCAGAAATGTCGATTCGGCACCGATCAGCTGAACTAAGCATTGCTAGAGAGTCTTCCTGGCTTATTTTTCTGTGCTTGCATTTGGGCCTACATCTACATATATAAGATTGTACTGACGCAAGAATTGAAGCTGGACAGCTATAGACAATACAGTGAGTTCGCTTATTCGGCGCTGAAAATGTTGGCCGGAGATCCAGATGTTGGCCAAAAAATCATCAACATGTCAACAAGCAAAATTGCCATTATTGGAGTGAACACAATCCACAAGTGTTCGGCCAAGCATCAATGCACCCACAATGATTGACTGTTTGGTGTAGTTAATGGCATGGCATCATAATCCGACCTTATTTCTTTCGAAATGAGGAAGGAGACGCCGTTACCGTAAATGGTCTCATGTATAGAGAGATGTTAACCGATTTTCTGTGGCCCAAGCTCGAAAACATCGATATATCTGAGCTGTGGTTTCATCAAGACGGCGCTACATGCCATACTGCCATACAAGCGAGGCAATGGTCGAAGCTATGCAGGAGAAATTTGGCGACCGGGTCATCTCACGACGAGCGTCAATTTGCCGCCGCTATCATGCGATTTGACACCAATCCGTTATTATCTCTGGGGCTACTCCAAGTCCTTAGTCTATGCTTATAAGCCAACTGCTTTGGAGGAGCTCGAGGCAACATTCGACACACTATTGCTGGAATAACATTAGATGCAAGTCCAACAATAGGTGGTCAGATGGCACAACTTGCCTTCAAGTTGGGAAACGATGTAAAATCAAAACAAAATCTTAATGGGCGTTGGTAGGTCTATCATTTGAACTGACTTAACATATAACAACTTGCGCAGGAGTTGCAGCAATATGAAGATGAAAAGGAGAAGGAAACTTCTCAACAAAATACATAGATAACTTTCGTGTTCAGTCGGTAGTACTGGACAAATCATGTTGGTATCTACGTCTTCATCAATCTACGAGAATCATTAGAAATGATAGCCATTTAAGATCCGAATGCACTTATTTCAGTTCAATTAAATAGTTAGCCTACACAACACATGTCGTAATCCAAGTGTATGGTAGCTTCTACCATCCTAAGTTTTCATCAGTTTTATCAAATTGATCCCAGCTGTATCACTTTTCAGTAAGGTTCTACTAAGACAGCTACTCAGGTTCGAAATGTCCAGAAAATGGAGTACGCCAACTTAACTCTAAGAACGTCAACAAGCTAATAAGTCAGTAGGTCTGGTTCCAGCCATTTGATAGATTGTATCCACCAACTTACCCTATCGTGGACACTCACCATGTCTCCATGCAACGTGATAAGAACTTTAAATATCAAAAATTCACTAGTCTGGCGGCAACTAAAGGGTGACGAGATAGCAATGACAGTTTGTCCAATTGTTATAATTCGAAAGGTGTCAAAGTTACTTATGACATCCAGCCGCTGGATTGCCTTTTCATCATGCATCGTTTTACGTTTCTCGAACGTGCGGAAATTATCAAAAAATATTATCGAAATTCCGGCTCAGTTGTGAATACGCAAAGTGAATTTTGTCGTAAGGTCGATCGTCAAAATGGCTTCAGTGTACAGCCATTACATCGTGGAAAAGTTTGAGCGTGAGTACATTGTTTTGGATCTTAGGCCACTAACGTGACAGAGATTGGTGCGAAATGAAGAAAACATATCCGCCGTAGCAGCCAGTATCGAACAAGATCCAGAAATATCGATTCGGCACCGATCAGCTGAACTAAGCATTGCTAGAGAGTCTTCCTGGCTTATTTTTCTGTGCTTGCATTTGGGCCTACATCTACATATATAAGATTGTACTGACGCAAGAATTGAAGCTGGACAGCTATAGACAATACAGTGAGTTCGCTTATTCGGCGCTGAAAATGTTGGCCGGAGATCCAGATGTTGGCCAAAAAATCATCAACATGTCAACAAGCAAAATTGCCATTATTGGAGTGAACACAATCCACAAGTGTTCGGCCAAGCATCAATGCACCCACAATGATTGACTGTTTGGTGTAGTTAATGGCATGGCATCATAATCCGACCTTATTTCTTTCGAAATGAGGAAGGAGACGCCGTTACCGTAAATGGTCTCATGTATAGAGAGATGTTAACCGATTTTCTGTGGCCATAGCCCGACAACATCGATATATCTGAGCTGTGGTTTCATCAAGACGGCGCTACATACCATACTGCCATACAAGCGAGGCAATGGTCGAAGCTATGCAGGAGAAATTTGGCGACCGGGTCATCTCACGACGAGCGTCAATTTGCCGCCGCTATCATGCGATTTGACACCAATCAGTTATTATCTCTGGGGCTACTCCAAGTCCTTAGTCTATGCTCATAAGTCAACTGCTTTGGAGGAGCTCGAGGCAACATTCGACACACTATTGCTGGAATAACACTAGATGCAAGTCCAACAATAGGTGGTCAGATGGCACAACTTGCCTTCAAGTTGGGAAACGATGTAAAATCAAAACAAAATCTTAATGGGCGTTGGTAGGTCTATCATTTGAACTGACTTAACATATAACAACTTGCGCAGGAGTTGCAGCAATATGAAGATGAAAAGGAGAAGGAAACTTCTCAACAAAATACATAGATAACTTTCGTGTTCAGTCGGTAGTACTGGACAAATCATGTTGGTATGTCCGTCTTCATCAATCTCCGAGAATCATTAGAAATGATAGCCATTTAAGACCCGAATGCACTTATTTCAGTTCGATTAAATAGTTAGCCTACACAACACATGTCGTAATCCAAGTGTATGGTAGCTCCTACCATCCTAAGTTGTCATCAGTTTTATCAAATTGATCCCAGCTGTATCACTTTTCAGTAAGGTTCTACTAAGACAGCTACTCAGGTTCGAAATGTCCAGAAAATGTAGTACGCCAACTTAACTCTAAGAACGTCAACAAGCTAATAAGTCAGTAGGTCTGGTTCCAGCCATTTGATAGATTGTATCCACCAACTTACCCTATCGTGGACACTCACCATGTCTCCATGCAACGTGATAAGAACTTTAAATATCAAAAATTCACTAGTCTGGCGGCAACCACTAAGGACATCAAGGATAACGCTTTCATCCGAGTGGGTGATCTTTACATTAACATACGGCACTACAGGCGGTATGACTTGTTCAAGATGGAGCGTCTCAAACATTGTCCTCGTCACATAACTTAATTGTATAGAATTTTTGTATCTTGTTCATTCGTTATTGTTTTTCTCATCATCTCGCAACTTACGAATGCCCAGAACAATTCTACAAAAAGAACCGGCTTAAGATATAACAATTCCAGTCAACGTAGGCTATCTTCTTTAAGATTTCTCCTAACCCAAGTATTCATTCCTATACACTCGTTTGCCTAGATTTTGTAAATGGACTGTGTTATGCCGCGTTCTCGGTGTACGTGACCTATTATCCTGAATCTTGACCTACTACAGGGAGCACAATATAACCCCTATCTATATTCGTATTTAACACATCATTTAGTGCGTCCATGAAATCAGACATGTGTTTGTACCAACTGAACTAAGTACTTAAGTAAAATATATTACAGACATCTTCAGCTTTGCAATGGGCTCTTAGAAATTTCACTTAAAGCAACATAATCACTTCCTTAACAGAAACTCCCCAAATCCAGTATTTTGGAGCGTTCAATCGGAGCTAAGCTCGTCTTCCTTCAACACAGGGAGTATGAACCGCTCTCGTCACATTAGCATACCATATTCCCCAGAGCGCATGGCGTTCAGTGCTTAGTGCTTAGTGCTTGTTCAGTGCCTAGTGCACAACACGCAATTGAACTTTAATTAGATGATCCTGAAAAGGTAATTATTATGTTTGCAGTTGCCTCTGCAGCTAGGTACAGCCTCTTCAATTAACGAATCATCAATTTGCACAGCATCTCACGTATGTTGGTGTATGTATGTGTACATCCATGCAGTGCCACAAAACGACAAACAAATCTTTGCCATTTATCCAAGCTCTGGTACTTTGGCACACATGTTCATAGCACACCATTGAATAATACGAGTATGCTGCTGCTGTTTGCCTTCACACATACTCGTATGTATGCACATAAATATGTATCCACGTATCTAAAGTCTATTAATGCGAACAAGAACCAAGGACATTTCGTTGCTAAGAGATTTATTCAACTTTAGCAACCGCTGTTGCTATAGTGCAACTCAACTCAATTAATATTCCAAGCATTGCTAACACAATGGAAGGGATGAAACAAAAATATCCCAACAGACAGAACGTGATATGCATTCAAGAGGGGTAAACACCACTCCACACATTCACGCTTGGATACATAACAGAAGGTATAAACTTTATAGAAAACTATCTGTATCTTTTTGTTATATAATTTTTATCCGGCATCGTCGACAACAGTGCTGTAGCCGCTGTTTCTGCTCCTACTTCTACGGGCGCGCATCATTTCGATTGGAGAACAAAATGAAAGGAGGAATAAAGGCCTTCAAAGAAGATGCTCAGTTGGAAGACTTTCCATCACAGTTACAATCACCCAGAAAATACTGGGCTGGGGGGGTGCACATTTACACAACACCGACCGCCTGCACGACGATGACATACACATCTATGGTATATGTAATTCCTCCCAAGAAGGACGACTATGACAAAGACCCAAAGATGTGGCTCCTTGAAGGCGTGCTCTGGTAATTTTTGTCTGATTTTGGGTGCTGGCATGGTTGTGAATAGGGGAGTGGAGCGAACGGGGTGTGGGAAAAATCAAACGCTCTGACAATGCCAATGAAAATAGTTTCAGGGCTAGGACGTTTTAAGCGATTGGAATTGTTAAGCTCCTTGAAATAGTTTTTTTCTGGTCCTTTGAGTTTTTTCTTCGTTTTTTTCTTATATACTCGTATAAGGAGTATGTCGGGTAGTGTTTTGCGATGGGAGAGGCTATGGTGGGCACTGTTGGCGGCTGAATGGAGAAAGCCTTTTAAGCCTTTAGATTTCGAAGTTTTATTTTTTTTCCGATCGGTATCATTGAATATAAATCATTTTGAACGTTGATATGTGCGGCACGGTTGGACGATCATCGAGCGGACAGAAAATCAACTCCGAATGCAATTACATTGTAGAAGGACGTGAAGAGGATATTCAATTTGATGGGAGCAGCAACGCGTTTGGATTTTTAATTGTGGCGATTTCTTCCTTTTTAATTTGTTTGTGAATTATGGTCTGCTATCAGCCAGAAGCAACTAGGTATCTGGATGTTGGCATTGTTTTTAAAAATGTATTTTCGCTGTAGGATTCAGTTAAGGTTGGACAATGTTATGAACAGCTGATGAGAATTTGAAATGAGAAAAGTACTTTTGACTTGATTGAATGGATCTGTTACTTGATTTTGTGCAAGCATCATACTTATACATATGTATTTTATGTACATATGGGATGAAAATGAAAATGTTGATTGCAATATTTATTGATTTATGATCGAAGGGAAGCAAGGGGTCTGGTATTGTGGGGCATTGTTTGAAATTATGGTAGAAGTGGACGTGTTGTCATAAAGACGTTTGAAACTTTGCTTCATTGGCTTTTTTCTCATTAGCTTTACCCATAAAATGCTTAGCTTTACCTTGCCTTTGTTGTAGATATGTCACGAGACAACAATTTTTCTGTGGTTTCAGAGGCTCTCAAATCAAGCAATGCAACTCTTCAAAGATTTATTCACATCAAAACAACCTAGAACCTTGTAGGGATGAAGAGTTACTCTAAGACCCCAACTGTTGTACTCCAAACTTCGTAGTATATTCTGGTGGTGTAAGAAACATATGTGCCCAAAGCATGATGAGTAATACTTTCAAAGTCTTCTTGAATTAATGAGAGATACGACAAACATCGACAAACATGTCTTAAGAATCGTTAGAGCTGTGGCTGGGCTAGAAAATTCTTAAAACGAAGATTAGATCTCGATGTAAGATAGTCCAAAGTGAGATTGCTTGGACAAAATTGGGACTATTAGTTCAATGCAGATATATGTATGGATGAAGTCCTATTGTAATAATGAATGTTGCTTTCCCAAAAAATGGATACAACGAGCATAGATAAATTTGGTACCTTTTTGGTTTTGCAGCTTTAACCAGATTTGGTGTCAATATCAGATGGGCCTCTGCATCCTAGTTGAGATATGCTACAATATCAGCTTTTTTGCTCTACTTTCCAATCATATAATGAGTTGTTTGGAAAAATTTGAAAGTTCGAGAGTTGGATGTGTTAATTTGAAGTCGTCTATTGTCATCAATTCGAGCGATCTAAAAGCTGATTGGCAAATCAAAAATTAAATGCAAGTGTTCTTCATTCTTTTTCAGGATTAATTTCAATTCAATCTTAGTCCAAGCCGGAATAATACATACACTACACCAGCTTCTTTAAACGAAAAAAAAAAAACTGTGGCCCGGTATGGGTCATGGCCTAGCTTCTTGACACTTATTTGTGTTGCTCATGTTGCCATTTTTGTCACATCTGAGCGGGGCCTACGGTTTATCGCCGAGTCCGAACGGCACTTCTTAGAAGTTTTTTCGTAGACAATTTTACTTGCGGGAGTTTGCCATGGACCGCCGAAAGTGTGATGGCGATTTGAAAAATTGTTGGTGACCCAGCCAGGAATCGAACCTAGACTCTCTGCGTGATAATCCAATGAGCTAACTATCGCGCCATCGCCATCGCCGCTTTTTTAATCTATCCAACTATTTTTTCTCAAGGACCTTAACCGTGGTTGAAGCCTCTTCTTTCCTAGGTATCGAGGAATTATCTGGGCTCGTCGCAGGATGTTGTTTTGAGGTGCAACCTCTTGTCAGCTTCTTGACTTTAGCATAAACTTTACTACTGTGGCCTTTGGAGCTACAGATCTGATGGGATAATATCTTCCTTCAATACGGTAAGTGTCTTGTGAGGTCTCACTACTGCTGAGGCTGCTGCAATTTTTATTTCAAGAAATGCTGTTTTAAGTTGATTTTTTTTTGCAATTGTTTGCCCGCCTTATTCGTGCAATCGGGCTTTATTTGCCAAATTTATGAGCAGGAGTGTCGACCAAGTAAAAATTGAAACACTCTACGCACTGTTCCGATGGGAATCGACGACGCTGCTGTTGTTAAAGCTGCCTTAAGGCTGTCAAAATTTCGACTGGGAGTCTTACAGACCATGTTCTTCAGCTTTAACCACAAACTGTAGTCCAGCGGATTCAAATCTGGACTTCCTGATGGCCAATCTGCAGCAGCGATAAAATTCGCAATATTGCATCTAAGCCACTCTTGCGACGTTTTGGCTTTGTGTGCCGGAGCAGAGTCTTGTTGGAAGACTTTCCCCGTTGAAAAGGGTATTTGTGAAGCCCTTGACAACACTGTCGAGTTCATTCTCCTGGTACTCTTTTGCCCCTGTTTCCACACCTTTTTCGCAAAACCGCAGTGATGTGACACCTTGATGGGATACCCACCAGATTTTTTTTCCACACTTATGCAAAGCGATTACTGCGGCACGATTTTCTTTGATGCCCCACTCCATATTAACTGATCGACAGCTTAAACCAAACTAGCTTATATTCTTTACTTATAAGTACACGTGTTAGGAAAAAAATAGTTAACGGGATTATTTCTACTGAAAATTATGAGCAAGGAGTACTTGAAATCTTGTAACAGAATTGATGGCTAGACTAGGTAGATATAGACCACTTCCTAGTTGGCTTGGCCAATATCGTCTTCTTAATGCAGCAGGAGATGACTCAATAGAGAGCGTACTAAAACTCATTTGCGAAATTCACTTGACGAAAAATATATTTAAATGAAACTTCAGCGGCACGACGAAAAGAACTGTCTATAGAGATTTTAGCCCCCTAAACATTTCTTACAAGAATTAGTTTTTCGTTTTGCAGAAACCATTGAGAACAATCAATCCAAATGACTATGAAGAACGCTTGCTTCCTTGCAAGAGTCGTAAGAAATCTTTCCGAGGTTCTTAAAGTCTTTGGCAAGGCAAGTAAAGTCATGTGATTTTTTTAAAAACACTTGTCAATTCACTGGTGGTGGCGATAGCGCGATGGTAATCTTATTGGACTATCACGTAGAGGGTCCTTGGTCCGGCATCAGCAACAATTTTTCGAATCGTCGCCACCCTTTTGGCGGGCAATGGCAAACTCCCGAAAGTAAAAGAACGCCTATGAAAAAACTTCTAAGGAGTGCCGTTCGGATGTGACAAAAATGACAACATGAGCAACACAAATGAGTATCAAGAAGCTAGGCCATGGCCCACACCGTCCCACCAGCGCCACAGTGTATGTGTGTGTTTCAAATCACTAGGGGAATGTGGAAAGTGGCGCCTTGCCTACTCTAAGAACCTAAGAGACTTTTTATTTTATATGGTAAAAGATTGCTGATGTTCATAGAGCAGAGATCGGCATGGCGGTTGCAAAGGAAGTGCGCAATAGATTCCGCTTCCTCTACACCTGCGGAGCTTTGGCATATAATAAATGTAGCGAATGCTTTCTAGTGTTACAGTGTCCTTTGATTATGTTTATGAGTTTAGAAATTTTTGTTCCTTTGAGGTTGATTAGCTCTTGTGATCGCTAACAATCGAACATGGCCAATATACTAGGTGGGGTGAAAAGTAACTTATTTTATTCAATATAGTCCTCTTTTAGCTTGATACACTTATTCCAGCGATTTTCCAACTTCTTGATCCCGTCCGAAAAGTAATTTTCCGGAAGGTCTGCAAAATACTCCTCCGTGGCGTCGATGATTTCCTCGCGTGAGCTGAATTTTTTATTGATGAGGCATCCTTTGAGATTTGGGAAGAGATAATAGTCCGAGGGAGCCAGATCGGGCGAAAACGGTGGAGCTGTAAGTTATTGATTTTAGCCGTGGTTGCGATGCTCTTATGCGCCGGCGCATTGTTTTGCAAAAAAAAAAATTTGTTCGCTTCATGTGAGGCCGTTTTGCAGCGATCTTTGTGGTATCTGCTAGCTCGCGCACCTTCACTTTTCGGTCAGCCAACACCATTTCATGTATTTTTTTTTGACATTGTCCTCTGTAACCGCATCGGAGAGCCTGCCACTGCGGACTTGATCGGTAGTGGAGTTGCGGCCACCACGAAACTCTCGAAACCAATATTTGATGGTGTAATCTGACAGAGCATTAGCCCCATAATATTTATCCAACTTTTCTTTTGTTTCCTTCGCCGTTTTACCTCTCAAAAAATAATGTTTTATGAGAGAACGAAAATCGTTTTTATCCATTCTCAACATGATGCCAAACGCATCCCACCTAGTACTTCTACACCCACCTATGGCTGGCTTAACAGAGCCCTAAAAGGGGTTTATTTGTCGTAGAAAATTGGCGGTTAGCTGCCTACTATTTCTTTCTAGAGATCCAAGGCCGGTTATATTATGAGCTCTAGAGAGTATAATTTTGTGCTGTCTAGATATCTCTCAAGTCTTAGGTACTAATTATGCTATGGCAAAGATATTAATGGTCCCTTTGGAACGCAAGATTTCTTGAGTAAGTCTTGGTCTCTTGTGTATTGTCGGAATTTGCAGGAGGGCATACTACAGCAAAATCTACGAGCTTCTTTAAAAGTATTCAGAAAAGAACGCGTCAATCGAAAGCCATCCGAAGATGGCTTAGCTATGTAGAGCGAATAAATAGCAATGCTCTTTCTGAAGAATCTTTGACTGCTTTCGGAAGGTACAAGGAAGTATAGGCTCGACAATCTTAGAGGGCGCAACTGAGGGCATTTAAGAAAAAAACTTCCCAGATTAGAGAGGTTAATAGGTGAGATCCAGGTCCACTCTTCTTTGAGCGCCTTTAAAAAGTAAACTAGTAAGACTTCATGTCGAATGTTGTCTGCTAGGGAAATGCCAGACCCAAATATGATCAGAAATTGATCGGTATACCAATGCATACTACGAGTACTAGGTCTGTTCGAATTAGGGATGTTGGGGATGCTGATGCGAATGCGGATGTAAGATTTGGTACATAGAAACATTTAAACGAAAAGAAACTTTTAATACTTAAAAATAAACATACATAGGTGCGTTATATTTAACGAACAGCAACTTGGCTGCCTTTTCTGCTACTAGGCGATTTCGCAAAGAGTCGTAAATTAGTCCTGCAACACTAAAAAATTGTTCACTACGAACTCTGGCTGGGGGAGGTGACAAGTTTCTTCGTGGGCAGTTAACATCTTAAACTCCTCATTATCTTTCCACCAGATAAGAGGACTTTCCGATAAATTTGTCCATTTTATGCTGCGATATGACACTAACTCCTTTTTGAGGTCTGTTCCGGGACCGTCTGATCTTTGGACAAGGTCGTCATCTTCACTCGACGAATCTGACATCGCTTCCAGATCCGGAGGTGTTAGGTTGTTCTGAAGAATGGTCAATCCAATGAATCTCCCGTTCCCATTCTTTTAGATTGGTTGTATAGGTAGTTTGGAGGACATGTGCTGCCATGATTATGAAGAAGATTTTTGTGAGCTCTCAGTATTTCTTCTTTCATCCTTTCCTCTGTCAACGGTTTGAAAAATTTGTGCTTGTAGAGTGGGTCTAAATGAGTGGATATATAAAATAAATGATTTTCGTCCAAGGCCGATTTCCGTCTTTAAAGTGGTGACTGCCAGCCTAATCGGATCAGAGTCCTGTGAATTGGTTGAATGGTTATCCAGTTTTTTTTATAGGCATTTGAGTTATTGGAATTACCGATGATATGGGCGTCTCAGAGCTGCTTAATTCTCGTATCGCTGCTTCAAAAGGTTTCAGCAACTGGACACAGCATTCGATTATTTTCGACTCAATGCATATTTTATTTTCAAAAACCACTTAAACATATAAACAGTACTGTTCCGTCTGGTAACGCACTCTAAGAATACTTTGAGATGCGCTTAGTCGTTCCTATACCGGCTTGTGTAACACCCCTAATCGCATAAGCTCCGCATTGATTAATGAGTTTAATGCGGAAGTTCTGCCGTTGCGGATACGAATATTTGCAATACCCCTGATTAGAATGGAATTATGTTAGTGTATTAAGGTAACCAGTAAGCCGTGGCTAATGAATTCTTAAGAATATGCAAAATACAAAATTTGTAAAGTTTTCTCGTGACGTTTTCGTACTAAAAATAGAGACGGCTAACGATGCGAACATATTTGCAAAATTAAAAAAAAAATTGTTATATACAAATATAAAGAAATGTATGTTGATTTAACATAGAAGGGCGGACACTTCCTTCCCAAATAGGACTTATCCTTTACAAGTTTCTGTATGTAAATTCAATCAACCATAAAGTATGTTTATTCCTCAATTCCTTCACATACGCCATCTCTCGTTAAATAAAGAAGATACAAAACGAAGAATATGTAAAAAAAAAATTGAGAAAAATGGCTTTCGACTTTAAAAAAAAAATTATATATCCTTTCATCGCATTAACTTTGCAAAAATTCGCTTACGCAGGAAAGAATTTGTATTCATTTTTTGCACCGGATATTAATTTTTACACCAACTTCCAATCCTGTTCCTAAGGATTACCAGAACCAGAAGATACATATACAAAAAAAAATTTAAAAAAATAAAAAATTATTTATATGGGTATGTGTTTGTATGGATATCTTGGTATCTTAATGGCAAATATATGAGAGTATGTACGCAGGATGAGATTTTTCAATCGGTTCTTCTTGTACAGTAGATATTCCTGCTTCCGAATCCACTTCCTACTGCTTCACAACAAGACTGTTCGCAAACTGCATACGAAAGCAGAATTGTTAGCAAAAGAGACAAGCGGGGGTAAGGGAAAAAAAATACGAAAACACGAAAACACGAAATTTTTTATTTATGTTCTTACACATTTTCGGGGCAAACACGGAAACGGTGGAGCAGGACGATAGACGATAAGGTGTAAGAGAAAAGAAATGGAAATAAATAAATTGTACCGTTATGTTTAAACTCCTTTAAATTGCCCGAGAATAATGATAAATGCAAGGCGACGTGCGAAAAAGTGTGCTTTTTTTTCTTTCTTCTTTGTTGCTAAATTTTCTTCTACACTCCCGCTCTATTGAGAAGAATAAGGACTTTGAGTAATTTTGCATCAAACTCGAACAGGGGTCGGTAAAGGTGGCTCAAGGTTTAGATATTTACCTTTGTCTTGGTTATTGGGTATTTCCTCTCCCCCCCCCCCCCCCACAATAACTAAAAAGAGCGCCCTTTCCGCTACGATAGCAGAATACTTGTACGTGATTCCAAATAACCAAAAGCACTTATATTTTGTAAATTATAAAATATTCGAAAAAATAAACAAGCAAGGAGCAGGATGAGGAGCTGGAAGTATCGAATTGAGAATTGTTAACAGGACGAAGGGCATAAATGGAAGAACCACAGCGAAAAAAAGCGATAATAATAATTTGTCGCATATATTTGCCCTGAGGCAGCCTTGAGCTTGAAGAAACAGAGTACAGCAGAGGGAGAGAGTGAGAGTACTACCGAGCACCATACAACAGGAACCTTTTGAGCAAACAAATAAATGTACCACTTCCACTCAAAATGAGTGAGAATAATTTATTGGGATTTCAGTGCTAAGAAGGATAAAGGAAATAATATAAATGCGGTGTACACGTGGCTCCTGTTATACGTACTCGTGGGTATTGGAGAAACTTTAGATCTTTCACCATTGCATGGGAATGGGGTGGCCTAAATACGAGTACATATAACTTCCCTGGTATTTGTTCTGATTAATTTCTACTCAAAGGGAATAATTATATTTCGGTGTTTAACGAGGGAGAAATTTTAAATGGATGACCGTCACGAGTTGCTAATTTAAAACGTTAATATATGCATTCGTTGAAACTTGCAGATGGTAGGACGACAGGCGAAAGTACGTACACTCGCACAATCGTTGGAATGGAGTAAACAATTTTTTATTATATGTAAAAGAAAAAAAACAAAAAAAAATACTCAAGGGTTCTTTGTCTTTGCAGGGACGTTATAAAAAAACTCTTCTCCACACAAGGTTGTGCTCTAAGGATCACTTAATTAATATGCTTGAGAGTTTTTTTTCTTTTCCGACAAGGTCATGACATGGTTTAAGCTTACTGGAATGCAATTTTGTTTTATCCCCGGTGCAAATGTTGAAGTACGTCGATGTGTGTGTGTTTTTTTTTTTAATTTCAAATTAATTTCAGTTGCTAATAGGGATATGTACACCTCACATATCCTCTGTACAAAATGCAATTTAAAATAAATTTTAAACAACTTAATTTGCAATTCACTTATTGTTGCAGTAACTTCAACTTTTTGGATTAGTACAATGAGTAACCTCGTTTAGATAATTAAGTAGGACTAGACCTTTAACTTAGGCCATCGAACCGAATAATTGAGATGGAATCACCCTACCTTTTCTTCCATTCTTTTTCACTTGCACCCACGCCTCTTCTCCTACTCGTAAGTTGGAGCAACGTGTGATCCAGGCTTACAGGGAAGCCCACTTCGAGGAAAGCTCAATTTCGTACAGTGGTTCTAATTTATGTGATGCCTAAATTGTAAACTTCAATTGACTGTTAATGTTTAAATGTTATTCAGCCTTTTTCCATCTTATAAGCTGGTTGGAATGAGAGATTCGTGAGACTTTCAAGACCAGGTCTTAGTTACAGGAATTAGATATATTAGAAAGATTTCATTGGACACATTCTTTTAAAGCTATCACTTCGAGGCATGTCAAGTTAATACCGCATTCCCCAAATAGCACACCAAACAAGGCTGGAATGATTAATGAGAAATCCTAAGATGATCTAGATGAATCTATCATTAAGATATCTTAACTACACTGCTAGGGATTTAAATGTACGCCCTGTGAAAATTTACGCATCGAAACTCACCATGCGCCTGAACGTAGACAGAGACCACATCGCTCCTATGCAGAAGCCACTGATTGAGGTGGTAGTGGTAGATAGTCAGGGCACTAAACTGCAAGTTTCTTACTTGGAAGGAAAGGACAAACATTACTGACGTCTAAGAACACCAAAAAGATATGATTCCCAGCTGGCTTTCTGCCTCATAAGGACCATGAATCCGTATTAACCGATACCGAATACCGAAGTGCGTCATATAGTATCCTTAATTTTATTAGTAATTGGAAAATGTTGGATAAGCTGTGATACTCTGTCCACTGATGCATACAGTTCAGCATTTAAAACAAGCTAATCCCACAATCATGGGTAGAGTGACTGGATAAAATACAATAAAATTGCTTCTGTAAAGAAGTGATAATCTTTGATATCCTATTCTTCCACCCACAATATTGCTCTAACTTTATCTTGTCATCTCATTTAGGGTGACGAGGGTAAGCGCCAATAGTAATATTATATGGATCTTCAAAGACAGCGTTAAAAGAGTAGGAATGATTTAAACTGCGCTAGAACATTGCTGGGGGACCAATTATGCCTTCTCTAGTTTTTGTAAACGAAGAGTAAGAAAGGCGCTATGAATATTCAGTACAAGTCAATCCCCAAGGTTACTGCAAACTGTGCCCAAAACTATTCGTATTTTAAGTGCTTTAAGCACTGAGATGGTACCTGGATTCATTTTCAGGAGGAATCCTTGAATCTGCTTATGAAATTCACTTTTCTGGTTGCACTTCAGTGAACTACCTCAATCAACTCCGATACGCTCTGTGTAAAAGTAATAAGGCACAAAGGCTCAGACATTTCGAGAGCATAAACAAAAGACTGCCATATTGCCAGCATATTGACACATTCGAGCGACCATTCCTTGATATAAGAGAGGTTTTAACATTATGAGCACCTCATCGATCATCAACTTTCTTCAGGAACTGGTTACACACATAAATAACTGCGTTTGTGATTTGATCCAATTCATTCCAAACAATTAAGTCATAAATGCAACCTTTGCTCGTTGGCCTACAAAAAAAAATCCAAGAGGCAATCAACATCCATTATTTAGTTTCGCACCACAGAACGCGTTTACATTCTGCTCGGCCCTGGATCGCTTCAGTAGTTAGCCCCAGGCGTTGTTGCGCATTTGCCATCTGAGAAATCCAGAAATAATTTTTTCGACTTCGTTTTCTTGCAGTTGGAGTGACAGTAGTTGATAGTGCCTTTTTAACCAGATTTTCCGCAGATTTTCTTTGAACGTGGCAATACCAGCTTAATCTATTCGCCTCAAGCTGTTCGGTTACCGAATTCTTTATATGTAGACTTCGTCTTATACGCGTAGACCTAATGCATTAGCGTTTAGTGACTCCACTAGACATACTTAACATTTTCATTTCCGCTGCCGTCATTTTGTTTTTAAACGCTTGATACATTGTCCAGCACTGTGAACCGTCCATAAGAGCTGCTTTAACAACCGTGGTGTAGAGTTTCCCCTTTGATTTAAGTGGAAATTTTCGGTCGCAAAATATTCCCGCTTACGTTGTCGTCACATTTCGCTTCCATGTTAACGATTGATCCTAAGTACTTAAAGATAGTGCTTTTCGGAAGAACTATTCCATTCTAACATTATATCCGGAACAGGTACGCAAATGCGCACGTCAAATGCTCTGTCTTTGAACGACTTATTTTAAAACCGTTTCGTTCTAGCGCATTTTTCCATGAATTTAAGACGTTCTGCAAATCTTCTACGTTATCGCTAAGTATAACTGCAGTCTTTTAAAAGATAGTCGAATACTACGTCAACGAGAAAAGGGCTAAGTACGCTTCTTTGGTGCACTCCGACATAAGTGGAAATTCGTTAGTCCAGTAGAGCTTTTAACAGCAGTTTTCACGTTTCCGTACATGTCTTGTATTATTCTAATATACGTTTCCGGTACGTTTTGAGACCTCAGCGCGGCCCATATGAGATCCCTAGGCACTCAATCGAATGCTTTCTCGAGGTCGATAAATACCATGTTAGACAAATCTCAGTGCTTTTTCATTATTATTCGTAGGGTATATAGTGTAATAATTTGTTTTTCAGATATCAACAAAATATCTTTAATGCTATTATTTTTATTTTAAATATCAGTTTTTGCTATTAAAAACAATTTTTACACGGGTCCACAGAACTAGTCCGAATTATTTTTAGCCACAATTAATTTTGTTCAACAATATTTGGATGTATTTGTCGCGTACTCTTGGTGATTATACTCCGTTTGGTATTGTAGGAAGCTGCGCAGTCTTGCAGCATACCACACAGAGATAGATGTACTCTTGGCTACGTAACTTTTGCAAATGTCAAGCTATGACATTAAGATTTAGAATATCAATAACAGATGTACCAACTTAACAAAAAAACAGAACTCAAATCGGAAAAATGGGAGCGCCACACGGTGGTTAGTCCGGGATTTTTCTGATCAAGGTAGTATACTATATTTCGTCATCCTTTGTGCAAATTCGGCACTGGGTTTTGGCTGGTTCGTCTTGTATGATTGATACATTCATCAGGGTACGGAGTCTAGAGAGGGAGTTCGTAAGCTTTTAAATATATTTGTTCAGCGGATTATGCGTGTTTTATTATTGCGGATAATTGCGGACCAAAAAACACCATTTTGCATACATTTTCCATGAGATCTAATAAAACCAGATGAATTAAAATAAATAACGAGAGAAATAGTGAGATAAGCAGCGGAGGCCACGAAACGCAAATAGATTATCACCTCTGCAAAATGTCGATGACAAACCGAGTTAAGGACTGTAAAGTAATACTTGGAGAATCGCTAGTAAGCCAACACCGTCTGCTCATTACAGAATTCTTCACAGCAGAACCACCGAAAACACGGGCATCGTTTGGAAAGCCAAAAATCCGGTGGTATAATCTATCGAAGGAACGAAGCGCAAGATTTATCGCACTGGCTAAAGAAGTACTTCAAAATATAAATGGTATAGCAGACTCACTTAGCCCGCAAGAAATGTGGAACAGCATGCACGAGGAATGCATAATACTCACAAAGTCCCATCTGGGGACTATATCGAAATACCATCACGTCGGCAAAGAAACATGGTGGTGGAATGACGAAACCAAACGAGCTGTGGCCGACAAGAAGAGTGCATTCCAAGCGTGGACAAAATGCGATCGGAGCGACGATATCGAAAAAGCTCGACTGGCTCTTGAATACGAGCATCTTAAAAAGATCCCAAAGAAAGTCCTGGTTCGAACTCGAGCGGCAGCAGCGGAAAACCTGTACCAGGAGTTGGAACAAATATCCTCGCGATCGGCAGATACTCTTAGAAGACAAGCTATCCAAGAAGTTCAAACGTCGTACAATACTAAAATGCCAAATATTTTCAAGCTCGCTGCACAGAGGCGAAAAAATTCTATGGAAATAACCTCGCCGAAATACATCAAAAACGCAGACGGTCGCTTACTAACAAATGAAAAGGGAATTTGTGACCGGTGGCTTGAATACTGCAAGGAGTGGCTTAACAAACAGTTTCCACGTGATATCGTGCCGACAGCTGGTCTATTCGAGGAGGAAATTTCGGACTTTTCAATCGAAGAAATAAGTATAGCAACTGGAAAAATGATGCGGGGGAAAGCGGCGGGACCAGACAGCATTCCATCAGAGTTTTGGTCGAAGATGGAGGGGATCGCCAGCGTTTGGCTATCGAAACTTTTAAGTAAATTAAAATGTGGACAACCTATGCCGAATCAATGGAGAAGCAGCTTCTTGGTTCCATTATACAAAGGAAAAGGCGACACTCGAGAATGCAACAACTACCGTTCAATCAAGCTTATGTCACACACAATGAAATTCGTCGAAAGAGTCTTAAACGAACGTCTTTGGCAAATAATAGAGCTCGATAATAGCCAGTGTGGATTTGTTGAAGGAAGATCGTCGGTGGACGCTATCCAAAGCCTACGAATAATAATGGAAAAGCACCGAGATTCGTCTAAGGATTTACACATGGTATTTATCGACCTCGAGAAAGCATTCGATCGAGTGCCTAGAGATCTCATATGGGCCGCGCTGAGGTCTCAAAACGTACCGGAAACATATGTTAGAATAATACAAGACATGTACGGAAACGTGAAAACTGCGGTTAAAAGCTCTGCTGGACTAACGAGAGAATTTCCAGTTAATGTCGGAGTGCATCAAGGAAGCGTACTTAGCCCTTTCCTCTTTAACGTAGTATTCGACTATCTTTTTTTTAAAAGACTGACTGTTCTTCCGAAAAGCACTATCTTTAAGTACTTAGGATCAATCGTTAACATGGAAGCGAAATGTGACGACGACGTAAACCACAGAGTGAGTGTGGGATGGATGAAATGGCGGGCGAATTTAGGAATCTTTTGCGACCGAAAATTTCCACTTAAATGAAAGGGGAAACTCTACACCACGGTAGTTAGACCAGCTCTTATTAACGGTTCACAGTGCTGGACAATGTACGAAGCGTTTAAAAACAAAATGACAGCAGCGGAAATGAAAATGTTAAGGATGTCTAGTGGAGTCACTAAACGCGATTGTATTAGATCTACGCGTATAAGAGGAAGTCTACATATAAAGAATTCGGTAACCGAACAGTTTGAGGCGAATAGAATAAGCTGGTATTGCCACGTTCAAAGAAAATCTGTGGAAAATCCGGTTAAAAAGGCACTTTCAACTACGGTCACTCCAACTGTAAGAAAACGAGGTCGGAAAAAGAATTCCTGGATTTCTCCGATGGCAAATGCGCAACAACGCCTGGGGCTTACCACTGAAGCGATCCAGGACCGAGCATTATTTAGACGCGTTCTGCGGTCTGCGATATTAGCCAACCCCATAAGCGGAGCAGCAGCGATGCAGTAAAAATGGGAAACTCGTTACGCATAAGTTCGTATAACGAGGAAAGGGTTAATAAAAGGATAAGAAGAAGAAGTGAGATAAGCAGTGGAAATTAGGGAAGATCACTATTGTAAAACATTAACCCCCAATGGTACCCTCCTTTTTAAAATGTGAACGACAGTTTCTACGTTCTACTTAGTGATAGGTACACATAATGTACTCGTATCTGCATGAACTCACAAATTGAGTTGAATTTTTTTTTTTTGCAATGACAACCGTCTAGTAAGTGGGGCTACATTATCTGAAAACTGGTTCTAGCATTGAGCTGTTATGAATGGACCTCGTTGAGAAAAATTGGCTTTTCGAAGTCTGTAGCATGAATCCAAAGCTGCTATCATTTAACTCGTCGCCAAATAAATAGTTTTTCGTATTTAAAAATCGTCGTTTTCAGTAACTGAATTGAAGTTGCGTTCAAATGCTCTTTAAAACAACAGCGTGAAAAGGTTGAGGTGTTACTTATCCGTGGGAGAAAACGTACTCTTGTAAGCAAGTATGATGCATCATAATTTTCCAGAAACCGATTTGAAAAAATGGTGAGTTGAAGTTTACATATGAACTGACAAGGCGATGATCCACATAGCACTGTCGCGCTCTTAAAATTTTTCAAAGCTTTTCTGTACTGAAAATTTAAAAAAAAAAATTTTATAACCATATAAGAACCAGATATTGTCATATATCGGGTTTTCCAATAGGAACTTGACAACTTTGCATTTAATTTGTGAACGCACTTTTTCACTAATCATCAAACTGTCACTGTCAATTTATTCACTAAACTCAAAATTTTCATCGTGGTAAATTACACGAACGAGCAACGTCTGCAAATTACAAAAATTTTCTATCGAAATTCGGAGTCGGTGACTGCAACTTTAAGAGAGTTGATTCCAATTTTCGCTCGTAATTCTCGACCTAGTAGACAGGCAATAACAAGTTTAGGGCAAAAATTTGAAACTACATATTCGTTGTGTGATGTTGCCGTTTCAGGGAGACAGCGGGTTGGTCGAAGTGTCGAAAATATCGCTACCGTTCAGGCGTCCGTAGCAAACGATGCAAATCAGTCAATTCCACGGCGTTCTCAAGAATTGGGCATCGCTCAGACCACATTATGGCGTATTTTTGGCCCGAATTAGAAGGCATGGACTTGGACGACCTGTGGTTTCAACGGGACGGTCCACAAGCCACACAGCACACGTTACAATCGATTTATTGAAGAGTAAGTAAGGTGAACGTGTTATCTCAAGAAATGGGCCAGTCGATTGGCCGCCTCGTTCGTGCGATTTAACGCCGCTTGACTATTTTCTGTGGGGCTACGTTAAGTCATTGGCTTTTGCCAACAAGCCGATGATGACGTTGGAAGAGCTCAGAGCCAACATTGAATGCGAAATAACGGCCGTTCCGGCCGAAATGTGTGGCCAAGTCGATAAAAATTGGTTCCAACGAATCGACCGCTGCAAACGTGCCCGCGGTGGCCATATGAACGAAGTCGAGTTCAATTCATAAATGTTTTGATTGTACTTCAAGCCGATAATAAAGTTTTTGAAATATCTCAAATAATTTGCGTTTCATTTTAAGAAAAAGTTGTCAAATCCTTATTGGAAAACCCTTTACATTCAGGCTGAACCATGCAAATTGATTATTAACTTCCTGATAGGGAAGTTCTTGCATTCATCTTGAAAATTGAACATGAAAATCATGTGATATCTTTACGTTTTAATTTTTTTAAAAACTATTTTCACAGCACGTCATAATCACTATTTAAAATTAACCAGCCTTACATCGAAGAAAAAAAGCCACAGCCAGTCTCAAGTGTGATTGATTTTAGTGTTGCCATATACTGTAGGTGATAGTTTTCTAATCTACAAGTCGAATATTGAGATATTTAATATTATTTTATACGGGAACGTTATCGGAGACTCCTCCAACTATGATAGAAAACTTACAATTTTATTGAAGAACACATGCTGCTACAACCGCCTGAAGTCAGAAGAAGATTAACACGAGGCTATACTCTGTAATCTGATTTTTTTGAAATTATTTTACAAACTATTATAGTCCGCTTAGGGGTCAACATCACCAGCATACGCTTTTTTTTAAAGATTGGCCTATGTAGTCTCTGTTTCGGGCCCAGAAGAAAGCGCCATTGAAAGTAAATGTAACAGCAACATTACTACAAAAAATTTTCTGACACTAAGGAGTCGTGCTGAAACTATAAGCTATTTTCGTTGTCGATTTAAATGAAAATCTTTACAAAAGAAACCCGAAGGATCCAACGTCTTGCAGTGCTTAAGTCCACATAGTGGAATTTTAAAGAGTGATTCTTTTAGAGGATATTTTTTATGGTGGATCACGCATGTGGTGTAATCTGGATTACATCCAGACAAAAAAATATTTGCTGCGGTTTATTGGCTGGTGGAACCATATTTCTACAAAACTGAGGTCGGTTGCGATGTAACTGTGAATGGCACCCTTTATCCAGCCATAAAAATGGATTATTTTCTGCCTAAAACTGAAGCCCATGGTATCGACAATATTTGGTTCCAACAAGACGACGCTACTTTCAACACAGCCCGTGAAAACATGGCTTATTTGGGAGAACGAATCGGTGAACAGTTAATTTAACGCGTTGGCCAGGTGAAATGTTCTCCTAGTTAATGTGCCAGTCCATCTATAGGGTTCACCTTTAAGGTAACGTACGCCGAAAATGGAGGATTTAGAGTCATCACACACCACTCGTAATGCACAAACGGGTCATTGAACATTTGAATTTCAGAATGAACCACGTTAGACGCTATCTTTAAAAGATATGACCTTTCTTGCTGAACAATTTTTTTTTATGAAACAGGGTACAAAGTGAAAGACCCACTAAAGGAATAAAAGTATTCTTAAAGCTTCATAGTAAATCTGCTTATGCCATACGCGCGGGGCCTCCTGTTATTGAGTTCAAATTGTGGGGAATATAAAATAGAAGCAACCTGCGTACTCATGGTAAACTAAGAAAACAAGTTATTAAAGGTTTCCATCAAAAGAACGTGTCACATGGAGTCTTCACTTCGATTTAGGCGAATACGATTATATCATACTCAAGACTCACGACGTTATTGTCGAATTGTTGACTTATTTCCTGAAAATTCTAACTTATTTGGTGATGGTGAGACTGTTGGTTTGTTTGTTATTTAAATTTTTGCTTTGCGCGAATTTAAGAAGCAAGATTCTTCTCGATACCAACAATTCCTTAAACAAACATTCGCCAAGTTAAGTCCCGATTCAAAAGAATGTGCAGATTTTGCGAAAAATTCCTTCGACTATATATAATTAACTAATGAAGGCCTTAACATTCCGAATTAACTTTGCTTTTGTGGAAAAAAAAAAAAAACAGAAAAGAAAAACGCCTTCATAATTTATGTTGCAAAAACTCCCAATCCCAATCCCAATCCCAACCAACACCTACATAAATCATGCTCAAACAGCAATTGTTTATTTTCTAAGATATCTATTCCACCTAATCCTCGAGGAAGTTCCATATAACGCCACAAGAAGAAGAACGCCTTCTGCCGTATTGTGTTCCTATGACTTTGCCTCATTACACGTCCCCAAAGGCCACTTCTTAAATTTCACAAAACGTTGCTCTCGCTAATTAACAAAAATTCCATAGCAAACATAATCCAATCCCTGTATCTATGTATTCGTGTGTGTCTTTTTATAACTATATTTCTGTTACATATGTGATTCATAATAACCGTGCCCTTATGGATAATAACGAGACAACGATGATGCTAGTTTGGTTTTACGGTTTTGTTCTTTTAAGCGATGACACCAATTAATTTTCACATTCTTAGAGCAACAACGAGTTTACTCATAAGTACATACATACGAGTATGTATAGATGAACAGTTCGTAATTTCATGAGGTCAAGCGAGCATCAGAGATCATTTCGATTTTCTGAAAGGTGAGATTTCAAAACCATGAGGCCTCAAAATCGAACACAGTTACCGATGAACCGAAACCAATATGATATGAGTTTGTGGGGTTAAAACTGTTATGAGATTTATTTTGTCAAATCATCATCGTCCTAATCATTGTAAACATCATCAGGAGTCAGAAGACGAACAGTTAACCAAACATTGCCCCCTCATATAGAAAATACTTTGCTAGTCCTTGTCAACAGACGGATTAACATTTGCCTCCTAAATAACATTCCACCCTTGAATAAGTCGTTCTAATAATTTTTCTCTGGAATTATCTTAGTGAGGGATACTACATGAAGGATATTTCTTAGTCTCAAGTCTGTGTTAAAATTTTCTTTCTACTTCTCTGCTTCATAATTGCGAAGTGGATCCTGGCAGGAGGTTGTTTTCGTTTTCGGTTTTGGCTTCGGTAGGCGAATGTTTCTTTAAGCCCTCGCTTGCCAAAGTTTTACGCAGTGCTACACTGCTGGAATAATGTCTAATCCGGATAAAAATCCATGCGATATATATGAGTATGAGCACTTTTGTTTTTCTTCAAGTTGTCGTTGCGGGAGTTGGTTTTGATATTTGTTTTTTTTGTCTTGCTCCCGCTTTGGCTAACCGTGACGACTAAGAAGACGACGACGACGACGACGACAATGACTACGGGTGGCGGCGAGATTTTTCTCGTGAATTGATTTGTTGTTAGCGGAGTCACACCAGGAGCTGTAGGATTTGGAGTACATACAAGGATGTGTAGGGCATAAAGCTAACCCCTCCGTATATTCATACATATTATACGAGCAGAGATACGTACATATGACCTATGTAGTTGCTCTCCTTTCTTAAAATAATATACCTTTACGAGTGCCAACTGATACCAGCACATACTTCATGTTATTTGTGTTGAAGGAGGGTTACTCTTGAAAAAATGGGCTAGTAGGCTAAAATTAGCACTAGGGGCTGCACCTGAACACCCACACCAGACATCGACACCAGATAGGTGAATGAACGTAGACATATGAGCAGTGATTTTGATTTTTGTTTTTCATCTGGAAAAGTAAAGTCAAAGGAAAAGTGGGGATATTCGTATTAAATCAACCAATGATGGAGATATTTGTTACTCCTTTTTCATTTAAAAATAACTTTCTTGTCATTTATGAAAAATGGAGCTGCCACTCAGCTCTTAGCTAGCGTACATATACTCGTATTGTAATTCATAACGATCACATGCTTTTATTATTTTATTAGAAAACACTTTCTTTGATTTTAATTAAGGACAATGGATTTCACCTTGCATCAGAGTTGTCTTGTAAGAGGATATACAAAGTCTGTGGGAGGTGAAAACAAAAGTTCAGAGTTCTATTAATGAAAAACAAATTATGGCACAAAAGTCGGATATGGACCAAGGCTAAGCCTCTTCACACACCGAACTTGTGCTGTCTGTTTATTTTTATACACCTAGAGTGGGATCTATTGTGTTCAGGGCAATCTGAAGGCAGAGGACTTGTTTATATACAGACATTCTTGCTTAAGGCAGCTTTCCAATGGTTGATGGCGTTGGAATGGATGACAATTGGTAGATTTTTCATTTTTCCATTTTATCTGGAGGTGTGCTCTTTAGTGCGATGTAATTAAATGAGAAGACCTAGGCCAGCCTTAACCTTTACCGGAAACAGTAAACAAAAAGCGCATACGATATCCGGAGTAAGCCGGCAATCAAAGCAGCGAAGGTCGTAAATCCAGCGGACTGTCTTCGATTGATGATTCTGAAAATTTACTGGTCTTCCTTAGCAGAGGAAGCCTGCAAGGATGAAAACGGAAACCTCGTAGTAGAATCGCAGTCGGCGATGAAAATATAGAAAGAACGCTTTCAGGCAGAATGAACCATCAACACTGGACGATGATAGCAGAGAATTCCGTCCACCTAGAGGAAGTTGAGGTAGCGATATCGACACTAAAGTCGAACGAATCTGGGTCAGCAGAAGCGGGCTTTCAGCTGACCTATTCAAAGCAGCTGGAGATGACCTGGTTGGGAATATGCACCAGCTAATTTGAAAGACATGGTCAGAAAAAAGCATGCCCGATGAATGGAACCTCAGCAGGAGATCCCTTCGACTGCGCCAACTTAAGGGGAATCAGCCTCCTGAATATCGTCAGCAAAATCTTCTCTGCCGTTTTGTGTAATCGCTTGAAACCGATCATGAGCAGTCTGATGGTCCATATCAGGGTGGGTTCAGGCCAGGGAAAAGATCTTGCAAAAGACCCTGGAAATTCAGATCAACACCTACCACCTGTTTGTCGACTTTCAATCCGCATATGACAGCCTGCACAGGGACGAGCTGTATAATGCCATGTTTTGTTTTGTCATTCCTGCCAAACTCGTCAGGTTGTTGAGACGACAATGGAGGAATTCGCAGCTATCGAAGCGGAACCGGGAAAAATTGGTCTAAGGGTAAATAAGGCAACAAGCGAATATATGCTGTCAGGACTCTCAGCATCGACAATTTGGTCAGAGTATCACAATTGGCAGCTATAGACTTCTACCTTGGCTACGCAGTTACAAGTTACAGCAATGCCAGCATGGAAATAAGATGTAGAATAACCCTTGCCGACCTCTGTTTTTTCGGGCTTTTTTTACGAAGAATGGAGGAGATTTAACCACGAGCTGTACGGGTACGGTATCGACTTAGTTAGGCGTCTACGGATTCAACGTCTTAAACGGCTGAGCCATGTAGAGCGAATAGACACTAAAACTCTGGCCCAAAATATCTTCAAACCCGAGCGTCGGGGACTACATAGAAGAGGACGGCCGAATCAATGGCGGTGTGAACAATTGCAACACCGATGGAAGCAGCTGACGAAAGACCGTGTGAGTCGGAGAAGTTTGTTGGTTGAGACCCATGTTCACCCCGGACTGTAGAGCTACTTAAGAAGAAGAAGAATGGTTTTCCTTCCACACATAGGTTGCAGTTCGTTTTAACGATTGTGAAAAGTGATCCTTCAAGCAAAAACTGAATCGTTAAAGCGAACGAGACAGGTTTTATGAGATCACTAAGGCCTTGAACTGAGGGGCCTGGTATTCTAAGCATTTTTTTTTATTGATTAACTGTCAGAGCTAGGCAAAACAGGTAACGTTTGCTTTCATGAAGAGGCTTGCAATACCGAAAATGTGTAGGGTAACAGAAAGAAGTCACAGGGAGCCAAATCAGGTGAATTCGGTGGCTTTTTGATGGTATTTGTTGCATTTTTCGTCAAAAAATTTCGAATAATGATGGCACTGTGCGACGGTGCGTTATCATGGTGCAAAATCCACGAGTTTTTTGCCCAGAATTCTGGTCTCTTTCGGCGAATTGCTTCAAAGAAAATGTCTTGGACGGATCCATAGGTAATGTTCAAGTCCTCCGCTATCTCTCTGATGGTTAATTTGCGGTTATTGACCAACATTTCCTTTTTATCATCAATGTTTTCGTCGGTTTTCGATGCCGATGGTCTGCTACTGCGTTCATCATCTTCGATTGACTCACGACCATTTTTGAATAGCTCGTGCCACTGGCAAACGACCGTTTTCTTTAGAGAATTGTTGCCGAAACACTTTTTCAACATTTCCAACGTTCGCGCACCATTAAATCCGTTTTTTTCGTTGTTGCCAATTTAAATACATTTCTAAAATTGTAAAAAATCGCCAACACACACAGAGATAGATGTACTCTTGGCTACGTAACTTTGGCAAATGTTAAGCTATGATGCTAAGATTTAGGGGGAATATCAACAACAGATGTACCAACTTAGCAAAAAAAAAACAGAACTCAAATCGGAACAATGGGAACGCGACACGGTGGTTATATTATCGATCAAGGTGGTGTATGTAAATAAGCATATAAGCATCTATTGCATCAAGCTGCGATTCTGGATAACAAACTTATTGTTACAAAACTTTTCAAGTCGAAAACAGCTAAGGTCCACTTCTGGATATCTGGCAATGTAGTGGAATTTTTAATAAAGACTGTCATTGAAGGGAGTCGTTCGAATCAACACGGTCCTTATATGACTTACAATAACTATATTTCTGGGGGAAAACGCTTTCACAAAAACATATCAATGCTGGACGGGTGGAAGCAATAGTCTGTTTCCCTAGTATTGTACGTTTGGCTCTCCTCTAGATACACTGATGAATCTGATGTGCTTCACTATCAAAACCTTGTGTACCGTTTAAAGAGGAAGTCGTTTTTTTTTTGTACAACAAACTATCTTTTGACTCTGATCTTCTGAACATGCCTTCTGCTTCAGTAAGAACTGCTAGAAAGACGTACTCTTTGGGTTCTATAAGAAAATAAGTCAGCTGTAGTAGTTTCCCTCTGTTTAAAGGAAGAAGATCACATACTTACTATATAAGTGGTTTGTGAGGAGAGTTCTATAGAAATATCATTTTTACCAAGCTCTTTCATTGACAGTAAATCAACGTCAACTTCTTTAGTTCAAATACAAAAGTTACAAAGCTATCCACATCATAAAAGACTTGTCTAAATATCCTTAATAGACATCTTAACTCAAAATCACTCAAGCTTTTCTTAACTGTCAATCCAGATACGTACGTACACAAAAATGTACCACTCTGTCATGGCTCATCCACAAGCACTCGTACACTTGGACGAGTACATATCTGTGTTCATCTCTCAGCATGAACACTTTATAAATAGAGAATGGAATCGAGACAGAAAGCGAACAGAAAACAGAAATCGTCCTTTTCAAAGGAACTCATCAAGGCACAATGGAAAATGTAATACAAGAGTAATTATTTTTATTATTAAATTGTTCCACTTGAAGACCTATAAAGAGCTTCGAGGATATCAAGGCTCGGCTATGCTCTTATAAAAAAAAAAAAAAAAAAAAAACAAAAGAGGAAAACACAGTTCGTGTCCCAATTTGATGAAGCGTAATGCGATATTTCCTTTTCCTTTAAAGGACATCGCAAAGCAAAAATAAAACAAAAAACAAAAAAAAAAAAACCGAAAAACGCAAGAAAAAAAAAAATTAAAAGGAAAAATAAACTTGAACAGAAAGAAAGTCGCGTGTTTCCATCCAATTGAAGATTTTAATTTCCTTTTTCGCCTCGTTTAAGAACAAAAGGACAGCAGGAGTAGGAACAGGAGTCAGCTTCAGCTTCAGCTCCATCACTGGCATTGTGCCCTAAGTATCAATCCATTGCTGCTTAAAAAGTGGAGAAATCAAATTTAAAAGCGGTCTCTGAATATTTTGTCCAGCCCGAGTATGCATTGAGTACTTTGATCGAATCATAAAGTCGTCCCAATTGATGGGTGGAATTGATGTCACATGGAGTGGTATATACTTTTTTTTTCTTTTTTCTCTTTTTTGTCAACCGAAAGTGATGGCGAATATCTACACTGTATGTGCAGGGTGGTACTACAATGACGCTAATTGGGGTGGTCAAATATCTGAATTCATAAGAACCAAAGAAAACGAAAAAAAAAAACAATAAAAACTCTGAAAATGAATTCTTTTGTTTTGGCATAGTTTTTTTCTTCGTCTTTTATATTTTTTCCAATTTTTTTTTGTGGAATTTTTGGTTGGTCCTTATTTTTGTACGCAGTTTAAGGACAAGAGATTCTTTTATGGCTGGTTGCAGAATAGTCTCGGAACAGTGTGTATTCAGTTGGGATCGTTATTATTTTCTTTTCTAATTTATATAGATTATAATTAAGCTGGCCTTGCAAATTAAAATACATGACTGGAGGTTATGTCCACATCCAGATACGAATAGTTGGTATTTAATATTCAAAACGTGTACTAGAGCATGTTGGTAGCTACATAGTTGGAGTAGGTTTTGTGGGAAACATGCTTTATGGGAAATAAACGTTCCTGGGGTGAATGGACATTGAAAGCTGAGGCCAAGAAAATTATCTTAGCGCAATTAATTTTTTTTCTTTTTTTTTTTTTTGTGTTTTTGGTGATTTTTATTGCGTCAGGCAATTACTGAAATAAATCTGTGAGTGTGGAAGACTATAGTGATCAGGATAGGTGGAATGGTTGAGTTATAGGAAATTACAGACACCTGGCAATGGGCTGGAATAGTGCAGTTTTATTAATTTTTGTGGCAGCTTTGTGTCTGATGGCCAGAACGGTACGTGTCTTGAATGTTTTACATGTGATGTATACGACTTAATTTAGTTATCTCTGTCGAATGGATTTTCTTGACTGATAGAAGCTTCCTCTCTACACATGTACAGAAATAGATGATAAGAATTCTCTTTCTTAATGGTGTACTCAAAGTCTCACACCTTTTAATACACATCTTTGAAACTGCCTATAAGTTTTGGTACCGAGTATGAGTTTCATTCGGCGATTATAAGTTTACTTTGCAAAAATAGTTGGGACTAAAAATGTCTTCAAAATTTCAGCATCAACTCAATCGAGACCGTATCGAACTTTGACAGATGTTGCCTGGATTCCTTCGCAGAAAGAGGTGCTAGAAGGGGTCGTTTTCCTGGATGCCCGCGGTTGTAGATGTCAGTCAGATTAAAACTACAAAAATACCTTGTCCAGTGAAAGGCAATAGGATAGCTAGATTCATAAACTCTTTCTAGACAGGAATCGATAAAATTTAACAAGCGACATATTTCTACAAAAGACTTTAAAACATTAGAGCAACCATATAGTATATCGTCCTTATAAGAAATATATTTGAGGAATGTAAGAGACGACATCTTCTTCAGAATAGATCTACGTGTATAGGTACATGAGAATAAAGTTAGTCGAACTGCGAGTAGAGAAGTGTCTATATAGAAAAATCCCTTCACCGCCAAGAATTTATTTTGGGGGACGTTAGTGAATATCGAACGAACCAGCAACAATATGAGTTCTGATGTTTTCATTACCTATAACGACAAAGTTGCCATTCATCGAAACAGGAAATTATGAACTTCTACTTGGTGCATTAATATTTCGGCCAGTAGTCCAAGGCAGTTATTTAACCCTTTAACAACAGTTCTCAATTTTATCACTAAGAGAAAGCCAATGCGTACATTCAAAGGATCCGGAATTCTGTTTCTAAAATAAGTTGGAACAATTCAAAAACCATGTGAAGCATTCCACACGTCCGATAAAACCTTCAGTACGCCGAAGTGTTGTCAACTGTGTTGAATCCAATCTCGGATATTCTATCCGCTTTGCATGTAGTTCAATTACACTTACGCTTACTGGATTACACTGATCCGGAATATCACTTCTATAACATCTCTTAAGTGCAAAACAATTTCTATACTATGCCTCCAACTCTCAACTGAATCAATGCGGTGTGGTATAAAACGCACTTAGATTGGGAAAAGCCGCATTGTGATCAACATGAGCACTCCTCTGTCCTATATATATTAAAATGTGATTGTTTCTCTTTGATAGTAAATTTTTGCAACGAATTCCGGATAGAGTTCAAAAGGAGATCAAGGATAATGACGGATACAAGACAGAGATAAACATTGATAGGTTCACTCTTATAAACGTTAGTCGTAATGATGCGTGTAGCATGTGGCATTATCATTATCACACTGTGCTATAAATATTCATGTGAATGGACTCCTGTATAAGGTCTTCTGCAGAGGTTATAGCTTCCTAGATCCTACTGGATCTATAAAGGCAGTCATGGACAAGCTTCAAATAGAAACGATATAACAATGGTCTGAGAATATGCTAAAGAGCTTAGATAATCAATTCGGAATTAGAAAGAATAACAGCCAGGGAAAAAATTGCGAAAGAAACTCCACAATAAGGAGTGATTTCTCCCCTTCTGTATCAGTATGAAGAAAAAGGAAGCGAACTGATGAAGTCGGTCTTGATCACATTCACAAAAGGACAAAACAACACAAGACGGTTTGGGGATAAGTCCACCAACAAACAAGTGTTGTTCACAAGAAAGTAGCTGGGATTTGCCTTAGAACCCAGGAACATTGAACAAAAATCAATGAACCTTTGAAAAACCTTGAGAACTAGGGTGTGCATGGCCATAGTATTATGGTACACGCACCGCAATTTAGGACACGTGGCTGTCATACAGGATTACGAACTGACGAAGTGAAGTGACTTCATTGTGCCAAGCCACGATATTGCTTGCGCAATTGTGGTTCGAACACGGAGTACTCGTATTTTGAAGAGCGATTCGCATTATTTTGGTTTATTGTTTCGAAAATTGAAAGTAAAGAAATAAAAGGTTACGTACATGTCATGTCATCGGAAAACGCCAAATTCAGCACTGCTTTGCCCGATTCTACGAAGATTATCTTTTAAAGCAACGTTCCAGTAGATTTTCCGAGATTATTTAACGATGAATTAAAAGCATTGGTGCAAACAAATAAGCATTCATTAGTTTGGCAGCTCGGGAGTACTCTTAAAAAGCTCATTGACAGTATTTACGGTCATATAAAATCACTTGGGTTCGAGAAAAATTTGGGTACCGCATCAGTTGAAAGAAATTCATCTGATGAAGCGCATAAACGTCTGCGGTCATCTTATCAAACGCCAAAAAAACAGTCCACTGTGTAAGCGTATCTTCACAACTGACGAAAAATGTATCGTACATCTAGCAAAAGAAGGTGGAGCGTTCAATCTGCTGGATGTCTTCTCTATAGCTGCTTCCAAAGAACAAAATCATAAATTCCTAGGTATACTGTGAGCAGAAATTAAGCGGTGCCGTACACAAGTTTGGTCACTCGGCAACAGTTTTTGCCACATTCTCGCTATTGCCCAGATCTGAGGGCACTAGACTTTC
This sequence comes from Volucella inflata, assembly GCA_928272305.1. NCBI lineage: Eukaryota > Metazoa > Arthropoda > Insecta > Diptera > Syrphidae > Volucella > Volucella inflata. The sequence goes on from OV743719.1 coordinate 80,106,306, forward strand.
ACTTATTTCGCTCTTTGCAAAACTCCTTGAATGGTAGAAATTTTCCTTTTGAAGACCTCATTAAATAGCACATTGACAAGTTTATTCCAGAGAGTGATAGCAAGTTTTATGAGGTTAAGCCAGGCAATCGGACAAAACTGTCAACGAGAAATTCAGTTGAAGAACTGAATAATTTTTTGAACAACCAAATAATATTTCATAGGCAAAACTTTTTGTAAAGACTGTACTGCTCATGGAACTCGATCCTTCAGACATCTCTGTCTTTGTGGACAGTCAAGCAACCAACAACCAAATCAATAGAGGTACAAAAATGTGATCAAACTTTAAGTGCATGAGTTCCACTAGGTGAATATCTGCTGGAAAACTGGACACCCAACGAGATAAAAATACCAATTGAAATCCCGAAAACACAAAATCAAACTAATACCCAGAAAACGACTAACGAAGGATGGATTCCCACAAGTGACTGCTCATCTCATGCTCCCTTTAAACAAATCTAGACGGGAGAACCAGTTCCTTCCTCGGACTCAATAAAGAAGGCACCAGTATTGTTAAGGGTGCTCTAACTGGCACTGGCTCATTGGCAAGATTTGCAGCAGAAATGGAGATTTCCGTCTGAAAGCTAGGTAAGCAATGGCACCCGTCAATCTACCTACTACTACCCTTGACTTACTGGTCAAACGGGAGCTTCTAAATCAGCTGCAAATATAGGGTCATTCATTTTTCGATTTCGAAAGTAAAGCTAAATAAAACACATACAGCGATACATTTTTGGATTCTTTTGAAGTAATTTTTAACCACTTTTCGCACATTTCTGGCGGTATCTCGGCCACAATTTGAGTAATGTTGGCTTTTAATTCATCTAGAGTTCGGGGATTATTCGCGTAATCACTATCTTTTGCACAGTCTCACAGAAAAAAATCTGAAGGTGTCAAATCGCATCATCCCGGTGGCCAATTAACGTCGCCAAAACGTGTAATTACGCGACCAGGAAACTTCTCATGCAAAGAAGCCATAACTGGTCGTGTTGTGTGACTTGTTGCCCCATCTTGTTGAACCCACATATTGTCCAAGTCATGATCTTCAATTGCCGGTTGAAAAAAATCGGTTATCATTCGACCATATCGCTCCGAATTGACTGTAACCGTCCGCCCATTGGCATCTTCGAAGAAATACAGACCAATGACACCTTTCAACCATAGAACAAACCAAACAGTCACTTTGTCTGGATGCAACGGCACCTCTGCGATCACTTGTGGGTTTTCTGAGCCCCATATGCGGAAATTTTGTTTGTTTGCATACCCACCGAGTAAGAAATGTGCCTCATCACTGAAGAAAATGTTGTTCGAAAAATCGGTATACACTGCCTGTTGTTCCAACACCCAAGAAACGTATCTACGGCGTTGTGAATGGTCAGCAGGCTTCAATTGTCGCGTAAGTCGAACTTTATAAAGCTGGAGATGCAAATCCAAATGCAAAATACACCATAGTGAGGTGTACGACACGTTCAATTGCTGCGAACGCCGGGAAATCGGGATCGGATCATCGGTAACACTTGCACTTACAGCAATATTTTCGACTGAGCGTACATTACGACGATGCACAGGCCTTACGACAGCAGTAACACTTCCACTCTCTTCAAATTTATCAACAATTTTACCCATTGCTTGCTCTGATCTTGGAAAACTACTTCATTTAAGGAGCTTCTACCCAAAATCGTATCCTATAATGACATTTTCTAAGCCATGGTGGTCTTGTGAATTTGTTAAAAATGAGCGACCTTAATGGACTTATTCTTCATTGCATTATGCAACAAAGTATCTGCATTGTTAAAGTTCTCTGTGACTAACAACTCACAGATAAGGGTATTTCATCCTCAAGTTCTAACAAAAACAAACAAAGGAAACAAACACTGCACAAACTAGAAGTATGTCAGAGTCCCAAGTAAAACTCGCAACGAGTAATCGAAAATAAAATGCAGCCACAACAGAACTGTAGTCGAAGCATCCTTATCTTCCAATGAACGCATTTTCACATTTTAATCAGACAACTCGTTATGTAATTGAATGCTGCAAGGATGTTTCCTCCCAAAACGGCATCAATGCATGCATCCTTGCCTTCGTACATGATTCACAAATTTGTTATACTCTGCGACTAATGACAAATTCTCATTAGCACTCAGTTGCATGTGTACGTATTATAAGGAGTGGGTAACATTTGGAGACTCCCTAATTTTTGGGTATTCAATTAAATCAGTTTCAAGCACTATCCCTAGATGAGAATGTGGTATTTGTGTGATGCTAGAGACCAGATTCTGTTCATTGTTTCTAGTTCATAAGAGATTCATTGTCGGTGGCAGACAAAGTGATAGAAATGACTGTTGTTCCAAGCTCTGAAGACAGTTCCAAGTTATATCCGAGAGGTGTTTTTCGGTTTGAGGATAACCATTATCATCATCATCATCTGCACCACTTTATATGACCCGAAAAACCTCTTTACCACACACACCTACGTCATTAATACAAACATGATGTACAACATGACCACATAAGAGTGGAACTCTCGCGAAAGCAATTATGATCCTGACATAACCCATGCAACAGACACCGGCCTTGAATAGAGTAAAACTGGTTGATTGTGTGGCAAAAGAAGACGACTCCAGACTATGAACTGTTGGCTGTGTGTGGGCCTAGAAAGGGTTTTTTGGTGAACATTTCAGAATTCAGCTCAGGAAGCAATTTACTCGGTTGACGTGTGCCTTTTGCTTAAAAAGATAGTAGAGTCGTGTTTTGTTATAAAGCCTACCCGTGTAATAGTTTCAAAACGACATACTATAAAAGGATACAAGTGTAGCTATAGAGTTTACAGTACTGTCACATGCAGCATGTTATGCTTTAAGGAAATCCTTTATCCTGCAAAGTTAAATATCACGCGAGCATGGGATAATAAAGCTTCCGTCAGGTTGGTTTTTGTTTATGTGTCGGCTAGTTGTTGGGTTTTCCTTTCATATTTATGTATGGTATGTACGAGTATATGCTCGTAATACCTCTGTTGCAGGAGGCGGATTAAAATGGAATTAAGCTTCAGTAAGCGAAATTTAGGTTCACTACAACCAGTGTGCGATCGGAATATATCCAAAAAAAAAACACGGACTATTCATTATTCATGGCACGTAGGGAGATGTAAAATGCAGTTGGGTTGATAAGACTGTTGTGAGGCGCATGAAGGTGTTACATTTGTGTAGATTGTTTTAGATCTACGAAATTAAAAATAAAAGTGTTTTCGACAATGGTATTAGGCGCAGTGTTTTTCTCTTGTCCCTAACAATTGAGAGATGAGCGCCAAGCAAGACACTTCTAGTGTGTAAGGATGAGCCAGATATTCACAGAAAAAAAAACAGATATTTGTATTTAGATTCACTGGAGGTGGTATCACTTATGCTTATAATATAAAGGGTTTTCCAATAAGGACTTGAGAACGCAAACCATTTGAAATATTTCAAAAACTTTATTATCGGCTTCAAGTACAATCTAAACATTTATGAATGGAACTCGACTTCGTTCATACGGCCACCGCGGGCACGTTTGCAGCGGTCGATTCGTTGGATTCAATTTTCAACGACTCGAAACGGCTGCTATTTCGCGTTCAATGTTGGCTCTGAGCTCTTCCAACGTCATCCTCGGCTTGTGGGCATAAACCAATGACTTATCGTAGCCCCACAGAAAATAGTCAAGCGGCGTTAAATAGCACGAACGAGGCGGCCAATCGACTGGCCCATTTCTTGAGATAACACGCTCACCATCTTGGCGCATCTTCTCCAGAACCCAATCGGAGAACGTACGTCGCTTCAAATGGTCCATCGGCTTGATCTTGTTTGGGTATAAACCAAGATCCTTACGCAAAATACGCCATAATGTGGTCTGAGAGATGCCCAATTCTTGAGAACGCCTTGGAATTGACTGATTTGGATCGTTTGCTACGGACGCCTGAACGGCAGCGATATTTTCGACTCTTCGACCAACCCGTTGTCTCACTGACACAGCAACATCACACAACGAATATGAAGACTCAAATTTTTGCACTAAACTTCTTATTGCCTGTCTACTAGGGCGGGAATTATGACCGAAAATTGAAATTAAAGTTGCAGTCACCGACTCAGAATTTCGGTAGAAAATTTTTATAATTTGTAGACGTTGCTCGTTCGTGTACTTCACCATGATTTATAAGGCCTTAAGAAGCCTACGACAGGGAGGTCGCTGATTTCATAGAGACGCGACGTCAACAACAGAAGGCTTAACAGAGAGTGTAAGCAGTCTATACAAAGCTGCCAACGCCGCCTTCTAAAAGTAGCAGGAGTCAATTCACACAGTATTGGACGCCTTGGAGCACTTCCTCCGACAACTCAATTGATTTAGATATTTAGATATATATGTAGATATGCCATAGGGCATCATCCTGTTGAAGCCGAATGACTTGCAGACTATGTCATTGCACTTTTGGAAACAAAAAATCATTAACGATTGCTCTATACTCGTTACAGCGATATTTAAATGTTCTGCAGTTTTAAAGAAGTCAACGCCGATGATAACGTAATTTCATAGCTGCATCAAGCAGTGCCTTTTTTGTGGTACATCCGTACCTGATGGATCACCTTAAGATTTATCTCGCATCGAATTCCATTTATTTATTTAACCAAAGTTATTGGGACTGATGTGTGACTCCTCTCCGAGCACAAAATCTTCCAGAAAGTCAATGGACACTGGCCAAAACCTTGTATATGATAACGAATCGATGAATTTGAATCTTCTTCAACACTAGGGTCAAAGGAGACGATATTTTCAAATGTCGGAGCTCTGTGTATTCTTGTTAGCGACTCGGAGTACGAGAGTAGGTCGGGTTAGGTTAAGTTAAGACACTAGGCACCAAATTGGCCCATCGCGATCTCTGTGGAACCCGTTGAATTTATACTCACAATTATACAGCACAAAGAACATTCTGCTTCCTCGTTTTGGTTGGTAATATGCGGCGGTTTGTAATTTAACTACAAAAGTTCTCCTCAGGCCTTGAATATCATCGAAATTGTGGTTATAGTGTTTTGTTCCTGAAAGTAAATTTTTCCCCCTAGGTCTTATTCAAGTGTACAATACGACTGTCTAGTAAGACTTTGCTGTGCTTCTACTGTACACGCGGCACGGGTGGATAAATCAATCTTTCTCAACAAGACCTGCAAAGTTTCTTTCCATATTGTTGCATTGTAGGCTGTAAGTTGGACGTTCGTTGCATAATCTTGACAATTCGTTGAAAAATTGAAGTTTATGGCGTATATGATGCGTTGCGACGATACGTGGTGCAGTCTTAATGTAAGGTGTATGGGTCCCCGCATAATTATCAAGGCTTCGTCCATCTATGACGTTTTCTAATAAGAAGCGGATGTAGAGTAAATACTGGACTTATCATAAACATCATCAGACTTTTCCCCTCTGACGGTTGCTATTATTTGTCCAGTAACAAGCTGCCGGTCATAGGTCTTGTTGAGTGACAAGACCACCGGTAGTCTAAGCCAGGACCTAAAACACGGTACCGTGGTAGTTAGGAGCCCTAAGAGTAAGAGGTTCTAGGTGGGCCTCGACTCATACCAAGGATGGGTCCATGCCCTCAACACATTTACGCTTTGGTATAATTTTGTTAAGTAGAAAATAATCGATGGCAAGGCGTATCCTTGCTCCCATAGATGAATGGGCATCCCGTGAAATTAAGTCTTCCAGACAGGTGTTCACGCAAATCATTCTGTATAGGTGTATTTCGGAGGCAGACTAGTTTTTTAATGAAATATCTCAACAATTTTTCAACTTCTTCGTATTGATTGATGCCCCAAACCTGAGCTGCATAGCACATGATCGTCCTCGCTACTGTTTCGTAGATTTTGTATGTTGTCCTCAAGTCAATATATTTTTTACTAAGTACGCCTCTCCAACAATAATTTATTGCTCTTTTTGCTTCTTTAAGTTTTATTGCAGTGTTTTTTAAAACTCAGTCGCGGTGTTATTATGATCCCGAGATACTTGTACCAAGTCCATCTTTCATCCCTTGTAAATCGCCCAAAAGCATTTCGGAATACCATCATGTGGACTTGCAAGTTCCACAAACTGCAGTATTGCTCTGATTTATGTATCATGATTTGCATCATGGATGGCGTTTCCGATAAAGTGACTATGTCATCAGCGTACATAAGGAGCTTTACACCTATCCCATCAAGTTCAATTCCCCCAGGCAAAGAAGTTGGTAGTTGGTTGGCAATGTTTGTGGTTTTTTGCTCGATGGTCTCGATGGTGCCCCTTACTATAGAAAGGGCTGGCTTGTTAGGCTGTTAGCAGCCTCACTTTATCGAGTAGTCCTCCTCTTTTCATTTTTTCATTTCCCCCTCTACTGAAGTGACCCAGCACTGTCTCCCTCGGTACTGACTGCATAATGCTTTGAGCGTTGTGCTACAGCCCCTGTATATATCAGAGTTGATGTTGGTCGACTCGGTTGGCTTAAGTGCGGCCTGACTATTGATGTAGATAGCGATATCTCTTCCAGATACCGATCTCATCTACATTAGCCCAGCCGCCCTGAGCACAGCCAGAACCTCTGATTGGAAGACACTCTTAGTTCTGGGTCTTCTGGGAAAATACTAGAACGTGTTCCTTCCTCTAATTTAGAACCATCTGTGGAAATTGCAAGGGTATGAGAGTAAGTGTAATGCCATTAGCCCAGCCGCCCTGAGCACAGCCAGAACCTCTGATTGGAAGACACTCTTAGTTCTGGGTCTTCTGGGAAAATACTAGAACGTGTTCCTTCCTCTAATTTAGAACCATCTGTGGAAATTGCAAGGGTATGAGAGTAAGTGTAATGCCAAGTTCTTAATTGTGTTCCGAATTGTAGACTGACTTGTAAAGTTATCATGGAGCTGTCAGCGCCACCGAGCTTATCCAGAGGAAAGAAAGAAACAACAATGGATTTAGAGTAGAGCAAAGCATGACCATTTTCAGTTGGGAAACCGAATATTTATGTAACCCAGTCAAAGTAGTATGAATGTTAATTCTAACTTCACCTCAAAATCGACAGATAGATAAGATTAAATCAACCTTTCAACCTGGACGATGATGACCAACAATTCCATCCACCCGACCTGGACGAAGTGAAGATAGCTATACCTAAGTTTAAGTCCAACAAAGCTGCTGGAGCGGACGGCCTGACTGCCGAGCTCTTCAAAGCGGCAGGCAATGACTTGGTAAGAAACATACAGCAACTCGTCTGTAAAATATGGTCGGACGAAAGTATGCCCGATGAATGGCACCTTAGCATTGTTTGTTCGATTCTCAAGAAAGCAGACCCTCTGAACTGCGCCAACTACAGAGGCATCAGTCTCCTTGACATCGCATATAAGATCTTATCTGCCGTATTGTGTGAACGCCTGAAGCCATTCGGCAACAACCTGATAGGTCCATATCAGTGTGGCTTCAGGCCAGGAAAGTCCACCATCGACCAGATATTCACACGACGGCAGATCTTGGAGAAGACCCATGAGCTTCAGATCGATACCCACCACATATTCATCGATTTTAAGGCCGCGTATAACAGCATCTATAGAGACGAGCTATACAGAGCAATGTCTAGTTTTGGCATCCCTTCCAAACTCGTCCGTCTGTGCAGGATGACGATGGAGAATGCACGCTGTTCCATCAAGGTCGGTAAAGATCTCACCAAGACCTTTGATGTCCAGAAAGCATTTAGACAAGGCGATGCGCTGTCGTGCGATTTTTTCAACATCGTACTTAAAAGAATAGTGCAAAACTCACCAGCAAACACAAGAGGCACTTTCGTTCAAAAGTCCGTCCAACTACTTGCATACGCCGACGATATTGACATAATCGGGAGAAAGCAGCGTGATGTCAGTGGCACTTTCGCGAGTATTGAGATGGAAACGGCGAAAAAAACAAGTATGTGCCGTCAAGCAAAAAGGACAACCAACACCGACGTCTCGGACAGAATGTCACCCTCGACAGATATAACTTTGAGGTAGTTAAGGACTTTGTCTACCTAGGCTCCGCTATAAATATAGACAACGACACCAGCGCTGAGATCTAGCGAAGAATAACTCTTGCCAATCGCTATTTCTTTGGGTTAAGAAGGCAATTGAGTAGCAAACCCCTTTCCCGGACAACAAAAGTCACCCTTTATAAGACCGTAGGAATACCGGTCCTGCTCTATGTCGCAGATGCATGGATATTATTAAAAATGGATGAGGGTGTTCTTGGTTGCTTCGAGAGAAAAATTCTTCGGGCGATCTTCGGTCCCGTCTGCATTGACGGTGAGTGGAGGAGGAGATACAACGACGAACTGTACGGACTGTACAGCGACTAGCCAGAAGAGTGAAGATCCAAAGAAAGCGCATGGACACCAAAGCTCCGGTCCGTAAAGTCTTCGAATCCGCTCTCGAGGGACAACGCAGTACAGGAAGGCCTAGACTCAGGTGGCGCACGCACGTGGAAGAGGACCTCAGCCAACTTAGCGTGCGAAACTGGAGGCAGCTATCTAGGGATACGCAAGAAAAAGATATGATCGGTTTTAATATTTCCACATGTATCCATAGAACACTTTTTACTTATTGAAGTTCCATGTTTAGTGAAGAATCGGCTCTTGAGATTCTTGGATTGCATTTCTGACAAAGATAGCAGAATTTGGTATACCCTTTTTACTACTTTTAGCTGCGGTGGCATAAGTTAAGTTTATTATTATTGTTACCACTAGAATCAGCTCCTCCAGCTGTCGGTTTGGACCTTTTCAAATTGCCTGTACTACCCAAACCTGGGTATGTCTTGCATTCTGGATTGGAAGGTTTTCTTCGCTGAATCGCTTAAGGCAGTGCATGCATTTTATTTCTTGATTTTCATATCCGTAGGAATCTATCCGCAGATACTAAGGTACGTCTCCATTATCGGTATCACAAAAGATTTTCACATTGTATCGACTTTGAATCGCAGATTCGTTAGATTTCGGTTTGGAACATTGAAGTAAGATTGTTGTTGCCGTTTTTCAAATTATAATGTAATCGGCAAGATTGTTTACAAGGTATCTGAAGTTTTTTTTTTAAGTTTTGGAGACACTCGTTTGGAAAAAGACTGCAAACCAACAGAGTGAACCTTGAGTACATACGTAAAACGCAAAGGATACGTTTTTATTTTTCACTTTTGTGTGGTCTTGGTAGTCTGCTTCCCCTGACAACGGATTCCATTAGCTGTGTCATCAGTTTTAGTAGGGATTATTTTTTAGCTGTGTGTGGTCTTTAAATGAATTTTAATCTGATGTGACAAGCTGCAGCAAAAACCTTTAGTGGGATAGGAATTCGCCAGTGTGTTTATCAGAGTAAGAAAGCAAACAAACATTCGGTGCTTTGCATAGTAGATTCACGTCAGATTAACATGTTTTTTTTCAGGTTCACCTGTCTTTGATAAAGGGACATCGTATGAACCTCATAAGTTCAATTCATTTTCGTTGGAGGCGAAATGATGATTCTCACTACAGGAAGCTTTAAAAATTTACTTGTTTCGGAAGGAAATAATGGAGACTCATTGCTTCTAAAAGAAAGGCTAATAACATTTTCATTTAATTTTAATACACTCCTCCCTCTTTCGAAACCCTTAACTGAGAATTTTCCAAGAGAATTCGTTTTTTTTTTTTTTTTTACAGATTTCCACCTTAACACTCATTTGAGGTACATCTCCCATCATTTTAAAATTTCTGAATAGGTTCCACTCCGACTCTTATCCAGATTTGAGAGGAGACTCTATGTGGAATTACGATGGACGACAAGGAATATATTTAAGGAAATTTCCTCATTTTCCTCCATTGAATAGCTCCGGTATTTTAGCTTGTGTACGTCCTAACTTAAGTCGACTTTATTACTCGTATGTCCGGTATAAACAAGAGGATGTATGAGTAGTAGAGGAAATTAGCTTCCCAAAGTATTATGAGATTGTACATAACAAGGGAGCAAGACTCCAATCAGAGGTAGTTGATGGCCAAAATAAAAATAAAGATATTGCCAACACACTCTTAGTACAAGACTTAAACTTTTCTGTTCTGTTTTTGGAGAAGCAGATGGTTGCTTAACCGGTTCTTCATCCTTGACAGTGAATCAAATAAATACTCCTTCTTCTCCTCTACAAAATAAACAAGAAAAAAAAAATTAGATTTGATAACGACGACGACTACGGCTAGGTTCCTCAAGCAGATACATGAAATAGATACTCGTACAGACAGGACTAGTGAGAGTACCTTAGTCAAAGGAATTCAACCCAGTTTAGGGGTAAAAATGTATCAAAATTAAGAAAATTGGTTTAGCTACGAGTACACTCACCAGCCCCAGAGGCTTTGCTTTGTTAAGTTCTTATTGAGAGAAAAGAAAATTCAAGCTCAGACACAAAACCCAACAGGACGATAAAGAACAGACAGATGAAAGCCAACACAAAGAGCTTGACCAGTTTGTTATTTAAGTTTGTCCAGTTAGAAGTTGATTACATTGATACAGCTCGGTACAAAGTTTCCCATAAAGTGTCCTGCATAGAACCTTTTGAAGTAGGATGCCGTTTTTCATGGAGTTTTGTCGACATGGTTTAAGGAACTATAGTTAGAGTGAGCCTTAATACTTTTATGAAAAGTACACTTAAACCAAATTCTTTGCAAATATCCTTTTTGAGTGCCTTTCAGAGTAAAATGTCTCATTTAAAATTATTCCGAACATTGTTTTTTATTGGCCTACCATTTGCATTAATAAGTTCGTTAGGGGTTAGACATAAACACTAGACGGTCGGCAATGACTTATCAACACACCCTTAGAATGAAGCTGATCTCGACTAGCAACAATTGCGGGTAGTAAACTAATTCAGGTACACTACAATCTTGCGACGTTCCTGCAAGAAAAAACTCTGTATCACTGATTGAGAAAAGCATCTTCCAGTGGCATGTGGTATGTTAGCTACCTTAGACGAATGGTCAAATCGAAACAAAGCAAACGTCAAAGTTATGCAATTCCATAAGCAAGCAATGGCCATTCAGTTAACTTTCATAAATCTCTTTGGATAATGATTTGGTCCGGATAATAACATTATTAGCTTCACAGCTCACTCAAGATACAGTTCAAGAAAGTAAGGGTTCCTTGGTTTGGTTCGAAATCCAGTTCCATCGACTGTCTGTGAGTTTGTTTGCACCAGCTTTTTCAGTACGAGCTGAGAGAAAAGTGTCCAAGGATCTGCTAAGGCAATTTATGGATAGGATGTGGCCAACGGATGTCTTTACAATTCACATGATGCAGACGAAGCATTCTACCTGGAGCTAAGGGCCGATAGCTTAGTGTCTATGCCTTCACCAGAACCGAATGAACCGGAAACCTGTGGAGAAGAAAGTCACGATGACGTGACGGCAGAAGCGGATTTTCCAAAAACGAAAACCACATGGATAAACAAAAATTTACAGTGTGGATGTGGATAGTAGAAAATAAGGTCATCCAAAGCGATATGGGTTACAGGACTCAACCAAACTCGCATTACCAAAAACTCAGGGGTTACAAGTTGAACTCATGGTACAGTAAAAGAGTATCCAATGTGGAAAATCGTTACTTTTACATTTTAGTACACCAGATAAGTAAAACATCGGGAAAGAAAACCTGCAGTCGATTCATGGTACCCACAGTTAAAAAATATAGGCCTACAACCAGTCTTCGATAGAGCCAGTTAGGCCAATCAATATAATCCCGCCAGTTGAACGGTTTCACGGGAAACAACTTCTAGCCCTCGTAGCAAACTGCGTTGACTAACTGAGATGACATCATCGTTTAAAAAAAAATTCTGCCAAAAGCCTGAGTAAAGATGCTGCCAATGACAGTAAAAAAGTAGCTGGTCCCACAGACGATGTGAATGGTGAAACTAAATGGTGGTCCAACCATAATGCATGATGTTGATTGTGAGTCACGCCCAACTTAATTTGACATTTCTTTGTTTCAGTGTTTGACAAATTCAACCATGGAAAGGTACACAATTGAGCAGCGCATTAAGATTGTTGGAGCTTCTTACGAAAATGGGCGTTCTAATCAAAATGCATTTCGTGCACTTTGTAATTTTTTTGGTCAGCATAATCGACCAAATGTGTCCACAATCGGGAGAGAATTGTGAGCAAATTTCAGCAAACCGTGTCTGTAGGAAATGTGAAAACACCTGTGCATGCTCGCCTAGCTCGCTCTGTGGAAAACATTGCAGTTGTTCGCGATAGTGTGGCAGAAGAGCCGTCAACCTCGACTCGTCGTCATGCCCAACAATTGAACATCTCAAGAACATCATCAACAAGGTTGACTCAAGAGCTGAAGACTACTGACCATTTTAAGTGTCGTCAATACACCAAATAGTTGGTTGAACAGACAGAAGTGAATGGTGACTTTATAAAGAAAACCATCTTCAGCGACAAGGCACACTTTCACCTCAGTGGATTCGTTGACAAGCAGAATTGCCGCATTTGGGCAAATGAGAATCCACGAGTGATTGTTGAAAAGCCGATGCATCAACAAAGAGTAAGTGTTTGGTGCGGGGTTTGGGCTGGCCGCGTCATCGGGCCGTACTTCTTCGAAAATGAGGTCGGCCAAGTAGTTACCGTGAATGGTGTTCACTATCGGGATATGATAACCGACTTCTTGTGGCCAGAAATTGAGGATATGGACCTGGACCTGGACAGGATGGTGCCACTTGCCACACAGCCAACGAAACAATGGTATTTTTGCGCGAGAAATTCCATGGCCGTGTTATCTCATTCGTAGTGATGTTAATTGGCCGCCACGATCATGTGATTTGACAACGTTGGACTTCTTTCTTTGTTTATTTACAATTGACATGTTGCGTTAACTATGGACCACCCTTTAGCAAAAGGTTACCGAAATTCGTAAGGACCGATCGACTTCTAATCGAATAATCATATTTTACTGAAGGCTACCGACAGTTCTACTGGTCAAGCCTCCCGTCATATTGATTTCTGACCTCTTAGAGGTTTTACATACTATAACCACTGGACCTCTCTGCAATTGACAACCTGTTTGTGTTCGACACTGATGATTCTGACTTCGGGATGAGTATGCATAGCCAGAGATAAAAGGAGTCCGAAGTTATGATCGAATATTTACACCGGACTCACTACCACGTTTTGTTAAGATGGAAAGTGGGTGATAGGACAGAGGGCATATTGCACCAAATGACTGCAGGAGGAAACATCATCAATCGAAAGTTCATGCCAATTCTTTTACTTCTTCCTGCACTCCAAAGAAGAAACAAGTAAAAAGTATTGCTTTTTGTGTTTTAATCTCATAAAAAAAAACAACGCTGGTGAATATGTTCTTAATTGCGGGGGATTCTTACGAGGATTCCTCGCAAGTCGTTTAATATCTCCACGGCTATGATTCGTGTTGATCGACCCACTGCTTAGCGATCTCAATAATTCCGACGTTTAGGCTCAAGCATATGACAGTGATGTAGGTATAATGCCTGTTACATTTTATCTATCGACTGTTTGCCCTAACGTGATGAACGATTGGTAGACTAGAAATGGGCTTTCAGTCAATCCCCTTCAAGGCTGAGGTTTTTTCTTAACGAAAAAAAGGAAGCTGACTAGTCGGATACAATAAGTGCTTTCGTACATCTCCTTTCGTATTCAAAAAAAGCTTTGGGTGTCAATTTGGTTCACAAACTAAAATGAACTAAACATGTCACATTAAAAACCTTCAAGGCATTGTCAGTATACTGGTAGTGAAAGGACTTTTATGCAAGATGTTGTGGTTGTCACTTAGGGAGGTCCTCTAGATCAACACCGATATTGGATATTATATGGCCACTCATGCATCGGTTGTATTCGGCTTTTATGGAACTCCAAAGGATAGTCTATCGCAGCTGAACACTACTTTAACATCAAAAAAGTTATAGAGTAATTTCCGCTCTATTGGTGGTGGAAAAAAGGGAGGAGAAGCTGATAGCATTCCAGATGTGACCGAATTCAATTATGCCTTTTTATGTGGATCTACTAATATCTCTTTTTATAGCCCCGTAAATGAATTGTTTTTTCCTTACGAAGCTGTCTCTGAAGTTATCGTAATAAATGTTGTTCGTTCTTTGACATCGAATGCTGTCAGTGAGGAGTGAGTATCTATTCGTTTCGTTAAAATGATTTTGAATTCACGTTATAAGCTCCCTGACACACATTCTAAATTTCTCCATAGCATCATCTACTTTTCCCTATAGTTGGAAATTGGCTAAAGTTATTCCTGTTCCTAGAAAACCTCCGCCATCTGTTGTATCTGACTTTCGCCCTATCAGTATTTTGCCATATCCATCAAGAGCCTTGGAAAAGATTCTCACTAAGCAAATATCGAGTTATTTGGATCATTACAGTTTGCTTTCACCAGCTCAGTTGGGCTTAAGACCACGTCACAATTGTTCCATTGCTATGAATAAAATGTTCGATGACGACAAAATTAAATATGACATGGATTATCTAACGGTGCTCTGTTTGCTTGATTTTCCAAAGCTGTGTCAAAAACTGAAGTTATATTTTGACGTTAGTGAAAGGTCCGTGTGCCTTATAAGGGAGTATGTAAGAAATCGTTACCAAAGAGTAGTACATGATGGAAAATCTTTCGAATTCAGACTCTAACTCGCAGGAGTAGCCCAGGGCTCAATCTTAGGTCCGCTTTTATTTTGCTTATATGTCAATGACCTACCTAAGGTCTGCTAAAATGTTTCCATTCATCTATACGCTGACGATGTGCAAGTACATTTGTCACGACCAATTGAATTAGTTGAGGACCTCATTGCTAGAGTAAATGAAAATCTCTCAAGAATCTACAACTGATCACCGGTCACGGTCTGGACTTAAATCCAGGGAAATCTCAAGTAATTTTAATTTAAAAAAAAAGTTGCGATACTATTGATTTTTCACCTGTACTTTTAAGCAACAAGCGGATACCATTTGTTGAAAAAGTACCATTCGTTGAAAGTCACAAAACCTGTCAGTCATGAGCCTTTAAGAAGAACTAAACTGCAGCTCTGATATATCCGAAGTGGTTTTTCTAAATAAAAATAAATAAATAAAATGTATACAGTGAGTGTAAGAGTAGTGAGTGAAAGTCATTGACCGGCAAGTTTAAAAGTGGACCTCAGTTAATATCGTGGAGAATTTTAACTGACAACTAAAATTAACAATTCTTGTGTTATTGCTTTTAATTGACTCGCCATTAGTGTTGTTTAGACCTCTCTCTCGCTCAAATATTTGCTGAATAACGAGACGCAACATGGCACCTCCAACAAGATCCAAACAAGTGCATGGGCAAGAGCATAACAATTCAACACCTTCACAAACCGTTCAAGTCTTACTGTCGAAATGCTCGACCAACGGCTTGAAGCGCAGCATGTACACATTGTCAGACAAATAAAAGAGGAGCTGATTGCATTTCAAAGTGAGTGTTTCACTTAAATCGCTCTTTTGTCAGTAGATGCGGATGGATGCACTACGAAACGACTACTTGTCACACATGGAAGAAATACGTTCTTGGAATGATCGTTTTAGCGCTGTTGCGGATTTAAATGTTGCTGCCCATATTTTCTTTAATAGTTTCTAATGTAATATTTATTTCCTATCACTTCTACTTTTTCTTCTAAAAGGCTAGGTGCTGCCAATTCATGCACCATCTTAAATCAAAGATCCTTAACAATATAGGAATTTTTTCCCGGTTGTCAAGCGGTCAAGTGGAGTATATAATACAATCTGTTGGACCGATCATTTTTTTCTTTTCTTCTTCTTTCTTTGTCTATCCCGAAATTCCGGAAGAAATGAATTCCATAGAATTTCCTCGAATTCACATCTCTCTATTAATTTAAAGGCATTTTCGTTGTTCCACATTGAAGCCACGCTCGCGACTAGCTACTATCAGAATACGAACATTGTTTGAAAAGTGCAAGTTGATCTCCAAGAGTAAGATAGTATCTGTCCACTTGCGAGCAACTCTTAAAAAGTTTGAAAGCTGAGAGTAGTAAACGAGTTGCTCCCAGGTCCGTGTCCACTTACGAAATTTCTCTCGACAGTGGCTTGAGAGCTACTCGCCCAAATTTTACTCTCAAGTGGACGAGCACCTTTAGGAATAGCCTTCCTACCTACATAAAACTAATAATTGGTGCTCATTGACTAAAAAATTCCGCACTAAAATGTTTACAACAACTGAAACAACAACTCCCTTCAATCTTGTCTCCCTCTATAATCTTTTTTATTTTTGTTTTACTCTTTCCTCCTTCCCTCGTATACCTGAAACTGCTATAGATGCACTGATAAATACGAGTAACTCTCCATTCCAAATTTTTATCATGACAACAACAACTTACGTTTTTAAAAAAAGTGGCCTTTGGTACAACATCCACTAGAGTAGTCTTGTGATCAGACTGTCCATTGACTCTAGTCTAATGGACTCCTGTTGCTGAAAAGTTACGAAATCTGATTTCCGTCTGTTTAAAGTGGTTTCAATCAGAATATGAGCCTCCACCGATCGCAATATTATCGATTTTTGGATGACGGCAACATTTAATTTCACTTCTCCTTGTAATTCAATTGTCATCTTCCTTAGGTTACTCGAAAAAAAA
Source organism: Volucella inflata (assembly GCA_928272305.1). Classification (NCBI taxonomy): domain Eukaryota; kingdom Metazoa; phylum Arthropoda; class Insecta; order Diptera; family Syrphidae; genus Volucella; species Volucella inflata. Next base: position 80,123,009 of record OV743719.1, read on the forward strand.
ATGGTATTAAGCCCACAACAGTTTATGGCATCACATTAATTCGAGGATACTTGTATCTCAATCCAATCAACAGAGCCATGTCGGATCAGAATCTTATTAACATCTTTGATTAAAATTTATAAAAGGATCTTTTTAAATCTCTGGATTTTTAAGTAATTTAATCTATTAACAAACAACTGAGTAAATCCGAAAATCTTTTAAATCACCTTATCAAGTCTGGTCTTTTCAAAAAACAAAAAAAAAAACAAAAACAAAAAAAAAACCATTCGACTCATCTCCTTCGTAACACACAAGTGAAAACTCATTTCCAAAGATACGCTCAAGGTCCCTTGTGCAATTTTCTAATTCCCCAAAGCAAGAGTGTGAAACCTTTAAAATCACTAAGTAGAATTAAATGGAAGATTACTGTCCCACAAAATTGTGGACGAGTGTTAAACTCATTGCCATTAAGCTGGTACTACCATGTGGTTCCCACCACTCCATCGACTACTTCACTTCAACGCTAATCCGCACATTAAATTCCTTCGACCCTTTAAAATTGCTTTCTGCTTTGCTACTTCCACATTAAAACAAATCCAATCCTCTAAAATCCCCATACAAACCGTACCGGCCCCAAAACATCAACCCTTAAGATACGAATAAATGCTCATAGGTGCAATTTACAAAACCAACACCAGCCATCTGGCAGCCTCAATTCCTAAATATGAGTATTTGTTCGTAACAAACGCCCAGGATTCCCAAGGCAAATCCTCATAAAAATTTAATTATGCATCCAACCATAGTTGTTTAAAGTTTTTACCAAATATTACATCCGACACATATTCGGATACAGTCGACAGTCGACAGTCGACAGCCGACAGTCTACTTACCCAAGCCCATATCCTTTCGCACTAATCTCGATCAATCAGGAAGTGCTTATGGGCTCAAAAGCACAACTTCCCCGAACACAAGTGATATGATTGCTTGAGGAAGGAAGGAATTAATGTTTAACATATGCCCGACACGTTTGAGTTCCTGAAACACGCCGAGGAATTCAGAAATGTTTCGTTTTTTTTTTTGCTTCTTTTCAAAATTCATGGGAACTTTACTAATGGTTGGTGAGGGGTAGGTAGAGGAATGGATAAGAGATAAAGGTCACCAACCTACCACCACTGCCCTTTTTCTAGTAAACTCTGAAATCACGAGCTTATGGCAAACGAGCAATCGGCTTAATGTCGCAGATCTGCAAACATATGTGTACCTACGAGTATACACTCGTATTCCTTTCCCTGCCTGCCCCAAATATAAATACTAGTTGTTCTATGTTATGCCTGGCAAATGACCATTTCTGAACGAGAGTATTGCCAGCCGTTGGTTCGCCGGAATCGCGTGACAACTCCATAATCGTATCGAGTATTCGGTGTCGAGTTAAGCCATTGTGCAGGCATAGACCTCTTTGCGAAACACATTGTTGCAAACCTAATTGCCCCTGGTCAAAGGTAGGCATTATGTTCACATTGAATTTAAACACGCAACTTTAAAGAGTCCTTTCTATCCGGGCTGTCTGGAATGTCCCGATTGTCGGGACTGTGGACTGTCCATGCTTGGATATTCTTTCTGCTATTGCATGGAAAGGGATGAATCTTGAAATGGGCTGGCGAAACGATACGCTTGGTTTTTCTAGCCCCAGAGTGGGGAGGTGGACGGTGGTTGTTGCTTTTTTTGTCCTGCTCAGCGGTGTTGCTTGTAATTGACGATTGTGGGCAGTTCATAAATATTCGGTGGTTAAGTTGTCGTGCCTATGTCAAATTTTGATAAAAGGATTCTGAGGGTAGATGGAATAAAGGAGAGAATTATAATGACGGCCGGCAAAAAGAAAGATTACATTCACTCGATAAAGACAGTCGGAAGTCGTGTGCTTTAGTCAAACGAATTAAAAGGTCATGAACATCAATTTGGAACTGAGACGATTTGGGTGCTGGCTGGTGGATGTGGGATGCTGTGTTTAAGATGGGGATGGTTAAGGTTGAGTTATTTGTGACAAAATGACTTGTGGTCCCTTTCTTTGCACCAAGCGCAACGGGTAATATTTATTTATTAAGATTTGAGGTGATTTATGGATGAGTTGGGTTGCGCAAATGGCTTTCGGAATTTCATTCTTTTTTTAGGTTATTACAAAATTTGGGAGGGAAACCCCGAAGCTTGCAAAAAGGTTAAGCAATGGGGACGTGTTGAAAGCAACTCAAATTTTATGACGAATTCATTCAAGCAATCAATCCTAGATATTGTGGTTTCAGACTAATAGTGGTCGTATTTTAAAGGTTTGAATCATTTGAGGTCTTTTACAAGCAAAAAATGCACTTGCACCCCACTAGCACTTTATTTAATGTCACTGAGAAAAATGAGGTGGCAACGGCACGCTCACATCCCGGAACGGGTTACTGGCTTCAGTGTAACCGACCCCTCGTCCTAGGGGCACTCAAAATGTAACTGGTCCTCCAGGTTGGGGGTTGTGCCGCCGGGGTAACTGCCCGGCCATTTAAAAAAAATTAAGTTACGAAGCATCAACAAGCCTCGGATATGGACGGATCTACTGTTGACAACCCACGCAAACGATTTAAGGACAATGAGCTTCGGATATACACGTGGAATGTTAGATCCCTTAATAGACCACGTGCAGCCGAGCAACTAGCGGAGGCCCTAGACTACTGCAAAGCAGACATAACCGCCATCCAAGAAATGCGATGGGATGGGCCGGACAAAAAGAAGATGAAAAACTGCGACATCTACTACGGCAATTGCTATCGACGGCTAAAGAAGCGCTTATTTGGATGCGGATTTGTTGTCGGAGGCAGACTAAGACAAGAAGTCCTCAGCTTCCGGCATGTGAGCATCAAGGCTAAATTCGCCAACATTAACCTTATATGCGCGCATGCCCCAACAGAGGAGAAAGATGACGACACCAAGGATGCCTTCTACGAGCTCCTCAACAAGTCCTACGAGCAATGCCCCAGCTATGACATTAAAATTGTCCTCGGTGATTTTAATGCAAAGCTAGGAAGAGAGGGTATCTTTGGTGGAACAATCGGAAAATATAGCCTGCACAACACCACCTCCGATAACGGATTCAGGCTAATCGACTTTGCGGCGGGGCGAAACATTGTCATAGCTAGCACGCGGTTCCCACATCTCGACATATACAAGGGGACTTGGAGAACTCCTGATCAATCAACAGTCAACCAGATTGATCACATTGCGATCGACGCAAGACACTCCTCCAGCATTATGGATGTCCGTACGTTCCGAGGAGCCAACACCGACTCGGACCAATACCTTGTTGCAGCCAAGGTACGGTTGCGGATATCCCAAACTACGCCAAGACAAGCACATGCAGCTAAGCAAGATGAATATAAAGCGGCACTGCTTAGAAGGACCAGAGCTGCTCATGAGCTCTATGAGCGGAAGAGGAGAGACGAACACCGGCTTCTCAGGAGGAAGAAGAAAAAGGATGAGAAGCGCGCGATCGAGGAAATCGAGAGATGCTACTCCTGGAATGAGGTTCGGAAGTTTTACCAAAAGGTAAAAATAACATGCCACGGAAACAAACCCCGAACCGAAGCCTGTAGAGATGAACAAGGGAACATCGTAGTAGAATCGCAGTCGATGCTGAGGATTTGGAAAGCTCATTTCTGCAGACTGTATAACGGCGATGACGGACCAAATCAATTTTAAGGCCGCGTACGACAGCATCTATAGAGACGAGCTATATAGAGCAATGTCTAGTTTTGGCATCCCTGCCAAACTCGTCCGTCTGTGCAGGATGACGATGGAGAATGCACGCTGCTCCATCAAGGTCGGTAAAGTTCTCACCGAGACCTTTGGTGTCCAGAAAGGATTTAGACAAGGCGATGCGCTGTCATGCGATTTCTTCAACATCGTACTTGAAAGAATAGTGCAGAAATCACGAGCAAACACAAGAGGCACTATCTTTCAAAAGTCCATCCAACTACTGGGAAACGCCGACGATATTGACATAATCGGGAGAAAGCAGCATGATGTCAATGGGGCTTTCGCGAGTATTGAGATGGAAGCGGCCCATGAGGGCAAGACCAAGTATATGCTGTGAAGCAAAAAGGACAATCAACACCGACGTCTCGTACAGAACGTCACCATCGACAGATATAACTTTGAGGTATTTAAGGACTTTGTCTACCTAGGCTCCGCTATAAATACAGACAATGACACCAGCGCTGAGATCAAGTGAAGAATAACTCTTGCCAACCGCTGTTTCCTTGGGTTAAGAAGGCAATTGAGCAGCAAAGCCCTCTTTCGGACAACAAAAGTCACCCTTTTTAAGACCTTAATAATCCTGGTTCTGTTCTATGGTACAGAGGCATGGACATTATCAAAAATGGATGAGGGTGTTCTTGGTTGTTTCGAGAGAAAAATTCTTCGGGCGATCTTCGGTCCCGTCTGCGTTGACGGTGAGTGGAGGAGGAGATACAACGACGAACTGTATGGACTGTACAGCGACATGGACCTAGCCAGAAGAGTGAAGATCCAAAGACTGAGATGGCTGGGTCATGTAGAGTGCATGGACACCAATGCCCCGGTCCGAAAAGTCTTCGAATCCGCTCCCGAGGGACAGCGCAGTAGAGGAAGGCCAAGACTCAGGTGGCGCACGCAAGTGGAAGAGGGCCTCAGCCAACTAAGCGTGCGAAACTGGAGGCAGCTAGCCAAGAATCGAGCTGGCTGGAGAAGCTTGTTGACTGAGGCCCAGGTCCACCCCGGACTGTAGCGCCACCTAAAGTAAGTAAGTAAGAAAAAAAAAATTAAAATGCTGAAGCACTGGTTTCAAAAAGCATCTTCTAACAAAGTGCTGGAAATGTTTTTTTTCCAATAAGACTGATGGCTTAAAATAGAACGCTGGAAGAAACCAATGAAGACCCAGGATACAGAGTCATGTGATTTGCAAGGTTTTCCTTAGATCCCTGCCAACAAATTTTTTATAGCGTTTTCTGTTAAACGAAAGGCTATCATTCTCAGGTTCTTACGAACTTATTCCATCTTCAGCTTTGAATCAATGGAAGAGCCATACTAGGTTTTCTGTTTTTACTTATATTCCTGCCATAACACCGTCTTTTAAGCAAATTAGCAACCTTAAAGACAGTAATATGTGTCTGAACTAGTGTTCCTTTTATGCTTTATTTGTTAGCTTTTAAAACAAATCTATTTCGAGTCAGTTTCTTGTAACACAAAAAATGCTGTGGTTAGCAGAATAAAAGAAACCGTGATAGAGGTGGAGAGATAGAAAGTTAAGAAACAGATTTACGGAATTTGTAAAAAAATAAATTTGTATTCTCGTGAAGCAATTTCCAAAATTATTTAATTTTTTCCTATTTTATCGAGCTAGATATACTTCTTAGTTGCACCTTCTTTGGTCAGGCACGTTGTAAGCTCCATTCTGATGAGATTGGAGAGATATTTCTTGATAAACAGACAACTAACCCTACCGACCTAGTCCCAGAATGTGTGTGGACGTCTTTTATTTAATTTAAAGGAGAACAGATGTCAACGACATGGGTTATTAATTTCGGAAGTTCATCACTTTTACTATAGAAAAGTGTATTCAAAATCGTAATACTATTAACAACGTCCAGCTTGAACTATGGCAATGGCATGCTTTTAAGTGAAGACCACGTAAAAGAATGAACAAGAGGTCAGCGCTCTGTTTGTTTGTTAAAAATAATAGAATTCATCTCTCTGCAATGATAATAGAAGATGGCCAGCCAGAAGAAATCTTCACAGCAGCGAGTGAAACAAAAAACAGAAGCCCTCATGGAATGGACAGGCGATGGCGATGGCGCTATAGTTAGCTCATTGGACTATCACGCAGAGAATCTCGGTTCGATCCTGGCTGGGTCACCAACAATTTTTCAAATCGCCATCACTCTTTCGGCGGGCAATGGCAAACTCCCGAAACTAAATTCTAAGGAGTGCCATTTGGATTCGGCAATAAACCGAAGGCCGCGCTTAGATGTGACAAAAATAACAACATGAGCAACACAAATGAGTGTCAAGAAACAAGTCCATGGCCCATACCGGGCTGCCAGCGCCACAGTGTTTCTATTTTTTCTCATGGAATGGACGTAATCCCCAGCTCCATGCTTAAGGAAGCGCTCAAGCGATCTAATGTTAGAACATCTGACAAAACAAATTTCCAAAACAATGTTAAAACAGAGGCTAGTATCTATCTGAGAAGGTGAAAGGCCCCAAAAGTTATCTTCGTCATAGAGAATACCATACATGAAGGATAGAAACTCTTTCGTGTATGACTGAACCAGTATACCGAAAAAGACACTGGGAATGGAGATAATTCCGGAAAAAACAAAGCACCACCCCTGACATACAGAACTTTGTGGCGTTGCACGCAAGCAAATATCTAAAACCAGCTTAAAATTTGGAAAAATATGGTACTACACCGTCTTGACGTTGATGTCGAAAATTTGATGAGCTTTCGGTCAGCTGAACAACAAGAAATATGCAAGAATTCGATCATTGTTAAAGTGCGTGCCCGATCTTCTTACCTGGCGGTTAGTTTGCTGAATGATGCATCTATTGTTCGTTTTATAAACTTGTTGCATACTAGTGGATAGATCGTGGCATCAGAAGTCATTTTCTCGCTGGACCACGTTGAGTTATATCAAATTGTGTGCGATTTGAAAAAATTAAGAACAAAAACTTTTACCCTTGCCATGTAATGCTGTACGAATTTCAAAACAGGAGTGAGTATTGGAATTGCAACAAAATACATTTAGATCGTTTATTCGGATCGTGCTCCCGCTCTAAGGACCATTAAAAAGTTAGGTTAAGTAGTTTTCGGAAAGAACCGTCGACGATCAACCTTAGATCTTCCGAGACTGATGACGACAATGTGCTAGCCTTTATGAAAAATAATCCAAAAATTGGAGGAGATTGCTGAGAGGCCTTACATTGATCATTAGTTAGCATTTTGCCATTTAAAGAAGCATGGAGTCACTTCCAAGCTCACTACGTGGGTGCTGCATTGTTTGATGCAGAAAATAAGCCGCGTGTCTGTGGCTATATCTCCGCTTAGATGCCATGAAAATGAACCTTTTTCGCATCTAGTCGTAATATGTGACTAGAAATAGTTTCTGTAGAACAAGGTGCAATGGAAAATAGTCTGCAAACAACCAGATGTAGGTGCAGAACCCGTGGTAGAAGTTGTAAGAACTCTGAGCAACTCTCTAGTTAACTGAGAATGTTTAAGAAAATCGGCTTCTTCAGATTTTTATCTGAATTCCGCCGAGGCTGTCGAAAACTCTCCATATACCGTCACCTCGACATAGATGAATAACACGAGAAATACAAAACAAAAGTATGCGTTCCAAAGATCATATGTAGGTCCAGTCCGATGGTTAATTGCGAATGTTCAAAACAAGAGAAGGAAATATCATTCAATATACAGATGACACCGCAGTAAAAATCTTTTCAAACGCTGCAAATGTTGAAAGCCAAGGTGAGCACAGCACAGCTGTAGCCACAGTATTTCTCTTTGGTCACCCAATCAATCGTATTGAGCGCGGTTCCCATGAACTCACTAGTTATAATTAGGGATTTGTATATGAGAGTTATCTAATACATGGCGAACAATATTTGAAAATGCAACCAGCGTTATAGCCGGACGGATACCTATCGGTCTAGAAGCCAACATCTCAGCATAAACATTTATTGACGAAAACGTTACTAAGTTTGAACGTCGGTTGACCTATTCTGTATATTTTGAGAAAGAAACCAGATGATTCAGCCTCAATACACAGAAGACTTTTTGTAGAAGGTAACGTGATTTTCAATCCGAAAGCAGCCAAAATGTATCTTTTTTACTCGAAAGACAACCTAAAACCCAATAACTTATGATGACCCCTCCTGAAAAGCTCGGAAACAGTGATCCTTGGATATCGTTAGAGCATAAATCTATTTCTTCTTTCGTTTTAAGGGTTAACCAATAGAATTTTAGACAATTTCATAGCAGAGACTGTAGTATCCTCACTGTCAGCCACTAAAAAAGATATTCATCACCTAGAAAATATGTCACTCGGCAAATCCTGCTTGCTGATTATGATCCCTTTTATGGGGCTTTGTATTCATCAAGCACCCAAGACTAGCAAGACAATGTTCTGTATAAAATACAAAGAATTAACCTTGGCTATTGCCGCAGAAAAGAGGTTCACCTTAATGAGTTTGCTGCTATTTTTATCGCAGTCGATTTTATGACAAACGATGCAGCGGACAAATTTGCGACAACCCAGACCTCTGAGAGATCCTGTAATTAAGTAGAAGTACAATACTTTGAGGAGATATTCTCGTCTAAGTCATGAAAGTATTTCTTGTACTTCTAGCATAAACATATCCTAGAACATCCTTTATTCGTGCATAATAAGGGTCTCTTCAGCCAATAAAAAGGAGGCCGACATCATTGCTTCACCACTTCTAGCACAAAAGTATCTTAGATATCAAAAGAATGAAAATACATTGTAGAAATGGAACAATAATTACTCCCACACGCGGGACATACATTTGTATCTCGGATGACAGATATACTTGTATGTACATTTACAACGACTGTAGTTGTTGCTAGTGAATATGTGATAACGTCTGGTAATCGTTTTCACATTTTGAATTAAAAATAGAAAAAAAAGGAACAAAGATGCGGCGTCAGTGAACATCCCGGCGCAGTCCTTGACGAATGAGAAATGGAAATATAGTACATGGTACACATGCATGCATTTCCACAGCACACATTTGAAGGTGAACTTTATTCAAAAAGTTGCCAGCTCGGCACTAGTGCAAAAAGGAAGACAAAAAACAAACTGAAAAATATTAAATGCGAGTATCTCGCACAACCAATATCAAAGTACGACTTCCAGCAGATGCCCCCGAAAAGGCCTACTCACTGAAATGTGCATTCAGGGCGCTTTTACGCTATTGTGTCGCTGCTCGAAAATTTCACATAAAAATCTGACATTTCTCGAGAGTAAACAATTTCTGACACTAACATGTCACATTGTGTGCCTGAAATGCACTCATTTGTGTTTCCAATTGATGGCAGTTGGGTTGGAAAGGGAGAGGGTGGATTTCCTTTTTTTGTTTGTATTTTCCTTACCACCCATTTCAGTTATTGAAATATTACGTATACGCCACCGAATCTACATACGAGTATATTCCGTATGTGTGCGGTACAATGTCTGTTGAAGGCCATAAAATATGTTGGTGACATGTCACTGTATGTCTGTTGCGTGGCTTTTAAAAGTGTGTTACTTCCTCACATTCGAATGTGACAATGGCAACCCCCTTTAAACAAATATGAATGCATTAATAGCACTGACTAACACAGAGTTGTTATGATAATCAGGACACAGTAAATGTACTTGGCAAACTGCTTCTGTTACTTTTACAGTGCTGGCGGTTCTACTTATTGCTGATGATAGCAATGATGAAGTTGACGACAACGACAACGACAACGTTGACACCGACACCGACATCTACAACGGCAACAAACAACCTCACTAAGGGAACAACATCAAAGGATTTGATTCAAATCACTGTGTTCATTCTGGAAACATCACTACGTCAGCAGTCAATGATCGTCAACAGGATGTTACCAGGAATGGGAAGGCCCGAGGCTGCTACGAAAACTCTGACAATACTCTCAACCCCAGTTTCCTGGCTTTTTAAAAAACAAAAATAAAAATAAATAAATTAAACCAGACATAATGGCAGGGTGTGCTAATAGGGAAAGATGTTCGTAAATAATTATCGTCGTGGTCAGGGTATATTAAAGCCGCATCAAACCATCAAATATTTTTTTTTCTGTCTGCCATCAAAGCCATTCATAAAGGACCAACACGAAAATAACTGTTAATGAGATTTGATTTTTTTTCCATCCACATTCAACAATAGAATCCTGTTCAACCAAAGGACGTGATGTAATAAATCCCCACTCCGATTGTGTGATCGGATTCGCACTGACACCCTCGTTAGTTAATTAATCCTATTGTAAGGATCTTTGTAATTTTTTTTTATTTCAAGTTAATACGTCATTGAAGGAGTTTTTTTTGCAACGAGAATGAGTAGATAGAGAGTATCCCCAGAAGATGGTATCTTTGCGATTTAACCGTCCGGAGAAGAGGTGTTTTGATATCCTCTGTAATAATTTGCGGGTCATAATATTTGATTTTCTTTTATCGCTAAACACAAATGGGAAATAAATGGATGAACAATTTTGAAAAAGCTGTTGATGATGGCTTATCAGGTCGAGGATAAATGGACAAATTTGGAAATATTGTATACCATGGCCCCTATCTCATGGCTCCAGATACCCTGTGATCATCCCTGGGAATCAATTTTGTACAAACAATTTAAGAAACAAATTTATTTTGTCTTATAATTGTAGGCAGTTGTATTTTGGAACTTGCGTTCTTGCCAGATTGCTGCTTAAGCCTCTATTCTTCTCCCAACACAGTACATTTCAATTCGGAGTTGCGATGCTGACTTTTAAAGACAGCAGTGAAAATGGAAATGCATCTGGATACCTATGAAACCTATCACCTTGCATCGCAAGCATACATTTCAAAAAGTCCAATATAGGGAAGAAATCATGCATCACGACTTTTTAAAGGCATAACAGGCTTCCAATTGCTCGCATGTGCCGTATAACATGACATAATAGGAAGAAAGAAGTGTGATGTAAGTGGCGCTTTTTCAAGTATTGAGACAGAAGTGGCGAAAATAGGTTTAGCGTTCAACGAGGGCAAGACCATGTATATGCGGTCAAGCAGAAGGGACACTCAACACGGAAGTATCGGACAGAACGTCACCTTTGACAGCCATAACTTTGAGGTACTGCGACATCGACCTGGCCGAAAGGGTGAAGATCCAATGACCGAGATGGCTGGATCATGTAGAGTGAATGGTCACCAATGCTCCTGTCCGAAAAGTCTTGGAATCCGCACCCAACGGACAGAGACTCAGGTGACGCACGCAAGTGGAAGTGAACATCAGTCAGCCTTGTATGCGAAACTGGAGGCAGCTAGCAAAAGATCGAGCTGGCTACAGACGTTTCTTGACTGGGGCCAGGGTCTTCCCCGGACTGTGGCGTAAGCTAAGGCATGTAAAGTAACCGGATTTAGTTTGACGATTGAGAACGCTTTTAGCTCCGTCCAAGACGGTAACAACAAAACCGAGACCTTTGATGTCAAAACCGATTTTATATAAGTTGACTCATGTGCATGTGATTTCTTGGAAGAATTGTTCGATAAGGGAACACTGGAGGCACAGGGTAGTGAAAATACTAACAAACGCTATAACACAATTGGAAGGACAATTGGCAATTGTAGCCAGTTTAAATAAAACAAAAGATCTCTTTGTGAATTGAATAGCTATGTCCTAACAAAAAAGAAAAAAAACGAGGACATTGTGCATAAGGCTTTCATCATCTCAGTCGTACTCAATGGCGAAGAAGCATGGACTCTATTGGAAACGGATTAAAATATCCCCAGTCGGTTGAAGAGAAAATACCTCGGAATGATATTAGATAGCATTTGTTTTGAAGGTCTTTGGATGAAAAGATTTAACGACGAACTATACCAGCTGTACAGCAACATCAGTCGTCTACGAAGGCTAGGATACTCGTATATAGAGCAACTAATACTTCGGCCCACAAAGTCTTTCAATCTAACGCGAAGGCATAGCTCATTTGGGGAAGGCCTTAGCTAAGGTGGCGCGAACAAGTTGAAGGGCACCTCATTCGACTTGGATGAGGGTAGTTGATGACCCGTATCTGCAGTGACACCTAAATTGTGAAACGTGATGCAATTATTTAGCATTTAACTACTTGAAGTCCAAAATACAGCTAATAGTCCTCTTGTTATCATTGAAGAACACCAAGAAGTTCGTGATGCCAACCATACTTTGAATAACCTACGTACTTGTGGATGAAGATGGCAAAGGAACAGTTAAAAGGACGGATTGATTTCACGGAAAGTAATGTTCTTCAAACCCTGTATCCCCTGGAGACTTCTGCTGCACAAAGAATTAGTTAGTTTTGGGTTAGAAGAAAAATGCATGTTATGGCTCGGTGGTTTTTGGTGGCGAAAAATACGAAAGCCTGAAATGTGAGTACGGGCATTTGTTCTGCATTGGTTCTTACCAAATGCGAGAGGTTTTTTTTTTGAGTAGCTCTACACAAGGACGGTCTTGGCATCATCTTCCAATTGATACGTCCAAATAAAATCGTGAGCATATCAGAAATAAGAGACCGACTAATGCAAATTAAAGTGATAAGTGAACACGACTTTTGGAATATTGTCAGAGCCTATATACTATGAGTAAGCGATGAGAAATATTTTGGTGGAACTTCAACGTATCAAGGATGAGGTGCAGGTTCAATCGAATGACATTATTATTAAGAGTACAACTTAAGTAGCTTTCATCAATATTTAACGCTTCGATAGAATCCCTCGTCGCGCTTCATCATGTTTGAGTATCTTCTACATTCCCTTATATTCCTTTATTTTTATATACAGTTTTATTTGGAGATATGTACGAGTATGTACCGTACATTTTTTTTGAAGTTTAAAATGTGAAAACTGGTTCTATTCAAAAAGTCATTGACAACCTATTCTCTCCTTTATGTATGTACCTACTCGTATATATCGGAAATGCTTCGGATGTATCTGCATAATTTATTGATTTAGACTGTATTATTCGCTTCTGTCAGTATACATTTCAATCATTAATTACAAACGATCCAGTTCGCGTGGATTTGCGCTCTGGAATCAATCGAAAGCACATTCGTTTGTAGAACGTTTCATTGCACCACTCGAGTCCATAGTCGTATAAAGACACACACGCAACGTGATTTGAATCAATATTACACACAACCTAAACTACTCGTATTTCAAAGGATAACTAAATTGAAGGAGGAACTAACAATAATATGCCCTGCATGAGGCATTGCCAATTACAGACAGGCTGTAACACTAATTAAAACATATCGTAAAGCGTTTTCAAGTAGAGAAGGTAAGGAGGCTTGATACTATCCTTTTTGAATTGCAATCACTTTATACATCTGCTTAGCACCTTCAAACTAATTTTCCTCTTGCAGTTATTGAAAATATATTTTTTCCATTCATAGTAGATACAGATAAAAAAAAACAAAATATTGGGGCCTCGCAGCGGGGATTTTAAAAACTCCTAGATTATGTCATTTAATGCAGTCGGCCAACTACTGCTCTGACTGGAGAAGTTTGTAGGTTGACGACCTTTAAAGCAAGTAACGAAGACTGCAGTGTAAGTAAGCTTGGGTTTAAAATTGAAAGTGCAGGAAATATAACATTCACTGGCTATGCCGGTGGAATGTTCTCGTATACGAGTACGAGGAAGTACGAAGCGTAAAGCCGCAAAGGCAGAACGACAAATTAATATGTTATTGCGATGTAACATTTGATTTGATGAAGCATCGGGAAGTGATTTGTTAGCGAGCATACATAAACTCATGTCCTCCTTGATATCCCATTATCCAACGATCAAATATTCATACTCGTTCATCGGCATTTTCTCGAGAAAACCTTAAAAGTCCAAATCGATATTCTTCTTTCGATTTCACTGCTACACATGACAATATCTAAGAAGATCAACTGAACAATGCCATGAGTACTTTGGCATCCCTGCAATGTTTTCCAGATTTGCAGAATTGCAATAAATAGGGTCCACTGCTCGGCAGCATGTCTCAAGTATTTGAACCAAAGCTGCAGAAATTGGTTTTGCATCGAATATAACCAAACCAAGTGTATGCAGCCAACAAAGAGGTATACGTACACCACGCTGGTGAATCAGACAGAATGTTGTTGTATGATACACAACTATGGTATACCTTTGAGGCATGTCGTTGTGGAACACTTCACACCAATTGCTGTCTTCTTGACTTTAGAAGCGATAACGCCTTACCAAAAGAACGTAATGTAAGACCCTCATCATCCTCGTCCTGCACTATCTCGCAGAAACGTTCTTTGAATGATTTTCTTTTTAGAAATGCGAAGAGAGAAGATAGCCAGGACAATATAAAGTTCACAAAAATTAACTCTCCGTTCTGTTAAATATACGATATCTCCTCGACCTAACTGAAGGCAGTTTAGCAAAGCCCACGCTAACAGGAGATGTTTTTTTTTTCACAGTCAGATGGACCTGGGTCCAAACCAATAAATCTCTGTAGTCAACGCGATATTTTCAGCACTCGAGGATGGTTGTGGTTTCCCTTCAGTTGTGCGCTGGGAAGTTGTCCGATAAGGGAAGTAATCAAATATCTTCAATCTAAGAGTCTCCATTGATGAAAATGTCAATACTTGATGAAATCTATCGGAAAAATTGACCCTCAAATACAGAAGTAATGACGGATGAATTAGCGTGAATTAACAGCGTCGTTGGTAGGCCGATACATTTTATGAATCCAGATAAACCCTTCGATGTTAATGGTTGCATAAAAAGTGGCTTCGGAATATGCATGTTCTTTGGAAGACAAATAAATAGTGAAACCTTAGATTGATACCAAGAAGTACTCGTTGGTGTCCAAGAAGGACAACTCGCAAAGGATGCGGCGCTGAATAGAAGAACGGCTTGAGGTGAGAAAAAAATCAAAAAAAGTTGTAGCACGCGATAGCGTAGAGGATGGAAAAAATCAGCAGAATTTCGCTGAACATGCAGAACAAGCCATTTAACCGAGACCATGACTGCCTAGTTTAAGGTTCTTTAAGACAAAAGTGAAATAATCATGAAAGCAACTGAAGCTGAATGCTGCATGCTTGGGAATGGTCCATCTGCCTAGAAAGTCTGCTAAGTATTGAACCAATTGGCCGCTTTTAGAGCTATTTTAGACCTATCGTATTCAGAGTTGGTCAAGTGTTCGCACCAGCCGATATTTATAGATTGAAGTTAAAAGTAAAAAAGATTAAATTTGAAAAGCGCTCGCTGAGCCTTAATATAAAAAGTAGGACAGAGCTGGAAAAATTTCGCAATATTACTACAGAGGCTCGCGGGCCAAAAACCTATCCCTGTGCGATTGTAAAAATTTAAGTTTAGTTTAGGTATGATGGAAAAATCCTATTTACATAGATACTTGTAACAACATCACCTCGGCCGAGTACTTGCACTTGTACATTAAAGCAGCTGAGCAAAAAACACAAAAAGCCTATTTGAATGTGCTACTCGTCATATTATGGATGGATTTCCTACCAATTGACAACAACAAGAATAATACCAAGCCTCCCAAACATAAGGTCAGTGAAAATGATGGCCAAAATCTGGTGTTTTACAGGCACACAGATGTGCCTGAGCCGTATCCATTCAGAACTTAGAGCAATATGCGAATGTGTTTTGGCTTTGTTCGTTACAAAATTCAGACGCGATAAATTCCTATACCTAGAATTGATCCCGCTGAGTCGTGTGTGTCGGATCTTGGATTGAAAACTATTATGTTGCAGTAGGTACAGTATCAAGATGCATTGTTTAACAAGAACCAGCAGGTAGCGTTAAAAAAAAAATGATCAAGAAATATATGTTTCCAAATCGATGTTGATAATATGTGGTTCCAGAAGTATGTGATGAAGTATAATACAGCGAATCGATTTATTGAAATTAAAGTTTGGAAAGAGCATGACTCAAGCTTGGCAATCAAAGGTCTTACGTTCTAAGTTCAGGCGATTTTCTTCTAACGTGAAATCACTTGTTTGTAAGCCAGCAACTTCAGTCAAACCTCTGTAAGTCGAACACCCTTAAGTCGAATTTTCTATAAGTTTAACAAATATTTCAGAACTTAGACCCAAGACTTAAATTGTCCCATATTTTTCACTCCATGAGTCGAATCTCTGTAAGTCGAAAACCTCCTTAAATCGAACTTTTGAAAAATCTGTTAAAGATTCGAAAAGCTGTAGAAAATGGTTTGGATTTATATTCGTTTCAATCAAAGCCTTTAAAATGCGCGGAGCTTGATTCGGCTTAATGAAAATGAATACAATTTTGTAAAGTCAAAAGGACTACACGAGACTTTTCCGCTAGCGAAGGCGGGCTGCAAAAATTTTAAAACAGGTAAATTTTGCATTTTCGAATTTGAATTCACTATTGAAATCGGTAATGTTAAACCAAGGAGGGGAATTTTCCAAAAAATCGTTGTTTGGAGAGAGTGCTGACGTCAGTGATGAGTCCGCTGGGTCTTGGAAACGGACAGTTTTGCCATCGATATTGAAGCGTTATGCAGAAAAGGATGTTTTTAATACAGATGAGACAGGACTTTTTTTTATAAATGTTTAACAAATAAGACCCTCGCTTTCAAAAACGAGAAATACCATGCCTTGTTGCTGAAAATGTGAGCGGAACTAAAAATTTTTCACTTTTTGTTATAGGAAGAAGTGCGAACCCGACGTGCTTCAAAGGAATAAAATCTATTCCTGTTAAATACTCCAGTAACAAAAACTACTGGATCACTTCTTCTACTTTTGAGGAGTGGATATTGAAACTCGACCAAGAAGTCACGAAACAAGGTCGGAAAATTGTTTTATTTCTTGATAATTGTCCTGCACATCCTAAAAACATTCGGACGAAATCTATTGAGGTTGTATTCTTTCCGCCAAATATGACGTCAAAATTTCAACCCATGGATCAAGGTGTGATTCAAAATTTGAAATTACATTACAGTTGGTAGAACAGCAAGATAGTGTTTTTGTTTCTTTATCTTTACTTGAAGCAATACGATTCCTTCATAAATCTTGGACAATCGATGTGAAGGAGGACACAATCAGGATTTGTTTTAGACATGCTGGCTTCTGTGACAACTCATTCAGGGAAGATGAAGATAACATTCCTTTGGTACAACTTCTCACATCATTATCTGATCCATTCAGTACTTATGTACTTTCAATAATGATGTTGGCATTAATCATTTTTTTATCGACGAAATTCTTATCAATGATGACGGTAATGATAAAGAAGATAATAAAGATGATGACGATGTGTGCCCAACAACACTCCCTCCTTCCAATTATGAAGTAAGAGCACCATTTAATACCATAAGATGCTTTCTGGATACCAGTGAAGGGACTTCTCCACTTATATAGAAGAGTTTTGACATTATCGAAGATAAAATAACAAAACGTAAGCTTCAAACAACAATTACAAATTTTTTCACAGTCAACGAACAATTTTATACTTGCTCTAAAATAGACAATTAATTCAACAGAGCATCTGTAGTCTTTTTTAATCGGATGCTCCATAACTCGAACACAATAATTGTTCCCGTGACTATTCGACTTATGGAGGGTCGACTGTATTTGTATCTATCTTTTATCTTTCGAATACAAAGTTTTCCAAAACAAGGAGATTATATGACCGCAGATTTTTTTGGATCCTTTTCAAGAAAGGCACCCGAAGCAAGTCTCATATAGAGCATTTTAACACAAAAGGTTAGAAAATGCCGCTGTAGTTACAGTGCGGCTCACATTACTCCCAAACCAAAGTGAGATCTAAGTTAGAAACTAATCCTCCGATCAGCGACAGCTTCGATAGCGTTATACGAGGGCGGGTCAATAAGTCCGTGACTTTTGGATTAAAACACAGATTTCTTGATAAAAAAATAATTTTATTTTTCAACGTAGTCTCCCTTGAGCTCTATACACTTTGTCCAACGCTTCTCCAATTTTTTTATCCCTTCCAAAAAAAATGATTTGTCGAGGTCCTCAAAATAGGCCTTTGTTTGCGAGATGACTTCATCATTGGAGTCAAATCTTTTTCCACCAAGCCATTTCTTCAGGTTTGGGAACAAGAAGTAGTCGCTCGGAGCCAAATCTGGAGAATAGGGTGGATGAGGGAGCAATTCATAGCCCAATTCATGGATTTTTGCCATGGCAACTGCACATGTGTGCACCCTTGCATTGTCTTGGTGGAAAAGAACTTTTTTCTTGGCCAAATGAGGTCGTTTTTTTTTCAAATCGTCATTGAATCGGTCCAATAAGTTGGCATAATATTCCCCATTGATTGTTCTTCCCTTTTGAAGGTAGTCAATGTGGATTATCCCGCGTGCATCCCAAAAAACAGTCGCCATAACTTTATTGGCTACAAACCCACTTAGAAACCCACTGTTTTGACTGTTGTTTGTTCTCTGGTGTGTTGTGATGGATCCATGTTTCGTCCACGGTTACAAAACGGCGCAAAAACTCCTCCATATTGCGATTAAACAACGCCAAACCTTCCTGTGAAGTTGTTATACGATTGCGTTTGTGGTCGACTGTGAGCAAACGCGGCACCCATCTTGCGGAAAGCTTTCTCATGCCCAAGTGATCATTCAAAATTGAAACCACTGAGCCATGCGAGATCCCTACGGCTTCCACAATCTCTCGCACTTTCAATCTTCGGTCGGCCAACACCATATCGTGATTTTTTTCGATTGTTTCGGGTGTAGAGACCTCAACTGGGCGTCCAGGACGTTCGGCATCTTCAGTGCTTGTACGGCCACAACGAAATTCAGTAAACCACTTTTTTACCATTGAAATCGATGGTGCAGAGTCCCCATAGTATTTATCAAGCTTAGCCTTGGTCTCGGTAATGGTTTTTTTTCGCAAGAAATAATGCTTAATAAGCACACGAAATTTACTTTTTTCCATTTTCTCCTCAAATTAGTGAGTAGTCTGATAAAAATAGCTGTCAAACACAAACTAACTGACCCAGCAAGTTTAAATTTTGACAGGAGTCAACTGACAAATGCCTGTTGACAGGAGCAGTGTTGCTGTTTCAGTAAAGAGGTCAGAAATTCAAAAAGTCACGGACTTATTGACCCGCCCTCGTATAATATATGTGCAGCAGTGCGGGTTTGGCACCGATATAAATGTTCTGAGTGTTCAGCATAAGTCGCATTATTGCAGCAACAGCAATACGCTCGGGTAGTTTTTGTACTCAGCACGACATAAGTGGCATGATGGCCGATTTAAACGCGGTACAAACGAAGGAGCAGGTCATAGTGTTGGTGTTGCTACTTAATTTCTTTTTACGTGGATTTCAGTTCAACGTATTACAACATCAAATGTTCTTCCATAGCATTTCGAATTTTGGGATCTCGCGCTCCTATTCCGGCATCTTTCCACCATAAGTCATACCTTTCGAATCACACAACTACTCTACTTTTATTCCGAACTTGGCTGGCTTTGATGGAATATATTGTGTGAAACGTGCCCGTCCTCGATAAGGAAAAAGTTGTTCGTCCACGGTCATCGAATCGTGCGGATAGTAAGCTGCTGCCAAATTAACCTGCAACATAAGTCACAAATCATCAATAGCAGCAGTTTTGCTAATGAGTAATCTCTTTGGCCTTGTTATCGCATTATCAAAATGAATAAATTTTGTGATACTCGTAGATATGAAACGATTATATGATAAAGTGGTCTTATATATTGGAGCATGTGTTGGGCCCATAGTTCCTTAGCAGGCTCGCTGTTTGATTTACACATTCCAGCATACAAAATGATAGTTAAAAAAGCATTAAACGCTTTTAGAGTCAACACTTTATGTTGTTCCTGTTTAGTTAGTTTTGCTTCATTCCATATCGCTGTTATCTGCTTGGCTTTGCCATTCGTTGATTAGAAATCGAAAGATGGTAAATGGATCATGAACCAAGTTTTTCAATTGATCTGGCTTGCTTCAAGTGTAATCGACAATATTATGAGGACGAATGCGACTACTCGTTGGTGGATCTTTGTACAATTTTGTGCCATTTTTGAAAATAAAATGGGCAGCATCCGTTTCACCCTGATCACGGGCAGCAGTGGCAGTAGCAGCTTCTTCACGAAGCTTTTCTATATCATCATTGTGGTCTTCATCGAACTCATCATCATCGATTTCCACATTCACTTGGCCTTGGACATGGGACACATCAATAGCACCTTCTGGATAATTTGTCATATGGCACCCAAATCAGGTAGGGGAAAATTCAAGATGCATGACCAGGCCAAAAAAAGTTCCGTAAGCTAAGCTAATTATTTTCGTAGAATAGCTATCAACGGATGCACTATGCTGCTTGCGGTTCGACTGTTCGACTGATTTCCTCCTAATTATTTTATTGGTCATGCAACATAGATAAGGATGCTTCATATACCATCCTTCACCATTAAAAAAATTATTTTCTTACCAAATTCCTATGTACGAGTATAACCCTTATCCCTTATCTTATATAATCTCTTCTATACAATGGACGCAGGTCAGTAGGGACCTTGTCGCTAATTACCGTACTAAATGTCTTCAAAATAAAAAAACTCGAAATGTGGTGCACGAATCGTTTCGGAATAAGTTTTATTCGCTTAAGCATTTTTTTTTTTTTAATAGAATACAGTAAGCATCAAGCTTCTAGCACTTGCATAAAAATATTTGTAAGCATTCAAAGGGTCCCCGGGGACCTTCTCGCTAATCGGAGGGTTAAACCAATTTGCATCAAGTAGCAACTAAAAGCATCAATTATAAATCCTAATTGGAAAGACAAAGCAACATCAGTTATACAACTCCGGGAGTACCAAGTTAAAATCAGGTTAAAACTGCCAAGATCCTCGGTTCTATGGTCCTTTTGCAAAGTCACACATTCCAAAAGAAGTTAATCGAAAATTTCTCAAAAAAGAAAACAGCACGTTGGTATCCTAAAAGGGATAAATATCCAAAGCTCCCAATGTTTTTCCAATAGACAGGGCGTAGTCTCTCGGATTTACACTGGTACTATACCCGAAACTATGACTCGAATAAATGCCATTCCTTTCTCCATGTCGATTCAAAGGGCAATCCCGAAACTCCAGTTCACAATTACTCTACTTCAATTGGTTCACTGGTATCTATGTATTTGTTTTACATTGAAATCCCTGTCTATGCTTCATACTCAAAAATATCCGTTTATTGAGCTGATTTCCATAATCAAATCAAACAGGGAGTTAAGATTTTGATTTATTTACGAAAATCATCCTTGGTCCTGTTATAAGGGCTTTCACAATGGATTACGGATTGGATTCTAAACTAGAACCCAACCCTTTTTCCATGCTTGTTGGTCTTAGATATTTATTTATTTTTTTATGTTTTATGTTTTTCTCTTGTGTTTGTGTATACCTAGCAATGTCTTGGTATTCGATTATTCGTTTGGGGAGCCACCTGCTGAGGATACCCGGTGTTCACATAGGATCGTCCTCTTATACGAGTATTTATACTCCTATGTTTCTCCACCTCCAGCGGTTGCTAATAACGATGGAGATGCTGACGATAATGTTGATGATGTTGTTGTCAATTTTACCTTTCTCATTTATAGTATGTATGTAGGTACTCGTGCGCAAATTTGAAAACTCAAAACTATCATAATCATTTACATTCATCCTTGTAAATAGACAAAATATTCCTATTCGTAGTCGTATATGTTGTGTTGTGTATCTGTAGGCAGCGTCAAGAACATTGAACAGCATCATCTTGGTTAATGCGTTTACGTAATTCATATGTTTCCTCATTTTCCACCGTTTTACATCGTTTTCTTCTCAATTAGAAATAACGAACCAACGAATGTGCCCATTTCTGTTTTGGGTGTTGAGTTTTTTAGGGGTAACCCAGGAAACAGTAGAATATTTACAAAAACCTCAACTCTGTCTAAAACTTTCTAACTATAGATACCATCATGCCACTGCCACTGTCAGTGCCACCATGTTGTTGCTTTTCCAGTTTTAAAATCATTCAAACTACTCGTATAACCCCCGCTCTTACCGCCAAAATATCAACGAATACGTACGAGGTTTTGCTTTCAACCTCGGGATGTTATTCATATTATTCAACCGAAATGAATATTCAAAACCTTTGTGGCGGGATGAGGAGTAATCAGAGTAGTGTGCAGATGTGGAGTAAGCTCGTTGCCATGGTATTTCACAGTTGAACTTACTTCCATTTGAATTCATGTACACGAGTATGTGTACACACATTTAGAGATATGTTTAAGCATCCCCCGTACTAAAGGTTTTAACTTCTAGGCCACCCTGATTCACTACCCGTAAAAAAAGTGCTTATGTTGTGTTTGCAAATATTCGAAACAGGGATAAAAATATCTTCTGACATACGCCTGTGGGAATGCCATATTTATTGGATGGGGTTGTGGAAATAGTTTTTTTTGAAGCTAAAACTAACTAGAACGAACCAAAAAGACCCACAAAAACGATCCATGAAATGGGTGGACGACTGTGATGACTATGACGACGTTGACTATTATGAGCATGACGAAGCTCTGTAAAAGTTTCCGGGAAACGAAAATTTAATTACGCGGGCTTCTCTGCATATCTTTGGCTTTTTCAAATTTTCTCATGTTTTGGATTTGCTTAGAGCTGTATTGAATATCAGATGAAATTTTGCAAAACAATATGTTTATGTGTATGCGGTTGTTTATTTTCTCTGTCCGTAGGGGAAGAAGTTCTAAGCGGAGGTTGTGGTGCGTTGGTCGACCCTTCTTTAAGGACAGAATAAATTTTCTCTGTCTGCACATGGGCGAGGTTAATTAATGTAATCAGTCACAGTTACAGTTGGTTTAACTGAATATTTCCCCATTTTTCATTGTTTTCTTTCCAATTTTTTCGGTTTGAAATATGTATCTAATGTTTTTGTGTCTCTCTGTCGATCATGCTGTGAATAACCATGATATCTGAAACATTTTAAGTTAAAAGGAAATGAATATTAAGGACACCATCCTCGTCAAGATATCCAAGTTTGATGACTGCCATCTTTTAACTCTAAGCCACTTTAAAGCACTACTACAGTCCTTGGAATGAACTCGGAAAATGATTTACATATTTAAGCCAACCACGAATAGTACACGTGGGCCATCAAATAATAAAAGACAAAGACTGCGATCTAAGACCACTATAAAGTCTGTAAGAGTGTGCCACACACGATGGTGGTGATTCGAAAATGTCGAAATTCGAGTTTTTGGCCACAATAACGCACCTTCTTTTCGTACAGTGGTTCGATTTATCCAGAAACTTTATGCGACTGGATGAGCTCAAGCAAAGAAGTGAAATGTCCGGATTCGTGCAGCTCGGTCTAATGAAAATAATGCAGCAGTTAGTGAGAGTATTGACTTTCCACCATCGTTCTCAGGAATTGAGATATTTTTGAAGCAGTTTAAAGCGAATTTCGACTAAAGATTTGCTTTAAGCAGAATGGATCTTACAGCAACAACAAGTCAATGAAGATTTTTCGAAAAAAAAATATTTTCTCCAATGAGGAGCATTTTGAACTTCGTAACCATAGCAAGTCAGCATTTAGAGAGCTGAGAGTCCAAGAGTGATCCATCGACGTTCCATGTATTCATCACGAGACACCACTTGGTGGTCATTTGGGGCTGACGGAGTCATTTTACCATTCTTCTTCAAGAATGCGGTTGGCAATGTAGTAACCATCAACAGCATTCATTATCGTGAGATGATAAACAACTTCTTCTGGCACCAAATTGCTGAACTGGATCTCAAAGACATGTGGTTTCATAATGACAGTACAACCTGCGACACAGCGGTCGAAACTGTGTAATTTTTTAAGACGACATTTGAAAAGAGAAGCCATTGGTGAAATTGAGCAAACTTTATGCTATACATGCTCATTCAGACAAATACAAATTACCAAAAATGTCCCGGAGGGCATGACCTGGAGCAGAACGTGGACAAGTTACCCGAAGAATCAGTTTTTGGTGCTAATTACAATTCTAATTGGAGCATGTACTATAAAAAAACACTGTGGCGCTGGCAGCCCGGTGTGGGCCATGGCCTAGCTTCTTGACACTCATTTGTGTTGCTCATGTTTTCATTTTTGGAACATCTGAGCGGGGCCTATGGTTTATCGTTTATCGCCGAGTCCGAATGGCTTTCCTAGGCAATTTTACATTCGGGAGTTTTCCATTGCCCGCCGAAAGGGTGATGGCGATTTGAAAAATTGTTGATGACCCAGCCAGGAATTGAACCCAGACTCTCTGCGTGATAGTCCAATGAGCTTACTATCGCGCCATCGCCATCGCCGGAGCATGTACTATATGAAGGTAAAACGATCATACGAGTAGTTGAAGGAGACTAACAGAAGTCGGTCCTTAAAGTAAGTCCTATACCGTGGCATTATCGAGTTTGTGGTTAAAGTCTAGATGTAACAATCGTGTTTGGTATCGATTGGCCCCTAAGAACTTGTTTTGAACTTAAAACGAGAAATTCAGCAAAAAGGAGTTGCTCATACAGCTTGAAATGGCCAGAAGTCAATAAGCTGTCAAGTACAAGAAAGACATGGGCAAAATCTTCCAAAGGGATCCGGAAATTTATGTTACTGATGGCTTACTTTTGCCATCCATGAAAATACGAAATACGAAACAAGTGTTAAATCTCCGATTTTTATATTACCAATGCTTACCGGGCCATAATTCTTGAGATCATAGAGCCGTAAACTCGTAATACCGGAAAGAAAATGCAAAGGTAGAAAAGCAATACACAAATGCAGTAATCTAAAAAAAGACGGTCGATTTCTGAATTATGAAAATTAATAAACGCATGAACAACGTACACAGAAATTATAAAGATATCGTTCCTGAGGATGTGGTGCGTCAATGGTACGAAAAGGAGATGAGAAGGAATAACACGGGTGTACGGATACAAAAGCAGCTTGAAAAGACAGAAAAAAACTTCAAGAAAATATGTGAAGGATTCCTTAAAAATAAAATAGAAATAGTTGACAGTCCATTTCTAGTCTTGCAAAGAAACCATGTTCAAAACCTACGAGCAATATCTATGTTTCATGCGATTCATTTTTATAGACCAGACGTAAAAATGGAATACGTTTGTTAAAATCTGAATTTTGTATCCACAACAAAGACTAAAGGCAACAAAATGAAAAAAAAATAGCACGAGAACTTCCACAAGTGTCAATGCAAATACTTAAAAAGTTAACGTGGACTGCTTTAAATGTGTGGACAAGGATGAGGGGATATCATCGGATATCTTCATAACACTGCAGTTGTAGCTCAGCCAACTCCTGAGAAACGAAACGAAGAATGACTCCTTTTTAATCGACGTTCTTAGGGTTAAACAGGCAATGGAGTAGTAAGGCCGTATACCAAAAAGTATAAAAGAAGATGAAATATGCTCGATCGCGCTTGCGTTGATGGGTTTTCGAGGAGAAGATTCAATGGCAAACTATACAAGCTGTACAGCGACATCGATGTAATCAGAAAATTGTGCATCGTTCGCCTGAGATGGATAAGACATACAGAGCGATTGGACACCAATTGGAAGAAGTAAGCTAAAACGATAGGGATTACTGGAGAGGCTTGTTAGCTGCGACCTAAGTTCATACTCCAAGAAGGTCCAGTGTCCCGAAGCTTCCGTACATATGCTACATCATTTCTTCATACTTAAATAAATTCAGAAAATGGTACATACTTAAAAATGAGTCGTTAGAATTTGCTTTCCATGAAAGGTCCAGTTGGAGATAGACGACCTTAGCTAGAATGTAAGGGTAAGCGTGAAACCCAAGATATAAGTACGAGTATTAGGAGTTGAAAATCTAGAAGGCACGTATGATAAATTGAAAGGCAAATTGAGTAAGTATAGACATTAAGGCACATAACGTGTCTACCACATAGATTGATGTTGCCTAAAACATGTTGGTAAATAGTCTTAAGAACACTACACAAAACAATAAAAAGAAAACCCCCAAGGCTATTTAGAAGGAAGAGTATTTAAGTACCATGTGTTGCATGAAAAGGCTTACTACTAGTATGTCGAAGGCCAGTGGAGTTTATTTGCCATGATATTCGATTTTCAAGTTCTCCACTGAATTAGCATTAATTGGCATAAGGCCCTGCCTAACACATGAGCCCTACATGAGAATATGATTAAATCGGTTGTGATTTGTCATATTAATACACGTTGCCTATTTGTTAACTCCTCATATATAGGTAGGTATTTGTAAATTAATTTTTAAGTCGGGCTTTGAAAATGCAAAAAAAACGGATTCCAACATTTTTTAATAGGCATAGATGCAAAGATAGATACAAAGCTTCTTGAGTAATAATGAAAGACAAAATAAAGTTATCTGTATTCTTTATTAGAAGTCAAAATCTATATACAATTAACGTAAATAAGTTCATAAGTTTTGGATCAGAAAAAGGTCTAAAAATAGTAAAAAAAAGTCAAGATTTCTTGCAGTCCAATTTCTTATTGCCTCATAAAATTTTAATTCGAAGTTTCTTAAGCAACTACTTATAATATTTCAGAGTCATGTAACTAAGAATTGACTTTAAAAAAAGAAGAAAAAAATTATAATAATAATAAAGAAAATTCCTACCTTTGTCCTTCCTCTGCTAAACCCACCATCGTCATGTGGTCGTCCTGGACGCTGACCCGGCTAAAAAAAAATAAGAAAAGAAAAAATAAACGACAATGCTCAATTGTTGTTCAAACTTAGTTCTATCAACTGTAATTAAGATATTTTTGAAGACAGGAAACTGCAAATTTTTTGCAATCCTTCGTCAAAACCGGGGCTCTACACTCTACACCCGTATCTAATAATTATTAAATTCTTCTTCGTAAAAGTATTGAACTACTTTGAATATGGAAAACCTACTGAGCTGATTTTTCGGTGTTTGGTTTTTTAATGTTCTATTTTTGACAGCTCACGCGTCACTAGTTCGTGACATCTGTCAAAGCCAAGCATACTCAGTACGTATCTATAGAGGGAAATATTGCTATTGCAGTTGTATCGGCCAGTATTAATGAAGATTGTGATCTTGATATACAGATTCCGTATTTGGTGGAATGAGCAATCACAGAGAAGACAAAAGCTGCCAATGCACCCAAAAAAAATACAGTGATTGGGGCAGTTTATGGTCGGGCCCAATTTTTTTCAAACAGACACCGTGAGACCGTACCTGTCATCTAATGATTTCGAACTTTTTTTTTGCCTAAGCAAAAGCTGAACTTCGTCGACATGTGGTTTCAACAAGATGGCGCTACTTGCCACACACCACGTGAATTAATGGACCAATTGCGTTGAAATGAGTCCGGTGAGCAATTTATCTTTCGTTTTGAACCGATCAGTTTGACGGGTAGATCGTGCGATTTGACGCCTTTAAACTATTTTTATGGAGATACGTGAAATCTTTGCCGATAAGCCAGCGTCAACTACAGCCTTAGGTGGCCACATTACACGTGGTACTAGCGAGATACCAGCCAATATACTCTTAAAAGTGACTCAAAATTGGATTCTCCGTACGGACCACTTTAAACATAGTTGTAGTCAACATTTAGATGAAATTATCTTCAGAAAGTAGAAAGCAAGCATTGGTTTATCAACTCATATAAGCATTTTATACAATTTTACAATTTTCCTGAATTTTTTTTTGAAAATTACAATATAAACCAAACGCTTAATAAATCACCCATTAGAAACTTATGTCTTTCTAACCATCTTACTAACATCACTCACTCAATTCCCACTGTTGCTCAAATAATTGAATTAGAGAAAGTACCCAGAGAGTGGCTTAACTACGATAATCCCATCGTGCTCAGTGTACACGGATTTCCGTACAGCGAGATTTAACTTTTACTATATTTATATTATAATTCAACACATCAAGAATACGTTTCTTTGATAAGCCGTACATAAAAGACGGGATTTGTGGCTAAGCACTCGAATTCGGGCAAATTAGCAGTGGTCTCAGAAAGAGGTCTTAGGAAAGAGAAATGCCGCTTTTATTTTCGAAATCATAAAAATAGGGAAACAAATTGTTTTACACATTTTTTATGATCTCAAAGGTCTAGCTTTGATAAGGGTGTTTTTTTAAAAAGTTGTTTAAATATGACATCCACTAAGGATGTCGGTCGCAGTCCATACCAATAAACAACGATAAGGCGATATGCGCTGGCCAGTTCTGTTTTTTTTTTCAAGAACAGATCCGCGATTTGCGTTAGCACAGCGTTCTAAAACAACCTTAATGACACATAATCAGTATAAGGAAGCCAAGAGACGCTCAATTCTAAGGAATTAATATTTCTCTTAGAAGATTTCGTCCCCTTAAGACACTTAGAGCCATGCATTGAAGTAAAATGTTCTTCACAATTTCGTCGTCTTTAAATCGATGAAGGCACTCAGATTCCTGAATAAGACCAATTGTGCGTTGGTTTCGAGGGTAGCAATGCCCTGTTTGAAATCCAATCCAACTTCTGATATCATTTCTTTTGAACTGCTGGGATTCTTTGATTTGTTGTGGAAGGATTCGATGGCTCTTTTAGTTTGACGAAGTCCAATGGGTTATCACCATTTTCTTCTTCCAACTTATTGTTCAATTGATTTCTGAATTCGGAGTATTACAGAACACCTCTGAGCTGATGAAAGAAGCAACTGAACGGTTTTGAGCTAGTTCGTCGCCTACTTCATTTCCAACAATATTTTTATGAGCAGGCACCCACCAAAGATTTACTTTGTTCTTATTAGAGAGCTCGGCGGTGATTTCTCTTTTTGGATTTTTCAGGGTTTTCTTCAACACACCAGTAGCTTACTATTTTCAGAGCAGTTTGCATCGTATTGCAAATGTGTTAAGCACAACAAAAAATGTTACGAAATATCTGGGACTCCTAAAACGACGAAAAAAAATTACTCCGCCTGTTATAGGGCATTTATGTACCTGCCATTAGATTTAGATTATCATACTAGAGTGCCTATTGAAGAGAAATTAAAGACCATTTTTGAGCTTCCAGCAACAAGCCTACTTGGATATTTACCCATGAGACAGGATGGCAACCATGAGATGTTTTTTTTTAGAAGGATTAATTTTCTACAATGATTTAGACCCAGCTTTGGCCAGATTTACTTGGTTGCTGGACATTTTGGTTCAGTCAATCTAGAGATTGTTTTTCTACTAGCATCCCACTTTAGAATTTGTTTGCACTCAGCGATTGGAATACTGATGATGCCTTTTCCAGGTAGGATACGTAGAATGGTTCCAACTATTTTTCCGAGTTCCGAGCTCTTTATTTTCTAGTTATTATATCATGCAAACACTTCAAGCCCAATTACATTGGTATCTCTTATTTATCTCTAATTTTTTTCGTCCGCGTTGTATGAAAACATCAGAATTACTTGAGAGTGAGATAATTTTATAAAAAGATTTCAGAAAGGTGGACGGATCCTCCACTAAATTGAGCTTTTACTTTTATGGACTAGAGCAACAGTGTAAAATTTCGGGTAAACATGGAAATGTAAGTAGACGACTTTGACTAGGTATCTCCTTTGATGATCTGAAGAATGGTTCCCTTTACTCTGCTCCAATTGGCAATAATACATTGAGAGATGGAGTGCTTGTGAGTTCCATTTTAGAATCAAAGTGGATAGCCTTATAAATTTGCTGTTAACGAAATAGATTTGAAGCGATTTTAATTTAACACTGATCGCTTTCGAAATTATGATGATGGACAATGGCACCCAATTTATATCACAGATTTTCAGAGAGTTTTAAGACTATCAATCAATCAAAAAAATTCCGTTTCAAACAGAAGAGTCAAAGAGTCATTTCGAAAAAAACAAGGCGAATGTCAGACTCGAATTTTGCTCATTTCTGTCCAGTTACATATTTATACAGAGAAAACCAAATCAAAATAATCCAGGAGCAGTATGAAGGCGTGTATGAAGGCACAGAGAATCCGGTTCTGTCAGTTAAGAGAAATAAGGATCGCGATAAAATAAAATTAAAATATAAAATTGGGAGCATGGCTATGAATTTCATCACTAGTAGATCTAAATCTCAATTTCAGCTGGTAATACGCGAAGTGTACCTCCTATGGAATCACTATTTTTGTGGTAAATTTTCAAAATTTTAACACCTTAAACGATTGCTAAACGATCGATATTGTTGTATTGCAAACCATATAAACTAAACATATACAGTGTTGTACGAGTATAACAATGCGGTTTGACGTACATATATTATTGAAATACAGATGTCAAATTCTGACCACGAATTGGATGGCCCTGTAGCACCTGAAGTTTCATCAAGTGAGCTTAGAATCTTACCTTCCTTTAGAAAATTCAAAGAATTATACTCTTATTCAAAGTAGTTTCTCTGCTTTCTGATTGTTTGCATCGGTTCCGACTTCGAATCGAATACAATAAAGGATCTAGTTTGGTCAAATAGTCCAGAATTCAGTTATTTAAATGATTGATAGTGGTTGATTACTTTGAATGCTGTTGTCAGTTCAGCGTCATATACTACTAAATGTTCTATTTTGCAAGGTGAGAATGCAGATGACGCTTTAGTTTAATGTCCAGTAGCCTCACTATGATGCTAGTTACGGCGTTAACCTTCGTGCTTTACGAAAATTTATATATATTGCAAACTGTGCAAAATGCTTTGTCGTTTGTCCTTTTTAAAGAAAACACCACACTTGAGCGCAGTCATCCCTGAAATGGCATTTTCTTTTTGATTGAGCCATAATTCACAATAGTAAATATTTAACATTAGTATTAAAGAAATGACAATTACTAACTACAAATAGCGATAGAACTAAATTTAATTTAGTTACAGTGAACTACAGTGAACTAGAATGACACCCGGAAAGTGTGTGTTTAATGATTTGGAACTAAATTTCGCAGATATACTTGACCAACAATTTTGAAGCTATAAGTCAAACTGTCTTAAGAAGGGAAAATCAGTTCTATGCAGGAACTTTCTCATAAGAAACAACGACAAATGGAAATTCACACTC
Organism: Volucella inflata; assembly: GCA_928272305.1. NCBI lineage: Eukaryota > Metazoa > Arthropoda > Insecta > Diptera > Syrphidae > Volucella > Volucella inflata. Next base: position 80,153,842 of record OV743719.1, read on the forward strand.
TTCCTACTGCATCTTCACCAACGAGACCTCCACTACTTAGACTTCCAGTACAGATTTCAACTGAAAAGGTACACCTTTCGTATAAATCTTAACTTTATAGAACTTAAACAATGAAAGAGAAAAGGAATTGTGATTGTTCTAGTACGGTTCTTCCTAGGATATCCTCTCATCTCACCTTTGAAACAAATCCCAAGAAACTATTCTATTTGTACCCCGCCAGTAGAAGTAACTTCCATGATTCTTTGTTTATGTTGCTTTCACTTATTTTGAAGTTGTGGGTCAAGAAATAAGTCAACAGGAAAACACATAATGGAAACGAAGGCAAAAAATTCACCATTTACAAAGACAAAGGCATAAGTATCGAATGAAAAACAGAGCTGGAAATACTCGTACCACCAGAAAGGAAGCGAAAGGACAAAACCTAAAGCTGAAAAGAAAATTGAATTCGTTGCGCTTCCTTCCGTGATTTGAAAGTTCTCGTTTTTCTTTTCTTTCATTTTACTTTGTTGATATTCTGCTTTGTTTGTCCAGAAAATTTCCAAATATATGCAGATGGGTTTTGGGTTTACTTTTTCGTTTTTTTTTTTTTTTTGAGAAATGAGTGCCATCTACTAGATTTAATCTGGAACTTAGAAACGATATCAAAGTTCTATTAGGTCGTGCATTGGGAATTCTTGCTTCATTAATCGAGATAAGTCAAACACTAATACATTTGACAATTCCAAGTTCAAAATTGCCTTGGTAAGTCCTTTTTGGGATTTGCAAAATCGAGTGGCCTTACCATTAGCTACTACCACAGGCACTGCTACTGTGTGAGAAACAAGAGATACTATACAACAAGTTTTAAATAAAACGGATATTGAATTTGATACCACTATTGGGGGTACCATTTCGAGCACGTTCTTCAAAAACAAGCTGGAAAACAAAATTTTATTATCCTTGAGTCTAAGGGGAGCCCATATACAATGAAGAATATCTTGGGCTTATACACATACTCGTATGTAGTGCGTACGAATATGTTTCCTTTTATGTGCTCACAGTGCCTACGGCCGTGATGATTTGTGTTTTCAATATCAATTGCAGATATTTGAGATATTGTATCTGTCTGAAATTCAATGCTTCCTATGGAAGAGTGTCGGGTGTTATTAGAGAGGGCTGTACAAAAGATGATTTATTATCGAAATATCGATAATCAATAGAGGAATTCTTAGCTGTTTGAGTATAGTTTGTACAAGCCCACATGATATCAATTTTGTAGACGAATCCATCATTAAAACCCGCTTATTCGGTGGACCATATGGTTCGTGATAGAATAACTAGTCATGACTTCAGTTATTCTGTCTAAGAATAAACTGCATAATCACTTGATTTATAGACATACAGATGTTTACATCTTCTTTCACCAGGTGGGTCATAAAGTTTGATCCTACCGGAAAGTAACATACATTTTACGACAGAATAAGAATTTATTTTAATAAACAATGGCTATACTCCTGGAGAACATGGAATAATCGTGACGATACTTTTGATGAACAGTTCGTCAGCAATTTGGTTCAGCTCACGCAAATTTTTCTGGCCGGCCGGCTCCTACTAGTCATTCAATGCAGCGTTTAATCACACGATTCCAAGAGAGTGGAACAACACGGGACCGACCAGGTAATGGAAGCCTCAAACCCTTCGATCGGACGAGAATATCGCTGCCGTCGCTGAAGGTGTCGTAAGGGCACCGTCGGCATCGACCAGATGATGTACCACGCAATTAGCTGTTCCACGCACGCCGCTGTGGGGCATTTTGGTGGTAAACATTTGAAGATTTTTCCTTACAGAGTGCAGGCTATTCATCATCTGATGGCTATCGACCGTGATTCGCATGTAACCCACACTGACGCTCTCCTAACTCTCAGCAACGGAGTGGACTATATAATGCGTCTCTGGGACACAAGAAATGCACGGTTATACCACCTTAATCGCAAATTCCCGGAATTTATTCAGAAAATTAAAAATACAAGTTTATTCATCTAAATCTATATTGTCCTCTTCACAGTAGTCCCCATCAACACACTTATGCCAGCGATTGATCCAATCTTCGAAATATTTTTTATATTCGGTTTTTTCGGTATGTCCATCAGTGCTTCCTGCGATTTTTCCGTTACTTCCTCTTGGCTGCTGAAACGCGTTTTCCGTTGCGGTTTCTTAAGAAATCAGATGAATTCGGCGGCTGTTCGATGGTATTTTTTGCATTTTTCGTCAAAAAATTGCGAATAATTATGGCACTATGCTACGGTGCGTTATCATGGTACAAAATCCACGAGTTTTCTGTCCGCAATTCTGGTCTCTTTCGGCGAATTGCTTCACGCAAACGTCTCCTAACGCCCAAATAATACTCCTTATTTACTGTCTGGCCTTCTGGAGAAAATGCGTGATGCACTACACCGTTGTAATCCATGAAAACCATGAGCATTGCCTTCTTTTTTGATTGAAAACGACGTGGTTTTTTTGGTCTCAGCTCATTTGGTGAACGCCATTCACTTGCTTGATGTCTGGATTGCGTATCGCATACATAAACCCACGTCTCGTCTCCAGTAATGATCCTTTTGATGAATGTGGGATCAGATTCAGCCTCGCAAATCATCTCTTTTGCGACGTCAACACGGTCTCTTTTTTGCATGAAATTGAGGTATTTTGGCACCAACTTTGCTGCTACACGACCGAAACCCAAATCATTAACCAAAATGTCTTAGGCGGATCCATAGTCAATATTCAAGTCGTCCGCTATCTCTCTGATGGTTAATTTGCGGTTATTGACCAACATTTCTTTTACCACTGCGTTCATCATCTTCGATTGATTCACGACCACTTTTGAACCGCTCGTACTACTGGTAAACGACCATTTTCTTTAGAGAATCGTTGCCGAAACACTTTTTCAACATTTCCAACGTTCGCGCACTATTTAATCCGATTTTGACGCAAAATTTAATACAAGTTTGTTGTTGCAAATTTAAATTAATTTCTAAAATTGTAAAAAATCACCAACACACACAGAGACAGATGTACTCTTGGCTACGTGACTTTTGCAAATGTCAAGCTATGACGCTAAGATTTAAAAGGAATATCAACAACAGATGTACCAACTTAACAAAAAAACAGAACTCGGAACAATGGGAGCGCCCCACGGTGGTACTCGTAATTCCGGGAACTTTTTGATCATGGTTGTTATTTAAGGTCACGGGTTAGTGTCAACAAGCCAAAAACTCTAGCGGCCCTCAAGTGAAACATCCATTTAGAAGTATAAAACCTAGCACCCGAAGGTCAGATAAAAACTGTAGCAAATGCCATAAAAGGAGCCCAATCAACCATCTGCGGCTACATTTTCAAAACATGATCGAAAAAAGCCGAATACCCAAATAAATATTACAAAAATGCATTATTTTTATTTTTCCAAAGTTATATAGTAATTCAGGACAAAGAGTTATATATTTGGTCCACTATGTGGGATACAGAGGCTGAAAACTTAATCAGATACGCTTACTTGTGTCACTCAGAATGAAGATGATTTCTTCTTCAGACGATGGCCCTGTAACCGTTGCTTCCACCAAAAGTCGAAGCAATGTTGACGCGAATTTGAACATCCAATCACATGAAAACTGCAAAGCTTCAAAGGAGGGGAAGACAGCTTTGCTATGAAATTGCCACCATCTGCTCTCTAATCGTTCGAATTGGAAAGCTGGCAATAATAGCCTTCTAAATGACTCTTAATTTCAAAGATGCACATATCAGTGCTTTGGGTTAGGTAAAGCAAAGGATCTTTTCAATTAAGTGCAGGGCTACGAGGGCTACGATCTACAGAGATCTACACTCTTGACAGCCTTAGCAAATCTGTTGATAAAAAAACGCAAATTAGGCCAACCGATAACGCATTTACGTTTCTTCATACCCAAGAGGATGGACTCGATACTGAAAAGTGGAAAAGCTATTTCAATTCAGAGGCTAAGAATCAATCAAACAAGGGGAGCTCGTTTTTAGTCTTTTTACCAGAAGCATGGCTTTCGTATGCTTACAGAGTTTCACACGATTGATTAGGGAGGACTGAGAACTTACCATTCGCGTCGAATTCATTCAAACTATCTAATTGTTGGAGATTCTGAGAGAAGGTCATCTACCTACACTGATTCAATGCTGGCGTGTTTGTCTTGTGCTGGAGCCTCACTTTCCTGGTAACCTAATTAAATCCGGGTCATTACCAGCACCTATTACTGAAACTACAAGCGTGCTGTGGAACCCAAAACGGAGGTATCTGTCATTGGTTGTAGTGGCTGATAGGGTCATAAAATATGAAAACACGGAATTTGTGATTCTTAACGTTCAAGACAAAATCCTTTCTTTTACATTTATTGCCAACCAATAGTACGACTACTATAACTGATGATATTTCTGTTGCAATGATCAACTACTCGAAAGAAGATAAAGTTGTTTCCCTTGGATTTTTTTTTTTCGGGAATTACCCACTACTATCCAATTTTGCAGTTTGCATTTGGCACGATACTATTACGCTTGTACGTTAACTCATACCTGCGTCTTGCAATGTGCAATTTACTTTTCATTCAAACATTTATTCAACCATACATTTTTAGAACGCTTGCATGCATTATTATGCAATTTGTTCTAGTGAACGACGACTCCCATACTTGCTATCTCATGCGTCTATTTGTTTACTTCCCTTCGAAAGGCTTGTTTACGGAACCCCCAAAATTAATCCTATTTCATCTCATTTGATACTTCACATTCTGTATTTGTTAAACGCATTCGTGTGCATAATATTCATTTGTAAACATAAACAGGAGGTGCACTCCTTTAGCTCCTAAACTATTTTAAATCGTAAGCTAATCGTACCTAATTGTTCGGAACTAATTATGAGTATGGGAGGCTATATCCCATTTAAACTCCCTAAGCCTGCAATTCTACTTCTAACTCAATAAACATTTCCGTGCTCCAACCTCAAATGATTATTTATTATGAAAACGTGGAGGATTTCCAAACAAACACTACTCTTGCACTACTAATACAAAATGATAATCCTTTTTCGTAAGAAATGTGAGAAATCCCAAAGCTTTTCGAGGGAGTTATAGGATATTGTGACTAATTGATTTTCCATTGCAATTTTAAATTTTGGAAAAACTAACCAGGATTCTTAAAAAGTGGATCAGACACCCCTAGATAGTTAAAGTATTATTCCTTTCATACATGAAGGCTAGGTAAGGTACTTCACTACTGCGTCGATATTTGTGTACATCAAGTAGACTTCGATATAATACCTCCTCTCCAAAACACCATGATCCGAAAGAGATCTTGCATTCAAAATCGCTATCCTCATCCCCATCGAGAAGGACTGAGATAGTAAGGGTCTCATAGAGAGACACATCGGTGTACCCCGACAAGGCTTTGTGATTTATTTGGCTTGCAAGGTCAGAAAAATAAAGATTCGAAAGTGTAACTTTTTGTTTGATTAATGATAAGATGCCGGTAAAAGCGTCAAAGGCGACAACAAGGTATAAAAAACCTTCAACCACCTCAAAGAACCCGCCGAACTCTGCCGATTTACCTGTAGATGGTACATACTTGACTCCGGGCTCATTCACAGACATCCAAATGTAACAAAGTGATCCGTACTGCCAATGAACAGTTCCATAGACTTTGAAAAATAGTGGATTTGAAATAGACTTTGTAGGTTCCGCAAATTTTTTCAGGTACGATGTTTTGGAAAAGTCATATGTCCGCCCACCACTTTGTCTAAGTTCCTTTTTAAAAAAATAAAATGCCACGGTAAGATCGTTGCTGATCATTACGGACTAGTAGAAGACTTCGTAAGCCGCGAGTTCGGTAGGCTTGATATTGTTACGTTTAATTAATTTGTGTTGGATGGACAGAAATCTTGGCTTACATCGATTAGACTGAGAGGAGAGAAAAAACAGATAGAAATGAAGATGTTTCCACATCCTCAGCATAGGGTCTATGTACTGGACACGTTACTTTTCATTTTTTGTAAAACTTCTGAACCCTGCTTTTGGAGTTGCACCTTTCCATTTCCTCGATCACTCGCTTTATTTTGTTCATTGTTTTTCGCCGCTTCATAAGCGAGTTGTCTTGCTACATGTGCTTCCCGGTATTCTCACCAAATCAGTTGTGTCATGAACGTGGTTGAGTGGTTTTTCTGACGGCTTAATGACTTTCATGCCACTGATCTTGAGCAGTGAATGCAGGTTATCGGAGCATTGCCAACAGGTTTGTGAAAAATGTTATGACTGCTACCTTCCAATGTTAAACCTCTTTAAAGTTTACTTCTATTTTTGTGCCATCCTACAAATCCGAAGACTAAATTTAGCTGCAACTAGGTTTTGTCCGTTTCCGCCGGCTGCACTAAAGTAAATGCTTCTTTTGTTGTCCGTTGCAATCAGAGTAGTAAGTGTAGTAGGCAGCATCATCATCTTCCTAGAGACACATGCTTCATTATCCTTGAAAGAGTTATAATAAGAAAACCCGCTCAGCGAAACTTATCCAGTCATTAACTATTTTGTTATGAAAAACAGGACGAGCAAGAGTTTAATTCGACGACTTCTACGTAGAATGCTCCAGAATCAAAATTCCATCAACACTAACATGCTGATGAAATTCTTTACTCTTTTCTGATCGGAAACCGTTCGGCGAATAATGGCAAACCTCAGAAATGAAAATCGTTTACCTAAAAAATAGTCGTCTACTATCTTTCCTATCCGCGTTCAAAAACATTCTTTTAGTATTTTAAGCCGAGAAATAAAGTGTGATGTGGGACTATGCTTTGGTCCAGTCCGGACTTTGGCAGCAACAATTTATTCAAATTATTTCTTAAGTTACCTATTCGAGTTGCTGACAAGACAGTTAAAATTGAACAAAGCAACTAGCCTGGTGATCGATGAGAATGCAATCAAAATGTAAGTTAAACTTGTTCTAGTAGACTCTAAGAGAAGATGTATGTACAAAGTGTGGCAAATAATATCCCAGACCCGAACCAGCAACCAAGAGCGCCATCTATTTTCCCGAACATGCGTTTTAAAGATCGAATCTTTCTCTAACATCTGTCAAAATCTTATGACATTTGGTTGACATTTAACATTTATAAAAATTATTTTTCCATTTGATGTTGAAATTTTAACGTGGTCCTAAGGTTCCACGCAAAACTTGATAGGAACGCACATGGAACATTCCCAAAACGAAGCAAAAAGTGTACCGGGAAGATTGTTTGACTAGAACAGTTATTTTCGAGCGACAAAAACTTTGTTTGCGTGGTAGAGAAACGCAGGAGGATGACAAATACACGCGAAGGCCAATTTTAGATCGGACGTCTAAAATGATTCAAAAATGACGTAATTTTGTTGCAAAAGACCGCAATGCTTTACTGAGAATGATCGAAGAGGCCTTAAGCATTAACTAAAGACTATCCGGACCATTCCTCACGAGGATTAGGGCAAAACAAAGGGAAAGGCTTCCCTGGTGCACGATAATCCACTGAGACACACAGTATACACAGTTCGTCAATTTTTGGCTCGAAGTCGAGCGAGTAAGTTAAATCCTCCGCCGTGTTCACCCGATTTGGCACCGAGCGAATTCCCTTTGTTCACGAAATTGAAATTGAAGTTGGAATGATGTTTTTTGACGACATTTGGAGCATTTAACCGACTTCGACACGGGCATTAGAGGTAATTCAACAAAATGAGCTAGAGAAGGCATTTAAATCACTATTGAATCGCTTTAACCAGGAGAAAATTTCGAATAAAATTCAGAAAAATAAACAGAAATCGTGTTTTGATTATGTTTTCTAGAGCCAGTCCAGGATATTATTTGCCACACTGTGTATATCAGGTAAAAGTGCAACCAAAGTTATTTTGCCAACTATAGTGGTTCCCAAAGTCTTGTTGAAAAATTGAAGGACACTCATTAAAACTTTACGTACCAAGAAAATACTGAAATAGACTACATTTCACCCACACGCTCATTTCAGAAAGCATCCCAGCATCCCCCGATTAATTTATTTTTAGAAAATCTCACAAGTCTTATTTAAAATTGATCATTAAGTTAATTCTCTATTGAATATTTTAGACTTCTTAACTTCAATCGAATCCCTTGGACAACAATAATCCTTGTGCGGTAAAGAAAAGGACATAAAGGACATAAAAAAAAAAGAAACGAAACAAAACAAAAACAAGAAAGAAACAACCAATATACTAAGAAGAAACCAAAAGACAATTATAGAACAAAAGGAAGAACGAAACCCCATCGTGCAGATACTCACACATACACAACACCCATCTGTAGCTATTCCGTAGGGCGCTGTCAATAAATCTCTATAAATTCTAGAAATCGTGGCATTAAAAAGATTGATTACAACCGAATACGATTTGATTAATCAGTTTGTCTCCTATTCTCAAACTGAAAGGCTGATTTTTTCCTTGTTGTTTTTGTTTTTGTTTTTGCTTTCGTTTTGGACGAGAAAAAGAGAGATGCTTCTTCTGCTCTCACAGTTAAAGTCCTTGTGGAAAGCTTAATCCTGATTTATCGAATGAAACATTTCCATTTGATGGTTCTTTGTTTGGCATGGTCTCACTGTAACCCCATTTTGGTGGTAGTGATGTCGATGCTGGCTGGCTAACTGTGTATTCTTTTTCGCTTTTCCTCAATCTCATTGTGGTTATTTGTGGCGGTAGAATAGGGAGTCTTCTTTGGTTTTGTTATCGGTATGGTTAAGGTAGAACTGTCACCTGCCATCAGAGAATCGGATTTAGAAAACAAAGTTTAGTTATTTGTATGGTAGCAATACACTTACAGATACATAAGCATACACAAGATACCTATGTCTTAGTCCAATGACTGATTACGTACTAATCAATCTAATCACGTTGCTCTGTTGAAATTGTGCGTACACAATTTCCACTCTGTGGGTGGCCGGATTTAATGGCAAATGTAACGCTATTAAAGCGATAAGATAGACTTTCATAATTTGCAACAGTGTGGTGGTAAATATGGTATATAAGACTTGGCGAGATATGTTTTACTCGTATGTAGAGAAATAAGGAATATAAGGAATATTGCAAGATTGCCTTGTTACAGCTAATATTTGAGGGTGTTCCGACCATGTCGAATGTTCGTTTTAGTAAGTATCTCAATAGCGTTGGAAAGAACCTCGTAAATACCTTTGACAAAGTCCATCAATATCGTGAAAATGCAAGGGATACTCTGAGATATGCGATTTGGTTTATCATTGTAGCAGATAATAAAGCTGAATCTATGCATTTTAGACAAAAGGATACAAAAGCCGCCATCCTCGTCATGCACTTGGTCACTAAAATCAAGTTGAAATGAGCGCATTTAAGTGAGGAACCACGTTGAAATAGTTTACCATCCTACATGTCGTTTCCTAAGGAACTTGACTAAAACTTGTAACATTAATATTGGTTCATACCTACTCATATGGTTAGATCTTTAATTACAAGTGTTTCTCTAGGCTTCAGACGAGGTGGACTCCACTTGTCAAGCTAGACTGTTTGCTCAATGATCATAATAAATGAAGATAAGCTTGAATCATTTACAATAATGTACAAGACACCAAATCTCGACTAAGTGAAATTTCCTTAAGATTTCTAAAATCATCGTTTGCATAACTATGACACAACTATGATAGCATCAGGTCCTGTCTACTCGTATCAAAAATCCAGTGACTTGCCAGTACTTTTACAAAAGGGAGCATTACTTCAGAAGCTATATTGGCAATAAACAAAACAACTTGTTTAAATAAATCGTCGTTAAGGGATGTTTGTCAGAGGAAAACAACAGTTTGAATGCAGAGGAAATTTGACAATTATAAAAAGTCATTAAAGCCCTACAGAGCATTTAAAAAAGATAACGAGCGATGCTGGAAGTAAAAGGTCTTTCATCATATGCACCCCATTTTTCAAAAAAAAATATTCTCTGAGCTCACCATCCTTAGACAGATGCTTTTTTTGTTCTTCATACTGTCGGTCGGTCGGTCGGAAAACCTGTACCAGGAGCTGGAACAAATATCCTCACGATCGGAAGATAGAAGACAAGCTATCCAAGAAGTTCAAACGTCGTACAATACTAAAATGCCAAATATTTTTAAGCTCGCTGCACAGAGGCGAAAAAATTCAATGGAAATAACCTTGCCGAAATACATCAAAAACGCAGACGGTCGCTTACTAACAAATGAAAAGGAAATTTGTGACCAGTGGCTTGAATACTGCAAGGAGTTGCTTAACAAACAGTTTCCACGTGATATCGTGCCGACAGCTGGTCCATTCGAGGAGGAAGTTTCGGACTTTTCAATCGAAGAAATAAGTATAGCAACTGGAAAAATGATGCGGGGGAAAGCATTCCATCAGAGTTTTGGTATCGGCAGCGTTTGGCTATCGAAACTTTTAAATAAATTAAAATGTGGACAACCTATGCCGAATCAATGGAGAAGTAGCTTCTTGGTTCCATTATACAAAGGAAAAGGCGACACTCGAGAATGCAACAACTACCGTTCAATCAAGCTTATGTCACACACAATGAAATTCGTCGAAAGAGTCTTAAACGAACGTCTTTGGCAAATAATAGAGCTCGATAATAGCCAGTGTGGATTTGTTGAATGAAGATCGACGGTGGACGCTATCCAAAGCCTACGAATAATAATGGAAAAGCACCGAGACTAGTCTACGGATTTACACATGGTATTTATCGACCTCGAGAAAGCATTCGATCGAGTGCCAAGGGATCTCATATGGGCCGCGCAGGGGTTTCAAAACGTGCCGGAAACGTATGTCAGAATAATACAAGACATGTACGGAAACGTGAAAACTGCGGTTAAAAGCTCTGCTGGACTAACGAGAGAATTTCCTGTTAATGTCGGAGTGCATCAAGGAAGCGTACTTAGCCCTTTCCTCTTTAACGTAGTATTCGACTATCTTTTAAAAGACTGCATGCGCGAAGCAAATGTGACGCCAATTCTCTTCGCTGATGACGCAGTTATACTTATCGATAACGTCGAAGATTTACAGAACGCCTTAGATTCATGGAGAAATGCGCTAGAGAGAAACGGGTTTAAAATAAGTCGTTCAAAGACGGAGCATTTGACGTGCCCATTTGCGCATCCGTTGCGACCTGTTCCGTATATAATGTTAGACGGAATAGTTCTTCCAAAAAGCACTATCTTTAAGTACTTAGGATCAATCGTCAACATGGAAGCGAAATGTGATGACGACGTAAACCACAGAGTGAGTGTGGGATGGATGAAATAGCGGGAAAATTCGGGAATCTTTTGTGACCGAAAATTTCCACTTAAATTTAAGCGGAAACTCTACACCACGGTTGTTAGACCAGCTCTTATGTACGGTTCACAGTGCTGGACAATGTACGAAGCGTTTAAAAACAAATTGACGGCAGCGGAAATGAAAATGTTAAGGATGTCTAGTGGAGTCACTAAACGCGGTTGCATTAGATCTACGCGTGTAAGAGGAAGTCTACATATAAAGAATTCGGTAACCGAACAGCTTGAGGCGAATAGAATAAGTTGGTATTGCCACGTTCAAAGAAGATCTGCGGAAAATCCGGTTAAAAAGGCAATATCAACTACGGTCACTCCAACTGTAAGAAAACGAGGTGGGAAAAATAATTCCTGGATTTCTCAGATGGCAAATGCGCAACAACGCCTGAGGCTAACCACTGAAGCGATCCAGGACCGAGCATTATGTAGACGCGTTCTGCGGTCTGCGACATTAGCCAACCCCATAAGCGGAGCAGCAGCGATGCAGTAAAAATGGAAAACTCGTTACGCATAAGTTCGTATTACGAAGAAAGGGTAAATAAAAGGATAAGAAGACTGTCGGTCATTCAATTGAGGTAAGATTTGCGCTTTTAAAACGTTTACAACTCTTCTGAATTTTTATCAAGCGGACATAATGTTGCCGTGTTACTGAGATAACGAGAAGTTGGAAGTGAAGAGATACTTGTGGCTTCATGAGATCGATAATCAAGACCACAATCAATCGATTCCACGCCATTTTCAAGAGCTCTCTCGGTGTATATTGTTGATTGTATTGACTTGAGCGCTAGAGGCAAACGACCATTGTGTTCTTTAGAAATTCGTTGGTTGGACTCAATTGAAGTTGCAAATTTTCACCGAAATATCATTCTCTGAGATGAGGAACATTTTTCGTAAAATGGCTTTGTTAATAAGGTAAATTGTTTAAATTCCAACTCTATCGTTGTTGCTAAGGATGTTTTCTTGCCGGGGGTGGCATTCGATCAACTCGTTCTCGCTTCAAAGAATTTCCAGAGAAACGTCTGACGGGGCAGTCGATACTGCAGGTGAAATTGTTCTTGCGCAATGGTTGGATAAAAAAGGTTGCTTTAGTGGCCTCGCACTTCGTTGGCGTTGGCGAAGAAACAGAACTCAACGAAGCAGATTGAAGTTATGGTAAATATACCTTAAATTGTCAGAGAATATGAGTACAATCATTACATTGGTGTGTGGATTTCCTAAACTAGATGATCATTACCTATGTATGGGACATTATGTTCTGACGAAATAGTGGACGCTCAGAATTTTCTTTCACGCTTTCGATCTTCGCATAGTTTACGCCTTGATAAAGTACAGAACAAATGCAGCACTAAACAACTAATGGAGTTTCGACTTCACTTAGGGCAACTTATCCGTTACCACCCTAAAGAAAATTGGACGACCGTTTAATTCGTCAGCAACAATTTTAGAGAGGAGCAAGTATAATAGAGGAGATACGCTTGCAGTGTTTTATGTAGGTACCTATCCCTGATCTTCATGATACCATGCAAATACCTAGCATCTGAATAGACTGTATACACACGGAATATACAATCCTCAATGGGAGCTCTGAATAGGCAACTTGCAACATCTCCAAGCCCTATCTTACGCAAAAACACTTTTAAGAAGTTATGACCAGTTAAAAGAAATCCCAGACAGAGGTTGAAATTCATCTCTGGTAGCTTGTTGATGGAAATTGTAAGTAAGCCTGCCTTTAATGCTTATGACCCATTTAGATTGCCATCTACACCGGACACATTTGGAAGGTAAAAGCCTACACTCGCTACAGGACGAACCTATCACCTTCTTTCTAGATTCAGTGTCTTTCTAATCTTGTAGGTGATACCGAGGTGTATTTCCTCTAAGTAAAGGGAGGCATCCCTAACAGCACCATAGAGACAGTTCGATAAGCAGGTAAGTAAGCAAGTTCAGACGACGACGACACTCAGAATTACCTCCCCGTATCGAGCAAATACCATAGATAAGGAGCAGGGGAATCCCGGCAAAATAACTCTCTATGAAGGAATTAGGACACGCAGGATATTTAGCACAGAATGACTAAACAGAACAGGCAACAAGATCTACGTAAATGAATTTTGCACTGAGTGCACCCATATGGTATGTCTTCTGTAGTGGAAGGTAATTGTCTTTAGTCTTTAGTCTTTCGTTCTTAGTTTTTAGTCTTTAGTCTTTAGTCCTTAGTCTTTTGTCTTTAGTCTTTAGTCTTTAGTCTTTAGTCTTTAGTATTTAGTCTTTAGTCTTTAGTCTTTAGTCTTTAGTCTTTAGTCTTTAGTCTTTAGTCTTTAGTCTTTAGCCTTTAGTCTTTAGTCTTTAGTCTTTAGTCTTTAGTCTATAGTCTTTAGTCTTTAGTCTTTAGCCTTTCTTAAGTCTTTAGTATTTGGTATTCAGTCTATAGTCTTCAATCAATTCGATTTGTTCGTTAAACCTGTAATTGCCCTGTGTTAAGCTAAGTTTCATGTGTGCTAGGATACAACAGTGTTTAAAACGATTTAGCTTAATAAGGCGTTAAACACGTACTATAAGGTTGAATGTAGAGCTTCTGTTTAAGACTCTTTAATTGAACAAAGTGAGGTTCCCATGCTCTTTGACTACATTTACGACGAAGAATTTTTCACCCAGATTTAGATTTCTGGCACAGTTCCACCAAAGAGAGCGGGAATTTCCACATCTGTCTGATGAAAGTACTGATTCTATTTTTCTCTGAGTTGAAATCTGATGAGATTTTCAGTTTCGCTGGTGTCTGGATTGCTTTTCAAATTAGTTTTTATTATGCGAGTGCATGGTGAACCCGAACTACTTTAAGACTGAAAAAGATAAGCCCTCAGAGGAGCATACTATCGAATTTGTCACATTTAGTTCATCGCATCAAAAACTTTTCTCGGCAAACGATATTTTATAAAAAAACTCCAAAGAACATTACAAACAAAGTTAGATATCCATCAAATGCAGGCATTCAAAATTGCAACTGACTATCATGGGCCAAGTTTTGGGGCTTTTCAGCTCAAAAAAGAGGAATACTGCAAACTCCACATTGATTTGAAAATGTTCTTGTTTTATACGTGCCATAAGCGAAAACTAACTGAACAACTCTACTGAATAAAATTACAAGGAGCTGTTCCACAGGGGAATGCACGGTATGTCTTAAATTAGACTTGTGATTTGATCTGCGAACCCACAAACACTAAAGGCGCAACTGCTTGTGATGATATAATTAGCTGTTGAGTCGAATGTTATTACCCAGTCCAGTCATCTATCCATCACTAGAATCTTTACCCTTTATTTCCCCCCAGATATGGGAAATTGATGTAATCACTCCCTATCCGCTTATCTATTCGATTACTGACTGACAACCAATCAAAATCCCATCAAATACTCATCGTTGACAGTTCACCAAGTTAGATTACGTACAACGCTTGACAAGGGTTCTCTACTTAACAAATCCCACGAACCAACTGTCAGCGGACTAACTATAGGTACGCTTCTAATAAAATCTAAAAAAAAAAAAAATAAATCCAATATCACTTTTTGACTAAGAAAAAACTAAGAAAAAAAAAACGAGAAACTGATTAAGGACGAGAGTAACATTCTAAATCCGGTTCAAATTCAAATCAAATTTATTTCAACTACTCGTTTCACGTCTGTTTAGGATGATGACTGTTTCGTATGCCATGTATCTGGAGAAAACCAAAAATAAATCCTAAACTCACGAATGTTAGGTGAAAATGTGTTTTTTTTTTTTTTTTGTTTGAGTGTATGCATGATGTGGATGAACATACCGTTGTTGTGTAATTTGCAAAAATATTACGTTTTCGTAAAAGGTTTCGTACCTTTGGTGGGCTAACTTCTCTTGTTGATATGCCCATCTTTTCGTGATGACGCAGCTGCACTGGATAGATAATTTGATAGTAATGGCCGCCGATACGACGTACCAGTTCTTGATTTTGTCTATACTCCTTTAGGAGACGTTCAACTTCACCTGAAACGATAAAAAACACACTCGCAATATTTAGAAAACTTGAATTAATTCACTTCTTAAGGATATTGATATTTGTTGTTAAAATTTTCAATTTTCTCATCAACTTTTTTTTGCAATAAGAACGAAGAACGAAGGAATATGCCCTAAACGTTCGCCCACGAACTTTTTATTGGTATAACGATTGGTAAACAAAAAGTAAAATGGGGAAAACAAAAAAAAAAAAAAAAATCTTAAAATATGGTAAATCTTCAGATAGGTTCGTCCTTCAATTGTTTTGAGTAAGAAACCCTTTCGGCATTTTTGTCAATAATGTAAGCGATACATAAAAAAAAAAATTCACCGAAATCTAAAAGGATGCTTCATGTATCCTGTTTGCTTAAGTCAAATATTTAAACTACCCTCCGCCCAAATAATCAATGTTCAGCTGGATATTGGGTAAACATTTCCCATTTTACAAACAAACTCTGAATTTATCCCTGCCATTGTAATCTAAAAAAAAAGAAATATATATATATACATTCATTTTCTTGTCTGATAACGAGCATACTTCCGTTTTTATAGTTTATTCAAATTGAAACGACCAAACTATGTATATGAATAAAAGGCCCCCAACCACCCAGAAGTCCTTTGACTACACTCCGGAAGGATGGTTCCACCCTTATCAAAACAGCAATAGCAACAACAAAAATAAGAAAACATTGAAACGGTTATTTAGCAAGCAAGGATTAAACGGAATAATTTGACCATGTTAGATAATTTGTTTAAATTTCAAATTCGCTTGCAAGTACAGCATCCCAAATCGTGTCAACGGACTAATCATCAGAGTTGACATTGCTTTCTTTTAAAAGTGGCCCCCTAAAGTTGCCAAAAATCGGAAAGGAGTCCTTGAACAGGAACTTGTATTTTTACCAGACCATATAAAAAAAGTTGCTGCATGATAATAGGTTACAAATTGGAGTTATGCTCCAAAATATCTCATAACTAAAGACACGCCAGAAAGAGCGTCAGCATTAATGTTACGGATTTTTCTCAGACTTCACTGTTTATATTGGAAATTCTAGCGGTCAGCACAAGTATAATTGGACCTCGTCAGCGATCATGTGCGCAGTACAATGTTTAACAAGTTGTGAGTGTTCGTTCACACAAAGTGGAAATAGTATGGGCCCAAGAATCGAACCCTGTGGAATTCACGCGCGAGCTCGAAGAAACGAAGATATTTGGCTTCCTACTGTCACACATTGCTGACGGCCTGTGGGGTATGAATGCAAGAGTTTGACTGCCAGAGAAGTTAATCCAAATTCATACCGCAGCTTCTTACAGAGGAGAAAGTGGTCCACCTTGTCGATGCTTTCGAGCAGTCCAACAACATCAAGAACGTAAGACAGTGAGTATCCAGGCCATTGCGGATGTCGTCGACAACAAGCAAAAGTGCAATTTTACAACTCCTTTTTGCGCGAAAACCGAATTGGGCGGGATTTTAGAGGTTGTTTTCACTTAGGTGTGCTTGCATCTGTTTAAGCATAGTTTTCTTGAATACGTTGGATACAATCGGTAAGATTGCGATTGGTCTATACTCAGTGTTAGTTCGGCTTTGCGACTTGGGTATCGGCAATATCCTAGCCATTTTCCACGAAAGGGGGTATTCACAAGTGGTACGAGTAAGTACGTGAATACAAATATGTGTTATGTATTTGAGCGTGAAAGGAAGCAGGAGTTTTACAAATTTTGGATTTATTTCATCCAAACCTATCGCATCAGACTTAACCGATAGCACGGCTTCAACTACATCTTCATCCGTAAAGCGAATAAAGTTGAAATCTGCTACTCGTATATTGTCATAGTCGCTAGACTTTATGTAGAGACATTCCCAAAGTACTTCCGAGGGCTTATTTGTTTAACTTTGGTATTCTATTTCGTTTGAGAAAGGAGGCAGTTTTGTTGCTGTTGTCAGAAGATATTTTATATGTCTTCCTGTCGGTTATATTTTAGAGTTTATGGACTCTATTTGGTCTCAAGGTACCTAAATATGACTGTGTGAAAGTTATTAAGTCATAAAGAGAAAGTCGAACAGATGCGTGTACCGGTTTTCCTCCTTTGTCGGCTCTACAGTCATTCAAAAATGAAGCTGTTAACTATTGAACCAGTGCTCCAGAAAGAATAATGGTTTGATTCTGGGTGCCTGATCCTTTTTCGGCGTTGGGAAATGAAACAAGATACTCCACATCATATCAGACTTATTCATTTCGATCGCTTCTACTAGAGAATTATTTTTTCTTCGAAGATTTTGTAATAAAACACATTTCACTTTGAACCGTTAAGCAGACAATTTAAAAGCGTAAGGGATTATAAAATTGATACACTTATTGTGAAAATTATGATGGTATGAACGATTATGAAATTGTGACTCGATGTTGTATTTATGTAGTTTAGTTGATCGGGTTCAAAGAGGGCAGAATTATTGAAGCCTTGCTTTGAGTCGAATGGCTTCGGCTACTGGCAATCAGCTATTTTGCTGATACCCAATAATGGACTATTTTCTAGTAGCATTCCAAAGGTTATTAGGATCTGTTAGGAAGATAGATGGTTGTAAGGATTTCCATTTGACTCTGCATAACTATGTGAAGAGGCGAATGATGTCAATGCCAATCACCATTCAATCGAAGCTCTCCAGACCAACGTCCGTTAGAAATAAAGCGCAATTGTGTGAAAGTTTGATAAACTTTCAAATGGAGGACATGTACACATTGTGGCAAATAAATACCCGGACAGGAGCCATATATCAGCAACCAAAAGCGCCTCCTTTTTGTTCGAACATGCATTTCAAACCTAGTAGAATCTTTCTCTACTATCTGTCAAAATTTGATGACATTTCGTTGACATTTAACAATTATAAAAATTACTTTTCAAGAACACCCCTTCATTTGATGTTAAAATTTTAATATGGAACAAAGAGCGGTCATAAAATTGCAGGCAAAACTTGGTAAAAATGCATCAGAAATATTCTAAATAGTGCAATAAGTGTATCGTGGTGATTGAGTAGAGCAGTTGTTTTCGAGTAGTAGAAATGTTTTTTGGGCGGCAGAGGGACGCTGGAGGATGACAAACACACAAGAAGGCCAATTTCAGTTCGCATATAATCCAAAGCGGACGGATTTTGCTCATGAAAGTGCCCTTGAACATTGACAAAGAGACTATTCGACCCATTCTTTACGAGGATTTGGGTAAAGCAAAGGTCTTTCTGTTGCACGATAATGCACAGAGTCACAGAGCGTTCACTGTCAATTTTTGGCTTGAGTGTGTGTTGAAAATTAGCCGCCGTGTTCATCTTATTTGGCACTGTGCAACTTCTCTGAAGTAAAACAGCTTCGACACGGGCACATTTGAATCACAATTGAATCGCTGTAATAGGTGTATTGATTCAGTCGAAGCATAACTTGAATAAAAACGCCGAAAAATCGTGTTTTGATTATGTTTTCTAGAGCCAGTCCGGGATTTTATTTGCCACACTGTGTAATTCCTTCACAGCTAAGCAGAGAGCCATTTCAACCATGGAAGAAGCAAAAATCGCACCACTGCAGCACATCGATCCCAATCTTTCCAACTGTTAACCCATGCGACACAGAGAGAAGGCAATAAAGCAACTCTTTGAAATAAGGCGCCAACTCTTGAAATGAGGTCCGAGAAAAAGAATTCGAAGCTAGTAAAGTTTGGCTGTGGTCAACTACGTCGGTACGTACTATGGTGGGCTTGGATTCTCAACGCTTCCAGCATGAAATGTAAACTCTATGAAAGTACAATATTTTGTAAATGCAGATATCTTCTGAGTTTAAGAGAGGCTATGGAATTATAAACTGAAGTAGACAGATATAGTTACAATGAACCTTCTGATCGATATTCATGTTTTTACCTCCAAAATAATCTCCATATTCCATATTCCAATGCTTCCTCCAATCTTCTAAACATTTTTCGTAGGCTGATTTTGGAACCGCCTTTAGCTCCTTTTGCAGATTCTGCTTAATCACCTCAATCGTCTCAAAAAGCTTTCCGTGAAGTAGTAACTTGAGTCGTGGGAATAGGAAAAAGTCACAAGGAGCCATGTCAGGTGAATATAGATCTTGCGGAACAGTATGAACGTTGTTTTCGATCAAATAGTCGCGTACAAAATGGAATGTGTGAGCAGGTGCGTTTTCGCACAATCACGAGTTCGGCCTCTTGCGACGAACATTTTCCTCAAACGCTCCAATACGCTTACGTAATACTGCATATTTACAGTCTGGCTTAGCGGAAAACATTCAAGTGGACCACATCACACCAACTAAAGAAAACGCTCGACAAAGAGTTAATTTTCGATCAACTCTGTCATGATTTTTTGGGTCTTGACTCGTTTGAGAAGAGCCATTTCGATGACTTTTGGTTGGTTTCGATGTCGTATTCATAGACCCATGTCTCGTCACCGGTATTAATACCATCGATAACATTTTGGCTTAAAGAAAATATTTATTTTGCGACATCAAAACGATGCTGTTTCTGCAACAATTTCAGCACTCTCAGAACAAGCCGCGCTTCAACTTGTCTCATGCCCAAAACATCTGTCAACTAGAAATCAAAATCGGCTGCTTTCAGCCTGATGCTCACACGACGATCTGCGAGGACAATTTTCTACAGTTTTTTTTTATGTTTACATTAGTCATCCTGGTAAGTATTTGACCGCCATTAGACCGGTGTGCCAACGTTAACAAAAAGCTTTTGATGCGGTTTCTTTGAATGGAAAATTCCGGATATTTTTTGATTAGACGGCATAAAAGTTTCTAAAATATTTAAACCTGCTGCATGATATGAATTCGGGCCGTCACTCACAGATATCTGTTCCGCAGTATCGTCATCATTCCGGCACTATGTATCGACGAATTTTGTGTCACTTATGCCTAGGACACTTAGGTGTTAAATAATAGCGACGCTAGTTAGCGTAAATATTTGTTTGTTATGCAAAGTTGCATAATCTGCTGTTATGCTCATACCCAATAGGCAATGGACAACTGGTGATATTTTTGAGGCCTGGAACCGAAACAAGGCTAAGTAAGCTCAACATTGCGAATTCGTTCAGAGAAGTATTGCATTTTCGAACTACAATAGTTTGGAAGTGGTGAAAGTATTCAACAAGACTTTTAGCAAGGCTTGGCAATCACTACACTACAGATGCAGATACTTCGCTCCTGCATTCCTAAGCACAGGAAAAATCGATGTCGTACTTCCACAGCACCAGTAATGGTGTCATTACATCGAAAGTTATGTATAAGACCAGAGTCAAAAGACAGCGGGCGCCGTAGTTCGTCGAACCCTGCTTATTGCTCCCAAGACCACTTTCTTTCTAAACGATAGATGCTGTTGAGAGTGCGGCATATGTGAGGTTTTTCTGTCATGTTTCACGTGATATTTTAGTCCCAAGAAGTCCGTGGACAGGATGATGCGAACATACGCGGCTTGGTTGTTGAAGTTCATATAGATGCTTATAGGTACCAGATTAGTTGGCCCGGTCAACTTCCTCGTTCTTGTAAAGAATACAATCTCATGTTAAGCGGATTGACTAATAGTCTTTTTCTAGAGCACTTAACGGCGATTATGTCCAAACCTGCCTGCGCTTTAGACTAGGCACAATTCAACATATGCCTGAGCGGTGATGTTAGAACTATTAAAAGCTATGAGGCGAGCAACATGCACCAAAGCGGTGGAGGCGCCGTCTTGAGCGCAGTGCTGTCAGATTCGCTGGTACATCCCTGTTTGGCACCCAGATTATACACCCAACAAGGCAAGCTTACCTTTACTTAAGGGATCATAATTATTGAGTATGCTTTGTTTGATAAGGATCTTGAGTATAAACTAGGAGAGACTTACATACAATTGTTATAGCTTCTTAAGCAGAACTCGAGACAACCAAGAAATACGCTTTCGTTGTCTACCGGGCTTAAGAGCTTTTGAGTTGTCATATTGTATTCAGTCTATAGCAAGTCAAAACCAACTTTAATTTGTTTATCATTACCATGCGTTGCCTTTGAACCAGTCAAGCTTAAGGCTCTTAGAGAGGTACAGACAAGAGATCCTTTTTGAGATTGTTAAATTAATATATCTCTAATCGTGATTCTAAGTCGAGACAAACTATATGTATCATACAATTATAATTCAAAAGTTACTGAAAGGATAACTGGTCACTGAAAATAGTTCAGTGGCAACGCTGGTCGCTATGAGATCGTAGTTATGTCTACTTCTATTCACATAAGGTAAGAGAGGGAAGCCATAGCCATGGCTTCATGGTAGTGATTTCCCTTAACGTCAATCTAATTTCCGTTTCTTGAAATTTGAATTCATTTTAATCCGTCTATTACCCCAAGGGAAAATGAACGAAATGGCAATGACTCTAGTCCAGTAGTCGCTTCGCTTCGGCTTGTTCTTATTCGATTTTAATAGAATGACGATGGTTTTGTCTTTTGTATATTTCAACGAGAATAAGTATGTATACGAGTACATACAAACCAACAAGGATATCATCATCACTGAATTCAAGTTGTTATGTTTGTTAGTGTCCTCTCTAAGGATCTTAATCATCATCATCTCCCTCAAACCCTGTGAGATGGAAGATGCAAGATGGGAAATGATTAAAAGGAAAAGTGGTGCTCCTTCACATCTGAAAACGTTGGAACGTTGAAGATAAATTAAGTACTCCGGGGGTACTTTGCCTTCTATCTGTCATCGAAATGATTTACACAGCAGTGTCGGTGTAAATGTATAGACTGGCTATTGGGTGGGGTCTTTCATAGTGTACATACTAGTATCTGAACAGATACTATTCGCATTTTCTGGCAAAATTTATTTATTGTGAGCATTAAAATTTCGAGGAGCATAAATAAAGATTTAAACTGGAAAATTACTTTGATGGAGATAAGAACTGTGTAAAAGGTATAACTTTGAATAGATGGACTGAAAGACGTTAGTTGAAAGATTGTATGCATGGACACTTGACAAGTTGTTTTGCTAAAACTTGTTTACCCTAAATCGAGTTGTTATAGTTAACTATACATTATATGGGATTAAGGGAATTGAAATGGCAGCTGGATTTGGTATGACGTTAAGAAATTCTTCTGTCGATGTACCATATTTTTCCAAGATTGCATTATAGTTCTTGCCCAATGCCACTCCCCACAGACGTAAAACGTAGTGATTTTATTGATGACGGTCTGAGTAGCATCTTATGGATACTTGCCATTTGTATCGATAATGTAAGATTTTACATACAAACTAAACGACAAGCTAAATATATGGCCAGATAAAGAATGTGGCATAGCACCAGATTATAAGGTAAGTTATGCAATA
Organism: Volucella inflata; assembly: GCA_928272305.1. Lineage (NCBI taxonomy): Eukaryota > Metazoa > Arthropoda > Insecta > Diptera > Syrphidae > Volucella > Volucella inflata. The sequence continues at coordinate 80,176,569 of OV743719.1, forward strand.
AAATTCACTTGTTGCATAAAGGACATTTTTGGTTTCGGTTTAGCCACATTTAGTGCATTCTGCAAACAGTGGTAGAAAAATATAGATAATGATGGTGATACTATCTGGAGGGGACTTAAACGACAATCACCAGTTCTCTCCATTAAGCGCTTTTTAAGATAATTATTTCGGTTTGGCACAAATTAAGTTGCCGGTGGTCCATTTCCACTCAAGGGCATCACGCTGGAGCGGTGCTTCCCATTCGATCAAGTTGTGCTAGGCATCGAAGCCAATGAATGTTAACTCTTCTGAAAAGGTCAATGGTGCTGTACAACCCACAGTTTGCTTTCATCTTTTTCTTTATCGTTTCTTTTCCGAAATCAACAAATGCGGGCAGAAAGGTAATTCATCCGGAGAACATTTGTCTCGATGTTCTTGGCTTCTGCCCCACAGAGTAGAACTTGACTATAAGGGGCTTTTCGTTGGCAGCAGGCCGAGTAGACAAAGTCTTTTACCAGCTCAGGCTTATCAGAGAGCTTCGCCAGCGCCAAAAGCAAAGGCTTCCACTTAACAGATGCTACGCTCCGCCAATCCTTTCCTCGCCAATATCAAATATTGCTGGATGATCTCATAACGAGAGCGAGATGAAAGGATAGTAATAGTTGGAGATTTTATCTGCAGCTTTCTAGCATGTAACACCAAATGGTGGTTGAAGATGGAAAAGTGTTTAATGAGGTCATTAGTACTGAACTTACTCAACCTACATGCTCGCCAATCCTGAAAAAATGTTATTATAACACTGTTTTCAGATTAATAACGCAAATTCATAGAAATTGCTGATGAAGAGATCCTACCTGTTACAGAAGATAAACGTCCGAGGCCCGGATGGAATACCACTAAGTCCTCATGACGAATACTCTTGGTAAAGTGGACGTACCAAACTTTAATATATTCTTAGTGCTATATCTAGCAATGTCACGAACAGAAAGCCAAGTATGTTACATGTGTACCATACATAAACACGTTACAGGAAGTTTGCCACAGGAATCTATCCTAGGCCCTTTTCTTGAAACATGATGTTTGACGGCATCCTTAGCCTCCCAAAGTCCTCAGACGCGAACACAAAGCCTTTGTAGACTATATCGCCATCGCATCTGCAGCCGACCACATGCAAGAAGTAGAATCGGAAACAAAAAAAGCAATCTCCAGAGTGAAAACTTGGTTTGGCATGGGTGGGAGCACTGCTAATAAAAGGACCTAAGAGATAGATGTCACGAATATAGTGTATATACAAATCGCCCCCAAAACAATCTACGACTTCAGGTCCCTCTCAGAGGAAGACGCGGGTATTTTAGCTCGCTTCCAAGGTAGAAGGAGGATACAGAATACTCAATTTTCAACTGCTCATGCTTCAGTAGGTCATGCATCAACTTTTCACATGAAGCGGTGCCGTTGTGGCTTTGAAATCGATGAAGAGGTTGTGAGTTACAACTTTCTGATATAGCACTCTGATGTAGCTTAATCAGGCCGATGATGATATTTACAGTCTGTTTGATAACATCGTACACGACAAAAATTAAGGCAGAACTGATAATAATAAAAAAAAATCAATTGTACTGGTTAATTTTGTTTATTTACTTGAATGCTTTTCAATTAATATGTTGTCCACTCTCCTCCATTATCAATAATTGCTTGGAGTCTTCGAGGCATGCTTTCTACTAATCTTATAGCATAATCTTGCGACAAAGATCTCCATAGAACTCGTATTTTTCGTGATAATTGTTTGACCGTCGAGATCTTCTTTCCTTGGAGCTTTAGCTTCATGAATGCCCAAATATTTTCAATGGGATTTGCATACGGCGACTGTGATGGTCAGTCTAAAACATCGACGTCATTTTCTTGTTTCCACGCACTGCACAAACGACTGCGATGTTTCGGGTCATTATCTTCTTGCAGTAACCAATTCTCATTCCTTCTTTTAAACCACCTTTGTACAGATGGTAATAAAGCCTTCTTATAAATTTTGACCATGTTGGGTGCGTTTAAGTAAATGTTGTAAACATGAACAAATTGCCAAATCCTCGTTTTGAGAAGCATCCCCAAACGTGCACCTTTGCCGGGTGTTTGACGATCCACTGGATTAATTTATTCGATTGTGTACACCAGGTATGAGTGATAGGAGACCTTACATTATTGGCTAGTAAACGTCTTCGTATCACAACACACATTTAGATCCCTTTTACGTGAAATCCCTTGTCCTCCACGTAACGATAGAAGAGGATTTTTGTCAAACAAGCGTAGAATCATTTTGCCCTGCTTTTTTGTTGTTTTTGGCTCAAGGCAAATCATCCACATTTTTAACTTGGGAATAACGGTGCACCCACTTGCTTACAAATGCTTTTGACTTTTTTATGTATTTAGCAGCTGCTCCGTATGACATTTTCGGTCTTTTTGGATGCATGCACAAGAATACTGCTTCATAACGTGATGCAAACGCGACACTCATCTTAAAATACTTCCGTCTCTGACAAAAATTGAACACTCTTTAAATATTTTTATTCAAATCATTTAGCAGAAGTATTTTTTTATGTGCTAATGCAAATGTTACTTCCAAACCGGTTTTTATAAGCGAGTTTTTCCGTATACGATCTTATCAAACGGACTGTACATATTATTGCAGACTGGATTTGGATATACTCGTATCTATGATGTTGACGAGACTTATATATTTGCAATCAGTGAAGTGCGGCGACTCTCTTCTTTAGAATCCAATTACTAATTGCTGCTTTAGATACTTCGGCATTTAAGTCATTGAGTCCAGGAGCATTGATTGACTAGAGCTTGAAAATTGCGGTTCTGACTTCATCTTAGTCAGGTGGAATGGAAATTTATTGATCTTTGTCTCAGTTCAATGGTTGAACAGTCTGCAGAAATATGAGGTTTTCTTCTACATTCTTGCAGAATTCTGTTCGAGCTTTACATTCTTCGAACATTATTCTTCAAAGAGGGGTGCTGCTCTGAGACTTTGTTAGGGAGCTTCTCGTGATATTTTATTTTTCTTCAGGGATGCATTGGTTCTACCTTTACTTTTTTGCTTGTAGAATTCACGAGCCTTTCTCGTTATTTTCTGCAGGATTGCCCTGTTCATCTGCTGTTTTTCTTAATTTCCCTGTCAGCAATCGTCATCGAACCAGGGATTTCTTGATATGTTGAAATCCAGTATATCAGGGTTGATATGTCTGATTGATTTTTGGTAGTGATGCCACTGGTCTTTGTCGTTCGATGAAGGGGTTCGTTTATAGTCGTTAGACGATGAATGGTTTAGTGGATTTGGGTTGTGACGAATATCCGCATCCGACCCTGGCTACAACAAGGTAATAGTCCAACTCAATATTAGCTGATGGAAACGATCCGACGCAGTGCATTGCTTCAGTTGCAAAATACCCAATGTGGCGTGAACACCGTGTGCTACTAAAGTTGCTAGTAAGAATCAATAAGCCTGGTATTCTATTCGGAGGTAATATCTTGGTGGCGATACTTTCCCACCGTATTCCCAAAAATACATTCGTCGCCTACCTGCCTAGTTGGCTCAGACGTTTTGTAAAAGGCAGTGGTTGAGAAACTTTTAGAAACTTTTTGGTATGGTCGCCGTCTTCTCTGTCAGACATACCATCTTGATCAAAAAGTTCCCGCAACACGGAAACCGTTTGGCGTTCCCATTATTCCGATTTGAGTTCTGTTTTTTTTTTCTGAAGTTGGTACATCTGTTGTTGATATTTCCTCTTAATCTTAGCGTCATAGCTTGACATTTACAAAAGTTACGTAGCCAAGAGTACACCTATCTCTGTGTGTGTTGGCGATTTTTTACAATTTTAGAAATGAATTTAAATTTGCAACAACAAACTTGTTTAATGGTGCGCGAACGTTGGAAATGATTGAAAAAGTGTTTCGGCAACGATTCTCTAAAGAAAACGGTCGTTTACCAGTGGCACGAGCAGTTCAAAAGTGGTCGTGAGTCAATGATGAACGCCGAGGCAGACCATCGACATCGAAAACCGACGAAAACATTGATGTAATAAGAGAAATGTTGGTCAATAACCGAAAATTAACCATGAGAGAGATAGCGGAGGACTTGAACATTGCCTATGGATCCGCTCAAGACATTTTGGTTAATGATTTGGGTTTCGGTCGTGTAGCAGCAAAGTTGGTGCCAAAAGACCTCAATTTCATGCAAAAAAGAGACCGTGTTGACGTCGCAAAAGAGATGATTTACGAGGCTGAATCCGATCCCACATTCTTCAAAAGGATCATTACTGGAAACGAGACGTGGGTTTATGAGTACGACATGCAATCCAGACATCAGGCAAGTGAATGGCGTTTACCAAATGAGCCGAAACAAAAAAAAACACGTCGTTTTCAGTCAAAAAAGAAGGCAATGCTCTCGATTTTCATGGATTACAACGTTGTAGTGCATCATGAATTTTTGCGGAAAGGCCAGACAGTAAACAAAGAGTATTATTTCGTCGTTATGAGATGTTTTTGTAAAGCAATTGGTCGAAAGAGACCAGAATTGTGGGCAGAAAACTCGTGGAGACCGCACCATGATAACGCACAGCCGCACAGTGCCATCATTATTCGTAATTTTTTGACGAAAAATGCAACAAATACCATCCAACAGCAACCGAATTCACCTGATTTGGCTCCCTGTGACTTCTTTCTGTTCAATTGAGTTAAAAAACCACTACGGGGAACGCGTTCCAGCAGCCGAGAGGAAGTAATGGATTGACATACCGAAAACCGAATATAAAAAATGTTTCGAGGATTGGATCAATCGCTGGCATAAGTGTGTTGCAGTCGATGGGGATTACTTTGAAGGGGACAATATAGATTTAGATGAATAAACTTGTATTTTAAATTTTGTGAATAAATTCCGGCAACTTTTTGATGAGGTATTTATGAGGCTCTTGTTGGCGAATTAAGCCTTTACTCGTTTTGTTGAAAAGGGGTTCCCTAACAAGCTTGAAGCCTGAAGTAGATAATAGATATAGCAGTTTTTCATCGCCTTTTTGTCCGGTCTATCATACTTCACATTTTCTATGGCGGTTATATCAGCTTTGTACAAGGCGAGCATATAAGTGCTATGGAAGTCATCTTTGCGCTGCTGGCCTTATTCGAGTTAAAGAATAAACAGCAGATCAATATTGCTTAAAAGAGGTCACTAGTTTAGACATTTTTGGTGTCACGAGCAGAAAGAAAAAGATGTCTATAAAGGTGAACAGTTTAAGTCAAAACAATCAGCTAAGGACTATTAGGATCAGTTCATTGGTGTTGCAGCCAGAAATAATTTATATCACATTCTTATAGCGGTTTATAAACCGTTTTGCTCCTGACAGCTGGATGCTTATTTATACAGAATTTTCTTTATGCCAATATAATCAACAGTCGCTTCAATGAACCCAAATTAATGACAACATTATTTCTATTGGAAGCATTAGAAAAATATTTCAGAATCGCCTTGTAAGGACAAAAGTGTCATCCAGAATTAAGTAATAAAACTACCGAAACAAATAATGTTCTCACATACTCGTCCTCCTCGTACATCTGTATTTATCTGAGTATTTCAATTCAAATTATTATTGAATTATCCGTAATGACTTGCTCTTTCAACATGAATAATTTGTTCTGAAGTGGATACCCTCAGAGCTTGATAGAACGTTAGCAGATTACATATTACGTCTTTTCATGTCATCGCAACATAATAGATACGAATACATGAAGGAGGAGCAATATACACATGTTGTCAAAACATCATTACGCCTAAAGGTAATCAAATAAGATGTCACATTCCTTTTGCTGCTAAACAATAGAATAAAATGAGAATGATTTATTAAGCATTTGTCTTATCTTCGTCGTTTGTCTGTACGAGTAGAAGAAGAAGAAAATCCTTAAAGGAACCCTTAAACCAGTCAACATCAAAACTGAGTCATTCTCAGTCCATCTGGTTCAATTATGATGACACTATCTTTTACGAAAGCAATTTATTTACTCGTTCTTCGGGGCTTCGGTTTTGGCAAGGCCCAGGAACCGAAAGCTTTTAAACAGACACACCTAATCCTAAATTAGTTTCAATTCCAAGAGAACTGTCTGTTTCTGGGAATGTTTCAGTCCAAAACCAGTCTGTAATTTACGAAAACAACTATTCGAGCGGAAAATCCGTCAGGACTAAAGGACTTTGTTATGCCATAGTAATTAATTTTGAACTCTCCAACAGCAGCCACAACAATTTTCGAATAAGCTAAAGTACAGATACAAAATCCAACACAAAGTCTAAAGAAGATGCTAAAGGAAGACAAAACAAAAAAGAGAAAAATAATCTCTTAGCACAAGATAAAATTATTGGGGGTGACATTAGGCAGTGATTAAATTCTGGAGTTTAATAAAGAAACTGCGATTAAATTTTGCCAAAGAAGAATTTCAATTTAACACCAAAACACCTACCTTTATCGATGGAGGGCCCAGCGGAGGCACCCCATTGTTCTAACACCATCAAGCACACACCTCGTCAAGGACGTAGCCCTTTCTTGTGTTTGGTGTTAGATCGTTTTCGTTTTCCAGGAGTACGGATACACATTCACTGGTGCGTTGTTTTCTCATTTTGATTAATGAACGTACGCAATTCGGTGAATGAAAATGCGAAAAATGTTTGATGTAAATTAATTGCGTTCACCATTTTGTTTTATATTTTGTATGGGTGTATCTGTTTGTGTGTTTTTTTTCTTCTTTTAAGTGAGGTTGTTGAAGGTGGCAGGTGGGTTGTTGAAAAATGTGCAGAAAATGGGACAACTTTTGTTAGAATGTTTTTTGTTTTTTTTGTGTTTTCATTTTTCAAAATAAAAATTCAAATGATTCTGAAGAAACAACTCTGAAGGCACAATGAATGCCTTTGGGCGACGACACAATTCTCCAGGGTAAAATACTTTTTGGCCATTTCTTTTCCTCTTCTCTCCCCCTTTTTTTTCTTTTACACAAACTTTATTCCTTCTGCCTATGCTCATTCAATTTTATTTGAGTGTGAAAGTGAAATTACAAACACAAAACTTGGTCCTGAATTATTGTGTTTTGCTCTTCTCCTCCGGCGAGATAAATGAGATAGTCAGCAGCATTCAACACGTTGCGAAGGATGATAATATATTATTTTATTTTATTTTTTTATTTTTATTTTTTTCCGTTATAAATGAAGTTGTCATAAAAACGGATGCGAGATGATGGTCACTATTCAAGGCTACTGAGCCGAGAGCATACCTTTAATCAGTTGCAGGTTGCGGGGCTTGATATGATTTCATTTTTTAAAGAAAAATGTGCAGAACTTCACACCTTCTAAAGGACTAAAAAATATAGGCTCATAGGTTTTTTCGTAGGTGCAACCAAAGCTGCAAAATACGTCAAAGGAACTGAAATCACTATGCTCTTTGAATTGGCTTCCCCATCCAATCGTCGATGATTGGCGAAAATATTCGTGCAATTGGCAAGTCCACGAAGACTTAACTACTCATACTCGTATGTTAAAATGAAATTCAAATGACTTGCTGATACCTGTAAGACAGAACCCCCGCGTTCCTCCCTTTAAAGGGGAACGGAAAAGAGGTACCGATTTACGTTTGTTTTGAATGTTTGCAGGCTATTATGACTATGAAATAAAGATCTTAGCAGGGCATTCCATGAACGAATTATTCGGCTTAGGAAAGAATCAATAAATTTTAGGATATGTCCAAAAATATTTATGAAAATATAATGAGCATTCATAGCAAGACGGGTGTTACGGTTAGAGGTTTGAAGGGGTGGATTGCTACTGGCAATTTCTGTTGAGCCCTGGTGGTGAAAATAGCGATAGAACAAGGTGAGGTAGGAGATATTACAACGGTAGTCGAGGAGGTCAATCGACTGTGAAATATTGGCATCACATATAAGTTCTATCGCACGGTTTTGAATCCTATTTAGTAGGTGCAAAGAAGTCTTAGGGACACCTGACCAGATGTGGGCATTGTACTCCAATTTTAGGGGGATCAAAGGGGAAACCTAGACATTTCGAAGCATTTTTGGCGACTTAGAATACGTGGTCTTTCCAACGTAAGTTGGCATTGGCACACATACCGAAATCAGAAAGTTTTCCGGTTTCAATGATGCCATTCATGGATAATGGCTAGGTATTTAAATTTCGCTTTAGCAACAGTAGATAGCATTGTGTTTTGGAAGCATTCAATTCCACTCTGTGGATAGTTCCTCAATTGGTTATGCTGTTAATATCGGAATTTAATGGGTCGTGAGTTCGGAAACGAATATGAAGGAATATATTGAACTAGAAGTAGCAGACAAGAGATCATTGATAAAAATTAAAAAGAGTGTCGGAGACAGAACAGAGCCCTGGGGCACACCAGCCTTTATTTTGTGAATATCAGACTTGAAACCATTCAAGACAAGTTGAATTAAACGTTCCGAAAGGTAATTTCTAATCTATTGAAGAAAAGAGTCATCGATTCTGAATGCACGCTTTAGAAATATCAAGCACACCTTTCATCCTTTGGCCAGATTGGTCTAAACTTTGGCTCCATTTTTCGGTAAGACATGCCATAAAATAACCAGTGGACATGTTACTACGAAACAAGTACTCCCGGTCATTAAGAAGTTTTCGGGTTTTAAAATTTTCCATGAGCTGACAGCTTATCAGCATTTCCATGACCTCGGAAAGAAGACGATTCGTCTCTTTTAGGGCCGGATTGGACAAATGCTTCCTTTCATCTGCTCGGAAAGAATCCTAGAGAGTAGGATTGATGAAAAAGTTTAAACAGTGGTTTTGTCAGCGTAGACGAGCACCTCTTCAGAAGCAGGGGAGATATAACATTTGGTCCAGGGGAATTGTGAATATTGAGAACTTTAAGTACTCTTGCTATAACACGATTGTGAATGTAGACTCTTCCCATTAAAGAATCGACACACTCAAGTGTAGACGGAGACAAAGCGCAATCTCAAGACGTTGAGCTGGACGCAAAATGTGCAGCAAGCAGTTTGGCTTTGTCAAAAGAGCTGACTGCTGGTATGTCATTATAAATGAGCGTTGAGATGGAGGATGAGCCAGATTTCTAATATTTTTGACGAACGACCTCACATTTTTACTACCTTTGGTACATTGTAGTATTTTTTGCTCCGGTTTTTGGTCGTATAGAAATTTCACACGCTTAAGAAAGGCGTTGCCGTCATTCCTGGCTGGTTTGAATTTATTCCGGTTTTTTTCGGTCGGGTTGGTCTTAAAGGACTTACCCTGAAGGTGCCTAGTCTGCTCTTATTGGCGCCCTCGTATTGCTAAACGGTTCATTTAGGAATTTTTTAATCTAACTGTGTGGTCAATATGGCGATGGCGATGGCGCGATAGTTAGCTCATTGGACTATCACGCACAGAGTCTGGGTTCGATTCCAGGCTGGGTCACCAACAATTTTTCAATTTGTCATCACCCTTTCGGCGGGCAATGGAAAACTCCCGAATGTAAAATTGCCTACGAAAGCCATTCGGACTCGGCGATAAACCGTATGCCCCGCTCAGATGTGACTTAAATGACAACATGAGCAACAGAAATGAGTGTCAAAGAAGCTAGGCCATCGCCCATACCGGGCTGCCAGCGCCACAGTGTTTTTTTTTTGTTTTTTTTTTTTGTGTGGTCAATATACGAGAATGTAGTTGATATGACAAAGTGGTCCGACTAGCCTTGAAGGGAGATCACATCAGCGATTTGAGAAGTAAGAAACAAGTACAGGGTATTGGTGGCATTACTATCAGCGTCTGGTATTCGCATGGGCTCATCTACAATGCGGGTCAAGTTATTTTCCGCAGTGAAGATCTCAACACACAGTGCTTCAGGTGTTGTCTGTCCACAATGCTGAAGCCACTCAGAATCGTGTACATATATTGACAACGCCCGATTTCAGTATAAGGATACATGAATACAATCCTTTATAAGGAGTCAGACAGCGCATCAAACTAGTTAAGGGTCGAGTATACAGCAACAGCAGTGACCGGGTGCAAGAACATCCAGCACTTTGAGGATGCGTTCCTAATGCCCAGAATCGTTTTCGAGTCAATGAAAAATATAATGAAGGAGGCAATCATCACCTAGACTCTAGTCTCTAGACTATCGCTACGGATTTGAGGTAGCAGATTTCTCCAGGTAACGTTCACGTAAGCAGTTCACTTAAGACAAGACTATCGTCAAAAGGTCGACATACGTGATGAAAGCAGCACGCTGCTCCAAGTCCTCAAAGGGCAAAATCAGTCAGATTGGAATCATTCAGAAATTCTGATGACACATGTCGTTAACAGAACAAAATCAGCGTTCGACAAGCTCCTATCGCCGCATTGAGCTGAGTAACACAACATTTTGTAGCTGGTATCTGACATAGTTTGTGTGGGGCCATCAAATCGTGACTAGTAGCAGGCTACTGGCATACATACCTTACCGATTCTATAGCAAACGGCAAGGGAATTCTTCTTCCGAAAGCCGGAAGAGATAACCACACGTTCGTAAGCAACTTCAGATGAAGTAGATGCTGAAGATGAAGTAGATGCTGAGTATTTTCATCAAGACTGAGGTTGCTTTCGAAAACTCAAATTTTGACCGCATGTAAAACTCGGCCTAAAAGCGTGGCTTAGACGAGTCACAATTTTTGTTGATAAGCTCAATAGTAACAAATCGAGTATCTCTAATGATTGCCAACGACTTTTGTACTAAAAGTAACTAAAAGTAAGAAAACTGAGAATGTTTTGTTTACAAGAAGGTAACTTTACTGGTCCCACATTATTATTTGTTTCTCCAATGAAGTATTTTCGGTACCATCCTGGGAAATCTTCTAAATATGCCCTGTCGAAAACTTCCAAAGCGCTATAGGCATTCTGGTTGTGTAGAAAAGCTTTCAGAAAGATATGTGTTATCACAATCGATATGAGGTGCATTTGAAACTACATGGCTACATAAGACTTATGCGTCCGTTTCTTGGTGAAACATGATTTCACGAAAATACGTCACTGCAGCTTAACCAGATTTAAGGAATGATCTTCCACCCTAGCATGCCTGGCTCTGCTCTATACAAACCGATATTCATCTCATGGGGCTCCACTCTTTCGCTTAAAGAGGAGGGTTCTTTGAAACAAAGAGAAAGGATGCAATCGAATCTGGACTGGTGACATCCAAGTAAAAAATAGATGATACGATAGACAAGTCCCTTGGCCTGTAGCTATTCAGACCGCAGTTGGAAGGATGAATTCATCAAGTCGTTTTTGGGTCGCAGATCACAGTTCACAGCAAGTGAAATACCCTAAGAACTAGTTAGACAAGACTCGGAGGATAGTGCCGCAAAAGCCGAATCTAAGGTGGGAATGCGTCATGCGTTTTACGACCTCAGTTAGGGCTTCCATTAACAGTTGAGTGTTATGTGACCAAAACTGTAGATTCCCCAGTAACAAAAATTATGGACAGCATACAGGTGTCTTTCCGGATTACAATCCATTTTGTTAACACTTGCATGTGCTAGGTACTTATTATAAAATAGAGTGATGACGATATAATTGAATCTTTCTTTCTTGCAAAACACTGCGGTGCTGTAGGTCCTTTTTAGCGATTACTAATCAAATAGCAAACGAGAAATACAAAATAACCTTTTGTCTGAGTGTGGTCTTCTTGTGAAAAAAATAAAAATCGTCCTGAAGGGTTCAATTAAAACAAGACTTATTATTTATCAGAATCTCTCTAGTGTATTCTCAGGAGACACCACTACTTATATTAAGTCAGTAGAAGGCACACCCAAACAAATAAAAATTAATTGCACTCTTATTAGCTTCTATACATCAGGCTTCTCGGGACTAGCTGGCATGTAAAGGAACTGTCTAAAGTTGGTATTCATTTCCAGATTAAGAAAGCGGTTTTCATACGAGTATCTTAAAGAGGACGAAACTCCCATTGTCATCTTAGTAATACAAGATTTATTAGCTTGCAGTACACTTTTTTGAACTCTTTATACTTTTTTCGATTGATTGACATCCATCTTCGTCGAAAGGATACACTATGTTATGATCACACTTCCCGAAACAGATCTGTGATTGACCACATCAACTGACTTCAACATAAAGTGGGAAAAATTAGAAGCTGGGAGACATGGATTCTATCAACGAGTTAGTTTAACAAATCGTGGGGGACATTTGTCTAGTTCTTGTTCTTGGCAATGTGGACGTTCCAAGTACTAAAGAAGTCGAACTTGCCCAAGTGGACTAACCTCAGACATTATTTCAAGATCTACTGATACAATGAATTCACTTGTTGCCTGTAAATTCATCATCAAGCTAGTTTATGATGAAAACACGATCAGATGGAACAGCCTACAACTCAGTCAAACAGGCGATCTTTAAACATCTAATCGATGGAAAAATAACATATCGTTATCCATCGGTGCAGGGCATTGCAGAATCGACATGGATGCTAATAGAGTTGGTTGATCTTCCACTGTAGAAATAGCTGCACTACAAGAGTCTCTATGTAACCTTTTCTCTTCAGAAGGGGTAACACATATTCCTTTCTTTTGTTGTGACCTTCAGCTATCCACATTAGATACAATAAGATTGGAATCCTGTGGTATGACAAATAGCATTTCTGGAAAATTGGTCCTGCTCGAAATAGACTTAGAAACTTAATCTATCTCCTACTAGGCACAATTGTTAATAACAGTTTCATGATTGTGGCCAATGGTTCCAATCGTCAAACTTTATTGGATTTCAGTATGAATTTGTAGTTCTACAATGATCGTATTATGCTACGGATGCCCGGAATATCTCGTTTTAAATACATTAATTCGACCAGTTGTTATTCTCCAAAGAACTATAATGTATCGGGAAAAAAACATGCTGGCACATATACTAAGTGCTAAAAAAACAACTTGTCTCTTGCGATGGTCACAAAACTTTAATAGCGATTTATAGGGACTGTTTTCCTAAATTCTTTGATTGACTTCTTTCGCAGAGATTAACGACATTTACCTAATAGATAAAAACAGCAGCAATTGGCATCTTTATAAGCGGAAAATGCACGCTACATATGCTTTTGTCTCGAAGTTCTTTAACAAACACAATACTAGGTGGGGTCAAAAGTAACCTTGGGAATGAAAAAACTTTTTTTTTTTATTTTATTCAATATATCCCCTTTTAGCTTGATACACTTATTCCAGCGATTTTCCAACTTCTTGATCCCGTCCGAAAAGTAGTTTTCCGGAAGGTCTGCAAAATACTCTTCCATGGCGTCGATGATTTCCTTGCGTGAGCTGAATTTTTTATTGATGAGCCATCTTTTGAGGTTTAGGAAGAGATAATAGTCCGAGGGAGCCAAATCGGGCGAATACGGTGCATGCGACAGCAATTGGAGCCGTAAGTCATTGATTTTAGCCGTGGTTGCGATGCTCATCGCCGGCGCATTGTATTGCAAAAACAAAATTTTTTTTCGCTTCATGTGAGGCCGTTTTGCAGCGATTTCGGCTTCTATCGCTCCAATAATGCACAGTAATAGTCGCTGTTGATGGTTTTTTCTTTTTCGAGGTAGTCCACGAAAAGTATGCCATGACAATCCCAGAAAACTGACGCCATAACCTTTCCGACCCATTGAGCCTCCCTCGGCCGCTTCGGAGCACTCAGCACCCGGCTTCAGTCCATTGCCGGGCACTCATTCTGTTCTCTGGTGTGTAATAGTGGACCCAGGTTTCATCAACAGTTACCAATCGCCGCCAAAAGTCCGCCCGATTCCGCATCAGCAAGTTCCAACATTCTTTCGAAGTGCTCTCGCGTTCGTGTTTTTGGTCAGGAGTGAGCATGCGCACCCAAAGGCAGGATAACTTTTTCATATGCAGAATATTGCTCAAAATATGGCGTGTGCGCTCAGTACTAATCTTTGTGGTGTCTGCTAGCTCGCGCACCTTCACTTTCTGGTCAGCTAATACCATTTCATGTATTTTTTTGACATTGTCCTCTGCAACAGCATCGGGGGGCCTGCCGCTGCGGACTTGATTGGCAGTGAAGTTGCGGCCACCACGAAACTCTCGAAACCAATATTTGACGGTATTTTTATATTGTTTCCTTCGCCGTTTTGCCTCTTAAAAAATAATGTTTTATGAGAGAACGAAACTCGTTTTTGTACATAATCAACGTGATGCCAAACACGTCAACAACAATCAGCTGTTAAAAAAAAAACTAAAGACAGTATCGCACTGAAATTTGGCATGTCTACCCAAATGTGAACGGACTTCAAGGCACCATAACATGTTTTACAGTAGCAGCGCATTCTGGCGGTCAAGGAGGTTACTTTTCACCCCACCTAGTACAAGTGCGACTACTCTCTCATATTCCGATACTCCTTCTCTAAATAACCTAAAGAATATTTTAAATTTAACGAAATGAAGTTTTAGTCTAACCTACAAGTAGTAGATACAAGTGCATACATTAGATTTATTCTGAATACTTTCAGTGCTTATGTATCTGTCCTTCCACTAACCGTTCTCTTTGAATGCAAGATATTCGTTTGAGCAGTTGTTTTAATATACTTAGAGTAGAATTCATCAAACACCAAATAGCAACTTCAAATCTTTTTGGAAAAAATTCTCTCTTGAATTCAAAGTTTTATTTTTGCAATATTCGTATCCCTGCCTTTTGAGAGCTACGAGTACTTGTGACTTTGTTGAGGAATTCGAAAATGAGTTAAAAATAAACATACAAGGTACTACACAAAGACCCAAAATATGTATGTTCGCTCCCCTGTGCATCAAATATCTCAAACACCAGCTGGTACGGTAAGTTATTACCAAAATAATGAAAATCGAAAAAATGTTGAAAATAAAATTGAAAGCTTTCCATGTCCTGCCCATTAATAGGCTTCCTTCATTACAAAATGGGCAATGATGAAAGGGAAAAAATTGAAAAATAATTGAATGACCACCTTTAAGGCCTATTCAATCAACTGAAGCCAATCCAAGGACTCGTCAAACGATGATTTGAAATCCTGTAATCCATCAAAGTTACATTAATCCATCCTTCCTACTAACATTACTTTTCTTTTTCTTTTTTCCTAGTTTTTGTTGTTTTTTTTTTCTTTTTATTTCGAAATCACCCACAAAAACACGCCCACTCATCAGATTTCCTTTGAGGGATGAAAAGGCAAGAAAAACCCTTTTCCTTTTTAAGGGTTTTCTGTTTTTTATTTTTTTTTATTTTTGGTTTGAAACACAAGTTTGCCTTTTCTCAGGAGTTTACATATGTATGTACTCGTACAACGGGGTAGGTTATTGGGCATGAGGATATGTATCCGTATGTGTGTATGCACGTAATGAGATTCCTCCAGAACGGTTTTTCCACATTACCACTGACACGGTCGAAGTGGTATGGCGATGTATGAAACACAAAAAAGGAAAAGGAAATCCTAACTTAACCAGAGCTCCTGTGGCCTGTATGGGCATAAGCATGAGTGTACGGAATTACGAGTATATATCGAGCGGGACTCCACCTCGTCTTTTTCTCTCGTCCTGCATATTATTATTATTATTATTATGATTATCACCATCATTATCACCAAGCACTCGGCTTTGGGGGGCTTTTTCTGCTTTCGTACCCACAGCATCCGGGCCGAACATTTGTGCCATCTCTCTGAGGCTTCCGTTTACTTTTTATGTCTTTAACATGAAACTGGAGTTGGGAATGGAGTACTCGCAGTAGATAGAGTCGGAGATGGAGATGAAGATGGAGATTTTTCTTCATTCTCATTCCCATCCTTAAATATATTTCCTTTTTATTGCATATGTACATAGGTACATGAACTACACTACAAGTATGAGTACGATTATAATGTACTCGTAGTTTGTCGTTTTTCTTTCTTATCCTCATTTTTACAACCACTTCAATTGAGTGCTTAAAAATGGAAAAGGAACGTAAGGTAGATTAAAGAGTAGTAGGGAAAAAACCCCTCTAAGAAGTAAAATTAAATTTTGGACAGGCATATGGAAAATATGTCTTTGAAACCTAGTGCAGAAGCCAGAGCAGAGAATCCAGAGATGAAAGACCAGCTGGAGGCACATTTATGACTTTTACACAAATTTAGAAAATTTGCTCAGTTCGTTACAATGGTGATGGTGACGGTGTAGTTGGTTCATGACATATTCAAAATGTACAACTCTTTAGCTAAATGAGATAGTATCTCAAGCCAAAGTCTTCGTGGTGTATCGTATAGAGTGAATGGAATGTGTATAATGATACTGATCTCGTTTGCATAAGATGCTTGCTGCCTATCCTATTCCTAACCAACTAGCTAGCCCAATAGATTTATTAGCAGCCTCATCTGTACCGTCCTCTTTTGCTTTCTGTATTTATTTTTTTTTTGCTGTTTTTATTTTTTATGTTAACTAAGATCTTTAAGAGATGCTCAGCCCTCTCATCATAAGTAAATTAGGAGTCAAGGGCAATTTTACTGATGTCGTTGAACGGATAGATGGCTAAATGAGCCCACTGCCGCCGCTGTGATGTTGCTCCTAGTTGTGCCGTTTCAAAGGGAAATTTTCTAAAGAAATCCTTTGGCCTTTGTTGGACTCTTAATTTTCCGTTTGGGATAAATATTATTTTTTTTTTTTACTTTCCCCATTTCTCCTTTCCTTTCATCTTTTCATTCCCCCACCCCCCTTGGGATTACGAGTAAGTGTGGTGGAAAACAAGAAGAAATCTAAGATTTTTCGCTTGGACTTGGAACAAGGAGGGTTGGCTACTGGCAAAGGTAATAATGGCGAGGTCTTTGAGTTTATTGAAATTAGAGTCCCGATGGTTCTTGGTTGTTTATTTTTTATGTGGTCTGCTGGTAAAGTACCGGGTTGGTTGAAGGCCCATTTCGGGTGCAATCATCATTATTTTGTTGTAATTTAGGACGAGCGTTTAAAAGAAATGTTTACGCTGCTATGAATTTTTTGCGAGGTAATTTTTTGGTAAAATACGTAGGGTGGTTGTTTTCAGGGACTTGAAGGGTGTCTTTTTATTTAATAAGATTTTGTCATTAATTTCATAGACATGGGTTTAATTTTTTTTTAAAATGTTTAACCAAGGGGTCGCTGACAGGTTGATATATCTATAGCTAGAGTGCTTCCCTACAGAGCTTCTTGGGACAGCTTGTTTCATTCTTAACAACACGGTAGTCTTTCAATATAATGGAGAACTTATTAGTGTGAATTTTGACAAGCAAAAAATAAATTTAAATTAATTATTCCTATAAACGATTGTAAATAATCCGATTTGGGGTCTTAAAAACACTTATCGGTTCTCTTTGAATCAATTTTTTTCAGTGCTTTGCTGTTTTCATTTTCGGATACTATTGAAAGCCTGCCTCATCCGCGTCCAAAAATTTGTGATTTTAGTTGCTGGCAAGAATAAGCATAGCTCCTGAATGAGAGACCTTAGAGGTAGAGATTTTGTGTGGAAATGACTTTAAGATCGTCCATCCTTAACCAGAATCAGGTTGCTGCAGTAGTAGGTGTAAAACGAATATGCAATGGCATAATTTGTCGTTGAACCGCGTGATGCCTTCATCTATTCTATCTAAACATTTTTTGAAGCAGCAGCAAGTGCAATATCAGAGATATAAATCTTATGGAGGAATACAATAAAAGCAAACTGATCTCCATAGTCTTCTTCGCACATCCATGTCATTTTGATAAGATTGCCATCGCAGTTTCGCACATTTGCGGTTCTTTTTCATCTTAAACATCACGTATACTGGCTGCAAGTGGTTTACTGGCGTTAACTTTGCATTTAAGATGGCCGAAAAGCAAGAATTTGCATAGTGAACTCGTATAGGCGTAACACCCAGTGGACAATTTTCTAGGAATGAACCCACATGAACGTTTCTCACAACAGGGAATGATTTGGGCACTTGTGTTTTCCGAAATAAACATCTTTATCTTCCAGTTTGAGTGACAAAAAATCAGTCATCATGATAGTGTAATACATTCGCGCTAGATCGTGTCTGGCGGAAAAGTAAATGTTGTTACATTTTCAAAGAAATGAGGGTGAATGAAGCACCCGTCCTAAAAACTACACCAAATAGTAACACGATTTGGATAAAGAGTCTTCGGCGGCTTGAAGATAGATTTTAGGCATTTCCCTTTCTAAAGTTGTTGAGTCTGTAGAACTGAAATTTCTGAAATTGGTAAGCCTAGGATTTCGGCCACATATTGAGCCAGAGTGGCAATATTTGCAGTTGGGTTTGCGCGACGGTCACGATGTGAGTCCTTCACATCACCAATTTGTTCCGTAAGCCCACATTCATTACTAGTCTGGTGCTACTTACTGAGTCACTGGAAAATTTCGGGTGTAGATTTTACCCCAATACGGCAACATGGTGTAAATAAATTACTAGTTCCATTGATTGATTCAATTCTTTGAAACATAAACTTGAGTACGAATGCTTGCTGTGGCAATATGGGACGGTATCCCGCCATCACGGAGAGGTTTATCGAAGGTTCGCGTACAATTAAGGATTTAGGATAAATCTTGTCACAGCGAAATACCAGTTTAATTGTTTGTTTCTTTATAACTAAATGTAGGTAAAACAGTAACTTAAGGGGAAGAAGAACGCAGTGCAACATTAAATCATTCAAATGGCTAGTAAAGATCGACGGACAACCAAAAAGCAATCTCTTCTGAAAAGTTATATCTTACTCCAAATCTTGTAATCTTGTGATCTCGATCCTCGATTTTGGAAGATGTTTATCGCTTTTTCCTTAAAACGAAGTCATAGCCTTGCTTCGCTTCTCGATACTCGTTGCAAGGTAGAGAAAGTCATTTTGTCTGCGACTTTGTTATCCATTCGCTGTGTAATATCTTAGGACGATCAAAAATAACGCAGCAGTTTTTTACAAGATCTTTGTAGATGGGGCATGTACTATAGAATTATAACATACATAATTTTGTCTACAACCTCTTTCAATAGCAAACCTCAAAGCTGATAACTCTGCTGAACCGGATAATCTTTCCTTTATATTTTTAAAGAAACGTGTAATGCATTTAGTGCAACCTCTTATAGTTATCTTTTAGATTTCTATCAAGCGAGCATTATTTTTTTTCAAACTGGAATCATCTATTATTTCCCTACATAAAAATGGTCGCAAAGACTATACTTCCAACTACCGATCAATCACTATACTGTACTGCATACATAAGATCTCTGAGAGCATTATTTATGATTTAATGAAAGCACAGATTTCAGCAAAGCTTTTGATGGAAGCTATCATAATGTTTTCCTTCTAAAATAAAAGGCTCTTGGTTTCTAAATAAGCTTTATATCGTGGGTTCAATCCCACATGACAAAGCGACAGTACTATGTTTAACTTAGATCCATAGTCTCTGACCGAGTAAATGCCTCCTCTGGTGTCCCCCAAGGTAGCGATTTTGGTTCCATATTATTATTTCTGACTAAACGATGTTGATTGCATTACTGAAAATTCGTACATATCGGCTCATGTAGTTGATGTTAAAATTTTGAGATATACGAGTATATCATATTCCTCAGATTTTCGTCTACTCAAGGAAGATCTAGACCGGTTTTGTACTTGGTGTCAGAAGAATTTCCTTGAGCGTTAAGTCAGTAAGTATGCGCGTTCCTACTCCACTTCGTTGCTACCTTATCTTCAATCTTCCTGTTTCGTTATATATGTCTATATGCTGTCTGTGATAAGGAACTCTTCAAACCAAAGTCGGCACGCTGGAGAGTCGACTAGTCCTATTTTTTCGAGGTGTTATTTTGAACCGTGATGACCTGAAAGGTTCCCCACTAGGTTTTTGATATCATGGCGACTTAGATTCATACATCTATTGGCATTTTTATTGAATGGCAGGATGGCTCGTTTGGCTTGTCTCGAACCTGGAGTCTCCTTCGAATACGAGATGCATTTTAAGTTTTAAGTTTTAGAGCTGCAGCAAAAGGGTTCAGATCCATTGAAGGGTGTTTCTGAACCTTTTCTGGCCAGTTCGTCGGCCATTTCTTTGCCATCAACACCTTCATGAGCAGGAACCAACCATAGTTTGGTCTTGTTACTTGAGTTGAGTTTTTTGAGGTATTTGAAGCAGTGCAAGACTGATTTGGAGTCAAAGATGTGTGAGTTTAAGGAATTCATAGCTGCTTGACTTTACGTGAATATATGGATGTTTGCACCTTTGATGAGTTATAGACGAGGTTACCGCATTTTTGAATGGGGTGTAACTCACCTTGTAATACACTATTATTCTTTCTGATAGCAATTGACATGTTTGTGTGTGGTCCGTGAATACCAGCTCCCACTCCCGTTTCCATTTTTAAATCATCCATATATCAATTTATGCCGTTTTGGCTGACCAATACTTCTATGCTGGGAGAATTCTTTGTCGAAGCATAATGTTTTTTGAAGGGGGTCCGTCACCGCTTAGATCATGTCAAGTTCTGGTATTTCCGAAAGCAAGATCTTTCCACTCAGAAGCAAGGATCTAGCTCTTTGTTTTTTACCATGTTGCACCAGTCTAGAACTATCTTCAGGGAGTTTTGCATACCTGCAGTGACTTCGTTTGTTTTTCCGCTTCTAAAGATAATGACTAGGTCACCATCATAATCAATTGCTTTAATTGTTAAGCAGATCGTCAATGATCAAGGACCACAGGAGAAGCGAGGGCGCGCCTCCCTGTGAACAGCCTTTTACGACTGATACTGATGCCGAAATCGGCCAGGATGAGGTAGTGATTAATTCTTTTGTTAATGAGACCACCAGACCAATAGCTGGTACTTGTTTTGATCACGTATTTGGTCGCTTCGTAGAAATTCCATCAGCTCAATGTGTTGCTGTTAATCTTGGCCGTGTATAATGTAGCGAACATCACCTAAATTCGAGTAAATATAATCGATTTAACCATATGTGCTATGAGATAAAAAGGGAAATTCGTTAGTGTAGAGATAGTTACTACAGTAACCAAATAAAACGTCGCAAAGACACCTTCAGAAAAAATATATACTATACCCAAGGCTATAATAAACAAGATACATTTATAACACTAATTCGAAATGATGATCTCAGTATTTCAGATCCTATAGCAGTAACAAATGAGTTCAATGAGTTCCTTGCTTCAGTCGGATAAATATCAGTTTCGAGTGAATTTTCCAATACTGATTCAGGTCAGGCCTTTCTACTGAAGATGCTCTTTTGAACTTTTTAAACCTTAATGCACAGAGGATTCGATGTTAAAAAATTTTGCAGTGGACTTTTTGCAGACATAACTAAAGCCTTTGACATGGTTGATCACAACATCCTTTTAAACAAATTATATATAACGTGGGCTCTCGAGGTTTTATCTGTGATCGGTTCGCTTCTTATCTGAAAGACGGAATGCAAACAGTCAAAATAGAAACCAGTTTTATGAAACCCTAAAACCATTAAACTTGGAGTTCCACAAGTGTCTGTTTTTGGTCCAATTCTGTTTCTCACTAATATAAACTCTACTTTCCATCATAGTTCATAGAAATGGTAATACCATTTCGTGGAAATTGCTTTTAAATTGAGTGACTGCGCGAAGTGATACTGAATTTTGCTGAGACTCTACGACATAAGCTGTGACAGATTTATAAGCAAATATTCTAAGCTGAAACACCTCCTATTGGAACCTTAACATAACTCCAGTTTTCTTAAAATCTCTTTATACCCAAATATCCATTTAAAAAGAAATATTTGAAAACCCAAATACATAATTCAAAAGTATATCTACACTCTTCTCCTACTGAAAATCAAAAACTCCCATCACCTTAACACCTTAACAATTCAACACCTAAAATTTTCGACAACCTAGCCGGGTGAGATGCCCGAAAAAAATGTTATTACCTTTAATTAACTAAAATTACCCATTTGCTACGCTTTGCATACCCTCGAAAACAAGCAAAGCGTAAACAACAAAATATTCTTCCTTCATCCTTAAATTGCCTCTCCTTTGGTGTATGGCAGGCAGATGGCAAGCGGGAGCAGTAGCCTCTTTAAGTATTATTGAGGCCAAGTCTTTGAGTTTCTGTCGTATTAAACATAAAAGTTGTGTTCTCGAGTACTTTAAGAATTTGAGGGCTATACTAAAGGACGTGCAAAACAGAGAAGAAACCACCATTCAAAAGAAAAAAATTAAAGAAAAAAAGAGCAACAACAACGGATATAGAAAAGGAAGAGAAAACAATCCTTTTTAGTAACCATGACATTTGAATTTTTGGGCCATAGTCACTAGGTATGTGTCCGCCCCATCATTTTCTTTGCACCGTAGCGCGTTAGGGGCTCTACTTTACTTAACAACCTCCTTTTCTTGAGGCCGCTCAAAATTCGCCCTCTCAGTGGTACTATGTGTATCAAGTGGTGGCTCCTGTGTGTAACATAGTATTTGTGTTCCGTTTCGTTTTAAAGAAAATTAGGGTAGAACAATCGTCGTTGTCGATGTCGTCATCATACGCACGTAGATTTAGATTTAGCTAAACATCTTCCAAGAACTTGTATTCGTATCTGTATCTACGTACAAGAGCCTTTGTATCTGGTATCTATAGCTTCTACAAGGTACACAATAAAAGTATAATAGTATTTTGTAAATCTTCAGTAATAAACAGTCCCTTTTCGCTCGATAAAAACTGCGCTTCGTCATAAGGATACTCGTTTTTGCAATCCGAATAGGACGCTTCGTTTTTTCCATAAAGATGAGGATGACTCCCATTGAAGGACGAGGTGTAGGTTGGCTTGGTGGTGTGTTGGATACTTGAAGGGTGAACACAAAAACGTACAACAAAAAAAACAAAAACAAAAAACAAAAAAAAAAGATACGAAATCATTAAGGCCAGTGAAGCCTTGTAGTTTGGTTTGGTTTGGTTTGGTTTGGTTTGGTACTATAAACCACCCACATAGCCTCAGACAAACCAGGCCACCTGCCTATGATAGCGTATTGCCAGTGAACTTAAGAGCACAGAGTAGATGCCAGTGGTATTGGCGGTAGCCATGGTGTGGTGCTGCCGGTGTTAGCAGCGATGGTGGTGGTAGTTATTATAGGAGCTCAGCAAATAATATGAATGCAAATTAAATTGAGCGCATCATAAACATAAAAATCCACAGGAGTAGATTTTCCGGACCTTGGTTCGTTAGCTTTCGCAGTGATATAAATGAATATAACGAAAAATAACAGTCGTAGTCGTAGTCGTAGTCGTAGGTGCTGTAGTCCTGTTCTTGAAACAGGGTGGTTTTAAGTATTCCTCTTGCTGTTTTTTCCCCCCTTTTTAGTTTTGTGTTTCGTTTTTTCTTCTTTTTAACTTTACACAAAATGGCGGAAATTTCATTTGTATCATAGTTCTCCGTCATGCCCTCGATGGCGAAGTTTGCTCATGGAGAGAAGGGGTATTTAATTGGAAACGCACGTTGATTTTCGTTTTGCATATTTCCTCCACGTTTTCGAACGCTGTAAATTCTTATTAATGAAAAGTTGGGATATATCTACGAATTCAATAGTGGCACTGAGAGCATGTCATCGACATATACGACGCAGGTATCACGAACATAGCCATAGCTTGACAAATTAAATCGTCAAATACTCGTACATGTAGTAGCATCAGCATCAGCATGATGTCATGAGACATCAGCTTCGAATGAGGAGTCACTAGTTTTGGCTGATTGCAGATGCTTGTGGTCGGCAATATTTAGTAGCGAGCGGACGAAGCCCAACATCTCACCGTCAGGCAGAATTGACCATTCAACTTAGATGACTTGACTTTGTGCAGAGCATACACCCACTCATTTCTCAGATCTGGCCGGAAGATCGTATCCCTCGTGAATGGAGTCTCAGAACCATTTGCTCGATACACCCCAACTGCGCCAGCTTTAGAAACATAAGACTCCACAACATCGCATACAACATGCTATCTACCATATTGTGTGTATCAAGACCTTGATTGGCCAGTATGAGTGTAGTTTCCGATCAGGAGTGTCGACAAGCGACCAAATTTTCACACTCCACCAGGTAACATTTATAGAGACAAGCTATCAGGAGCCATGTTTAGTTTTGGTATCCCTGTAAAGCTCGTCTATTTGTGTAAAATCACGATAGAGAACCCTCACTCCACGTTTTGAACAATGGAGGAACAATCCTTCAAAAGTCTGCGTGCTGTCATCGGTCCTGTCGCAACAGAAGCTACTAGAATGGGATTAGCTCTAAATGTGGGCAAAACCAAGTATATGCTTTCAACAAGAAGGCACACACAGCATCGACGAATTGGATAGACCATCGCAGCCGACAGTTGTAATTTCTAGTTAGTAGAAGACTTTGTCTACCTCAGCTCTGCTGAAAATCCTGCAAGAAACATATAAGTAAAAGTATATTGAAGAACCATTCTTGCAAATCGCTGTTTCTTTGGGATAGAAGGCAATTGAGGAGTAACACATTATCCAGTTTCACTTTATGGCGCTGAAGCATGAACTCTATCAAAAGTGGATGAAGATATCCTCAAGAGAAAGGTCCTTCGAAAAACATCCGACCTTTTGAGGAGACTAACTATATGAGCTGTATAGCGACATCGATCTTGTCAGAAGACTGCGCGTGGGTCTCCTCAATTAGCTAGAATATGTAGAACAAATGGACTGGCCCGCAGACAAACCGGAGGGACAATGCACTAGAAGGACACCTCACCTTGTTCGAAACGCACAAGTATAAGGGGATCTCAACCAACTGAGGGTGCGGAAATGTGCGCAGTTAGTTTAGGACCGCGCTAACTGGATGGATTTGTTAATTGAGGTCTAATTTCCCTCCGAACTTTAACGCCACCTTAGGAAGGAAATAAGTAAAGAAACATTTGTTCCGACTTAGGGCACGTCTGACATGCTTGACTCTCCCGAAGATGCCCTGATAACCTCACTTCCGCTGATATTCATCTTAATGTCGACTTGATTCTGAATCTGATCTTATGGACATAATGTCTGGTACAATGACAGCAGAGGTCCTGCTGCTGTAAAAAACAACTTTTCCTGTGTCCAGTTATTGCATCTGAGTCAGCAAAAGAATGTTGCCGGGTCTTCAGAATTAGTTTCAATACTAATCAACGATGAGGTACTCGTATCTTTTTGCAGGATAATGACGCTTGATTTAAGTCCTTGTTAGAGCAACTCGCCTCTATCTTCTAGGTGGAAATATATGCAGCCTTGATAACAACCAGTTATGTTGCGTTTTAAACTCTTTTATAGCCCGGATCGTTTCCAAACTAATTCGTGAATGCAAAACTACTCTGAACAAAGATGGAAGAATGCATTCACTAAGTCTTTCGTGGTTCTAATGTTCCAATAAAATCTTTAGAAATAAAACAGCTGACGATCTTGCAAGGCAAGTCTCAGAGAAACGTTTCTCAGAACCCGAAATTGAGTTAAAACTGCGTGGTCCTTGCTTTCCCTGTCGAGAGTATTGTGCCACCGTCTTAAGACATAATGCGACACATTAATGGAAATGTGCCAATGTGGCTTCAAGCCCAACAAATAGAAGATAAACCAAAATTTTACACTAACAAAAACCACACCACTTCTTTGTATACTATAAGGCCACGTATGACAGCATTCATTGCCTAGAACAGTATAAGTTAATGCCTGAGTTCTAGGTCGCAAGAAAATTGATCGGCGCAACACTCGAAAACATGCTGTGTGCTGTGATGCGATTTCTATAACCTTGAGCGTTAACAGATAGTTCGTAGAGCAGCCGTCTACACTAGACGCACTTTCATCTACAACTAAGTCCAGCTATTGGGTTACTCAGATGCCATTGACTTCTTGGCTCGAACCCACCGATTCATCGTTCAGAGATGTGAAGGAAAGGAAAGTGGGTGCTGGTATACTATATCTGTGAACGAAGACATGACAAAAAATGTGCTGTCGACAAGCACAATTCATTCCATTCATCCACCATCTCGGACAAAACATCAGATTTCCAGCAATGAAACTCGGAGTGAATACCAACTCTAAAATGACACCTAAGCAGAGATTCGAAGAAAATTGGCCGTAAGAAATCGATGCTTCCTGACTAGAAATTCAAAGGTTCTCCTTTACAAGACCTAGATCCTTCCACTTCTGCGATAGGGTGCCGAATGCACGTAGATTAACAGGAAAGCGAGACTACATGTAATACTGGGTAACTTTGAAAGGAAAGCCATTCATTGAATTAACAGTCGCTTTTGCGAAGAGGGCTAATGGAGAAATAGATACCGTGAACTCTACGAGCTGTAGAAAAGTGGATGTGAAGATGTGGATGTAGTCCAAAAAGTCAAGATTTTTCGACTGTTTGACAGACTGTTTGGCTGATAAATCGTCAGCTCATGAAATATCTCGAAACACGAAAACTTCTTAATGACCGGCAGTACGGTTTTCGTAGCATCAGGTCCACTGGTGATTTGATGGCATGTCTCACCGAAAAGTGGAATCAAAGTTTACATCAATCTGGCGAAAGCAAGATAGTTGCACCTGATATTTCTAAGGCATTTGACAGAGTTTGGCATCAGGCTCTTTTGTCGAAAATGCGTGCATTTGGGATCGATGACTCTCTACTTCAATGGATTAGAAATTACCTTTCGGAACGTTCAATTCAAGTTGTCTTGGATGGTTTCAAGTCTGATATTCACAAAATAAATGCTGGTGTGCCCCAGGGCTCCGTTCTGTCTCCGACACTCTTTTTAATTCTCATCAATGATCTCTTGTCTGCTACCTCTAATCCAATTTACTCTTTTGCTGACGACAGTACTCTCTGCTTTTCATATTCGTTCCCGAAATCACGTCCCTGCCCTTCGGCTGTAGAACGGGAACGGCAGCGTATGTTAACCTCATTAAATTCCGATATAAACAGCATAACCAATTGGGGAACTATCTACAGAGTGGAATTTAATGCTTCCAAAACACAATGCTGTCTGCTGTCGCTTAAGCGAAATTGAAATAACCAGCAATTATCCATGAATGGCACATGCATCGTTGAAACCGAACAATGTGTGTCAATGACAACTTACGTTGGAATGACCACATATTAGAAGTCGCCAAAAATTCTGCGAAATGTCTAGGTTTCCTTAAGCGATGTAAGAAATATTTCACCCCCTCTGATCTGGCTTCTATATATAAGGCTTTCATCCGCCCAAAACTGGAGTACAATGCTCACATCTGGTCTGGTGCTCCCAAGACTTCTTTGCGCCTACTAATTAGGATTCAAAACCGTGCGATAAAACTAATAGGCGATGCTTATATTACACAGTCGATTGACATCCTCGACCACCGACGTAATGTCTCCTGTCTCACCTTGTTCTATCTAGTGCTGCTCAGAAATCGCCAGTAGCATTCCGCCCCTTCAAACTTCCAACCGTAACACCCGTCTCTTTACGACTGCTCATCAGTACATCCTCAAGCCCACTTTCAGACGCACCCTGAAATATCGTGATACTTTCCTAAGCCAAACAACTCGCTCATGGAATGCCCTCCCGAGCTCTTTATTTCCTAGCCCTTACAACCTTCAAACATTTAAAACCAACGTACATCGGTGCCTCTCTTTTCTCCCTCCCTAAATTTCCTTCGCCCGCGCTATGTGCAAACATTTTAAGGGTACATAATCCCTTGTGCGCGCGCAAATTATATAAAAAAAAAAAAAAAGCTGGCCCATATCGATAGAATGGACAGCCATGTTCCAACTAAAAGCTTGTTCTAATCACATTCCTTAGGTTCGAGACGAGCAAGAAGGCAGAAACTCCTTTTTAAACATCAAGCAATCGCGGAAGCCAGGAGTGTTAGTCTTACCAAGAGAATAATAGGCTGTGGTGTCCTAGGCACAGCCCTCTTCACGAGTCGGGGCTGGTTCTGTTTCTTTGGTTTTGTCACTTGGATTCACTATCATGGTGGCATATCATTTCATATGCAACCTTCGATGTCTGACATATACTTCATTCGGCGTGGGATGTGTGTGTTCATATACTCCAACTTCCACAAATCCTTGTCCACTCTTATGTGTACTTGTAACTTTATCAATAAATCATTTCTCGAGGTCCTCACCTGTTGAAGCCCGTTTTTGTATACATCCTTTAAGCTGTAGCATTAAATTTTATAGCGCCTCAAGCTTATCCTTAACGTTGATGTGATGATTTCCCATATTATGTGGCTGTTTACGATAAGCCGGGGGACAAATTGTGACAATTGCGCCATGGACGACCATTAACTGAGAACATTTTCTTCGTCGACGACCACACGCGGACTATCAAAATTAATTTCTATTAATCAAGATAATCGCCACAAAGCGTCCCATAGTTGTATCATAGGTTGAACCCCCATATTCTTCCTCTCGGATGGGTCCGTTTTGAGCAAAATATATGAACACTGATTTAATGATTTAAAATCGTAGCAACCAGAATGATAAATCTCACGTATCTGCATCCAAAAGTCAATAAATTGAGATAGAGATCTCATTCTATTGACACATACGAGTACGTCATAGCAATTTCATATAACTCCACTTTTGTCGATATCAATGAAAACTCAATTAGCAGTGCTTGATTTACCCGTGTGTTGTTAAAGATACATATCTCATTCGCCATCTCATGGCTGTGGAATGGAAACCTTCATTCAACCAAAGAACGATTAACTAGGACATTGAACGTGGGAGCAGCAATAACTCTTCAACAGCAGCAGCAGCAGCAACAACAACAGGAACAACAATGACAACTTCATCGTTCAAATGTGCCTCGATAAAGAGAGCAGCCATTCAACTGTTGGTCCATTGAATAACGCTATATCACGGACATCAAATCTTATTGTGCATTTGCTCAGAGTTGCCATTGCCATCGATGAATTTTCAGGCTATGTTCGAGAACGTACTTTTTTTGTTTGTGTACCTAAGGCTTAAGTTAGTATAGATTAACAAGTATTTCACATCACATAAAAGTAACAATTTTCGGGTGTTCCACTAGCCTTCTGAGTCTTAGCATCTCACAACAACCCAATGATTAACGTGATACACTTCGCAATGTCCGAAGACGCGGCAATTACCAAAACGATATCTGAAATACAATTCATGATCAATTCCTCTTACTTACTTTAGGTGGCGCTACAGTCCGGGGTGGACCTGGGCCTCAGTAAACAAGCTTCTCCAGCCAGCTCGATCCCTGGCTAGCTGCCTCCAGTTTCGCACGCTAAGTTGGCTGAGGTCCTCTTCCACTTGCGTGCGCCACCTGAGTTTTGGCCTTCCTCTACTGCGCTGTCCCTCGGGGGCGGATTCGAAGACTTTTCGGACCGGAGCATTGGTGTCCATGCGCTCTACATGACCCAGCCATCTCAGTCTTTGGATCTTCACTCTTCTGGCTAGGTCCATGTCGCCGTACAGTCCATACAGTTCGTAGTTGAATCTCCTCTTCCACTCACCGTCAATGCAGACGGGACCGAAGATTGCCCGAAGAATTTTTCTCTCGAAGCAACCAAGAACACCCTCATCCATTTTTGATAATGTCCATGCCTCTGCGTCATAGAGCAGGACCGGGATTATTAAGGCCTTATAAAGGGTGAACTTTTGTTGTCCGAGAGAGGGCTTTGCTACTTAATTGCCTTCTTAACCCAAAGAAATAGCGGTTGGCAAGATTTATTCTTCACTTGATCTCAGCGCTGGTGTCGTTGTCTGTGTTTATAGCAGAGCCTAGGTAGACAAAGTCCTTAACTACCTCAAAGTTATATCTGTCGAGGGTGACATTCTGTCCGAGACGTCGGTGTTGGTTGTGCTTTTTGCTTGACAGCATATACTTGGTCTTGCCCTCATTGACCGCTAAACCCATTTTCGCCGCTTCCGTCTCAATACTCGCGAAAGCGCCACTGACATCACGCTGTTTTCTCCCGATTATGTCAATATCGTCGGCGTATGCGAGTAGTTGGACGGACTTTTGAAAGATAGTGCCTCTTGTGTTTGCTCGTGAGTTTTGCACTATTCTTTCAAGTACGATGTTGAAAAAATCGCATGACAGCGCATCGCCTTGTCTAAATCCTTTCTGGACATCAAAGGTCTCGGTGAGATCTTTGCCGACCTTGATGGAGCAGCAATCAATTCCTCTAGCAGAACAAAAACTCAACAATACTCAGTTCCAAGTTCTACGGCCAAATGAGGGAGAAAACTGCTTCATAAAACCGTCATAATCAGAATAATTAAGCCGCTTCGGCCATATTGAGGAAATGAATCCCAACGCTTGGGTTAGCCCAGGAGATGCAATCTTTGGTAAATTATCACACTGATACAGATCCTGGATATTCAACAATGTGACATTTTGTCTAAGGATATATATTTTTGAAGTTAAAAAAAAACAGAGATGCGAGATGATGTTTGTCACATTCTACCCGTTTGGTAGTTGAAAAGGATAGCATTGACACAATCGCAATTACGGATGCAATACCAAAAACAGAGCGCAGCTGGGTAGAACATAACACCAAACGTCAGACAAGGAGTCACAAAAAATGAAATGTCTGTCCCACGAATATTGCTCCCGATTGACCATACTGTGCACATTCGATAAATTAGTCTTTAAATCGAAGAGTTGGTCTAAGACCTTTGCCTCGCCCATTTTAAGCACGTGGTGCCCAAGCGAATCGATATCGTTCTTGTAAAAAACCTGGCTTTCTTGATACTTTACTTGTTATTAACGTTTCTTGATTTTGACAAAAGCAAGACCGACGTTTATCTTCCTGCCATTTGATTGCAAAATAGAATTTATTTTTAAGCTATATGCAAACAATACTACTGGTATAATCGGCTTAAGACGTAGGTACTAGGCCACTAGAATTCTCCAGAAGAGGCTTTGACATAGAAGGAGTTTTTTTTCTAGCCATATTGGCTGTATTCTTTTTATTGCAGCGGAGAAGATGACATTAGTAAAGAGGGGCTGGTGAGCTTTAACTCAGATCTGTACAATTGTCGTCAGTCAACATAAAATTAACTGTAAGACTCTGTAATATTGTAACTCCTTAAATAGGCAGTGCAACGAATTTTGGGCATACACAGCTTTCCACAATTTTTCCACCAAGACGATATTTTTTTTGAAAAAACAAAATGTAACCTCTCATCGCCCTACACATCAATTATGCTTGTAATACCTCCGCGTGGTTACCGTCAGGTACGACATATTAGGAGCTCAGGCCGTTAAGAAACACCGAGACAAAATCATGGTCTTGGAAAAGGGATGGTGGTGGATGAGCTCTTTATGGAACAGCGGCAGCGCTTACTTTCCCGGCTTCGGCCTAACCGACTTCTCGTCCTAGGGGTATCAACAATGGAACCAGTCCTCCAGATTTGGGAGTTGTGCGGTAATTTATCGGCTCACGCCTCCACAGAGGAGGAAGATGATGACACCAAAGACAGCTTCTACGAGTTCTTGAGGAGACGAGAGACGAACACAAAGGCTTCTCAGGAGGAAAAAGTAGGAGCATAAGAAGCGCGAGGTTGAAAATTGAGACATGCTAGACCAGGGATGAGATTCGAAAGTTTGACCAAAAGGGGAAAAAAACATGGCAGGGACACATGTTGCGAACCGAAGCTTGTTGAAACGAACAAGGGAACATCGTAA
Source organism: Volucella inflata (assembly GCA_928272305.1). Lineage (NCBI taxonomy): Eukaryota > Metazoa > Arthropoda > Insecta > Diptera > Syrphidae > Volucella > Volucella inflata. Next base: position 80,208,230 of record OV743719.1, read on the forward strand.
TAGAGTTGCAGTTGATGCTGAGGATTTGGAAGGAGTATTTCTGCATTTCAGACTAAATGAACCTAATATCGCTGTCAGGCAGAAAGAACCTTTTAATCTCGATGATGTAGACCAAGAAATCCGTCTACCAGACCTCGATGATGATGAGCAAACCCATGGGCTTCAGTTCGATAGACACCACCTATTCAGCGATTTTAAGGCCGCGTATAAAGCATCTATAGAGACTAGCTGTACAGAGCAATGTCCAGTTTTGGCACCTCTGTTAAACTGTGCAAGATGACGATGGGGAATGCACGCTGCCCCAACAAGGTCGCCAAAGATTTCACCGAGATTTTTTATGTCAAAAAAGGATTTGGACAAGGCGATGCGCTGTTATGCAAATTCTTCAACATCGTGCTAAAAGAATAGTGCAAAATTCACGCGCAAACACAAGGAACACAATCCTTCAAAAGTCCGTCCAATTACTCGCATACGCCGATGATATTGATGATATATCGGAGGAAAACAGCGTGGTGTCTATGAAATAGTGTACTGTCGAATCGAGAACTCGGGTTTCACCCGGCTCAGCGCCGAAAATATGGCAAATAATGTCATTGCCAGAGAAGGTGAGCTACCCCCGTTCATTTCGAAGGAAGAACTCCATGAGATCTTCGACACAATCAGAAGTAAGAAATCAGTGGGAACCGATGGAATACCGAACATTGTGCGTCGACATCTCCCACTAGAAGTGGTGGACATTTATACCACCCTGTTTAACAATGCAATGAATAATGCACATTATCCAGCGCATTGGAAAACCGCGGTGATACATCCCATCCCCAAAAGGGATAAAGACATCCAATCCGGTGAATCTCCGGTCGATCAGTCTCCTTCCAAACATCAGTAAGGTTTTCGAAAAGGTTATCTATAGAGTCCTGACTATGTGGGTTGGGGACAGAAATATAGTTCCGGATAATCAATTCGGTTTCAAGGCAGGGCAGATGTTATTCATGCCGCGTCTAAACTGGTTTCTGATATCCAATGGAATAAAGCCAAGAAACAGTGGAGAAGGCTTTCGATACCGTATGGTTAGAGGGACTCTTCTACAAGTTGAACAGACTGAGCATTAGTAAACCACTGCTGTATATTCCTTTTAATATGCTCACACACAGACAGTCCATCGTGAAAAATGGCGATGTGAATTCTACTGGTACATTCAACATTAAAAACGGTCTGCAACAAGGTGCGGTCAATTCGCCAATCCTTTTCAACATTTACCCAAGTGATGTGGTAGGTTCACTTCACCATGCCATAGCGTACGCAGACGACTTAATCGCGTACAGATCAGGTCCAAAGCTTGAAGTTATAAACATTCCTTTGCAGCGTGACTTCGATAAAATTAAACAATATTGCCACGACTGGAAGTTGAAGATAAACTTTTAGAAGTCGGAAACCATTCTTTTTAGGATACCTTTGTCTGGGGCCTCTGCGGATACCAGAAAGAATTGGCGAAAGTTTCAGATCGTTGGACAACACGGACAACCACTTGCTTGTCGAAATGTAGTCAGATACCTTGGGATCTGGCTAGATCAATATCTATATTTTAACAAACATATAAATGTTGCTCTGGCCAAAGCCAAAGGTGCTTTTGCCCTTACAAAGAGACTGTTTTATAGCAGGCAACTCGATGCGAGGGTAAAGGTGATCTGCTACATGGCCCTTATTCGGCCTATGCTTACATTTGGTTGTCCCGTGTGGTTCAACGTGAGAGCAAGTTTTTTGGAAAAGATTCGGGTGTTTGAGAGGGTTTGCCTTAGGGCTTGTCGTCGCTTACACAGAACACCAGAGTCTGAGTACATAGAATTCTATTCTAATGAAGTCTTGTACAATAGAGCGAACCTAATTAGAGTGGACAATTTTGTTATTAAGTTAATTCGAAGGCACATTGCAAGAGCAATGACCTCGTCGAACAACCTGATCTCTGGGGCTTACTACCCCAATTATATGTATCACGAGAGAGTTCGCTTTAACGACTTTATTCCTCCAGAAGCATTGCTTTACCTCGTTATGAAAGGTCTGCTGGGTCATGTAGAGCAGATGGACATCAACGTTCCGGTCTGAAAAGTCTTCGAATCTGCCCCCGAGGGACACCGCAGTAGAGAAAGATCGAGACGCAGATGGCGCACGCAAGTGGAAGAGGACCTCATCCAGCTTAGCGTGCGAAACTGGAGGCAGGTAGCAAAGGATCGAGCTGATTGGAGATGCTTGTTGACGGAGGACCAGGGCCACCCCGAACTATAACGCCACCCAAAGAAGAAACAATAATTGTAGAACTCTGTGCATATGTAAATAAAAACATTTTCTGGACATCTTATTTTTAGAAGCTGTCTCGGTGTCACTATAGTACTCTGTAAAAATTGTTTGATAAGAAATCAATTTACATACAACAAAAGGGAAACCGACAAATTTGATTGCAATTTGCAAATTTTCATTGTGTCCCTGTAAGTTTTCCAGTTCGATTCAAAAAAATTCCTAAGGAAGTCTATTATGTGGAAAACATTTCTTTTTCGTTGTCATATAAGTTAAGGATTCTTTCCATCCATCTTCTATGAAATTATTATAGTTTCCTGTCATGACAATTACACAATGGCAACGCTATTTTCAATAGCCCCCATATGCATACACATGGACGGATCACACCCATATCAATACCATCACATACGTCGAATATAAAATGCAATCTCCAATGGAACTATGCAAATGCATTCCTTGATTGAGGACAATTGTTCTAAAGGAATAGAAAAAGTAAATAAAAATGAATAAAGTAGAAAAGGGGGAAAAAAACGAAAAACAAACGAACAATCATAGTACTAAATAGAAAAAAAAACTCACAGAACATCAACCAGGACCAAGGGAACTCCTTTCACCAAGAAGAGAACAGAACAAAAAAACAACGCGTAAAAGCAAAGAAAGAAATCGAAATCGATTTTATGTCATTAGATTTTTATCGACTCAACAGCTGGCTGATGCTGAAGCTATAGCTAGATCCAAGACGGTCTGGTCTCGAATATGCCTCTCATATGTTACTGCAAAAGGACTTTTATGACCTATACCCCTACCAGCCAGCCAGACCAGGTACGAGTACAACATACTCGTATACGAGTAGAATGGCCATTAGTCAGAGTTAAAGCAGAAATCAATTTGCGAAACAACTATTGTAAGGATTTGTTGTACTCGTAGTACTCGTACCTCGTTTTGTTTGTTGGTTTTTGTTCTATTTTCCTCTTTTCTCAGTTTTCAGGACAACGTCCTCCTCTTCCAATATACATAAACTGATTCCCGTTTATTTTTGTTCCATTTTTTTGTATTTTTTACTTGGTGAAAGGTTGAAAGGATTTGGTCGTTTCATTTTTTAACGATGACGATGAAGAGAAATCGGTCCTGTAGCAGGTTCATTGCGTTTTATGTTTGTTTTTGCTTGGTAGCCCCCATAAAATACGGCTCCTGACAATAAGAACCAGTTAAGGTGAAATAAGAATCTCAAAAAACATGGTCCACGTGTTTATTGTTTTATTGTTGTATATTGTGTGTTTACTAAAGTTAAGGGATAGAAAATAGGACCAACAAAACCGAAACAACACCAAACAAAACAGAAGGAAAGAAGAAAAAACGAAAAATTACGAAAAGCCCATACAACCCGACGACACTGCCATTTATATGGTGATTTATATTGTTGAGGAATTTGTCGGGCTGCAGTTGTAAGCCACAGGACTTGGCCTGCGACACGTTTATTTATGGGAAAAAATAAATTTGCGCTCTAGTACCTATGGCCGGGTTGGGTGATTATTTGCTTGTCGCAACTTTTACCCTAAATTCGCATTTTCTATTTTGTAATCGATTTCGGAAAAAAAAAAAAAATACTCGTACACCCACGAACAGGACGAATTATTGTTGCCTCATCTCGTCTCGGGCAGGCACATACTATATATTTTAGCAAACGAACGACAGGGTGATGACGTGGGATAACGAAGAATATTAATTGCCGGTTTTTATGTAGATCCATGAGGTGTGTAGGTTCCGAATTAAACCTTGAGGACGATGCGTGAAAATCCCTATTATGTACGCATTGAATTGTCACAGAAAAGTATCTTGGAATGATGAGTGATAAATGGAACCAATAAATAAGGGAAAGTTAGATCTGACAGTTTTGTTGTTTGTTGTGAATTCGGAAGAAATATATGGTGATTGGCAGGGCATAGGGCTAATACTCGTACATATGAAGTTTGTGGAAAAATGTTGGCTTTTACTTTTATAGTAATGAATTTTTCAGATATGAGGTATATATATGCACATATACAAATATCTACGCATTAACAATGGACTTTCCTTATTCTTCAGAACCGGGTTCTTTTCTATGGTAAAACTTAACTTAATTAAGGAAGCAGAACAGTTAAGATGTCACTGCCGTGAAGGCTCAAATCTACAGTGCGTTGATCAGCGCCCTTCCGGTAGTACAAGAACCACCATTAGTACCAGATTCGAAGTCGAGTGTAAGCCACGAATTTCCTCTTTGGTAAAGGGTCTAGGGCTATCTAATACCTCAGCCATTCTGTAGGTCATGGCACCCGGGTGCAGTGCAATTCCACATCGAGTAAACCGATCATAGCTAAAAAAATGGTTAAACACAAGTCGTAGTGCGCTACAACATATGCTAAACCGTGAAATATCGGTCTACTCTCCCCGCCATTTTGAGTATAAACCAACAGCAACCACGATACTTCCACATCGGGATCTACTCCTGGGTCAGGCTGGAACTGAAGTTCCCGGGCCTCCTGTCCTCCAGTGGTATTGGAATATAGCCTCAAGTCGAGCTTCACAACCTTGTGGTCACTTACAGTTCGGCATTTTACAATCCAGGACTGGCAGCCTATGGTATACAAAATTTATCAACTGATAACAAAATCTCACTTGCTAGCTGCCTTCTGCATTTTCTATTCTATTTTAAAAAAATCGCTTGCCAAACTACGAATTCCTTCGAAACGTACACTGTCAGTGAACACTCTACTGACATCATATGCTTCACCGTCAAAGATGATGCCCCTAGCCTGCAAGTCCTTAATATCTGAGTAATTGGGACACACGCACTGAATATGCAGTAAAAACTCGTAGGTAGCTTCACATTCGCAGCTCACCACTCGCCTTAGTCCTCTTTTATTCAAAAACACTTTACGCTCCCTCAAAGATAGGCCGTCCACTTCTCTCGGGGAAAATCAATCTCTGAAACATTTCTGATCTTGAAAGCAATACCACGACGTACCGCTTCTAAATCAAAAGGTGCCACTCCGAACAATACTTGCATTATCTCTGTGGAGATAGTGCAGCACACAGGTAGACATCCAAGTAAAGCGACTCTTTGGCAACCTAAAATCCGACGGCGGTCGTCTACAGTCATAACCCTGTCGTACCATACAGATGCCCCATATGTTGTACAAGCAAAGATGATACGAACAGAAGCTGAATAGTTCAAATGGACCTGGGATCTAGCCGATGAGTTAGGTCTGATGCATACACTTTTGATCAGGCAAATGTCGTTGTACAGCTCGTGGAGTTCGCTGCTTTATCTCCTCATAAGCCAAACCGACAATTTCTGTAACTTCTGCAAGTTTTGAACCATAAAACCGATATGAAAATGGGTTTTTATAGAGTTTCCTTATTCTTTTTGACAAGAATTAACATCTCAAACTTCTTAACCCAAAGAAATAGCGATTTACTTATATAACTGCTTCTCAAGCCGATTTTAAAAGTCTCTTGTATATGCCGATATCGTTTTCACTTCCTTATAGGGTACATGGGGCGCATTCGCCCTTCTATGCAGTGTAGGCGAGTAGATTTGCCACATATGCTTACCTGTGTATTTCATCAAACCAGGTGTTTCGTTTAGGTAGTCGAATGAAATCCGGCATATTAACTGTGGCATTTCTAGAGACTTTTTGACACCGATCTTAATAACTTTGCTGGTTATATTGTTGTTTTTGAAAGAGGGATAAACGACTGACATCCGATGAACTTTCTTTTCATTTGTTGGTGTTGAATTCAACTGAAATGATTTTGAGGTAATACCTGAACGTTGTTTTTGTAGCAGTCACCGTACTACAAATAGTCTATGACTTGACTTCTTAGTTTAGGAGTGCGTCAGGGTTCGATATTAGAATCCATTCTTTTACTCAATTATTACATCATCTCTGTTAAGACTGTATTTTTGAGGGTCTCTTAAGGCCTTCCAACTTCCATGATATCACGAGTGCCAAAGCACACAGATATTGATACAAATCTCAGAATATCCCTCAGCTCTTATGACAAATATGTAGACACAAACTCTTTCTTATCCCAGATGTTTGTGCAAAAGTCGCTCTGATGCTTACCCAACCAAACAACATGAATGCCGGAATGCCCGGCAAAGATGCAAGAAAAAACTCACATATCTGACTTACCATAACCTTACAAGTAGGTATGACATCTTCATGCTTCTCTGACATAAGTCTCATTGTAGACGTATCTAATTCACTCACCATGAATTCGCTCGACCCTGGGGATCATCCTCAACGTTTTTAAGTGGCCGCCTAAAAATTGCCTTGATCTATACAGTCTAAGGGACCTGACTAGTGATTTGTAATCGAGAAAATCGTTTGCTGATACTAGGTTACTCTAATCTTACTCTAGCCTGCCACTTGAATTGTTGAAGGCTTAGGCCCTCGAAGCCAAGTGGGAATAACTGAATTTTCACCTTCATGATTCTATGAGTTGGATTACTCCAGTAACTATCAGATGTAGGCTCTTCACGTATGCACTACGGATAATCTAATCTGTACTTAATTTTTGGAATTATGAACCTCCTTATGGGTAGAATTCAAGAGCTTGCATATCTTAATCGTAGCATAATGAACTGAATCCTTTAGATATTGTCGACTCCTGAAGTACTCGTATGTGGAATGCTTATTAAAAAGTTGACCGCATCACTTAGGTCATGCAGTACACATCATCATTGTAGACACCGCGAAGATGGAATTTCTTCCTCGACAAGAACTTTGTATGTTAGCTGAATCTCAATGTGGACTCGATAACTAAGGGCAGAGTTTCTTTTGGAATGATCAGGGAAATGGACACTTCTATATTTAGTTTAATGGGTAGATGTTTAAAGTTTAAATGGGTATGCCACACTTAGCTGATTGGTTACATTTAAGAAATCTGAAGAGTTAGATATGCCGGCTGATATAGATTTGATAGTGAAATACGGCGCAAGGCACCGACAGTGCGCTAAACCTATTTGTCGTCGTTGCAAGTCAAACCAGACTTGAATGAAGTATCGCCCCAGATCAATTGTGATAAGTCTAATAGAGGACAATGTCTGCTCTCAGCAGTCATGAAGCGGGTTAAGGAAAAGGTAGGATCGAACTGCCAAAAGACAATGTGGGGCTCAGTATCCAGCTTTTGTAGCACAAGACGATATACCATTTTGAGTAAAAGGAAGGAAAGATTGTATTACCTTTATAACGCACCGATTCCGGAGAGTCCCCCTTCGCTTAGTTACCATAATTGGGTCAGCAATCGCAGGATAGAAACGAAAGAGCTCCTGAGATTTGATGTACCCATCGTAGATGAGCTGCTTATCCTTCGCACCGCGGTGGCGGTGATATAATACCCGGATATGATCCCCACTCTGCGCTAACCCTATGGCATCAGTATATAAAAATACCAGATAGGAGTGTACTCTCATGGTACAATTCGTTTTGCTATTGTTGCTGGCCATCGCTCTTGCGGCGTGCTTTCGAGTTACCTTAGTGAGAAAATTTTCAATTCTGTTAATTAGAGCCCTATCGTAAAGAGCCTTGTCAGGATTATATTTCGAGTACTCAGACTCCGGTGGTCTGTAGAGTCGAAGACAGTTTCTAAGTCACTGACTCTCAAACAAACGGATCATTTCCATGTATGACCGCGCTACATTGAACCACACTGGACAGCTGGAAGCGATGATTGCCCGATTCGGCCCACGTAGCGTAGAACATTCACCCTGGAGTCAAGTTGACCGTTGTGAAACAATCTTCCTGTCAAGGCTAAAGCCTGATCGAGCCGGACACTGAGGTACCTAACTATACATCTCACAGCCAATGGTATTCGAAGTTGTAAAATGATGGCAAAATTTCCCTCGTTGTTTTCGGCATACCTAAAAGCACTTCTCAATGGAGTTCTTAACAAAATAACTTTTGACTTTGGAAAATTGATTTTCAATATCCAATCGACGTAATACCTTTTAAAACTATCGAAATCACGCTGCAAAAGAGAGTTGATGTCCTACTAGATCTCTTGTGTAAATGTTGAATGGTATTGGAGAAATAACCGTCCCCTTTTAATATTAAAGTATAATCTTTTTTATCCTCAACCCACTTCAGCAGAGCTCTATTTACAACCTTTTCGAATACCTTGCTAATATTCGACAGTAAACTAATTGACCGACTGTTGGCAGAGTTTGTCTGAACTTTACCTCTTTTTGGAAAAGGATGTACGATTGCTTTTTTCCAATGCATTGGATGAAAAGCAATATTCAATGTATCGTTAATTAACTTGGTATACCTATTAACAACTACTGCTTCTAAAGGCAGGTGTTTCAAAACGGTGTTTGAGATACCGTCTATTTCCGATGACTTTTTATTTTTCAGGGACTCGAAAATGCAAAGGAATTCATCTTTTCGGACAAACACATGAGGAGTAGCTCCTCTATCGTCGATGATGACGGTGGCCGAGTTTTCTTCACTGAATACGGTAAAACCATGATCCTCAGCTCGCCAATTTTCAAGTTCGTCGCTCAGGTACAAATGACTCACATAGCCTCTGTTCTCGATAAATAAAAGATCGTATTGATAGATCCATCGTATTGATAGATCGAATTTCTCCCAATTGTTGACAAACGGGTCTATACGGTCACCCAAGAATTAGTGCAGGAAGCTAAGCCGTTTTCGAGACTCAATTAAACTCAATTCAGAATTATAAGGCGGATGTCCTTCAAATAGTTATAAGAACTTAAGTCATCGCCAATCCGACAACGCTTACTCGTAAGTTGGGATGGACACCGATCCAATTAATGATAACTCCATGTCACTGCCAAAATTTAGAAAATACCCAGAACAAAACCAATCAAATGCTTGGATATAGCTGGAATGGAATACATATGGTACGAGAAGTGCCTCAGTTCAATTGAGAGGCTTATTGAATTTTAGGCTTTGATTTGACTTGAGAAGTGGAATCTGTAGTGCAATTAATTAGACATAGAAATCTCGTAACACTATTCGATTCACCGATTTCATTTAGAACAATAAAAATTCTGAACCGTGCTTCATGGATTTAAATTTGTGAATTCGTTCATTTCGGAGTTCCAATCTAGTGTTAAAACTATCTACACACAAAGAAACAAAGCCCCATAAAAAAAATAGAGTACAATTCCTAAGCTATTTAGTCATAGATACAAAAAAACCGGCACCAATTAGCATATGCAATGGATCCAATGATATACCACTGGGAAATGAAAAATGATCCGAAAGGAAAAGATTTTGCAACTTTTATTTCGTTGTCCTTGTGGGAAATACAATAATTTTCATTGGAACCAGCGAAGAGTGCTCACACTAATTCCGTCATGTCACAAAGTTACAAAGTTTTTTATGAATTCTGACACAAAGGATACTCTAATATCATTCACAACAATCACATTTGAGTTCTTGTTTTCTCTTTCAAATTCATTTTCTCTACATCTAGTCACCGTTCGTGTGGTGATTTAACTCGTCCCGATTGTGGCATCTAACCGCCAAACCAACACAGCAACAGTAAATTCCAACAGTTTTTTGTTGTCACATTCACATCCCTTAGTCTTTGCAAAGTCAGCTTGGTTATTTTGCCTCAGATAAATAAGGCGGGAAACTGGTGGCTGAGAGGAAGGACAATTTTATTTTTTCATACTCCTAGATCCTTTGGTTTGGTTTTTGCTCTTACTCTTATCTAATGATAGCTTCGTGAGTAAATTGGCTACGGCAAGAGAGCGTAGAGCATGACATCAAAAATGCTTCAGAAATATTTTCTAGAATTATGTCCAATTTTGATAAGTGCTGGCATTTTTATTTTAGTTTACCAGAGTGGTATATCTTTGCCATCTCTTGGTCTGAGCGCCTGTGTGGGGGTGGGCTTGTAACGTTGGCATTTCTTCCAAACCGCTTTTAGAACACTTAAACTTTAGATGAAGGACACAAGGGTTCTTGAGAGCTATCTCTGAATGTACATATAAAGATATATTAAATTAGAAGACGTAATTATGCTTGCTCAGCGTTGAATAAGTTCTTGAACCACTCTAGGATTACTCCAGTCCAGTGGCAGGAGAAAAGAGAAAAAAATTATTCCTTTCGTACCATGGATTTCATGTGCGACTCGAAGTAAAAAGTTTTATTCAAAAAATCTACTTATACGAGTATTTATCCATATGTTCGGTAGGTAGGTACTACTTACTCTTAAAAGGAATTTCAAATTTGATTGCCTAAATTTTGGTATTCGTAATTCATTTACTTGGAATTGGAAATTTCACGCACCATGTCAACAGTAGCTTTAGGAACTGGTGACCTTTGTAATGTTCTCTAGCTGACCCAGAGAAAACGGAGTTAATTCAGTTGGCCCACTTCCAATATTGAATTGGGATAAAGTACTTCAGATTCTATTTACATTTGTGTTAAACAGCCTGACAGAGAGCCGGTAAGTAAGTAATTTATATTTAAAAGTTTACATTTCCATCGCATTCATTATTAAAAAGGCAAAAGGTGAAGGTAATGGGCGGATAAGTGAACGTATCTTCCTTTCCTTTATAAATTGCAATTTATTCGGTTGGTAGTAAGTATCGGAAAGGGCAACAGAGCTAACTAAGTCATCTCAAAACATACGAATACAAGAGTGGATCAATAAGTGGCCGTACATACTGCTATGCAATGACACATCGGTGAGTGTTGATTTGACAACCATTTGTATCAAAATTGTTTGGTGTTTTCGATACAATGAAAAAGGAACAATATCGATCCGAAATTCAATATATTGTTTGGACAACTGGGTAAAAATTTAAAATAAAATTGAATGCTGCCCATAAAATTCTTCGCTATCTATAACAAATGTAGATACTGATTCAACAGATTTAACTATGACTGTAGTTTGTTTTTGGCGAGGTGATTACTGAGAAAATGGAAATGTTGAAAAGGTCCGTGGCATGAGTCCTGTTAATCACGGAATGGAAGCGCGCAGAGTAGTAGAGGTCGTAGGCATATCGTATTGCATAATGAGTTAAATATGAACTTCGAAGCAATTTTAAGAGCTCTTATAGCGAAACAGGCCGGGGTTACATTTGATGAAACCTATGTCTATAACTACACGTCAAAAAAAAATTGATATTCAAGGCAACACTGCTCGGTAGAGAGCAAAGGTTCTATCGGCTGAAAAAATCATGGCTTCTATTTCTTGAGATTGGAAAAATATCCCCATTAACGGACTTTTAATGAAAGGAACTATGATTACAAGGCAGTACTACAGGAAATTATTGACTAAATCTAATAGAAAGTTGACAGCGTGCTATTCCACTAGGCATTAGCTTACTCATCTGGAATCGACGTACCTAGAATATACGAATTACGGCAAGAATTGCTGCCGCATTTATGAGACATTCATGGATTTTAAGAAACACTGTCCACAGTCTACACTTTCTATAAATGTGATTCTGGATTTAGACTTTAAGGAAAGATTGCGAAATTACTTTGACTACAGCAAAGCAATTTTGTTTCGTCGTAAAAAATTGCGTAGGTCTCGACAATCAAATGTTCTAGCAAGCATGACAAACAAGAAATAGGGCAATCAAACAAGAATTGAAAATGGTTTGTCGATTTCGACGAATTATTTCGCCATCGGCTGTGCCATGTAAACTGTATCCTTATAAAAGTCTGTTATGGAGATGGACTATCTGCGAGCTATATTTTAACGATGTTTGGAATGTCTATCCTCGCTTCACTTGAGCACAATGATTTTGAAACAATATCCAATGAATCGCTGCACATAAAAGTGGTATATCTCATTCAGAGTTAAGTTGACAAAGGGCAAAAGGCAAAAGGTATAAAGTCTTCAGCTTTGAAGTATGGTGAGATTGAATGTTTTTCTTGCACAACCTATGGAAACCAATATAATCATTGTTTTGTCCTTTTGTGCACAATGAAAGGGGTCCTAGAACTCTCACATTTTTGTAAGAAAACATTAAAGAAAAAAAGCCATTTCCCTGTCTCTACGACGACGCGACATTGATTTATACTCAAAATCTCTTGCAAAGTAGTCGGCAAACTATCCAACAATATTTCGAAGAAAATAAGGTTAACAAAACTCCCGGACGTCTCTGGGAGTTATCTGTTTGCACATATAAAGGATCAATGCTGCAAAACACGTTGAACACGGCTAACAATTTGATACAACCGCCACCAAAAAAGTTCAATAGAAAGGGCTGAACTAAAATTAAATGTAAAACTGGAGCATACAATACTAAGGCGACTACTATCGACAGCAGAAACAGGCCTTCGTTAGGGGCAGATTAGTCACAGAAGTCGGAATCAAAGCAAAAAGTCTTGAATTTCTGATCATTTTTTCAAATTAAGATTAAGATGCGCACATGCCTCCATAGAGAAGAAAATCGACGACACCAGAGATATGTATGTTCTATGAATGCAATAAGCATTTTCTTATCTCACAGCGCACCAGAGATGGCATTTCTGATCTGCTGGGTTTCATTAAGTTAAGGAGGCTTGATAGTATGATTCAATGATTCAACAAACTGATTGATTCCTCTCTTTGTGGACTTAGTCCAAGTACATATATCCGTTCTAGATCTAGTTTCTTTATTATCGCAGAATCGATAAATTTCAGATCGATACACAGCACCTTTGTGTCGCTCTTATGGCTGCGAATGATTGCATTTAGAAAGACAAGTAACACATACCAACATCTTGTACTGATTTCTAATTTTCAAATGCTTAGGTAAAGAAAATAAGCGAAGGGGACACGTTGTCGTGGAATTTCTTTACCATTTTTCGAAGTCTACACACATGGCACATCTTTTCAGATTTCGTGGCTCATCATATTGGAATAATTGAGAAAACGTAATGTTTTGTCTGTAATACTACTGTGATCGAAAAAGTAAGTTAAATTGTTTGTAACATTCATTTCATCGTATTCAAAGTACTCCCTTCCCGATGCGGTTCGTCCAATTCTCGAAACAGTTATTGAAGTCGATTTCCGGAATGGTCTTCAAAGCGCGCAGCGATTCGGTTTTTATCTTCTAAATCGTGTCGAAAATGTATCGCGGGGCAGTCTCGTGAGCTCAGGGAATACGGTGGTTGTGGAACGATATGAATTGAATTTTTGGCGAATCGGTCTCGAAGAACAAATGTGTTTTTGGAACTAAGTGAGAATTGACTTTATCCAGGCACAGAACATTTATCAAAATGGTCTGGATAAATCCAAATGAAATGTTAACAGTATCCGCGAGTAATAAAATTGTCAATCGACGAACGCCAAATCGTTATTACCACATGCAAGCTATAGCTTGGTCACCGAAGGCTTTTTGACACTTTCTTCACAATTCTGCAGCAAACATTTCATTGCGCAAACAAAATTGTTTGCAACTTTTTTGCTTAACTATTGAACAAAAGCAGATTTTGACATGAAATTTGACACAGATGTCAGTGACAATTCTACCAACTTAAAAAAAATATTTCTCAGAATCAAAGACCTCACGTATTTTAAAACTAAAATTTCACTTAACTTTTCAGACCATAGTAGTATGTTTCTCAGTTTTGGGAACAAGGAATATGGGACAATTAGCCAACGAGGATGTACAGTACATACTATGCTGTTACTGATTTTGTAAACTCATGATTTACTATTTTTATTTTGACGACAACAGTGTTAAGATCAGAGAAAGAAAAATTCCTGAGAATTGGTGTTACTTTTGACTAAAAAGATAATTAGAGTGACTTTGTTTAGACCCTTATATGTAGTCCCAAGCTCATTTTTCCATCAAAGTCAGTCGGCATAGAGGTATAACGACAAACTACAAAACATCAACTTCGACATGGAAAGAAGGGTCTAAGTACAACTGATGTCTGGGCCATGTGGAGCCGGAAAATTTCGGCGCTCCGATCTTCGAATCTCATTCGGAGGGATGATTTAAAAAGGTGCTGTACTTGCGGACGTGCATACAAGCCAAATAGGTACGAAACTTTCAGGTTGATACCTAGTATACTTAAAGTTGCGGAATCAAAAACTCAAGCTATAATGAGCAAATCCTATACATACTTAAGTAATCGCGATCAAAAGGTTGTAATTCGTGACAAATCCTTTCATATTAGGAATATACATGTAGGAGTAACCCAGGGTCCAATACTGGGTTCAATATTGATTTGCATATCTATCAATGACCTCTCCAAAGTTTGATCAAACGCCAGTCTCATGCGAAAATATACTTATTTAGACCGACTGGTCTTTTTGAGGAACTTGTTTGCAGGTTGAATGAGGATCAATCCGCAATCTACCCATAGTCGCTACGTAATTGTTTGACCTTCAACTCAGCAAAGTCTCAGCTGATTCTAATATCTAAAACAACTTCACAATATTGAACTATTACCGGAGATTTTCCTAAAGGACACGCAGTTGAAGTTCGTGGAGTTCAGCCTGGGTTTTAAGATAAACCACTTCCTCTCCTCTGTAAGCCACATCAATTACACTGTCGGACGAATTTATGGAGGTCTGCGCAAACCTTGGCTGCTTTCTAGTTTTACTCCTGTTAATGCGAGGTTTACTTGCTCAGTGTATTGATAATTCATCAGCAGTGTACTGTAAGCTCGATTCCCTATCTCAGCAGAAACTTATTGTGGCTTTCAGTGATATGGTTAGGTATGTGCTTCCTCGACATGAACACATATCAAATTATTGCACACCCGGTCCAGCGGTTCTTGCATGTTAGGTGCTGTATTTACGCACAAAAAAGACCAAAAGCTGACTATGTTTGGAATAGTACAAGACCGTGAATGGCGACCTTTTGGTTTAAGAAATACATCCACTGTGAGTAATAATACAGATGATCGAACGTTTCCTGCAGCAACTCTCCATTTCTTAGAGATCTTCTTCGACGTACTTTTGAGTTTTTACTCATTAACTTTCAAATGTTAACTTCCATCATAAAAGCCCGCCCTTTGTGATTCTTATTGAATTTTGTAAAATTTCTATTCGTTCATTTTGTAGCTTTTATAAGTTGCGTCCGAAGTGAAGTCTTAATTTCATTTTTCAGTTCGATGAAACTTCAATCTATAATGATCCCAATAAATAAACTTTATCGACTCATTAAAAAAGAAAATGTAAAGTGTATCCTTCGTTTAATGTTTTCCACCCAAGAAATTTTAGATTCCTCCTCCCAACGCACAGTAGATATATCCACTGAGTAAATAACTACACTTTATCCTGTGCTATTGTGGTTATGCTGATATCCTCCATTTATGGTATTATTTCCTTTAAGCTCTAAAGGATGAAGAAGTTTTCATATCTTCAAGTTTATATCTTTTACACAGGGTTTACCTTCTCATACAATTCTGTGTTGGTTGGTTTTTAAGCAGTTTTGTATTTTTGTGTTTTTAATTTAGCAGCAAAGTTTACCTTTCAACTGATGATGATGATGATGATGACTATGGCAAACCCATAGTAAGTAAATTAAACCATCCGCTTGATATTCAACAAAACCACGTTCTTGAAAAGTACTTACCAAAAGTTCCTACTTAATAACTAAGTTAATTTTTTTCTCCCATCCGACCATGATATAGAAAACTTACCTGCAAAAGAAAGAAGAAGAAAATTTAACTTTTTAAAATAATTTTTTTCAATTTACAGATAGTGTAATTAAGATGGTGAAAATCTTAGTTTTAGAGTAGAAAATGATAGATGCTCTATTAATATTCTTGGGAAAAAATATTTAACTCAACTAACTTTCTTATAAGCGTTGTTATTATATATACAGAGTGTAGTAATCACTGCTACATCTTAAAAAATAACCTTAAGAGTGAACATGCATTTATTCTTATAAAAATATCGTGCCTCCGAAAAAGATGTAGTCATCGGTGAAAATATTGCGACAGAAAGTTTTTTCTCAGAAATAGAGCACTTGAGAAACCTAGAAGATTTTATTGAAACCATGCCCTAATTTTTGAGAGTTTTGCAACACTCATTTTCAGTATTGCTCAACAAATTATCATGAAAGAAGTATATAAGGGGGACAATCGAATAATTGAGCTTGCTATCCGATGAATCGAAGTATCGTACGTATAGAAAAAACTGTAACCGATGTGCATGAGAATATCGCGAAATATTTAAAATTGTCAATTAGGCATCGATTGAAACAGTTTGGCCTCTGTTCATCTACTACCAGCAAAGTCTAGTGCCAGTATAGGAGACTATGGCTTACGAAAAGAGCTCGCGGAGTACTCGAGTACCTTTCAGTAGATTCTGATTTTTACCTAGAAATCAACTGTAGTGACGAGGCTAACCTTTGACTGAAAAGCGAAAATTGCCATTGCTGGGATGAGGCCAATCTACAGGGGACACGTGGGACTCAGTAGCACCCACGAAAGAACATTGTCTGATTATTGGTAGTACCATCGCTCCCTTTATGTTCAAAAATAATCCCGGAAAATGAAATTTATCTAGACATCCGATAAGAGTGTTCACATTAGGCCACTTCTCATTCATCAGGACGGTGCCAAAGGAATCTCATGTACGGATCAACGGCGATGTCCATGACTCTTGTCAGTTTAAGCCTTGTTTTGAGAGTAGTGAAGAACTCTGTAAATTTATCTTTAATTCAAATATACCTGTGGGATGTGTCACACATCACACAGTAGAAGCTAAGTAGTGTATTTATCATTAAGTAAACATAATGTTGTTGAGTATCATTTCCAGATCCACATATTGCTATGACTAATATCCACAGATGACCCATCTGATTGTTTACGAATCGAGCTACCGCCAAGCAAAGTCATTACTTTGGTATCGATTGTGAGTAACTGACCCTGCATGATCCGTCGCACAGTGAACCGACCTACATTTGGACGAAGATAAAAAGCGAAGGTGATTAACTAACAAGAACAATAACACAAATGTTATCATTAAGAGGAATAGCGATTGTGTGTTGGGTCTGGGCGGTGGCGCACTTGTGCTGACGTTGCTGATGAAGGTTGGACATGGTAAAATGTACTGAACGGGCTAGGAGTCTGGCACTGGTTGAGATAACATGGCGAGGCGATTCTAGTCCGAGTCTTCAACACGAGCGGTCGGCTGGCGGCGATGCCGAATATTGGTGTTTTCTTTCAATTTGTAAATGAATAAAGATTATATCAATCCTACAAACATACACTCCAGCTGTCAGTTCTTTGGAAAAGCCAAACTTTGCAGCCAGCTCAACGCTTCCAGATTGTGCTTTGTCCCCGCCTACACTTGAGTGCTTCGAATCTTCAATGGATCGAATCCGCTGGTCCAGATGGTATATCTCCCCTTCTTCTGAAGAGGTGTTCTTCTATGCTGGCAAAACCACTGCATAAGCTCTTCCATCAATCCTACTCTTTAGAACTCCTTTTGAACAGATGGAAGAACAGCATTTGTCCAGCCCGTCCCTAAAAAAAGGCGAATCTTCTTCTCTCTCCTCCTACAGACCCATTACACTTACTACCCTTCTTTCCAAGATAATGGAAGCGCTGATAAATCGTCAGCTTATGAAATACCTCGGTCCACCGGTGATTTGATGGCATGTCCCACTGAAAAGTGGAACCAAAGTTTCCATCAATCTGGCGAAAGCAAGATAGTTGCACTTGATATTTCTAAGGCATTTGACAGAGTTTGGCATCAGGCTCTTTTGTCGAAAATGATTGCTATTGAGATCGACGACTCTTTTCTTCAATGGATTAGAAGTTACCTTTCGGAACGTTCAATTCAAGTTATCTTGGATGGTCTCATTGGTCAATTGGGGAACTACCAACAGAGTGGTATATAATGCTTCCAAAGCACAATGGTCTCTGCTGTCGCTTAAGCGAAATTCAAATACCCAGCCATTATGCATGAATGGCACTTGCATCGTTGAAACCGGAAAGTACTGTCCTCGGTATGTGTGTCAATGACAACTAAAGTTGCAAAGACCACATATTCGAAGTCGTCAAAAATTCTGCGAAATGTCTAGGTTTTCTTGAACGATGTAAGATGTAAGAAGAAATATTTTACCCTGTCTGATCTAGCTTCTATATATAAGGCTTTCATCCGCCCAAAATCGGAGTGAAATGCTCACATCTGGTCAGGTGCTCCCAAGACTTCTTCGCGTCTACTAGATAGGATTTAAAACCGTGAGGTTAAACTAATAGGTGATGCTAATTTTACACAGTCGATTGACACCCTCGACCACCTACGTGATGTCTCCTGTCTTACCCTGTTCTATCGCTATTTTCACCACCAGTGCTCCTCAGAAGCATTCCGCCTCTTCAAACCTCCAACTGTAACACCCGTCTCGCTAGGAATGCTCATCAGTACATCCTCAAGCCCACTTTCGGACGAACCCTGAAATATCGTGATTCTTTCCTAAACCGAACAACATGAAATGCGCTGCCGAGCTCTTTATTTCCTAGTCATTATAACCTTCAAACATTCAAAACCAACGTACATCGGAACTTCTCTTTCTTTCCTCACTTATAGGCCGCGCTTTGTGCAATCATTTTCAGGGTACTTAAAACCCCTTGGGCTCGCGCTTAATATAAAAAAAGAACGAATTGACATAACGTGGTACCTCGTGGAGACGGGCTACCGGAAATCGTATAAGATGCCTTCTCTTAAAGCCGATGAGTTGTGGAACAAAATATCTGAACTCCGGTTTAGGGGGTGAATTCAGACCCCACAGTATTCCCCTCCTAGTGACAGCGATCATGGATTCGTTGATTTAAATTTTATCCTTCTACCATACAGCGTTACAATAGATGGCGCTTCTACTTTGGGCTTAGCCGAAGCGGACTCTTGATCCACATCGTTGGTACTCGTATAATACTCGTATAAGCTGCTTTAAGTCGATTGATTGAAATATTCACGGCCTTCCCTTCCTGTTCGATTATGAAATACGAGTATTTGTCCATTCGATGAATAATCCAGTAAGGACCATTGTTGGTGGATTCAAAGGTAGTTTAAAAGCATCATCACCGTTAGTACCGTTAATACGACGTTGATCCTGGAATATAACTTAGGTCCGTAGTAAATTGGCACTGAGTTGTGTGCGTTGTCTCGGAGAGGCCTTCCCAGGTTTCTAATGAAACGCTTATGGTCTGTAAAGATGACAAAAGCGTGAACGTTCAGCCATACTATTTGCCCTATTAAGGACCTCGTTCTGCAGGAATCACGATCGAAAATTTTAACAAATAATTAAAACAATTAATTGCTAGAATTCCGCAGCCAGAAAAGAAGACTACAAAGATGAACAAAGATAATTGTTAGAAGAGCTGCGGCCTGTGCTAAGAATACGGAAAGACTTCTTATGACGATAACGACGGAATGAACCATTCACCCCCCTCCTTGAAAGACAAAAGATGCATATGAAGTTTATGAGGTAATATCCAAGTTGAGAGCTAATAAAGTCGCAAACACAGACGACACTATTTGGAGGAGCTAGTGATAGTCTGGTTGGAGAGATTTATAATTTGAATGATATGACTGAAGAAAGCATGCCTGATAATAATTGGCCTACTGGGCGCAAAATTCGCAATAACATCGAAAAGCGTGAAACTCAGTTTTCGTTTATGGATAAAACGTGAACAAATACGCCAAATCTAGCATGAAGTGAGGAAAATAAAGAGGGCGGTAGCGGAGAGTATTCGCTATGACTCTGATAAATCAGTTCGTCGACGTTTTCAACAGCTTGGCTATCGTACGCAACAGTTTGGCGTTTTTTCGTGAGGATCTTAGTTTAAAAGCTAACAAAATGCAATCCGTGTAAGAACCAAAGCCGGTCAACTATCCGAATCGTCTCTGTCTCAGTCGTTGGGCTCTTGGAATGCTCCAAAAATATCCACTGTTTCCGACTAAAATTTTGTTTAGGCATGAGGACCATTTTTAACTTAATGGATACGAAATAAGCAAAGCAACCATATGTGAAGAGCGAAGCAATCTAAAGGGCTTGACGAACTGCTATTACATCCAGACAAAAAAAAAATTAGTTTTACGAGTATGTTATATTGGGGATGGTGAAATCTTTGGTCCATCTTGCTTCAAAAATTCAGGCCGTTCGGAACATGACTATGAATGGCGCCCCTTGTCGTGATCACGAAGTATTTGGCACCTAGAATCGAAGCCCCTGGTTTCCATAACATTTTGTTTAAAAAAAAACGGGGCAACATGCCACACAGACCGTGAAACCACAAGAACTATTCGGTAAACAGTAATTTCATGGTTTAGATCGGTGAATTGGTCGTTTAAACCATGTAACACACGTCCAGGCTTCTTCCTAAGTAAATTTCACAGTCTATAAGATTGAGGAATTGGACTCCAACATTACTAGAGTCATCGTTCAAACAAGTATAGCAATACGTCATCGAAAATTGGACATTCAGAATGGACTTCGTTAATCGCAGTTATGGCCATCATTTTAATAAAATAATTTTCAAAAAATAAATGTAAAGAATAGTTTCCTTGTTTGGAAGAATCGCGTTTTGTAACCGCCTTGGAAGGCAATCTATAAAGGAATATGTTAGTTCCCCTGAATCTAATCAATAAATTTTTTCTGCCGGTTTAGGTGAGAATTTTGTTTACTTTGATTTTGCAGCTACATGAGCGCAGATTTTCAAATTACTCTAACTGTCCGCTATTTCTGCGGATTTAGGAAGCATTGAGAAACACACTCTTATCTGTGACTGGCTTTATATAAGACTCTATCCGCTCCCCAATTATGCTGAGATAAACACTTTGTTAGGAGTTCTGGAGAAAAATCGGGCAATGGGCACAGTTGGCATTCTGGCAGATATCTTATTGGCTCCAACCAATACTGTGGCCAGTCTTCAGGAAAGCTTGGTAAACTGAAGCCCCCAATGAATATTAGAGGGGAGACAGGAAGAAAAACCTGGTTGGGGTAAAACTTGTACTTATACTAATTCTGGATGGTGTGAGAGCAAACTTGTTGACTTTAGGGATAATTCCTCAATCATTGAACACACTAACACCTTGGGAGTTACGATTACATCAAAATTGCACTCTTTCAGCCCTGTAATTCTTAAAAATACTTTTATTCATATTGGCCCTCATAGAGGACACTGGAACTGCACCATATGACCAACAACTTTGCCCGTAATCTGAATAAAAGGCGAATAATGAAGTTTGAATAAGTTCTCAGCACATCAAGTCCTCAGACCAGGGCCACTCAACTCAACATTTCCGGCCAGCAAACCTTTTTCTATATTTAGTGAGTATAGTCTCAGAAGATGGTGGTGACGGACTACGAGTATATAAGGATAGCAGAATTCGCAGAGGTATAGCTTCGTTCAGCATAGTTTCTAGGGAAACTATGTTAGGAACATAACAGCTAACCAAACATGAAAAAGGGAGGCTGTGAATTTAAATGGATATTTTCGCAATATCTTAAGGATATTGGAGCTAAGCCGCGTGTTGAACAACCAACCAGGGGTGCTTGTACATTTTTCAAAATCAAATTTAAGAATTTAAATTTTCCATTTGTGTGTGTAAGCACACTATATGTATAAATTGATGGCATGCATCCGATAATATTCGAATTTGCATAACGAATGGCCAAGAGCAGAGCAGGGAAAAATAAAATAAAAAACAATCTGAACGAATTTCATAGGAAACCAGTACAACATCCGATTCAGTAACCAGACCAAATCACACATCAAATAGCACAAAGCCTGAACGATTCCGGACCACTGACCACTGATTCTTGGCACATTCCTGCCATTGCTATGCAATATCGTCAACAAAACGCGATACTTTCATTATTCTGCTGATTATTATTTTTATCTATCCACCCACGAATGGACATTCAAATTCCAATTTACCAGAATACTTTCCTTTTGTTGTGAATAAATACAATACGACACAACACAACAACAACAATAACAACACAAATACCAACACATTCGAGCCGAATGTGCTCTTATAGACCAGTAACCGTTACAATGGGTCTAATGTGCAATATGCAAGCTCTGCATAAAATAGTCTCATTCTGCACCAAACACACAGTTCGTCCTGTTTCTAGTTCTCACTTCATTCACAGGCAGGTTAATAATAAATGGAAGTTTAAAGTCCTTCTACTGTTTTTCCATTGTTTTACTCTTCACCTCCACCTCCACCTCCCACCCTCGAAACATTGGTATGAGAATTTACATATGAAAAGGACATTTGAACGAATGGAGGACAATTTAAACAAAACCAAAAAAAAAAACACATAATTGCGAATAATGTTATTGCTTTTGAAGGACGAGCAATATCGATATCATTTAGGTGTGCGGTTAGATTAGTGTTTCCTTTGTCCAAGATATGGCAAGGTTCGGGTTTGTCTGTGTGCTTGTGGTCTCTGATAGTAGAAAGCTATTCCGCAATGCGGTTTTTATTACTATTACTTGGTAACACCCGACTTTTCGCCAGATTTAGACAATAGACGCTGATGACGAAAATGGCCATTTGTAAGTTATCCACATGTATTGTCGTCCATCCAATAAATTTCATGAAAACCGAAAACATAAAAAAACTGCCCCAGCCGAAAGAGTCTCATAAAAAGTTAAGTCAGGACAGAAGGTACTCGTATCTTCATCTTTGTTCTAAAATAAATGATCACAAAAACGGCGGCGAAGGAACGAAAGGGAGTTTCTATTGTGACACCCCATTACATTTGCGGGTTGGTTTATAATTTGAATTAATTGGCCTTTTGGAAAATCGCCGAAAATTTATCTGGCGTCATTTTTCAGAGTGTAATTGAGTTTTATTATCTCAACATTTTGATACTCTATCGAACGGGTGCGCTGAGATTTTCCATTGTGGTCCTGATAAGGTGGCAGGTGGCAAGTGGCAAGTATAATAAATAATCCAAACTATTGGTGAATAATATTGTTGGGTACTTTCTGTTTTGGAAATTTGTCAACTTTGCGATGATTTATGTTGGTAAAGATGGATAGAGATGGAGTGGTCTGATTAGTCGATAAATGATTTTGTTTTGAAAATGTTGTTTCCATTGGAATGTTTAGTTAAGGAATGCGGATTGAAGCTGCCCCACGTGGGCATTAACTTATAAAGTCAGCTTCTGTGAGATCTTGGTCGGTAATTACGACGCAAAATTATCACAGATGTTCGAACATTCACGTTCCTTCATCTAAACTAAAGAAAAAAAAAATTACTAGATTTGATATCTAGAGGAAAAGATTGAACCAGATGAAGGCCAAGCCAAGCATTCACAGAAGACTGTCATCCCAGACTACGTTAAGTTTACCTCAATATTCATGTAAATTTGGGGGGCCAAAGTCAAAAATGAGTGTACATTGATCCTTCAACGCACGTCGGTCGATAGATTTCCATTATTAGACCTCACACTGTCTCATTAATCATATTTTCAGTGATCGATTAAGAGGAGACTTTTGTCAAGACACAAATCAATCTTTGCTTTGCTTATTTCCGAAACCTAACATTTTTAGAGTTCCTCTCGGACAGCGCTAAGTATCTCGTTGTAATTCCGGACAAAAAAATAATTTAGAATCTCCTTTTATCTGCAAAAGAACGGTAGGAAAGATTTAGGGCTTAAAACCTGCTACGGTGCACTGGCTATGTACGGCGCTTGTGAGACCGATACTTAGATTATGCGGACTAGTATGGTGGAAAGAAACTAATGAAAATACGACTTACGGAAAATTGGCGGACGTTCAAAGAACGGCTTCCATAGCCATTGCAGGTACCTTCCGTACCACCCCTATCCAGCATTGGACACATTTCTTCAACTGACACAGCTTGATTAACAGATCAAAAATCTTGCCGACAAGACTGCGATACTACCCACTAATTTGGGTCTCTTCAAGAGCACTATCTTCGGACACGGCACGATCCTAGCGGAGCTTCTGTCAGCCAATTCAGTTTTAACGGACGAAATTCCCTCCTTGGTCGACTTCGAAATTCCTTATGATATAATACGTCCAGAGAGGGAGGACTGGTAAGAAAATGCAGTAATCAGACCTAATTAAATTAGAATTTTCACAGATGGTTCGGAAACACAGGAAGGAGCAGCTTCTGGTATCTTCTCAGAAGACCCAGAGTTTAGAGTGTCTATAAGACCACCAGAGGCAAGTGGTGTCTTCCAATCAGAGGTTCTGTCTGTCCTCAGGGCAGTTGAGCTAATGCAAAGGAGTTCGGTATCCGGTAGGCATATCGTTATCTACATCGACGGCCAGGACGCACTTAAGGCAATGGAATCGACCAACATCACTTACTTGTCCGGGTTGTGGACCTGGGCCTCAGTCATCAAGCTTCTCCAGCCAGCTCGATCCCTGGCTAGCTGCCTCCAGTTTCGCACGCTAAGTTGGCTGAGGTCCTCTTCCACTTGCATGCGCTACCTGAGTCTTGGCCTTCCTCTACTGCGCTGTCCCTCGGGGGCGGATTCGAAGACTTTTCGGACCGGAGCATTGGTGTTCATGCGCTCCACATGCCCCAGCCATCTCAGTCTTTGGATCTTCACTCTTCTGGCTAGGTCCATGTCGCTGTACAGTCCATACAGTTCGTCGTTGTATCTTCTCCTCCACTCACCGTCAATGCAGACGGGACCGAAGATCGCCCGAAGAATTTTTCTCTCGAAGCAACCAAGAACACCCTCGTCCATTTTTGATAATGTCCATGCCTCTGCGCCATAGAGCAGGACCGGGATTATTAAAGTCTTATAAAGGGTGACTTTTGTTGTCCGAGAGAGGGCTTTGCTACTCAATTGCCTTCTTAACCCAAAGAAACAGCGGTTGGCAAGAGTTATTCTTCGCTTGATCTCAGCGCTGGTGTCGTTGTCTGTATTTATAGTGGAGCCTAGGTAGGCAAAGTCCTTAACTACCTCATAGTTATATCTGTCGAGGGTGACGTTCTGTCCAAGACGTCGGTGTTGGTTGTCCTTTTTGCTCGCTGCATATACTTGGTCTTGCCCTTATTGACCGCTAAACCCATTTTCGCCGCTTCCGTCTCAATACTCGCGAAAGCGCCACTGACATCAAGCTGCTTTTTCCCGATTATGTCAATATCGTCGGCGTATGCGAGTAATTAGATGGACTTTTGAAAGATAGTACTTCTTGCGTTTGCTCGTGAGTTTTTTTTCTCCCAATTCTCGACCGCGCGCTTCTCATGCTCTTACATCAACTTTGATATAATCAAGAGCTGTCGGTCAGCACCGGGGGAAACTGTACTGGGTGGATAAGCTTGCAAGAAGGCAAGAAGAACAGGGCTACCCGATAGAAGTGAGATTGCTAACATCAAGCCACCCCTCTGCATAAAGACTGCTAACCTAAAGGCTCTTGTTGACGATAATAGATCTAGGGAGTTAGTAAAATTAAACAGGAATAAGCTTAGGACAATAAAAGAAACACACAAAGACTCTCAAATTGTCATATATGAATGCGAGGCAATATCGCGTAGTCGAAGGAAATTCTTAGAAAAATAATTTCTTGTAAGCCTAGCGGAAAAGACAGCACGGATATCAAAGGCCTTCTTGTCCTTTTGAAAGAAATAAGATGGTTTATCAAAGTGTTTGTTAAGATTTTTGCCTTTAGAATATAAATTCAACTGGTTCCACATGGATCTGGTTCTTATCAAAGAATCAAATTTGATTGTATAAAAGGTACATTGACGTCACATATTGGGGAAAGATATTTGTTCTTCAAGGACGTGCGAGAAGAACTTCCCGAACTTGCTGTTGCAAAAACTAACGGAGGCCAGAAAATACCTAGCAGATACATGTTTGTGGAATTTTCTGTTAATGTGGCTTAATGTCTTAATTCAAGTGAAGTTACTATTCGTACTGCTACAAGCTTTAAGTAAGAGAAGCGCTCCGATTTGCCTAAAATTGCTGTTGTTATCGACATTGTCAACGTACCGCGTACCAGAACAAAGTGGCACAATACATTGATGTTGTATGGTGGTAGGGCTTTGACTTATCTAAAGTTATTAGAGCTATTGGAACAGTCAACGTACATCACATTGAACAATCGTTCCACTTAGATGGATTAGAAGGCAAGAATTCAAACAGGTTACCTCTGCATATTCATCTTGTCAAATGCATTTCTTAAAGAATGTGTAATGAATATCGTTTGAATATCGACGTAAGACTCATGGGCATGACAGAGACAATATCCTAGTTCTAAGCCACATGGACATGGACTTTTCGAGTTTATTTGGCATTCGATGCTATTCCTAAGAGATAACTGCTTTGCAAACTGGTGCTATTAAGGGGGTTTCATTTTTCTAATCTATTGCACATACTTTCCTTCCACCAGATTATGTTGGTTAATACTTCCTCTCATGTCATTTTCGACTGATTCGAACAAGCTGGATCGTAGGATAGTAGCCCTGGCAGCAGTAACTGAATTCAGTTCAGATATTAGCATTTCATCGAAATAAAATGTTTAAGATGCCAATGTTGCCCATCAAAATGGATATGTTGTTTTATTTGGTCCTCAATCGTAGATGTCCTTTCAAACTTCCTTGATTTCAATGCTGTTTTCTACTTGTGCTTGACTAGTGATAAAGCTGGCAGTGTCCTTTTTTGTGAATCTTTTTTAGATCTTAATTTCTTTCAGTGATCTTTGGTTCGCAAGCTATTGTAGAGCAGTCTGACCCGCATATACTCACCGATAGTGGTCGTCAACCGTGTTTAAATTTAGAGGAAGTATATAGTACATATATCAGATCCGAAATTTCTAGTTTTTCTCCGAAATTTTTCAGAGAATGACGATGGAATCCTTGTATTTAAGGCCATAATTGGCTATTTTCGAATGCCATAAGAAGCTCACATTGCATAGCAGGTAATTGTTATTGATGGAATACTGTTGGTTCTGTAGTTGGTGTGGTTCAGAATATTCCCATTTTAGTGGACTGCCACACGAGTTAAATTTCGTTCTACCATATTTTACTACAGGAAACTCTTAATGAGGATCTTAAAGATATAATGCAAAAATAATTTAACGCAAAAGTCTAATTTTATGACGATTACCAGGTTTTATGTCCATCTCAGCATATTAAAAATGCATCAACATGGAAATACCTACCTTTAGTGGAGCAACAATACAGCGGAACCTGACAAAAACCTGTGGAAAGCCACATATGCTATTGACTATTTGAGGAATTTTTACCAACCATTGTTGTTTTGGTAGTCCCATTTGGGATGCCGCATGGACATTTTTTGTTGATGATGGAGTCTCTTGAAGCTGACGTTAGTTTATTGCTGTCCAATAACGCATATTTGGTTTATTAACAAAGCCATTCACACGAAAATGAGCTCGTTAACTATGATTTTTCCATGAAATTCAGGATATTCTTGAAAAGTTTGCGAAACCCAATCGGAAAAGTTTTGGCGCCTTGAGTAAGTTTAATCTCAAAAGGGTGTTGGCCAAGATATTTATGCATTCCTGTGAATGGCTCGGAATCGACTGCTTATTTTGAACTGAAGCACTTACAGCTGCTCCAATTTATCCACAACTTCACAAACAGCTTGTCTGCTGGGATGATTATCGCGACGGAAAATTGGAACAAACTCAGACTCAGAATTTTGGTGGTTATATTTAATAATTTCAAAAGGTTGCTCGTTGGTGGATTTCACCATGATAAAAGCATGAGCCTTGACTGACGATTTGACATTGATAGATCATAAAAAAAGTTTAAGGATGCATTCATATTGAAATATAAAATTGTTATGTCCCTATTGAAAAACCCTATATTATTACGTATTTCGCTGTGTCTTTGACGGTTCGATATACTACCCGCAGCCTAAAAACCCGGTCAAGTTGAGCCAATAGAATAGGTTAGGTAAGGTTAGATTTAAGTGGCTGTTGAAAAACCAACCCACTTAGACCTACTGGCCCATTGTTATGCCACGCGGAGCTCTTAATAAAGCGTAGAAGACTTTTAATGTCTATGTTGCTTAAGTCACTTAAGTCTTTGTGGAAGAAGGCCCCTAGGTGGAGATCTCTTCTTTGGGAGAGAGCTGAACATGTACAGAGGAGGTGAGGAATTGCCTCCTCTTCCTCCTCATCCATGCAACTTCTGCAAAAGTCGTTAGTAAACATGCCAAGCCTTCTTCCAGTATCTATGAGACAGTATCCGGTGATATGTTTTCTATTTAGGAAAGAAAACTCATGGAGTGATTCAGATCTAGCTTTGACCAGATTTGCTTGGTCGCTGAGCTCGTCGATCCAACCGCCCATCTATGGTTTGTTCTTCTGTTAGCATCCAGCTTTATTTCTTGTTTGCACGTAGCGATAGGTATACCTATGATTTCCTTTTCAGGTGTGATAGGTATAGCGGTTTCAATTTTGGTTAGTTCGTCAGCCCTACAATTCCCTGGAATGTCTCTATGTCCCGGTACCCAGCAAAGGTGAATGTTAAACCGCTCCGCCATCTCCGTAAGAGATGTTCGCCAATCCATGACTGTTCCTGAGTTTAGAGAGCATGAGGCCAGGGATTTGATAGCGGCCTGACTATCGGAAAAGATGGGGGTATCCATTGTCGATATTACATTTTTCTTCAGCTAAGATGGGCCTTAATTGCCAGAATTTTCACCTGGAGCACGCTACAGGAGTTGGGGCGGCGGAAGGAGCCAAAAGAATAAACTCTTTCTTTATTTGAACGGAAAAGAAGGTAAGGACTGGCATTTTTGAGTCTTCATATCTCGACTTTCTTGTATCCGAGTGATACAAGGGCCCTTACTTTGAGCATTTTTTTTGCCAAATAACTATAAAACGAAACAACATGCCAACGGAAAGAGTATACACGAATTGGGATTTTATTTTACTCGACACCGATTTTTGATTTGATTTTCTGACAGGGCTCATTCTTAATACAATACTCGTAGATTTGTAGGCAAGCAAAATTTCCCTTTTTTGAATAAGAGTGCACTTTTTGCTATGGTCTTCAAGTTAGTGGCATCATCAGTCTTTATTTTATCAAGGTCTGCTTGTCAGAACGTCAGTTTGCAGCAGGCATCAAAATTAAATCAAAATAATTCAGAAACGAAAAAAAATAAATGTTAAAATGTACATCCTTTTCGCAACCCTAACAGTTTAAGCGATGCATCCTTTCAAAATTTCTGTACACTCCATTTGACTTACATAGTTTTAATTTTAAATTGATTAAACTATGTGTGTATCGCGCAGTGGTTTATGAATTTAAATTTATGTCAGTCACATGGTTTGTACCACAGTTTTGTAGACGATGGTTTTTATATGTTAATATCTACCCGGGTTCGAGAATATTTATAAAATTTATTCAAATTGTTCATGTAATAGGAAAAGGGAAGGAAATCACTTCACTGAAACCACAATAAATATTCAACACAATTCGAATGTACGAGCACCTACATACTCGAACGTATATGTATATAAAAGATCCTTTGAATGTTAATGTCTATGTATGTATATCTGAAAGTATGTATGTATATATTTGTATATTTTAAGCATTCCTAGGATCCGCGATAAGCTAAATTCGACAACAATAGATAAAGGTGCGTGCCAGCATGTTCAATTGAAAGTCAGTACATGCTGCTGTGCCACACCCTAAGGGGTGTCATCTCATGTGTAAAACATCATAGTACCATCATAGTATATAAATACTTCCTACATATGAGTATCTGCAGATACATGGATATTGAAAATCATTTCAGATTCTTCAGAATTCACAAAGTCAATTTTGCTTGATTTGATTTCATTTCATGTGACAAAAGGACGAGACAACAAGATCTCAACATCCAACCTCTGCTAGTCTTTGGTACCTATGTATCTATTGTCATATACCTTTATATTTCTAAGAGTAGCTTTGTTACTGCTTAAAAACAAGAAATTCATCATTCCCATGCTACTAGCATCAGTAAAATGGTCGAGAAACTGGAAGAGAAAAAAACACGCTCGAGAAATCTTATCAGACACCTTAACCTACACCCAATTGTCTGTTCCTTCCTTCATGCTTTTGTATCCATCCGTATGTTTGTTAGACGGATGCTTTACCTTTTTCAAATCTGTATGTTACATATTATATATATTACTCATACATTCCTTCCGGGAAGTAAATACATCTTTCCATTGAAAGAGATATTCGATTAAGATATCTCTAGAGGAAGAAACTATTCCATTGGTACCTGATGTTTGCACATAACTTCTAGATGGCTCCTTTATTCCTTTCGGAATGGTAGGTGATATGACTTCTTTCGCACTTACCACGCATCTATGTATTCTCAGTTCGAGTACATTCACATCCTTTTCTCTTCTTCACAATCTTATGAGTATCATCGAAAGGTAAAAACACAATTCTCCAGAGTTCAATCGTTTCACAACAGGAAAATGTTATCGAAACTGATTAAATTGTTATGAAGTTTCTTCAGTTCGTGCGTGTGTTCAATGATTTTCAATTACCCTATTCAGTGTGAGTAGGACTAAGAAAAGGATCCGGATACACTCGTGCTCCTACTAAGATACATACATTTCGTACGAGCATGTACAATATACTCGTATGTGGAAAAACAGAATTGGGTTGAATTGAGGCAAGCCTCATGGTAAATCGAAACATTTATATGACAAAAGAGTTCATCACCTCAAAAGAACATTGAAATCTTAAGATACGAAATACGAATACAAGAATACAAGAATACAAGTGGGGCTAGAGGTGGTAGATATGGGCGTATGCCATACATGTGATCTGATTACGAGATGGGCTTTGTTTTTGCCATTGTATGTCGTGCCTGTAGGTTCAACTTGAAATGATCTGTAGTCATCGGTATCGATGAACCCACCTTCTAACGCCCTCCCATATGAATGTTTTGGGTTGTGCTGCGATTTATTAGGTCTTTATGGGTGTTATCGAAATGTGTTGAACAATACTTTGAGATGGATTTTCACCTTTTTTTAAAAACAGAAAATATACATATATTCCTAAAAACGTTGATTTGAATGTAAACATTTTGGGTAAAAGCAGTTTCATGGTTTGCGCAATTTATCAAGATCAGTAGAAGGTTGGCATCACAACTGATGCTCGGCGTGGTAATAAAATTGCGAATGCGTGTCACAAACTAAGATTGAGGAAAGTAGTTATCAAACACTACATAGTAAGTACAGGAGATGTCCAGACAAAACTAATGACATAATCAAGGAAGAGATTTGTATAATCTTATTTGGTTGATGCAAAGGTTTCAGCGACAAAGAGAGCAGAATTTTAGTGATTTGACAACAGACAACTCTGGTCGATTTTTGATTAAAAGATTGTCTCTCCGTCTGCTATATGTGGTTATTTGAACAAAGGAAATCCGAAAAGGTTCGGATTACCCATCTTTTAATTAACTATTTGTATACTCGTATGTTATATAAGTAGATATGCAGCCTAGAAAGCGCAAATAAATTCATTGCTTTCCAAAATTGTCAGATCTCCTAGACAAGAAGTAAAAAAGCTCAATGCCCTGTGACTATTTAGTCACTGCTTATTTAGATAGTTTGTATCTACTGTGGAGAGACGAATTAAGGAACGTGCGTCGTAGTAGAGTTGCCAGTCGATGCTGAGGATCTGGAAAGATTACTTCTGTAGACTGTAGCACGGCGACGACGAAACAAATACCGCTGCCAGGCAGAATGAACTTTTCAACCCAGACGATGGTGACCAACAATTCCTTTCACCGGACTTGTCCGAAGTGAAGATAACAATATCTAAGCTGAAGTCCAACAAAGCTACTGGAGCGGACGGCCTGACTGCTGAGCTTTTCAAAGCGGCAGGCGATGACTTGGTAAGGAGCATCCACAAACTCATCTGTAAAATATGGTCGGACGAAAGTGCGCCCGATAAATGGAACCTCAGCATTGTTTGTCCGATTTTCAAGAAAGGAGACCCTCTAAACTGCGCCAACTACAGAGGCATAAGTCTTCTTAACAACGCATAAAATATCGTATCTGTAGTAATGTATGAACGCCTAAAGCCGTTCGTCAACAACCTGATAGGTCCATATCAGTGTGGCTTCAGGCCAGGAAGGTCCACCATCGACCAGATATTCACACTACGGCAGATCTTGGAGAAGACCCATGAGCTTCAGATCGATACCCACCACCTATTCATCGATTTTAAGGCCGCGTATGATAGCATCTAAAGAGACGAGCTATACAGAGCAATGTCTAGTTTCGGCATCCCTGCCAAATTTGCCCGTCTGTGCAGGATAACTATGGAGAATGCACGCTGCTCCATCAAGGTCGGTAAAGATCTCACCGAGACCTTTGATATCCAGAAAGGATTTAGACAAGGCGATGCGCTGTCATGCGCTTTCTTCCACATCGTACTTGAAAGAATAGTGCAAAACTTACGAGCAAACACAAGAGGCACTATCATTCAAAAGTCCGTCCAACTACTCGCATACGCCGACGATATTGACATAATCGGGAGAAAACAGCGTGATGTCAGTGGCGCTTTCGCGAGTATTGAGACAGAAGCGGCGAAAATGGGTTTAGCGGTCAATGAGGGCAAGACTAAGTTTATGCTGTCAAGCAAAAAGGACAACCAACACCGACGTCTCGGGCAGAACGTCACCTTAGACAGATATAACTTTGCGGTAGTTAAGGACTTTGTCTACATAGCCTCCACTATAAATTCAGACAACGACACCAGCGCTGAGATCAAACGAAGAATGACTTTTGCCAATCGCTCCTTCTTTGGGCTAAGAAGGCAATTGACTAGCAAAGCCTTCTGTTAAACAACTAAAGTTGCACTTTAGAACATCTTCTGTTCTTTGACGCACATGCATGGACATTATCAAAAATGGATGAGGGTGCTTTCGGCTGCTTCGAGAGAAAACGTTTTCGTGTGATTTTCGGCTCCGTCTGCATTGACGGTGGGTGGAGGAGAAAATACAATGACGAACTGTATGGAGTGTACACTGACATCGATCTAGCCAGAAGAGTGAAAATCCAACAACTGAGATGCCAGAGTCATGTAGAGCGGATGGACACCACCACTCCGGTCCGAAAAGTCTTCGAATCCGCCCCCGGGGAACAGCGCAGTAGAGGAAGACCGAGACTC
This sequence comes from Volucella inflata, assembly GCA_928272305.1. Lineage (NCBI taxonomy): Eukaryota > Metazoa > Arthropoda > Insecta > Diptera > Syrphidae > Volucella > Volucella inflata. The sequence continues at coordinate 80,241,611 of OV743719.1, forward strand.
AGGTGGCGCACGCAAGTGAAAGGAGACCTCAATCAGCTTATCGTGCGAAACTTGAATCAGCCAGCAAAGTATCGAGCTGACTGGCGACGCTTGTTGACTGAGGCACAGGTCCATCCCGGACTGTAGCGCCACCTAAAGTAAGTAAGTAAGTGTTTACTGTGCACTTCTATGCTGATTAAGAACCATGCAGGCAATGATATACCTTTTTGATCAAAAAGTCCCCACCGTGTGGTCTCCCATTGTTCCGATTTGAGTTCTGATTCTTTTGTTAAGTTGGTACATCTGTTGTTGAAATTCCTAAATCTTAGCGTCATAGCTTGATATTTGCAAAAGTTACGTAGCCAAAAGTACATCTATCTCTGTGTGTGTTGGCGATTTTTTTGCAATTTTAGAAATGAATTTAAATTTGCAACAACGAACTTGTCCCATCATTATTCGTAATTTTTTGACGAAAAATGCAACAAATACCATCCAACAGCCACCGAATTCACCTGATTTTGCTCCCTGTGACTTATTTCTGTTTAATCGAGTTGAAAAACCACTACGGGGAACGCATTTCAGCAGCCAAGAGGAAGTAATGGAAAAATCGCAGGAAGCACTGATGGATACCGAAAACCGAGAAAAAAATGTTTCGAGGATTGGATAAAGCGCTGGCATAAGTGTGTTGTAGTCGATGGGGGTTACTCTAACGGGGACAATATAGATTTAGATGAATGAACTTGTATTTTAAATTTTCTGAATAAATTCCAAGAACTTTTTGAGATCGTAAATCGGGACAAGAAAGGCACACAGCAAGTGGCGAATTGAATAAACTTTCTCTTCATCCTTAGATCTTTTGCAGTAGTCTTCATGCATGAATACCAATGGCATGATATCGAGTTAATAACCAGACGGGGAATGCAGCCTCCTAGCCTAGCTAAATTTTATCAATGGAAATTATTTTGCTTGTCAGAGACCATCAATGTTGTTGTAGCCCTTTCGCGTGTATCTATGTTGGTATACGGTGTACTAATAAGTTTTTGCATAAAGCCTTCTCATCCAATGTATCATTGCCCTAGTATTGCTGTAATACCCAGGACAATACAATATGGAGTGTCTAGCAACTCAGTAGTTGAATTAAAAATAATTCATACTTTTCTGAGGAATCCTCATGACGATAGTAAACGTTATGTTGCACATACGCCCGAGTACGTCAGAAACAATTTTTCTGAACAAAAATTGTGTTGCACATACGCCCGAGTACGTCAAGTTTAGCAGTTTTGCCAAATGCTTACATTCACCTTGTTAATTTATCTTTTGTTGCTTATTTTAATAGTTAAAAGGGATTTTGAGAGGACGAAGTCCTTTCCTTTAATCGCATCAATTAACTTATAAAAAATATGTTATAGTTGCATTGACGACAGTTAGGTTTTTTATTGGGGCCACATCGTTGTAAATAATTTTTATATTTTAGATATTGTAGAACTTTTGTAAAACAAAATCGTCCCTTGAAAGGAATAACAAAAAAGCACGACCCGGCTTTTAAAAGAAATGATTCACCTATGAGCTGACTTTATTTGGCTTTTCTTCTTCTAAATAAACATCAGAAATTACTTATTGCAAATCAATAATAACAAGCCCCGGGTGCCTTGAAAAACACAGCAATTCCCAGCGACCCCAATACCAATATTACAACACGACCGCCCATTCCAAAGGTGGTTATGAGAAAATTTTGAATTTCAAAGCATCGATCTTATGACGCAGTGAGTGCCAGAAACATTATTACAATTCTCAAGAGCTTGTTTGGAACTCCTTTCATTTCACATGCAAAAACTTGTATCCGTACAGCCATACGACCCTAATAACCATCTCCAATCTTCATATCGATACTACATATGAATACATGTGAACGAATCGTACCATCCGGAATATACCGAATAAAGGGCATCGAGACTGTTCGTTAACAGTATCATTGCGAACAGGGACACCTTTTCTAAAGTCCTTTTTCACTCACACTCCCACAAACTTCACCATATGGAAGGCTTGTTATGCGTTGGCGGTTGGAGTAAACGATAACGTTTGATGCTGCTGCCTGGCACAGTTCGTTGTGCTGATATTTACCAGCACTCATAAACGTAATGTTTACATTCTCAAAACATGTTCAGTTGAGAACCCGGGATTTACCAACATCTGCACGGTTTATCCCATCCGACTTTGCATACCACCGATGCGAATGTTGATATCGATTCTTGGTGTCGAAGCCGATGCTGATGCGCTTGTATACACACATTCAACAACTGATGGGATGACGAGTGCCAATGGGTGTTACAAAAAGTGGGTTTTTGTCATGAACGAACTTTATGCGTATTCAGAAATGGGTGTTGGAGATTGAAGTTAGGTGGGTACACCTATTGCATGTATGTGATTCCATTCCATGTGCTGAAATCATCATGATTTGCATGCGAGAGTATATTTGCCACTTAATTTTAAAATGACAAATATTTAATTTATTAAGTATTTAGGTACACACCAGCGTTGAAACACACATAGATACATATTTCTATTTTTTTTTTTGTGGATTTTTCAATTGGCTTCATGGGGAGACTTTAATTAATTTGCGTTGCTTAATACTGTTGAGGAGAATCGTCCTTAACTACAGAAGATTTTATGATTGGCATCAACAGAGTTTTAAGAGTGAGTGAAGCGTTAAGTATAAAAAAAGAAGATTAAGCCATTACAAGTACTTATGCACTGAAAGGCAGTTTGTCAATATTGCTTCCTGTTACTCATATTTTCCAATATGATCACGATTGGATAATAAGTCTTAATCTAGCCACAGTTCAAACTTTGTTAAGATTTCTTTGAAAGATTCATCGCATTAAGGTATTTGTAGGTCCACCTTTTGTTCACCCCAAATTTCAGACCTTATCTCAGCATTCAAACAATTTTCGGTGAAACTAGAAAGGGAAACCGGCAATAAGAGCTCTGTCTATAAGAGCTTCAACGAGCAACATGCCTTAGCGAATCTAAAAATTCTGTCCGAATCCAGAATGAACCCCAATTGTGTACATTTATACAGATGGAACCGAAATCATGCGAAGAACTATTGCCTCGTAAAAATAAAACGCATCTTTGTCCACCTTCAGCGCCTCTTCTTTAATGCCCACATACGCTGCAGTGACAGCTTGCTGATTCCTTCTTATCAAACCAGTGCCGTCACCATATGTTAGCTTTAAGACTCTTTAGATGTTGCACGAACAATTTTTTCAAGTACGCTGTTGAGGAAGCCACATGAAATGACAGCGTCGAAATTCTCTCCATTGTAACTATTCACGGACAAGTTTAGCAGCGAAGGCATTGGTATATTGACATAAATTTATACGTTGCAGTATGTTCATTAAAGTTCCAAATTTATTTTTGGTGGAAAGGCGAATTTTGTTTAGAATACTGGTGGAGGTTTGAAAGCGTTTCCGTAAGCTTACTCTTGAGCATTAAGCAATCAATTTTTGGATTCTATTTACCGAGCATACAATAAACAAAACCAGCGTTCGCGTGGGCAAAAAATTAATATTCACCCGATGTTTGTGAGTTTTGAATTCGTAAGTGATTATGACGTGCTAGCATTCAAAATGTGCAACTCAAGTTATCTTAGATAATTTCTAGTCTGATATGTATTTGCAAAATAAATGCTGGTGTGCCCCAGGGCTCCGTTCTGTCTCCTACAATCTTTCTTAGTCTTCATCTATGGTCTATTTTCTTCTACTTCAAACCCAATATATTTCTTTGCTGATAACTGTACTATTTGATTTTCATATTGTTCTTTAGCTGTACAAAGGAGCGAAAGCATTTTATAAGCTCATTAAAGTAATTTCCCATGAATAGCGCTTGTAAAACAGAGAAACCTTTTTTTCGATGACAACCAATTAGAATAGCCTCATGTTTCCGCAAGGAATGTAGGAAATATCTCCTTCCCCACTCTGATCTGGCCACAATATAAAAGACATCAATCCGCTCAAAACTGAAGAGTAATGCCCATATTTGATCAAGATTTTCTAGGTGTAAGGCCTTCCGCCTTACTTTGTTCTATAGCTCAAGAAAAATCGCTGCCCGTTCAAACTTTTAACCATAGGTTAAAGTGGGTTAAAACAGCAAAGCGATGCATATGCCACTACACAAACACTAGGCCCATCGCGATCCCTGTGGAACCCTTTGGATTTATATTCAAAGCGTCAAAAAACCTTAACAATCTCCCTGTTAAGACATCAATTTATCTTTGTAAAAATCAGGAACGCCTTTAAGGTTCGAGTCGTATACTTTCTCTAGGTTTCCGAAAAAGTATTTCCCTAAAAATTTTCTCCGAAAACGCGATATTGCCTTGTATTCGCACAGTACGTGTCTTACACTATTCTCAATAGCTTGCAGATCGCCGCAAACTCTGCAAATATCCATATTCGATAATTTTAGTCTCTTTGCACGGTTCCGCAGGAGACAATGCCCTTTCAGGATTCCTATTACTGCCCTCAGTGTCCTCTAGGTCGGCAGTCTTTATGGTTTTTTCCTCGGTAGTACCCCGTCCTATACAAAGGGGTGGTTTAATTTTAGCAACCTCACTATAGGCATTATCGAGTAGCCCTTCTCTTGTTCTTTATTTCTATGTCGCAGTGTCCTGGCACCTAGTTCAGTCTCACCCGCTTTTGACTGCATGACTTTCCCTAAAGGGATTCGCCTGGTTACAGACATTCTATTTTTCTACTTGCAAGGATGTTTCAAATCCAAGTTGCAATACCCTGTTCATTGCATCTACTAGAGCGCTTTTACGTGCACTTCACGTTATTGAAGGCTTCTTCTACGAGTATATCCAGAAAGACCGCTATCGTAAGCTCAACGAAGTGTAGACTCCTCGCCACCTCGTGCAAGGAGGTTTCTACAGATTTGACTTTCATATATGCCTGCTGCAACTCAATCAAAAAGCATAAATGATGACGGACTGATTGGTCTGAGATCTTTAGCTATAATATGGCCCTGTTTGCCTGCTCAAGGTATAAAAACTACTTTGACTTCTCTCCAAGCTATTGGAATGTACCCTACTTTTAGACTGTGTCTAAGAATTTTCATAATTTTTTGGATTTCTACCTCCGTTGCTCTCTGTAGCATATTCGGTAGAATACCATACTTATTTCCTCTTCGAAGAGAGAGGGATTAAGGTTTTCAGTGTGCCGTAGCATGCCAGAGTCAACTGATAATGTGGATCCAGAAAAATGGGTTTCTACCTAATGTTACCTGGACTTCTTGGTTACGTTTAGTCTATTTTGGGTTTGGATATCGCTCCTTTTAGTCCACTGACAGTGGAATATTAATACTCTATGCTGTTTAACAGTCTGCGGATATAATTCTTGCAAGTTTTCAGCACCAACTGTGTCTCTACATTTTTTTCAGCTTTGTGCCTGTATGCTTCTGTTTGTTATAGTATCAAGTTCTTCCAATGCGATCTTTGTTAGTCAATAAAACGTATTCACTTGGGAAGGGATACGGGAGTCGAGAGTCCTTTGAAAAGTATGGAGATAGATACCTAGGTATCTGGCTCTATCTCTAATGGATTAAATCTAAGTCTATGTGGTATTTTAAAGAAGCTTTCACGCAACGAAATGGGCTGATCAGACTTAAGAGATAAGCTCCTACTAGATCTGTGGCACTTCAAAGCGTCTAACATGTGTGCATATGTGTATACACAAATAATTTACAAAATAGCAAGAAAGAAAGTCACATTTTGAACCAAATGCAAATACACATTTCTTTTTTGTCACTTGTCACAAGTCCTTAGAATCGCATCATTTCCTAAACTCTACTGACGGCAATTTGACATGTAATTGCATCGTCAAGGACTGCAACTTAAGGAGAGAATCACATGTACATAGATACCAAAGAGCGACCGACTAACCCAAATGCAAATCTTTTATTCGCACCCTTTTCTTCATTCTTGGCCATTTGTTTCCTTTTCGTTTCAAAAGATCAGACAATGGCCGTCACTCTGGCATAAAACGCACTATTGCAACTACATAGAGCCATAGAGCATATAGATAAGGTCCTCATTCAGTCGTATTATCCTTCTTTATTCACTCTATTCTTCGACGACAAAATGAACCTGCATATACAAACTCGTACGTATGTGTGACACAAACAAAGGAAAACGTAGTTCCCCCTTGTTGGCATTATGGTTGGAGTGCAGCTGTCACAAAAAGTACCAGTTACAGGGTCGATTTATTCTTAGACATATTTTTTGTGAAAGGTAGACAGTGTCCCTATTTCTCCACCGCCATCGGCACAGATGACACACATATTTGTCTTTTAGCCAAATAATTATTTTGCTACTAAAAAAATCAGTTACAAATTACAAATGTTTCCCCGAAGGCGCAGTACCAGGAACAAGAAATCTCTAGCTGACAGTGTGGGAATGTAATTCAATTTTGAGACAGGATTTTCGAAAAAATTTCAACAGCCATCTTAACTTATTTTTTGATTTTCTTTTTTTTTTAAATCGCAAACAAGAGAAACTTATTGTCTAATTTGGGAAGGATATGGATAAAAGTGATATTTTTCAAACACCAGAAAGTCTTACTGAGCTACACCCACTCATGAACTATCCACATATGTATGTATGAAAGCATGCCCGGCTGTTCGAAGGTCCTGGCAACAGAGAGATGTCATCATGTCGTCCGTTCAGTGTTGCTCCTTTTTTATTAATTTTTTTTCTTCTCCCTTTTTGTTGCTTTTCATTTACGGGAAATGGAAGTCTTTTGGCTTCTAGTCGCTTGTGTAATTGTTGAAGGACATGACACATTCGTACGTTTGTATAGAGAGTCGAGTGTGTTTACCATGCCGACGGGGTATGTTCAATGTGCAATTTAACTCTGCAATACTGGATGACAATTGGATAAATATTTGACGTGATCAAATAGAAAGGACGACTCTCGTCTTAGTTTTCCAGTGTTCGTTTGTATTTTTGTCTACGACTGAATGTCTGAATGTCTTGTATTAGTTGAAGAAAATGAGAAGGACATGGCTAGTGCAAATGTTTCAATTTAATTTCTTTTTTTACCACTAACTGCTTTTACTTTATGTACATACGAGTATATGTACGTATTTGCTATCCTATTTTACTCGTATTCCCAGACCGTGTTGTGGGTTATTTTGTCTCCGATTTTGTTTGCCTGGAGGTTTTGCTTGCCAGAGTATTGGTGTCGTACTCGTATTTGAATTTTTGCTGTTGATTTATTTGATGGAAATGATGTGTTTGATCGGTAATAGGTTTGTCCTTAAACTATGTCTTGAAAAATTAGACAAAATCGTCAAATTGTTGGGGTATAGATCAAGAATAAAACTTAACCGAACAGCACCGAAAGAAATGAACCGCCGCCTGTACGGTAACTATACTCTATGTTTGCATTAAGGTAGGGCGTGTGATTGGGTTATAGGTGTGAATAACGAACGAAGTCCTAAGCGGCATATACATTGGTGAAATTCACATCACACAAGTGACAGTGCATTAGGGAAAATGAGACACGTATACGTTGTGTGTTTCTTCATTAACCCCTGTGTTACGCGGGACTTTTTAAGGGGAGGTTCTCATATAGAATTTTGAAATTTTCGATTTTGATTCTGAAAGAGCAACATGTTAAAAATATTGTTTTCAAATTTGAAGCCGATCCGAGCAGTAGAACCGATTTTACAGCCTATTGATCGAATTAACAGAATCAGTCAACATTTCACTTTTGGTCCGCCATATTGGATCCGCCATTTTGAATTTTGAAGACAAAACAAAATGAGATATTGGTACATATGTGGGCAAATCCATTTTTATTAACCTTATCTAGATTTGAAGCGTAAAACAATATTTTGAGCAATCTGCTATCAGCAGATGGGTATTGGGTATCTTCACCATCAAAATTTAATGAATTTGTTCCAGGTAGAATTACATGTTTGAAAATGAGAAGAAAATTTGTATGCATGTTATTCACATGCATGGATGGCAACGATTAGTATAAGGCCTCGTAGAAGTAGCATCTTCCGACAGGTGCTGGTTCCTTAAATGGCGAGAATGAGCCTCTGCAGCCGAACATCTTGCAGCTCTGCTAATAAGCCCTACTTCACGCCTCCCCGTGGCGCCATCTGGGAATCTCATTAGAGATTGCGAGTTTCCTGCGCCATAAATCAGGGTTAGTGTCGAAGAACAAAACAAGACCTTATCCGGGCTACTCCGACATATTTGGAGCTCAGGCCGGTAAGGATTTCCAGGACTTAGTCAGGGTCTTGGAAAAGAGATGGCGACGGACAAACCCTATATGGGCCAACGGCAGCGCTCACATCCCGGAACGGGTTACTGGCTTCGGTGTAACCGACCCTTCGTCCTAGGGGCATTTAAAATAGAACTGGTCCTTCAGGTTGGGGGTTGTGCCGCCGGAAGTTACGAAGCATCAACAAGCCTCGCATATGGACGGCTCTACAGTTGACAACCCACGCAAACGATTTAAGGACAATGAGCTTCGGATATGCACGTGGAATGTTAAATCCCTTAATAGACCATGTGCAGCCGAGCAACTAGCGGAGGCCCTAGACTGCTGCAAAGCAGACATAACCGCCATCCAAGAAATGCGATGGGATGGGCCGGACAAAAAGAAGATGAAAAACTGCAACATCTACTACGGCAATTGCTGTCGACGGCAAAAGCATCGCTTATTTGGATGCGGATTTGTTGTCGGAGGCAGACTAAGACACGAAGTCCTCAGCTTCCGGTATGTGAGCGAGCGCCTCGTAGCAATTCGCATCAAGGCTAAATTAGTCAACATTAGCCTTATATGCGCGCATGCCCCCACAGAGGACAAAGATGACGACACCAAGGATGCCTTCTATGAGCTCCTAATCAAGACCTACGAGCAATGCTCCAGCTATGACATTAAAATTGTCCTCGGTGATTTTAATGCAAAGCTAGGAAGAGAGGGTATCTTTGTGGAACAATCGGAAAATATAGCCTGCACAACACCACCTCCGATAACGGATTCAGGCTAATCGACTTTGAGGCGGGGCGAAACATTCTCGTGGCTAGCACGCGGTTCCCACATCACGACATACACAAGGGGACTTGGAGAACTCCTGATCAATCAACAGTCAACCAGATTGATCACATTGCGATCGACGCAAGACACTCCTCCAGTATTATGGATGTCCGTACGTTCCGAGAAGCCAACATCGACTCGGACCACTACCTCGTTGTAGCCAAGGTACGGTTGCGGATATCTCAAACTACACCAAGACAAACATGCTGTGAGAAAATTCGACGTCAGACGGCTACAATCGCAAGAGACCGCCAAGTCCTTTTCCGATCGAGTGTCTCTTAATCTCTTAAGAGGTCCAATGCCGCCAGCATCAAGCATCGAAGTCCACTGGAAACACTGCAAAAACGCCACCAAAGGCGGCATTCTGATGTGCTGGGTTTCACTCGTCCACCACAACGAAACCCCTGGTTCGATGACGAATGCCGGCAAGCACATGCAGCTAAGCAAGATGCATATAAAGCAGCACTGCTTAGAAGGACCAGAGCTGCTCATGAGCTCTATGAGCAGAAGAGGAGAGACGAACACCGGCTTCTCAGGAGGAAGAAGAAAGAGCATGAGAAGCGCGCGATCGAGGAAATTGAGAGATGCTACTCCAGGAATGAGGTTCGGAAGTTTTACCAAAAGGTAAAAATAACATGCCGCGGAAAGAAACCCCGAACCGAAGCCTGTAGAGATGAACAAAGGAACATCGTAGTAGAATCGCAGTCGATACTGAGGATTTGAAAAGACCATTTCTGCAGACTGTATAACGGCGATGACGGACCAAATACCGCTGTCAGGCAGAATTAACCTTTCAACTTCGACGATGATGACCAACATTTCCGTCCACCCGACCTGGATGAAGTGAAGATAGCCATATCGAAGCTTAAGTCCAACAAAGCTGCTGGAGCGGATGGCCTGACTGCCGAGCTCTTCAAAGTGGCAGGCGATGACTTGGTAAGGAGCATACACCAACTCATCTGTAAAATATGGTCGGACGAAAGTATGCCCGATGAATGGAACCTCAGCATTGTTTGTCCAATTTTCAAGAAAGGAGACCCTCTGAACTGCGCCAACTACAGAGGCATCAGTCTCCTTAACATCGCATATAAGATCTTATCTGCCGTATTCTGTGAACGCCTGAAGCCGTTCGTCAACAACCTGATAGGTCCATATCAGTGTGGCTTTAGGCCAGGAAAGTCCACCGTCGACCAGATATTCACACTACGGCAGATCTAGAAGAAGACCCATGAGCTTCAGATCGATACCCACCACATATTCATCGATTTTAAGGCCGCTTATGACAGCATCTATAGAGACGAGCTATACAGAGCAATGTCTAGTTTCGGCATCCCTGCAAAACTCATTTGTCTGTGCAGGATGACGATGGAGAATGCACGCTGCTCCATCAAGGTCGGTAAAGAACTCACCGACACCTTTGATGTCCAGAAAGGATTTAGACAAGGCGATGCGCTGTCATGCGATTTTTTAAACATCGTACTTGAAAGAATAGTGCAAAACTCACGAGCAAACACAAGAGGCACTATCTTTCAAAAGTCCGTCCAACTACTCGCATACGCCGACGATATTGACATAATCGGCGAAAATGGGTTTAGCGGTCAATGAGGGCAAGACCAAGTATATGCTGTCAAGCAAAAAGGACAACCAACACCGGCGTCTCGGGCAGAACGTCACCTTAGACAGATATAACTTCGAGGTAGTTAAGGACTTTGTCTACCTAGGCTATAAATACAGACAACGACACCAGCGCTGAGATCAAACGAAGAATAACTCTTGCCAACCGCTGTTTCTTCGGGCTAAGAACTCAATTGAGAAACAAAGCCCTCTCTCGGACAACAAAAGTCACCCTTTATAAGACCGTAGTAATGCCGGTCCTGCTCTATGTCGCAGAGGCATGGATATTATTAAAAATGGATGAGGGTGTTCTTGGTTGTTTCGAGAGAAATTCTTCGGGCGATCTTCGGTCCCGTCTGCATTGACGGTGAGTGGAGGAGGAGATACGACGACGAACTGTATGGACTGTACAGCGACATGGACCAAACCAGATGAGTGAGGATCCAAAGACTGAGATGGCTGGGTCATGTAGAGACACTGGAGGAGTGTCTTGCGTCAATCGCAATGTGATCAATCTGGTTGACTGTTTATTGATCAGGAGTTCTCCAAGTCCCCTTGTGTATGTCGTGATGTGGAAACCGCGTGCTAGCCACGACAATGTTTCGCCTCGCCGCAAAGTCGATTAGCCTGAATCTATTATCGGGGGTGCTGTTGTGCAGGCTTTATTTTCCGATTGTTCCACAAAGATACCCTCTCTTCCTAGCTTTGCATTAAAATCACCAAGGACAATTTTAATGTCATAGCTGGAGCATTGCTCGTAGGTCTTGTTTAGGAGCTCATAGAAGGCATCCTTGGTGTCGTCATCTTTGTCCTCTGTGGGGGCATGCGCGCATATAAGGCTAATGTTGACTAATTTAGCCTTGATGCGGATTGCTACGAGGCGCTCGCTCACATGTCGGAAGCTTAGTACTTCTTGTCTAAGTCTGCCTCCGACAACAAATCTGCATCCAAATAAGCGCTGCTTTTGCCGTCGATAGCAATTGCCGTAGTAGATGTCGCAGTTTTTCATCTTCTTTTTGTCCGGCCCATCCCATCGCATTTCTTGGATGGCGGTTATGTCTGCTTTGCAGCAGTCTAGGGCCTCCGCTAATTTCTATTAAGGGATCTAACATTCCACGTGCATATCCGAAGCTCATTGTCCTCAAATCGTTTGCATGGGTTGTCAACAGTAGATCCGTCCATATCCGAGGCCTATTGATGCTAAGAAGCGAAGCTAAGATCAGTTCCGGAGCGTAAAGACCCGAGGATGTTTGAGGTCTGAGGATCGAAACCGTCATCTGTTTTTAAACTGAATGAACCAATACGTTCATTTTTCATATAAAAGCCTTTAAGAGGCATTCAATGTCACGGATGAGAGTAACATTAATAGCTCAGCGATATGACCTTTTACCGTCATCACAAAATTGTTGGTCATTCAAGGTAGTTAAACTAAGGATTCAACGCAAATTCTAGGATCATAAGAGATGAAAGATTAAACGCCTCAGATACTATCAAAGACCGATGGGTTAATGGAAGAGTGGGGCAAAATGATTTTATTTATAAAACATTCTGACTATGGCTTCCTTGGTTGTACAGGGTTTTATTTTTAGATGCTTTTGTATACTCAAAGACTTGGTGTTCTTATTCGTTATAAAAGTCTTTACTTTCTGTTCTCTATGTTAAAGAAAATTTTTACATTCTAGTTATTGCAGCTACGGAAAAAAAAGGTAAAAAGACAAATGAAAAAGGCACATCACTCAGAATGAATATGAGAGTGCTGAAATAGTATATCACACCACCCCTTCCATGGATGCAAGTCTTCATTATGTAACCTCGAGTAATCCCTTGCACAGGTGGTTACTTGCGGCCATATCCTTGGAAAGATGTGGGTTATGGAATGGAATGGAATGAAATGAAATGGAATGTAGAAACTTGCAACAAATTGGGTGGTGGCTGAGCCAGCACGTGCACTCAAAGTTACTCACAATACAATTCCGTCAACCTAATTCTGGATATGAATACGAATACGGATGCATCTGCACACACACTCCAACAGAGAAATGAAAAAAAAAGAGAAGAGAGACGTGCATCATTTGTCCTTCCACCCAAGGATGTTCTAAAATTATACCCGGTTAAAGCTTAAAGGCCCGCTCTAGTGCATGTATTGTTGAAAGCATGGTGTTTTTCTTTTTTTCCATTTTTGACTTTTTTTTTTCTCGTTCAACACTTAACAACAACGTTATCGTAGATTACAGGGATACATGGAAAGACGGAACTTCTATGGGCCGCATTGTCTTGCATTTGATTTTCTGGGCATTTTTCTATGGGACACTATAAAACAACACTGGATGGATACTGTTGTCTTTATTAAGAATTGAAGCAGTTCCATGCAAAGCATTGTTGTTGACGAATATGACGACAACTACGATCTGACTACCTGCAGAGGATGCTAGTGACAAGTAGGAAGCAGTCATGCGGAATACTCATGAAAAATATGATACAATGGCATAGATGCAAAATATATACGTATCTATGGAGATATTCACATATATCTGCACACAGATACTCGTATGAATTTTTTGTTATTTTTGTAGTTTTTGGTCAAAAATGTGTTCACTTCGCTCTTCGATATCAGCAGAGACTTTGACTTTTGGGCACAAAGAGAAGAAAACTAGGAAACGAGTACCAGAGAAAGACAGATTTCGTGTTTGTCCTTCTTAAAGAAGATGGATAAGGTTGTTTTTTTTTTTTTTTTAGTAATTCGGGTCGAACAGAGAACAATAAAGAACAAGTTCTAAGGATAAGAACACTGTGAAATGCACTTTAAAAATCCTTTCACGTACCGACTTTCATAAATCATGCACCTGAAGAAGCTCACGTAACTCTTCTATGTTTCCCACGAGGACCCAGGAATATACGAGTACGTACACGTAAAGTATTTGAAATAACTGACGCAGGATGTATCCGTGCTATGTCATGTAATCGCTACAACATAACCGCAGATGGATTTTCATTGATCAATTTTTCATAAAATTTATTTTTTATTATTGGTTTCCCTCGACGTTTGGTTCGTTTTCGCGTTTCTGTAGTGCAATAATGGGTGCTGGGGGCTGACGCTACTTGAACGTACTAGTACACAGTTCTGAGATCCGTAACTAGGTCACAAATCACCGGTTGATTTATGGCGAACCACTTAAGCAGATCGAAGGTTCATTTGAACTTTTGTAAAAGAAATGTGTTTAGCCTCACTTGCAGTTTAACTGGTGCAGAACTATTGATGAATGGATGATGGAAACGTATGATGTAGCAATTCAAAGAAAATTTACCCAGTCACTCTGACATTCCATCTGTCACGTGCACCATTTTGAATTTGAGTCTGAGAGATTGTTTTGAGAAGTGCCATGGCTAATGTATCTTAAAGTTCAAAGAACTTCCTAAATACTTACATGCACAGTCTTTAGCCGGCTTAAAGCTAATCCAATCCATTTGCAGATAGGTATATTTTTTCTTTTTTGGAGGCACATCGACAGACGATGTCGGATGTCTTAAATTCCCAGACACCCCTCGGCACTGTTCTGCGTACAATGACTTCAATTAAGAAAGTTTAAGCACGTTTATATCCCCAATTATTCGGTCCTTTCAACGGAGGTTATGATATCAGGACTCTTTGTGTGTTGACAGGATGAATTACAATCTGCTCCTTACCCCGTCCATGACATTATTTTTGCTTAAAGCTGGAAAACGTGTTTAGTTCTAACCTTGCCAAAATTCGCTCAAAATGTTTTTAAGGAAGAATGAAAAAATAAAAAAATGTGTTTGAGATTGTGAATGGGGAATCACTTTATCTCAAACCTCGCTTAGCCATGAATTGGATCGGAAAAATCTTTGACCAATTTTTCAGCGTCACTGGTCGAATTCATTGTCATCCTGCAAAATAATGTAAAGGTTAAGGCACAGGAACTTGAGATGTAGCGGAATACGAGTGATTTTATATCGTACTATCGAAAGCGGCTTCATTATTTTCGAATACGTAGTCGGCATCGACACTCTCTGGGGTTTTCTAAAACTTGGAACTGTTTCCACGGCAATTTCAATTCATTGACGATGATGGTGTTGTTTCTTCTACAAATAACTCTTAATATAATCTGCAATGCATTAAATCATTACTTCTGTTGCGGAGGGAATACAACCTAACTAGCACACATTTTTGTCAACTCAATATTTTCAAAGAAACAGAAAACTCATTAGGTTACAATGCAAGCCTCCTCCTCTCCAGTAAGCCCGAATATTTTATGCAGTCAATGTAGACAGAATACTAAGTAGTTAAAGATCTGCAAGCGTAAAATGCGCTCAGAATATTTTTTGACCGAGTATCACAGTCCTACGTAACTACCCTTACACCAATAAACTCCCAGAATTGCCGCAATTAATGGGAAGGTGTCATTCGTATACTCTTACGGAAAGTCCGATTTGATAATGAATATACTCGTACCTAGCGCATTAAGGAAAACATTCAGTCTACGAAGTGATCCTGCGTAGAAGGAGGAGAACAAAGGAGTGAAGCAAAACAGATTTTTGGGAGTAACAAGTAACTCCAGGGGCAATATTTGGTAGGTGTACCAAAGAATCTACCAAGCCGCTTAGATCTAAGCTGAGGAAATATATCAAAACATCAAATCTGTAGTTAAACGAAAGGAGCGACCAAAGTTTGGCTCTTAAGCAGACTGAGCGGTTCGGCTCTTGTGAAGTGATCCATGATTTTCGTTCACCAGCTCAGAAACAAAGTCAAGGCAGAAATATCCAAGCCAAAGCATAAAAAGAGTGCTCAGCTGAACAGCCTACCGAACTACTTTAGGTTCGGTTAAGAGCATACAGTTCCTCATTTTCATGGTTTGGTTGAAGGTAAGTTTGTCTGTTAACGAAGCCTTATCCGATCCACAAAATTGTTGACACTGTAAATTTCCGTACTGTAGAGGAAGTACTCGTACTCGTAGTCTGTTTATATTGCGTGATCACCTGAAATCATTTTCCTGAATTCAGAATTGACCTAATATCCAGTGCATGGCCAAACTCAACAATTTGTGATCGACACCCATAAACTCTTAATCGATGTCAAAGTGTTACATAAAATAACCTTTTGAAAAGAACTATACCTTGTCTTCCAAATGCGTAAGATTGTGCTGAATTTTGATGGAGACTGCTCGCTGTTCTGTAAAGGTCAGGCACAATCTAAATGAGAACTTTGGTGTCGAAAAAGGTCTAGGCAGGGCGATGCGGCACCATACTTATTCAAGACACAATTTTCCTAAAGCGAATGTAATTTCTTTTATATGCTTGTGACATCGTTTTAAATCGCATAGGATCAGAAAAAGTGAGAACACCGCAATAAGGAAGAAAAAAAAAAAAAAAAACACTGTGGCGCTGGCAGCCCGGTATGGGCCATGACCTAGCTTCTTGGCACTCATTTGTGTTGCTCATGTTTTCATTTTTGGCACATCTGAGCACACTCGGCACATTTATCGCCGAGTCCGAACGACACTCCTTATAAGCTTTTTCGTAGGCAATTTTTTACTTTCGGGAGTTTGCCATTGCCCGCGGAAAGGGTGATGGCGATTTGAAAAATTGTTGATGACCCAGCCAGGAATCGAACCCAGACTCTCTGCGTGATAGTCCAAGAGCTAACTATCGCGCCATCGCCATCGCCGATGTTCCGCAATAAGGATCCGCTCTTAAATTCTCAACTGAAGATGACAAGCTATCAAACAAAAAATAGCATTCATCGACGTTTATTCGGCCAAATAGACAATTGACTTACCTGGCCTTATTTAGAAGTACTTACGAGTTTCTATGTAAGATAATCCTTATTGTCATAGAAAGGCTGTGTAAGGAAGAAACATGGACTTTAGCGAAGGCGGATTAATACATCTTTGAGCTGAAGTAACAGCGAATCTTTATAGCCCCTAGTAGTCAGGAACTGAGTTTAAGTACCGAATGTCACTATCGTTTTATTAGATATTCTTAGCTTATTTATAGAGATTATCATAAAGAGAATACCCGCAGAACCTAAGCTCATCGAACCTCACCTTTCTGCCCTTTATTCGACTCCAAGTTGGCTGAAAACATCGTCGTACAGCTGTTCAGTTCGCTGTTGGAATATATTCTCCATTCTTAATTCAAGCGAAGGTCGGACCTGAAGAAATTTTCTCTTTAAATGCACTTTCATCGTCCCTTGCTACCGAACCCAAAAGGGGTTGAGCTAAAAAAAACCCTGTTCCTACGTCAAAGTTTCATCGTGACATTTGGTCCTAGGCATCGATGTTGTTGACAGAATATGCTTCATTTTTGTTTTTCTGAGCACTAAACACATCTTTCCCGCATTTACTTCAAAAGTCGCACGCCCTCCTTGGCCACTCGCTGGGTTCCTCATATGCCATCTAGTTACATACATATATTACCAACGGAACAAACAAACAAATTATGGTGCCCCTGGAGTTGACTTGAGAGTTTCTTACCATTCTAAAGGGTGTTTTGGTTTTAAAGGCGGAAAACTTTAAATTGAAATAAAACACAGAATGGCATAAACATTATGCCATTAATGTTTGAATATAATTTCGGGCATGTGGCTAACAGGGCTTGCTCGTACATGGCGTAGTCTGGAGGTCCAATTTGCACACACCCTACGCAGCAGATTAGGATATATTTCCGTAATAGCAGGTCAAATGTTGGCTTCCATGTGGTCAATTGTTTCTGGTTTATCGGTGTTATTATGCGACTTTACAGAAGCTAATCTCATAGCATCAAATGGCATGAATGAGGTGGCCAGTTAACAGCTCCATTTTGTGGAATTATTCGTTCGTCAAATATTTCCTTTAGTTAGTTAATTGTATCGGGCCCTGTGTGTCATGTGACGCACTCCTGCTGAAACCACATGCTGGATTATCTTTGCTCCAAATGCAGCAAATCTCTCTATTGGCATGCTCCGTTCGGCTCATTGAACAAATGTACGGCACCAACAATGATCGTGTGGCTTCAATACCTGTACAAATTGAATCTTGTAAGCACGTAAACCAAGATATTTACGCAAAATCTTCCTTAAAGTGAATGGATACAAGTTTAATGGTGGTTGACGAGGATCACGAAATGACACATTTGAATCATCATCAACACTGCGCTGCTCACCATCTATCGCTTGCTGTGTGAACACTGTATGAGGTTTTACGGGTTGAGTAAAAGTATTGCCAAAACAATCCATAGTTTCTCGAATTAATCGCTCTGATGGACATAAAATGCACGTAATACCCGATAATTTTCTTGATTTGAACCATATTTTTCAAACAATTTGCAAATGTTGCTGCGACGGGAATCTTACACGACCAATTCACAAACCAAACTTACTTCAAAACAACAAAGAACTGTCAAATCGCCTGTCACAGAAAATGGTGACAAAATACAATTTATTAACAACGTTTTGATGAAGATCATATATGTAACAACGTATCGCCTTATTTTAGTCCTTTTCGACATTGAAGGTCTCAGTTTTGTTAATACCGACCTTGATGGACAAGCGCAAATTCTCCATTTTCGCATGGTCGAATGAGCTTGGCAGTGGTGCCAAAATTATTTTTAACACTTAACCCTTAGTTAAAGAAGCGCATTTTATAGGTTGTCTGTCTTATAAGTAACACGAAGCTTCTAATAGAAACCTGCTGCGCTGCGTGGTTTCTTAAATGTTTTTTTTTGGCTTTTGGGATCACATTCATTAAAATTATGAGTTTGTTTGCTCCGCAGTTACGTGTTTGCTTTACAGCACACCTCAAGGAAGGGACTAAACGAGCATTGAAAACTATAGAGCTGTGCTTCAAATAAGTCTATTAAGATCTTGTTGGATTTCCCTTCGGATGTTTTATCCATCGTCTCCCTTAGGGAATATCGCCAAAAAGTTTTATCAAACCATTATTGCGAAAAGCTGGTCAGCAAGAAGTTTAGTATACTTAGGTTCACTCAGATATGCTTTTAGAGGTAAGGAAATGCTGTCGATATACACTTATGCACATTCAGATTTAGATGATCTTTTCCTTTTTCGATAGCAAGGGCAAGATATTGGTCTATAACTTAATTCGTGCGGTTTGCTAAGAGATGGCGTAACTTGTATTATTCCATTGAAACATGCGTTGGAAAGCTACTGTCATTGTACGTCATTTCAGTATATGTCATTCATTTGAAGCGTAAACAACAATAATTTTTTTTCACTCAAATATGTCGAACTTTGTGCCTAAAAAAGTGTTTTTCCGGGGAATTCTTCTTCATTACTTTAATATGGAGAAAACTGCTGCCGAAAGTCATCGTGGAAGTTTATGGTGAACATGTGCTAGCTGACCTAATGTGCCAAAAGTGGTTTGCACGATTTAAAAGTGGTGATTTTGGCTTGGAAGACGATGAACGTCCTGGGCAGCCAAAAAAGTTTGAAGATGAATAACTGGAAGCTATGAACTCTATGAAGATTGTTGCCAAATAAAAGAAGAGCTCGCAGAATCTTTGGGTGTCACTCAAGCAGCCATTTCAAAACGTTTAAAAGCAGCTGGATATATTCAAAAGTAAGGAAATTGGGTTCCACATGAACTCAAGCCGAGAGACGTCGAAAGGCGGTTTTGCATGTCCGAAATGCTGCTGGAACGCCACAAAAGGAAGTCATTTTTGCATCGGATTGTTACTGGTGATGAAAAATGGATCCATTATGACAACCCCAAGCGCAAAAAGTCATATGCGAAACCCGGCCAACCAGCCAAATCAACAGCAAAGCCGAATATCCATGTCGCGAAGGTAATGCTCTGTATTTGGTGGGATCAGATGGGTGTGCTGTATTATGAGCTGCTTAAACCGGGTGAAACCATCAATGGACAGTGGATGGGAACTCTTACCCCACCCGCCTTATAGCCCAGACCTTGCCCCTTCTGACTACCATTTGTTCCGGTCGATGCAGAACTCCCTCACTGAAATACGGTTCACATCAGAACAGAATATCAAAAATTGGCTTGATTCATTCTTGCTTGCCAGGCCGCGCAGTTCTTTTGGGATGGGATCCACAAATTGCCAGAAAGATGGGAACACTTTGAATAATACTATTGTACATGTTTTTCTTAAATAAACGTTCAAATTTTGAAAAAAAAACTGCACGAATTAAGTTATATACCCATGTATATACATACGAAATTTTTTGGATTCCGAACGGCGGTGTTTCTGCCAATACTTGCCAAAAGGCCAGGGATCTCAAAGAAGCGGATTACTACTTATTAGCGTTGTTAGCCGAGTCTTAAACCCAGACGATCTTGCTCAGTAGCAGACGAACTTCCGCCACATCCTCACAGAAAACACAAATGTTACACTTTTAGTATACCAATACTCTCGATGGTTTTCAATTTTGGAGTCAGTCATTCTCCTATGCTTACCAGTGTAAGTATAATAAATGTGTACTGACCGAACAGATATTCCTTTCATATATTCTGAATTACTCCTTGTAGTTTGCAATTTTAGTTACATCGTCTTGAAGCCAACTCAACAAACCTCCAGCTAAGGACATCTTTCAAAAACGTTCACTATTCTATTCAATTTAAATGCAAAGAGAACATTTTGGAGACACATTATTGTATGTTTCTACGAAATTACCATTAATACCCTATTATTCTATACCGGTTATGTTTTCGTACTTAACCGGAAATCGAAGCTTGTTTCCATCTACATACATGCACATCTGAAGCTACAGATATACAAACGTATATACAGGGTTTTCCAGAGGTGGAAAATATTGATCTAACTCTCGAAGATTTGCACAAACAAATATCTATACATGTGTATCGTATTTTCTTGGCAAAATAACGATATTGGCTCATACTTCGAATCTCTGTACAAACTCGTGTTGTGTTTTTTGTTATTTCTTTTTCATTTTAAATCTGTGATATGTTTTGGAACAGTGTATCTGGGGGATGCATACGAGTACGAACACATAGTACAGTACGAGTAAGACTGAAACCTAGGTAAACCTTTCTTGGTTGGTTAGAAGCGAGATGTAATCACCTCAGTGGGTGCTTGTTTTGTTAGATATTTTATGGTTTTGACATATCCTTCGTGTGCATCAGTTATTTGGCTTCCCACTAACTTTTACACAGAAAATAAGAAAAATAAAATAAAAAATACAAAAAGAATAGAAAAAAATGAAAATATCTATGAATTTAAATCCATTCATTTTTTTTCACCGACGCTATTCTGGTTTGGTGTTGGTTCTAGATACGATGAATGCATACAGACATTTTATCTATCGGTGGCGGAGCATAAATATTAAAATATCTGTGGCGATATGCTACATGGATTCTTTGAAATCCAATTTAACTGTGATTGTTCAGCTTTATGCATTTGAATGTGCAATTTGTAGGATGTGAATTTATTCCATTTATCGGATTTCAAATATTTCCTCGTATTCCGTGGGAAGAAGAAGGAATGCACTTATACTGTGGCTTACATGGAACAGGGTTTACCAGAATAATTAGTGGCTTTAATATTAAAACAACATCAGTTGGCACATTTTAGGATCCATTGATTTGTTTTGCTTCTGTACAACCGCCTACACACAAAACAATTTCACACCCAATTTCCGATTGCAACTTGCAACCAGCGGGAAAATTGCCTGATGTGGAGGGCAGCTGGACTTCCATCAGATCAAATAGGCAGATTGGCTCGGGTAATCTCACAATTTCTGTTCTCCCTTCTTTACTTACTTTAGGTGGCGCTACAGTCCGGGGTGGACCTGGGCCTCAGTCAACAAGCTTCTCCAGCTAGCTCGATCCCTGGCTAGCTGTCTCCAGTTTCGCACGCTAAGTTGGCTGAGGTCCTCTTCCACTTGCGTGCGTCAACTGAGTCTTGGCCTTCCTCTACTGCGCTGTCCCTCGTGGGCGGATTCGAAGACTTTTCGGACCGGAGCATTGGTGTCCATGCGCTCTAGATGACCCAGCCATCTCAGCCTTCGGATCTTCACTCTTCTGGCTAGGTCCATGTCGCTGTACAGTCCATACAGTTCGTCGTTGTATCTCCTCCTCCACTCACCGTCAATGCAGACGGGACCGAAGATCGCCCGAAGAATTTTTCTCTCGAAGCAACCAAGAACACCCTCATCCATTTTTGATAATGTCCATGCCTCTGCGCCATAGAGCAGGACCGGGATTATTAAAGTCTTATAAAGGGTGACTTTTGTTGTCCGAGAGAGGGCTTTGCTACTCAATTGCCTTCTTACCCCAAAGAAACAGCGGTTGGCAAGAGTTATTCTTCGCTTGATCTCAGCGCTGGTGTCGTTGTCTGTACTTATAGCGGAGCCTAGGTAGACAAAGTCCTTAACTACCTCTAAGTTATATCTGTCGAGGGTGACGTTCTGTCCGAGACGTCGGTGTTGGTTGTCCTTTTTGCTTGACAGCATATACTTGGTCTTGCCCTCATCGACCGCTAAACCCATTTTCGCCGCTTCCGTCTCAATACTCGCGAAAGCGCCACTGACATCACGCTGCTTTCTCCCGATTATGTCAATATCGTCGGCGTATGCGAGTAGTTGGACGGACTTTTGAAAGATAGTGCCTCTTGTGTTTGCTCGTGAGTTTTGCACTATTCTTTCAAGTACGATGTTGAAAAAATCGCATGACAGCGCATCGCCTTGTCTAAATCCTTTCTGGACATCAAAGGTCTCGGTGAGATCTTTACCGACCTTGATGGAGCAGCGTGCATTCTCCATCGTCATCCTGCACAGACGGACGAGTTTGGCAGGGATGCCAAAACTAGACATTGCTCTATATAGCTCATCTCTATAGATTCTGTCATACGCGGACTTAAAATCGATGAATAGGTGGTGGGTATCGATTTGAAGCTCATGGGTCTTCTCCAAGACCTGCCGTAGTGTGAATATCTGGTCGATGGTGGACTTTCCTGGCCTGAAGCCACACTGATATGGACCTATCAGGTTGTTGACAAACGGCTTGAGGCGTTCACACAATACGGCGGATAAGATCTTATATGCGATGTTAAGGAGACTGATGCCTCTGTAGTTGGCGCAGTTCAGAGGGTCTCCTTTCTTGAGAATTGGACAAACAATGCTGAGGTTCCATTCATCGGGCATACTTTCGTCCGACCATATTTTACAGATGAGTTGGTGTATGCTCCTTACCAAGTCATCGCCTGCCGCTTTGAAGAGCTCGGCAGTCAGGCCATCCGCTCCAGCAGCTTTGTTGGACTTAAGC
This sequence comes from Volucella inflata, assembly GCA_928272305.1. Lineage (NCBI taxonomy): Eukaryota > Metazoa > Arthropoda > Insecta > Diptera > Syrphidae > Volucella > Volucella inflata. Next base: position 80,264,565 of record OV743719.1, read on the forward strand.
TTCGATATGGCTATCTTCACTTCATCCAGGTCGGGTGGACGGAATTGTTGGTCATCATCGTCCAGGTTGAAAGGTTGATTCTGCCTGACAGCGGTATTTGGTCCGTCATCGCCGTTATACAGTCTGCAGAAATGATCTTTCCAAATCCTCAGCATCAACTGCGATTCTACTACGATGTTCCCTTGTTCATCTCTACAGGCTTCGTTTCGGGGTTTGTTTCCGCGGCATGTTATTTTTACCTTTTGATTAAACTTCCGAACCTCATTCCTGGAGTAGCATCTGTCAATTTCCTCGATGTTCTCCCTTCTATAACTTCCTAAAAATTGTGCCGTGTGTAGACAGATTCCAACAATCTCCCCTAAGAATTTATTGAATAAAGATTCGTCAACATGTTTGAAAAATCAAAAGAAAATTTGGATGCATTTTTCATTCTTTTTTTTGTTTTCGAAAGTTTCTGATTTAGAATTTGTATCTTCAATTGGAGTCACAATATTCCTAGTAGACGGGCAATAACAAGTATAGTGCAGAAATTTGAGTCTACATATTCGTTGTGTGATGTTGCTTTGTCAGTGAGACAACGGGTTGGTCGAAGAGTCGAAAATATCGCTGCTGTTCAGGCGTCCGTAGCAAACGATCGAAATCAGTCAATTCAACGGCGTTCTCAAGAATTGGGCAGCGCTCAGACCACATAATGGAGTATTTTGCGTAAGGACCTTGGAAGATATGGACTTGGATGACATGTGGTTTCAACAGGATGGTGCCATGCTACAATCGATTTATTGGAGACTAAGTATGGTGAGAGTGTTATCTCAAGAAATGGGCCAGTCGATTGGCCGCCTCGTTCGTGCGATTTAACGCCGCTTGACTATTTTCTGTGGGGCTACGTTAAGTCATTGGTTTATGCCAACAAGCCGACTACGTTGGAAGAGCTCAGAGCTAGCATTGAATGCGAAATAGCGGCCGTTTCAACCGAAATGTGTGGCCGATTCGTTGAAATCGACCGCTGCAAACGTGTCCGCGGTGGCCATATGAACGAAGACGAGTTCCATTCATAAATGTTTTGATTGTACTTCGAGCCGATAATAAAGTTTTTGAAATATCTCAAATGGTTTGCGTTTTATTTAAAAAAAAAGTTGTCAAGTCGTTATTGAAAATATTAGCTAGTTATTGAATATAGCTATCAGCCGATAAATTAAATATTAACTGACATTATCCAAATAATAAAAGGTTAGTCTTTATGCTGGTAATATGCGAAAAAGGCTGTAAAATTTTCAAAAATAAATATGCAAGTATAAAGCTGCAAAAAAATGTAAATGCTGAATATTCTTTGAGAAAATTACTGATTGAAGTACAAAGCCTCTAATTGGTGTTTAGAAACGTCTACTCCACAAAAGTAACGAAAGTTGATGTGAGATCATGGAAAAAGATAAATCTTTTCAGCCTTGACTGAGACCTCATATATCGGAAGTAACGAAATCTGACAATTTGCCCTAAGTTTAACAGCCAATCGTGCAAAAGATATGGAGAAAACTTAAATAAGCAGTCGCGCCAGAACTGATCCAGCAGCGCGAAAGTTAAGTGTGTAACGTAGTAGTTGCTTCCTAGGGGAGATTCTGTGCTACAGGATTAGTAAATTCTAATAGTTGCAGGCTAAAATTAGAAGTGCATGTTCGACCAGAACTATGTCATCATAGAGATTATGATGCAATCCTTTAAGCAAGAGATAGAAAAATGAATAGATTCGGATAGTAATTTATTTTCTGTTGACTACCATGGTAAACGATTAAGGCACCACAATCTTCTGACCTGTATATGGTCAAATAATCAGCTCACTACTCAACTACTACAAGATAAACATAAACGCCGTCTTAAAAAAGTAGAACCAACTCAAATAGAGGAAAAAGCTTACCAGCATAATGGAACAATTAAACCTCCTAGGAAGAATAAAATACGGAGCACGAGGGACGCTCTATCGAAGTCTTGAAAGGTGCTGTCGGTAGTAATGAAGGTCGAAAGTCTTACTTAAATTTTAAGAAAATTGACATGCCAAAGATATGAAGTCCGAAAAGAAATCTGCAGCGAAATATGCAAATCTCATCAAACACAGTCGGTAGTGAAAAAGAAACTTACAAGGTTCAGTCTAAGTACTGCTAGAATAGATGACTTAACTGACAAGCTACTTAAGTGGTATGATTGGGTAGAGGGCATTAAAACATAATTAACTCGCCTTTAAAACCTCGTTCGACGAAAGTATACCAACCACAGGGTAATAAGTCTCTTTCCTGTTTTATGGTTTTACGCTAAACAAATTTAGGATAAATAACTTTGCAAGTTACTGCAGTTCTTGTTAAACAAAATCCTAGCGTTTCACATTGATGCATAGCACCTATTGATTGATATCAAAGCCTACGCGGCTTGTCTCTATGAATGAAAGCATTTATTGAGACAAACTATACAGAGCCATGTCTTTCCTGCATCCCTGAAAGGCGATGATGGAAAAGTACGCTGTTCCGTCAAAGTCGGTAATAACAAAACTAAGGCTTTAAATTTAGGAAAAGGGTTTAAACAAGGCTAAGCTGAAACAAGGTTAAGATCATGTGATTTTTTAAACATCGTTCTTGAAAGAGTTGTGCAAAGAAAGTAAGTCAATAGTATCTTCGGTTAATCGTATACGTAGCCGATACTGATGTAATGGGAGAACATGGTAAGCTGTCAATGAACATAGTAAGCTGACTTTTAAAGCAGAAGCGGTTAAGATTAATTTAAGGAGAAACAAAGCTATCAACAAAGAGGAACACAGAATAATGATTCCTAGTAAGAGACCACCCCGGATCTTCTCCGGTTCCTCTATCAACTATCACAAAGGCACTCTTATTGATCACAACTTTCTTGTTCTTAAAAAGCGAATATATAAGACACTGATCATCCCAGTCCTCCTATATGGCGCAAAAGATTGGACACTGATAAAAGTGGACAAAAATCGTTGCGCTCGCTTTGAAAAAGAAATTCTTCAGGTGGTGTTCGGCCTCATTTAGGCCGTAGTCATGTCCTTTTCCAAGAATACAAAGTGAATTCAGAAAAAGCGAAAGTAGTTGAATTACTTTACTTAATTAGATGAAAAGCTGTGAGCGGATCTGAATAACTTTCTATGGATTTTGCTTGAAATCTAGTTGAATCACAAAAATTGCGGCTATACGCGATTCGATAGCCCAAGACCATAATCATTCGATTTTGAGCCTTCTTTAAGGGTTGGACATTTGCGAGTATACTTGCTTAAACTTCTTTGTAAGATCATATTGACCAACGAGTTAAGGTTAAATAACCACCATGCACTTCATATATATTTTGATGATGAAGAGTATCCAGATTTTCACTGAACAAATCATCCTCACTTAAGATAAATAAAATTGCCCATTTGGAAAAGGATACAGCCAGAGTTGTTCCAACAGTAGTAAATGTGCACAGTCAATGGAAAACGCTGTCGCTCCATGTCGACCAATTCTTTTGGGATGAATTGATGATTTGAGGACTTGTGATATGAAACCCACAAGAAGATGCCTTTTGATATACAGAGCGTGCACGTTCTGTGATCATTATTGCCGAAAATGACCCTGACTTTCTCTGCTTTCCAACACCTTCAGACTCTTTTCCTTGGAGCCAGATTAACTCTAACAGAAAAACTTGGGGCTCGCAAGTGCACATTCGACGTGAAATTGTTGCAATAATCGGCTGAACTATACAAAATAGTCCACCGGCATTCACTGATGCAAAAGATTTAGTAGATATTTTCAATCTAAAATACATCTTTACCTCAAACACCTTACAAAGACTAGTATCCTGAAAGCGGCTTTTGGTTCCGGGAAATCGATACCAACTTGAGTGTGCTTTGGTAGGATGTTCAAGTGTTTAAAATTGACATAAAGTCATAACTCTATAAAATTATGTCTGAAAACCACAATGAGCCACTTGACTTATTTAAAATCATCATTCAAAATTCAAATATTTTTTCCCACATTTTAAACTGCAATGTGTTTGATATATGTTTCATGTTTCAATGTTTCAACCACATTTTCTAATTTTTCAGATGACTTGCGTACATTTTGACATGAGTGCATTTAAAATTAGCAATTAGCTAAATTTAATTAAAATAGAAAAAATCATTTTGACGTATTTTGGTTGGACTAAGCTGACATTAAAATAAATATTTCAATCGTCAGTTCAATTTAATATCCCTACCTGTAAATTTGAATTTTTAACGAAGGCCAATTAATTTTTCTCGATTTTTTTTTCTTAAAAAAACAAAATTGATGTTTGTGGTATTAACTGTTGTAAAGCGGAGTTTTATGCAAAACCATAACATATAGAATACCGTCCGCAAATATGTTCATTAAAAATAACAACTGAAACTCATTTAGCACATGTGAATAGATGTCAATTAGTATATTGACTTTGCCCCAGAAAGTTATATTACGTAACATAAATATACATGTGTGTAACTACATAATAACATATAAACTTCCGGTTTAAAAAAAAAAAAAAAAAAAAATTACACGAGCATGGGTGGGTAAAAAACACGACAACCACACTCAAATGATTAAATAAAATTTTCAATTAACCTGACTTCAGTCGGTTGCGATCAGCTTTAAATTTCCGCGTATTAAAATTAATTAAAAAAAAAAAAAATATTGTGGGATTAAATAAAACTGAAAAAATCTCATGTTTCAGATGCAAAAAAAAAAAAGAATTTTTCCATTCAATTGTGCTTTCAATTTAATTTTTAAAAAAATCATTTTTTACCACACACTTAGTGACATGGTGTTTTTGAAATGCCTAAAACCATAAAAAAAATACGATTGGGATAAAATTGAAGCGTGATTGAGTGAGAACAACAATATACTGGGCTTCGATTTCAAAGGGTTCACAACACTACACGGAAAAGTTCAAATGATGTGGCGAACCAACTATGGGTCTCGAATACAAACGGATTCACTGTTGACGACCCTTGACCCGCTCTTTGAATCTGCACGTGTAATGTTCGGACACTTGATATGCGGCGTGAAGCGATCAAATAACAGAGGCCTTTGGCTGCTATCAAGCGTATATTTACCACTGCCATCCAAAAGCGGGCCTAGCATAAGAATGAGGAAAACTGTGATGAATTTGTTGGTGATTGGTAAAGGGAAAAAAGTAGCGCTTATTCGGATGTTGATTTACAATAACCGGCAGACTTAGAAGAGAACTCTTAATCTTTCGACACGAAAACGAGCGTCCTATGGCTTAATTCTCCCTCATAAGCCTTACATGCACCCGCGTCCACACGCTATACAAGGACGACACCACCAAAGAATATTTCTAAAAGTTCCTCTACAAGACATTTCACCAATCAACAATGTCAGAATTGTGACGACAAAATTCTACAAGGCGATTCGAGGACAGAATAGGAGAACATCTTTGGTAAGACAATTGCTAGTCATATTATACACCTGTGGTAGTAGTAGTCACGCAGCTTCCTCATAATTCTACGCAATTGTTCACTTTGTGATAGACGTATTGCATATATCTAGTATTGTGGACGTCCAAAGAGATCTAGGCAATGCGGATGCGTATTTCACAAGCGTTGCAACAATGTAGCGAGAGACCCAAAAATCGTACTGCGTAGTTTGAATCTTTAAGCCACTCCTATGGCGCTATATACAGAAGTTCAGTGGCGTCGCTCACAACGTGGCATCAGAAACGCCGTGACTGATGTACTGCGTTTCACTCGATCGCCATCGAAAAGTCCCTGGTTTGATGAAGAACGCCAAAAAGTACATAGAGCTAAACAAAGCAGCGCTGCAGCGGACGACGGGAGTCGTGAGCTTCACAAGCAAAACAGAGGGTAACAAAATCGATGCTTGATGAAGGGAGCTTTTATATCGTTTGCTCGAACCACCAAAGCAAATCCCCCTTCAACTATACGCCTTTAGACAAGGAAGTCTACAATTGAGCAAATTTTCAAATTCCGCCAGATCGATACTTACAAGTAACATATTTTCATTGAGTTTTGGCATCCAAGCCAAGTTCGTTCGTCTCTGCAAAATGAAGATTTCCAATGCACGCTACTCCCTCAACGTCTATAGCGACTAAATCGAGACCTTTGATTTCAAAAAAAATGTAGGCAACAATATTGGAGCTGTTGCCGAAAGTGTGCACCAAAACATGAGGTCTTAGCAACTGAACATAAGTCGCAGTAGCCTGATTAGGATTTCCCATAAAGATCTTAGATTATTCGCTTACACGGTCCAATTGACTCAGGAATTGAAGTAAAATCCCCAACGCAAACAAGCAAAATTGCCATATTTGGGAATCGTTAAATCCACACGTAGTCATAGATAAGGTAATGTCTCCTGAATCTGTGAATGTTTGGTGTAGTTTTTGGAGTGACGAAGTCTTCCAAAGCGCTACCGATAACCAATTTTTTATGCCGAGGAATTGATGATTTGGACTTGGACGAGCTATGTCTTTACCTGTCATCTGTATGCCAAAAATAATGCCAGGTTAAGGAAGATTGAAGAAAATCAGCCAAATAATGTTCATAAGTTATGTTGTACATCCAGACCTTTTAATAAAATTGTTTGTCGTATTCTTAGACATTTAAAGTTATATTGGAGGGTTCGCATAAGATTTGTCTTTTACCTGGCCCAACAGAAAGAAGCCGTGCGGTTTTTAATTTTATAGCCTTAGCAGACGCAGACGTAAACCACAGAGTGAGTGTGGGATGGATGAAATGGCGGGAAAATTCGGGAATATTTTGCGACCGAAAATTTCCACTTAAATTAAAGGGGAAACTCTACACCACGGTTGTTAGACCTGCTCTTATATACGGTTTACAGTGCTGGACAATGTACGACGCGCTTAAAAAACAAAATTACGGCAGCGGAAATAAAAATGTTAAGGATGTCTAGTGGAGTTACTAAACGCGATTGCATTAGATCTACGCGTATAAGAGGAAGTCTACATACTCGTATAAAGAATTCGGTAACTGAATAGCTTGAGGCGAATAGAATAAGCTGGTTTTGCCACGTTCAAAGAAGATCTGCGGAAAATCCAGTTAAAAAGGCACTATCAACTACGGTCACTCCAACTGTAAGAAAACGAGGACGGAAAAAGAATGCCTGGATTTCTCAGATGGCAAATGCGCAACAACGCCTGAGGCTAACCACTGAAGCGATCCAGGACCGAGCATTATGTAGACGCGTTCTGCGGTCTGCGACATTAGCCAACCCCATAAGCGGAGCAGCAGCGATTCAGTAAAAATGGGAAACTCGTTACGCGTAAGTTCGTACGAGTATAACGAGGAAAGGGCTAATAAAATTATAACAAGAAAGAAGAACTAGCAGACGCAATCCTTTCAATAAATTAGTAAAAGACCGAACTGATTTATTTGAAAAAAATTAGGCTGAAGTGTGTTGTATAAAATCTCACTACAGCAACTACAGCCAAATCATCGTGTTTGCAACTATACTCGTAAAAGAAGAAGGTGTGTCTCACCTATTAATTTATTTTTATTTTAGATTGATTACAAGCATTTACAACACTTGGTCCGCACAGTTACGGCTCTGTTGGTGGTCGTGATAGTTGGGACTTCCTCAATTCGTAAAATGAATAGACCTGGATTTTCGATAACTATTAGAACTGCAGAAATATCGCCCCTATTCTTACATCGCTAACTTTAGTCAATAGTTCAATTTTAATTTTCGAATCACATCAACAACTGGTGGACATCTAGGTGCTTCACCACAATCGATGCAAATTTTAACTTTTTGAAATGCTTCCGAGAAATGTTCTTCATTGATTTTACAAAAACGCCAAATTTTTCTTTTGACAACGTCTTAGCTATTAACTGAAAAATCGCTATTTTGTTACCAAGTTTTGAATAAACATCAGTTTGGCAACAGAGAAATCTATTCTGGAATATTGCGATTGCCTTATAGTTACAATATATTGTACAGATTTAGGCTCTTTCATTTAACTATCTTACATATTTTGTCATAAAGTGAATTCAAGCGTTATATCAATATCATATCTGGGGTATGACATCGCTTTTCCTAGGATTGCAATTAAAGTAATGAACTCATAAGACACCATGTAAAATATTAGGACTATGATTGAAATAGTTTAGTTTTTAGTGAACTTGGAGGGCATTACACAATCTTAAATTTAATAGATTTAAACGGATTTTTACATCAATGAATACTTCTTTTGCACCTCACAATTGTACGAGTATATAGAAAAGTGTCAAAATTTTATATAAGAAAACAAAGTTGGGTAAGCATTGAAATTAAAAAAAAGAAGAAATACTAGGTTAAGGGATTGTTTTTCGGTTATATCTTAAGAACTATCTCTCTACTATTAAATTAAATTCTACTCAAACAATCATCAAAACTTCAAAACTGTGGTAACGTTTGCTTCATGTCAAAAATAACTTAACTTTGTATTTAACAAAATTAACAACAAACTTACATTTGAGGAAATCTGTAAAAAGTCATAAATTTTATTGGTTAGCTTGATTTACGAAAAAATTAATTATTATTAGAAAGAGCATTTTGATGTAGTTGTTTCAATCGTGAATGGCAAGTTGATTTGACACAAAGCAAAGTAGAGAAGGACATACAAATGTTAGCGGTGCGTTATAATAAAATGTGACTAAAAAATGAACTGGTGAGATATGCATACTTCGAAAATTGCGATTATATTAACAAAAATTAATTTAACATCAAAATTTTGTCAAAATTTTACAGATTATGACTTAGTAATTAAAAAAAAAAATCAATTTCAATATTTCAGTATTGATTTACAATTTTTAAAGTTAGTCTGATCAATCAATCAACCACACTGACCACTAATTTTCCTTTTTTTTTTGACATACATTCATCTATAGTTTCTTTGCAAATATGCTTTGAGTTTAATGCTCTACTTATACTTGTATTATATTTATATAACAATGAGTTTTTTAAATTGTAAAAAAATTAAGAGTCGGTATTTTATATTTAAAAGTAACTGAGAGAGATTCGCCGCGATTTATTGGGAAACTTCGGATTGTCCTATAATTTGGGTTTCGCCAGTAGGCCTGTAATTAAGTTTATAGGATATTGATTGCCTTATCTCTAAGTTAAAGATCCCCAATAACTGAAATGTAGAAATGAATCC